>OY728161.1:1509339687-1514339687 GCA_963277665.1 Viscum album
ACTATAATACCAACTACAATGATCCAAGAAACATTCCATTATTTTTAATCCTTTTTATGAAATAAAACATTAAATTTCAAAAATAATAATATCTTAAGGACCAATAGGTTCAATGACTTTGGATACTAACTACATAATAATATTTTTCTACATAACTCATGATCATTTCACCTTAAATGCATTATAATAGACCGTCTTCTAGATATGTTATTGTTACGAATCATCCTTATAACCTAGGGAGTGAAAAAAATTTAAATGGATGATCTCAAACTCTATAAAAGGGGTGAATAAATTTTTTATCAAGGATGAGTTAATTATAATATATAAAAACAAGTGTATAATATAAATATCATAACACCATGAGTGATAACCATAAAAAATGATTGAGCTTAAAAGTATTAGGAATAAGAACATAAATACACAAAATATCAACATGTAATAAGAAAATAAATCCATAAAATATCAACATGGAAATATAATACCTATAAAATAGATAAGAATTATATAATAGAAACCGTGATTCATAACAGCATATGATCATAATGAAAAACATCGATTAACTATGGTGAAAACATTATGACATGAACACAATAATTTCATTAGAAACTACATGATATAATAAGATAATAATTAAGAACATATTTAAAATATGATAGATACATTAGTATAGGGAATATTACTTTCATGAACCATGTAATTAATGTTCATTCTTAAGAGAAACTAAAATTTACTTGTGAATTCCATTCTCATGGGATGTTAACTTTTAACCAATGCATTGGATGGTGATATGGTACCCCACCCATCATCATCCATACTTATAAGTGATGGATTAAAATCATTCACTCAATACATATAAATAACCCATGTAAATAAAATGGGTTTCATAAATTATAAAAATAAAGATCATTCACTTTTCATAAATTTCTTGTGGAAAAAATGGGCTTCATAAATCATCAAAATGAAATACAATAATATCACAGTTTAAATCATTTGATATAAAAAACTTCATATCGAAAAATTATAAAATAAAAAAATATAAACTAAGAAATGAAACATAAATCCATTAAAGGTAGGTCATTTTGAAGATTGATGAGAAAATGAAAACTAAATCATGAAAATAGCATTCTTGAAAACATTTTTTATTTATCGATGTAAAATCCATAATTATGAGTATTTTTTCAAAAGTATCTTTAAAAAAAAAATGAAATAAAACCATTCTTGGAAATATATTAATATAAAAAACTATTTTCCACATAAATAAGTACAAAATTTCATTCAAAATGAAAATTCTTGGAAAAACAAAGTTCAATAAGAAATTACATAAGTCAAAGAATAGATTTTAAGGTACCAAGTCCCTTACCTTTACCCTTTATTTACATGGAAGGTCTTTAAAATTAGATATCATAATGAAAAACATCTTAATTATCAATTTTATAACTTCATAAATATTAATTTACATTTATAATCTTCACTAATAACAATTATCTTTATTTATTATATTGTTATAATCTCTTTTCAACGTCTGGTGCTAAAAATATTTACTGTTTTGAATTTGATTTATAAAATAAGTGACAATATCCATTTTTATAACAATATAATCATTTATAAACCATTATAGATACTATAAATTAGGTTTTTTAAATAAATATAATTTTATAATTCCATTACATTAGTGTTTTAGTTGTATTTTGTGAAGAAGAAAATGGCGATGAACTAGTTTTGTGTTATTTTATGTTATCAATGGATCACCCTATAATGATCATCACTTTTTTTATCTAAGAATACATATTAATGATATATTTAACTTATATATATCATATATAATCATAAAATATAGACTAAAACCAGCCATTTTTTGAAGTTATGTAAAAGAAAACATGTTTACTCATGAAGGATGTAGTCTTCACAACACATGATTCACATTTTTATTCTTTTAATGGAAAAGGGGAGGGTTGTTAATTAATGTACCTTAAATATAATAATATATTGAAAAAATAATGAAACTTATTTTATCATTTTAAAATGTTGAAATAAAATTATAGGAATAATTAAATAATATAAAAAATTGAAAATTGAAATATAGGTTAGGAACTTATACCACAATTCTTGGATTTTCTTCATTGTGAAGTGGATTAAAATTTAATGGGATAGTATATTGATAAGACCAAGGACTTATTAATTTTTATATGAGTGTGGGGGATAGGGTCAAGTGGTTTTTGGGCTGAAAAATAGGGGTTTTTATGTGATGGTATGTGAGGGGAGGAGTACCCATTTTATAAGTGAAAGGGGGTGGAATTTTGGTAAATACCCAAAACCTTTCAATAATGGAAAGTCATTACCAAGGAAAATGTATCAAAAATTGAGAAATAATACAAATGATAATAGATGTGGTCGATATATCCCTCAAAAAATCAATTAATGTTTTTAACATGTTTTTCCCCTTTCCTCTTTGGCTACTCGTTTTTACCATTTTAGTTTTCACCACAGAAACTAGATTTTACCAAGGTAACTTATCCATTATGTTAAAAAATATAATTCTTATTGTTATATAATTTGGAGATAATAATTAAAAATTTGAAATCCATTTTTTGGTTTCAATTTTTTAATGTGATAATAATTAATTTTAAAATTCCAAATGTATAATGTATTATTTTTTTTGAAAAATATAAATTATGTTCTAAAACATCATATATAGGTTTATAAATTACAATAAACATTTTTTTAATTTACTAAATAACTAATAAAATACACATTTCATCTCAGTAAAAGGTTTCATGAATTTCTAATTCAAACTTATATACTAATAAAATCATAAGATTCATGTTATTTGTAAAAACAATATTTTGAAATATTAACCAACAAATAAATCATTTTATAAAAAACCTAAAAACTAATTTTAAGCAATTATTATCATGAAATATATGAAGACAAGTTAATTTTCCTCAATATATCATATTTCAATTACAATTATTATTTTTAATTAAAAACATAAAATATAGTGAAAATATTTTTTTATAGGAAAACGACTTTTGGTATATTAAATATTTATTTTACCATAAATTACTATTTAATATAGTGTTAATCAATTACTCATATCCAAAATATATTTTATTTGGAAAGAATGAAAATTTAAAAACTGATTTTATTAGTTTCTTAGATTCACTAGTTAAGTCTATATTTAAATTGAACCTTATTTTTTCTTGATCTTTATTATATTATATTTATTTTATTTATTTATTTAATAATTCCATTATCACTATTTATACATTCCAATTCTATGAATACCATACAATGGTCTATATTTGTTTGGTTTCAGTGTTACATATAGAGAAAGCTAAAAACATAGTTTTTATTTATGGATGAAAAACATGGGTTATTACAATCAATGATGGGTGGTGACAACAAATGAAATTCATCATTCATGGAGGCAATCATCCATCACACACACAGTTAATGATATCATTTATCAATGAATGAATAGAATGATAGTATATGAAAAATTATCATTTAAGAATTTTATTTTTGATATGGGCAACATAATTATTCCTAAAATCTATCCTTTATACTATCCTTTAAAGGTGGTCATAAAAAAACAACATTACTTTATAGAGGTGGTTGTCCGCATATACACACGATTGATGTTATTTTTTTTCTTAGTGTATGGAAAGGATTTAATAATTATTTTACAATTACTATACTTAAATTTAAGTATAAAATTGATATAATATTCATTATATTAATAAGGTTAGATATTATTTTGTAAGGATTGTATTAAATTAAAAAGAATAAGAGAAAGTAATACTCATGTTGAGAACATTATTTTTCTCAGGGAAAACTCTGTGTAAATGAAGGACTTGTAAAAAATAAAGGTGAAAAAATATTATGTAAGTAGGATAGTGTATAAGTATAAAAAAATTGGAATATATTAAATGATAAATTCTAAATATAGGTGAGACTTGAAGTGGTGAAAGTGTTACCTTTTTATGAATGAAGATAAGGGTATTTTTGGAAGTAACCTTTACATTTTGAATAATATAATGTTTATATTCAATGAAAAATGGATTCAAAATGGAAAAGGATGGATTTTAAGTCTATTTGGTTTTATATTCTCTTTATCTTCTCATTTTGGAGAGAAATTATAGTGTTTTTAGTATTTTTCTTATAACTTTTCATCTTTTATTCTTATTTATTTTTTCCTTCACAATTAATTTTTAAACATAGTTATTAAAATTAATGAAAAAAAATAATATAGAACCTTTTACATAATTTTAAACATCTGATGTCAATTTGGGAAATCATTTTATCTTATAAAATTCTTAAGAGTTTAAAAAGGTACTTTTTAATATTAGTGCATGTAAGGCATAAATTTTTTTTAGAAAAAGTTTTTTTTTTACTTTTAAATATTTATATACAAGATAAGATCAACTTAGATAATAATTTTTATGCAATAAATTGGTTTATTATAAAAAAAATTAATTGTGTGTTGATTTTAAAGAAATTAAAACCTGAATTTCACCATCAAAAGACATAATTATATGAAAAAACCGAAAAGGTTTTAATTAAAAAAACATTTTAACTTAGTTCTCAAAATGTCAAAAATAGGATTTATAAGATCAAATTATATTTTTAGATGCATAATTTTATTCCTTAATTACATATTTTATTACTTAAAAATGTTTATTATTATTATAGGATATGTATATATAATGATAAAATCATAAAAACAATTATTTCCATAAAAAAGTATATTTTTTGACTTAAAATAAACCTTTAATTAATTAAATCAAAAATACATACTAAGTGAATTTTTTATATGAACATACAAAAATTAATTTTATTTCATCTAAATTAAATTCTATAATTTTTAAGTTTTGTTTTTAAAATAAAATATATAATATAAAGGAATTGGATTTTATTTAAAATAACATATTTCAATATTAACTCATATTAATTATTTATCTTCTTAAGGTAAAATATTTTAATGTTTTACCATCTTAGAGTTTATTATAGTTTTATTAATAATTTTATTCTAAAATTTTGTGGTTCATTTACATTAGGTGTAGCATGTAACACAAGTTATCAGACATCATTGGATCATTTAAAAGAAGTCTTATATAACAAACTCAAGTAATTACATAATCTACCATTAAATAAATTATGTTGTCACAATTTTAATTATAACATATCAAAGGAATAAATATTTAATTATATCCTTAGTGTAGTTGTAACTTAGGGTTTGATTTCTATAAAAAAGTAGGAAACATTTGTAACTTGGGTAAGTCTATAAAACTTATCGTTTCATTTATAATAGACATATCACAATATGGGGTCTCTTTATAACAATTTTAGATAAATATCCCTCATTATTAGGTATCCTAACTCACATAATATAATTATTTTTCCAAGAAATATCATAGTTATATTTTTAATTTCTATACAAACATATGTTGATATGAAATTTGATTTCTTTATTCCAATAAATATTTTCCCCTATAAGTGGAGGGAACCAATACATTACATAAATCACATTAAATTTACCTAACCTAAGGATAATATTATTTCCACAAGGGGTATTAATATATTCGTAAACTTGAAATATAATGAAACTATATGTTTTCGTTAATAATAAAATCATTGGGGTGGTGATTTAATGTTCATAGAAAATTCTTAGGCCTAATAGGGTGTCTAAAATCTAGATTAAAATTGTATATTCACTAATATATAGTGAAGGGTGTGTGTACCATTTACAATTGTTGTTTTTCATAACCTAATTTTAGAAATAGGTATAACACAGGCTTTCCCTTTTGAAATGCCTTAAGTTTTAGGAGCCATTATAAATATTATTATTATTATTATTATTATTATTATTATTTATGTCTACAATTTTAAGGAAAACTTCTTTATTCTTTCAAAAATATTAAAATATTATTTGAAAATGATCCCTGCAAGATATGAATCAAACTAAATAATAATTATCAATTCATAAGTTGGACAGTAAAACCAAATCACATAAAACTAAGTACTTAACACCATAGATTTTTTCTCACCATGGATAACATACATACATTAAAAGATCATAAATCATTAAGTGAAAATGGATAGAAAAAAAACCTTCATGACTAAGAAACCTCCTGAATCATCTTTAACCTTGAAGATTACCAACAGCTAAACAAAATAAAAATGAGGAAGAACTCCATTTAAGGAGAAATCATTATGCAAAATTTATAATATGTAATAATAACAATTCATTGAGAAGTGAGAGTGTAATAAATAAATGATTTATTAAGTCTATATAAAGGAATGAAATCTGGTCATTATAAATATATTTTCTCCAAATATGGTCATTGAAAAAATGGTCATCGGTCATATATCTAGTAGGTATGTTGAATTAAAGTGGTAAATTGAAAGTAATATAACTCATAATAAAATAAAAATATGATATTAAAATATTAAAAATATATATTTATGTGTCATATATTATTATTATTTTTATTGACATATGGTATGATGTATATATAAAATTGAAATAATATTTTAATACCAATATAATGGTAAAATTAAATTCTAGAATATAAATAATTATTGGTACTTCTTATAACATTTTTAGTATAAAAGTAATATTTATTTTTTAAGAACTTTTTTTATAATTTATTTTATATTTTATCCAAAATGATTAAATTAAAAAAAATTAAAATATTATATTAACATTTAACAATAAGATAATTGTATGTTTAAAAATTCTATTTTCCAATAAAAGTAGTTTTTGTTATATTTTTAATTTTTATTCAGAAACAAAAATTATAAATTTTTGAATCTGAATTAGATAAAAAAATAATTTTTGGATTTATATTTTCTAAATTTTATTATAATTAATTTTGTGGATTTTTCTAAAATTATTAATTTTTTTGAAGGTGAAAAATATCATTTTTACAAATAACATGATTTTTATGATATTATTAGTATATAATAATTAATTTAAAATTTATAAAAAAAGCTTCTAAAACCAAATATGTATTTTATAAGTGAATTTTTAATTTAAAAAATGTTGGTTTTAAATTATAAACCCCTATTTTTCATTTTATAATTTATGTTATATTTTGAAAAAAATACATTATAAATTTAGTACATTAAAATTAATGTTACCACTTTTAAAAATTGAATTAAAAAAATGTATTTCAAATTTAGAATCATTAGGTCTAAATTATAGTTACCATATTGTTTTTTGGAATAATGATTAAGTTACCTTAGGTAAAAATTAGTCACCATAATAAAACTGTTATTTTTAAACAATCATTACTTTTCTCAATATTGTAAATTTTTCTTAAATTAAATGGATACATTTTCAATTAAGAATCTAATAAATTATTTAAATATATGTATAAATAATTTAAGAATTTTTTCATTGGTAATACATTATAAATAATATTAAAAAAACTTCATAAATAAAAACAGATTTTTTTTATAAAAACTATTTTTCTAACACAATATATGTTTTAATTTAAAAGATTTTTTTTCATATATATAAATTAAATTAAGATTAATTGAGTCAAAATTAAAATTAATTTTTTTTATAAATGTTCATCTTATTTTTTATTGATAAATTAATCAAAATTTTTGATTTTTAGTCGAGATTAATAAGGATAAAAAAAGGTAAATAAAGAGAATTGAATTTTTAATAATTAAAGGTCACTTACACAATCTAGAAATACTTTTTAGGTTTCAAAATTCATACCCAAATGTATCAAATGTAATTTACCCCTAATTATACTAGCTCAGAAATCCCACCTAAAACCCCTTGTGATTCAAATCTTACCCCTTAACTAACTCTAGTTTTCTATGAAAAAACCCTTATTTTTCACCTATAAAGGAGCTGACTCACATCCATTCGTTAATCCCTCTCCACCCCAATGGAATTAATTATGATATTACCTTCCCTATCCCTATATAAATATATCTTATGGAGTTATTTTTTTTCTAATGATTCCTCTAAGTATTTTAAAATCTACTAAGCTAGGTAA
Organism: Viscum album; assembly: GCA_963277665.1. Classification (NCBI taxonomy): domain Eukaryota; kingdom Viridiplantae; phylum Streptophyta; class Magnoliopsida; order Santalales; family Viscaceae; genus Viscum; species Viscum album. Next base: position 1,509,347,706 of record OY728161.1, read on the forward strand.
GGGTTCTCCTCCTCCTACTTTTGATTAAAGTACTTATTTGTGATAAGCCCTTTTAGTTTTAGTTTATTATGATTTAAAATGTTCATAATAAACCATTTAATATAAAAATTATTACTAATTTATGAGATAATACCCTTGTCACTCATAAAACACATTCGATACAACTTTTAGTATAGCTCTTATGTTGCCAGAATCACTCCTAGATTCTCTAATTTTTCATTTTAATTCAAACACATCCTTCATTATAATCCTTTTTATTTCCATGTGATTATTCTTCAACATATTCATTATTATTACCTTAAAATACTAATTATTCCTTATTGATTAGATATTATATTTCACTCTTATTAATCTATTTCCATAATTCTTCTATATAGTTACTATGTTGTTGAAATCACTCATTGATTTTCTATGTAATATTTTTCATGTTATAAGAGGTTTTCTTGAATCAAATATTTTCGTGTCATAATCACTATACTTTGAATTTTCAATCTCAATATTTAATTATTTTTACCCTTGTAAGATGATATTTTTTATTTCTTACTTATTTTATGGGGAAATTTGGCTTCACATTGATGTCTTCTTCTGGGATGAATACGTTATTTACTAAAAAATATAATTTTGCTAAAAATAATTTCCATATTTTTAATGAATTTTTATTCCATGTAAATAATTTACATTAAAAAAATGTCCCCCTATATATTTTTTAAATATAATATAGATTATTATCATAATTTTCATACCCATTTTCAAAAGTAAAGTTTGTTACGTTTTTTAAAATGTGAGTTTTCAAACAAAGGAATTTAAAAAAATATAAAAAGGGTTTTCCATCATTTTAAAATAAAATTTTTTATCTTTAAAACCACATTTTTGGAAACCTTTAAATTTTTCAATTATCTTTCTTTTTTTTCTCATTATAATTAGTTTTTCGAAATTATTTTCCTTACCTTCTCAAAAAAAAAAATAGAGTAATTTTCACTTAATTTTTTAAATAATGCTTAAAATGTTTTATGAACACATTTTTATTTTCACATTTTTTCCTCCATGGTTTATCTCTCATGAAGTGATGTTTTCATAATTATATATATTTTATTATGATATTATTATTTTGTAAAATGATATTATTGATATCCTATGATCTTTTATGTTTATCCTATGTGATGTTTTTGGAAAGTTTAAGAACCCATTATAATTCCATGAGATCTGTAAGATATTATGGTCGATTATTTTTAATTGGAATATATATATATGGATGGTGATTTGTGGGGTCCTATTTCACCTTATAATGCATTGGTTTATGTTTATATCTCATGATATAGGGAGTAATAGACATAATGAGTTTATTGACACAAGTATGGGAATGATGGGCTTCATCATATTTTTTACCATAAACATATTGATTTTATTCATATAGTTGTGGGAATAGTGGGTTTTATAAAAATTGTTTTCCTCTGATTATAATTGTACCATATTACCAATTTTTTTATTAAGTAATTTAAAAAATTTAAGATGCTTTTCATTTCCATGAAATTATATGTTTTCATGATTAATACCTATTTTTAAAATATTTCACACTTTTATGTCATACTCACATTTTATATGATTATTAAGATGTTTTTAGACATATTATATATTTTATTTTTTATTAAAAATATCTTTATGATCATATTTTACTATAAAAAGCCTTTTTATTATCATCTAAGGTCATTTGATATGTTATTTAGATATTTATGTCTTCCTCATTTTCTCCTTCATGTTTTTGATATGACACATTATGATATTTTTTCCCTTAATGAGCATTTGATCTCACCCCTTTATTATGTTTGCATTACCATGGTTAAAATATTAGTATACCATGTGATATGTCTAGAATAGTTCTAAAGGAGAACTATTATAGAGAAATGTTTTCAAGTGTTGAAAAATAAGATGTCTATATAACTTTTCTCTAAGTCACTAAACATTTAGTTCCTTGGATTGTGTGACTGTTTGTGAGATTTATTATTTAATGTATTATTTATGTGATGTTTATATCGGTTCACTTTAGTTAGTATCATATAAGGTTTTATATATTTTAATAGATTATTTTAGATTCCATTTTTTAGAGTTTGATAACCTTATTTAAAACCTTAGGGATGAGTCTAAGTATAAGATGATATCAAGAAATATTGGTAAATTATTTATTATATAATTTTCCATATAAATAAATCCCTCTATGAATAATATAAGTGGATTCAGGATTTGGAAAATATGTACCTATGGGTAATGAAATTGGATAGAGTGTGTGGGGTATTAAATCAATCATCACTTGGTGCATAACAAAGAGGATTAACCACACACCTAGTTAAAACTCTCAGGGGATATGATTTGTTTGATAATATTTTCTATATGAAATTATATTAAGTATTTATTTCATTATTACATTAAGGGACTAGGTTGAGAAGATTATGATAACCCAACTTAATGTAACCTCAGTCAAACTAAGATATATATATATATATATATATATATATTGAAATAAAGGAACTACAAGATAACATGATAATGTAAATGCGATATATGATTTAAGGTTGAATTCCTTTTATGATTATTTTATTATATTGTTATTATTTCATCAATCATGTTAAACCTTTTGGTTTTAGTAATGGTTGAAATTAGAAGGAAACATGGGTGTTGACCTCACCTGTTTTGATAATCCCAATTATGCTTTCACATACTTTGATAATCCAAATTAATGTTTATATATATATATTAATTCTTTCAATCTATGATATTCTATTATCTAGATGATATTAATATTAAAATAGTCATTGAAATATGTTAATAAATGTTTATCTATGTTTATATGAGTTTTAAATTAATTCTAACACAATCAGATGTGTTCTACATAAAACAGAAGTGTAAAGTCACTGATATGCCTATAGCTACTGATAAAGACAGTCTACCGATAGAATTAGTCTACCGATAGACATAGTTACCGATAAGTTAAGGTCACCGATACTCAGAGCTATTGATATGTATAAGTCCACCGGTAAGCACATGTCTCTGATAGATCAAGTCCACCGATACAGACAGCTACCGACAGAAACTGAGCTACCGATATAAAAAGTCTACCGGTATGCATAAGTCTACCGATATATATACTTCACTGGAACCAAACAGAGATACCGATATGCACAGACTAAAAGTCTACTGATACAAGCTACTGTTACACCAGAGTTACTGATAGAGTAAGTCTGCCGATATGAACAAGACTACCGCTATGAAGATACCGATAGAAAACGAGATACCGATAGAAGAAAAGTCTACCGATAGATGAAGTCACTGGTATATAGAGCTATTGATACAAAGAGTAACAGCTATCGATACCAAGAGCTACCGGTACATGATCAAATAGCTACCGATACAAATAGATACCGGTACATGATCAAATAGATACCGATACAAGGAGCTACCGGTACATGATCAAAGAGCTACCGATAGAAGGTCACTACTACATAAAGCCAACCGCTACCAATAGAAGGCTACTGACGAAATCTTGACCATTCAAACTCTATACTCAGTACTATTTGTTTATTATGAAATGTTTATATTTTATGATTTTAATGCAATTAATGTTATTTAATGATAGTTGTTGGCATGTCAGGGAACCGTACCTAGTACCCATGAAAAAGGTAATCATTCTTTTTACCGGAGCTGAAAGCTATAAAAGGAAGGACAAAGTCCGTGCAGAAATATGAGAATCAAAAACGAAGAAGGCACATGAAGGGTGTAAAAGGCAAGGGCTGAACACCATTGAAATGTGGTGCATACACACAAAAGGAAAAAGCTACATTCATACTAGAAGAGAACTGGACAGACACGAAGCTACTCATTCTAGAGGGGAACACAAGCTGCATCTTGAGTGAAGAACTACAATGAGGTCTTCATGCACTCAAGCTAAATTTGAACCTGAAAACCAAGGAAGAAAAGCGACACTCTTTTTTTCATAAAAAAACCAGAGAAGGAATCAGAATCATTTCTGATTAATTAAAAGATTCTAGAGCTTCACTTCACATCACTAGAGCATTCTAAACTCTTATTTACTCTCTTAGTGATTATTTTATTTACATTTCAAGCAGTGTGTGTGCTTTGTATATTTTATACACACATTGTCTCCTGTGATAAACTGGAGGATTTGTAAATCCTCACATAAACTTTATATAACTTCCTTGTATCCCACTGTGGATAGTGGTAGAGGTCAAGTAAGACCTGGAAAGCCTGAGGGCTGTTGTTTGTTTTCCCACGTAGAGCTGTGGTAGAGGTCTTTTTACTTAGACAGTGTTTTCACTGTTGTTTAGCCCGATCCAGGGAGTGGATAAAATTTATATAAATTGTTTCAGGGGACAAGGTCTCGGCTTGAGACTGAACCTCTTAGTTACATCTACTGTGAATTTTAGTTTAAGTCTAAATTATTCTATATATTTTATATTCTGATGCTAATTAATTTCAAATTAAATTTGTTTTACAGTTACTTTGATAGTTAAATTAGAAAGTTTTTATACTTATCGTGAACCAGAAAGTTAGTTTCAAAAGTTAATTTAATCTTCTGATTAAATTAACTGAGACATAATCAATCTTTGAGAAACTAATTAAACTTTTACAATATGTATAAATTCACTACAGTTTAACTTGTTTTTAAATAGGGGGATTTTAAGAGAAATATTTTTAACAGAAATTTTTAATTGGTACTCAATTCACCCCCCTCTTGAGTATCCACTTCGACCAATATTTGGTATCATAGGATTTTTTTTATTAGTACAGAATTTCAAAATACTATGTTTTTTAATCTGTGATTTTAGTTGCATATTTAAAGATCTTAAATTTCTGTTAATTCTAAATTTTATCTCTTTAAATTTATTTCGTAAAATCTAGTTATGTATAATAGACTAGAAGGTGATGATACCAACATGACACCTTTCACTAATGGTACAAATTATGCTCAGTGGAATCTTAAAATGAAAATTCATTTAGAAAGTATGGGATTTGATATCTGGAATGAAATAGAGACTCAATATAAAATTCCAGAAACTGATAGAACTACTTGGGATGAACCTACTAAAACATCTTACAATAATAACTGTAAAGCTATGAATTCCCTGTATTGTGTTCTAGGAGATGAAGAGTTTAATATAATATCTACTTGTAAAGCTGCTTACGAAATTTGGGACACTTTGGCTATTTTCCATGAGGGAACAACCAATGTCAAATAAATGAGGCTGAATACCTATACCATTAAATATGATAACTTTAAAATGAAGCCTGATGAACCTATTTCTGACATGTATCTTAGGTTCAATGAGATTGTTAACACCATGAGCTCTCTTGGTAAAGCTATTCCTGCAAAGGAGAAGATAATGAGAATATTAAGATGTCTACCAGAAAGATGGATATGTACTTCTGTTTCAATCAGAGAATCATGTGATATAAGTTCACTACCTGTTAAGGAAATTATAGGTAAGCTTATGATGTATGAGGAAGAACTCAAGGTGAATAAGGAAGAGTATGATGAACCTAAAAGGAAGTCAGTGGCTTTTAAGTCTACTTCCTCAAAGAACAAGGACAAAGAGAAAGTTCACATACCTACTGAAAGCTCAACAAGTGAAAGTTCAGACTCTGATAGTGATGTTGAGATGGCTCAGATATCCAGAAGATTAAAAAATTATATAGGAATAAGAAATTCTTTAGAAAATCAAACTACAAAGGTAAATATGACAACAAAGGTTACTAGAAGAAAGATTGGAAGAAAGCTGATAAGAGTGCCAAAGGAAAGGACATGTTAAAGCTGACTGTCCGAAGTTGAAGTTCAAGAAGAAACATGACTAAAAGGACAGAAAGTATAAGAAATCCATGAAAGAAACTTGGAGTGCTTCAGAAGACACTTCAAGTGATTCTGATTCTGCTAAGGATGAATATTCTCATAAAGCTAACATGTGTTTTATGAAAAACACATATGAGGTAACACTAGACCCTCCTGTTTTAAATTCATACTATTCTGGAGATGATTCTAATTCTGAATCTGAAAATATGTCTAGTGAAGAATTGTTTGAATACTTTAATATGCTAGAAGATACCTATAACTAACTTAAGGACAAGTACAAATCCTAAAAGAAAAAACATGCTTTATCTAGCACTTTTAAATCTGCCCTTGAGATTGAAAAGGAAAAGAATGCTCGATTGGTTAAGGAAAATACTACACTGAAAATGTATAATGAGCAACTGAGAAAGGACTTAGAAAACTTCACAAATGGAAAGAACACTCTTACACAAATGCTAGGTAAACAATTGGCACCAAAGTACACTACTGGTTTGGGATACCAACCTGGACAGAGACAGTTTACCAAAATTAGATTTATTCCTAAATCTAGACAAAATTATGATAGTTCTAGTTATGAAAATTCATATGCTTCAACTAGTTACTCACATTTTTATAGATCAAATAGAGTTTATCTTTCAAAATATTTTGAATCTATTGATTATATGAGACCCATAAGACAAATTTGGGTACCTAAAGCTTTACTTGCTAACCTGTTTGGACCCAAGAAGATCTGGGTACCAAAATCATTTTCCATCTAAATCTGTTTTGTAAGAGACCTGCTTGAAGAGTTCTCACAGGAAGGTATGGTACTTGGATAATGGATGTTCAAGACACATGTCTAGATACAATTCTTGCTTTAAAATCTTAAGAAAGGTTGATGGAGGCCATGTCACCTTTGGTGATAATTATAAAGGAAAAAACATCGGCCTAAGCCAGATTGGTAACATTAATTCAATTTTAATTTCAAAAGTTTTATTTGTTGTTGGACTTAAATATAACCTATTGATTATTTCTCAGTTATGTGATGATGGATTCAATGTTAAGTTTGAAAATGATTCTTGTAATGTTTTTAACTCCAAAAATGCTTTAGTATTTTCTTCCTTGAGAAATGAAAATGTTTTTCCTGTTGATTTGAATTCTTTATCCAAGCAAAATGTTACTTGCTTAAATGATTTTCATAAAGAATCCTGGCTTTGGCACAGAATATTGGGACACTGTAACATTCATTCATTTAGAAAATTAACTAGGAAGAACTTAGTTAGAGACCTACCCAAACTTGAATTCCCATCAGACAAAGTTTTTAATCCCTGTCAAAAGGGAAAGCAACATAAAGTTTCTTTTAAATCAAAGAAAGAAGTTTCGACTTCTCAACCTCTCGAGTTGGTTCACATGTATTTGTTTGTACCTTCTAGAGTTTCTAGCTTAAATGGGAAGCACTATATCTATGTCTTAGTAGATGAATTTTCTAGATATACTTGGGTACACTTCTTAGCTCACAAAAGTGAAACTTGTTCTTATTTTTTCAAATACTCCAAGTCTATAGAGAACCTTAGTGGTCTTAAGATTAAAACTCTAAGAAGTGATCATGGCCATGAGTTTGAAAATCATGAGTTTGAATCTTACTGCTCACATAATGGCTATAGTCATAACTTTTCTTCCCCTACAACACCTCAACAGAATGGTGTAGTAGAAAGAAGAAATAGAACCCTTCAAGAAATTGCGAGAACCATGATCAATGAGTATGACCTACCTATTTATTTTTGGGATGAAACTGTAAATACAACTTGCTATATTATTAATAGATTCTTGATTAGACCAGTTATTAAGAAGACCCCTTATGAATTGTGGAATAATTGAAAACCTAAGGTTAATTACTTCAGAGTTTTTGGATGCAAAGTTTTATTCTCAATACAAAGGATAATCTTGACAAGTTTTCCTCTAAAAGCGATGAAGAAAATTTTCTTGGTTATTATATAACTAGAAAAGCCTATAGAGTCTTTAAAAAATAACCAAATGTGTGGAAGAATCTGTTCATATCAAGTTTGATGAAACTGATCCACATGAACCTAAGTCTTCTCTTGAAAATATTGAAGAAGATTTGACTATTCTAGACCTTAATGATAAATCTAAAGGACCTTCTATAAAAACATCTAGTTCCGGACATATTCCAGAATCTGCTTCTATAGAACTGGAACTCAGAGAAGATCATGAAATTTCTAGTCCTAACTTTACTAGATCAACTAGGATTCTAAATAATCATCCTTTGGATGATGTTTTTGGTAATCTTGATAGAGGGACACAGACTAGAGATTCTATAAGAAAACAGGTTGAACATCAAGCCTTTATTTCATAGCTAGAACCTAAAAATTTCAATGATTCAATCAATGATTAATTTTGGCTAATGGATATGAAAGAAGAGTTAAATCAATTTTAAAGAAACAAAGTCTGGGAATTAGTTGACCGACCCAAGGACACTTTGACAATAGACACTAAATGGGTTTTTAGAAACAAAATTGATGAGTCTGTAAATATAGTTAGAAACAAAGAAAGTATAGTTGTACAAGGATACAATCAAGAGGAAGGAATAGGCTATGAGGAAACCTTTGCACCTGTAGCTAGATTAGAAGCCATTAGGATTCTACTTTCCTATGATGCTCATCTGAATTTCAAGTTATATCAAATGGATGTCAAAAGTTCTTTTCTAAATAGTTATATAGTTGAAGATTTTTTTGATGAAAAACCACCTGAATTTACTAATCCTCATTTTACAAATAAAGTTTTCAAGATATCCAAAGCTTTATATGGTTTAAAACAAGCTCCAAGAGCTTGGTATTATAGACTTAGCAATTTTCTTATTTCAAAAAGTTTTACTAAAGGGATTGCTGATTCAACTCTTTTTATTAAAAGAATTTCTAAAGATGTTTTGATATTACAAATCTATGTTGATGATATTATTTTTGGATATTCTAAACATTCTTTATGTACTGATTTTTCAAATAGTATGCAAAATGAATTTGAAATGAGTTTAATGGGAGAACTAAAATATTTTATTGGATTTCAAGTTTTTAAAAATGAAAATGGTATTATTTTGAATCAAAGTAAATATACAAAGGATCTTTTAAAATGTTTTGTTTTGGATATTATTAAAGAAAGTGATACTCCTATGAGTACTGTCTGTAAATTGGATGTAGATGAAACTGGGAAACCAGTGGATCAAACCAATTACAGAGGTATGATTGGAAGCTTACTTTACCTTACTACTAGTCGACCAGATATTATGTTTAGTGTGTGTATGTGTGCAAGATTTCAATATAATCCAAAAGAATCTCATTTAATTGATGTTAAAAGAATTTTTAAGTATCTTAAACACACTTTAAACTTAGGTTTGTTTTACCCAAAGGGAAAATCATTTGAGCTAATGAGTTATTTAGATGTTGACTTTTCTGGTTTCAAGTTGGATAGAAAAAACACATCTGGAACATGTCATTTTCTAGGTAAGTCCTTAGTATCTTTGTGTAGTAAAAAGCAGAATTCTATAGCCTTGTCCACTGCCGAAGTAGAGTATATAGCTACTGGTAGTTGTTGTGCACAAATTCTGTGGATGAAACACACTCTTTTGGACTATGGATATGATTTTAAGCATGTTTCAATTAACTGTGATAACACTTGTGCAATAAACATTTCAAAGAACCCTTTATCTCACTCTAGGACCAAACACATTGATGTAAGGCACCACTTTTTGAGATATCATTACCAAAAAGGTGATATTACTCTTGAATTTATAGGTATTGAAAATCAATTAGCTGATATTTTCACCAAACCTTTAAGTTCAGACAGGTTAAGTTACATTATACATGAGTTAGGAATGATCAACCTTAATCGATAGATACCTCATCGATGTGATACCTCACCGATGAACCTCACCGATGTGATACCTCACCGATGAACCTCACCGATGTGAAAACCTCACCTATGTACCTCACCGATGTAAAACCTCACCGATGGACCTCACTGATAGGAATTCTCACCGATAAATCCTACCGATGAGTACGCGTTGTTTTAAACTTCTGTATGCTTCCAGAATCTGAATCGTTTATACTTATGATATTTTAATTATTTATTTTATGATTCCTAAATGATAAAACTAATTTCTAGTTACTTCTCAATCCACCGAGCCTCAAACCCTTTACCCTCAAACCTTAGCTCCCGAATCTCTCGAAAACCCTAAATCCCTCGAACCAAAGATGGTAAAAAGAAAACTCCCTACCATCAGAGATGACATTGATGAGCTGAATGCAAAGAAGCAGAAGACCCAGCCAGAAGCTAGTGGTAGTGTTGGTAGAACCAGGTCGGGGAGGTGACCAGTGAATCCCCATTTGCAAAATAGAGTTATTTTGATCGAAAAAGAGATGTGTGTGTAATGGTTGTTGGCTAGAAAATTGTTAGTGCTCGAGGTGCTGGAAGATCAAAAACGGGTAGATTGATTTTCTAACAACAATTCCCCCTATTATCCGAAGCTAGTGAAATAATTTTATGAGTTTTTGAGATTTGGGAAGTCAGAAGATGAGAACCGAGTGATTTATTTTGTGAATTGAAAGGAGATATCTTTTTCATCCGTTGAGTGGGATGAATTCATGAAGGTTCCACACAAAGGTGTTTCAGGATATGTCTTGAAAGCAATACCACCTATAAGTGATATATTTGATTATGAGTCTGCCTTAGAGAAGCTCATGGGTAGTGGAAATCAAAGACAAGTGGTGGATGCTGAAATGTATGGAGAGAACAAATTGATGTTCAAATTTGTTCAGCATGTCTTAATACCAAGGAGAGGGGACTTTGCAAATTTAAGATATCATGATATCTATCTCCTGCATCTCTTGAGACATTGTGTTAAAGTGAATCTATGCAGATTTCTAATGTTTCAAATGGATGATATCATCAGACCTAAGTCAAAAACCAATGCCCTATTCTTTTCCAATTTGATCTCAGTGATGATCAAAGTGAAAGGAGTAGATGAGTCTCAAGATGAGACAGTGGTAGTAAGGAATAACTTCTGTATCAAAAGCACAGTTTGAAAATATATGAAGATAAACTAGAACCCATGGAGAGGAGAATGGGTTAATGATGAAAAGAAGGTGTATGATAAATTCAATCCTGTGAATCATCTTTCAAGGCCTAAGGATGTGAGGGATCCAGGTCTAGGACCTGATAAAGAATAACCTAAGTACAATGATGAGACTGATGAAGAGGAGACTTCTATGGCTGATGGAAGGGATCCAAACATGCCCCAAAGTCCTGCTGCTGAATTTGTGTCTTCAGAAAAGGAAGCTTTAGAAGAAGAATAAACTCCTGCTAATGAGGAAGACCATCCAGTCCCTGAGAATGAAGAAGAAAGGGAGAATGAATCTGAAGCTTCTGATTCTTCTTGCTTAAGTCTGAGTCCACTAATTGGAAGCTCAGTTGTGCCTGTTAAAGAAGTAGTGGGTGAGATGGAAGGACCAGTTCCTAATACAGAGGAGCCTCTTGGTGTTGCATAGATGGATTTGATTATAGAAGATTCTTCTGAGGAAGAAAGACCTGCTAAGAATTCTCTTGATGTACAAGAAAATGCACCAGTTGAGGGGGATCATCAAACCAGGTTTGGCAGTGTGTCAGTGGCTGTTGAAATTGAGGATTGGGAAGAAGACCCAGGTTTTGTGGTTTGTGGATTGGATTATCCGGATTCTGATACTGAGGCATCCCTCAATAGACCATAAAAAAATTATGATATTCAGACTGAGTTGTTACCTGAAGATGTCTTCATAATGCATGATCTGGAGAAGCTAAAGTCTGATCTCAAAATCAGTTTTGTGGAAGAATTAAGGAAAATTGAAGCTTTACTGGTGTCATCAATTCAATCTATTATGAATGATTTAGTGGCTAGTATAGAATCTAAAAGAGCACCTGTTGTGGTTGAACCTGCTGATATGATCACCAGGGATGATCTTGAATCCTTAAAGAATGAGCTGAAAGAGTCTGTTAGTGCCTCTATTGCAGAGTTAAAGCACTACTTTGTTGAAGAGATGATCAATTTGGAAAAGTCTTTTGAACTCTCTCTTGGCTGTAATGTCTCTAACTTTGTGGAAGAAATAGTGGATGAAGTTACAGCTTTCTAGAATCAGTTGTCTATCCTAGAATAAAGTGTTGACGCTCTTAAGAAATCCATTATCTCTTTATAATCTTATATGAGTTATAAATCCCAAGTCGATAAATATTTATCTTATGTCAAAGGTGTTTTGAGCCAGATGTTATCAATCTTTGAAGGATTTAAAACCTCCATGAAAGACCATGTCAGCACCCAGGATTCCCAAGTCAAAACTCTCATCAGTGGGTTGACCAAAAATTTTAAGGAAATATTAACTTTCTCTGTTGGTTCTCTTGCCTCCAGAACATCAGTGGATTTGGATCAGATTAGAGCTATGATGAAGAAATAGCTTGGTTCAGCATCAACCAATGGCTCTGTGGACTCATCCGATCTGAGAAAAGTGGTGATTTCTACTAGATATACCACTAGAGATATAATGAAGATAGTCCAAGACTATATGAGAGAAGCTTCTGCCTCTCATAAATAAGTGAAAGAAAAGGTAGACTACTATTTTCAAAGGATTTATTCCAAACATCAACTCAACAATCGTTTCAAACTTCTGTTAGAAAACCTGACGTTACCTCCTGTCAATCAAGCCTTTAGAGAGAAAGTCAGCAAGCTAAGAGAACTGACATCAGCCTTGGACAAATTCATAGAGAACAAGGATTATTTCATATCTACTATGGAGAGAGGAGGAGGAATACTTATGGATTTCAGAAATCTTTTGTTTCCTTTCTTGCATGTCAATGCTAGACCAGTGATTATACCTCAATCCTTACCTGCCTTTGTTTCTACTGCTTCTCTTGTTCAGATAACTCCAGCCCAAGCCATTCGAAGTCTTACTCCTATGATAACTCAAAGAACTACTCAGTACAGGCCAAGAACAGTTTCAGTGGCTCAGCCTCCTATGATCATTTCTAGAATTCCTAAGCCTTCACCTTCATCCACATAGTCTGAATCCTCTTCTGATCCAAAGGAAAAATCTCACATTGAGGACGTGGATTGAATAGGTGGATAAGATATTTTATAGGAATCCCATGTATTTTGTTTTATTTCCTTGTACCTTTTTTCCACATGAAATAAAAATGGATTTCTTTTCTTTATCATTTTGTTCCTTTTCTCTTTGTTGTTTCCCACTTTTTGATTATCACAAAGGGTGAGAAATATTATAAGGGGATAAAAATTATATCTGGGAATAATAACTTTTATGCGAAAGGGGGAGAAATATTATCTAAAGGAGAGCTAATATTCCTTGTAACTTGTACCTTTAATACCATTACATTCCATTATACCTCTGGTACATTTCATATTTCACATCTTATATTGTTTCCTCTGATACAATTACTCATTATTTTGAGACTATAATATCATAAGTTGTGATTATCAAAAAGGGGGAGATTGTTGACTTCACATGTTTTGATAATCCCAATTATGATTTCACATACTTTGATAATCCCAATTAATGTTTATCTATATATTAATTCTTTCAATCAATGATATTCTATTATCAAGATCATATTAATATTAAAATAGTCCTTGAAATATGTTAATCAATGTTTATCTATGTTTATACGAGTTTTGAATTAATTATAACTCAATCGGATGTGTTCTGCATAAAATAGAAGTGTTAAGTCACTGATATGCCTATAACTATAGATAAAGACAGTCTACCGATAGAATTAGTCTACCAATAGACGTATTTACCGATAAGCTAAGGTCACCGATACACAGAGCTAACGATATGTATAAGTCCACCGGTAAGCACATGTCTCTGATAGATCAAGTCCACCGATACAGACAGCTACCGACAGAAACTGAGCTACCGATAGAACAAGTCTACCGGTATGCATAAGTCTTCCAATATATATAATTCACTGGAACCAAATGGAGCTACTGATATGCACAGACTAAAAGTCTACTGATACAAGCTACTGTTACACCAGAGTTACCGATAGAGTAAGTCTGCCGATATGAACAAGACTACCGCTATGAAGCTACCGATACAAAATGAGCTAACGATAGAAGCAAATTCTACCGATAGATGAAGTCACTGATATATAGAGCTACTGATACAAAGAGTAACAACTACCGATACCAGGAGCTACCGATACATGATCAAATAGCTACCGATACAAGGAGCTACCGATACATGATGAAATAGCTACCGATACATGATCAAAGAGCCACTGATAGAAGGTCACTGTTACATAAAGCCAACCGCTACCAACAGAAGGCTACTGAAAAAAGCTTGAACAGTCAAACTCTATACTCAATACTATTTGTTTATTATGAAAGGGTTATATTTTATGATTTTAATGCAATTAATGTTATTTAATGATAGTTGTTGGCATGTCAGGTAACTGTAACTAGTACACATGAAAAAGGTAATCATTCTTTTTACTGGAGTTGAAAGCTATAAAAGGAAGGAAAAAGACCATACAGAAATATGAGAATAAAAAATGAAGAAGGCACGTGAAGGGTGTAAAAGGCAAGGGCTGAAAATCATTGAAACGTGGTGCATACACACAAAAGGAAAAAAGCTACATTCATACTAGATGAGAACTGGACATACACGAAGCCACTCATTCTAGAGGGGAACACAAGCTGCATCTTGAGTGAAGAACTACAACGAGATCTTCATGCACTCAAGCTGAAGCTGAACCTGAAAACCAAGGAAGAAAAGTGACACTCTATTTTTCAGAAAAAACCAGAGAAGGACTCAGAAGCATTTCTGATTAATCAAAAGAGTCCAGAGCTGCACTTCACGTCACTAGAGAATTCTAAACTCTTATTTACTCTCTTAGTGATTATTTTATTTACATTTCGAGCAGTGTGTGTGCTCTGTATATTTTATACAGACACTGTCTCCTGTGCTAAACTGGAGGATTTGTAAATCCTCACACAAACTTTATATAACTTCCTTATATCCCACTATGGATAGTGGTAGAGGTCAAGTAAGACCTGGAAAGCCTGAGTGCTATTGTTTGTTTTTCCCACGTAGAGTTGTGGTAGAGGTTTTTGTACCTGGACAGTGTTTTCACTGTTGTTTACCCCGATCTAGGGTGTGGATGAAATTTATATAAATTGTTTGAGAGGAATAGGTCTCGACTGGAGACTGAACCTCTTGGTTACATCTACTGTGTATTTTAGTTTAAGTCTAAATTATTCTATATATTTTATATTCCGCTGATAATTACTTTGAAATACAATTTGTTTTAAAGTTACTTTGATAGTTAAATTAGCAAGTGTTTATTCTTATTGGGAACCAGTAAGTTAGTTTCAAAAGTTAATTTAATCTTTTGATTAAATTAACTGAGACCTAATCAATATTTGAGAAACTAATTGAAATTTTACAATCTGTATAAATTCACTATAGTTTAACTTGTTTTTAAATAGGGGGATTTTAAGAGAAATATTTTTAACAGAAATTTTTAATTGGTACTCAATTCACCCCCCTCTTGAGTATCCACTCCGACCAACAATTGGTTTGAGGGAAAATGCAAAGACTACCACAATAAACAACCCATCAAACAAAGAGTTTGATTGAGAATCCTTATGATTATTACAAACTAGTGATCATGAAATATGATTAACAATGTAAAAAAAGTAAAATTAATAAATAGAGAAAAGTTGATAAGGATAGACTCTCATAAAAGATATAGTTACCTGGATGATAAATAAAATAATGTTAAATTTCATATATGTCATAAATGTTTGAAGAAGCGTTGATGGAATTTTCTCAATAGGACTGGAAGATGATTTAATTATGGGAGAGGGGTTCATCAAGTGTTAAATTGTTGAGGAAAAATTAAGAGTTCAGATAACATGATTTTAATAAATAGAGTTCATCATAAGGTTCCATTAATTATTCAGTGTGATATGTATGGGGAACATGGGAATTATCCAAGTCAATTCCTTAATCCAAGGTCTAACCAATATAATTACAATCAATAACCACTAAGAACAAGAGGAAAATTGAATGCTTATTTAAGCACAACTCCTAAAGTTGAAAATGGTATTTTAGGTGCACATAGAGTCTAATACAGAGTTGTAGATGTATTATTGTAATTTGATTCAATGAACTATATTATATATAATAATTTATCTATGATCATTAAAACACCACCCTAATGATTTTATTATTGGATAAATTTTATAATGGTATGATCATTGTATTCTAAGTTGATTTTTATAGTAATGTGCCTTATATAAATCTTAATATCCTTTCTTCGAATAAATTTATCATTAGTTTAGTCATGTATTAGTTCCATTAACTTAGATAAACAATTATCTAGAGTAAGTAAAACAAATTTCATATTAAAATAAGATACTATATCAATTTAAGGATTATAATAAGCATTATCAAGAAAAAAATATATAATGTGGGTCTTGATGCCAAATAACGGTAGACACATGGACCAAATTGTTGGATAAAAACTCAAAAATAGGGATTATACTATTTTGACGAAAGAGATAAAATTAAAAAGATTATAAGTTCGATATCTCTATATAAATTATTTCTTGATTCATAACTATAATTTAGATTCCCTAATCTATTTATATTATCATGTGATAATTCATATTATGAGGATACAATTTATTTAAGGGGAGATAATGTAACACCACAAGTTTTAGGAATGTAACACCCTAAATTTTAGGAGGCGTTATTATTATTATTATTATTATTATTATTATTATTATTGTGGTTGTTGTCCTTTATATATATAATTTTAAGGAACATTCCTCTATTCATTTAAAAGGATTAAAGCTTGAATAAAAAATGTTCCTGACAAGATATAAACCAAACTAAATACACTTTATTCATTTGTAAGTAGAAAATTACAACAAAGTCACTTAAAACTATGTATTAGACACCATGGATTATTACCCACCATAGATGAAATACATCCATTAAAATTTCTTAAATAAATAAACAATAATAGATTAAAAAAATGTAATCTTTACAGCTAGTAAATCTACCAGATCATCTTCTACCTTGAGGATCACCAATAGCCAAACAAAACCAATAATGAGAAACAGAACAATGAAATGAGAAAGAATTACGAAAAAACTATAATATGAAATAAGAACTATTCCTTGTGAAGTGAGATCATAATGAATTAATTATTTAGTAATTATATATATATATGAATAAAATGTATCTATTATAAATATGGTCGTTGGTCATATATCCAATATGTATTCTGAAGTCAAGTAGTAAATTTATAATATTATAACTCACAAAAAAAATATGATATTAAAATATTTTAATTATATATATGTATGTGTTACATATAAATTTTATTATTATTAATGTATGATATGATGTATATATAAAATTCAAATTAATATTTTAATATCAATAGAGTATTAAAATTAAATTTTAGAATATAAATAATTAATGGTGTTTATTGAAATGTATTTAGTATAAAAGTAATATTTTTTTTCAAAGAATAATTTTTCTAGATACTGTATATTTTATTTGAATATATTAAGTTGGACTCTTTTAAAATGTTATATTAATATATTTTAAATTATAAATTTATATGTAAAAAACATCCATTTTTCAATAAAATTAGTTTTTCATTAAATTTTTTATTTTTATTTATAAAAAAAAATAAAAATTTAATCATCCAAATTAGATAAAATATAATTCATATTTTTATTTATACTACAAAAATTTTCTTAGAACATTTTTTTGGGATTCTTATAAAATGATTTATTTTTAGGTTAATAGTGAAAAATATCATTTTTACAAATAACATGAATTTTATAACATTATTAGTATATAAGTATGAATTAAAGATTTATTAACCTTATACTAGGGAAAAATAAGTATATTATATGAGATCTTTTAATTTTAAAAGTTTTTTTAAATTATAAACTAATATTTTACCATTTTGAATTTTATATATATTTTTCAAAAAAAAATATTAGTTTTTAATACATTATACATTTAGTATTTTAAAATTAATACTTATAAATTTTAAAAATTTAATTAAACAAAATGGATTTCCAATTTGGAATCATTATGTCCAAATTTTAAGTACCATTTTAATTATTTGTCATATAGATTATTTTACCTTAGGAAAAACAAGTCAGTGTAGAAAAACTACTATTTTCCAATGAATAATACTTTTCAAAATATTTTCTATTTTTCTTAAAATTAATTGATAAATTTTTAATTAAGACTCTAATAAAATTTTAAATATATATAAAAATTTAATTTCCACTCATTTAATTTTAAATCAATATTAAATAATAATAATAACACTTAATTCTTAAAATAACAATTTTCTATAAAAAATGATTTTTTATTATATTTTATGTTTAAATTTAAAAGATAATTTCCTAACATTTAAAATTTAAATTAGATTAAATGTTGTCAAAATTTGTATTTAGAATTTAAAACTTTGTTAATAAGGGTTATATTATATTTTTAGTGATAAACTAATTACCATGATTAATTTCTATTCAAGATTAATAAAGGTAAAAATGGGTACATAAATTATCTTGAGTTTTTGATAAATAAAGGTCACCTACACATTCTAAAAATACTTATTAGGTATTAATGCCATGATAACGTGTATCACCTACCATTTATTCACCTAATTTACCTAAATCACCAAACCCACCTAACACCCCATGTGATTTCATTCTTACCCCTTACCTAACTATAGTTTTCCATGAAAAAAACCCTTTTTTAAACAATAAAAGGAGATCACTCCCACCCATTCTATAACCTCTCTCTACCCTAAAGGCCTTGATCACAAAGTACCCTTCATTTTCCCTCTCTAAATACATATCAATGAGTTCATACAGTTCCAAGAAGTCGTCTCAAGCTTTAAGAAGCAATTTAGAATGTTTAGGGTTATCCTTCTCCTCTTTTTTATTTAAGTACTTCTTTTCTTATAAGACCCTTGTGTTTCAATTGATTATACTCCCATATTATCATAATCAACCTTTTATTATCCAAATTATTCATTTTATGAGAGAATATTATACCATTTTATTAAACCTATAAAGACTCTAGATAATTTAGTTTGGTCCTTTGAATAATTCTATATATATATATATTTGTGTTTTTACTTGGATTTGATGTTGAATTTTGGTGGCATAGGACCCTAGATTTAATATATTAAAAATATAAATATATATTAATGTACTCACAAATATAGTTTCAGAATAAATAGTTTCTCCATTGATTGGGACCTCAGATAATAAATCTAAGACCATGGTTTTCTCCATAATGTGGGTTTTACCCTTGAAGTGGAATAAAGTTGGTTAGTGTTAGGAATTTGGTTGAAGGAGACAAATGGTGAGTGTGTTAAGTGAATTTATTTATTTATTTATTTATTGTATTTAACTACCCCAAAACCTAACTCCCCTTAATAAGTATTCCATTATGGAAAATCTGCAGGGTTAGCTGTATAACCCTAGGATATTAGATAGGAGGATAATGAGAGATTAATTGTCATTGATGACCTAAGAATGTGGATCGCCAATGAATGATTGAGGAGAATTGTGAGATTAACAAGAAGCATAGTGGGATAATCACCATATCCACTAGTGTATGTGTTCTTCACCAAAAATCAATCTTTTCTTGAGGTAAGGGATATTATTTCATGGTTTTTTTTCCTTTTAATAATTTTTCATGAATGGATTTTATATCTAAATTTTTTTGGAATTCATCATTATTCACGTGATTTGGGACCAAATTAGTGTTCTAAAACCTAATTATTTAATTTTTGTTCCTTGATTTTTCTCTTATTTCGTCAATTTTTTTTCCAAGACCAATTTTTCTAATGTGGGTTTTCACTGCTTTATTGAGTTTTTCCTACCACCATTCTTCATGTTCTTCATCGATGAACCACGGGGTCATGATTCAACATTGTTAGGATACATTCAAGAATGATCATACCCTTATATTCATGGAGTATGCATGAGTAATGTATAGATTGATGTTTTGTAGGTGGATTAAAATTTTTTGTGGGATGGGGGTGATGGAATCATAGATCAGGACCCCTGAACGAAAATGGGAGGCACAACATCTAACCCACTGGTTAATGAAGTTCCAATTTCCTGCCATTGGAGGCTAGGAATTGATGATTAGAGGCTTCCTCCTTCTACTTTAGTGGATTTTGGGTGGTCAAATAGTGGTATAAGTGGTGGATACAACGTGTTGTTCAAAGAAACACACACCATGTGGACCCTTACTACGGTGGTTAGTGTTTCATATAGAATTAAATATCACACACTTTTTTGTAATTCTATAGTCCATGTGACTTGATGCTGGTGACTTGATGTGTATCCCTGGGATACATTGGAATGGGAATAGAAAGGTATATAGGAACGATCATGGCCAGTATACCCAAACATATCTTGAGTACCTGGACATGACTAGAGTACACATGAAAAGGCCATAGTACATAGACACGTGTCAGAGGAAATAGGAAAACTCAAGATACCAATACATGCCTTGTACTCCACATACATTTTATGTATATCCACATTGATGTCCAAACCTTTTAAGGGGGAGGACACACCTAGGTGTCTAGTCAGAGTAACATGTGATGTGAACTTATGTGGATGACATTTAATTTTATTCAAAATGTCTACTTTGTGTATTTCCTTCTTCGATATTCAAATTTGGGCCCACAGGCATCCTATCCTGAGTAATTTCATGCATAGGACATGATGATATCCTTCGTTTGGGAGATAGGTATAAAATATGAGGTTTTGTGAGTGGGCTACTTCTTTCAGCGAAACATGGCTAGTGGTAGTGATCAAGTTTGAGTATCAGAGATATATTGGGGTTGGTACTCCCCTAATGCACCAAGTCATAGGTAACCTATTATATTTACATAGGTAGAGTCAACAATTCCCCATAATATAGAATAATTAGAGTTTTCTATCTATGGAGTGGTACCCCCCCCCCCCCCCCCCCCCGTCGTCTTCAAGCTCTGGTGGGGAGAAGGTCCTCTACTTGAGTTAGTTTTTCCCTTAATTGAAGATAATAATGGCAAGGTGTTGGCCCTTTACACTAATCTTGGTGAGGTTACACATGGTAATGGGCATAAAAGATAGAACTTTGTGAGTTGCAGTACGACTCATCTTTCTTAGTTAGATATGAAGAAAGAGATCCCCTTTCTCCCTTCACTTGGGTTTCATTGAGAAAATATGATGCTGGATTTTCTTTACCCTCTTACCTTATGGGTTGAGCTAACTGTTTTTTATTTCTATAACTTCCTTCTTTATTATTGGGGTGTCTTACTATGTACATATATACTCACCCCAACATTGTTTATTCCCACACAATTTGTGTCTTATTCATACAATATAAACATCAATGGTTATATTAGTGGACCTAGTTTCAAACGTGAAAAGTGGTACATAATGTGGCTTTCCATGTTTGGTGGATAATCTTGGATATTGTGATTTGGGAACTATTCATTCTTTCCCTTTTTCCAATTATTTTTAGGTTGGGACTTTATTTTATATTTTGGAATTTATTTTCCCAATTTATATATTTTACTATAAATTATAGTACTTTGATGCTTTCCTAGTGGTTATTTCATGAATTGATTATAGAATAAATGTTTAGTATCTTACTATATCTTTTAGCTGTTGTATGTATTTGGTTGTGTGCATGTGTATAGGTACTTTTGGGTAAGGCCTCCCATTAAAATTTTGTGCCTACAAGAAAATTATCGTCAACCCTTGTCCTATTGGATGTGGGAGTGGGGTGTCAAACTCAGCTTACTCCCATCTCTAGCGAGGCCTCAGTGGGTCTTATTATGATAGAGTGGCATTAAATTTGGTTTTCCATTAAGTTGGGTTTTGGAGTTATACATGTTGTGAGGGTTGGTTTAGAAACATAGAACAATGATGTTGGAGTGTCTCTAGTTCGGTTCAAGGTCCAGGGAACCCAATATTAGTGTGGTGGTTGTTGTATCCATACAACAGAACTCTAAATACCCACTTGTTGACTCATCATATGGAGGCATCAATTTAATGGAAACCATTAGTACATGAATCATATAGTATTGGGTCTAATTATTTTCATTTCTATCTTGATCCAGCTCCTCATATATGATAATATAACTATGTTATGTCTTTTAAACATTCATTATGTCTCTATGATGATATTTATCTAGGATACTGATATAGGATCATGAATATTATCAATTGAAAAATGATACCTCAATTCAAAGACGCACTCACGAGTTTTTTTCTCTAGGTGGGAATGAATAAGTTATACCACCTTTCGAGTAGCACTGAGATCTCCCTCTAGTGGTTTTGGTGGATAATCGACTGCATATTGAGAATATGATAGCCTTGGAAGGTTAAGATGATGATTTATAAAGGATTAACACATTGTGTGAGTTCCAGTGATAGAGACCGCTCAAGGTTTATAGTGAACCACACCCTGAGGAAGTGGAGGATTGGCTTGAAGTAGTGTTATGAATTATTTGGATTATATGAATCCCATCTGAACAGATGTTTTCACATGCAACTAGTCTTTTTTATAGAGTAGGGAATTGGTAGATTCTGAACACTTAGACACATGATGAGGAAATTCTCCCATGGTTAGAATTTTAGAAATTATTCAATGATAAGTATTAACCTTAAACCTTGCACTTTGTATTGATTCATGAGCTTCTTCAATTTTACTATGGTGATATGTCAGTTGTTGAGTTTGCAGAAGGTTTACCTATCTCACATGTTACACTTTTTATATTGATCAAGATGGATACTTTTAAGTGTGGATGTTTTAGCAAGGCCTTTATAAATACATCCCTACTAGTTTGGTCTTATTATGCATTCACACATATAATAGAGTGTTGGAGATGACCTTGGTTACATTGATATTCCTAGTAGTGGCATGTTGCGTATCTAGAGCTGAAAATAGATATCATGGGGCTGAGTTGTCTGTAGTATCTAGAAGATATCAATCATTATGGTCTCAGTATAAGAGGCATACTCATCCCCAAAATCAGATGAAAACTTTCGATTCAAGATTCATGTAGAGGTTCTAATCATCACAAAGACGGGTAATTTTATTCTTAGGATGGGCGAGGTAACATGGATCATGATTCCATAACCCAATGTGTTTTGTAGGGTGGATAGGTATTGGATATACCTCCATAAAAGATGTAATGTTTGGATCAAGGATCTCCCAAGTGTGATTACGGAGCCCCTAGGGAGGTAGTACTGATAAAGGATCTGGTATATCTCTATAAGGAGGATCTATTTGTTGTGGATAATTATATAAAAAAATTCCACCACCACAAACTAGTGTCCTACACTAGGTTTATAGGTTTGGTGGTTAAGGGTTTGGATAGATACATGATATGGAGTGATATGATCAGGCTGATCATGAGAAGATTTGAGGTCTGATCAATGTACTTTCTAATCTTTCTCCAGTACTTTTATACACATTCATAAGCCATTCCTTTATCTCCATATCTCTTAGACAATATCTAGAGCTTCTAGTGGAGTATTTATCTCATCAACTGTGGCTAAATGTTTCTATAGGGAGTGACTCTTCTATATCACACATCTGTTAAATGTGGAAGTTGGTGCTCAGTAGATAATGTTTCTCATGGGACCTCTTAGTCATTATGATGAAACATTATGGGTGAAAAGGAAATTATGGATGATCATGTAGGGATTTCAATCAAGAATATTCAATCTATCATTAGTCAGTTAGGGAGTTTATCCCTTGGTGCAATGGGTGCTTTAGGCATCTGGACACTAGCAATAGTGGATGATTATATGAAAATATTTCCCAAATATGTCTTGAGACTACTTATGAGGTGGTATATTGACTTCTGTATTAAATTTGACCCTGGTAACACACTGATATCTTCTACATCATATCAGATGTCCCCTACCGAGATTCAAGAGTTGAAAGTGTAGTTAGAAAACCAATGATAGAAATGTTTTATCAAACCCAATGTGTCCCCCAGGGAGACTTTTGTGTTGTTGATGAGAATGTTGGATGATATTTTGAGGAATTTTATTGATTATCATCACCTAAATCAAGTAATGTTCAAGAAAAAGTGCATCTTGATGAGGATTTATGACCTTTTCATCTAGTTGAAAGGTGTGAGTGGGTTTTCAAAGATCAATTTCAGATTCAGCTACCGTTAGTTGATGTTTTTCAAGGTTGATATTATGAAACTAGTATTCTGATATTTCAATTAAAAAAATTAATTCCTATTGACAACTTATGGCGTGAATGATAACCCCTATATGTTCATTGGTCTTATGAATCAAATCATCCAACCATATTTGGACTGCTTCATGGTTTTCTTTATTGATAAAATTTCTATATACTCAATGTTAGAGGATTCTCATGTAGAGAATTTGAGAATTTTCCTAGACTTACTTCGTGAGAACCAACTATATGATAAGCTATCAAAGTTTCAATTTTGGAAATAATAGGTTTATTTTCTAGGGTATGTCACATATGAGCATGTTTTATCTATAGATTCATCCGACCATGATAGTGTCAGAGGTACGTAGTTTTCTCAATTTGGAAGGGTTTTATAGTAGGTTTATAGTATAATTTTCTAGGATAGCAGCCCCTTAGACCACCTTAATGAGGAAAGGGAAGTTTTTTACCTACATTAACCAATTTCAGATATACTTTTAGGAGTTGAGGCATAGGTTGACTATTGCTCCTATATTGAGACTATCAATGGAGGGAATCAAGTATGTGGTGTTTTGAAATGCCTCTGGAGATAGGTTTGGATGCCTGTTGATGTAGATTTGGGAAGTGATCTATTATGTTTTGAGGTAGTTGATAACCCATGAGAGGAATTTCATGATCCATATCTTTGATTTGGTAGTGGAAGTCTTCACCCTAATGATGTGTATTCATTATCTTCTGTGTGAGAATTTTATTGTTTAATCCGACCACCAATGTCTCAGGTATATCTACACTCAGAGGGATCTCAACCTAAGACATAGGTGTTAGTTGTAATTCTTGATGGAATACTACTTTGAGATATCCTACACTCTTAGGATGAGAATCATGGTGGAAGATTCCCTTGGCAGGATATCTCATTCTCTCTTAGTGGAGGAGGCATCTGAGAAGTTGTCATTATTGTAGTTAACCCTAGTTGGAGAGAGGGGTGAAATTTATCTTTAGTCTATGGTGATTAATCCACCACTTCTTCAATGTGTTAGGGATTCCTTGTTTTGAGATATCGAATATGAGTTTCTTTGTGACCAGATATCCTTAAAATATATACGCGATGAATTTTTTAAAGGATGGGAGCATGTTATCCTTTTCCAGGGAAAGAAAGTAGTTCTCGTTACATTCTATGAGGATGTGTTGAGGGAGTTTCATATCTCCCTCTTAGATGTACATCCAGGTGTGTCAAGGATGTACCAGAATATTCAATATCAGTTTTGGTGGGATGGCATGAGTCAGAACATTTCCAAGTTTGTCTCTCAGTATCTCACATGTTAGTAGGTAAAGGCTGAACATTAGGTTCCATAAGGTTTGACCGAACCTATTGGGATCGAAAAATATAATTGAGATGGGATATAAATGGATTTTTTGATAGTTATTCCATGGGTAGTGTGAGGCCATGATGCTATCTATTTGATTTTTTACTAACTCTCCAAGTCATCATACTTTATTTCCATCAGGGATCATAGTTTGGTCAAGATTCCGAGGAAATTTTACATGTAGGAGATCATTCAGATTCATGGGGTACCCACAATGATTGTCTTCAACCATGAAACTTGATTTACTTTATGGTTTTGGAGAGATATATAAGAGGATTTTGGTACCTAGTTAAGGACGAGAACAACATTTCACCCCCATATGGATGGACATACAGAGCGAATGATTTGTTTTTTTTGAGCATATGCTGAGATCCTATATTTTGGACTTCAGCCGAAGCTATGAGGATCAATTTACATTGGTGGAGTTTTATTATAACAAAAAATATCACTCCACTATTGGAGTGGAAAATTTTGAGCCCTTGTATGGGAGACCCTATAAGTCACCCTTGTACAAAATTGAGATTGGTGAGGCGCCTCTTTTTAGGCCAGAACTAGTATTGGAAACGATGGAGAAATTTCAGGTGATCTGTAAGCATATGAAAAAAAACCTAGATCTAAATGAAATATTGTGTGGATAGGCATCATAGGCCTTTGTAGTTCGAGTAAGGAGACTATGTTTTCCTAAGAGTCTCCCTTAATGATGATTGGGGAGGATTTTCAAGAAAAGAAAGTTGTCTCTATGGTTCATCAGGACATTCCAAATTTTATGATGGTTTGGTGCATTTTCTTACCACTTGTCCCTACCCCATAGTTTGACTGCGTTCATGGTATCTTCCATGTGTCACAATTGAGGAGATACTTGCATGACCCATTGCATGATATTGAATGGGGAGAGCTGGATATCGAGGATGGGGAAACCTTTTTGGAGTACTTGATGGAGATTAAGGATTGGCAGGATATGATCCTATATACATGTACTATCTCTTTTTTTCATGTTCTTTGGTAGTATGGGAGTGACTAGAAGATATATAGGGATAATGAGAGCAATATGTGGGCTTGATATCCCCACCTTTTTGTGTATCTAGTTCCTTTTAGGGTAAAAATACTTCAATTATGGGAGAATGTAATGACTCTAGTTTATATTTTTATCTTTTAAATATTTTTAAATATTTTTATGGATTTTTCCTTAGATTCAACATTGTGTTTGGGTGTAGTAGGACCCTAGAATAAATATATTAATAATATTAATATATATTAAATCAATTGAAGACATATTTTTGGAATAAATGGTTTTCCCATTGACTAGTAATTAAGATGGTAAATCTGAGATGGCAGTTATCTCTAGAACGTGAGGTTTACACTGAGAATGACATAAAGTTACTCATTGTTGGGAATTTGGTCCTAGGTAAAATGTGGTGAGTGTGTTATGTGAACTAAAAAAATTACTTATTTAATTTCAAAAAACAATAATTCACATTTATAAGTATTCTGTTATGGAAAATATCTAGGGTTATCTATATAACCCTAGGGTGTTATAGAGGATTAATATGAGATATTTGTTAGCGTTGACAACCTAGGAACATGAATAGATGGTGAATGATCAGTGAGAATCATTATATTGATAATGAATGAAATGAGATCATCACCCTCTTCTCTAGAGGATGCATTGTTAACTAATTATTGATCCATTCTTGTGGCAGGGAATGTTATTTGATGTTTTTACTCCCTTTGAATAATTTTTCAAGAATTTATTTTATATATTCTTTTGTTTTCCAATGTCTTCCATTATTCACATGATCCCAATATAAATTAATGTTCTTGAACCAAAATATTAAATTTTTATGCCTTGATTTCACCCTTGTTTCTAAAATTTATGATCATTGTTTAAGAACGCTTTAGTGAACAAGGGGTTTCACTTCATTTTCATTCTTTTACCACCACTATTCTTCACATTCTTCATCAATGACCCATGGGGTTTTGATTCAACATTTTCTTATCAGATTCAAGCATGATTGAACTACACAATTCATAGAATATGTGTTAATGATGTATGGATAGATATTTTATATATGTACAGAGGTGTTTTTTGGGATTAAATTGATGGCATCATAGATTAGGACTGCCAAATAGTGCTGGGAGATGCATAAACTACACCACGAATGAAGGGAGTTATGATTTCTAGCCACCAGATGCTAGAAATCGACAATAGATGGTTTTTACCTTAGAATTTTGTGGATTTTGGTTGGTAAAACAATGGTGCAAGTGGAAGAGACAATGTATCTAAGAGTTTGCATCAATGTAGTGAGAATCTTTAAATTTTCAAAGTACACAGTGTGTAGTTCGGAAGAACACACGCTGTGTGGACCCTTGCTGTCGTGGCTAGGGTTTCACATCGAATTAAATATCACAGGCCGTGTGGTATTTCCACACATAGTTTGACATGATGATGGTTACCTAGCATGTATCATTTGGTTAAACTGGTGCATGCATGACTAGGTACATGTGAATGACTATGTACAAGGGCACAGTCATGGCTAGAGTACCCAAACACAACCAGAGTATGCAAACATATCTAGAGTACATGGACACCGCCACGTACATGGGAATGGTTCGGAGTATATGGGAATGGACTAGAGAAGATGGAAATACCTGGGGTACCAAGATAAGATATGTACTCAGTATTCACATCTCATGGCTGGATAATACATTTCTGAGGGGGGACATGCCCAAGTGTCAAGGTGGAGTCCCATGCCATGTGCCCCTATGTACATGTCATGTAATTTTCCTAGAGACTTATTCCTTGTCTCTCTACTTCTTGGAGACATAGATTTGGGCCTTTGAGAAACCTATCCTAAGTGATTTTTCATATAGGATGTAATATTGACCTTTATTTGGGTGATAGAGATATGACACGAGGTGTTGTGACCAAGATTCTTCTTTCATCAATGATTTTTTAGTGGGAGTTATCAATTTTCAATAACTAATAGATATTAGGGTCAATACTTCCTTAATGAAATAGGGTAAGGTCCCTTATACTCATTACATAAGTAGATTTGGTACTCCCACCATACTATACAATGTGTGGGTCATCTATCTACAAAGTTGTACTCCCTCATCTTCAAGATCTAATGGGGAGTGGTTCCTCTATTGGAGTTAGATTCATCATAAATTTTAAATCAAAATGGTGAGGTGAGGAACCTATAAACTAATTCTAGTGAGGTTTCACGTTATGTTGGGCATTATATATGGACCTTTGGGAGTAATAGGCTAACTCATCATTTTTAGATGGTTGTAAAGTTAGAGATCCCATTTCACTCTTCAATTGGGTTTATTTAAGAATATCTAATTTTGTATTTTCTTTAACCTATTTAGTTATGGGTTGAGATGATTTTTTTTGATCTCTATTATTTTCTTCTTGGGTTTTTGAGGAATCCTACCATGTATGTATATACTCACCCCTATATAGGTTATTCCCACACATGTTGTGTCCTATGTAAAAAATGGGAATACCGAGGATGATATTGGTCAACCTAGTTTCAGAGGATCATAGTGGTACTTATTGTTTTTTTACTCATTTAGTGTTCAATATTAAAGATAATGATCCATTCCCTCTTTAGTATTTTCTATTTTCATGTTTTTTAGGTTGGGACTTTATTTTCTGGTTGGGTGTTTATTTTTCTCCATTATGTCCTTTACTATATTTTTTTTACTTTTATTCTTTACTAGTGGTTATTAAATGTATTGATTACACCCTATATGTACAATATCTTATTCTCTCCATCTTCCTTTCATTTCAGGCACTTATTTTTTTATAATACTTTTTATTTCCATGTAATTATGAATCCACATGTTCAAAATAATTCATTTAGTTTCATAATGTTTCTATATTTATGTGATACTATATATCTCATTAATATATTTTTATAATAATTTTTAATATTCATCATATTTTCAAAATCATTCCTTTATTTTCCATTTAATATTTTCATGTTTTAAGAGGTGTTTTTGATTCATATAATTTTCTTGAGTCATAATCAATCCATTTATATTTTAATATTTAGTTTTTTAATTATCCTACCCAATAATTATGCTATTTTATATTTCCATATTATTTTATGGGGAAACCATGCTTCACACTAAATTCTTCTTCCTTTACGAGTCCATTATTTCAAAAAAAATTAATTTTGTTAAGAATATTTCCCATCAATTTTATATATTTTTATTTTATATCCATACTTTAAATTTATCCAATGTTCTCAAATAATTTTTTGAAATATAATATTAATTATTTTCTATGATTCTCATAATTATCATACCCCTTTTCAAAAAGAAAATTTTCGTCTCTTTTAATGATAAGGGTTTTCAAAAATAAATAATTTCAAAATATTTAGAGAAATATATCCTTTAAAAATAAAAAAAATTATATTTCACTCTACATTTTTTGGATAACCTTTAATTAATTCATTTACCTTTTATTTGGAACTCATTAAAATAATCTTTTCCAAAAATATTCTCTTACCCTTCTCAAAAAAAAAATTAAATGTAATTTTCTCATCATTTTTAATAAGGTTTTAATGGTTTTATGAAATATTTTGTGTTTTAACTTTTATTTTTCCACTATGTTTTATATCTCATGAAGTGATATTTTGAAAATACTCTATATTTTATTAGGATATGGTTCCTTTTGGAATATTATAATTTTTTATAACCTATGATATTTTAATTTTATGTTATGTGATGTATTTGGAATGTTTAAGAAACCCATTATTATTCAATGGGTTATTTCATATATGATAGTTGATTATTTTTAAGTGGTATACATATATTTGTATACAGATGGTTGTGTTCTTATATCTCCCTATAATTCATTGGTTTAATTTTATATCTCATGAGATAGTAAGACAAGGAAAATGTATTTTCTCATATAGGCATGTGTATGTGTGATGAGTTTTCTCACATTTTCTAGAATGGACATAATGATTTTGTTCACATAATCATGGGTATAATGGGTCTTCTCAAAAAAATAATGTTCTTATGGTTGTTCAATATTTCCATGTTTTTTATTAAGTTATTCTAAAATTTCAGGATGCTTTTCATTTCAATGAAATGACATGTTTTCATGATTAATCCTTATTTTTAAATAATTATGAAATTTTATGTAATTTTCATATGTTATATGAATATTGAGATGTTTTTTGATCCCTATAATATATTTTATGTTTTCTTAATGATATATTTATGACCCTTTGTTATTGTAACATGTTTTATGATTATAATCTATGATCTTTTCATCTTTTATTAAGATACATATTTTTTTATCATGTTATCCTTTATGTTTATAACCAGACACATTATGATACGATTCCCCTTACTGAGCATCTAAGATCACTCATTTCTTATGTTCCTAATCAATGGTATAAGAAGATGATTATATAATGAGATATATCTAGAAAGGTTCTATAGGATCGTAATTATAGTGAAATTTTTGTGAGTGTTGAAAAATAAAATGTGTATGTAGCTAGTTTCAAATACACTAAGCCTTTAGGACTTCAGTTTGTGAAACTATTTGTGCGATGTAATATTTAAATCATGATATTGATTTATAGTTTATGTAATGATTATCTTGGGTGGTTTTACCTCATTTATTTGGTTTATGAAGATGTTTATGTTTATTATACTTATTATTTTTTGTGATGGGACATCATTTTGTATAATTCCCAAACTCCAAAAATTTGAGGCATTGGATACTCTTCACCTCTATATAATTTATTAGATTGTTTTCCCTATATTATCAACCATGATATTGATGTAAAATCCCTCCAAACATGAAATAATTTATTTTTCTATTTGAGATATTCCCTTGGGTTCTTCTTCCCACATTTGTGATATACAGGAAGATTAATCTTCCTTCCCTCATTATCATTGTTATCTAATCTTATATAAAACTTCATCCTTATCTTATTTGTCATTTTGTATTAATATAAAGACTCATGTTACTAATCGTAACATGAGATAGTTGGGTGAGCGTAATTACATGATTTTCCACACCAAAATCTGTCCCACTTTGTCTCTCATTAGGAAAATTACCATATTTTATATCACATACATTATTAATATAGTTTATTCGTGTTTTATCCTTTTATAAAACAAATAAATTTACTCATGAGTTATCAATATTTACATCGTAATTGAATTATGAAAAAATCAACCTCAAAATGGGTTACACTTTGAAACCCTCACATTAGCTTTTAGTTCATCATAAATCGCCCATAGTAAATATAGGTTTCATTAGGTCAGTTTATATCATAATCCTTAACCTAAATAAATAATATAATAAATATTTCATAATGGATCATAATGAGAATTACATTAACCAAATCATATCCTCCATGAGCTTTAAACCAAGTTTGTAGTTAGGCCACATATTAGCGAACTAGGTGATTCTTGAGTTAATATCCATAATTATCTTTTAAATCTTATTACCCCTAGATAATTTTGTTCCAGAGCTTGTATCCAATAGTATTATATATAGGGATAGAATTTCTATGAGAACCACCTAATCAATACTTTTCCAAAAATTTTAGATATCATTATATACTTAGACTTATCCTAAATGTTTTCACTAAATTTATCTTATCTTATTCCCCAAGAATAACTAAAATAATACTAAAAAATAACTAAATTCTACTCTAATGACAATTCAAGTACTCCAGACCCACATTCCTAAATATGGTGATAAAAACACATCTTTAAACACTATCTTTGATAACAATTTATATGAACCTATAATTTTTTTACAAAATTACCAATATATAAGAAATATAACTAAAAAAATTCATAATCCTAGGGATGGAAGGTTTGAAGGTTCCGGGTGTAGCGGAAGCACATGGGTAGATGTGCCCACTTGGCCTTTTGTCATTAACAATGATCAATCTGGGATCAATACGATGATAAATGTCAGTCTCCACGGATCGAATCATAGAAATGGACAAAGAAAAAAAAAGTCCTAGAACCAAAAAGTAGGATCGTTACAGGTTGATTATAATTAATTTAGTCAATTGAAAAGAAATACCTTTTGGGTGTTCTTTCTTAGTTGATGTTCTTGATCATGTTCCGATGTGATTTTTCATTGCGTCGCAGAATCCAAGTGTAGATTTCCTCTAGCGGTGATCCACACATGTACCTCGTATCTCGAGACGTCGCCAAAGGAGTATCCGGGTGATAGCATGGAGAAACCTTTGCTTGCGTTGTCCGCCTTAGATCATCTTGATCCGATGGAAGAGGATCTCTCTCGGTCTTGAGAGTGTTCTTGGAGAAAGAGGTTCTTTCAGCCTTGAAAGAATTCTCCAGAGTTGTTGTGCACAATGATTCTCTTGTGTGTAAGGAAAAGAGATGGGGCTGTGAGGATATTTATAATCGGGTTTGAGGTTGTATAGTTATGACAATAAATAAGTGCATTGCGCATTTTATTTATTTCATTAACTCTATTTTGAAAACCCCATGTCTAGTCATTAATTCCTTGACCTTCTCCCACACTGATTATAATAAATATCGTTTAATAAAATGATATTTCCTCAAAATCCCGACTAGAAAAATTACACGGCGTGTATTAATAAATACACGACATGTACTTGTTTTTCAATGAAAACTACACGGCATGTACATTCAATGTACACAGAATGTATATATTGTTTTCATTTATTCATTTCCTTACCAAAATGAAAACTACACGGCGTGTATATTTAATAATACATGGTGTGTACTTGTTTTAAAAATAAAACTACACGGCCTGTAATCATTGATACACAATGTGTACTTGTTTTATTTTATTCTTCCTCCAACATTAAAATGATTTAGGCTTCCTTGAATAATTATTAAACCACATAAAAGAATAATATTTATTCTACTTGAGATACTTGAATACACTTAGTGTGTGACCCTCTAGGCCTCTTTCTCATTGGCATTAGGTGGGCTTGCCTAAAGTCCAAGATTACTGTCTAGAAATGGGTCAAGGCACCCAAGATAAAGAAGTTGACTCCGCATTGACGTATCACCTCATACAAACACTTACTATGTAATTTAATCCCTTTGTCTCGATATCTCATCAAGGAGGTTTTATGGAAGTGTCATAAACCTATATGCTTGATCTGTCGTTCTTTGACTACCTGAAATAAACTCGTCGTTTACACCATGGCCATGTAATTTAATGCGACAGTTCTATTTCAATCAAAGGGTCGAGATATCAACTTCCATAAATGGAAGGGAAAAATCCTTCCTCGACTTATCCATTAAAAACATGTCACTCATGACACACCCAACGTACCCTACTTCCCGCCAACTGTCAGCGTGACGGTTTTCATCAATAAATCTAAGTGCGCAAGTCATGACATGAGTTAATGATAATATTCCAGTCTAAGGACCATTACACACGCTCGTAGATAACAATGTCCGATGAAACCAAGACATATAGAACTTCTACTGGTGGGTCTGTTCTCATAATCTCCCATATTGAAGATTACCAAGTGCGAACTCCATGAGAGAGAGCCTTGTATTCTTACGAGTACTCACACATGACGGTCTGTATACTATGTGTCCTATCATAGTATGTCATCCAACCGTAGAACTTTATTTAATAATATTGTTATAGAATTTCAAGGTTCTCATCATAGTGGGGATCTACCATGACCTTATCAATGAAACAAATGTTCCAGGACATTATTATGTTATAGTAATGCAAAACAATGAACAATATATAATAAGTGAATATTCATGTAATCAAAGTACAAAACAATTGGTTCTTAGGACACCAACCCTTACAAACTCTCACTTGTACTAGAGCCAACTGCCTACGACTTTTAGTCCACT
This sequence comes from Viscum album, assembly GCA_963277665.1. NCBI lineage: Eukaryota > Viridiplantae > Streptophyta > Magnoliopsida > Santalales > Viscaceae > Viscum > Viscum album. Next base: position 1,509,382,073 of record OY728161.1, read on the forward strand.
AGACTTCACATGATGATCATGTTTCTGCTGAGTCAAGGATTTAGTAAAGGGGTCCGCCACGTTGTCTTATGTGGAAATACTGCTCACTGAAACTTCACCTCTCTGAGAAAAATCCATCAAGAGATGATATTTTCAAAGTATGTGCTTTGTCCGCTGATTGACCTTGGATATTTTGCAAGTGCCACCATTGTAGTATTATCACAATAGAGTGTGATGGGATCTTTACTGCTCGGTACTACATCCAGCTCTTGGATGAAGCTTTACATCCATACTGCTTCTTTAGCTGCCTCATAGTCTGCGATATACTCAGACTCTGCTTTAGAATCTGCCACCACACTTTGCTTTGAGCTCTTCTAGCTCACTGCACCTCCATTCAAACTGAATATGTATCCAGTCTGCGACTTTGTGTCATCTTGATCAGTCTGGAAACTAGCATCTACATGTCCTCTGATGACTAGTTCCTCATCTCCTCCATAAACCAGGAACATATCCTTAGTACGCCTCAGATACTTAAGGATTCTCTTGACTGCCATCCAATGGCGGTCTCTTGGATCAGCTTGATATCTTCCTACCACACTTGATACGTAAGCAACATCTAGCCTCTTACATAGCATAATATACATTACTGACCCAATCACAGATGCGTACAAGATCTTTTCCATTCTCTTTCTTTCCTCATGTGTTTGAGGACACATTTTCTTGGAAAGATGAATGCCATGTGACACTGGAAACAATCCCCTCTTGGACTGTTCCATACTGAATCTCTTCAGTATCTTGTCAATGTATGTACTTTGACTCTGGCCCAACATTCTCTTGGATCTATCACGATGGATCTTGATCCCAAGAATATATGCTGCCTCGCCCAAGTATTTCATGGAGAAGAATTTATGTAACCATGCCTTAACTGATTGTAAGACAGGTACTTCGTTTCCAATTAGTAATATGTCATCAACATATACTATTAGGAAAACGACTGCACTTTCACTAAACCTCTTATAGACACAAGGGACACATTCATTCTTAACAAATCCAAATTCTATTATAGCTTCATCAAAATGAATGTTCCATGACCTTGATGCTTGCTTTAATATATAAATGGATTTCTGCAACTTCCATACCTTGTTGGCATCCTTTGGAGTCACAAACCCTTCAGGTTGTGTTATGTAGACATCTTCCTGGAGGTTCCCATTAAGGAATGCTATTTTGAAATCCATTTTCCAAATTTCAAATTCGTGGTAAGCGGTAATGGCCAATAGGATTCTAATGGATTTCAGCATCGCAACCGGTGAAAAGGTTTCATCATAGTCAATTCCTTGATGCTGTCTAAAACCTTTTGCAACCAGTCGTGCCTTATAGGTGTAGACTTTCCCCTCCATGTCCAGTTTCTTCTTAAATACCCATTTATTACCAATAGGATTTATATCAACTAGAGGATCTACAAAAATCAAGACTTGGTTTTGGTACATGGAATCCATTTCAGAATTCATGGATTCTTTCCAGTTGGAAATGTCTGTGCCTTCAACTTCTTCCTTGTAGGTAAGAGGATCATCATTGTCAACCAATAATGAGTCACCATCCTCAGTGACAAGAAAACCATATCGTTCTGGTTCTCTCACCTCTCTCATTCTCCTACACAGTTCTTGTGTCTCTGGAACGGATTGTTCTTCCATGGGGATTTGTGGAATCTGTTCTTATACCAACTCATGTTTATCTTGGGCCTTGACTTCAATGAATTCTATCTCGCTCCCACTATCTCTTTTGGTGATGTGCTCCCTCTCAAGGAATCTGGCGTGCCTTGCCACTATAATCTTTTTGTATGAGGGTTTTTATAGGTAATATCCCCTTATTTCCTTGGGATATTCTATAAAGATACACTTTGTGCCTCGGGGTGAAAGTTTGTTACCTGAATAGGCCTTACAAAATGCTTCGCTACCCCACACATGTAAATTCGATAACATGGCTTTGCGTATACTCCATAACTCATATGGAATACCATTTATCGATTTAGTTGGTACTTGGTTTAGTATGTGTGCTTCTGTTTGTAATTTATATCCCCAAAAGGATAATGGAAGACTTTCATGACTCATCATTGATCTCACCATGTCCAACAGGGTGCGGTTCTTCCTTTCACTTACACCATTCCACTTAGGTGTGTAAGGAGGAGTGAGTTGAGATAGAATCCCAAACTCCCGTAAGAAATCAATAAAGTCTTGATTAAGATATTATCCTCCTCTTTTTGAGAGGAGTTTCTTAATCTTCTTACCAATATGGTTCTCAACTTCATTATTATATTCTTTGAACCGATCAAAAGAATCTGACTTATACCTCATTAAGTAAATATATCCATATCTACTAAAATCATTAGTAAATGTTATGAAGTGTGAGAACCAACCCCTTGCTTCAATTGGAAATGGTCCACACACATCTGTGTGAACTAATTCTAGAATCTATTTATCCCTTTCACATTTCCCACTAAATTGGGCTTTGGTCATTTTTCTTTGTGGACACGAATGACATACACCAAGTGGTTTTAGTTCGAAAGAATCTAAATACCTATCTTGATGTAATTTTGTCAAACGTTTCTCATTGACATGACCTAGCCGGTGATGCCAAAGTTGGGTGTGGTATGAGTCATGTGAATTAACTTTGTCATCGTTTTCCATTACTTGGTTTGTGTAGTCTAACACATAAAGGCCGTTATATAAATGTGCCCTACCAAAACAAATGCTATCTTTATAAAAGTAGCAACATCCACTTCCAAACGTGAAGATGAATCCATTAGTATCTAATATGGATACCGAAATAATGTTTTTGGTTATATAGGGTACATAATAAAATCATTTCAAAACCAAGACCATCCCAGTAGGTAATGTGAGATGGTAGTCTCCGACAGCCACAACAGCGAGTCTAGCTCCGTTGGCTGCTCGTAGATCCACCTCACCTCAGTCGATCTTTCTGAATCCACTTGGTTCCTGTATTTGGATAAAGATGTGAGCACCACAAGAAGTATCTAATACCCAATTAGTAGAAACATATAGATTGCATTTGATAACAAACGCACCTGAAACTTCCCCTTTCTTCCTTGGATGGGTGTAGTTTTTCTTCCAGTGGCACTTCTTGCCACATGAAAAACAAAAAACATCATGTTCCCTTTCCTCCCATTTGATCTTCCTTTTCTTGAAAGGCCTTGAAGATGCTTTGGGATTAAATCTATTCGACTTCCCTTTCCTTTTAATCACCATGAAGACAGAAGGCTTTTCACGCTTCATGTCATTGTCCACTTGGTGAATGAGGATAAGATGATCAGACAAAGACTTCTCAATGTTGTTCATGTTGAAGTTCACAACAAAGTTAGAGAAGCTATGGGGGAGTGATGTAAGAATGAGATCGGTACCCAGTTCTTTGGGGATTTTAAACCCTAGAAACTCCAAGTGCTCAATGTAGCCAATGAGCTTGACTACATGAGGCCCGACTGGGCACCCTCTCCAAGCTTGCTCTGAAATAGATCCTTGGAGATCTCAAACCTTTCCTGTCTTGCTCTATCCTGGTATAGAACACAGAGGTGCTCGAGCATGATGTAGGCATCCATGTCTTCATGAGACTTCATGAGATCAATAGACATTGATGAAAGCATCAAACATTGAACTTCGAGTGCATCGCTCAAATGTTGATCATAGAAAAGGAAATCTTTATCACTCGCCCCTTGGGCAGGCGGATCAGGAAGTGAGGACTTCAGCATGTAAAACTTTCATTCATGGCGTAGGATAACCAGAAGGCGCCAAAACCATTCCTGAAAGTTACTGCCAGTGATGATTATGTCTTTATCCAGAATTGATCACAGAGAAAATGTGGTTGACGAGTTTTTCATTTTGATTCTACAAATTAAAAGAGCATATTTATCAGTACTTTCTTGATTACATTTTAATGAGAAATAATGAATGAATTTATTAATTCTCCCACTATTTTATCAAGTCTAAATGGCCCTCATCATTGAACTCAGAATGTCTAGTTTATTTGACATTATAGTGGCAAGGATCCATATTCCCCTTCACATAACCCCAATAAGGTTTGGTCAAGCTATTTTGAAGGTATTTAGGTAAGCAGGTCTTTGCCAACTGTGAGCTTACAGTTCCTTGATCTGTTGAGTGGTCTCCCCAATCTTGAAATCCTGACTTGGATTTTCTCAACTCTTGCCTCCAATATTACATCAAGTCTAGCAAGGGCTACTCCTCTTGATTTAATATGGTTAAGTCAACCTGAAACCTTTCATAAGAGATTCCTTTATAAAAGTAAGTGTCCCAACAAGGGTTGGTCAAACACATAGTTTTATTGAGTCTTGCCCTTAATAAAGTAACAGAAAGCTTGGTCTGACTTAATATGGTATTGACTGATTTTAATCTTTTATGTGTAGTTTTACATTATCACATTCTTGTTAATATTAAGTGATGCTAGCTTAAGTGATTAACCATGTTCTGATAATGTTTACACATAGTTCGGTTTTTATTTTATTCCATCTTTGCATGCTTGTTCATTTTATTAATTGTGTGATCGCGACAACACATACATAATAAATAAACCATGCAATCAGATAGAAATAAAATAATATGACATGACCATGAGCTTCTATTGGTTAGCTTATCTAGTAGTTTTGATATGCTAACCCTAACCTAGGGAAAACACCTTGAACCTGATGGTTCATGTTTTGTAACTCCCACCTTTCCACCTTTGTATCTTCTTGGGTTGGTTTCACCTCAGCTTTGGATTTCGAACCGTCTCCTCTGGATTGGGAGATCCTCCATTACCTGGGGTTTACATTAAAGAAACCATGGGCACGCATGCCCTACATTTTATTGGAAGAAGGCCCATAGGCCAACGAATTTAAATTAAAAAAATTTAAATGAAACCATTCACATGTACAAAGAGTCTTTGGTCTAGCTCATGATCATCCATAGCATGCAATGACATTTACGCATATTTAGAATTCAAATTCTTTTAATCGTTCTATTATTCAAGATAAGTTTCAATTTAATTCAATTAATTATGATCTTATAATTAATCAATTCTTTATCTTAAATTCCTTTCTGAATTTCCTTGAGATTCTTCTCATCCATATCCCTTGTACAGGTCTTTGTACTTTTGGAGGAAACCTGGTGAAATTTTTGGAAAGTACACGGCATGTAGTTTATATTTACATGGCGTGTATTTCTTTTCACCTTTTATCCAAAGTACACGTCGGGGAATTTGGTGTGTTCTCAGTACTTTGGAAAATTTGGAGTACACGACGTGTAGATAAATCATACATAGCGTGTACTTCCTTACTACGTGGTAAGCGTCCTGGTGATCCCGTGTACGTGGTAAGCGGCTTATCCTTTGTACACAGTTTTACTTGGGTCAGATCGGACTACACGACGTGTTTCTCCAACATACACGCCGTGTATTATGGTTCCCATGTGCCATTTAATTCTGGTCAACACGGGGTGTTAAATACTTAGGTGTAATCAATTCACACGGCGTGGTTTGGCAGACCAATACCGATTTGTTGAACCTAAGTACACGACGTGTAGTTTTCATTACACGCCGTGTATTCCCATGTTGTACAAAAATAAAGAGCGGCTCCTCTGGATGAGATCCTCATTTTTATTTTAATCAAAATTAAAATTAAAAATCCATTTCTCTGATATGAATCGAGAAACGAAGGAGGAAGAATAGATCTCGTTTATTCAGATTTATAGAACTATTTATTTTGAATTGAATCAAATATAAATACGTAAATTATCAATGAAAATTAAATAACTATAATCAACGTTGTAACCTCTCTCTGATACCATTTGAAGGTTCCATTCACAGCTGAAGCGCATGGGTGGATGTGCCTACTTGGATTTTTTTCATTAACAATAATCAATCTGGGATCAATATGACGATAAACGCCAGTCTCCACGGATCGAATCACAGAAATGGACAAAGAAAAGGAAATTCCCGGAACCAAAAAGTAGGATTGTTACAGGTTGATTATAATTAATTTAATCAATTGAAATGAAATACCTTTTGGGTGTTCATTCTTCGTTGATGTTCTTGATCACGTTCTGATGTGATTCATCGTTGCGTCGTAGAAGACAAGTGTAGACTTCCTCTAGTTGTGATCCACACGTGTACCTTGTATCTCGGGACGTCGCCAAAGGATTCTCTAGGTGATAGCATGGAGAAACCTTTGCTTATGTTGTCCACCTTAGATCGTCTTGATCTGATGGAAGAGGATCTCTCTCGGTCTTGAGAGCATTCTTGGAGGAAGAGGTTCTTTCGGCCTTGAAATAATTCTCCAGAGTTGTTGGGCACAACGATTCTCTTGTGTGTAAGGAAAAGAGCTGGGGTTGTGAGGATATTTATAATCATGTTTGAGGTTGTAGAGTTATGACAATAAATAAACGCGTTACGCGTTTTATTTATTTCATTAACTCCATTTTGAAAACCCCATGTCGAGTCATTAATTCCTTGACATGCGCCCACACTGATTATAATAAATATCGTTTAATAAAATGATATTTTCTCAAAATCTCGACTGAAAAAACTACACGGCGTGTATTAATAAATACACGACATGTACTTGTTTTTCATTGAAAACTACATGGAGTTTATATTCAATGTACACGGCGTGTATATCTTGTTTTAATTTATTCATTTCCTTTAAAAAATGAAAACTACATGGCGTGTATATTTAATAATACACGACATGTACTTGTTTTCAAAATAAAACTACACGGCGTATAATCATTGATACATGGCGTGTACTTGTTTTATTTTATTCTTCCTCCAAAAGTAATAATATTTAGGCTTCCTTGAATAATTATTAAACCACGTACGAGAATAATCATTATTCTACTTGAGATACTTGAATACACTTAGTGTGTGACCCTCTAGGACTCTTTCTCGTTGGCATTAGGCGGGCTTGCCTAGAGTCCAAGATTACTGTCTAGCAACGGGTTAAGGCACCCAAGATAAAGAACTTGATGCCTCATTGACGTATCACCTCATACGAATGCTTATTATGTAATTTAATCCCTTTTTCTCGATATCTCATCAATAAGGTTTGATGGCAGTGTCATAAACCTATATGCTTGATCCGTCATTCTTTGACTACCTGAAATAAGCTCGTTGTTTACACCATGGCCATGGAATTTAATGCGAAAATTCTATTTCAATAAAAGGGCCGAGATATCAACTTCCATAAATGTAAGGTACAAATCCTTCCTCAACTTATCCATTAACAACATGTCACTTATGACGCACCCAACGTACCCTACATCCCACCAACTGTCTGTGTGACGGTTTTCGTTAGTAAATCTAAGTGCGCGAGTCATAAAATGAGTTAATGATAATCTTCCAGTATAAGTACCATTACACACGCTCATATATAGCAATGTCCGATGACACCAAGACATGTAGAATTTCTACAGGCGGGTCTGTTCTCATAATCTCCCATCTTGGAGATTACCAAGTGTGAACTCTATGAGAGAGAGTCTCGTCTTCTTATGAGTACTCACACATGACAGTCTGTATACTATATGTCCTATCATAGTACGTCATCCAACCGTAGAACTTTATTTAAGAATATTGTTATTGTATTTCAAGGTTCTCATCATAGTAGAGAGATTCCATGACATTATCAATGCAACAAATATTCCAGGATATTATTATATTATAGTCATGCATAACAATGAACTATATATAATAAGTGAAAATTCATGTAATAAAAGTACAAAACTGTTTGTTCTCAGGACACCAACCCTTACAAGGTTTAGTGTCTAAAATTACTAGCCACATAAGATAATTATTTGATGATGCGTGTAAATATTTTCCCTTAATAGAGGAACACTAGATCCACTTCTCAACCCCTCTTAGTTTATACTCATCTTAATAATCTGGGGAAAGGCAACATGAAAAAGGGGTCATCTTGAATGCCCAATAATGGAGGAATTATCAATATGATATCAAGGGTTAGATAATAATAATATGAAAAAACATGGGAAATGGATAAATTTCTTATTAAAAAGAACATTGAACTATATGAGTTATCCATATGTCATGAAATCTAGATATTTAATCTCAAATGAACAAGAATATACCATAGAGAATGTATACATAATCATAATACATTAAACAATATTCAAGAATCATAATCATAGGAATATATAAATATGGAATTTCATTGAATAGTAGTATAAAAAATAATTATATCACAAACATAACCACAGATAATTTTCTTAACAAATCTTCTGCCTCAAGTTCATATAAACACTTTTGAAAAAAAATTGCATCAAATTAAAAAAACTAATTTTTATCAAAGATCCATAAATCTCATTCACACATAAAACTTGTGATGAAATAATACCTTATATAATTAACACAAAAAACTTTTAAACAAATATTCCCATATCTCATTAAAAAAACTTGTGAACAGATTTTCTCAGATCTCATTTACAAAACTAACTTGTGAATAAAGATTCTAGTATCTCATTAATGCAATAAATATGTGGAAAATATTATCACATATAATTTACACAAAAATATTGTGAAAAAATATTACCACATATCAATCATACAAAAAACATGTGAAAATATCTTCCCGCATTTCATTCACACAACAAACTTATGAAAAAATATTATAAGATATTTTTAATGTAAGAAAATTGTGACTAATGCTTCCAAAATATTATTTATGAAATATATAATCATATAATGTGATATCAAACCACAACTGATGAATTAGAGGGTGATACATAACACTTCCCATTAATCATTCGTGCACATGTGTGCTATTTAAAAAAACTCATATCATAAAGAATCCATGGAGAAAGAATGGGTTTCTTAAACCATTTAAAAACATCACGTATCTTGAAATTCAAAAAAACATTAGATATAAAAAATATATTTTTTTATAAGGAATCATATCACAATAACATATAGAGGGTGATCAAAATATTACATCTTGAAATATAATCCTCGGTGGATAAATGTAAGAGAAAATAAAAAAATTACAAAACATTTTAAAACCTTGAGGAAAAAATTTCATTCATAAAAAAATTTGTGAAGTGAAAGAGAATAATTTTGAAAAAAATTATTATAAAGAGTTATAAAAACAATATAATTGAAAATTCATATTGGTTATCAAAAATAATTTGGGGTGGAAGATAAAATATTGGATTTAGAAATAATGAAAAACATTTTGAATATTTTGAAATTATTTTCTTGAAGACCCACATAATAAAAGAAGAAGTAAAACATATATTTTAAAAGAGTAGAAGGAAAATATATAGGTCACATGAGTAAACACATGTTTGGGTTTCAAAATAAATAAGGAAAACAATTTTGGGCATAAAAAACATGGAAATAGAGGAAACCCAATCTTTAAAGGAGTTGATTTTTCCCTTAAAAACAGTATACTTTCATGAGAAACATATTGACCAATAAATCTTTATTGACTAAAAACATATTTTTAAAATATATATAATAAGAAATATCTTATAAAATATAGAATATTATTATTTATCAAACATAGAATAATTACACTCATTTAATAACATTTTAACTACAAGAAAGTAAGTTTTATTTAACTGAATTCATTATGGATGTCATAATTCACAAAGAATGGAACATTTATAAATGGGTTAGATAATATAAATTTTAATACCCAAAAAAAAGGTAAATTACAATATAATACATCTAATGGGAATAATTTACCCAACTTATCTTAAATAATTTCAAGAACAAAAATCATAACTTAATGAATAATAATTGAGTTTCCAAAAACACTAATGGTAATAGTAATGTATGAATAAAAGGGTTACCATGAAGGTAAAATTCAAGTATCATGAAATGATAGATATTAAATACACTTGAATGTAATAGGGTATTGAATACACCATATAAAATAAATTATGGTGTGAAATATTGAACATGTCTCGTGGATTTGAAAAAGAGAAAAAGAAATATTATCACAAACCATGTCGGGGTACTATCTGACCTAACACCCTACCCGACCCATGATGTGGCCCAAAGGGCATTCCCGATCCCCATGGGATGGAAACTAGTCATGGGAATCAAACATTTCTTTTTTGGAATGATTTTACCATTGATAATTTACCCTGAACATTAAAAAAGATAAAACATTACCACAAAATCAATAACTGTAACAAAAAGGAATTCAACTATCACAAATTAATAATTTTACATTTTTAAACAAGAACCCAGAATACCAAAATGGTAGGGGAAACAACTTGACCACAACCAAAAACCTTAATGAAACTAGAGGGCCACCACCGTCAAGTCACCTCCACCAACACCTATAAGAGAGGGACACTAGCTACTAAATCCACCATCACCACCATAGAACATCATTCCTTTACATGGGTCAAACATAACAATGTCCACATACACATGAGGGTGTATGTAGGGTGTGATCCAATTCCCAGTAGGATTCCACCCAAAAGAGATTCCATTCTATAGAATTATTATAAAAATTAACATGATAGTTTTTATATAAAATAAAGTAAATGAAAACATTTTCAAGGGAAAAATTTTAAGGGAAGTACTATTTGAAATTAAAATGAAAAGTGTAATTTATCGTATATCGACAGTAAGTATAGAATTAAAAATCACAATGGGTAATCCCAAAGTAAATAGTGTTAGTGGGGCCATTTGAAACTCATATCATGGTTATATGGTATAGAAATCATGAAACACTATGTCCTCATGCATGATCCACTTGAGAGGAATCCATCAAAATTTCTAGTGGTCACTATTCATTATCATAGTTTAGTTACTATTGTATCACCAATTCTACTAGAGGGAACCAAGCCTTGGCCCCACCGATATGTCTAGCATTCTAATCCTAGTCCTCCCACCAAGATACCTAGGATTATATTTGTGGTCAATTTCAGTTTCCATGTCACATGGGCCACATCATTCACATACACAAACTAAACAATATGAACACACAATAAAAAAATACCATTTTCCATAACAAAACCTTTTTCAAGTCCATACGTACACCAAAACCAATTGAAAACATATTTTTCACCATTTATATATTACATAGAACACATTTATATGTAACCCCAAGAATACTAAAAGAATCCAATAATGTTAAATCACATATTCACCTACTTCAAGCTTGGAAACATCCAGCTTTCGATGGGAAACCACAATAACACCAGAAGGAGACCCTATAAAGGAAACATTATACTAAAACAATGAATAATAAACCTAAAAAATAAATATTGATCAATTATTAGGTAAACCAATATTTTGGAGAAAGAATAACACAAAGAGAGAGGAGGAGGAGACCAATAAGAAGGAATAAATCAATAATGGAGGGATTTAATAGATGATTGTTTAAGATACACACACCAAAACACCCAAAATATGGATATCCAGGGGAGCCAAGAGGAGAGGCATCTAGTTTTTGGAATCCCAATTGGGGGTGGAAATGGGTGTATTTGGGTTAAAATCAAGGAAGGTAAAACCATAAATTCTATATTTTTAATGATCTAGACAGGCCACATGGTTTGGCTACACGATCTGAAAAACCATTAGGAAACTATGTGGCCTCCTATGTCCAAAAGGAAACTGGACACATGATATTCCTAGGGAGGGAACATTCCCATGCGGTGGAATATGCGCCTCATATAGACCCACTGTATTTGGTGTATGGTTTATCTCATTCCATGTGGTAGGCCATGTGTCCTAGATAGTGCCACTGTCTAGGGGACACAGTCTCTTTTGGTATGGTGCATTGTTTCTGATAAATGTGCTCCACCATTCACCACCTGTTTTTAGGTCCAAAAAAATCCATTTTCACTAAAACTCCCAGAAAAGATATAAAATAATGATAATACTAAATAAACAATAAAATACCTCAAAATAAATCACGTGTGTGAAAATTATCCCCACAATAAAAACGTCCCACCATCAGAAAGTCATTCTAAAGTTTGATTAGAGAACAATAATAGGTACTACTCTTCAACCCAAGACTTCTGATTCCACATCTCATGTTCATCATTACCATCCTACAAAATAACCCTAAAAAAATATATATATTTCCCTTGAAAAACTTTTTCTTGGGAATCAATAATTTTTATCAGTCGCTCAAACATAGACAAGTTAGATTCCAGCTAGAAATCTTACTAATTCAGCACATAAGACAGGTCCAGATTATACTTCTTAAACTAAGAGACATATAACATGTCATGAATTGACATAAAATGAGATTAAAAAGATAATTGGTATCCCAACATACCAAATATCTTGGTAATATCAAAAGTTCTAATAAGCCTTTTTGTAAGATTTCCTTACTGACCAAGATGATGGTAACCCAACAGAAGAGCCAATTTCAAACACCTAATCACCCAAAAATAATTTCAAGGATTGATTTCATTGATTTACATAGGAATTATTGTGACTATGCACTGTCAAAAAACATTTCCTGATCAACAGGACTCTGTTAGACGTCTCTTGCATGAGGCCCAGTCCCAACAATGAGGTCTCACCCACATTGACCCAACATAAAAGAGATTAACATGGATGACCATAAATTTCCTCAAAGTGATCCATTATAATCAAGTACTGGTAACTATTATTATATGAAAAATTTACTAATCCCAAATGACTATCCCATGAGACTCTGAAATACAACACACATGCTCGTATCATGTCTTCCAAGATCTGATTCACCCACTCTGTCTGACCAACCATTTTAGAATGGTAAATCATGTTCAGATGGACCTAAGACCCCATTTCATTCTGAAGTCCTTCCCATAACCAAGAGGTAAAATGGGGGTCCCTGTCGAAAAATATGTATTATGTCACACCATAAAGCCTCACTATCTTCTGAACATACAACCAACCCAACTCATCCACTTTGTATGAATCCCTAATCAGATCACAATGGGATTATTTGGTCATATGATGAATCACTACCGAAACATCATTCTTTCCTCGAGGCATATGAGGTAATTCAATGATGAAATCCATGGTGACCTTGTCCTAATTCTAGGTAGTAATTGGTAATGGAAGAAGAAAATCGAAGGACCTATGGTGCTCAAATTTAACCTGCCATCACATATAACTCCTTGATACAAATTTGGTTATATCTCTTCTCATACTAGGAGTCCAGAACTAACGATTCACATCATAAAACATCTTTGTGGTCCTGGGATGAATGAACCACTAAGACTGATGTCTATCCTACATCACCACATTCTAAAAAGATAATGTCACCATAACACAACCCATGAAACAAAGAACTACCTTAGTAGACAAAATCCACTCATTGAGCACCTCCCCACCATTTAAAAACTATATAGACTGCTGTAAAGGATCATATCTAGGATTCTATTACCAAATAAACTTCATAAGGGATGATTTAATATGAAAAATTGATAATAAAATACCTTCAATGTACTCCTTGGTCTTCAGATTCTTTTTTGAAAGAATCCCCATCAAAGTTCACTCATCATTGGACTCCTTCAAATATTTCACTGTAATATTTATTCTAAATTCACATTCTACCAAATTACCTTTTCTTGGGGTATAAATGATATCAAAATTGAACCCCTGATGGTACTCAAACAAACAGTGTTGCCTAAAATTTAGATCCTTCTAAGATAAAATGTTGTGAAATATCTTATGATCCAAGTAGACCACAAAATTCTACCTGAATAGGTAATGACTCCATGTCTTCAAGGCCTCCATCACAACTACTAACTCCAGGTCATAGGTTGGGTAATTATTTTCATGTGGTAGGATTTGGAGAGATCCATACACCACCACATGGTTATCTTAAATCAACACACACCCAAGATCCATACTCGAGGCATCACAGTATACCAAATATCCCTTTCTATATCTGGAAAGATAAAAATAGGTGTTGTGGTCAGAAATTGTTTCAGCTTTTGAAGGATTCCTAATACTCTGGAATCCATTAAAACTTTACCCATTTCTAGGTAAGCATGTTCATGGGAGAAGAACCCCAAGATAAATATCTAATGAACAACCTATAATACCCTCCCAGGGATAAAAACCTCATGATCTCAAAACAAATCCTTGGTTTCTCCCATGACATCACCACTTTGATCTTCTGAAGGTCCACTGAAAGCTCATGTACCAAGATCACATGAACCAAAAAAATCATCTATATGATTCATAAGGTATACTTAGAGATAATATCATAGAGGTGATGATCTTGAAGAGTTCCCAATACAATCCTCGAATCTCATTCATGTTCCTCCTCATCCCCAGAGTAGACCAGGATGCCATCCACAAATACTATTACAAAGTAATCGAGGTACTGGTGGAATACCATGTTCATGAGAACCATGAAAATTTTTGGAACATTTTTCATCCTAAAAGGAATGAAGAAATACTCAAATTGGTTGTACCTTATTTATAAGTTTGTCTTAAGAACATCTGCCTCTCTAAATCTGACCTTGTGATACCCAGAATGCAATTCTATCATGGAGAACCACCTTAAACCCTTGTGATGATCAAAAAGGTAATCAATATGGGGGAATGGATATTTATTATTGATCATTAACTTATTCATCCTATGTTAATAGATACACAACCAAATATTTCCATCATCCTTTTTCATAAATAACACTGGGGGTGGCCCAAGTGAGACACTCAGATGATTGAATCCTTTGGATTCCAAATCATCCAATTGTATCTTTAATTCCCTCAGCTCAGTGGGAGTTATAAAGTAAGATGAAAGAGATATCAGTTCTGTTCCTGACACCAAATCAATAGTGAACTCCACACACCACTCTAAAGGAAACACTAAAAATCATCTAGAAATACCTCTGAAAGATCATCCACCACAAGCATAATCCACCCTCAAAACCAATACCATCAACCTCTAACATGAGTGATGAGATCCGAAAACTGATATTTCCCAATTCCATAAGTGGAGGTCCACCATTTCCTGACTAAAAATTCCACTCACCTTGAAAACCCTAGGTACTCCCACCAAGTTCCACAAAACTCACTCGCCAATGATAAAAATTGACGTGTTCCTGAAAAAAAAACCATCCAATCTACACCAAAGATCATGTAGAAGTGGTCCATTTTTAGAACTAGAAAATATCATTCCAACTAGAACCCTAACACGATGAGTGAATAAGATGGACACCTGAAACCCTACTTCTGTTTCTTTCCAAGAATTATCACTAAATCCATCACACACAGTATAAGCTCAGTGGGAAATTTCAACAAGTCCGTAGGATAGGAAAAAAGAAATAGTGGTACCTATATCAAATAAAGAAAAAACTATAGATAATGCAATTAAAATTGTACCTTGAACTATCACAGGTCATATGTCATATTATACTATTATCTAATCCAAAGCATGGACATGCCTTGACTCCTCCTGAGTTTGAGAACAACAACTGACTTTTGGCTTTTCCTTAAGCTAACTCGGACCATAAGAAGATCCTGCACTATCACCACAACTACTAAACCAAGATCCCATAGTCCTAAATGGATCTGACTGGGCTAACATTACCCTAGAAATTGATGAATTTTCACCACCCTAATATGGATGTGTAGCACTACAAAATTGTTGAAAGTACCGTAGAATTCCACACTAATGGAAAGACTTGGAGAAGCTGAACTTATTGACCATACATGTCCCACCTCCGCACACTAATGACACATAACTATCCTGACATCCTAAGCCATAGATAAAGGAGGTTAGGATAGATGTACTGACCTACCAACATCCCTCTTTTATTTCTTGTCTCGCTTCATCTTATTTTTAGATGAACTACCACTTCTCACAACCATTTTAGAATCCATTCCAAAAAACCAGACTTTCCACTCTGATCGATCTATACTATAAAAGAAAAATAAAACACCTCAGCATGAATATTCATATTAAATAAGAAGATCTGGTAAGGGATATCTAGCCTCAAACCCATCTCAAACCACTAATCCTCTAGCTACTCAATGGAAACTACCACTGATGAAAACTGAACCAACTCATCAAAATAGTTTTCATACTTTAAAACGGTCTGATCCCATTGATGGATATCCAAGAACTCCCAAGACTTGGTGAAGTCCATGGTATTAGGGAGATATTTCTTATTAAATATGAAAATAAGGTACTTTCAACCCATCTTATAGTGCTTCATGTCCTGAACTACTGAGTCCCACTACCTTCTACTCAGACCTTCCAACAAAAACAAAGAACATTTTACTTTAACTTCCTTAGGAGAATAAATAAACTCAAATAACCTTTAAATTTTATCAATACAACACTCTTCCTCATATGGATCCATGATAACTTATAAGGAAAGATTCTTGTTCTTTAGAAACTCATGATCTTTTTTCCTTTACCGAACCTAGTTTTTCTTCCCCGGTCTGAGTAGGACTGGGGACCATTCACTAACCCAATGATTGGACAACCCAAACCACTAATTTTAATAGTCTATGACCAAATATTAGAGGAATAACTCTATCCATCCACTTCCTATGGTTACACATGAAGTATATTGGGAGGCATCTTGCTACATCAATCAACAAACACAAGGGGAAACCATCGACATATTATTCTGAATTTTTTTAAGAAACTTTAGGTTTTAAACATATTTATAAATCAAAACATAAACAAAAAAAGAAAAATCAAATGTCAAACCATTACACACCACTAAATGTCCATGCATATTATTAAGCATATATGTTTCAACTAAAGTAGGAATCAAACCATATCACAACATTCCATCACGAATCAAGGTCTGTCATGAGGTATGTTGGACATACACCCCACCCACAACCAAAACCTCAAGCTCTAACATTTCTAACTCTTAAATATATAGAATATCTCAAACAACATGACCAAAATAAATGTAAAAACTTGTCTATGCTACCGTTTTTTCATGAACCAATCAGAGATGCCATCCATCGCAACACCCGACCCAGATCGTGACATGGCCTGAAGGGTGTTCCTGATCCCCAAAAGCTAGAAAATAGTTTCTAGGAATAAAACATTTCTTTTTGGGAATGATTTCCCCATGATAATTACTATAAACATTCAAAAATTATAAAAAATTACAAAAAAATAAATAACGATAACAAAAATTAACTCAACTATCACAATTTAATAGTTTTACATTTTTAAACAAGAACCTACAAAAGAGTAGGGGAAACAACTCCAACACAACCAAAAATCTCCATGAAACCAAAGGTACATCACCCTTGATCGACCTCCACTAACACCTTTAAGATAAGTACACTAACAACTGAATCCCCCATTGCCTCCATGGAACATCTTACCTTTACCTAGGTCAAACAAAACAAGGTTTTCATACACCTAAGGGTGTATGTAGGATGTGACCCAATACCCACTAGGATGAAAACCAAAAGAGATTATATGATATAAAATTATAAGCCAAATTAAAATTCATTTTTTATATAAAACTAAGGAAAGGAAATTTTTTAAGGGAATTATAATTTTAAATTTAAATGAAAAGTAAAATTTATTATATACCGACGGTAGGCATAACATCACAATAGCACCATGGGAAATCCCTAATGAAAAAGTGTTATTGGGACCCCAAGAACTCATATCTTAGTGATATGGTATAGAAAACATGACCCACAACAACCTCATGCACAAGCCACTAGATTGGAATCCATCCAATGTTATAGTGGACTTGATTCATTATCATAGTTTAGTTAGTGTTGTAGAGCCAATCCTACTAGAGAGAATCAAGCCTCATCCCCGCCAATCCTTCTAGAGTAATAGTCCTTGTTCACCCACCTAGATACCTAGGATTCCATTTATTATAAATTTCATTTTCCATGTCATATAGGCCATGTATTTCTGATACACACACCAAACAATATGAACACACATAAAAAACCACCATTTTCCATAACAAAACCTATTTCAAGCCCATATGCACAAAAAATCATTTGAAAAAATATTTCACACCACTTATATAATCCATATAACACATTTATAAGTCACATAAATCTTACTAAAATAATTTAATAATGTTCAATCATGAAACCACCAACCACAATCTTGGAAACTTTTGAAATCTGATGGAAAACTACAGCTGCACCATAAGAAGACCCTATAAACACAAGATCATACTAAAACCATCAAAAATCAACCCAAGAAAGCAATATTGAACCTTTATTGGGTCAAACAATCTACTAGATAAATAATAACCCAAATAAGAAGGAAGAGGATACCAAGAGGAAGAGAGAAGTAAAGAATGGAGGGTCTTACTTGTTGATTCTTGAAGATTCCACAGTAAAACACCCAAAATTTAGAGATCCAAGGGAGAAAAGAGAAGATGGAGAGGTGCATAGGGATGGTAATCCTTAGTGGGGGAGAAAATGGGTGATTTTTGGTTAAAATTAGAGAAGGTAAAAACTATAAATTTCATATTTATAATGACTTTGATAGGCCTTATGGTTTGGCTGTAGGGTATGAAAAACTGTGCAGAAACTGTGCAGTATCCTCTATCAAAGAGTAAATTGGCTACATGGTTTACCTGAGGAGGGTGAAATCCCTTGTATTAGATCATGAAAATTAGATAGAATCACTAGTTTGAGTGCATGGTTAGTCGTATGTTCTCTTCTGGGTTCCACCGGATGTTGGGTCAAAAAGAAAATCCATTTTTCACAAAAAATAATCCCATAAAATCTACTCAATAAATATAAGACCAAAATAAAAAAGAAAATAATTTAAAATAAATCACATGTGTGACAAATACTTAGCTTTTATTCCCTCTTACTCGACTGTGATTCATACTAATTTATAATAAACATAACTATAGAGAACCATACTTTTTATACATATATATTACATTTTAATTGATTAATATTCATTATATAACATTTCTATCCATGCCAGAATCATTTAGGTCTAGTATCATTGGAACCATGAAAACATAAACAACTGATTCATAAAACATATACGTTATCTCCCGCTTATTTCTCATAACAAGAACCTTTCTTAGACATATCATACTTAATACCTTTATTCAAAACCTTGGGAAAGGAAACATAAGAAAAGGGTGACATTAGAGGCTCTATAAGGGTAAAAAACTAAAATATCAATGTTAATATAAGCATAAAACGAGAATAAAAGTATAATAACATGATCTTGACATTTGAAACCATACCCTACACAACAAAGATCATAATATTAAGTCATGTAATAAATCTTGGTAGTTTATAAGACATGAATCATAAGGGAATAAAAAAAATATCAACCATGAAATCTTAACTAAGGAACAATACATTGATTTTTGTTATACAGATAATAAAAGATAATCATTTCCTTAGTATTCAAGTTTCATTTCCAAGTTTATCATAGTTGAATGGTTTGGCTCCCTAAAACATCATAGTAGTTAAGGTCCACTCCCAAAAATATCATCATGGATAGAGTCCCTTACTAAACTGGGTTCACTCCCAATTATAGTCCTATTTATCTCATGAGATATCAATATTTACTAAATTTATTAGAGGTAAATATAGGCCTTACCTTCCCTTAGTTATAACATAACCACTATCCTTGGTTATAATGTAACCACCATCCTTGGTTGTAACATAACCATCATCATTGGATATAACATAACCATCATTACATAGTGAAAACCATTAATATTTATTCCATAAGACCATAAAACCTTTATCACATGAAAACCCATAAAAATAAATGAGCTTCATAAAAATTTCATTATATAATAACCCATCGAAAAGAAATGGATTTCAGAAACATTCCATCTTTTCATTATAGTAAAACCTGCATAAAAGTAATGTGTGTTATAAAAATCTTGTCATCATAAACATATACTATCTTGAGAAAACATAAGGATGGTATCCTTAGATCATATCCCTAGTAAAGCATAAGTGAATTTAGGATAAAAATATAGATGAATATGTTTAATTATAAGAGGGGGTGAATTGTAAGTTTAAAAACATTCTCTTTTAACCTTAATGAAATTTATGTTTAACAAAGTCAAACAAGGTAAATTCACAAACCCCTTTTAGTTCTAACTCAAATGAATAATTTTAAGGGACTAGGTCCAATTATAAGAAACCTAAACTTAAACAAGTTAAACTTAAGGAAACATAAGTAGGTTTATATTAGGGAAAAATTATACCATAAAGAGTATAGAATCTTATTTATCAGAATATACAAGTATAAGAAAGTATAAGAAAGGTATAATTTTTTTCTTTAACAAAATACAGCAAAAGTAAAACTTGTAACAAAAACAAGTAAACAAGTAGGAAATCTTTTAACCTAAAGATAAGGGTATCCAACAAACTTGGATAAAGGTCCCTTGATTTATAATTTCAAGAAAGTGTATCTTACCCACACCAGGGTAAGCCCTCGATAAGAATATCAGAGTATGTCTTGCTATCCCTGTAAGCCCTTGATAAGAATATTGGAGTCTGTCTTGTTATCCTGGAAAGACCTCAAACATTAAGGTATTCAGCACCTCTATCTTCCTATCCACAAAATTCCTCGAACATTATGGTAGTCGGCACATCTATCTTTCTATCCCTAGAAGCCCTAAACTATTCACATAAACAATCGAAGTCACATAAAGAAATATGAACAAGTTGTTCACAAATGAACAAGATTCTCACAAATTTCACAAGGCATCAGTGTTTATCTCTCTAGAAATCACTTCACAATATCCCATCATGTAATCTCTTTCAATGTGTATGTGTTCTTTATTTGAGCTTGTTCAAATGAGCTCTTATTTATAGTCAAGGATTCCAACGATCGACTCCCTCCTCCAACAGTTATATTTTTCCATGAATTTTGGAGGGACCAGTACATATGTCACCCAACCAACTGTTAGTTAAAAAAAATTGCATGACATCGTTTTATGTTGGGAAACATTATCATTCTTAATAACCAAAAATATATAAGGAAAATAATACCATGTTTATGAAACTAGGATCTAATAAAATTTAAACAATATGTTAGGAAAATAAAGTAAATTTAACAAATATGAATAATTAGAATCTATAAAAAAATCAAAGTCTAAAAAGAATGTATATTCAGAGTCTGAATTCTGAGGAATTGATAATGTGAATTCTGAGAAATTCGGAGTCCGAATTCTGAAGAATTAAGAGTCTGAATGATGAGGAATTCAGAGTCTGAATTCTTTGGAATTATGAGTATGAATTCTAAGGAATTCAGAGTTTTAATTCTGAGGAATTCAGAGTTATAATTCTAATGAATTCAGAGTCTGAAATTTGAGGAATTTGGAGTCTTAATTTTAGAGAATTCAGAGTCTCAAAACAGTAAGACTTGGTATCTATGTAATTGTAAGATTCTGATGTTTTAAATAAGGATTTGAATTTTGTCTTAAAAAAATATGGTTCGACTTGGTTTAATAAACATTTTAAAATACATTGAAAGCCAAAGGTAAAGTTAAAAATTTCCATAGATAATTAAAATTTTCATTAAGAAAATCATTCTTAGAGAAAGATAATTTTCTGTAAGAAAATGTGTTTGTGATTTTCAAAACACAAAGGAATCAAAAAGTCATAAGGAAAACTTATTGACTCAACAATATCCACCTTTCTGAAAATCACAAAAAACCTTTCGAAAAAGAATATAAGGAATAAGGATTTTTATTTTTGAACTTTAAAAGAAATACTTATCTTATTTTACTTATGACTTATAATGAATACTACTAACTCAACCTTAGGTTATGAAATCCCTAACAATCATATTCTTATCCTTATTAGAGAAGTTGCTTTCTTCTTGATTAATAATATTTTCCTTAATTAAACCTTATTTAATTAAACCCCCTTACTTAATTTCCCCCCTTTTTAGGGAATTCTCTTTTTTACTTAATATTATTTTGATCATTATTTTATCCCCATTTGTGATTTTCAAAAAGGAAGGGAGGGAATGAAAAAAATGTACCTAAAAGTTTAGGAATATACAAGATAATTAAATTTAGAGGAAACAAGATTTCATTAATATGGGAAAACATTTTACATGGAAAAATACAACAAAAGATCAGATTAAAAGAAAAAAATCATTCACCCTTATTTTCTTTTGGCATAAGCTTCCTCAAGGATGCCTTTAACTTCTTGATCTCTTTTTGGTCATCCTAAAATTTCTTGATCAACTGATCCTAATCTCGATTCTTCTTCTCGAGAGCTTTGATCTTATATTCTTGAGACTTAAAAATTTGGATTGAGACCTTATAACCTCTTCTTGTTGTTTTAATTTTTCTTCCAACTCTTCCCTGAGTTCTATTTCCATTTTCAAATTTAGATCAATTGAATTGATCTTTCCATTCAGATCTTTTTCCTCTTGAATCTGGGAAACTTGCTTGAGATTTAGCTTCTCTAAAAAAATTGTTGTGAGGTTCTTGATTGTGTCATCTGATTTATCAAAATAATCTTTTATTGAGTCTGGGAAATCATCCATGATTTTCATATCATTAATCATTTTATTTGACCATTTGGTTATTACCTTTCATGATCCCCAATGAGTATCATAACCAATTTGAAAAGTTTTGAATTCCACTTCAATCTTGATGAACTTTTCTATGATCATGCTTATCGAATCGGACTTCTGATTGATAGAGTGATGAAGAAACTGAAATATCGAATCGATACATGGAAATAAGGGTATTGTATTCACTAGCTTCTTCAAATACTGGACAAAAAAATCTTATCCCATGGAAGATGAGGATTCAAAAGAAGATTCTCTTATTGGTGTGGAAACTTTATCTCTCTCTTTATCTTTCCTCTTAGATGTTCAAACTACATTTTTCTTCTATTTCACAACTAAAAAATTTTTAGGTGTATCATCAATCACCTGTTTTACTTTATCAAGTTTAGAAATAACCTTTTGAGCTCTTATAGACTCATGCTCTCTATCATAGAATTTGATTATCTTATATTTTTCAATATTATCTTTCTCAGCACCTTCCTTAATATCATCAGTATGAATGAAATCATTGTTGCTGCTTTCATCACTAGAAGGTTTATCAAACTCACCCTGTGCATCATTATCTTTACCTTTTGAGATTTTCTTGGTTGATTATACAAGTGAAGTTATGATTGAAAACTTTTCTAAAGGACTTTACTTCTCATGATATTCTTCCACCTATTTGATCGCATCTTCACTTTCGTCTTCTTCTTACTCATCTTCTTCTACTTATTATTATTGTTAAGCTATTTCTTCTTCCACAATAGGTTATGGTACTGAAAATTTCATTCCTAGAGTTTCTAATGGAACTAACTCTTAAAGGAAGGATTCTGGTCCTTGGATCTATTAATAAGATTTCTCTATATCTCTGAGTAAATCTTGGATGATTTCGGCTTCTGACATTTTCTTCTTTATCTTCTTCTCTTTTTCTTGCCTCTTAATTTCTTCACCAGCTTGAATCTTCAAGGATTTTTCCTCAACAGGGTCTAAATCGAAACATGCATCTCCTTATTTTATCTTCTTATTTTGTTATCTCCACTTTTCTACCAATTTATCAGAAAATGTCTTTTGATTTTTTGCCTTGGGTGGAGCTGATTGAGTTTTTGAAATGGGAGTTTTTTCTTTTGATTATGGTTCTTTTTTCTTTATTTTCTCCTAGGTTTTCTTGTAAGTTTTCCCTACTTTCCCTTTCTTTCTTAAAGATTGAACTTCACATTCCAAAAGATCATAGAATCCCCTAACTTAGTACTGAAATGTGGGACATAGATAAGGAGGGAATTTATATAGGCTTTGCGATGAAGGTTTGAATTCCTAATTTAATTCAATGGTTGAAACAAGCTTGATCTGATCTGATGGTTGATATCAATACCAAATAAGGATTTTAAGGTTCCAATATTTTGAGGTTTTAAGGAAAAATTAGATTTAGGGAAAGTGAATCCGATAGAGTTTTCTTAAAAAAAGATAGAAATACCAACAAGTAAAGAAATACAATTATGAAGATTTTAGTAAGGAAACATACCGTCTAGATTTCTCAGAAAAAAATTTATTAGTAAGAACATGTTTCTTCTTAGATTTGAAAAAAAGTCTCCAGGAGTTAAAAAAATATAGGTTTCGAGAATTCAAAAATCTAGGTTCCAAGAATTTAAAAATTTAGGTTCCCAAAAAAATTATTAAAGAAAGGTTTTTTTTAAATGAAAAAATAAATTTACTCGCACTATAAAAATGTTTTTATTAAAGTAAGAAGATAGGTTTCAACAAAAAGTTAATATGGATGATTACATTAAATTTATCATTACAAACTTTTGTTTAATGTATTGAAAATTATCAAAGGGTAAAGATTTTTTAAAAATTTCAGCATATTGATCTTGTGTTCCAATAAATTGTAAAATAATATCTCCTTTAAGTGTGTGATCCCTAAGAAAGTGACTCTTAGTATATATGTTATTTTCATGAGAGCGATGTGTAGGGTTTTTTATTAGGGAAATTGAACTTTTATTATCACACAATATCTAATTTTTTGTAAAACTCATGCCATTGTCTCTGTGTGTGTGTTGCGTCCACAAAACTTGAGCATAAAAACTTCTAACTGCTACATATATAGCTTCAGTAGTTGAATATGTTACTGATTGTTGAATTTTTCCTGACCAAGAAACTAATGAATCTCCTAAGAAATTAAAAGTTCCACATGTACTTTTCCTATCCATTCTACACCAACCAAAATCAAAATTCCAGAGGCTTTTTAAAAAAAATTATTTCCAAAAGAATAAAAAAGTCATAAGTCCATGGTCCCTTTAGGCAGTGACAAATTCTTTTCACTGATTTTAAATGGGATTACTATGGATTATATTGATATCTTGAACATAATAATACTGAAAAAATTAATTCTGGATGACTATCTGTTAATTATAATAAACTTCCTATCATACCTCTAAAAGATGTTTGATCTACTAGTTTCACAGTTTCATCAATATCAAGAGAATTTGGGGTACTGATTGGGGTACTTATACTTCTAGTATTGTCATATCCATAATTTTTAAGAAGATTTTTAATATAATTACATTGAGATATATAAGTTTCTTCTATTTTTTGAGAAATTTGAAAACCAAAAAAATGTTAACTCACCCATCATAATCTTTTCAAACTCAGATTTCATGAGATTTGAAAATGAATCAGTTAAATATTGTTGAGTTGATCTAAATATAATTTCATCAACATAAATTTCAATAATAAAAACATTTTTCTTATATTTATTTATAAAAATATTTGGATTAATTTTTCACTTAACTTAATCATTTTGTAACAAAAATCATTTAATTATATCATAACAAGATCTAGGGGCTTGTTTAAGTCCATATAAAGCTTTGGTATGTTTACAAACATGTTCAGTATTTTTTGTGTCTTAAAAACTATGAGGTTGTTAAAAATAAACTTCCTCTTGAACATATTCGTTAAGGAATGAACACTTTATGTCCATTTAAAAGATTCTAAAATTAAATAATGCTGCAAAGGCAAGTAGAATAAAAATATATTCAACTCTATCTACTGGAGTGTAGGTTTATTCATAATCTATTTCTTCTTGTTGATTATATCATTTAGCAACTAATCTAGATTTATTTCTAAAAATAATACCATTTCTATCACATTTATACTTGAATACCCATTTTACACTAATTACAGAAGTTTCCTTAGGTATTTTAACCAAGTTCCAGACTTTATTCCTTTCGAATTCATTTAGTCCATCTCACAAAAATTTAATCCAATCATCATCACCTAAAGAATCATAAAGGATTTTTTGTTCTAATTAGGAATGAAATGATAGATGTTCTACTTTATTTCTTAGAAAACTTCAAGTCTTTAAAGGTTGATTTACATGACCAATGATACTATCACTGGGATGATTATTAAGAAACAACTGATTTGGGTTTTGGAAAACCTGTTCATAAACATAAGGTAGAAAATATTTTAGGGGAAATACTTCAGAATAATTTTCTTGAGTATTTCCTTGTTGGAAGATTCTTCTATAAAAGGTTTATAATCAGTTTTTGAAAACACATCTGAAGATGTATGTTGGGGTTTTGTAAAAACAAAAGGATCAATTTCATCAAATTTAACATGTACTATTTCTTCAACAGTACAAGAATTTTTTTTAAAAAGTATATAAGCCATAGAAGTAGTGGAATAGCCTAAGAAAATATCTTAATTATATTTTGGTGAAAATTTATGTAAGTTATATTTAGTATTAAAAATTAATAATTTTCATCCAAACACTTTGAAGTAAGAAACTTTAGGTTTTTGACCAGTCCACAATTCTTAAGGTGTTTTGTTAAGAAAATTTCTGATTAAAACATGATTTATAGTATAAAAAAAGTATTTATAGCTTTAATTAAATAGTATTTAGTAATATAATATTCACTCAACATGGTTCTAGTTATCTCTTGAAGAATTCAATTTCTTATTTCAACAACACCATTTTGTTGAGGAGTTCATGGGGATAAGAAGTTATGATTAGTGCCTATCTTCCTACAAAAAAGTTAAAAATATGAATTTAGAAATTATCCCCATGATCACTATGAATATTTATCAATGAAATGTTTTTATCATTTTTAACTTGGGATATAAATGATTTAAAATAAGAAAAGGAATCAGATTTCATTTCTAGAAAATAGACCATTGAAAATATAGTGTAATCATCAACAAAACAAATACATAATATTTCCCTATAATACTTCCAGTTTCTGTTGGACCAAAAAGATCCTTATGCACTAGATGTAATGCATCAAAAGTTGAGAGTTCACCGATTGATTTAAATCTTGACTTATGTTTCTTTCAATATTGACAAGGATCACAAACTTTTGAAGAAACAAATCTAAGCTCTGGTAGATCCTTAATAAGTCTTTTCTTTGAGAGTTTTAAAAGGTTACTAATGTTACAGTTTCCTAGTCTTCTATTCCATAACCAAGATTGATCTTCCATTGCACTAAGTCAAGGTATATCTTGGCTCTTAAGGTCTTCCAAGTTAAGTGTATAAATATTCTCATGCCTATGGGTAAAGAGAATAAAAACATCCTTGGAATTGTGTACTAATCATTTAACATTCCTAAAATTCACAAGGTAACCTTCATCACATAATTAGCTTATACTTATAAAGTTGTTCTTAAGACATTTAACAAATAAGAAATTTGAAATTAAATCTTTTTCAAGAAGAAAAATGTTACGTATACCAAAAAATTCCCCCTGACCATTATCTCTGAAAGTTAATTTTCCACCTTTCGTCTTGATAATCTTTTCAAAGATGTTTTTGTTACAAGTCATGTTCTAGGAACATCCACTATCCATGAACCATGTATTGTTGTTGGTACTTCCTTTATTTCCTGAAAATAAAATATTTATACTTTTGGAATCCAAACCTTTTTGGATCTTGAAATTTCAAAAATTAAAATCTTAGGTATCCACATTTTCATAGAAAATTAAGCCTTATGAAAACCTAAGGATTGGGTTTTATTTAAAGAAAAAAACTTCTCCCAATGTCCACCACATTAACACTTTGTGGAAAAAGGAGAACTTTGGGTAACCAAGTGTTATTAATAAAAATAGGTTTTGAATGAGTATAACCAAATCCAAAACTATTCTAAAGAGGAAAAAGTTATAAATACATTCTATAAAATACTTTCCTTCCAAAAGTGAAATTTGATAAAAGTTTCTTTAAATATTTTTTTTGGATTTTAGTTTGATGACTAAATTATTATCCTCATATTCATTAGTTTTTGGGTTTGAGTTATTCTCTAAAACATTTTTCTTATAAATAACATTTTCAAAATCTTTAGAAAGTCTACCCTACTCAGAATTAACTTCTTTAAGGTTTTTAGAAACATTTTGTAAATTAACAGTTTTCTGATCAAGATCATTAGAAAAATCTGATAATTCTTTTGTTAAAACAGAAATTATAGAATTTTACTTCTCTAACTTCTTTTTTATCTTAAAGTTCTTGTTCTCAAGTAATTTAGAAAATCTAGAAACTTCTTCAAATGAAGATAAAGTATTATCTTATGATTAGGAAGATTCATCATCTGAAGATTCATAATATTATTCATTAGGAAAATTAGAATTTGAATAAATATTGATTAATGACTCATCATTGTGTACCTTATCTATAAGATGATGATTTTAAATAGGTAATATGGCTATAAGATCAATATTCTTCTGACAAGAAGATTCATATTCTCAAGATTCATCTGAAGAGTCACCTCCACTGGCACTCCAGGCGTCATTATCTTTCAAGACTTTATTATCCTTATAATTTTAGTACTTCTTTTGGTTCTTTTCAGAATGCTTTTTTATGTCTTTTCTCTTGAGTATAAGACAATTTGGTTTGATATATCTATCCCTTTTTCATTCATAAAAAGTTACTTCAGAATATTTCTTTTCCTTTATATCTTTTTTCTTATATCTATATTGAAAATATTTCTTGCCCACAATCTTGTTCATCCTTCGATCAAGATTGGATAATAAATTTTCATACTAATCACTGTCACTTGATTCAAATAGAACAACAACTTTCTTAGCATTAGATCTAGTTACCCTTTCAAGAGACTTGGATTTGGACGTAGTAGTTAAAGAAAAACTTGAATTACAATTCTTTTTCCTATTGAAATCAGCATCTCTCTTAATTACTGTTTCATGCTGAAGAAGTGTTCCAAATATCTCATCAAGAGTAATATTATATACTTTCCTATTTTCATCAATGGTTTTCCTTTTCGATTCCCACTCACTGGGAATGATGTCAATTATCTTTTCCACAAGAACTTCATCATCAAGTCACTTATCTCCCATAGATTGAAGACTGTTGACAATGGTCATAAATCTTTGGTCCACTTTCCAAACAGGTTCTCCATAAGGAAATAAAAATCCATGATATTCAGATCTTAACATATCCCTTCTAGTTTCTATCACTTTATAAGTTACAAAATTTGAAACTTCAAGTTTCTTCCAAATTTAATTGGTATCTTCACAAGAAGAAATTTGATTGTAGATATTCCTGGTGATAGAACACAAAAGAGTATTGTGTACCATGTAGTTTAGTTCATATTATGTTTTTCCTGGTTTTTGAAGGTTTGGATTTCTTTGTCTGGAATTTTGTAATATCTAGTGATGATGACAAATTTTTCTAATATAGTGTTAATAACAAAGGTATTCATCCTATCTCTCTAGTACTCATAATCATTACCATAATAAATGGATGGTCTGGTATGATTTATATTATTTATAGAACTGATGTTTATTCCATCCATTCTATAAGAAAAATACTTTTCCAAAAATAGGATTAGTATTAAAAGATTTAATAAAGAAAATATTTAAGAAAAATTTGAAAAAGAAAGGTTGATCAGGAAAAACTTGAGCAAGAAAAACTTATATATAAGTATAAGTATTTCAAAGACTTGCTCTGATAAAAATTATAGGATCAAAATATAGGTTAATATTCTCAATTAAAAGAGGGGGTGAATTATAATTTTATTTTTTTGATTTTAACCTTAAGTAAATATATTTTTAACAAATTTAAACAAGGTAAATTCACAAACCCACTTTGGTTCTAACTTAAAGGAATAATTGGAAGACCCCCGGTCCAATTATAAGAAAACTAAACTTAAACAATTTAAACATAAGAAAACATAAGAAGGTTTATCTTAGGGAAAGATTCTATCTTAAAGTGTATAAAATCTTATTTTTCATAATATAAAAGTATAAGAAAGTATGATAAAGTTATAATTTCTTTATTTAACAAAATAAAGTAGGAATAAAATTTGAAAAAAAAACAAGTAAATAAGTAAGAAATATTTTAACCCAAAGAGAAGGTTATCCAACAACCTTGGATAAAGGTCCTTTGATTTATACATTCTAGAAAGTATGTCTTACACACACTAGGTTAAACGCTCAAAAATAATATCAGAGTCTATCTTGCTATCCCCGAAAGCCCTCGATAAGAATATCAGAGTATGTCTTGATATCCCCAAAAGCCCTCAAACTGTAAGGTAGTTAGTACCTCTATATTACTATCCATGGAGGTCCTCAAACTTTAAGGTAGTTGGAACCTCTATCTTCCTATCCCCAGAATCCCTCAATTGTACATAACAATAATCAGAATAAAAAAAACAAAGCTGAACAAGTTGTTCATGGTTGAACAAGATGTTCAGAAATCTCACAATGCATGAGAGTTTATCTATCTATAAATCACTTCAAAAAATCACATCATGTAATCTCTTTAAATGTGTTTGTGTTCATTCTTTTAGATCATTCAAATGAGATCCTATTTATAGGAAATTATTCCAATGGTCATCTCCCTCCTCCAATAGTCACATTTTTTCCATGAATTTTGGAGGGACCTATACATGTGTCACTCAACCAACGGGTAGTTAGAAACAAATTGTATGACATCATTTTATATTGGGAAACATTATCATGCTTAAGAACCAAGAATATGTAAGGATAATAATATCATGTTTAAGAAACTAGGATCTGATAAAATTGAAACAATATGTTAAGAAAGTAAATTAACTTTAACAAATACAAATAATCAGAATATATAAAAAAAATAATTGGAGTTTGAAAAGAATGGATATTCGAAGTTTGAATTCTAAGGAATTTGGAATCAGAATTCTAAGGAATTTGATGTCTGAATTCTGAGGAACTCAGAGTCTGAATTAGGAGGAATTAAAAGTATGAATTCTGAGTAATTCAGAGTCTAAATTCATAGGAATTCTATGTCTGAATTTTAGAGAATTCAGAGTCTGAATATCAAAGAATTTAGAGTCTGAATTTCAGAGAATTTGGAGTCTGAATTTTCGAGAATTCAGAGTCTGAATTTCAGAGAATCCGGAGTCTGAATTCTAGAGAATTAGGAGTCTGAAAATAGTAATACTAGGTATATAAAGAACTGTACGATTATGAGGTTTTATATAAGTATCATAATTTTTACTTAAAAAAATATGGTTAGACTTGGTTAAAGAAACATTAGAAAATACATTTAAAACCAAAGGTAAAGTTAAAACTTTTCTTAGAGAAATAAAATTTTTATTAAGAAAATTATTAATAGTGAAAGATATTTTTCTATAGGAAAATGTGTTTGTGATTTTCAAAACACAGAGGAATGAAAAAATCATAAGGAAACCTTATTGAATCAACATTGAAATCAAGGGTTTTTTTCTTTGATGAATATAAATACTATTAAAAGATCATTAAAATTTTTTTGAGGAAAATAACCTTTCTATTTTGAAAATAAACTTTTAAACATATAAAGGATGTTTTATAGAAAAAATAAGTCATGATGGTGAAAAAATATCTTAATTCCTTACATGTTATAAAATTTTCCTTCCATACTTTTTTCAAAAAAGTAAAATATATCCCATTTGAAAAATGAGAAAAATATTCCTTTCAAATCGTTTTATAAAAATTAAAAAGTGGGTAAAAATAAATTTAAAATTAATAGGAGAATATTATAAACCATATTTAAAACATTTTTAGAAACATGGATATGGAAGAAAAAGGGTTTTCAACTGAAGAGAGAAATGAGATTTATTTTCCTTAAAAACATATTTTTGCTCAATTTAGTACATAAGATGAGGAAAACAAAAGGAAAACATGTATTTTAATTAAATAAAAATAGGATAATAAAATTCATACAATTATTGAGAGGTAAATGATAATATTTCATCATCATAGTAATAATCATAATCAATCTCAATAAATAATGAGATTATGACATAAATCCCTTACCTCAAGTTCACCTTGATTTGGAATCACTTTAACTTTATTTATAATAAAAATAAATTAATTATAATTATATAAAAAACATGATGTTCATAATTATAATAACATATATGGTCCCTTTTTAACATTTCAACACCCCTTTAATCAACCACTTTTTATTAAAATCGTTAATTTTGGGTGTTAATATTTTCATTTATTAGGAGTATTTCAACTCATTAGTTTTAGTCCTTGTACATTTATCATGGTTAAATAATATATAAAATATTAATAATGATATAAATATAATATATATATTCATTATATACATATTTATAGTCATCCATAAAATTTACATATAGAAAAATGAATTACACCGTACATGGAGGCAATGGGTCGTGCATACGCATAAACATTGTTTTCATTTTTTGAACGATGGAATGAAAGAAATGTAAATATTAATTAAATTTTACAGGATCATTATTATATCATATATATCATATATATTCATCAAATTCATCCTTATTAATATCCAACTAAAATAAAAATTAAAAACAAATCGCATCGCTTCGTGAAGGTGGTAGTCCACACGTACGCACAAGCGACATTTTCATTTTCCAATGAATTGGATGGTAAGAATGTATAAATTATATTATATTTAAAGAAGTATAATTGTTTTATAAATATATTATTTAAATACTAAACCCATAATCATACCAATCCATAAAATATGGTTATAAAAAATTAATTGTATTGCTACATTGAGACGATAAGTCATACGTACACACAAGTGATACTTTCACTTCTTGTTTGATGGTAAAGAGGGTTTATAATGTTTTTTTAATAATAATAATAATAATAATAATAACATTTTAGTATATTTAGGATACTAAAATAATTATTTTATTAATAATATATAATATTTAGATAAGGGAAAATAAAAATTTAAAAATAAAGTGACCAGTTAAGGCAATTACCACTTCTTTGAAACGACTCATTTAAATCTCCTCTAAATGGATCTAGGGTTGATATTTTGGGAAGAAAAAAACTATATTATGTGGGTATGAAATTTTAAAAGAGTTATTTAAAGAGTTTGGTCAAGTTATAAGGCTCAAGGTTATGTAAATAAGTGAGGGATGAGGTTCCCTTTTATAATTGAGGTGAGGGGAACTTTTGGATTTCCTCATAAGATTAAATTATAATAAATTCATTGTCATGAAAAATGCTTCAAAATGGATAGTGATTTAAATATAAGGTTTAAAAGATTTTTATTCCCATAAAATAAAATAATTTAGAAAAGTTTTTGCGTAATTTTAAACATTATCATTTTTATCAACCCTTAGTTAACCGGTTTTAATTTAAACTACAGTAACAAGTTTGATAATATTAAAGGGTTGTAATTTTTTCTTATAAGGTCATAATTGGACCATAAATAGCCAAGTTAAGAAATTTTTGACCATATGAAATCCAACATTCCATATTTCAATATTTTTAATATTTTTAAATAATTTAATAAAATATTATTTTGATAAAATATAATTATTGTAATTCTTAACACTATTCATTTAATTTGATTTAAAAGTCATAAATAAAAGGTTTTAATTTAAATATAATGTTTTATAACAACACTAATATGTCATATTAACTCATAAAATTTGTGGAATAGTATAAATTACTCAAATTATATCACTTTTAATAATTTTTAAATCATTTATTCTATTTTTCCATTAATTGAATCAATATTATTTTGGCATTGTGTAAACATTTAAGGTAATTATTTAATAACTAATTTTTTTAAAAAAATTACCACTATGAATATAATTTCATTATTAAAAAAATTACTATTAATATTTTTTAATATCTAGTTTTTTCCTATGTGAACACATAAAGGATATTTAAAACTAACATCGTGGAATTTTGTAACTTTCACTGATTTAAATATTATAAAGGTCATTTTCATGGACAAGTTTCCGTTAAACAACTAAATTTAGTGCCTAATGTATTAATTGTTGAATTCCCTTCATCCAATAATAATTATTATGAATAATTATGTTCAAACCAAATAGTTTTAACCTAGATTTACCTGATTTACCCTTCACTGTAGTGATAAATTTTACCACTATTACTATTCATATTGATAAAAAATAAAAGGTTCATATTTAAAAACATTTGAACCTCCTAATTATAAAATATTAATTAATTTTATATAATTAAATACCTATAAGTTTTATAAATTATTTTAAATTTAAGTGTAAAAATTTCAGAAAAGAACTACTTTTTAGAAAAAAAATATATTTTTAGCATAAAACTCAATTTATTCTTATCCAATACTTAGAAAAATAATTTTTTAATGCCTAAAAAAATTTATTGACTTAATAATACATACATTTCATTAAAATAATTCACTAATAAATATTAATTTAATTTATTAATAAAAATATATTGTATTCATAAATACATTTTTTCAGAATAAACATCAATTTTATTTCCTTTTAATATTTATTTTTGATTTTAATCATTTTATCACTAATGAATTCATCTTATAAATTGCATACCTTATATTTTTCATAATTTATTTATTAATATTCATATCCACTCATCCAATGGTTGGGTGATAAGGTATACATAATGTTTTAATAATGTTATACGGTTCGTTTAAACTTAGTGTTGTGTATAACGCAAGCTATCGAATAAATAAAATTATTTAAAGAAAAAATATTACAAAAAAATGTGGTGTTATAATAACTATATTAATATCATATATTATATCCTTAATATAAATATACTACCCTTATTATTATTATTATATAATAATATATTACAAATATTTTAACCAAATATAGTTTATTTTCATTATCAAGTGTTAGAACATTTAGTTTTTTGTTTCATACAAACTTCATGAAGAAATTATTGATTCTCGGTATGTGGATACAAGTTCATCATTAATAGTTCATTAAATATAGATTATTCATTGTTTTTTCAATTTTTACATGAGTTCTATTTTCATTAGGATAATAGAATGGACACGGCTTGTGAAAATGAAAACCATGATAAATTCGTTTTTTATGTGTTTAATGATTGAAAGGTGACATATTAATAAATATTTTAAATATTAAAAAACCTTACCATAATCATTAAAAATAATAAATATATAATTATTAAATAAAATTTCCTTTATTTTACATCCCATAATCCTTTATAACAAAATAGTTATAACATTGTTTATATATGTGGATAAATCATCCCAAATGGTAATATGTTATAATGATTTAATGAGTACGCGGTTGTATTTATATAATTATAAGGTGAAATATAAAGAATATTAAACATTTCATAAACATGATATATTCTTATTAAATCCATTCTAGGAAACATAAATTATGGGTGGTGATGACAAATTAAATTTGTCGTGCACGGAGCCGATAGTCTGCTATACACACGATTAATAATCATATTTCTCAATGAATGGATGGAATAATGGTATATGAAAAATGATAACACTTAAATTTTATTTTTTATATTTAAAAAATATTAAATCATAAAATCCATCCTTGGTAGTATCCTTGAGTGGTGGTGATGAAAAACAAACAACATCTCTTCATGGAAGAAGTAGTCTGCACGCACGCACGATTAGTGTTATTTTGTTTTATTAGTATATATAAAGGACTGAATAATAGTCATTAAAATATCATAATGACATTTACATATAATTTTGATACTATTTTAATTATATTAATTCATTTAGAAATTATTTTTTATGTAGTATAGTAAAATAAATGATTAGGTGAAAGTAATTCTCATGTAGGAATCTTGAGTTTTCTTTTGGAAAACCCATTAAAAATAAAGGTCATAAGAAAAATATTGGTGTATAGAATAGTATATAGGTTTTATATAGTTCCAGTAGGATAATATCATCATATTTACAATGATAAATTCTTAAGAGAGTTTATTCTTGAAGTGGTGAAAGTGTTACCTTTATATAAGTGAATAGAAGGGTAGTTTTAGAAGTAACCATTTCATTTCAATAGTGTAATGTAAATATTAAAAGATAAATGGCTACAATATGAAAAACAAATTATAGAGGAAGTATGTGTGGGTCATTAATATCTTCATCCTATCATTTTTTATAGACTAGAGTGTTTTTAGTATTTTTCTTTTAGAATTTAAACTTTTACACTAATTTACTTTTACCTTGGTAATTAATTTTTAACCATTGAAATTAATATAAATTAAAAAAATTAGTATTTAAACTATTACCTAATTTTAAAATCATAACTTTAAATTTTAATTCATTTTATCAAATAAAATTTCTATTAAACTAAATGTTTATTTTAATATTAGCTCACATATCACATAAAAACTCTTTTTAGAATAAATGTGTTCTTATGTTTAAAAATTTATGTACAATATAATATTATCATAAATATTGATTTTTATGAAATAAAATGGTTTAATATAAATCAAATAGAAGTTAGTTAGCTTTCATATAAATCCAAAACCAAATTTCACTATCAAAATACTTAATTAGAAGAAAATACATAAATGATTTTTATTAAAATAAAATTTTAATTTAGTTTTAAAAATATTAGACATAGGATTTATAAGTTAAAAAAATTATTCAAATTCATTAATATTTTTGTATAAATATTTATTTTATTTATTAAAATATTTCTTAATATTATAGCATATGCTTACAAAATAATAAAATCATAAAAAATATAATTTTCACAAAAACCATATATTTCCATTAAAAATAAACCTTTTCTAAAAAAACTCAAAAAATCATACTAAGTAAATTTGTATGTGAGTAATTCAAAAATTCATATTATTTTATTAAATTAAAAATCGAGAATTTTTAAATGTAGTTTTTAAAATGAAATCTATAATATATAGTTAATAAATTTTTATTTAAAATATCATTTTTCAATATTAACTCATATTAATTATTGATCTTATAAAGGTAATGTATTTCAATGGTTTTACATATTATTGTTTGTTATATATTTATTAATGATGCTAATATAATATTTTTTGGTTCATTTATATTGGGTGTATCATGTAATACATGTTATTGAACACATTCAACTTATTTAAAGGAATTCATATATCAAAATGTCCAGTCGTTACAATGTTGGTGTACCTGGACCAACTAATATTCACTAGTTATATGGATATACTATTTTTATCAAGGTCACTATATGATAGGATCACTACCTTTGTAATTTTATAGTTTATATTTTCTCTCACCTAAGGCACACTCCCTCTTTTTTGATCCCATGCAATGCTTTGGTGATGGATCTTTCATTATTTATATACATTTAGGTATCCTCAATAGAAAATTAATTTGATAGTCTATTTTTAATAATAATGATACTTATTTAGCAACATTGCTCTGAATTTGATGATCTATTGTACTCAAATTTGTTACACTATCATTTTTAAAGGCAAGATAAGATCAACTCCTCAATGTGAAAGTTGATTATCTATCATCCTTGATATCTTCATAGTAACAAAACTCTCTCTATATGAGTATAATATCACAGTAATATTTTCTCATCTATTTCCTATTCTTCTAATTCCATATGTCGCATTGAATCTCTATCTTCTTCCTCTAAAATGGATATTTTTCACGGTACTCATAAGTGTTTATAGATCTATAAAATACCTCATTGAGATCAGAATGTTAAAATATCAACTCAATTTCGCATCATGCATAATAACCCCGTGGATGATTTTTCACCATGTAATCACCTTGCAAACCAATTACTACATCTCACGGACTGCATATTCCATCATGTATTGCTCCCTCACATACTGGCTTTATATGACTCTATATGAAAATCCACATTCTTTCATTCCACATCATGAAAAAATATCATGTTAATGAATACTTCGTGATCTAACCTCATGGAAATATCCTCTGTGTACCTAAATTTATGAAACTAAACTCACAGAATCAACATTAATGAATCAACCTTACAGACACCTCCTTTTTGTACTTGACCTCATGAAACATAATTCTAAAAACTTCTCCCTACATACTTCCTACATCATGGATGTTTTCCTTCATTAATCGTTGTGAATTCCTTTAACTGTGGTATATTATTAATGAATGAGTTATCTAGGTATTTATATGCAAAGTACTCCAAAAACTATTATAATAATTGGGATTTATTGTTCTTGACCTATAAAATTACACTTCATAGAACTCAAAAATATTCCACCTTATGAACTCATACTCTCCATGTTTACCACATACATCAATTATTGGTCGATGAAAAATATCAACCTTTATATCAAAATAATTTATTAGTAGTAAAATTCTCCTTAATCTACCATGTACATAACGTTACATTCATTTTTGATTCATTATTACGACACATTGTACTTGAAATTTATAATTTCCTAAAACATACCACCTTATTACCACATGGTTAAATGATGAATAATTTAGTAAAATATGATAATTTAATGCTTCACTACATGAGTATCATACTAAAATTTGTAGGCCTCCTTCCAATATTTCCATAAATTCTAATTTTCATGGAATGAACTCTTCCACATGGGCCACATACCTAACATTTAGAGGTAGTGATAACTTTCTAGAAATCCTTCTTTTTCCTTAAAAACTTCACATAAACTATAAAACCCAAATTTTTCATTCCCAAAAAATTATAAAACACTTGGAAATAAGGAAATTTATAGGATAACACAAGAAACATCAAAATAATCAATTTATCATCTAAATCTCCTAGATAAAATTAAATTTTTTCAAAGTTTCTAATTTATTACCACACATTGTGTGAAATGCATGATCTGGGCCTTGTATTTTTAATCATCAATTCTTGGAAGTGATCATCTATCTATGTGTCTTATAAACCTACAGAGTCAAAAAATTATAGTTATTGGTTCCCAAATTATCTATATATATAAACAGTTCTCATATGAATACTCCTCATACCAAAAAAGGACCTTAATATATATAGATATCAGGGAGTCTCTTTATGTTTTCTCCACCAGCACTTTCATGTGAATAATTTAATCCAATATTCAATTAAAAACATCACATCACTATTTATTTTATGTAAGTACCTAATTCATCCACAATGTCAAAAAAATACAACACATAACATATTGTTTTCAAAATTATCCCCCTTTTGATTTTGATGACATTACTATGATTATTTCTACTCCAACTTCTAATTCCAAAAACTCCAAAACACATTGTAGATTTGAGTTGAATTAAACTCACTACCCCATCATCAATAACATAAAAATGGTCCCTAGTACCC
The DNA here is from genome assembly GCA_963277665.1 of Viscum album. Taxonomy (NCBI): domain Eukaryota; kingdom Viridiplantae; phylum Streptophyta; class Magnoliopsida; order Santalales; family Viscaceae; genus Viscum; species Viscum album. The sequence goes on from OY728161.1 coordinate 1,509,421,079, forward strand.
AAAATTTACCATCAAGATCTCTCCACTTAAAGGGTTCACTAGTTATATCTTAACACACCCTTTGATAAAATATCTCAAAAATTACATTACTAAATATGAGAGATAGATTTCATATCCCCTTAAAGCACTGAATTTTAGAACCAGTATATTTTGAATTGATTTTTACTGAAATATTGTTCCCTTTTTTTTTCTATATTTCATTTCCATCAACTTTTTAATTATCCCTAGATCTGGAATAATTAATCACATTTTCCACTATTAGATATTTTTGTTCTCTGAACAAAATATTTATCGATTCCTTTAATTTTTAATCTTTTCCTCCTTTTAGTAGAATTTTTATTTAGACACATATTTTCTATAAGTAAATTTACCATTTTGAAATTGATTCATCAATATATACTATAAACCTATAGTTTCAAAACTCATTATAGAAAACACGATTCAAATTTAAAAATATCAAAATTTTCCATGTCACTAACATACATATGTAAATGTTATTTGTTATATATTTTTCTTATACCCCATTATATCTTTTGATATCAGACACACTAAGACCAAGCCTTCATTGAATATGATGTAATTAAAAATTGTGTCACCCATACCATAATTCAGATCAATTTATGCCACTCGTTTTTGAAAAAAAACATGATTCCACATGATGGACATGAAACTTCTTCACAAGGAAGAACTTTTCTTTTAATAAGGATTAACAAACTTTTAGAAATCAATATAAAATACACATAAAAGTCTTCATATCTTGTCACCATGTTTTGAGATATTTTTTCACCATAGGGAACCATTTTAAAAAAATAGCATTTACTCTAGGAAGTATCTAGGTATCCTAAAAATAGTTAGTTGATACCACATTAGTAGGGACTAATAAATAAACATGAAATCATAAAAATTATTGAATTATCCACAAATTTTATTCTTCTTCTAGGGATTTTATACCACTGGTAAAATTCCTTTATATCACTTCTTTTGTATCATATTTATCATAATACTACAAGTTTTTTTTCTAATAATTCTTTAATCCCGCTTCACTTCATATCAGGATCTACATCGCTTCAAATTATTCCTTTCAATATACAACTTTCATATTTTTCATTTAAAAACAAAGACGATATCTATAAACACTAGTTATGTCAGATTCAATCATGACATTACTTATTTAGGCTTGATACAAGTTTATGATATTAGTAATAACAATATACCAATTAATAATTTCAATCATTCTATATCCCATATTTGATTATATATGATTTTATCTCATATATCACTTATTTCAAATCCTATATATCTCATGTAATATATATACCCCTTAAGCATATACACCTTCTAATGGATATTAGAGCTATTAAAACATGGGGATATGGAAAACTCCAAAATATTCAAGTAGAGGATTTTAGTTGGTCTTGTTAGACAAACCCTTTTTAACATCATTTATCTAGGCATTCACTGTGATGTTTCTTTGTACGGAACCACCTACCAAACCCTTTTGGTTACCTCATTTAAGACATGACTTTATTTATTTATACTTATTTATAATTTTTTGTATAGTGAATTCATTATTATATGTGTGTTCCATAATCGTTTAAAATTCTAGCTAATATTTCTATATGATAAACCTTCCATTACACTCATGTTAAATCTTAGTTTTATATTTTCTCTCCTTGTTATAATTGTTTTCCTTTATAATTTTGGGTTTAAACTCACTTTTATGGATTTTATTCATTGATAAAACTCATGTACATCATTTTCTGTGAGTCTTTCTTCAAGAAAGTGTATCACTATTGGGATTCTTTTTTATCATCATACTCTACTATAGTTCTCTTTATTTTTACTTCATTTTTTCCTTTTGTAGTGACATGAGAAACAATAAAGGTGTTCATTACAACTTTAAATTTTATTAACTATAATAACTACCTCATCATTTTTTAGCAGGAGTGAAAAATTATTACAGTTCTTATACTTCTTACTCATAATTGGATAATTTTAGATCCTTTTATTCTATATTTTACTTTTTTTCATTCCATGAGTGTTATATTGAGTGTAACATTGTAAGAGATAGTTGTTCCCTTTATTGTACTCTAGGTTTTTCCTCCATATCAGTCAACTAGTTTTCTAGAATAATTACTCTCTTTTAAAATACAATCTTTCCATATATTCTACAAGAGTTGAGAACCTCCTTATAAACACTTTTTATTTTCATGAATTCTTCATGACGTGATGTATTTTTATAATAATATGTTTAGAACATATAAATTACTCTCCATAAAATCCATACCTTATATTGTCATTATTCGATTGATATATAACTGAAATGGTTTTCCCTCCACCATTGGGATTATGGGCTTTAATAAATACACTCACTATGTTCCCCCATCATCCATAGTAGTATCACATTATATATGTGTTCCTCTAATATACTTTATTTCTAGATTCATAATGTATCTTCTACTTACTTCAAGATTATTAATTCATGTCATCATGTACTCTACTTGATGATTCATACATATAAAGAATTACCTCCATATCTTTTACCAATTAATAATTGAGCTTCATCTAATGTTTATTAAACTTATTATAATTATTATTCAACTGAGTATACATATCCTTCAAACATGAGGTAGTTTTAATCCCTGGTCACATATTGATGGAATTTTTGTGATAGGAGAGGGATAAAAAATTATTTCCTTCTATATACCCAGATTTTTTTGGGTTTTTTGTGAATATTATTTAGGAAATTCACTTTTTATCTTCATAATTTCTCCCATATTATTTACATAAAAATACAAGACGACTTCCACTCCTTTTATACATTTTTTTCATGAACAGATACTCAATTAATTCCATTTCCACTTGATGAATGGTTTCTTATAGATCAACTTTCGCAGATGTAGATTAGATCATATCTCGATTACTATGAGAACATTCACTATTCAAAAAAATGATGTATTTTCCATTTATTCCTCATTCTATCAAAATTAAATGTGGGTATTTGAATATTTTGATTTTACACCATTTTTCCTAACATGGTTAGAGTCATAATAGTCTACTAATTTAGAATTATTTACCTCAATTAGAGTGTACATCTCCATAGGATTATTCTTGTAACACAATGAGTTTTTATAAATTATTATTATTTTGAATAAATTAAATTTCTTTGTTATATTATGTTATATGAAACACCAAGTTAATATGGTATCCCAAAAAACCTTGGGTTAGCTTTCACTACACATGATACTGAGTTTTAACAAAATTGGGATATATTATTAATATTATTATTCAAACACGACCATTATAAACTAGCCATTAAAATTAGAAATATAAATAATAATAAATAATTTTTAAATATCAATTATAATGGTTTTATATAATGAAAATATATTTATAAAAAGGTAAATAATTTTTTGAAAAGTCTTTATATGCTTCGAACATACTATTTTCTCAAACGAAATGCCTTTTATTTCTTTTGGTGAACATTAAGAAAATTGATTTTTAAAACTTTTAAAAAATTAATTTGATAAAATAAAATTTGTTTTTTTTAAATTTTATTGTCCAACCTATCTTGGAGTGAAGTGTTTTAATTTTTTTTAAAATTTTTAATTTTTGGTGAATAGTTAAAATAGTGAATTTTAATTGAAAAATTATTTTCATTTAATTTATTAATAAAGTTAATTTTTTTTAAATTTTTTTATAAAGTAAACATAATTAAAATAATAATACATTAATCTAATTTAGTTCATTGGGATCAATTTTAAATTGAATTTTGATATAAAATCATTTCAAACCTTTAAACATTTTCCCTTCAAAAAACTCATTTTCTCATTATGTCTGCAGTATTATATTTAAATTAAAATTTTCCACTTAAATAAATGGAATTGAGAAAAATGGATTCCATATTATGAATCAAAATAATTTATATATCTAATAAGTTCAAAATAATTTTTGACCAAAATGAATGGTAAAACCAGTACAAAATTATTTACCACGACTAAGGTAAAATTGGTTTTACTAGGGGTTAAACTAAAACGATAATGGTTAAAAATGACCCAAAACTTGTAAAAAACAATTTTATGGACATATTTTGAAATTATTCCTTATATTATTGATAATATTCCATTATTGGAGCCTTGTGACATGAAAAAAGTGGTTGGCATTCTCCCTTTTAAAAAAAATACAAGTGTGCCACTCACATCACTTATAAAAGGAAACCCCTTCTCATATCTTATTCACACCTTAAAACCCATTTGGTTAGTATGAGACCTACTAAAAAAATTTCCCAAATTCTATCCTCTTATCCTAGAAGCCTTATTTTCAATATAAAGACAACCTAGGAAGGATTTTGGTGAAAACCTAAGGAGGATACCTGAAGAAGAGGTATTGTTCATTAACTAGCGTTTTTATTTTATTTCCTCATCCACCTCCTTAAAATTTTATTATAACATAATGATATAATAACCTTAGTATATTACATATAATAAGTTGTTTTTTGTTAATTACATGTTCTACAACCATCTCCACTTCCATCAAATGGGGTACAAAATCATCATCTTGTGAATGGAGGACTACCACCTTGTAAATTGATGTTATTTGTTTTTCCATTACCACATATCATAGTTTGAAATAATTATGGATTTATTGTTTAGATATTTTAATTATAATATTATTATTCTTATGTGATTTTTTTTCACAAATACCTGCAAGCTTTCCATTTTTTGTAATACAATAACGTCGCTCATGTGTATAGAGGACTACCAGCATGCGAAGTGATGTGATTAGTTCATGCTTTACATGGAATGTAATAAGGATGGTTTTAGTTAAAATATGTGATATATTGAGATAAAAATGATTCTATAATGATAATATATATATTACTTTTCATTATTTCAATATATTGATAAAATGGAAATAGAGTTCAAGTGTACGTACGACCTACCATCTCCAATAACGGTGTATTTAATTTTCTATATAAATATTTTATAGATTTCTATAAACACATATATAGTAAATATATATGATATTTATATCATGTTTACCATTCTGGAGATGATTTTAAGAACCTAGTTCTTTCTTGTGGTATATATATTTTTCAGTTTAAATGATTAATTACAGCCTAATGTGAATACCCTTTGAGATTATAGGGTATCAGGGGTGTATAGGGATTGTTCGTAGCCAGTAACCCAACTTTTAGAGAAAAATAGGCGGGTCACATGGTTATGAGTAACCATGATACCCAAGTCATATGGTCTTATGAAACCATGTGGAGCTATACTGTGGGCTTTAGGATCCATCATGGTTTAAGGAAACCATGCGGATGGAGGTGCACACCTGTATGGGGGAACATATAATTTTTAGAAGATCCTAAATGCATGTTTTTTATGTGGTTAGTAAAAAAATATGCAGTGACCACGTAGGTTCTCCCTTAGCACAGTATAGGGAACACAGTTGGCACACAATTTTCCCAACTATGTAGCCAAACTGAGCAGCCCAGGGAATTTTAGGGAAATTAATATTTTTTCACTTAAAAATATTTAAAACCTAAATCTATTTCAATTGTTTCATATTGTGGTTAGAAACTTTATTGGTAGGGATTTTTCAAGACAAAATCTAGCTATTTGTACCATTTCAGTATTTGATCTCTGATTCAAGCATTGATCATCTCGTTATATCTGCATCAGTGAGTACTCAATTCAATTTTCATCATTAATTGTTTGTCTTTATATCAGATCTTCTATTTAGGTTCAATATAATATTCCCTATTTCCTATTTATTTGTTCATTCTTCATTTTTTTCTAATCTGAGTTGAATAAAGAGCTGATACCTAACGATCACTCTACTACGGACCTACGACATGTGGTCTCATGCCTTTCCCTTAAAGTTGGGGTGTTTATATAAATATTTTTGTGTCTCACAACGTATTTTCTGAGCGATTCCATTGAAATGGAATTCATTACTTGATTAAAATGGATAATAATGACCTATTTAATTGACGATACCCATTGATAAATGTTTTAAGGTTATGAACATTGAATTGGAACCACCCCTTGGGTGTATTGTTTAATGAATTAGACCACCATGGGTGTCATATGAACTTGACTTCCCTTTTGATTGTTGTTTTCCCCTTGCATTTGGTTGGTACATTAGGAATTGTAATTGTAATTTTAATATATTAATGTAAGGGAATGAAAGACCATGTACCTAGGCTATGACTATTTAATTGCTTATTTAACCATGTGTGGCTTCCTCTATTGATATTTCCCACCAGAGATAATTAAGAGGCTAAGTCTTCTAAGATTAGCCATGTCCTTAAGCCACCTTTTGAGGTTAGGTTTAATTGAAATGATTGATTATTATATTTTAAATAATTAAATGATATTTATTTATTTATTGTTAAATTTATTGGATCTCACATGGGTTCATATAGGAATGTCATGGATGGACTCATTTGGTTACTGCCTCACATATGCCTGAGTGACACTTGGACTCCGTGGTGGACTGTCTAGGAAGGAATCAGTGGTGGATGACTGATATACACCTAAGTGACACATGGAAAACTTTTATGAATTTCCAAGGATGAAATAATAGGACCAATTTTATATAATCTTTTAGTGAGACTTGGGATACCTAAGTGGACCACCAAGGATGGACCCAAATGGAAATGATGTTATATTACACCTAGAGAGAAACTAGGATTTCAGGGAGGAATTCCTAAGATAGGCTTGTATGGTGCTTGGTTCATGATATTACATAGAGATTCTTGGAATAAAAATAAGGAATACTTAGGATGGTCTTAGGTTTTTAATTGAATAATTAATTAAATGATTTATATGATGTGCCTACTAATCCAAAGCAGCAGATTGGATTCAATCAATGACTTATACATTATTTATGACATAATTAGGAAAATCTTTATCACAAATGGTTATGAGGGATGATGGAATACACACTAGGTCCAAAAACTTATTTATTTAAATGAGATATGATTAACTATTTATTCATAGACTTCAGGATAAGGCTGAAGTAGGTATCAGAGTCTGGGTGTCCATGTTAACCGGGACCTTTTTGGGTTGTTTACTTTCATTATTTACTTTTCATATTCTATTACTACATGCACACTATTATTATTATATATTCACAGACTGAATGGAATTAGACACTATTGGTGGTGGAATAATAGGCCGCATTTGGTAACTGTGAACATTTCATGATTGTAGGTATGAATAAGGGAAAGCGTCATGCTTGAGGTTTTTTATTGCTTCTTAGGGGAAGGGGAGCACAGGACCGAGCTAAGGATCGTGATGCTAGATGGGATAGTTTTTGGTATTTTTGGTATTTTGAGATATACCATAAACATTCCATGTATACATGTTTTGGAAACCTTTTAGACACATGACATGATCATCATGGTATATGATATTACTTCAAGATTTTATATATATATCTGTCTTTTGATGTTTATCTATTGTCAAATTAACTTAATGAATCTTATGTTGATTGTATGTTCCTATCACTAGTTTACACACTAAAAAGAAGGAATAGTATCCCCATAGACACACCCTAGTCCCTCGCTACTAGTTGACATCCTATAGAATTTGGGGAGATGCGTGTGAGGCCATGTGGCCAGCCAGTCTCGGGGAACCACTTGGTGGAATCCAAATCTAGGATGTTAAAAAGTTGTATCAAAGGTAGGTTATTATTTTATGTTTTGATTTACTATTTTGAGATAATATAATGGGATATGAATCAATAGGAATTTGGTAATGACCTATTTCTAGGTTTATCTAACCCACATATAGGATAAAACCAAATTTCCTCAAATGGAAATTGTTTTTTTCACGATATTGGCTATTACAGTTGATTTGATTCCACCGTTGGGTGATGCACTTGAATTTTGATGTTATCATTGATATGAATGTGGGTTTTATTTTGTTACAACCTGATGAGGTGAGAGTATTGTCATGACCCACCTTCACCAAAAGGAGGGAAGGGTTAGCAGATTTCCAGGCCCTTCCTTCTTTAAGTTTAAGGAGAGATAATGACCCCCGAAACCCACCTTCAATAGGTCCCAAACTGGCGGCCAACGCCAAGGGTATAGAATCACACACTAAATGGAAGGCATTACCCTTTTTCTTTTAATAGGATCAGGAGATAAGATAGTAAATCCCACGACACCAAAACTAAAAGTGCAAGTAAAAAACAAACCATTCCCATATGCATGTTCCAAAAGTAAATACCAAAAAGTACAAAGTGACTACAAAGGTAAAGTAGCAAAGAAATAAAAACAGCAACTGCAACTGTCCCAAAGGTCCAAGCAAGTACGGTCCAACACAATCCCTAAAGTCCTACTGGAAACCTAAAAATAGTTTTATATACATAGGGTGAGCATAAAAGTATACTCAGTAGGAAAAACCTAAAGCTCTCGTGCACAAGTGGGGAGTCATACTAATGCCCTGTGAGAAAAGAGATGACCAAAACATCTGGAAAGGTAAACTATCCACCCAAGTCTCACCATGTCACACTCCCCAAATAACACAAGGAAAGTAAAGTATAGTAATAACACATCGATATTTGGGTACCCCGCGCCACTTTACCACTGGTTATTTAGAAATCCTACGCATCGAACCAATCCCGCCATTCTCACCATAGTCCCACTGCCGATCCCCACCCGCACACACCTAGGCCATAACCTCACCGTAGTCCCACTGCCAAACCCCACCCGCACACACCTGGGCCTCAACCTCACGCAGTCCCACTGCTAAACCTCACCCGCAAACACCTGGGTCATAACCACCACACGTAACCACACCCGCAAACACCTGGGTCAGAACGACAACTGCCACACCCGAAGACACCTGGGCTCATACCGAAGACACTTGGGAAACAAACTGCCCGAAAATACCTGGTCCAATCACCACAACTACCCCGCCTGAAGATTCTTGGGCTAAGAATGGACTTCAGGCCATCACAGCCTGCCCGTAGAGTCTTGGGATATCTGGGAAAGGGAGCATAAAAGGAGCTAATAACCCGCCACTCATAATAGTGTTGGGAAAAACACCCTCCCCCATGAAATGGGGGTGTTCAGCACTAAGTGCTCAACTTGGGTGGGGCGCGAATAAGAAACACAAAAACTACAAGTATATGTATAGGTAAAAAGCACTCACCCAATCTAGGTTTTTCTTTATCCGGCCTAAAGAAGACTATCCTTACTATTCATTTGGAAGAGAAGAGAACACCACCCATGCCCAAGTCACAACTCACACCGAACCAAATCCCCATTTGTTCCATCCTAGTTTTCATGTTCTGTAATAATGTTTAAATAAGTTTCTGCACCACTGGGAAACTAACCACATAATCAAAAACCAAGGGAAAAATTTACAACCAAAAGCAATTTAAGCATTCACACCCAGTTCTATTGCAAAGTCACAACAACATAGGGATAAGGGAGATCCCTCGAAGTAATGGAACCAAAGAAAACCCCAAGATACAGCCCCATGTCCCCCAATATCCAGAAGCCAATGGTTTCTCAATAATAGAGGATCCCACCCCAATTCGTGATACAAATAGAGGATCCCATCCTCACCCACATCATCCCCAGCAATCTAAGACCCCATCCAAGAAAACCATATGGTCACCCACAAACGACCCGTGGAGTAAACAACCAAACCAATACTACCAACACACGACAGACTCAACCGGTATTTTCAGATTTAAAAGATTTAACACACTCCATGATTTCAATTCCACTGGGCCTAAACCGGGGTTATCATAGAAAAGGAGTTGATCCTGGTGCTTCCAATTCATTTAGATGAATACAAGTAATTAACCAATTTCCTTTACACAGCAGGTTTCACAACCAAATTACAAGCCATTTAAAATCACAAGGGGTAAGAGTTTATTAGTGCATAGAGAAAGACCACCAGCGACCATTATTTCCAGTGGGCGTAAGCCCACACAATTCAGAAATCATCAATCATGAAAGAGGATAAAAAATAGCAGCATCATTGATCACACCCTCGCCTTTATTCTTTAGAATCCGTTTATTATATTCATTAAGGTTTGGTTCATCCAATTCTACAGAATCAGTAGCATACCCACCCCGCAAGATACACATAAAGGAGAGACGAAGGTGAAACCCTACCTGATTGATCAACGATCGAAGCCTCGATTCATGCGTGAGGGACAGAGGATGCGCAAATTGCAGGGGTGTGACCACGGGAACTCAAGGACGAGCAGACGAATCGATCGCAGGGTGGCCAAGAAAAAGAAACCCACGGAGAACCCTTTGGTTTATAAGTGCCGGGGACGGTAGAGATATGGAGATAGGAAGGCGAAACCGCGTAAGGAGTGGTGGTCATGGGTTGACCACGCGGACCCACACGTCATTAAAAGGGTCCCCTCATTTAGGGTCGGTTTAAACCGACGCACACGAGGGTACCTCATCAAACACTTAATTTAAATGCCATTAATGGGAATTAATGGGATTTAAAACAATCTTAAAGGGGTCAAAATAGGGTTTAAACCCCAATTTGTGCAAAAAGGAGGTGCTACTAGAAAAACCTTTGGGGTAGGCAAGATCCAACTGTATCCGAGAGATACCGGTGGCTGACAGCGACCGGTAGCTGAACCACGAGTAGGATGTAGCTACTGGTATCCAAGAGCTACTGGTAGGAATACTACCGGTAGGCCTACCGTTAGGGGTTAAAACTTCACCCCATACTACCCAGAACACCCAACATCAGATTTTTACAAAGTAATGGACCCCCAAAAACCCAGGCCATTACATCAGATACCTCTCCAACTATTCTCGCCCTTGAGAATCAAAACAACCAGAAGGAAAGAGAGGGTCCAAACAGCCACATCGAAAGATACCTCTCAGGAGAGAACCCCATTGTTAACTAAAAACACCTTCCTCTTAATAACCAAGAAGCATACCATGTCAAACTGCCCAGTCATGTGGGTTTGGGAGTCTCTTCCCCCATGTCAAGATACTATCCTCTTTGGGCGACACTGACTCGCCCGCACGGGTTTAATCGCATCCACCTTAATGCGTCTTGATTTGGGGTCGGTTCCTCCCCTTCCCATAGCCAGGACTTTTCACACATATTAAAAAGGAAGGTAAAACCACATATTTCATATCCAAAAAGGTAAAACCCTCCACCACAATAAGAATAAATAGAATAGTACAAAACTCAAAACAGCTCAGGGTACTGGGCATGCATCTGTGCTTCCCTCTCCCATGTACTCTCCTCAAGCCCACCATGTCTCCATAACACACGTACCAAGGGAATGGTTCTCCCACAAAGTGCCTTCTCCTCACGATCCTCGATCATCACTGGTCTTTCCACAAAGGTCACGTCGTCCTCTATGTCTAGCTCTCCCTAGTCTAGGACGTGTTCATCGTCATGCAGATACTGAAGGAGCTAGGACACATGGAAGACGTCATGTATCCTCAGCAGCGGCGGTGGTAACGCTAGCTGATAAGCCACTTCGACCCGCCGCAACACTTCGAAGGGTCTGATGAACCTGGGAGAAAGCTTACCCCCATTGCCGAACCTCCGTTGTCCACGCTGAGGGGAGATCTTCAAGAACACATGGTCTCCAACCTCAAACTCCAAGGGCCTTCTCCTGGTATTAGCATACAACTTATGTCGATCCTGGGCCGCCTTCATCATTTCCCGTATAAGCTAGACCTTCTCTGTCATGCTCTGCACCACCTCCGGGCCAAGGATTCCTGCCTCTCCGACATTGGTCCAACACACTGGTGAGCGGCATGGCCTCCCGTACAAGGCTTCAAATAGGGCCATACCAATGGTAGAGTGATAGCTATTATTGTAGGAAAACTCTACCAGAGGAAAGTGTCGCACCCATGATCCTCCTGAGTCCAGAACACATGCCCACAGCATATCCTCCAAGGTCTGGATGGTGTGCTCTGTATGTCCATCTGTCTGGGGATGGAAAGAAGTGCTAAGAAATAGCTGGGTGCCAAAAGCATGCTGCAATCCTCTACAAACTTGTGAGGTAAACCACACATCCCTATTCAAGACTATGGACCTCAGAACTCCATGAAACCGCACCACCTCATCCACGTACCTTCGTTCCAAAGCCTCAACTGAACTTGACTCCTTAATCGCCAGAAAGTGAGCCGATTTCGTCAACCGGTCAACTAATACCCAGATGGAATCGTATCCCCCTTGATCCTTGGGTAGTCCCATGACGAAATCCATCGAGATGTCCTCCCACTTCCACTCGGGGACATCCAGAGACTACAGCAGGCCACCTGGAACATGGTGTTTAGCCTTCACCTACTGACACACTAGGAACTTGGCCACAAACTCTACCACTGCTCACTTTACTCCGGACCACCAGAACTATCTCTTCGGACCCTGGTACATCTTGGAAACTCTCGGGTTAACTGTTAGGGGTGAGTTTTGGAACTCACTAAGAACCTTTCCTCGCATCACCTCTAGAACAAACATCTTTCCCTAGAAAAGCATCCGGTTCTGACCATCCTCCATCCATCCCTCCAGACCATTGATCTGGTCAACTCGGTCACGCATCACTTCGCACTCTGGGTCTCCCCACTGAGACTCTTCCACTTGCTGAAACAGAGATGACTACACCGTCATCTGATACATACAACCTATACCGCCATCCGTCCTCGCATCCAGGTGCAAGGTAGCCAACTCCTCCATCGCCTTACAGGTGCCTGCCGACTCTCGGACCGCATCCTTCTGCGACCTCCTGCTCAAAGCATCGTCCACTACATTCCCCTTACCTGAAGTGTAGGAAATCTCTAATTCGTAATCCTGGAGGAACTCCACCCACCTTCGCTACTGCAATTTTAGGTCCCATTGGGAGAAGATATACCTCAAGATTTTGTGATCCGTGAAGACCACAAAGAATTCTACAATGAGTTAATGCTACCATAACATTAGTGAAAAAACGACCACTGCAAGCTCCAGGTCATGGGTGGAATAATTACGCTCATGAGGGCGTAACTTCCTAGACCTATAAGAGATCACTCCTTGTTGTTACATCAACACACATTCGAGGCCTTTCCCTGAAGCATCACAGAACACCTAATACGCCGCCCCTTCTTCTGGTAGTCTCAGCACTGGGGCACTAACCAACTTCTCCTTCAGATAGTTGAAGGCTATATCGCACTGCTCACTCCACATGAAAACCTGGTCCTTCTTGGTCAAGGATGTCAAAGGGGCTGCAACTCGGGAGAAATTGGGTACAAACCTCCGATAGTAACCCGCCAGCCCGAGGAAACTGCGAACCTCTGCCACATTCTTGGGTGCTGCCCAAGAAACAACCACCTCAACCTTTGATGGGTCCACCACCACCCCCTTCTTGGACACTACATTCCCAAGGAAGTGCACTTCTCGCATCCATAACTTGCATTTTGACAACTTCCCATAAATTTGGTGCTATCAGAGGACCTCCAAAACCAAACTCAGATGCTCCCCATGGTCCTCCTCTGATCTTGAATAGATCAGGATGTTGTCGATGAACATGACTACGAACCGATCCATGTACTCCCGGAAGATGGAGTTCATAAGCCCCATGAACACAGCCGGAGCGTTCATAACACCGAAAGGCATGACCACAAACTTGAAGTTCCCATATCTAAACCTGAAGGTCGTCTTCGGGATGTCGCCCTCCTTCACCCTGAACTGGTGATACCCCGACCGTAGGTCGATCTTTGAGAACCATCCTTCCCCTTTCAGCTAGTCGAAAAGATCATCTATTATCGGAAGAGGGTAGTGATTCTTGATCATTACCAGATTCAGCCTCCTATAGTCTATGAATAACCTGAGACCACCATCTGCCTTCTTTGCGAAAAAGACGGGAGCACCCCACGGTGACACACTTGGTCGAACATAACCCCTCTTCATCAGATCTCCAATCTGAATCTGCAAATCTCGCAGCTCCGAAGGTGCCATCCAGTAAGGAGCCATCGAAATCGGACGAGCACCAGGCTACAAGTCTATCCCAAACTCGACATCACGTAGAGGGCGTAGAGTCGTTACCTCCTCAGGAAAGACATCCATAAACTCGCTGACAATTCCTGGCACCTCTACCATCTCAGCATCTACTGACTCTACTGACAGCTTGACTAACAAGGAGAGGAGGGGTTCCTCTCGCCTGTTGCCCTTCTAACTGCTCCGCTCGCTGGTGAAAGTAACACGTCAGCTGCCCAAGTCTGAGAACACAACCCTTTCTCAGAAGCATTCGATGACGGCACACACAGAGAACAGCCAATCGATGACTAGGATGACATCGTATGGTTGTATCTGTAGCAGTAGTAGATCCCTGACCGACTAATGTGGCCCTATCATCAGTCTGCACCCTCGAAAAACATATAACAATTTGGTTTGACCTCTGACTGGTGTACTCAGCACCAGGGGCACTGGAAGTCTCTCGGAATCTATACCCAGAGCACGGGCCAGACCAGGTGCAACAAAGGAGTGTGAAGCTCCGGTATCGAACAAGGCATAAGCAAGGTTACTGAACAAACTGATTGTACCTCGAACAACCTCTGGTCCTACTGGAACTGCTGCCTATATGGCATGAAAATGTACATGCCCAGCTCCTCGGCCCCTTGGCTGTCGACCGCCTCCCCGACCGCACCCCGGTCGAGGTCCCTGAGGAGTGCCATGTGGTCGGCCTCCCACTGCAAGGTCTGCCCTCAGAGGAGTGATAGCTCGCTGCCCCTGCTGCTGCTGAAAGGGCCTAGCTAGAAGCTGCTGCTGAGGCGGGTGATGGGTCTGTCTGCCACTACCGTACTGAACTCGGTTCGGGCACTGATTCCGGAGATGTCCATGGCTCCCACAGACGAAGCACCTCGGTCCTGGGATAGAAGGGAAAGGGCGAGGACCGGGGGACCGGAACTGGAACTTCTGCGGCATGCTCCCTGCTGGTCGGAACCTAGAGGGTCCCAATGCTGGTGGTCTAGTGCTGAAGGCCTTTGCCTTTGAAGGGCCTAGCTGAATCCCCTCTCGTGACACACTACCCAGCGTGTGCATCCTCTCCACCACCTCTGCCTTCTTCTGGACATCCAAATATGTCGGCAAGGTGAAGGGGGTAACAACGTACTGGAGGGAGGGTCGGAGCGCCTCCTCTAAACGTCTCACCCAAGACTCCTCATTTGGAAAGAGGTCCGGAGCAAAGCGGAGGAGGTCCTTGAACTAGATTCTCAGCTCCATTACTGATATACTCCCCTGCTGGATGGAGAGTAGCTCCTGCCTCTTCTCCGCCTTCATCATAGAAGAGAGGAATTCCGCCCGGAACTCTTTCTCAAAATCAGCCCATGCCACCTCAGCCTCTCTCCTCTCCCCCGAGGTAGAGCATCCACCACTAACGCGCTGCTCCCTGCATCTGGCTGACGACCAAAGGAACCCAGTACTCGGTCGGAACCCGGATCAAGCCGAAGGCTATCACTACTTCCTCTAGCCAGCCCTCTGTCTTCATGTCAGAGGTTCTTCCCTAGTACTTATCGAGGGTCTGCCACTGGAAGGCTCAAAGTGTCTTCTGCCACTGGTCATCCTCCTCCTCTCGATCAACCCTCTACTGATCGGCCAAGTCAACCTCTTGGGCCTCGATCTCCTGTACAACTCGTGGTCGTCTCCCGGGTTCCATAGCTGCAAGGTAAACAAAGAATGCCTAAGCCCAAGTAGTGCATAATATTGTTCTTAAAACTCCTTAAACTTCTTATTTATTTCAAATTCCCAAAACACCCCATAAACACGAGAACACAAGTCATTATGATGCATGTACCTTTCCTAGGGTCTCTACCCTGCAATCAGTGTGGCCTCACTTGGTCGTTTGGTAGGTCCAAAGTCCTTGCATCGGATCAAGGGGGGCCTTAAAATCCCATGTCCTAGACAGTCTTCTCTGGCCTAATTCACGCACCAAGATCACCCAACACTGTTTCCCTACCATCCCATGCAATCCTTACTGTGCCTAACTCCAAAATCCATCCTATCTCTCAACCGTCACCTTTGATACAATTCTGTCATGACCTGCCTTCACCAAAAGGAGGGAAGGGTCAGCAGATTGCCAGGCCCTTCCTTCTTTAAGTTGAAGGAGAGATAATGACCCCTGAAACCTGCCTTCAATAGGTCCCGTAGTGGAGACCAGAGCCAAGGGTATAGAATCACACACTAAATGGAAGGCATTAACCTTTTTCTTTTAATAGGATCGGGAGATAAGATAGTAAATCCCACAACACCAAAACTAAAAGTGCAAGTAAAAAATAAACCCTTCCCATATGCATGTTCCAAAATTAAATACCACAAAGTACAAAGTGACTACAAAGGTAAAGTACCAAAGAAAGAAAAACCGCAACTGAAACTTTCCCAAAGGTCCAAGCTAGTACGGTCCAGCACGATCCCTGAAGTCCTCCTGGAAACCTGAAAATAGTTTTATATACGTAGGGTGAGCATACAAGTATACTCAGTAGGAAAAACCTAAAGCTCCCGTGCACAAGTGGGGAGGCATACTAATGCCCTGTGAGAAAAGAGATGACCAAAGCATCTAGCAAGGTAAACTATCCACCCAAGCCTCACCAAGGCACACTCCCCAAATAACGCAAAGAAAGTAAATTATAGTAATAGCACATCGATATTTGGGTACCCCGCCCCACTTTCCCACTGGTTATTTAGACATCCTACACATCGAACCAATCCCGTCATTCTTACCGCAGTCCCACTACTGATCCCTTCCTGCACATACCTGGGCCATAACCTCACCGCAGTCCCACTACCAAACCCTGCCCACAAACCCTTGGGCCATAAACACCACACGAAACCACACCCACAAACACCTGGGTCAGAACGACAACTGCCACGCCTGAAGACACCTAGGTCTCATCCCGAAGACACTTGGGAAACAACCTGCCCCCAAACACCTCGTCCAATCATCACAACTACCCCGCCCGAAGATTCTTGGGCTAATAATGGATGTCAGTCCATCACAGCCAGCCCGTAGAGTCTTGGGCTATCCAAGAAAGGGAGAAGAAAAGGATCTAATAACCGGCCACTCATAGGAGTGTTGGGAAAAAACACCCTCCCCCATGAAATGGGGGTGTTCGGAACTAAGTGCTCAACTTGGGTGGGGTGAGAATAAGAAACACAAAAACTACAAGTATATGTATAGGTAAGAATAACTCACCTAATCTAGGTTTTTCTTCAGCCATCCTAAAGAACACTATCCTTACTATTAATTCGCAAGAGAAGAGAACATCACTCATTCCCAAGTCATAACTCACACCGAACCAAATCCCCATTTGTTCCATCCTTTTTTTTCATGTTTTGTAATAATGTTTAAATAAGTTTCTGCACCACTGGGAAACTAACGGCATAATCACAAACCAAGGGAAAAAGTTACAACCAAAAACAATTTAAGCATTCACACCCGGTTCTATTTGCAAGTCACAACAACATAGGGATAAGGGAGATCCCTAGAAGTACTAGAACCAAAGAAAACCCAAAGATATAGCCCCATGTACCCCAATATCCAGGAGCCAATGGTTTCTCAATAACAGAGGATCCCATCCCAATTCATGATACAAACAGAGGATCCCATCCTCACCCACATCACCCCCAGCAATCTAAGGCCCCATCCAAGAAAACCATATGGTCACCCGCAAACGGCCCGTGGAGTAAACAACCAAACCAATACTACCAACACAAGGTAGACTCAACCGGTATTTTTATATTTAAAATATTTAACACACTCCATGATTTCAATTCCACTGGGCTTAAATCGGGGTTATCATAGAAAAGGAGTTGATCCTGGTGCTTCCAATTCATTTAGCCAAATACAAGTAATTAACCAATTTTCTTTACACAGCAGGTTTCAAAACAAAATTACAAGCCATTTAAGCATCGCAAGGGGTAAGGGTTTATTATTCCATAGAGAAAGACCACCAACGACCATGATTTCCAATGGGAGTAAGCCCGCACAATTCAGAAATCATCAATCATGAAAGAGGATAAAAACATAGTAGCATCATCAATCACACCCCTCACCTTTATTCTTTAGAATCCGTTTATTATCTTCATTGAGGTTTGGTTCATCCAATTCTACAGAATCAGTAGCGTACCCGCCCCGCAATATACACATAAAGGAGAGACGAAGGTGAAAGCCTACCTGATTGATCAACGATCGAAGCCTCGATTCACGCGCGAGGAATAACGGATGCACAAATTACATAGGTGTGACCTTGGGAACTTAAGGACAAGCAGAAAAATCGATCGCAGGGTGGCCAAGAAAAAGAAACCCATGTATAAACCTTTGGTTTATAAGCGTCGGGGATGGTTGAGATATGGAGATAGGAACACAAAACCGCATAAGAAGCGGGGTTTGTGGGTTGACCATGTGGCCCCACGCGTCATTAAAGGGTCCCCGTATTTAGGGTTAGTTTAAACCGATGCACACGAGGGCACCTCATCAAAAACTTAATTTAAATGCCATTAATGGGTGTTAATGGGATTTAAAATAATCTTAAAGGGGTCAAAGTAGGGTTTAAAACCCAATTTGTGCAAAAGTAGGCGCTACTGGAAAAACTCGTGGGTAGGCAAGAGCCACCGGTAGCCGAGAGCTACTGGTGGCTGACAGCTACCGGTAGCCGAGAGCTACCGGTGGCTGACAGCGACCGGTAGCCGAGCTACCAGTGGGCTATAGTGACCGGTAGACCAAGCTACCGGTAGGCCTGCTACTTGTAGGCTAAGGCTACCGGTAGGCCTACCGTTAGGGGTCAAAAATTCACCCCAGACTACCAAGAACACCCAACATCAGATGTTTACAAAGTAATGGACCCCAAAAAACCCAGTCCATTATAGGTATTCCATATCATGCATCATTTTTCACTTTTAAGAATCACATGCCATGCATTATGGCATGCCATATAGGATACATTTCTTGTTTTCATGATACTGTGATAGGTGTTATGGTATATATACATTGATACATGTTCTATGCATGGAATTGAAAAACATAGTTGTTACTTAGAGTTCCCATCATAACCTAAGTAGAGTTTTCTTGATTAGGCTATATCATGCATCCTAACCAGCCAATTGGGGAACATTGAGTCACATACCAAGAGTCGCACGAACTGAAACGTGTTATGGTGTGGAATATGTGGACACCATATTTTGATTCATGATGAGTATGGGACTTTATGGATCATTATTTGTAAAACCAGTTGATTAAACCATTTAAAATGAAATATAACATGAATGAATATGAAAATTAAATGGAAATTTAAAGTGTCTCAAAGAGATCTTGACCTTGACCCAGCTCTTGAGTGGGAAGTAAGCAGTGACTCTAGTGATAGTTGTGACTAATTCTTTTTACCAATCCTAACTTTATGATAAGGTTTTGTGGTGTGACCTAGTTATAGGAAGGTTCTGACATAACCTATGTTTTTTAGATGTGAACTTTTTTATCATTATTTTATGAGGATTGTGTTTAGTATTATAGAGACATTCCACCATTCCTCCATGAGGGTGCCAATGACCATGATCCGTAGGCTGTGGTATTTGGGATACCGATGGATAATCCTATAATAAAAACTATGACACTAGGATTTTTACCAAACACATGTGCTAAGGCACAGTTCCATGAGGGGTTTTTCCACTTCATACAAACTTTTCAGGGAGCACCATAGCCTACCTCGTCTATGGTTGAGCTAATGTGTGTGTTACAACAGTATAATCCACCCAATATTTTAGGGGATAACATAAAATTGTATATGGATTTGTGGCTAGATTTTATGATATCTATCTTTGATCATATTGAGGCACCTATCAAGATGAGATTAAAGATCACTACTTATATGGTTAATGATTCCTCTAAAAGATAGTGGGATGCCTTTACTCATATGGATCATCACTGGGAGATGTCTTGGAGGGATTTTTATACATCCTTCTATGATTAATTCTATAATGAGATGTTGAGGGATGATAAAGCCTGAGATTTCATTCACTTATAGTAGGGAGTGTGATCATTTATGGATTATTCGGCCCATTTTATAGAACTTCAGCACTTCAAATCTATTTTGATGGGTAACGAGTAATCTAAATCCAAGATATTTTAGAATTTTCTCAGGCATGACATCTGATTTTAGGTGAATTTATTTCAAACTACTATTTCTAGAATAGTGAATCTGGTGCTTATTATAGAGTGTAACCAGAGAGAAGTTGGTGGTGAGAACTAGGGTGGTTCAGCTTCTAGATCTAGGACTACATCAACTATTACTAGAAGGCATCATCTTTATCTTCCACGTGGTGATACTATTATCCATAACATAAACTCATGTATCTTGGTGAGGTTCCACCAGTGCAGTATATTGGGACATATGAGACATCATTGCACCAAAGACCCATTCGAGTGTTAATCTTGTGGTAAGATGGACCAGATTTTGGGGAACATTTCCTCAATAAGATAGTGAGAGAGAGTCTACACTAACTCCACATATAGGAGAGGGGTCAATACATTCTCATGAGTTAGGGATCTAGAGTACATCAAGATGATCAAGCTAAGGCAGTGGTCGTGGCCTTGGTAGTCAGACCCCAGATTTATAGTGACATAAGAATAGTTCTGCTTAGGGTAGCCATGGTGTATCACAAGGCTACGAATCAGTCTAGATATACATAGTGCAACTGACCCCGGAGGATCAGGGTCCCATACATTCTATTGTGATATATACTATTCTAGTAGCCTCTACTTTATCATCTTCTCTTTTATATAAAGGAAATTCTAATAGATTTATATATTTTCTCATTTTAGAGATCCTTGAGCCCAAAATTCTATGTTCTGATGAATTTATGATGCTTTATACTCTATTAGGAATTCGAATACAGGATGTACATAAGTACATGGAGTTACCCCTTGAGATTGGTAGGATCCAATTCATATGGGACCTCTTTTTCCTTGAGATGACAAGATTTGACATCATTCCCAATATGGAATGGTTGGTTGTATTTCATTAATTCATTGATTTCTATCATTGAAGGTTGACCTTCATATCACCATAGGTAGGCGAGTTTATTTGTAAGGGTGAATGGGATTTCCATGCAAGCTAGCATCCTGGGATGGGTAGTACGATAACATATATTGTGATTTTATATATAGATGATCAGGGAACAAATCAGGTGGATTTCCCTCTTATGTTTGATCATTTTATAGATGTTTCCCTAAATGACTTTTCACGAATACCTCCAATGTGAGACGGAGAGTTCTTTATCGATATAGTTCCATCACATGCACTGGTAACCATTCCACCTTATAGGATATATACTACTGATATGTAAGAGATCAATAGGTAGTTAGATGATTTAGAGGCAAAGGAGTTTATCCAACCTAGTACTTCTCTATGGGGTTCACCACACCTTTTGTGAAAAAGGAAGGAGGCACCCTTTATCTATTCATGTATTTTTATAAATTTAACTAGATGATACATACGAATCAATATCCACTTCCATGGATAGATGATCTCTTCAACCAGCTTTGAAGAGACCGGGTGTTCTCAAAAAATTGATTTTAGATATGGATTCCATTAGGTGTATGTTCAACCTATAGACGTATCTCCTATAAATTATTGTAGAAGGTATGACCTATACAAGTATCTAGTTATTTCATTTAGTCTCATGAATTCACAAGTGGTTTTTATGGTTCTAATAAACTAAGTTTTCCATCCTTATATAGATTATTTTTTTTGTGGTTTTCGTGGATGATATCTTGGTGTATTATCCCAATCAACATGACCATTCCAAAAATCTTGATATTTTTTTGGATACACAGAGATAACATTAGTTATATGATAGTTTACAAAGTGCCACTTATAGATAGATTAAATTCACTTCCTGGGTCACATTATATCAGATACATGAATATCAGTTGACCCATAAAAGGTGAGAGTTTTGGTTTCCTGGTAGAATCCCAGGAACATCTTTGAGATATGGAGTGTCTTGGGGCTGGATGGATATTATAGGAATTTCATAGAATATTTCTCACACCTAGTAGCATCACTCATGGCATTGAATAAGAAGTTTGTTAAATTTTTATGGTCGAATGCATGTGATTTATCCTTTCAGAAGCTAAATGGGAGACTGATTTTTGCCCCAATACTGATTTTTTCAGAACCAGGAAGAAGTTACACCATGTATTGTGACACATCAGGAATCAGGCTTGGAGAAGTGCTGATACAAGGGGATGGAGTCATGGAATGCAGGTCTCATTAGTTAAGGACACATGAGATAAACTACCTGACACATGAACTATAATTCGTTTTTTCTTGTACATGCATTATGTTTTTGGAGACACTACTAAATGGGAGATTTTTGTGTGGTGTTCATGCCCCATAAGAGCCTCAAGTATATTTTTACACATCATGATACAAATTTGAGACAACGAAGGTGGGTTAAGTACCTATAATCTTTTGACTTTGAGAATTCCTATATACCTATTAAAGGCAATGTAGTGGCTGGTGCACTGAGCAAGAGGACTCAGATACAGGCAGTTAAGAAGGCCAATATTGAGTGGAATCTTATGGTTTTTTCCTCAAAGATGCACTTGGAGGTGTCAGACGGTCAGGGAGGACTTATCTATCAACCTTAGTTGTGACCTCTACCATACATTATAGAGTGAGGATGAGTAACCTATCAGAATATGAGGGCCTATTCATACAAGAGAGTGTGTCATGTGAGGACCCACCTCTGGGTTGGACTGTATGAGAGGATGAAATTGTGCATATACTTGGTTGTATATGGGTTTCTACATACATGTGCGAGGAGCCGATGCAAGACTTTCATACTTCATCTTGTGGAGTGAACCCTGATGTCACCAATATTTATCGGGATTTACATCTCCAATACTGGTGACCAAGTATGAAAAGAGATATATCTTGTTTTTTAATGAGTTGTTCCACCTATTAGTAGGTAAAGGAATAACACTGGTGATCGACCTACTTTTTATAGTAGCTTCCCATTTCTAAGTAGAAGTGGGATAATGTCATGATGGATTTTGTTACTGGTTTTCCAAGGTTGACTCATGGTAGTGATTTCATTTGTTTCTTATAATATCATAGTGGTTCCTCATTTCACACCTATCGAGGATACCTTTTCAGTATATGATCTTGGGAGGTTGTAGATCCTAAAGATAGTACAAATTCATGGGGTCCTGTGCATTATTTTTTTCAGATAGGGACTCTCAGTTTATGTTTTGTGTCTACTTGATTTTTTAAAGGGAACTTGGTAAACAGGTGCTTCTTAGCATGGAATACCACCCTCATACTAATGGACAGTTAGAACATTTGATACAGGTTCTTAAGTACATGTTGCGAGCATGTGTCCATGATTTTGGGGGATCTTGGGAGAGGAACATACCCCTAGTTGAGTTCACCTAAAACAATAGATTTCAAGCTACTATACAGATGGAACTTTATAAGGCGTTGTACGGTAGAATATTTTGATCACCCCTATACTGATTATAGGTAGGGGAGGCAGCAATTCTTGGACCTAATCTCGTACAGGAGACTATGGAGTAGGTTTAGTTGATTTGGAAGTGGATGGATACTGCATAGTCTTGACAAAAATGTTACACCAATCATCATCGATGACCTTTAGAGTTCAAGGTTAGGGATCGGGTCTTTTATGTGTCTCATAGAGGATAGGACATAGGAGGATCAATATATAGGGTAAAGTTTCACCAAGATATGTCGAGTCATTCAAGATTCTGGAGAGATTTGGTTTAGTATCCTATCAGTTGCAGTTAGCTCAAAGGTATCAATCCATGCATGATGTATTCCATGTCTCTCAACTACACCATTACTATTTAGACCCATCTCATTATTTTCTTCCCACGGAGGTTGATTTATAGGTAGATTCATCCTTTGAGGAGAATCATATTCGTATTGTGGGTCATAGAAAGAAGGTTCTATGAGGCTGGTCAGTTCCTCTTATGTTGTTTCTATAGTAGTACGTTCAGGTACAAGATGATACCTAGGAGCGGGAGGTTGATGTACAAGCATAGTGGCCAAATTTCTTCATAGATGATGTTTCACCACCCTTTGAAGATAGATTCAAGGATGAATTAGTTTAAGGGAGAAGTTTGTAAGAACCTAATTCTATATTGAGTTATAGATATTTTTTGGTTTAAATTCTTAGTTATGGACCTATGTGAATATCCATTGAGGTTATGGGGGTATAGAGGGTTTCCAGGGATTTTTCAGATCCCAAGCCCAATTTTTGGAGAAAAACATATGGGCTGCATGGTTAGGAGTAACTGTACGGTCCAATATTCATGATTTGGTGATTCTGTGTGGAGTAGGACAGTGGGATTGAGGAGCCCACACTGTTTGAGGAAACTTTGTGGATAGAGGAGCAAGCTTGTGTGGGTCACCTTAAATTTTTTGTAGATCTAAAATGTATGGTTAGTCAAACTATGCACAGTGACCATGTGAGTGCACCCTTAGTACAATAGAGAGTGCATGATTTGTGTATGGTTTGGCCAATCATGATACCCAGGATTTTTTTTGGAAATTACTATTTTACCCTAAAAATATTTAAAACATAAATCTATTTCACTTTCTTATTTAAATGAGAAGCACCTTTGTTAGGAGAGTTTTTTAATCCAAATTCTAGGTTTTGATACCCTTTCATCATCTGAGATCAAATTTGAGCATCGATCATCTTTTTGAATCCGCATCAGTGAGTACTCAATTACTTTTTGAGTATTTCTTCATTTTTCTTGGTATCAATTTATCTCTTTAACATAAAGATAATATTCTCTATTTCTAGGTTCTTCACCCATTCTTCATTTTTCTCCAGATCTGATTCAAATCAGGAGCTAATACTAGACGATCACTCCACTACGTACCTATGGTAGGTGGTCTGGTTATTTTCCCTTAAAGTTGAGGTGTTTATATATATATTGTTATTTCACGTGCCCGATTTTTCAAGTGACACCCTTGAAATGAAATTTATTCCTTGATTAATATGGATAGGTATGACCTTTGTAATTAATGAGACTCATTGATAAATGTTTAAAGGTTATGAAAATTGAATTGGAACCACCCCTTGGGTGCATTGTTTAATTAATTGGACAACCATGGGTGGAATATGAACAAGAATCCCCTTTTTATTTTCATTTCCCCCCTTCCCTAAGGATGTTATATTATGAATTGAAATTTTAATTTGAACTAATTAAAGTAAGGGAATGAAATACTATGTACCTAGGATATGGACATGTATTTTATTTTTTAAGCATGTATTTCTTCCTCTATTGATATTTCCCACGTGTATAAGTCTTCTAAGATTATCCCTTGCCTTGATCCACCTTTTTAGGTGAGGTATAACTGAAATGATCGATTATGAACATTGAAATAATTAAATATTATTGATTGAATGTTTTTTATATGCCTTGGGTGACACATGGGTTCATATATGAATTTCATGGATAGACTCATTTGGATAATGCCTTACATACGCCCGACCGACACTTGGACTACCCAATGGAATAACACGGACAAACATAAAGGGGGTGACTGATATGCACCCAAGTGACACTTGGAATCCTTAGAGATACTGCCAAGGAAGGACTCGGAGGGCCAATTTGATATACACTAGGAGTGAGACTTGGGATACCTTAGTGGACCACCAAGGATAGACTCAAATGGAAATGATGTTATACCACACATAGAGTGATAACATGAATTTATTTAGGAATTCCTAGGATGGGCTTGTAAGGTGATTGGTTCATGCTACACCAGAGAAATACCTGGATTCCAAATAAGGATTTCCAAGGATGGAATTAGGTTCTTAATTGAATAATTAATAAAATGATTTATATGATGCATCTACCAATATAATGCATAAGAATGGATTTTTTCAGTTAATTATACCTTATTAATGGCCTAGTTAGGTAACTCTTGATCACATATGGTCATGGGGGACACTGAGATACACACCAGGTCCCGAGACTTATTTATTTAAATGATACAGGACTGAAAATTTATTCAGAGACTTCCGATTAAGTCCTAAGTAGGTAGCTGAGGATGAGTGTCCTTGTGAACCTAGAAATTTATGGTTTTTTTACTTTCAGTAATTTCTTTTCATATTATATTACTTAATGTACACTGTTATTATTATATATTCATTGAATGGATGGAATTAGACACCATTGGTGGTGGACTAGTGATATTTTATCTCACATCCTACTCGGTGTGCCTTTAGTACCTGAGAAGATTTCATGAATGTAGATATGGACAAGGGAAGGAGCCCTACTATAGGTTTTTCATTAATTATTGGGAGAGTGGGATAAAAGGACCAATATGAGCCTCATGATACTATATACGATATTTTTTTGGTCTTTTTGGCATTTTGAGATGTATTGAACACCTTCCATGTATATATGTTTTGGTTTATTTATAGACACATTACATGATCATCATTGTATATGATATTACAAATGGAATTTAGATATATACCTATATTTTTATGTGTATATTTTTTTAATAAATTTACTTCTTCATTATTTTATTGTATATTTCTACCACTATGTTACACTCTGATAAGAGGGAATAGTCTCCACACAGACACACCCAAGGCCCTCACTTCTAGTCAGCAGCCTCTAGCGTTTGGGGAGATCCACTTAAGGCCATGTCGCCAACCAAGATCAGGGAATTTTTCAATGTAATTTATGTATGGGATGTTATAATGATTAAATCTTGATCAAAGTAAGATCCAACAATAACAAATCAAAACATATATTCAAAACAAAACTTTTATTACCTAAAACTTAAATTTTAAAAGGAATTGTTAATAAATAGGTAATAAAATGTCATAACTAAATCATATGTGGTATTATATCTATATATTTATGGTTATATAATAGATTTATAATAAAATTATATTTTTATATAGTTGGTTTTAATGTGTATGAATGAAGTCAAGACATACGGTATGGTATTTCAAGTCTCTCTTTTATTTCTAGGAGACATATGAAAATTCACCCCTCATTTCTTTTTTGTAATGTAAATACCACACCTTTGAAATGTTATGTCATTAATAATATTACTTTCATTATATTTAATATTTCATTTTATTTTATTATTTATTTAGTATTACGATTCAAAAGATTACTAAAGTGGTAATGGATTGTTTTCTCAATTTTTCTTCTTGGAGACGTATATTATGTTATGTACCTATATTCTTTCAAGAGGCGTATATATAGACCCTTTAACATGTAATATCAGGAATTTATTTATCCTAGTGATAATTTAATTTTCATATTATGTTAGTCCTTCATGAGTATTATCATTCAATGTTTCAAAAGCGTAATAATTTTATGTTACAATATCATCATTTATCATGATCATTTATGATTGTGTTTCTGATGATAAAATATTATGATCCATCTTTAAATAAAATATATAATTTTATTCTCCTATTGTAATTTATGATTTTTTTAAGTAACATTACCATTTATGACTCTTTGGTACTTAAAATAATTAATAAAATGTTTTTAATAAAATCTGACTTAATTTCTCTCTCCGTTGGGAAACCTAATTTTTTCCAAAACCATGTCTTCTAAAAAAATTAATTTTTTTTTTAATATTATATTATTTTTAGAGGATATTTTAAAACATGATTCAATTTTTACAAAAAAAATTAAAGGAATTTTTATGCCTTTGTCAAAATAATACCCTTTTGGATTTTTCATAAAATGTGAAAGAAATCTTTGTTTTAATGTGTATGGTATGAAAAAAACTTCCCATTATAAAGACCATTATTTGGTTTGAATATTTATTTATAATTTTTCAAGTTTATTTTCAAAAAATGGATTTTCAAAAAGGTTTCATGTATTAAAAATAATTTTCAATGAAAATTTATTTTGCCCAAGAAATGTTTTAAATGAATGATCAAAATCATACATCCACAGATGTTACCTATTCCTTACTGGGGATATGATCCAAGGATACCATTATTATTATTTATATGAATTTTTTTTTGTTTATGATGGAATGATGTTTATGAAACATGTTTCTCTTTCACAAGTTATACTGTGATAAGATTCTTATAAAATCCACTTATTTTTCAACGAGTTATGCTATGATGATTATGAAACCTGTTTATGTTTGCAGATTATGATATGATTAAATATGTATGAAACCCATTTATTTTCATGGTTTATGATATAATGAATGATTTATGATCCAATGGAACACATATGAATGATTTTAATTATGTGATTGGCAGGACCTATATCTCCCTCCAATGTATTGAGTAATGATAAATGTTCTATGAGCTCAGAGGATACATGGGTGGTTAGCCCAAGACCAAAAAGGGGGTACATCAGTGGTTAACGTAATCCCAAAAAGGAGTGTACAAGGGTTTTTATCCCAAGCCTAAAAAATGGTACATGGGAGGTTATCCCAAGCCCGAACCAGGTATACGGGTGGTTATCCCAAGCCTAGTATGTTATGAATGTCTCAGTGGGTATCCTTAACATAAGATTTTCTAGGCATATGTGTATTCCACAAATCTATGTCTTATGATAATATTATTACCTCATTGCTTATTATCTTTTATTTCCTTATTATTCATGTCTTTTCAATTTCCAATATTTATTCCATGACTCAAGATTATGATCTTTGATATATAGGGTATGGTTTTCAAATATTATTCTCATGTTCTTAGACCCTTATGTTCATTTTATATGTAGTATCTTTCTTGTTTACCCTTAATGAGAATATAATTTCACCCATTATTATGTTTTCATTCCCATGGTTATGAAGATATGTATTATGTGTGAGTTTTCTATGAAGATTTCTAGATATGAAGATATTAGTGGGAGATGATATAGATCACCTATGAAGCAGTTTTTTATGTATCCAAGTTTCCAAAGGCACTAAACTATTATAGTCCACATGCGCATATTTATGTAATGAAATGTGTACTCATAAAAAAGTATTTAATATCTATTTATGATAAGTTAAGGTTGTTATAGTTTGTATAAAAGGATAGGTTTAGTTAAACTTTATAATCTAGGATGAGAAAACCATAGTGATCTTTCTAAGGAGATGTCTGAGGATAAGCCTAAGGATGAATCTAAGTATAGGAAAATGTCCTAGAATTTTGGTAAATAATAGAGAAAGTGGTTTTTAATAAATTAAATCCCTATCAGAAAACTAAAAGTGGATGTGGATCTAGATCAGAGGTACCTAGGTGTAATGTATCTTAAAATGGTGCATCAATATAGGCTCAATCATCACCTGGTCCATAACAATGGCCCTTTTCTACACACATACTTTGACACCACCAGGGGATATTCTTTGAAAATTAATAAACACTTCATGAACCATCATGAATTATTTAAATATATGATGACTATAAATGACCATGGATAAACATAAGGTGTCATAAATTAAAAAAGGTGTTGTGATTTAGATATCCTATAAGTGATTTTTCATTATTATTTGGTTCTCTATCATAATTTTTATTTATTACACAATGATTTTTGGTTTTATTCAATGGTTGGGAATTGAAGGAACTAGGTTAACACAGAGTGTAACAAATAATGAAATTATTTTCCTCTAGATAAAACACCATCATGGGAGATGGAATGAAAAATCACATCGCTATTCATACACAACATTCTCAAGCTATAAATCATGTTGAACTTCCAAACAAGTAAAGGAGGTAACAATGTTCTGTTGATTACTTTATGAGGAAACATACACCTTATTTTAGTGGGTATTTTGATCCACTAGCTACTGAATAATGGATAAACACCACTAAAAATATATTTCCCATTCTCCAGTGTTTGGAACATGAAAAATTAAATTTTGGATGTCTACTATTTGGATGGTGAAATGAATCAATGACAAAATCTTGACAAGAATACAAGGCAATAGGATGAAATTGACTACATGGATTGGGAAGAGTTCAAGAACTTATTTTTTTACTAATTAATTTCCCCATATTTTTTATATAAATATGGAGAAGGAATTCCTTGATCTAAAGCAAAGGATTATGAATCTATTGGTACCTATGAGGAATTTTTACTATAATTTCATGGTACACTTATGGTATTATCATCCAACTAGAAATTAAGATTGATAAATTCTCTAGTGTCTTAAAACCAAGTCTCTAAAGGGAGTTAGACATAATATTATTCATTAGATATTAATAAATTATTCTATGTGTGATCAAGGTGGAAATGGAGGTTGGAATTATATTTCAATCTCATGGTTTTGATAAGAAGAGAAAAATGGAATTCAAAGTAAAATCTAAGAACCATGGAGAAAAGACGATGAGATTTCCTTTATACTCAAAGTGTGGGAAGACGTATAGAGGAAATTTTATTAATGGGACCACAAAATTTTTTAAGTGTGGAAGGGAAGGTAATCAGGAAATTGATTTCTAATTTTATGGGAATAAGTTAGATAACAATGTGAATAGAGAAAAATATACATAAAATTCACCACCCACGGTCTATTATTTCTAATGCAAGGAGCTTGAGAATTATGTTAAAAAGTTCTCAAATTTGAGGTTTAATGATAGCGATCAACACCAGTAGAATATTAAGCTAAGGGAAAAGGGTAAATCTATTGTGATCACTATTTCGGACAAGGGGTATGATAATGGTGTGGTGAAAGGTACACCTACCATCCACTATAGAAATTCTAATGTCTTATTTGAATTTATATCTACCCATTCTTTCAAATATGAAGAATTTTATAAGGGTATCAAGATTCCACTCAAATGATTATATGTAGAATTAGTATTGAAACCCCCAATTGGTACGATGATCACATCAAAAGTATATGATTATTATCTAGTTGAATTTTGTGGGAATTTGATTCCTATAAATCTTATCATTATTTATCTTGTTGAATTTGATGTTATCTTAGGAATGGATTAGATTTATATGCATAAATATCACAATAATTATAGAGAAATGGAATTTACATTTGATATTCCAAACCAATCTACGATCTTCTATCAACGTGATGGTAAGTATGAACTTCCAATGGAGATAAAATCCATTATATGGGTCTTAATTCCCATTCAGAAGGGGTGTTTATCATGGATAGTTGGGGAGAAACATGAAATCAATGATATTCCTATTGTGATAGAATTTATTGATGTATTTTTATAAGAGTTTTCTAGAATTACACTAAAATGTGAAGTTGAGTTCTCAATATAACTCATACCATGTTCCATAATAATTTTAAAGTCTCCATATAGAATGGACCTAATTTAGTTGTCGGAATTGAATAAGAAACTATAAGAAAACCTTGATAAGGTATTAATTCATAAAATTATGTCACATTAGGGTGAAACTATTATTTTTGTTAAAAATAATTATATATCAATGATAATTTTCATAAATTATCAAGATCTAAAGAAGATCAAAATTTACAACAGCGATCATCTTCCGTGTACTGAAGACTTTTTTGATCAGCTACGAAAATCTCAAAACATTTCCAATATTTACCTTTATTGTAGATTTCAATAATTGAGGGTCAAAATGGAAGAAATACTAAATATGTAATTCCATACAAGGTATAGACACTATGAAAATATAGTGATGTCATTTAGTTTCACTAATTCCCCCGCTATCTTCCTATACTTAATGAATAAATTCTTTAGAAATTACATTTATCATTTTTTGGTAGTCTTTATAGATGATATTATTATTTATCCAAAGAAAAAGGAAGAACATGATGATCACTTGAAAATTTTACTAAATACCCTAAGGAAGGATAAAATATATAAAAATTTTAAAGGTGTGAATTTTTGTGCAAAAGGTCTCATTTTTTGGTCATATAATCTTAAGAGAGGGTATATCTGTAGATCCATCAAAGATGGAGGCTACCGGATGTTGGCCCATACCAACCACGATGACTGAGATATGATGTTTTATTGTTTTAGATGGTTATTATTGATGGTTTGTGGAGATATTTTCATTAATATCTAATAATTTGACCAAGTTTACTTAGAAGGGAGCCAAGTTACTCTGGATATATGAATGTGAGGAAAATTTCAGGGAACTGAAGAGAATATTTGTCAGAAAATCTATGATTACATTACCCTATAGTGGATAAGGGTTTATAATCAATAATTATGCATCCAAGAAGGGATTGGGATGTGTTATTTTGACCAATGATATAGTTATAGATTATTTAACATGAAAATTAAATATTCATTATCAAAATTACATAAATCATGATTTTGTGTTAGCTATGGTAATTTTTATATTAAAGATGTGGAATCATTATCTTTATGGATAGAAGTGTGATATATATATTGATCAAAAAAGTTTAAAGTATATATTCACACATAAAGAGTTGAACATGAACCATATAAGATGGTCATAATTGATTAAAAATTGTGAATTCTCAATACATCACCACCCTAGGAATGAAAAAAAGGTGGACAATGATTTGAGTTAAAAGGATCATACTAGTTTATCTTTGATGAGGATTATAAAAGATCCAATATTTATAGATTGAAAAGGATGGATCTATAAATCTTGAAGGAAGGGAGAAATATTTTCTTGATCAATTAAATGTTCAACCATATACAAAGTTGAAATTAAAGAGGCATAGAAGGATAATGTAGAGATTCAAAAGAAGGTTAGAAGTTTTCCTGAGTTTAACCTTGATCATTATCAAATGATAAGGTTTAGAAACCATGTATGTGTTCCTTCCAAGCCATACGTTAAGGATTTTTTGGAGGAAGATCATAGTTCTTCATTCTCTATTCATTCTGGAAGTACAAATAAGTATAGAGATTTGAAATAATAGTTCTGGTGGGATATTATGAAGAGAGGTATCGTAGAGTTATATCCCAGTGCTTGGTATGTTATCAAGTTAAGGCTGAAATACAAAATTATAAGGTGATTTTACAACCATTACCCATACTAGAATGGAAATGGGAAAACATCACAATGGATTTTGATGTTGGACTCTCAAAAATGTTTAAATTTTATAATGTTATATGGGTTGTAGTCAATCTCTTTACTAATTCATCACACTTCATTGCTATTAGAGAATAATTATATATAGATAATCTTGTAAGGATATACATTAAGTTTTAAGGTTGCATGGAGTACCACATTCCATTGTTTCTAATCAGAGTTTATGGTTTACCTCAAAGTTCTAGTTAGTAAGATCTTGATAAGGGGTTGAGTTTAAAAACTATGTATCATCCCCAAATACATGGTTATTATGAAAGAACAATTCAAACCCTAGAGGATATATTGAGATATTTTTTTTAGATTTAAAAGGTGGTTTGGAACAAAAACTTCCTCTATATGAGTTTTCATACAACAATATCTTTTACTCAAGCATTCAGATGGCTCCTTATGAATCACTCTATGGAAAGAAATGGAGGTCTCCAATGTGCTGGAATGAAGTTAGATAAATAAAGATATTGTGTCCTAATATAGATAATGAAATTGAAGATAATGTTAAGTCCATTAAGAAATTCATCAAAGTAGCTCAGATTTGGTAGAAATGTTACGGTAATAATCATGGGAATGATATAGAATTTGAAGTTTGTGAAAAGGTGTTTCTTATAATTTCTCCATGGAAGAAGGTTATGACATTCTGGAGGAAATGAAAAATAATCCCTAGGAATACCGGTTATTTTTAAATTATTTATCATATTTGGATTGTAGATTATTTCTTAGTGCATCCACCAAACCTCTCTCTTATTCAGGATGCATTTCATGTATATCTCTTGAGGAAGTACATCCCTGCACTTTCATGAATAATAAACTCAAAGGTCATCCTGCTGGAATAAGATCATTCTTATGAGGAGAAATTGGTGGAGATTAAGGATCATATATAAAAAGTTCTATTAAACAAGACCAATCAACTAGTCAAAGTTTTATGGTGAAACCACCAGTTTGAGGAAGATATGTGGGATCTTGATGATATGATGATGAAAAAGTATCTCATTTGTTAGAATCATAGTGATGAATTTCATGGGAGAAATTCATTTTAATGGGGTAGAATGCAACACCCTGAGTTTGAAAAGATTTTTTTTAATAAATTAAATTTCTTTTTTATATTTCATTATATGGAACACCAAGTTAAGCTTGAGTAACATGAAACACTGGGTTTTTTTTTTCACTACACATAACACTGATTTTTAACAAAATTAAGATGTTTTATTAATATTATTATTCAAAATCAACTGTTATAACCTAGCTATTAAAATTAGTAATATGATTATAAATAAATAATTTATAAAACTTAATTATGATAATTTTATATAAATAAAATAGGTTAATAAAATTTTACCTAATTTTTATAAAAGTCTTTATATGTTCTGAAAATACTATTTTCTAAAAAAAATGACTTTTTTTATTTTTGTGATCATTAATAAAATAATTTTTTTATGATTTTATAAAATTAATTTGATAAAATAATCTTTATTTTTTAAATCATCATGAAAAATTTTTCTTAGATTGAATTTCAGATATTTTTCTGAAAAGTTTCAATTTTTATTTAATAGTGAAAATATTGAATTTTAATTGAAAACTAACTTTTCATTTATTTTATTTAAAAAGTTAAATTTATTTTAAATTTATTTTAAAGTAAAATAAGTTCAATTATTCATACATTAATCCAATTTATGTCATTGAGATCAATTTCATATTGAATGTTGATATAAAAACATTTCAAACATTTGAACATATTCCTTTTAAAAACATGCTTTCTCATCATGTTTGTGAGATTATTTTTAAATTAAAATATTCCAATTATTTATATAGAATTTATAAAACTATATTAAATATTTTTAATCATAATAATTTATATTTTATAATTATTTAAAATTAATTTTTGACAAAAATGAATAGTAAAACAGGTAAAAAATAATTTCCCACAGTTATGGTAAAAATGGGTTTACCGAGGGGTTAAACTAAAAAGATAACGATAAAAAATGACCCAAAAATTTTAAAACACCCATTTTATATCCATATTTATACTATATACCTTATATAATCAATAATTATCTATAATTAGAGATTTTTGACATTAAAAAAATGTTGTTGTAATTATCTCTTTCAAAAAAATTAAAAGTGTGCCACTCACCTCACTTATAAAAGTCCACCCCCTCTCCTTTATTATCCACAACTTCAAACCATTTTGGTTCATCAAATACCTACTAAAAGTATTACCCAAAATCACTCCTCTCATCTTATAAGCCTTATTTTTGACATAAATTCAACCTAGGAAACCTTTAGGAGCAATCCTTAGGAGTATACCTGGACAAGAGGTAGTATTCATTAACTGGGGTTTTTTTATTTCTTCCTCCAACTCCTTTAATTATTATTATAACATTATGATTTAATAACCTCAATATATTCCATATAATTATATGTTTTTATGTAATTATCATTACCTAAAACCATCTTCACTTCCATAAAATAGGTTACATAATCATCGTTAATGTGTATGACGAACTACTGCCTCACAAATCGATGTTATTGGTTTTTCGATTACCACCTCTAACATTTAGAAATAATGATAGATTTATTATTTATATATTATATTTATGATATCATTATGATTATTTGGTTATTACATTATACATACCTTCACGTTTTTCATTTTTAGGGAATATGATAAAGTAGCTCGTGTGTACGACGGACTACCGCCTCACAAAGCGATGTGATTCGTTCACACTTCACATGGAATATAATAAAGGGTTTAATGAATATATGTGATATATATGACATAAAATTTATTATTTAATGATAATATATAATTTAATTTTCTTTCCATTAATACATTTATAAAATGGAAACAACATTCATGCGTACGTACAACATACCATCTCTACGAACGATGTATTTTATTTTCTATCTCTATATTTTATATATTACTAAAAATTAATATACACTATATATATATATATATGAAATTATTATCATGGTTAAAATTATGGATATTATTAAATAATTATCTAAATAAGAGGACCAAAAATAAAAAACCAAAACATATGCGAAAAACAAAGCGGTTATTACCTGAAACATAACTTTAACATGGATTAGTAAATAAATGGGTAATAAAAGGTCATAAGTAAATCATATATGGTATGATATATATATATATATGTTAATGATATATCTAGAATAAACTCATATTTATTATATAGGTTGTTCGAACATGTATGAAGGAATTCAAGACTTATTGTAAGGGAATTATATTCTCTCTTTTATTTCTGGGAGACATATGCAAATTAACCACTCATTTATTTTGTGTGGTGAAAATAATATCCCTTTTAAATGTTATATCATTAATCCCATTATTTTCATGATATTTATTTTTCAATTTTATGTTATTATTTATTAGGGATTATGATTCAAAATATCAATAAAGCGATCAGGAATTTTTGCCTAAGTTTTACCTCTTTGAGATATATGTTATATTATAAAACTATATTCATTCATGAGGTGTATATATAGTGCCTTTGACATGTAATATCATATATTTATTTATCCTAATGATCTATTAAGTTCCATTTTATGTTATTACTTCATGGGGATTATTATTCAAAGTTACCAAATTGGCCATGATTTTATGTTACAATCTCTTGGTTTATTTGAATTTTTTATTATTATGTTTCAGATGATCAAAACTTATGATCGATCTCTCAATAAACTCATGATTTTTCTATAATATGTATATTTATTATATTTCCTAGTAATGGTACAATTTTACACTATTTTTACTAAAAATAATTGAGAATTGTTTTAATAAAATCCAATTTTATTTCTCTCTATGGTCGGAAACACATTTTTTTCCAAAACATTTTTGTTATAAAATGTTTTATTTTTTATTTATTATTATCCTATTATTTTTAAAATAAATTTTTACCCATGTTTTAATTTTTTCATAAGAAATTTTAAAGGAATATTCATTTCATTTTCCATAAAATTTATGTTCGGATTTTACAAAAAATGTGAAAGGAATATTTATTTTAAGGTGTAAAATATGAAAGAAACTTCTTATAATCATGACC
This sequence comes from Viscum album, assembly GCA_963277665.1. Classification (NCBI taxonomy): domain Eukaryota; kingdom Viridiplantae; phylum Streptophyta; class Magnoliopsida; order Santalales; family Viscaceae; genus Viscum; species Viscum album. Next base: position 1,509,458,140 of record OY728161.1, read on the forward strand.
AATATTTGGTTTTAAGATTTATTTATATGTTACAAATGTTATTTTTAAATAAATGGATTTTAAAAAGGTTTTATGTCTTAAAAATTATTCTCAATGAAAAGTTATTTTCCTTAAGAAATGTTTTAAATGATTGGTCAAGATTATTTTCCCTCTAAGATTACATCTATTGATGTCACCTATTCCTTAATAGGTATTTAATTAAAGGATACCAATATTATTATTTCCCAAAATAGTTTAATTTTTATTATTGAATGATGTTTATGAAACATGTTTCTCTTCCAAAAGTTATACCATGATAAGATTATAATGAAACCAACTTATTTTTCCATGATTTATGCTATGATGATTATGATACATATTTCATTTACACAGGTTATGATATGATGAAATGTTTATAAAACCCATTTAATTTCATGGTTTATGATATGATTAATCTCTTATGATATTAGGAAACACATATATATGATTTTCATTATGTGATGGGTGGGACCTGTATCTCCCTCCAATTTATTGGGTAATGATAAATGTTCAATGAGCTCAGAGGGTACATGGGTGGTTAGCCCAAGCCCTCAAAGGAGGGTACATAAGTGGTTATCCCAAGATAAAAAATAAGGTTTCATGAGTGTTCATCCAAAGAAAAAAAGGTATAATATAGGTCATGCAAATCCCAAAGTTGGTACACTGGTGGTTAGATCAATCCTAACATGTTATGAATGTATTAATGGGTATCCTTGACATAAGATTGTATATGCTTATTTGTATGTCACAAATCTATGTATTATTCTAATGTTATGCCCTCATGGATCATTTTAGTTGATTTTATTATGATTCATGTCTTAAAAAATTCCAATATTTATTTCATGAATCAAGATTATGATCTTTGATATGTGTTGTATGGTTTTCAAATGTTATTCTCATGATCTTATACCCTTATGTTCATGTTATGATTATATATCTCTCTTATTTACCCTTATTGATAATATAAGATCACCCTTTCTTAGGTTTCTATTCCCTGGGATATTAATATATCTATTATATATGATTTCTCTAATAAGGGTTCTAGATATGAAGTTATTAATGGGAGATGATTTTTCTCACCTATGAACCAGCTATTTATGTTTCCAAGTTTCCAAAGGCACTAATGTATTACAACCCTCAAGTGTGTGTTTATTTAATGAAATGGGTATTAATAAAAAATTATGTAATATATATGTATGATAAGTCGATGTCGTTATAATTCTTATTAGTTTTATTCTAATTCTTACCTTAAGTCATAATAAATTATACAGTAACCTCGTTCATTAGTTTCATATCTTGACCATTTTTGCAACATTCAATGGAGGTAGAAATTATAACCACCTCTCCAACTATAGGTTTCCCATAATTTTCTATAACTTTAATTTAGTAGAAAAAATTGTAGCCTTTTTATAAACCTCATAAAAAATAGATCTTTCTAATACCATTTTTTCTCTCTATTTCTAATTTATTCATTATGATTATTTAAATCTGTATTCTGAATAATTTATTCCATAACCTCCATTCTATAATCATGTATGAACATAATAATATATTTTCTTTGATTATAAAAATTATTTCTACTAAAAACCAAAGGCATTATCCTTGAATCCATGGTAATAAGAAAACTAATAGATTCTTTTATGTTTAACACCATTACATAATGTTTATTCTCGGATAAAACTTTTTGTTCCTCGAGACACCCTAAGAGGTGGTGAATGAGGGTGTTGGTAAAATTAAACTTTTTTATTTAATCAATTTGACATTAATTATGATATTTTTCTCACATTGAAATGAATTGTGTTCAAACTATCACTCTTAATGACATATTCACTAAAAAATCCCAAATAGGTAGGAATGTGAAGCAACCATATAACCCAAATATTTTACATAGATTAACACAAAGGGACAAACCAAGGATTATACACACAAATTTTTTTCAGTATTCCAAAATTAATAATTATATATTAGTTATATTGATAAAACATTTTGATAATGGTCACACCATTTCAAACTCACCAGCTTTAAAATATTTTGGGTTTTTTTCAATCCTCACATAAGGCACACTTCTACATCTTCACTCTCATGTACTGCATTGGTGAATGATCATTCAAATATTACCATTATATTTCTCTCCCCAATAGATAATAAATTTGATGATCTATCTCTAATCATCCTGATATTATTCTCCTCATAGCTTTGAATTTGATACTAAGTTATAATTTGATTTATTGGACTATCCTTCTTAAATGCTATATGAGAACAATTCTTGAATATGACCAATGATTTTGTTTATTCCCCAATATCTATGCAAAAAAACTCCCTCAATATGAGGATGATTTCAAAATAATATTATCATATCACTTTCCTCCTATTAGACAACCATATATGGAACTAAATCGTATCATTATTACTATAAAATGGTTTTGTTAAAGATGGTCTATTGTGATTATTGTTCTCTAGAATGTTACTTTGAGATCATTATGTGAAAATATATTCCACTAGATTCCTCACATGAAGTAAAATTATGGGTTATTGTTTACTATGAACTCACACTAAGGATGGAGTACTACACCTCATAGTGAGTGTACTACACCAAATTGACCTTCCTTGCATGCTACCTTAGCATAACTCTAACTCATGAACTGTCTCCATGGATTCATATTCACAAAAAAACATTGCAGTAATTACTTATTCACATGTTAACTTCTAGGAACCACCTATATTCACTTGAATTCATAAAACAAACATCAATGAATTTACCTCATTTAATTTTCATCAAATACTTATCCTCTATGTTATTCACCTCATAAAATGTCTCCATGCACACTCCCTACCTCAAGAACATTTTTCCCTTCATTTGTTCTTTGTATTTTATTTTACCACTGAATGATACTTAATGAATGGGTTATTCAAGTATTTATAAGAAATGAATTTCCCAAAACATACCAATATTTTTTAATTACTATTGATACACTAAAAAATTAAACTTCACATAACTCATAAAAATTTATCCTTACAATAGAATCCTTGGTGGACAAGATACATGTTTTTATGATCAATGGAAAAAAATTCCGTCTGACCACATGGTGTGATTAAAAATCCTGTACTCCATTAGCTTCCATATATCTGACTTCATATCCATTCTAGTTTCACTATTCTAACACCATGTACTCTAACATTTTGGTGTACCAAAAGTTTCAACCATATTACTATGTCATTCATCTATAATCCATTTACTCACATAGTTTACCATGTGTTTTACTATATGAGTTGTGTACTCAATTATACAATTTTCTTTCCACTCATACCTCAATATCCCACTTGAAATTCATAAACTCTACCATGAAGGCCACATATAATACTTCACAAGTTGGTGCCAACATTTTTTAAAAAACTACTTTTCCTTGAAATCATCACCAAAACACCAAAACAACCAGTTTTTATATCCCTAAAAATTTAGAAAAAACTATAAAATGACATCATTTAAATGTGACTTTAAAATTTTCAAAACCATCCATTTATCATGAGAAACTCACAAATTATGTCAGTTTCATTCATGGATTATCATTTATATTCATACATTCAGTGTAATGCCTCATCTAAAAATATCATATTGAATCATAACATATTTTTATTTCACATATAGCTTTATCTCTTATACACCTATTGTATTTTCAATTTCTAACTATTATTCCTTGAATGATCCATATATAAAAAAATCTTTAATACAAATTCTCATCATAACAAAAACTAGGTCTCTGATATATAGAGATATCAAGAAGTGTCATTTAATTTTCTCCATTAGAAATTTTATATACACCTCTTCTTAAGATCTTCAATAAAAAACCTCACATCACTGGGTCTTTAATGCTTGTACCTATTTCATCCACATTATAAAAAAATCCAACATACCACCCCTTAGTTAAAATAGTACCAAATAAAAGATAGTTTTTGACGACATTAAGTGAGTTTATATGTTCAAAATCAACGAAGGATAATATGAGAAGAGTGGAAGATGGAAAGTTACTGTGTCTTCATACAAAATTATCAATGATGGATAAAGTAATAAAAGAATTATAATAAGATAATAATTGAAGATGGTCAACAAAGACGATAATTATTGATAAGTGTGTTGATGATTTTGAAAATATGGACATTGAATGAGTATAGATAATGAATCTATTCCTTAATAAGGTATATAGATTAGGATACATGAAAAAAATTCAACATGCATAATGATTTAGTGGCATATTGATTGGATATAAAAGTAATATATAAAGCAAGAAAATATTATTATTATGATGCATTAACATCCCAGATCAGAAGAGAGCTTTTGATTATTATAGAGTTTTAAAAGGCAAAATGAAGACAAGAGGGATTCAGTATAATATTAGCAAAATAAGTTAGTAGGCTATAATTTTTTTGGAATTCATAATGAGGAAACTATAGGTAGTTAGTTTTTTTTCAAGGGATGTTTATGTCAAGTCTCCTATAAGGTTTTTTTCTAGATTTAATATCATTAGTATAGGTACCATATTAGGGATAATACCTTATAACACATTGTAATCAACATTAATATCTAATGATAAAATATGGGTCTTATAACTCAACTTCTAGAACTACAAGTAGTAGATTCCCACATTTGGTCCATACCTTGTAAAAATACCATGGGTCATTATCTATGATTATTTAATACATTTCATGTTGTATCGTGTTTTGTAAAAGAATAAGAAATTTAGTTATATTAACAGATATAGAGGATGAAATGTTATATAGGGAAATTAAAAGGTAATGAATTTAATAAAATAGGGTCACAATTATTCAATCCCCCCAGAGTGACGGCATGATCCTCTTGGGATATTTTATAATTTATAAAAATGATATGAGTAATGTTAGTGACATAGTGTGTTTATAATCTATAGGTCCAAGATTATGGTAAATCCTTGTTGGATTATGATATAACTATGAAGTTTGATTATATAATTGATGTCCTTTGTATGAGTGATGGCTTAGGTGTAGGAAATAAATGTTTGGTCAGGGTATCAAATAGTTTTTATTTTTGTATAGTGATGTGAATGTTACTTCTAGTGATATAATAATGGTTATCGTATACAATGATGATAATGATGATAACTATATTTTGTTGGTTTATATTATATAAATTTACATGGTTGATATGTGACATATGGTGGTGAAAATACTTAGTGAAATCGAGAGAGTCCCTTAGGGTGGACACCTAGTAATATAGTGAGAGTCCTTAAGGGAGGAAATCCATTAATAAAGTGATAGTTTATGAGGTTAGATAGGTTCCCATTAGCTACTAGTTATGGTGGGGAGTATCATTAATGGTGGAAAACTAGAAAAGTATTCAGAAACCTTTCATGTGAGAGATGTCCCAATAATTGAATGGTGATATATTTGTGAGTTCCCTATGGGTGGGTAACTACATAGTGGAGGTAATTTAGATATCTTAACGAGTTCCAAATAATAGGGAAGCTATATGGGGGAATGATAGTACAGTGAGGTCTCTATGGGTTGATAAATATGTATATTTTGATTCATGGTAGTGGTTTTTATAGTAATGGATATATGATAATGTGTGAGAGTATGTGATGATACTTAGAATGTGTCGTGATGTGGTTTGGAACTAAAGTGGTTGGATGGTTGACCTTTGGTAGATTCTTGGGTTTCATGGTTTTGTTTTATTTATTCCACACCCAGATGAATTTTTATTATTTTTTCACATAGAAATATGAGATTTTTTGAAAAAAAACTAATGAGTATATTTATATATTCAACCTAATATCATATAAAATATTTTTGGGATAATCTAGATAGATTTATTGGTGGCGCTCTCAAGCGACTTTAGCTCTAGACAAGGGAGAATTTTTTGCAGAGGTGATTGCATCAATCCTTTGTTAAGGTATAGGGATATAATATAATTTTATTTGTTTTCCCATCTATGTCTTGTAATTTTATATTATGATTTTCAATTTAATATTTTATTCATTAATTTTAGTTAGGAATTTATTTAATTACTTATGGTAAATTAGATATATCAATTATAAATGGAAAACCATCCATATATGAGATAACACACCCTTGGAACCAATATCTTAATTGTGTCCAATTTATAGTGGTCTTTTAGGGTTGTGATTTAACTCATTGTTAACATCAGTGGAGTCCTAGTGGGGTTAGGTAATGATAGAAACTCTATTTATTCCAAAATTTAGTTTAGATTTTTGGGTTGTGTTTGGTGAAAAAATGACAATGAAAATACTCACATTATGATTAAAGATGTTTTATAGGAGTTTGATAGAATTTTTACATTGTTCAATGATGTTTAGTGAATGAAAATAAAATTATGCCATGGTTCATAAACCACATCATGATGCTTAACTATAGTATGGTTCTGAAAAACCATTTTATAATGTTGTTTCTTAGAATAACTATGTGGTTAAGTCTATATAACATGAATATAAATGATGGTTTATATCATTATTATATTTTATGTTAATAAATTCCTTTCTCATTGCTATAGTCTAACACGTATTTAGAAAAATACTAAACCATGATTTTTTTATTAAAAATAAGTTCAATTAGTGTTCCTAGATATGAAATGTTTTGGATAAGGAATAATGGAATGGTTTGGAGGTTGTTTTACTATAGAATAAAGACAATCATGTCACACTTATAAAATAATCATGATGATTATATCTGGTTAATATTCTAAATAAGGATGATGAAAAAAAATAAATTTCATAATTAGAGGTCCTGAGGTTTAGAGGATATCTTTTTATAGTACAAAACAAATTATAGGGAATGGAATCATATCGTGGTTTATCCCCAAACCAATAGAAGTATGCTTTATTATATCATTTTTACATAGAATGTTTTTTTTATAGAAATGGGATATTTTCACATTATTTTTAATGAATAAATGAAATGATATGTTATTCTCATTAAATGTGAATTTTAATTTAAAAAAACATGGGGATATTTATTTGAGGATATATAGATCCATATTAATAAATTTATTGAAAATATAAACAAATGAGAGGGATATAATAATAAAGAGAGATATAAGAATATACCGATAGTTCTACATGGGTGAAGAGGATACATAGTATCTATTATTTTGAGAGAGAAATTAATTATATGAAGGTGAATGTGAGTAAGATGGATTTAAAGGATAAATAAAATAGAAAACATTATTACAAATCTATAGAAAAGGTTAATATTTTTATATTTTTTGAGTGATATATTTTAGTGTAAAAGAGTTAGATCATGTTCAAAGAAGTATTCCTTAATCAATAATGGGTCCAATAAAAACTATTAATAATTAATTGTTAATTATAGTGTTTCAAACATGTAAAAATTGATTCATTCGTACTTTATTGACATAATATACATATATGGGGTATTTAAGTAATTCATATATGATTTGGGTTATTTATATAATATATTATGAAATAATAGTTTAAGGTAGATTCATGTTTTATAAATATATATAGGATAGAAAAACAATATATGAAAAAGTTATTATTCATATATAATAAGTTTCCTTCACTCATTGGGTATTTCCCTTATAAGGCTAAAAACTAGTATTAGAGAATTTGGGTTTTAATTATAAATAAAATTTCTTTCAATGTGTAGATCTTTATTACTCTTGATAATTTTTAAGGTTCCTTATTCCTTGATAGAAAAAACATTCAATTAAGAATTTAATGGATGAAATGCTAATTTTGATCTCCTAGAGTGGATGTTTATGACATGAGATGTATTGTATTAATGTTTCATTCATGTCTATAGAATATCTCTTTGGAAAATATCCCATGTAATTGAATGTGCATATTAAAGGGTTTATTCTTGATGGTGAGTAATGGTTAATAAATAATACTTGAAGTCTATTACAAGAAATATATATATTCTTAAATGGTGGAGAATCTTTTTGGTGTATTAATTAAAAGTCCATGACTTACCATATATATTTCATGTCTATATTTATTTTTTGAAATTAAATGAATGTGTTTTAATATTCATTGAAGTTTTCAGAAAATAAAGTTATGGTGGATAGTGAACTCATATCACAGTGCCTGTCATTTTAGAGATCGTGATTGGGTGAAAGGAAACATATGAAGGAAAATATGTTATTAAGATTGAAAAATTCATAAAACATACCATGGAATAATGTATTTTTAATGGCATAATTCATTGAAATATATCATTCTAATTAATTCAACTACAAATATTCCTGAAACCATAACATGGATATTAAATCCTATTGTGGTTTTGAGGTGTTGTGGATAAAATATTATGATGTAATATTAGATGATAATATTTGGTTGTAAAATTACACTAAATTGAGAGCTATTTAGAATATGGATTTTTAGAATCTATCTGGTATACATAGGAAAATAAAGAGAACTATGTCATGTTTGTTGGACATTCCAAATGGAAACGACATCTAAAAATGTTTCACATGGAATTTACCTAGAGAAGAGGAGTTGATACATTGAAACATAATACCATAACATAGTAAAATAGAACTACATGATGTTGGAGATGTTATATATGGAAATATTCTAGATTTAATTGAGGTGTATAATTGAAGGCATGGATTCAGGATTCAATGTTTGACCATATGAACTACGTCATAGAAAATCATGTTTATATTATGTCTTCCATGAAGTTAGTAAAAGCTGAATATTTTTATCAGATTTGAAGTTGAAAAATTTAATGTTGTTAATACGAAATATACCAAAATATTTTTTTCTAATTTTTTATTAGTATTTAATTAGTATGAGAAATTCAAGTAAACAATGAAGTTATAGGATAATAATGAATCCATATCTACATATGATTTTTTGAGAAGTTTGAATAATTTGGGCATTTTTGTGTCTTATTTATTCAATAATTAGAGGGTATGGTAAATACATAAATAAAAATTGATGGTATTGGAATGTTATGTGTTGTAACATGATGCTGAATAGAATTTTTTAATATAGATAAATATTAACATTTTTTTCATGATAGTTTAAGCCAAATTCCATCTATAGTTTAATATAGTTGATATATATATTATTATATTTTAATAGTTTTCGTGATAAAATATATTTTTATGATTTTCATAAAGAGGTGATTGAATATGGGAGAAGTTAAAATTATATATTAACATCATAGTTAACTAATAAAAAAATGTATAGTGATCTTTGGAAAATATCAAAAAAATTCTGTATATGTATATTAGAAATCATAATTTTGGTAAACCAAGTAAAATTAATTTGTATATTTATTTTATCTCTTAGGTAGTGTATTTTATGATTTATTTATATTTTATTTATATATTTATTATTCCTTATATCATGGGAACTAGAAAAAATGTAATGAATTTAGTGAAATTAAATTACTACCTAATCTAATCTACCTCCCAAGGTGGATAAGGCCATGATTATAATAAGTTATATGAGATCCTAATGTCTCATTCATTGTGAATTTATTGAATTAAAGAGATACATATATAAAACCTTCTTGAAATATAGAATTTTATTGATAAAGAGTACCAATCCTTAATGTAATGGATTGATAAATTTTAGATAATTTAATGAGATAACATCTATGATATCGAGGATTAGATGTTAATTTTCACCTATAATTGGATTATAAATCAATGGTCCAATAGATATGTACTTTTTTTAACTCGAAACAAAACTATTAAATATGTATGAAAATTATCATGATATATTATCTTAATTACTCTTAAATCACATCTATGCAAAGGTGATAAGTGTATTTCATGCATACATTATATGGTTTTTTATTGTATTGATTTATGTACTTAAATGATAAATATTTCCAATTTTGTAATGTTTTGACTTGTTTTCTATTTTATGTCATGAAAAAATGAATAATTGAAAAAGTAAAAAAAAAGAAGTGAAATAACAATCTTAATGACACTTTATGTCATGAGAAAATCTCGCGGCGCAATAAAAGATTTTTGATAATTGAGAAAGCTAAAAATTAGAAAAAAACTATTACACGTCATGTAATTCCATTACATGTCATGAATTCATCAAGATAAGTAGCCTCTCAGGACTAATGGTGATGATATTACACATTGTGAAGACAATTTACATGTCATGAGTCCCGATTACTCATCATGAAAGCAGTCAAATTTTCAAATCCATGTATGAGATTTGTGTAGATTCAAAATACATAGAGGAAAACATATATTTGGATTACATGATGTGTAATCACATTACACATCCTGAAATCTATCGGGAAGAACCAATTTGAAGCCTATATATAAAGGGCTTACCTACTACTATGAAATTCATTCTGGACAGAGGACCACCGAAAAACACATGCTGAGAAGCGCCCACCTACTGCAGAGCTTTACTTCACCACTTTTCTTTAGGATTTTTCATTATTTATTTTCTACACCAACTCATGGTTAGTATGAGAGGGTAATTTCTATATTCCAAATCATTATTTATAAAAGGGCATTGAATGTATTATTTATTTCATTTTTAATTGCAATTTTTGTTGGGATTTCATGTTCATTCTTCATTGTGATCTCTTTCTTAATTCTTATTACATGACCATTATGGGTGTGATTAGGAATTGGGTTTAATTTCATTCTTTATTTTAGCATGACCATTGCCTAAGTATAATGAATACCATTATTTAATGTGAATTCTATTGTTTATATTTCCTCGATGACCATTCAATTTTTCTCTACCTAATTTTTAAATTAGGTTTCAGGTTACCCATCCTTTAAAATCATAATTACCTAACCATGAGAAAATGTGATTTTGGGATGGATTGTGTTTATCGTGACCATTATACTTTCTAGGACCTGATTCCAACAACTGCATGATTGGAATTTAATTATTTTATTCCTTATCATCTCATGAACCTTGAATAATTGGTGCCCAAAACCCTTTTTATATTTTTTTCTCCCACCTTCTTCATAAACCTATACTTTCTTGTTTATATTTATTTTATAAAAATAGGAATTAGTTTAGGTATTTGTTATTTAATTAATATTTTTCTCTAATCCTATCTATGGTGGTTCAAAATTAGACTTTCATATCCTATACTACCTATAGTTTAGCATTTTGTTCATTTTTTTGTTTATAAATTTCTAAATTTGATAACCTAGTGGGAATTACCAACTCTCATGATCCTATCAAATTTTTGACTCTGTTTCCAAGGATAGGAGTGGAGAATTTGTTTGTTGAATAATTTAGTGAAATTATTTTTTTATATTTTTTCTTTCTAATTTTAGAAAATACTTTTTTATTTAATTTTCTTATATCATTTTTATCGCATTGGGTATTTTTATTTATGATGGAAAGAATACAAAATGAAATTAATACCAAGGAAAAGTTCATATTTATGCTAGATGATATGGTACAACTTCTCAAAGAAGTCAAAATAATGAATAGTCAACCCTTTGAGTGCTTACAACTATACCCAAGTACTGAATCCATGACACCCCACAGCCTGGAACCAAAATTATACAAAGAGAACCATGAGTAAATAATCATGAATTTCCAAGAATATATATGTACCAATTCTGATGCTTATTATTATTATAGTCACGATTCTCTTGATTTTTAGGCTAGAAAGATGATGAAGAGGGTGAAATTGCTTCATAACTTTAATGGGCCGAAGAACACTTCAAAAAACAAAATCAAGATGAAGGACAAGAAGAAGATGATGAAGAGGAGGAGGAAGAGATGAATACTGCCACATTTATTAGAATATTTTTAGAAAATTTAAGTGCATCATAAGAAGAAGAAGAAGAACCTGTAGTATCATGTGTTGACTATGCAAGGTCAAAAAAAGGAGTAGAAACAAAAGAATAAATTGAGGAACTGGAGGCTAAGAAAAAGTAGACAATTGGGACAACTCAACACATGAATCCAACATTTAAGGAAGGTGAATTAAATCGATTATGGACCGATGTTGAGATCATTTTGTTTCTACTCATGTTGTTCAGACTCTAGTCACCACCTATAAGTTCTATAATAATTCCAATGAGGATAACTCAAGCTGATTTTGGAGTAGTTCAAATCCATAATTGGGTAAACATGATATGGTTAACACTATACCACTCTCCAATTAGCTAATTCAGGTATAGTCAAGATAAATGACTATTAAAAAAGAGACACTTCGAGGAGGGAACCCAAGTTTTTTATTGATTTCTAGGATTTTGGATTTATTTATTTCTTAGAATTTAATTTTATATTAGTATTTTATTTCAATACCCCTATTAATTTTTAGTGTTATTTAAATGGAATGTTATTTCACTTGTTTATATATATTTTTCAGGTCCATTAAAGGCATAGACAACAATAGTAGGTAGAATAGAAGAGAATCCGTGGGACTATTAAAAGTTGTGAATATGGTACAGGTAGTACCTGCATATTCAATATTGTAGAATCAATTTAAAATGGGAGTAAGAATTTAAATTATTAATTTTTTAGTTATACCCCCCCCCCCCACATTTGAAATTGTTTCATAGTTTTTAATTGCAAATTGAATGCCACTTTTGATTCATTCTTTAATCAACTAAACTATGAGACACAAACTTCTTAGTATAATTACCAAGCCATGAGTTTAAATTTACTTTTCAATAAATCTGAATGAGAAAAATGGAGAAAATAAATAGTATAAATAAATATGCAGATTAAGATTTAACAAATCACAATTTGAGGATCATGTTTAACATTGTAAATGAAATTTTTCTTATATGTGTCCATGCTTTTAATTTTTGATGTTTTAATTAATTGATTTAATTATTTGTATTCATTATAATGAGTAGTTATCCCAACCATTCTTCTCATTCCCAATACATCCACTAAGCCAATATTATCCATTCATTCAATAATATATTTTTTGAGAGACTTGAGAATGTTTTCTTTTAGAAAATTATTTGCATCTTATCAAAGTTATGACTGAAAAAAGTTACTTTCAAAATGATTGAGGAATTATTCTATTTTATCCCTTTTCCTGATACCCACCTTAAATTATACATTTTAAGCCTGTATAATCCATGAACAAAAATTTCAGGAAATGATTCATGTTACAAGACATTTTTATCCATTCTTAACTTCCTCTAATTTTTTTCATGATATTTAAAAGAATATGTGTGCATGAGTAACTTTATAGGGTGTATCGGGATATGAATTATTGTGGATATTTTTCTGGATATTTTCTATTGTGAAATTGGGAAGGCCATGCATCTTTCATTGTATTTTCGTATTCACGTCTCTTGCTAAAAACGTAAAAAATGAAAAAAAATATAAATAAATGGGTTGTGTTTTAAGAGGATCAACAATCAACGTTTTCCAGACTGATGATGTTTTGATAATATGTGGTTAGGTGATGGATGTGATACTTGTCCCAAGAATATATTTCAAAAAAGAAAAAAATAGAAATAAAAAAAAGCAAGATATGTTGATTCATTCATTGTACTTACATGTATCATGATCCCACTTTGAGATTTTCTATGCGGAGCAGGAGACTTTCATTAAGTTGTTTTTTTTAATCATGAAAAATGATTTAGTGTTGAACCACTATTTTGAGCTTTCATTTTTACATTATTTTCCTTCCTACCCTGAAGTATCAGATTCATTTGATCCTCAATAGTGGAGCCCTCATGATTAATTGTGATCTCTATGTTTACATAGTGGAGATGTTAAATGCCTTACAAGCCTACGGTAAGGGAAATGTTCTTGAGGTATATGAATCACTATATTTACATTTATACCCTTGAGATGAGATGAAAAATTCAATGTGAGGTAAATTGAAAATGGAATACATGTTAATAATGAATTGAAAAATGAAAATGGATGAATGAAAAGTCTTGAGTATTTCAAAAGAAGAAAAGTAAAACACATGGTAGAATTTTTTTCTTTGAAAAATGAGGCATTGAATAATTTTTACCTATGATGTTGGAACATTTAATTTTCCATTTTATCAATTAATTTTATTGAAATTGAATTTAAATCATGGTAAGGTAAACCTCCTTTGTAGTTTGTTGAGATTCCATCCTTGAGGACAAGTATGAATTCATGTGTGGGGGTATTTGATAAGTTTATTTCATGAATACATTTTATGGTATTTTATTGTATTAATTTATGTACTTAAATGAAAAATCATTCCAATTTAGGAATATTTTGACTTGTTTTATGTTTTATGGTAGGAAACAATGAATAATTCAAAAATTTACAAAAAGAAGTGAAATTGCGATCTTAAAGACACTTCACACCGTGAGTAAAGCTCACAATGCTATGATAGATTTTTGAAGATAGAGAAAGATGGAAATTGGAAAAAGAACAATTACGCATCATGTAATGTCATTGCACACCATGAAGTCATCAAGATAATCATCCACTCAAGACTGGTAGTGATTATATTACACATTGTGAAGAGAAGATACATGTCATGAGTCCCGATTACATGTTGTGAAAACAATCAATGTTTCAAATATACGTATCAGATTCTCACAGATTCAAAATACATGGAGGCAAACATGGATCGAGATTACATGATGTTTAATCACATTACACATTGTGAAACATATTGTGTAGAACCAATTTGATGCCTATAAATAGATGTCTTAACTACGGATGTGAAATTCATCTGCACAGAGGACCACCGAAGGACACCTACTGAGAAGTGGCCGCCTGCTACAGAGCTTTTCTTCACCACTTTTCTTTATAATTTTTCTTTATTTATTTTCTATTATTTATCATGGTTAGTATGAGCGTGTGATTTCTTTATACCGGAGCATGTGTGATGAAAGGGGATTGAATATATGAGTTATTTCATTTTTAATTACAATTTATATTAAGATTTCATGTTTATTATTCATTATGATATTTTTCTTAATTCTTCTTACATGACCATTATGGGTGAGATTAAGAATTGGGTTTAATTTTATTCTTTATTTGAGAATGACAATTTCCTAAGTATAATGAATAACATTGTTTAATGTGAGTTATAGGGTTTAGATTTCCTCTATAACCATTAGGATTTTCTCTGCCCTATGTTTAAATTAGGTTTCAGTTTACCTATCCTTTATAATATGAATTACTTGACAATGAGAAAAGGTGATTTAGGGATGGAGAGAATTTATCAGGACCATTTTATGCACTATGACTCGATTCCAAAAATAGAATGATTGTAATTTAATTATTTCAAACCTTTTCATCTCATGATCCTGAAATCATTTTTGTCTAGAACCCTTTTTATATTTTTTTTCTCCCACCTTCATCACAAAACAATGATTTCTAGTTTAGATTTATTTTCTGAAAATTGAAATTAGTCTAGGTCTTTGTTATTTAATTAAATTTCTTCTCCAAACCTATCTCTGTGGGTTCAACCTCGGACTTACATATCCTATACTACCATATAGTTTTGAGGTTTTTTGTTCTGTGTTTATAAATATCTAAATTTGGTTACTTGGAGGGAATTAATGATGCATGTGGGGATATCAAAAGGTAATAAGCTTCACATTATACGAATAAATTTAGTAAAAATTTCTTGATATTTTTTAAGGCTGTGGAAAATTAAAAGGGGTTAGTTATTCTTTTTTAAAAATAAGATCAATGATTTTATGATGTATTCATATAATGTTATGGATGAATTTTTTATTCAAATAATTAATATCACAATTTTAATTCAAGTTAATTCTCAAATAGATTGAAAAATGAATAAAGTGTACGTAAAATATTGGGAAAATATAAAATGTTATAAAATTGAATGGTTTTTGAAAAAAATGATCTAATTCTAGTCTCTCATAATGACTTGAAAAAATATAATGGTATATTACAAGATAATAGTGAAGTATAAGGAAATTATAGTCCATTAAAAAAAGTAATATTAATTTAAGAAATTTAAAATCTTGATTTGAAACCTGAAGATGAATAAGAAGATGACAATGAAGAAGTTCATTCACTTGTTATAATAAAATTAAAATCATGAAAATATATTCTTCAATGTAAACTACCATTTATATGTTTTAATTGTGTAAAATATTCCCATATCTTATAGCTGTCTAAGAGAACATTAAAAAGAACTAGTTAAGATTTATTTCTTATAATAAAGGAACCAAGTTGTTTCACTAAATAAAAATCTCTAAATTTTTCTTTGACAAGAAAAGATAATGAAAACTTCAATGAATTTGTTATGTACACTATGATGATGTCATAAACTATTGAATAAGAAAAAAAATGTTTTTAAATTTTCCATTGAAGATATTTTAATTGAAACATTTTATGAACTAGAAACTATGATTATAGATAAATTCATACATGAAGATATTTTGATCAAATAATAGGGTTTAAAGGGTTTTTTCGTTTGTTATAAATTTAAAGAAAAAGAATAAAAAAATAATGAGTGCATTAAAAGTACAAAATTTCTATATTAATGAGTTGGATATAGAAATAAATTATTATAATTAAGAAGTTAATGAAAATTCTATTTCTAAAGGAAAAAATTTAATAACATGTTCTTAATTTGAAGATAAATACTATAGAGAAATATAAGATTATTTATGACCTTAATTATTTTAATGTGTAAATATAAAATAGGATCAAATCAGTTTTGGAATAAGCGATAACTCTAAAGAAAAATATTAAATTAAAATAAAAAATTGTAATGGTTAAGAAGAATATAAAATTTCAATGCCAAAAATTTATGATAGATAAAGAAAAATATAAACAATGCCTTAATAGTATTTGAGTATTGACTAATCAATCAAATGTCTTTTTCAATGGAAAGTGTAAACATGGTTATTTTTGAAAATATAATATTTTTATATTTTTTAGTAATCTAATTTTAATTGAAAAATACCCTTAATGCATTTTATTGAATTATAAGGAATCTTTGTAGAACCATCACACTTATAAAATAACTATAATAAGGAAGTATAACAATACTTCAAAGAAAAAAGGTAGGTTAGGATATAAAGACCCATGATAGTTCAAAAATGTTTAGTGTTGGGGAACCTGAGGTTCATCCAGATTATGAAGTATCCACTAAGAATTCATTTCACAATCAGTGTTTTATATTAAATATATGGGATAAATATCACTACTAGAGGATGATATTGGTTTCCTCTTACAACTAATATATACAGGACCACCACTATCAATAAATCAATGAATTATAAGAAAACCATTATATAGGTTTATCATCACCACTAAAAAAGCAGATTTCATTATAATGGAAATCCTACACCACCTTTCTCAATAAGGGAATAAAACTATTAAGGTTCACACCCACTGGATATTACTATATTATATTCTCTTATGAAGAGAACCCATTCCATCATTGTGTCTCTCATTGCTCGTACTGTGAACACACAAACCACCAACAACACCTCCTTTATCGATAAGAAGTAGCTGAATCACCATCTCATATAAACATTATTTCTTAAATCCACTAGTGGATGGGGGGAAGCATCATAAAAACCCCATTTTTTAACTAATAATAATAGTATGCGATGGAACATGTGGTAGATAAGGAATAATATTAGGCCACCTAAGAAAATAACTGTGAGAAGTATCAAACACAGCCACAGGATAGGAACTTAAACTATAAAAACTCAATTTCAAAAATATATTTTGTAGAATAATTTAAATAATATTGTAAAATAAGAAATATTTATGAAATAATCCTATATAAAAATCACATGATTACACTAGTGGGTCAAACATTAGCCTCCCAATATGCCCAATTGAACCACTAAGAATGACGGCCACCTATCCCCACATCACCCCCCACCATTAACACTAGATATAAAATAAAGGCACACCTATAAAAACAAAACCCACCACCCACAAGGATGATTAACCATAATATTTCCCACTTAACGGTTGTGAGTAAATTCCTCATCATTACACGAAGGGGATGGAGACTCCTTGGGTCATATATTCAAGCATTTCCATGGAGGGCTAGGAGAAACCAAAAGAGGATTCCATAAAAAAATTCCTTCCCATAGTATGATAAGAAGCTATAAAACCATGAGTTAGGTATACTAGAATATAAATGGATTTAAATAGACATTATGGGGGTATTAATAATTTATCAATGATCAAGTATAGAATTATTAATAGAGGAAGAGTAAGACATCAACTTATAAAGAAAAAATTAAATTAGATATCCAAAATAGATGAAAACAAGAAGATATAATGTAAATATAAACCAAACTAAAGGATATATTATAAATTTATTTAACAAAAAATATAAATATGATAAAATAATAGTTCATAGAAGGAATTACTAGGATTCTCAAAATAAAGAGCACCTTGATATAATTTTATCATAAAAATGACATTCAGATGATGGAGAATCATCTAAGTCACATTTTATGAATTAATTAATAGTAAGATAAATATATAAATTTAATTAAAATATTTAAGGATACAATCAAACAAATTTATTGAAAGTGTCTTAAAAATCTGAGTGTTTTTTATGAAATTTAGAAGAACCTAGAAAAAGAATTCCTTTAATGAAGTGTTCAATTATGGAATACATTGTTCACCTAACAACATATTATAAAAATTTAAAGTTTTACTTATAAGGTGAAGAAATTTGAATCACGAATTAAGGAACAAAAACTTTTCATTAACCAAAATAAATCAAAAATCAATTAATTAAATTTTTTACTATTGTAATTTTCTAAAAATAGAATATGATTTTTTTGAAAATAAGTGGTTAAAAGTTATTACTTAAATATTTGAAAATGGTATAAATATATATCATAAATTTTATTCCTATAAATTAAAAAAAATCATAAAATAGATGAAAATATTAATGAATATTTATGGAATAATGTGGATAGAACCAAAAAAAGAGTCAAATCATAAAGTATTTTTAGGGAATTAAAATAAGAATAAAAATAAGGGAAAATCATATTATTGTCTTAATTAGAAGATAAAAAATATAACAATGATACCTGATAACATACTTTCATATCATATGATGGTAACTATGAAATTTATGAGGAACATGATTAATTATGGTGATAGTTCATTTTATTTTGACAATGCAAGAGCATTAAAAATTAAATGTATAGGGTAAGAAGAAGATATTTGAAGAAGAGTAAAAAATATGTAATATTTTCATCATAGATATACTTTATCATTAACTGTTAACTGTGAGTGAATTATATGAAATATACATTAACATTATTATTTCCCAAATGTGCTTGTTCAATAAAAAGTAAGAAAGAAAGTGTTTTTATCTAAATTCAAATCCCCAATGGAAATATTTTTGAATTTTAGTTCATATAAAACACATTCTTCCATACATTATAATAATATCAAAACATATATATTTGATAGAATTCCTATATTAATAAAAATCATGGGGAATCATTTTATGAATAAATAAAAAATTATATGATTTTTTTAAATAAATGGATAGATAATTCATGTAATATTTTAATGAATGTAATGATTGTTCAAAATTTATACATTCTAATGAACTAGAGAGAATGAAATCTAAATTAAGTGGTTTGTGTCAATTTTTTTGTGGCCCCATTATATAAAAATTCACTGAAGTATAAGGTTATAATATATTATTTTTTTAATGATCACGACTTGATGGAATGTACATCATGTTCATAAATTTGAAGAATATGGTAACACACACTTAGAAGTAAATATTTTATTAATTATTGGGAAAGTTTTAAATATAGAATATGGGGAGAAACACCATACTAATATTCAAGGAGGTCTATAATAATGAAATTATATATCATCTCCCTGGATAATGTTCATATAGTCCATAGGGAGAGAATAAATAGAAAAATAGATATTAAAAATCTCATCTTGAATCCTTTCAAATCTAATATTTTTTCCACCATGTTACCCTCCCTTTATATATGTCAAATCAGATCATTTTAACTATTAAAATTATTATTTAATGTAATATCATAATCAATGGAGTAGTTTTTGGGGGATCGACAATAGAGAAATATATCTAGTAAGGTACAATATACTTCAACTTAATTAATTTTGTCATACTTGAAGAGGTAAAGACCAATAATATTATCTTTCACTTTAGAATTAATATAATTAACTTGGTAATAGAAATCATAAAACTATATGATAAATTATCCCCTCATGTCAGGAATAACAATGCCTCCTATCATGTTTCCATGATCATAGGAACCTTTTATATTGAGTTTGAATCCAGTTTTGGGGGAAATATATCGTACCCATCACCCCCAAGGAGTTTTATCTCCACTTATAAAATTGGAATCTACCAATAATATCCTATGAGTTGGGGTAGAGTTCCCTCCATTTTAATATAACCCTTAGATCTGAGATGAGCAATCACACTAACCATTAGTTATAGGAGAGATGGTCTCATTCCATTATTCCTGGGCTATATTAAGAGATTCCATATACTTAATAGTAATCAATTTGAATGGATGATAAAAAAATATGGTTAAATAATGTAATTTTTTATACATTAATTGATGTTATACATTATATAGGGAAACATATAATCAAATATATGGTTTCATCAATGATAGTTCCATTAAAAAATAGAGTGATCAAAAGTTTAAATTTTATAATGAACAAAATGGTAAGTAAATAAAATATTGGTAGTGTTATATCAAAGAAATATTTGAATAAAACAATGAAATTGTAATGAATTAATTTCATTTTCACATAAATAAGAAGACTATATATGAAATTTCATATTAGTGAATAACACTAAAATATCATTGAGTTTTTAATAGAAAGTTATTTATCAAAACTAAATAAATAAATAAATATAAATATGAAGATTTAATGAATCAATGTTTATTTATTGGTTATTCTATCAAGATGTAGGTTTGCAATATTCTCAAAAAAGTTATGTTTATGTGGTTGAGTGGATTAATTTAATATTTTTTGAATAAAAATATTCTAATTTTTTATGTGGTATGTAACTATAAAAAAATCATGAAAATTAAAAACCTCATGAATATATTTAAAAAAAATACTTGGTATATATTAGTGGTAGATTTAAAAAATTAATCAGATAAAAAATATGGACTTGAAGTGAATCACTCACTAGCTCAAATATGAATGAAAAGTGGAGAGTTGCAGTTTATGAATCTAATATCTTAGGTGAAAAACCAACACTAATATAAACATATATAATGATAAACATTAAATTAATAACGTTATTCTCTCAAATAAAACCTAGATTATTTGAATATCATTTTATAAATGAATCACTAATAATGTATAATAATAAAAAAATTTGAACAAATCTATAGTAATAACACATGAAATATTATAAATATGTATCATGAATAAAATTTAATTGAAAGTGGTATTCAATAAATAAATTGATAAGAAAGGCAAGGTTTTTAAATATAATTTACTTGTATAGAAGGATTATAACCAAATTGAGGGTGTTGATGTGTAATAAACATTTTTACTAGTATAAAAGATAGAATAAATTCACTTATACATAGTGTTAGTAATATAAAATATATTGATAATCTACTAAATAGATTTGAAGATATATTTAATAAAGGGGGATCTTAAATATTATGTATATATTGAAGTAGTGTATGAATTCATCTTGTTAATGATTAAAAGAAAGGTATTCTATAAAAATAAATATTTAAGTGGCCTAAATAAAGCACCACGAGCTTGGTATGATCATTTGAGTATTTACAAGAAGAATCTAAAATTTAATAGTGGTGGTGATAACCACAATTTATATGTGACTAACATGAATGAATATTAATTTATCACACATATCTATGTTGATGATATTATTTTAGTTTGAAGAAAATACAAATCATATGATCAATATGATGTCATTAATACATAAAAAGATATATTTAAATGATACATATGAATTATGGATATATTGGTGCTGATGTATCCTTAATCCCAAGCTAGATATTAAGTTGGTTCCATCATAGTATTTTTTTATACAATTCAAATTGAGACTACATTACTCCCAAAATAAAGAAAGTTGAGTCTTTCATTTTCCACTTCCTTCCTATGTAATTTATTTTAGTTACTAATCCATTATGAATGTATTAAATTATTTGAATGAGTTCAATGAATGAGTTTAATGAATACTCTAATGGGATGTATTTCATAAGTTACAATAAATATAGATGACATGGTCTTCATTTAACTGAGAGAATCGAGGAGGGATATATAAAGGGATGCGATACCACTAGTTAGAGTGGAATTAGATGTGATGGTGATCATTATTTTCATTCAAATATTTCTGAAGATTTTATCATTATCATACCATCGTTATTCATGGAAATTGAAGCTACTTACACCACTCTTGGTGCATGGAAATCTTCAGGTTATGTACCAGGATCCAAAGTTCGATAGGTTACTAATGGATATGATAAGCCAAAATTTACTTCTCTTATGATATTTATAAATAAAAATCCATTTATATGGTGGATAGTTATTCGGTTTTATAAGTTTTTAATTATTTTTTATTTCATGCATGTTGATTCTATTGAAGATGGATCAGTTATATATGGATTTTCTTTAATTTCCATCATTAATGATGAACAACCAAAACCAATCAATGGTGTCAAAGTTTATTTATTTGATAAGTAAACTTATTTCTTTCATATTTTGATGAAAAACATTTTTTATGAAATGTTAACTAGTTTTTTATTACTTATTATTACATTGTATGATAATATAACATTTAGTTCTTAACTCAATATTGATTGAAATAGTTAACATAATGTGAAGTGAGAGGTGGAATTATGTTATTTTTTTAATCTAATGTGGATGGAAAGGCATGGCTTTTGTTATGTAGTTAATGGAGCATTTATCATAACAGTAGAAAATAGAGAATTGTATTCACCTTTCTTAACTTTTTTATTGCGTTTCAATGAAATGTATTCATTGGGATTGAAATTACATTGTGATATTATGTATTTTAAATTGCTTCCTGCAGAACATGTGTTTAAATGTTCAAAAGTGCCCACTACTGAGTTATTCTCACATAAAAAATTATCTCAGTATCTCTCATCATCATTACCCTGGGCATGTTATAGGGGGGAATTAAATTCCCATGTTGTTTCCCCCCATGGTGGTGCTACCTTTATATTCCACCACAAACTCTTCCTCATCATTCTAACCCACACCAACCCACTTTATTACAACACTACATTGAGGATCAACATACTATTATTGGGTAATGTTTAAAAAACTTAAATGTTTATATCTTGTTATTTTGAATCATAATTTGAAAATTACATAGAATTGATAATTTTAGGCTGTATAAAATGGGTTTTTACAATACTAAATTTAAATATATAATTTTTAAATTCATTTATCACATTAAATAAAGTATGTATTTATTTTTTTATTCCTTTATTATATTCATGATTTAAAAAATTACATAATATAAATAATATATGGGTATATTTATATGATAAATTTCATCTAATAGATAGATCCTTGTATTTCATAATAGGTATTGCCTAATAAGGATTATATTTCATCTACTTTGACCTAGGTTTGTTTTTAGAGTTAAAAGATTGTAAATATGTTCT
Organism: Viscum album; assembly: GCA_963277665.1. Lineage (NCBI taxonomy): Eukaryota > Viridiplantae > Streptophyta > Magnoliopsida > Santalales > Viscaceae > Viscum > Viscum album. The sequence continues at coordinate 1,509,481,733 of OY728161.1, forward strand.
GAATAAAATTTAGGCATTTTAGTTGTTAGAGATATCATGAATTGAATTATCCTTTTAGTAATGTATCCTCGGAGAGTGTGACTTGGGTTAAGACTACATATAGTCCTAGAGGCATGTGACTTACGAAAGAAATGTTAGGGGATTCATTTCTATCACTCTAGTCTTATTCATTTGGAAATTGAAGATCACATATAAGTCTATATGATTACATGAAAAATTTGTGTACCATGTGCATGAGATGAATTTGGATATGTATGTATATAATTGGATTATTTTTTGGGTAACACAATCATTTGGGTTATGTAATGATTTACACATTAAAGTGGTGTGAACAAATTAGTATGGTGGATGGAATATATATTCCAAAGCTAAATCATATTACATAGGAATATACAATAGAATAAAACATGTAAAGATAATGATTACAATAGATACTATTATTATGAATTTAATATTCATATGTTGTATATTAAGTCATTGTGGATTTTAAAATGGAACCCCTCAAATACGAAGTGTGATATTCCTTATATAACATCACATCTAAAGAGCTTGAGCATCAAACTAGGTAGGTTCTACCAACGTTGGGTGTCACTGGCATATCTTATATAAGGAAAGAGAAATGGCAATCAATGGATCATCCTTGGGTATGTTCTACCAAATTAGGGTTCTCCTTGATTATCCGAAATTAGGTTGTTATTGGAGTTTTATTTGGGTGAAACTTAACAGGGAATCCCTAAGAGTTAGGATACTATAACAATAGAGTTGATTTTTTCCATATTATGTATCATGGAAAAGTATTTCCTACTCAACTATACAAGAATCATAATTGTTATGACTGAAATTTCCCCTACCCAAAAAACTATGAGGTGAGTGGAATTTCAATGAGGACCCATTACATTGTTAATTATAGTTCTTATCTAACTAAATATATTTTATTCCAGATTTCATAATTTTTAATGGGATTAATTTTAAAAATAGCGTTTAATTAAAATATATAATATATTATACTAAACTAAAAATATGTCATTCACTAGTAAAAAAAATTTCGGGACATGTTTTTCACATCAGTTATCTATAAGTGACGTGAACAACAAGACAATTTTTTTTCCACGTTGGTTATTCAATAACGGATGTGAAAAGATATTTTTTAATGTTGGTTAATGAATAACTAACATTAATAAATATTTTGTTTTATTTTTCATGTCTATTTTTAAATAACCAATGTGAAAAATAGATTTCCATGTCGGATAATGAATAACTAACATGAAACAAAACACAAAAAAAAAATCACGTCAGTTATTCAGTAACCAGCTTGAAAAATATCATTTTACACATCAGTTATTGAATAAACAATGTGAAAGAATCTCATTTTACACATCAATTATTGAATAATCTACATGAAAAATAATTATAATTTTAATCGAGGATTGGTATGAGCCTTTTTTTATTCTTTAATGTGAAAAATATCATTTTTATCTCATGTAGTGAACCCTAACCCTTCTATATTCAATCCAAGGCCCAAAATCTATTTATTCTTTGATTTGGGGCCTAAAATGAATTTATTTATTGATTCATTTATTTAGATATCTTCTATTTGGTGTCCACCATCACCCATCATCGACTGACACTCATGATTCTTCTTGTTGGTGTTGCTCATCCTTGTTCTAATTTCAATTTACATTTAATGTTTATTGTTTCCATTTCTCATTAACTCTAGATATTTTTATTTTTGGTTTCATTTTTTATTTTATGTAACTTTATCTTTGAGTTGGAATCCACCACCTTCATCCATTTTGATCCACTTCTTGTGACTTCTTTCCATTAGTTTTGACTTCTCAATCATCCCAAATTCAATATCAGCTTACAGTTTGTGTTTATTGTTATTATTTTTCATGCATCCAAGCAATTTTCATTTGTATTTTTGGTTCCAATTTTCCATTTACGACTCTTTATCTTTCATTTTTAATTCCTCACCACCATCCACTATTACCCAATATTGGCAACTGTATGCACCATCTTACCATTGGTGTACTAATTGTTTGTTATATTGATTTATGGAAGAATGGAGGATCAAAATTTTGATCCACCATATTCTTCTTTGGAGTACCGTACAAATATCTCTAGGGAGGACCATACACATACTCCTTTTGATGAGCCTCCCCATCCTTCTTCACAAGAAGAATCTAATTACATGGGGGTAAAAAATAGTTTGAGGGTTGGTAAATATGGAAGTACACATTTACAAAAATTATCAGTTGCTCAAATCCATTATCTGATATAGTGACCCTAATTTTTATTACTTTAATATCACATCATCTTTTAATATAAACAACATAATAGAGATAAAAATATTGGATCAAAAGGTTTAGTGTCTCATGAATGTTAGCCTAATACATAAATTATACATAATAAAACATAAACATTTATTTAAATACTTATTATTTATCCTTAAAAAATATCATGTTCTCCTTAGTACATATAATCACCTGAGGATATACATCAAAGAAAGGGGTGAGTTAAAATCCTATTAAAAGGATGGATAAGGGACATAATTCAATATAACAAGAGTGAGCATAATCATCATCATTATATCATAAGCATAGGATCATCATGAATGTCATGATGGAAACATGTGATAAAGGTACGAAATGTGGCATATGCATAAAAATGAAAAATCATGACATAGTGGTCAAACACCACACATAGTTGTGAACAAATCTAACATCATGTTCATGCATATTATATGTGCATAAATCATAACATAATCATTGTGAAAAAAATATAGCATCACATATATTCATGTTGCACAAAATCTCATGAGATTCATCCCATTACCCAATTCATTATAGGGCTATATATTTTTGGGACCACCTATTACATCATAATATTTATATAATCATGCATGCCCTATATAATGTATAAAAAGCATAGTCTTGAAATAACCTATTGTATGGAATGGGTTTCATATGGATTTAATAAATAATAAATTAATTAATAAATTTGGGGTTCCCAAAATAAAAATAGAGATCATACATTGGAATAAAAGATCATTTTTCTTTGGATAAGAAACAACACATCAGGAGTCGAAGATTTTTTTTGGAAAGAAATGACTTTTGGGAAAATAATTGTATTCGGATTAAAAATTACGGTGGAAACATGTATATTGTAACACCCCAGAAATTTGTTTTATAATATTAAATACTTTAAGTTATGAAAAATAATAATTTAAAATTAATCGTTTTAATTGATAATACTTATATTTCAAATTTATAGCTTTTAAAATTAATTTTAAAAATAAATACTATTTTATAGTATTATTTTGCGTAAAATAATATCTTAATATGAATATGTGTATTTGATTATTAAAAAAATAATTTTTATCAATAGAATATAATATATATTAACTATTATAATTATTTTTATAAATACTAAATTATGTTATCAATATATTCACTATTATTATGACACCCCAAGATTTTATGGTATGTTTCTTCATAAAAAAATTCAATTCATTAGATGGCTTATATGCACAGAATACTAAGTCTCTATGAAACAATACTTTTTTTAGTTTTAACCCAGATGTTAAAATTAATTTTTACACTTATGTCTTTTGAATTTCTAAAAACAGACATACACAGTTACGTTCAATAAGATATTTAGAGTCTGATAGAATCAACTTATTTTTTGGTGATTAGTAACTTACCCTTATGAATAGTGACATACCCTTAGGAATATTAACTTTACCCTTATGAATAGTATCATTCCATTATGAATAGTAACCTCACTCATGTAATTATAAATAAAATTTAGGCACATTATAAATGAGAGTGAATATTTTAAACATTAATAATTAAGTGTTTGTATTTTTGTGAGCAATAAATATTTATTTAAAATTTTATAATTAATAAATTAATTTAAAATACAATTAATTTTTCATAAAATGTATTCATAAATCAATATTTTGTTTTCTTATGATTTTGGGATATTATAATGATACGTTAGTTAATTTTTCAGGGTATTATAAAAACAATTATAATTTTAAAAACTGTATTTTTTTGAGTAAATTGTGATTGTAATTAAAAATTAAATTTATCATATTTAGAAAATTATTTTCATAAAATGGAGTTAATTTTTGGATTCTAAAAAATAAAAAATGGTTAGGGTTAATTTTTGGGATTTTTCTAAAATACTTGAATTTTTGGTGAATAGTAAAATATGGTAATTTACGATAGATGCGAAATATATGATTTATTGAGTCATAGATGTTATAAGGATAATGTAATAAAACATATTTTTAACTCACATTAACCTATTACTATTTTTTTATAATAATCAACATTATTGGTTGTCTTTGTAACAATAATAAAATAACGAATAAGTTAATGGGAAAACCCTCCTCTCCGCCACTATAAAAACCACCCATCACCCCTTCTTTTTCTCACACCACTCAAGATTTGATACTTTCCTAAGTTATAAAAAATACTCTTACCAAGACCATTACCCACTTAAAAGACCTTATGGTCTCACAAAAAGGTGAAAACTAAAGGCCTTGAAGAGGTTCTCAAGGAGGAGTACTCAAGAGGTGAACCTCTTTTCCCTTTTCTTTCAATTTCTTTTACAAGTTCCATTATATCGTTTCTCTATAATCACCTCCACTCATCCAAATTATATGTTAATTACATTAACATACATATAATATAATTATATTATGATAATTTAATATTTCATCATCATCTCTCTTTCCCCCTCCTCTTATACTAAAAATGAAAACATTGTCCGAGATATGTTTATTTATCACGTTCAAGGACGATAAGTTTTCAATTTCTATTAACATCATCAATTATGGTTATAAAACCATTTTTATGGTTGAAACAGATCATAATATATTTAATATATCCTATTTAATGTTCTATAAAATCAGTTTTCATACATGGTATTAAATTATAAAACAAAATGGGTTTGTGGTGGTCGAAAAACCACCAAATTAATCCAAGCATTTATCATTAAAATTTTATCTAATGATTCATCCTCTAAAAAAATAACCAAATGATATATATAAACATTTACACTAATTTATTTTCATCAATATTATATAAATTCAAATCTGTATAATTATATCCAATTATGCATGAACTCCATAAACAAGCGAACTAATTATGAAAACCATGAAATCCAACACTCTGGAATGAAAAAAATCAAACTTATAACTTATCAATAATGACATAAATGAACTTAATAAAATCATGATAAAAAAATACATTTATAATAGGTTATTAATTAAATAATTAATGAGTCTAATTTCATATTCTAGTTCCTTAAGGTCAAAAGCGGAATACATTCAGAAATAAGGTAAGGGTTTCCTCTCACTTCTATTTTTGTGATATATTAATTATTCACTACTATTTATTGTGTAGGGTGTATGTATATTAACCATTGATGTATCAGATCATAAATATATTTTATTTCATGGTATTAAATGTTTCATTTAATAATTATTAATTTTGGTTCATAGGATTCAATTGATTATAATGTGGTAATGGATTTCTACCTGAACCCCCATTTTCATTCGGGTTACATTATTTTCTATCCTTACCCCAAATAAATTTTAAATATTCTTATGTTCTACTAAAATATTCTGTTTTAATGTTATATATATTTTTACCATTTAGAATCCTTCTTTATTTTATGGGTAGTTACAGGTTTTAAAAGGATCTTTCAAATTTTTTCCCCGATAAACAAGACTGATTCAAGGGAACTTCTCGAATTCTTAATTTTTTTAAAGTGTACTCTATAATCTATTTTAAGCCATAATTATCTTTATAAAATCAAAAAATTTATCCTGAAAACTACCATGGTTAATTTCTGGTTTTATGAATTCAAACATTCCTTTCCTCTTTAAATTCTCTTTAATATTTTCCTTGAACCGCACTAAAATGTTTTATTTATAAAGCTTTTTCAAAAACTCTTTTTACATGATTTCACTTTAGTACGAAAAATTTATTCCTCAAATATAATTTCAATGTACTTAAATTTTATTTTCTGGTATATACATGTTTAAAATCTGATTTCATGACAAATACAAATGATTTTCTAAAAGAACACTTCTTTCCATAGTAAAAAGGATTTTCCTCGTCTCACTTTTACTTCTATGATATATATGCCTTGTTCATCACATATTCCCTGCATGTGGTGTATGTATTTTCTATTAATATATCATATCAAGAGTCTCCTTATTCTTATGATATTATAAGGTATTATTATTTTAATTTTTCAAAGTTGTATGGACACTTTGGAATGTTTAAGGATTATTTCCTCAAGAATTCTTCAATGGTATCATTTGAAAGTATCTTCCTCTATGTCAAAGTCCTTTGTTGAATATTTTACTTCATTAAGGTTTATATATTATGATATCATATAAAATATTTTTTTGGAGTTTTTTTATTAGTTTTACTATGGATATTATATCTTGATTCCATGCACCATATTACTTAGAATGGTTAGTAATTATGTTTACATATTGGGGAAAGTTATTTACATTGAATATTTATATGATTTTTATGTATATCCCCATTCATATTAGGAATAAATTGGACATGGAAAGTTAAAAGTGGGGCCCAATATCCCCTCAATGCATCGATAGGTCTCATGAGAAAAATAATAATTGGGTTTTGGCCTAGGCCTTACCCTTGTATTTTCAGAAGTATTGGTCGAGGCCTCGATGACAGCTTTATAATGTCTAGTATATGAATTCCCTCAATATGGTATTAGTAATTAATAAATCATGTTATTATTCAACTAGAATAATATACATGGTAAGGGTTTCATGTGATCAGTTATATGGATTTATTTACTCAACTTTCATTCCTTCCATATTATGCTCAAGTTTATGTTTTAAAGGCATGTGTTCTCAGTTATTCACTATGCCTAATGTTTATGTTTATGATAAATTTTATGGTATTACTTAACTGTACTGAGAATATAAGCTCAACCCTTTCTTATGTTTCCTTTCCCTAGGTTTTTAAGAAGAAAACTTTGAATAATATTTCAAGGATATAGTTTATTTCATATGGTATCATGTTTTATTTTATTTTCCCTATGTATTATAGGTATCATGAATGTCATCTGGTCTTTTAAGGATGTAAAACTGATCAGTCCTTTGAAATTTTATTCCTTGTAATCATGTCAATGTAATAAAATAATTCAATGGCTCTAGGATTCTGGGTTCGGGGTGTTATAGCTGGTATTAGAGGAAGTTTAGCAACAACCTTGAAAACTAGATTTAGAAAATGTAGATTAAGGAAAAACCTCTAAGATAGACATTGAAGATAATAATATAATAACCTATTAGAATTTTGGTAAGGTATAGATTATGTCGATATTCCTATAAAATACATCTCTATTTGGATACTACAAGTGGATGTGGTTCTGACATAGATGTATCTAGGAATAACAACTCTGACAAGGTGTTCCAGAATTGACTCAGGGTAACCTGGTACATGACAACGAGCCTTACTGCACACCCATTTTGACACTCTCAGGGGATATGCTTAATATAATTTAAAAATTATTTAAAAACCAATATGAAGCATTTAAAATTAAATATGTCCCCAAAGAAACCATGTTTATTAATATGAAATTAGCTATGCATAAATTTTTTAATTTATGTTATGTATTTCACGGGTATTGGAATTATACATTATTATTCATAATCTTATGATCTAATCTAGTTTATACCATTGTTAAGAAATGGTGACTACCAGAAGTAATTAGAACCACAACAAATCACATAATTCAAAGAGTAATAATGATCGTTTCTTATATGGTTTTAAGCTAGACTTTCGAAGGGAAATAGTCTCTTAAACATTCTCATCATATGAGCAGATAGTATAATGTTCTAATAAGATGGATAAGATGTTTTTTAAGTATTATAGATTCATAATGAAGTAGGATAATGAGAGTAAAACTAGGAAAAACATGGATAAAGGGAAGAAGGGAAAGAAGTATTTTCCCACATGTGATAATTGTGGAAGGAAACACCTTGGTATATACTTAAGAGGAAAATGAGTTTTCTTCAAGTGTGGATAAAAGGGTCACCGTTATCATAATTGTAAGACAAAGAAATAATTTTCCTATAATAAATACTTCAACTATAAGAAAATGGAGCACTATGCAAATGAATGTCCCAAGCGTCGATGGAATATACCCTAAATTTTGTTACTAAATAATGATCAAGTTATGATGATTTCATGGATGAAGTAGAATGATTAATATTCCTAGTAAAGAATCATGTCATTTGAATATTTTTTCAGCAATTTACTGGTTACAAGAATTATGGAATATATGAGGATCGTACTGTAATACCTTTTCATTAAGGATTTGAGGCCATAAGTTGAATGGTACCAAGAAAAGATATTCAGTGGAAGTTAAACTTTTTGGAAAATGTATGATTGAAAAAAATACAACCCTAAATATATTGCTGATGTTGAGATAGTGATGAAGAAATGATTGATTTGGATAAGTACTAACTACCTTATAACTGATTATTTACTTGTCGAAAAGTTTTCTATGCAATCATCTAAGGAGTTTACAACACTTTTGGATTTAAGGAATAAATCCAATAACATGTATCTTACTTAAGGAATATAGAATAATTCATGTTTCTAATAAGGTTTTATTTTAATTTGAGTAATTAACATATATCAAGAGGATGTATGATGAAGTTATTCACATGTTTAGAATGTTAAAATTTAGATTTACTTTATGTTGATTAAGGGTTAATGACAAGTTCATCTTGGAAATTCGGATACCTTTTTTCTAAATTGTTGAATCATTATGGAAAGTTTAACCATATATGAATGGTTTAAGTTGATCATTGTATGAGTTTTTAGAAGTTAATGTATTACTTCACCACATGGTTCAACCTGTGCTAATTTATGAATTATAGATAGTTCAACATGCAATCAAAGGATAAGTTTGTGTTTTGGAAATAAAAACATATATTTATACTTTATAGAGTGGAATAATTCCTCAAATCTAGGAAAATGGTCATAAAAAATGGTGTCTAAATATCAAAAATTTTAATTATGTCAATGAACTTTTTAATAACTATATTTTATGTTTTTTTGGTAATCAACTTTCATCTAAACATGTTGTCTATCACTTTCCCTCAGAACATGATGGTTAGATTATTCTTCCATGTCCATATTTTCACTTCACACTAATGTTATACAATTCAAATAAATAGATTTGTGGTAACCTATGAATTTCACTTTCCCCCTTATTAATAGAATATTTTATTAACCCTATTTCTTATATGGGTTTCCCACAAGATAATTTTCAAGTATCAACCTTTAACTTTCAAAATTAAGTTTTAAATTGTGAGGATGAAATTCTGTTGAGGGGGGAATAATGTAACACCCTAGTAATTTGTTTTATAATTTAAATATATTATGTTTTGAAAAATAATAATTTAAAATTAAGTGTTTTAATTAATAATACCTATATTTTAAATTTATATCTTTCAAAAATAATTTTAAAAACAAATACTATTTTATAGTATTATTTTTCGTAAAAGAATATCTTAATATGAATATGTGTATTTTATTATTACAAAATTTATTTTTATCAATAGATAATAATATATATATTGAAAATTATAATTATTTTCATTAATATTAAATTATGTTATGAATATATTAACTATTATTATGACACCACAATATTTTATAGTATGTTTCTTTATATATAATTTCAATTCATTAGATAGATTATATGCACACAACACTGAGTCTCTATGAAATAATACTTTTTGGTAGTTATAACCTTGATGTTAAACTAAATTTTTCCACTTCTATGTTTTGAATTTCTAAAAATAGACATATACTTTTGCATTTAGTAAGATATTTAGAGTCTTATAGAACCAACTTAATTTTGATGAATAGTAACTTACCCTTATGAATAGTGACATACCCTTATGAATATTAACTTGACCCTTATGAATAGTAATGTACCCTAATTAATAGTGACCTAACTCATGTAATTATTAATAAAATTTAGGCACCTTATAAATGAAATTGAATATTTTCAACATTAATAATTAAGTGTTGGAATTTTTGTCAGCAAAAAATATTTATTTAAAATTTTATAATTAATAAATTAATTTAAAATATAATTAATTTTTGATAAAATTTATTCATAAATAAATATTTTGTTTTCTTATTATTTTGGTATAATTTAATAAGACCTTAGTTAATTTTTCAGGGTATTATAAAAATAGTCATAATTTTAAAAAATGTATTTCTTGAGTAAATAGTTATTGTAATTAAAAATTAAATTTCTCATATTTAGAAAATTATTTTCATAAAATGGAGTTCATTTTTTTATTCTACACTTCTAAAAATGGTTAGGGAGAATTTTTGGGATTTTTCCGAATTACTTGAATTTTTGTGAATAGTAAAATACAGTAATTTACAATAAATGATGAATTCATGATTTATTGAGTCATAGGCGATTGAGGATGATGTAATAAAACTTATTTTGAACTCACATGAACTTATTACTATTTTTTTCACAATAATCAACACTATGGGTAGTATTTGGAAAAATAATAAAATAATGAATAAGATAATGGGAAAACCATCCTCTCCTCCATTATAAAAAACCCCCTCACCCCCTCTTCCTCTCACACCACTCATGATTTGAGAACTTTCTAAGTTATTAAAAATACTATTCCCAATAAACTTACCCAAATCCAAGACCTTCTAGTCTCACCAAAAGTCCAAAACCAAAGGCCTTAAGGATGTTCTCAAGGAGGAGTACTCAAGAGGTAAACCTCTCTTCCTTTTTCATTCAATTTCTTTTACAAGTTCTATTCTATTGTTTCTCTATACTCAAATCCCCACATACAAATTCTATTATAATTATATTACCTTATATATACTGAAATTATATTATTCTAATGGAATATTTCAACATCATCCCTCTTTCCCCCTCCTCTGATACTAAAAATGAAAACACCATGTGAGATGTGTTAATTTATCACATTCAAGGATGACGAGTTTTCAATTCCTATTACCATCATAAATTATTGTAACGAAAACATTTTTATGGTTGAACCTGATCATAATATATGTAATATATCCTATTTAATGTTCTGAAATAAGTTTTTACACATGGTATTTATTTATGAAACCAAATGAGTTTGTGGTGATCAAAAAACCACCAAATTAATCCATGTGTTTATCATTAAAATTTTATCTAATGATTCATCCAATGAAAAAATAACTGAATGATATGAATAAACATTTAATGTACTTTATTTTCATAAATATTATATAAATTAAATTCTGGATAATTATATCCATTTCCCACAAACTCTATAAACAAGAGAACCGATTATGAAAACTAAGAAATCAAACACTCTGAAACGACCGAATTCAACCTTATAACTTATCAATAAGAACATAAATGAACTTAATAAAATTATGGTAAACTAAATAAATTTCTAATATTTTCTAAATTAATTTATTAATGAGTCTGATTTTATATTCCAGGACCTTAATGTCAAGAGAGGAACACATTCAGACATAAGGTAAGGGTGTCCACATCTCACTTCCACTTTTGTGAGATATTCCTTATTCACTACTATTTCTTATGTATGGTGTATGTATACTACCCATTTATGTATCATGTCATGAATATATTTATTTTCATGGTATTAAATGTTTAATTTTATTATTATTAATTTAGGGTCATATGATTCAATTCATTATAAAGTGGTAATGGATTTCTACCTAAACCCCCATTTTCTTTCATGTAACTTTATTTTCTATCTTTACCCCAAATAAATTTTAATTATTCTTATTTGATCCTCATAGATTATTTTTTAATGTTATATAAATGTGTACCAATCATAATACTTATTTCTTTTATTGTGAGTTACATGTTTTAAAAGGATCTTTAAAAATTTCTTCCAGATAAAGAAGTTGAATTCTTGGGAACTTCTCGAATTATTACCTATTTTGAAGTGTTATATATAATCTGTTTTAATCCATAATTATATTTCTAAAATCAAAATTTTAATCATGAAAAATTATCTTGGTTCATTTCTGTTTTTATTAAAACAAACATTCCTTTCACCTTTAAGATATCTTTAATATTTTCCTTGAACCGCACTAAAAATTTTTATTTCTAAAGATTCTTTAAAAACTCTTTCTACATGATTTCACTTCAGTGGGAAAAAATTTATTCCTCAAATAAAATTTCAATATCCTTCCCTTTTCTTTTCTAGGATATACATGTTTATAATCTAATTTCATGATAAATAAAAATTATTTTCCAAAATAACTCTTCTTTCCAAAGTAAAAAAATATTTTCCTCGTCTCACTTTTACTTCTATGATGTATATTCCTTGTTCACCAATTTTCCATTTCATGTGTTTTATGTACTTAACTTTAATATATCATATCAATAGTATCCTTATTCTCATGATATTCTAATGGATTATTATCTTAATGTTTCAAAGTGGTGTGGGACACTTTGGAATGTTTAAGGATTATTTCCTCAAGAATTTTTCAATGGTCTCATTTAAAAGTATATTCATCTATGTCAACATACTTTGTTGAATCTTGTAATTAATTGAGGTTTTTATATTATGATATAATATAAAAAAATTGTTGAAGGTTTTTTGATTAGTTTTACTATGGATATTCTATCTTTATTCCATTCACCATATTACTCAAAATGGTTAGTAATTATGTTTATAGATTGGGGAAAGGTATTTACATTGCATATTTATATGTTGTTTATGTATATACCCATTAATATAAGTAATTCATTGGACTTATAAATTGATGTGTGGGTCCCTATATACCCATTCATGGTAAGAGTTTCATGTGATCAGTTATATAGCTTTATTTACTCATATTTCACTCCCTCCATATTATGTTCATGTTTATGTTTTAAAGGAATGTGTTTTTAGTTATTCACCATGCCTAATGTTTATGTTTAGGGTAAATTTCATTGTATTACTTACCCTTACTGAGCATCTGAGATCATCCCTTTCTTATGTTTCCTTTCCCTAGGTTTTGAAGAAGAAAACTTTGAATAAGATTTCAAGGATTCTATTTATTTCATATTATATCATGTTTTATTTTTATTTACCTATGTATTATAGGTATCATGAATGTGATCTAGTCTTTTATGGTTTCTAAACTGATCAGTTCTTCAAGATTGGATTCCTTGTAATCATGCCAATGTAAAAAAAACAATTCACCGGCTCTGGGATTATGGGGTCGGTGCGTTACATATATCCTCAAAATAAAAGGGAATAATAAATAAATTATATTTGAGTAACAAAAAAGGAATACCCATACTGAAATCGATGTGAATAGGTATAACCTAAAGAAAATGAGTTGGGTTCGAGAATGTCCTTACCATAATTTTCACTTTATTTCACCACTTTTTTACCTCCTAAATAATAAACATAAATTTATTAAAAACTTGATCCAAAATTGAATTATTGTAAATTTTAAAACTATTTATAAATTATTTTCATTTTATTATATTTATTATTTTCCTTAGTTATAGGGTAGTCATTTTTATATCATGTTTTACTTAAACATTTCTCATTTTACTTCGATTTCCATATTTTATTCAATGTCATTTATAAATTAGTATAATTAATTATAGATGTTTATAATAAATATAGTTACATGTTTATGTATTGTATATAATTAATAATATCCATCAATTTTGATGGTTATAATTTTTTACATGGAAATGTCTCTATAGCTGGTTAACTGACTTTTATGGGACATTGTCGGGAGAGCAGGAATGGGAAGTTCAAAATTTATATATATAAAAAATGTGATACTTATAATAGGTAAACACCATTAATATAATTTTAAATTACTTCCTAAATAATCTTAGAAGTATTGGTTGTGAAAGAGGTGGCGAAAAAAGAAATATAATAAGACGAAGAAATTAAAAACAAAATTGTTGATCGAAACTTACTTAATCCTTGGTGTATCTTCTCTTATATGACACTAAAACCCCCTTGATGTTTGGAGTTAGATAACTCTAAAACATACCTAAGTATTCTAAGGGTCTTGAGAGAAATTATTTTGATAGATTTTAGTATTTGGGAAGTGATGGAGTGGTTTACCCTGGAGAGGAAGTGGGGTTATTTATACTTGAGAAAAGGAGTACTTTTAGAATAATTTTTTTGAAAAAGGAAAATGATATATTAATCATAGAGATCAGTAGTCAAAAATTCATACAACTATGGAGGAAAAAGTTCAATAAAGAGATAATTCATGTCAGAGAGGCCATAGGAGGCCCGATTGTGGGCTACTTCATTTCCTTCCCTTTTGATGAAAGAGAAGGAGCAGGCTGTGAAGATTTGATTGAGAGACTAGATTTTCTTGATGATGAAGCCAAAATATTAGAGGCCACCATCCTTAAACCTGATAGAATTGATGATGGTGAGACAATATGATTCAATGTGGATAGCTTCCCATCCAAATATTTTTCAAATTTTAGCCCAGCAAGGATAGCGAAGGCTTCAGCGATGATGGGATCCCAGAGATCATGGTTTAATTCATATTTGGAAGCTATAATTTGGCCACGATGGTCCCGGTCCAAGAGTCCAATTACAAAAAATCCATACATGGATAGAGATGCATCAACATTTATCTTAAGTATCCCTTCCGAGAGAGGGAACCGTTATGAGGAAGATGTGTGAGTGCCAAAGGGCCCATGCTGATCATAGTTCTGATTCCACCCCTCGATCCAGGTGGTAGCCCATTCAATCCAGAACCCGAAAAGATTTTTTGCGTGATTAAAGATTAAGTAATTTTGTCGAACCCAGATGATCCAATCCATGATGCACCATGAGGAAAATTTATTAGCAGTTAAAAAAGAAGACCAAAACATCAGCATTGTTGGATGATCTTGCACCTTATCCAGCATAATATCTATAATAGAGCCCCAATAAGTCCAGATCTCCTCCACCCATGGGCACTAAAATATTACATGCATATGATATTCTATAGCACTCAAGAAAATGGGATATTTCTTGTAATTCTTAACATGGAGGAATGCGAGGAAGTCTATGGTGGGGAGAATACCATTACAAACATGTCACCAGAAGTATCAGATTTTCAAGGGGACATTCAGAAGCCAAAGAGTTTTCCAAATCCCTTCCCTTTTTTTGGATTGCGCATTGAGAGCAATCCTATATCATGAATTCACCATATAGGATCCATAAAAGTCATTGGTCCAAAATAAACAGTCCTGCCCTGAATCCTTCACATAAGGGATGCTAAGAATAATCATCTTGTCCCTATCGTTGAACCATGAATAGATTTTATCCATTCACCACCCAGTCTAATGATAATCAAACAAGAAATGAACAGAGGCATTATCATATCCAGGAAAGGTTGGGTAAGTAGCCCACATACCATCTTTATCGATCAATTGGGGATTATTCTAAATGTTAACTTTCGTACCATCCTCAATCCTCTATCCTAACCCTTTATTAAGTACATATCTTCATCCCCAAATACTTCTACATAGAAAGCTGGGGCAAGGGACAGGAGTGGAGTCCTGGAAATCCGAGTGGGGAAAATATTTTTTCACAAAGAATCCGCACATATAGAGAAGATTGTTGAATCATAAGGTTCCAGACCTTGTTTGGCCAAAAGTTCATCATTAAAGAGATGGAGATCCTGAAATACCATTCCACTGCCTATTTTAGTAGTGCAGAGTGACTTCCAAGAAATCTAGTGTATTTTTTTTCTTCCATTATTGTGACCCCACCATAAGTTAGCAACGTGGGAGTGAATTTGGTCAACAATAGCTCCAGGAAGCTTAAACAGGGACATGATATAGCTAGGGGCATACTACAGAGCGTCTTTTATGACTGCTTCCTTTACCACTTTAGAAATTTCTTTTAGAATCCATCCTTCTATTTTTTCTCTATTCTATCTATTGTATATGAGAAAATTTATTTTTTTGATCGGTCAAAAAGAATGGGATTCCCAAGGTATTTGATGTTCTTATCAACCATTTGAATACCAGAAGAGAGACAAAGTTATGCTCTCTTGGTCGGTGGGACACCAGTACTGAAAGATATTTCCAACTTTCCCAAATTTATCGCTTGTCCAGAGGCCCTCTCATAAAGACGGATCACACAGAAGATAACAAGACATTCATTATGGGTAGCTCTAGAGAATAATAGGAATTCATCCACAAAGAAAAGATGCGAAGCAGGTGGGATGGCCCGACAAAACTTTTCCCCGTGAATCAAATTAGAGGAAGTTGTCAACGAAATGAGGTTAGAAAAAACATTAACCACCAAGATGAAGATAAAGGGGGAGAGGGGATCTCCTTGGAGAAGGCCTTGGGTGGGTGAGAATCCTTGGGTGATACCACCATTGACATTTATCCCAAATGATACATATGAAACACAATGCATGATCATATATGTCCATTTTGAACAGAAACCCATTTTTATCATAATGAACTGGAGAAAGTGTCATTCCACTATGTTGTAAGCCTTGGTCATATCTAGTTTCTAGGCCATAGTACCTATTTTTGTGGTAGATCGTGTTTTCATATAATGAAAAACCTCATGGTCCATAATAGAATTATCTATGATAAGCCTCTTTTCTACAAAGGTACTTTTATTTTTAGAGATAATGGCAAGTAACCACATGTAAAAATGATTGACCAAAATCTTTGAGAAGATCTTGTTGGAGACATTGTAATGTCTAGTTGGCTTGAAGTATGGATCCAAGAGGGGTTTCTTAATCTTTGGGATGAGGGTAAGAATTGTCTTGTTAATAGAGAAGAGGTTGATTTCTCCAGCCCAAATACCTTTCATCAAAGAGAAAATGTTGGGGCCAAGAATGTTCCAGTATTTCTTGAAGAAAAGAGCATGGAATCCATCAGGACCTATGGATTTTGTAGACTAGATATATTTAAGATCTTGAAGAATATCATCATCTGAAAAATATTTTATGAGCTGTCGATTCATCTCATCAGTGATCAAATGTTTGATGCACAACTCAACCTCAGAAGAAATGGTGTAATTTCCTGCAGTATAGAGTTTCTAAAAATAATATGAAATAATATTTTGGAAACCTTAAAGATTGGTCATAGTTCTGGCATTAGGGTGAGATAGGCACAAAATATTGTTCTTGTGATGCCTAGAAAAATCATTCTAATGAAAGTATCGGGTGTTTGTATCCCCTTCTTTAATTTTGGTTTCATGCGTGCACATTGCCCAGAATATTTACTTAATGTGAAGATCTGCATCCAGTTCACTTTGGATAACACCAATTTTGGAGAGGATACTATCAGTTGGAGATCAGGAAAATAGGGAGTTGAGATGTCTTTCTAAAGAGTCACACTGCTTGTCGGGTTGATGAAATTTTTTATTTCTCTTAGACCTCAGATTAGTAGCCACCTTCTTGAGGTTAAGACCAATTTTTGTGTTACCACCCTTCCAACAAGACCAGATGACTTCTTCACATTCAAAGTCTTTTTCCTAGAAGAATTCGAACCTAAAGGGTTTCCCATATCTTGGGATGAAACTATTTTGAGATAAATCAATATCAATAGGGTAGTGGTCTAAACATTTTGGTGTCAGATGGGAGATATGGAACATCTTGAACATGTTGGTCACTTCTGTCAATCCTATAAATCTGTCCAAAGGCTCTTCAATGTGTGTGCATTCCATGTTTCCCCAAAACTAGGTGAATTGACTACTTTCATAGCCCAGATCTGCAAAATCTACCAGAGAGATGTCATCCCTAAAGACTGACATTGAGGAAAAGGACCGACATGCACCTCCATGTTTTTCATTATGGAGAATAATCTCATTAAAATCACCACCAAAGAGGATAGGTCTAGTAATTCCTCTTCACAGTGAACATAAAAGATCCCATCATTTTCATTTATCATTTTTTGATGACCATCTGTAGAAACCCACAAATGTCAATGGTGGAGAGAGGTTATCATGTATGGATGAATCTACATGGTTTTAAGAGTACGATATTATTCTAACGTCAATGTTATCCTTCCAAAGGAAACACAACCCCCCTGAGTGGCCTTGGATAGTGACCAGGAAGCATCCCTGAAAACCTTATTTGTATGCAATACCAATATTTTTCTTGTTTTCCAGTATGTTTTCTGACAAAAAAAAAACAAATTGGGGTGACTTTATGTGCATTAGAGCTGAAGCATATGAACCGTTCGTGGGTTTCCAAGCCCCCAAAAATTACAACATAGGATTTTTATTACTCTAGGTGGGCCTAGGACATGCCTGCCTTCGCCTCTATAACTTCAAAGAACTATCCATCACCTGCCACTTTCCACCTTTTTTGAAGGCTTTCAGTCAACTCACGAGTCTCCAATCATCATTTATGCTCATTGTACTTAGCATTAATATGATCACCACCACTATCTCTACAATTCATCCTTTTCCAAATTTGATGGTTTAAAGGACCTAATAATGTTATACCAACCATATCATTTTTGTCCAGGGAGGTGGTACCTAGAGCAACAGACTTTGGAACAGGAATAGGTTGTAGTGGTTCGATACACAGTTTTTGTGGATCAGTTTCTAGGTCTGGTGGTTCCTTACATTTTTACATTGGTCCCGATGGTGTTAAGACACTATCATTCTTAGACGCCAGAATTCAGCTTGAGATAATAGCCGAGTATGTATTCTGACTCACATGCTTTTCCCCAATTTTGAATATGACCATTGCGCTGCACAAAGACCCTCCTTCTGCTCACTGGTTCACTTGATTGTCCTTAGAAAAATCTGGTGGTCCAAGCATGATGACCTTATTCTGTTTCGGTTCAGCCTGCTTAGAGAAAGCCTTTTCAAGTCGATCTCGATCCTTTTTTTCCACTTCCAAAATGAATGCAGAACCTGTACTTTTAGCGTAAAGCCAAGGGCCATATTTCAAAATGATGTTGCCTTGTTCATTATCCTTCTTCGAGTCACAATATTTCTCTAGGTGTCCAATACACCCATAGTAAAAATAAATAATTGGAATGTTTTCAAACTCAAAATATATTCAGGTGTTAGAGTCTTCAATTGATAAGAACAAACCCCTCATTAGTGGTTGTGTCACATCGACCAAGGCTCTGATCCGCACCACAAGTCCCTAATGAATTGGAACAGGTCGATCCCAATCCATAAATTTACAAATTTGTTCTGAAATTTCCCACATAACACGTTCCATTCTACCATGAAACCAGATTCCTTTGATTCGTATCCATAAAGGTGAGAAAGTCAGGTTGATCTTATGAATATCATCCCAAAATTTGAAGTCATCCATGAGAATGAGACGGTTATCAAACAAACATGGAGTACCTTTGAGATCATTTTATTTATCTCTATCATTTAAGAATTAAAAGGCAAGGAATACCTCTCCAACTTCTTGTATGGTAACACCATTCTCCAATATCCATAAATTTTGCAGAGTGTTTTTAAGGGCCCCTTAATTGAATGAACGTTTTTCTAAAAATTTCCCAACCACCAAGAGCGACATGCGATGTGATAGAAAGGCGTCTTCATCTTTTCGTGTAGAAATCGATGCTTTCACTTTATCATTCAACTAATGGTTATTCTGTCAATTCAACGGGTATGATTCCATGTCAAAAAAAACATAGTTCTTCTTTTTTCAAAGGTCAGCTTCTGCGTGTAGGCCTCCACGAGCACACCCTTATCACGAACAAAAACCCCAATGTGAATCATACCTCAAGAAACCCTTTGCACTCACCTTTACCACGAATTGTGTTCGAGACCCCCTTCACGCTCAACCCCACCCTGAATCGTGTTTGAGAACCCCTTATCCCTCAGCCTCACCTTGAATTGTGCTTGAAAAAACCCTTCACGATCAGTTCTCTACAACCGCAAAGGAGGAAACAACATAGAAACAGTTAGGAAATACCTTGGCACACATGATCTCCTTCATCCTTCGGAGAATAAGATAGTAGGAAACATGACTCAGATCACCTATCGCAAGAAGAAATTCCACCAGTTACAGAGAACCGATCGGCAAGGACCTTTGTGCACAGAAGCATCATAATCCTATTGGTTTGATGAATCAGACGTCTTCGGTCAAAAGGAGGCACAGAGATCCACTATAGGCCGGATCTGCAAAGGAAGAATAAAGATCCCAAATCCTGAGACCCTAAAACAGTGATCGAGTCAATAGGATGCAAGAACGGGAACATCGCAAGAGAATCACATGGGAAAATCAACCGAGGGAGCCAATCCTGATCTAGTTATGCCGCAAATGAAAACCATATGAAACACCGAACCCTAGGAAACCCTATGAGGGTAAATCTCATATTTGGAGAGCACTACACCATTTTAGAATAAAATATTAAATCAAATAATATAACAAAGGTAAAGGTTGTAATCATAAATTTTTGACAATTTAAATCATATATAAATATAATATATAATGTTTTTTAATACTTTAAACCTCTTTATAATTTTAATTCATTAGTTTATTAAAAATTAAAGTGGAAAGAATGAAAAATTGTTATTTTAAGGGATCACTTTTGACTTTAGGTTTTGAAAAATGATTTTTAGTTTTGGAATTTATGCTTATTTTATTTTAATTACTAATTTATGAAATTAAAAATATCCTGACTAAACCTAAAGTTCTAGAAATTATTAGGTAATTATTACATCATGAATGATGTAATTTAAGATACACCTATTATGTGAAAAACTACATTCTTATTATTCATCTAAAAAATGAATTATTTCATAAAATTACTATAAAATCACCCTTGTAAAATTTCGACATGATGATTTAAAAAATAAATTTCTAAAATTGGTCATTTTAATTTTTAATATAAAAATTATTATTTTTATGAAATACTTTAAAATAGAGTTTATTAAAAACATTCTTATATGTTCATTGAGTTTTTTAATCATGATATTTATTTTTTGGAATTATAATATTTATAATTACTTAAATTAATCATGATAAACACTATTTATATCACAATTTATTATTTTGAGGTAAAATTACTATTCCAATAGTAATGTTACTATTCCCAATGGTCAGGTTACTATTCCCAAAAGCCAGGTTACTATTCCAATGGAAAGTTACTATTACCAATGGTAAGGTTACTATTATAATGGTCATGTTACTATTACAATTATCACATTACCTACTATAAATTTCACTTCATTCCTTCAATAAAATTTCACTACAATTCCTCCAAGGTTATATATTTTATTCTTCTAAGATACTGATTTCTTTACCAATATTTTTTTTCTTTTATATAGTATTGGCAGTGGGGGCAATGATTCTAGTAGATTAGGGTGATCCATATTTTCCTATTTTGAATTTTCTATTTTATTTTTTATCCAATTATAATGTTTATAATTTTAATTGGTTTTATAGCTAACTAATTTAATGATATTTATTAATAAAATAATATTTTTTTGGTTTCTCTATATTTTTTATGTGTATAATATTATATAATATAATTAAAAACACATTTATTTATGAAAAATATATTACTAAAAAAATTAGATCATTACATTCTTCTCCCATTTAGAAATTTCATCTCTAAAATTTCAATTCATATTCTCCGTTGATAATAGATGAGGATACTTTTATTTAATTTATTTTACTAGTTTAACATCACCTATTCATACTTACGGTTCTTCCATGACAAATTGACAATGTGATTTGTCCAGTTATGTAGAAATTTGTCTCTTTTCTCTATTATCTTCACCAAATTCTCATAATAAGAGAGGACATTCTCCAGTTGCACCACCTCTAGTTTTAGTACATGTAAGGGATCATGTATGTACTCCCTCAAGAGTGATATATAGAACATTTCAAGAACTTGATCCATACTTGGTGTAATTTCAAGCTGATAGGCTACTGATCATATGTGATCAAGGTTCTCAAAGGGTCCAATGTACCTTGAGCTAAGCTTCCCTTTCTTTACAAACTGAATGACTCTCTTCCATGGTGATATTCTAAGGAATATTTTGACATCAAATTCAAACTCCAAGTCCCTTAGACGGTTGTTGGTATAACTATTCCTTAAACTATTACTATATTTTATATATTGTTGGATTGATTGAAACTTCTCTACAATATCTTTCACAATATTAGGTCCAAGTAGTTTTTTCCCCAACTTTATCCCGACAAGTTGGAGTTCTGTGTCGCTTCCCATGTAGAGATTCATATGGATCCATTTGAATACTCGAGTGGAAGATATTTTTATATGAGAACTCAACCAATGGGATATATTGATTCCATCCACCTTTTAATTCCATTGAAAAAGATCATATAATTTCCTTGAGCATCTAAATATTCCTTTCATATTAGCTATAAGTTTGGGGGTGATAGGTCGTGCTGAAATTTAATTGAGTACTCAAGGCATGTTTAAAAATTCTTCATACTTTAGATTTTAACCTTGGATCACAATCAGATATGATCAAAAGTGGAACCCCATATATCTTCATCACTTTCTTCAAATAGATATTGTAAGGTTCTTAAAGTGATAAATCTTCTGGAATAGAAATGAATTAGGTCATCTTGGTGAGTCAATACACCACAACCCATATCACATTATTTATTTGGATATATTTGAGAGACCATTGACAAAGTCTATTGTGACATTCACCCATTTCTACATTGGTATAGGCAATGGTTGAATCATCTATTTTTACTTCTATTGATCTGGTTTAACTTACTAACATACCAAACACCTTGAGATATACTCTTCTATATCTTTCTTCTTATTGTCTCATAAGAAGTGCTCCCAGAGATCACGTTGTATCTTGGTGCTTCCAAGATGGATGGAGAAATATGAGGTATATACATTTTCCAATAACTATTTCTTTATCTCAAATGATGTAGGCACACAAATCCTCATTCCAAACCAATTCACAACATCGTCATCAATGTGTAACACATGTAGCTTCCCTTACTTTACTTCTATAATCTTCTTTTTATAGATCTAGGTCTTCCTTTTGTGCCTCATTGATCTTATACTAGATAGTTGGTTTCGAAATAATTTGGGAAAGGTAGGATGTATTCCCCAACTTTATGATTTTAAGATCTATCCTTTAAAAATCCATGAATATTGGATATTTATCAATCCACATCATGGATAGAGTAGCAGGTTATTTTCTACTATGAGAATCAGCTACCTTGTTTTCTATTCTCGGATGGTAGAAAATAGAGAAATTTTAGACCTTGATTATCTCTAACCATCTTATTGGACGCATGTTGAGCTCTTTCTGTGTGAATATATACTTTAGACTCTTGTGATAAGCATATATATAACACTTTTAACTATAGAGGTATTGTTACTAAATCATCTGAGAAAAGATCATAACTTCTAACTCCAGATCATGCGTCAGATAGTTCTACTCATGGATCTTGAATTGTCATAAGGAAAAGGATATCAATTCATAATTTTTTATGAGTACACAACTAAATCCTTTATTTCAAGCATCGTTGTATATCACAAAACCTTCTCCACTTGTTGGTAGTTTGAGTATAGTTGTGGTTATTGGACTCTTCTTGAGATACTTGAATATATCCTCACATTCTTCCATCCAGACATAATTTACCCCTTTCTATGTTAACATAGTTAGCGAGCTAGACAATCATGATATATTTCTAAAAAATCAATAGTACCCAACTAAGATAATACAATTATGGATTTCCATGAAGAAAGTGGGTCTACTCTATTCCTAAATTACCTTTTTTTTAAGGTTCCACAAAAATTCCCTCACTTGTGATCACATTCCCAAAGAATGTGACTTGCTACATCCAAAAGTCACACTTTCTAAACTTAGAATACTTTGTATCCTTCCATAATGTCGCCATCACAATCCTTAGATATTCTTTATGTTCCTTATTTATCTTAGAGTAAATGATAATACCATCAATAAAAATTATGAAAAATTTATCAAGGTAGTATCTAAATAATGTATTCATCAAATCCATGAATATTTCATGGGAATTAGTAAGTCCGAAGGGAATCACTACGAACACATAGTTCCCATACACTATATGGAAAGCAGTCATATGGATATATTTATTCTTCACCTTCAGTTGATGATATATAGGAAAAAGATCCACCTTTGAGAAGTACTAAGATCCTTGTAGTTGATCAAATAATTCATCAATGCTTGGAAGAAGATACTTTTTATTTATGGTGATATTATTGAGCTCCTCATAATCGATACATAGCCGCATTGATATATATTTTTTTATTTACAAAGAGAATAGACACACCCCAAGGCAATGCACTAGGAAGTATGATCCCTTTGTCCAAATTATCCTACAGTTTCTTCTTTAACTCTTCTGGTTCGATCGAGACCATCCTATATTGGAATTTTGAGAAATTAGTGGCTCTGCGTATAAGCTCTATTAAGAACTCTACCTCGTGATTTGGGGGATGTTCGGGTAACTCTTAGTGAAATGCATTAGGGTATTCCCTAACAATGGTAATTTCCTCCAACTTAACAGCTTCCATTGAATAAACCATTTGGGAAATGTATACATATTCACAAGTTATCAAAACCCACACTATTAATGAATTTTCCAAAGGAGATTCATGATCTTACTTTCATTGGTATAGAATCATTGGATGGTTTGGAATATGAAAAGATATTTCCTTTTCCCAATAATTTTTGTGTGGTCTATATAATGAGAGCCAATCCATGCCCAGTATAGCATTGAATTCCACCAAGGGAGATATTAAAAGACTCTGTGGCATAGACTCTAATAGGATAATATTCCAACACTTGGGTTGAAATGATTACGCCACTAGGTTTTTTTTATAGATATCTATACTTTAAGGTATCTAAGATTTGATTCAATAATTCTAGAAAACTTATAGGATATAAAGTAATGTGTAGAACCAGAATCAAATATGAATATTTCCATTATTTAGTGAATAGGAGGTGAAACTTGTAAAAATTAATTTTCACACTCCACTTTAGAAGTAGTTATGAAATAATATTTCCATTTCTCCTTTTTTTGTGGATGTTGATACTTATTACCCTAAATGACTCATGGTTCAATGAACTAGCTTACATAGTTCCCTTACACCCTAAAGTTGAACCACTCAACCATGCATAGTGTAACAAACCAAGTAATTATATAATAATATTACACTATTTTATAAAAAAATTTAAATTCGTCTAGTAGATTTTATAGGCATAATATAATAATAAATCCAATTTTACGCTTAAAATGTATTTTTCTATAAAATTGTTTTACTGCCTTTTGATGAAGAACTTGTTTTAAATATCATTTTTATCAATTTTATAAATTATATTTTAAAAATTAAATTTTTATTTGGAATAGGTATATAAAAATTTATTTGGTTGAATTTTTGATATTTTTCCCACAAGTTTCATGTTTTAATGAATAGTGAAAAAATTGCATTTGTAATTGAAAATAGATTTTTCGTCTAAATAATTTATAATGATAAATTATATTTTTAATTAGTTTGAAAGTATAAATATATCAATTTTATATCTTTTAATCCAATTTAGGTCATTGTAATCAATTTCCCATTGAAATTGGATATAAAAACTTTATGAACTTTTGAACGATTTTACTTTAAAAACTCATTTTCTCATTCCATCAATGAGATTAATTTTTAATTAATTTATGAAATTTCTAGGTTTTTTAAATCTAAAATTGAAATCCATATTTGGAATCAGATGGTCCAAATTTATTAAATAGGTCCCTTTTATTTTTTAACATTATGAATAGTAACTTTAGTAATTTTTTTATTAACATGAATAAAGGTAAATCGGGTAATTAAGGGAAAAAACATTATAAATATTATAAAATTACCCTAAAACTTGTTATAATTTAATTTTATGAGTGTTTTTTGACCAAAATAATCAATTTACCAATATTATAACCTTTGGAATCCACTTGAATGAGAGTTCTCCATTTATAATATTATATTCAAAGAAAAATTAATTTTGTCACAGTTTTATTTTTAAAAAGTGAAATATTTTAAAAATGGGGTTATATAGGGAATATTTTTTACTATAAAAATTATTTTTTAATATAAAAAATTTATCATTATCATGAAAAATTATTTTTAATTTTCTGGGAAGAGATAAGTAAATTAAAGGTTTGCACAATGATAATGCATTAATTTTTTAATTAAAGGAAATATCAAATAAATAATATCAAAAATACTAAAATAAATATAATTTGAGATGATTAATGTAATCCAAGAATTGTTTGAATAAATTTGAAATTTTATTGATTTTTTATAATTTTTTTTTTAAATTTATCTTATTGTTATGATATTTTTAAAAATTCAAGTAATGAATAGTTTCAAAATTGACATTTTTGATATTCTAAAAATAATATTTTAATAAATGATATATAATTTATAAAAATATCATTTTCATCAAAATAATTGGGATAATTATTAAAATATCATAAATTACTCATTTGTTGGTCATTTTTTATTTTATAGTATTAACCCTCAAAGTGTCAATTAAATTATATCATAGTAAGAGTTAAAATGGTCAAAACAAAAAGATAAGGATTAAAAAAATAATCAAAACTTTTATAATTTTGATTTTATTAATTTTTTGCACCCATTCTCATACTAAATTATAAATAAATAACTTTGGACCAATTTGGAATAGAATATTAATTTTTATTAATTTAATATTTTGAAGAATCCCGAGAGTTCCCCTCGCCTTTTCTATAAAAGGGAACCCGTTATTATCATTTATATACACTTCAAAACATATGTTTTCAGCCAATATTTACCCAAATATTTTCTTATAATCCCTACCCACATTCAAGAGGCCTTATTTTAGGTATAAAACTCTTCTTATATGTGTTAAGTTATTAATCAAAGGAGGTTGTCCGAAGGAGAGGTCTCATTTTTAATTAAGTGTTTCTGTTTTATTTCTTATTCCACTTCCTTAAAAACTTCTTCAACCATGATGAAATAATAAATACAGCACCCACAATATTATGATATTTTATTATGTTAATATTATCACCTAAATCCATCTCCAATTTCATCAAATGGGAAATAAATTATTCTTTCATATGTATGGCGGACAACCACCTCACGAACAAATATAATTCATTTTCCATCGCCGTCTCTAAAGAATGGTTATAAATATGGAATAAATGTTTATATATTATATTCATGAAATATTTATCATTCTCAAATAATAATATATCATTTAAATTCCTACCTTTCCATGGACATAAAAATGATAATGTTGTTTGTGCGTACGTATGAACTATAACCTCCATGAAGCGATGTGATTCATTTTTCATCACCACATAACATGGATGATATAAATATATATAAGTAAATTTAAATTATTTATATGATATTTATGATATTATAATAATCCTAAAAAGTTAAAATAATAATTAATTTATTTCAAAAATGATCATTGAAAAATGGAAACGTTACTCATGCGTACGTGTATTCTATCATCTCCATGATTATAACGTTGTTCATTTTTCATAACCATGTATAAATGGATTAATTTAAAATTATAATGGATTTATAAAAGTGAATATTATTTCATTAATATTATTTTAAAAATGATAAAATTTTGACCACTTTTACTATTGACATCATATTTAATTCATTTTGGATGCAAGTATCGAATATCATTAAAATGTATGACATGAACATAAATAATTGTTTATTTTTATAACATGATAGAGTGTAATATAAAATGAATAAAAAAATTAAAAAATTTCTCAAGAAATTAAATAATTAATCTATTTTTATTATTTATGAAGATAAATATTCTACGTGACGAGTTAGACTCAAGTTAAGGGATTTTCTTTTAAAAACCTCTTTTAATGTTACACTTTAAACTATTTTTTACAAAATCCAAAAGGAATTTTTTTTAACATATACAACATGAATTTATTTTCCCACTATCATAAATATTTTAATTTTTTATTCTTTCTTCAAAATTTTACAATTTTATTTTCAAATAATGTGTTTTCATTTTTGAGTGTGTAGCTTTGTAAAAATGAAAAGTGATTTCAATGTGATAAAGTTATTATTATTTTATTAATGATTTATGTGTGGTGTTTGTATTTTAGTTCTTGGGAATTTTTTATGATTATAGGTTATTCCAAGATAAACTGTGGGAAGTTGAGCCCATTATAGTTGTCCAATGCATTGGTTAATGAGGAGTTAACCGGTGGGTTTTATTCTAAGAGATTAAGGGAAAATACCACGGAGGGGATTCAAAATGTAACCATAAAGGTTAATACATATGTATCCATGATAGCTATAGTAAATTTAAGAGTGATACGTAATTTATGCAACAAGTTTCCATTATTATTGTTTTTCCTATTTAGTTTTACAGGACTCTTATGATTTCATAAAGTAAGATAAAGAGCTTATGTTTCATGGGTGGAAAGTATATCTTTGTGAAAATGTTTTCATAGTTTTAAATTATTCATGGACTAATGGTTTATTTCCTTATTTTATGTCCCTTACTGATATTTTTGTGCTCATCCCAAGTTATAAAATGTTTTTCACACGGTATAAGGATGGTTAAGATAAATTAGAAAGTTAATATGAATGTTATAAAGATTTTTTATGAAAAAGAAATCATGTTTTCTTTTAATAGTTTTATATTTTTAAAGAAATGGATATTGATTAAGTAGTATAAAACTTTTATTAATATGGGTTATTATGTATGAATTATGAACTAATTCTCTAAAACTATATACCTGAAAATATCTTTAATGTGAAAGAAAAAAAATTATTGACTAAAAATCATGATTATGTAATATATAAGACTGGGGCCTTATAGTTGGTATCAAATGCCAGTTTAGATAACTTTAAGGATTATGATATTTTTAATAGAATATCCCTAAATGATTTTTAATTTATGGTTTTGTGGAAATGATATATAATTTGAATATTACTATGTTTCTTCATCTAACATATGTTTGTTCATAATTCTTTTCCGCATAGGAAATAGGAAAGCTATGGTGGTAAGGCATCAAGAGGAAAACATCCTTCCAAATTAGCATACCGAGATGGTTGGAATCAGAACTGAATAGTTTTTTGTTGTGATGGTTTAGTTGACACAGTATATAAATAGTGGTGTAATCCATGAACTAGATCATCTAGATTAAACATAGAGGAATATGTTATTAGTAGTGAATTTTAGGAGGCAACATCCTCCATCTTTTAGTGAATCTTCTGACCTAGTGGTATCTGAAGGGTGTATTAAAGCCTTAGAAAATATTTTTGATGTTATGGGGTGTTCATACAATCAAAATTTTTGTGTTTTGTTTTACCATTTTTAATTTTAAGCTGACCAGTGGTGGTTAATGGTTAAGAATATCAGGTACAATGAGGATATTGATGATTTGGAGTGGGATGAATTCTAAAATATTTTTCTTGAGAAAGATTTTCCAAGGGAGGTTCGAATTAAGATGGAAAAACAATTCTCGTAATTGAGGAAGGACGAGGATTTAGTGGCTACATATGAAGAAAATTTCACTCAACGCGTAAGGTATGATTCAAATTTCATCTGGGATTTTGATAGTAGAATAAATCATTTTTACTCAGGATTAAAGCCAAAACCTCGATGGGAATTAGATTCTCATGAATTAAAAATTTATGAAAAATAATGTTTTATATATGGAGAATGTATAAATGGAGTTTTTATATGATCATGTATTCTTTGAAAACTAGAAAAAAAAAAGAGGTCGATATGGCAGGAAAAAGGGAAGAATCCATTCAAGAAGTCTGCATGTAAGAAAATTAATCTTATTGTTTGTGATAATGGTAGTAAAACACTAGGGAATGACTTTTTAATTATGTTAAGTGATTCTAATGTGGTAAAATGGATAATAAGTCTCATAATTTTAATGGAAAATATCATGGTAATGGTAAGAAAAAATCTAATATACAGTTAGTAAAATATTTTAAATGAAATGAGTTGGGTCATTATGAAAATGAGTGTCCGAAGAGGAACCTAAATGATGAAAACTATCCAGACCTTAAGCAGAGAGGTGTGGTGAAATTCTTTTCAAATAATTCAACATATGTTGGTCCATAAAATGAAGTGGTATTAGGTTCATTGATTTTTATTCAGATTATTCCAATGTGTTGTTTGATTTAGGGTGTACGCGTTCTGTCATTTCTGATAAGTTTTCTGGTAAATTAGAAATTCCACCTCAAGAAATGAAACCACAACTTATAGTAAAAACACCTAGGGGAGAAAATAAGTAAAAAAGAAATTATAATAATTTCCCTTTCATTTTCTTTGGAATGAATTTACCTGAAAATATTTTTGGTTTTCCTCTTGTAGAGTTTTATGTTATTAT
This sequence comes from Viscum album, assembly GCA_963277665.1. Lineage (NCBI taxonomy): Eukaryota > Viridiplantae > Streptophyta > Magnoliopsida > Santalales > Viscaceae > Viscum > Viscum album. The sequence goes on from OY728161.1 coordinate 1,509,512,131, forward strand.
AGGAATAGATTGGATTTCTATTTACCATGCTAAGATAGACTGTAGATATAAAGAAATTTATTTTTATAAAGAGTTTTAGTTTGTTTACAATAATTAACCCATACCATTAATAAAATTTCAGGAAGATGAGAAACTGTAAAAAGATGGAAATTAATGTTATCTTTCACATATTATTGAAAATAGATAAACTATTCAGATTAATGATGTTCTCGTGGAAAATGAGTATCTTGATGTTTTACCTGATTATTTTCTAGGTATTTCACCTAACTGGGAAGTTGAATTTTTTGTTTAATTAGTTCTTAATACTAAGACAATTTAAAAACCTCCTTATTGAATGGCTCAAGTGAATTATTTAGAGTTGAAAAAGAAATTATAAGAGTTATTAGATAAAGGGTTCATGTGACCTAGCACTTCACCATGGGTTGTGCCTGCCTTGTTTATAAAAAAACAATGGTTCAATGAGACTTTGAATTGATTATATATCCTTGTATAACATCACTATTAAGAATAGGTATCCTTTGCCTCATATTGATTATTTTTTTATCATCTCCAGAAAGAACAGTATTTTTTTGATGGTAAATCTGAGGTCCGGGTACCATCAGTAGGAAGTATAGGAATAATAAATTCAAAAGAATACATTTCATACTAGATATGGGAATTATGAATTTTTAGTTATGTTTTTTGGGTTAAATAATGAACCTACTAAATTAATGGATATTATGAATAGAATATTTCATGAGTTCTTGGATAATTTTTTGGTTGTTTTTAATGATGAAATTTTGGTATATTATAAAATTAAAGAGTAAAATTAAATACATCTAAGGGTTTTTTTAAAACTTAAATGAAAATAAACTACATTATAAATTTAGAAAGTGTGAATTTTGGTTGAAAAAAAAATCATTCCTTGGTCACATTATTTCAAAAGATGGAATAACTGTTGATCCTTCTAAAATAAAAGTTTTTAAAGAATGGATGAGACCCACAAATAAAAACAAGATTCATATTTTTCTTGGTTCATTAGGATATTACAAAATGTTTTTGAAAACCTTTCATGGTTATCTAGCCTAATTACTATGTTAACTCTAATAGAAGTTAAGTTTATCTAGACAAAAGAGTGTGGTGATTGTTTTCAAGAATTAAAAATATGATTGGTGAATGCTCTAGTTATGGTCCTTCCTTCTAGAAATGGTGAATTTTTTATCTAAAATAACGCTTTGTTGAAAGGACTTGGTTTTTTCCAAATGCATAATGATCAGGTAATTTTGTTTTCTTCACATTAGTTGAAACCTCGCGAGTTAAATCACCCAACACATGATTTGGAATTAGCTTCTATTTTTTTCATTAAAAATTTAGAGGCATTATTTGTATCAAGTAAAATGTAAAATATATATTGATCATAAAACTTTTAAGTATATATTCACTTATAAGTAATTGATTATGAGATAGAGAATATAGATGGAACTAACCAAGGAATATGACTGCACGATTCATTACCATCCTAGAAAAGAAAATAAAGTGGTCGATGCATTTAGTTTGAAATGTAATGTTACATTAACCATGATATGTTTTAAACATGACTATAACATCCCAAATGCGGATTCCACTCAACAATTCCCTGTGATTGGTTGGACACAAGGCCTCAATTGTGCCTCCCCATATTCTAGAGGTTTCCGACTAGAAGTGAGGTTCTAAGAAGGTGATATCGAGGAGACTATACCCTCATTTCAGATTAGCACTGTAGTATAATCAGAAAGTAAAGAATATATAACAATGTATGCAATAATAAACAAACAATAGTGTAGTGGAAGAATAATATAAACTAAATTCAAAATATGAACAATGCCAATATCCAATAGATGTGTGCATGTCCTAATGTTAATACATAAACTAAATAGTAGACATACAACAGGGAACAATATAATATACAATAAAAAATAAATAATGAAACAAAAATACCCAAGGGAGATATATATAAGCATATCGAGATCCAACTCAATAATGTACTCCTAACTCCCAAGTATTAGCAAAACAGCACAAGAAAGAGTCCAAGGTCCTACGAACAAGAATCTCTACTCAGGTACCACAGTGCAATAGCAGCCCGAGCAGGGTGTGAGGCTAAATCCCAGTAGGAAACCTCCCAAGGTCTATGCCATCTAGTCAGTGAATATATATAATACAACAATGTTTCGGTAGATATATAACAAGTAAAGGAAGTAATCAAAAATAAATATTCTATAAGATTCAGGTTCTCTTTTATAACCATTTCATTTAATCACTTTCATTTAAAATATAATTATCTGGTTTAATAGTCCGGACTCTATCATGATAATCAATTTAAAACAACCATTCATATAATTTAATTTATAAGACTCAAGACCCAACGTATATCCCGACATCCCATGTAATTATATAATCAAATGTACCTAAATAGGCCATCTATGAAGAATAAATAAGATCGAATCCAAGCTTGTTCTTTGGCTTAGAAGATGCGTCATATAATTCATTTCATTCATTATTCAATGTAGAACCTGATCCCATACAAGGAATTTGTAAGTTGGAATCTAGGTATCATTCCAAGTATAATATCAACTAACACCTTATATGATTTTCCATAGAGAACCTCTCAGTAACCTGGGTATCGATCTAGGTGTGGTATAACGTCTCTACCAGTTGATTCCATCATTGGTGGTCCACTAAGGGTGACCAAGTATCACTCCTGGCATAAATGATAAATGTCGTTTGATTCCATCCTTATCATACCTAACTTTCAGTGATTCTCCTTGTTCAAACCATCACCTGTCCATTTAAATCTATTGTGCCTCAACAAAAACAAGGGTGTACAATGATCTAGTCCACGAGAATCGTCACCCATTTAAACATCACCCTGAGACCGAATACAAGTCTGGGATAACCTCATTTCATATAGTTAGAGTCTGAGGAACTATCCTAAGGTAGTCTATAATCCATGATACGAGTGAGATGTTGGTAAAAAGAAAAAAAATTCATATAAGAACATTGAATGAGCCAAGAACAGCCTCCATATGGCGGTCACATAAGAAGATAGTGACAACTGCCCAAGAGTCCATCCAAGGAATTCTTACACGGGAATCTAGGTGTCACTATGAACAAACTAAGCCTAAAAAGAACCACACATCTAACATAAAACATAGATAGAGATCTCAAATAATCCCAACATATTTTAAAACTTTAGTGTGGAATAAGACCGATGCTCTCTTAGTTAATCAAGGATGACATCAAGTTAGGGGAATGGATCCTCACTACACATAAAACACTAAAAGGTTCTAAATGATTCACCTAAAAATAATGGTTGAACTACCATTGGTCAATGAATTGAAAGAATCTCAAATCCATCCATCAACACATCTTCATTTAACCGATCATAATGCCTTTACCACCCAAGGCATTTTTGTGATCGTTCAAACATAACCACCCAAGTCCATCCATGACCATTGGTGCTTTCTCAAGGGTTTCATACACTTCGAACCACATAAATGTCATACTATCGACCATGCACCGAATAGATTTATAACTTGATATCCCCAAAGGCATTCAAGAAATATTGACCATTTTACAAAGGTTCTACTTGGATGTGTTCTACATAGAAGGGCACATTCATCAGAATTAACATGATGCACCCCATCTTAAGAGTGTCCTAGTCACAAAAAGTAAATAAAAACTTGCTACTAAAAAGGGTTCTCAAACTAGATTCAATGAAAACACAGTTGTGATGATCCTCTAAGCCATAATCACCACGTCGAAGCATTTGGCATGAAAGTTGAAACCAAACTGACCAGGGTTTCAAAAAACCTGAGTCTAGAAAGTCCTCCTGAGCATTGGGATGAACATGATTCTCAAACACTCAGCTCACTATACCCTATATATGACCTGAGAACATACTAAATAGCACAATTCTCTAATATCACACTGAACTCAACTAGTTTGTTATATAATTTAACAACTCGATGGGTACCACGTATATCGATGCATGTTACCCCATGATTTAAAAGGGAGGTGACACACCCTAGATATTTTCCATAGGTTTTCCTCCCTATGAATTCAGCAATCAGGTAGTTTATACAAAATATTTAACTCAAAGTCATGTTTCAATTACAACCATTAACTCATATGGAAATGTACCAAGTTATCTACCACTAAGGAAAAATGGATGTTCACACGACCTACTAAGTGGTTGATCATGACTAACGCATGTATAAACTACTGAAATGAGAATTCCTTGATTCTCATACCCATAACAAAGGTCAAGATACAATGACCATACCTCCGAACAAGGATTTAATTTACAATATAAAAGTTTTACATGGGACAATGACACTTCAATGACACAAAAAATTATAAAGCTCAAATAATTTAACAAGGAATTTAACTCTAAAGGTGACACCTACCATGGGATATCCCCTTACAAAGGCACAGGCATTGACCCTACCACTAGGTCACACCAAACTAAAATTCACTAGGTTAAAAATTTGATCAATAAATCCATTTATAAAAATGATAAATCCTATGGAAAACTCTCATTTTTCCATTCCAAGGAAATCCAAAGGAAACTTTTAAACTACCCTTACATGAGGGTTTAAACAGAGGACACCCCTTTATGTTCCATTTTCAAGCCATTACATTAATTAAAATTTAATATTTAAAATTTTAAAGATTTAAAACAAATATCAAGTACCCATTTTAAAAAAAATCACTTAGTCACATGATTTAGATAGCAGCTCAAGGAAAAAATGAAAGGTCTTATCAAAATCACTTTTTAACCAAAAACTATTTTAGAAAAAACACCATAAAGAGGATATTTAGCATATAAATTCCTTTTAACTAAAAAGGAGACCTACTGAGGTTACTATTTAAATAACCTGGGTTTATCCCAAAAAAAATAAACCCAATATAAGTTGTTGAATTATCAAACTTTCAAAATGCCCGTAAAGGGTTATCGCATTAGAATAAGACCCAACTGACCTAATCGGGTCATGTGGTGCCTTTTGAATGTTAACCAAATAATTTGAGTTCAAATATTAACAAATTTTACTTTAACTATTTCAAACATATACCACATGGCTATATGAATATATAATAATTTTGATATATGGTTGGACATCTACCAATATGTAAAACACCCATACACTTTACAGTTTCTCATTTGGATCCCATTATTCTAAAACACTCCATTTAACATTTGAACATTAGTGTCCTTTTACATATTTAATAAAGGTCTATAAATATAAATATCAATGATGGTTTGATTACATGGGTTACCATTTCCTACTTATAAGGTGACTATACACCTTACATCTGAAACCCAACTCCCTCCGTGATCGCAACCATTTAATTCAACCAATGAACCAATTTTATGACAACATAACTAGGAAGGTTATAATGGATAGTAAACATAGAGAAACATTCTATTCAGGACAAATCCACGATACATAGACAAAGTATGGTAAATAAATCAGGCTTCATGGCATATAATCAATCAAGACATGCTAAGAAATACCTAAATATGGTAGAAATATAATAATGGAAGCAGTTAAACATGTTAAATAAATCACTCGATCATGTTACATTATCAGGCCTGCTAAAGAAGTCAAAAAACATGGATTAACCCTCAAGGAATAGAATCAAATCAGTAGGTATCCTACTAATTAAACTACATGGCATAGCATATGAACGACATGTGAAGTCCTATGTGCCTATAATATGATTCATGAAATGATACTTCCTTTGCATACCATTCCAAGGGTAAAATTCCATAAAATACTATAAATCAATAAGTAAGGGAAAATACATCAGTCACTCTAAGTGAAATCACTTTCAACTTCCATATCGAATATCATGAACAACAATTTCCAGCCTGGCCACTTGGTCATTTCCCCATGGGTGGGGTGACTAGTCCTAGACGCGACTATTTACCAAGTGTTGACACATTCCTAGTCCCCTTTATACTAGTCCAAAATAGGACTAAAAATGAAAATAATCCTCTAATACAACTTTGTAATGTCCAGAACCCGAATGCCTCTCACTGTTTCCTCGAGCTTGGTTGGCCACATGGCCTCAATAATGCCTCCCTATATTCAAGAGGATTACAACTAGAAGTGAGGGTCTAAAAAGGTGATAGTGGGGGGAATATACCCTCATTTTAGAGTACCACAATAGTATAATCATAATGTAAAAAATAGAAAATAGTTGAAGTAGTAATAAAAAAACAACATAGTGAAAGAATAATACAACCTAAATAAAAAATATGTCCAACGTCATTATCTAATAGATGCATGCATGTCCTGATGTTAACACATAAAATAAATAGTATACATACAGTAGAAAATAATATACTATACAATACAAAATAAATAAATAAAAATACCCAAGGGAAATCACAATGACCATCCCGAGCTCTAGCTCAGTCCTATGATCCTAGCTCTCATGTACTAGCAAAACAGCACAAGAAAAAGTCTAATTACCTTTGGACAAGAAGGTCTAATCAAGTACCCCAGTACAATGGCATCCAGAGTACCATGTGAACTAAATCCTAGTAGGAAACCACCCAATTTATGTTCTATAAAGCCAGTTAATATGTATATAATAAAAAATGTAAAGGTAGATATATAAAAAGTAAAGGAGGTACTCAAAAGTAACCATCCTATAAGATTTAGGTTCACATTTATAACTATTTCATTTAATCAATTTCATTTAAAATATAAGTCTATAATTTAATAGTCATTCTTGTATAATGTTAATCAAGTTTAAACAATCATTCATCTCATTTAATTTATAATCCTTAATACTCTGCACATAGCCTGACGACCCCTATGATGATATAATCAAAGATGCCTAAACGGGAAATCTATAAAGCATAAACAAGACCAAATCCAAGCTTGTGATTTGGATTAGAAGATAAATCATATAATTAATTTCATTCATTATTAAACTTACAACTTGATCCCATCTATGGAATTTCTATGTTGGAATCCATATATCTCTCCAGGTATAATATCAACCAACACCTTGCAAGACCATCCACAAAGAACCTCTTAGTAACCTAGGTATCAATCTAGGTGTGGTATAACATCTTTATGAATCGATTCTATCCTTGGTGGTCCACTATGGGAGCCCAAGTATCACTCATGGAATAAATGATTAATGCCCTTTGACTTTTTCCTTGGAATACTCTATGGGATCCAAGTATCACATGGAATATAATAGTCAATCCCCATAGTTCATCCTTGGTAGTCCACTAGGGAGTCCAAGTGTCACTCATAGAAAATATAATCAATTACCTTTGAGACTATCCAAGGAATTATCATATGAATCCATGTATCACTATACATATAAGAATTAAACATTAATGAATACCATTTAATCAAATTGATTTAACATTCCAAGTACAAAACCAAGGACATCTCATTTACCACTCACCTGAAAAGGTGACTCTAGGCATTGGCCAACTCAGAAGTATTGCATTAAAATTTTAACTCACGTGGGCATTTCATTAAACAAAAATATCAATATTAAGCATTCAAATAAAATAATTAACTAAATAGAATATATTATATAATATTTAATTAGTATGATTTAATAATTCAAGGTCAACACCAAGAATAATACATTTACACCTCGCCTAAAAAGGTGGCTAAATGAACATATAGCTTAGAATGTTTAGCCTCTAATTCTACTCACATGGGAATAAGCATTCATTAAAATATTTAATTACTAAAAGGTCAGAAACATAATCAAATCAATCTATACCTCACCAAAAAAGGTTGATAAAGTTGTGGGCCAAGCTTAGAAGTCTCTCCTCTCAATTACCCACATGGGAAATTTATTATAACAAGCATCACATGATTAAAAAACTAACACATGGCATTGAATCCATTGAACTCACATGGGAAAAACACTTCAACAAGGAAAGTCAATATTCAACAAGATATTTCATAGACAATGCCAAGGGCATGGTCATTCGTCCCTCCCTATTAATTCATTCCAATTATAAATCCCAATTCATTAGTTGAATTATCATGATAATTCACCCTTATAATTTCAATATTAAACATCAATTTACAAATCAAAGTAATATACCTTTACAAGGGGTAAAGGGTACACCCAAAGGGGTAAAAAATCACATTCCATAAAAATGTCCATTTAATTAAACAAAATACCTAAAGGGTTGGTTTTATTTTCAAGTTCCATAACCTATAATTCATTTATCAATGCGTCCTATTGATTGAATAAGAGATACCAAAAATTTTATATGAAGGATAAAAATCTATTTTAAGTCACTGTTAGAGAATTGGGCCTGGCGCACGAAGGAATATATAAAAATCACTCAAATTTAAATGAAAATCATGATACCAGTTATCATAGGTCCATAATAGATAAATTTTTCAATATCAAGCTCTGATTTGATCAGGTTTAGAATAAATTTAAGAAATGGAAATTATCTCTAAAAATATGGAAAATGAGATCACACCAAATAGTGTAGACAATACCAAAGGAACATAACAAAAGAAATTAATATTTTGTCAATGTGTATACATAGAGACTAATAGTGCTTGATTTCAGATTCATATGGGATATAAATCAACATGCTTATAATAGGCTTGGAAGAGGAGAACCCTCCAAATAGAGGAGGGTCACGCAACTGAGCGAGGAGAAGGAAAAGAGAAATAATATTTTAATCTCATTAAGGGAAAAACATTAATTTCAACTATAGAAATGGGTCACATGGTTTTTCCCTCATGGTTATCCTAACCATGCAAAAATCGTGTGGAGAGTAGTGTTGAGGTACTACCTGTGTGGCACTAATGGTATAGGTTAGGTGCACAGTTTGGTCAAACCATGTGCAAGACATGTAGGAAATATCTGCTCTTCTGAAGAGATTATGTGTGCCTTTTGATTCACATTTTAAGAAATATTTGTTATGTGAAGCTCATAGTTCTTCATTTTCCATTCATCTGGGTAACAATAATATGTATAGGGAACTTCAGAATTATTACTGGTGGGATAAAATGAAAAGAGATATTGCTGAATTTTCCATGAAATATTTTAATTTTCATCAGGTTAAAGTAGAATGACAATTTTTTAAAAGAATTATTAATCCTTTTCCAGTGCTATAGTGGAAATAGGAAAATATATCCATGGACTTCATTGTGTGATTAATGAATACTTATCAAGTTAACATTGTGATCTGGGTTATTGTTGATCAATTGACTAAATATTATCATTTTCATCCTATTCAAGACAATCTATCTCTAGATGAAATTTCTTGGATTAATCTTAAAGAGATAGTTAGGTTACATGTAGTTCCTCTCTCTATTAAATATTATTGTGATCCTAGGTTCTCTTATAACTTTTTGAAAGGTCTTCATAATTTGTTGGGTGCTGAATTAAATTTCAATACAGATTTTCATCCTCAATCATATTGGTAGTTAGAACGAAAAATTTAGACCTTGGATGATATTTTAGATACTTTCTCAATGTATTACAAGGGTAGTTGGGATTAACATCTTTCTTTGGTAGAGTTTTCTTATAATAACATTTTTCATTCCAGTATATAGATCACACCATTTGAGGAATTATATGAAACGAGATGTTTATCTCTAGAATTTGGGGATGAAGTATATGAAAGGAAGTTTATGGGACAAAAATTAGTATAGGAAATGGTAGAGAATGTTTAGTTGATTTAGAGACATAGGAGGAAATCCTAGAGCAGGTAGAAAATTTATACAGATAACAGGAGGAAGGATATTTCTTTTGAGGTAGGTGATCATATCTTTCTTAAAGTTTATCGATGGAAATATGTGATGTGTTTTGGTATTAAGGGGAATATGAATCCACAGTTCATAGGACCCTAGGAAATCATAGATAAAGTTAGATTAGTTTCCCACTAAGTGTCTTTGGTTCCATGTTTATCCCAGATATATAATTTTTTTTTCATGTTTCAATGTTAAGAATGTATATGTCAGATCTATCTCATGATTTGAGTCCAGAAGTAGCTCAGTTGGAAGAGAATATTTATTATAAGGAACAACCAATTCAGGTTCTTGACAATAAATATATGGTGTTATAGAATAAGTTTATTCAATAGGTTATGGTTTTGTGGGAAAACTATTTAGTTGAAGAGGAAAAAAGGGAATCTAAAAATGCTATGAGGGAAATATATTCCCACTTATTTAATAAGTGAATAAAATTGTGAGAATGAAATTTCAAAAAAGGGAGAAGAACGTAACAACCCAGGTAATGATATAATAATCTTATACTCTTTTATAAAAAGTTTTCACATTCATCCAATGTATTTTTTAGGATTAATATAATAATAAATCCAATTTTACACTTAAAAATATATTTTTCTAAAAAAAAATTACCACATTTTGATGGCGCACTTGTTTGAAATATAGTTTTTGTCACTTTTATAAATTTTATTTGAAAAAATAAACTTCTTATATTAAATAATAAAATAAAAATTTACTTTGGATGAATTTTTGATATTTTTCTAATAAGTTTTATGTTTGGATGAATAGTGAAAAAATATTGTATTTTTAGTTGAAAACATCTTTTTCATATAAATAATTTACAGTGATAAATTATATTTTTGAATAGTTTTAAAGTATAAATATATTAAAATTTTATCATTTAATCCAATTTAGTTCATTATAATCAATTTCAAATTGAAATTGGAGATAAAATATGTGTAAACTTTTGAACGTTTTTACTTTAGAAACCCATTTTCACATTCTGTCAACATGATTATTTTTCCATTAATTTATAAAATTTATGTGTTTTTAATTGTGAAAAATGAATTCCATATTTTGAATAAAAAATTTCAATTTATTAAATATTTCCTATTTATTTTTGGACATTATGAATAGAAACTTTAATAATTTTTTATTAACACGATTAAATGTAAATCGGGTAATTAAGGGTAAAAATAATATTATAAATATTATAAAATTACCTTAACACTCCTTATAATTTAATTTGATAAGTATATTTCAACCAAAATCATCATTGGTCTAAGATTATAACCTTTAGAATCCACATGGATGACAGAATGACATATATAATATTATATTCAATAAAAAGTTAATTTTGTCACACTTTTTTTTAACAAGTGAAATGTTTTTAATATGGGATTATATAGGGAATCTGTTTGAATATAAATATTATTTTGAAATATAAAATTTCATCTTTATCATGATAATTTATTTGTAATTTTTAGGGAATAAATAAGAAGGCTTTCACAATGATAATTTAGTAATTGTTTAATTAAAGAAAATATCAAATAAATGATATTAAAAATAATAAAATAAATATAATTTGAGATTATTAATAAAATAAAATAATTTTTATGATTACTTTAAAATTTTTGTGATGTTTTAGAATTTTTTTTTTAATTTATCATGTTTTTATTATATTTTTAACAAGTCAAGTAATGAATAGTGTAAAATTGATAATATTGATATTTTAAAATAAATAATATTTTAATAAATGATATAAATTTTCTAAAAATATCAATTTTTGTAAAATTATTAGTATAAGACTTCAAATTTCATCAATGAATCATTTATTGTTCATTTTTCATTTACATTATTAATCACCAAAGTGTAAATTAAATTATATTTTGGTAAGAGTTAAAAGGGTTAAAACAAAATAAATAAGGATTAAAAAATAATAAAAACAAGTATAACATTCATTGGATGAATTTATTTTGACCCATTATCATCCTAGCTTCTATATAAATCACTTTGTACCAATTTGGAATAGAATATTAATTTATATTAATTTAATGTTTTGAAGAATTCCAAGAGTGCCCCTCTCATTTCCTATAAAAAAAGAACCCATTCTTCTCATTTCAATACACATAAAAACATATTTGTTTAATCAAATATCTATACAAATACATTAATAGAATACATACCCACATTCTAGAGGCATTATTTTATACATAAAACCCTGCTTATAGGTGTTGAATTGTTAATCAAAGGAGGTCGTCTGAAGGAGATGTGTCATTTTTAATTAAGTGTTTCTATTTTATTTCTTATTCCACTGCCTTCAAAAGTTATTCATCCATGATGAAATAATAAATACATTATCCTCAGTATAATGATATATTATTATGTTAATATCATCACCTAAATCCATCTTCAATTTTATCAAATGGGAAATGAATTATTCATTCGTGTGTACGATGAAGTACCACCTCACAAACCAATATAATTATTTTTCCATAATGTCCTATCAAGAATGGTTATAAATATGGAATTAATGTTTATATATGATATTAATAAAATATTTATCATTATTAAATAATAATATTTCATTCAAATTCTTACCTTTCCATACACTTAAAAATGATAATGGGGTTTGTACGTACGTGTGAATTATCACCTCTATAAAGCGATGTGATTAATTTTTCATCACCACATCATGTCGATGATATATATAAGTAAATTTAAATAAATAATATGATATTTATGGTATTATGATAATCCTGGAAAGATGAAATAATAATTACCTTCTCTCCATAATGATCATTTAAAAATGAAAATGTTACTCATGCGTACGTACGGCCTACCGTCTCCATGATTATTGTAGTACCCCGGGTTTGAGGTATATGGCCTTTTTTATACATTTTTATGTGCTTAAAGTGCATGGGATGAGTTATAAATATTTTGGGAGTGTTTGGAATGGTTTTGGATGAGTTTGGAGGTTTTTAAAGGGGTGCACGGTTTGAGCACGGTTAGTGGAAACCGTGAGGATTCTCCAGGAAACCATGCAAGGGAGAAAGTACGCTTCACACGGCCTGCACACAGTTTGAAAAACCATGCGATGAAACCATGAAGACCCTTTCTCTCGAGGTAGTAGCGTGCATATGGTTAGAACATGGTTTTCCAAACCGTACAGGCTATCCGTACGGCCACTTAAAAACAGGGTTATAAGTTCCGGGCTCCCTCGGGATTAACCTATTTCACTCCAAACTTCTTCCCACTCATGTCTCACTCGTGTTATTAGGTTCTTAGGGGGTGTAGGAGCTTTCCCACCCATTTTGGAAGCATTTTGAAGAGGTTTCTTGGTGTTTTGATGGTGATTGCTCCCAGGTAAGTCTTCTCTCATGGTCTCTTTATGTTTTCCTCTAGATCTGCTCTTCCCTCTTTCTTGGTTTTCTAGATCTACACTTTTTATGTGTATATCTAGGGTTTCGGTTGCCTTGGATGATGTCTTAAGGCTTGTGAATGTTAGTGAAGGGGATCTAGAGAGGTTTCGGTGGTGCGTTCTCCGGATTTGAGGTGTGGTTGCTTGTGGGTTTATTTCTCAAGAATCCTAAAGGTAGGTGGCTTCTCTCTCGACTCCACTTGGTTAGAGCTAATGGTTTTGGTTATAATTAATTTTTTGTGCTTGAAATTAATTGTTTTTTGATGTGAAAAATTGGTTATAAATCCCTTGGGTGATGTTTCATGATTTTTGGGAAAAAGGGGGTTTCATAGTGAAATTCTATTCTTGTGGATTTTAAAATGAGATGCTATGGTTGATTTGTGAAAATGATTGATGGTAATGGTTTTCAATAAAAGGTTTGTTTTATTGAAATTTTGTTTGGCATGGAAAATGGTTTTCAATAAATGGGTGATTTATTGAAGTGGATTGATATGCAATGGAATTGGTTGATTGTACGTGGTTGTGACCTTGGTGGGTTATATTCTTGGATTTGGATTGTTTTGAATGTTGTTTGGAAGTGGTGAGAAGTACCACTATAAAAAGGGGATGGATAGTGGACGGAAGGGACACCATCAATGGTAAGTGGACGAGAAGTGTCGCTTGGTGTGAATGGGTGAATGGGTTGGACGAAAGCTCCATTATTTGGTTGTATGGTTGTTTTGTTGTTCATTGCTTTGCAATATGGAATTGTTGTGATAATGTGTAAATGTTGGAATGGTTGTGACTTGTTTTGTTGGTTTTCCTTTTGTTGCTTTGGTTGGGTGTGATGGCTTGGTAAGGGCATGTTTGGCTTATGAAAATGGTTGAACTTGTGGTTTAATTTATATAAACTATTTTATATAAATGTGCTAACGGTTTTATCCTAGTGGCCTATGTAGGGAAGTCATTTGGGTAAATCCTACTGAGTTTTAGTACTCACTCCCAGCTTTGGCACGTTGGTGTCTTTGCATATGTTGTGTACCGTGACGTGGGAAAAGGTAAGGCATCTCCCTCTTTTAGTGGAGCTTTGTGATCCCTTGGTGGAGCTTGGATCTTGGAGCTTGGTGTGGAGCTGTGGTGGTGTCATGGCTGGTGGTTTTTGGTTGTTTAGTTTCCGCAGTGTAATATGATGTTTTATGGACATGTCAGGTTGAATTGATTTTGAGTTGTGTTGTGGAACAACTTAGTTGTCTTTTGGGAATTCATGGTTTGACAATTTATTTGGCATGCATCATATAGTGGCTGTTAGTGGATGGTTTGGTTGGTTTTGTCTTAAGGTAAAATCGTTCCCCAACTTGATCTTGAAGCCCTCGGCATTTATTTTCAGCCTTTGGCATCTTGGGAACATCTCTTAAGGACAAGTATCCCTCACCACCTCCTCAATCCAATGAGGTAGGAGCGGGGTGTTACAAGTGGTATCAGTTTGTTCGGTCCTTTGGTGTCGATTCTCGGATTTGGTGTTGACATTCGTTGTGTTACATTCCTTGAGTCAGGATGGTAGAAAGGAATAGGAATTTCATAACTTGGAATGTATAGCATAAAAGTACATATCTAACCCTCTTATGCTGAAATTCAAGTTACCAGGGATTTGGGTACATAAGTGTTTTGGAGACACTTATAGGCATTGGATATCTCATTGTCGTGGGTATAGCCAATGAGATAAGCATGACATGCATGGTAGAAATGACTTCCCACTAGGTTTCATATTTCATTAAGGTATAATGATTTATGATGTGATATGAATGTGTGAAATTGTAATGTGAATAAATTTGGTATTTTGAAAATGGTTTGGTTTTCAAAATGGTGAAACATGGCACATGTGGAAAAGGGTTGAAAGCCTTGTTGTGATAGTGTTGTGTAATGTTATTTGAAATGGGATTTCGTGATGTCTACGGAAGTGAGACTCATGGTTGTTTGTTTTTAGTTTATATAAATGGAACCAAGTAGGCGTCGTAGAGACCAACCGGAGGAGGCTGCTGTGAATGTGGTTGCACCTGAGCCTCAGGTGAACCAATAGTTAGTGCAAAGCATAGTGCAAGCTTTCCAAGCTGTGGAAAATGGAAATAAAATGGATGAACTAAGGCATGTGGATCATGCGGTTCAGTTTCAAAAGCATAATCCACCCATCTTCATGGGTGATTCAGAGCCAGAGAGGGCAGAATCATGGTTGAATAGAATTAACAAGATCCTCGAGTTCTTGGGAATGCCGGTAGAGTTAAAAGTGAAGTTGGCCATATATATGTTGGAGGATCTTTCCCTTAAGTGGTGGGAGTTGGCAGTCCAAGCAGGGAAGGGCCAGGGTATGATGTGGGAAGACTTTGAGGATTTTTTAACAAAAAATTATACCCAATACATTCAGAATTCAGCGTACGACTGATTTCTTCAGTTTGAAGTAAGATCTTATATCTGTGACGGAGTATGTAGCTAAGTTTAGGAACTTAGTGCGGTTTCCACCCAAGGAGGAGGGTAGCATTTCATTGAAGGAAAGGATATTTAAAGTGGGTTTAGGGCAATAAATCCATTCAAAGATAGCGGTGTTGTGTATAGATGATTACACAGAGATGGTGAATAGAGCCTCGGTGGATGAGCAGGATCTACTGGGAGCTCTGGGCGGGGGAAGCATGTTGGTACGCATGGGGAATAGTGGGAACTCTAACATTGGGATCAAGTGAAGGAGGGTCACTTATTCCCAGGGCGGGAATATGTCATATAATCCGACGGCAGGATCAGTGAATCTTCCTCTGAATCCCCAGAGCAAGCCTGTAACGCCCCGACCCTAGTTACCCAGAGTCGGTGCATTATTAAATAACATTGTCATGATCACAAGAAAGATCAAATCTCAAAAGATCGATTAGTTTAGTAGCCTTGGAAACACTAGATATATTTATAAAATTTTACATTATATCATAAAAATGAAAACTACAACAACATAGTCTCCATAGTCCACACTCATGTACCCACATACTATCCCTGCAGGTCATTCATAAATTACTTCTTCACATCCTGGGAAAATTAAAACATTGAAACGGGTGAGCTCAGATGATCAGTAAGGATAGTAATATAGCGAAAACTTTCATATATAAGCATAAACATTTAAGGAAATGTATAACTAAAACAAAAGACTTTTAAACTTGAACATCAATATAATATGGAAAAGAGAAAATGAAATAATTCCATTTACTTATTCACATGGATATTCTACTAGTCGAATAATCACATGCAATATCAATAACCACTTTCATAATGATGGAATGCATAATGCCAGACTATCATAACCACATAGCCAAGGCCTCGTGCCAAGACTACAAATAAGATTTTGTCAAGGCCTTGTGCCAAGACACTAGTTTGTCTCATGAGACCTACTGATGCATCGAGGAGCTATAGCGGGCTCCACCCATCACTTATTAAGTCCAATGCATTCCTCATATGAACAGGTTTAAACATAACATAAACATTCGTATTAAAACTAGCATACAAAATGTCAATACATTCACCATAAACCATGAATGGTATGAAAATAACACATCCACAGTCAAACATATCACAAAACCTTCAATAATATATGTAATTTTTGTATCATAATAAATAAAATTCAAATAATCTTAAAATCCATCAAAGGATGTTGACATTTATGAAATCAAAACTATTTGAGAGAAATATCTCTTTTTTTGAAATAATTTAAAAGTCACATAATTATAAAATAAAAAATTTACTTTGAAAATATTCTTATAAGCTTTTAAGGGAAGCTTCGGCAATTTTATAATGGTGGAAAATAGCCGCACCCGCCTTATAAGTTAAAAAAAAACAGTCTTACCTTAATTCTGTCGAAAAGGTTAAAAAGGACCTTGTTTGGAAAACGACAGAAAGATTCCTTTATAAACTTATTATAAAAATTCAACAAGGGTATAAATTACTTTATCCCATAGTCTTTAAAATAGTAAGAATGATTTGAAATACTTTTTTAAGAAACATGGATGTGGATAATAAAGAGGTCCCAGTAGATAATCACGTATAAACAACCTCGGATAATGAAGAGATTGTGAAATAAACCCTTACCTTGTACTTTTCCTTAGTCGATGGTATGTTAACCTCCTATATAATAGTTAAAACATTGTTATTAAATTATACAAGAACCATATACATAATTATGATATCATATATGATCTTTTAACATTGATTTGTTAATAATATCTTAGTATTATCATTTTTTCGGGTGTTAACTTACTCGTTTTCTTTTATATGTTTTGTTACATAAGTCGTGTTTGTTATGGATAGGTTGTACCTTATTCATATCCAGAATGATATAAAGTTTTTAAACATTACTTTTAATCATAAATTGAGAATTAGTCTTGAATGGATACGATGGGGAATGGATCCCATTGCGTTCGTGGAGACGGTAGTCCGTACGTACGCACGAGCGAAAATATCATTCTTTTGATATTAAAATAATATATAATTGGATATTATATCATATATATAGAATCATTATCATGTTATATTTATTATTTACATGAATTACATGTCACTATTATACCCATCCAAATAATAATATATTTAATAACAATTACACCACAACATGGAGACGGTAAGACGTACGTACGCACATATGGTGACATGTCATTCAAAGGATGGATAGAATACTGAATATTGTTGTACCATATTTATAATAATATCACAGTATATAGGATATACTCGATTTATTATTTTAGAATGGGAATAACAAATAAAAAAGAAGTTGAAGAAGAAATGAATTTGAAAAAGGGTGGTGAAAACATTACCTCTTCTTCGGGTTCTTCCTTTTGATTTGATCAAAAGGGCTTCTTAAGTTGGCTATATGATCAAAATAAGGCCTCTAGGTTGTAGTGAGCAAAGTTTAGAGAGTATTTGGGAAGGTTTTCTGTAACAACCCAGGTAAATAAAGAATATGAAATTTTCATATTTATCCATATTTGTGAATAAAATATTAATATGACTTTAAAGGGGACGCTATGCTCGATGGCGTACCCAACACGCAACAACGAGTTTCTTGGGAATCTTACATTGCACACTAATAATAAAATAATATTATTTTAAATGGTAGTTAACATGTAGCCGTTGTATTGGCAGGAATGGATAGAAATAACTAAAATATGATTATATATGTTTTTAAATGTTTTTACATTTGTCCAATAAAAGATAAAGACTTAAAATACGGAAAGAATTCAATTTTAGGTGTATATGCCCTAGTTTTCACTAAAGGTTCACTTATCACCTTTTGATGGAGAACCGTCATTAAATATAGTTTTGTTCACTCTTATACATTCTATTGGAACAAATAAAACTCTTCTTAAGAATTGGGACATCAAAATTTACCTAGTGTAAATTTTTGGTATCTTTCTGATAAAGTTCATTTTTTAATGAATAGTGTAAAATGTTTTATTTTAATTCAAAACCTCTTTTTAATATAATTTATTTATGTGATTAGATTATATTTTGAATTGGTTTTAAAGTGAAATTAGAATATATTTTTACCATTAAATCCAATAGTGGTCGTTTGAATTAATTTCACTTTGAAATCAGACTTAAACTAGTGTCAATCTTTTGATACTTATTGTTTCATAAAAACACGCTATTTGCTCTGACAGCGGGAATTAATTATTAAATTAATTAATGTGACTTATATGTTTTGAATTTTTTAAAATATAATTCATTTTTGAATTCGTAATATCAAATATATCTTAGGGTGAATTTTTTTGTTTTTTCTGAAAAACTTCAATTTTTGATGAATAGTGAAACCACTAAGTGGTACTTATAAAAAACTGATTTTTCCGTTTAAATGAAATTTTTCCATCTTTGTGTTTTGAATTTCAAAAATCCGACACACATGGTTGTCATTAATAAGTAAAATGTGGTTCAATGGGATAAAAATAATTTTTTGGTGAATAGTAACTTATTAAGTTTTTAATCGCGATTAGAGGTAATTAGTGTAGTTTATGGTAAGAATAATGTTTTAATAAAATGAAATGACCTAGACACATGTCCTACCCTCATTTTATGTGTCATGGCCGACCAAGAAAATCCATGGGTCAACTTGGGGACCCCATGGAGCCACTTTGGTTGGAAAATGACATAAATATCTTTTTATTTAATGTTAAAGTAAAAATGACACAAACATGAGATGTTTTACTAAAACAATTTTTACAAGGGGTTATATAAGTAATGTTTTTGACTATAAATATTCATTGTAAAGCTAAAAATATTTCCTACATAATAGTTTTTTTATAATTTTTAGACATTAAATAAATTAAATTATTTATGACATCATGATGATGCAGTGATGACCTCATTATTTAACGATTTAAATAAAATGGAAAGATAATGTAATATCTAAGACCTACACATGTCCAAAACCTATTGGATGAGTGGATTTAGAACCCTTATCACCTTAGCCTCAAAATACATCAATGTGGGACCTTTAAAAATCCGAAACTCTTTTGAAAATAAAGTAACATTTTGTAACTTTACAAGAGTGCCCCTCCTCTCCTCTTATAAAAGGCCCCCACCTCTACCTCCTTACCCACACTCCCAAAGCCTTTTTCTCGGCCAACCCCTGCCCATTTTGTCTCTCCACTTACCTATATTACTCCTTGAAGCCTCACTTTGGGAATAAGTCTTCTCAAGGAATCCTTTGAGCTCAAACCAAAGGGAGTTACCCGATTTTAAGGTAATGTCTTCACTTGTGTCCTTTTGTTTTATTTTGCTTCTCCAACCCCCTAAACTCTTTTTATTCATTTATTTTGTAACAAATACGGTATCTTAAATATACTAGGATGTTTTTATAAGAAGGATTAGAGCTACACTTACACACACCTGCATCTAATGGTTAAAGAACATACTGTTTCCGTGGATGGAAAATTTCTGCCTCCCGAAACGATGATTGTTCAACATTTTCTAACACCTTCAAAGGTGGCCATTAAGATGACACTATATTTATATATGATATCTAATATGTTTATGTTTTACTTAAGATTCTATATTTTTCATTTATGGCGTACCTTTATGGTTTCCATTATGGGTAAACGCGATATCTTCATTTAAGGAAGTGCGGACTACCGCCCCCTCAAAGTGATTTGATTCGTTAATACCATATGTGGTACGTATAAAGGATATATTTAATGATATTATATATTATACCATACTTGAATTAAAATACTATTATGTATCATTATGTTTTAATTCTATTAAATATGAAATAGAAATGGAAGTAGCGTTCATGCGTACGTACGGCTTACCGTCTCCATGAACGGTACATTTCATTTCTTATCTAAAAATGTTATGTAATATTATAAGTACATATATATAATGGATATATATGTAATATATTACATCTAAATTATGGATATCATTCTGGAATTATAACATATATATATCTCTCTCATTTTGTTTTAATTCAATTAATATGACAAAAAAATGAAAGTAGCGTTCATGAGTACGTACGGCCTACCGTCTCCATGAACAGTGCTTTTCGTTTTCTATCTCCAAATGATATGTAATAGTATAAAATGAATATTTACTGGATATATATGATATTTTAATCATTAATACTATTCTGGAAATTATTTACTTATAACTACATGGGCAATCTTTTTTCAAACAAGTTCATTTTTGACTCATGTACCAAACATCGGCAAAAACGTCTGATATGAACTGACATTATTAAACAATTATTATAACATTATAATATGTGATATGAACTGAATAATAGTCTCTAAAGGAGGTACTTAGGAAATTATTAATTGACCAAAGTTTATTATTCAGGAATATAATGAAACGAACAAGACAAGTTGGACTTGAGGTAAGGGATCCTACTTCTCTCTTTCTTTTTAAGTACACTCTTTTATGTCATTCCTTCTAAGCTCATCTTTCTTGTTATTGGGATGTTATTTTATATTACTCTTACTGTAATTTTTATGTTCATATGATGAGAGACCCTATTCTCTCTCATCAATCCATTTTGGAAGTTTTGAGTGGCGTCGTTAGGCTGCCGAATTTTCGTAAGAGATCTAACCTATCTCTTTCTCTTTAAGTACTCTCCTTTATGTCACTTATTTTAAGCTCCTATTTGTTATGATGGGGGATGTTATTTTATATTCCTCTTGATGTACATTTTATTGTAATGTGATGAGATACCCTATTTGATCTCATCAATCCATTTTTGTAAGTTTTAAGTGGCGTCGTTAGGCTGCCGAGTTTTTGTAAGGGATTTTTCATCTCACTTTTATTCCCTTGAGATTTATGCTACATTTGACACAATTTCCTTTGATTGTTGTATGTACTTACCATTATTTTACTCATTGTGTAATATTATTTCATTTATGAGTATTTACATCAATGTTGTATTGTCCTTCTTTCACGGGGCGTATGTTTCGAAAGATACCCATGTCGGTAAAGGAACCTGTCACCCTCCTCTTTTTAAAAGACTTATTTTGTTATTTCTTTTAATTCACATAATATTATTTTGGGATATGTTCTTCTATATACTTATTGATGTAAATTTTATTTCCAAGTGATGAGATACTCTTTTTATCTATCATCAACTCTTTTTCTGAATTTTGAAGTGACGCCGTTAGGCAGTCTAATTATTGCAAGAGAACTTCTTAACCCAATTTCGATTCTTTGGGATAAACTTGTACACCTTGAATATGTCGTTCTATTATTATGTGTGAATGTCCTCTGATTGTTTTACACTTAATACCCATTTATATTTCATGTATTCGTTTGTCACACATAGTTATGTAACTGATTTATCCTTAATCCAAGGATACCGTCTTTGTATGGGACTTCGTCTCAATCTCCTTTCATTGAGGAATATTTTGTTTTATACACAACCTTCTTTTATACGATATATAAACCCCTTTGAATTTTAATTTTATCCAAAAGGAATCTTTTTTATACGAAGCATTTTACTAAACGACAAAAGGGAATGTTTTTGTCGTACGTATGCGGCGACAACGACTTCTCCGCCGCCGTGACCATTATTTGAGTTTCGGCTTCCTCTACAAGCCATAACTTTTTTAAAAGAAAAATAAATACCATGTTTTACTTTTCTTTTGTTTTGGTATTGAAAATGGTTTTCATAATGTTTTTATATGAATGTGTTGTATTGATATCTTGTGATTGAAAGGTGGAAATGTTGTGTTTCCTTTATGCATGTTTTATGTGATACAATTATGTTGAGGTTCTTGGGCATTATTATGAAGACGGGTGGTTCTGTGATAAACTAAGGGTCGGTGAGCCCGATATAGCTCTCCAATGCATTGGGTAACACGAAAGAGTGAAACGTTAAGGTTTCTCCGAAGAGATTTAGGGAATATACTGTGGTGGGTATTCCAAACGTAACCAAGAGGGTTACTCCCTACATAAGAATGTTATGAATGCCTCAAGTTACCTTTTATGTCTTATGATTTCTATGATTTATTCATGATTTGATAATGTATGTTAAAGTGCCTATGTTTTATGGGTAAAGTATGATTTCATTCTTATGTATATATGAACTCATGTTTCCTTTTTATATTTTTATAACCCTTACTGATCTTTTTATGCTCATCCCAAGTTTTTGAAATGTTTTTCACAGGTCAAGGGAAAGGTACATGATGTGATGATAGTGTCAAGGATGTGTCAATAAAGAATACATGTTTTATTTTAAATATGTTTCCGTTGATGGGAAGAATTAATACTATCTTTTATGTAACCACTTTGTTTAAATGAGGAATGTAATGCAAGTTTCATGATCTAATTCTCTAAAACTCTAAACCTGAAAAGATCCTCAATGTGTAATCATGTAATAACTCAAGATTAAGTAAGGTTTAAGGCTGGGGCCTTATAGTTGGTATCAAAGGTCGGTTTAGATAACTTTAGAGGTTAGGGTATTCTTTAAGCATAAGTGGCATTACCATAATGGTTAGGATTTCAGAAAGAGTCCTAGTTTTAGATAAAGTGAATGAGTAAGTATATATTAGTGTTTATCTTCCTCATTAGTACATGATGGTTTTTTTGATATACTCACACTGACATTTTTGGTTTTAGTAAATGGCTGGATCTAGAAGGCACCAAAGTAACAGTGGATGTGAAGGAAACTGTGACAGTTTTTTGAGCAAGCAACTGAATGATATGGGAGCTTCAATGAGAACTCTTGTGATTATCCTCAACCAACTATCTGGAGTCATGATTGACCACCTAAACCTTGGTGATTTCTCTAAGGCATCATATATGCGAGAAATAAATCCCTACGAAAGTAAAGGTAATAATCATAAAGGTAAGTGTGTTCAAAAACCTATGTGTCAAAGATGTGGAAAGAAACACCTAGGAAAATGTTTCAAAGGGACAGAAATATGCTATGGATGTGGAAATGAAGGTCATAAAGCAAGAACCTACCATGGAAAAAGGAATCATCCAGTTGACTCGAGGAAAGGGAAAGAAGTTATTTCTGAGGGATCAATTTAATGTTTTAAATTTGGTGTGCATGGTCATTATGCAAACACATGTCCTATGAAGAAGTTTCATGAATGGGATCACCAAGAGCGTACAAATGTTCGTTTACCAATACCTAATGCCTTTCCAATTGAGGATGAAGAAACTGACAATGACCAATCAAAGGTATGTATTATTTCATGACTATTGTTTTCCTATTTTGGAATTTTAGGATATGATTCATGATTTTGTTTGTAGGAAAGAGGTATTTCGGAATAAGTTGGAAAGGAATGGTTAATGGATAATGAAGAATGTTGAATGAGTAAGTTGTCAACATATAAGGGCTTCAAGAGTTATGGTGAAATTCTTAAGAGTATTAAGTCTCTTTTGATGATGGGGTTACATTAGAAGACTTTTTATATTATGTGTAACCCTCATATTTAATATATGAAAATTTTATTCAAGGAATAGTTATCTTTTCTTTTGTGGACATAGTTATAAAGAACCATTTGGGTTTATATGATCCTTATTTTTGAGGTAATTATGGGTTACTATATGTTATGATTGAAGTGAAAGGAATGAGATAAAATTGAGTTTAAATTATGTTATGGTTATTTTTTATGGTTTTATCCCTTTTTGGGGAATGATTTGAGAATTATATAGTTTTGTAAAAATGACAACACGCAGACCATGTGACTACCCTTCGCGTCGGACAAAGCTGCGGGAATCGAACTCACAACCAAAGTGCGACTGGTATTTATCGCCTACCACTGGACTACGTGAAGTCCCTGGTTAGTTTGACTGATTCTTTTTAGTTATATGATTTTATGAATTAAGAGTAAGTTGATTTTGGGTTATTTATGAAAATTATTAACCTATCATGGAGGATATGTGATTAGGTTAATTACTTTTCAATACGAGACTTAGGGAGCAACTGATGTAGTTTGGAGATAAATGTTACGATTTAACTTGGAAGACTATGTGAATAAATCCTTAAAATATTTGGGTTTCAATATTATATTGGTTTTCTTTGAGGAATTTTATGGAAAAATTGTTTATCGGATGGTCCTCGTTGAACTTTGGGTTTTGTTGGACAAATTTTGGAGATTAAGCATAGATTTTCTTTTTAAAGGGTTATCCTTTTCTGGATTATCTGACCTTATACTAACCTTTTTGGTTTTGGTTTTGGTTAAAGCCTAAAGACATGGAAAGTATATAGTTCTCTTTGGTGGATTAGGTGATTCTCTATAAGTTTATTATAGTACTCTTAATGCGAACAAGTCTCCCTAAATACTCGTCTTTTGGAAAAAATATGAGTTTGATTAAGGAATCTAGTAAAAGTTGAAAGTCAACATGATAAGTGATTATGTTTCCTTATGAATAAATTCCTCAATAAAAAGTAACTTAAAACAAAAATGTTTTCTATTAACTTTTCCTACTGGGGAATCGAATACCGTTTAACCCATCACAAGTTTGTGATTTTCTTATGGTTAACTCTCTCCTAGACATGTTTACTATCACTCTCCCTCAAGAACATGACCCTTTTCTTTTTCTTCCATGTCCAGGTTTTTCTACATGGAATCCTAGTATGGGTTAACTTGGGTGACCTCTGTACTTATCTTCCATTATTTTAAAGTGATTGTTTTACCGACTCTTGTTCTAATGTGGGACTTTCAAGGATGTTTCCAAGCTCAATTTTAAAAATTGTGAGGACGCAATTCCCAAAAGGGGGGAAGGTTGTAACACCCTAGGTAAATAAAGAATATGAAATTTTCATATTTATCCATATTTTTGAATAAAATATTAATATGAATTTAAAGGGGATGCTATGCTCGATGGCGTACCCAACACGCAACAACAAGTTTCTTGGGAATCTTACATTGCACTCTAATAATAAAATAATATTATTTTAAATGGTAGTTAACATGTAGCCGTTGTATTGGTGGGAATGGATAGAAATAACTAAAATATGATTATATATGTTTTTAAATGTTTTTACATTTATCCAATAAAAGATAAAGGCTTAAAATATGGAAAGAATTCAATTTTAGGTGTTTATGTCCTAGTTTTCACTAAAGGTTCACTTATCGCCTTTTGATGGCGAACCGTCATTAAATATAGTTTTTTTTAACTCTTATACATTCTATTGGACCAAATAAAACTCTTCTTAAGAATTGGGATATCAAAATTTACCTTGTGTAAATTTTTGGTATCTTTCCGATAAAGTTCATTTTTTAATGAATAGTGTAAAATATTGTATTTTAATTCAAAACCTCTTTTTAATATAATTTATTTATATGATAAGATTATCTTTTGAATTGGTTTTAAAGTGAAATTAGAATATATTTTTACCATTAAATTTAATATTGGTCGTTTGAATTAATTTCACTTTGAAATCAGACTTAAACAAGTGTCAATCTTTTCATACTTATTGTTTCATAAAAACACGCTATTTGCTCTGACAGCGGGAATTAATTATTAAATTAATTAATGTGACTTATATGTTTTGAATTTTTTAAAATAGAATTCATTTTTGAATTCGGAATATCAAATATAGCTTAGGGTAAATTTTTGGGTTTTTTCTAAAAAACTTCAATTTTTGATGAACAGTGAAACCACTAAGTGGTACTTATAAAAACTGATTTTTCCGTTTAAATGACATTTTTCCATCTTTGTGTTTTGAATTTCAAAAATTCGACATACATGTTTGTCATTAAGAAGTAAAATGTGGTTCAATGGGATAAAAATAATTTTTTGGTGAATAGTAACTTATTAAGTTTTTAATCGCGATTAGAGGTAATTAGTGTAGTTTATAGTAAGAATAATGTTTTAATAAAATGAAATGACCTAGACACATGTCCTGTAACACCTCGAGATTTTATGAAAAATATTCTTTTTAATTTCATTAATGTCTTGTGTTGTACGCTACACCAAAAGAAGCTTGCACAACACGCATCCTTGACTTGCCTTGCATTACACGCAATCACGACCTTCCTCGATAGCGTGTGTAGTACGCAATACCGAGTTTCACTAAACAATGATATGCTATTAAAATATTATTAAAACTAGTCGTTATGAATAGTAATAACCACCTTTTAAAATTTTAGAAATTTTATCTCTCAAAATGGACTTCATTTTTTGATTCGGAGTATCGAATTTAGCATAAGGTGAAATTTTGGTACTTTTCGGATAACTTTCATATTCTGATGAATAGTGAAAATTACTAAATTTTAATTAAAAACAAATTTTTAATTGAAATAATTAATAGTGATATATTATTAATTTGAGTGGTTTTAAAGTATATTTAGAATATATTTTTACAATTTAATACAATGTTGTTCATTGGATGTAATTTCACATTTAAACCAGACATAAACAAGTGTCAATCTTTTGATAGTTATTATCTCTTAAGAACACGCTATTTGTTTTGACGACGGGAATTAATTTTTAAATTAGTTAATGTAACTGATATGTTTTGAATTTGGTAAAATAGACATCATTTTTGATTTCATAATATCAAATATATCTTAGGCCTAATTTTTGGTATTTTTCTGAAAACTTTCATTTTTTAATGAATAGTGAAACCACTAAGTGGTAGTAAAAAAAATGAATTTTTCATAAAACTTAATTTTACTGCTTCTGTGAGTGGAATTTCAAAAATCCGAGAGACATGGTTGATGTCAGTAAGTAAAATGTGGTTCAATGAGATGAAAATAATTTTTGGTGAATAGTAACTTTTTACTTTTTTTTACCACGGTTAAAAGTAAATAGGGTAATTAAGGGTAAAAATGTTATTATTATTACCCTAACACATGTCCTAATTCTATTGGATAAGTGTAATTCGACCAAAAACAACCTTAGGAATAAAATATGATCATTTAGGCCCACTTGGATTGGATTAGGACATTTATTATTAATTTATTTAAAGAAGGGTTAAAATAGTTAAAATCAAAGTTTAATAAGTAAATCATTTTTAATATAGGGTTATACATACGATAAATTAGACTATAAATACTCATTAGAAAGCTAAAAAGATTTCCTACATAATTGTATTTTATTTTTAATTTTTATACATTAAATAATTTAATTTATTTATGACACAATGATGATTCAATAATTATCTTATTAATGAAATATTGACATAATTGATGTTATAAATACCCAAATAAATGTAATTTGAGACTTTTTATGAATTCCACTAATTTTATAGGTTAATATGACATGTTATTATTGATTTAATTAACTTTTTTCGAACTAATAATTTTGTTATAACTTTCACAAAAATCAATTATTAAATAGTGTCAAAATTGACATAAAATAGTTTTTAAAACAAATATTATATTATTAATTGTTATTTTATTCCTAAAAATATAAGGTTCGGACAAATGACTTATATAAGGTTATATATATTAATAATAAACAACTTGGGGTTATTTTTTCTTCTTATAGTAAGTTTATTAACCTTATAGTGTAAGAACACAAGAAGACACGATAAATGTAAAATTATTTAAATTAATGTTAAATCTAAATGATAAGGTTAAATTAGGAACCTAAACTTGTCTAAATTCTATTGGATGAGAGGATTTCGACCCATACCAACCTTAGCTTCGAAATAAATCAATTTGGAGCTATTTAATACCGAATTTGACTTTATAATAAAATAATATTTTTAGTTATTCCAAAGGTGCCCCTCTCCTCCCTTATAAAAGGGAACCCCCTCCCTCTCTTCCTCACACCACTTTGAGCTTTCAAGCTCGGCCAAACTCTGACAAATTCTATTCTCCACTTCCCTAGCAACATCCTAGAGGTTCTGGTTATAACGACCCATACTTTAGATACATTTTTAATACTTCAAAATTGAAGCACACTTATTACAACATATGACAAAACCACAAAGGACCGTATAGGTATAGTGTCTTTAGAAACTGGGAAACATAAACAACTGGTTCATAAATCTTCTAAAGTGTCTCCCATTTATTTCATCATATCTGGGGTCCCTTTTAGCATATTCTACTTAATATCCATCTTCCTGACCTGGGGAAAAGAAAACATAAAAGGGTGAGCTCAAATGCTCAGCAAGGGAAAATAAAGGAAATAAAAATCATATCATATCTTTTTGAAAATCAAAACCTGCAAAAGAGATCATAATATCTTAACATGGAATAAATCATAGAAGTGAAAATGAGATCCCCATAATCATAACATCAAACTTGAAATTTTGTGGCATGCACACATAATCTTGGAAAATCATTTCTTGTTAGTCATGACTCATTGCCAAGACTATCTTAGTGGAAAAAGTCCCTTTCTGAATCGAGTAACCCTCGTTTCAGTCCTGTTTCACTGAACCGGTATAACCTACCGTTCCAGCCCTGTCTATCTCATGAGATATAAAATCTTTACCCAATGCATTGGAGGGAGATATAGGTCCCACCCATCTTATAATGAATCCTTTCTTATGTGTGCCACATAATCATAAATCATACATCATCGCATAACCCATGTAATAAATATGGGATTCTTAAACAACATGACATCATAAAACAATTCATATAAGATAAAGGAATTCATAAAAATATTTCCATCACAACATAATCAAATCCATGTAATAATAGGGATAAAAACAGAACCCTTTTATTATCTTAGATGGAAAATAATTTTGATAAAATACTTGAACTTCATTCTTGAGGAAAATATCCTTTCTACTTCAAAAACACTTTTCCTTTCTTAACGTGTCATACAATTTTAAAATAAAATAAGTTGATTAAAAATAAACTTGAATACTTGTAAAGGAAGACTCTTGGAAATAATTTTTTAGAAATCCATTCATGCCGTATAAGTTAAAAAAAACATTCTTCGTACTTTTGTCGGAAAAGTCAAAAAGTACCTCGTACGAAAAACGACAAAAGATTCCTTTCATACATATTACTAAAAACTCACCGAAGGGTAAAAATTGATTTAAAAAATTGTAGGTGGATGGAAATAATATTACATATTGATGAAACATGGATGTGGATGATAAAATACACCCCAGTAAATACTTACGAATAAACAATCTCGGATAAAAATGAGATTGTGATATTTCCCTTACCTTAGGTCCGATTTGCTTTGTACATGTCCGAAGCTCCTGTATAATGGTTTAAATAATGTTATTGACTTATTACAGAATCATACATATTGATATGATATCATATATGGTCATATTCTTAGCTTCTTGTTAGTAATATTTCATTGTTACTTGTTACTCGGGTCTTTATTGCCTTTTGTTCTTATGCGTGTTTTGCCGAATAAATTATTATTCTTCTTTTAAGGTTATAGATACCCTATATCCAGAATGGTATTAGTGTAACATATATCATATTTATTCATTCAATTCATTTATATAATTACTATGTAATGATGATCATGTAGAACGAGTCGCATCACATCGTGGAGACGGTATTCCGTACGTACGCACGAGTGATGATATCGTTCCTATGATCGTGGAACTGTATTGGAGTATATATATATATTATTTCAGTATCAATATTACTTTATAATAATCATAAATAGTTACTCATTACACCATTATACCCATCCTTGTAAAGTGATGGTGGAAAAATAGATTACACCACGGCGTGGAGATGGTATTCTGTACGTACGCACGCGCGGTGATTTCATTTTTCCGTGGGATGGATAGAAGGTGAATTAGGGTTGTTTCATATTTATAATAACATATCAGTATGTAAGTAATACTGATGTTATTACTTTATCATGAAACAACTAAAGAAGAATAAGTTGAAGAAGAAAGAAATTGAAAAGATCGGTAATGGATATTACCTCTTCTTTGGAACGCTTCTTTGAATCCTTCACTTAGGGAACTAATATTGGTCTTTGAAGAAGACCAGGACCTCTAGGATTATTATAGGGAAGTGGATAGGAAAAAATGGCAGGGTTTGGCCGAGCTTGAGTGCTCAATTTGGTGTGAGGAGGAGGTGGAGGAGGTGCCCTTTTATAAGGGAGGAGAGGGGCACCTTAGGAATATCTCAAAATATTATTTTATATTAAAGTCAAAATCGGTTTATAATGGTTAAAAAGGGTATTATTTCGAAGATAAGGTGGGTATGGGTCGAAATCCTATCAACCAATAGGATTTAGACAAGTTTAGGGTATTATTTTAACCTTATCAATTAGATTTAACTCTAAGTTAAATAATTTAACTTTTACCGTGTCTTTTTGTTTTCTTTCACTATATGGTTAATACACTTACTATAACATGCCAAACGAACCCCAAATTGTTTATTATTAATATATATATCCTTATCTAAGTAATTTGGCAGAACCTTATATTTTTAGGAATACAATAACAATTAATAATATAATATTTGATTTAAAAACTATTTTGTGTCAATTTTGACACTATTTGATATATGATTTTTGTGAAAGTCATAACAGAATTATATGTTCGAAACAAGTTGATTAAATCAACATTAATATATCATAGTAACCTATAAAATTAGTGTAATTCATAAAAAGTCTCAAATTACATTCATTTAAGCATTTATAACATCAATTATGTTAATATTTCATTAAAAGGGTAATTACTGCATCATCGTTGTGTCATAAATAAATTAATTTATTTAAAGTCTAAAAATTATAAATAAAATATCATTATGTAGGAAATATTTTTAGCTTTCTAATGAATATTTATAGTCGAATTTATCTTATGTATAACCCCATATTAAAAATTATTTACTTATTAAATTTTGATTTTAACTATTTTAACCCTTCTTTAAATAAATTAATAATAAATGTCCTAATCTAATCCAAGTGGGCCTAAATGGTCGTATTTTATTCTTAAGTTTGTTTTTGGTCTAATTAAACTTATCCAATAGAATTAGGACATGTTTTAGGGTAATATTAATATCATATTTACCCTTAGTTACCCTATTTACTATTAACCGCGGTAAAAAAAATAAAAAGTTACTATTCACCAAAAAATTATTTTTATCTCATTGAACCACATTTTACTTACTGATATCAACCATGTCTGTCGGATTTTTGAAATTTCATTCACAGAAGCGGTAAAATTAAGTTTTATGCAAAATTCAGTTTTTAACCTACCACTTAGTGGTTTCACTATTCATCAAAAATTGAATGTTTTCAGAAAAATACCAAAATTTCACCCTAGGCTAATTTCGATATTCTGAGTCCAAAAATGAAGTCCATTTTGAAAAATAAAATTTATAAAATTTCAAAAAGTGGTTATTACTATTCATAACGGCTAGTTTTAATAGCATATTGTTGTTTAGTGAAACTCGGTATTGCGTACGACGCAAGCTATCGAGGAAGGTCGCGATTGCGTGTAAAGCAAGACAAGCAAGTGTTGTGTAGAAAAATATTCCTTTGATGATTTATATAACATAAAAGTCTCGGGTGTTACATTCTACCCCCCTTAAAAAGAATTTCTCTCTCGAAATTCTTCACTTTGTAACAAACAGATGAGGATACTTCTCCCTCATCATATCCTCAAGCTCCCATGTAGCTTCTTCAAGTTGGTGGTTCCTCCATAAAACTTTCACCAATCGAGTGGTCTTGTTTCGTAGGACTTTTTCGCTACGATCCAGAATCTCTATCGGTTGTTCTTCATAAGAAAGATCTTGCTCCAGCGGTACAACTTCTGAGCTGAGTACATGTGAAGGATCAGGTATGTACTTTCTCAGGAGAGATACATGGAACACATCGTGAACTTGAGAGAGATTCGGTGGAAGCGCCAATCGGTAAGCTACCTTCCCAACACGATCCAGTATTTCGAAAGGACCGATATATCTAGGGCTCAACTTCCCCTTCTTTCCAAATCTCATAACCCTCTTCCAGGGAGATATTCGTAAGAACACTTTATCACCCACTTCAAACTCTAGGTCTTTTCTTCGGTTGTCGGCATAACTTTTCTGTCGACTCTGAGCTACTCTTATGTGTTGTTGAATAGATCTAACCTTTTCTTCCATTTCATCAACGAGATCAGGTCCTAATATCTTTCTTTCCCCAACTTCATCCCAGCAAGTTGGAGTCCTGCATTTCTTTCCATAGAGAGATTCATAAGGAGCCATCTGAATACTGGAGTGAAAGCTATTATTATAAGAAAATTCCACCAAAGGTAGGTGTTGATCCCAAACTCCTTTGAAATCCATAGAGAAAGCTCTCAACATATCTTCTAGGGTTTGAATTGTTCTCTCAGACTGACCGTCTGTCTGGGGATGATAAGCAGTGCTGAAACTCAACTCTGTATCCAGAGTATGCTGAAGACTTCGCCAGAACTTCGAGGTAAATCTCGGATCTCAATCAGATATAATAGAAAGTGGTACTCCATGAAATCTTACCACTTCCTTTACATATATCCTGGCAAGCTGATCTAGAGAGAAATCCTCTCTAATAGGAATGAAGTGTGCAGACTTTGTAAGACGATCAACTATGACCCAGATAACATTATTGCCTTTGGATGTTTTAGGAAGTCCTGTGACAAAGTCCATAGCGATGTTTTGCCATTTCCATTCGGGTATGGGTAATGGTTGTAACATCCCCTTAGACTTCTATCTCTCATCTTTAACTTGTTGACAAACCAAGCATCGAGAGACATATTCAGCAACATCTCTTTTCATGCCATCCCACCAGAAGTACTCTTTCAGGTCTCTATACATCTTCGTGCTTCCAGGATGAATAGAGAATGATGAACTATGAGCCTCATCCAGCAGCTCCTTCTTTAATTCGGGGATGGAAGGAACACAAACCCGATTCCTGAACTTTATTATCCCATCACAATCAAGGTTGAATTCAGGAACATTTCTCACCTTCTTTTGTAACTCGACATCTTCTTTCTGTGCCTCTTTAATCTTCACATGTATAGATGGTTGAACATTCATTTGAGAAAGATAAGATTTTTCCCCTTCCATTATAATTCCAAGATCCATCCTTTGTAAATCCATAAATATTGGATCTTTTGTGATCCTCATCATGGATAAAATAGCATGGTCTTGTCGACTTAATGCATCTGCCACCTTGTTTGCTTTCCCAGGGTGGTAATGGATTGAGCAGTCATAATCCTTAATCAGCTCCAACCATCTTCTTTGACGCATATTCAACTCCTTTTGTGTGAAAATATACTTTAAACTTTTATGATCAGTATAAATATCACACCTTTCACCATAAAGGTAATGCCTCCAAATATTTAATGCAAATATTACCGCAGCCAACTCCAAATCATGTGTTGGGTAATTTTGCTCATGGATTTTCAACTGTCGTGAGGCATAAGCTATCACCATATCATTTTGCATAAGAACACACCCCAATCCCTTCTTGGATGCATCACTGTAGATCACAAACCTTTCTCCACTACAAGGCAGTGTGAGCACAGGTGCACTGGATAACCTTCTTTTCAACTCCTTGAAATTATCTTCACATTCTTCCGTCCAGACAAACTTAACTTCTTTCCGAGTCAACTTGGTGAGTGGATTAGATAATCGTGAAAAATCTTTTACAAAATGTCGATAATATCCAGCCAAACCAAGAAAACTTCGGATCTCAGTTACTGTTGTTGGTCTTGACCATCTTTCGATAACCTCTGTTTTTGCTGGATCCACAGATATCCCCTCTTTTGAGATTATGTGACCCAAAAATGAAACTTTTTGAATCCAAAATTCACACTTGGTAAATTTGGCATAAAGCTTCTCCTTTCTCAGGGTCTTCAATATAATTCTCAAGTGATCTTCATGCTCTTCCTTGCTCTTTGAATAGACAAGAATATCGTCTATAAAGACTACCACAAATTGATCAAGATAGTCTCTAAAGACTCTATTCATTAGATCCATGAAGATAGCAGGGGCATTAGTAAGACCAAATGGCATCACTATAAATTCATAGTGTCCATACCATGTACGGAAAGTCGTCTTTGGTATATCCTCCCATTTGACCCTTAATTGATGATACCCTGAACGAAGATCAATCTTGGAAAAGTATTGAGCTCCACGTAGTTGGTCAAATAAGTCATCAATGCGTGGGAGAGGATATTTTTTCTTAATAGTGATCTTGTTAAGTTCTCGATAATCAATGCAGAGTCTCATTGATCCATCTTTCTTCTTAACAAATAGAACAGGTGCTCCCCAAGGTGACGCACTAGGGTGTATGAATCCCTTATCAAGATTCTCTTGCAGTTGCTTCTTCAATTCCTGCAACTCAATTGGGGCCATTCTATAAGGTGTCTTTGAAATAGGCAAAGCACCCGGTACGAGTTCTATTGAAAACTCAACTTCACGATTTGGTGGAAGACCCGGTAATTCCTCCGGAAAGACATCATCAAACTCCCGTACGATGGGCATATTCTTAATCGAAAGTTTCTCACCAACCATTTGAGATAAATAACCTTCATTTAGTGGAATCAACACCCATAAGATGGAAGGAATTTCCACTGGAAGGTTATATTCATCCTTGCATCGATAGACGATCGTAGATTGATCTGGAATATGAAATGTGACTTCCCTTCTTTGGAAATTGATATGAGCTCCATGTAGAGAAAGCCAATCCATTCCAAGAATCACATCAAATTCCACTAAAGGAAGGATCACAATATTTGCAGGAAGCAATTTCCCACAAACTTCGATCGGAGAAGAATTATAAACTTTTGATGCGACTGTTGTGCCATTAGGTGTTGTCACAGCTAACTCAACATCTAATTGTTGAGGTGGTACGGTGATACCCTTAGAAAATTTTTTAGAAATAAAAGAGTGGGTGGATCCAGAATCAAATAAAACATTTTCTACTTTAGAGTGGATGGTAAGTGTACCTTTCACCACTTCGTTATCGTACTCCACATCGCTGATATAAATTGCATGTGACTTTCCTTTGTCTTTAGCCTTAAGATTTTGTTGACGTCAACCATCATCATCAACCCTTGGATTTGGGCATTGATTTCCATAATGACCCATCTCCTTGCACTTGAAACATTGAAGTGTAGTTGGTTCATTCTGTGTATCCCTTCCTTTGTTTGCGTCATTAGACATCTTCTTCCCATTATCACGGCATTCAAATGACCGATGACCTTCCTTTCCACATTTAAAACATTTACTTGTCCCTTTAAGACAACTCCCTCCATGTTTCTTTCCACACTTTTAGCATAAGGAAAAGCTCATCTTCTTTTCCATGTGCTCTTTAGATTTTTCTTTGAATTCCATCTTCCTCTTCTTATCAAACCCATGTGACTGATGGGTTATTCCAATCTCCATCTCGACTTTGAGAGCACATCGAACGATTTCCTCATAGCTATTGAAGTCCCTTATGGCTAACGCCCTTCGAAGACTTGGTTTTAAGCCACTAAAGAATCGATCGATCTTACTCTCAGGTTGGATAATAATACCAGAAGCGTACCTTGAAAGTCTTGTAAAATTTTCTTCATAGGTACCAACAGATTCATCATCCCTTTGCTTCAGTTCAAGGAACTCTTTCTCCATCTTTGTTCGGAGAATACGAGGGAAGTACTTATTGAAAAATAAGTTCTTGAACTCGTCCCATTCCATAGACTCAATTTCATCCCTTTGCCTCATATTCTTAATAAGATTCCACCATTGATCAGCATCTCCTTCCAAACGATACACTGCTAGGATGACTTTATCATGTTCAGAACATTGAAGAACTGAAAATATCTTTTCAGTAGTACTAATCCATTGTTCAGAAACGAATGGATCAGTAGACCCACTGAAAGAAGGTGGACGCTGCCTCATGAAGGATTCAACATAATGTTGCTCCTTCCTTTGCTCGATTGGAAGTCCTGCATGATTCATAGCTTGAGAAAGTTGTGTGATCATGGCTAAAAGATTTTGCATTCCAGCTCCCATATCATTTGGTTGCTCAGGGGAACAATCATTGCATTGCCCATCGCATTCCGTATTAACACGGTTCCTTCGGGCTCCAGCCATTGACTAAAACCAAGAAGAATAGTGTGAGCAACACTAATTATAATAGGAAAACCACATAATCCAAGAATAAAATTTTCATGCTTAAGGTCTTATCCTAGGTTATTCAAGGCCATTTCTAAAACACTAATATTGTGTTCTATTCTTAGACTTATCCTTAGGGTTCTTACTAAGGCTTTCACATCCTAGTTTCCAAAGGTTGACTATACCTTTCCTCTGATACCAACTATAACGACCCATACTTTAGATACATTGTTAATACTTCAAAATTGAAGCACACTTATTACAACATATGACAAAACCACAAAGGACCGTATAGGTATAGTGTCTTTAGAAACTGGGAAACATAAACAACTGGTTCATAAATCTTCTACAGTTTCTCCCATTTATTTCATCATATCTAGGGTCCCTTTTAGCATATTCTACTTAATATACATCTTCTTGACCTGGGGAAAAGAAAACATAAAAGGGTGAGCTCAAATGCTCAGAAAGGGAAAATAAAGGAAATAAAAATAATATCATATCTTTTTGAAAATCAAAACCTGCAAAAGAGATCATAATATCTTAACATGGAATAAATCATAGAAGTGAAAATGAGATCCCCATAATCATAACATAAAACTTGAAACTTTGTGGCATGCACACATAATCTTGGAAAATCATTTCTTGTTAGTCATGACTCATTGCCAAGACTATCTTAGTGGACAAAGTCCCTTTTTGAATTGAGTAACCCTCGTTTCAGTCCTGTTTCACTGAACCGGTATAACCTACCGTTCCAGCCCTGTCTATCTCATGAGATATAAAATCTTTACCCAATGCATTGGACGGAGATATAGGTCCCACCCATCTTATAATGAATCCTTTCTTATGTGTTCCACATAATCATAAATCATACATCATCGCATAACCCATGTAATAAATATGGGATTCTTAAACAACATGACATCATAAAACAATTCATATAAGATAAAGGAATTCATAAAAATATTTCCATCACAACATAATCAAATCCATGTAATAATAGGGATAAAAACAGAACCCTTTTATTATCTTAGATGGAAAATAATTTTGATAAAATACTTGAACTTCATTCTTGAGGAAAATATCCTTTCTACTTCAAAAACACTTTTCCTTTCTTAACATGTCATACAATTTTAAAATAAAATAAGTTGATTAAAAATAAACTTGAATACTTGTAAAGGAAGCTTCTTGGAAATAATTTTTTAGAAATCCATTCATGCCGTATAAGTTAAAAAAAACATTCTTCGTACTTTTGTCGGAAAAGTCAAAAAGTACCTCGTACGAAAAATGACAAAAGATTCCTTTCATACATATTACTAAAAACTCACCGAAGGGTAAAAATGGATTTAAAAAATTGTAGGTGGATGGAAATAATATTACATATTGATGAAACATGGATGTGGATGATAAAATACACCCCAGTAAATACTTACGAATAAACAATCTCGGATAAAAATGAGATTGTGATATTTCCCTTACCTTAGGTCCGATTTGCTTTGTACGTGTCTGAAGCTCCTGTATAATGGTCTAAATAATGTTATTGACTTATTCCAGAATCATACATATTGATATGATATCATATATGGTCATATTCTTAGCTTCTTGTTAGTAATATTTCATTGTTACTTGTTACTCTGGTCTTTATTGCCTTTTGTTCTTATGCGTGTTTTGCCGAATAAATTCTTATTCTTCTTTTAAGGTTATAGATACCTTATATCCAGAATGGTATTAGCGTAACATATATCATATTTATTCATTCAATTCATTTATATAATTACTATGTAATGATGATCATGTAGAACGAGTCGCATCACATCGTGGAGACGGTATTCCATACGTACGCACGAGTGATGATATCGTTCCTATGATCGTGGAACTGTGTTGGAGTATATATATATTATTTAAGTATCAATATTACTTTATAATAATCATAAATAGTTACTCATTACACCATTATACCCATCCTTGTAAAGTGATGGTGGAAAAATAGATTACACCACGGCGTGGAGATGGTATTCCGTACGTACGCACGCGCGGTGATTTCATTTTTCCGTGGGATGGATAGAAGGTGAATTAGGGTTGTTTCATATTTATAATAACATATCAGTATGTAAGTAATACTGATGTTATTACTTTATCATGAAACAACTAAAGAAGAAGAAGTTGAAGAAGAAAGAAATTGAAAAGATCGGTAATGGATATTACCTCTTCTTTGGAACGCTTCTTTGAATCCTTCACTTAGGGAACTAATATTGGTCTTTGAAGAAGACCAGGACCTCTAGGATTATTCTAGGGAAGTTGAGAGGAGAAAATGGCAGGGGTTGGCCGAGCTTGAGTGCTCAATTTGGTGTGAGGAGGAGGGGGAGGAGGTGCCCTTTTATAAGGGAGGAGAGGGGCACCTTAGGAATATCTCAAAATATTATTTTATATTAAAGTCAAAATCGGTTTATAATGGTTCCAAAGGGTCTTATTTCGAAGATAAGGTGGGTATGGGTCGAAATCCTATCAACCAATAGGATTTAGACAAGTTTAGGGTACTATTTTAACCTTATCAATTAGATTTAACTCTAAGTTAAATAATTTAACTTTTACCGTGTCTTTTTGTTTTCTTTCACTATATGGTTAATACACTTACTATAACATGCCAAACGAACCCCAAATTGCTTATTATTAATATATATATCCTTATCTAAGTAATTTGGCCGAACATTATATTTTTAGGAATACAATAACAATTAATAATATAATATTTGATTTAAAAACTATTTTGTGTCAATTTTGACACTATTTGATATATGATTTTTGTGAAAGTCATAACAGAATTATATGTTCAAACCAAGTTGATTAAATCAACATTAATATATCATAGTAACCTATAAAATTAGTTTAATTCATAAAAAGTCTCAAATTACATTCATTTGAGCATTTATAACATCAATTATGTTAATATTTCCTTAAAAGGGTAATTACTGCATCATCGTTGTGTCTTAAATAAATTAATTTATTTAAAGTCTAAAAATTATAAATAAAATATCATTATGTAGGAAATAGTTTTAGATTTCTAAGGAATATTTATAGTCGAATTTATCTTATGTATAACCCCATATTAAAAATGATTTACTTATTAAATTTTGATTTTAACTATTTTAACCCTTCTTTAAATAAATTAATAATAAATGTCCTAATCTAATCCAAGTGGGCCTAAATGGTCATATTTTATTCCTAAGTTTGTTTTTGGTCGAATTAAACTTATCCAATAGAATTAGGACATGTGTTAGGGTAATATTAATATCATATTTACCCTTAGTTACCCTATTTACTATTAACCGCGGTAAAAAAAATAAAAAGTTACTATTCACCAAAAAATTATTTTTATCTCATTAAACCAAATTTTACTTACTGATATCAACCGTGTCTGTCGGATTTTTGAAATTCCATTCACAGAAGCGGTAAAATTAATTTTTATGCAAAATTCAGTTTTTAACCTACCACTTAGTTGTTTCACTATTCATCAAAAATTGAAAGTTTTAAGAAAAATACCAAAATTTCACCCTAGGCTAATTTCTATATTCTGAGTCCAAAAATGAAGTCCATTTTGAAAAATAAAATTTATGAAATTTCAAAAAGTGGTTATTACTATTCATAACAGCTAGTTTTAATAGCATATTGTTGTTTAGTGAAACTCGGTATTGCGTACGATGCAAGCTATCGAGGAAGGTCGCGATTGCGTGTAAAGAAAGCCAAGCATGTGTTGTGTAGAAAAATATTCCTTTGATGATTTATATAACATAAAAGTCTCGGGTGTTACATTGGTCTTCCTCAAAGACCAATTTTAGTGCCCTAAGAGGAGGTCTCAAAGAGGCGCTTCAAAGAAGAGGTAATGTCCGTTACCGATTTTTTTAACTTTATTTCTTCTTCCACTTATTATTCTTTAGTTGTTTCATTATGAATTAATAACATCAGTATAAATCATATACTGATATGTTATTATAATTATGAAACAACCCTATTTCACCATCTATCCATCCTACGGAAAACGAAATCACCACGCGTGCGTACGTACGGAATACCGTCTCCACGCCGTGGTGAAATCTGTTTTTCCACCAACACCATACATGGATGGGTATAATGGTGTAAAGAATAACTATATATGGTTATTATAACATCATACTGATTCTGATATATTATACCATCCACTCCAATTATATTCAATAATTATGGGAATGATATCATCACTCGTGCATACGTACGAACTACCGTCTCCACGACGCGATGAGATTCATTTTCCATGTTAACCATACATGAATGATCATAAAGTATATATAATGAATAATAATGAAATATATGAAATAATAATGATACTGGATTTATGTATATATATATTTATGTCATCTACTTAATTCTACTCAATTCAATAAAGAAACGAAAACAGCGTTCATGCGTACGTACGGCCTACCATCTCCATGAACGGTGTATTTCTTTCCATTTATAGATCCATTATATATATGTATATTCTGAATATATATTATATATAAATCATGTTTTACATTCTGGATTTAAGTAATCATGATCTAAGTAATCATATGAATAATTACAAGTTAAAACATGAACGACAAATGAGACGATTTTACCCAAAACGGTACTTTAACATGAATTTACAAAAGAACGGGTAATATAAAGTCATAAGTGAACCATATATGATATAATAACAATGAATATGATTATTCAATAAGTCAATGACATTATTTAAATCATTATACAGTAGGTTCGGACACTTATGAAGCGAATCGGACCTAAGGTAAGGGAAATATCACAATCTCATTTTTATCCGAGATTGTTTATACTTTGAAATTTACTAGGGTGTATTTTATCATCCACATCCATGTTTCCTCAATATGTAATATTATTTCCATCCACCTACAATTTTTTAAATCCAATTTTACCCTTCGGTGAGTTTTTAGTAAAATATATGAAAAGAATCTTTTGTCGTTTTTCGTACGAGGTACTTTTTGACTTTTCCGACAAATGTACGAGAAGAATGTTTTTTTAACTTATACGGCATGAATAGATTTTTAAAACATTATTTCCAAGAAACTTCCTTTACATGTTTTCAAGTTTATTTTTAATCAACTTTTTTTAGTTTAGAATTGTATGACATGTTAAGAAAGGAAAAGTTTTTTTTGAAGTAGAAAGGATATTTTCCTCAAGAATGAAGTTCAAGAGTTTTATCAAAATTATTTTCCATCTAAGATAATATAGGGTTCTGTTTTTATCCCTATTATTACATGGATTTGATTATGTTGTGATGGAAATATTTTTATGAATTTCTTTATCTTATATGAATTGTTTTATGATGTCACGATGTTTAAGATTCCCATTTTTATTACATGGGTTATGCAATGATGTATGATTTAAGATTTTGTGGCACACATAAGAATGGTATCATTATGAGATGGGTAGGACCTATATCTCCCTCCAATTAATTGGGTAAAGATTTTATATCTCATGAGATAGACATGGCTGGAATGGTAGGTTATACCGGTTCAGTGAAACAGGACTGAAACGAGG
Source organism: Viscum album (assembly GCA_963277665.1). Lineage (NCBI taxonomy): Eukaryota > Viridiplantae > Streptophyta > Magnoliopsida > Santalales > Viscaceae > Viscum > Viscum album. Next base: position 1,509,554,331 of record OY728161.1, read on the forward strand.
AGTGAACTCGGTTCAGAAATGGACTTTGTCCACTAAGATAGTCTTGGCAATGAGTCTTGACTAATAAGAAATGATTCTATATGATTATGTGTGTATGCCAAAAAGTTTCATTTTTTAATTTATGATTATTGGGATTACATTTCACTACTATGATTTATCCCATGTTATGAAATTATGATCTCTTTTGCAGGTTAAGATTTCCAAAAGATATGTTCTTATAAATATGATGTGATTGATATTTCTTTTGTTTACCCTTACTGAGCATTTGAGCTCACCCTTTTATGTTTTCTTTTCCCTAGGATATAAATAAAGGATTTATGTTTTAAAAAAAAGAAGATCTTTATGGGAGATGTTGAAGATCTTTCACCACGATTAGAAGATTATATTCCGAGTTTCCAAAGACACTAAACTGTTACGGTCCTTATGTGTGTGTTTTTGTTATGTACTAAGTATTCCACAAAAGTAATGTAATGTCTATGTACGTCAAGATTCGGGTCTCTATAGTTGGTATCAGAGGAAAGGTTTAGTCAACCTTTGGAAATTAGGATGCGAGAACATTAGTGAGATCCCTAGAGATATTTCTAAGGTATGTCTAGGGATGTACTTAAGGATAAGTATACGTATAGGATATAGTCTTAGAACTACGGTAACAATCTTAGAATTTAACCCAAGATGTTAGATATTGAGGTTGCTCCCCTTTACTATGTTGTTTTCCCTAGCATGATTTTTGCCTCTCATACTATTCTTTTTGGGTTTTAGAAAATGGATGGAAACAAGATGATTCAAGATAATGGAGGATATGATGGACAATGGAATGATATTCTTCATGACAAACCAAATGAAATGGGATTTGGAAGTCCAAACATCATTATTATGCCGAATCAGCAATCTCATAATATGATCAATAAACTCAAATTTGGTAAGTTTCCTGACTCAGCTAATAAGAGAAAGATGGAGTTTCATGATGATCATAGAGGAAAGAAAGTTCAATTTACCCTATGTAAATAATGTGGGAAGAGGCATCAAGGAGAATGTTTCAAAGGAACTGGAAGATGCTTTGGGTGTGGAAAAGAAGGACATAAATCCAGTAAGTGCAAAGGAAAAGGTTCAGTTAACACCATGGATGAGGATAATGGTATTGCTACGACATCAACAATGGTTAAATGTTTTAAATGTGGAATGTACGGGAATTATGCAAACCAATTCCCTAAGGGAAAGTCTCATGAAGAGAATCAGTACGGTCATATGAGTAGTATTTATGTTGATGATGATGAAGAGACTACAAATGACATGTGAGTTGAAAGAATTGGTGAAGCTCAGTCAATGGTTTAAGAAGGTAGTGGAATGATTACATGTTTATAAAGTTTAATGTTGTATAAGTAATCTCATGGTACTATGGAATAAAGAGACATCTAAGGATTGTTACACTGTTGTCTTTCCTTGAGTTTTGAAAGTGTATGATTAATGGTACCAGTATCCATTAAAGGATATTCAGATATTTTTGGAATATAGATGATATGCGCATAATGAAGGGAAGTAGAAAATTAAATGTTTGATAGTATTCATGAGCTCATGACTGATTTAAGGAGAAGGTTATGTAATGGATTGAGTATATAGAATTTTTGGATTTTGGTATGTGGAAAGAGTTAACTTTTGACAGCATTCATGTTTTCACTAAGGTTTAATGGGTATTCATTTTTTAAGAGAATACATGATTAAGGTATTCACATGATTGGAATGTGACCAACAAGATATATGGGGGATAAATGATGGTATTCACATGCTTGGTTGATGACATTTCAAGTAATCATTTTCTTTATATTATGATCTTGGACCGAAGTATTTTAGATAAGCCTAAATATTGGAATGGATTATGTTGGAAATAAGTTAGTATTATTTAATGATATAGCTTTTGATATTATATAGTTTTAGAAAAAGGACAACCTGCAGGACGGGAGACAGCCCATCGCGTCGGACAAGGCCGTGGGAATCGAACCCACAATCGAAGTACGACTGGCCTTTATCGCCTACCACTGGCCTACAGGAAGTCCCTGTTTAGTAGAAACTAGTTTTATTATATTAAGCAGTATGATATATGAAGTATAAGTCCATTTTAGGAACCATATATCATTAATCTCACTATATATGGACTTATGTATTTTTTTGATAACTTTTCTAACCTTTTGTTTGAGACAGATGGAATGACCCATCATTCTATCACATGATCTGCTAACACATCACGAATGACAAATTCAACTTCATTTATTTAAGAGATGAAGTGGAAATTGTCCAAAGAACGACCAACGGTGAGACTATACCAAAATCACGAAAGTATTTCTTCTAATTCCAATTTCATCAACTTTAGGGAAACGATCTTGAAAACCAAAAATGTTGTCCTAGTGCTCTTATATCTGATGAATCAGATGGTACCTTAGATCATCACAAATTTATAGCTTTTTGATTGTTGGCTTTTCCATAGCCATGTTCTCTACCACTCTCCATCAGAACATGATGGTTAGATTTCTCTTCCATATCCATATTTTCGCCTATGTGGAAACCTAGTGATTAGTTTATTTGGGTAACCGTTACGTTTCATACTTTTTTTTTAAATATTGGTTTTGGTATTCCTTTTTACAATGTGGGTTTCTATTAAATAAACTTTCTAGTAGTAAACCATTTATAACCCCGACGAATTTTGAGGGCGAAATTCATTTTAAGGGGGGTAGAATGTAACACCTCGAGATTTTATGAAAAATATTCTTTTTAATTTCATTAATGTCTTGTGTTGTACGCTACACCAAAAGAAGCTTGCAGAACACGCATCCTTGACTTGCCTTGCATTACATGCAATCACGACCTTCCTCGATAGCGTGTGTAGTACGTAATACCGAGTTTCACTAAACAACGATATGCTATTAAAATATTATTAAAACTAGCCATTATGAATAGTAATAACCACCTTTTAAAATTTTAGAAATTTTATCTCTCAAAATGGACTTCATTTTTGGATTCGGAGTATCGAATTTAGCCTAAGGTGAAATTTTGGTACTTTTCGGATAACTTTCATATTCTGATGAATAGTGAAAATTACTAAATTTTAATTAAAAACAACTTTTTTAATCGAAATAATTAATAGTGATAAATTATTAATTTGAGTGGTTTTAAAGTATATTTATAATATCTTTTTACAATTTAATACAATGTTGTTCATTGGAAGTAATTTCACATTTAAACCAGACATAAACAAGTGTCAATCTTTTGATAGTTATTATCTCTTAAGAACACGCTATTTGTTTTGACGACGGGAATTAATTTTTAAATTAGTTAATGTAACTGATATGTTTTGAATTTGGTAAAATAGGCATCATTTTTGAGTTCATAATATCAAATATAGCTTAGGCCTAATTTTTGGTATTTTTCTGGAAACTTTCATTTTTTGATGAATAGTGAAACCACTAAGTGGTAGTAAAAAAAATGAATTTTTCATAAAACTTAATTTTACCGCTTCTATGAGTGGAATTTAAAAAATCCAAGAGACATGGTTGATGTCAGTAAGTAAAATGTGGTGCAATGAGATGAAAATAATTTTTGGTGAATAGTAACTTTTTACTTTTTTTTACCACGGTTAAAAGTAAATAGGGTAATTAAGGGTAAAAATGTTATTATTATTACCCTAAAACATGTCCTAATTCTATTGGATAAGTGTAATTCGACCAAAAACAACCTTAGGAATAAAATATGATCATTTAGGCCCACTTGGATTAGATTAGGACATTTATTATTAATTTATTTAAAGAAGGGTTAAAATAGTTAAAATCAAAGTTTAATAAGTAAATCATTTTTAATATAGGGTTATACATAAGATAAATTAGACTATAAATACTCATTAGAAATATAAAAAGATTTCGTACATAATGGTATTTTATTTGTAATTTTTAGACATTAAATAATTTAATTTATCTATGACACAATGATGATGCAATAATTATCTTATTAATGAAATATTGATATAATTGATGTTATAAATACCCAAATAAATGTAATTTGAGACATTTTATGAATTAAACTAATTTTCTAGGTTAATATGACATGTTATTATTGATTTAATTAACTTTTTTCTAACTAATCATTCTGTTATAACTTTCACAAAAATCAATTATTAAATAGTGTCAAAATTGATATAAATTAGTTTTTAAAACAAATATTATATTTTTAATTGTTATTTTATTCCTAAAAATTTAAGGTTCGGCCAAATGACTTAGATAAGGTTATATATATTAATAATAAACAACTTGGGGTTCGTTTGGCTTCTTATAGTAAGTTTATTAACCTTATAGTGTAAGAACACAAGAAGACACGATAAAAGTAAAATTATTTAACTTAATGTTAAATATAAATGATAAGGTTAAAATAAGAACCTAAACTTGTCTAAATTCTATTTTATGAGATTATTTCGACCCATACCCACCTTATCTTCGAAATAAATCAATTTTAAGCTATTTAAAACCGAACTTGAATTTGTAATAAAATAATATTTTTAGTTATTCCAAAGGTGCCCCTCTCCTCCCTTATAAAAGGGCACCCCATCCCTCTCTTCCTCACACCACTTTGAGCCTTAAAGCTCAACCAAAATCTGACAAATTCTCTTCTAAACTTCCCTAGAAACATCCTATAGGCTTTGGTCTTCCTCAAAGACCAATTTTAGTTCCCTAAGATGAGGTCTCAAAGAGGCGCTTCAAAGAAGAGGTAATGTTCGTTACCGATTCTTTTAACTTTATTTCTTCTTCCACTTCTTCTTATTTAGTTGTTTCATTGTGAAGTAATAACATCAGTATAAATCATATACTGATATGTTATTATAATTATGAAACAACCCTATTTCACCATCTATCCATCCTATGGAAAACGAAATCACCACACGTGCGTACGTACGGAATACCGTCTCCACGCCGTGGTGAAATCTATTTTTCCACCAACACATTAAATGGATGGGTATAATGGTGTAAAGAATAACTATATATGGTTATTATAACATCATACTGATTCTAATATATTATACCATCCACTCCAATTATATTCAATAATTATGGGAATGATATCATCGCTCGTGCGTACGTACGGACTACCGTCTCCACGACGCGATGAGATTCATTTTCCATGTTAACCATACATGAATGATCATAAAGTATATATAATGAATAATAATGAAATATATGACATAATAATGATACTAGATTTATGTATATATATATATTTATGTCATCTACTTAATTCCACTCAATTCAATAAAGAAACGAAAACAGCGTTCATGTGTACGTACGACCTACCGTCTCCATGAACGGTGTATTTCTTTACATTTATCGATCCATTATATATATGTATATTCTGAATATATATTATATATAAATCATGTTTTACATTCTGTATTTAAGTAATCATGATCTAAGTAATCATATGAATAATTACAAGTTAAAACACGAACGACAAATGAGACGATTTTACCCAAAATGGTACTTTAACATAAATTTACAAAAGAACGGGTAATATAAAGTCATAAGTGAACCATATATGATATAATAAAAATGAATATGATTCTTTAATAAGTCAATGACATTATTTAAATCATTATACAGGAGGTTCGGACACTTACGAAGCGAATCGGACCTAAGGTAAGGGAAATATCACAATCTCATTTTTATCCGAGATTGTTTATACTTTGAAATTTATTGGGGTGTATTTTATCATCCACATCCATGTTTCCTCAATATGTAATATTATTTCCATCCACCTACAATTTTTTAAATCCAATTTTACCCTTCGGTGAGTTTTTAGTAAAATATATGAAAAGAATCTATTGTCGTTTTTCGTACGAGGTACTTTTTGACTTTTCCGACAAATGTACGAGAAGAATGTTTTTTTTAACTTATACGGCATGAATGGATTTTTAAAACATTATTTCCAAGAATATTAATTTAAATGTTTTCAAGTTTATTTTTAATCAACTTCTTTTAGTTTATAATTGTATGACATGTTAAGAAAGGAAAAGTTTTTTTTGAAGTAGAAAGGATATTTTCCTCAAGAATGAAGTTCAAGAGTTTTATCAAAATTATTTTCCATATAAGATAATATAGGGTTATGTTTTTATCCCTATTATTACATGGATTTGATTATGTTGTGATGGAAATATTTTTATGAATTCCTTTATCTTATATGAATTTTTTTATGATGTCATGATGTTTAAGATTTCCATTTTTATTACATGGGTTATGCAATGATGTAAGATTTAAGATATTGTGGAACACATAAGAATGGTATCATTATGAGATGGGTGGGACCTATATCTACCTCCAATGCATAGGGTAAAGATTTTATATCTCATGAGATAGACATGGATGGAACGGTAGGTTATACCGGTTCAGTGAAACAGGACTGAAACGAGGAGTGAACTCGGTTCAGAAATGGACTTTGTTCACTAATATAGTCTTGGCAACGAGTCTTGACTAATAAGAAATGATTATCTATGATTATGTGTGTATGCCACAAAGTTTCATGTTTTAAGTTATGATTATTGGGATTACATTTCACTACTATGATTTATCCCTTGTTATGAAATTGTGATCTCTTTTGAAGGTTAAGATTTCCAAAAGATATGTTCTTATGAATATGATGTGATTGATATTTCTTTTGTTTACCCTTACTGAGCATTTGAGCTCACCCTTTTATGTTTTCTTTTCCCCAGGATATAAAGAAAGGATTTAGGTTTTAAAAAAAATAAGATCTTTATGGGATATGTTGAAGATCTTTCACCACGATTAGAAGATTATATTCCGAGTTTCCAAAGACACTAAACTATTACGGTCCTTGTGTGTGTGTTTTTGTTATGTACTAAGTATTCCGCAAAAGTAATGTAATGTCTATGTACATCAAGATTCGGGTCTCTACATGTCCTACCCTCATTGGATGTGTCATGGCCGACCAAGACAATCCATGGGTCAACTTGGGGACCCCATGGAGCCACTTTGGTTGGAAAATGACATAAATATCTTTTTATTTAATGTTAAAGTAAAAATGACACAAACATGAGATGTTTTACAAAAACAATTTTTACAAGGGGTTATAAAAGTCTTATTTTTGACTATAAATAGTCATTGGAAATCTAAAAAAATTTCCTACATCATAGTTTTTTTTTATAATTTTTAGACATTAAATAAAATAAATTATTTATAACATCATGATGATGCAGCGATGACCTCATTATTTAACGATTTAAATAAAATGGAAAGATAATGTAATATGTAAGACCTAAACATGTCCAAAACCTATTGGATGAGTGGATTTCGAACCCTTATCACCTTATCCTCGAAATACATCAATGTGGGACCTTTAAAATCTGAAACTCTTTTGAAAATAAAGTAACATTTTGTAACTTTACAAGAGTGCCCCTCCTCTCCTCTTATAAAAGGCCCCCACCTCTACCTCCTTACCCACACTCCCAAAGCCTTTGTCTCATCCAAACCCTACCCATTTTGTCTCTCCACTTCCCTATATTACTACTTGAAGCCTCAGTTTGGGCAGAAGTCTTCCCAAGGAAGCCTTTGAGCTCAAACCAAAGGGAGTTACCCGATTTTAAGGTAATGTCTTCACTTGTGTCCTTTTGTTTTATTTTGCTTCTCCAACCCCCTAAACTCTTTTTATTAATTTATTTTGTAACAAATACAGTATCTTAAATATACTAGGATGTTGTTATAAGAAGTATTAGAGCTAAAATTACACACACCTACATCTAATGGTTAAAGAACATACTGTTTCTGTGGATGGCGAATTTCTGCCTCCCGAAACAATGATTGTTTAACATTATTCTAACACCTTCAAAGGTGGCCATTAAGATGACACTATATTTATATATGATATCTAATATGTTTATTTTTTACTTAAGCTTCTGTATTTTTCATTTATGGCATACCTTTATGGTTTCCATTATGGGTAAACGCGATATCTTCATTTAAGGAAGTGCGGACTACCGCCCCCTCAAAGTGATTTGATTCGTTAATACCAAATGTGGTACGTATAAAAGATATATTTAATGATATTATATATGATACCATACTGGAATTAAAATGCTATTATGTATCATTATGTTTTAATTCCATTAAATATGAAATAGAAATGGAAGTAGCGTTCATGCGTACGTACGGCTTACCGTCTCCATGAACGGTACATTTCATTTCTTATCTCAAAATGTTATGTAATATTATAAGTACATATATATAATGGATATATATGTAATACATTACATCTAAATTATGGATATCATTCTGTAATTATAACATATATATATATATATATATATCTCTTTTTTTTTAATTCCATTAATATGACAAAAAAATGAAAGTAGCATTCATGCGTACGTACGACCTACCGTCTCCATGAAAGGTGCTTTTCGTTTTTTATCTCCAAATGATATGGAATAGTATAAAATGAATATTTAATGGATATATATGATATTTTAATCATTAATACTATTCTGGAAATTATTTACTTATAACTACATGGGAAATCTTTTTTCAAACAAGTTCATTTTTGACTCATGTACCAAACATCGGCAAAAACATCTGATATGAACTAACATTATTAAACAATTATTATAACATTATAATATGTGATATGAACTGAATAATAATCTCTAAATGGGGTAATTAGGCAATTATTAATTGACCAAAGTTTATTATTCAGGAATATAAAGAAACGAACAAGACAAGTTGGACTTGAGGTAAGGGATCCTACTCCTATCTTTCTTTTTAAGTACACTCTTTTATGTCATTCCTTCTAAGCTCATCTTTCTTGTTATTGGGATGTTATTTTATATTACTCTTACTGTAATTTTTATGTTCATATGATGAGAGACCATATTCTCTCTCATCAATCCATTTTGGAAGTTTTGAGTGGCGCTGTTAGGCTGCTGAATTTTTGTAAGAGATCTAACCTCTCTCTTTCTCTTTAAGTACTCTCCTTTATGTCACTTCTTTTAAGCTCCTCTTTGTTATGATGGGGGATGTTCTTTTATATTACTCTTGCTGTACATTTTATTGTAATGTGATGAGATACCCTATTTGATCTCATCAATCCATTTTTGGAAGTTTTAAGTGGCACCGTTAGGCTGCCGAGTTTTCGTAAGGGATTTTTCATCTCACTTTTATTCCCGTGAGATTTATGCTACATTTTCCACAATTTACTTTGATTGGTGTATGTACTGACAATTATTTTATTCATTGTGTAATATTATTTCATTTATGAGTATTTACATCAATGTTGTATTGTCCTTCTTTCACGGGGCGTATGTTTCGAAAGATACCCATGTCGGTAAGGGAACCTTTCACCCTCCTCTTTTTAAAAGACTTATTTTGTTATGTCTTTTAATTCACATAATATTATTTTGGTATATGTTCTTTTATATCCTTATTGATGTAAATTTTATGTCCAAGTGATGAGATACCCTTTTTATCTCTCATCAACTCTTTTTCTGAATTTTGAAGTGACGCCGTTAGGCTGTCTAATTATTGCAAGGGAACTTCTTAACCCAATTTCGATTCTTTGGGATAAACTTGTACACCTTGAATATGTCGTTCTATGATTATGTGTGAATTTCCTATGATTGTTTTACACTTAATACCGACTTATATTTCGTGTATTCGTTTGTCACACATAGTTATGTAATTGATTTATCCTTAATCAAAGGATACCGTCTTTGTATGGGACTTCGTCTCAATCTCCTTTCATTGAGGCATATTTTGTTTTATACACAACCTTATTTTATACGGTGTATAAACCCCTTTGAATTTTACGTTTATCCAAAAGGAATCTTTTTTATACTAAGCGTTTTACTAAACGACAAAAGGGAATGTTTTTGTCGTACGTATGCGGCGACAATGACTTCTCCGCCGCCATGACCATTATTTGAGTTTCGGTTTCCTCTACAATGCATACCTTTTTTAAAAGAAAAATAAATAACATGTTTTAATTTTCTTTTGTTTTGGTATTGAAAATGGTTTTCATGTTTTTTTTTATATCAATGTGTTGTATTGATATCTTGTGATTGAAAGGTAGAAATGTTATGTTTCCTTTATGCATGTTTTATGTGATACGATTATGTTGAGGTTCTTGGGAATTATTATGAAGACGGGTGGTTCCGTGATAAACTAAGGGCGGGTGAGCCCGATATATCTCTCCAATGCATTGTGTAACGTGAAGGAGTGAAATGTTAAGGTTTCTCCGAAGAGATTTAGGGAATATACTGTGGTGGGTATTCCAAACGTAACCAAGAGGGTTACTCCCTACGTAAGAATGTTATGAATGCCTAAAGTTACCTTTTATGTCTTATGATTTATATGATTAATTCATGATTTTATAAGGTATGTTAAAGTTCCTATGTTTTATGGGTATAGTATGATTTCATTCTTATGTATATATGAACTCATGTTTCCTTTACATATTTTTATAACCCTTACTGAGCTTTTTATTCTCAACCCAAGTTTTTGAAATGTTTTTCACAGGTCAAGGGAAAGGTACATGATGTGATGATAGTGTCAAGGATGTGTCAAGAAAGAATCCATGTTTTATTTTAAATATGTTTCCGTTGATGGGAAGAATGAATACTATCTTTTATGTAACCACTTTGTTTAAATGTGGAATGTAATGCAAGTTTCATGATCTAATTCTCTAAAACTCTAAACTTGAAAAGATCCTCAATGTGTAATATTGTAATAACTCAATATTAAGTAAGGTTTAAGGCTGGGGCCTTATATTTTGGCTGATCCAAAAGGATTTGAATGTGTGAATTAGTGAGAAGGGGGAGTGCCCTTTTATAAAAGGGGTGAGGGAACCTTTGGAAAAGATAGAAATATTATTTTATAATAAATTCATATTCGGTTTATAATGGCTACAATGTGGATTATTCAAAGTCTAAGGTGGGGATGGGTCGAAATAATTTCAAACAATAGAATTTAGACAGGTTTGGGTTATTATATTAACATTATCTTTTAGTTTTAACTCTTAGTTAATTAGTTTGACATTTACCATGTCACTTTGTATTTTTATAATATATAGTTAATAAACATACTATATACATCCAAGAAACCCCCAAGTGGTCCATTAATGATACACCTATAATTATATAAGTATCTTGGAAAACTTTAGATTTTTAGGAATTGAATATCAATTAATAATATAATATTTGTTTTAAAAACTCTTTTATGTCAATTTTGACACTATTTGGTATCTGATTTTTGTGACAATCATAAAAGCATTATTACTTCGAAAAAACATAATTACATCAATACTAACATGTCATATTAACCTGTAAAATTAGTTTAATTCATAAATAGTCTCAAATTAAATTTATTTGGATATTTGTAATATCAATTATTTTAATATTTTATTAATTAGGTAATTACTGCATCACCATTGTGTCATAAATAAATTAAATTATTTAATGTATAAAAATTATAAATAAAATACCATTATGTAGGAAATTTTATTATATTTGTAATTAATATTTACAATTGAATTTATCTTATGTATAACCCTATATTAAATATGTTTTAGTGATTAAACTTTGATTTTAACTCTTTTAACTCTTCTTTGAATTAAATAATAATAAATGTCCTAATCTAATCCAAGTGGACCTAAATGATAATATTTTATTCCTAAGGTTGTTTTTGGTCTAGCTACGCTTGACCAATAGAATTAGGACATGTGTTAGGGTAATATTAATATCATTTTTACCCTTAATTATCCTATTTACTTTTAACTGTTGTAAATAAAAGTAAAAAGTTACTATTCAAAAAAATATTTTTATTTTATTGAACCACATTTTACTCCTTGATATTAACCATGTATCTCGGATTTTCAAAATTCCACTCACAGAAGCGGTAATATTAAGTTTTATGTGAATTTTCAAATTCTCCTAGGAGGTGGGTAAAAGACGGTGAAAAGTTCAATAAAATTTTTATATATCTAAAATTATTCTAAACTAACTCCAATGAATTACATTGAACATATATAGGTATTATGTATCTATTTTGAAATTAATTAAATTTAAATAAAATAAATAATTATTTAAATAAAAAGTCAGTTTTAACCAATAACTCAGTGTTTTTCACTATTCATCAAAAATTGAAAGTTTTCAGAAAAATACCAAAAATTCACCCTAGGCTAATTTTGATATTCCGAATCCAAAAATGAAGTCCATTTTGAAAGATAAAATTTATAAAATTTCAAAAATTGGGTATTACTATTCATAACTGCTAGTCTGATTGGTTGTGGTGTGTGTTAGAACTCGAGATTGCGTACAACACACGCTACTGTATTATTCAAAGACAAGCATATCGTGGAAGCTTGGGGTGTTACATTCTCTCCTCCTTCAAATAATCTCGTCCTCGAAATTTCTAGAAAATTACTGTATAAAAAGACTCAGGTGATTCTTCATCATAAGTTCCTCGGGTTCCCACATTGCCTCTTCCATCTTAAGGTTTCTCCATAGAACTTTTACCAGACGAGTTGTCTGGTTTCTCAGTACTTGTTCTCTGGTATCAAGAATCCTGATGGGATCTTTGCAATAAGACAGATCGGGTTCCAGTTCTAATTCCTCATAAGTGAGTACATGTGTTGGGTCAGACATGTATTTCCTCAACAGTGATACGTGGAACACATCGTGAACTTTGGAGAGACTTGGCGGCATTGCCAAATGGTAAGCTACAGCCCCAATTCATTCTATAATTTCGAAAGGTCCAATGTACCTGGGACTCAATTTACCTTTCTTACTGAAACGTATAACTCCCTTCCATGGAGATACCTTCAAGAAAACATGATCTCCTACCTAAAATTCCAAATCCTTCCTTAGGTTATCGGCATAGCTCTTCTGCCTACTTTGAGCTGCTTTAATGTGGTTTTGGATTACCTTCACCTTTTCCATCATTTCCTCTACCAGTTATGGACCTATGAGTTTTCTTTCACCAACGTCATTGTTTCGGTGCGGATGTGCGTCGGGTTTCTGTTCCGACGCTGTTCCGCCAGGACGCGTTCGCGCGTGCACCCGTCGACCGGAGGGGATGGGCGCGCGTGGCTTGTGGTCCCGCAGTCCCGCTTTCCAAGGGCGGGCGGCATTCGTCCCTTATTCAGGGGCGTCTGCTCCTTGATCGAAACCGGGATGATGGGATGTCGGCTCCTCTTTCCGTGGACGTCTCCTCGGAACTCGTCGCCTAATCCGGGTCTCCCTCATAGATTTAAGAATGTTCGTGAATCTCGTTCCCGGCGCCATGTCTCCATGGAGACCGGTTAATTACGCTGCCTCCGCCCGGACGCTCCAAGGGGTCTGGTCGGGGCAGCAACCTGCGGTGAGGAGACCGGGTGGCTCCGGGTGTTGGGGGCGTGTCTTAACACTGCAACTCTGCATGTCTACCTTCCATCCCTAATAGGGCTTATCGAAGGCGTGATGGCCTGAGGCATCCTGCACTGGGTGCGGGGAACTGTATCACCTGAGGTTTTCCTCAGCTTCCCATGTTTAACACGGGGTATGCCGCGAGTTTAACGTCCAGCGGGGACGGCATCGGACTGATCAACACGAGAAGTGGATCAGATGACAGAACCCCTTGCGGGGAACCTCCGACGCTGGGGCCAGCATATGGGCGGCTTCCCGAGTGAAGTGGAGTGGAATGAAATGGCATGACCCCACCGGGATGTGGCGGCCCGGGTAAGGATCAGGATGGATGATGGAGTGAAGAGCTTGGACCCCGTAGGGGATTCCTATGTACCGCGCGTTGGTGCGGATCAAAGTCAGCGTAGTTCGAATATACAGTTTAACGTCATGCTGGCCGTCGGCAAGACGACTCACGAAGAGGTCGAGGCCGCCGGGCGGAGGATTGAACCGAACCACCTCGCACAGAGGGGGATGGAACGGCCGGGTGGATCACAGTTTCACGTCATGCTGGACGCTGAAAGGAGAAAAGGGAAGTGGGGAAGCACAATGGAGATACACATGTGCAGTCTCCCACAGGGGAGGATTCATAGGTGAATCAACGCAAGTGTGAACCCAGGAGGGGTCCACTGATGGACGAACCGACGTGAATACGACCGGGACGACCAGGTGGTGGGCTTGAACCTCGGAGAGGCTTCCTACGTACCCTGTTTAGAAGACAGGGATCAAAGTCCACGTAGTTCATTCTGGAGAGAGAAATAGAAAAAGGCAGTGGGGAAGTGCAATGGAGATACACATGTGCAGTCCCCCACAAGAGCGGATTCATAGGTGAATCGACGCGACGGTGAACCCGGGAGGGGTCCACGGATGGACGAACCGACGTGAATACGACCGGGACGACCAGGTGGTGGGCTTGAACCTCGGAGAGGCTTCCTACGTACCCTGTTTAGAAGACAGGGATCAAAGTCCACGTAGCTTGTTCTGTCTGTAACACTCTACCCCCGTGGGCGAAGGCCACTCCAATCCCGACATCCCTGCAGAGACGCGCGGGTGGGGGCCACATCCAAACCGGGGGGATCCTGCGTGCGAGACACGGGATCAGGTGATGCGGACGGTTTAACGTCTTGCCGGACGAAGTACAGTTTAACGTCGTGTGTTGAGGACGAAGCGGACGGTTTAACGTCTTGCCGGACGAAGTACAGTTTAACGTCGTGTGTTGAGGACGAAGCGGATGGTTTAACGTCTTGCCGGACGAAGTACAGTTTAACGTCGTGTGTTGAGGACGAAGGTGCTTGGCAGTTTAACGTCTTGTCGCGCGGACGAAGTACAGTTTAACGTCCTGCAGGACGAATGCTGAACAGTTTAACGTCTTGTATCTCAGACGATATGCTAGGCAGTTTAACGTCGTGCAGCTTGGACGTGGTGCAGTTTAGCGTCATGTTGGACGAATGCTGAACAGTTTAACATCTTGTAGCTCGGACGATATGCTAGGCAGTTTAACGTCGTGCAGCTTGGACGTGGTACAGTTTAACGTCATGTTGGACGAATGCTGAACAGTTTAATGTCTTGTAGCTCGGACGAAGATGCTTGGCAGTTTAATGTCTTGTCGCGCGGACGAAGTACAGTTTAGCGTCCTGCAGGACGAATGCTGAACAGTTTAACGTCTTGTAGCTCGGACGATGGAGGCTAGGCAGTTTAGCGTCGTGCACCTTGGACGTGGTGGCGCCGTCGATGGGTCTGTGTCACTTCGCGCGAGCCTGGAGGGCCACACGGGAAGACAACGCACGGTGCGGGCACCCAGGATGAAGATCATCGGGCGCCACGCAGGCGGGTACCCTCAGGGGGTCAAAGGGGGCGACCCCGGCGGATTGCGCGCAAAAGATAAGCTTGGCGCGCAATACTGCGGGTCGGCGCGCAAATGGGCGGGCTGGCGCGCAATTGGGCCAGTGCTTTGCACGCGGAAGATAGATATTGCGCGCACCGGACTTCGGATAGCGCGCGGGGGCAACAGCTCATTCTTTAATTGGATGGCCACTTTGAAAAAGGGGGGGTGCGCGCAATCGGGCCGGATTGCGCGCACCCTGGGGGCAATTGCGCGCAAGAGGCTTCTTTTGCGCGCGAAGGCCTTAGGGTGAAGAAATATTCAAAGGAAAGGAGCCCAAGGGATTGCGCGCGTAGGCGAACCCCGAGGCTTTCTTGCGCGAAAGAAAGGAGGTTACCTGAAGATCGGCATTGCGCGCGGAGGGGGTTGGATTGCGTGCGCGAGAGACCTTTCGACTTCCGGCAACCTTCAAAATGTCGGGGGTCGCCTTATATTTATAGGCAACCCCAGGTGCGGAATCTAGTTCGCGGGCGCGGAATTCTCCTCGCGGGCGCGGAACCGTGGCCCGCGCGAGCACAATGGAGATACACATGTGCAGTCTCCCACAGGGGCGGATTCATAGGTGAATCGACGCAAGTGTGAACCCAGGAGGGGTCCACTGATGGACGAACCGACGTGAATACGACCGGGACGACCAGGTGGTGGGATTGAACCTCGGAGAGGCTTCCTACGTACCCTGTTTAGGAGACAGGGATCAAAGTCCACGTAGTTCGTTCTGGAGAGAGAAATAGAAAAAGGCAGTGGGGAAGTGCAATGGAGATACACATGTGCAGTCCCCCACAAGAGCGGATTCATAGGTGAATCGACGCGACGGTGAACCCGGGAGGGGTCCACGGATGGACGAACCGACGTGAATACGACCGGGACGACCAGGTGGTGGGCTTGAACCTCGGAGAGTCTTCCTAAGTACCCTGTTTAGAAGACAGGGATCAAAGTCCACGTAGTTCGTTCTGTCTATAACACTCTACCCCCATGGGCGAAGGCCACTCCAATCCCGACATCCCTGCAGAGACGCGCGGGTGGGGGCCACATCCAAACCGGGGGGATCCTGCGTGCGAGACACGAGATCAGGTGATGCGGACGGTTTAACGTCTTACCGGACGAAGTACAGTTTAACGTCATGTGTTGAGGACGAATCGGACGGTTTAACGTCTTGCCGGACGAAGTACAGTTTAACGTCGTGTGTTGAGGACGAAGCGGACGGTTTAACGTCTTTCCGGACGAAGTACAGTTTAACGTCGTGTTTTGAGGACGAAGGTGCTTGGCAGTTTAACGTCTTGTCGCGCGGAAGAAGTACAGTTTAACGTCCTGTAGGACGAATGCTGAACAGTTTAACGTCTTGTAGCTCAGACGATATGCTAGGCAGTTTAACGTCGTGCAGCTTGGACGTGGTGCAGTTTAGCGTCATGTTGGACGAATTCTGAACAGTTTAACGTCTTGTAGCTCGGACGATATGCTAGGCAGTTTAACGTCGTGCAGCTTGGACGTGGTACAGTTTAACGTCATGTTGGACGAATGCTGAACAGTTTAACGTCTTGTAGCTCGGACGAAGATGCTTGGCAGTTTAACGTCTTGTCGCGCGGACGAAGTACAGTTTAGCGTCCTGCAGGACGAATGCTGAACAGTTTAACGTCTTGTAGCTCGGACGATGGAGGCTAGGCAGTTTAGCGTCGTGCAGCTCGGACGATGCGGGAAGCGAGGTCATATTTGGAGTCGGAAGCTCATTTCGGAGGGCCCGGAAGCCTTGCGCGGAATTTTGGAGACCCGCGCGCAAAGTTGATGAGCCGCGCGCAAACCTCCCGGGATGCGCGCAATGCGCTGGGCCGGTGCGCAATTTTGCGCGCCCGTGGCCCGCGCGACTCCCTTGCGCGCCGAGCCCGATTCCGCGCCCGCGAGGAGAATTCCGCGCCCGCGAACCAGATTCCGCGCCCGGGGTTGCCTATAAATATAAGGCGACCCCCGACGTTTTGAAGGTTGCCGGAAGTCGAAAGGTATCTCGCGCGCGCAATCCAACCCCCTCCGCGCGCAATGACGATCTTCAGGTAACCTCCTTTCTTTCGCGCAAGAAAGCCTCAGGGTTCGCCTTCGCGCGCAATCCCTTGGGCTCCTTTCCTTTGAATAATTCTTCACCCTAAGGCCTTCGCGCGCAAAAGAATCCTCTTGCGCGCAATTGCCTTCGGGGTGTGCGCAATCCAGACCGATTGTGCGCACCCCCCCTTTTTTCAAAGTGGCCATTCAATTAAAGAATGAGTCGTTGCCCCCGCGTGCTATCCGAAGCCCGGTGCGTGCAATCTCTACCTTCCGCGCGCAAAGCGCTGGCCCAATTGCACGCCAGCCCGCCCATTTGTGCGCCGACCCGAGGTATTGCGCGCCAAGCTCTTCTTTTGCGCGCAATCCGCCGGGGTCGCCCCCTTTGACCCCCCTGAGGGTACCCGCCTGCGTGGCGCCCGATGATCTTCATCCTGGGTGCCCACACCGTGCGTTGTCTTCCCGTGCGGCCCTCCAGGCTCGCGCGAAGTGACACGGACCCATCGGCGGCGCCACCACGTCCAAGCTGCACGACGCTAAACTGCCTAGCCTCCCACATCCAAGCTGCACGACGTTAAACTGCCTAGCATATCATCCGAGCTACAAGACGTTAAACTGTTCAGCATTCGTCCTGCAGGACGTTAAACTGTACTTCGTCCGCGCGACAAGACGATAAACTGCCAAGCACCTTCGTCCTCAACACACGACGTTAAACTGTACTTCGTCCGGCAAGACGTTAAACCGTCCGCTTCGTCCTCAACACATGACGTTAAACTGTACTTCGTCCGGCAAGACGTTAAACCATCCGCATCACCCGATCCCGTGTCTCGCACGCAGGATCCCCCCGGTTTGGATGTGGCCCCCACCCGCGCGTCTCTGCAGGGATGTCGGGATTGGAGTGGCCTTCGCCCACGGGGGTATAGTGTTACAAACAGAGCGAACTACGTGGACTTTGATCCCTGTCTTATAAACAGGGTACGTAGGAAGCCTCTCCGAGGTTCAAGCCCACCACTTGGTCGTCCCGGTCGTACTCACATCGGTTCGTCCATCCGTGGACCCCTCCCGGGTTCACCTTCGCGTCGATTCACCTATGAATCCGCTCTTGTGAGGGACTGCACATGTGTATCTCCATTGCACTTCCCCACTGCCTTTTTCTATTTCTCTCTTCAACGTCCAGCATGACGTGAAACTGTGATCCACCCGGTCGTTCAATCCCCCTCTGTGCGAGGTGGTTCGGTTCAATCCTCCGCCCGGCGGCCTCGACCTCTTCGTGAGTCGGCTTGCCGACGTCCAGCATGACGTTAAACTGTATATTCGAACTACGCTGACTTTGATCCGCGCCAACACGCGATACGTAGGAAGCCCCTACGGGGTCCAAGCTCTTCACTCCATCATCCATCCTGATCCTTACCCGGGCCGCCACATCCCGGTGGGGTCATGCCATTTCATTCCACTCCACTTCACTCGGGAAGCCGCCCATATGCTGGCCCCAGCGTCGGAGGTTCCCCACAAGGGGTTCTGTCATCTGATCCACTTCTCGTGTTGATCAGTCTGATGTCGTCCCCGCTGGACGTTAAACTCGCGGCATACCCCGTGTTAAACATGGGAAGCTGAGGAAAACCTCAGGTGACACAGTTCCCTGCACCCAGCGCAGGATGCCTCAGGCCATCACGCCTTCGAGAAGCCCTATTAGGGACGGAAGGCAGACATGCAGAGTTGCAGTGTTAAGACACGCCCCCAACACCCGCAGTCACCCGGTCTCCTCACCGCAGGTTGCTGCCCCGACCAGACCCCTTGGAGCGTCTGGGCGGAAGCAGCGTAATTAACCGGTGTCCATGAAGATATGGCGCCGGGAACGAGATTCACGAACATTCTTAAATCTATGAGGGAGACCCGGATTAGGCAACGAGTTCCGAGGAGACGTCCACGGAAGGAGGAGCCAACATCCCATCATCCCAGTTTCGATCAAGGAGCAGACGCCCCTGAATAAGGGACGAATGCCGCCCGCCCTTGGAAAGCGGGACTGCGGGACCACAAGCCGCGCGCGCCCATCCCCTTGGGTCGACGGGTGCACGCGCGAACGCGTCCTGGCGGAACAGCGTCGGAACAGAAACCCGACGCACATCCGCACCGAAACAGAAAAATGGTGAACCCGACGTGAATCTCTTCTCCTCAATACGAAGACCGATGGCTTTCAGAGGTGTTGGAAGACCAGCATGCTGCTCGACCGAGCATTCAACACCGGAGCACGGAACCCGCCAGGGGCTGGGGAAGGGAAATCGGGCACTCTGTCTCACGACGTCGAGGGCCTGGGTTCCCCCCATGGAAGGCGTCGTGGCACTAATGGTTGGTTGTAGATTCCTTTTCCTGTCAGTGTTAATGGGTTTTTCTCCCTGCTTTCAAGAATCAAGTCGCCCAATCCAGTGCCCGATCGCCACCTGCCTACTGGCGCAGGGGTAGGGGAAACACCGACGCGGCTACTCCGCGCGGTCCCGCCCGTTCCACAGGCGTCCCAGCAGCCGCAGCTGCTGGGCAACCACGCCCTCTCTCCCCCTCGGAGGTCATCCAGAGAAGGGTGATCAACAACTTGGTGCGGAGATATGAGGAAGAGGGAGTCATCCCCACCAGGGACATGGCTCGCCTAGACCTCGAGGAAGCTGCACCTCACCACCAACGCCGCCCCCGAGGGCCGCGCAGGGAGGCACCGCTGCCTACCTCGACGTCCAACCGCTTCGGGAGCTTATCCCCGGAGCGCTCCGACAACTCCTTCCCCTATGCGGATGAGGTGGAAGATGTCCGGGACCACCCTATCCGAGATTCGTTCCAGGGATCCGCGATAAGGGCTCCTGTCAGGCCACGACGACACCGCCGCCAGGCCTCTCAAGTCGAAGAACGGACTCTCCACCTGCCTGCGCCGCTCATCCCGACTCGTTTGTCCCGACACCAACGTCGGGCACGAGCGGAAGAGGATGCCCACCTTGGGGCCCTAGCAACCGTGGCTGCGTTGGCTCAAGCCACTGCTGGTTCCAGTCACCAGGCCCCTGCGCATCCTGAGCAGGGGCACTTCTATGCCCGACCTGGATTGAGGACTCGACCGCCCCAAAGGAAGGTTGGGTTGACTCTCCCGGTTGCTGGTACAGGCAATAGCCACTACGGACCACCTCGCGGTAGCGCTATTCACCAACAGGGTCTACTCCGCGTGGCCGATCCAAGAGGCATGGGTCACCCCACCTTGCGATCCCAGCCCGGAGGCCTGCCCGGAATCATCTCTCCCCGCGTCCCCTTTGATATATGTCCCGGTGCTCCTCGCACCTTGGTTTCCAGTCCTCTTGGCCCCAGCACCAGTGCGGCCGGAGGACGCCAGGATATAGATCAGCCATGCCCCGAAGAACCACCCAGGGGCAGGAAGGCGAGGCGTCGACGCCGAGGGAAGAATGTTACGGAATTCCGGACAGAGATCCGACCGGTTCGTTTCTCTGATACAGAGGCGGAGTATGATTCGGCGACGGAGCCCTCCCCCCGATCACACCAGTTAGGGGCAGGGGTAGGAATGCGGCACGTCAGCCTCGTACTTCCCGAGAGCGAGATCGATGTGATCCTCGCTTCTCTCCGAAGGTATATCTGGAGTAGCGAGGGCCTGGTAGAACCCCAAGGATCAAGCTTGCGGTTGGTACCGGCCCCTCCGGAAGCGCCTTCTGCCTCGATCGGAGAAGACGGAGACTTTTTCTGGGGACCGACGGTCGAACCACGATCTAGTGCACCCTCGGTGAGCACCAAAGCTACGGCAGGATGTACGCTCGCCGGCCCGTCCTATCGTGATGTGGTAGCTGGGGCACCGCCACCCTCAGGGGGTGGCCCGGGATATGGAGGCCAATCGGCCTGCTCGCCGTATTCACCGCCGGCCAGCCCGGCGGCCCGGCGGCCCGCCTCGGCACCACTGCCGGTTCCCCGTCCATTGCTAGTCATTGAAGAGGACCAAGGAGATATGGGTCCCGAGTTTGAGTCGTGGAGCTTCTGGACCATCCTTGCAGAGGGCCACTTCCCTGAGAAGTTTTGGCCAGTCACAGGACTGGACTTTGATGCACCCGAATCACTCACCCCGGATGAGTTCGAATGATTCCGCCGAACTCTCCGGGAGACTCACTCCCGTCTTCACCGCCTAAAAATGCCATATCCCGAGAGTCAAGTGCACCTGGAGGATATTGGTGAGCAGTGCCGTCAAATTGACCTGGCCACGCTCCCCGCGGTTCGGCACCCCGGGTCATTTGGGCACCACAAGGCCCTCCAACAACGATGCGTCGAGTGTTTTCAAGTACTCCGCAAGGTTCTCGAGGAAGCCACTCCCCACGTGTATATCCGTGGATGGGGGCAGTACGCTGCCCTACGCTTCAGTGTGATTCGCCGACAGCCCGATTCACTGGGTGGCTTTGAGGGTATATCCCTAGGGACGGAAACGGTCAATATGGCTGACCTGTCGGGGGAGGGGAACGGCTTGGAACTTCTCGACGGGGGCTCTCCCCCTGAAGAAAATCCGTCTTTGGATCCATCGGTGAGAGTTACTCGTCACCAGAGGAACCTCCTGGGACTCCCCGCATCCACTGAAGCACTGACGTTGAGCCGAAACGTCAGCAAAGGTAAAGAGCACGGCGGGGCTGTAAAGCCCGCCGACCCATCTGCCTCCATGCAGAGGGCGGATGAGGATCCCAAGAAGGCTATGCTACGTCAACAGCTCGCCAAGCAGAAGAAGCTAGTTGACCAGCTCCTCGCCGAGCGCGCTGCAGAACAGCGGCCTGACTACGGTGATCCTAGGCCAGGACAGCAGGGACAGGAACAACCACCCCTCGATGAGGCTCACCCGGGAAACCGTGATTATGCCGTGTTTGCCGACAGGGGAGAGGCCATTGCCTATGGCAAGAGGGCGCGGTATGTTTCACCGCACCCTCCCGAGCGGCGTGACTACCTAAGAGACCCCGCTCGGATTCCTCCCGCTGCCCCAAGGGCCGCTCCGCCCGCCATCCCACGAGCTGCCGAGTTCGACGACCCGGTCGACGACCCGATTGAAGGGCCATGAAACGCGCTCGTGGTTAGAGATCCTCGCCAGGACTGGAACCCATGTCCGGACGATCCGATGGCGGCACTCATCGCCCGCTTGGAAGCCTTGGAGACTCGGAAAGTGGCGATCCCACCGGACGGCAAGCCATACCCAGCATGGGTGGATGACATGCCGGTGCCTCCGGGATTCGGGAATCCCACCTTCGCCCCCTTCAACGGGACTGGAGATCCGCCACAGCATTTGGCCCATTTCAGCTCGAGGTGCAGGCCTATGTTGGGGACTCCGGCGCAGTAAGAGGCCGCTAAACTTCGCTGCTTTGTCCAGACACTGGAAGGGACAGCATTTTTCTGGTACAGCCAGCTCCCCGTCGGGTCGATAACTAGCTGGGAGGACCTTCGTAGACAATTCCTCTACCAGTTCAGTTCCACGACCCGGAAGACGAGTATCGCAGACCTCTTCAAGTGCAAACAGAGGCCTGATGAGCGAGTCGCGGATTTCGTCGCCCGATGGAAGGGTCTCACGTATTCCCTTGACATGCCATTGACTCAGGAGCAGTTGCTGACAATGTGCGTCGGGAACTTCAAGACCGAGCTGGTCCCTTCCCTGATCACTCAGAATTACCCCGGAGGGTTCAGGGACTTCTCAGACAAAGCTCAACGTCTTGAGGAATCCCTGCAACAGGCCAGTCAGGCACACCCGCTGCCTCCTATGATTCCTGCAAGGAGAGCCAGCAGGGCTGAGCCCGCTGTTGTTGCCCAGATAGAGGCCCCCAGGCCGTTGGAGCTGCTGCCGGCGAGGCCAGCTCCACAGCCTCACAGGAATCCGCCTCCACGGGCTCAGTTCCCGGCCCAGCAGCGGCAGCCTCAGAACCGGCCGGCCCCTCCGCGTAATGTACCGCCACAACCCAGGCGAGATAATCAGGGTCCACCTCCTCAGAAGGCCCCTCCAGCCCCTCGTCAAGACCACACTCCCAGGGTCCCGCGATACCTGACTTACTCATTTCACGAGGATCAGGTCCCCGGTTATTTCTGGAGCGCCCTGGAGTAGAGGATTGTGCGACTTCCTGAGTGTTGGAGGCCAGAGGAGGCACATCTCACGGATAACCCCCGCTACTGCCCTTACCATCGGGACCTGGGGCACACCATCCAGCGGTGCTATGTGTTTAAGGATTGGCTCCAAGACCAGATTAACAACAATGTAATCAGGTTGGGCCCAGCTCCAGCACAAGTGGCGGGCGTGTTCGTGGGATCAGATGACGATAGTGGCAATGAGGACGAATGGTAGCTGGTCTCCGACCGCGGATCCCAGAAGTATAAAAACTGGATGGCCTGCAAGACGATCATTCGCACCCATGGAATCATCCGTGCGCGCTTGAATCAGCCTGAGCCTCCTGAATCTGCGGGTTCTGCTTCGGCATCGTCATCCCAGCCTGCCTCTTCCAAGAAGAGCAAACGGTGGCGGCGCAAGAAGAAAGAGCGCTCCCCGCCAGTTCCGCCACTATCCCGCACTCTCGGAGATTTCATGCCCCCGGAGATGGGGATCCCTCCTCGGATCCGCCCGGCGATGGATGATTCGTCCGATGATAGTATTGGGTACGTTTCGGTTAATACCGTCGAGCTGGTAAATCCCTCTTCGGTTCCCGACGTTGAAGAACACCAGGTGGACCTCCCTAGTGTCCCCGGTCGTCGCCACCGTCGGAGGAACCGCAGCAACAGGAGTCACCGGGGCACAGCAGTTGGTACCTCCAGCCAGGACGTGCACGCCACTGAGACTAGGCAGCAGGCTCAAAACCGAGTTCAGCGCGCGCAGCCCCCCCATCCAGGGATGACGGATTCGCCTCCACCACTGTTTGTGGTGTGGGACCAGGCAGAACCGCCTCAGCCGCGTCGCGATCAACTCCTCCCTGCCGCAAGTCCGTCCCGGCCTCCTGACCCCAGTACGGTGACCACTTCCCGGGCTTCAACCAATGAACAGCGGGATGCGCCAAGCACCAGTCGGCCGCTGGTCCAATCAGCAAGGCCCGTCATGCCTCCAGCCGCAGAGAAACCTCCTGCAACCAGGGGCTCGCGTTTGGCCAAAAAGTATGATGTCCTGAAGCACTTGGCCGACATCCCAGCAAGGCTCTCCATCCTTGAGGCTCTACGCATGTCATCTGAGATGCGTGAGGCACTCGCTGAATCCCTGAAAATCCCCCTCCAGTTTGAGACAGAGGTTGCGGCTGTAGAGGCCTTTCACGCCGAAACGATCGAGGACGCCAAATGTCAGGCAGTTATCTCGTTCTCTGGTAAGGATGAAGACCCTCCTATACAGGGACACATTCGTCCGCTGTATGTTACTGGCCAGTTCAATGGACTTGAAGTCTGGCGTTGTCTTGTCGAAACGGGGTCCGGGATTAACCTAATTCCAACTCGGACGCTCCGGAGATTGGGGTTGTCTGAGGATGACTTGATCCCCTCCGACCTCAGGATCCAGGGGTACGACCGCACCGAGCAAACCCCGGTCGGCAAGATACGTCTGAAGACCCAGTTCGGTGACTTGGTTGCCAACACCGAATTCATGGTAGTCTCTCAAAACACTGCGTACAACGCATTGATGGGCAGTCCATGGCTCCACCTTTATGCGGCGTTTCCCTCATCATACCACCAATGCCTCAAATACTCCCTTAACGGTCGAGTAGGCGTGCTCCAGGGAGATGCCTCTCCTTTTGCCTCATGTGAAGCCCGCTATCTGGACGCAGACTATTACAAGAGCAAGGATAAGCAGATCTTGGCAGGTGAGGTTGAGCCTGTCGCTGTTGCAACTGATCCCTGGGCAAGCTTGGATGACGCTTACGTCCTCCCGATTCAACGGTTGGATTTAGCCATGGTCTCGACGGCCTGTGAGTCTCCTGATGAGATGACCGCGACCGCCCGTGCCAGCACCAGCGGCCCGGCAGGATCTGGTAGCCCCAATGCAGTTTCTGACGCAGTCTCTCCCGTGGACGATCCCTCCCTGAGTGGAGAGGACGTGGAAGACGCACCCCCAGCCTTTGAGGAGGGCGTCTCCGCCACGGTCGATGAGTTAGTACAGGTGAACCTTGGAACCGAGGCAGATCCAAGACCCACATTGGTCAGTGCCGCCATGCCCTCTGAGGAGCGGCAGCAGTACGTGGACTTCCTCAGGCAGCATCGTGATGTGTTCGCTTGGGGCTATGACGAGATGTCGGGGCTAGATCCTCAGGTAGCCGTCCACCGCCTTGGTCTCCCGGCGAACCATCACGGGTTCAAGCAGCCTCCCAGGAAGATGCACCCACTCCACGGTGCCATGGTGGAGGCCGAAGTTGACAAGCTTATCAAAGCCAACTTCGTGAGGGAAGTTCAGTACCCCAAATGGCTGGCCAACATTGTGCCGGTCAGGAAGAAGAACGGGCAGATCAGAGTCTGTATCGACTTCCGTGATCTCAACCGCCACTGTCCGAAGGATGATTTTCCCCTTCCGGTGACAGAGCTGTTGATTGACGCCACGGCAGGGTTCCAAGCCCTCTCCTTCATGGATGGATACTCCGGATACAACCAAATCCGGATGGCCCCTGAGGATGAGGAGTTCACTGCCTTCAGGGCCCCCCAGGGTATCTTTTGTTACCAGGTCATGCCCTTCGGCCTGAAGAATGCAGGTGCCACCTATCAACGGGCGATGCACCGCATATTCAAGCCAATCCTCGGCACACTGGTGGAATGCTACGTCGACGACTTGGTGGTCAAATCGCGCCAGCGTCAGGACCATCTCAAAGATCTTGAGAAAGTGTTCGGCTTCCTCCGGTCTCGCTGCATGAAGATGAACCCGTTGAAGTGTGCCTTCGGGGTCACCTCCGGAAAGTTCCTTGGATTTGTGGTAAGATACCGGGGTATTGAGATCGACCCGGAGAAGATCAGGGCGATTAGCCAGATGCCTCCCCCAGGTAACATCCGGGAACTGCAAGGGTTCCAAGGCCACTTAGCCTATATACGCCGATTCATCGCGAATCTGGCCGGCAAGTGTAAGCCCTTTTCTCGGCTCATGAAGAAAGGTGCCACCTATGTATGGGATAAAGAGTGTCAGACCGCTTTCAAGGAAATCAAGCAGTACCTGCTTCAACCTCTGGTTCTGATGCCGCCTGTATCCGGGAAGCCGCTGGTCCTTTATGTGACCGCCCTGGAACGGTCCCTGGGTGCCCTTATCGCCCAGAAGAACAACGAGGGAACAGAGAATAGCCTCTATTACCTCAATCGCATGCTCCTCGATGCGGAAGTCAGGTATTCCCCCATCGAGAAGAGCTTCCTGGCGCTCGTATTTGCCGTACAGAAATTACGGCACTACTTGCAGCACCATGAGGTACAGTTGGTTTCTCGGGTAGACCCGTTGAAATATATCCTGAGCCGGCCTATGTTGACTGGCCGTCTAGCGCGGTGGGCTGTGATTCTCCAGCAGTTCGACATAAGGTATGTGTCTCAGAAGGCCATCAAAGGGAAAGCATTGGCAGACTTTCTGGCTGCTCACCCGACCTCCGCGGATCAGCCGCTGGATCTAGGCTTTCCTGATGAGGCCATTCTCTCGGTCGATCGAGTCGATCCATGCTGGAAGATGAACTTTGACGGTGCCTCCCGGAGCCCCACCGGTAGAAGGCTCGATAATCCTAAGCTCAACAGAGTGGGCTTGGGTATCGTCTTCATTACCCCGGAGCAAGTCGTGCTGCCATACTCTTTCCTGTTGTCAGAGGGCTGTACCAACAATGAGGCGGAATACCATGCCCTCATCACCGGCCTCGAGTTAGCTCTCGAGATCGACGTGCCCCATCTGTGTGTGAAAGGGGACTCTGAGCTGGTCGTTAAGCAGATCAATGGCGACTATGTTGTCAGGAAGTCGGAACTTGTGCCGTTGCTGGAGTGCACCCTCCTTCTGATGGCCCAGTTCCCTTCTCGGCCAGAAATTGTCCATATTCCCCGGTCGCAGAACGGTCGAGCAGATGCTTTGGTCAGCCTTGCTGCGTCACTTGCAGAGCCTGAACAGGATAACCTGATCGTCCGCGTGACGCTCCGCAGGCTCATCGCTCCCGTTATCCCGGAGGGAGATCGCGGCCCGTCGGTAAGTAATCTCACCACGGTTTCCCCTATGCCCAGAGCCCCGAGTACCCCATATATGACAGTCGAACCAGCCCCTGATTGGAGGACGCCTTTGGTTGAGTACCTCCAACATGGCATTCTCCCGTCGGATCGGGCCGAGCGCGAGCGAGTTCGACGCCGCGCATCGCAGTTTGTCCTCCAGAGCAGTCCCGACCTAGAGCAGATCCTATATAGACGCGGATTTGATGGTGTTCTCCTCTGTTGCCTTCATGGAGTTGAGATCCCATGAGTCATGCAAGAGGTTCACGCTGGTTCATGCGGCGCCCATCAGACTGGGCCGAAGCTGTCCCACCAGATTCGGAGGTTGGGATACTTCTGGCCCTCCATGATCCATGACTGCATCGAGTATGCCAGGAGGTGCCATGCGTGCCAGGTTCATGGGAACTTTGTGCATCGGCCGCCGGAGCCTCTCCATACCACCAGGTATTCTTGGCCCTTTGCAGTCTGGGGGATGGACGTTGTGGGACCTTACCCGCCGGCGACGGCTCGCCAGTGCCGGTTCATTTTGACCGCTACGGACTTCTTCTCCAAATGGGCAGAGGCGATTCCGCTCAGAGATGTCAAATCCTGTTCGATCGCTGACTTCGTGACCTCCAACATCATTCATCGATTTGGAGTGCCTCACGCTATCCTCACGGATAACGGAGCCAATTTCCGAGCAGCCGAGTTGAAGAAGTTGTACGCCAAGTACAACATTCGCTCGAACCATACATCTCGCTATCATGCGCAGGCGAATGGACAGATTGAGGCGTTTAACAAAACCCTCTCAAACATTCTGCAAAAGATGGTTGGTCAGAACAAGAAGAGTTGGCCGGACAAGCTCCCCGACGCCCTCTGGGCTTATCGGACGACGACTCGCAATTCCACCCAGATGACCCCTTATTCCCTGGTGTATGGAGCTGAGGCCGTCCTGCCCATCAAGATCCAGTTACCGTCCTTGCGCACTGCGGTCTACGACCAGCAAGCGCCGGACAGAGCTGCTGGAGCCCGTCTAGTCGAGCTGGAAGCACTGTATGAGAATAGACTTCGCGCTTTGCACAACTTGGAGAGGCATCAAAGCAGAATGGCTCGAGCTTTCAATAAGAAGGTTCGCCTCCGCTCCTTCCTGCAGGGTGACCTAGTGTTGGCCCTAAGAGCGCCAATGATCCCCGACAGGAAGCCACCCAAGTTGGAGCCCAAGTGGGAGGGACCTCTTGTCGTCCACAAAGTTTATCCCAATGGTGCGTACTCCCTAGCAACTATGGATGGTGAGCGTGTCTTTCCTCCCACCAACGCTAGGTTCCTCAAGCAGTACATTGCCTGAGTGCACTTCGTCCAAGCTACAAGACGTTAAACTGTTCAGCATTCATCCAACATGACGTTAAACTGTACCACGTCCGCGCTGCAAGACGTTAAACTGCCAAGCATCTTCGTCCTGCATGACGTTAAACTGCACTTCAAGAACTACGTGCGGCTTGATTACCATCCTTATGGGATACGTAGGACCGCCTGAACATTCATGTTTCAGGCCCAGCCCCATCCTTCGGGAATTTCCATCCCATCTCGGGCCCTTGGCCCAGTTTCCTCTGGGTATGCGGCGCATGGTGTGAACGCGGGGCTATGCCCTCATTCACGTCGGTTTGCTCGTCACGCTGTACGCCCCCCACGTTTGGGGATGCCTTCTTCTCCCCCTTTTTCTCTTTTCGTCCTGCATGACGTTAAACTGCACTTCAAGAACTACGTACGGCTTGATTCCCATCCTTATGGGATACGTAGGACCGCCTGAACATTCATGTTTCAGGCCCAGCCCCATTTCCCGGGAATCTCTATCCCGCGTTGGGCCTCTGGCCCAAGTTCCCCTCCTTTTTGTGCGAGACGTATGGCGTGAGCGGGGGATTATGTCCTCATTCACGTTGGTCTACTAGCCGCGCCGTACACCTCCCCCGTGTGTGAGACTACCTCACACCCCTCATCATCCTGCATGACGTTAAACTGCACTTCAAGAACTACGTATGGCTTGATTCCCATCCTTATGGGATACGTCGGACTGCCTGGACGTTTGTGTCTCAGGTCCAGCCCCGTCTCTTGGTTGATCACGGGGATCTTCTGTCTTTTGGTTTCTCTCAGGATGAGTCCTCCGACCCTTTCCGGTGATCTGTTAACATGTTTTGGGTACTTTGGTCTATGACCAGTGGTGTCAGATTCAATCCCGACAAGTCCTGTGTTGCTTGTCGGGCCGCGCGCTTCCTCTTGTTCGAGCCTTCACTCAAAGGGATCCTCGTTAGCGATTTGGGTACGATGCCTCAGTGCTCTCCTACCGCTCCGGGTCGATTTACCGGCGGGTCCTGGGCCGCAAATCGATATGAATCCTGCGCTTGAGCGGTTGATGCTCATTTGCTTGCCCCGTCCTAGGCTGACGCGATCGGATGTTGTGTTGCGAATATGGTCAGCGACATCCTTGATCGCCATGTCGGCTCTTTCAGGCTCTGAACATTGGTTGCGCAGTCCTCATCACACTCCGCCTTTGTGCGTTGTAGTGGAATCTCGACACTCTCTTCATACTGACCTTCAGTACACCTTTACACGTTAGGCAGGCCAACCAGGGTAATGGTGTCTTTCGAGGCTCCCACGATCTGAGCACCAAGGATATATGTTGATGTCCTCCCTAAGGGCCATGTGTAGCTGGACCCTCGTCCCCATAAGGAGGAAGGAGTCGCCCAAACAATCGCGTTCTGGGCCCAGTATAGCTGGAGGCTAGCATCTCTGCCCCTCGGGTGATGGACATACGCAGGCCCCTATCCCAGGATTCATCTCCTGGAATCGTGCGTGACCGCAGGGCTGGGTATGTTCCCACCTCCGCTGAGTCCGCCATATCGCAATAAGAGGGTTCCTCCATGGTCCTAACCACACGACCTTAAACTGTGTTGTCCGGTCCTACCACACGACCGTAAACTGTGACCTTCTTGGCCGCCCGACGAGAAATGGCACTGCATTGTGATGTTCTCTTCAGAGGACACTCACGTTGGGCGCTGGTTAATAACCACGCCATTCATCAATGCCTTTCATGGCTTGATTATTGTGGCGACGCCAGGGATTCCTTAATCACAGGCATGTCGTTGCACAAAGAAAAACCATCCATCTTTAAGGACAAACAAGAAATATCAAATGCCGCTTCTTCTGGGTGCGAGGGTCAGACCCGCACCCTTCCCCGCGCTGGTGCCCGATTGTGTTGCGCCGCGCTTCCAGAACTACGTGTGGCTTGATTACCATCCTTATGGGATACGTAGGAATTCCCGGATGTTTGAAACTTCGGGTCCAGCCCCCCACCTCTTAAAGATTCCCCCCTTCTCTGGGGAATCCGCCGCCTTCGGGTCACCCCCAAGGCGTGTCCCTCGACCCCTTTCAGTGGTCCACCGGTGTCAAGAGTACTCTGGTTTATTGCCAGGAGAGTCAGGTTCATCTTGGTCAGGTTCCTTCCACTTTTCAGGCTTCGTGATCCCTTTCATTCGGACCCATCGCCTACGCCCTGGGTGGATCCCCCGTGATCGGTCTGGACACAATGCCTCAGAGCTCTCCCACTGACTCGGCCTGGTGCCCCCAAGGGCCTCGGGCAGCAAATCGATATGAATCCTGCACTTGAGCGGTTGATGCTCGTTTTCTGCCTCATTCCATCAACGGTTAGTACGATATTGATGCTGCTTTTCCGCCACGGTCGGCAGTACTCCCATATCGTTACGCCGGTGCCCCCAGTCCTTGAGTGAATGGCCGCATGATTCACATTACATTTTCCACCCCCCATTCTGACCAGGCGAAACCCCGACACTCTTGACACTATCCCTCAGTGCATCTTCTCATATCCAGGAGATAGGACCACGATGTGGCGTACTTTGAGGTTCTTATGGTCCGAGCTCTAAGACCTTAAACTAAGATATGCCCCTATGGTCTGAGCTCTAAGACCTTAAACTAAGATCTACCCCTATGGTCCAAGCTCTACGACCTTAAACTAAGATCTCCCCAAACGGGGTTCTACGTCCTGTATGACATTAAACTGCACTTTCAGAACTACGTGTGGCTTGATCTCCAGCCTGATGGAGTACGTAGGAACGCCCGAGCATCTCGACTCGGGTCCAGCCTCAGGGATCGCTAAGTCCCGCCCCTCCTCATCGCCGGCCGTCTGGCCTGGCTTCTGGTGGAGTGGTGCAGTTGTGATATTTTCCCCGATTCAGCTCGGGATGCCCCATCGCAATGATGGGAAGCGACAGTTTCCTCGTCAAAGAGGTTCTGTCTGAGAATTGGGGTGATTCACGGCCAGATTAGTGCATCCGCCTAATACGCTTTCCCCACGGTGGCGCAATTTTGAGAGCGTTGGATTCTGTCCGAACAAATCATAACTTCGCCCCACGCTTCGCATGCCCTGTTGATCTGGATTTCCACCCTTGTGGTTGAAGGAACCCCCAAAGCGGCATTGATGATGACATGTGATCCGCCTCTTGCGATATGAATGATGACCTTCGGTCCGTCTATTGCGGTAGTATGGTCGATTGATCCATTGTCCGCTTGCCGTCTTGGGCATTTCCTGGAAGGCCGACCGTTGTGGATTTCTGAATTCGGGACACGCGATTCACCCTTTCTCATTTCCCTATGTTCGGATAAAATCTCAACGCCCCTAGCGTTGTCCTGCTCGTGTGTTGGAACAAGTTGGGGGGATGATACATTGATTAGGTCTGAGGTCTCCTTTCCTAGGAATGACCTCCCTCTTTTCTTTAGAAATCCAGGCCCAATTACGGAAGCCTGAATCTTGTTTAATGCTCCCGCGAGACAATTTGTGGTTGAGCATGTTAAGCCAAAAGATGCAGATAAATATATTGGTTCATACAAATGGATCGAAATATTGAGTAGCGGAAGCAAATGTTCTGGGAGTGGCAAAAACAAAGCCCCTAGGGATTAGCGTGCTGGATAAGTCTTTCTAGCGCCGCTACCCTTTGGCTGGCGGCCTCCAGAGCTGCTTCTCGCTCTCTGCGTGCCCTCTCCTCGTCGGCGGTCGCAGCACGCAGTTCGTCGATCCTGGCCTGTGCGCGCTCCCGCTCGACTTGAAGTGTGACCATCTGTTGGCCCGCCTCCGTCAGCTGTACCTGGGCGTCGATCAGCTGGGTCGTTAGTTGCTCCACAAGCTCAGTGCACGCTGCGAAGAAGGCCTCCTTCTCTGCCGCCTGCCCTTCGAGGCGCCGGACTTCCTGCTCTGCCACGAAGAGCGCCCGCGTGCTTTCCGACACGTCCTGACTTTGTGCGACGTCGGCACGCCGGCAGCTCTCGCGCATCATTTCGGCCATGAAATCACGGACCGTCAGATGGAGGCGTTGAGAATCAGCTCCCCCGGCACACAGGAAGCGCAGCCAGGTTTGAAGTGATCCCATGCGCCCAAGCCACTCCGATGGGTCTCGCTTAAGGAAGCGCTGGATGCACTTCCACCCCCTGCGGCGCGTTATCCGTCTCTCCTCAACCGCCTCCGCATCCGAGTCGTCCATCTCCTCAGGGTCGGCAGGCAGGGAAGGCAGCCAGCAGGTCTGCTGCAGGGTCCGCCCCTGGGGTGTCCTCACGGGGGATAGGTTCTCCAACATCTGGGAGACCTTCTTCTCTCGCCCCAGCGGCGTTGACACCCTCGTCAGCCCCCGACCTCTCTCCGATGTCAGCACCGCCGGCGTCCGCAGCCCCTTGATCAGCAGTTGGTGGGGTCGGATCGGTTTGGGAAGTCTGTTCCGGAGCAGGCGACAGGTCTGCCACTGGTCCACTCGTGGATGGCCCGGGTTCGACAGCCCGACGAGCCTCCAGTGTTGAGATCACTGCGCAGGGCATGCCCTGGTTAGTCACGGATCGTCAATGGCAAGCATCAGCAGTAAAGTAAGGAGACTTACGGGAGTTCAGAGCGTCATCTTCCACTGCCCCGGCCGCCGCAGGAACAGTTGCAGCAGGGGACCCTTCCGTGCTTGTCAATTCAATGATGGGTGTCTGGCCCCCGCCTTGTCCTGCTGGCGCCTCTCCTACTCCCGCTGAGGACGCCTGACCAACATCCGTGCGCTCCTGAGAAAGGTGGAGAAATGGGTTAGAAGCTGCATAAGAGAATGGATGAAGCAGGTTGAGTAGGGATAGAAGCGGACCTCGAGGAGCTCAGTGACATCAACATTGTCAGAGCCGGCCACCTAGCCGCTCTCCCGCGGGCTCCCCTGATGGGACCTTCCCTTGGAGCCTTCATCCTCCCCCGTCTCCTCCTCTTCCTCGGAGTCGTCGCTACTGTCATCTTCCTCCGGAGGAATCTGTTCTGGAGCAGGATCTAGACCGAGCATCACCTTCACCAGAAGGGATGGCTCCGCACGCTGACCACGTTGGCGCGCGTACTCGTCCATGGCCGTCAGATACGCATACTGCCGGTTGAAGTCCACCCTGTCGGCGATCTAGAGGCGCCCGACCTCTGGCAGATGGATTCCTTCATTGAGTATCTTTTGCCAGATGGCGTCGGTCCCCAGTGACTGCCGCAGAGTCATCCAGGCCGACCACAGCGCTGGGAAGACTGCATCGTGGGAGGGTTCGAGCAGACGCCTTACCTGCTTCCCGGGCCGCTCCCCGACCGCCGCATGTGCCCCCTCTCTGGGCGCTGAAGTCGTGGCGCCAGCTTGCGATGTGCCCGCCGCCGAAGTCCCTGCCCGCGCCGGCTCCGCTGCTTGGCGCGCCTCCGTTCTCCCCCATGTGGCGGCGCCTCGCCTCCTTCCTTGACGCCCGGTCTCCGCACGGGTGACCTCGAGCTGCCGAACTGGCTTCCGTAGAAGCCCCTCAGGGTACGCGATGGCCCAGTGTTCGGCGTACTCGGTTGCCAAGCCTGCGTCGACCCCGGTAGGAGGGAGAGTGATGACGTCGCCAGAGCCAAAGGCGACGAACATCAGCCACATCTGGCGAAGGACGCCAGGGTTCGTCTCCTCCCGGACAGCAGTGAATACCCTCTTCGGCATCCGTTGAAGGAACCCGAACTGCCTGGCGAACCGGGTTGGCACGTAGGGCTCGCAGATCACCTTCCCGTCGATCCGAGCCACGAGCACCCCGCCCCGCATGTTCAGGAAGTACTCGTGCTGCTCCAGCGAACCCTGCCCGTTGTCGATCATTTGGCCAACGGGAGTGGGGAACGGGCTGAAGTTGAAATTGGCATGATTTCCAATCCGAATCCTCACGCCCTCCTCACTTAGGGTCATCGGAGCGACCCCCACAATGTTCAGCAGGGAGGGTCGCAGGCCGTTGCCCGGAGGAATGATGGCGTTCGGAAACGTGTACCCACCAAGGTGAGCAGCCACCCAGCCGTGGAAGAATTGGAAGGGCCCACAGATCCTTCGTGGAGACCCCCCTCGCGAGATGCGTCCCAGGATGGCGTACAGCTTAGCCAGCACCGGGACCCCGAGGTTCTATCTTTTATTGGCAGCCATGGCGCCCGCCATCGCCAGTGTCGCCGGGCGGACACCCATTCTCGCGTCCCGCACTAGCAGGAGCCACCCACTCAGAAAGGTGGCCAGGAACGCCGCGTACCGGACATTTGGGTCTCGGGCCTCGATGACGCGGTACCCCCATGAGCGGTAGTCGCCCGTCTCCAGGACCCTCCAGTACGACCCGTTCCGGCTCCTCTGAGCCGCGGTCGGGCACCGCTTCCCCCTGCCTGGCATCTTGACCGCCGGGTCATGCTCCAAGAACTGGCCAAACCACTCCTTGTAGGCTATGTCCTTGTGGAAGTCCTTGATCCCGAGCCGCTGCGTAGCCAGGTCAAGCAGATGCCATGTCAGAATGGGAGTCTGTGACCTGTCTTCCCAGATGTTCTTTGGAGGCAGGAACTCATCGTACTGGTAACCCTCCAGCGGGATACCTCCGATGTAGTAGATGTCCCAGAGACCGATGCCGACCTCCCCATGGTGAAGATGGAAGGTGTTGGTATCCGGGGACCAGCGGGTGAACAGCTCCGGCCCGAGCTCGGACTGCTGGTAGAAGTGGAACTGCGACGTCCACACCGCCTCAAACAGGCCGATGTACCGCAGCTCCTCCGCGAAGTGATCGCAAGTGTGGCGTACCCAGAACGCCCAGGCCCACTCACTAGTGAAATTGCCCCCAGACCGCAAGTCCCAGTCCTTCAGCCAGCCCTTGGTGTCGTCAGTGACACTCTGTCGATATGTGCTCGAGTAGAGGGCTGAAGAGTTCTCCGCAGTAGGCTCACTTCCGACGATGGTTCGCGTCCTCGGGTTCAGGACATAGACATCTAAGTGTCTGGTCTCCCTGGCAGGATGCCCATTGTTGGTGATGTTATAGCAGGGAAGCTCGTCCTCCCGAGTCACCCAGGTCCGTGGCGCATCAACCTCGAACCCTGGCACCGGAACCTCATCTAGGATGCCAAAGTTCCAGAGCGGCAGGTTGTCCGACAGCGGATATGTCTTCTGGGCTGGCGTCAGCAAGTCGAACAAGGATTGATTGTTGGAAACAATCTCCTTGGCTCTGTAGACCTCCTCGTTCGTCGCCATCTCAGCTCTGCGAGTGGCGGCATCCCCCTCATTCCCTTGATTCGCGGCCATCTCAGAAGCTCCGGGAGTCGTGCGGGTTAAGGGATGAAGCGTGCGGAATCGGATGAGGCTGGCAGAGAAGTTTGAGAGTTGGCGCGCAATCCTAGTGGAAGACGCACAATCGGGAAGTTCGTCGCGTAAAACCCCGGGTGTTCGCGCAAAATCAGGCCGAAATCCGGAGAGGTTTGCGCGACGAACGGGTGAATTCCGCGCCGGAAAGGGCAATTTCGCGCACGAGAGCTCGAATGCTTATCGCGCGGAAGGCCAGTGTATGGTGCGGGGGACCCAGGGCCCCTATTTATAGGCAAGGCCGGGAGTCTGCGCTGCGCGGAAAGCGCTTTGCGCGACCGCACCGGCGAATTTCGCGCCCGACGCCCATTTTTGCGCGCCACAGTTCCGCGCCACCCAGGACTTCGGCATTCCGGCGTCTCCCTAGGAACCCGATCGTTGCGACCTCTCGCCGATCAGATTCCAAGGGGGGGCTTTTGTAGACGCCGGAAAAGTCCTTTGTTCCCAAACGAAGCTCCGGATGCGGGAAGCGAGGTCATATTTGGAGTCGGAAGCCCGTTTCGGAGGGCCCGGAAGCCTTGCGCGGAATTTTGGAGACCCGCGCGCAAAGTTGATGAGCCGCGCGCAAACCTCCCGGGATGCGCACAATGCGCTGGGCCGGCGCGCAATTTTGCGCGCCCGTGGCCCGCGCGACTCCCTTGCGCACCGGGCCCGATTCCGCGCCCGCGAGGAGAATTCCGCGCCCGCGAACCAGATTCCGCGCCCGGGGTTGCCTATAAATATAAGGGGACCCCCGACGTTTTGAAGGTTGCCGGATGTCGAAAGGTCTCTCGCGCGCGCAATCCAACCCCCTCCGCGCGCAATGCCGATCTTCAGGTAACCTCCTTTCTTTCGCGCAAGAAAGCCTCGGGGTTCGCCTTCGCGCGCAATCCCTTGGGCTCCTTTCCTTTGAATAATTCTTCACCCTAAGGCCTTCACGCGCAAAAGAATCCTCTTGCGCGCAATTGCCCCCGGGGTGCGCGCAATCCGGCCCGATTGCGCGCACCCCCCCCCCCCTTTCAAAGTGGCCATTCAATTAAAGAATGAGCCGTTGCCCCCGCGTGCTATCCGAAGCCCGGTGCGCGCAATCTCTACCTTCCGCGCGCAAAGCGCTGGCCCAATTGCGCGCCAGCCCCCCCATTTGCGCGCCGACCTGCGGTATTGCACGCCAAGCTCTTCTTTTGCACGCAATCCGCCGGGGTCGCCCCTTTTGACCCCCCTGAGGGTACCCGCCTGCGTGGCGCCCGATGATCTTCATCCTGGGTGCCCGCACCGTGCGTTGTCTTCCCGTGCGGCCCTCCAGGCTCGCGCGAAGTGACACGGACCCATCGGCGGCGCCACCACGTCCAAGCTGCACGACGCTAAACTTCCTAGCCTCCCACGTCCAAGCTGCACGATGTTAAACTGCCTAGCATATCGTCCGAGCTACAAGACGTTAAACTGTTCAGCATTCGTCCTGCAGGACGTTAAACTGTACTTCGTCCGCGCGACAAGACGTTAAACTGCCAAGCACCTTCGTCCTCAACACACGACGTTAAACTGTACTTCGTCCGTCAAGACGTTAAACCGTCTGCATCACCCGATCCCGTGTCTCGCACGCAGGATCCCCCCGGTTTGGATGTGGCCCCCACCCGCGCGTCTCTGCAAGGATGTCGGGATTGGAGTGGCCTTCGCCCACGAGGGTATAGTGTTACAAACAGAGCGAACTACGTGGACTTTGATCCCTGTCTTCTAAACAGGGTACGTAGGAAGCCTCTCCGAGGTTCAATCCCACCACTTGGTCGTCCCGGTCGTACTCACGTCGGTTCGTCCATCCGTGGACCCCTCCCGGGTTCACCTTCGCGTCGATTCACCTATGAATCCGCTCTTGTGAGGGACTGCACATGTGTATCTCCATTGCACTTCCCCACTGCCTTTTTCTATTTCTCTCTTCAACGTCCAGCATGACGTGAAACTGTGATCCACCCGGCCTTTCCATCCCCCTCTGTGCGAGGTGGTTCGGTTCAATCCTCCGCCCGGCGGCCTCGACCTCTTCGTGAGTCGGCTTTCCGACGTCCAACATGACGGTAAACTGTATATTCGAACTACGCTGATTTTGATCCGCGCCAACGCGCGGTACGTAGGAAGCCCCTACGGGGTCCAAGCTCTTCACTCCATCATCCATCCTGATCCTTACCCGGGCCGCCACATCCCTGTGGGGTCATGCCATTTCATTCCACTCCACTTCACTCGGGAAGCCGCCCATATGCTGGCCCCAGCGTCGGAGGTTCCCTGCAAGGGGTTCTGTCATCTGATCCACTTCTCGTGTTGATCAGTCTGATGCCGTCCCCGCTGGACGTTAAACTCGCGGCATACCCCGTGTTAAACATGGGAAGCTGAGGAAAACCTCAGGTGACACAGTTCCATGCACCCAGCGCAGGATGCCTCAGGCCATCACGCCTTCGAGAAGCCCTATTAGGGACGGAAGGCAGACATGCAGAGTTGCAGTGTTAAGACATGCCCCCAACACCCGGAGTCACCCAGTCTCCTCACCGCAGGTTGCTGCCCTGACCAGACCCCTTGGAGCGTCTGGGTGGAAGCAGCGTAATTAACCGGTGTCCATGAAGATATGGCGCCGGGAACGAGATTCACGAAAATTCTTAAATCTATGAGGGAGACCCGGATTAGGCAATGAGTTCCGAGGAGACGTCCACGGAAGGAGGAGCCGACATCCCATCATCCCGGTTTCGATCAAGGAGCAGACGCCCCTGAATAAGGGACGAATGCCGCCCGCCCTTGGAAAGCGGGACTGCGGGACCACAAGCCGCGCGCGCCCATCCCCTCGGGTCGACGGGTGCACGCGCGAACGCATTCTGACGGAACAACGTCGGAACAGAAACCTGACGCACATCCGATTCCGCACTCTCAAGGCTTCCGGTATGTTTCACCGCACCCTCCCGAGCGGCGTGACTACCTGAGAGACCCCGCTCGGATTCCTCCCGCTGCCCCAAGGGCCGCTCCGCCCGCCATCCCACGAGCTGCCGAGTTCGACGACCCGGTCGACGACCCGATTGAAGGGCCATGCAATGCGCTCGTGGTTAGAGATACTCGCCAGGACTGGAACCCATGTCCGGATGATCCGATGGCGGCACTCATCGCCCGCTTGGAAGCCTTGGAGACTCGGAAAGTGGTGATCCCACCGGACGGCAAGCCATACCCAGCATGGGTGGATGACATGTCGGCGCCTCCGGGATTCTGGAATCCCACTTTCGCCCCCTTCAACGGGACTGGAGATCCGCCACAGCATTTGGCCCATTTCAACTCGTGGTGCGGGCCTATGTTGGGGACTCCGACGCAGCAAGAGGCCGCTAAGCTTCGCTGCTTTGTCCAGACACTGGAAGGGACAGCATTTGTCTGGTACAGCCAGCTCCCCGTCGGGTCGATAACTAGCTGGGAGGACCTTCGTAGACAATTCCTCTACCAGTTCAGTTCCACGACCCGGAAGACGAGTATCGCAGACCTCTTCAAGTGCAAACAGAGGCCTGATGAGCGATTCGTGGATTTCGTCGCCCGATGGAAGGGTCTCACATATTCCCTTGACATGCCATTGACTCAGGAGCAGTTGCTGACAATGTGCGTCGGGAACGTCAAGACCGAGCTGGTCCCTTCCCTGATCACTCAGAATTACCCCGGAGGGTTCAGGGACTTCTCAGACAAAGCTCAACGTCTTGAGGAAGCCCTGCAACAGGCCAGTCAGGCACACCCGCTGCCTCCTATGATTCCTGCAAGGAGAGCCAGCAGGGCTGAGCCCGCTGCTGTTGCCCAGATAGAGGCCCCCAGGACGTTGGAGCTTCTGCCGGCGAGGCCAGCTCCACAGCCTCACAGGAATCCGCCTCCACGGGCTCAGTTCCCGGCCCAGCAGCGGCAGCCTTAGAACCGGCCGGCCCCTCCGCGTAATGTACCGCCACAACCCAGGAGAGATAATCAGGGTCCACCTCCTCGGCAGGCCCCTCCAGCCCCTCGTCAAGACCATGCTCCCAGGGGCCCGCGATACCTGACTTACTCATTTCATGAGGATCAGGTCCCCGGTTATTTCCGGAGCGCCCTGGAGCAGAGGATTGTGCGACTGCCTGAGTGTTGGAGGCCAGAGGAGGCACATCTCACGGATAACCCCCGCTACTGCCCTTACCATCGGGCCCTGGGGCACACCATCCGGCGGTGCTACGTGTTTAAGGACTGGCTCCAAGACCATATTAACAACAATGTAATCAGGTTGGGCCCAGCTCCAGCACAAGTGGTGGGCGTGTTCGTGGGATCAGATGACGATAATGGCAATGAGGACGAATGGCAGCTGGTCTCCGACCGCGGATCCCAGAAGTATAAAAACTGGATGGCCCGCAAGACGATCATTCACGCCCATGGAATCATCTGTGCACGCTTGAATCAGCCTGAGCCCCCAGAATCTGCGGGTGCTACTTCGGCATCGTCATCCTAGCCTGCCTCTTCCGAGAAGAGCAAACGGCGGCGGCGCAAGAAGAAAGAGCGTGCCCCGCCAGTTCCGCCACTATCCCGCACTCTCGGCGATTTCATGCCCCCGGAGATGGGGATCCCTCCTTGGATCCGCCCGGCGATGGATGATTCATCCGATGACAGTATTGGGTACGCTTCGGTTAATACCGTCGAGCTGGTAAATCCCTTTTCAGTTCCCGACGTTGAAGAACACCAGGTGAACCTCCCTAGTGTCCCCGGTCGTCGCCACCGTCGGAGGAACCGCAACAACAGGAGTCGCCGGGGCACAGCAGTTGGTACCTCCAGCCAGGACGTGCACGCCACTGAGACTAGGCAGTAGGCTCAAAACCGAGTTCAGCGCGCGCAGCCCCCCCATCCGGGGATGACGGATTCGCCTCCGCCACTGTTTGTGGTGTGGGACCAGGCAGAACCGCCTCAGCCGCGTCGCGATCAGCTCCGCCCTGCCACGAGTCCATCCCGGCCTCCTGACCCCAGTACGGTGACTACTTCCTGGGCTTCAACCAATGAACAGCGAGATGCGCCAAGCACCAGTCGGCCGCCGGCCCAACCGGCAAGGCCCATCATGCCTCCAACCGCAGAGCAACCTCCTGCAACCAGGGGCTCGCGCTTGGCCAAAAAGTATGATGTCCTGAAGCACTTGGCCGACATCCCAGCAAGGCTCTCCATCCTTGAGGCTCTGCGCATGTCATCTGAGATGTGTGAGGCGCTCGCTGAAGCCCTGAAAAGCCCCCTCCAGTTTGAGACAGAGGTTGCGGCTGCAGAGGCCTTTCACGCCGAAACGATCGAGGACACCGAATGTCAGGCAGTTATCTCGTTCTCTGGTTAGGATGAAGACCCTCCTATACAGGGGCACATTCGTCCGCTGTATGTTACTGGCCAGTTCAATGGCCTTGAAGTCCGGCGCTGTCTTGTCGACATGGGGTCCGGGATTAACCTGATTCCAACTCGGACGCTCCGGAGATTGGGGTTGTCTGAGGATGACTTGATCCCCTCCGACCTCAGGATCTAGGGGTACGACTGCACCGAGAAAACCCCGGTCGGCAAGATACGCTTGAAGACCCAGTTCGGTAACTTGGTTGCCAACACCGAATTCATGGTAGTCTCTCAAGACACTGCGTATAACGCATTGATGGGCAGGCCATGGCTCCACCTTCACACGGCGGTTCCCTCGTCATACCACCAATGCCTCAAATACTCCCTTAATGGTCTAGTAGGCGTGCTTCAGGGAGATGCCTCTCCTTTTGCCTCATGTGAAGCCCGTTATCTGGACGCGGACTATTACAAGAGCAAGGATAAGCAGATCTTGGCAGGTGAGGTTGAGCCTGTCACTGTTGTAAGCGATCCCTGGGCAAGTTTGGATGACGCTTACGTCCTCCCGATTCAACGGTTGGACGTAGCCATGGTCTCGATGGCCTGTGAGTCTCCTGATGAGATGACCGCGACCGCCCGTGCCAGTACCAGCGGCCCAGCAGGATCCGGTAGCCCCAATGCAGTTTTCAACACAGTCTCTCCCGTGGACGATCCCTCCCCGAGTGGAGAGGACGTGGAAGATGCACCCCCAGCCTTTGAGGAGGGTGTCCCCGCCACGGTCGATGAGTTAGTACAGGTGAACCTTGGAACCGAGGCAGATCCAAGACCCACATTGGTCAGTGCCTCCATGCCCTCTGAGGAGCGGCAGCAGTACGTGGACTTCCTCAGGCAGCATCGTGATGTGTTCGCTTGGGGCTACGACGAGATGCCGGGGCTAGATCCTCAGGTAGCCGTCCACCGCCTTGGTCTCCCGGCGAACCATCGCGGGTTCAAGCAGCCTCCCAGGAAGATGCACCCATTCCACGGTGCCATGGTTGAGGCCGAAGTTGACAAGATTATCAAAGCCAACTTCGTGAGGGAAGTTCAGTACCCCAAATGGCTGGCCAACATTGTTCCGGTCAGGAAGAAGAACGGGCAGATCAGAGTCTGTATCGACTTCCGCGATCTCAACCGCCACTGCCCGAAGGATGATTTTCCCCTTCCGGTGACAGATCTGTTGATTGACGCCACGGCAGGGTTCCAAGCCCTCTCCTTCATGGATGGATACTCCGGATACAACCAAATCCGGATGGCCCCTGAGGATGAGGAGTTCACTGCCTTCAGGGCCCCCCAAGGTATCTTTTGTTACCAGGTCATGCCCTTCGGCCTGAAGAATGCAGGTGCCACCTATCAACGGGCGATGCACCGCATATTCAATCCAATCCTAGGCACACTGGTGGAATTCTACGTCGACGACTTGGTGGTCAAATCGCGCCAGCGTCAGGACCATCTCAAAGATCTTGAGAAAGTGTTCGGCTTCCTCCGGTCTCGCTGCCTGAAGATGAACCCGTTGAAGTGTGCCTTCGGGGTCACCTCCGGAAAGTTCCTTGGATTTGTGGTAAGATACCGGGGTATTGAGATCGACCCGGAGAAGATCAG
This sequence comes from Viscum album, assembly GCA_963277665.1. Taxonomy (NCBI): domain Eukaryota; kingdom Viridiplantae; phylum Streptophyta; class Magnoliopsida; order Santalales; family Viscaceae; genus Viscum; species Viscum album. The sequence goes on from OY728161.1 coordinate 1,509,597,469, forward strand.
GGTGATTAGCCAGATGGCTCCCCCAGGTAACATCCGGGAACTGCAAGGGTTCCAAGGCCACTTAGCCTATATACGCCGATTCATCGCGAATCTGGCCGGCAAGTGTAAGCCCTTTTCTCGGCTCATGAAGAAAGGTTCCACCTATGTATGGGATAAAGAGTGTCAGACCGCTTTTGAGGAAATCAAGCAGTACCTGCTTCAACCTCCGGTTCTGATGCCGCCTGTATCCGGGAAGCCGCTGGTCCTTTATGTGACCGCCCTGGAACGGTCCTTGGGTGCCCTTCTCGCCCAGAAGAACTACAAGGGAACAGAGAATAGCCTCTATTACCTCAGTCGCATGCTCCTCGATGCGGAAGTCAGGTATTCCCCCATCGAGAAGAGCTGCCTGGCGCTTGTATTTTCCATACAGAAATTACGGCACTACTTGCAGCACCATGAGGTACAGTTGGTTTCTCGGGTAGACCCGTTGAAATATATCCTGAGCCGGCATATGTTGACTGGTCGTCTAGCGCGGTGGGCTGTGATTCTCCAGCAGTTCGACATAAGGTATGTGTCTCAGAAGGCCATCAAAGGGCAAGCATTGGCAGACTTTCTGGATGCTCACCCGGCCTCCGCGGATCAACCGCTGGATCTAGGCTTTCCTGATGAGGCCATTCTCTCGGTCGATCGAGCCGATCCATGCTGGCAGATGCACTTTGACGGTGCCTCCCGGAGCCCCACCGGTAGAAGGCTCGATAATCCTAAGCTCAACAGAGTGGGCTTGGGTATCGTCTTCATTACCCCGAAGCAAGTCGTGCTGCCATACTCTTTCCTGTTGTCAGAGGGTTGTACCAACAATGAGGCGGAATACCATGCCCTCATCACCGGCCTTGAGTTATCTCTCGAGATCGACGTTCCCCATCTGTGTGTGAAAGGGGACTCTGAGCTGGTCGTTAAGAAGATCAATGGCGACTATGTTGTCAGGAATCCGGAAATTGTGTCGTTGCTGGAGTGCACCCTCCTTCTGATGGCCCAGTTCCCTTCTCGGCTAGAAATTGTCCATATTCCCCGGTCGCAGAACGGTCGAGCTGATGCTTTGGCCAGCCTTGCTGCGTCACTTGCAGAGCCTGAACAGGATAACCTGATCGTCCGCGTGACACACCGCAGGCTCATCGCTCCCGTTATCCCGGAGGGAGATCGCGGCCCGTCGGTAAGTAATCTCACCACGGTTGCCCCTATGCCCGGAGCCCCGAGTACCCCAGATATGGCAGTCGAACCAGCCCCTGATTGGAGGACGCCTTTGGTTGAGTACCTCCAACATGGCATTCTCCCGTCGGATCGGGCCGAGCGCGAGCGAGTTCGACGCCGCGCATCGCAGTTTGTCCTCCAGAGCAGTCCCGGCCTGGAGCAGATCCTATATAGACGCGGATTTGATGGTGTTCTCCTACGTTGCCTTCATGGAGTTGAGATCCCACGAGTCATGCAAGAGGTTCATGCTGGTTCATGCGGCACCCATCAAACTGGGCCGAAGCTGTCCCACCAGATTCGGAGGTTGGGATACTTCTGGCCCTCCATGATCCATGACTGCATCGAGTATGCCAGGAGGTTCCATGCGTGCCAGGTTCATGCGAACTTTGTGCATCGGCCGCCGGAGCCTCTCCATACCACCAGGTATTCTTGGCCCTTTGCAGTCTGGGGGATGGACGTTGTGGGACCTTACCCGCCGGCGACGGCTCGACAGTGCTGGTTCATTTTGACCGCTACGGACTTCTTCTCTAAATGGGCAGAGGCGATTCCGCTCAGAGATGTCAAATCCTGTTCGATCGCTGACTTCATGACCTCCAACATCATTCATCGATTTGGAGTGCCTCACGCTATCCTCACGGATAACGGAGCCAATTTCCGAGCAGCCGAGTTGAAGAAGTTGTACGCCAAGTACAACATTCGCTCGAACCATACATCTCGCTATCATGCGCAGGCGAATGGACAGATTGAGGCGTTTAACAAAACCCTCTCAAACATTCTGCAAAAGATGGTTGGTCAGAACAAGAAGAGTTGGCCGGACAAGCTCCCCAACGCCCTCTGGGCTTATCGGACGACGACTCACAATTCCACCCAGATGACCCATTATTCCCTGGTGTATGGAGCTGAGGCCGTCCTGCCCATCAAGATCCAGTTACCGTCCTTGCGCATTGCGGTCTACGACCAGCAAGCGCTGGACAGAGCTGCTGAAGCCCGTCTAGTTGAGCTGGAAGCACTGGATGAGAATAGACTTCGCGCTTTGCACAACTTGGAGAGGCATCAAAGCAGAATGGCTCGAGCTTTCAATAAGAAGGTTCGCCTCCGCTCCTTCCTGCAGGGTGACCTAGTGTTGGCCCTAAGAGCGCCAATGATCCCCGGCAGGAAGCCACCCAAGTTGGAGCCCATGTGGGAGGGACCTCTTGTCGTCCACAAAGTTTATCCCAATGGCGCGTACTCCCTAGAAACTATGGATGGTGAGAGTGTCACTCCTCCCACCAACGCTAGGTTCCTCAAGCAGTACTTTGCCTGAGTGCACTTCGTCCAAGCTACAAGACGTTAAACTGTTCAGCATTCGTCCAACATGACGTTAAACTGTACCACGTCCGCGCTGCAAGACGTTAAACTGCCAAGCATCTTCGTCCTGCATGACGTTAAACCGCACTTCAAGAACTACGTGCGGATTGATTCCCATCCTTATGGGATACGTAGGACCACCTGAACATTCATGTTTCAGGCCCAGTCCCATCCTTCGGGAATTTCCATCCCATCTCGGGACCTTGGCCCAGTTGCCTCTGGGTATGCGGCGCATGGTGTGAACGCGGGGCTATGCCCTCATTCACGTCGGTTTGCTCGTCACGCTGTACGCCCCCCACGTTTGGGGATGCCTTATGCTCCCCCATTCTCTCTTTTCGTCCCGCATGATGTTAAACTGCACTTCAAGAACTACGTACGGCTTGATTCTCATCCTTATGGGATACGTAGGACCGCCTGAACATTCATGTTTCAGGCCCAGCCCCATTTCCCGGGAATCTCTATCCCGCTTTGGGCCTCTGGCCCAAGTTCCCCTCCTTTTTGTGCGAGACGTATGGCGTGAGCGGGGGATTATGTCCTCATTCACGTTGGTCTACTAGTCGCGCCGTACGCCTCCCCCGTGTGTGAGACTACCTCACACCACTCATCGTCCTGCATGACGTTAAACTGCACTTCAAGAACTACGTATGGCTTGATTCCCATCCTTATGGGATACGTAGGACCGCCTGGACGCTTGTGTCTCAGGTCCAGCCCCGTCTCTTGGTTGATCACGGGGATCTGCTGTCTTTTGGTTTCTCTCAGGATGAGTCCTCCGACCCTTTCCGGTGATCTGTTAACATGTTTTGGGTACTTCGGTCTATGACCAGTGGTGTCGGATTCAATCCCGACAAGTCCTGTGTTGCTTGTCGGGCCGCGCGCTTCCTCTTGTTCGAGCCTTCACTCAAAGGGATCCTCGTTAGTGGTTTGGGTACGATGCCTCAGTGCTCTCCTACCACTCCGGGTCGATTTACCGGCGGGTCCTAGGCCGCAAATCGATATGAATCCTGCGCTTGAGCGGTTGATGCTCGTTTGCTTGCCCCGTCCTAGGCTGACGCGATCGGATGTTGTGTTGCGAATATGGTCAGCGACATCCTTGATCGCCATGTCGGCTCTTTCAGGCTCTGAACATTGGTTGCGCAGTCCTCATCACACTCCGCCTTTGTGCGTTGTAGTGTAATCTCGACACTCTCTTCATACTAACCTTTAGTACACCTTTACACGTTAGGCAGGCCAACCAGGGTAATGGTGTCTTTCGAGGCTCCCACGATCTGAGCACCAAGGATATATGTTGATGTCCTCCCTAAGGGCCATGTGTAGCTGGACCCTCGTCCCCATAAGGAGGAAGGAGTCGCCCGAACAATCGCGTTCTGGGCCCAGTATAGCTGGAGGCTAGCATCTCTGCCCCTCGGGTGATGGACATACGCAGGCCCCTATCCCAGGATTCTTCTCCTGGAATCGTGCGTGACCGCAGGGCTGGGTATGTTCCCACCTCCGCTGAGTCCGCCATATCACAATAAGCGGGTTCCTCCATGGTCCGAACCACACGACCTTAAACTGTGTTGTCCGGTCCTACCACACGACCGTAAACTGTGACCGTCTTGGCCGCCCGACGAGAAACGGCACTACATTGTGATGTTCTCTTCAGAGGACACTCACGTTGGGCGCTGGTTAATAACCACGCCATTCATCAATGCCTTTCATGGCTTGATTATTGTGGCGACGCCAGGGATTCCTTAATCACAGGCATGTCGCTGCACAAAGAAAAACCACCCATCTTTAAGGACAAACAAGAAATATCAAATGCCGCTTCTTCTGGGTGCGAGGGTCAGACCCGCACCCTTCCCCGCGCTGGTGCCCGATTGTGTTGCGCCGCGCTTCTAGAACTTCGTGTGGCTTGATTCCCATCCTTATGGGATACGTAGGAATGCCCGGATGTTTAAAACTTCGGGTCCAGCCCCCCACCTCTTAGAGATTCGCCCTTCTCTGGGGAATCCGCCGCCTTCGGGTCACCCTCAAGGCGTGTCCCTCGACCCCTTGCAGTGGTCCACCAGTGTCAAGAGTACTCTGGTTTATTTCCAGGAGGGTCAGGTTCAGCTTGGTCAGGTTCCTTCCACTTTTCAGGCTTCGTGCTCCCTTTCATTCGGACCCATCGCCTACTCCCTGGGTGGAGCCCCCGTGATCGGTCTGGACACAATGCCTCAGAGCTCTCCCACCGACTCGGGCTGGTGCCCCCAAGGGCCTCGGGCAGCAAATCGATATGAGTCCTGCGCTTGAGAGGTTGATGCTCGTTTGCTGCCTCATTCCATCAGCGGTCAGTGCGATATTGATGCTGCTTTTCCGCCACGGTCGGCAGTATTCTTATATCGTCACGCCGGTGCCCCCAGTCCTTGAGTGAATGGCCGCATGATTCACATTACATTTTCCACCCCCCATTCTGACCAGGCGAAACCCCGACACTCTTGACACTATCCCTCAGTGCATCTTCGCATATCCAGGAGATAGGACCACGATGTGGCGTACTTTGAGGTTCTTATGGTCCGAGCTCTAAGACCTTAAACTAAGATATGCCCCTATGGTCCGAGCTCTAAGACCTTAAACTAAGATCTACCCCTATGGTCCAAGCTCTACGACCTTAAACTAAGATCTCCCCAAACGGGGTTCTACGTCCTGCATGACATTAAACTGCACTTTCAGAACTACGTGTGTCTTGATCTCCAGCCTGATGGAGTACGTAGGAACGCCCGGGCATCTCGACTCGGGTCCAGCCTCAGGGATCGCTAAGTCCCGCCCCTCCTCATCGCCGGCCGTCTGGCCTGGATTCTGGTGGAGTGGTGCAGTTGTGATATTTTCCCCGATTCAGCTCGGGATGCCCCATCGCAATGATGGGAAGCGACAGTTTCCTCGTCAAAGAGGTTCTGTCTGAGAATTGGGGTGATTCACGGCCAGATTAGTGCATCCGCCTAATACGCTTTCCCCACGGTGGCGCAATTTTGAGAGCGTTGGATTCTGTCCGAACAAATCATCACTTCGCCCCACGCTTCGCATGCCCTGTTGATCTGGATTTCCACCCTTGTGCCTGAAGGAACCCCCAAAGTGGCATTGATGATGACATGTGATCCGCCTCCTGCAATATGAATGATGACCTTCGGTCCGTCTATTGCGGTAGTATGGTCGATTGATCCATTGTCCGCTTGCCGTCTTGGGCATTTCCTGGAAGGCCGACCATTGTGGATTTCTGAATTCGGGACACGCGATTCACCCTTTCTCATTTCCCTATGTTCGGATAAAATCTCAACGCCCCTAGAGTTGTCCCGCTCGTGTGTTGGAACAAGTTGGGGGGATGATACATTGATTAGGTCTGAGGTCTCCTTTCCTAGGAATGACCTCCCTCTTTTCTTTAGAAATCCAGGCCCAATTACAGAAGCCTGAAGCTTGGTTAACGCTCCCGCGAGACAATTTGTGGTTGATCATGTTAAGCCAAAAGATGCAGATAAATATATTGGTTCATACAAATGGATCGTAATATTGAGTAGCGGAAGCAAATGTTCTGGGAGTGGAAAAAACAAAGCCCCTAGGGATTAGCATGCTGGATAAGTCTTTCTAGCGCCGCTACCCTTTGGCTGGCGGCCTCCAGAGCTGATTCTCGCTCTCTGCGTGCCCTCTCCTCGTCGGCGGTCGCAACACGCAGTTCGTCGATCCTGGCCTGTGCGCGCTTCCGCTCGACTTGAAGTGTGACCATCTGTTGGCCTGCCTCCGTCAGCTGTACCTGGGCGTCGATCAGCTGGGTCGTTAGTTGCTCCACAAGCTCAGTGCACGCTGCGACGAAGGCCTCCTTCTCTGCCGCCTGCCCTTCGAGGCGCCGGACTTCCTGCTCCGCCACGAAGAGCGCCCGCGTGATCTCCGACACGTCCCGACTTTGTGCGACGTCGGAACGCCGGCAGCTCTCGCGCATCTTTTCGGCCATGAAATCATGGACCGTCAGATGGAGGCGTTGAGCATCAGCTCCCCCGGCACACAGGAAGCGCAGCCAGGTTTGAAGTGATCCCATGCGCCCCAGCCACTCCGATGAGTCTCTCTTAAGGAAGCGCTGGATGCACTTCCACCCCCTGCGGCGCGTTATCCGGCTCTCCTCAACCGCCTCCGCATACGAGTCGTCCATCTCCTCAGGGTCGGTAGGCCGGTAGGCAGGGAAGGCAGCCAGAAGGTCTGCTGCAGGGTCCGCCCCTGGGGTGTCCTCACGGGGGATAGGTTCCCCAACATCTGGGCGACCTTATTCTCCCGCCCTAGTGGCGTTGACACCCTCGTCAGCCCCCGAACTCTCTCCGATGTCAGCACCGCCGGCGTCCGCAGCCCCTTGATCAGCAGTTGGTGGGGCCGGCTCGGTTTGGGAAGTCTGTTCCGGAGCAGGCGGCAGGTCTGCCACTGGTCCACTCGTGGATGGCCTGGGTTCGACAACCCGACGAGCCTCCAGTGTTGAGATCACTGCACAGGGCATGCCGTGGTTAGTCACGGATCGTCAATGGCAAGCACCAGCAGTAAAGTAATGAGACTTACAGGAGTTCAGAGCGTCATCTTCCGCTGCCCCGGCCGCCGCAGGAACAGTTGCAGCAGGGGACCCTTCCGCGCTTGTCAATTCAATGATGGGTGTCTGGCCCCCGCCTTGTCCTGCTGGCGCCTCTCCTACTCCCGCTGAGGACGCCTGACCAACATCCGTGCGCTCCTGAGAAAGGTGGAGAAATGGGTTAGAAGCTTCATAAGAGAATGGATGAAGCAGGTTGAGTAGGGATAGAAGCGGACCTCGAGGAGCTCAGTGACATCAACATTGTCAGAGCCGGCCACCTCGCCGCTCTCCCGCGGGCTCCCCTGATGGGACCTTCCCTCGGAGCCTTCATCCTCCCCCGTCTCCTCCTCTTCCTCGGAGTCGTCGCTACTGTCATCTTCCTCCGGCGGCATCTGTTCTGGAGCAGGCTCTAGACCGAGCATCACCTTCACCAGAAGGGATGGCTCCGCACGCTGACCATGTTGGCGCGCGTACTCGTACATGGCCGTCAGATACGCATACTGCCGGTTGAAGTCCACCCTGTCGGCGATCTGGAGGCGCCCGACCTCTGGCAGATGGATTTCTTCTCTGAGTATCTTTCGCCAGATGGCGTCGGTCCCCAGTGACTGCCGCAGAGTCATCCAGGCCGACCACAGCGCCGGGAAGACTGCATCGTGGGAGGGTTCGAGCAGACGCCTTACCTGCTTCCCGGGCCGCTCCCCGACCGCCGCATGTGCCCCCTCTCTGGGCGCTGAAGTCGTGGCGGCAGCTTGCGATGTGCCCGCCGCCGAAGTCCCTGCCCGCGCCGGCTCCGCTGCTTGGCGCGCCTCCGTTCTCCCCCGTGTGGCGGCGCCTCGCCTCCTTCCTTGACGCCCGGTCTCCGCACAGGTGACCTCGAGCCGCCGAACTAGCTTCCGTAGAAGCCCCTCGGGGTACGCGATGGCCTAGTGTTCGGCGTACTCGGTTGCCAAGCCTGCGTCGACCCCGGTAGGAGGGAGAGTGATGACATCGCCAGAGCCAAAGGCGACGAACATCAGCCACATCTGGCGAAGGACGCCATGGTTTGTCTCCTCCCGGACAGCAGTGAATACCCTCTTCGGCATCCGTTGAAGGCACCCGAACTGTCTGGCGAACCGGGTTGGCACGTAGGGCTCGCAGATCACCTTCCCGTCGATCCGAGCCACGAGCACCCCGCCCCGCATGTTCAGGAAGTACTCGTGCTGCTCCAGCGGACCCTGCCCGTTGTCGATCATTTGGCCAACGGGAGTGGGGAATGGGCTGAAGTTGAAATTGGCATGATTGCCAATCCGAATCCTCATGCCCTCCTCACTTAGGGTCATCGGAGCAACCCCCGTAATGTTCAGCAGGGAGGGTCGCAGGCCGTTGCCCGGAGGAATGATGGCGTTCGGAAACGTGTACCCACCAAGGTGAGCAGCCACCCAGCCGTGGAAGAATTGGAAGGTCCCACAGATCCTTCGTGGCGACCCCCCTCGCGAGATGCATCCCAGGATGGCGTACAGCTTAGCCAGCACCGGGACCCCGAGGTTGTATCTTTTATTAGCAGCCATGGCGCCCGCCATCGCCAGTGTCGCCGGGCGGACACCCATTCTCGCGTCCCGCCCTGGCAGGAGCCACCCACTCAGAAAGGCGGCCAGGAACGCCGCGTACCGGACATTTGGGTCCCGGGCCTCGATGACGCGGTACCCCCATGAGCGGTAGTCGCCCATCTCCAGGACCCGCCAGTACGACCCGTTCCGGCTCCTCTGAGTTGCGGTCGGGCACCGCTTCCCCCTGCCTGGCATCTTGACCGCCGGGTCATGCTCCAAGAACTGGCCGAACCACTCCTTGTAGGCTATGTCCTTGTGGAATTTATTGATCCCGAGCCGCTGCGTAGCCAGGTCAAGCAGATGCCATGTCAGAATGGGAGTCCGTGACCTGTCTTCCCAGATGTTCTTCGGAGGCAGGAACTCATCGTACTGGTAACCCTCCAGCGGGATACCTCCGATGCAGTGGATGTCCCAGAGACCGATGCCGACCTCCCCATGGTGAAGATGGAAGGTGTTGGTATCCGGGGACCAGCGGGTGAACAGCTCCGGCCCGAGCTCGGACTGCTGGTAGAAGTGGAACTGCGACGTCCACACCGCCTCAAACAGGCCGATGTACCACAGCTCCTCCGCGAAGTGATCGCAAGTGTGGCGTACCCAGAACGGCCAGGCCCACTCACTGGTGAAATTTCCCCTAGACCGCAAGTCCCAGTCCTTCAGCCAGCCCTTGGTGTCGTCAGTGACACTCTGGCGATATGTGCTCGAGTAAAGGGATGGAGAGTTCTCCGCAGTAGGCTCACTTCCGACGATGGTTCGCGTCCTCGGGTTTAGGACATAGACATCTAAGTATCTGGTCTCCCTGGCAGGATGCCCATTGTTGGTGATGTTATAGCGGGGAAGCTCGTCCTCCCGAGTCACCCAGGTCCGTGGCACATCAACCTCGAACCCTAGCACCGGAACCTCATCTAGGATGCCAAAGTTCCAGAGCGGCAGGTTGTCCGACAGCGGATATGTCTTCTGGGATGGCGTCAGCAAGTCGAACAAGGATTGATTGTTGGAAACAATCTCCTTGGCTCCGTAGACCTCCTCGTTCGTCGCCATCTCAGCTCTGCGAGTGGCGGCATCCCCCTCATTCCCTTGATTCGCGGCCATCTCAGAAACTCCGGGAGTCGTGTGGGTTAAGGGATGAAGCGTGCGGAATCGGACGAGGCTGGAAGAGAAGTTTGAGAGTTGGCGCGCAATCCTAGTGGATGGCGCGCAATCAGGAAGTCCGTCACGTAAAACCCCGGGTGTTCGCGCAAAATCAGGCCGAAATCCGGAGAGGTTTGCGCGACGAACGGGTGAATTCCGCGCCGGAAAGGGCAATTTCGTGCACGAGAGCTCGAATGCTTATCGCGCGGAAGGCCAGTGTACAGTGCGGGGGACCCAGGGCCCCTATTTATAGGCAAGGCCGGGAGTCCGCGCTGTGCGGAAAGCGCTTTGCGCGACCGCACCGGCGAATTTCGCGCCTGACGCCCCTTTTTGCGCGCCACAGTTCCGCGCCACCCAGGACTTCGGCATTTCGGCGTCTCCCTCGGAACCCGATCGTTGCGACCTCTCGCCGATCAGATTCCGAGGGGGGGCTTTTGTAAACACCGGAAAAGTCCTTTGTTCCCAAACGAAGCTCCGGATGCGGGAAGCGAGGTCATATTTGGAGTCGGAAGCCCGTTTCAGAGGGCCCGGAAGCCTTGCGCGGAATTTTGGAGACCCGCGCTCAAAGTTGATGAGCCGCGCGCAAACCTCCCGGGATGCGCGCAATGCGCTGGGCCGGCGCGCAATTTTGCGCGCCCGTGGCCCGCGCGACTCCCTTGCGCGCCGGGCCCGATTCCGCGCCCGCGAGGAGAATTCCGCGCCCGCGAACCAGATTCCGCGCCCGATGTTGCCTATAAATATAAGGCGACCCCCGACATTTTGAAGGTTGCCGGAAGTCGAAAGGTCTCTCGCGCGCGCAATCCAACCCCCTCCGCGCGCAATGCCGATCTTCAGGTAACCTCCTTTCTTTCGCGCAAGAAAGCCTCGGGGTTCGCCTTCGTGCGCAATCCCTTGGGCTCCTTTCCTTTGAATAATTCTTCACCCTAAGGCCTTCGCTCGCAAAAGAAGCCTCTTGCGCGCAATTTCCCCCGGGGTGCGCGCAATCCGGCCCGATTGCGCGCACCCCCCCCCCCCTTTCAAAGTGGCCATTCAATTAAAGAATGAGCCGTTGCCCCCGCGCGCTATCCGAAGTCCGGTGCGCGCAATCTCTATCTTCTGCGCGCAAAGCGCTGGCCCAATTGCGCACCAGCCCGCCCATTTGCGCGCCGACCCGCGGTATTGCGCGCCAAGCTTCTCTTTTGCGCGCAATCCGCCGGGGTCGCCCCCTTTGACCCCCTGAGGGTACCCGCCTGCGTGGCGCCCGATGATCTTCATCCTGGGTGCCCGCACCGTGCGTTGTCTTCCCGTGCGGCCCTCCAGGCTCGCGCGAAGTGACACGAACCCATCGGCGGCGCCACCACGTCCAAGCTGCACAACGCTAAACTGCCTAGCCTCCATCGTCCGAGCTACAAGAAGTTAAACTATTCAGCATTCATCCTGCAGGACGCTAAACTGTACTTCGTTCGCGCGACAAGACGTTAAACTGCCAAGCATCTTCGTCCGAGCTACAAGACGTTAAACTATTCAGCATTCGTCCAACATGACGTTAAACTATACCACGTCCAAGCTGCACGACGTTAAACTTCCTAGCATATCGTCCGAGCTACAAGACGTTAAACTGTTCAGCATTCGTCCAACATGACGCTAAACTGCACCACGTCCAAGATGCACGACGTTAAACTGCCTAGCATATCGTCCGAGCTACAAGACGTCAAACTGTTCAGCATTCGTCCTGCAGGACGTTAAACTGTACTTCGTCTGCGCGACAAGACGTTAAACTTCCAAGCACCTTCGTCCTCAACACACGACGTTAAACTGTACTTCGTCCGTCAAGACGTTAAACCGTCCGCTTCGTCCTCAACACACGACGTTAAACTGTACTTCGTCCGGCAAGACGTTAAACCGTCCGCTTCGTCCTCAACACACGACATTAAACTATACTTTGTCCGGCAAGACGTTAAACCGTCCGCATCACCTGATCCCGTGTCTCGCACGCAGGATCCCCCCGGTTTGGATGTGGCCCCCACTCGCGCGTCTCTGCAGGGATGTCGGGATTGGAGTGGCCTTCGCCCACGGGGGTAGAGTGTTACAGACAGAACGAACTACGTGGACTTTGATCCCTGTCTTCTAAACAGGGTACGTAGGAAGCCTCTCCGAGGTTCAAGCCCACCACCTGGTCGTCCCGGTCGTATTCGCGTCGGTTCGTCCATCCGTGGACCCCTCCCGGGTTCACCGTCGCGTCGATTCACCTATGAATCCGCTCTTGTGGGGGACTGCACATGTGTATCTCCATTGCACTTCCCCACTGCCTTTTTCTATTTCTCTCTCCAGAACGAACTACGTGGACTTTGATCCCTATCTCCTAAACAGGGTACGTAGGAAGCCTCTCCGAGGTTCAAGCCCACCACCTGGTCGTCCCGGTCGTATTCACGTCGGTTCGTCCATCCGTGGACCCCTCCCGGGTTCACCGTCGCGTCGATTCACCTATGAATCCGCTCTTGTGGGGGACTGCACATGTGTATCTCCATTGCACTTCCCCACTTCCTTTTTCTATTTCTCTCTCTAGAACGAACTACGTGGACTTTGATCCATGTCTCCTAAACAGGGTACGTAGGAAGCCTCTCCGAGGTTCAAGCCCACCACCTGGTCGTCCCGGTCGTATTCACATCGGTTCGTCCATCAGTGGACCCCTCCTGGGTTCTCACTTGCGTCGATTCACCTATGAATCCGCCCCTGTGGGAGACTGCACATGTGTATCTCCATTGTGCTTCCCCACTTCCCTTTTCTCCTTTCAGCGTCCAGCATGACGTGAAACTGTGATCCACCTGGCCGTTCCATCCCCCTCTGTGCGAGGTGGTTCGGTTCAATCCTCCGCCCGGCGGCCTCGACCTCTTCGTGAGTCGGTTTGCCGACGTCCAGCATGACGTTAAACTGTATATTCAAGCTACGCTGACTTTGATCCGCGCCAACGCACGGTACGTAGGAAGCCCCTACGGGGTCCAAGCTCTTCACTCCATCATCCATCCTGATCCTTACCCGGGCCGCCACATCCCAGTGGGGTCATGCCATTTCATTCCACTCCACTTCACTCGGGAAGCCTCCCATATGTTGGCCCCAGTGTCGGAGGTTCCCCGCAAGGGGTTCTGTCATCTGATCCACTTCTCGTGTTGATCAGTCCGATGCCGTCCCCGCTGGACGTTAAACTCGCGGCATACCCCGTGTTAAACATGGGAAGCTGAGGAAAACCTCAGGTGATACAGTTCCCCGCACCCAGTGCAGGATGCCTCAGGCCATCACTCCTTCAAGAAGCCCTATTAGGGACGGAAGGCAGACATGCAGAGTTGCAGTGTTAAGACACGCCCCCAACACCCGGAGCCACCCGGTCTCCCCACCGCAGGTTGCTGCCCCGACCAGACCCCTTGGAGCGTCCGGGCAGAGGCAGCGTAATTAACCGGTGTCCATGAAGATATGGAGTCGGGAACGAGATTCACGAACATTCTTAAATCTATGAGGGAGACCCGGATTAGGCAATGAGTTCCGAGGAGACGTCCACGGAAGGAGGAGCCGACATCCCATCATCCCGCTTTCGATCAAGGAGCAGACGCCCCTGAATAAGGGACAAATGCCGCCCGCCCTTGGAAAGCGGGACTGCGGGACCACAAGCCGCGCGTGCTCATCCCCTCGGGTCGACGGGTGCACGCGCGAACGCGTCCTGGCGGAACAGCGTCGGAACAGAAACCCGCTCGGGAGGGTGCGGTGAAACATACCGCGCCCTCTTGCCATAGGCAATGGCCTCTCCCCTGTCGGCAAACACGGCATAATCACGGTTGCCCGGGTGAGCCTCATCGAGGGGTGGTTGTTCCTGTCCCTGCTGTCCTGGCCTAGGATCACCGTAGTCAGGCCGCTGTTCTGCAGCGCGCTCGGCGAGGAGCTGGTCAACTAGCTTCTTCTGCTCGGTGAGCTGTTGACGTAGCATAGCCTTATCGGGATCCTCATCCGCCCTCTGTATGGAGGCAGATGGGTCGGCGGGCTTTACAGCCCCGCCGTGCTCTTTACCTTTGCTGACGTTTCGGCTCAACGTCAGTGCTTCGGTGGGTGCGGGGAGTCCCAGGAGGTTCCTCTGGTGACGAGTAACTCTCACCGATGGATCCAACGACGGCTTGTCTTCGGGGGGAGAGCCCCCGTCGAGAAGTTCCAAGCCGTTCCCCTCCCCCGACAGGTCAGCCATATTGACCGTTTCCGTCCCTGGGGATATACCCTCAAGGCCACCCAGTGAATCGGGCTGTCGGCGAATCGCACTGAAGCGTAGGGCAGCGTACTGCCCCCATCCAAGGATATACACGTGGGGAGTGGCTTCCTCGAGAACCTTGTGTAGTACTTGAAAACACTCGACGCATCGTTGTTGGAGGGCCTCGTGGTGCCCAAATGACCTGGGGTGCCGAACCGCGGGGAGCGTGGCCAGGTCAATTTGACGGCACTGCTCACCAATATCCTCCAGGTGCACTTGACTCCCGGGATATGGCGTTTGTAGGCGGTGAAGACGGGAGTGAGTCTCCCGGAGAGTTCGGCGGAAGCATTCGAACTCATCCGGGGTGAGTGATTCGGGTGCATCAAAGTCCAGTCCTGCGACTGGCCAAAACTTCTCAGGGAAGTGGCCCTCTGCAAGGACGGTCCAGAAGCTCCACGACTCAAACTCGGGACCCAGATCTCCTTGGTCCTCTTCAATGACTGGGAATGGACGGGGAACCGGCAGTGGTGCCGAGGCGGGCCGCCGGGCCGACGGGCTGGCCGGCGGTGAATACGGCGAGCAGGACGATTGGCCTCCATATCCCGGGCCGCCCCCTGAGGGTGGCGGTGCCCCAGCTACCACATCACGATAGGACGGGCCGGCGAGCGTACATCCTGCCGTAGCTTCGGTGCTCGCCGAGGGTGCACTAGATCGTGGTTCGACCTTCGGTCCCCAGAAAAAGTCTACGGCTTCTCCGATCGAGGCAGAAGGCGCTTCCGGAGGGGCCGGTACCAACCGCAAGCTTGATCCTTGGGGGTCTACCAGGCCCTCGCTACTCCGGATATACCTTTGGAGAGAAGCGGGGATCACATCGATCTCGCTCTTGGGAAGTACGAGGATGACGTGCCGCATTCCTACCCCTGCCCCTAACTGGTGGGATCGGGGGGAGGGCTCCGTCGCCGAATCATACTCCGCCTCTGTATCAGAGAAACAAACCGGTCGGATCTCTGTCTGGAATTACGTAACATTCTTCCCTCGGCGTCAACGCCTCGCCTTCCTGCCCCTGGGTGGTTCTTCGGGGCATGGCTGATCTCTATCCTGGCGTCCTCCGGACACACTGGTGCTGGGGCCAAGAGGACTGGAAACCAAGGTGCGAGGAGCACCGGGACAGATATCAAAGGGGACGCGGGGAGAGATGATTCCGGGCTGGCCTCCAGGCAGGATCGTAAGGTGGGGTGACCCATGCCTCTTGGATCGGCCACGCAGAGTAGACCCTGTTGGTGAATAGAGCTACCGCGAGGTGGTCCGCGGTGGCTATTGCCTGTACCAGCAACCGGGAGAGTCAACCCAACCTTCCTTTGGGGCGGTCGGGGCCTCGATCCAGGTCGGGCATAGAAGTGCCCCTGCTCAGGATGCGCAGGGGCCTGGTGACTGGAACCAGCAGTGGCTTGAGCCAACGCGGCCGCGGTTGCTAGGGCCCCAAGGTGGGCATCCTCTTCCGCTCGTGCCCGACGTTGGTGTCGGGACAAACGAGTCGGGATGAGCGGCGTGGGTAGGTGGAGAGTCCGTTCTTCGACTTGAGAGGCCTGGAGGCGGTGTCGCCGTGGCCTGACCGGATCCCTTATCGCGGATCCCTGGAACGAATCTCGGATAGGGTTGTCCCGGACATCTTCCACCTCATCCTCATAGGGGAAGGAGTTGTCGGAGCGCTCCGGGGATAAGCTCCCGAAGCGGTTGGACGTCGAGGTAGGCAACGGTGCCTCCCTGCGCGGCCCTCGGGGGCGGCGTTGGTGGCGAGGTGCAGCTTCCTCGAGGTCTAGGCGAGCCATGTCCCTGGTGGGGATGACTCCCTCTTCCTCATATCTCCGCACCAAGTTGTTGATCACCCTTCTCTGGATGACCTCCGAGGGGGAGAGAGGGCGTGGTTGCCCCGCAGCTGCGGCTGCTGGGACGGCTGTGGAACGGGTGGGACCGCGTGGAGTAGCTGCGTCGGTGTTTCCCCTACCCCTGCGCCAGTGGGCGGGTGGCGATCGGGCACTGGATTGGGCGACTTGATTCCTGAAAGCATGGAGAAAACCCCATTAACACTGACAGGAAAGGGAATCGACAACCAACCATTAGTGTCGCGACGCCTTCCGTGGGGGGAACCCAGGCCCTCGACGTCGTGAGACGGAGTGACCAATTTCCCTTCCCCAGCCCCTGGC
Organism: Viscum album; assembly: GCA_963277665.1. Classification (NCBI taxonomy): domain Eukaryota; kingdom Viridiplantae; phylum Streptophyta; class Magnoliopsida; order Santalales; family Viscaceae; genus Viscum; species Viscum album. The sequence continues at coordinate 1,509,613,726 of OY728161.1, forward strand.
GGGTTCCGTGCCCCAGTGTTGAATGCTCGGTCGAGCAGCATGCTGGTCTTCCAACACCTCTGAAATCCATCAGTCTTCGTATTGAGGAGAAGAGATTCACATCGGGTTCACCATTTTTCTGTTTCGGTGCGGATGTGCGTCGGGTTTCTGTTCCAACGCTGTTCCGCCAGGACGCATTCGCGCGTGCACCCGTCGACCCGAGGGGATGGGCGCGCGTGGCTTGTGGTCCCGCAGTCCCTCTTTCTAAGGGCGGGCGACATTCGTCCCTTATTCAGGGGCGTCTGCTCCTTGATCGAAACCGGGATGATGGGATGTCGGCTCCTCCTTCCGTGGACGTCTCCTCAGAACTCGTCGCCTAATCCGGGTCTCCCTCATAGATTTAAGAATGTTCGTGAATCTCGTTCCCGGCGCCATGTCTCCATGGAGACCGGTTAATTACGCTGCCTCCGCCCGGACGCTCCAAGGGGTCTGGTCGGGGCAGCAACTTGCGGTGAGGAGACCGGGTGGCTCCGGGTGTTGGGGGCGTGTCTTAACACTGCAACTCTGCATGTCTGCCTTCCGTCCCTAATAGGGCTTCTCGAAGGCGTGATGGCCTGAGGCATCCTGCACTGGGTGCGGGGAACTGTATCACCTGAGGTTTTCCTCAGCTTCCCATGTTTAACACGGGGTATGCCGCGAGTTTAACGTCCAGCGGGGACGGCATCGGACTGATCAACACGAGAAGTGGATCAGATGACAGAACCCCTTGCGGGGAACCTCTGACGCTGGGGCCAGCATATGGGCGGCTTCCTGAGTGAAGTGGAGTGGAATGAAATGGCATGACCCCACCGGGATGTGGCGGCCCGGGTAAGGATCAGGATGGATGATGGAGTGAAGAGCTTGGACCCCGTAGGGGCTTCCTACGTACCGCGCGTTGGCGCGGATCAAAGTCAGCGTAGTTCGAATATACAGTTTAACATCATGCTGGACGTCGGCAAGCCGACTCACGAAGAGGTTGAGGCCGCCGGGTGGAGGATTGAACCGAACCACCTCACACAGAGGGGGATGGAACGGTCGGGTGGATCACAGTTTCACGTCATGCTGGACGCTGAAAGGAGAAAAGGGAAGTGGGGAAGCACAATGGAGATACACATGTGCAGTCTCCCACAGGGGCGGATTCATATGTGAATTGACGCAAGTGTGAACCTAGGAGGGGTCCACTGATGGACGAACCGGCGTGAATACGACCGGGACGACCAGGTGGTGGGCTTGAACCTCGGAGAGGCTTCCTACGTACCCTGTTTAGGATACAGGGATCAAAGTCCACGTAGTTCGTTCTGGAGAGAGAAATAGAAAAAGGCAGTGGGGAAGTGCAATGGAGATACACATGTGCAGTCCCCCACAAGAGCGGATTCATAGGTGAATCGACGCGACGGTGAACCCGGGAGGGGTCCACGGATGGACGAGCCGACGTTAATACGACCGGGACGACCAGGTGGTGGGCTTGAACCTCGGATAGGCTTCCTACGTACCCTGTTTAGAAGACAGGGATCAAAGTCCACGTAGTTCGTTCTATCTGTAACACTCTACCCCCGTGGGCGAAGGCCACTCCAATCCTGACATCCCTGCAGAGACGCGTGGGTGGGGGCCACATCCAAACCGGGGGGATCCTGCGTGCGAGACACGGGATCAGGTGATGCGGACGGTTTAACGTCTTGCCGGACAAAGTACAGTTTAACGTCGTGTGTTGAGGACGAAGCGGACGGTTTAACGCCTTGCCGGACGAAGTACAGTTTAACGTCGTGTGTTGAGGACGAAGCGTACGGTTTAACGTCTTGCCGGACGAAGTACAGTTTAACGTCGTGTGTTGAGGACGAAGGTGCTTGGCAGTTTAACTTCTTGTCGCGCGAACGAAGTACAGTTTAACGTCCTGCAGGACGAATGCTGAAAAGTTTAACGTCTTGTAGCTCGGACGATATGCTAGGCAGTTTAACGTCGTGCAGCTTGGACGTGGTGCAGTTTAGCGTCATGTTGGACGAATGCTGAACAGTTTAACATCTTGTAGATCAGACGATATGCTAGGCAGTTTAACGTCGTGCAGCTTGGACGTGGTACAGTTTAACGTCATTTTGGACGAATGCTGAACAATTTAACGTCTTGTAGCTTGGACGAAGATGCTTGGCAGTTTAACGTCTTGTCACGCGGACGAAGTACAGTTTAGCGTCCTGCAGGACGAATGCTGAACAGTTTAACGTCTTGTAGCTCGGACGATGGAGGCTAGGCAGTTTAGCGTCGTGCAGCTTGGACGTGGTGGCGCCGCCGATGGGTCCGTGTCACTTCGCGCGAGCCTGGAGGGCCGCACGGGAAGACAACGCACGGTGCGGGCACCCAGGATGAAGAACATCGGGCGCCACGCAGGCAGGTACCCTCAGGGGGTCAAAGGGGGCGACCCCGGCGGATTGCACGCAAAAGAGAAGCTTGGCGCGCAATACCGCGGGTCGGCGCGCAAATGGGCGGGCTGGCGCGCAATTGGGCCAGCGCTTTGCGCGCGGAAGGTAGATATTGCGCGCACCGGACTTCGGATAGCGCGCGGGGGCAACAACTCATTCTTTAATTGAATGGCCACTTTGAAAAAGGGGGGGTGCGCGCAATCGGGCCAGATTGCGCGCACCCCGGGGGCAATTGCGCGCAAGAGGCTTCTTTTGCGCGAGAAGGCCTTAGGTTGAAGAATTATTCAAAGGAAAGGATCTCAAGGGATTGCACGCGAAGGCGAACCCCGAGGCTTTCTTGCGCGAAAGAAAGGAGGTTACCTGAAGATCGGCATTGCGCGCGGAGGGGGTTGGATTGCGCGCGCGAGAGACCTTTCGACTTCCGGCAACCTTCAAAACGTCGGGGGTCGCCTTATATTTATAGGCAACCCCGGGCGCGGAATCTGGTTCGCGGGCGCGGAATTCTCCTCACGGGCGCGGAATCGGGCCCGGCGCGCAAGGGAGTCGCGCGGGCCACGGGCGCGCAAAATTGCGCGCCGGCCCAGCGCATTGCGCGCATCCCAGGAGGTTTGCGCGCGACTCATCAACTTTGCGCGCGGGTCTCCAAAATTCCGCGCAAGGCTTCCGGGCCCTCCGAAACGGGCTTCCGACTCCAAATATGACCTCGCTTCCCGCATCCAGAGCTTCGTTTGGGAACAAAGGACTTTTCCGGCGTCTACAGTCATCCCAACAGGTTGGTGTGCGGGATCTCTTTCCATATAACGCTTCATATGGTGCCATTTGAATACTCGAATGGAAGCTATTGTTATAGGAAAATTCTACCAGAGGTAAATATTGATCACACATACCCTGAAAGTCAAGTGAGCAAGATCTCAACATGTCTTCTAAGGATTGAATAGTCTGTTCTGATTGTCCATCTGTTTGAGGGTGGTAGGCAGTGCTCAAATAAAGTTTAGTATCCAAGGAATTCTGAAGACTCTTCCAGAATATTGAAGTAAAATGAGGATCTCGATCCGAAACAATTGATAGGGGTACTCCATGAAGTCTCACAACTTCATTAATATATAGTCTTACTAGACGTTCAAGTGGTAAATCTTCCCTTATAGCGAGAAAATGTGTTGACTTGGTAAGACGACCGACAATGACCCATATTGCATTATTCGTTCTAGGAGTCTTTGGTAGTCCCATGACAAAGTCCATCGTGATATTATCCCATTTCCACTCAGGTATGGGAAGAGGTTGCAATAATCCACTAGGTTTTTGCCTTCCAGTTTTCACTTGTTGAAAAACCATACATCTTGACACAAAATCAGCAATCTCCCTCTTCATGTTGTCCCACCAAAAATTTTCCTTCAAATATCTATACATTTTGGTGTTCCCAGGGTATATAAAGAAATTTGAACTATGATAATCATCCAACAATTACCTTTTTAGATCAGGTATACTAGGAACACAAAGTCTCTTCCCAAATTTTAAAGTTCCTTCTTCATACACAAAGTCTCTCAATCTCCCACCATTCACAGCTTTAATCATCTTCTGAAACTTTTCATTATCAGTATGAGAACTCTTTATCCTTTCTAGTAAATATGGTTTGTAAACCATTTGAAAAATCATTGATGTTTCACCTTCCATGGTGATTCCCATGTCCAACTTTACTATATCCATAAAAATAGGATCCCTTTCAATTCTCATCATGTTCAAAACTCCATGATCTTTTCTGATCAAAGAATTTTCCACCTTATTTGCCTTCCCCGGTTGGTAGTGTATCGTGCAATCATAATATTTGAGTAGTTCAATCCATCGCTTTTTCCTCATGTTGAGTTCTTTTTGTGAGAAAATATACTTCAAACTCTTTTGATCAGTATAAATCTCACATTTTTCACCATAGAGGTAGTGTCTCCATATCTTCAAAGCAAAGATCACAGTTGTTAACTCGAGATCATGAGTAGGATAGTTTTGTTCATGAATTTTTAACTGTCGTGATGAATAGGCAATAACCTTATCATTCTGCATAAGGACACAACCAAGTCCTTTCTTTGATGCATCACTATAAATAACGAACCCATCATTCCCCGATGGTAGAGTCAATATAGGAGCATTGACTAATCTTCTCTTCAGTTCTTCAAAACATTCTTCAAACTATTTTGTCCAAACAAATTAAACCCCTTTATGTGTGATCTTTGTTAATGGGTTAGCCAACCGGGAAAAATTCTAGACGAAACGTTGATAATAACCTGCTAAACCAATAAAACTACGTACCTCAGTTGTACTCATCGGTGTAGGCCATTCTTGGATTGCCTTGGTCTTAGAAGGATCAGCAGAGATTCCATATTTAGAGACAATATGGCCAAGAAAAGAAATATCCTGAAGCCATAATTCACACTTGCTAAACTTCCCATATAATTCATGTCTTCTCAGAGTCTTTAGGATAATGCGCAAGTGATTTTCATGATCTTCGTATCTTTTGGAGTATACCAAAATATCATCAATAAATACCACTAAAAATTCATCGAGATATTCCTTGAAAACTCTATTCATTAGATCCATGAATACAGAGGGTGCATTAGTCAATCCAAAATTCATTACCGTAAAGTCGTAATGCATGTACCTAGTTCAAAATGCTGTCTTTGGAATGTCTTCCTTCTTAACACACAAATGATGGTATCCATATCAAAGGTAAATCTTTGAAAAGTATTGAGCTCCATGAAGTTGGTCAAATAAATCATCAATACGAGGTAGGGGATACTTGTCCTTTATTGTTATAGCATTGATTTCCCTATAGTCGATACATAACCTCATAGATCCATCTTTCTTCTTAACAAAAATTACAGGGGATCCCCATGGAGAAACACTAGGTCGAATAAATCCTTTATTACTCAATTCCTTTAGTTGTTTCTTTAGTTCTACTAATTCCACAGTGGCCATTCTGTAATGGGTCTTCAATATAGGCCTCGATCCAGAAATTAAATCAATGCAAAACTCAACTTCTCGTTCTGAAGGATGTCCAGGTAAATCTTCCGTAAACACATCTACATATTCTTTCACAACAGGTACATCCTCTATTTTAACATTCCTTTCCTCACCCACATTCATTTCATTATCTTACTCCCCAATAATTGAATTTATTTGAGCTATTGGGGGTGGATCCAGATAAGAATTAGGTGGTGATGATTCCGCTCTAAAGATAAGGTGTTCCTTAACATCATCATCAAAAATAGTAACCTCCTTCTTCTTATAATAAATTTTTGCATCGTGGTCTGAAAGACAATCCATACTGAGGATTATATCAAACTCATCCATAGGTATGACGATGAGATCAGCGGATAAAGAACATTTATGTGCTCTAATGGAGACTGATTCACAAAACATTGTTGCAATGATACATCCCTTAGGAGTTTTAACTGACAACTCCTTTATTAAATAAAATTGAAAATATCTAATTTTCTTAGCAAACTGGGAAGATATGAAACAATGCGATGATCCAGAATAAAATAATGCATTTTCTAAACTTTAGGAAACCATTAAATTACCTTCCACCACGTCTTTTGGAGCTTCTAACTTAGCAGTAGTGATAGCATAAGTTTGTCCTTGATCCCTTGTCCTTTTCTGAGGTAAGTTCCCCTAATTCTTAGGACATTCATTTGCATAATGTCCTATCTCCCTGCAATTGTATCATTGTACATCGGTAGCTTCCTTCTTCCCTTTGCAATTACAAGCTTGGTGGCCTTTTTCACCACACTTGTAACAAACTCCCATTCCTTTTAAGCAAGTACCGGGGTGTTTCTTCCCACATTTACCACAAGATGGATATTCAACCTTTCCCTTCTTCTCCTTATTTCCATTCCCAGATTGATCAGTAGATCTCTTCTTCTCTTGATTTTCTTTAAATTCATAAGACTTAGAGAATTCCTTTTCTGTCTTGATATCACATGAGACAATGTCTTCGTACGATGAGAAGGATTGTGAGACTAATGCTCAATGAAGAAATGGTTTTAACCCATCAAAGAAACGATCAATCTTACTTCTTGGGTTACGTATATAATATCCATCATACCTTGCTAACCTTGTAAAGTTAGCCTCATACTTTGTGACATTCTCATCCTCCTTTTGTCTCAGACTCAGAAATTACCTTTCCATATCTGCTCGATGGTCGCAAGTAAAGTATTTTTCTAAAAACAGATCTTTGAATTACCTCCATTCCATATTTTATACTTCATCATCTTCCTTCATGTTTTGAATCAATGACCACCATTGATCAGCATCTCCAGTGAGGCGATAAACTGCCATGATAACTTTTTCCCTTTCACTACTCCCCAAAGCCTGAAATATTTTCTCTAGGGAACTTATCCATTGCTCAGCTACTAATGGATTTGTACTCGCATTCAATGTTGGTGGTTGTTGCCTCATGAAGATATCTAACATTGTTCCTCTATGTTGTGGATCAGGGTGATCTATGCGGGTAAGGTTATTATTCATAACCTGAGTGAGTTGTCCCAGTATGGTGATAAGCTGATCAGCACCAGTTGTATCACCAGCTCCACTATAATTATCTTGAGCAGGAGGGAAATCCCTACATGAAGTGCGTGCATTGATATGATTTCCATTTCTTCCACTAGGCGCCATTTCTAAACAATGGCATAAAATAGATCAGTTTATGAATCAAAATACATAATTCCATACTTATAAAACACTTAACATAAATTGAACTATTCATGGATATAATCCATAATCATAAAAATGTTTTCTTTGAGGAATTATATACTCATTAACCCTTCATAATGATTTGTAAAGAAAATGAGAGTTATCCTAAGCATATCCCCCGGGAGTGTCGTAACCAAGAGTACAGCAAGGCCTGTTGTCGTGCACCAGTTTTCATTCGAGTCTAGCTCAAAGCGGTGTTTTCGAGTTTTACCCCTAGGTACAACTATGCCAGAACCGCCTCTACCTGCTCATATCCAGACGGGGATGTATTACTCAGAAAACTCACAAAATCTCTACAGTACCAAAATTCTAGGAAGTTCTTCTATACTAATCCTCAAAGTCCATCTTAGGTCTATGTGCTATAATCAAAGTTTATCTAAATCTAGCTTCCAAGGTTTGTACTAAACCTCCTATGATACCAACTGTAACGCCCCGAACCCAGTTACCCAGAGTCAGTGCATTATTACATAACATTGGCATGATCACAAGAAAGATCAAATCTCAAAAGATCGATTAGTTTAGTAGCCTTGGAAACACTATATATATTCATAAAGTTTTACATTATATCATAAAAATGAAAACTACAACAACATAGTCTCCATAGTCCACACTCATGTCCCCATATATTATCCCTGCAGGTCATTCATAAATTACTTCTTCACATCTTGGGAAAATTAAAACATTGAAAGGGGTGAGCTCAGATGCTCAGTAAGGATAGCAATATAGCGGAAACTTTCATAAATAAGCATAAAAATTTAAGGCAATGTATAACTAAAACAAAATCCTTTTAAACTTGAACATCAACATAATATGGAAAAGATAAAATGAAATAATTCCATTTACTTATTCACATGGATATTCTACTAGTCGAATAATCACATGCAATATCAATAACCACTTTCATAATGATGGAATGCATAATGCCAGACTATCATAACCACATAGTCAAGGCCTCGTGCCAAGACTACAAATAAGATTTTGTCAAGGCCTTGTTCCAATACACTAGTTTGTCTCATGAAACCTACTGATGCATCAAGGAGCTATAGCGGGCTCCACCCGTCACTTATTAAGTCCAATGCATTCCTCATATGAACAGGTTTAAACATAACATAAACATTCGTATTAAAACTAGCATACGAAATGTCAATAAATTCACCATAAACCATGAATGGTATAAAAATAACACATCCACAGTCAAACATATCACAAAACCTTCAATAATATATGTAAGTTTTGTATCATAATAAATAAACTTCAAATAATCTTAAAATCCATCAAAGGATGTTGACATAGATGAAATCAAAACTATTTGAGAGAAATATCTCTTTTTTTAAAATCATTTAAAAGTCACATAATTATAAAATAAAACATTTACTTTGAAAATATTATTATAATCTTGTAAGGGAATCTTCGATTATTTTATAACAGCAGAAAATAGCCGCACCCGCTGTATAAGTTAAAAAAATATTCTTACCTTAATTCTGTCGAAAAGGTTAAAAAGGGCCTTGTTTGGAAAATGGAAGAAATATTATTTTATAAAATTCTTATAAAAAGTCAAAAAGGGTATAAATGACTTTATACCATAGTCTTTAAAATAGTAATAATGATTTTAAATACATTTTTAAGAAACATGGATGTGGATGATAAAGAGCTCCCAGTAGATAATAACGTATAAACAACCTCAGATAATAAAGAGATTGTGAAATAAACCCTTACCTTGTACTTTTTCTTAGTCGATGGTATGTTAAACTCCTATATAATAGTTAAAACATTGTTATTAAATTATAAAATAACCATATACATAATTATGATATCATATATGATCTTTTAACATTGATTTGTTAATAATATCTTAGTATTATCATTGTTTCGGGTGTTAACTTACTCGTTTTCTTTTATATGTTTTGTTATATAAGTCGTGTTTGTTATGGATAGGTTGTACCTTATTTATATCTAGAATTATATAAAGTTCTTAAACATTACTTTTAATCATCAAATGAGAATTAGTCTTGAATGGATACGATAGGGAATGAATCTCATCGCGTTCGTGGAAACGGTAGTCCATACGTACGCACGAGCAACAATATCATTATTTTGATATTAAAATAATATATAATTGGATGGTATATCATATATACAGAATCATTATCATGTTATATTTATTATTTAAATTAATTACACATCATTGTTATACCCATCCAAATAAAAATATATTGAATAACAATTACACTACGACGTGGAGACGGTAAGCCGTACGTACGCACGTATGGTGACATGTCATTCAAAGGATGGATAGAATACTGAATATGGTTTTACCATATTTATAATAATATCACAGTATATAGGAGATACTGGATTTATTATTTTAGAATGGGAATAACAAATAAATAATAAGTTGAAGAAGAAATGAATTTGAAAAAGGGTGGTGAAAACATTACCTCTTCTTCGGGTTCTTCCTTTTGATTTGATCAAAAGGGATCTTTAAGTTGTCTTTCTGATCAAACTAAGGCCTCTAGGTTGTAGTGAGTGAAGTTGAGAGAGTATTTGGGCAGGGTTTGGCCGAGCCAAAAGGCTTTGAATGTGTGAATTAGTGAGAAGGGGGAGTTCCCTTTTATAAGAGGGGTGAGGGGCACCTTGGGAAAAGCTAGAAATATTATTTTATAATAAATTCATATTCTGTTTCTAATTGCTCCAAAGTGGATTATTCAAATTATAAGGTTGGTATGGGTCGAAATAATTTCAACCAATAGAATTTAGACAGGTTTGGGTTATTATATTAACCTTATCTTTTAGTTTTAACTCTTAGTTAATTAGTTTGACATTTACCATGTCACTTTGTATTTTTATATTATATAGTTAATAAACTTACTATATACATCCAAGCGACCCTCAAGTGGTCCATTAATGATACACCTATAATTATATAAGTCTCTTGGCCGAACCTTAGATTTTTATAAATTGAATATCAATTAATAATATAATATTTTTTTTAAAAACTCTTTTATGTCAATTTTGACACTATTTGGTATTTGATTTTTGTGACAATCATAAAAGCATTATTACTTCTAAAAAACATAATTAAATAAATAATAACATGTTATATTAACCTATAAAATTAGTTTAATTCATAAAAAGTCTCAAATTACATTTATTTGGATATTTATAATATCAATTATTTTAATATTTCATTAATTAGGTAATTACTGCATCACCATTGTGTCATAAATAAATTAAATTATTTAATGTCTAAAAATTATAAATAAAATACCATTATGTAGGAAATATTTTTATATTTCTAATTAATATTTAAAATCGAACTTATCGTATGTATAACCCTATATTAAAAATGTTTTAGTAATTAAACTTTGATTTTAACTCTTTTAACTCTTCTTTGAATTAAATAATAATAAATGTCCTAATCTAATCCAAGTGGACCTAAATGATAATATTTTATTCCTAAGGTTATTTTTGGACGAGATACACTTGTCCAATAGAATTAGTACATGTGTTAGGGTAATATTAATATCATTTTTACCCTAAATTATCCTATTTACTTTTAACCGTGGTAAATAAAAGTAAAAAGTTACTATTCACAAAAAATTATTTTTATCTTATTGAACCACATTTTACTCCTTGATATTAACCATGTCTCTTTAATTTTTGAAATTTTACTCACAAAAGCGGTAAAATTAAGTTTTATGTGAATTTGCAAATTCTCCTAGGAGGTGGGTAAAAGACGGTGAAAAGTTCAATAAAATTTTTATATATCTAAAATTATTCTAAACTAACTCCAATGAATTACATTGAACTTATATAGGTATTATGTATCTATTTTTTCCTTAATTAAATTTAAATAAAATAAATAATTATTTAAATAAAAAGTCAGTTTTAACCAATAACTCAGTGTTTTTCACTATTCATAAAAAATTGAAAGTTTTCAGAAAAATAAAAAAAATTCACCCTAGGCTAATTTTGATATTCTGAATCCAAAAATGAAGTCCATTTTGAAAGATAAAATTTATAAAATTTCAAAAAGTGGGTATTACTATTCATAACGGCTAGTTTGATTGGTTGTGGTGTATGTTAGAACTCGAGATTGCATACAACACACGCTACTATATTATTCAAAGAGAAGCGTACCATGGAAGCTTGGGGTGTTACAAAGCCGGGATATTTTCTGTGTGGTTCTATGAGCCACATAAAGTGGTATTGTATAGTAAAACCTCAAGCATGTCATAATTGTAAGCAGATGGGGCATCTACAGCGTAATTGTCGGAATGTTCCAAGGTCGGGTGTGTGTGACACTCCTCAGGGATCGCAGACGTCATTTGCTTAGAAGGGGCGGGGACAGCAGTACACCCCTCATCAGTAGAGTAAAGTGGGTCATGGTGATTCTTGGAATACCATGACGCCTCAGCAGGGCAATAAATAGCAGATTGTGGCAAGAAAACATGTGTTTGGAGCTGAGCAAGTTGTGGTGGATGATCAGTCAAGACCATCCACGGTGTGAGGTACTATTATTTTAAATTCTACCTTGATGCAAGTGTTGTTTGATACGGGTGCTTCTCAATCTTTTATTTTTACATGTGTGGTTGATTTGCTGGGTTTAAGGGTAGAAATGATGCCATCGGTTTTGAAACTTCAAACTCCTTTGGGTCGAAGAGAGTGTCGAGCCTTTCTGTGTAGAGAATGTTGTATCATTTTGTGTGAGGTTGAGATAACCTGGAATTTCTCAGTGCTTGAGATGGATGGGTATGATGTAATCCTATGAATGGATTGGATGGTGGCTTTTAAGGCCCACATCGACTGTTATGAGAGAACAGTGGATTTTTCGACACATGATGGCGTTAGACATATCTTTAGAGGAGAGAAGCATGAAAGGCAAGGTGCAACAGGTTTGTTGGAACCAGTAGTGGGTACGTTATCATATCAGTTGGCAGTGTTGTCGTTGGAATCGGTAGAGGGTGTTGAGCAGAGGGTTCTTCTGGCAGTGGTGGATCAGTTCATGGATGTTTTTCCTGAATAATTCTCTAGGTTACCTCTCGTAAGAGAAGTGGAGTTTACGATTGATCTCCTTCTGGGGACCAGTCCTATCTCACTTAAGTCTTACCGGATGGCACCTACTAAATTTCGAGAATTGAAAGTCCAGTTGGAAGTGTTATAAAACAAAGGGTTTATCCGGCCTAGCACGTCTCCGTGGGCAGCACTGGTGTTGTTTGTGAGAAAGGCGGATGGAACCTTCAGGCTCTGTGTTGATTATCGTAGACTTAAACAAGTTACGATAAAGAATAGATATCCACTTCCACGAATTGATGATTAGTTCGACTAGTTTAGGGGAGCCTAGTGGTTCTCCAAGATCTACCTGAGGTCGGGATATCATCAATTGCGGGTGAGGAAGAAGGATATTTCTAAAAAAACTTTCAGAAGTAGATATGGCCATTATGAATATGTGGTTATTCCCTTTCGTCTAACGAATGCACCAGTGGTGTTTATGGCATCGATGAATCTAATATTTTAGAGATACATGGATTCATTTTTGGTGGTGTTTGTAGAATATATTCTGGTGTATTCAAAGACAAGGGTGGAGCATGAGCAGCACTTGGCGATAGTGCTGGGGATCTTGAGGGATCATCGGTTGTATGCCAAATTGTCAAAGTGTGACTTTTAGATACAGGAAGTTCATTTTCTTGGCCATGTGATTTCTAAAAGATGTTTTTCTGTGGATTTGGAAAATATAGAGGCTTTTATCTCGTGGAAACCGCCAAAGAATGTGTTTGATATACGGAGTTTTCTTGGTCTAGCTGGGTATTATCGGCATTTTGTGCGTGAATTTTCACATTTGGCTTCCGATGATAGCTGTGATAAGAAATAATGTTCTATTCCAGTGGAATGAACAGTGTCAGTAGTGTTTCGAAGAGCTAAAGGTTCATCTTACATCAGCGCCAATCTTGGTTTTTCCAGAACCAGTAAAAGGGTGTGTGGTTTATTGTGATGCATCGGGATCTAGGTTGGGGTGCGTTCTCATGCAAGGGAATCATGTGGTTGTGCATGGCTCACGACAGTTAAGGGTGCATGAGAAGAACCACCCAACTCATGATTTGAAGTTGGCAGTAGTGGTCAATGCTTTGAAAGTGTCGCATCATTATCTATTTAGTGAGAAATTCACGGTATATACAGATCATAAGCGCTTGAAACACATTTTCTCACAAAGTGATTTGAACTTGAGGTAAAGGAGATGGATGGAATATCTCCATATGTTTGATTTTGACTTGATGTACACACTGGGTAAGGGAAATTTGGTGGCGGATGCATTAAGTAGAAAATCATATGCTCAGGTGGTGAAATAGGCATCAGACCAGTGGTAGTTGATGTCAGTTATAGCTGATATGCGGTTGGAATGTGAGGACAAGGGAGATAGAGCAGTCTTCTTCCTGGTTTTGTTGATTCCTGACTTGGTTGGCCTGGTTAGAGAGGCACAAATATCTGATTCTGAGTGTGTGACCATGAGGTCAAGACTCAATGGTGGGGAGACCATTGAGGGTTGGAAACTGAATGGAGATTCAGTTTTGTGTTTTTAGAATCGGGTGGTTGTACCATTTTCTTGTTAGGATGATATTCTCAGGGTGTATCATCATTCCAGTTGGTCTATTCATTTTGGAATTCAAAAAATGTACAAAGCGTTGAAAGTGCAGTTCTGGTGGGTTGGTATGGAAATAAGTGTGGCTGAGTTTGTTTCAAAATTCTTGAATTGTCAGCAGGTCAAAGTAGTTCAACAGAGTCCAGTAGGAATGTTTCAGTCTTTACCAATCCCTGTTTGGAAGTGGGAGTAGATAGCGATGGATTTTGTCACAGGTCTCCCAAGAACGGTTAAAAAGCACGATGCCATCTGGGTGATAGTGGATCGGCTAATGAAGCCGGCCCATTTCATTCTGATTCGTGAATCTTATACGGTGGAGGATCTGTCCAAAATCTATATCCGGGAGGTGGTAAAGAGCCATGGTGTTCTAGTTTCGATTGTATCCGATAGAGATTTGAGGTTTACATCTCGTTTTTGGAAATCCTTACAGCAATCCCTTGGGACGCAGTTGACTATGAGCACAGCGTATCACCCTCAGACGGATGGTCAATCCAAGAGGATGGTACAAACTCTGGAGGATATGTTGCGGGCTTGTGTCATGGATTTTGGTGGCTCATGGGTGAATCACTTATCGTTGGTTGAGTTCTCATACAATAACAGTTATCATGCATCCATACAGATGGCTCTATTTGAAGCCTTGTATGGGTAGCCATGTCGTTCTCCACTATGTTGGGTGGAAATGGGTGAGTCCTCGATGGTTGGACCGAGCCTTGTCCAGGAGAATACGGAGAAGATCAAGTTGATCAGAAAGATAATGGAGATGGATCAGAGTCATCATAAATCGTATGTCGATCATCATCGACGGCTGTTGTCGTTCGAGGTGAGTGATCATGTGTTCCTGAGGATCTCTCCTAGGTTGGGACATCGTCGGTTTTGGAAGCAGGGAAAGTTATCTCTGAGTTATATTGGACCTTTTGAGATTATTGAGCGGGTTGGTGAGGTGGCTTATCATTTGGCTTTTCCACCTAGGTTCAGTACAGTGCACAATGTGTTTCATGTGTCGCAGTTGAAAAAGTATCAGCCGGATCATGACCATGTGATTCGATGGGATCATGTTGAGCTAGAACCGGATGCTTCGTTGGTGCACATGCCAGTGCGGGTTGTGGATAGGCAAGAGAAAGTATTTCATGGTAAAATCATCGATTTGGTTCATGTTTTGTGGCAACATGGTCAGATTCAAGAGGATACTTGGGAGTAGGAGAAAGAAATGGTTGAGCAGTGGCCCGAGATCTTTCGGCAAAGGGCGGGTTCTCTACTTCCCGAGGACGGAAAGTCCAATGGTGGGGAGAATGTAGTACCCCTGGTTTGAGGTATGTGGACTTTTTATGCATTTTTATGTGTTTAAAGTGCATGTGATGAGTTGGTAAGAGGTTGGGAGAGTTTGGAATGGTTTTGGATGAGTTTGGAGGCTTTTAAAGGGGTGCACGGTTTGAGCACGGTTAGTGGAAACCGTGCAGATTCTCCAGGAAACCGTGCAAGGGAGAAAGAAGGCTTTGCATGGCCTGTGCACAGTTTTCCAACCCGTGTGATGAAACTGTGTAGACCCTTTCTCTCGAGGCAGTAGCATGCGCACGGTTAGTGCACGGTTTTCCAAACCGTGCGGGCTAACCGTGCGGCCACTTAAAAATAGGGTTATAAGTTTCGGGCTCCCTCGGGCTTAACCTATTTCACTCCAAACTTCCTCCCACACATTGATCACTCGGGTTCTTTGGTTCTCAGGGGGTTTAGGAGCTTTCCCACTCGTTTTGGAAGCATTTGGAAGAGGTTTCTTGGTGTTTTGAAGGTGATTGCTCCCGGGTAAGTCTTCTCTCATGGTCTCTTTGTGTTTTCCTCTAGATATGCTCTTCCCTCTTTCTTGGTTTTCTAGATCTACAATTTTTGTGTGTAGATCTAGGGTTTTGGTTGCCTTGGATGATGTTTTAAGGCTTGTGAATGTTCGTGAAAGGGATCTAGAGAGTTTTTGGTGGTGCATTCACCGGATTTGAGGTGTGGTTGCTTGTGGGTCGATTTCTCAAGAACCCTAAAGGTAGGTGGCTTCTCTCTTGACTCCACTTGGTTAGATATAATGGTTTTGGTTACAATTAATTTTTTGTTCTTGAAATTAATTGTGTTTTGATGTGAAAAATTGTTTATAAATCCCTTGGGTGATGTTTGGGGATTTTTGGGAAAAAGGGGGTCTCATAGTGAAATGTTATTCTTGTGGATTTTAAAATAAAGATTTTAAAATGGGATGATATGGTTGATTTGTGAAAATGATTTATGGGAATGGTTTTCAATAAAAGTGTTGTTTTATTAAAATATTTTTTGGCATGGAAAATGTTTTTCAATAAATGGGTGATTTATTGAAGTGGATTGATATGCAATGGAATTGGTTGATTTCACGTGGTTGTGACCTTGGTGGGTTATATGCTTGGCTTTGGATTGTTTTGAATGTTGTGTGAAAGTGGCGAGAAGTACCACTATAAAAAAGGTATGGATAGTGTATGGAAGGGCCACTATCAATGGTAAGTGGACGGGAAGTGCCGCTTGGTGTGAATGGGTAAACGGGTTGGACGGAAGCTCCACCATTTGGTTGTATGGTTTTTTTGTTGTGCATTTCTTTGCAAGATGGAATTGTTGTGATAATGTGTAAATATTGGAATGGTTGTGTCTTGTTTGGTTGGTTTTCCCTTGGTTTCTTTGGTTGGGTGTGATGGCTTGGTAAGGGCATGTTTGGCTTATAAAAATGGTTGAACTTGTGGTTTAATTTATATAAAATGTTTTATATAAATGTGCTAATGGTTTTATCCTAGTGGCATGTATTGGGAAGTCATTTGGGGAAATCCTACTGAGTTTTAGTACTCAGCCTCTTCTTTGTAATGTTGGTGTCTTTGCAGATGTTGTGTACCGTGACGTGGGAAAAGGTAAGGCATCTCCCTCCTTTAGTGGAGCTTTGTGATCCCTTGGTGGAGCTTGGAGCCTGAAGCTTGGTGTGGAGCTATGGTGGTGTCATGTCTGGTGGTGTTTGGTTGTTTAGTTTATGGAGTGTACTCTGATGTTTTGTGGACATGTCGAGTTGTATTGATTTTGATTTTTGTTGTGGAACAACTTAGTTGTCTTTTAGGAATGCATGGTTTGGAAATTTATTTGACATGCATCATATAGTGGCTATTAGTGGATGGTTTGGTTGGTTTTTTCTTAAGGGAAAATTGTTCCCCAACCTGATCTTGAAGCCCTCGGCATTTATTGTCAGCCTTTGGCATCTTGGGAACATCGTTTAAGGCCAATTATCCCTCACCGCCTCCTCAAGTCAATGAGGTAGGGGTAGGGTGTTTCAATTATAACATTTTTCTTTTTTCATAATCATTCATAAATGGTTTGATTTTAAAGTATAATTATGTATAAAATGATTATTATGTCTTGAATATTATTATGGAGATGATGTAATTATGACCAATTCAACTATTGACATTATATCAAATTCATTTTGGACTCAAGTACCGAATATTGACAAAACATCTGATGTGAATTTAAATAATTAAGTAATTGTTATAACATGATAATAATTAGTATAAAAGAAATAATAAACTTTAAAAAATTTCTAAATAAAGTAAATAATTAACCTAAGTTTAATATTTTGGAATTTAAAGATTGTACGTGATGATTTAGACTCAAGTTAAGGGGTTTTCTTTTAAAAACCTCTTTTAAAGTTACTCTTTCAAATATTTTTACAAAAATACAAAAGTAATGTTTTTTAAAATATATATAATGAATGGATTTTCCAAATTTCATGATTCTTTAATTTTTTTATGCTTCCTTTACAATTTTAAAATTTTATTTTTAAATAATTTGTTTTCATTTTTGAGTGTGCAGCTTTTTTAAAATGAAAAGTGATTTCAATGTGAGAAATTTATTATTCTTTTACACATGATTTATGAGTTGTGCTTATTTTTTGGTTATTGGTAATTGTTTTTTAGTATGAGTGGTTCTGTGATAAACCAAGGGATGATGATCCTATTATATCTCTCCAATGCATTGGGTAATGAGATGGTGTTAACCGATGGGGTATCTTCTATGATATTAAGGAATATATTGCAGTGGGTATTACAAATGTAACCATAAAGGTTACTCCCTATCTATCCATGATAGATACAGTAAATGTAATAGTGATATGGAATTGATGAAACAATTTACCTTTATGATTTATGTTTTCAATGTATTTTTATAGGAATCTTATGATTTCATGAGTTAAGAAAATAACATATGTTTTATGGGTGAGAAGTATAACTTTGTGAAAATGTTTTCATGGGTTTAAAGTATTCATGTACTAATGGTTTATTACCTTATTTTATGTCCCTTATTGAGTATTTTTACTCATCGCAAGTTTTAAAAAAATCATGGTGTATAAGGATGGTTAAGAGAAAGGATGAAGTCATTATTAATGTTATGAATATTTTTCATGAAAAATAAATCATGTTTTCTAAAAGTTTTATATTTTATAAGAAATAGATATTGTTTTAGTAGTATCCAATTTGTATGAACGTGGGATGTTATGTATGAATTATGACCCAATTCTCTAAAACTCTAAACCTGAAAATATCCTCAATGTGAAAGAAATCAAATTATTGATTAAAACTCAAGATTATGCATTGTATAAGTTCAGGGAATTATACTTGGTTCTTTCCTTTCCTCCATCACATTGGCCAGATTCTTCATGTCTCTGTGACATTCATGAGCTTGGTGTCCTTCTCTCCCACACTTTTAGCATTTCTCTATCCCTTTTAGGTAGTTCGCATGATGCTTCTTCCCTTATTTCTAACATGTGTATAGTTGGATACTCTTTCCTCTTTTTTCATTTGGCATGCATCCTTGAATATCTATTCTTCTATTCTTATATTTATAACCATGGGACCATTCACCTAACTCCATATATACTTTGAGATCACATCAAACTACTTATTCATAACTTCAAAAATCTCAGATATTTATATCCTTTCAAAGGTGCGGTTTTAAACCACTAAAGAGTCAATCTATTTGTCTATCATTGTTGATAAAAAAACTCAAGGAATATCTTTCATGCCTTTTGATGTTTTCCTCATATGTCATAATATATTCACCTTCCTTTTTCTTTAGATATATGAATTCCCTATCCGTTTTTTGAATGTTTCAAGGGAAATACTTGTTAAGAAATATTTTTTTAAAGTATTCCCATTCCATCTCTCCCATTTCATCCTTAGGATTTGTGTTCTTTATAAATGCCCAACATTGATCATTTTCTCTATCTAAATGATAGAAGACCAAACTCACCTTCTCCTTCACATAACGGTGGAGCACAAAAAAGATATTATCCATTGATTTAACCTACTATTCTGTAACAAGTGTATTTTTAGATCCATTAAATGTTGGTCGTCATTAATACATAAAGGACTTAATGTCCAATTAATAATTCTTGGGTTAAGGCAGATGTTCTACATGGTTTAGGTTATTATTTATAGTCTGAGGCAACAAGGAAATAATTTCCATAAAGTTTTGAACTCCACCTCCCATGGAATTGGGGATGCCATTCAAGTAATCATTACATTGTCCCTCACACTTGTTCTTGGACTAGTTTCTTCTAGTTACTGCCATTTTATAAAATAAAAAAGGTTTGAACAAAACATAATTCAACAAATCATAAGTAATTTATTCTGTTGTGAAATTAACTTTAAAGGTATATCTTATGGGATCCCTATTTTTCTCTTTTTTCAAAAACAAAGTTTCTTGGATGTTTAAATATACTTAGTCTTATCCTAAGGGTTTTCACCGATGTTTTCTAATCCTAATTCCCAAATTAGCTAAACCATACCTCTGATACCAACTATAGCAAACCTACTTTTTCTTACATGACTATTACACCATTTTTAAGATAAACAACATAAAAGAGATACAAATCCATGATCAAAATATTTTGCACTTGGGGAAAATTAAGTTCATACATAAATTATACATAGTAAAACATAAAAACTTATTTATATACTTATTCAATATCCTTATAAAATCTCATTTTATTTTTAGTACATGTAATCACCTGAGTGTATACATCAAATAAAGGGGTGAGATAGAATCTGAGTAAGATGATGAATAAGGGTCATGAATCAATATTACATTGGTGATCATAATCATCATCATCATATCAAAAGCATTAGATCATCATAAAAATCATTATGGAAACATGTGATAAAGGCATGGAATGTGAAATATGAATAAAAATAAAACATCATATCATAGTAGTCAAATACCACACATAATTGTGAACAAATCTGGCATCATGTTCACGCATAACATATGTGCATAAATCATAACATCGTAATTGTGAAAAAAATATAGCATCATGTCCATGAATATTTTACATAATCTAAATAGATACATCACATTACCCAATGAATTAGAGTGAAATATAATTCCTAACCCACCCGTCACATCATAATATTTACATAATCATGCATGAAATATAGAATGTATAACAATCTTAGTCATGAAATAACCCATGGAATAGAATGGGTTTCATAAAGTTTTCATAAAGAATAAATTCATGAATAAAAATTTGGGTTCAAAAATTAAAAATTGATATCATAAATTAGAATAATAGACTGTTTTTATTTTGATAAGAAACAACACATGACGAGTTGAAGATTTGTTTTGGAATGAAGTGGATTTTTGTAAAATCAATGTATTTGTATTAAAAATAAATCAAGGAAGATGTATATACTAGGTCCAAAAGGTAAGAATAATGATATTATATTTAAGTAACATTAATGGAATATTCATACCGAAATTGATGTGGAAGAGGTAGAAACCAAATAAATGGAGTTGGGTTCGAGAATCCCCTTTAATTCCTACTTTATTTCCTCACTTTTGTGCCTCCAATAATAAACTTATATTTATTAAAAAATTATATAGAATTAAATTACTATAATTTTTCACACTATTTATCAATTATAGTCATTTTATTATATTTTTTAATTTCTTTGGTTATAGGGTAGTCATTTTGATATCATTTTTTACTTAAAAATTTCCCGTTTTTCTTTTATTTAGATATTTTATTCAATTTAATTTATACATTAGTAGAATTAATTCCATATGATTATAATACATATAAATTCATGTTTATATATTATATATAATTCATAATATCCATCCATGATTATGGTCATTATTTTTAATATGGCAATGTCACCATAGGTGGTTAACCGACCTTTGATGGGATATTATCGAGGGAGTGGGAAAGAGACGTTTGAAATTTATATATCATAAATATAATACTTCTATCAGTTTAATTTAACACCCCAAGCTTCCATGGTATTATTCTCTTTGAATAATGCAATAGCTTGCGTTGTACGCAACTTCGAGATTCTAACACACCACAACCAATCAAACTAGCTGTTGTGAATAGTAATACCCACTTTTTGAAATTTTATTAATTTTATTATTCAAAATGAAATTAATTTTTGGATTCATAATATCAAAATTTTCTTAGGGTGATTTTTAGGTAGTTTTCTAAAAACTTTCAATTTTTGATGAATAGTGAAAAATACAAAATTTTAATTAAAAACAACTTTTTTAATTGGAATAATTTATAGTGTTAAATTATAAATTTGAATGGTTTTTAAGTTTAATTATATTATATTTTTATCATTTAACATTATTTAGTTCATTGGATGTAATTTCATGTCTAAACTGGACATAAACAAGTGTCAATCTTTTGATGGTTATTATTTCTTAAAAACACGCTTTTTGTTTCGACAATGAGAATTAATTTTAAATTAATTTCTGTGAATTATGTATTTTTAATTTGGAAAAATAGATTCTATATTTGGAATCTGGAGGTCCAAATTGTGTAAATAGGTAACTTTTATTTTTAGTCATTATGAATATTTACTTCAGTAAATATTTTATTTACCGTGGTTAATGTAACACCCCGCCCCTAACTCATTGGCTTGAGGAGGCGGTGAAGGATACTTGGACTTAAGCGACCTTACCAAGATGCCAAAGGCTGGAAATAAATTCCAAGGGCTTCAAGATCAAATTGGGGAACGATTTTCCCTTAAGAAAAAACCAACCAAACCATCCATTAACCAACACTATATGATGCATGTCAATAAAACATTCCAACATGCATTCCCAAAGGACAACCAAGTTGTTCCACCATACAACCCAAATCCAAAACAACAACCCAATATCAGAGTACAATTTGAAATACCAAATAACAAATCACCACATGTTGTGATACCACCACAGCTCTACACCAAGCTCCAAGCTCCACCAAGACATCACAAACATCACCACGAACCACTAGCAATGAGATGCCTTACCTTTACCTATATCCCGGTACACAACATCTGTAAAGACACCAAAGTGACAAAGTAGGGGATGAATACAACTACTCAGTAGGTTTTCCCCAAATGACTTCCCTACACACACCACTAGGATAAAACTGTTAGCACATTTATATAAAACAGTTTATATAAAATAATCACAAGTGCAACCATTACCATAAGCCAAACACACCCTTACCAAGCCATCTTGCCCAAACCAAGAAACCAAGGGAAATCCAAACAAAACATGCCACAATCCATGTCATCATGTACACATTATCACAACAATTTCCACCTTGAAAAGCAATGCACAACAAAATAACCAAAACAACCAAACAGTGGAGCTTCCATCCAACCTGTCCACCCATTCACACCTAGTGGCTCTTCCCGTCCACTTATCCTTTGATGGTGGCCCTTCCATTACCTATCCATCCCCTTTTTATAGTGTTACTTCTCGCTACTTCCACACAACATTCCAATCAATCCATAACCAAGCATATAACCCACCAAGGTCACAACAACATGCAATCAACCAATTCCATTTCATATCAATCCACTTAAATAAATCACCCATTTATTGAAAATAATTTTCCATGCCAAACCAAATTTCAATAAAACAACCTCTTTATTGAAAATAATTTCCATCAATCATTTTCACAAATCAACCATAGTATCCCACTTTAAAATCTTTATTTTAAAATCCACAACAATAGCATTTCACCATAAAACCCCCCTTTTCCCAAAAATCCCCCAAAACATCACCCAAGGGATATCCAATCAATTTCTCACATCAAAACACAATTAATTAAAAGCATAGAAAATTAATTGTAACTAAAACCATTAGCTCTAACCAAGTGGATTCGAGAGAGAATCCACCTACCTTTAGGGTTCCTGATAAATCGACCCACAAGCAACCACACCTCAAATCCGGCGAACGCACCGCCGAAACCTCTCTAGAACCCTTTCCCAAACATTCACAAGCCTTAAAATCAAAATCCAAGGCAACCACAACCCTATATCTACACACAAAAAGTGTATATCTAGAAAACCATGAAAGAGAGGGATGTAGATCTATAGGAAAACACAAGGGAACCAAGAGAAGAGACTTACCCGGGAGAAACCACCTTCTATACACCAAGAAACCTCTTCAAAATGCTTCCAAAATGAGTGGGAGAGCCCCTCTAACCCCTGAAAACTGAAGAACCCAAGTGAGGCTTGAGTGGGAGAAAATTTGGGGAGGAATGAGGCAAGCCCGAGTGAGTCCGGGTTTCAAAACCCTGTTTTTAAGTGGTCGCACGGTTATCCCGCACGGTTTAAAAAATTGTGCGCTAACCGTTCGCACGATACTGTCTCAGGAGAAAGGGTCCACACAATTGCCTCGCATGGTTTGAAAAACCGTGCGTAGGCCGTGAGAATCCTACTGTCTCCCCCTGTACGATTTCCTAGAGAATCCGCACAGTTTCCACTAATCGTGCTCAAACAGTGATCCCTATGCAAAGCCTCCAAACTCATTCAAAACCATTAAAAACTCTCCCAACCTCTTCCCAACTCATCCCATGCACTTTAAACACATAAAAATGCATAAAAAAGGCCACATACCTAAAATTGGGGGTACTATATTCCCCCCACCATTAGTCTTTCCATCCTCAGAATGTAGTGAACCCAACCTTTTCCGAAAGAGCTCGGGCCACTGCTCAACCATCTCTTTATCTCACTCCCAAGTCTCCTCTTGAATATGACCATGTTGCCACAAAACAAGAACTAAACCAATGATTTTACCATGAAATACTTTCTCTTTCTTGTCCATAACCCACACTAGCACATTCACCAACGAAGCATCTGGTTCTAGCTCAACATGATCCCATCGAATCACATAGTCATGATCCGACTGATACTTTTTCAACTGCGACACATGAAACACATTGTTCACCACACATAACCTAGGAGGAAAATCCAAATGATAATCCACCTCACCAACCCGCTCAATAATCTCAAAAGGTCAAATATACCTCATAGATAACTTCCCCTACTTCCCAAACTGATGATGTCCCAACCTATGAGATATCTTCAAGAAAACATGATCACTCACCTTGAACGACGATGGCCGTCGATGATGATCCGCATACGATTTCTGATGACTCTGAGCCATCTCTATTATCTTCTTGATTAACTTGATCTTATCCATAGTCTCCTGGACAAGGATCGGTCCAACCATCAAGGACTCACCCGTTTCCACCCAACATAGTGGAGAACGACACGGCCACCCATACAATGCTTCAAACAGAGCCATATGTATCGATTCATAATAACTGTTATTGTATGAAAAATCCACCAATGAAAAGTGATCCTCCCATGAGCCACCAAAATCCATGACACAATCCCGCAACATATCCTCGAGAGTTTGTATCGTCCTCTCAGATTGACCATCCATCTGAGGGTGATACAATGTGCTCATAGTCAACTATGTCCCTAGGGATTGCTGCAAGGATTTCCAGAAATGAGATGTAAACCTTGAATCTCTATCGGATACAATCGAAACTGGAACACCATGCCTCTTTACCACCTCTTGGATATAGATTTTGGACATATCCTCCACCGTATGAGATTCACGAATCAAGATAAAATGGGCCGACTTCGTTAGTCGATCCACTATCACCCAAATGGCATCATGATTTCTGACCATTCTTGGGAGACCTGTGACAAAATCTATCGCTATTTGATCCCACTTCCAAATAGGGATTGGTAAAGACCGCAACATTCCTGCTGGCCTCTGATGCTCTGCCTTGACCTGTTGACAAGTCAAGCATCTTGAAACAAACTCAGCCACACTTCTTTTTATACCAGCCCACCAGAACTGCGCTTTCAACTGTTTATACTTTTTCTGAATTCCAGGGTGAACAGTCCACCTGGAATGATGATACACCTTAAGAAGATCCTCCTGACAAGAAACTGGTACAACCATCCGATTCTGAAAACATAAAACTGAATCTCTATTCAGTTTACAACCCTCAATGGTCTCTCCACCATTGAGTCTCGACCCCATGGTCACACACTCAGAATAAGATATATGTTCCTATTTAACCAGGCCAACCAAGTCAAGAATCAAAAAAACCAGAAAGAAGACTGCTTTATCACCCAGGTCTTCACATTCCAACTGCATATCAGCTATAACTGACATCAACTGCCACTGGTCCGTTGCCTGTTTTACCACATGAGCATATGACCTTCTACTTAATGAATCTACCACCGAATTTCCCTTACCCGGTGTGTACATCAAGTCAAAATCAAACATCTGGAGATATTTCATCCATATTCTTTGCCTCAAGTTCAAATCCCTTTGTTAGAAAATGTGCTTTAAGCTCTTATGATCTGTATATACCGTGAATTTCTCACCGAAGAGACAATGACGCCACACATTCAAAGCATGGACCACTGCTTCCAATTCCAAATCATGAGTTGTGTAGTTATTCTCATGAACCCTCAACTGATGTGATCCATATGTAACCACATGATTCCCTTGCATGAGAACGCACCCCAACCCTGATCCTGATGCATCGCAATTCACCACGTACCCTTTTCCTGGTTCTGGAAAAACCAATATTGGTGCTGATGTAAGGCAACCCTTTATCTCTTCAAAACACTACTGACACTGTTAATTCCACTAAAATGGAACATTCTTTCTTGTCAAAGCTGTCATCAGCGAAGCCAACCATGAAAAATCACGAACAAAACGCTGATAATACAAAGCTAGACCGAGGAAACTCCGTATCTCAAACACATTATTTGGCAGTTGCCACGAGATAACAGCCTCTATCATTTCTGGATCCACTAAAACGCCCCTTTCAAAAATCACATGGCCAAGAAACCGAACTTCCTATATCCAAAAGTCACAATTTGACAATTTGGCATACAACCGATGATCCCTCAAGATCCATAACATTGTCACCAAGTGTTTCTCATGCTCCACCCTTGTCTTAGAATACACCAAAATATCATCTATAGAAGCCACCACAAATGAATCTAGATATCTCTGAAATATCCAATTCATTAATACCATGAGCACCGTTGGCACATTCGTTAGACCAAAGGGCATAACCACATATTCATAATGGCCATATCTACTTCTGAAATATGTTTTAGGAATATCGTCCTTCCTCACCCACAATTTATTATATCCCGACCTCAGTTTGATCTTGGAGAACCACTGGGCTCCCCTCAACTGGTCGAAAAAATCATCAATTCATGGAAGTGGATATCTATTCTTTATCGTGGCCTGGTTAAGTCTACAATAATCAACACAGAGCCTCAAAGTTTTATCCGCGTTTTTCACAAACAACATCGTCTCTACCCAGGGAGACATGCTAGGCCAGATAAACCCTTTTTTTCTAACTCTTCCAACTGGACTTTCAATTCCCAAAATTTAGTAGGTTTCATCCGGTAAGACAGAAGTGAGATAGGATTGGTCCCTGGAAGGAGATCAATTGTAAACTCCACTTCTCTTACAGGAGGTAACCTAGAGAATTCTTCAAGAAAAACATCCATGAACTGATCCACCACTACTGGAAGAACACTTTGTTCAATACCCTCTACCGATTCCAATGACAACACTGTCAACTGATACGATAACGTGCCCACTGCTGGTGCCAAAAAACCCGTTGCACCCTGCCTTTCATGCCTCTCTCCTCTAAAAAGATGTCTAACACCATCGTGTGTCGTAAAATACATTGTTCGTGCATTACAATCGATGTGGGCCTTAAACTCCACCACCCAATCCATTCCCAGAATTATATCATACCCATCCATCTCAAGCACTGAGAAATTTTAAGTTATATCAACCTCTCCCACAATGATACAACATGCTCTACACATAAAGGCTCGACACTCTCTTTGACCCAGAGGAGTTTGAAGTTTCAAAACTGATGGCATCATTTCTACCCTTAAACCCATCAAATCAACCACATGTACAGCAATAAAAGATTGTGAAGCACCTGTATCAAACAACACTTGCATCAAGGTAGAATTTAAAAGAATAGTACCTCGCACCTTGGATGGTCTCGACTGATCATCCACCACAACCTGCTCAGCTCCAAACACATGTTTTCTTGCCACGCTCTACTATTTATTGCCCTGCTGAGGCATCATGGTATTCCAAGAATCACCATGAGCCACTTTACTCTACTGATGAGGGGTGTACTGTTGTCCCCATCCCGTCGAAGCAAATGACGTCTGCGATCCCTGAGGAGTGTCACGCACACCCGACCTTGGAGCATTCTGACAATAACGCGGCAGATGCCCCATCTGCTTACAGTTATTACATGCTCGAGGTTGTGTCGTACAATCCCGCTTGATGTGGATCATAGAACCACACTGAAAACATCCTAGCTTGCTCTGGGGCTTCAGAGGAAGATTTACCAATCCTTCCATTAGATTATATGACATATTCCAACCCTGGGAATAAGTGTCCCTCCTCCGCTTGAACCTAGTGTTAGAGTTCCCACTATTCCCCATGGGTACCATCATGCTTCCTCTGCCCAGAGCTCACAACAGATCCCACTTAGCCACCGAGGCTCTATTCACCATCTCTGTGTAATCACCAATACACAGCACCGCTATCTTGGAACGAATGTCCTGCCTCAAACCATCTTCAAAGATACGAGCTTTCAACGATGTACTACCCTCCACCTTCGGTTAAAATCTCACTAAGTTCATAAAATTAGCTGCATACTCTGTCACAGACATATTCTCTTTCTTCAGACTGAAGAAATTAGTCGTGCACTAAATTCTAAATGTATGTGGGTAGAATTGTTTATTAAACAATTCCTCAAACCCTTCCCACGTCATATCCTGGTCCGTTCCATCTTGAACCGCCGAATCCAACAACTGAAGGGAAATATCTTCCAACATATACATGGCCAACTTCACTTTTAACTCAACCGGTGTTCCCAAGAACTCGAAGATCTTGTTCATTATATTCAACCATGCTTCTTCCCTCTCTGGCTCTGAATCACCCCTGAAGATGGGTGGATTTTTCTTTTGAAACTGAACTGCATGATCCACATGCCTTGGTTCATACACTTTGTTTCCACTTTCCACAGCTTGGAAAGCTTGCACTATACTTTGAACTAGTTGCTGGTTCACCTGAGGCTAAGGTGTAACCACATTTTCAGCAGCCTCCTCCGGTTGGTCTCTACGACGCCTACTCGGTGCCATTTCTATAAACAGAAAACAAAAAACCATGAGTCTCACTTCCATAGACATCAAGAATTCCCATTTCAATTTGAATTACATAACACTACCACAATGAGGCTTTCCACATTTTCCATATTTTCAATGTTTCGCCATTTTTGAAAATCATACCATTTTCAAAATACCAAATTTATTCAGATTATAATTTCACACATTTGAAAAATCACTATTTCCCAATTCATCCCATAAATCATTATGCCCAATGAAATATGCATCCTAGTGGGAAGTCATTTCTATCATGCATGCCATGCTCATCTCATTGGCTACACCCACGACAGTTAGATATACAATGCCTATAAGTGTCTCCAAAACACTTATGTACCTAACTCCCTGGTAACTTGAAGTTCAGCATAAAAGGGTTAGTTATGTCCTTTTATACTATACATTCAAAGTTCCGATAATCATACGCCTTTTTACCATCCCAACTCAAGGAATATACCACAACGAATGTCAACACCAAAACTAATGATCAACACAAATGATCGAACAACTTCTCTCACTTAAAAGCTAAGGACCGAACAAACTGATACCACTTGTAACACCCCACCCCTACCTCATTGGCTTAAAAAGGAAGTGAGGGATACTTAGCCTTAAGCTACGTTACAAAGATGCCAAAGGCTAGCAATAAATGTTGAGGTCTTGAAGATCAAATTGGGGAAAAAATTTCTCTTAAAACAAAACCAACCAAACCATCCATTAACCAACACTATATGATGCATGTCAATAAAACATTCCAACATGCATTCCCAAAGGACAACCAAGTTGTTCCACCATACAACCCAAATCCAAAACAACAACCCAATATTAGAGTACAATGCGGAATACCAAATAACAAAGCACCACATGTCGTGATACCACCACAGTTCTACACCAAGCTCCAAGCTCCACCAAGACATCACAAACATCACCACGAACCACTAGCAATGAGATGCCTTACCTTTACCTGTATCTCGATACACGACATCTGCAAAGACACCAAAGTGCCAAATCAGGGGGTGAGTACAACTACTCAGTAGGTTTTCCCCAAATGACTTCCCTACACATGCCACTAGGATAAAACCATTAGCACATTTATATAAAACAATTTATATAAAATAATCACAAGTGAAACCATTACCATAAGCCAGACACACACTTACCAAGCCATATTTCCCAAACCAAGCAACCAAGGGAAATCCAAAAAAACATTCCACAATCCATGTCATCATTTACACATTATCACAACAATTTCCACCTTTCAAAGCAATGCACAACAAAACAACCAAAACAACCAAATGGTGGAGCTTCCGTCCAACCCGTTCACCCATTCACACCTAGTGGCTCTTCCCATCCACTTATCCTTCGATGGTGTCCCTTCTGTCCACTATCCATCCCTTTTTTATAGTGGTACTTCTCACCACTTCCACACAACATTCCAATCAATCCATAACCAAGCATATAACCCACTAAGGTCACAACAACATGCAATCAACCAATTCCACTGCATATCAATCCACTTCAATAAATCACCCATTTATTGAAAATCATTTTCCATGCCAAACCACATTTAAATAAAACAACCTATTTATTGAAATCTATTCCCATCAATCATTTTCACAAATCAACCATATCATCCCACTTTAAAATCTCCATTTTAAAATCCACAATAATAGCATTTCACCATAAAACCCCTTTTTCCCAAAAATCCCCCAAAACATCACCCAAGGGATATCCAATAAATTTCACACATCAAACCACAATTAATTCAAAGAGTAAAAAATTAATTCTAACCAAAACCATTAGCTCTAACCAAGTGGAGTCTAGAGAGAAGCCACCTACCTTTAGGGTTCCCGAGAAATCAACCCACAAGCAACCGCACCTCAAATCTGGAGAACGCACCACTGAAACCTCTCTAGATCCATTTCCCTAACATTCACAAGGATTAAAATCAACATCCAAGGAAACCAAAACCCTATATATACACACAAAAAGTGTAGACCTAGAAAACCATGAAAGATAGGGACGTAAATCTAGAGGAAAACACAAGGGAACCAAGAGGAAAGACTTACCTGGGAGAAACCACCTTAAATACACCAAGAAACCTCTTCAAAATTCTTCTAAATCGAGTGGGAGATCCCCTCAAACCCTTGAAAACCGAAGAACCTGAGTGAGGCTCGAGTGTGAGAAAATTTGGAGAGGAATGAGGCAAGCCCAAGTGAGCCCGGGTTTTAAAACCCTATTTTTAAGTAGTCGCACGGTTAGCCCGCACGGTTTGCAAAAACTTATGCTAACCGTGCGCACCCTAATATATTGGGATCAAGGGTATGCACAGTTTCCTCTCACGATTTGACAAACTGTGTGCAGGCCGTGATAAGCCTATTGTCTCCCCCTGCATGGTTTCCTGGAGAATTTGAACAGTTTCCACTAACCATGCTCAAACTTTGCTACCTATGCAAAGCCTCCAAACTCATTAAATACCATTACAAACTCTCCAAAATTCTTCCCAACTTATCCCATGCACTTTAAACACATAAAAATGCATAAACAAATTCCATATACCTCAAACTGGGGGTACTACAGTTGAAGGGGTAAACCTGGTAAATAAGGGTAAAAAAAATAATATTATAATAATATTAAATTACCCTAACATGTGTCATATTTATACTGGTTGATATATTTCTGACCATGGGCATCCATGGGTCAATTTTGGGACCCCATGAAGCCACTAGAGAGTGATAACGACACTTTATATTAAATAATTTAAACTAAAGACAAAAATGGCATAAACATATATCTCTTAGTAAAACAATCTTTATAAGGGGTTATATAAGTTATATCTTCAACTAAAAATATAAATTTGAAAGATAAAAAGACTTCCTACATCATGGTATTTTGTTTATAATTTTTAGACATAAAATAAATAAAATTATCTATGACACAATAATGATACATTTTTTACCTCATTAATAAATAATTTAAATAAATAAGATTATAAAAATTAAAACAATATCCAAAACCTATAAACTTTTATTGTATGATTTTATTTATAACATGAGTCATCTTATATTCGACATTAATGAGTTTTGGATCTTTAAAAACTGAAAATAATTATATAATAAAATAATATTTTCAAACTTTCTTAAAGAGCCACTTCTCCCCCTTATAAAAATACTTCACTTCTAACCCATCTCTCAACATATCAAGCACCTTGGATCGTCCAACCTCTGACCAATTAAGCTCCTTACATCCCTATATTCTTCCTATAAGCCTTAATTTATGTAGAAATCACTTCAAGGAAGCCTTTTGGTTCAAACCAATGGGATTTACCCAATTTAAAGGTAGCATATCCTCTTAAGTTATTTTATTTTATTTTACTTATCCAACCCTCTAAACTCTATTTATTCATTTATTTTATAACAAAAACAATATCCTATATATACTATCTTGTTTTTATAATAATTATTTTAACTAAAATTACACACACCTATAACTAATGGTTATAGAATATAATGTTTCTGTGGACGGTGAACTACTACCTCACGAAACAATGATTGTTCAATATTCTACTACCACCTCTTATGGTGGCCATTATGATGGAACTATAATTATATATAATATTTAAGATATTTATTTTATCTATAAACTTTTGTGATTATATTTTATATCATACCCTTATTCTTTTCATGTTGTATATATACGATAATTTCATTTGAGGAAGTGCAGACTACCGCCCCCTCAAAGTGATATGACTCGTTCATACCATACATGGAACGTATAAAGGATGGTGTTAATGAACTTATGTAACATATATAAAATATTATATTATAATGGAATAATAATATACCTATGTATCATTTGTTTTTATTTCCTTTTAAAATAAAAAAATGGTTGTAGTGTTCGTGCGTACGTACGGATTACCGTCTCCACGAACGCGATGAGATTCATTCCCCATCATAACCCTTCAAGAATAATTTTCATTTGATTATTAAAAATAATACTTAATAACATAATATTTTTCTGGATATGAATCAAATACATCCTATACATAATAAGCATGTCTTACATAACAAAACAAATAAATGAAAACGAATCAATTAACACCTGAAACAATGATACTACTAAAATATTATTAACAAAGCAATATTAGAATATCATATTCGATATAATTTTTATGTATTTAGTTATTTTATAATTTAGTAATAATTATTTAACAATTATACATGAGTTTAACATACCCTCGAACAAGAAAAATTACAAGGTAAGGGTTAATTTCGCAATCTCTTTATTATCTGAGATTGTTTTTACATAAGTATCGATTGGGACCTCTTTATCATCCACATCTATGTTTTCTTAAAAATTTATTTCAAAACATTTTTAATATTTACTAGACAATAGGTTAAATTCATTTATACCCTTATTTAACTATATATTTTTTGAAAATAATCTTTCTGTCGTTTTCCAAACAAGGTACTTTATGACCTTTTCGACAAATTAAGGTAAGAATGTATTTTTTAACTTATACGGAGGGTGCGGCTATTTTCCATCATTATAACATCATCAAAGCTTCCCTTACGAGATTATAAGAATATTTTAAAAATAAATGTTTTCTTTTATAATTATGTGACTCTTAAATGATTTCAAAATAGAAAGCGATATTTCCCTCAAATAGTTATAATTTCATCTATGTCAAGATCCTTTGATAAATTTTACACTTGTTTGAAGATGATTTGTTATGATAAAAATATTCCATATTGTAATTATTTTTTTGTGATATGTTTGAATGTGGATGTGTTATTTTTATACCATTCATGGTTTATGGTTAAATTATTGATATTTCATATGCTAGTTTTAATACGAATGTTTATGTTATGTTTCAACCTTTTCATATGAGGAATGTATTGAACTTAGTATGTGACAGGTGGAGCCCGCTATAGCTCCTCGATGCATCGGTAGGTCTCATAAGACAATTATATGTGGAATTTTTCAAGGCATTTCCCAATTTTATATATGGTTTTGGCCGAGGCCTTAATAATTTTTAGACGTCTCGGTTAAGGCTTTGACAAAATGTTTCAGAATGTCCCACATTATACATTCCCTCATAATGAAAATAATATCGATGGTTCATGTGGTTATTCGACTAGTAGAATACCCATGACTATTTTTTATTATGGCATTATTTACTCAGCTCATATTCCTTCCATAAAGTGTTCATGTTTATTATTTGTAAAGGCATGTGTTTTCAATTATTCACCATGCCTAATGTTTATGTTATCTTCCGCTATATTGCTTACTCTTAAAGAGTGTTTGAGCTCACCCCTTTGTTAAGTTTCATTTTCTCAGGTTATGAAGAAGTTAGTTATGAGTAACTTGTACGAATAATCTAGGAGGCTCGAATATTTCTAATGGAATAAATTAGTGTTTTATTTCTTTTCAAGTTGTAATGTTGAACTTATGTATATATCTTGTTTCCAATAATACTAAATTGATCGGTCCTGGACAAGATTCCTTGTATCATGCCAATATTATGTAATAATGCACCGACTCTGGGTAACTAGGTTCGGGGAGTTATAGTTGGTATTAGAGGAAGTTTAGTACAAACCTTGGAAACTAGATTTAGATAAACTCGGATTAGAGAACATTACCCTAAGATAGACTTTGAGGATTAGTATAGAAGAACTTCCTAGAATTTTGGTAATGTAGATATTTTTTAAGTTTTCCAAGAAATAAATCTCTGTTTGGATATGATATGGTAGTGGCAGCTCTGGCACAGATGTACCTAGGAGTGAAAACTCCAAAAAGGAGTTCCGGGCTTGACTCGGGGTATCCTAGTACATGACAACGGGACTTGTTGCACTCTTGGTTACGACACTCCCGGGGGATATGATTAGGATAATACACATTTTGTTTACAAACCATTATGAAGTATTTATAAGTATATACTTCCTCAAAGAAATTTTTTTTTATGATTATGGATTATATCCATAAACTGTTCAATTTATGTTAAGTTTTTTACAAGTTTGGAATTACGTATTGCGATTCAAAAACTAATCTAGTGTATGGAATTGTTTAGAAATGGTAATTATTGGAATGAATGGAAATAGTATAAATGCATGTAATCCATTTAGGGACTACCCTCATACTCAAGATAGTTATAGTGGAGTTGGTGACGCAACCGGTGTTGATCAGCTTATCACCATACTAGGACAACTCACTCAGGTTATGAATAATAACCTTACCCGTATGGAGCACCCTGATCCACAACATGGAGGATCAATGTTAGACCGCTTCATGAGGAAACAACCACCAATATTCAATGGGTATATAGACAAATTTTTAGTTGATTAATGGATAAGTTCCTTTGAGAAAATATTTCATGCTTCGGGGAGTAGCGAAAAGGAAAAAGTTGTAATGGCAGTTTATCGCCTCACGGGAGATGCATATCAATGGTGGTCATTAATTAAAAACACAAAGGAGGATGAATAAGTATCATTTATGGAATGGAGGGAGTTTAACGATATTTTATTAGAGAAATACTTTCCTCGTGACCATTGAGCTGATATGGAAAGGCAATTTCTAAGTCTAAGGCAAAAAGAGGATGAGAATGTCGCAAAGTATGAAGCTAACTTTACAAGGTTAACAAGGCATGTTGTAGATTATATACGTAACCCAAGAAGTAATATTTATTGTTTATTTTATGGGTTAAAACCATTTCTCCATCGAGTATTAGTCTCACAATCCTTCTCATCATACGAAGATATTGTCTCATGTGCTATCAAGACAGAAAAGGAATTCTCTAAGTGTTATGACTTTAATGAAAAGAAAGAGAAGAAGTGATCTGCTAAACACTCTAGGAAATGGAATAAGGAAACAAAGAAGAACGAAAGAGTTAAATTTCCACCCTCTGATAATTGTGGAAGGAAGAACCCTGGTGCCTGTCTAAAAGAAAAAGGAGTATGCTACAAATGTGGATAGAAAGGCCATCTTACTGGTGATTGTAAGGGGAAGAAAGAAGATACCAATGTTCAATGATAAAATTACAAGGAGATGGGACATTAAGTAAATGAATATCTTATGCGCCAAGGAAACTTACCTTAGAAAAGGACAAGGGAGAAGGCCAAGCTTATGTGATCACTACTGCTGAGGTTGAAGCTCCGAAAGACGTGGTGGTAGGTAATTTAATGGTTTCCTCAAGTTTAGCCAATGATTTATTTGATTATGGATCATCGCATTGTTTCATATCTTCCCAATTTTCTAAGAAAATTAGATATTTCCAATTTTATTTAACAAGTGAGTTTTCATTAAAAACTATTAAGGGAAGTATCATTGTAACCAAGTTTTGTGAATCAGTTCCCATTAGGTCATATAAATGTTCTTTATCCGCTTATCTCATTGTCATACCCATGATTGAATTTGATATAATCCTTGGTATGTATTGGATTTAGGACCATGATGAGAAAATTTATTTTAAGAAGAAGGAGGTTACAATTTTTGATGATGATAAGAAATACCTTATCTTTAGAGCAGATAACATCTTATTATTATCTAGATCCACCCCCAGTAGCTCTACTAAATTCAATTATTGGGGAGGAAGAGAATAAAATTACTATGGGTGAGGAAAGAAATGTTCAAATAGAGGATGTACCTACTGTGCAGGAATATATTGATGTGTTTCTAGAGGATTTACCTAGACATCCTCCAGAATGAGAAATTGAGTTTTCCATTGACTTAATTCCTGGTTCAAGGCCCATATCAAAGACCCCTTATAGAATGGCCAATATGGAATTAGTGGAACTAAAGAAACAACTAGAGGAATTAAGTAATAAGGGATTTATTCTCCCTATTTTTTCTCCATGGGGAATCCCTGTCCTTTTTGTTAAGAAGAAAGATGGATCTATGAGGTTATGCATTGACTACACGGAGATCAATGTTATAACAATAAAGAACAAGTATCCCCTACTTCACATTGATGATTTATTCGATCAACTTCATGGAGCTCAATATTTTTCAAATATTGAACTTTGATCTGGATACCATCAGTTGTGTGTGAAGAAGGAATACATTCTGAAGACAGCATTTCAAACCAGGTATGAGCATTATGAGTTTACAGTAATGCTTTTTGGGCTGACTAATGCACCCTTTGTCTTCATGGATCTAATGAACATAGTTTTCAAGGAATATCTTGATGACTTTGTAGTGGTATTTATTTATTATATCTTGTTATACTCAAAAATCTACGAAGATCATGAAAATCACTTGCACATTATTCTAAAAACCCTCAGAATAAATGAATTATATAGG
Source organism: Viscum album (assembly GCA_963277665.1). Taxonomy (NCBI): domain Eukaryota; kingdom Viridiplantae; phylum Streptophyta; class Magnoliopsida; order Santalales; family Viscaceae; genus Viscum; species Viscum album. The sequence continues at coordinate 1,509,650,388 of OY728161.1, forward strand.
ATGTTTAGAAAGTGTGAATTCTGTCTTCAGAAGATTTATTTTCTTGGAAATATTGTCTCTAAGGATGGAATATATGTGGATACTTCAATGACATGAGCAATCCAAGAATGGTCAGCACCGATGAGTATAACTGAGGTACGCGGTTTTATTGGTTTAGCAGGTTGTTATCGGTGTTTTGTCCATAATTTTTCCTGATTAGCTAACCCATTAACCAAGCTCATATGTAAAAGGGTTAAATTTGTTTGGACAAAAGAGTGTGAAGAATGTTTTGAAGAGTTTAAGAGAAGATTAGGAAATTCTCCTATCTTGACTCTACCATTGGGGAATGATGGGTTTGTTATTTATAGTGATTCTACAAAGGAAGGACTTGGTTGTGTCCTTATGCAGAATGATAGAGTTATTTACTATGCATCACAATAGCTAAAACTTCATGAACAAAACTATCCTACTCATGATCTTGAGTTGTCAGCTGTAATCTTTGCATTGAATATATGGAGACACTATCTCTGTGGTAAAAAATGTGAGATATATACCAATCACAAGAGTTTGAAGTATATTTTCTCACAGAAAGAACTCAACATGAGGAAAAGATGATGTCTTTAACTACTCAAAGATTACAATTTCAATATACACTACCACCCGAGGAAGGAAAATAAGGTGGTAGATTCTTTGAGAAGAAAGAATCATGGAGTTATAAAAAATATGAGAGTTGAAAAGGATCCTATGTTCATAGATCTATTAAGGATGGATATGGGAATAATCATAGAAGGTGAAACATCGATACTTTTTCAAATGGTTGCTAAACTATATTTACTAGAAATGATAAAAAGTTATCAGAATGATGATGAGGAGTTTAAAAAGAAAATTAAAGTTGTGAATGATGGGAGATTGATTGACTTCGTATATGAAGATGTAATTTTTAAATTTGGGAAGATACTTTGTGTTCCTGATATACCTGATCTAAAAATGGAATTGTTAGATGATGCTCATAGCTCCAATTTCTCTATACACCCTGGTATAACTAAGATGTATAGAGATTTGAAGGAACATTTTTAGTGGGACAACATGAAGAGGGATATTTCTGATTATGTGTCAAGATATATGGTTTTTCAACAAGTGAAAGTTGGAAGGAAACATCCTAGAGGAGTCATGCAACTTCTTCCCATACCTGAGTGGAAATGGGATGATATTACAATGGACTTTGTCATGGGACTACCAAGGACTCCTAGAAGGAACGATGCAATATGGGTCATTGTTGATCGTCATACCAAGTCCGCACATTTTCTTGCTATAAGAGAAGATTTACCACTTAAACTTTTAAAAATAATATATATTAAAGAAGTTGTAAGACTTCATGGAGTACCCCTATCAATTGTTTCTGATCATGATCCTTGTTTTACATCAAGATTCTAGAAAAGTCTTCAGAAGGCCCTGGATACTGAACTTTGTTTGAGAACTTCCTACCACCCTCAAACTGATGGAAAATCATAATTGACTATTAAAACCTTATAAGACATGTTGAGATCTTGATCACTTGATTTTCAAGGTATGTGGGATCAGTATTTACCTCTGGTAAAATTTTCCTATAACAATAGTTTCCATTCAAGTATTCAGATAGAACCATATGATGTGTTATATGGAAAGAGATGTCGCGCACCAACTTGTTGGGATGATGTTGGTGAAAAAAAACTTGTAGGCCTAGAACTTGTTGAGGAAACAATGTAAAAGGTGAAGATTATCCAAACCCACATCAAAGTAGGCAAAAGAACTATGCCAATAATCGAAGGAAAGATTTGGAATTTCAAGCTGGTGATCATGTTTTCTTGAAGGTATCTCTATGGAAGGGTGTTATACATTTCAGTAAGAAGTTTAAATTGAGTCCCAGGTACATAGGACCTTTCAAAATTCTAGAACAAATTGGGGTTATATCTTACCATTTGGAAATGCCGCCAAGTCTCTCCAAAGTTCATGATGTGTTCCACGTATCACTGTTGATAAAATACATGCTAGACCCAATGAAAGTACTCACCTATGAAGAAATAGAACTGGAACCCGATCTATCTTATTGCGAAGATCCTATCATAATTCTTGATACTAGAGAACAGGTGTTGAGAAACTGGATGACTCATCTCATGAAAGTTCTATGGAGAAATCATAAGATGGAAGAGGCAACGTGGGAACCTAAGGAACTTATGATGAAAAACCACCCGAATCATTTTATGTAGTAGTATTGTATAAATTTTGAGTATGGAATTATTTGAAGGAGGTAATAATGTAACACTACAAGCTTCCACGGTATGCTTCTCTTTGAATAATGCAATAGCTTGCATTGTATGCAACTTCGAGATTCTAACACACCACGACCAATCAAATTAGCCGTTATGAATATTAATAACCACTTTTTAAAATTTTATAAATTCTATTCTTCAAAATGGACTTTATTTTTGGATTCAGAATATCAAAATTGGATTAGGGTGTATTTTTGGTACTTTTCTGAAAACTTTCAATTTTTGATGAATAGTGAAAAATACAAAATTTTAATTAAAAACAACTTTTTTATCGAAATAATTTATAGTTTTAAATTATACATTTGAATGTTTTTTACATATCATTAGATTATATTTTTATCATTTAATATAATTTAGGTCATTGGATGTAATTTCACGTTTAAACTGGACATAAACAAGTGTTAATCTTTTGATAGTTATTATTTCTTAAAAACATGCTTTTTGTTTTGACAATGGGAATTAATTTTAAATTAATTTAACCCACTTATGTGTTTTTAATTTGAAAAAATGGATTCCATATTTGGAATCAGGAGGTCTAAATTGTGTAAATAGGTAACTTTTATTTTTAGACATTATGAATATTTATTTCAGTAAACATTTTATTTACCGTGGTTAGAGGGGTAAATCCGATAAATAAGGGTAAAGAAAATAATATTATAATAATATTAAATTCCCCTAACACATGTCTTATTTCTATTGGTTGATACATGTTCGACCGTTGGCATCCTTGGGTCGATTTTGGGACCCCATGGAGCTACATGAGAGTGATAATGACACTTTATATTAATTAATTTAAAGTAAAGACAAAAATGACATAAACATATATATTTTAGTAAAATAATTTTTACAAGGGGTTATATATGTTATCTATTCAACTAAAAGTATTAATTGGAAATTTAAAAATATTTCCTACATCTTGGTATTTTTTAAATATTTTAGACATTAAATAAATAAAATTATTTATGATACAATAATGATGTCGTGTTTACCTCATTAATAAATGATTTAAATAAATAAGATTATAAAAATTATAACAATATCCAAAACCAATCCAATTCTTATTTTATACTTTTATTTAGAACATGATTCATCTTATGTTCTACTTTAATTAATTTTGACCTTTAGAAACCGAAAATCATTATATAATAAAATAATATTTTCAAACTTTATTAAAGAGCCCCTCCTCCCCCTTATAAAAATCCCTCACTTATAACCCATATCTCACATATCTCAAGCCCCTTGGCTCATCCAAACTCTGTACAATTAAGCTCCTTACATCCATGTATTCCTCTTAAAAGCCTTACATTAGGCAGAAGGCACTTCAAGTAATCATTTTTGTTCAAACCAAAGGGAGTTACCCGATTTAAAGGTAACATCTCCTCTTAAGTTCTTCTCTTTTATTTTACTTCTCCAACCCCCTAAACTCTCTTTATTCATTTATTTTATAAAAAAACAGTATCCCCAAAATTCTAGGTTGTTTTTATAAGAAGTATTCTAACTACACTTACACACACCTCCATCTAATGGGTATAGAATATAATGTTTCTGTGGACGGCGAACTGTTGTCTCACAAAATGATGATTGTTCAATCTTCTACTACCACATATTATGGTGGTCATTATGATGGAACTATAATTATATATGAAATATATGATATTTATTTTATCTATAATCTTCTTTAATTATCTTTTATATCATACCCTTATTCTTTTCATGTTGTATATATACGATAATTTCATTTGAGGAAGTGCGGACTACCGCCCCCTCAAAGTGATATGACTCATTCATACCATACACAGAATGTATAAAGGATGATTTTAAAGAAATTATGTAACATATATAAAATATTATATTATACTTTAATAATAATATACCAATGTATCATTTGGTTTTCTTTCCCTTTAAAATAAAAAAAATGGAAGTAGCGTTCGTGCGTATGTACGGATTACTGTCTCCACGAACGAGATGAGATTCATTCCCCATCATAACCATTCAAGAATAATTTTCATTTTATTATTAAAAATAATATTTAATAACATAATATATTTCTGTATATGAATCAAATACATCCAATCCATAACAAATATGACTTGTGTAACAAAACATATAAATGAAAACGAATCAATTAACACCCGAAACAATGATACTACTGAAATATTATTAACAAATAAATATTAAAAGATCATATATGATATCATATTTATGTATGTAGTTCTTTTATAATTTAATAACAATTATTTAACTATTATAAAGGTGGTTAATGTACCCTCAACCAAGGAAAAGTACGAGGTAAGGGCTAATTTCACAATCTCTTTATTATCCAAGGTTGTTTTTACGCAAGTATATACCGGGAATTCTTTACCATCCACATCTGGGTTTTCTCAAAAATGTATTTCAAAAAAAAAATATTTACTAGACAATGGGTTAAATTCATTTATACCCTTTATTTTAACTTATATTTTTTTAAAGGAATCTTTCTTTCGTTTTCCAAATAAGGTACTTTATGACCTTCTCGACAAAATTAAAGTAATAATGTCTTTTTTAACTTATACGACACGTGCGGCTATTTTCCACTGTTATAACATTATTGAATATTCCCTTAAAATATTATAATAATATTTAAAAAATAAATATTTTCTTTTATAATTATGTGACTCTTAAATGATTTCAAAATATAAAGAGATATTTCTCTCAAATAGATTTGATTTCATCTATATCAACATCATTTGATAAATTTTACACTTGTTTGAAGTTGATTTATTATGATACAAATATTCCATATTGTATTTAAGGTTTTGTGATATGTTTGACTGTGGATGTGTTATTTTTATACCATTCATGGTTTATTGGTAAAATATTTACATTTCGTATGTTATTTTTAATATGAATGTTTATGATATATTTCAACCTTTTCATATGAGGAATGTATTGGACTTAGTAAGTGACGGGTGGAGCCTGCTACAGCTCCTCGATGAATCGGTAGGTCTCATGAGACAATTAGATGTCAAATTGGCCGAGGCCTTTCCCAATTTTATATATGGTTTTGGCTGAGGCCTTAATCATTTTTAGACATCTTGGATGAGGCCTTGACAAAATGTTTCAGAATGTCCCGCATTATACATTCCCTCATTATGAAAATAATATTGATGGTTCATGTGGTTATTCGAATAGTAGAATACTAATGACTATGTTTTATTATGGCATTATTTACTCAGCTCATATTTCTACCATAGAGTGTTCATGTTTTTTATTTGTAAAGGAATTTGTTTTCAATTATTCACCATGCCTAATTTTTATGTTATCTTCCTCTATATTGCTTACTCTTACTGAGCATTTGAGCTCACCCCTTTCTTATGTTTCATTTTCCCAGGTTATGAAGAAGTTAGTTATGAGTGACTTGAAAGAATAATCTAGGAGGCATGGATATTTCTAATGGAATAAATTAGTTTTTCATTTCTTTTCAATTTGTAATGTTGAACTTATGTATATATCTTGTTTCTAATAATATTAAACTGATTGGTCTTTTGGGACATGATTCCTTGTATCATGCCAATATTATGTAATAATTCACCGACTCTAGGTAACTGGGGTCTGGGAATTACAGTTAAAATCATTAATATAATGTTAATTTACTTATTAATTAATATTATAATGTTTTTTTGTGAAAGGGGTGGTGAAAAAAGAAAGATAATAAAAATATAAGATAAAAAGAGAAGAGTTGATTGAAACTTACTTAATCCTCAATATAGCTTTTCATGTACAAAACTAAAACCCCCTTAATGTTTGGAGTTATATTACTCAATAAAATCTATAAGGATTATAAGGGTTTTTATAAGAATAATTTGAAATATATTTTAGTCTTTATAAAGTGTGGTATGAGTTTTTTCCTGAGGGGAGGGAGTGGGGTTATTTATACTTGAGGAGAGGGGTATTTTTAGAATAAAATATTAAATAAAATAATATATCAAAGGTAAAACATGTAATGGTGAATTTTTGACAATATAAATCATATATTAATATAATATAATCATTTTTAAGACTTTAAACCTCTTTATAATTTTAATTCATTAGTTTTTTAAAGTATAGTGGAAAGAAAGATAAATTGTTATTTTAAGGGGTCACTTTTGACATTAGGTTTTGGAAAATGATTTTTAGGTTTAGAATATAAGTTTATTTTATATTAATGACTCATTTATGAAAGTAAATATATCATGTCCAAAACTCAAGTTCTATAAAGTATTAATTCAATATTACATCATGGATGATTTAATTTAAGATACACTAGTTCTGTGAAAAAATGGATCTTTACTATTCACCTGAAAAATGAATTATTTCATAAAATTACCAAACAATAACCCTTGGAAATTTTTTATGTTTTGATTTTAAAAATAAATTTATATAATAGGAAATTTTAAGTTTTATTATAAAAATTATGAATTTTATGAAATATTATAAAAGACAGATTATTAAAAATATGCTTATATTTTCTTTGAGTTTTTTAATCATGATTATTTTATTTTTTGGAATTATAATATTTATATTTACTTAAATTTAACATGATAAATATTATTTATATCATAATTTATTATTTTGAGTTAAAATTACTCTTCCAATAGTCATGATACTATTCCCAACGTTTAGGTTACTATTCTCAATGAGCAAGTTACTATTCCTACGGCCGCATTACTATTCCAATAGTCAAATTACCTCCTATAAATTAAAATTTATTCTTTAACTCAAAATTCACTAAAATTGATCCAAGGTAATATATTTTAATTTTTTCGTATATTGATTGGTTTACTAATTTTTTTTTCTTTTCTATAGTACTAGTAGTGGGAGCGATGATTCTAGTATATTGGGGCATTCATATTTTCCTATTATAGATTTTTATTTTATATTTTGTGTCCTATTGTAATGTTTGGAATTTTAATTGGTTTTATAGATGACTAATGTAGTTATATTTATTAATGAGATAGTTTTTTGGGTTTATCTATATTTTTTATATGTATAATATTATATAATATAACACAACACACATTTATTCAGGAAACAAATATTACTAATAAACATTGGGTTGTTACACTTAAGGATACTAGTTTAATTTGATGATAATGATATTTGCAGGGGTCCAAATTCAAAAACAATTCAATACTTTTATTACAGTGTGTTCTAAAAGAAAAGTTAGTATTCTGATTGCATATTGGATAAGTCTTGAAAAATGAAAATATCTCAATTATGGGACACAGTTTTGGAAAGGTCATTTGTTATTATTTTACATATCATGAAATTTTTATATTAATATAGGTTATACCCATTATTATTAGATGAAATATGATATACATAAAACTAAAGGAGTCGGGAGGACATTTTTAACATTGGATTATATGAGATAGAGGGATTTTAAATCAACCCTCACATCGGATTTCATTTTTGTGCATAGACTAAATCAAAATACATGTGACATATATCCATTTATATATGAACATAAAAGGAGTAAATTTATTGAAATCATATGAAAATAATAATTTTTGGTAAGTACAATGTTACCTTTTAGAAATTTTTTATATTAATGGTCATAATAATGATTCTTTAATTTTAATTTATTGAAAATGAGGATATCTCATCAGGATATATAATCTAGAAATGTATACCCCCATAATTTTTCTCGTGGAGGGTATATGTTATTAGAAGAACATATAATAGCTAAAAATTTCAAAAACTGAGATCTGAGTCTTCAGGATCTACAAAGGTTAACCTCCCAGTTAGATATGAAAAATGAAAGAGGGATTAGATGAGAAAAAAAGGAAAATATATTATAGAAGAGTTGAGGGTTGTAGTTAATAGTATTGTAAGATGTTTACATTATTTATTTATTTATTTATGTAAAATAAATTATTTATATATTTTAATTCACTATGGATATTTTCAAATATTCTATATAGGTATATCTTTAGGATAAAAGCACATAGGGGACCTTTATAGCTAAGGGTAGGAAGGATATTTTAGATACATAATTGGGAAATCCTAAACACCTGGGTATGAGGACACCCAGAGGTGTATCGGTAAAAAAAGTGTTTATATGTTCTGAAGATCTTTAATTGGATAATGTTTATAAATGAAAAAATAGAATATTTGGAAGATATAATTCAAGATATTCATGATAGAATGGAGGATAGGATTAGATCTTTGGTAAATTCTATGTTTGCAGACATGCAAATGAAGTTTCAAGGTGTCGATCCCTCTCCTCCACCTCCACCTTTAGATCCCACTCCTCCTAATTATCCAACTCCAACACCTCCTTTAAATTTATTATGAGTTATTTTTTTACGATCCCCAATATCATATTGTTATTATAACAGAATTGGGATCACACTCCTAGATCCTATGCTAAAATTATGAACATTACATTTTTGACTTTTATATTTATAATCGTGATCCAATTTTTTCCCAACAAAACCTTATAACATCAAACAAAAAAAATTGGATCACTTACATTCTCAAAGACCTTTTAGGTTTATATTTTATAGAATTAGGACAAAATCCTACATAAATAATATCCATTTCATTAAATGATCATTTCTACCACTTAATCAAGCCTTTCTTATTTCATATTAGGAAATCATCATCATGTATATGAAATCCCTTATAGTTATAATTTTTTCAAACTCTTTCTTTATAACTTGTGGGGGGAAGGAAACCTAATAAGGGTGAGATCAATTGATTAGTTTGAGTAAAAATAAGCATTATCAATTTAATTTCACCAATGATCATAATATGTGCATAAGATTTTAATGAAATAATCAGAGTGAGTGAGTAAATCATGAAAGAACTTATATGAATCAATACTTGGATCATCAAATAGTAAAACATGGAAAAGGAAAGAGTCATCATAATCAATAATCATTATCCATGTGATATTAATCTTAATCATAAAAACAATATAAACCTATTGAAAGAATATATAAAACATATTGGTATCATGGAACATCATCTTTATAGAACACTACCCTTAGAAAACCCTTACAAATTAGAATAATGATACAGATAACTTCCAATAAACTTCTTTAGAGAACAAAATCATTACCCAATTTATTGGAGTGCTATTTGGTCACACCCTAAATTTAACTTATAACACTCTCACCCATTCCTATCATGGTGCACCCATCATATATAATGTATAAGAACCATACCATGAATAATGTAAATAAAACTTTCAATTAATCATAAAACTCATATAAATGGTCATTATTCTTTCATAACTTAATTAACCCATAGAAAATAAATGGGTTTCATGCTAATCTATTTGAAACATGATTAACCTGGGGAAAATAAATGGGTTACAAAACAATATCTTTGAAACATGATCAACCCAACGAAAGGAAATGGGTTCTATAAAAAAATATTTGAATAAATAATTAGCCATCAAGAGAAATAATGAGAATAGTATCAATAATAAATATCCTCATTAGAGGATAAGTATAAATAATGGTTTTTAATATTGATGAATGGATATACTTTTTAAAGATCATTGAAAACATTCTTGAAGAAAATATCCTTTTTTAAAATATTTTTAAAACATAAAACATTTTGAAAATATTTTTATTTGAAAAACAGTTTTAAAAACATTTTCTTAAAAAATACCCTTATAAAATTGAAAATTAATCTTTAAAGAAATGATTGTAGTAAATCCATACATGTCGTACAAGATAAAAATAACATTAATTTTTCACTATAAAATCGTTAGAAAGTGTCTAGTTTAGAAAAAAAGAATATACCTTTGAAAATATTTTGTAAAAAAGAATTTAATAAATCATTATTATGATTTTAAAAACATTTTTGAAAAAAAAATTAATAAAAAATGGTTTTGGAAGAAAACATATTTCTGACTGAAGAATGAAATAAAGTCAGATTTTCTTAAAAACATTTTTTAAATCATTTTAATTACCAAAGACTAGAAAATTAGTACAATTTATTGAAAATTATCACGAATAAGATGAGGAAAATAAAATAAAATGATTTATTAAACAATGATCAAATAATTTTCTTCAATGTAAATTCGTGTGTAAACAATCTTAGTTAAAATGATATTGAGAAGTAAACCCTTTAGAATATCATAACGTTGAAGTGAGAATCAACCAATTAATAAATTATGTATATAAACTTTAAATACAAATAAAAAAATGAAAATAAAGTATAATATTATCAAAATTCATTATAAACATAATATTATAATATTAATAACAAGAAGAAAGTAATATAACCCAATGAAATGGAATTGAGTTGTAAAATTATTTACCATTTGGTGAATTTTATTCCAAATAAACTTAGATAAAATAATTCAAATTGAAACTTAAAATACCATGAATAATTAATTATTCATAATATTACATGTAAAATTGGAATTATTTACACCACACAATAAAAATAAGTGGTGAATATGGTATACCTCCCACGGAAATAAAAGTGAGAAAAGAAAAACCCTTACCTCACGCTTCCTTTTGGTCAAACATGATTTAACCTCTTATATAGTGGTTTTAAACATGTTATTAAATTATTAAATAACCTTATTAATATTTTCAATATCATATGTTATTTTCTTATGACCTTTTATTACTCGTTTATTAACAATTCCATGATAAAGTTATGTTTTGGGTAATAAACGCTTTGTTTTTCATATATGTTTTGACTTGTTATTTTTGGTATACTTACTTAAATCATGGTTTAATAATATAAAGAATGTAATAAATTATATAAATATCATATATATCCATTATATATATATTTATAGTAATCCAAAAAATTATTGATCGGGAATGAAATACACTATTCATGGAGATGGTAAGTTGTACATACATATGAACAATGCTTCCATTTTCTTATCATATTAAAAGATAGAAACATAAATGTTTTATATATATATATATATATATATTATCATTCTAGTAGAATTTTAATTTTACATATATCACATATTTTTATTAAACTCACCCTTAATACATTCCATGTAAATTGTGAATGAATCACATCGCTTCGTGAGGCAATAGTCCTCCGTACACACGTACAACGTTATTGTATTCCGAAAAAATGGAAAGCATGAAGGTGAATGTTATATAATAATTATATAATCATAATAAAATCATAAATATAATATATATCATATGAAAATAGTATTTTCATAATTATTCTCAACCATGAAATGTGGTTATGGAAAAACGAATGACATCGGTTCACTAGGCGGTAGTCCACCGTACACACGAACGATAATTTTATAACACATTTGATGGAAGTGTTGGTGGTTGTAGGTAATACCCTTAAAAAAATTATATGTAATATAATGATTCTATTATATAATAATGTTATAATATTAATTGAAGGACTTGGATAAGGAAGTAAAATAAAAATTATTTTAGAAGAACATTACCTCTTCTATGGGTATCCTCCTTAGGTATGAACTGATGCCTTTAAAGGTTTGCTTTAATCCCAAAATAAGGATTCTAATATAAGGGGAGGTAATTTATGAAGTTATTTTTTTTTTCAGGTTCTGTAGAATCCAAAAGGCTTAATATGTGTAAATAAGTTGGGAGAGTGATTTCGTTTTTATAGTTGAGGAGGAGTTCCATTCTTGTAAATACTCAAAAGTATTCACTATTGGGAGTTCAATATTACCTAAAGTTGTACCAATATAGATAATTAATGGGTTTGATGGATTATATGGTCAATAAACACCTCCAAAACATATTATAACACATTTTTTAAATATTTTATTCCTTAACTTATATGTTTCCCAATTTTTAATATTTTGTTTTTTCATTATGGTAACTAATTTTCTAACCTAAGTAAACCGTTCTTTAAGAATAAATTAGATTTATAATTATTATATAATTTTTGAAAAAAAATTCAATATATTATAGATAATTTATAAAATAAAAATCCTATGTTTGTCAAAAAATAAATTTAATACAAGCGCATGTAACGCACAAATACACCGCTTTAACCTTAACTACGCTAACATAGTTTTTACTATTTATGGGTCAATATATTCATTATAAAAGAAAAAAATTTCCATGAATGGGTCATATTTTATATTGATTAGTATTTAAAAATTACTTGATAGAAGAGAGCATTTTTAGTAATTTTAAATCAATTAATAAAATATCATTTATTAAAAAATAGAATTAATATCAATTTTGACATTATTTATTTAATTTGAATTAAAGAATAAAGAAATTATTTTAATTAAAATATATTAATTTTATAGATGTATATCATTATATATTAATACAAATAAACAATGGAACACAATAATTCATTTTATTTACCTCACTTTTAATGTTTTTACTATCATTTATTTTATTTTATTATTAACTAAATAATCCTTGCATTGTCATTTCATAAGAATTTAATATAATTATATCATATATAAAAATTAATGATAAATTATTATGATAAAATAAATTCATTTATATTTAAAAAAAATATTTATAACCAAACCTATGTAGTTCTTCCCTATCGCCAAATCATTATAGAAATTAAAAGGAAGAATGGTACATTTTTTTATTTTTCATTACTTAACTTATGATATGGGTACATTTTATGGAAAAGCATTCCAAAACTAATAAATATTTATATTGAGTTCATAAGGGTTGAAATATTTCTATACATTGGGTGTTAAAGAAGTGTTGGTTCATTTGTACGCCTTATATTCTATGTTTAACTACTAAATAAACTCATTTTTACCTTAATTATTGTAATAAATTTTAATTTTTTTCACTAATCACTTTAGTAAAAATTTAAGTTGAACATATTAGATAATATAAATTATTATCATTATAAATATAGAATCATTTTTCAAAATTCAACTAAAAAATTAGTAGAATTTAATTTAAAATTAATCCTGCTGACATGATGAGAAAGTGGGGTTTTTAAGTTAAAATGTTCAAAAGTTTACAATGTTTTTATATCTAAATTAAATGTAAAAATGATTCTAATGAAATAAATTGTATTAATTCATATAAAATTGAACTATTTTTACTTTAAGAAAATTAAAATGTAATTTAACATTATAAATTATTTAAATTAAAAGGAAATTTTTAATTAAAATTCAGTATTTTTCACTATTCATCAAAAAAAATGAAACTTCTAAGAAAAATCTCAAAAATTCACCCTAAATTAAATTGGGTATCCTATTTTCAAAAATGAGGTTCATTTTTTCAAATAATATTTCTAAAATTTTTAAAAATTAAATTTAAATTGTGTGTGCTCATCACGACAAATCCTCTTTTTAGAAAAATATTATTTTTCAAAAAACACTTCTTTTTCTTTTAAATGATAATAATTTTATTACTAATAAATATATAACTAATAAGTATGTTTAAAAAATATATTTTCATATATTACTTAATCCTATTCATACCTACCATTCCAACGGCTAGGTAAAAACTATTATATTAAATAATAATATTAATAGTATATCATTGTTCGGTAAAACTCAGTCTTGCGTGTAATGAAAGATATCGAAGAAACTTATTTTTCGTGTTGAATATGCTATCAAACATAAAAAAAACTCTAGGTTTCATATCCTTTAAATTATTTAAGATAATTTTATTCTTTTTAAATCTTAGGTTGTTACATCCCCCCCCCCTCCCTTAATAAATTACATCCCCCCAATTTGAACTTTATCTCAGTAATAAAAGGATGGACATTTGAAAATAATTTTTTTCTGTAAACCTACATCGTAAAAAGGTTTAATAAAAAATATTCATAATAAATTTTAAAGTTAAGTATGATATTCTTATTGAATAACATGTAACTAGGTTTTTATTTAGGAGAAAATTGGTGGCAATTGAAGATATGTATATGGTGGAAAAGAATAAATAATTATACAGAGTGGTAGAGTTCATTGGTCACAAGAAAGTGATTGATCAATGAAAAGTTAAGGGCCTAAAAACATAAATTTTTTATGATCTTAAAGACCATAGTTTCATCAGAAATTAATTTATTAGGTTAATAAAAATTCAAGATCCATTTTCTAGATTTTTAGAATTACTTTTTAAATCTCTAAAGGATTGAATAATAACTGAGAATGGGGGATTGCATCAGTTGTTCGCTTTTTATAGGTTTCAAAACTTTTTAAAACATAACCCCTACAACCTATTAAATTTCATATCCTTGTCATATTTTTTTAAATACTCATGCATGAAAAAATTTTAAATCAAATAAGGAACACAAGATTTGCAAGGTTCTTCCTCAGTGTGATAACCTACATCCTTTCCATAGGCACTCCCATGGGTCTATAGAAATTCACTATTATGAAGAAGTGAACACAACTTATGACAACATCTATTAGAAACCTTCTATTTCTCAATATAAAATATTATTCTAACTATTATTAGTTTATAATGTTTTTTTACAAATAATTGAACCAAAAAAAGTAAAACGAATTTTTTCAATTTTCTCCACAAAATTTCATGGGTATGATGGCCTCCAGTATGATTAACCCAGTATAATTGAATTAGTATGATCGAATCAATAAAATATTTCCTTTCTCAATATGTACTTTTCAAACTCTGATTAAAAACCCAGTCTAATCTTCCTTAGCCTGATCGAATAAATAAAATCTTCTCAAAATGATGTTTCTCAGTCTGGTAAACAATAAGAACGTATATCCAATCTTCTAATGAGATCCCTATCTAGAAGGAACTTTCACTCGAGTTTCTTCAGCTCTCCACCTTTTCCACTTGCATGAAAATTTGAAAAATATGAATGAAGTGTGCTTTTATTTATAGGAAACTCAAAAAATAAAAAGCATAAAATGAAAAACTTTTCCCACTTACCCAAATTTTACAAAATTTGACAAACACTCACATTTAAACTTTAGTTTTGAATTATTCAAAACTTATAAATATTTATTCAAGATCAGTATTCTTGAAAAAACTAAGATTTCCCCAGTCTAATATGACTTCCTAAACTTTAGCTTCCTCTACTCATTATGATCTTCCTTTTTTTCCTCATTTCATTATGATATTCATTTATTTCTCATCTCATTATGATTTGCCTTTTTTTCTAAGATATTTGCAACCCGCCTTTCTTTCTCATGACATTATGATGTACCTTTCTTTATCTGATCATTATGAACTTTATTTATTTCTTAACTCATTACGATATGCCTTTCTTTCTCAGATCAGTACGATATACCTTTTACTTTATTTATTCTCAATAAAATGAATCCATTTTATAATCTTTACTTCTTTTCATAACTGATCTCGCATTGACGGATCAGCATCAGCAACTATGATCACTCTAATGTTCTGCATATGATGTGTTATTAGTGTGATGCATTAATTTGACAAATCAATTCCAATTCCTTATCGGATTTATCTTCCTCATAGGATTCAGTCTATATAAAATCCTAATAATGATGTAATTCTTGTTACGATAGAATTATCATTACTATGTTATATATCCAATGATGACTCCACTCAGCAATATTGAAATTATTTAAACTTTATCATCTTTATACATTCTAACTTATGAAATTTTCATATTTTGGTACTTCTAGATCCTATCTTCTGTTTCTAGTTTTATAGAATTGATACAATATTTATGATTCCTTTATATTTTTTAAATATTTTATCATGATATTTTTCACGATTTGTGAGAACTTCATGAGCACCAAAGCATCATCTAATTTTGGATTATAAATATTGATAACTTTCTAACACTTTAATTCACTTTATTCAACAAACCTCGTCTGCATCATTCTGACTTACTCACTCTGCAACTTTAGACTTTCTAAAAAACATCAAGTCCAATGAATATGTATTTCATGTTTCCAGATCTAAGATCAATGCTACAACTAATCAACTACTTCATCTTTCTGACGACTCCTACGTCTGGTGCTTCTCATTCAAACATTCTGAGTCTAATTCTTATTATTCTAACCTTCTATGTCTAGATACCTATACGTAGAAAAAAACTTTCATAAGGATAAAACTTTTCTCTTCCTATGTGTTTGGGTTTATAAAAATTCAGTAACTTTTATCTTTTTTTCTAAAAACTCACTACGATAGACTTGGTCTGATCATGAAAAACAAAAAACAAAATCTCATAAAAAATGGTTAGTTGTCAAAAAATATAAAAACATTGTTAAGAAAAATTATCACAAATGTTCTTCAATCTCCCATTTGGATTTTTTGATAACCCCTCTTAACAAATTTTCTAACTCTCATAAATTTTTCACAACTCAACATTTATAAACAACTCATGTTTTTTTGACTTTTATCAAAACACAATCATTCTCAAAAGAGAGTGTTCTAACACCACACTTTTTGGATAAAGTAATGTTTTTGAAGGAATTATATCCCTTGGTGATAAGAAAAGTTTCCATCCATGTTAATATAAACTCCCCCTTGATTTTATCTTTTCCTAACTCAATTTTCTTTTTCTCTCCCTTTCATTTTTCTCTCCCCCATTTTATAACAACCATAGATTTAGATACATTTAATAAAGATATTTTAGTTATTAATTTCTCTCCCATTTTTTCAAAATAACCCAATACATGGTGGGGGTTTTCCTTATGAGGATTAGTAAGTCATTGGAGGATTCTATACATTAAGTTGTAGCCTCAATTCAACAAACCTTTATTTTGGTATTGCCTTTGTGAAGATATTAGAAATTTGATACTTCATTGAGATGTATTCCAGAAAAATATCTCCAGTAGAAATATTATATTTTATAAAGTGAAACTTTATACCAATTTTTTTTTATCTTAAATATTGGACATGAATTTTAGAAAGATCAACTACACTCTGACTATCACTAAGTATCTTCAATGGTTTAGAAACTTTTACTTTCAAGTATTCTAGTTGAACTTTCATCTGTAACATTTTTATACAAGCCTGAGTAGTTGTAACATATTCAGATTAAGTTATTCTTAAATTTAATAAACATTATTTATTACTATTCCAACTAACACAACATTCACCTAAGAAAAACGTTCCTTCTAAGTTTGATTTTCTATCATTACAATCTCCATCCCAATCAACATCAGTATAACCAGGAAACTTCATCTCACTTTTTATTTTATATAATAACCCATGTGAAGTTGTTCCATTAAAATATCTCAAAATTATTTTCTCTTACAACATATGTGATTATTTCTAATTACTTCGATACTTGGCACACAAATCCACATCATAAACAATATCAGGCCTTGAGGCTACAAGGTAACGTAAACATCCTATCAACTTTTGAAAGTCTTTCTGATTCAAACTCTTTTTTCACTCATCCTTACTCAACTTTTTTCTCACATATATTGGAGTATAAAATTATTTGGATTCTTGCATAAAACACTTTCGTTAAAATTTCCCATCATACTTTTCTTGAGATAGGAAAATGTATTTTTCTTTTTATTTATCTTATAAACCAGGGAATAAAGTTAACTCTCCCAACATTAACATTTCAAAATTCTTCATCATTTCTTAAAAAATGTTTTTCAAACATCTTATGCATACCTATAAAAAATTATATCATCCACATATACAATTAAAATTATATTTCTGTAGTCAATATCTTTTACATATAAGTGGATATCAACTTTAATTTTAGAAAAATCCAACATTCTATAACAATTTTTAAGTTTAGAATACCATGAATAGGGGAATTTTTTTGGCCCATACATAACTTTATTTAATTTATAAACTTTTTTTCATTCTCATAAAGTAGAAATTCACAAGGTTGTTCATTTTAAACATATTATTCAATTTCTCCATTGAGAAATACTAACTTTACAACCATGTATTATACTTCATAATTCTGGTGAGTAGCCACGACTATAAACATTATGATTGTTTCTAACCTTGCAATGGGGGAAATTTTTTCATCAAAATCCAAACCTTCCACCTGTGCATAACCTTTACAAACAAGCCTAGATTTGTTTATTGAAACTTCTCCATGTCCATTCAACTTTTTTCTATAAAACCACTTTGTTATGATAACATTTTTATTTTCTGGTCATGGAACAAGTTCCCATGTTTTATTTTTTCTCACTTTGATACAACTCTTCATTTATAGAATCAATACATTATTTGTATTAAATTAATTCTAAAACAAATTTTGATTCAACAATTCAGATAAGTAATGTCTAATTTTATAATTTCAACTTTTTTATAGTCTAAACTGGAGCCTTCTAATTTCCAATAATGTTTTCAGACTCAAAATATTTTTTAATGTATTAAATTTCAAATTTTAATTTCTATTTAAACTTTCCTCATAACAATTTTCTTCTAAATCTTGTTAAGGATTTTCTAATTACCTTCATTATCATTGGAAATATCCAGTTTATCCTCCTTGAAATTCTCAACAAATTTTGTTAAGAAATTTTTATTATCAATTAATTTCTCATCATGCGAGTCCACAAACCTTTATAATAATTTTTTCTAACATTTTTAACTTCTTCCATTGGGTGAATAACTCATAAAAATTTGTTCCTCAACTTTCTCATCAAACTTTCCTAGATCCAGAATTTTTATTTTTAGTAAACATGGACTTCCAAAAACTATAAAGTACTTTAATGAAGGTTTTTTTCATACCAAATTTAATAATAAGTAATCTTTGTTTTAGGTCTCAAAAAGAATCTATTTTGAACATTTCTAGAATTACTAAAAACTTATTTCTGATAGAATATTGAAAGATTGTATTCTACTAACATACATCTTCCCATTTCCTCCAAAATTATTTTCTTTCTTTTTTCTACTCTAATTTTTTTTGGTGTATTGGGAGCACTATACTTATTTTTTATACCATGATTTATTAAATAAGTTTCAAACTTATTAATTTTTATTTTGGTACCATTATCTATTCTCAACTTCATCATATAAAACCCCATTTATTTCTCAACTTATTTTTTTTGAAAAACCCAAATATTTCTACATACTTTAAAATTTGTTTCATAAACATGATGTTTCTTTATCCTAGTGAAATCATAAATAAAATTTATTAATTAGAAATATACTTTTTTATTGAAGTCTCATCGATCCATATAAATTGGAATTAATAGGCTTAAGAGGTCTGGTAGATTGCATCTCAACTCTCTTATGATTTTGGTTAGTCATCTTCCCTTTTTGATAAGTAACGCAAACATATTCATCTCTTCTTTTCAATTATTGAAAAAATGGACAACATAAAATATAGAAATTTTTTCATGTTTTTATGACCAAGGTTTCCAAGTATTCAACTACATAATTTATTTTAATATTCATCACTTAAGTAACATGAATTATTAAACTCTTCTATTTAGAAGAGATTCCCACTAGTTCTTTCTCCTTTTGTAACAAATTTTACATCTTTCAAACTTTTTATAACACAATAATATTTTCTAAATATCACTTCTTTTCCATCATCACAAAGTTGACTTACACTAAGTTGTGTTTTATCCCATAAAAAAATAAAACTTCCTTAGATTTCAACTTTTCCACTTTAATATCAACCATTCTGATTCCTATAAATTTTAAGGAATAATAATTACTAAAGGTAACTACTCCTCTATCATAACTTTAAACATGTTTCAATATTTTTATATAAAATGTAATATGTAAAGAACAACCACTATCAAGAATCCATGGTTTATTCCTTGTAATTTATTTCAAAGTTGTCTCAACAACAAAGGATCTTTCCTAAACTTTCTTCTTTACAGCTTCCTTTTCTTTTCTAATATATGAAAATTATTCTAGAAAGAGTGTCATACATATTTTTTCATGATTACCAGAGTCATCAAATCTTACACAAACTTCTTCCAAACATTAAATTTTTTTTTTGGAAGGTTTTGAACATCCTGAGATTTTTCTTTTCTAAATTCTTGTGGGTTAGGAAATTTACTCATCCATATTCCATAATTTCATTCAAATTTCTCAAACCATAATTAATGAAGTGAAAAGTTGTGGAAATAATTATTAGATATATTCCCATGGATTCCACAACACTGGTAATATCCATCAAATCATGATTTTCTATTTAAGTAATATCTTTATCTGTAGAAAATTTGTTGTGGTTGATAACTTCTTTCCTCTCTATCATACTCAGGACGTTTTCCATCTTTAATTATTAGTGAGTTTTTAAATTTTATAGATTTTATAGGTTTATCACATCCTTTATCCACCCAATATTTCACAAAACCTTTTCTGGAACCTGAAATCTCAGAAGAATCAGATGAAACATTATTTTTAGTGAGTGAGTATTTCACTTAATTCTTGTTTTGAGCCTTTTCAACAACTTTAAAAGTCTCATATTTTACTTTTTGAGATTTTTTGAAGTTTTCATTCATCTTCATCAAGGTACTTTGGGACTCAAGAAGTTTTGATTTAAACTTTTTAACTTCTTATTTCTTATATTCTATCTTCTTGATGATATTTTCAACCATATTTCCCTATTCACAATTCTATGTTTGTAACTTAATGTCTCCTAGATATATTCTTCCTCCTAATTGATGACATATTTTCTTCCTTTAGAAACTTCAACACAATATTTCTTCATTACATTAATTTTTTTCTTGGGGGGCTTTTTTTTCAAAAGACATGAAAAATGTTCTATTCTGAGTTGATACTATCTATCTAGTTCTTCACCACCTTCTTCACTATATAAAGAATCTTTTTTTCTCAACTTTTTCAATGATAGTTATACATTTTTCTAAACTTTCATCTTTGAAATAATTTTTTTCATTTGAGTTTGATTCATATTTATTACTCAACATACTTATATTGTTCCCAGAAAACTTCTTTTTAGATTTTTTGGATGACTTGTCTTCTTTAGAAATTTCATTCCACTTCTTCCATTGAGGTTTTTCATAAAGATCATCTCAATATTATCTAACTTTGTTATTGGAAAAATTCATATTACAGTTTTTGATTCCCCCACACTCAAAACATTTTAGAGGAAGTTTAACTCTATACTTTCGTATTTCTTTGTGATTGTTATTAGACATAAGAGACATGATTTTTTCATTCAACTCATCATCCTCTTTATCATCAGAGTCAAAAGAATCAACATTTTCAAAATCTTGTATTTTCATTTTTCTCATGGAATCAAAATCTATTTCATATTTTATTTATTTTTTTAACATTTGAGCATTCCTAATTTCATAATTAATAAAAAAGGTATTAAATTCCTCAATAGATAAATTATCTTTATATTCTAAAGAAGAAATTTTAGAATCAAACCTATCTAGAAAGTTTCTCATAAGTTTATTTACAATTGTAGAATCTTTTAGGATATCTCTAAATTCTCATATGTTTGAAACAATTTCATTTACTCTAGTGAAGTATTCATCAATAGTTTCTTCATCTCTCATTCTGATGTCTTTATACTTAATATTCCATATTTGTATCTTTTCTTCCTTCACTTTAGTATTCCTTTAAAAATACTTTCCATCTTGTCCCACTTACTCTTCAAAGTATTGAGACCCATCACCTTCATATAAAAATTTTATTATAAGGACATAAAGATAGAATTTATAAATTTTCCATCAACTTTGATATTTATCTTATCAGCAAAATTCATCAAGAAATCCTTCCCAATAGGTGGAAAACTAAATGTAGTAGCATAAAAAACTTCCAATCCAAGAGATGGGAGATAAGGAATCATCCTATTTTTTCATCCATGATAATTTTTTCCATAAAATTAGGAATTCCTCTAATATTGATGGAATTGATATTATCCATCATAAGGATTCAATGAGGGAACCTTTGGATCTGATACTAATTGAATTTAAAAATGATCAAATAACAACTAAGAAGTGGGTTGAATCAATTTTTCACTTTTTATAAGTTTCAACAATTTTTAAAATATAACCCATATAACCTATTAAATTTTATATCCTTATCATATTTTTACAAATACTCATGCATGAAAAAATAGGAAAGTAAATCACACATGATTTACAAGGTTCATCCTTAGTGTGAGAACTTACATACTTTCCATAGCCACTTCCATGGGTCTATAGAAATTTACTATTATGAAGAAGTAACTACAAATTGTGACAAATCTCTTTAAAAACTTTATATATCATGATAGAAAATATTATACTAACACCCATTAGTTTAAAAAGTTTTCTTAAAAATAATTGAGCCAAAACAAAACAAAATGAATTTGTTCAATTTGATCCAAAAAAGTTCATAGGTCTGATAACCTTAAGTATGATGGCTTTCATTACAATTAACCCAGTCTAATTGAATCAGTACGATCAACTCAATAAAATATTCCATTTATCAATATTAACTTCACAAAATATAATCAAAAAATTATTCCAATATTCCCTATTCTGATCGACTCAATATGATATTCTCAAAATGATGTTTCTCAATCTAATAAAGAATAACAATAGATGTATGATCTACTAATGAGATATTTATTTGGAAGGGACATTCACTATAATTTATTTAGTGATATGCCTTTTCTGCTTGCATGAAAAGTTTTAGAATGTGAATGAAGTGTGATTCTATTTATAGGTGACTCATAAAAGAAAAAGTGAGAAACTGAATAACTTTTCCCTCTTATACAAATTTTAAAACTTTTACAAACACTCTTTTCATTATGATCTTTATTTTCATTTGTTTCTTATCAATAAAATGAAACTATTTTAGAATCTTCACATCTTTTCATAACTGATCTCCCTTTTATGGATCAGCATCAACAAATCTAATCACTCTTATGTTATGAATCCAATGTGTTATCGGTGTGAGGCACTCATTTGATGGATTGGTGCCTTTTCCTCATCAGATTGATCTTCATCTTTAGATTAAGTTTTGTTAAAATCTTCTTAATTGTGGAATTATCATTACAATAAAATTATCATTATGATATTTTATATCTGATGATGACTCGACTCAACCATATTTAAATTCTTCATCAGCTTTACACATTCTAACTTCTAACAAATTCTGAGTTTGGTACTTCTGGATCTGATCTTTTATGTCTGAGTTTCTAGAACCAGTACAATCTTAATGATTCCTCTATTTGTTAAAAAATATTTTATCATGATAGTTTTCATGATATGTGATAACTTTATGACCAGTAAAGCATCATTTGATTTTGGATTAGAAAGTTTGAGAACTTTCTAACACCTGGCTTCACTTTCTTAAAAAAACCTCTTTAGCATCATTTTTACTTCCTCCTCCAAAACATTATACTTTCTAAAAAATGATGAGTCCAATGAATCTGAACTTTATGTCGATGGATGTGAGATATATTTTGTTTCTGATTAAATGCATCATATTTCTAAAAAATCTTGCATTTGTTGCTGCTCATTCATTCATTCTGAGTCTGGTGATTCTCAGTCTGATCTTCAATGTCTAGAAACCTTTTTCTGAAAAAAAAAACATTCTTAAGGATAAATTTTTCTACTTTTTATGTGTTTTTATTCAGAAACATTCAAAAAAAATCATCTTTATTATGAAAACTCATTACGATGGACTTGTTATGATCCTGAAAAATAAAAACATTATTATTCAAAAAGGTTAGTTGTCAAAAAATACAAAAACTTTTAAAGAAAAATTATCACAAAGGTTCTTTATTTTTACATATAGAATATAATTATAAGGTAATATAATTACTTGATAGGTAGAATTTCATGCGTCATTTTATTTCCACCAAAATCCCATGTTTTTTTTCTAAATGATGAGTATTCATGAGAAATTTTTCATGCCTGAATCACTAAAATAAAATTTTAAAGGACCATATACACTACTAGAAAATTACCATATACCCATGGTTCAGAACCATGGGTATAGCCTATAAAACCATGGGTATAGGATATACCCATTATTTAGATAACCACAGAAGCTTAAGTCGTTGGTATAACTCTGAGTTATAGCCACAGTTTGAAAATTATATATATATATATAGGTATGAACTATTAGAATATGTGTATGGGAAATAGTCTATCATATCAAAAACATTATACCCTTGGTTCTAACACTGTGGGTATAGGATTTAAAAAAATACCTATTGTCAGATTCGAACCCTAGACCACCTCAATATAATTGACACGCCTAATAACTAAACCACTTAAATTTATCAGTATATAAATATATATTTACTTGTATATATTTTTCTAAACTATGGATATAGGTGGAAAATAGTGGCAATATGTTTTCTTTGTGGAATTTTTTTTCCCATAGAAAAGTTTTCCCCCTGCTTTTTAAGGGAAGTGATACCCGTGGCTTACTAGAACTGTGGGTATAGATTATCCCTATACCCATGGTCTTTGCAGAACCATGGGTATGGGTTTTAAACCAAACCCTATACCCATGGTTTTGGGAAAACAATGGGTATATGTTTGACATATACCCATGGTTTTTTGGAGAAACATGGTTATAGGTCTTGAACCAAACCCTATACCCATAAATTTTCAAAATAGTGGGTAGAGTTTTGAACTACACCCACATTTTTTTCCAATGTTGTGGGTATCAGTCTTGAACCAAACCCTATACCAATGTTTTTAAAAAAATATGGATATAGGTCTAATATAAACCTTATATACATGATTTTGGGAATACTGAGGGTATAAGGGTGACTTATACTCATGGTTTTTTCCAAAACCATGGGTATAGCCTTATTTTCTAGTAGTGATAATCCCCAAAAGTATAAAAAGATATTCCTAAATTTTTTAAACATTAGCCAAAAATGGTTAGCACATGGTAAGATAATTAACATAATGAATAATCCTTCATATGATACAATAATCTTAAAAATTAAGTAGAAATTCCCAATGTTGAAACTAAATCATTACATAAATTAATATCCTTAAAATTATTCAAACTTTTACTAACTATGTTTGAAACCAAAATATTAAAATTATTTGATCATATATTCCTCCAAGATAATTCAACCATTATTCCTCAAATAAAATCTCATATGTTTCTAAAATAAACTTATTCTCTACCATTAAAAATTTTATGCTAACCAGGAATTTATGTAGGCTAGTTGTATGGGAAAACCCTTATCTTCCTTTAGTTATGGGTTAAATATACACCAACTTTCTGGATATAAAGGATTTTCCCCTAGTATAGATGTTATCATTTTTTTAAATATGAAAAATAATTCCTCCCTAAAAAACCCTATATGTTGATCCTAGGGGCTACAAATACCCCAACCCAAAAAATGACTACTAAATAGTCATTATTCATTTTAAGACTTCCTCACTTAAAACCTCAAAAGTGTGTCTATAAAATTAAAATTATGAAGATACTTAATCTTATAGACCTATAATAGTATCCATAACTCTTAAGAGATCCTCACATTAAAACATCATAATCTATAATGTTATCTAAACCAAACTTTTACACCAACTATAACTGCCTAGGGCCCGTACTCCCAGATACTATATTGAAATCATGAACTTTACATTTTTGGATTTGATACTGATGATTGTAACACAAATTTTTCCCATTCAAATCTTATTACATAAAAAGGAAAAAATATGATCACTTACATTATCAAGGAACTATTAGGTTTAGAGTATTATAGAATTCGGAAAAACTCCTACATAAACAATACTCATGTCATTAAATGGCCATTTATCCCACTTAACCAATCCTTTATTATTTCACATTAAGATGTCATCATCATCCAAATGAAATACCTTCTATTCATAATTCATTCAACCTCATTATTTATAACCTGGGGGGAAAGTAAACATAGTAAGGGTGAGCTCAAATACTCTGTAAGAGTAAAAATATGTATGAAGAATTGAATTTCATCAGTGAGCATATGTTGTGAATAATTTTATGACAACATAGTCAGATTGAATGAGAAAATTGTAAAATAAGTCATACCCATAAATATATGGATCATCAAATATGAGAATATGGAAATGGAAAGAGTCATTAGATTCAATATTCATGATATATGTGATATCAATCTTGATCATAAAAACATTATAAACCCATAAAAATCATAGATAAAACATATTGGTATCTTGGATCATCATCTTCATAGAACACTTACAGAACCATTACAAGACCCTTAAAAATTGGAATAACCATACGACCAACTTCTAAAATAATTATCTAGAGAAAAAAATCATTACCCAATTCATTAGAGTGCTATCTATATGCACCCATAATTTAAGTTATAATAGGCACACCTAGTGCTATCTAGGCACACCTGTCATATATAATGTCCAATAACCACTACATGAATAAAGTACATAGATCTTTAACTTCATCATAAAACTCCTAGAAACTATAATTATTCTTTCATATGATAATTAAACCATGGAAAATAAATGTGTTTCATGTTAATCTCTTTAAAATATGATTAACCCATTGAAAAGAAATGGGTTCTATAACAATCTATTTAAAACATGATTAACCCGAGGAAAGGAAACGAGTTCTATAAAAATATCTTTGAAGTAATCATTAGCCATCTATAGAAATATTTAATATGGTATCAATAGTAAATAACCCCAGTGTAGGATGAGTAACAACAAAGTTTTTTGATGTTGATGAATGAAAATATCATTAAAAGATCATTAAAAAATCTTTAGGAAAATATAAATTTTAAACTGTCTTTAAAATATAAAATATTTTGAAAATAATTTTATCTAAAAACTAGTCATAAAAACATTTTCTTTAAAAATAATCTCATAAAATTTCAAATTAAACCTTAAATAAATGATGGTGGTAAATCTGTACATGTCATGCAAGATAAAAAGAACATTCCTTTTACACTATAAAAAGGTTATAAAGTGCCTAGTTTAGAAAATGATAAGAATATTACTTTGAAAAAAAGTTTTCAAAATTATTTAATAAATTTTTTTTAAGAGTTTAAAAACATTTTTATAAAACATGGTTTTGAATTAAAATAGATTTCTGAATAAAGAGAGAAATAAAGCCTGATTTTCATAAAAAAATTATAAAACATATTATGTACCAAATAGTGGGAAAATAGTAAAATTAAATGAATAAGATCATCAATAAATATTGGAGAATAAAATTATAGGGTTTATTAAACAATGATTAAATGATTTACTTTAATGTAAATTCAAATGTAAACAATCCCGATTAAAGTGAGATGGTGAAGTAAACCCATGGAAAGATCATAACGTTGAAGTGAAAATGAACCAATGAATCAATTATTTTTATCAAATATAAATGCTCCTAGAAAAAATGGAAATATAACATATTAAAATCAAAATTCATTATACACATAATCTTTGAATATTTACGATGATGAGGAAGTAATATAACTTAATGAAAAGTAATTGAGTTATGAAATTATTTACCACTTGGTAACTTTTAATCAAAATAACCTTAGATTAAATAATTTAAATTTTAACTTCATATTCCCTAAATAATGATTTATCGTGATATTAAATTTCAAATTGGTAAGTATATACACCACACAACAAAAATAAGTGGTTAATTTGGCATACATCTCATAGAGATAAAAGTGATATGAAAAAAACCCTTACCTCATACTTCCTTTTGATTGAACACACCTTAACCTCTTTTATAGTGGTTTTAATAATGTTATTAACTTACTAAAGAACCATATTAATATTTTTAATTTCATGTATGATTTTATTATGAAGTTTTATTACCTTTTTATTAACAATTTCATGTTAAAGTTACGTTTCGTGTAATAACTTCTTTATTTTTCATATATGTTTTGAATTTTTATTTTTGGTCTGCTTAAATCAATAATGGTTTCATAATATCCAGAATTTAAACCATGATATAAATATCATATATATTCTATATATATATATATATATATATATTAATCCATAAAATTTAGTGATAATAAATTAAATACACCATTCAAGAAGACGGTAGGTCGTATGTACGCATGAACATTGTTTCCATTATCTTGTTGAACTGAAAGAAAGAAAGGTAAATGATATATATATTTATATTAATTTCAGTATAAATTTAATGTTATATGTATATATCACATATGTTTATTAAACTCATCCTTAATATGTTTCATGTAAATCATGAATGAATCACATTACTTTGCGAGGCGGTAGTCTCCATACACTCGAACTACATTATCGTATTCTGGAAAATTAGAAAACATGAATGTATGTGTTATATAATAATTAAAAAAGCATAATAAAATCATAAATATCATAAATACAATATATAAATATTATTTTTATCATTATTATTAACATTTAAAGGCAATGATGGAAAAAATAATGATATATGTTTGTGAGGCGGTGGTCGGTCGTACGCATGAATGGTGGTTTTGTAACACATTTAATGGAAGTGTGTGTGGTTATAGGTCATATAATTAACATAAAAAATCTTATTATATTTAATATATGTATTTTTTATATAAAAGTGGTTTAATAGGAATTTAAGGATGTTTACAACGAAATAAAATAAAAAATATTTTAGAAGAACATTACCTCTTCTTCAGGTATCCTCCTTAGGTTTTCACTAAAGCCTTGAAAGGTTTTATTTCTACTAAAAATTAGGATTCTTGGATGAGGGGAGGGAATTTTTGAAGTTATTTGGGTAGGTTTTTGTATTATCCAAAAGTATTTAGAGGTTTGAATAAGTGGGTAGAGTGAATGCCTTTTATAGTTCAAGAGGAGTGACATTCTTATAAATAACCAAAAATATTCACTATTGGGAGATCAATATTACCTCAAGTGGCTCCAAGATTGATAATTAATGGGTTTTATGGATGATATTTTCTATAAAAACCTCCAATAAACATTATAAAACATGTTTTAAACATTTCCTTCATTAAATTCTAAGTTTCCCAATTTATACCATTGTGGTTTTTTATTATGGTAACTAGTTTTCTAACCTAGTAATTTATCCTTTAAGACTAAATTATAGTGAGCCTTATTATATAATTTGTATCCTAATATTATATATATTATATATAATTTATAAAATATAAAACCTATGTTTTTTGAAAATTAATTTTAACACAAACGCATGTAACGCAGAAAAACACTGGTTTAACCTTAACTGTGCTAACAATTTTTTTACTATTTAGGGGTCAATATATTCATTATAAAAGAAAAATTGGTACATTAATAGACCATATTTGATATTTATTATTATTTAAAAATAACTTTACAGAAGATAATATATTTAGTAATTTTAAATCAATTAATAAAATATCATTTATTATAAAATAGCATTAATGACAATTTTAACATTATGTATTTATTTGAATTTTAAAAAATCAAGACAGTATTGGAATTAAAATAAATTAATTTTACATATTTTTATCATGATATATTAATCTAAAAAATAATGTAACATAATAATTCATTCTATTTACCTTATTTTTATTATTTTTAGTATCAGTTATTTTATTTTATTATTAACTAAATAATCCATGCATTAGATTTTCTTAAGAATTTAATGTAAATATATCATCTATAAAAATTAATGATAAATTATTTGTCTGAAAAAAATTATTTATTTTTAAAAATAATATTTATAAATGAAAATATGTAGTTTTTTTCTATCCTCAAATCTTTATATAAACTAAAAGGAAGAAAGGTATATTTTTTATCTTTTTATTTACTTAACTTATTATATGGGTCACTTTCATGTAAAAGTGTCCTGAAAACTCTTAAAACAGGATATTATGGTTATATGTGTCTACATATTTACATAAAATGGGTTTTAGATATGTTTTGGGTCATTTTTACACCTTATATTCTATGTTTAACCACTAAGTAAACTCGTTTTACATTAATCGATGTAATTAATTTTAATTTTTTTTTACAAATAAATTTGGTAAAAAATAAATTTAACCTTATTAGATAATAAAAATTATTATTATTCCAAATATAACATCAATTTTTTCAAATAAAACTCAAATAATTGTTATAATTCAATTTACAATTAATCATGCAGATGCGACAAGAAATCGGGTTTTTAAAGTGAAAATGTTCAAAAAATTATTATGTTTTTATATCTAAATTAAATAAGAAAATTATTATAATGAAATAAATTGAGTTAATTGATATAAAATTGGACTAATTTCACATTAAAACCAATTCATAAAATAATTTAACATTATAAATTATTTAAATGAAAATACAGTTTTCAATTAAAATTCAGTATTTTTCACTATTTATCAAAAAAGAAACTTCTCAAAAAAATCCCAAATATTCACCCAAAGTTAAATATGATATTATGATTTTAAAAATGAATTTTTTTTTTATAAAAGTGTTAAAAATTAAATTTAAATTATGTTCTCTATGCATGACTAATCCTCTTTTTAGAAAAATATTGTTTTTCAGAAAATATTTATTTTTATTTTTATTTTAAATGATTTTAATTTTATTAATAATCCATATATAACTAATAAAAAAATTTAAATTATATATTTTCATATGTTATTTAATCCTATTTATACTTTTCATTCCAACGGCTAGGTAAAAGCTATTGTATTAAATAATAATATTAATAGTATATTATTGTTTGAAAAAACTTATTCTTGCATGTAATAAAAACTATCAAATAAAATTGTTATTGAATGTTGAATATGAAATTGAACATAAAAATATTAGGGTTTCATGTCCTTTATGTTATCAAACATAATTTTATTTTAAAATCCCTAGGTGTTACAGTTGCATATGGGATGATATATTATATTAGATATACCATTCATCATCAAAAGATAGAGATAAAGAATCATAGGGTAACTTTAAAAGATATTATAGATAGATAAGCAAGAATACTATTTTGTATAGATGAGTTTAGTATATATTGACAAAGTATCATCTATTTTTTAGTTTTTCTATCCACACTTATTCAAAAAATTACCATAGAGGTATGTATATATTATATCCATTATTTCATTTTGATGTTAAATTTGTTTTAACATTTTAAAGTTTATATATTTATCAATTTTTTACACGATTACTTTAATTTAAGGAAATACTGTATAGTAAACAACAAATATAGGCTATTATGACATCAAATACAACTTATTATAGTCTTGATTGATTATAAACATATTCAAATTTGTTGTTGGATGTTTATGAGATTCCAATGGAAGATGAAATTTTTTTGAATGTAGTGACTATGATGCTTTTGAAAAAAGATATCATAGAGATTTTAAGTGGAGATGAGTTGGGAATCAACATAATTCAAGTATTTTCCATCTAATTCTATTAGAATATATCTTTCTATTATTTTAATTTATTAAAATATTATACTTATGCTTTTTTTGTATTAGGAATCTTTATACAATTTTTATGTAGCATGATGTGACAGTAGTGTATGGATTTATAGACCCACAATTTATTTCACATATAGCATGGACAATGAATGATGCCAAAAGAGGGAATTATATTGCTAAAATAGTTTAAAATAATTCAATTATTCTATGTTGGGTGCTTCTTTACCTTTAAGAGTAGGAAATATATATCTCATAAAGTGTTATATATATCTTAAATGAATAACCACTCACATTATATTGTCTTACATATTATTTTCCATTGGATGTTGGGTATTTTTTTTCCAAGGGAGAAGACAATTTACTCGATATGCTCTATCCATAGTGAAGTGCAAGATAATTTTATGAATTTATTTAACATGTAAGTTTCAATATTTTAATACTTTTATATATTATAATGAAATTTAAACTTATTTCATACATATTATTTTCAAATGGTACATGGAATTAATTTAGATATACTATAAGAAATCAAAACATAAAGATCAAATATGTAAAAGAAAATGTGATTTTTCATTTATAATAACTACATTTTAGCTGTAAAGATTTAAAATGTTATTTTGATATTAAAAATTATTTTAAATGATAGTTTCATAAACAAGAAGTATTAGAGGAATATGGATACAATTTTTTAATATTTATATTTGAAATAGTTTCAATTGGGGTAGTTAAAAACTTCTATAATCTTAGATTTTTCTATAAACCTTTCCTTTAATTTTTCATTCATTTTATTCAGAATACATGTATATTATTTATTTTTATTTTTATATTTTTTATGATCCTTAGAATTATATTAGACAATATCTAGGAAACTTACAATTTTAATTTTTTTATTATTTCACAGATCTTATTATGTTTTAGTTTATTTGTAATATGCATTGTAAAGTTGAAATTTCAAATTGTAAATATTTGTGTTGTTACTATTTTTATGTTGTTATATTTATAGTATGCTACTATTTTTTTCTTTTGATCTACTACATTTTTTGGAAGGTGTAAATTAATGTAATTTTATTTTAAAAAAAAATAACCTTGATTATTTTATAACCAACATGAAAATTTTAAAACAAGATTTACCACATCAGTTTTTTATAAAAAAACTAACATGGTAAAAGTTTTTTCATGTTGGTTTTAATATAACCGATGTGGTAAATTGTGAATAATATTATTTTTCATTTCAATTTTCATATAACCAATCTGAAAAATCAAGTATGATATACCTTTCATATCATTTATGAAAAAAATGAAATTATAATGTATTTTCTATATCAGATTTTTAAAAAACCCAATGTGAAAAACTTATACAATAATGTATTTATAACATCCATTTTTATTAATCAGTTTTAATTTTTTTTAAACATCATTTTTAATAACTTCATGTAGTAATGAACGTTAAAAACAAAAAAAATGACTTTAAAAAGCATTTTTCACTAGTGATTGTTATAGTTTTTGGATTACTTTATGACAATCATATCGATATCACTCGTAGGTATGACCTATAAAATTATTTTTTTAAGATTATGTGACGTATTATAAAAAGATAAAAGAATTTAAATGGAAGGAGGAACTTCCGAAAATCATTCATCCTTGTCAGAGCAGTGCAAACAGTCTTTAAATTATGGCAATGATTTTTTTAGAAGGTGTGTTTTTTGATGAATTCTCAGATGAAGAACATATTATCAAATGTTTATCAGACACTATTATTAGGTAAGTACAATTCAGTGCAGTGATTAGGCTGAAGATACTTCATCTAAGTTCTAGTATATTAACATTGCAAGGATCTACTTTTGGTGACCTATTTCCACAAGTGTGATCTTCTGGTGGTGAGAATCAGGTTTCTGGAATTCATACAGATATTGAAAATTAGTATCAGATCTTCTATAGTTTTTTCTTATAAGCACATTATTTTTCCTAACAATAACACAACTAACATTCTCATATTACACATATGTTTTTAAATTTTATGAGATTCGTTATATTACAATATTATGGTTTTGAGGATAGTATTTTGTTGGATTGAAATATTCAATGGAATGGATTTCATATTATAGAATATATAGATAGAGTATTGTATATTATATAAATATCTGATCATTCCATTAAATGGTATTAAACTAGATGAAATGAGAAAAGGATACTAAGAAAATATTTATAGAAATTATATATATTTAGTGAGGATATCATTGGAATATAATATGTACTTTAATATTTGAAAGAATAAGACTATGGTGGAGATAATTAAAGCATTAAAATCATGCATGAGAAGCCTATAACACATAGAAAGGTCTTATTGATGTGATCATTGTTTATCTTGAGTCAATTGGTGGACCCATCCTAGTGAAATCTCATGAAAATTCATAACTCATTGTGACATTGATTGATAAGTCCTTTAGGAAATTATAGGTATACTTACTAAAAAATAAATTTTATGTTTTTGGAGTATCAGTGAATTGAAAATATTTGGTTGATTTTAAAACAAGATTCAAACAAAAATACACGAGACCAATCAATGGAGGTGAGAACACTAGAAGATTATTTTGTAACTTCTTCATAGACAGAGGAATTAGGTGGGAGAAAATTATAACTATAATGCCTATAAAAATGGTATTTTTTAATAAATGAATCATACAATTATAGAAATATTGTAGAGTATAAAGATTCATTTTGTAATTCCTAATGTTTTTTGGGTGGAAGTAGTTGGTACTACTGCTTACTTAATCAATCAAAGCCCATTGTTTCTGATGGGATAGAATTTAGAGGAGGTTATATGGACAAGAATGTCATAAAATTTTTCTCAACTCAAGGTATTTAAAATATTAAACTATACACATGTTGTTTCTAATGATATATATAATCTTTACACAAAATCTTAAACATGTTTTTCATTGTTTATGGGGATAAAAATTTTAGATTTGGACTTTTGGATGATGATATAAAACAAGTCATAAAAATTAAGAATTTTCTCTTTAATCATCTGGTCTGGTGGAAGTATTGGAATTTTAATATGAAGGAACATGAAGGAAAAAAAATATACTCTAGTTAAAATTGATCTAAATAGAGGAACCAAAATTTCAGAAAATTATATCATTCATATGGCTCTATATTTACTAGAAATATAAAAATTATTGAGAAATGTTCAGATTTAAGTATATAAGTTTCAAGGATGAGACCAGTGGATGATATACCTGAAATCTTAAGAATTGGTTAGGCTCAGTCTAGATAACTAAAGGATAAAATTAAAGAGGGTTCATTTCTAGAAATAGTAGAACCTAAAACTGGATTAAAATAATCTACAATGGTCAAATGATTGATATCGAGGTATGAATATTACTTGAATTTCATTCTTTTTAATGAATAGAGGAGAACCCAAAATCCTAGAAGAATTATCTATCATTAGTGGTTCCAGTGAGTAGTAGTTGACCATGCATGTGGATTTGAAACCTTTTCATGAAAATAAAACCTCATAGATAACATATTTACCCACTGAAAATATTGGATATAAAAACAAGTGGGTTTTATAGTTAAATGATGAATCTATTGGAAGTAATTATTATAAGGAAATGATAATAGTAAATAGATTTTATAAAAATGAGATCTTAATTTTTTTTTGAAATCATCTCATCTATAGTTAAAAATATTACTATACAAATAGTGCTCAACATGGTTTCCTCCTTATGAAATAATATAGAGAATATAGATGTGAAGACCAATTTTCCTCATAATAATCTTAAAGATAAAATATTTATGAAGTAACATACTAGTTTTGTGGATCAATGGAATCAAGGCTTTGTTTGTAAATATAAGAAAATACTTTATGGGTTGAAATAAGTACCAATTTAGTGTTACTAAAATTCTGACTCCTCCATGGATGAAAAATCCCCCAATCTAAGAAACATTGACCATTTCTTTTATTAGAATAAGTATAGTGATGGGAACGTCATTATTGTATTATTACATGTATATGGAATGGTTATGGTGGATTCTTTAGTTCAATGGACTTTATAGTTGAAGAAATACTTTTTGATGAAGTTTAAAATGAATGATCTTGTTGAATAAAAAAAGATAATACAAATAAGGATCATACAAGATAAAAACACCATAAGTTTTGTTTCTTTAGAATGGTTATGTTTGGAAGATCTTATATAAATTTAGGATGATCAATTGCAAATATATTTCAACTCCTCATGTCATAAAACCCATACTCCCAATGGAACAGACACCATAAATAGAAGAAGAGTCTAACCATATGGTGAGAAAATTATTTTCATTAGTAGTTATAAGTCTCATGTATGCCATGGTGTGCACTCAAATAATTATTTCCCATATAGTGGGTGTTTTCTATAGGTTCATGTCAAATCTTGTGAAAGAATATTATGAAGCAATGATGTTGATTATGAGATATCTTAATGGAATGGAATATATAACATTTTTCTTTAGATATGATGATATATTGATTGGGTATCTTGATACAGAGTGTGGTTTAGAATCATATTAATGGAAAATCATAATAGGGTTTTTCTTCACCTTTAGTGGAATCAAATCCAGCTAGATTTTGAGGAAATAACGAGTTATTATAGTCTATAAAAAATAAGTTGAATATATGGTAGAAAAATATGAAAGAAAGGAAATGGTGTTATTGAAGCATATGATTGGGGATCTTATAAGTAGATAGTAAATTTCATTACTCTAATATGATATTTATAGTGAAATACACTTCTCTAAAAATCCAATGTTCTATATGAGGATGAATCACATCGATCGAAAGTACCATCCCATATAGAAGATGCTAGAATAAGGGGTTCTTAGGGCTATAAATGATGGTTAGAATGTTGAACCCAGTTGATATGTTACCAAATGCTTTGGTATATGATATTTTGATGTAGAATTATGCCTTAGTAGTAATTTGGTGAATATAAAGGAAGATGGATAAGTGTTGTATGTTGTGAAATTTAAGTGGTTGAAGTTTTCCAATGTGTTTTAGGACATTCATGAATCCATGAAGTATTCATAAAATGGGATATTGTTATGATTACTTTCAATTATTATATGATATGGAGTAAGTTAAATGGAAGGAGTGACTTTGAAGAACCCTTCGACCTTATTATAGCACTGAAAATAGTATTCAGTGTGTAGTAGTGAGGTTATTAGAAGGTCTATTTTTTCAATGGATGCTCAGCTAGTAGTCAGTTAATTAGAAGTTCATTTGAAATTAGTGTTATCATAGGGATGTAGTTTTTGTGTTTAGATCATTCATGGAATTTTTTTTGGAGGAAAAAAATGAGGCACAAGGAACACTTTTGTTCTATGGGTGATGGGAAATCATACTAAGGAATGTTATAGGGAGTCGATTGTTTCATTATACAATGAACAGGTGGCCAAAAAAGTAAAGATATGTTGTTATTAGAAGACCAAATAGGAAACCATATAAAATGGGAATTTTAACACTTTGGTAAGGTGTCAAAAAATTATATGAATTAGTGATATAC
This sequence comes from Viscum album, assembly GCA_963277665.1. NCBI lineage: Eukaryota > Viridiplantae > Streptophyta > Magnoliopsida > Santalales > Viscaceae > Viscum > Viscum album. The sequence goes on from OY728161.1 coordinate 1,509,687,373, forward strand.
ATGTTTGTCTACTCATAATCTATTATAAATTTTTTTACTTCTGATATAATGAAATATTGTGATGCTTATCCTTGTGGATATTGGATGAAATTCTAAACTATGTAAAACCCTTGTTCTATCCATTTACAGGATTTTATTTTTTTCCATTACATTAGTTAATTTTTTTTATTTATTTGGAGTTAAATAAACATTAGTAAGTGTAATTCAATGTGATTATTAGAGTGAAGATAATTTTTCCTACTTCTAGTAAATTGATATTGCGAGGATCTACTTTCAGAAATATATTTCTTCTAGTGTGGTCTTCTAGTAGAGAATATCCAAATTCAAGAAGTATATTGGATTCTCAACAAAGTTAGATATTAGTATCTAAGGTTGATAAATGATATCAAAGAGAATCATTCAGATTATTTGAATATAAATTTTACAGTTTTCAATTTCACCATCTCAGGCTCATAAGTATTAGATATCGAGTTTGTGTCACACATTTTTTTCTAAGAAACATGATATCGTAGATGGAAGGTAATTGATAAAGGGTGAAGTGGATATTTATTTTGGTAATTAGTAAAGAGTTTCTAAAATAAATGTGACTACTTATTATATAATTTTACCATGTGTATTGATTATAGAATTGTAAAATAGTTACTATATTCCTTCCATAAATATAAATTTTATTTCTATTTTTTGTTTTAAAAGAAATTATTTTTATTAATTATTAATAATATAAGTTATTCTATATATAAGAATGAAATGTTTTATGGAATTGAAAATATATTAAATGGTTTATATATTATATTTATGGATAATCATATCCATCATGTTTTAAATCATAAGTTCATAGTTTATTTTATTCTCACCTACCATTGGAATTGTGTCCTTGGAAATTTAAACAAGAAACACATTTATAAACTCCATAAAGATATATTATTGGAACCATTAGATTTTAAAATGTTTTAAAAATGAGAATATTGTTTTTTAGGTAAGATAAACAATGAATCTATTAGTAAAATTTGTTAAAGTGATAAATGACCATTATATCACAATTATAATATTATATGTTGAATAATGAACATACAAGAAAGTATTTGTTTTAGGTATTTTTGTTTCCTTTACTAATGATTTTTGTTGTTTTGGATATATTTTCCTGATAAGACACAGGTATGAAACTTTTGGAATTTTAAATGAGTTTTAAATCAAAGTATAGAATAAACTAGAAAAAATTATATTGATCCACAAATCATATCGGGGTGGTGAATTCTTGAGCCAAGAATTCATTGATAATTATAGGGATTGTGGAATTATATTTTATATCATTCCAATTGAAACACCTCAATGGAATGGTGTGTCTGAGATTAATAATTATAACTTGTTGGACAAGGTTTAATTAATGATGATTTAATGGGGACTTCATGTTAAAGATTGTGGTTATGCCTTATAGACTGATAAATTTACACTAAATCATGATTCATATAAATTATTCATAAAGAAAAGATATGAAATATGGACTTTAAAACATCTCATCATGTCATTTATTAAAATTTATGGATGTAAAACATTTGTATAGTGATTTTTTTTGATAAACTAGACTCCAAATCATTATTTTTTTTATTACCCCAAAGAAACGAAGGGATATTTTTTCTATAATATTACCAAACACAACGTGTTTAAGGCCTAGTTTACTACTTTACTTGATAATGAATTTATTGATCATGGATTCATTAGGAGGATTTCTAATCTCAAAGAAGTTAAAAACCAACAAATAAGAAATATTCTTATGATAAAATTTAATTTGGTTTGATAATAAGTTATGAAAGAAGAATTGAACCATATTACCCAAGAACCTCAACAGTTTGGTATGATTCATCAAGAAATCATGAGATATGAATTTTTATTAGTAAATTATTATGTTTTAATGTTCATAAGAGATAAACCTACTATATACTAGGAGTCTATAGAGAGTTATGATTCTAAGAAATATTTCAATTGAATTGGAAATTGACTCCATCTACACTGGACATTTTTGGAACTTGATAGATTCACATGAATGGGTAAGATATATTTGGGTCAAGTGTGTATTATATATGAAAACATACAAGTATATTAGAGTGTATGTATATAAAACATTCCTCATTTCAATATAATTCAATTGAATTTATTATATTAACTATGAATATTCATTTTCACCTTTTACGATGAAAAATTCAATTTCAAATTTTTATTCCCATAGAATCCAACATTAATTATGATATATATCAAATAGATTTCAAAATAAAGTTTCCTTAATAGGAATTTACTCTTGGATATATATATGACACAATTTAAAGGTTTTGAAGTACCAAAAGAGACTACTATTGTATACAAGTTGGAACGGTCAGTATATGGTTTAAAGCAAGAATCTATGAGTTGGAATATTTGGTTTAATGATATAAAAATGACTTTAGTTTCATAATATATGTGAATGATTTATATATTTAAAAATATATTAGTGGTGGTGTTTTAGTATTTCAAATATGTTATTTGTATGGCATACTACTTATCAAAAATGATATCCTGATATTTCACTCTGAGAAGATGTGTTTGGGTAAATGAATCTTGATGAATGAAATGAGTGAAGTCACATACATATTGGGTATGTTGAAAATTGTAGATATATATAAGAGTCTTATTAGACTCATTTAGGACACATACTTTGGTAAAGTATGAAATAGTTTTTTATAGAAAACTATAAATGCGTTATTTGTCGGAGTTTTATGGTATGAATATTAAGAATAAGTAGGATCCTTTTGAAGAATTATAAAGGATTTATAAAATTCACTATGTGTCCTTTATATGATCTATTATGTATGTCATGTTTTTTACTTGACATTATGTTTCATGTGATCTTATAATTATTTCAATATAGTAATCCAATCCTAGAAAGAGTCACTAGATCTATTTGAAGAACAACCTAAATTACTTGGGAAAGACTAACGATATATTATTTTTCTTTAGAGGAGAGTATGATATCTATATAAAGGGTTATATAGATTTTGGTTTCTAATATTATGGATATTATATGAAATCTTAATTTGGTTTCTTTTTTTCGAGAATGGTGGGAAAACAAGCCACCATAGAAAACATAGAAATAGAGGTAGAGTATAATGCTATATCAGATACTATGAAAAAATAATTTTGGATCAAGATGATAATATATGAATTAAGGGTGGTTCTAATCATCGAGGATGTGATCAAGTATTATAATAAAAACAATGGATCTTATTCTTAATCTATGGAAACAAAGTCTCACTAATGTACCAAACACGTCCTTTGAAAATGTAACACCCTGACTTAAACCGTTGAGTCTGGTCTGGAGGGTCACATGACCTCATGCATACCACCCCATATGCATGAGGCTGTTGAATAGAAGTGAGGGTTTAATTACATCAGTAAGGATATTATACCCTCGTTATCATGTAATGTTCAAATAATAATAATAAACAATCAGAGTAGTCATGTGTAAATTAAATAATCAGAAGAGGTGACATGTTATACAAATAATCAATGAGCTCCCAATGTGTCAATCCAAACCAATGTAGATAGTGTGGTAGATAAATAAATAATTAAAACCATGGTAATCCATGTTTTCATGACCCGACCCAACGGGGCTCGAGCCGTGACTCCCCAAGCCCACCTCCAATAGGCCATGGGCTGGCGACCAGCACCGAGTAGGCTATCACACACATGGGAGGCATTATCCTAAGGTAACTGTACACACACACCCACATACACCTCCATAAAACAATACAGATATGCATATAAAAACTGAAAAGGGAAAGCATGCATACATCTATCCCAAACTAGAGTGCAACAGAAGTACAAAGGGAAAAACAGGGCCCACCAAATGAAAACTAGAAAAGCGTCCAACCTGCTCATAAGGAGGAAGAATGCCAACAAAAGCACCTATTGGTAAGATCCTCATCAAATCTCTAGTAAACCCCTCGGTCAGTCGCACACACTAAGCTCTGCCTGCTCCGGGTCCTTCTGGAACTCCGTTGAAAGGCATGTGGTCTACACAAGACACAAACATGTGCAGGAAAAGCCCGTTCAGGGGTGAGTATATAAAATACCCAGTAGTCACCCCAAAATAAAAGGGAGTAACTGAAAGGCAATAGTTAGCTCATCCCAGCCAGAGGGAACCCAAATGAGAGAGAAACTCCACCTCGAGACCATCCTTGTCTAAACACAACCAGTCACCACAACTCAGGTGTATGCTCATACATACACCATGAACACCCGCTCAGGTATATTCCCATACATATACCATGAGTAATCTAGATATACTCAAAACACACACCAAACCTCATGAGGTTTCGACCTCATAACCTGCGACAGGTACATAACTAGGAGAACACACTCCATGAGCTTTTTCATCCCAGATGACACTCGTCCGAGAGATAGATGCTCATCGAATATCATCACTGATAACCTCACGCTAAAACAGTGGAAATAACAAACTCCTCGGATAGGGTATCACTCCTAGGGTACCCTAGGGGATACAAAAACCCACTCTGGTAACTCGTAGATCTCACAGATAGGGGATCACTCCCCAGATCCACTGGGGGATACCACAACCCAATCTGGTGCTACAGAAATCACATCACTCAAATAGAGGATCGTCTCTTATGTAAAGGTGGTCACAATGATACCGGAACCCTATCTGGTATAACTCGCGATGTAGGGGATCAAACTGAAGATGCACCAACACTACCGAAACCATAAGCTAAGTAGGGGATCGTATAACCAACGATGTCGCAACCCTACTATAAACCACATGCTGAGTAGGGGATTGTATAACCAATGATTCCACAACCCTACTATGCATAGCCCACAGCATAGGATATCATCTTCCCGATGATTCTTCAAACCCTATGGGATTAACTTTCCAGATAGGGGATCGCTGCCCATGGATAAGCGGTCACAGCGATACCAAGAACTCGATTTAGAGAAGCAAAGCTAGAGGATCCCGCTCTGAACCCGCTGGAGGGATGCCACAACTCTAACAGAAATTCATCCTATCGAGGGGATCACAAACCTATAATGAGGTAGTAATACCTCACGAACCCTCATAGGAACGAACCAAGGGAGTACACTCAACCACTGCTAGTCCAAACATCTCTAACCCGAGCGACCGACATCATCGCCACATTTCACACCTCCTAGGCCTATATCGAGGCCACCATCGCGATCTATGTGAAAAAACACTCAAGTTAGGCTATTCATTTTCTCCGAATGGACTTACGAAGCATTAGTCATAAAAACGCAACATACGCCTAGTAGCCACCTCGTGGGGCCCACGCCTCGACCCCAAATTTAGGTGGGTAGATTGAACCATTGAAATCCCCTTGGAAAAACACACATAAATTAGTGTTCAAACACTCCAAACAGATGTCAGGTGAAAAAGCAACATTTCATCGTAAAACGTGAAAACCGGTACCTGTGGGACCCACACCCTGTCTTAAACCCAAAAACTCAAAGGAGAATCTCAAAAAGTCCGTACGATAACTAGTATCACACTACCGCTAACGGCGCGTCAATCGGACGTCCGGCTTGTGAGGCACATCCGTCGCAATCTTTAATAATAATTTCTTATTATTAAATTAAAGCATTTTGGGTCACCTGCCTTCAGGTGTAGAACCCAAAAACCCCAAAAACCATTTCAAAAAGTCTGTCTCGAAGAGACAAACCCATATCCGTAGACGGCGCATCAAACAGATGCGCTGTTTAGGATTTGCGTACCTTAGAAAACAAGGGCCCCAACCGGGCCGGTCCACCCCAACCGGCCCGGTCCAGACCGTCGGCCCAAGATCCAGCTGCGGGTCTAGTTCAGCTCGTCACGGCCCATCTGAATACCACCAGACCCCTCAGGTATGGTTCCTCCAAAAAGACTGGCCAAGTGTCCAGTCTTTGTCTGCGCGCCGCACCAGCAGGACCCACAACACGCGGGTCCTTGTCTGCGGCTTCCCCCCCAAGGTCAGCACCTCGGGTTCCTCTTGTTGGCTGAGCGCAACAACCGTCTGGGCTAGTCGGCGCTGCACCTCCTGACGCCGCTGCTCCTACCTGCAGGGCGCACCACCGCGACACCGATCGGCCAGCACCGCCTCTCCGTCGACCTGCTCGGCTCCTTCCGGTGCTACCTCGTCCGCGCTGGCCACATCGACGTCGCCAACCCATTCCGAACACCCTCGGTTATCCCTCACCTGAGCGCCACTCTCCCAGCTTCTCCGCATGATTTCTAACCCATTTGGACTCTGCTCATCTGCCATTCACCGCACGCTGGCCCTCCGAGATCCGCCTCAAACTACTGTGCTGCAACGAACGCCTCCAGCCGACTCCACCACTGTGTCACCCCGATCTTCAGCCACTGCCCTTGCCAAAGCCAGGGCTTCCGTTGGCTGCCACAACCGCTCTGGAGGCCCGATTTCAAAACTGAAGGAGGATTCGGAATCCTTGGAACAAGGCCTTCGCAGCGCCTACACCCGAACAATAATCCCAAGGAGTTTTGGTGCATCTGAAAAATTCAGTCGAAAAATGAAGAAGAACGCGTCGATCACAGGATTTAGAATGGGACTCAGACGGTGGATGTGTTCGTTCATCCATCATCTCAATTCTAAAATTATATAATTAAAATTACGGGTTTGAAAAAAAACTCAAGAAATCGACGAAGGAGCAGAAAAAAAAACAAAAAGCCTACCTCGATCTGGTCGTTCGTCTTTGGTGACGCACCTACTATGATCCCACTTCGATCCGTCGGAGGTCGCTCCTCACTCTAGTGAAGAAAAATGAAGAACGCCGAATAATGCCGAAGAACGTTCGAGAGAGAGAGATAGAGAGTGAAGGGAAATGGATTCTCCCCTTAATTCCAAAACTTAAGTGGAATTTATAAACTCTCTGAAACTCTGCCGATGGGTGCGGATTCCAAAACCTCCGTGCCCGCCTATTTTATATCACGCCTAGGAAAAACACCCCATTTCGAACTCAATGGAAGTCTTAGATTTCTATTTCAAGACTTAGTTCTAAATTTAATAGAAAAGAATGCCATTGATAAAAATCACTAAGTCATTATTTCAAAATGACGATTTTTCCCCTGGGTGACATCTCTCACAGCAGACCCGCACCCAAAACTTTTACACCCCACCTAAGGTAAACGGCACGCTCCGAACGCAACTGTTCCCTCAGATTTTTGATCTGAGCTACCATTTAAGAGATAACTCATTCTTGCCTCGCGCATAGTATAAAAATACTTAATATTTTTATAAAATTAAATCTGGGCACACTGGGACTCGGAATTGCATGCCGTCTTCGCGCCTAGATCTAGAATTATTTTTAGGAATATTCCAAAGTCTGACAAGGCCAAAACCCGAGTCACTACATCCTCCCCACCTTAAAACTTTTAGTCCATGAAAATCTATAAGCACAAGGAAAGGAACTAGACTCTCAACTGGGTCTCCCACGCCAGCGAGTTTTCCAACAAACACCCATGACCGAACACATAATTCAAAGGGACTCATCCACCACATCTCAACACTATCCTCTTTGGGTGGCACTAACACACCTGCACGGTTTTGATCATGTTACAAAAATGCATCTTGGTTGGGGAAGGATCCCTCTTCCTCAAGCATTCGAAGCACGCTGAACAACACCCACACAGGGTCTTACCAATGCCCTGAACAAAACTCGAGCAAGCAATGGAAAGGGAAGAGTACCGCTAAACAGTATCTATCGAAACTACTGTAGAAAGTAGAAAGGACACAAGGAATTCCTCTATCCATCTGCAGAGCCTCTGGGTCAACAGCCTATAGGGAATGCATCTGTCCTCACTGTCACCCTCCAGCTCCCTGAGCTCGGTGTGGACCACATGGGGGTGGTGGTGGTGGCATCTGATACCGCATACCACCTCCCACTGCTACACCAACTCCATCGCCACGTCCGTCACCCTACAGACCTCCAAACTCGAGACGTTGTCCCTTCCAAGGAGGCTTATCGACTGGCTCCCTCTCAGCAGCACAACGGGTCGGACAATCTCTAGCATGATGTCCCCAACCGTCGCAATCATAACATCGCCTCTCCTACAGCTGACTAAAACTGGCCTGCGAGCCATGTGAGCCCTGAGCCTTAGATCCTCCATCCTGGGGTCGCCTCTGGAAATGTCGGCCACGTTCAGACCCCTGCACCTGACGCCGGCTACCAGTTGTCGTCGTCTCAGCTACCACACACCCAACACTAACATGCTGAATCTGCTCATCCAGAAAGCTATCCACTTCCAAGGCTTGCTCTAGCACTCCAGCATAGGTGGGAAGACACAAGGAAACCATACCTGTCCGGATGTCTCTGCCTAGGCCCTGCTTGAAGGTCTGATCCCTAAAGAACAGGTATCGAACTATATCCAGGGAGTATCACGACAGTTCTGTAAACCTCGCTGAGTACTCCGACACAGTCATTCCCTCCTGCCAAAGTTGTAGAAGATCCTGAATCCGCACTGACCTCAGCATCACTGGATAAAACTCTTCCCTGAAGAGCCACTCAAACTCCGCCCACATAAGCGTCTCCTCATCATGGGACTCTGTCACTAGGCTCCATCATCGCCCGGCCGAACCATGAAGAAGGCTTTCCGCTAGGACCACCATCTGATCTGGGGGTGTCCTTGCCAGGCAGAAAACTCGGGTGACTACTTCGAGCTATTCATCAGCTGCCTGAGGGTCTGGATCACCCCAGAACCTTAGAGGTCACTGCCTCTAGAACTCGTGCAGTGCACTCAGCATGCGCGCAACCTCTTCCTGCACTACCGGCACAACCAGCTACTCGACAGATGGTGTCTAAACTGGGGGACCACCTGGAGGTGCATCCTCAGAACCTACTCCCTAGTCTACAACCTCTACATGGGGTGGATCATCACCACAATCCCGCTGTAGAACCCTCGCTAGTTGTCTTCATAGAGTCATCCTTAAATACAATCAAGATGCACCATAGTCAAAGAGTATATTTGGAGATCTGACTCAAGAAGAACAAGAGAAACCCAAAAATGCATTCCTATATGATGCATGTGCCGTTATGTCCCTACGACTTTTGTCCAAACGTCCCGAGTCGAATGGAAGGTTATTAGAGTCCTAGTGAATGGATATGTCGATAGTTGTACCAACATTGGAGTCCCTGGCCTAAAAGCCGAACTTGAAACATCTTGACACTACGCTATGCAACCCAAACCAAACTCGCAGCTAGATCAGCTACACTCTAAGATCCCAAAGGTGGAACCTGCTCTGATACCACTCTGTCATGACCCAAACCAACGGAGCTCAACCCGTGACTCCCCAAGCCCACCTCCAATAGGCCAAGGGCTGACGACGAAGGCTGAGTAGGAAATCACAGACATGGTAGGCATTAGCCTAAGGTACCTGTACACACACACCCACATAAACCTCCAGAAAACAATGCAGATATGTATATAAAAACTGAAAAGGGAAAGCATGCATACATCTATCCCAAAACAGAGTGCAACAGAAGTACAAAGGAAAAAACAGAGCCCACCAAAGGAAAACTACAAAAGCGTCCAACCTGATCAGAAGGAGGAAGAATGCCGCCAAAATCACCTGCTGGTAAGATCCTCAGCACAGCTCTAGTAAACCCCCCGTCAGTCGCGCACACTAAGATCCACCTTCTCTGGGTCCTTCTAGAACTCCGTCGAAAGACTTGTGGTCTGCACAAGACAAAAACATGTGAGGACAAAGCCCGTGAAGGGGTGAGTATATAAAATACCCAATAGGCACCCCAAAAATCCCAAAATAAAATGGAGCAACTGAAAGGAAACAGTCAGCTCATCCCAGCCAGAGGGAACCCAAATGACAGAGAAACTCTACCTCGATACCATCCTCAGCTAAACACGACCATCCAACACAACTCAGGTGTATTCCCATACATACACCATGAACACCCGCTCAGGTATATTCCCATACATATACCATGAGAGAAATCCAGATATACTCAAAACACGCACCAAGCCTCATGAGGTTCTGACCTCATAACCTGTGACAGGTAAATAACTAGAAGAACACACTCCATGAGCTCTGTCATCTGAGATGACACTCATCTGAGAGATATACGCTCATCGAATATCGTCACTGAGAACCTCACGCCGAAACAGCAGAAATACTAAACTCCTCGGATAGGGGATCACTCCTAGGGTCCACTAGGGGATAAAAAAACCCACTTCAGTAACTCGTAGATCTCACAGATAGGGGATCACTCCCAGGATCTGCTGGGGGATACCACAACCCGATCTGGTGCTCCACAAATCATGTTACTTAGATAGAGGATCGCTACCTGTGTAAAGGTGGTCACGATGATACTAGAACCCTATCTGGTATAACTCATTATGTAGGGGATCAAACCAATGAGGCACCAACCCTACCAAAACCATAAGCTAAGTATGGGATAGTATAACCAATGATGTCGTAAACCTAATATAAACCACATGCTGAGTAGGGGATCATATAACCAACGATGCCACAACCCTACTATGAATGGCCCACAACGTAGGGGATCATCTTCCCGATGATGCTTCAAACCCTATGGGATTAACCTACTGGATAGGGGATCGCCGCCTGTGGATAAGCAGTCACAACGATACCAATAACTCGATCTAGGAAAGCGAAGCTAGAGGATCCCGTTCTGAACCCGCTAGAGGTATTCCATAACTCTAACATAAATTCATCCTATCGAGGGGGTCACAAACATATACTAAGGTAGTAATGCCACACGAACCCTCATAGGAACGAACCAAGGGATTAAACTCAACCACTTCTGGTCCAAACATCGTTAACCCGAGCGACCAGCATCATCTCTACATTGTGCACCTCCTAGGCCTATACTGAGTCCACCATCACGATCTATGTGGAAAAACACTCAAGGTAGGCTATTCATTTTCCCCGAACAGACTTACGAAGCATAAGTCATAAAAACGCATCATACGCCTGGTAGCCACCTTGTGGGGCCCATGCCTCAACCCCAAATTTAGGTGGGCAGATTGCACCATTGCAATCCCCTCATAAAAACACACAGAAACAAGTGTTCAAACACTCCAAACGGATGTCGGGTGAAAAAGAAACATTTCATCATAAAACGTGAAAACCGGGCTCTGTGGGGCATGCACCCTGTCTTAAACCCAAACACTCAAAGGAGAATCTCAAAAAATCTACACGAGAACTAGGATCACACTGCCGCTAATGGAGCATCAATCGGACGTCCGGCTCGCGAGGCACGTCCATCGTAAGCTTTAATAATAATTTCTTATTATTAAATTAAAGCGTTTAGGGTCACCCGCCTTCAGGAACAGAACCCAAAAACCCCTAAACACATTTCAAAAATTCCTTCTTGAAGAGATGAACCCACAGCTGCAGACGGTGCGTCAAATGGACGTGCCATTTAGGAGTTGTGTCCCTTAGAACACAAGGGCCCCAACCGGGCCGGTCCACCCCGGCCGGCCCGGTCTAGACCGTCGGCCCGCGGTCCGGCCGCAGGTCCAGTCACAGCCCATTCGAACACCACCAGACCCCTTGGGTCCATTTCCTCCAAAGAGACCGGCCAAGTGGCTGGTCTTTGTCCGCTCGCCGCACCAGCAGGACCCGCAACATGCGGGTCCTTGTCAGCGGATCCCCCCCCTGAGGTCAGCGCCTTGGGTTCCTTATGCCGGCTGAGTATGATAGATGCCCGAGTTGTTCGGTGTTTCATCACCCGACGTCGCTGCTCCCACCTGCAGGGTGCACCGCTGTGACACCGTCCGGCCTGCACCGCCCGACGCTGACCTACTTGGCTCCTCCAAGAGCTACCCCATCTATGTCGGCCACACTGACGCCTCCAACCCGTTCCAAACACCCCCCCCCCCCGTCCCTCACCTGAGTGTCGCGCTTTCGACCACTCCGCGTGATGTCCGACCCCTCCGGACTCCACTCGTCTGCCGGCTACCGCACGCTGGCCCTCCGAGCTCCGCCTCAGCCTACCGCGCTGCAACGAACACCTCCGGCCGACTCCACCGATGCGCCACCCCGATCTCTGGCCACCATCCTTGTCGAAGTCGGGGCTTTCGTCGGCCGCAAAAACCGCTCTGGCAGCCCGATTTCAAAACTGAAGGAGGATTTGGAATCCTTGGGACGAGGCCTTCGCAGCGCATGCCCCTGATCAACGATCCCAAGGAGTTTTGGTGCAACTGAAAAATTTGGTCAAAGAATGACGAAGAACGCGTCGAACACAGGATTTAGAACGGGACTCGGACAGTGGCCGTGTTCGTTAATCCATCGTCCCAATTATAAAATTATATAATTAAAATGATGAGTTTGACAAAAACTCAAGAAATCGACGAAGGGGCGTAAAAACAAAATAAAGCCTACCTTGATCTGGTTGTTCATCGTTGGCGAAGCACCTGCTGCGATCCCACTTCGATCCTCCGAATTTCACTCCTCAATCCGGCGAAGAACCCCGAAGAACGCTGAAGAACGCCGAAGAATGTTCAAGATAGAGAGAGAGAGAGAGAAGGGAAAATGGGTTCTCCCATTAATTCCAACACTTGGTTGGAATTTATAAACTCTCTAAAACTCTGCCGACGGGTGCGGATTCTGAAACCTCTGCACCCACCTATTTTATATCATGCCTAGGCAAAACACCTCATTTTAAACTCAATGGAAGTCTCGGTTTTCCATTCCGAGACTTCGTTCGAAATTTATTTGAAAAGAATGACAGTGATAAAAATCACTAAGTCATTATTTCAAAATGATGATTTTGCCACTGGGTGACATCTCTCACAACAGGTCCGCGCTCGCAACTTTTACACCCCGCCTAAGGTAAACGGCATTCTCCATACACAACTATGCCCTCGGATTTCCAATTCGAGCTACCGTTTAAGAGATAACTTGTTCTCTCCTCACGCATAGTATAAAAATACTTAATATTTTTATAAAATTAATTCTGGGCACACCGGGCCTCGGAATCGCACGCCGTCTTCGCGTCTAACTCTAGAATTATTCATAGGGATATTCCAAAGTTTGACAGGGCCAAAACATGAGTCTCTACACATGTATTCTATCCCCTTCCCACCTCCAGCTCCATGATCCATGGATCAACCATCTACAGTGATCCCCTTTCCCTTCATCGAATCTCTAGTCATGAAATCTACATGCACACTGAAATTCCCCTTGTTGGGTGTGAGTAAAAGAATCAGTAGGAAACCAACAATGAATCCTTAAACAAGTACGATCAAGTATAATTGGTGTATTTCATGATGATAATAACTATGTAACAAGTATTAAAATGTACAATCCAAAACCAAGTAGTTGTGTACTAACAAAGATTAAACAGACCCCTGGTCGTACCTACTTCTTCTCAATGCTAGAAAGATAATGAGATGATGACAAATGTAACCAAACTATCATCTAGTCTAGTTAATATATTTCTTGACAACCTCATGGAACCATTCATACATGAATCTTAGTTTTTCCAAGCCTCCAGTATGGAACAGTGCTCACAAATCAACTAGGCATAAAGTGTGACCTCAATATGGAATGATACTCACAAATCAATCGGGCATCAACAAGCCCAATAAATAGACTTCAAGTGCCTCACCAAAATTTTGTCTTGTCATATCATAATATCTTCACCCTATGATCAGGTCCATCATTGCCATTGTCTCAATTAAAGTAAGCTCCCCCTCTAAGGGATAATCATTTCATGATGGTCCACCTATTCAGATCACTGGTTTCTTTCTTTTCATTTTAGACTAACCTGGAACATGGTAGAAAGAAGATAATTTCATGGGAATTAGGAAGGATAGTTTAAATGTGTCTTTCTAGAACATGTCTAATGGAATATCAAGTTACCATGTATGGGTTTTTTATTATTATTTTTATGATATTTCAGGTGCATTCATCTCTCATGACTAGGCACATAGGTTCACATGCCATATATATACCTTTTTTTACTTCATATTAGTTCTTAAATTTAATGAATGGATGTGTTTTATATATTGGAGAATTATTCTTTGTTGTGTGATATGTCTATTTTTTTACTAATATTATATATCACTATTGGAATTAATTAGTTGAACTGATCATGTTGTTATGTTTTAGTATATATATATGATGATTGTGGATTTAATGATTCATATTTGTATGTATTTTCATTCCTAAAAATATACAAAACCTTGTAGAATTATTTTTTGGTAGATCCTTTGGAACCTGAGCTACCCAGAAACTCATGCGAGATCTATGAAGTTCTCCTTAATCGAACTGATCTTTTCTTCTGATTTCCTGATGTAGTAGTTGTAGGTTTTGAGGAATAGTAGAATCATGAAATGGGTAATGCATGACTTTTATTTTTTTTCATGATCGATGATCAATCCGAGATTTACATGATGATAAACACTGATCAACAGAATTGAATCAAAGAAAACTAGAAAGGGATAAAATATTGGAACCAATCATAGGATCGTCACATATTATTTATAATTAATTTAATCAATTAATGAATTAACTTTCAAGAATTATTTATTTATTTATATATCTAACAACATATCTATTTTTTACCATTATTGTATTATAGTAATCAAGATAAGGTTAAATCTAACAGTGATCTACACATGTTCCACAAATCTATAAACATAGCCATAGTAATTTATAGGTGTTATCATGGAATATTCTATTGCTTGCATCATTCTCCTTTGATTGATACAAGAATCACTTCCAATTAATTCTCCTTGACCTCTCTTGACTAGAGAGTGGAAGGTGGAGGATGATCTCTCTCCATTCTTGGGAGAATTCTTAGAGAAGGGAGATCTTTAGGGATTCGATAGGATTATCTAGATTCATTGTGAATATAAAATAAATTGGATCACTTTAAAAATAATATAATTGGGTATATATATTTCTAGGGTTATAAATAAATAATTATATAAGTGACCTTTATTACTTATGTAATCCCTTGAAAACCTCATGTCTAAAATAATAATATTATTGTTATTTATCAATATGTTCTTAAATTGTGAATTAAAATTAGATATTATTTATTAATATAAAATTCAATATATATTATTTCTCATCAGACCTAAAAACTCAGTCCTCCATTCCTTCACAATATTTATCAGGATTTGAATAATGTATATTTATTTATTAAATAAATATCACTGCATTATTCACCAATAAATAAATAAATAAATATTTTATTCACTAAATAGAAAATAATATTTATGAAATATTCTTCTCACATAATATTCTCTCGAATAACTGGTGATGAAATATATGTGATCAGAATAACGTGAATAATTATTAAACCATATGTGAGAATGATATTTATTCAACTTATTAAATTATAAATAATAGTATATACTATTTAACCAAGATTATGGATACACTTAGTGTGTGGCCCTCTAGGCCTCTTTCTCGGTTTCATTAGGTGAAGCATCCTAAAGTTCAAGGTTAGCATCTAGAAACACGCCAAGGTACCCATAGAGTAAGATGTTAATTTCACATCAACATAATACCTCATACAGATGCTTACTGTGTAATATCATCTCTTTATTATGATATATCCAATCAAGTGGGTTTTATATTAGTTCCATCAACCTATGTGCTTGATGTATATTTTTTAAAATTTTCGGGAATCAAACTATCCTATAGAACACCATGAACATGGATTTATTTAGGCTATATCATTTCCATCAAAATTCCTGATATATCAAGTTCAGTTAAAGAATATAAGGGCAAAATCCTTTCTCACATTATTAATTAATGCAATATTATTTTTGATGCACCCAATGTATCCTACCTCACCGTGAACATATGTCATCATAATTTTCATCAATACATCAAACAGTATGACTTATAATACTCATTAATAATAATCTTAAAGTATAAGGATCGATGCACATTTCCATGGATAGGAAAATCCAATGTCATATATAAATTTGTATTTCCTACTAGCAGGTATTATTCTCATAATATCATACACATGATATTACTAAGGGAGTACACCGTGAGAAGGTTCCTTAAGGTCCTATGAGTCTCCACCCCTGATATCCTATATCATTTGTTCCCATTAAATGATTTCATTCGGCTATAGAACATATATTTAAGAAAATTTTCATGGGACTTCGAGGTTCTCATCATATCAGGGGACTGATATAACATTTCAGTATAATAGATACTCTTAAAACATTATTATATACTATGCCATTCATAAGAATAATCATTATGTGATAAGAAGTTTATTATATTCAAAACTATGAATACAGGTTATCATAAAGAACACAAAAGTTATTTCTAGGGAACAAACTCCAACAGATTCCCACTTTCACTAGAGTCAACTACTAACAACCTTCATTATGATGGATCTCACATGATACTCATGATTATTATAATATGGTCCTTTAATCAAGGGTTCTACCACATTTTATTTGATGAAAACTCTATTAGTTTCATCTTCACTCCTCTAAGAAAAATTCCTCAATAAGTGATACTTTTATAGTATGTGTTTTATCTGTTGGTGTGACCTTGTATCTTTTCAAGAGTTGCCTCTACAGTATTATCAAAATAAAATGTGTTAGGGTCTTTAGTACTAGGTACCACATCAAGATCCTAAAGAAATTTCCATATCTAAATGGATTACTTGTCTACATTAGAAGTTTCTATGTAATCATACTCCGATATGAAATCAGCGACAACTAGCTTCTTTGAACTTTTATAGCTCACAACTCCACCGTTGAGATAGAGAAAATATCCTAACTCTGACTTCAAATCATTATGATCTATTTGAAAACTAGCATCAGTATAACCCATGATAACTAGCCCTTCATCTCCACTATACACTGGGAATATATTCACAGTTCTTCTTAGATTCTTGAGGATAGAATTAATATTAGACCAATGTTGTTCTCATATATCTTCTTTATATATTTATACCATGGTCAATACATAAAAAACATCAAGTCTAGTACATAACATGGAATACATGATTGATCTTATTGCTTAATTGTATGAGATCTTACTCATTCTCTCTTTATCTTATTGTGTCTGATGAAAAATTTTCTTAGAATTATGTATATCATGTGACACTAGAACCAATCCCCTATTGGATTGTTCTATACTAAAAAAATTTAGTATCCAGTCGATGTATGTACTTTAATTAATCCAACTAGCATCTAGGATCTATCACAAATGATCTTGATCCCTATAATATAAGCTAATTCACCTAATTCCTTCATGGAGAAACAAATTTTTAACCAATCCTTAATAGATTATAATACTATTATGTCATTTTTAATAATTAATATTTTGTCAAAATATACTACTAGGATAATGAATGAATTCTCACTAAAATTCTTGCAAACACATGGTTCACATTCATTCTTAATGACACAAATTTTTTTATAGATTTATTGAATCGAATGTTCTATGATGTATATTCTTGTTTCAATCCATAAATGGATCTATGAAACTTGAAAATATTTTTTGGTATCACTTGGAGTCAAAAGCCCTTTTGGTTATTTCATATAGACATATTCCTTAAGGTTCCCATTAAATAAATCAGTTTTTACATATATCTACCAAATTTCGTAGTCTTGGTAAGCTGCTATAGCAAGTATAAATCTGATGGATTTAAACATATAAACTGGTGAAAAGGTTTCATCATGGTCAATTCCTTAATGTTGTTTAAACCATTTTATCCATGATCCTTGCTTTATATGTATTTAATTTACCTTTAGTGTCTAGTTTTCTCTTGAATACCCATTTTCTCCCTATAGGCTTTACATAAACTGGTGCATCGACCCTAACCCAAACTTTATTTTGAAACATGGAATCCATTATTGAATTCATAGATTCTTACCATCTTGCAATTTCTGAAATATCTACAGCCTCTTTACAGGATATAGGTTCATCATTTTAAACCAATAATGAGTTACTATCTTTGGTGACTAGAAAACTATCTCTCTGGTTCTCTTACCTCTATTATGATCCTATGTAGTACTTTTATTTCAAGAACTAATTTTTTCATGAGGACCTATTGAATATGTTCCTATACCAACTCTTGTTTATATTGTGTATCAACTTAATCAAAGAAAATATTTCTCTTACTATCCTTTCTGATGATTTTCTCACTCTCAAGAAAGATATCATGTCTAACAATGGTTACTTTGTTTTCTAAGGTTTGGTATAGGTAGTTTCCCTTTTTTTCCTTAGGATACCCTATAAAAATAGACTTTGTGTAACGACCCAAAGTTTCATTAATGGAAAATCCCTCTTGATCTTATTAAATGTATCTTTATATAAAATGCTTTTATAAAATGTCAACTTCATTGGTTTTATGATAAGAATTGTGACCATTACTTTTATAGTTTTTGAACAATGATCACATGATTAGTATAAATATAGGACTTTAACACATCCAATTTTACTTAGACAAAGGAACTGATGGCCTCATCCGGTAGAATTGCCACATACGAAGCCCATTTATCGGAGCTCGGAAATGAGGTGGCATCCTTGGGCTTCGCTCTTGACCAATCCCAAGCTGAGCTTCACCATGTCAAGCTTGAACGGGACCGTCTACGGGATAAGTGGAAGTTAATAGAAATTACCACTCGAGCGATGTTATCCGAGCCACCCCAAGAGTTTGTCACCATCGCACACCTTACCCTTAGGTCTTATGCGACAGTTTTAAGGGGTTATGTAACTAATCGATATTACTATGTTCATGTACATTATTTTTGTATATAATAATGAATATAATTTCTTGTCATTATTGATACATTGTAAATAGTTTTTAAAGTACAAATGGTGTTTTTAGTTATTATTTAATTAAGAAATCTATTTTATTAAATTAAGGGATTTTTTTGAATTAAATAATATTTTAATAAAATATTATTATAATTATTATTATTATTAGATTAATTTTATTATATATAAATAATCATGTAATTGTATTAATGCAATTATAATTTTTATTAAGGTTTAAAAGCCATTTTTGTCAAAACCTGTGAATTTTTTATAAATGTCGGTTTTTATTTTAAAAGTGAAAATTAACATATTTAGAAAATTATTTAGATAAAACAAATGTTATTTTTGGAATCAGGACATTGAAATTATCCATCGGTGAATTTTTCATAATTTTCTGAGACAGTCAAATTTTTGAGTAAAAATTAAATACCGTTTAAATATATAATGTGTTTTATGACATCATAATGACCCAATAGTGATGTAATAAAATACTATAATATTTATGTTCGGCCAATATATGTTTTACCATTAAAATAATGTGATTTTGGGTTTTTTTTGGCTTACATTTCAAAGCATTAATGGACCCCTCAAGACTTATTAAACACCTTGTCTTTTTAAATTAATTTCCATGGGAGTGTGACTCACCTCCACATAAGAAACCCTAATATTTTAAGAATTTCGGACCTTGGCCTTATAAAATATTATTTTCCTCTTATCTTTTCCAAAAAACCATGGGCAAAAACCATGGGATGGTTTGTGGTTTGGATTAATTTAATATAAGGGGTCCCAAACCTAAATAATAAAGAATCCTCTCACCTTTCCTATATAAACCCACCCAAGATCCCACTTACTCCTCACTCAAAGCCTTTGGAGTTCGTCCAAAATCTTCCCTACTCTCTCTAGAATCCTCCCAAGGTTCCCCAAGCTCCCAAGAAGCCTCTCACAAGCCTCTCTCTAGCCTTTGGAAGCACACTTCCAAGTAAGGGTTTTTTCTTCCTTTCTCATTTTTGTCCAATTTTATTTAAGTTGTTTTGCCCTTTTAATTTCAATTATAAATGTTGGGGTATGGTTTTTCACCTCCCTCATACTTCCTTGTTTATGTTTGAATGATGGGAGACCCTTTCTCTCTCATTAAATACCTCCCATGTACACCCATTACTATGCCGAAATTTCGAAAGGAACTTCTCTCTCCTCTTTTACATTCAAGCAATACTTTTGTATCATGAATCTAAATTCCATTAAAATTGTTGGGACATGTATATATATGAACTACTTAATTTCCATTACATTTAAATATGATGAGGAACCCCTTTCTATCTCATCAACCATTTTTATGAATTCTTATGTCACGCTGTTACGCTGCCGAAATCGCACCGATTTTCTAAGCCAATGCCATTGTGTAGTGAATACCATGCCCATTTCTCCATGAATGGTATTCAACTTTATGCACATTTACTTATTGATTATAAAGTTTCATGTATGAATTCCACATTCCTTTATCGTGGAATAAATGATTATGTTTTATGAATCTATGTTTTATGATCCATGTGTCACACTTATGCATGAAATTAAATGTTTGAGAAGGGTGCGCCCTTATAGCACTCCAATGCATTGGGTAAAGTATAGTATCATGATAAATCATGTGAAATGAGTGTTGAATCATGCTAATTCAAGTGCAATGAGGGTTTACTCATGTTTTATGTGAAATGAGGATTTACTTATGCTCCATGTGAAATGAGCCTTGGCACATGCTAATTCCATGTTAGGTGTTGTTTCCACATTTCCATGTTATGATTATCATGCTTTATCATGCCTTTATGTTCATGTTTTTCTTATGCTCTATTGATATGCCTATTGTCTAACATGTATTGTAATCCTCATGTTATTCCATGTGTACTCCCTTACTGGGCTTTATAGCTCACCCTTTTCTTATGCATGTCCTCAGGTTATCCCATGCAATGCTAAGTACGAAGGAATGTAGTGGTCATGTAAAGGAAGTTTTCAATAAAGATGTTTTATTTAATGTTTTAAGTTTTTATGTAATTATCCTAATCCCCAAAGACACTAAACCTCCTGATCTTCTTTGTTGTATCAAGTGAAGTTTTATGTAATAAATCATGTTTAATTTGTAATAAAAAGCAGGGTTGTCATAGTTGGTATCAGAGAATAGGTTTGGTTATTTTTGGGATTAGTATTAGAAAACCCTAGTAAAGCCTTAGATACAAGACTAAGTACAATAAAAACGTCCCTAAGTTTTGGTGAGTATTGAGTAAGTGGGTTATCAATAAAATACATCCATGTCTGGATACGAGCAGGTAGAGGTGGCTCTAGCACAGATGTATCCTAGTGGTAAAACCCGAAAACACCGCTTTGAGCTAGACTCGAACGGGAACTGGTGCACGACAACGGGCCTTTCTGCAATCTTGGTTACGACACTCCCGGGGGATATGCTTTGGTAAATTCACAATATTAGTATGAAGATCAGTGTGATTACTGTACTAATGAGATGCCCAATCCAATGGGAGCAGGAATCACAAACTTTGTCACGCTTCTCTCTTAGCTAACTCAAGCATTGAATAGAAACATAGGTCAAGAGGAACGTCCAAACCCCCTAAGGAAGAACAAGTATCTATCGAGAGATTCATGAGACAAAGGCCTCCTAATTTTAATGGATCATCCGATCCCACGATCGCTGAACAATGGATCAACTTCATTTAAAAGATCTTCTTCATCCTTCAATGTTCTGAACAAGAGAAGGTTCTCCTGGCAGCTTATCGTATGGAGGGTGAAGCTGATCAATGGTGGACGTTGATCAAAAATATGAAGCCTGAGGAGGAGATCGAGGCGTTGGAATGGAAGGATTTCCAGAATATGTTTTTCGATAAATATTTTCTGCGCACCCTACGGCTTAAGATGGAAAGGGACTTCCTTTACCTCAAGAAAAAAGATGAAGAATCTGTTGGATCGTACGAGGCAAACTTCACAAGGCTTGAACGATACGCTCCTGGCTTTGTCGTTACCCCCGAATGCAAGGTTGACTGCTTCTTTGGTGGGCTGAAGCCTAGCCTGCGGAAAGCATTAGCGATCCGTGACTTCGACAGCTATGAGGAAATTGTCCGATATGCCCTCAAGGTTGAAATGGAGATCAGATAATCACAGGGGTGTCATGGGGATAATAATCGTAAGGTGGAATTCAATGCTGGTGGGTCGATGGATAAATCCAACGGTGCTAAGAAGATCCAGCACCCCAGTTTCCAAAAGTGCAGAAAGAAACACCCTGGAAATTTCCTTAAGGGGACAAGGAAATGCTTCAGGTGTGGAAGAGAAGGGCACCTAGCTGTTAACTGTCGGCAAGAAAGACCCGCGGCTGCAATAGAGAAGAGGAACGCTCCGTTCAAACCTCAACACGTTGTTCAATGCTACAAATGCAAAGAACCGAGTCATTTTGAAAATCAGTGCCCTAATCCAAGGGTTTTCGGAGACAACCAACAACCTCCAAGGCAGCAAGGAAGAGCTTTTGCCATCACTTTTGCCGAAGTGAACCCCGAAAACGAAGTGGTGACAGGTACGCTAGTTATTCATTCAAGAATAGCAAACGTACTTTTTGATTTAGGTTCTACGCATTCTTTTATATCTCGAAAGTTTAGTTCAACAATCCCAGCACCACCATAAATCATGGAAGTGAAGATGTCGGTGAGTACGACAAATGGGGAAATAATTGCATCCCATGAATATAAGTCATCCCCTATTATAATCTGTGGATTGAATTTCCCGGAGAACCTCATCATACTCCCTCTGGTGGAATTTGATGCAATTCTTGGCATGGATTGGCTTTCCTTATATCGAGCCAACATAAATTATCGGGAGAGGGAAATCACACTCCATATAGAGAATCGACCCCCGATTATTTACAAGTGTAAGGAGGAAGATGAATCTCCTTTAGCTCCATCATCTCAAGCGTGGATATTACTGCCTTATGAGCACGTGTATCTGGCTCAGATGACTGAGTCTAAGGAAGAAACCATCCTTGAAGAAATTCCTATTGTGAGGGAATTTGCTGAAGTGTTTCCCGAGGAACTGTCTGATCTCCCTCCTAGAAGGGATGTTGAATTCTCAATTGAACTTATACCCGGGGCTTTACCAATATCCAAGACTCTATATAGAATGGTTGTTGTAGATATTGAAGAGCTGAAAAAAACAACTATAGGAGAATCTAGATAAAGGTTTTATACACCCAAGTGCTTCACCATGGGGTGCACCAGTCCTCTTCTTCAAGAAGAAGGATGGGTCAATGCGGCTTTGCATCGATTATCGTGAACTTAACAAAATCACGATAAAGAACAAGTATCCTCTCCCAAGAATTGATGACTTGTTTGATCAGCTATGTGGAGCACAATTCTTCTCCAAGGTAGATTTGTGGTCGGGATATTATCAAGTATGGGTGAAGAAGGAAGATGTCCCCAAGAATGCTTTTCGTACAAGATACGGGCACTATGAATTCATAGTAATGCCTTTCGGACTCACCAATGCTCTAGGAATCTTCATGGACTTGATGAATAGAGTCTTTAGAGATTACCTAGACAAATTTGTGGTAGTATTTATATATTATATTATAATATAATCCAAAACCAAGGAGGATTATGAGGAGCATTTAAGAACAGTACTAGAGACTTTGCGCAAGGAGAAGCTCTATGAAAAGTACAGCAAGTGTGAGTTCTAGTTGAAGGAGGTCTCATTCTTGGGCCATATCATCACAAGCAATGGGATATCTGTGGATCCCTCCAAAACAGATGCAATTGAGAGATGGCTGAGTTCAACATCGGTAACAGATATACGTAGATTCTTGGGGTTAGCTGGATATTATCGACAATTTGTGAGAAATTTCTCACGATTTTACAACCCTCTTACCAAGCTAACTCGAAAGTGAGTAAAGTTTTCTTGGAGTGATGAATGCGAAGAAATCTTCAAGGAGTTGAAAAGGAGGTTTATCACTGCGCCCGTGCTCACTTTACCCACAAGTGGGGAGATTTTATGGTATTCAGTGATGCTTCGAAGAAGGGCTTAGGATGTGTGCTGATACAGAATGATAAAGTGATATCCTATGCCTCAAGGCAGTTGAAAATCCATGAGCGAAACTATCCAATGCATGATCTGGAGTTGGCGGCGGTGATCTTTGCCATGAAAATCTGGCGGCATTATCTCTATGGAGAGAAATGTGAGATATATACTAACCACAAGAGTCTTAAATATATATTCACACAGAAAGAGCTTAATATGCGCCAGAGAATATGGATAGTTCTCATCAAGGATTATGACTGTTCAATCCATTACCACCCTGGGAAAGCGAACAAGGTGGCAGATGCCCTATGTAGAAAGGATCTAGTGATTCTATCAATGATGAGAATTGAGAAGGATCCAATCTTCGTAGACTTGATGAAGATGGACATGGGAATCATAGAGAAGGGAACATCATCAATCCTTTCACAAATGATTGCTCAACCATCTCTTTTGGAAAGGTTAAAGGATTATCAAAAGGATGATGTGGGAATTCAAGAAAAAGTGGGAGCTATCGAAAAAGGGAAATCCTCGAAGTTTAATGTTAATGAAGAAGTAATTGTGTGGTTTGGGAAAAGATTATGTGTTCCATCAAATCCGAAGCTGGAGAAGGAACTTTTGGATGATGCACATAGTTAAAATTTCTCTATTCACCCAGGGAGCACAAAGATGTATCGAGATCTCTGAGAAAACTTTTTGTGGGATAATATGAAGAAGGAGATTGCTGAATATACATCAAAGTGCTTGGTGTGTCAGCACCTGAAGACAGAGAGGCATAAGTCTAAGGGGATGATGAAACCATTGCCCATACCAGAATGGAAATGGGAAAACATCACCATGGACTTTGTCACCAGACTTCCTAGGACATCCAAAGGCAACAATGCAATATGGGTTGTGGTGGATCATCTTACAAAGACTGCACACTTCATTGATATTCAGGAGGATTTCTCATTGGATCAACTGGCATGGATATATATCAGGTAAGTGGTAAGGTTGCATGGAGTACCACTATCTATTATGTCTGACCGAGATCCAAGATTCACCTCTATGTATTGGAAGAGTCTTTAACATGCTCTGAATACTGAACTGAACTTTAGTACGGCCTATCATCCTCAAACGGATGGCCAATCCGAGCGGACTATCCAAACACTTGAGGATATGTTGAGAGCGTGCTCAATGGACTTTAAAGGAGGATGGGATCAACATCTTCCTCTGGTTGAGTTCTATTATAATAATAGTTTCCACTCAAGCATCAAAATGGCGCCATATGAAGACCTGTATAGGAAAAGGTGCAAAACACCGACATGTTGGGATGAGGTCGGTGAACGTAAGCTGCTTGGACCAGAAATGGTCGAGGAAATGGTGGAGAAGGTGAAAACCATTCAGCAGCATATCAAGGCAGCCCAGAGTCGACAGAAGAGTTATGCATATAATCGTTGACGAGATCTTGAGTTTAAAGTTGGAGATATAGTTTTTCTATGCATATCTCCGTGGAAGAAGGTCATGAGGTTTGGAAAGAAAGGGAAGTTAAGTCCAAGGTACATCGGCCCCTTCGAGATTCTTGATCGTGTCGGGGATGTGGCCTATTGACTAGCACTTTCGCATACTATGGACAAAGTACGTGATGTCTTTGATGTATCCCTCTTAAGGAAGTACATACCGGACCCTTCACATGTACTCTCTTCTGAGGTGGTACAATTGGAAGACGATCTTTCTTATGAGGAGCAACCAGTGAAGATCTTAGATCGTAGAGAAAAAGTTCTAAGAAATAAGACAATGCCCCTCGTCAAGGTGTTGTGTAGAAACCACAAGTTAGAAGAAGAAACTTGGGAATCGGAGGAAGTGATTAATCTAAGTTACCCACATCTGTTTTAGTGTGGGAAAAGGAAAATTTCGAGGGTGAAATTTCTTAAGGGGGGAATATTGTAACAACCCAAAGTTTCATTAATGGAAAATCCCTCTTGATCTTATTAAATGTCTCTTTATATAAAACGTTTTTATAAAATGTCAACTTCATTGGTTTTATGATAAGAATTGTGACCATTACTTTTATAGCCGTTGAACAGTGATCACAGTATTAGTATAAATATAGGGCTTTAACACATCCAATTTTACCTAAACAAAGGAAGCGATGGCCTCATCCAGTAGAATTTCCCCATACAAAGCCCATTTATCAGAGCTCGAAAAAGAGGTGGCGTCCTTGATCTTCGCTCTTGACCAATCCCAAGATGAGCTTCACCATGTCAAGCTCGAACGGGGCTGTCTACAAGAGAAGTGGAAGTTGATAGAAATTACCACTCGAGTGATGTTATCCGAGCCACCCCAAGAGTCTGTCACCATCGCACACCTTACCCTTAGGTCTTATGTGGCTGTTTTAAGGGGTTATGTAACTAATTGATAGTACTATGTTCATGTACATTATTTTTTTATATAATAATGAATATAATTTCTTGTCATTATTGATACATTTTAAATAGTTTTTAAAGTACAAATGGTGTTTTTAGTTTTATTTAATTAAGAAATCTATTTTATTAAATTAAGGGATTTTTTTGAATTAAATAATATTTTAATAAAATATTATTATTATTATTATTAGATTAATTTTATTATATATAAATGATCATGTAATTGTATGAATGCAATTATAATTTTTATTAAGGTTTGAAAGCCATTTTTGTCAAAACCCGTGATTTTTTTATAAATATAGGTTTTTATTTTAAAAGTGAAAATTAACATATTTAGAAAATTATTTAGATAAAATAAATGTTATTTTTGGAATCAGGATGTCAAAATTATCCAACGGTGAATTTTTCATAATTTTCTGAGACAGTCAAATTTTTGAGTAAAAAATTAAATATCGTTTAAATATATAATGTGTTTTATGACATCATAATGACCCAATAGTGATGTAATAAAATACTATAATCTTTATTTTCGGCCAATATATGTTTTACCATTAAAATAATGGGATTTTGGGTTTGTTTGTATTACTTTCTAAAGCATTAATGGACCCCTCAAGACTTATTAAACACCTTGTCTTTTTAAATTAATTTCCATGGGAGTGTGACTCACCTCCACATAAGAAACCCTAATATTTAAAGAAGTTCGGACCTTGGCCTTATAAAATATTATTTTCCTCTTACCTTTTTCAAAACCCATGGGAAAAAACCATGGGATGGTTTTTGGTTTGGATTAATTTAATATAAGGGGTCCCAAACCTAAATAATAAAGCATTCCCTCACCTTTCCTATATAAACCCACCCAAGCTACCACTTCCTCCTCACTCAAAGCCTTTGGAGTTCGTCCAACCTCTGCCCTACTCTCTCTAGAATCCTCCCAAGGTTTCCCGAGCTCCCAAGAAGCCTCTCACAAGCCTCTTTCTAGCCTTTGTAAGCATACTTCCATGTAAGGGTTTTTTCTTCCATTCTCATTTTTGTCCAATTTTCTTTAAGTTTTTTTGCCCTTTTAATTTCAATTATAAATGTTGGGGTATGGTTTCGCACCAACCTAATACTACCCTCTTTATGTTTTAATGATGGGATACCCTTTCTCTCTCATTAAATGCCTCCCATGTACACCCGTTACTATGCCGTAATTCTGAAAGGAACTTCTCTCTCCTCTTTTACATTCAAGAAATACTTTTGTATCATAAATCTAAATTCTATTACAATTGTTGTGACATGTATATATATGACCTTCTTACTATCTATTATATGTAAATATGATGATTAAACCATTTCTCTCTCATCAACCATTTTTATGAATTCTTATGTCACGTCGTTACGGTGCCGAAATCGCACCGATTTTCTAAGTCAATGCCATTGTGTAGTGAATACCATGCCCATTTCTCCATCAATGGTATTCACCTTTATGCACATTTACTTATTGATTATAAAGTTTCATGTATTAATTCCACATTCCTTTATCGTGGAATAAATGATTATGTTTTATGAATCTATGTTTTATGATCCATGTGGCACACTTATGCATGAAATGAAATGTTTAAGAAGGGTGTGCCCTTATAGCGCTCTAATGCATTGGGTAAAGTATAGTATCATGATACGTCATGTGCAATGAGTGTTGAATCATGTTAATTCAAGTGCAGTGAGGTTTTACTCGTGCTTTATGTGCAATGAGGATTTACTCATGCTCCATGTTCAATGAGCCTTGGCTCATGCTAATTCCATGTTAGGTGTTGTTGCCACATTTCCATGTTATGATTATCATGATTTATCATGCCTTTATGTTCATGTTTTTTTTTATTCTCTATTGATATGCCTATTGTCTAACATGTATTGTACTCATGTTATTCCATGTTTACTCCCTTACTGGTCTTTATATCTCACCCTTTTCTTATGCATGTCCTCAGGTTATCCCATGCAATGCTAAGTACGAAGGAATGTAGTGGTCATGTAAAGGAAGTTTTCAATAAAGATATTTTATTTCATGTTTTAAGTTTTTATGTAATGATCATAAGCCCCAAATACACTAAACCTATCGATCTTATTTATTGTATCAAGTGAAGTTTTATGTAATAAATCATGTTTAAGTTGTAATAAAAAGCAGGGTTTTCATACTTTGTGCCCTGATATGATATTTTTTTGCCTGAGAAGGCCTTAAAAAATGCATGTCAACCCCATACATGTGTGTGTAACAAAGAAAGTTTCTTTCCACTCCATAACTAAAAGAGAATTATATTTTCCTCTTTAGTTGGTATTCAGTTTAATGTATATACTTCATTTTATAATGAATGTCCCTAAAAGGATAATGGAATATATACATGACTCATCATAGACCATACCATGTCTTACAATGTGTGGTTCATACTTTCACTAACACCATTCCACTGTAGTGTGTAAGGTGGAGTGATTTGAGATTGAATCCCAAACTTCCGTAAAAGGTTGATAAACTCTTGGTTAAGATATTCACCAACTTGATTCTATTGAAGATTATTTATCTTCTTTCAAAGTTTATTATCTACTTCATTCTTGAATTCTTTTAATTTTTCAAAGTACTCAAAATTATACTTTGTCAATTAGACATATCCATATCTACTCAAGTCATTATTAAACGATATGAAGTAAGAATACACATATCTAGCCTCTACTATAAATGGTACACATACATCTATGTGTACCAATCCTATAATCTTTGAGTCCCTTTCACCCTATCTACCAAATGGAGGTTTTGTAATTGTTCCTTATAAACAAGCATGAAATCTTTCAAATGGTTTTATCTCAGAAGAGTATAAATAACTATCTTAATTGAGATTTTTCAAATTCTTCTCATTTACATGACCAAGATGGTGATTTCATAGCTAGGTGTCATATGAGTTATGTGAACATGATTTTTTATCTATTTACAATGCATAGTTTTTTTAATTTAATACATAAAGATGATTATTTAAATTTCACATACCATGACATATTTTGGATTTATAAAAGAAATAACTTTTATTTCCATACTTAAAAATAAAACCATCTACATCCAATAATGAAATGGAAATTATGTTCTTGGTAATTATTGGTATATAATAGAAATCCTTTAAAACCAGTATCATTATCATTGGAAATGAAAGGTGGTTGTCGCTAATGGATAGAGTAGCCAGCCTCACATCATTGGAAGCTCAAAAACCCCCTATCCTATATAAATATTTCAAAATATACATGGTTTTTTTATTTGGATATATATCTAAGAACTATAAGATGTATCTAATATTCAATGTGTGGATATTTAATGATTTCACTTGATAATGAATGCACCTTTATCTTCCCCTTGCTTCTGGGTGAAGTTTCTCTTCCAGTGGCCTTGCTTTCCACATGAAAAACATAATTCCTTCTTTTCCTTTCCCTACCTCTGGATCTTCTTCTTCTTGAAAGGAAGGTGATCAGGATATTTACAACTGTTATGATTATTGGGACCCTTCACCTTTTTCTTTATTTTCTTATTCACCATATGGATTGTGGGTTTGTCATGACTCATGTCCTTATCCACTTAGTGAATTAAAGTAATAAGTTACGAAAGACTCTTATCTTTATTTCTCATATTATAATTAATAATAAAACTGGAGAAGGTATTGGTTAGTGATGAAAGTATGGTATCTTTGAAAAAATCTTCTGGTAATTTAATCCCTAAGATGTCTAAGTGTTCAATGTAGCCAATAAAATTGACTACATGAGGCCTAGATAGAGCAGACTCTCCAAGAATAATTTTAAACAAAGAATAAATATCCCATGTCTCTATTGTATCACCTTCAATTGATAATCCTAAAGGCGAGATATCATGATATACGCATTCATGCCCTCATGTTGCCTCAAAAGCTCAATGGTCATGGATAATAGTATGAAACATTGAACATCTGTTTAATCATTCAAATGTTTCTTATTGAGAGCTAACTATTATTCACTAGCCTCATTAATAGGCTCATTAGGAATATTTTCTTCCAGCACATATAATTTATTTTCATAGCATAGGATAACCTGTAATCACCTTTTCCACTCTTGGAAATTTATGTCATTAAAAAGGTTATCCTTCTCAAGTATGGATCACAATGATATGTTTGAAGACATTTTATTATTATTTCTAAAAATAATATGATCAGAATTTTAGTACTTTATGTGATAAAATTTATACAAATAAATAAATATTATATTTATTAATCTCCAACTATTTTATCAAAACACAATAGCCCTCACCATTGGCTTTAGAATATCCTATTTATTAGACATTCTAGTGGCAAGGATTTATATTCCCCTTCTCATTGACCCAACACTGGTTGGTTAAGAAACTTGAATGGTTTTAGGTAGGAATTCCAAATGTCAACTACATTAACTAACAGTTCCTTTATATGTTGAGTGGACTCCCCAATCCTAAAATCCTTAAATTGGATTTCATCAATCCTTTCCTCTCAGTTACACCAAGTCATACTTTAGCATTCGATCCTTGATGTGAACTAGGTTATGTCAACCCAAAACATCATGTTAGAATTTCCTAATAATTACAAGCACTCCAACTTTGGATGGTCAAGAACATTGAGATATGGTTCGATTTTAACTAAAGTTGTGAAAGGATTTTCAGCATTAATAAATAATTGAAGGGTTTTATCTTTTATCCATTAATTAATAACTATTGTCTTTATTACATGCTTATAAATATTAAGTGGATTTAATTATGTGATTAACCATGTCATAGATAATATTTATGCATAATCCAATTTATTTTAGTCCTATCTTGTATTCTTGCTAATTCATTAATTCATGTGATTGAGACAAAACAACCATAATAAAATAACCATGAAAATTTATAGAAATAAAATAATAAAGTAGTATAATCATGATGTTCTAAGAATGGTTAGTTTATCTAGTATATGATAAACCATTAACCTAGGAGAAACAACCTTGAACCAATTAAGGTTCATATTACATCTTTCCACTTTTCCACCTATGTATCTCTCCTAGATTGGTTTCACCTTGGCACCAAACTTGAACTACCTCCACTAACTTAGGAACTTCATCCAATAAATATTCTTTTACTCACACACTGTTAAGGGGAAGGGGTTACATAAAAGAAAACATGGGAACATAGGCCCTTACATAATAAGAGGAGATATGGAATGTCGGACAAAAATTTAATTTCATAATAAATTAAATGAAACAAATCACATACAACAGTCATGGTCTAAAATCATGATCATACATTATCTTGTAACAAATTATACATTTAATAAAATTAGTTTTCAATTATAATCATTCTTATTTGATATAAATTGGGTTCGAAACAATTAATTATCTTCTTTAATTAATCAATTATTTTATCTTAATTCTCATCTAAATTCCATTGATATTTTCATACATAATAATTTTAATAAAATTAAATAAATTTATTTAAAATTAACTGTGTGCATAAATGTATCTTGTAAGAAACATGGTGAATACCTGTATGAATCTACCCAATATGTATCATACTCATATACTTTTTACTCTTGTGACATTGGGCATACATAACTTATCACGCACTTTCATGATGTATACTATCAAATTAATAATTACACAGATTACATTATTGTTTTGTCACATATTATGATTCAATGAATAGAGAGTAATAACTATAATATGACTCACACATGATGTGCAGATCTAAACATTACATAGAAATTAATTAAACATTTATATATATATATATATATCTATTAAAAACTCATCACATGGCATGTCCTATAAACTTAATAACCCCACATGAGAACATTTTTATAAGGTATACATAGTATAATAAATTAATTTTAATTCTATGAAATTTGGTATAAGTACACAGTATATACAAGCCAGCTACATTTCATGTACTTTCTCACCGTTTATCTGAGGCACATGCCTAGGGACTCAACGTGTAAACCATGCCACAGAAAAATTTAGAGTACATTGAGTTTACATGGGATACATTTTTTTGGTATCTAAGTTACATGATCACCAGTCAAGTATCCCATATAAGAGGATACATATTCCATATATGACTAAAGGACTACACACCGTGTATATGGGCTACTTGTCATGTACTCTAGTTGACCACGTGTCAATCTATCCCAGTCAACACATGGTGTATAATTAAATTCACTACATTTAATAAATACACACACATTGAATAAAATCTAAATTAATTCTTTGTAAATTAAATACTAGTACACGATGTGTACTTCTGGGTTACAAGGAATGTACTCTTGTTTTATCCTTCTAGATTCCTCGGCACTTACGGATGAGATCTTCAATTTTATTTTGTTTATAAAAACAATTGATTTGATATGAGAAATAGAATAGGAAGAATCGGGTCTTGTAATTTGGAATAAAGAATGATTAAACATTAATTGAAATCTAAATGAAAAATACATAAATCAATCAACAATATTTAAATAATTATATATAATTATGTAATCCCTTTGATACCACTTGTAGGTTTTGGGTGTAGTGGAAGCATGTGATGGTCCATGCCCAAATTTTATTTTTGTCATGATTGATGATTAATATGAGATTTACATGATAATAAATTACATGATAGATGGAATAGAATCAAAGAAAATAGAAAAGGGATAAAACTCTATAACCAAGCATAGGATCATCACATATTATTTATAATTAATTTAATCAATTAAGGAATTACCTTACGATAATTATTTATTCCTTGATATATCTGACAACATATCTATATTGTACCATCATTTCATTATAGTAATCAAGATGAAATTTTCTCTAGTGGTGATGTGTTCCAAAAATCATCGAACAAAACTATAGGAATATCTGAGTTCTAGAACGTAAGATCATATCACTTGAATCATTTACCTTTTATTGACAAGTGAATCACTTCCAAAGAATTATCCTTGATCTCTCTAACCTGAGATTGAGAGGTGAAGGAAGATTTATCTGCATTATAGGGATCTTTCTTAGATAAGGGAGCTCTCTAGGGCTTTGATAGGATTCTCCATATTCATTGTGAACAATAAATTAATTGGCTCACTTGAAAAATAATATAATTGAGTTTATAAACTACTAGGATTAGAAATAAATATTTTTACATGTTACCTTTATTATTTATTTAATCCCTCGTATAACACCATTTTTTAGAATAATAATATTATTATTATTTCAAGACATGCGCTTAACTTGGGAATTAAAATGAAATATTATTTATTCAAATAATATTCAATATTTTTTTCTCATCGAACATAAAAACACAGTCCTCCATTTCTCTATAATATTTTATCAGGCCTTGAATAATGTCTATTTATTTCTTAAATAAATATCAATACATTATTCTCTAATAAATAAATAAATGCTTTATTCGCTAAATAGAAAATAAATATTTATTAAATATTCTCTTGAATAACTGGTTATGGAATATATACGATCAAGAAAACATAGAAAATTATTAAACCCTGTGTGGAGATAATACTTATTCAACAAGTTAAATAATAAATAATAATATATATTATTTAACTAAGAATCGGGATATGCTTAGTGTGTGACCCTCTGCGATCACTTGTCCTGGTTGAGTCTTTTTTCAATGGTGATATCGATTTTCTTCGGGTCTTGGGTGTTTTCATTCCTGGTTTTGGTGTCGGCCGTCGGAGTTGTCTATGATGGTGATGAGTTGTTAATGGCAGCATTTTGATGAGGTTGGTTCATCTGTGATGGTGGTTTGATGATGCGGTGAGTTCGTTCACATCGGTCGTGGTGGCGGTGGATTACCCTTCGGTATCTAGTGTGGTATTGTCCGATGATGGCGACGATGGTGAGTTGAAGGCGATAGAAATTAGTGTGTCACATAAGGATGATTGATGGCATCTTTTCGGCTGACGCGGGTTCCTCTCGCTTCGAGGTCTCATTGGGTTTGTGACTGTTGTCTTTTTTTTTACTTTTGAATTTTGAATCTGTTTTTCTATGGTTTGTATCTCGTGCTTTGTTTTGGTTACTGCTCACCCAAAAAGCGGCATTTTGAAAATAAAAAAAATGGAATTTTTAATCAAAAAAAGTATGTATGGTTACCGGTAACCCATAAACCGTCTTTTTAGAAAATGAAAAAAATGGATTGCAGGTGTGACCCTCTATGCCACTTTCATAGTTGCATTAGGCGAAGCAGCCTAAAGTCCAATGTTAGTGTCCAACAACACGCTAAGGAACCCATAGATAATGAATTTAATGCCACAATTAAATAATAACTCATACATATGTTTACTATGTAATATAATCCCTTTATCATGATATCTCTAATCATGCAGGTTGCATGTTAGTGTTATCAACCTATGTGCTCAATTTATCTTTCTTTGACTTTCTGAAAATTGAACTTGCCTATAGAACACCATGGTCATGGATCTATTTATTATATATCATTTACATTAAAGGAACATAGATATAAACCTTGGTTAAAGAAAATAAGGGAAAATCCTTTATCAAATTATTCATTAATGCAAAATTACTCATGACGCACCCAACATATCATGTCTCACTGTGAACATATTTTATCATGGTTTTCATCAATACATTAAAGTATGTGACTTATAAGACTCATTAATAATAATATTAAAGTATAATATTCAATACACACTTCCTCAGATAGGAACATCCAATGACATATATAATTTTGGATTTCCTACTAGCAGGTCTCATTCTCATAATATTCTACACTGGATATTACCAAGGGCACAAAACATGAGAAGGTGACATAAAGTGCTATGAGTATCCACCCCTGATAGCCCGTATCATTTTTGTCCCTCAAATGATTTCATCTATTTATCGAAAATTTATTTAAAAATATTATTGTGGCACTTCTAGGTTCTCATCATAGTGGGTAACTACTATGACCTTTTAGTGTGACAGCTACTCTTAAGACATTATCACAAACTATGACACACATAAGAACAATCATGATGTGATAAGAAGATTATTAATATTCAAAACTATGAATAAATTTTATCATAAAGTGTATAGAATTTGGTTATAGGGAACCAACTCCAATAGTAGTTTTTCTCTCTCCCTCTTCCATTGTTGGTGTTGTGTTTTAGAGGGGGAATTTCCAAGTAATATTTTTATGCGCTTTTGAAAATTTAATCCTCCTAATTCCTTATGAAAATTTTGGGATAAATAATTCCTAAATTATGAAAATCTAAAAATTATCAAAGGATTGTAATTTAGTTATTATCAGCATCCTCTTACATATGGGGAGGCGTGCATGAGGTCATATGACCCACCATCTCAGACTCAGTGGTTTGGGTCGATGTGTTACAAAATAGTATCAATGTAATCATGTGAAAACTAAATAATAAAATGAGTACACATGTCATACAAATAATAAATGGCCTCCCAAAGTTTATTAGTAGAAGTATGGTCGTTTTGGTCAAGGTGTTATAGAAAACACCATCATATATGAGATATTGTTGAAAGGGGTGATGTATAGATAAATTTTGGGGCTATAAATGACAATGTAGAGGATCCATTAATGAAACCTTCATCTGATCAGAAGCATGAGGGTCATGTAGAGTCTCTTGGTATATGATACTTAAGTGTTTAATGTAATGGTTTCATAATTTATCATGTTATTTTAATAATGTTAATTTTCAATTATCATTCATTCACATGTGTTTTAATTTATTATACATTAATAGTAAAATGATAATATCCCCTCAAAGAATAAATTTGATTTGTCTTTAATCAATTATCATAAATGAGTTTTAAGAGTTGTGATGATATGTTAATATTAGAATGAATATAATCATGTACTTGATTCAAAGGATTGTATATGATATATTAAGAATGTATTCATGAGGTTATAAGTAGAGAATAATTTCTTAGATTGAATTTCCAATGTATATATCATGGAATGTCATATAGTCATTGATATAGTTTGGGTTGTATACTTATTTTCAATCCCTATTTACTAAGGTTAGTGAGATAACTTGGATGAGAAACTCTATAGTTTTATACCATTATTACATAATTCAAAAGTGAATTAGCTAATGAGGGGGTGTTTAGGTATGTTACTAATCAGGTCATTAGTTGGAGTCATACACACTAGGATTTATCTACATGTATGACGAGAAGATACATCTATACCTTTAATGAATTAGACTAATAAAATTCATAACCATGCATAGTTAAGTCACAAATGATTTTTTTTAACAACATGGTTTAGGGTCATGTGATTTACTCATATTCTAGATGAATGATATATGATGATGTATCGACCAGGTCAGTCTTTTTCAAAGAATCAAGAAAAGAAGAGATGGATTATACTATATTGACATTGTTCTATGCCTACTTGTCCCTTGATATCATGGTAAAAGTGATTATATAGGTATAAATATGATGTATATGATACATATTATTGTAGAAATGTTCATATTGAGATATGAGTATATTGAATGGAGATCACACTATATCCCTTAGTAGCTTGGGTAACATTGAATCCATTCTAGATGACACTCTTTGATTACAACTATAAAATAAGGGTTTCATATTTTTTGTCAATATTACTAAGGACTGAAAGGTCACACAATTAGTCATTTGGATAATGATTGAATTTTGGATGAATATTTTATTCCAAAATGAATACATTTTGAGGAAATTATATCCTAAATGAGTTTTAGATTGATTAAAAAAGAGTTGTGATGTTATGTATGGAGTCATTATAGATTTTAATGAAAGTGGTATATTACTGGTTATGAACAAAAAACATATTTATATGATATAGTATTTTTAATGATATAATAGTTCTAAAATATCCTTAATACCAAGCCCAATATTACGTTTGTGTTGATTTAGTCTTATTTTATTCAACAAAACCCGATACTACATTGGACGCAACATTTTACAAGTTGACTGTATACATCTGGACCGTCCTTCCCAAACAATTTCTTTCAATTACTAATCCATTATGAATAGATTACATTATTTTCATAAATTCATAAAATGAGTTAAATGGATACTCTAATGGGACATAACTCATGGGTTATATTATTTATGGATGATGCATTCTTTGTTTAATGGAATGCATATAGGAAGGCTATATAAAGGGATGTGATCCCTTCTGTTAGGGTGTAATAGGTGATAGTGATCATCAGTTTCTTGAAAATATTTCTAAATATCTCTTCATTCATATAGTATCATTCATCATGAATAGTAGAGGCACTAGAACCCCTATCTATGTATGAAAATCACTAGTTTACGAACAAGGATCCAAATACCATTGTATTATTTATGGAGGTAGAAAGCCAAAATTTTATAATCATATGATTTTCATCAATAAAAATTCATTGTGATGGATTAAATACTTAATTTTTACTGGTACATGGTTCTTTGTTATTTCATGAATTATTATTTTATAAAATATTGATCGGAAATACCAGGTTTTGCTTCTACTTCCATCATTAATATGATAAACACCCAAAACCCATCATATGGTAAGATTATAATGACAGAATTTGAGATATGTATAAATGAATAACTCACTTAATCTCTTAAATTTAATTTAAACCAATGTGTTGAGTATAAATTTATCTTTCAATTGAAGTATGGTAATAAATTGTTGAAAAATTTGGAATAAATGATAGTAATTCAGTTTCAACTACAATTATTATTGAAAGAATACATGAAAATAATGAGTTCAGAAAATTAGTAGGCCAAATGTTTTTTATTCAAATGATTTGATGTTTTTTTACAATATAGTAACATAACCATACATAGTATATACAATATCCTTGGCAGTTTATTTTCAATTTTATTTAAAGGAAGAACACCTCATGGTTGTGAATAATTTAATGATGTATGATAAATGAACTCTTGATTATGATCTATTTTATATAGTGTGGAATAATTAATAGTATATGGAATTAGTAATATGGATATATCTAGATATGTAGTGGACTAAAAATTCACATGTTTTTAAGATTTTTACATTGGAAACTTGTGTGTTTATTAGCTTAAAAACAAACAACAAAATATTTCTCTATGTGAAAAAATCAGAGTATATTTTGGCTATAAAATAATGTCTCCAATAGAATTGGATGAAGAAAATTTTTAACAATCATGGTTAATAAGACAATATAATTATAGTTATTTTTTTGAAAAAAAAGTGAAATTAAATCATTAAAAATGAACACATCATACTCATGTGAAGGATATTGAGAGTCAGTTTCACTTCATTAATGATAAAGTGAATTAAAAGTGTGTCAAAGTGGATCATGTTATAAAAATAATAATTTATTGGGTATTTTAACAATACAACTAGAAATATTTGTATTTGAGAATCATTTGTTGAATTATTGTGTTCCACCACCTCCCTTGGCATTGTGATTTTTCAAATTATAACCTTCCCGTGTGTTTTAAATTGTAATAAATAGTTTCCCATGTTTGTATGATTAAATTGAATACATTTTTTGTGTATTTTTAAATGGTTTGAAATGTAAATTACAAAAAAACTCAAAATTTATGAGATATGATATAAGGGAGTACACATTAAGGGGGATTATAACATAGTTATCAAGTGATATGAATGTTTTGGGATGTTTTGGAATAGCATGTGGTATTCATTGGAATCATTCTTGTATTATTTTGAATTGCTCTAATCAGTTTTTTTCAAACATAAATCAAAAATAAATGAGGCTTATTATTTATATAATAGATCACCTTATCCATTTAAAACTATTATATGTAATTATTGTGGATATGGATCCCAAATATAGAATATTTCAATAGATAATTTCCAAAAAAACAAATAAAGAGAATATTAAAACTATATATATACCCTAATGGGGGGTATTAGTTTAATATTTATTGAAACTTCAATAATTAATATAGAGATTTTATATGGATAAGAATTGTAAATATATTGATGGAAATATTTATTATATGAGTTGAAATTTAAATAATATGAAATTATGAAGAATTGTAAAACCACCACATAGCACATGCCATTTTCATGTCCACAATTTTTTGAGAAGAAACTCATAATGTAAATTAGGTTTCCTAGATAAAAATCATAAAAGAAACCACTTTTTGTTCCATAAAAATAGTTTTTTGTGCTAATAATTTTCAAGGTAATAAGTTGTAATGATTTTGGACCCCATGATAAGAAAGTGATATCATGTATTGTTGTTAAAATTTCAAGAATAAAATATCATTATTATATATTAGATTAAATTTGATTTCTAAAAAATCACTTTGTGGTGAAAGGAATTTTCAAGATGGCTGTTTAGAGATTATCTAGTAGATATGGTGGAATTTGGATAATTGTGCCATATTTTTTAAGCATTGTAAAGGGAAATGACTTATGAATGTTATTAATTAGATATTTTAACAGAGATGATGAGTCATTGTATTATACCAAAAAATCGTTTCATGCCTTTTAGGAATAATTACATGGTAGAATTGATATTTATAAGTCACAAAATATAGAAATAATCATGAATCATGGAGGTTTCTATTTTAAGTCAACGATTTTGGAGTTAATATTTGACCATTTAAATTGTGCCATGGTAAAGTATATTGAATAATGTTGGTTTACATGACACATAAAAATTAAATTTATAACTTACACTCTATAAAATAAATATATTAGAAAAGGTTATAACAAAATGTATGGGATATGTATTGAATGGATTAAGATGAATTCACAATAAAAAAGGAACAAATTAAATAAAAATTGAAGGTATTATTTTTTTAGGATTAACCAACAAGATTCTATAAAAAGTAAACAATGGAGTGAAGAAATGATTTTATAGTGATAGAAAAAAATGTAGTTATGAGGAGTAAAAGATTAATGAGTAAAATGAATATATGTTACTTGGTAAAGGAATTCATCATTCATTAAATATATTAATTTTTTACATCCATCCCAAGTTGAGAATTTTTATTAAAGAAACAAAAGAACCCACAAGTTCAAGGGGGATAAAGTAATGAATTGTGAGAGCATCCTCCCAGACAAGGTTAACATGCTTCAGGGGGAACCCATGCTAGAAAAGAGTATAAAATGGTTATCTTGGGTACCCTTGGAAGCCAAATAACCTGCAACTTTATTTCCTTCATGCCATGTGTAGATCAATTTCAAATGTTTGATGTGGATTTTTTCACCTTCGAATACGGTAGACAATGGACTAAGGGGTAGAAATTCTACCTTAAAGAGAATTGAGGATAGCAAAAGAGTCTGTTTCAATCTCTTCCAGTGTAATATTGTAGGAAATACATACCTCAATACCAATAAGAAAGTAATTAGCCTCAGAAAGTCGAGAATACCCATACCATAAAAGCTACTGAAGGTGACCCCAACAAAAATTTGGAGTCACGAACAACAACTCCCCCCTTCACATGAGGCCAAGATTTTAGGATCCATCAAAGTTAAGTTTGATCTTGCTTCTAGGAGTGTTTTAGTGGACCCATCGACCCTGGAAAGGCTTCCTATGAGTTGTAGTAAATGGTTTTTTTCCTACCATAATCATCCTCATGGTAGTAGATTTCTCCCATTATCTCAAGAGAGATCCTAGGTCCACCTCTAAGAATATGGAATTAATATGTAAGGACATGCGTGAGATGGTGAAACCTTCAAGAAGATATTTATTCTTGGAATTCTATATGCACTAGCAGCTAGCTGAGAATAGGATCACCCTTGTCTTTCACTCATGATTATTACTCCCTAGTCCATGGAACCAGGCCTATAGAAAATGTGAATTGGTGTCAATATGAGTTTCAAGTATGATGAGGTCACCAAAATCGCTCTATATAAAAGCCTCCCACTCCTTTTCAAAGAATAGGTGATCAAAAGTTTCCTCCTTGGGATTCTAACAAAAAATACAATTGCACACCGGCTTAATCCCATTTTGTTTGATCGCCTCATCTATTGATATAGCATGGTTATGGATATGACAAATAAGAAAATAAAATTTATCAGGTATTTATTTTCACTAGAGAGACTCTCCCCAATCATTATGTTCTAGATTAGCATGCAATGTTCTCTAATAATTTTGGTTAAGAAGGATCCCATCAAGGATCCTATGATGACGAGTCTCACTTATTCAGAAGATATTTATATATTGTTGAAGGTATCATTTTTTTGTTGGTCTATGATGGCCTGAATAAACATTGATTTCATTCATGCCTGAGAAAAAGTGATGTTGAGCATTGGACATATCAGGAAGCCAAGAGTTGTACCCCCTAATTGTGATTCCAAAAGTTGATCTCCCTGCATCCAACGGTCCATCGAGATTGACACTGAAGCTCAGGTGTGTGTCCCCATAGCATCTTCCATAATCATGAAATTTTACCTTTTTTCCCTTCCAAGTCTACTCCATATTTCTTCATGATATAATTTCCCTAGAGAGAACGACCATATAAAACCTCCCAAGAAAACTTCACTTAAAGGTAATACATGGTACCCACATCACTTTTAAGGTCAATTTACCTTGCACACAAGTTTATCCATTTTGGACCAAGATTCCAAGTGGATCTTTCTATCCGTATGAGCATCCGATATAAAGAATGTCACAATATTCTTAATATTCCTCAACACTATCTTCTACACCCTGAGAATGGGTAGCACATACATAGGGATGGAAGTGAACACGCAATTAACAAGAGTGATCTAGCCCCCGAATGATAGAAATATATTCTTCCAGTTGTTGATGTGTTTAGTAATCCTATCAAACACCCCCTCATAGTGGTGAATACCTAACCTACCAGCTAATATCGAGGCCCCCATGTACTACATGGGGAAGTTTCTTCTGTTAATTCCTAGAATTTACTCAATTATTTTACCTTGTATGTTTGAAAAAGACTTTGAAGTGTACACATTGCTCTTATAGTGATTGATAAATTTCCCACTCCACTTACTGTAATTTTCCAAAATTCTGTTAAGCCCGCGAATGGATATACTGCTCTCATTAATAAAAAGAACAATCTCAACTGCGAAGTGAAGGTGGGAGACACCATTAAAGTGTATTCTGCGCTGAAATGGGAGGATGGTACCATTGTTTGTCTCTAGCAAGGGACCTAGTAATGAATTCCTAGGATATAATGAACACATTAGGTGACAAAGGGTCACCCTACCTTAAACCTCAAAAAAACATAAATAATCCACAATTCTTGCCTATAAAAGTGACTAAAACAATAGGGAGCTAAAGCATCTAAAGAAAAAAATCAACCCACAATCCAGATAAGCCTTGTAATTTATATCATTAAGAATGAATCCCCCACCCCACTCT
The DNA here is from genome assembly GCA_963277665.1 of Viscum album. Lineage (NCBI taxonomy): Eukaryota > Viridiplantae > Streptophyta > Magnoliopsida > Santalales > Viscaceae > Viscum > Viscum album. Next base: position 1,509,729,940 of record OY728161.1, read on the forward strand.
AATCTTTCATACACTACAGGAAAAATGGATATTTACAACAGGCTATTTGCGACGGGTCAAGGGCCCGTCACAAATAGCCCGTCGAAAGGGGTTATTTGCGACAGGGTAATCTGTTCGTCGCAAATAATGTTTATTTGCGACAAGCACTTGTTGCCCGTAGCAAAAGGTTTGATGCGAACTATGCGTTAAACCATGCGTAAGGTTATTTACGACGGGTTCCCATTCCCATTAAAAATAACTGACATCGGTTTTTAGTATTTTCAATGGGGCAATAATCCCGTCGCAAATACTTTTTCGATAGGTGCTATTTGTGATGGGCCCCGTCGTAAATAACCGGCGGCGGTTTTTTGTATTTGCAACGGGATTCTTGTCCCGCCGCAAAAACTTTTTCGGTAAGTACTATTTGTGTCGGGGCCCGTCGTAAATAAGTTTTAAATGGCCCACTTTAATTAATGCAGGCAGAGGTATTTGCGACAGGCTACCCGTCGTAAATGCTCTCATTGCAACTAATCTAACCTATATATACTCTCATCTGTTTTCCTCTCATTTCACTCTTTACTCAACTTCTCTCTCTACCTCTACTGAAAAATTTTCTTCTAAAATTTTTCATAGTTTAAATTTTTAAATCATACTATTATCTATGAAGCTTCAGTTTCAAGGTATTTATTGATTTTTTTATTGTTTAGTTAATTTATTTTATTTTCAATTATTTATAATTTTTGTTGATTAGATGTAAATTAATTAAATTCAAATTAAATATTTATTTTCCATTATTTATTTTTATGAATAGTTATATCTAAGTGTCAATTAGCAATAAATTGTAATAAATTGTAATAATTTTAAATAATTTGTAATAATCAGTAATAACTAGTATTAATTAATAATAACTCGTAATAAATTGTATTAATTAGTAATAATTATAAATAATTAAAAATAATTAGTAATAATTAGAAATAATTAAAAATAATTAAAATTAATTGGATATAATTTGTAATAATTATAAATAATTAGAAATAATTTGTAATAATTAGAAAAAATTTGTAATAATTTGTAATAATTCTAAATAATTTGTAATAATTCTGAATAATTAGTTATAAATTGTAATGATTAATAATAATTAGTAATAATTAATAATACTTAGTAATAATCAGGATTAATTAGTAATAACTAGGAATAATTAGAAATTGATTTTAATAATTAGAAATGAATAGTAATAAATAGTAACAAATAGTAATAAATTGTAATAAATTGTAATAAATTGTAATAAATTGTAATAAATTGTAATAATTAGTAATAATTGGTAATAAATTGTAATAATTAGTAATAATTAGTTGTAAATTGTAATAAATTGTAATAAATTGTAATAAATTGTGATAATTAATAATAATTAGTAATAATTAGTAATAATTAGTAATAATTAGTAATAATTAGTAATAATTAGTGATAAATAGTAATAAATATTAATAAATAGTAATAATTAGTAATAAACAGTGATAATTAGTAATAATTAGTAATAATTTGTAATAAATAGTAATAATTAGTAATAATTAGTAATAATTAGTAATAATTAGTAATAATTAGTAATAATTAGTAATAATATATATATATATATATATATATAATATTTGTTTTCAAATGTTTTCTAACAACAATGATTCGTGTTTCATATGGATGACAATCTGTTTCGTATGTTGCAGGAGGGTGATCTATTTTTGGATAAGCAGGAGGTTGGATTAGTCGACCCTCAGACTATTGGCAGTTTAGGGGGCACTCAAAGGGGGCGTGGTCTTGCCCGAATGATGATTCTCAACCCTATACCCGAGCGACATCCACATCTTGGGTTCGATCTACGCACTTAGAGGTATGTTTACCTGTGAATTTTAGTTCATTTTAATTAATTTATTTATATTATAATTCTTTGATTAATTATTATTTTTTTCATAGCTTTACTCATATAGTTATTGGATAGGGGAGAGCTATACTGTGCAATTATTTTTCTGATGCACGAGTGTCATGGGATCAGTTTCTCATCAATGTTCAACAGCACATGTTCGAGCATTGGTTGGTACGTAAATAAATAATATTTATTTTGAAATTATTTTAATTAATAACATGATATAATAAATTATTTGTAGGGTTTATGGTATCCCATTGAGGAGATCATGCGTGAGGCTATTTGGAAGGCATGACAGGGAGCTATGTGTACGTGTTACACTCGGTTTTTTGCACAATTTGAAAAGGAAAGCAATGGATAAAGCAGGAGTGTGGGAGTTTGATGAGACATGTCGCGTCTACTGACCTGATTATATTTCATTTCAGGTTTGGGATGGATTATGTACACACTGGTTGAGTATGCAGTTTCAGAGTAGATCATCAATTGGTCGAAAAAATCGGAGGATAGAGGAGGTGACACATTGAGCTGGTAGTCGTATGTTCAATACGCATAGAGAGCATATGGTAAGTACATTTTTTTTAAAATATTGTATATAACTTTAAATGTAAACAATCTATTTTATATTCATATGGGCAATCTTACATCCTGATATTACAGAGTACGATGTTTATATGAGAATGTACAATGATTCAACCACTGAAGAGATTAGAGGTGCTCACCAGTGTAAGATTGTGGTTAGTATAAGTTTTTTTTGAGTATTAAATTTAACTACAAATTATTTTTTAACTATTTTAATTTTAAAATGAAATTGAAGGATTCATATGAGGCTGCGACGTATCAAACAGATGTTGAGAGTCAGGACAAGACTGATGGTCAAACCAGTACCCCCCGATTTGATGAGGCAGCATAGATGCAGGAAACCCAGTATGGATTCAAGAAAGGCCGAGTTGTTGGTATCGGCTCTCGAGTGACCCCTGGGGGATTTTACGGCACCTCTGTGATGTCATCATCTATATCGAGAGGAGGTCGCAGAGAGTCATCATCCTCTCATGCATAGTATCAAGAGCAGCTAGGAGCTTAAATCGAGCTTATAGAGACTATGTGTAGGTAGCAGGAGGAGATGCACCAGTGGCAGAAACAGTAGCAGGAAGAGTTCCTCTGACAGTAGCAATAGCAGCAGATACAGGATGAGATGCATCGATGGCGGCAGGAGCAGGAGCAGATGGGGTATATGCGACGTCTGACTCACAGTTTAGGGATGGAGTTCCATCCACCATCTCCTTCAGCTCCTCCAGACGACTCACCCTCTGATCAGTGATGTATTTTTATTTTATGATGAAACATTTGGATTCATTTTTTGTAATATTAACTATTTAAAGTTTTAAATAGTGTGTTTTATATTGTCTTAAAAATTACAGTTTTTTATTATTAATATAATTTTTTTATTATATTTATTATTTTATTAACTAATATATTTTTATATTTTTGTGAATACTTGGGGTTTTATTATATTACTAATATTATTATTTCATTAATATTAATAATAATATTATTATATTAATTAATTATTTTATAATTAATTTTATTTTACAAATATTAATATTAATATTTTATTAATATTAATATTATATTATTTTTATTATTTTATAAATAATTTTATTCTATTAATATCAATATTATGATTTTATTTATATTAATATTATTTTATTGTTAATATTATTTTATTTTTTATTTTATTTTTTTAAAAAAATCAACTATCTGCGACAGCCCGTCGCAAAAGAGTAAAAACTGGGAAGCTATTTGCAGTGGGTTGTTGGTCCATCGCAAAATAGCTTCTTAGAAATATCGTTGAATGTTTTTCTTACGGTTCTACTGCCAGTCGCAAATAATCTGTTTTTGCGATGGACCTTCGCAAAAAATAATATTTACAATACTGTTTTCCGCGACGGGTCATTTGTGACGGGACCCCGTCACAAATGACTCATCACAATAATCCATTTTTTCAGTAATGATACTCCTTTTCCATGTCAATTTTGATTGCAATATTATAATCTGGGGTCATCCTATTAATATCACATATCATTTCTTGAGTTATGAAAATGGAATCCTAGGTAGACCTTCCTATAATAAAACCGTGTTGCTCCTTAAAAACACAATCGTGAAGATAGATAGAGAGACTATTATTAATCACACTAACAAGGAACTTGCATGGAAATTTACACATACCAATAGGTCTATAATGATTAATAGAGGAGGAATCCTTCACCTTTGGTATAAGAATTAGCATGGTTTCACAAGCTAACTAGGGTAGTCCACCTCCCTGAAAATAATCTTGAATTTATTCTACAAGATATATATTAACATGTTACCAAGAGGCCACATAGAAAGAGCCAATGAAGCCATCTGAACTAGGAGATCTCTTCAGATTGAGAGAAATCATCACTTCCCTGATATCCCTTTCATCTATAATGCTATCAAAAAAAGTGTTAATGGAGTCTGACACCACATGAGTAATAGAATCAAATAGGTAGTTGTGGACCCTTGAGTATCCCTCTTGTATAAAAGGGTTAACACCCACGATAATGGTTTTAAAGTGTTGCTCAACCATACCTCGTACCACATCCAGGTCGCTGGTGAAGGATCCATCGTCCAGGAGAATGTTCAGAGAGCATCCTCATCTGTTTTCTATTATACATGCCTAAAAAATGTTATGTTTATGTCTCCCACCTTCATCCACGTATCTTTAAAATTTTATCATGCAACTCACTCTTTCTCAAGCAACATGTTTGATAGTTGTCTTTTCTTGTAGAACAGATCATTGAACAAATCATCATCCCATCATTCCTTGAGTCTAGATTTTGCTTGCTCGATCTGTTTTTTAATTGAGTCAAGCTCATGGAAGGATGGATATTGGTTACTAATACATCTTGTAGGTCCCCTTTCATGCGTTTGATCTTATTGTGAAATAAAACCCACAAAAAACTTTCATGGGTTTATTCCAGGATGATCACACCACAGAATGATAGGTTGGGTCATAGATCCATCAGAAAGTGAAGTAAAAACGGCCACTTCCAACACTTATGGTCACTAGGATAACAAGGATAGGATAATGGTCTATGAGAGCATAAACCAAGTGACAGACTCTTGCATTAGGGAAATAAGAAATGGTCTGAAGATTAGCGAGGCATCGATCGAGCCGACACCAAGTGTGGCGGCTCCCCTTCTGGTTATTTCACCAAGTGTATTTGTCACCTGAGAATTCCAAATATAAGATCCCTTTCCAAGACATGAAAGATGAAAAAACATGTTTATAATTCATGTGATAGATACCCCATCCCATCTTCTCCGACAAGTCCAAGATTGAGTTAAAGTCTCCTCTGACAAGCCAAGCCAATTCCCCTAGGTTGAAGGTTGTGAGGTCATACCACAAATGCTCTCTTTCTCAAGAATTGCACATGGAATAAAAAATGGAAATAAGAAAACCATACTACCAAAACTAGCCTTAACAATGATATGTTGATATGAGACATCGATCTTCTCAACTGAAAGGGATTTTTTCTAGAAAATTCAGACATGATGGTTGGTGGATTCTCCATGCATGAAATTGTGCAGGCCCATCCTATGAGTGATGACTTAGATCTTGGGAGGATTCTATTTTGGTTCCAACTCTTCCACTAGAGATTTCATATTGTTGAGGAACCCATTTGATACAAAGTGGATTTCACTCGGGCACCCAGGACACAAGTGTTCTAGATAATGGTAGAGATCATCAGAAGATATGGTGCCTGGTTTTGACCATCGGTGTAAAAAAGAACTTTACCTGGGAAAAAGGGAAAGACAAAGAAATCTTTGATTGGAATCTAGTAAAAAATACACCTAGAGGAGAATCGGGAAATATTGACATCTGGGGAGGGTCTTCCTGAGCATGAGATAATGCATTGTAGCAGTTTGAGGTGGATATGGTTGAGCTTCCGGAGGGGTTAGATTATGGGGGAGGGTACCGCGGGGAGGAGAACGGGGGATGGAGGCACACATTTCTCAGTGCTGAGGATTACCATGTCTCATTGGCTAGATCGAAACCCAACTGTCCTGCTGATTGAAGGAAACCCTCAGCTTTTGATGCGTAAATGTCATGAGTCATGGTGACAGGTAGGTTTGTAGATGAATAAAATACAGAAATAAAAGGAATAAGAAGAAGAAGATGATGGTAGTGGTGATGATGATGATGACGACGACGAACATGGACACAACAATTTACTTGGTTTGGAAATAATCCCTACATCCATAGAGAGGCAAAATCACTTCACTAAAATTAGGAGCAGAAATACAGAGTGGTTTCAGAGTTTCTCACACATGACAAAACCCTGGCTCCAATGAGCTAATAAAAAAGACAAAGCATTATGCCACCAACCACACAATATATCCACTATGCTATAGTGAACAATTGTTGGAAGTCCACACTACTACAGTGTTGTGGTCACCCAAGTCCAAGCTGCTGCAGTGCCTGACAGCTAGAAGTATACAGAGTTATAGTATCATTGCCTCCAAAGTTTGAGATGTTGTAGTAACCGTGCCAAATTCTGAACTACAACAGTGCCCTATCGATGTTGTTTGGTTAGATCTGCTATAGTTGATGAGAGTTGAAACAATTCCTCAAAATTTGTAATGGGGCCCTTCGATCCCCAGAGCAGGGGCGTGTTTCCCCCCGAAACCCTCAATGAGTTCATCACATAGCTCGACCCGCAAGAGTTGCGGTTTGGTGTGCGGTATGGGCCGTTAACATCTTCTCCAACATCATCCAAACGAATCGGGATACACCAATCCAACAGCTTGTAGGGAACCAAATACATACACGAGCTCCTCGTGGGAGTCGAGGGAGAACTAGGATGTGGGACCAGCCACCGAAGAAAAGGGGATACCTCAGGAAGTAGTGCCAACCCCACTTAAAATCGTTGAAGCTGGCTTAGACAGCCTGAGAAGGTTCGTACTCTAAGGATGGAGCCGTACCACTATTTGGGAAAATCTAAGTGATGAGAGCCTAGGACCCATGAGCGGCTCTTCTGCAAGATGATATGGAGTGAAATTTAAATAAAATGTATATGAATGTATATGTATTATTATTAAAAAAAATGAAATTTAAAAAAATGTTGTTATTTTTCTTATTATATATTTATATATCTATATGTATGTGTTGTTATTTTTCTTATTATATATTATTATTAAAAAAATGAAATTTAAAGAAAATGTTGTTATTTTTCTTATTATTATATATTTATATATCTATATGTATATGTGTATATATATATAGTATGCAACGTTTTAATATATCTATATATATTTATAAAAACACTATTATTGCAATTATATATATATATATATATATATATTTGTACATGTATATGAATGTATATGTATTCTTTTGTTATATTTATATATATTTCTGCGGTGGAGGCTGGCTGGAGCATCGATGGAAGTTTATTTATGATCGGATGGCTGATAACGCCCCATGTGTTCCCTCATAATTTTTGTATGACATGAATTTTGAGGAGTGGATGAAATTCTATCAGCCCTCGGATATTTTGATCAGACGGTGCATGCCCGGCCACGTAGCCACCCTGGGAATGCTGAAAAGAGGCACGAGCCGCGTATATTGCTGCCGTCCAATCAAAAGATCGGATGGCTACAGGCGTCACACGATATCTTGCATGGGTGGTCATGTGATATGAATTCATCATGACATAATGAATTCATACCATTAATCATATATGATTCAGATGGATGGGAATAAAGGGAATTATTAGAATTTTGACAATGAAGGTGGATATTTAAATAAAGAATAAATCTGATTGCACAAATTATCTGTTGTCAAATTATACATCGCTAAATATATATTTTTTATTTTTATTTAATTTTATCATCAGTATCTTAAAAACAACCGTGAAATTAATAATAAATAACAATAATAATTATTAATAATTTATTTTAATATAAAATTTCAATCTCTCTCTAATAATTAATAATAATTAAATCTTGCCAAAAAAATAAAATAATATTAATTAAATAATTATTTAATAGCTATTATTTATTATTTGAAATTTTAATTAATTCTAAAATTTGTATTTCATATTTTTAATCAATTATAATTATTTTTTATTAATTATATAAAAACTAAATTAATTATTAATGGTTAATTATTAATTATTAATTATTATATAGTAATTTGAAACTATTAATTATTAATTATTATAAATTATAAATTACCTATAATTATTAAATAATTGTTATTTAAAATTTAATTTCTTTTTAAATGTTCATTATTTGTTATTATTAATTATTTTTTAAAAATATTTACTATTTACTAATGAATTTATTATTATTTATTTATTTTGTTGTAAATCGGTAAATATTAATTATTAATAATTCACTATAAATTTGTAATTTTATTCATTAGGTATTTATATAATGTATTTAATTTGAAAAATTGGTTCAATAATATTAGTTGACACATTGTTACATGTAAATTCATTTGGTAGAGTGATTAATACTTGAAGAGTTAAAGGAGAATGGGTGAGAGTAGTGTAAGGATGATTTATCTTCAAGAAAGATGGTGTGTAATGTAAAAAAATATCATCACAATTAGGTCATATAACATGTATTGACATTTTAATACATTTGAATGTGTTTGGTGGAATGGGTAGTACTTCAATGTGGTTGGTGGCTTACATGACTGCTAAAGTCACCCCGTAGTCCCACGTGAGACCGGAGTTCAAAACTGAGTATATGAGAATTAGTGTGACACTATAGTAGTATTGTAGCATTATAAAAGTGCATGCACTATAGTGAGGTACTGTAGCAACAATACTATTCATCTGAAATAGGCTTTAGGGCCACGTATTGAGTTTTTATGCCACAAGACCTTTAATCTATCAATGGACTTTGGGATATAGGTCCTACAGGATATCATTCAAGGAACTCAATGATGTTTGGAGCAACTTCTACTGGTGGATGCAATGACGCGAATGCGGTCAATGATGAAGCAAGAGACATGATGATCGTCTATGTGATCAGACACAGGAAGCAATGAATAGATTTTAGATCATAGTCAAAGCCTCCATATAAGTTGGAGATGACATGCTACAGACGTGATGTCAGGGAATTGGGTTGGGGATGACAACTTGGTTGGAGGGGTTGCTGTAAATACGATATTGGTTCATATGGGTCTTCGAGCAATGCACTATGGGGCCTTTAAGCATGCATCATGAGGCTTTCCAACCATGTAACAGTTCCATCTCAACCTATTTAAAAATAGGGCATTTTTAGAAAGTAAAATAAATATTGAGTTTGAAGGTAATTACATAGAGAGTTAATGTAAAATAAATATTGAAAGAAGTAGGTCAAATAACATGCATTGACATATTAATACATTTATAGTAATTTTGTGGAATTAATAGTATACAGTGAGTTAAATGAGAATGAGTGAGATTAGTGTAAAGATGAGTGACCTTCTGTGAAGTTGTTGTGTCAAGTATAAAATGTATTAAAACGAGTATAAAATAAAAAAATAAATCGTAAATAAATAAGAAATAATTGTTAAATAATTAAAAATTGTATAAAATTAAAAAATGTATTCATATGATTTTTTTTTTAATAAATATTTAAATAAAAAAATTGTCCTTAGTCATTTGGTGGTAGTTTTAATCACTATGAAAAAATGACCGCTTAATAATTATCAACAATTTTTAAAAATGTTGTGAAATGATTCCAAAAACAAAAACTCATTATGATTTTTAGAATGCATCACAAATTATTTAGGAGGTGTTAAAAATGATACTAAATACAATTATTCTTATAGTGACTAGATATCTCTTTGAGATAGTTGGAGATGAGTATTTCCCTTAACAACTCTAGTACGATATAGATGGAGATGGTTAATTCCTCTAGCATTCTCAATGTGAGAACACAATGGATGATATTGGTGGAGATGAGTTATCCTCTAGCATCCCGATTATGAGAATGTGATGGATTTTAATTTACCAGAGTGGAGACACCGTTTCTCTCCCATAATATTTGGATTGAGGTGGGAAATGGTGCACCAGATACTATCTCTTCCCTTACCCACATATTTGGGACATAAGAGGACCAGATATACATCATTGTAGCCTTAGTGATGTGTATTTCATCCTGTATTCCAGTATAAAGATTTATCCCTAGATATGTGTATTTTGTTCAGCATCTGGGCATGTATACATTTCTTGCTTTCGAGATGTATATTTCTTCCTTTTGGAAATGTGCATTTCCTTCGGTATTTTAGAGATAAATGTGTTGGGGAGAGAACAACTTCCCTTAGATGAATATTTATATCATTACATCCATATTAACATATCAAAGAACTCCATTGTCTAAAATCATGGACTATACAACATGTTTCATCAACAAAGAAGCTCCTGGATAGAGACCCACTCTTCACTACCACCCATGAATAGATTAACTATTTAACCTTTGTTCTTATACAACTATTAGGTATCTAAGAATTGAAAAAACACATGTTAATCAAAGTGAAACCGATTATCAATCATAAAACTCAATATCTACCATGAATGAAACTAAAATAATTTGTATATATAAAATGAAGAAACTATTCACCTTTTACAAGTGATGCCTTTGCTACTGTATTCCACTAGTAATCAATGGAATCCATCCTTTGTGGCGTATCTGTACGATGATATGAATCACCAATATTACGGTATTGATTCCACATTCCATCCAATATATGCTAGTATCTCTTGAGGTTAAAGATGAGAGATGAAATAGTGTTCTTGGGCGTAAGAGAATCCTATTTCGGAGCTTGCATGCGAACCACATGAAAAAAACTCTCTCTTTCTCACACACACATATAGTTCTCAAGTCACACCTTAGTCATTCATTCATTAACTCATGTGTTTTATTTTCACAACCCACCCACATCGGGAACCCCTCCTTGGTCTGTAGTGAAGATGAGAGTGACCTCTATAGCCTGCCTCCAATAGGCTCCATGTTGGAAACTAGCACAAAGGGTATCAAACATACAAATGGGATGCAATACCCTCATAAAACCCTAAAATAAAAAAGTAATCCATTGATGCAATACCCTCATAAGGGCTCCTACTTGGCATCCAAGAGACCCGGGTGGAGGCGAATTTCCGGGTTACTGTAGCAGTAATGTAGAAGTCACTGTACCAGTACTGTAGCAGTCACTATTCGGTACTATAGCAGCCAGAACTATTCACCCGATTTGGGCCTTCGGGCCACCGATTTGGGCCTTCGGGCCACCGGTTTGGGCCTACGGGTCTCCAGGGCCTTCGGGTCATCAAAGGCCTTCGGACCACAGGGCCTTCGGGTCACGTAGACCATGGAGTATCCCAGTTCACACAGAACAGGCCCCAGAAGAGAATCAGAGCAACATGAGTAGCAGCCACCAGATACAGAGCTAACCGGATTGGAAAAATGAGAGGGTATGACAGCCGCCATCGGGACCAGACACCGTGCAGCTTTGTATGGGACAATGCTAGCCGACCAGCAATGCAAGGTGGGGAGCTAAGGAGATCAATGATTCAAGACGCTGGGGAGGGGCAGTTCTAGTGGGCTAGGCCTACGGGTTATGTAATGGGCATGGTATGCCTCTGGGCCTTCAGGTCATGTATTGCGGGTCATGTCGGGCCTTGTGCCTTGGGCCTACGGGTCATGTACGAGTTCCCCTTTAACTCTTAAAAGGGGGATTATCTATAATAAAAATAAAAAGAAGGCCTTCGGGCCATTCGGGCTAAATTACCAATAAAATTCATAGGAAACAACTCTTCACCAAAACCCATTGTTCAAGTTTTTAATATATAGATCATTCCCAAATCTCACCCTAGAAACCTGAACTTTTTTTATATATAAGGGTGAGAATAATAGGTATACTTAGTGGGATCATATCCATAACCTCTTATGAAAATGTGGAAGAAGCATACTAATGCATCAGTAAACAAACAATAGAACCAAAAAGCGCATATCTTGTTAGCTACCGACCAACCTTACCAAATCCCACTCACCAAATATCACATCCAATCATAAAAAAATATTTTCAAATAATATAACAGTATAGTACCATGTAACCACTTCACTAATGGTTTGTCACTCTCAGACCCCAATTTCAATGGTTGTGTGCTCCAAATCCCTTCTGTAGCTATGTCGTAGCACACCATGTCTCATAGATAGTATGGTAGGGTATCACAAACATTAAGGATATCAACATCATGTCCTATTCATACCATACATGAAATCCTACATATAATACCATTTCATCCAATACCCTGCAGGTTCTTCCGGTGCACCTATCCCATGACCACATCTCAATACCCCACATGGCCTTCTAGTGTACATATACCTCCTCATTCATATCCCATTGGGTTTTTGTGTAAATCACGTTCTCTTCATCACACCAATACCCCATAAGGTATTCAAGTAAACCAAGTACCACTTGTCACCCAAATACCCCATACGGTCTAGCAGTACATCAAGTACCTCTCAAGTCATCACAGTATGTGCCCCACCTAGAAGGGGTAGTAAGAAAGAGGGAGGAGTCAACCATTCATTCCCTAGACAACCTGGATATTATGGGAAATCACTTGGTACCCCAAGTAGGTTAGGCATCAGTAAGGATATCTGACTCAGGTGGTGTGAGTATAAAAATGACATGGAAAGACAAAACACACACACACAAACTCTCTCTCTCTCTCTCTCTCCCTCTCTCTCTCCATCTCTCTATAAATATGCCAAACCCAAAAATTTTCATACTAAACAGCACTACCACATCTCATAGACATCACTACACTACCATCTACCCACACTACCATCACATCTAACTATAACACACAACTACACCAGATCCCATTCAAACAACCAAACTAAACATGTTCAATATCCAATTAATATTACTGTTATCCCATTTCCAGATTGACTACTCACTAACCAATTATCATTCATTAATCCTTTCAAATAAATATTTATTTAAAAACCAATTAATACATTATCCATATTAATCTCATCCATTAATTATTCATTTAAATCATCTATGTTTCATTTTTAGCCATCAATTTTTTGGATTCCAACTGGTCTCATTTCATGTTCATTATTACTAATTTTATAACATATTATCAAAACTCCTTCATGGTTACCACTCTGGTTTGTCGGTTTTGATTGGTGTTTTTCCTCAAACATTTGGTGATGTTTACCTCTTTCTGTGGATGATTTACCGTTCAATGCATGTTGGATTGGTTAATGTGTTTAGTCTCTTTTGGTGGAGGCCCTCATTGAAGGTTCATTCTAAATTCATGGTTGCTTGATGTTTCTATGGTGGAATGTTTTGGTTTTTTTGGAGGTGATGATGAACTACGAAGAATGGCTCTTTCGGCGAGCTGGTGTGGGCTTGTCCAGCAATGTAGAAGGTAAATATTGGATGATGAAAGAAGACAATGATGATGAAGGTTGGCAGACGATGTGATTTCGGATGACAGGTGTCTCTCGGGTCGAGGTCTCCTCGATCCACGGGTCCATCATGTGTTTTTGAATTTTGAATTTCGAACTGGATAACTTTGTTTTTGTTTACCGTGTGGTGTTTGGTTACAGCTCACCCTAAAAGCGGCCATTTTGAAAATCAAAAAAAGAATATTTGGTGGTAAAACATACCATCAAGCCACTATAAAGCACTCCCTTGTAAACCAACCAAGTCATCAACCCCAATAATCAAATTATTACCTCTTTACATCTTCCACAACACATGCTACCCAACCTCATGATCAACCCCCAATAATCACAAAAATATATTCACAACAATAAGAATTACCACAACACATAAAAAAATTTCAACATCAGGTTCCACTACATTCTCCCATATAAAAAACATGTTTCCACACCAGTTCTCTATTCCCACTAAATCAGTTTATTATCATATTTTTATGATTAGAATTTTATGGATGGTGAACCCACAACACAATCACATAAGGAGAAAAAAATATAAAAAACATGAATAATTTTTTGAAATTATAGAGAAAATGCACCAACTGAGAATGAAATATCATAAAATAATATCACCACATACAAAACACACATTTCACATCAATTTTTTTTTGTTATATTCATTATAATTATTAGGTCAATCTATACTTCATACCAAAATAAAAAATCATGTTAATCCAACAATTTACATATAAATAAAAGTGTTCTTGAATCTCCCACCTTAAATAAAGATTCATAATATTTTACCCAATGACAAAGAATAGAAAATATGATCTCATAATCGAAATCACACTCCTCCAACGGCCCGAAGGCCTTCAAATTTTTTTATTAAATGATAAAGACACTTTTTAAGGGATGAAGGAGGTGAAAACCTAAATAGACATCATTGACATATGACAATTACACTCAAAGGATAGAAAGAGTAAAACCAGGATGACATCACAGTACAGCTCCTCCCAGCATTTGAATAATATAGCTCTTCACCGTTGCAAAGTTTTTCAGCAAACAAGTGTCCTTTGTCAAAACATAGGCATGATCCGATGGCTGGTGTCATACGCTCTCAAACAACCAAATCCAAAGAACCACCATCTTTGGAACCACCTACGGAGTCTGTTACAAGAAGTCGAGTCCGGATCACAAACTTTCCACCTTCGAAAATGAACCATTCAAACAAACAACAACAACCAGTCCAAAACATCAAAACCACCATTATCGAGCCATCACTGGCGAATGAGAACAACCAACATGGTAGAGTAAATACCAACTCTACTGAATCAATCACCAGAACCGAAGCCAGAGAAACCACGACGCGACCGCAAGGTACTCATCCAACACATCCTCAGCAACCCGACAAGCCGCAGGAGGCCAAAAGAACCCGCAGAGAATCAGGGTTCCTCCAGCACCAATTCCTCCAAAATAGCATCAACCACGCACCACAAATAGAACAAATTGAAAGAGAACCGCACCTCCCCCCTCCGAGTCGCATGTCGCTTACGCCGAGCCACACTGGAACACACCCAAAATCAAGGCCAACAACGCGTGCTGAAATCAAGCCACCCAAAGCCAAAGCACACGGTGCTGACGCCAAGCCGAGATCGAACCGTGAAGCCGACACCACGATGCAAACCGCCGAAGCCTGCCGAGATGAGATCCAAGCCACGCCGTGGCTCAGAAGCAACACTGGACCACAATGACGATGAGTCGGGTTCCAGATCTCCGACGCCCGGCAGAAACGGCAGGCCAGAACCTGAGATCTTGCCGTGAAGCCGACGCCACGATCCAAACTACCAAAGCCCACCGAGACGAGATCCAAGCCACGCCGCGGCTCAGAAGCAACGCCAGACCACAATGACGATGATCCGGGTTCCAGATCTCCGACGCCAGGCAGAAACGGCAGGCCAGAAGAGGGGAGATGAAATCTCAAGAAGGAAACCCTAGGCACTCGGGAGGTAAGGGGGCGACGCCGCTCAGAGGTGGATACCTTATCAGACCTATTACTTTTTGAAATCACACTAGGGAAATGATAAAAAACCTAATGCACTACATCCATCATGAACCACATGGTCCAAATCTCAAAATACAACCTAATTCCACTACCACAACTATCTTCAAATGATGAATGGAGATAAAATTGAGAACTAAAGGGGAAGATATATCCTCATATCATTGATACTCAATCTCTAAAATCCATGGTTTGAAGATATGAGAAAGGGGTGGAAGGATCTCAAAGAAAATCCTTCAAGTTTCCCAGGAGTCCATGGAGATAAAATCAAAAGATTGAAATTTAGGGAGCCTCCAAATTTATACCTATGTTTTAAAACAGAAGACCATGCCATAATGTTAAAAACAATGCTGCATCTTTTAGGTTTTTCCATAAAACCACAGTGCAACCTGCTACATTACTCTCCAAATGTCCTTGATGAAAATCCTCTTGTAAATCACACTGAATATCTCTCATTTATCCAATACACCCTACGAAGAACCAAGGTGAAACCAAGACACTATTCTATAAGGAATATCTCGATGGAAAAGACCCTAAAAACTTGTCCCTCAATCTCTAAAAAATATCCCCAAGGACCACACCAAAATCCCGAGGCATTCTATTTCCCAATCAAATCCTCTGCCCCTAATTACTATGCAACCAAACACTATGCCACAACTATCCCTAAGATGGCTGGCCACCCAAAATTCATCCCCTGGGTCCCTATGCCACAACCTCCCTGACCTCATTACAGCCAGGCCTCTCGACTGGCCTCTTACATCAAGGAACAAACCACCTTGCCAAAAAATCATCCCTTAGTAAAAAAACTCTAGTACATATCTACTATTTTAAAGTCAGACCTCCTCATGATCCCTCAAAATCCCAAAACTCACAATGTAACAGGTTGGGAAGGACTAGATTGTTACATTAGATACCACTCAAATGATTCTTATCCTCATGAATAAATACATAAATGAGAAGAAAGGCCCACTGACACCACTGATAATGCACTCCCCAGGAGATAACTCTCAAATATGTTAATACCACAACTAAGTAATATCACACCAGGAGAAACAACTCATCATGCTTCCAAAAATAAATAATTCATTTAATTTAATTAAAAAATTAGTTATCTAATCAATAAGGAAAACATGAGAACTAAAATAACTGAGGAAACTAAGCATACATCAGCGAATCACATTCCAATGTACTCTCCTTCACACCACCATTCCTCCATAGGACCCAAATGAGTGAATTGGATCACCCATGGAAAACCTTCTTCTGATGATCCCAAAACTCAACTGGCCACACTACAAACATCAAATTGTCCTCTATATCTAGATTTTTCAATTGATAACATGATGATTTTCATGGAGATATCTCTAGATCAAAGACACATGGAAATAATATTAGATATGATTTATCTATGGAGGGAGCACCAACTGGTATCCCACTTTACCAACATGCTACAACACATTGAAAGGAACGATGAACCAGGGAGGCTGCTTACTCACACAACCAAACCTACACTACTCATGGTGAGGGGATACACCCATGAACACTTTATTCCCAACCATGAACTCTAAAATTATCCTCCTTAGATCTACATAATACTTTTAATGGTCAACACCACTATCATCTGATCCCAAATGATCTAAATATTCTCTAACATGCTCCGTAACACATCTTAAAAAATTACTACTAACTCCCCAACCTCAATTTGACACAATGAAGAATAAAAAGGCTACCCATCACTATAATAAATTTGAAATTTAGAAAAATTTTAAAACACTACTAATGAATTTATCGATGTTTCCAAAAAACATTGGTAAATGGTGTGTCACTAATTAGTGATGTTTATAAGCATTGTAAATTAGAGATGTTTATAAATTTCACCAACTAGTCACATTTATAAACTATTATAATTAGCATCACACTATTTACCGGCATTTTTTAGAAACATCAATAAATAAGCCATGTTTTCTACATATGTGGCTATTTTTTTTGAAATTCATGATATAAAATGTGTTTTTTTTTCAAAATCATATTTTTTCTAAAACTAGCCAACATCACCAGGAGCCGATCCTTATCCCTTACTCTACACCTTGGCACCCAACCCACATGACATCAAATGGACATCAAAAACCCACCAAACCCCACCGCTATAAACTCTCCCCCAATGGGATTTGAAGGACCAATAAAAAAAACTCACAAATAGAAATTAGACTAATTCACCTATTGTAACACCCAATGATCTAGAACTCTCTCACGTGGACAAATCCAGTAGGTTACTAGACCTCAAGTGCGCCTACCCATATGCTAGAGGTTGCCGAATAGAAGTGGGGGTGCAAAGAGCATAGTGTGGTGACTATACCCCCTGGTACATAGTTACAATATAGTTATATAAACAATAATAATTATTATTATATTAATGGATAAAGAGAAAAAAATACAACATAAAACATTAAAGTAAATAAAGAACCAATAAATCAAATAATAGTGAACCATGTAATGATATAATGGAATGTATCTAATGTCAAACTGAAGTAATACAACTAAATAAAATAAGCTAACATAATTAACTCAAAAGACCCCAATCCCAAACCCCTCTTCAATCCCGTCTCCAAGATCGTACCCATCCAACAAGCAACAGTCAACAACAAGGTACTTTTCCCTTGTCCAAACCTTCATCCACGTATTTTTATCAGGTACTAAACAAGGGATTGAATAAGGTGTGAGTAAAACTCATTAGGTCAACACCACTATGTCTAAACAAAACTATTCTAATAATAAGCGCATGCAATAAAGAGATAAACATGTGTATTAATCAATCAATTAATACAATAAAACAATCAACCTACTTCAGCACCATACTATAATATATCTGATCATATAGAATAACCAAGACAACCATAACCACAAACCATGGTATAATCACATAACTGGGGAAAACCCTCTGTATAAGCATTTCAACATCCTACCAAGACCTCTATATAAGCATTTCATCATTTGGGACAAGCCCTATATATATGAATTACAACATAACTAGTCATAGACCTATAAGTATTATAGCATAACCAGGCATAGCCTTATAAGCATTACAACATAACCGTACTGAGTTCTCTATATAATCATTTCAATATGAATCAGAACCTAAATAATAATGAAAATTATAACACAACATCACATCATAAGCCCCAATGGTTAATTCTTCCAATTACCATTTTCCTTTTAATTACCCATTCATCCATTAAATTATATCTTGAGTAGTTTACATGCCATTTGTACACCCACTTTATATCAAATCATCATCATCCATTTCAATAATCAAAACCATTTTACTAGGTGAATATATCTCAATAAATCAATTGATATTTCATGTCACGCTAAAACATACTTTAAGCCATTTACCAACTCAATATTATTCCAGGGTGGGCTTGCTATACGAGTATCCACAATCCAAGTCGCAACACCATTGGATCCAAGGATTAATCTAACACATGATTTAACATTACCCATTATTCAATTAATTAATGAACATTTTAAATCAACAAAATCAAAAATATTTCACACACTTAACAATTAAACAGACCATAGGTTTAGGTTTTAGACCACCTACCTTTATCTGGAGAATAAGAATATGATTCTAATCGATAACACCAAAAATAATGAAGGTAAAAAATATTGGAAGAACAAACCTAGATCACACAAGATCTAGATTGAAACCTGATTCCACAGTGGTCAAAATATTATACTGAAATAACGATGAACAAGTGAAAGAGAGGGGGAAAAAAGATAAACCACTAATTATATATTGATGGCCTGATCGGGATGTCTGAAAGGGAAGAAGGAACTCCAAAATCACTTAGAAATCACCAAGGTTCTGAGGGGGGAGAGGCTGCATATAGATGAAATGAAATTACATGCACATCATGGCCTTAAAACCATTGAGACCAAGAAATACATGCTGTGAAATATTTTCACATTGATTAATTATTGATTTATGAGTTATGATGAAAAAATGTATCACCTTACGTTAAAACATCCTTGCTCAAACATTACATGATGTGAACCATTTTCACAACATGTATTTATTTTATGTCATGAACCCATTTCATGGTATCTTCATAGAAATAGTTACATGCCGTATAACACATACACGGTGTGTAAATGTATTACAATCATCTTTAAGGACAGTCTCTACAAAAGAACCCGAACCACCTCCAAATCCCTTTAAATTCATAGAAAAACCTCATAATCCCCATTAACAAATTTATCCCTAGACTCCATAAATTTTAAAAAACATATATCCTTGAACTTTAGGTCATTTTCCCCAAAAAAATTTCTTTATCATAAAAGGAACTCGATTACCAAGGTTCAAATTAGAAAGAAAACCCAAAACCAATAGGTTCAATAAAAAAAATCTAAGAGGGATGTATCTAGAAAAAGATAGGATCATACAACCTCCCCACTATATAACAACTCATCCCTGAGCTTCTCCAAGCATCACTGAGGGGTATTAGTGAACAATTATGGACACTATGATCACATATTAGATTTCATATCCCAGGTATCCTCTTGAACATTCCCATGCTTCCACTACACATGAACTAGAGGTATAGTCATACCCTAAAGATACTTCTCACTATGGATCACAATCCACATCGGATTCTCCTTAAAAGACACATCTACACAAAGCTCAACATCCTCAACATCTACCACATGAGAAGGTTTAGGATGATATCTTTAAAGATGCAACACGTGAAACACATCATACATGAAATTGTATCACTATTGAAGGGATAATCAGTGTGCCACTGGTTTGGACCTTTCCTCTATATCAAACAACCTGACAGACTTGGGTTCTATCTTTTGAGTATCTTGATATGACGTTTCCTCAACCTAGGAAATACTCAAAGGAAAAAATGATGATTAACCTCAAAATATAGAGTTTATCTCTTCTAGTCAGTATAAGATTTATTCATACACTACATGGTCACCAACCACCTTTAGATCAATTAAACCTTCTTTGATGTCTCCTACACAAGACTAGATCCAACAAGCAGTGAATCACCTACCTAAAACCATAAAAGAGATGAATAATATGTACTTCTATAAAATTCCTTGAAAGTTGACATCTAGATCGATATCTGGAAGATACTATTATACATAAACTATACTAGTTCCATATTCTTCTCCTATAAACCATCGAAATAAAAAACATATGATCGTAACATATCATACAAAATATGAATAGTCCACTCAGATTGATCATCAGTCTGAGGATGATAAACTATAATCATAAGAACCTATGATTCCTGAGGCTTATGAAGACCTTGGAAGAACCAAGAAGTGAAATGAGGATCAATATTAGAAACGATACTCCTCAAAACAATGTGTAGTTGAACTATCTTCTGCATGTAAAGACTACCCAGATCATCGATAGTGAAGGTATACCTGATAGTAAATAAGTGGGATACCTTAATTAGTCAATATATTATCACCCATACTACATCATTATTACAAGGTGTCCTAGGTAATCCCATCACAAAATCTATATTGACATAATCACATTTAAATTTCAGAATCGGTAGAGACTGCAATAGCCCAACAGGCTTTTGATGCTTGGATTTCACCTACCTACAGGTGAAACATCTCACCAAAAGGTCTGCCACCTCCTTATCTATTCCTAAAAACCAATAATATCTATAGATATTATGATACATCTTTGTAAAACCAGGATGTAACTCCCATCCAAAACCATGAAACACTCTCATCATCTTATCATGCAAGCTCATAAGCACCCATACTTGGCCACAAAAAAGAGGAAAATCATCACTGCCAAGAGAATATCCCAAGGGTGTCTCCCCACCATTTATTCAATTCCTCAGATCTAATCACTCTTGATCTAATAACTTCTCATTCTTGATCCATTCCAAAAGCACAGGTAAAATAGATGTCAAAGTCATATCTACTCATCTTTAAAACTCTTGAAAATGTAGATGCATGCCTACAAAGAGCACCATAATCCACCACTCATCAACAGACTCCCGCATTACCTCTGTTTGCAACATCTGGATGAATGAATTAACAAAAAAGTTTCCCTTTCTTAGTGTATAATCCATATTGAAGTCAAAATACCATAGATACTTGACCCACATCCTCTGCTGAAGGTTTATGTCACGATGATAAAATATGTACCTGAGGCTATTTTGGTGTGTGTAAACCACAAACATCTCAAAAAAAAATAGTGACCCTATTATATCAGGGTGTGTACCACTATAGCTAATTATAGATCATGAGTAGGTTAATTACTCTCATGCAGTCTCAACTGCCTAGATCTATAAGAAACTACTCAATCCTCATGCATCAAAACTTCTCTGAGTATAACTCCAGATGCATCACTATACATAGTATATGATTTACTTGGAATAGGTTAAGTGAGGATATTTTCAGAGGACATCCTACTCTTTTTATCCTAAAAATATATCTTGCAATAATCTGATAGAAAAAACTTCACATCTTTTTTAGTCATCCCAAACATCAGTGTTTCTAGATGGAAAAATTCTAGGATAAAATTCCAATAATAATCAACTAAACCTAGAAAACTCTAAATCATGATGAAATTATTAGGTCACTCCCAAGATACCATGTCTACAACCTTCTATGGTTCCATTGATTTTCCTACCTCTATGATGACCTGACCCATGAAGAGCACCTTATTAATCCAGAAACTAAATTTGGTGAGCGTGGAATAAATCTGACGCTCTCACAATGTACTCAAGATGATGTCAAGATGTTGGGAATATTCATTTGCAGATTGGGAGGAAAATAAGATATCATCGAAAAACACCACCAAAAAATGATCCAAAAAAAGGATGAATGATCTGATTCATCAAGGCCATGAATAATACCGGTTCATTCATCAGATCAAACGGCTTCACTATGAACTTATACAAGTCACAACTTCTTATAAAATAAATATGAGGTATATATGATGGTATCACCCTAAAATGGTGGTATCCTAATCTCAAATTAATATTTGAGGTGATTTTAGCACCTCTCAAATGATTGATTAGATCATAGATGTGCAGAAGGAGATATCAATTCTTGACCATCATCTGGTTCAATCTCCAGAAATCCACACATAAGCACAAAGTCTCATCATCCTTCTTGGTGAAAAGAACAGGAGAACCCATGGAGACATACATGGATATATGAAACCTTTATCTTCTAGATATTATAACTGGAACTTCAACTCCTAAAGTAATGTTGGTTCCATCCTATATGGCGGAATAGAAATTGGCTAATCTCTTGACACCAACTCGATCATGAACTCGATCTCTCACTTGAGAGGTAAGTCATAGAAATCATTAGAAAAAAAATCCTAAAAATGTTCTAACACTAGAGGAAAATTATCCTCATAAATTCCACCATCAATTAGATTAAGTCCTGTTATCTGATCCATGAAACAATTTAATATGCAATAAATTAGTCAAACATGAACAACCTAAAGATTCCACTCACCCCGGTGAAAATAGCTACCTCCTTATGGAGGTATAATGGAAACTCTCTTATGGTAATAGTTGATATGATATTGGTATAAAACTAGTTAATAATACCAAGAATCAAATCGAAACTTGTCATATCCATAAAAAAACGGTTCAAAAAAGAAATGGAAACCACAAATATCTAGAGAACATGCCTTGTAATGTTTGATATTATCTGACCAAACTCCCAATGGTGTATCGATGATAAAAAAAATCCAATATTTCCACAACCAAGCCCAAACCATTTTCAAAATGAGAAGATAAAAAGGAATGTGATTCTCCTATATCAAACAAAATGCAATCAAGAGTAGATGATAAAAGAATCATACATCTGACGGTGGGAGGTCCTACATCCACACTAGATGGATTAGACTATATAGCATGAATCTAACTAGCCTCTCTACCCTAGGATCTAGTTTGACACACCTAAGATATTACCTCTTCTTATTACTACTGCACCTTCATTGGGGTTCCACATCCCCTACATTAACCTGAAAGTCTAGTGGAACACAAGATACCGGTCTATTGAGGGGTAATTATGTCCTACCTAGACTATGGTACATGACCTGATCCCCTGAAATTTCTCTATTACTATATTCCCCTACAAAATATTTGTA
This sequence comes from Viscum album, assembly GCA_963277665.1. NCBI lineage: Eukaryota > Viridiplantae > Streptophyta > Magnoliopsida > Santalales > Viscaceae > Viscum > Viscum album. The sequence goes on from OY728161.1 coordinate 1,509,753,517, forward strand.
GGTGACTCAACCTACCATAAGCATGAAACTCTAAAGAAGGGTATGGACATCGAGGCCTCTTGAGGACCAACTTTCCACACTAATAGTAATTCAACGGAACACGTTCCTTAGATGTCTTCCCACTTCCCTAACCACTCTTCCTGCTATTTTCTTGGTGATAACTATCATAGTGACACTACTTTTCAACAAAATAAGAGATCCCATTTTTCCCTACTGAAATAACCTAGCCTCTAATCGAGGCCTCTCTCAGATTCCCTTATGTGATGAGTGCCTGATTAATCACATCTGAAAACTTACTCAAACAAAACACATTCACTTGTGACCTGATCTCATAGTGAATCCCATCCTAAAAGTGTCTCACCTGAGATATCTCATCAGCTGATAAAGATAGAAAAAAGTGATGTAAGTTAGTGAAGAAACTAGAATAGTCCATCACTGGCATGCCCTCCCACATCAGGTGCATGAACTCGTGAGCCTTATCATATTGATTTCTCTGGATAAAAGTTGATCAAAAACATTACCTTAGTTTCCTTCAAGGATAACTCCTCTTTCTACCCACTTAACTCTAAAATTTCCCACTAATGCTTGGCATGTACATATTTTATATATGTGATACGATTCACCCACAAATCTATGGGTGTCTCGAGGTTCTTGAAGATCATCTTGACTGACTCAATCCAAAAATCGGCAACTTGGGGCCTCCATCCCCATTGAACGTAGGAATATTCTACAATGAAAACACTCTCATCATCTCAGACATCTAAGGCATGGTACAAAAAGTATCCCTTTCTGTGGATCGCATGACCCTCGGGAAACTGTCATGAAGCAGAAATCCATATGATCCTCAGGAGCTACAAGAAGCTCTGGTTCAGCTGTGTTAGGATCATGCTGATTGCCACTCTCATAACCCTCAATCTGAATATGTTTCTATACAAGAAAAAATACTCCTTATAACACTAACTAACAACAAGATAAAGCACAAAAGGTGACAACTACAAAGAACCATTGGCCCACAGTCTCTCTAAACATGGATTGCAAGTGTTTTATCCTAAAATCACAATTATCTATTTTCATTTATTAGATATAACAAGTATTTAATTTCACAGTTCATAAAGGAGAATATATCACATATAGTAAATATGAACCTATCATGAAAAATGCATGTCAAGATATATCCCTATATGCCTATCATGAAACATGCATACTCATTTGGCTCCATACTAGGACATGAGTAAAAATATCAAGAAAAAATAACATCACACAACAAGTGAATCACTCTGGGTGAAATAATATCAACTATAACAATGAAAATTCACTCTGGGTGAAATAATATCAACTATAACAATGAAAATCATGAACAACAATCCCATCTTTGAGAACTTAGATTTTCCCCTATACATGGGTTATCAACTACCATGAAGAAGCTCATTACCATTTCCCAACACATCCTAGTCTCATTTCTACCATTACCAAACAGAAAGGAAACAAAACAGAACAACCTACTCCTTTAATACCACTTTGTAATATCCTTAGACATGACACTCTTTCATGTGGATAAATAAGGTTGGTTACTAGACCTCAACCATGCCTACCTATATGCCAGAGGATACCGACTAGTAGGAAGGGTGTAAAGAGAATAGTTGATAGAAAATACCCCTTGGTAGAAAGTTATAATATAACGAAATTAAACAATAATAATAATTATCATAGTAAAATATAAATAAAAAACAATATAACATAAAAATGTAAAGTAAAGAAATAACCAATAAATCAAATAATAGTGAACAATGTAATGACAAGATAGAATGCATCTAATGTAAAATTGAAGTAATACAAGTAAATGGAGTAAGATGACATAGTAAACTAAAAATACCCTAGTCCCAAACCCCTCTTCGATCCTGTATCCAAGATCTAACCCATCTAGTAAGCAATAATCAACAATAAGTTCCTTTTTCCTTTTCCAAACCTACATTAATGTAATCTTCTCAGGTACCAAACAGAGGTCTAAATAGGGTGTGAGTAAATATAAATCGATTAAGACCATTGGGTCTAAACAAAACTATCATGATAATAAGTTCATGAAATAAAGTGATAAACATGTATATTAATTAATCAATCAATATGATACAACAATCAACTTACTTTGACACCATGTCGTAATATCTCTAAGCATGTACCAAAACCATACCAAACATAACAAAAAAACCATGTAATAATTACATAACTGGGAAAATCACTTTGAATAAGAATTTCAACATATAGGCTAAGACCTCTATAAAATCATTTCAACAACTAGGCCATGCCCTCCATATAAGAATGACAATATAACTGTCCATATCCCTATAAGCATTATAGTATAACCAAGCATAACCCTATAAGAATTACAACATAACTATACCAAGTCCTCTATATAATCATTTCAGTATGAATCAAAACCCAAATAATAATGATAAGAACAACAAACAATCTTATCATAATCCACAATGGTTAATTCTGACAATTACCCTTTGTCTTTCGATTACCCATTCATTCATTAAATTATATATGGAGCTATTTTAATTACATATGCATTCCCACTTCATATCAAATAATCGTTATCCATTTTGATAATCAATTTAAACATTTTCCAAAGTGATTCTATCACATGAAATCACCTAATATTTCATGTCAGGGTAAAACATACTTTAATCTATTTTCCTACTCAATATTATTCTAGGTTAGGATCTCCATATGGGTAGCCACAAGTCAAGATGCAACACCATTTGATCCAAAGGGATCCATGGAGTAATCTAACACATGAATTATCATTACCCATTATTCAATTAATTACCACACATGTTATGTTAGAATAATCATAAAATTGCACATAATTAATAATTAAACATATCACAGGGTTAGGTTTTAGACCATATAACTTTATATGGCAATCAAAATGACGGTTCTAACTGGTAATTCCAACAATAATGAAGGCGCAAAAGATCATAAGAAGAAACCTAGATCACACAAGATCAAGATCTACACCAGATTCCATAACGGTTAAAACATTACACCGTTATAATGAGGAACAGGAGGAAGAGGGGAGAAAAACAAAGAAAAACCACTCACCAGAGATCTATTGCCTAATTGGGATGTTCGGAAGGGAAAAAGTCAATATAAAATCACCTAAAAATTTCCTAGGGTCAAATGGAGGAGAGGTTTCATGTTTATGGAATGAAATTACATGTGAATTGTGGATTTAAAATTGTAGATCCTAAGAAATACATGGAGTGTAATATTTTCACTCCATGCAATTCTATATTTATGAGTTACGTTGAAAAATGTGTCACCTTGGGTTAAAATAAACCTGCTAAAACATTACTCGATATGAAAATTTTTCATAGCATGTATTTATTTCATATCATGAACCCATTTCATAGCATCTTCCTAAAACATGTCGTGTAACATATTCATGATGTGTAAATGTAATATAAGAAAAATTTATTCTCAAATTCTACCAAAGAGCCTGAACCACCTCTGAATCCCTCCAAACTCCTTGGAAACCCTTTCAAGCCCCTTTAACACATTTATCCTTGGATGAAATTAATTCAAAAAAATATACAACTTTGAAATTTAGGTAATTTTACCTAGTAAATTCTCTCCATCCTCAAAGTAACTCAACCACCATGGTTCAAATAAAAAAGAAAACCCAAACAAAAGAGGTTCAATGAAAAACTAAAAGAGGGAAATACATGAAAAAAGACAGAATCTTACACCTATCGATCTTATGATAATAAAATTACACTATTTTATATTTATACATATGTTAAATATTTCAATATAAAGAAATTAATATATTATATATACATATATCTACATATATATATAATTTAAATATATGCATATGTATATATATCTATATATACATATATATTATTTATATATATATATTAGTATATATATATATTTTATACATATATTAATAAATTTCATTATTATGAAAATTAATATACAATATATATATATATATATATATATCTGTGTGTATCTATAATATATATACATATACATATCTATGTCTATTTATATATACATGTGTGTGTGTGTTTACAAGAACACACACACACATGTCTATATTGATATATATTTTTGTGTATATATGTATATATATAAAAACATATATGTATGTGGTACTCAACTATTGGCCACCACATCTAGGAGGTCCTGGGTTCAAGACATGATGATATCATGTATTATTAACGTACTATGCAGGTGGTGATGCATATGATGATGTAGGCAGATGATGATGAAGGCATGATGCATGCATGCTGTAATGCAAACTTGACACAGGTCTGGTGACACATGCAGTATGATGCAGGCATGACACTGCACTGGTCCTTTGGGCCATGTAATGAGAATCATGCCCAATGGAACTATGGGCATGTACTAAATAAATAAGGCATGATGGGTGATCCATTCCCTGGGGGGGGGGGTAGTGGCTTGCCTTTCCAACATGTGTATGAGGGGTGTGTGTGTTTGAATGTAATTGTAACCCAAGCACCTAATATATATACATATATATGTCTTATATATATATTACAGTGGGTTCAGGGGTGAGGGTACAAAAGAAACAAAGATGCAGATGTAGAGGCTCGAAACATGACCTTCTCAATACACCGCCACATGTATAATAGGGGTGGAACACTGAACTATGTCCTATGGGGAACTTATATATATATATCATGATATTTAAATACATTTTAATGTATTTTTATATCAAAATTAATTTATATAAAAATATACATATATAATTATATTTATAAATTTTTGTTTATATATATATGCAAATTAATAAAATTATATATATATATATATATATATAATTAGCCATGTTTTACAACACTGGTAAGAATATCACTAAAATAGAAATGTTTTCTTAAAAACATGGCTAAATTTAAAATGTATATGTGTTATATATATATATACATTTTTATATATATGTTTTCATATATATATATATATATATTCATCAATTCAGGGAAAGGGGATACATTACCAATAAAAGAATGCAACACACATATGCAGGGAAGAACTCAGCGAAAATCAAACTTGAGACTCCATCAAGACCCATAGGGGGAGCTACCACTGAGTTATACCTTGAGGGATATATATATATATATATCCATGTGTGTGTTTGTGTTTATATATATATATATTATAATATTTAAATATATATTAATGTATTTGTATATATATATATATATATATAATTATAACATTATATATATGTAAATTAATATAATTATAAATAGTGGTAAAAAATGTCACTAAAATAGCAACATTTTCTTAAAAATGTTATTACATTTTAAATTTTCCACTTTTTCTTAAAAACGTCATTAAATTATCCATGTTTTCTGGAAAATGTGGATATTTTTAAATTTAGTGGCATTTTTAAACATGGATAATTTAGCGATGTTTTTAAAAAATGTGGCTAAATTAGTGATGTTTTTAAAAAATGTCCCTAAATTAGCCCATTTTTCTGGAAAACATATCTATTTGTAAATTTAGCGACATTTTTATACATGGCTAATTTAGTGACATTTTTTATAACATGGATAAATGAGCGACATTTTTCCAAAACATCACTAAATCTAAAATTTTTCACATTTTTAATCATTGTTAAATTAGCCACATTTTTTAAAAATCATGGCTAAAAAACGTTACTAAATTGCTATTTTTTACAGATCATACAATGAATTGAATGGAGTCATGCCAAAGGAAGAGTAGAATATATTTTTATAATCAAACTCAAGTAATGAAAAATGATTCATCCAAGTTCCAATGAAGTCAGAAAATAGGCCCACAATATATTCCCCAATGTATTTATGGTTTTCTTTGACTACCTATCCATATAAGGATAGAAAGCAGTGATAAAGAACAACTGGAATCCCATAGAATGTTGAAATCCTATAAAAACTCTTGTGGTGAAACAAGGATATCAATTAGAGATGATGGTCCTTAGTACCCCATGAAGACACTCATCCTCATCCACATACTTCCTGAAAAATACTTCCACAACACCCTACGCTCTAATTGTCAAGAAGTGGGAAAATTTCATTAATCTGTCCATAATCACCTAAATAACATCACATCCACCCATGGATCATGGTAGAACAGTGAAAAAATCCATCGACATGTCCTTCCATTTCCACTATGGGACATCCAAAGGTTGCAATAGATTACCCGAAAGAAAATGATATACCTTCATAGGATGATATAACAAACACTATGATACAAACTCTTCCATTAACCACTTCATCCTAGGCCACCAAATCTAACCACTCAAGGCCTGATACATGTTGGGCCCACCTTGATGAACAACCACAACTAAGCTATGGAACTCATGAATATCCTCCTTACACTTTACTAATGGAATGAAAAACCACCCCTAAAACATCATATGATGTAGATCATCCTCTGAAAATCCTTATAGAGCATCCTCATGGATGATATTCTCCCACATCACATCAACATCAGTTTCTTTCCATTGAGTCTCCTCCACCCACTATATCAAGGATGATTACACTATCTTTTGAAATATGAAACCTCTTACACTAGCCTTATCTACATTGAGATGCAATATAGAAATCCCCTCTGTCCCTCTCTAGACATCTCTAAATTCTTAAACAATACCTCCCCATGAGATTCTACTTAGATCATCTACAACCACATTTCCCTTCCCTAGTGTGGAAGAGATTGGAAAATCATAATCCTAGAGAAACTAAATCTATATCTATCATCATATATCAAAATTCTACTGAGAGAAAATATATATCAAGATTTTATGAAATATGAAGACCACAAAGAACTCACTGATGATGCAATGTTCCCACCACATTAGGGAAAAATCAAATGCTTCCAACTCAATACCACGGGTTACATAGACCCGTGAGATATCACTATTCTATGATACATTAGGACACAATCCAAAACTATATTGGATGGGTAACAGTTCACCTTAAACATGGCCACCATCCTCTAGATACTGAATCATGGGTGAACTGATCAACCTATCAGTTAAGTAGTAAATAGCTACATGACACTAATTACTCCATAAAAGGATTAATGATTCCTTTAAAAGGATACCAATGGGACCATGGACTTAGTTAATTCAGATATAATACATTAATAACACCCCATAATATTATAGAAACTATTGATAAATGAAACATTCTTCAAATCTTCCCAAGAAATATCTACCTCAATCTTTGATGGGTCCACTGCCAGTCCCTAATGAGAAACCACATGTTCATGAAAGTGTACCCATAAATCCAAAACAAACACTTGGATAACATAAAAAAATGTTGATGGTGTTTAATAACTTGAAAACAACCCAATGGTGGGTATAATGATCCACCTATGACCTAAGGTATATGGGAATTTAATTGATGAATAAGACCACATACCAATCCAGGATCTCATGGGACATGGAGTTCATGAGTCCCACGAAAAAAATTGGGGAGTTCATGATAGAAAACGACATAACCATGAACTCGAAGTGCCTATATAGACATTATAAGAGAGTCTTAGACATATTTCCCCCTTCATCCTTATATGGTGTTATCTATAACATTTATTGATCTTCATAAATCAAATATCTCCCTTAAAATAGTCAAATAGATTTTTAATCCTTAAGAGAGGGTAATGGTTATTTAATATCACCTGGTTCTACCACCGGTAGTCTATACACAATATAATACTATATCCCTCAGGGCATTGGTTGAGTGGTTCACTGGTTGGGCCATCTCGCAGTCTGGAGGAACTAGAACATGATCGAGTCTCGCCAGACTTAGAAACTGTTAATATTATGAATAGGGAAATTCAATGCCATTTTCTTAGCTTGGTAATGTGTGGCACACACTAACTTGGTGGATCCACTAATGGGCCCTGGCGTGAGGCACATTCACATGTTTTTACTCTTTGGAGGTGGTGTAGTGGTAAGGGATAAGGGTCATAGAAACAATGTTTCTTTAGAGGTATGGGGTTCGAATCCTAGGAGCCCACTCTTGAGGGGATATTCACTTCCCACTTTCTTCTCACCTTGTTGGTTCACATGATGCTAAATAAGATGGGAAGAAGGGCACAAGACACCTAACTGACATATTTTTGTGTCGAATCATCATTGTTCAGGCTATCACTCCATGGGATGATTTTCCATCTCATCTAGAAATGGCTCCTTCCCGACTGGGGATATCTTTAGAGTGATACCTTCATAGGGAGGGTTTTTTTGGGGTGGATGGTTCAAAATGGACACTTTTAGGGGTTCCATTTTTCAAATAAGAGAAATATAATACTATTTCTTATCTTCTTGGTTAATAATAGGGGTTCTCCCCATAGAGGAATAATAGGATAGATAAAGCCCTTCCACCTCAAATTGTCAACCAAAATCATCAAATACCATTGTATGTAAGGTGCTATCTAATAAGTATCCATAGAAATTGGTGAGGTACTAGATTTCAACTGAATCCTGAACTGAATAATAAAACAAGGGGGTAAATCCACAACCTCATTGGGGAAAAAAATCCCGAAACTCCACTATGACTCTATAAAACTCCACCACCCATGCTTCTACCAATAACAATGAAAAATATTCAAATTTATACTATAGTGCATCTAAATATCTAGACCCATATTATTATCCCACTTTTCAGCGAATGCTGCATGCTGGACCTCCTCATTATATAACACAAATTTCCACTAGAATCAACTGATAATTGTGAACACATAATACAACGAGTTGATGTCATGGAAGACATAATATAAATGAATATAAAGTAGGAATACATCCCCAGATGATTGATTCTACCCCATAATCATCTCACAACCATGGAAAACATTAATTGAACTCATCTGACCTCAAACTAACATAGTAAACACTAATGGAAATGGTACCCTCCCCACTTTGTGTCATAAGGCATAGAATAAGGTGGGTAAAACTAAGGAGTGTGACACTAAATAATAAAAAAAAATCAAAAATAAACATTGAAGATAATAAAACAGTACCATGGACGATCACATGTCCCTATGTTACTGGTAAATCCATAGCATGAATTTTTATACATACAGATCTTCTTCCATGATTATGGAGACCGCCTCGACGACCGCACTCAAAACTATGTCCTTGAGGGCGAGGAACATATCAAGGGTGTCCTCTACCAGCTTCATCTCTCTATATCATAACATAAACCCACTTCCCTTACCACTGATATTTACACTAATTAAACTGCTGTTGTTGGGGATGATATGGAACTTGGCCACCCACACCTTGCCGATCCTTGAAGATAGTTACCCAACTGGAACCATCAATGACCATACCTCCCATAAGTATATCATAGTGGTAGAAAGCCTCTAATATGAGCACAAGTATTATTATCACAAGTGAAATGGGTGGTAGAACACTACAAATTCATATTCATATCCAGCCCAAAGTTTGTCTGTAATGACCTGATATTTTCAATCCTTTAAAATATATACTATGTTCTACAACCTGTGTCACATTATAAACCCAACTTAAAAAAACAAAAAATATTAATAATACATTATTAATAAATATATAATAAACACAAAAATGGAAATTCATTACTATTTATTACCTTTTAAGGTAAATAATTAAAATTAGTTAATATTAGAAAGTGTATTTTAATAAAAGACAATTAATTTATATTATAAATTTTATTTTAAAAAACATAAATATAAAAATATAGAATTTAAATTTAAAAAATTAAAATTAATTTTTTAATTCCTCACAAAAAACTAGTTTAGGATTAATTTTTGACATTTTTTGGAAATAATTATTTTTTAGGTGAACAATTAAAACACAGATTTTACCAATATCATCCCTTTTATGAAATTATTTTATTATATGAATACATTTAAATATTCTGAAAATTTTTCACTATATAATTATATATTATAAGGCATAAAAAAACATTTTAAAATACTTTTTTTAATTTATAAATCCATGCTCAACATTTTGAAAATTTTTGTATCATTTTAATGAAAACCGTTTTTCTACTATTTGGTTTACTTATTTATAACATGAGGCAATAACGATTTTGATTTATTTTATTGTTAGATAAATAATATTTTATTTATAATTATCATTTAATAATCATCGAAATCAATGGCATTGATAATTATATTCTAATCATAAATCTGTTTGCTTAAAAATATTCTTTTTCAAAAAACGGGTTTTTACATATTACATGTGCTAACGTTAAGATTAATTTCCATAAAAATAGAAATTTAATTTGATAAAATTATTACTATACCTGAGATAATAATGTTCATATTATCTAATATTTCCAATTTAATTTTTAGGTGTAAAATTTAGATTATCAAGGTTAATGCAAATTAACACGATAATGGTGAAGATGTTATTTTAACATCAATGTTTTATTAATATCAAGAAATTTTTATCAAATAAAATAAATTTAAATAATTTAAATAAATAATTTAATATCTTTTATAAAAAAATAAATAAATATATTAACACTCATTTAATTTTTAATTAATACTAAATAAGTATAAGAATCCCTAATGGTCAATATGTCATTTTTCTACTAAAAAGGGTTTTCAACCCAATATTTGTTTTAATTTAAAAGGTAACTATATATTAATAATAAATTTAATTGGATTAAATAGAGGTTATTTTTAGTTCTAGAACAATAATATTTTGTTATATTTTCCATGTTATATTTTTGATAAAACAAAAAATCACTTAGTTAAAAAAACTAGTTGCCCAGTTTAAAAGTAAAAGTGTAAAATATAAAAAATTAATCCTTAAAACCTTATAAAATGTTTAAAAAAATTTTGAATTTTTTTTGATGATTTATTGACTTAAAAATATAAAAAATTACACCTTTTCTCTTTTTGAGACATTGAACCTTGAATAATGTCATGAAATTATTAAAATACAAAGGGTGTTTCTCAAAGTTCCATTTTCCTCTATTATAAAAGGCGATAACATACACCATTTAAAACACACACATATCCATATAATTACTCCTTTAAACTAATAAATTTTACTCACACTAGGACCTTATCCAACAAAAATAGGCCTATATTCACTCATAGTTAGCATAATCCCTCAATTTCTAATGAGTTGCCAAGAAAAAATCAAGCCTCCAACATACGATTATATCCTTTTTATGTTTTTATTATTAATATTACACTTACAAATATATTATAACCATAATAATATTATGAATTAAGTATATTTAGTATACTTATATTTTGTTTCATTTCTGGTACAACCCTTATTTATCCATTTCTAACCACTTATAAAAACAAAAGAACACTATTAGTGCATTGCATGAACTACCGCCTCCAAAAAGCAACATCGTTTTTTTTCATTATCACTATTAATAGTTGGTAATAATAATGGTAATGATGAATAAAAATAATATATAAAATATATTTTTTATTTTGAAATTTAATTTTAATATCCACCTTTACCCCCTCTCACACATTGTGAAACTGGAACACTAATTGTGCATATGTGGAGATTACCACCTCGATGATGAAACATTTTTAAGTTTTCATCTAGATTTTCATACATTATCTAAAAACCATAAAATATGGTTCAAAATCATAAAAAAATAAAATAAAATAATAATAATTATTTTAATTATTTCAAATTAAAACACCTCCTTAACCATACTTTCCAATCAAGTTAAAGCATGTTCAAGTTTGGATCAGTTCAGCCACAAACATAAACAATTCTATAAAAATCCATTATGGATGAATATTGAAACATTAAAACTAATATTATTATATTATAATAATAAAATAATTATTTTTATATTGTTATTTAAATATCATATTTAATATTTAACTTATTATTAAAGTATCATTTTTTTGTTCAATAAAATCACTAAAATAATCCAACATCAATTCCATTTTTGCTTAGTTTAACTAAAATGAATATGGAATAATATAAGATCATTATAAATAAATATAAGACATAAATTAAAGTATCTAAAATGATATATAAATGATGGTATTTTTTCCAAAGTATGGGTAATGATATCAGCCTTATAAAATGCACGAAAACGGTTGAAGGTTTGAACACCCGATGGTTGAAATAAGCTATATCTAACCAAAATAGCTATAATTAATAATTATAAATGAGTAATATTAAAGTTAAAATATATTAGTTAGGTTATTAAATATATTACTATGCTATCTATGTTTTTCATTATGGGAAGATAAAGTGTCATCAACTAAGCAAGGAAATAAGGTAAGGGTTTGTTGTCTCAAGTTCACTTTCGGTGATGCATGATTTCATGTTTCACACCTATTGATCTTGAATATGATATATCTAATACCATATTAATTTCATGAATTTAAAGTATCATTATTTAAATTAAATTTTAGTTTCCATATCATATTATCCCTTTGTGTTCCATTTGATTCTTATGATACCATTACTGTAAGTTTCTGTCTCAATTTCCTTTCAGTGAGACATGTTTATATTACACAACATGTTTACATTTTTATGGTGTAATTAACACCCCATTATAATTTTATAATATTATTGTTTTATATTTAATGATACTTAATTAACAATTTCATGTTATTATTACCATGGGGTTTTGATTCAAAAGTTAAAATGGTTGTAATGGGTTTTCATGAATCAAATATTTTTCATGGACCATAAAAAATTCTCTTTGACTATAATTTTTTAATATAGATCTATTATATATTATGATGATGTTATATTATATTTTAACCTTATTTTATGGGTAAAATATATCTCACATAAAATTATTCTACCATTTAATTCTATTATTTTGTTAAAATATGTTTTTTTGTTAAGAGTAATTCTCATTTATTTTAATCGATTTTCCTTACCTTTACATGTTTTTACTTCCCACCAATGTTTTTCTTTACATAGTGGAAACTTAATTTTTTTAATTCCCAATGATCCTTTTCTCCCAATTATTTGTTTTTAAAAAATGATTTCATAATCTTATTAATGAATTTATTTTTTAAACAAGGTTATTTCAAAATGTTCTAAAGTTTTTTTAGCCTTTCAAAATAAATGGTTTTATCAACGAATCCATATTTTATTCTGATAAAATATATATATTTTTCAAGTTTACATTATTAAATATTCTTTTTAAAAGTGAAACTTTTTAAATTATTTTCATTTTCCCTTTTTTAAAACTTTATGTCCTTTTCAAGTTTCCATTATTAATGATAATTTTTAAACGTAAATGTTCTCAAAGTATTTAAACTTACTTTTTGAGGACTTTATGTATTTTTAAAGATTCCATTATTAAATATTATTTTTAAAATTAAATTCTTTCAAATTATTTTCACTTACCTTTTTGAAAAATTTATATATTTTTCATGTTTTCATTATTAATGATTCTTTTTAAAAGTAAATGTTTTCCAATTATTTTCACTTAACTTTTTGAAAAAATTATTTATTTTTTGAGTTTCTATAATTCGATTTTTTAAAAGTAAATGATTTAAAATTATTTTCACTCTTTTTGAAAATTTTATGTCCTTTTCAAGTTTCCATTATTAAATATAATTTTAAAAGTAAATATTTTTCAAATAATTTCACTTACATTTTGAAAACTTTATGTATTTTTCATGGTTTCGTTATAAATGATTATTTTTTAAAATTAAAAGTCTTCAAAGTATTTTCAAATACCCTTTTTGAAATAATTATATATTTTTTAATTATTCATTATTAAAGATTATTTTAAAAGTAAAATTTTTAAAATTATTTTAGGTTATCCTTTTTGAAACTATCATGTATTTTCAAGGATTATTTATTTGGAAATAAGGTTTTCAAAAATTTTCTATATCCCATAAAAAATGTTTTTTTGAAAGTAATTTTTACTTCATTATTTTAAAAGGTTTTTTGAATACTTTTCTATTTTCAATTTTATTTACACTTCACAATTTATCTTTCATTAATAGATATTTTAATTAAAATTTATATGTTATTATGATATTATTTCAAATTTTAAATGAGATTTTGGATGTTCAATGATTTTTTGAGTTCATATTATGTAATGTTTTTTCTATGTTTTAAGAAACCCATTATTTTTAATGGGTTATTTATGATATGATGTATATTTTATTTTATAGTGGCACACAAATGTATAGATTTTGAGATAGATGTGAATTATATCTTCCTCCAATGCATTGGGTAAATGATTATATCTCATGTGATGGAAATGTTATGTAAACAATTTAATGAGTAGATAAGTTCAAAAATGGTGAGTGTGATTGCGCTAAGAAATACTCATAATTTTACATGTGGATAAGTTAAAAAGTCAATTGGTTTAAAATGGGTGTGTATGATGGTGTTAATTTCCACTCATAATTATATGTGTGAGTAGGTTATAAAGTTATTGGGTTCATAAAGGGTGAGTGTGAAGGCGTTAAGCTATATTAATAATTTTACATGTAAATGGGTTGGCGAGCATCTAGGTTCACAAATATAAGAAATACAATGTTTATGATTGTGTAAAATTTTCAATTTTTTAATCATGTCATGCCATGATTTCATTAATTGATTTTATTTTAAATCATTTCTCAATTTTATTTCACACTCACATGTTTTTGGGTTTTTATATGTATTTTGATCCAAGTCATAACTCTTACACATACATTATATTCCACTCGTGATCTTATGATTCTTTATCCCTTAATGTTTTGGATCTAAAACTTTATGATATTTTTTCCCTTACTGAATGTCTAAGCTCACCCCTTCTCATGTTTCCATTAAAAAGTCTATAAAGATGATTATATCATGTGAGATATGTAGTAAAGGGTCTAAAGGAGTATAATTATGTATAAATGTTTGAAAGTCTATAAAATTAATATGTTTATGTATCTAATATCTATGTAACATTATAACCCGGGATCCACTTAACCCATGTCCTAAGCTGGTGGGTCACATGGCCTCATGCGAGCCTCCCCGTATGCTAGAGGCTACCAACTAGTGGTGAGGGTGTAAAGGTGGTATGGTGGGGAAACTATAACCTCATGCCAAAGTATCACAACAGATAAAACAAATAACAATCAATATCAAAATCATAATATAAACAATTAGAATCAATAAATTGAATAAATATAAATAGATAACTGAATAAGAATGTAGTGGAATAAAAAAATAACTAAACAACTGATAATATAACAAAATACTCTAAGGTAGTGTCAATACATGATGCATGACATGTTTTAATATAAAAGGGAATAGAGTAATTGGTATATAGTCATGATTGAAAAATTTTACATAAAGAACAAAGATGATCCATTTTCTTCTCAAGTGCAAGCTCAGTCCTCTGCTCCTAAGATAAATCTAAAGAAAAACATATCCAAAACCTATAGAAAGAAACTTTCCCTTACCTTTAGGTATATCGTTTTATGGGGTACTAAATGAGTCTTGAGTTGGGTGTGATATAAAAATATCTATAGGCCACCACCAATGGTGTCTACGAGTAATCCGAGTAGTGATCATAACTAAATAGTGTGAAGGTATAATGAATTGATAAAAAAATATGAATAAATGAATGAATAACCACCCAATCAGGTTCCTAAAGGAAACTTGGCAGGTCTACCTACTTCGGACCATAGCTGTGAGGAACATATGATCATGTTACTATATATATATAATTAGTAATAATATATATAGTTAAGTTCTATATTGCATCCACCTATATGAACCAAGTGCGTGCGGATGCCTAATTTCCATATACCTAGAATACTAGTGATGGGAGAGACCAGGGAGTAACTCAAGCATCCATAACCATTATAACAAGCCTAAAATATCATGTAATAGGTTATATGCCCTACATACCAAGAAGAGTGAGAGACGTTATGCAACAACACTCAAGATGGTGAGTGAACTGTCAAAGAAACACTCTAATCATGGTACATGGTGCATAAATACCATCTCCCATATAGTATCACTGGTGTGAGACACCATGAACTCAACACCCTATAAAAGGGAGTTTTATTTACCTCCTCACTCTACTCCCCTTACCATTGTACACAACCTATATAAAGGTGTATTGTATTTATAATTGGCAAGGGGAATTACCTCCAATCCATTTCTTTCATATATCCCACACTCATAAGAAATAATAATCATTTATAACATAATACATAAGGCATAACCTCTTATACACTCTATTAGAAAATTTTATTTATATTTAAAACATTACAATTTATTATAAGTATTTAATAAAGAAGAAACAATAGGCAGGTACTTTCCACCTTCTAATCATTCCATGAAAACCATTCATTTTATCAAAGGAAAAAAAACCAAAGCAATAATCCATTCCATTATAATCAATTCATTTAGTGAAGTAAGGGTAGTACATTATGAACAAACCTTACCATTTAAACCATAACATTCAATGTCAATTTAACTCATTAATCCATGATAAGTCATGTTATAAATATCAATGGGAAATTCAAGGTGTCATAGTCAAACAAGGAAATTGACTAAAAGGGGAATTCTAACTACAAGAGGGATAAACACCTAAGTGGTGCTTTGGGTTACATTTAATACACATGTATCACGGTAAATTTCATTTTTAAATTAACATGTATCTAGGTGCAAGGGTCAATTAGACATGAACAAATCAATATAATAGGGATGCTTGACAAAAGAAGACATGAGACACAATGAGAAAATTTATGAAACAATGAAACTAAATGGGAAAATAATGTGACCACCTACATCAAGTCCGTAGATAATGCCTCGATTGATATCTGGCTCAGATTCGAAGCAGGTCGGAAGATATCTGAGAAACAGTCCAATGCCTTGAAAATAGGGCAGATGAGCTAGCACCTAAATAGTGCATAGTATGGAAGGATAAACTCAAATAGGAATCTAGGGTGAGGATAGCCTTATCTTAAGGAGTCCAATGCTTCCTTTGGATTGAGGAATGAACACCATGTGTAGGAGTTATCAAAGATTCAAGGAATGGATAATTTTGAAGCTATGCAAGAAGAACAACAATTCCCACTGCTATAGGAAGAAGAGAAAAATGAAGAATAAGGTTTTAAGTTTAAAGAGGTGAAAAATGTCATTTCACCCCAAAATATCAAAGCACATGGTTTTTTTGCACAGTTTGGACAAACTGTGCACAAACTGTGCCCAAAATGTTTTTATAGGATATACCACACATAGTTAAAGTGAACTATTTTCTAAAGTATGTGTCAACCATATAAAATTACATTATCCCAAAAAATAATAGGTCTGCATGGTTGTGCACCTTGGCTCTCATGGTTTTAGACAAACTGTGCAACCTATATGTTCCTCTTTCTACAATAGCAAGGTTTCTGAAAAACCTTACGGCCTGGGTTTCATAGTATAAACTAACTATATGATCCAATTATTTAGCCCATTTTCTGGAAATATAGGCTCCAAAAAATCCCCAAATGCTCTTGGTACCTTCATTAGTACATATTACACCTTTACTATTATTAACCAAAGAATTAAAATTTAAAAACAAATGATATGTACCTTCATGAAAATTCAGAACTTTACACTCCAATACACCAAACATTTCAGTCTTTGGGACGTGTGACTATTTGTGTGATATATTATTTAAATAATGTGATTAATTTATTATTTAATTCATGTATATAATGGTTAGATTTAGTTGATATAAAAGAAGGGTTTGGTTATTTTTCTGATTAGTTTAGTTATTTTTGGATATTAGTTTAGCTACATTTGGTGTTAGGGTTAAAGAACCTTAGTAAATACCCTTAAGATGAGTCTATGTATAGAATGATATCCTAAAATATTTGTAAAGTCCAGATTAAATTCCTTTTACTTATAATACATCCATGTATAGATACTATAATTGGATGTGGTTTTGTCATAGATGCACCTAGGGGTAATAATCCTGAAAAGGGTTGGTCTAGATTTGACTCTATCATCTCCCTAATACATGATGAGTGGGCCTAATACTATACACCTAGTTTAACACTCCTAGAGATATGATTTGGTTGAACATATTCTCTTTATGAACCAATTTTATGGATTGATATCCAAGTTACATTGATATATTAGATGAGAAGAATATGATAACTAATCATAAAGTAAACTAGGTTAAACTAAGATTGATATTGGTTAAACTAAAGGAACTCAAGGCTAATGTGACAATATAAAAGAATAAGTCATTTTATGTTTGAATTCACTTTTATGATTATAATAATTCAATCATATTTTTTTTTCACTCATATAAACCCTTTAGGTTTTAGTAATGGACAAAACTAGAAGGAGCCATTATTCTGAATGAAAATTTAAAGATTAACTTGATTAGAAATCAATCAAAATTAGATCTGGAATGAGAAACCTTGTGATTAATCCAAACCAGCTATCAAAAAATATGACTAAAAATGTGTACATAGTATAATTCCTTAACACACCAAAGAAGATAAATATAAGGTCTCATGAAAGTTAAAGTAATGAATATGATGAATGAGAAAAGGGTCAATTTCATATATGTCAAAAAATATATAAATAAGAAAAAAGGTAATTTATTAAAGAGACTAAAAAATGATTTTATTGTGGTAAATGAGGATATCAAGAAAAAAACTATTGAGGGGAAATGAATTTTTCTGTTAAAAGGAAGAAAGAATATATAAATCATCTAAGGTAACCACTTATTATTCAATTTTTTATGTGCATATAACTAACACATTATCCAAGACAATTCACTAATCTAAGTATTAGTGAGGATGATAGGGATCTATAACCTTCTAGACCCAGAGAGTGAGGAAGAATGTATGGAAAAAATCACTCAAGGATTATTTTAGGTATGTTTTGGGTGTAATTGTGTTTGTTGACAAGGCCAGATGATTATGAATGAACATGAATGGTGTTTTCTAAAGCAGATGTTTAGAGTGGTGAATTTTCCCAGTGATTGACAATTTTTTTGGCCTCAAAATCAGGAGTTTAGTTTTTGGAAAAGGAATATTTCCATATAGTAGTGAATACTATGCATACCATGAAGTACAATTCATATATTGCAGAGGAGGTATGAAGAATAGTTCACAAAAGGGAAAATGGTTCAGGAGGAGGCATGAAGATCATGGGAGGCTTATGGTAAGCTAAATAGCTTATCATTATCAGAAAAGAGGTGGCGATTTGAGAATCCGTGAAGGGTGTCATTCGCAAAAATGTGATGGTGATTTAGGACTCTGAGAAGGAAGAAAGTCAGTATGTTAACCACATAGGGAAATAGTTCACAAAAGGAGCAGTACGTGGTGAAGGTGGTACCACATTAAAGATTTAGGTAAATCTAAAATTAGAATATTTTTTGGATATGTTTACCTATATAAGGAGTGATAATCCCATCATTAAGCAGAGAAATTTTCATAAGAAAACATATATGATACAAGAATTTGGTGAAGTCCAAAATTAGTTCACGAGGGGGAATTTCATGAAGGAGAAGTAGTTCATGGAAGTGATTCCGTGAAAGGGCAGTTGTAGAGAACTATAGTCCACAAAGGAAGAAGGAGATCTAAAGAAGAAGCAGTCCACAAAAAAAGGAATTCCATAGAAGTGTAAGTGGTATGCAGAAGTGGTATGTGGAAACAGTAAGTGGAAGTGATATGTGGAAGTAGTATGTGGGAGTAGTTTGTGAAGGTGATAAGTGGAGGTGGTACATGACATCAGAAGTAGAGGCGGTTTGCGGAATAGGTGGTCTACGAATCATATGAACTACACAGCTTATGGAGAGAGTATGTGGTTTGTTAAGGGAATTAAATTGTTCACAAAAGTAATTTCTACTAACTAACAGTATGTGGAAAAGTGAATTTCATTTATGGGTGAAAAGGAACATCAACAGAGCATCCATATAAATTTGACAATGCATTATTTCATGAAAATGAAGGGACCTACAAGTTCATAAACTATGAGTGGACCCCTTCAAAGAGATGTGAGTGAAGGAAGAGGAAGGCGATGATCTTTTCCACTAGAAGTGAGCCAAAGGAAGAGACATAGGGAGTGACCCTTGGGAATGCAGAGAGCAGACCCTAAACTATGTAAAGGCAGTGAACCTGGGCATAGAAGATCTTGCCCGAACAATGTAATTGGAAATGAGATTTAGTGTATTTGGTACATTGACACATCATTGTTGTATTCTCCTTGGATGTAGCCTAATGAGGGTGAACCAAGTAATTTTTGTGTGTGTCCTACACATTATTTCATTTCTGTTCATATATTGCCATAGGAGAAATAGAGAAGTGTGTATTGTTTAATGAATAAACAAGATCCAAAGGGGTAGTAGTTTTAATCTTTCATACCCTGATTCACCCCCTCTTAGGGTATTTGGACTAGTGGACATAACAAAGAACCCATGCAATTATTATCAATGAAGAGGATAGTTGTAATTAGGTTTCACTTAACCTCTACCCTGAATTAGTAGATATATTATAGTTATATTAACCTTATTGTATCTGGGTCATTTTCTAAGAAAATAATGCAACCAAAATCAATGATTTTTATTTTATGGAAAACATATAGTGTTATGATTATAATGTTTGTGGAAATAAACTTTGTGAAAACCATAATATCCACCTATAAAAAAATAAATTGACTCAATTTCTGAAATAGAATGGATAGCTTCACTTAGACTCAAAATTAATTTCTAGAATAGGGAAAAAACAAATCCTAAATCAAATATAACCACCAATTATTATAAGTATAATTATGAATTTTCTATGAAGAAAAATGAATCCTTCAATTGGCCTTATTACCTAATAATGATATATATTTCTTTGAAATGTTTAAGGAAAAATAATTTCTTTCAAGTATTCTCTATGATATTGAGGATCATATCTCATTGAGATAATATTTTGATTCATTTCAATATTTTCACCACCTTTAGCCATTTTTACAAGTAAATGATAATTAAATTACGAGGTCATAATTTATTTAAGAAGGTAGAATGTAACAACACAAGATTTTGGATCCTTTAAAATACATACTATGTTCTATAACATGTATCACATGCTATAACTAGTGTAAAAACACAACATATTAATAATAAATTATTAATAACACTATAATAAACACTAAAATGTCAATCCATTAATACATATTACCTTTATAAGGTAACTAATTAATACAAGTTAATATTGAAAAGGTTATTTTCTATAAAATTCATTTTCTCTATATTATAAATTTAATTTTAAAATGATAAATTTAAAAATTTAAAATTTTAATTTAATAAAGTAAAATTCATTTCTTGAATTAATCACAAAAAAACTAGCTTAGGATGTATTTTTGAGATTTTTTGAAAATAAATAATTTTTAGGTGAATAATGAAAATACCGATTTTATTAATATCACCACTTTTATGAAATTATATTATTATATGAATAAATTTAAAGTTTTTGAAAACCTTTTTCTATAAAATTATATATTATAAATTATAAAAAACATTTTAAAATACTATATTGAATTTATAAACCCATGATCAACATTTAAAAATTTATATAGTGTTTTAATGAAAACTGTTTTTTGATTATTTTTAAATTAATTATAACAAGATGTAATAAAGGTTTTGACTTATTTTATTATAAAATAAATTCAATTCTACTGGTAATGATTATTTTTAACCAATTTAATTAATGAAATTGATAATTCTTTTCTAATCATAAATCTTTTTACTTATAAATAAATTTGTTCAAAAAATGGATTTTTACATGTTACATGCGCTAAAGTTAAGATTAATGTCCCTAAAAATAGAAAATTAATTTGATAAAAAGAATATTATATTTGATATATTAATATTCATATTATTTAATATTTTCAATTTTATTTTAATGTGTAAAATATATATTATTATGGTTAATGCTAATTAGCACGATCATAGTGAGACAAATATTTTAACATTATTGTTTTATTAATATCAAGGAATTATTATCAGATAAATTAAATTTAAATGATTTAAATAATTAATATAATAATATTTATAATCACATAATAAATATATTGACACTCATTTAAATGTTAATCAATACTAAATAAGATTAAGAATCCATAATGGTCAAAATGTCATTTTACTACTAAAGAATCTTTTCTACACATTATCCATTTTAATTAAAAATATAATTTTATAATATTTATAAATTTAATTGTGTTAAATATATTATATATTTTTTTCCATAACATAATTTTTTTTTCATATAGGTTATTTTATATTTTAAATAAAATATAAAATCACTTTGTTAAAAATATAGTAACCTTGTTTAAAAGTAAGAGTAAAATGTAAAAACATAATGGTAAAAATCCTATAACATGTTTAAAAAATATTTTTAAACACTAGGTTGATCCTTGATAAATCAAAAAATATCCCACACTCCACCTTTTCCCATTACAGATACTTTTTCCCTTGAATAGTGTCATGGAATTATTAAAATATAAAGGGTGTTTCCAAAAGTGCCATTTTCCTCTCTTGTACAAGGAGATCACCTAAAATCTTTAAAACACACACCTATCCTTATAATTAATAATTTTAAATCTTCCATTTTAATCTACCTAGAATCCTATCCCACAAAAATAATCCCCTGGTCACTCATAGTTAGCCTAATCCCTTCAATTTCAAGGGAACTTCCAAGGAAAAATAAAGCCTCCAATGTAAGTATTATCTCCTTATTAAGTTTTTCTTCTTAATATTACACTTACAAATATATTATTGCCATAATATTATTATTAAATAAGTTTAATTATTATATTTATATATTTTTTCATTAATTTTACAACCCTTATTTTTCTATTTCCACCCACTTAGAAAAACAAAAGAACATTGTTAGTGCATTATGCGGACTCCCACCTCCACAAAGAGACAACATTTGTTTTTCATTACAACCATTAATGACTTGTAATAATGGGGAAAATGATGAATAAATATTATATATCTCATATAATAATGATTATGAAATATAAATTTAACATCTACCTTCATCCCCTCTCATGCGTTGAAAAATGGGAATGCTAATCGTGCGTACGTGAAAATTACCGCCTCCATGATGAATCATTTTTCATTTTTCATATAAATTTTAATAAATTGTCTAAACACATTAAAATATGATTAAATATCATAAAAAAATAAAAATAAAATCATTATTAATCTTTTATAAAGATATTATGTTAAAATAAAACACCTCGTTAACTGTACTCTCCAATCGAGTTAGAGCATGTGCAAGTTTGGATCAGTTTATCCACTTACATGAACGATGCTATAAAAATAAATTATGTATGAATATGGAAACATGAAAACTAATATTATTATAATATAATAATAAATAATTATATTTCTATGTTTATGTAAATATTATATTTATTATTTATCTTATTACTAAAGTATCATTTTTCATTTGATAAAATCACTGAAATAAGTCAACACTAATTCCATTTTCATGTAGTGTAACTAAAACAATTATGGAATAATATAAGATATATATAAATCAATAAAATACATATATTATAGTATATTTAGTGATACATACATGATTTTATTTTTTTCAAATGATAGGTAATTACATAATCATTATAAAACGTGCAAAATGGTTGAAATTTATAACACCCAATGTTTGAAATAACCTATAGAGAATAAATATTGCCATAATAGATAAAAATAAAGGAATAATATATAAGGTAAAATAATTGAATATGTTTATGATATAGATGAATAAGGTAGCTATCATTTTCTTATAATAATATAGAGTGTTATCAACTAATAAGGGAAACAAGGTAAGGATTTGTTATCTCATTTCACTTTCATTGAGGTATGATTTCTTATTTTGCACCTTTTTATATTGAGTGTGATATAGCTAAATCCATATTTATTTCATGTATGTTAAATATAATTCCATAAATTATAATTTATGTTCTATTTCATGCTATAAATCTATTATCCATTTTATTCTTTCAATTACATTATTGTAAGGGTTTTCATCTTAATTTCTTTTCATTGAGACAAGTTTATGTTATACACCATGTTTACATTTTTATAGTGTACTTAACAACCCATTGTAATATTTACATCATGATTTTTTTTGTATTTCATGATATTAAATGTTCAATTTTATGTTATCATTCTCATGGAGTTTTGATTCAAAAGTTACAAAGGTTGTGATGGTCTTTTATGACTCAAATATTTTCAGTGAGTCATAATCACTTTTATCTGACTATAATATTTAAATATTTATTAATTATAACCTATTATAATTTTATTTTGTATTTAAACCTTATTTTATAGGGAAATCATGTTTCACACCAAAGTCTTCTACCTTTAGGATTCTATTGCTTCATTAAAATGTGTTTTGGTTAAGAATAATTATCATTTATTTTAATAGAATTTCTTTCTCTATACATGTTTTATCTTCCCACTAATGTCATACTTTCCCCAATGGAAATTCAAATTGTTTTAAACCTCAATGATCCGTTTTATCAACTTTATTCATTTTAAAACAATGGTTTCATCATCTTTTTAATGATGTGATTTTTTCAACATGTTTATTTCAAAAGGTTCAAACTTTTGTATACCATTTAAAAATGAATGGTTTTATCATCCAATATAAATTTTCTTTTGATAAAATTAATATATTTTTTAAGTTTACATTATTAAAGATTATTTTTAAAATTAAAATTTTTAAAATTATTTTTACTTTACCTTTTTGAAAACTTTATATTCTTTTCAAGTTTCTATTATTGATGATTCATTTTAAAATTAAATGTTTTCAAAGTAATTTTACTTTCCCTTTTTGAAACCATTATGTCATTTTAAAGTTACCAATATTTTTTTTAAAATTAAATGTTTTCAAAGTATTTTCACTTATCTTTTTGAAAACTTCATTTCATTTTCATGTTTCCATTATTAAATATTATTATTAGAAGTAAATTGTTTCAAAGTATTTTCACTTACCATTTTCAAAACTTGATGTATTTTTAAATTTTACATTATTAAAGATTTTTTTTTAAAATTAAACATTTTAAAATTATTTTCAATTTCATTTTTAAAAAATTTATTTCCTTTTTAAGTTTCCATTATTAAATAGTATTCTTAAAATTAAATGTTTTCAAATTATTTTAACTTACCTTTTTAAAAACTCTATATCATTTTAAAGGTCTGGGTATTAAAATTAAAATTAAAAATTAAAAATTTTCAAAGTATTTTTACTTCCCCTTTTTGAAATCATTATGAATTTTTCAATTATTAATTATTAAATATTATTTTAAAATTAAAAGTTTTCAATGTATTTTAGATTCTCCTTTTTGAATCCTTAATATATTTTCAAGGATATTTTATTTGTAAATAAGGTTTTAAAAATTATTCTATTTCCCTTCAAATTAATATCGTTTTGAAATTAATTTATACTTCATTGTTTTAAAAGTTTTATTTGAAAACATTTTTATTTTAACTTCTATTTACACTCTAAGCTTTATCTTTCATGAATATATATTTTGGTCACCATTTATATGTTATTATGATATTATTTCATTTTGAAAATGTGAGTTTTGATGTTCTATGATTTCTTGAGTTCATATTATGTGATGTTTTTGTATTTTTTAAGAAACCATTATTTTTTCTATGGGTTATTTATAAGATTATGAATGATTTAATTTCATGTGGCACAAAAAAATGAATATTATGAGATGGATGATACTTATATCTCCACACAACTCATTGGGTAATGTATTATATCTTAAGATATTTAAATTTTATGTGAAAAATTTAATGAGTATCCATGTTCATAAAGGGTGAGTGTGATTGAGCAATGTTATAATCATAATTTTACTTGTCTATAGGTTATAATGCTTTTAGGTTCAAAAATGGTGAGTGTGATGAGGTTATGATCTACTCATAATTATACATGTGAATAGGTGAGAAATTCACTAGGTTGAAAAATGGGGAGTGTGTTGACGTTAAACCCTACTCACAATTTTATATGTAAAATAGTTGGAGGGTAGCCATTTCACAATGATAAGAAATACTATTTTTATGAACATTCCACCTTTTCAAGTTTCTTACAACTTTATGCCACGATTTATTGATTATGCTATATTTTAAATCATTGTTCACTTTTGTGATATACTCACATGTTTTTGGTTTTTGATATATATTTCGGGCCAAGTAATAACTTTTAAACATACTTTACATTCTAGTTATGATCTTATATTGTTTTATTAGGTTTTATGATTATAATTTATGGTCTTATGATCTGTTAATAATGAATTTAAGTATTTATCATGCTGCCTTTCATGTTTATGATCTTAAATTTTACGATATTGTTTTTTCCCTTACTGAGCATATAATCTTTGTCATTTATTATATTTCCATTCCTCAGGTTATGAATATGATTATATTATGTTATATATGTAGTAAATCTTTTAGAGTATCATGATTATGGGGAAATATTTTCAAGTGTATAAAATTAAGATGTTTATGTAGCTAATATCTAAGATAGTAAACCATTCAGTCTCTAGGATGTGAAACTATTTGTGGGATGTATTATTTAAATGATGTTATTAGTATATTATATAATTCATGTTTATAATGGGTCACTTAATTGTCTACCCAAACACATATGATCACCCACCTACATTCTCTTCTCAAGGAACCCTAATGAATCCCCTTTTGATATAATCCTGACCAAGTATGCATCCCCCCAATCATGTCATCCTTCTTTTGTATGTCCATGTAAAATGGAAATAAAAATAGAGTGACTGCATAATGGATAATAGGATTAAGCCCATTCTTTTTTAATTATTCTCTTATCTCTTCTTTTAAAGACATGTCCTCAGAAAAGTAAACAAGGTCCTTAAACCTGATCTTGATCTCCAAAAAACATAGGATTCTATAGTGAAGGGAGAGAAACTCCTACCACTTATCCACCCATATCATCAATGATAGAAAAATAGTATTAAATTTCCTCTGAAAATCATCCCATGGAAAATATTCCTCCTTATTATACCATAGATAGGGGATTTTCCACTATCACGATGCTCCACGCATCTGAATAAAGGACTAGAGAACCTAATACTCAACCCAAGACCAGATCATACAAAAATAGATATAGAATGTTCTCTCTATACAGACCAGTGTTTTTCCCCTTATAATTAGCCATTAACAGATGTAACACACAAAGGTTTGAAATTATATATTTTTAGTTAAAACCAAAGGTGTTGAATAACTTTCTTCACATGAAATAAAAAACCAAAACAAATAGTGAAACATTATATTATCCTAAAAATGTTGTTATAGAATTAAAAGGTATAAATAATAGGAACAAAATTATGAAATATATATTTACATAAAAATAAATTTCATTATTAATTCCATGACATTGATAAAAATTTTATTAATTTATCTAAATAACTAACAAGAAAAATTTATTCTTTAAAATGAAACATTTATAAAAAATTTCTTATTATGTTTTTTGAAGAAAATAAATATATTATGTAAAAAATATATTATTGATATGAATGAAACATTAAAAGAAAATTAATTTGAATTTATAGTAAATAATAATTATAATAGTCAATATTTTTTAAAATGATATTTTCCTTTAAAAATGATATTTTTCTTTAAAAACAATTTTCCTTATATTTTTACATTTCTATTTAAAAGTAAAATTCTCATATTTTATAATTTTAATTTGAAAAAATAAAATTTAATTCTATATTCATCATGATGATATTATCATACATTTAATTTTCAAATATTTTTTGAAAAATATTTATTTTTAGGAAAATAGTGAAAAATAACGTTTTTACAAATACCATGACTTTTATAGAATTATTAGTACATAAATCTGAAATAGATATTTAAGAAACCATTTTCTACAAAAAAAATTATTTTATAATAGATATTGTAAATTTGAAAAAATTTATTTTAGTATACTAAAATATGTTTTATATTTTAGAACTTAGGTTACACTATTATCTAAAATTTCATTTAATACATTATAAATGTATTATTTTAAAATTAATTTGTAGAACATATAGAAAGTGAAAATAATAAAATATATTTAAAATTTATAATTAGAATTTACATATAATTTAATAAGGGAAATTTAATTTTTATGCCTAAAAACGAATTACTTTAGTAAAAACTAGTTACTGTAATAAAATACAAAATGTTAAAAAGGGTGAACCAAAGTGTCAAAATACCCAGCATGTTTCTAATTGATTGGTAGAGGTGTGGTTAGAAAAAGACTTATTTGCAAAAAAAATTTCCATTATGGAGTCATATTGACATGTAAAACAAGTTGTCACTTTATATTAAGATGAAGTATTTACAAAAATGATATTCGCACCACTAAAAAAGGGGCCTCTCACCACCCCTATAAGACTAGTCACAAATTTCAATTTCCTTGTGGAATTATTCACAATTTACATTTATATTGAATAATATTTCAGTTAAACTAGCTTATAATCAAATGAATTTATCCAAAGTCTTCTATTTATACACAATAATCCAAGGGTAGATCAAAGTTTAATGAAAAGGTTAGGGGGGAATCCCCTTTTTTAAAAGTAGAAAAAGAAAACAGAAGCCCCTTTTGAACTGGGATAATAGAAAACCCATTACAGACATGTAGGCCTAGAGGCACATAACCTTAGAATTCAGTGGCCCAAAATCCTAGTGAGACAAAACCCATTAAAAAACAAAACCCCAAAACCCCAAAAATCCAAATCACATCCATCCATGCAAGAACCTCCCATGAAAAACCACCTTATATAGCGTCGAGCCACCCGAAACAACCGCCTCATCTAGATGGAGGAGCCAAGGTAACCATCTGAAGCCTATATCATCGCACCGAATCTCCACCGCATCACTAGTGACATCCAACAAGAGCCACCCCATAATCTATGAACAATTATCTAAGGGAATGATGCACATCACCACAACCACCCTGGATGTCCTCCATAACCCACCTTCTATCGTGATGCAAGAACCCCCAAGGACTACCAATGTTGACCAATTCCGACCAGATCTGGTCTGAAACAACAAATTAAGCTCATATCTGACACACCAACTTCTAGTCAAGGGACCGATGCTATCAAGGATGACTGAATATGCCTAAGACAACCAATCCTAACTCTAACCGTCACATAAATAAGCCCAAAACCGAATCTTACACCAATGAGCTCGAAGTCGAAGCTGATCGTCACACCACCGAGCCCGAAGCCGACCGACGTCGTTGCATATCTCCACCAGGGAAGCCAGAGTCCCATGGAACGAACTTCTGAACTAGATCTAGCTTTGAGGACTAGATTTCCAACAAAGACCATCACTCTAACCAATGAGGGCCCACCCAAGACTGGAAAACTGTGGCACCATCGCGACACACATCTACCGAGTACCATCGCAAACCATGACCAAAAAAGAATCTTGTTTCATTTTAATTAACCACTATATGTGGATGGTTTAAATGTTGAATTTAATAATTATAAATGGAATTTATAAAATACTTATTATTTTGAAAATATAAACCATAATATATCCTTCTCCCATTCTATAGAAAACAAAATCAACATTTATGTATACATGCACACTACTGTCTCTATGGAACAATATATTTTATTTTTCATCACCACCTTTCATGGATGGTCATTTAAATGGGTTTAGTGGATAAATATTAATTTTTTAAAATTAAAAGAAATCTAGTAAGTCAAATTGTAAAATCTATAAATAATACGAGAAAAAAACAATCATTGTAAATTCAATGTTCTAAAATGATCATATTAAGATGAAAAGTAATTTATTCATAATATGTAATAGGTTTGAATCCATTACCTATTATTATAATTTTTTAAATTATTAATTAAAACTTTAATAAAATATAACAAAATATCATAATGCTTATGTAATAATTAAATTACAATTAATTCACTTCATAATCATGATTTATTATTGTATGTTTGTATTTGGGTCTGCAAACTTCCTACTTGAAAAATGACATAAAATAATATTTTTGATGACTCTGAAAACATAATTTCTAATTATATATGATATAAAAAAGTAAATTATTATTTTAATTTGGTTCTTTAATTTAAACATTAATATTAATCTCATTAATTAAGATACTAACATGTATTCATTAAAAATAACCAAAACATGTTCATTATAAATTTTATCATTAAGTATTATAACCAAAATACCCATAGAATGAAATAATAACATTATAAATAATTATAATGAATCAATTTAAGTTCCATGTATGGGTTGGTAATGATGAACCTTTTAATAATAATGAATAACAACACCATTATTTCAAAAGTAGTTTAAAATGATCAAGACTGATCACATATGAAATTCAAAATAGATAATAACAATATAATATACATATAGAAAATAATTATAAATAATTTTTATAAAAAGTTATAAATTAGAATAAGGTTCTAAAATAGGTTACTAATATTGTTATTTTTTCATATAGGATAATCAAGTTCATTAGTGGATGTTAAGAATTGAGGGAAGGGGTTCACTGTCTCAAATTTGACTACTTCAAACATCATTTTTACTATACACAATGATATATTTAATATTTTTTGATTAATACCTAATGAATTTATTTTAACATATTTATATTATTCATGGGGTTTGAAGATCCATATCATGTTCTCCCTTTAAATGGAACTTAATTCAAAATATATAAATGTTGTAAGGGTTTTTGTTAACTCAACTCCCATTGTTAAGTTATAATGCTTCATCATGAACTCCATTAATCCATGATTGTGTTCATATACCCCAAACTTTTATTCCATTTTAAATTATATTTCATTTTAATGTAAAATTACCTTGTAATTAAAATCCCTTACCTTGATAAATTTTCACTCTTGAAAAGTATATCATTACTGAGAATAATTTATATCCTATATAATGACAGTTTCTGATCTTTGTGAATATTTTACATCATGAAAATGATATCCTTTATATTTTGAAAACCAATTATGTGTTATTCAATTTAAACTTCACATTTATATTTTCATAATTTAAAAAAAATTATTATCCCTTTTTACTATTTTGTTTTCAATAATGATACTTTAAACAGTTTTCCTTCCATGATCATTTATTTTATTTTCTACTCCACATTTTTTATATAATAATTATGAACTTTCAAGGATAAATTATTGAGGATTATTTTTAACATTATCTTTTTTCAAAAAATTTCACAAAAAATTTTAAAAAAAATCTTTTGGAAGTGATATGTGACTACTTATTTTATGAATGTGTTAAAAACCTTTTCTAACAACAGTTTTATGGTTTCACTTTAATTTTCCTCTTTAACTTAAAAATATTTATTTCCATGGAAATTTATTTTATTGAATTACACTATAAATCATCTTATACTATTTTATTGTATTAAACTCATAGTGAAAGTTCCCTAACTTTGTCTTACCTCACCACCCACTATGAATAGGTATAAAATTTATTATAATGATTTTCTTTTGTGAATACCATATTATACATTTCTTGGATTCAATTATGTTCAAATAGATTCCATACATTTATTGATTGGTTAAATTATCAACTTAACCCTATACACTTTATCTATATAGTGAAAATATAATATGCTCTATTTTCTTGATTGAATGGTATTTACCTTGAGAGTTATTTAATACAAGTAGATAATTATATAGTTTCCATTAGTATATCATTAAAATATTATTGATATAATTTCAAAACATAATTACATTTGAAAAGGTTATGAGACCCATTTTCATTCAATGGGATATTTATGATATGGTGAATGATTAATTTCACAAGGCACTCATATTTATGGATGATGATGGGTGGAGTCTTATATAACCCTCCAATTCATAAATTAAGGTGTTATATATAATTTGATAATGAATAATGAATATAATTGGATTTTTTCACAATCTACAGTGTATCCAAACTTATGGTTTTTCAAATATTAATGGTGGAAATACTTAGATATTTTTTATAACATAAATTGTGGGAATGATTGATATTTCATAGATTGTTTTATTATGTTTGTGAAACATCACTAAAATTTCAATTATTTGAAATATATTCTAAATGTTAATGATGTTCCATGATCTAAATATATTCCAATTTATAATGTTAAGATTTATTTTTTAGATTTTTATTATATGCTTATATGCCATGATTTTGATGATCTTTCTCAATCTTATGTTCTTATTCCATGATACTCAATTCTCAATTAGGTTTTATGATTGTCATTTACAGAGGCATGATCTGTTATCATATATTTATCCCTTATTCACTTTTATATCATTTTGATAACCTAACCATTATGACTAGTTAATAAGCTTCCCTAATTAATAATTTGATTCCACCCCTTTTATATGAATCCTTTTCCCTAGGATAAGTAAAAAATAAATACATATGATATGTTAAGAAGAGTATATTATATAGAGAAATCATGGGGGATTTTGAATTCCTATTATAGATTAATATGTTGGTTATATATTAGAATAAATATCCATTTGTTGAAAGATAAATGGTATTTTTTAGTTAATGTTTTTTCTAAATTATCTAAAACTATAAACCTAAAAGATCATGGAAATATATTATGATAGAATCTTTGTTTTATGTCATGTAATTATGAGGTGGTAAAATTCATGAACTATCATAGTTACTATCAGAGAAGGATTTTGAAAACCATATTGGTTATGATGCTAATTGAGGGTAATTTAAGGGTTGATAAGTTAAGGTTGACAATAATTTCAAAGGCATTCAGTAAGTTGAGGTAATATTGGATATTTTAGGGATCAAGATGTGAGATTTTTTTTGAAAAACCTATAGATAAGTATAAGGGATGTTTCTATATATAATATAACTTCTTGAAATTTTGGTAATGTTGATATTGTGTTTTACTACTATAATTTAACTCTTTTTCTAGATACTGGAATGTGGATGTGGATATGATACAAATTCACCTAGAGGATATCACCTTTAAAAAGTGTAGTTTAATATAAACTCAATCTTCTTTCAAGTGAATGATGAGAAGGATTATTACTACACTCTTAGGTAGATAATAAAAATGGATATTTCTTAGTTAATTACATTATATTTATATAAAATTATAAAGGATTTAATATATTACAGAAATTTGGTTATGGAATATAAGAGCATCCAACATAAACAAACCTATATTGGATTGAGAATGAATTTGGTTGAACTAAAATATAATGTAATAATTTCAAAGGGTAATATATTTTGAGGATGAATTTTCCATATGTAAATATAATTTTATTATGGTGTTAATTTTTCATCACTCATGATTAACTCATTTTGGTTTTAGTAATGGATGAAGCTCAATGGAAGCGAGTTAATAATGGTTTTCTTGGACAATGAATATATTTTCCCATTGAGAAACCTATTAGGATAAGAGTTTAAGTGATAACCTATTTAACTATTTTGAACAATCTATCATGAATTATGATTCAAAATGTTAAAATAGTTGAATTCCTAATCAAAATTGAAAAGAAAATGATGATGTATCATGGGAGTCAAGGTAATGAAAATGATGAATAAAAGAAGTTTAAATTCCCTTCATATAAAAATGTTGGAAGATGCACCAAGGGGGATGTCTTAAATTTACTGAGATATGTTTTATATATAGAAAATGAGGTAATATAACAACATGTTTTTTAGGGAAAATGAAGAACTATATTAACACGATGAAGAGAAAATATATGTTTCCTATTCACACCTAATTATTAAAGTAGACACCGCATTTGAAAATATATCTTGAATCATTCCTATCTTATAGATTCACCTAAATAACGTTATTAGTGAGTGATAATTAAAATTGATAGGATGTAATTTATTTAAGGGTTGAATGTAACAACCTGATATTTTAAATTTTAAATTTTCCTTTAAAAAAATTCTGTTCAATATCCTGCTTCACACAAAACACCAAACCAAAATGAATTATAGAACATTATATAACTTTTAAAATATATTTATTGAATTATTTAGTAAAAATAAAGGTATCCAATTTATGGTATATATATATATATAAATAATGGTAATAATTAATACTAAGGCATTGATAAAAATTTAGTTATTGTAGTTAAATGACTAATAATACTGATTTATGAATTAAAATGTAAACATTTTAAAAAATGGATGTTTATGTTTTTTAAGAAACAAATTATGTTATATATAAAATATATTTTTTAAATGAATGATATGATTACACAAATTTTATTAGTAATTTATAGGAAATAAGATTAGAAATAGTTAATATTTACAAAAGGATATTTTTATATGAAAATAGTTATTATTATATTTTTATATATTTATTAAGAAGTTAAATTCTCAAATTATAAAATTTTAATTTGAAAAAATAATCATTATTTAAATATTAATTATGAAAATATTAGTATAAGATTTTTTTACCTTTTTAAAACAATATATTTTTAGCTAAATAGTGAAAAATACCGTTTTTTCAAATACCTTGAATTTTATGACATTATTATTATATAAGTCTGAATTTTCAATTTTAAAAATAATTTTATAGAAAAAATATTTATTTTATGAGATAAATTTTAAATTTATAAATATTTATTTTGGTTTACAAACCTATGATTAATATTTTAGAACATAATCTATATTATTCTATAAAAATTATTTTAGTATATTATATAATTATTATTTTAAAATAAATTTTGATAAATTTTACAAAGTGAATATATTAAAAAAATTAAAAATTAAAAATATAAGTTCCATATTATGTAATAAATACCATTTTATTTTTTAGCATAAAAAACTAATCACAGAAAAAAACTACCTACTATGGTAAAATACAAAAGGGTAAAATAGGTTAACTAAGGGGGTAAATGGCCTAACATGTTAAATACATGTTTTTAATTGAATTTTTGTGGTGTGGATTTAAAAAAACTTATCCCCACTCCATTATTGTTCATTTTTTAGTTTTATTGAGATGTGAATCATGTGTCATCATTAAGTTAAGATAAAATATTTACAAAAAATTCATTCTCGCCACTTATAAAAGGGGCCTTGAAGAACCCATTCATGAACACTCCCAAGTTTCTATTTCCTATTTAAAATAGTACATTTTTACATTATTATATAATCATATTTTACTTCTATTACCTTTTTTTTTTAAAATAAGTTATCCCAGTCCCTCTATTTCCATGGAATCATCCAAGGAAAGATCAAATATTTCAACATAATTATTAACTTTTTTCCATCTTTGTGTATTTTATATGATTCCATTTAAAATAAAATTTACAAATAATATATTATGAATTCAGTATTTATATTATAATTTTTTTTCTATATTGGGAATAACTATTATCCACCTTTCCACTTTCCCCTTAAGAAAAAAACGACATTCGTGTATGTGTGGGGACCACAACCACCACAAAGTGTCATGTTTCATTTGAGTTCCACAACATAAATGGATGGTATAAATGTAAAATTTGTTAAATAAATATATTATTCATAACATATTTATCCTTATGAAAATATAAACCATATTATACCATTATTTGATTCTATAGAAAAAGAAATCGTCATTCATTCGTATGTGCGGACTACCGCCTCCATGAAATAGTGTATTCTATTTTAATCACTACCTTTCATGAATTGTTATGAGAACAAGAATAATGGATAAATATTATATTTATAGAATACTTGGGACTTTTTAAAAAAAATTGTACAACCAAATAATAATATGAGTATAACATGATCATTGTAAATTATATGCTCTAAAACAAGCGTACTAAGTGGAAAAAAATTTATTCATACTATGTAATAGTTTCATATTTATTACTAATATCCATAAATCTATTCATTTATGATTTAAAACATTAATAAAACCTATGAAAAATATAATTATTCCTCATTAATAATGATATTACATCTAAATAACTTCATAATCATCCATTAATTATTATATATTCATGTTTGGTCCGGTCTAATCACACAATTTAACAATGATATAAAATAATATAATTGATGACTATGAGAAAATAATTACTGATAATATGTGATATATATTATTAAATAAGGAATTGATTTTGGTTATATAATGTTAATATTAATATTATAATCATTAATTAAGATACTAATGTATATTTATTAAAAATCACTGAAACATGCTCATCGTCAATTTCATTTTTATAGATCATAAAAAAACTTCAATTAAATGAAATTTTAATATTATAAATTATTATAAAAAAATTCTATTACTAAAACATCCCAAACTAGATGCCACTAAACTAGTTCCTCAAGCCAGTTCTCCACAGGGCCTCAAGCACACCTCTCTGTATACCAGAGGCTGCTAAATAGCAGTGAGGGTCTAAAGGTGGTATAATGGAGAGACTATACACTCATATCAGTGTAAAAAGATGGTAACAAATAGATAAACTAAAACAAGATCATGCTTTAATAGTAAATGGAATGCATTAATAACCTGAATGGACATGTCATAAATACAACATTGATCACCCACTGGGCCATTCACATATACAAGAATGAAATAAATAAATAAAAGTAAAAGTATCCAATACTATATCTGAGTCGAATCACATACCCGATCTCCACATACAAAATATGATCTATCTTATTTGATCCATCCTGGGACTCATCCCAACCTATGCCTACAATCAAGTAAACATCTTCTTGGGTAACCCATTGCAATGTCAGCCTGAGATGGGTGTGAGTACAAAAAGCAGTAGGGCACCACCAATGCAGTCCCATACATTGCTAGTAAAATTTAGTTTATGTATATATTAGCTACTATGTAGGATTAAAATAATAATAAAAGAATAACTAATTTTTGAAAATAAAAGGAACATGTCCAAAAATGATCATTGGTTCCATGATCCTGATTGTCTGGATGTATGTCATCTTGTAAAGGTATATATATGCATGTATATATATATCCCCATAAATATATATATAAATGAACTCATATAATTTTTATAATAATGGAATTAAAATATAAATAACTCAAACCACAAAAAATCCATGGATCCATGATCTAGTCAAATGGACATCCTATGAGAGGCCACTGAGCTAGATGTTGTACCACTCAAGTCATGTATAATTAATTCAATACTTGGGTCCATAATCCCAATGAACAAATACCTACTTCGTCTAGCTCAAAAAATGTATTCGATAAAGCTATGTCACCACAAGGGAATTAATGTCTTATCCTTGGGATCAATCATACTAACCTCCAATCACCATAGAGAATGATGCCATATACTGATGATTTTTATGAAAAGATTGCGCTATACCAACCGTGACATATGCCGAATGTATCATGTATCAGACCTATGAGGGCTAGGACCCATAGTAATTGACCAATCCATCCTATTCAAGTACATGGAGATTATCCAAAAAAAAATTAGTATGATATAGACCTACATAGTCCAAGTCATATGGTGATAAACTAGGGGACCTATATCTAGAGATATGAATGTATAAGGAATTATCATGCAACATACTTTGATCTTTCCCTTTAGTTATATACCGTAAATAATCATACCTAGGGGTATTAGGTGCCATACCTAGACTCCCTAGTATTTTTTACCATTATAAAATAGGTTTCATACATTGATAATAAGTTGGTTCCATACTGATATACATAGGTGATATACATTAATAAGAATTCAGTGACATACCTATATAGAATAAGTGTCAAACTTTTATAATAAGTTGGTGTCATACTGAGATGTCCATATACATAAATAGGGATTAGAAGCCAGATCCCAAGAAGTACCATTGGGCATCTAAAAAATTATATAACAATCAAATATATTGCTCATAGGCAAGATCCTAGGAAATATAGATGGTAATCCCAATAAAAATAATACTAGAAAACTGCATCGTGTTTAGAACGTCGACTAAAAACCAGAAATCACCTCTGGTATTCAATGCTGCATCATTAGTAAATAGGTGAATGCTTAATTAAAAGTGTGAGGGTGGATGAACACCTAAACCAAACACTACTATCACAACCCCTTGGGATTACATGTTCAGTACGAGTTCTATGGTGAAACCCGATACTATCTCTATGAAAACCAACATACTAGATCATGGTCGGCCTAGAACTAGACACCCACTAGGTCCCCTAGATCAAAACACTAGAGAAGAATCCTAATCGGGATCTCCAATGTCTATAGTAAATAGAGGCATCCTTCTTGGGATACTCTAAATTAGTATATAATAAAGGCATCCCTCTCAGAATCCTATAAAGAAATAAGCATAGTAATCCCATATGGGATCATCAATGAAGGTCACAACCTCAAGTCATTGGATAAAACTAGTGTACTGGGGTTGTTTGTGACCCTGGGCATTTATCCAATACCATATACCCATTTAATTTAATTTAATAATTCATTAGAATGAATTTATAATAGGGGAATCACCCTTATAGATTAACCTAAGAATCCATATGATACCATAAACATGTATAAATACTAAAGTGTAGGTACAAGAGACCACCAACCTTTAGGTATATTTTCATTTATTTTCCAAGTACTGGAAGCTACTACCAAGTCCTGTCTAAGATTATCCAAGTAATACTAAACCTGTCTCACAATCAGGCCATAAAAATTAATTAATGATAAAAATTATAATTAATTAATTAATAAGACAAAAATATATATTAATAAATAAAAACAAATTTATTTAAAAGAGAATAAATCTCAAAATTTCACTGGCTAATCTCATCGCATCGAAATGATGACCTAACACTCACCAACAACAAGCAATATTCCATCAAGATCTAATCGGGTAAAATACCTAAGAAATAGTGTCAAAAAATCATCCCAACAATTTAATTTAAAGAATCTAAACTTTATAAATTCATTACGATGGCATACATCTTCCAATTGGAATGCAGTGAAGTGCATACGACATGTTGATGAACCCTCTTCCATGGCAGATTGAAACCCCCAACACCAGTATCTAATTCCACCATGCTTTGGTGGAATTGAGACCAAAATACCTAAACAAAGAATCCTAGGTTAGAGTTAGAATAAAAATACACAATGGAGGGTAAAAAATTTGAATAATTATCACAAGGGTTCCAATGTACCTAACAACATATGATTCTGACCAAAAAGAGAGGATAACCACCCAAGGGAAAAGGAGGAGAGGAAGGGTGCACCTGGGTGAGCTTCTGGAAAAAGGGGGAAGAAAAGGGGGATTCTTTCTTAAAACCCATAGGGTAAAAATGTTCATTTTTCACTTTTTAATGTTCTTCATGGTTTGGCATCACGATTGGAAAAACAATGCACCAACCATGTGATTGTCACTGTCCAATCACCAACCCCATGCACATTCATGTTTCATGGTTTAAAATACCATGATATAGATATGACATGTGTATATAATAAACTATATACACCTACATGGTTTTCCCTATCTTTTTGTATGCCCCCCTGTTCGTACACCTATACAAACTAGTCCGCGCAATTTTGGTCACATGGTTAGCACTAACTATGTTCCAACCATGAACCCTCTTCTATATTTTCCCAAAAACTCTAGTTTTAGGCCCAAAACCCCTAGGACACTCCTAAAACCTCCAATATACAATAATAATTCCAAATTTAAAAAACATAATATATAGGCACTCCAACATTTTGAATTCCATTCTGAATCTCTTATCAATATTTGACCAATCCAATAAACCAAAAATTCAAATTCCATCTAAAATTTACGAAATAGAAAAACATGGGTTCTTAAATCCTTCTCATCTTAGAACTTATCATCCCCAAGAATCCCTAGTGGACAATGAAAACATTACCCAACCTACATGGGTTATATATTGTTTGATTAAATGGTTGATTTGTGTTTCCAAATTCCCATTGTACTTATAAGATTCATTTCAAACATACAGTACCTAAGTTGTTGAAACTTGTTTCAATGCTCAAAACCATCATTGTAAGTATAAGATGGTTCTTATGTGAGCCCATATATCCCAAGACATGATCACAACATATTATCTTCCATCAACCAACCTATGGTGATACCCACCATGGTACTGAAGTACTACTTCAAAACCAATCCGTAGTACCCCCACCATCTGATTTGATCACAAGAACACATTCTATGTTTCATAGTGACACTTAAAATTAATTTATAAAACTACATGTGAGGGGAGTAACATAGGTCCTTGATTTTATCATAACATTAAAACTCCCATAGACCTAGCTCAACATGGTTGCACCAAAATTTCCTTGAAAGGTCCTTTCCAACTCTTGAGCTATACCTGTCTCTTCCTGACGAATCACTAAATTAAGTACCCTACCAATCAAATAAAACCATTAGATTAATTTCAAGTATAACAACCTAAAGTATACTACACCCAATAATTATAGGCTCTCATTACTAATGCATCATCAAATTTGATTTCTACAGCCTTGTCCCAAGGCATACTGAAATTGTTCTGAGCACGCTCACCAAAGCCTGTACCTGACTTTTGATGTTGCCTCCTGACAAAAACATCTTCAAAAGAAAACCATAGTCATGTTATAACACTAGAATTGATGGAAACCTGATCCACCAC
This sequence comes from Viscum album, assembly GCA_963277665.1. Lineage (NCBI taxonomy): Eukaryota > Viridiplantae > Streptophyta > Magnoliopsida > Santalales > Viscaceae > Viscum > Viscum album. Next base: position 1,509,794,101 of record OY728161.1, read on the forward strand.
CCATGGATTATCAAAATATACACCGGGCTTAATGCTCATATCTGGATCTCAACCAATACCACAACCGAACCTGTATTTGAAATTTATCCAAATTTTCAACAGTACATGTTTCAATTACTAAATGGAATACTAGTAACAAACCACCATCATATTATTAGTCTCATAGTCCCACAACCATTCTAACATGATGGTCTCCCTCTTATGATCGATGTCTGGCACCACACCCTTAGAGAATCCTTATCATGACATTAATGAATCAAAATCCCATTCCCTATATCCCATTATCCATCTAATCATGGAAATAATAATTTTCATGGCTAGAAAAATGATAATCCTTGACTGTCAACTTGTAACATCTAAGCATTACTCATTTCGGATTCCAGAGAATGATTTTCCCAACAACCGCTGAATTTAATCTCATGACTAGTGTCACCACCCTCAAATGGACAATGGTGCACTCATCACTATAAATATTACCATATAATTCTCATCGAGTGAAACCTCAACAGGTTAAATCATCGACCAAGAAAGATATTTTAAAATAGAATAATCCTGGCTTATAACTTATGCTCTCTTAGTGTTCTCAAGATGATTTCAAGATATAAAAATATCATCACTAACTATAAGTAAACAAAGATTTTATAAAAAGGTGCATATCTCTCTCTCTAATAGTCACTCACATAAAAACATGATATACTTTCCTTTAACCAAATCCTGACACCACATTACTTGATAATGTGTTTCCAGGTCTAAACACTCATCAACCATCCCGTGGAACCTGATTAATTTCCTAGGTCTCCTCTATTATAAAGGTATATTCATCATTATAACCACAACTCCTAAGAAACCATTCCCATGAAAAGGATTTGAAACCATCGTTCCACATATCGCACATAGCCATCCACCGATTTAGGATTTAAATGCTACCATGTATAATCAATGCATTCTATCATCACTCAAATCAATCTCCCTCAAGTTTTCCATCAGAAAGCTATGTTGACTGTGCTACCTGGAATGTCAAAGTCATTAATCTTGGAGATCCCTTAGAAATCCTCTTAAAAATTGGGAACCTTACTCGTGTCATGATTTATTTCACAACCACCCATCACCCAACGTCATTCTAATCATGATCATAAACCCATGATCTTAAAACATTAGCAATAGTGGAAAAACTGGTCAATAGGTCTAGACACTCCAACAGTCCTACCTTTATAAGCTGGTGATGATACCTAAGAACCCTAGGTTTTTTTAGAAATCCAAATGCATCAACATTCCAATATCACAAAACCCAATCACTAACCATGCATTGGTATAAATCGAGCATTAAACATAGCTCCCTTAATAAATTGTATCTATTAACTTAGGCTATCCTAGATTATAGTTTATGTTTGATCAAAATGAAATGTTGACCTATAAGTGTTTGAGTCAAAAATAAGGGCCTCTGGGTCTCCCACCTAGCCAGACTGATCAGGTATCACAGTTGGGCCACATGGTCTAACCACCTATCCCAAAAGATCAAATCTCTCTAAGGGAGGAAAAGATAACACAAACCTATAAGGGTTAAAAATGTTAACATTGGACTATGCGAGCCATGATACTCTCTAAACATCTTCACAAGGACTTCTATCTAGTGGTCATAATGCCAACATAGAAGAGATACTAAAATAAAACTCATCAGTAATCCATATACAGTATTACCCCCTCAAGGTATAGTTCACCAACAAATTTTAGGTATCTATCGACATCATACAAATAGACCCAACTAGATAACCAAAAATGAAGGTCAGTTAAGTAGAATGTCATTCCAAGACATAAAGGAAAAAAATATTTTGTTACTGACACCTTAAATAACTAATCCTAAGAAACAACACCATACAAGGGGTTCAACATTTGGCCATCATATTCCCTATTGACTTACTTGAGTAAATGAGCCTCTCATGCATGATGACTGAGTCACCATCCCCACCATCAAATGTATCACCATATATCTACATATCCAATCATCATAAGGATATATATATATGAATTTTTTCCCAATTGGGTAGAATTAGACCAATAAACTATACAAGAAAAAAAAATTTATGTTTTTTTGAAACTTAAACAATTAGAATATGTTGTCAGTAATAATCACACACTATCTATCATATAACATGGGAATCATATGTTCCAAATATGATACATGATACACCTATTTATTTTACTATATAAGTGTCTAAATCAATAACTATACTATTTATAATAGGAAAAGAGCTAGTAATATATCAATTAACTCTCTTCAAAAGGCTGATATCCATAGATCCATTATAAATAATAAAATTCACACAAAATTTGTGTAGCTCAAAGATGGAATCATATACAAATGTAACATAATAGATTAGAATAGAAATCCAATATCATTGGAAACCTGGACATCTTACTAGAACAAGTATTCTTGACTCACCTGTCCTATATCTATCATAGGTTCCAACAAATTTTTAATAATATCATCTACCATATCCCCAATAGTAAATAAAAAAGAAAAGAAACCCTATGATACCAATTTTTAATGTCCCAACCTGGATGTCACTAATCTAGTGCCCTGAGCCGGTTCAAAACAAGGCCTCAAGCATAACTTCCCATATTCCAGAGGATAATAACTAGAAGCATGGGTATTAAGGTGGTAAAATTGGGAGACTATACCCTCATATCAGAGTTACACAAACATAAGAAATAGATAAACTGAAATAGGAGCATGCTATAATATTAAATGTAATGTAGTAATGGTCCAAACAGCTATGTCATACATACCAAATGGACACCCACTGAGCCGATCACATATATTGGAATGAAATAAATAAATAAAATTACAAGTATCCACTACTATCTCTGAGCTGCATCACATACCCAATATCCACATACAAAACCAAGTCATCTTGCTCGATCAGTCCTAGGCCTCAGCCTAACCCATGCTTATAATCAAGTAAATATCTTCTCGGGTACCCCAGTGAAATGGTGGTCTTAAAAAGGTTTGAGTACAAAACTTTATAGGGCACCACCAACCTGTTCCCACATTTAGATAGTAAAATTTAGTTTACATACATACGATCTACTATGTTAGATAAAAATAATAATAAAAAATGACTAATTACTAAAAATAAAATAAACAAGCCCATAACCGATCCTTGGGTTCATGATCTCAATTTTTTGGATGATGTTTCATCTTATAAAAGTATATATTTTCATGTATATATATATCCACACACACACATATATATATTTAAGTACTCAAATATACATTCATATAAGAAAGTAACTAAAACCTAAAAAACTCAAACCATGATAAATCCTAAGAACCATGATTTGATCAACTGTATATCCTATGAAAAGGAACTAAGATGGATTTCATATCAATCAAGACATGTATAATTAAATTTATCCTCATATCCCTAATCTCAACCAAAAAATACATACTTTGACAAGTGCCAAAAATGTATCTATGCAAGCTATTTCACTATAAGGGAATACATGTCCTAGCCCTAGGATCACCCATACTGACCTCAAATCACCACAGTTAATGATTTTGTATACTGATGGGAAATTATGTAAATATGGAACTAAACCAAATAAGGTTGATGAGGGATGCATCATGTATCAATACTATTGGGAATATGACCCTGGGACATTGAACAAGGCATCCTATTAGATTTCATGGATCTCATCCATATAAAAATCATCATAATATAGACCTACATGGGCTAGGTATGAAGGTGATAACCTAGGGAATCTATATCCAGAGATATGAATGTTTAATGAAGTCACAGGTTCTATAACTCGATCTTTCCCTTCAATTATATATCATAAATAATCATACCTAGGGGTCATAGGTTCCATACCTTGACTCCCTATTTGGTTCCATAACATTACACAATAGGTTCCATACCTTGATAAGAAGTTGGTTCCATACCACTATACATAGGTTCAATACCTTAATAATAATTCAGTGCCATAATGATATAAAAAAGATACTTTCATAATAATTATGTGTCACACTAAGATATAGATATATAAATAAATAGGGCTAATAAACCGGATCCTAAGAAGCACCTATGGGAGTCCATAAAATGATATACTAATCAAATAATTGACTTATAAGCCGAATCTTAGGAAGCACATATGGGAATCCCAAAAACTATGAAGCACCTCTAGTAATAATCACTGCATCAACAATAAATAGGTGAATTCATAATTACAAGAGTGAGGGTGGCCGAATTCCTAAACCCACCATTACTTTCACAACCCCTTGGGAATACACATTTGGTATGGGTTCTAAGGTGACAACCGTTACCATCTCTACCCAAACCCAACATACTAGCTCAGGTTCGGTCAAGCACTGGGCTCCCACTAGGCCCTCCAGATCAACAAAATGGAGAGGAATCCTACTAAGGATCCTCAAGGTCCACAATAAATAGAGGCATACCAATTTGGTTCCTCTAAGTCAAAATATAATAAAATAATCCATCCTAAGATCCTTAAAAGGAATATGAATTGGAATCCCATAGGGGATCCTCAATCAAGGCCATATCCTCAAGTAATGAGATGATTCAAGTGAATTGGGGTTGTTAGTGACCCTGGGCATTCATCCAATACCATATACCCATTTCATTTAATTACACAATTCCTCGGAATGAATTCATACAAGAGGGTATATCCCTAAGAGACGAACCAAACAATTTTTATAATAATGTAAACATGAATAAATACTAAAGGGAATGTATGAAGGACCACCCATCATTAGGTAGCTTTCCACTTATTTTCTAAGGGATGGAAGCTACTTCTAAGCCCGTCCAAGCTCATTCAAGTGATACTGAACCTGTATCACAACTAGACCATTAGAATTAATTAATTATAAAAACATTATAATTAATTAATAAAACCAAAAAATATATAACTAAATAAAAACTAATTTATTCAAAAAGAGAATAAATATGAAAACTTCACTGGAAGATCATGCTGCATCAGAATGACAACCAAAAGTTATCCAAAATAGTGGTACACCATCAACCTCAAATCGGGTAAAATCCATAACAAATGGTCCAAAAAAAATCACCCCATAAATTTAATTAAAATAATTTATGTTTTAAAAATTCATTGTAGTGACAAACCATGAAAAATCAGAATATGGAGTAGTGAAAACAACATCCTGAGTCACCCTCTTCCAAGGCAGAGAGAAACCCCCGACAGTGGTATTTGATTCCACCATGCTCCAATGGAATCTGGACCAAAATCCCTAACTTGATAAACCTAGGTTATTGGAAGAAGAGAAAGTACACAACAAATGATAAAGGAGTTGAAGACATACCTCAAGGGTTATAATGCACCTAACAGTATCCTATTCCATCATCAAATTGAGGAGAAACAGCCAAGGGAAGGGGAGGAGAGGAAGATCATGCATGGGGGAGCTATTGGATGAAAGGGGGAAGAAAAAGAGGGATATCCTCTTAAAACCTGTAGGGGAAAAGGTTACATTTTACACTTTTTAATGGGCTGCACGGTTTGGCCGCACGACTGGACAAACTGCACACCAGCTGTGCAGTTGGAACTGTCCAAGCACTAACCCCACACACAAGCATAACATAAAGTTTAAAGACTATGTGCCAGTCATGAAACATGTATGAAATAAACGACATACAACCACATGGGTTTCCCTATCCTACCACACGGTCTCCCCATCCCATGTTCCTGTACAAACTGGGACACACAATTTCATCACCTGGTTAGCACTAACCATGCCCCAACCATGCTCCCTATACTGAATTTTTTTCAAAAACTATGGTTCCAGTTCAAGAACCCTTGGGATACTCATAACACCTCCAATATACAAACCAATTCTCATTCTATATCTAAAAAACATCATTTAGTGGAATTCTAACCTTCATAATTCTATTCTAAATCATTGATCAATATTTGAATCATCCATTAAATCAAAAATTCAAATTCATTATGAAATTTACATCTCATAAAAACATGGATTCTTACAAGTAACATGTATGTTTTTGGAATGATGACAATCAGGAGAAAAACAAATAAAAATACCATTATAATGAAAATTGTTCAAAATAAACATGATTATTCACACCTGATATTAAAAGTTGATGATAACTAACTAATATACATATAAAGAATAATTATAAATAGATTTTATATTATATATATATATTAATAAGGGTTTTAAATAGGTAATTAATATATTTATTTTTGTTATAGTGGATATTTAAATTCTTCATTTGGATTTCAAGAATTAATGTAAGGGGTTAATGGCCTCAAATTTAATTTAGTGAGACATAATTATTATTGTTAATGATGATATATTTAATATGATTTGATTATTTCCTAATGGTTTTACTTAAAAATATTAATTTAATTTAGGGGGTCTTAAGAGCCATATCACGTTCTCTCTTTAAATAAATATTTATTCAAATGATACCAAAGTTGTATGTATTTTTGTCAACACAAATCACCTTATTGAGTTATAATACTTATTTAACTTATTTATTATAATATTGGTTTCTTATAATATAATATTTTATTTCATGGTAATTTATCATCCTCTCTGATGAAAAATGATTTTTAGTTCTAATATTTTACTTTTATAAATTTATTTCTTAAAAAGTATACCATTTTTGAGAATAATTCTCATCCAATTTAATGATGGTTTCCTATAATTTTATATAGTTTCCTTATTACCAATGTTTCCCTTTATATTTTGAAACCTAATTATGTGTTATACTGAGTGACCATCAAAATTATCTTTTCTACTTTTCAAAAAGAATCTTTATTATCCCTTTTTATGATGTTTCATATAACAAAGACATTTCAAATAGTTTTACTTCCATGGTCATTTGTTTTATTATCCACTCCACATTTTCATGTAATATCTACTATATATTTTCAAATATTTAATATTTAGGGTTTTTAAAGATAACTTATTTTGAAAGTCTTCACATTAACATTTCCAAAATATATATATCTTTTGAAATTGATCTGTAACTTCTTCTTTTATAAAAATGTTAAAAATGTTTCTTAAAAACTCTTTTATGGTTTCACTTATATTTTCCTCATTATCTAAAAATTATTTATTTATTTGGAAATTTAATATCATGAATTACCCTCTAAATTCTATTATACTATTTTTTGGGATAAATCTCATAGAAATCCATCACTATATTTTTCTTACCTAACCATCAACTATGAATAGGAATATTTTTTTTCTAATGCATTTCATATATGATTAATTTGTTTTCCAATTAATTGATTAAAGGGTGTTAAATAGATTCCAAACATCAATTAATTGGGTAAATTATTAACTTCACAATATTTCCTTTATCTATACAGCATAAATACCATATAATCTATTATACCAAATCAATGGTATTTACCTATAATGTTAATGAATGTCATTGGACTACCATTTATTTTCCATGAATATATCATGTTAGATTATTTATGGAATTATGAATGTTTTCATTTTATGATTCCATTTTAAAATAATTTAAAACCCATTTTATTTCCATGGGGTTTTATGATATTAAGAATGATTGATTTCCTATAGTGCTAATATGTATGGATGTTGATGGGTGGTTTTATATATCACCTTCCAATGAATTAGCTATGGTTTTATATCTCATGAGATAATGAATAGAAGGAATACATGGATTTGTTAACATTATAATGGGTGGACATAAATAGATTTTTTTTCAGAATTTATAGGGTGAGCATGCTTGGATTTGTTCACAATATAAAGGGTCAGAATGATTGAGTATTCTCACAATTTTTTCTTATTCTTATGTTTTAGAAACTTATCCAAAATGTTACTTATTTCCATGTATGATAAAATTTTATGATGTTTCATGTTTAAAATATATCTCACCTTCTTAAGTTATGATTTTATGTTTTTTTATTCTTACAAGCCATGTTTTTTATGATCATTATATTGTCATATTTTCTTATTCTATGATCCTAAACACTCAATCATGTTTTATGATTGTTAATTATGATCCCATAATCTTTTTATTAGATATTTTTCACGTATTCAAGTTTTTCATTCATTTTTATGATCTAAATGTTTTGTCTTGTTGATAACTTTATCATTCTGAGTTTTTAGATCACCCTTTCTTATGTTTCCAATTACCTCGGTTATGAAACAATTATTACAATTGATGTGTGTTGAATAGTATCTTGGTTAAAAAAATTGTGGTAGAGGTTAATTTTTTGTTAATGATTAATAAGTTACTTATATAGTTGGAAAAAATATATTAGTTGAAAAATACATTATTTTTGTATGTTAATGTTTTTTGATATTTTAATAAAACTCTAATCCAAACATGCCATGGGAACTTATTATAATAAAATATTTTCTTTAAGACGTGTAATTATGATACGGTCATGCTTGTGGGATATTGATCATGATAGTGGAACTCACCTATAATATTCCTCCAAAGATCATCCTCCTTAGCCAGGTTAACCCACCAATGATCAACCATGTCATCCTAATGATCCTAAATAATCTATACCATTCATGGATGATAACCAACCAACATATCTATAATAAAGAAACTAAAATAAAAATCCTAATAGAACAAAATTAATTTCATCATGTTTGTTTAAGTAGAATAATTTTATTTCACTAAAATCACCACATTTCAAACACAAGTGAAACAAATAATGATGCATGTACCTCTCCTAAGTCTCTAGCCTATATCACGCACCCTGATAAAAAAGTTTTGTCTGTTTACCAATCTATATAGTCCTCACCAATTCCTAAATCCAAACCTAGTCCCATATCTCGACCAAAAATCTATTATATGACTCTTTAATGACCCCCAAATAACCCATCATGGATCTCTAGTGAAGATGAGTGTAACCTCCATAGTCTGAATCCCATAAGTCCCAGGTTAGTGACTAGAACTGAGGGGATAAACCATACATATTTGAATAATTACCCTAATAAAACCTAGTAATTCCATTGAAATCCACTGATCAAAAAAATAACATAAATAAAAAAGATCCAAAATAATTTCACAATGCATAAAAAATAACATAAAAATATAAATATGATATAAAAGACAAAAAAAACTCTTAGGAAGTGACATTCAACAATACCAAATCACCAAACTAGTACTATCCAACCAATTCACTAATATTTATAATGAAATAAAAAAATAGTTTATATATATAGGATCATACCCACGACCTCACATGAAAATGTGGAAGGAGTAAACTAATTAATCAATGAAAAATTTCATAACCAACAAGAACCAATTTGGTAAACTTTTAATAGACCTCTCCAAGGATTAATCACAAATTATCACATCAACACATAATGAAATAGTGTTTAAGAATATAAAAAGTGGGTCCCATATAACCACTTCACCATTTTTTATCTCACACCCCAAAATAAAATTTCCTCTTCTCCCTAACCCATATATAGTCATGATATAGGACATTATGACTCTTAGATAGTATAGTAAAGAATTATGAACACAAATTACATCAGCCTCATGCCCTCCTACAACTATGCATGACCTCTATATAATATTGTCTCATCCAATACCCCATAGGGTATTTTGGTGAACCTATACCATAACCACATCTCAATACCCTATATGGTCTAATATTGCACCAGTACAACCTCATCCATACCCCATAATGTCTGCCAATACATCACATACCCATCACCACACAACTACCCCATAGGGAATTCTAGTATTTCAACTACCACTTGTCACATAAATACCCCATAGGGTTTTTATTACATCATGTACCCCTTAATTCATCATAGAATATGCCAAATCTAAAAGGGATAGCGAATAATAGGGAGAAGCCAAACATGTGTTCCATCACCTAGAAAGATGTTAGGGTAAAACATATGGTACCCAAAGTATTTAGGGAACAAGTAATGGTATCCTACATGGGTGGGGTACATATAGAAATAAAAAGGAAATAAATCACACATAAACAAACAAATATATATATATATATCACACACAAGCCCATCCTAAAGAATTTCACACCAACTAGAAATACCACATCTCAAAAACATCACTGCACTAATGCGACCATGTGTTATCATCAAGGAAAATGATAACACACAACCAACCCCATATCCCATAAAAAAAATAAATATGTGTAATATCTAGTTAATCCTATAATTATCCCATTCATAGATATACCACTCACCAACCAATTATCATTCATTAATCCAATCAATTCCATCTCAATCCACTATCCATATTAATCCTTATAAAAACCCACCCCCTTTTAAGTTAATTAATATTTATTTTTTTAATCTTATGTAAATTAAATATTTAAGAATGTTTAGTGGGGTTTAGGTGGTCTCATGATATTTTAGGGTGCACAATAAGGGAGATAGACATAACAACATCATGCTATAATTCCACAAGCTTACAAGTTGGAGGCCACTGGCTAGGAGGGGGTGATCTTGAAGGGGGGATCCCCTACTGGGATCACTAGTACAACACTATAATAATTTTGGTGTGAACCATTAGCTAGTTGGGGTGACAATTTTCTATTTTTTGATGAGGATATTTTGGTCATTTTTTCCTTTTCTCCTTTAAAACACTTACCTGATTTCCACCCCCAAAATCATGCAATATCCCCAAAGTTTAATCCATCTCTATCACATATTGTACTTGAAGGTACTCCTTATATCCTTAGTGTTTTTTTATTCTATTTAATGTGATCAAGTCCTTTTGGTATGTATTTACTTATTTTTATCCCCTTTCTGATCCTCTTACATTTTTGAGTTGTGTTCTAATAGATTTATCTTTTTTTCATCTTAATTTCAGGGATCTAATATTCTAATTTTATATCTCTTATTCTATGTCTAATAAAAGTTTTATATCATATTTATATATATTACTAGACCTAAGGTAGGTTTTACCTAAGTATTTTCCCATAGTCTCATTATTTTCTCATAAGTGTTAGTGATATTCCTTAATCCAGTTGTCATGATTAGTCTAAAATTTGTTTAAAGACTTAAACTAAGGCCATGTCATTCTATATGAATCTTTAATTATTTTCTTTTTAAAGGAAAGTAGTATGATCATAAGTTAAAATAATTAGTCTTATGGATCATGGACTATGCCCTTGGAAATTGGGAACTTGTATTGGGTTAGTGTTTACTTTGGGTAATTTAACTTGGTATTTCAAATTATAAATTTTTCTTTCCCTTAATGAGTGTCTTGAAATGAATTTAAAGTTTTAAAAATGTTATTTATATTTTGTAAAAAAACTTTAAAAATGAAATTGATTCCTTATACCTTGAAATTATTTATTATATCATTGAAGTTGTGGGTTATGCCTCATCTATATCATACTTTCATGTTTTGGTGACTTATGGATATTCGAATGTTAATTAAACCTAGGATGAACCACCCCTCTGATGGAAGTTGGGGCCTTGAGGATGGGTATATTACCTTAGGGTATTGGCTGGATGAGGTGTGTGTATATTACCATCTGTTAGGAGTGTTTTGGGTTTTTATAGTCTCCACAACATGCTCAGAGACATCTAAAATTGGACAAAGAAGGTGGCTCCAACCTATGGTGTCCCCATGGAGCATTGGATCATAGTTTTATTTATTTATTAATTTATTTATTTAAATTGTAATTATATGGAACCATATCATTAACGTATTATTCAAAATGGATTATTTAGGGATGTCATTGGTGGCGACCTACTGAGTCATAATCACACCCTACTTAGGCCCCTGTTTAGTACCCAATAAGATTTCATGGTTTCTAGTATGGTCAAGGGTAATATCTCTATGAAAGATGCATTATTTAATTTTAATAAGGATATGATGGATGAATTTTAGTCTAGATATCAGGACACATTTGAGCCAGCTAAAATATTTTCATTCCCATTTGTACACTTTTATACCAGTTGTATATGACCTTTGTTATGAATGACTCTTGACTGCTGTGAAATACTTTTTGTATATTGTATGGTTTATTCTTAGTTATTGGTTATTTATTGTTGTTTCATGTAATTTAATGTAATTTATGATATTTCCCATATTTTCTTCCACTGTTATGAAATTTTGACCAATGGGTATTGTATCCCCAATATAACATATCAAACCCTCACTTCTAGTCGGTATGCACTATTATGTGGGGAGCTGTGCTAAGGTTAGTAATGACCATAGGTTTAGGAACCATATAATGGTCTGGGTTGGAAGTAAATTACAAATTGGTATCAAAAATAATATTTTTTTTTGTTTTTTTGGGTGTGTTTGATAGGATACAAGGAATGTGTTGAGGATTTATAATGAGATCTTGTTTGGGATTAGTTAACACATGTACGAGTAAAAAGGTAAGTCACAAGGGATGGGTTTATTATTAGTTTTCTCCTAATTTATAGTTGATTTCTTTCCATCATGAATAGTGTATTGTTTTATTTATTTTTGGGAGTTTATCTATTGGTACGATACAACATGAGAGTCTATAGGAATTCATGCACCAAGATAGCTATATAGGGTTTACCTATCATTTGTTCCTTGATTACGATTGATTGATATTCATATATATATATATACACATCTATATACTAATAAGAGGGATTTAGCTATTTATTGTGTTAACAACATATTATATGGTATATCTCATATAAGGTTACATTGGAATCTTACATGGACAATTTCTTGGACATTAACTTTATAGAAATTCATTTGTAAATGGGATTTTAGATGAAGTTTGTGGTTAAATAATGTATCAGTAAAAATACTATAAGGTTTATCCCCTTATATCATGTGAATGAAACTCTATTGGACCATAAAATGGAAATTAAAACCTTGATATAAACATGGAAGAGTTGGAATAAAAATTTTATGATTACAATTCCTTATTAGATAATGAGATAATTACAATGTAAAATTCATAGTGAAGATGGTTTAGTGAAAATTGGGGGTACAACATGAAATGTACTAGGTTATTGTGCATGTATCTATTTACTTTGATCATTGATCAAATATTGTTATATGTATTGTTCTAGGATCTTATTTCATGCTTATAGAGTTATTCCTTCATAAAGAGACATGGACTCAGACCCATAGGGTGAGGGTGAGCATACCCCACTAGTAGGGTTTTCCAAAGATACATGCAGTCCATGGTCCATATATAAATGATCAGATCCATGGGAGCCCCCTATGTGTAGCGATTCCTTGGATAAGGGACCTCCTCAAACTTCTATGACTATATCAGATCTTACTCATGAGTTCTAGTGTCAGAACCATTTACATTTCATAGGTGAGGGTGGTCCATGGGCATTAGAGCTATGAATGGAGTCTATGCCAACTATTCTCGATCACATAGAAACCCCCAAGGACAAGAGGGTATATTAAGAGGTTTAAATTTTGTATGGGGAATCAACTCAATGGTGGGATGCTCTTTACCATGGGTAGAAACATGTTGGGATGACCCGAAAATATTTTTAGACTTGCTTCTTTAGCCACTTCATTCCATAGACCCAATGATCATATATAGTTTGTGAGTTTATGAAGTTTTACTAGGGGTTATGGTATTCATGGACAATTGTACATGGTTTACATAGATTTAGAGGTTTGATATGAGCTTAGATAGTGACAAGGATACCCGATTTTGAAATTTCAAGGACTGTTTGCACTATGAGATCAAGTCTTAGGTGAATGTTCTCTATTTCACATCCTTCCCTAATATCGTAAAAAATGTTTTTATTACTAAATGGAATAATAATGTGGGTCACTATACTGGGTGACTATCCTCCATAAGAAAAAGAGATAGTGTTGGTGGATATTCTAGAATCCATATGTGATGATCAAATGAATTTTTCCAAGTCAGTAGTAATCAATCCATGTAAACTAGTGAATTTTCACCCCCATCATAAGGGAAATGTGAGGTGGTGTGGTATAAATGTTTTCATTAGGACACATAATATCTCAGCGACCCCAATGACCTATGAAGTGTCATATTTGTGGGATGATTAGATACATATTCCATGTTTGTAACAATGGAGAAATAGGATGGTAGTGGTAGAGGATCATGACTAGATCATGGTTCATGGGTAGTGACTCCTACCAAACCCCAACAGTCAGAAAGTTAGGTATCAACTGGCCACTTAGACCATGGTTTTAGACATGGAGATTAGATAAGAGAAAAGTAGGTTCAAAGAGGGAGTGTGACTCAGGGTATTCACACTACAGTACATGGTTTTGGGGAAGGAAAATTTCATTTAGTGGATCATACTCTAATGGAGAATTTTTTTGGGCCACCAACCATTTGAGTTATGATTTTGGTTGTGTCTTTTCTTGATTATTCCTTATTTGACATAAGATCCTCATAATATTTTATATGATATTATTTCGTTAGAGGCTTTGTTTCTATGGTGGGGTATATATATAGTGTTATCTCAATTGATACACCCTTAGGCATGAAGTTATAGGGAATTCAAAAGTGTGTTGATTTTTCTATGGTCATCAGTAACTGTTATTTCATATGGGACTTATTAGTTTTGGAAATGGTATTCTTTGATTTACTTATTTGGATGGAATGACTCATTTATTATCAATCCCAGGTTAATTTTTTTCATTGATGGGTTTGTTTTACATCTCAATATGGTGGTAGCATCAAATATATTGAGGAGTGGAATATTTATATAGGTTATGTCTAACAGATTAGTTTAATTTTAAGTGGAATCACTACCTAGGTGGCTAGTATTGTATTAGATGAGGTAAATACCATTCAGCAAATCTTTCCTCTAATTATTTACACATTCCAAGACACCTTCTTTGAGGAATTCTACAATTTAACACCCGACTATGGAATCAAGTTTATGAAAAAGATCTTTCCATGCAGAAAGCATATTTATATCCCTCTTTATAGGATGAAACCGATAGAGCTTTGATAATTGAAATCCTAGATGGAGGACTTGGAAGAAAAGGGGTTTATCCATCTGATCAAATCCCATTGAGGTGATACATTTTTTTAAAAATGTGAAAGGCTCTATGATATATTCTGTAAATTATTAGAGGCTTAACCAGGATATGATTAAAAACTAATAGTTACTCCCATGCATTGATGATTTATTTAAATATATAACTATGTTTAGGTTTTATAGAAGACTGATTTATGGTCAGGGTAACACCTTCTCAAAGTATAACAATGTGACATTCATTGTATATATATTCAGATTAGGTACAATTTTTATAAGTACCTAATTATGTTGTTCAAGTTGAAAAATGATCTAATAGTTTTTTATGGATTTAATGGAAAGAGTATTCCATCCATATTTGGTATAATTTGTTATGGTTTTGGTATATGAAATATTGGTGTTATCTATGTTGTTTTAGGAGAATAATATAAATCTAAAGAGAGTTTTGAGCATGTTTTTGTTTTAACATTATTTTTCTAAATTCTTTAATTGTCAGTTTGGATTGAATCAGGAGAATTTATTGGGATATTTTATATCTGATGATATAGTTTCAGTGGATCATTATAAATATTATGTTTTGGAATACTGGTATATCCTAGTTATGTTTTTCAAAATCATATATTTTTGGATCTATCTGAATACTACCATTGATTTATCCAAAAACTATCCATGTTTGCTATACTATTAATGAGATTAACCAAGAATATTGAGATGTTTGTTTGGTATGATGATTGTGATATATCCTTTATGGAGATAAATTAAAAATTTAAATCCTCAAATATCTTAACCATACATGATCTTGGTAAGGAGTATACATTATATTGTGATGCGAAAAGTTTCAATTATGATATAGTTATTTTATAGGATGGGTTGGTAGTATCTTACAGGTTATGAAAGCTAATATCACATAAGCATGACTAATTAATTCATGATTTAGATATTTTTATAACGGTAAATTCCATAAGATGTTGGAAACCCTACCTTATTGGGGAGAGAGTTTTGATTTACATATATCATAAAATCTTGAAATTCCTCTTCTCATTGTGTGACCTGACCCTTCTCCAAGGGAGGTGGGTCAAGTACTAGTAACCATTTGATGTTGACATGTATTATACCATTAGGAAGGGTAATTTAGTGGTAGATGGTTTGAGTGAGAAAGCTCTGTCACATGTTGTTTATGAGTTCTATTTTAAGTGACAGATCATGGACTTGTACGGAATGATGCATCTGGATGTCTAGAAGTACTAGGGTAGAGAGACATTAGATTCCATATTCATTAATTCCACAATAATTTATAGAATGAAAGAGATCTAGTTTTCATATTCTAACTTTCTGGTGGTAAAGGAAATTATATATGGTGGGGGTCCTCTCTTGACAGGTCCTTGGTTTATGATGATAATATGTATGTTTGAGGTGAATTGGTAGTTCCTAGGGGAATTAATAAAGAATAAATGAGGGACTTCCATGCCATGAGATGTATTTTACATAGTGTTGACCAAGTGTATTGTAATGAGAACTAGTAATATTGGTGGCTAAAAAATAAGAAATATATAATTTGTTTTGTTTCTGGATGATCAATGTTCTAGTAGGTGAAGGATGAGAATCAACATCCTTCTAGCCATCTCCAGTTATTCCCATCTCAGAGTAGAAGTGGGATAACATGATTTTAGATTTTGGTATGGCCTTATGTGGGTATCATTTTTGAAATGATGTATTTTGTATTATCATAGAGAATCTTTATGAAGGTATCCCACATTTTAACCATCAAGGAGTCCTCTATAGTCAACAACATTGGTAGGATGTATGTATGATAGGTAGTACACCTACATGAGGTACTACAAAGTATCATATCAGTTTGGTATTACTATTTATTCGTGAGATTCTAGTAAGTACTTTAGAAGGTTATGGGGACATGGGATCATCTTAGTACCACGTATCACCCATAGACATATGAGTAATATGAGTGCATGATACAAGTACTCTAGGGAAACCTCTGGAAATTTTCTCTTATATTTTGGAGGTTCGTACGATAGTCAAATGGCCTTGTAAGACTTCTCTTAAAAAACAATTAATAGGAATCTATCCAGATGCCTTTATTTGATGTTTTATATTTGAGGTTATTTTTATCAGCCTTATACTGGTTGGAAGTTGGTGAGTTATCCATGCATGGGCCAATCCTAGTGAACTAGTCCACTAGTATGATGTATTTGACCATGAAGTAGTTGAAAACCACTTAAATATGGTAGAGATCCTTTATGGAACAAAGATGATATACCCTAGAGTTTGTGGTGGGAGATCGGGTTTAATTACATGGGTTATTAAAGATAGGGACACATCCTATTTAGAGGAAGGGAATATTAGTGCTAAGGTTAATTAGGTCATTTTGAATTGTAGAGAGATTCGTCCCCATGACTTACCAAATTGGTCTTCTGAAGAGGTACATAGTGATAAATGACGTGTTCTATATATCTCAATTTTAATGGTATCATCCATATCCATCACATGTGTTTGATATTGATGAAATCAAGTTGGAGGATGATTATTCCTTTTAGGAACATCAAGTGTGTATCATGAATCATAGAGAGTAAATTATTAGTGGAAATACTATCCATCTGATACATGTACTCTCACTGTATGGTCATAATTATAAGGATACATGGGAATGGGATTCAAACATTTGATCCCAATAGACACAACTTTTTATCATCATTTCTAAAGAGGTATGATATCTTAGCTCAAGTATGATATGAAATATGATTGAGAAGTTATAAAACCCCACCCCATTTTAGGTGAATTTCTATTTATGTTTCTTATTAACATAATGTAATTTCCTTGTTTAATAATGTTAAAGGGGGTTTGGGGGTCTTGGATACTTTTGTGGTGCATGATAAGGGATTTTGACACTACAAAATCATGTTTCATTTCCACCAGCTAGTCGGCTAGAGGCCATTGGATAGTTAGAAGAAATATAGTAAGGGGAGGCTCTATTGGGACTATGGTCTCATTAGTAAATCATGTGTGAGTTTATTTATCTAGGATAATTTGTTTATTTAGTCCATTTCTCTAATAAAATAGTTACTGAATTTCCTCCCCTAAAATTGCAAATAACCCCCATGTTGACATCCTCTACATACCCTATTCTCTTTTAAGGAACTATTTAGATACTCTGTCTTTTAGGATTCTATTTTTTTACATCCCCATATGAGGAATATTGTATTTTTTCGATTTATGATAATTTCTTATAGTTTTAGGTTGTGTTTTATAGTACCAATGGATTATAAAAGGGTGTTTTGTATTTCTCAGTGTGAAATGGGTTAGACCACTCCATGGTCCAATAGTCTTTCTCCCGAGTAGCACTCATACACCATGGGTTGATCCACCACACCCAATTCATTATGTGGTCCTGGGTGTAGCATGTTGGTGGTCTCCCTATACACCACAACCAACAAGGCTTGAACGTGGCGTGGTAGAGGCCATAGATGGTCCCAAACAACTATGGTTTCATAGATACAACATGTTTAGTGGGGTTTTTTGGGTATCAATGGTGTGGAGATATTGAGACCAACATGGATATAGTGTGAACCTACAAGCTGTTGGGGTGAATGTTTTAGAATTTGAAGTGTCTTATTTGGCCTTCTTATTTTTATGGATGTTTTCCCTTTAATTGTTATAGAATGTGGTCACATTTGAATGGGGTTGATTTTAAATCAGTTTTATCCTCTATCAATCCTTAATTTTTTGTTAGCACTCTAGGGGTTGAATTGGATGATTTTAAGAAGATCTTTGGGAATCCATTTTATATTTGTGTGATTGTCTCACGTGATATGGTTCCCATGATCTATTCATATTGTTCTTATTATGAATTTAATTCCTAAAGGATGGATCAAGTCTGGTTGGGTGTGGATATCATGATTTACAAGGTATGTGGTCTCCTATATTCTCTTTTGACCACATTATTATGGAAACTAGATTATATGATGTGGGTATTGATTTCTTGGGCCTCCTCACACTTTCTTATATGTTCTATTTTCTTCTGGGGCATGGATATTGTTGTTATTGTAATGAGAACCCAAGTTGTACATATGAAGTTCCTTCTTAATTCTTTTTTAGTGAACTAAACATTTTTTTGTTTTGTTAATTATTTTATAAATTATGATTGTCATGATCTGTTATCTTATTTATATGAGAATGTAAACTTTTTTATATAAAATATTAGTTTTCTCCTTGTTTTGTTTAAAGAATGAAATTATCAAAGAACCATAAAATGAATTATGGAAGTGATTTTCGAAGCATTATTTTGATGAAAATGTTTGTTTTTACACTTTTTTATGAAATGTTATATTCCCTTCAAATCGTTATGACATACACAGTACATGGGAACCTTGGGTACTTAGGTGGGGGTCATAGTAATAGTACTTGTACTTTTATTTTGTAAGGGGTTCAGTCATGGGGTGTTTCTTTATTCCCTATACATATTTTTAGGGGAATCAATTCTTAAATATAGTATGGGGTTCATTTATGTGGTGATTTTATGTTCCCTATCCCATATTTTTCTAGGGGCATGTTAAGTGCACACTGAGTCTTGACTTTATTAATGAGGTACAAGAGACCTAGCTAGACTAGACTTATGTTATCCTAGTTGTGATCTCTATTTTTCTATTATTTGTTAGAAATTAATTTTGTTATGGTATTTATATTAAAAATGTTCAATTATTTGAAAAATATATTATTTTAAAATGTTATTTAACTTTTTCTATATGGAATTTACTTTAGAATTGTAAAAATATGAAAAACTTTCACTATGATTTTGATAGAAATGTGAAAAATATTTTATCATGCCATGTTTTCATATATTGAGCATATTGAGATTGGTTTAAATATAACTATTATGGAACACTTGTTTGGGATCCTACTAGTCTTGTTTGGGTCACACCCTGAACACTCTTTTAGGTGTGTGTAGACCTAGTTTTTATGATATAGGAAAGGGTAAGGTTCCATAGTGTGGAATCAAGGTTTCATGTCAGTTTAGAATGGGTATCTAGTGGGGAGACGGTGGGATGTTTCCTATGAATTACGTGGAGTATATACCAGTATTTTGGGTAGCCCTTGGTTTTGGACTGTCTCTTTAGTTGTATCTATACCGTTTTTGGTTTACAGTTATGTCATATTTCCTTTCCAGTTATCTTTCTCTACAAGTATGTTGTGTTGGTATTTTAGGTTGGGAAAATCATTCCCTCTAGTTGTTAGTGGATTCCTAGGTTTATGTTTCTATCCTGTAGTGATTGAGAATTCCCTTTGGGTCGTTACGATGTCTATTTTGGAGCCTAGTTTGATGGGTTTTTTCAGTTTGGGTTGTGAAAATTTGGCATCGAAGGAGGTTTATCCTCAAGTGTTCTTATCTTGGGGTGTTTGGTAGGTAGGAGACAAGATTTTATAGACTTAAGGGGTTTTTTTATAGAGAGTTCTTGACCATATCACATCATAACGATCCTTAAGATACCATGAGATATTGGGTTGTCTATCTCATCTGTTCAGTTTTGATCTAGATATTTTTTTATTCATATATTATTTTGGTGTAAACTAATATTATTTCACTGTTTGACTATATACTTATGTTTTTGGTGTGTAGAATCATACCTCAAAGACATATTCTAGGGAAACCTTAGGAGGGTATAGTGGTAAATTCTCCTCATATCAATCCTCATATTGATTAGAATATCATTAATACTATCAAGCGGGTTGTTCGGGATACAGATCAGAAAGTGCTTCTTGTTTAGAACCAAGATAAAGAGGTGCAACCAAGAGTTGGAGGAGACAAGGATCAAGTGTAATAGTGTCTACACTAAAAGTCCTAATCTATTAAGGGTACTAATGAACCTATATAGGTATAGGAATAGCTAGAAAAAATTGATCGTGATTTTAATTCCTAGAGACAAATGAATTTTTCAATGTAAAGTACAAGGCATTTAAGCATGAGGGTCCTAAAAATAGGCGGTGGGACTCTATGTTTTAGGTGAATCAGTATGTGGGATTAGAGTGGGATGAATTTAAGACCATTTAATTTTTGTAGTTATTTTTATAATCATTTATGATTGTGAATTATATGATGTTATTTTCCTTTCAGTAGGTAGACAATTTGTTGACTATGTACAACAACCATTTTGGTGAGTTGGTCTTTTTTACTCCTAATGTGGTGATAAATGATAAACTAAAGGCTCAAAAATAAACTAATAGATTTAAAATTTAAATTTAGTCATAGGTGTATATGATTAAGGTCACCAGCTATTCTAAAATGGTCGATATGGATGGAATGGTAAATATTGATTTAATAGTAATTTTGGGCTTTTTTGGGTTTCCCCTTCCACCGAGTAGCAATTTTAATGGCACAAAAGGGAAGGATAGTAAGTGGAATGATAATCAAATAGGTGTCATAGGTAGTTATCAACAAAATTATACTTATATTCCTTTATTAATGAATACAAGTTTACCCTTGAGCTGATTCCAATGTGGAATGTGTGGAAAAAACCAATGATCATTACACATACCTCTGAAGACCTACTACAAAAATGGTCATCAAGGATATTTACAGTGATTCTGCTAGACTTTTTTGCACCTTTATATGGTTATGGGTCATTAGATCCAATGTTAACTATGGTCCTACTAGATGATTTAAATTATAACTGGCTCTAACCATAGGCCACTAGAGTGAAGTAGTTTCACATTGTAGAGGATATTCCAGCAGAAGTTGATGTAGGTTCATCTATAGTGATAAATACCATTTTTATTGCATCATATATAAAAACTGATTTATTTGATATTATAAACTCAAATTATTTTATGTCTTCCCAATTTGTGGATGTTTTGAAACTTATAATGAAGCTCTTGTCCTATGTTATAGAGCTAGTGACACCTTTTGGGAAGGGGAATAAGTATGGGGTTTAT
The DNA here is from genome assembly GCA_963277665.1 of Viscum album. Lineage (NCBI taxonomy): Eukaryota > Viridiplantae > Streptophyta > Magnoliopsida > Santalales > Viscaceae > Viscum > Viscum album. Next base: position 1,509,816,005 of record OY728161.1, read on the forward strand.
GGTCCTCCATGTTCTCTTTTGATAGATAATGTTTACTTGGTTTGGGAATTTCTATTTCATAATAAGAATCTTTTCAATGTTATCAATCGAATGGAATAGTTGGATGCTTATTTATCCTAGATTAATAGTTATTATTAGCATGTTTCAATGTTTCTTTCTAATTGGAGCTCATTGGTGTTTTAGGGAGAGTGATATCTAAGGTCTAGTCATGCACGACCATCACTCTTGGAGCTTCGGAATCTATTGTATACTAATGAAGTTAAGACAAATAAGGTATATTACCATGATTATATTTCCTTTATTGTTTTTTATGAGGTTTTCCCAAAATAACTCTTTGGTCTTTCCCTAGAAAGTTATGTAGAGTTCTCTATCGATCTGGTGATTGGAGCGCAACTGATTTCTATACCCTGCTATTGCATGGAACCTGCTGATTTGAAAGATAATAATATATGGTTGGATAGTAAATTTGAGAATTGATTTTTTATCTTGGTGTTTTTCCATAGGCTACCCCTGTGCTAATTTCTAATAAGGTTGATGGTTCCCTTCACCTTTGTAATGTTTATCGATATTTGAATCAGTTAACAGTTGAGAATAAGTATCCTTTCTATGTGTGGATGACCTATTTGATTATTTAATAGGGATGAATTGGTTTTTAAAAACTTACATTCAGTTGGGTTATCATTATCCTAGAGTTAAGGAGTTAGATATTCTAAAGACCACTTTTAGGACCACTTATGGGCACTATAAATACCCCATGATGTCATTTGGACTAACTAATGCTCCTATAGTGTTTATGGATTTGATGAACTAGATATTCCACCAATATATTGATATATTTATAGTGGTATTAAAGGATGAAATCCCAACATATTCAGTAAATGAGGAAAATAATGAGTACTATCTAAATTTAGTTTTAGGAATCTTGAGGAGTCACCACCTTTATGAGAAGTTATCAAAATACAATTTATTGATCAAAGAGGTAAAATTTTTAGGGCATGTGATTTTAGAAAATTTCCTCTCAATTGATTTAAGAAGGTGAATTTTTATTTTCATGGGGTAGAAAACCTAATTTCTTATATATATAGAGCTTCTTAGGCCTAGTTGGGTATCACCAGAGTATTGTAAATGACTTCTTAATGATATCATCACTGTTGACTGCTCTAACCAAAAAGGGGTGAAATTATCATGGGATACTATATGATAGGATTATTTTAATGATTTTAAAGGATGTATGATATATTCTTATATTCTAATATTTCAAGAATACATTATGTGATATGTGGTTTATTTTTATGCTTATGGTACTGGATTGTGATGCATGCTTGAATAAGATTTTGATGTGGTGTCATACGGTTCTCATCAACATTAGCTTCATGGGATGAATTACCAAACTCATGACTTAGAACTCAAATTTTTATGAAATATATTAAGTGTTGGTGATGCTATATTTTTAGGTATATATTCAAAATCTATTCTAATCCTAAAATAATAACTAATATCTTCTATTAGAAGAACTCTCATGGTTGGTATCTCCATTGGGAAGGAATTATTTGGTTTGAAAATTGGTTCACCATCCCGTTATTTACTAGAAATCTGGCCATCCATGATTCTATTAGTTATTCATGGTAAATTAATCCTAGAATTATGAAGATGTATTATGAAATTATTTGGTGTTTTTGTGACCAAGTATGAAGCACAACATTTCTAATTATGTATATCACTATTAAACATGGCATCAGATTAAGGCGGAGCACCTAAAACTTTCTAGTTTACTTCAACCTATCCTAGATATATATGGAAATGAAAAGAGGTACCTGTAGACTTAATAGTTGGATTACCATGGAATACCAAATAAAATAATGATATCTAGGAGATGATTGATTTTTTGAAAAAATCAGATCATTTCATTCTCATTTGGCACACTACCAAGGTTGATGATATGGGTAAGTAGTATATGTAGGAAATTGTGAGGTTTCATGGGGTTCCCTTTACCATTGTCTCTAACAAGGATCCTAGGTTTACTTACAAGTTCTATAAAGGTCCCTAAGAGGTGATGGAGACTCATGTTAGGGTTATCATAGCATATCATCCAAATAAGGATGTCTATATGGAGCATCCTATTAAAATTTTGGAGGATATGGTATATGCCTATGTATTGTATTTTAGAGGATCTTAGGATCATCATTCAAGATTCGGTTATTTTGGTTATAATAATAATTACCAATAATTTATCATAATTTATTCCTTTGAGGATTTTTTTAGTCATCCATACAAGTAACCTCTTTGTTGGTTAGAGGCGAGAGAGGCCTCTCTTGAGGGATTGAGTATCATTCAAGAGATGTCAGTGTGAATTCAGGATATATTTCAATGATTGGTTATCATTCATAGTTATAAAAAATCATTTTTAGATGATTGATTCCATCCTTTGGAGTTTACTATTAATGATCGAGTCTTCTTGAATTTTTCCCATTGGTTGGGTCACTGTCAGCTAGGGAAGAAGGGGAAGTTGACTACAAAATATGTTGGAACATTTAGTACCTCCAAGAGGACTAGACATGTATATTTTTAGTTGGAGTTACCAACTTAGTTAAGGGATATTCATTATGTTTTCAATATATGTCATCTAAAAAAGTATCATCCCAATCCTTTACAAGTTTTTAATTGATAGGAAGTAAATTTTGAGCTAAATATATTAGTTGTAGAGGATCTAATGGAGATCATTGACTCTTAAAAGAATTTTCTTGGTGGAAATTCTCTACCATTGGTCAAAGTATTTATGGCGACATAGAACAGATTCTCATGAGACAAGGAAGAGAGAATAATTGGTGAGGGTGAAGTGGCCTAATACATTTTTAGAGAATCCTTCTTATGCATGAGTTTCTAGTGATATAATGTTTTATGGTGGAAAGGTTGTGGCATCTTGACTTGAGGAATATTCTATATTCAAGTTTTTGGATGGTTCCTTCTAGTTTCAGGATGTGTTGGTTAGTACTAATGGATTATTTAATGGTTTGTGGAATTTTTAAAAGTGAAATGGGATAAAACACACCGTGGTCCATGTTGTTTTCCTCTTGGATAGTAAATATACACAAAAAGTAGATCCACCACACCCTATGCAGGGCTGGTCCTGGGTGTACTATATTTGTGGTCTCCCTATACACTATGGCCAATAAAGCCTCACCATAGTGTGGTGGAGGTTGTGGTTGGTCCCAAACATCCATGGTTTTAGTGATATGATGTATTTAGTTGGTGTCTTAGGATTCAAGGGCGTGGAATGATTAACACCATCATGAATGTAGTGGGTGTCTCCACACTATAGTGGTAGTCATTTCAGAATTTTAAGATTCTGATTTGGAAACCTAATTTTCAATGAATTTACACCTATTTATTTATATTGCATGTGTTAACCTTGGAATAATTTTTAATGTGGTATTGACACAGTTTTATCCTCTATTAATCACTCATTATCGTCTCTAATTATATGGTTTTTAATTGGATGATATGGGAAGATATTTGGGTGTCTATTCTTCATTTAATTGACTGTTTTAGGGGATTTGATTCCCTAGATATTTTCCTATTTTTCTTGATGTGTGTTTGGTTTTCAGAGGGCTGATCTTGTTTTTTTTGGGTGCATATATCAATTTCTTCTAGGTATGTGATCTCTTATATTCTCTTTAGACCCTTTGCTTATGGAAAATCTATTCTAAGATGTGGGAAAGAATGTTTAGGGCCTCCTCACACTTTCTTGTGTGTTACATTTACTTATAGTGCATGGATCCCTTTTTTTTATTGTGTGAACAAAAGTGTGATGTAGTTGGTTCTATTTCTATTATTTGTTTGGTTAACCACACATGCTCTATTTTTTAACTTATTTTTATAAATGATTATTGGAATGATTCTTGATTTTCATGACATAAGCGTTTAAATATGTTTTTGATAAACATTTGTTTTACCCTCATTTTGGTAAAATAAATATGTTTTCGAAGAACCATAAAATGGTTTATGGAATTGGTTTTCAAAGAATAATTTTTGTGAAATGGGTTGTTTGGAAACTATTTTATGAGATACAATAATCACTTTTTAATGTTTTGACATAAAAAACACATAGGAGCCTTTGGTACCCAGGATGGGGTTATAATATTGGGCCTTGTACTTATTTTTGTTGGGAGGTTCACTCGTAGGGTGTTTTTCTTATCCTTATGCCTATTTTTCTAGGGTCATGATTATTTGGAACCTTACGGGTGTTCATCCATGGGGTGTTCCTTTGTTACATAAGCCCTATTATTCTAGGGAATTTTTTAGTGTTCACTAAGTCATTAATTTATTACAGAGGTATGAGAGACCTAGATATCCAGAACCTATGTCATCCTAGGGGTGATTCCCATTATGTTCAGATTTTTTTGGATTTTCTTTTGTTATGACCATAATATTAAAAATGACATGAGAATTGATAAATAGTTTATTTGAAAATTTGGTCTGACCTGTGTTATATGAAATATTATTTATAACTGTGAAAATGAGAAATGTTTTTATAATTATTTTTCTATAAATGTGAAATCTATTATATCATTAAAAGTTTTTCATATATTGAGAATATTGGTATTATTTGGTATAAACAGGATATTTAACACTTGATTGGGATCCTACTGGACTTACTTTTCTCACAATATATAAAATTTATAGGGGGCGTGTAAACCTTGTTTTGGATAATGTAGGAAAGTGAAAGACATAAAAGTGAGATAGTGGAATTTTATGTCAACTAGGAATGGGTATCTAGTAGAGAGATGGTGGTATGTTTCCCATGTATCACATGAACTAGAAGCCAGTAGTATCAGTTTCTATTAGTTTTTTCTTGTTTCATTAGTTGTATTGCTACTACAATTGGTTTATAGTTATAAAATATTTCCTTTTTTGTTATTTTCTCTGCATGTATTCTGTGATGGTTTTTCTATTTGGGAAAATTATTCCCTCTAGTTTTTTTGGGATGCCTGGGTTCTTGTTTCTAGATATTGGGGATCCGAAACATGCTTTAGGTCATTCCTTATTTTGGTTCAGAGACTATTTTGATGGATTTTTCAGGTTGGTTCATGACACATTTGATGCAATCAAAACTATGTTGTAATACTATCCTACCCCTCTTATCCTTTATTATACTCTTTTACTTTTGGGATGTGTTCTAATAGATTTACCAATTTTCTCATATTTTCAGGGAATTAATATTCTACATAAATATCTACCATTATAAACTAAATAAAAGTTTTATATCAGATGTTTGACCCTTCTTAGACCTAAGGTAGTGGGTCCATAAGTACTTTATCACAATCCATCTATTTTCTCAAAAGTTATAGAGATATGATTCAAGTTGGTTATCTTGCTTGATATGAATTTTTTTAAACACATAATCCATATCCTTATCATTCTATAGATCTTTGAAATTGTTTTATTTTCATAGGAAAAGTGTAGAATAATAGGATCCTTTAGTTAGGATTATATCACTTGGACTAGGCTGATGGAAACTGGGAACATAGATTGGGATGGAATTTGGTTTGATTAATTAAACATGGTATTTTTAATTGAAACATTATCTTTCCCATAATGAGAGTCATAAAATGGATTTATAGTTTTAAAAATGGTATTTGATTTTTTTAATGAAATTGTTAAAAATAATTGATCCCTTATTCTTTTAAAATGTTTATTGTATGATGGGAATAATGGGATATGACTTGGATATATCATACATGAACGGTTTGGTGGCATATAGATCATCAATTGTTTTTTAAAACTGGGGAGAACTCAACCCTCATGTGTAAACTGGGCCCCCATGGTCTCGTATATTACCCTTGGGTTCTGTATAGACCAAGTATGGGAATTTTACCCCTTTTTAGAGTGGTTTGAGTGGGAACAATCTCTAAAATGAGATTAGATACATTCAACACTCACTGAATCCGGTGGGCCCAACCTCATGTGTATCCATATATTCCAGGTTTAGAGTTTTATTTATTTATTTATTCTACTAGTAAATTAAATTCTTTTTATATGGTACCATCGCATGCACTTAGGGTTTATACTTTAAGGATGTTATTGGTGGTGTCTCACTAAATCATACTCACACCCTGCCCGAGCCTTCATTCAGTACCCATGCAGATTTCATGGATACATGTAGGGATATGGGAAAGTGTCCTATGATAAATTTATGATTTCATGCTGGGATGGAGATAGAGGATGGGTGTTGGGAAAGATATTAGGTAACTTTTGAGTTTTTTAGTTTTTAGACATTCTCTTTTGTACACTTTTTGTACCTGTTATATATAATCACTGTAATGCATGAATCATGACGGTTGTAGCATCATTTTTTCGATATTATTGGTTTTATGTTTAGTTAATGGTTATATGATGTTGTATAATATGATGTTATCAGATTTTTATTATTTCCTTTACTTTATTCCATTGATATTACACTCTGAATAGATGGTATAATCACCATAAAGAAACTTATCAAACCCTTGATTCTTGTTAACATGCTATGACATACCGAGAGACATGCCTAAGGTCATTAGAGACTACTGTTCTAGGAAATAAATAGTGATCCAGGGTGGTGGGATGTTACAATACCATCCATTAACCATTCATTTCAAACATTGATGCTTCATTTTTTTCATCTAGTTATTTGATTCCTACCAGCCCCATTTCAAAGTCATTTTGACAAACTATATTGTGTGCCAATGAGCCACTAATAAATAATCCCATGTCATCCAACCAAGGAATTACCCTTAATATCTCACTTATTACCTCTTTCTAACCATTACTAAGTAGCCACAACCCCATTGTATAGTTTATAACCTCAATCATATCCTACCATGTCTCTTATAGAATCCATCGCAACACTGGTTACACAAACCACTATCCCAACCACATACCCCTTACATCACCCATGTAATTTTTTTCCACACCTTATACCCAACCTAATGAGAAAATATATAATAATCACTCAAATATAGACACAACCATAATCTTTAACAATAGGAAACAATAGTTTAGGCATGAATTAATACCACATTATCCCATATATAAACCATGTTTCCACACCAATTCCCCTTTTCCACACAACCAGATTATTATTATTTTAAAAATATTTACATTTATTAAAGGTAAAATCACAACACAATGACATCAAAAACACAAAAGTATCAATAACATGAATGATTTTAAATAATAGAAGGGAACAAGAACCAAATGCGGATGAATTTAAATAAAATTATATAATCATACGTGAAACACCCCTTTACTATCAATTTCATTATTTTGATCCATTATCCTTATTACATTAATCTGCACTACTTTCCCAAATAAAAAATAATGCTAATCTAAATATTTTCCTAGAAAATGGAGAGTTATTGAATCCCTTTATCACGAGCATCAAAATCCACTTGCATGGATAAATCATAGAAGAGATGATCCCATGATCGATATAAAAACATGGAAACTTTTATCAACCTAATGTTCAATATCCATCACTGGAAAATTTATTTTACTATCATTATATACTATATTTCACAGCTAAAACATTCTTTGGGTGATCAATATAGAGAAAACCAATAAGGAATGTGAATGAAATCACCCTAGATCACCAACACTCAATATCAAGAAGTGATGGTATAAAAAATTAGAGATGGGATGGAAGATATCCTAAAACTACCTTGATTTTTCCCAAGAGTCTAAGGAAAGAGAATTAAAAGAATAAAATTTGAGGAAGACTCCAAATTTATACCTAGGACTCAAAATAGAGGACCACATAATAGGGTCAATGGCCATACCACAACATCTAGGTATGTCCAAAAAACTATGAAGTATCATTATTCTATATGAAAAAATGTTCCAATGACTAAATACACTAATAAATCACACCATATATCTCTAATATATCTTATACACTTGGGATAACACCATGATTCAAGGAATTCATCAGGCTGTATGAACCTCTATGAAGATAGAGACACCAAAACCCTATCCCTTGATCTCCACACAACCTTAAGGAATACACAAAATACTTTTTCTTCCCATTTCCTCTCAATTGATTATGAGGGCCAGATTATAGTCAAATTAAACACCATGTATAATGGTTCCATGTGATGGAAACACCAACAAAATTTGACCTTTGGGTCCCTATATCATGACCGAAAAAACCACATTATAACTTTGTCTCTAAATTGGCCTCTCATGAAAAAATATACAAGTCCATTATAGAAAATCATCAACTAAAAAAATATATCTTAAATACACTATTCACTGCTCAAATATCCACCATACACCCCTAACTTCCTGATAAAAAAATACAAAAATCCGCAGCGGTCCATACCATTATATTTATATTTTATAATTAAATAGAAATGTCTTTTCCAATTAACTAACCCCAACCTCACAAAACCATAAATGTTATAGAGAATGATAATCATTATTTGGGAATAAAAACATTATCTCTTAACATTTGACTTCTAAATAAATAAAATAATGGAAATGAAAATGTAAATATGATAAAATGAATCATTATTCATTAAAAGTAGTGTCATATGATATCCATAAATCATATAAAATGATAAAACGAAAGTTCATGAAAAAAATATTTTATTTCATACCAATTGTAATCAGATACTTTCTGTATCATAATATATGATATAGTAAATATATATAAAGGATTTAAGGTATATATTCTTCAATATCCCACAAGTACTATATTCCCTTAAACATCCTTCTTATTCACCCTATATTATATCAAAGAAAATTACTTATGAAACCATATCCAAAAATCCTTTTATATATCTTAATAAAACTTTTATAAAGATATAATCAAATTAAACATGTATTGAATCATATAAAATATATTGTGAATATACATCAAAAACTACTTTTGGATAAACTATAAAAAAAATTAGGGCAACTCTCTAAGTTAAAACTCAATCCCCATTTACTTAACAAAAAATTATGAGCCCATGATACTTTGTATCAATATTAACAAAAAATAATTCCTAAATATAATAATGTATGCAAAGACTAGTGTCTTGAAATGAATTAGTGATACTCAAGATATTATTAGATGTAGTGTGATCTCTATCAATCCCATGTATCTCTATACTTTAATCCACCAATACTATCAAATTAAAGATAATAATTTCATATGATCCCATTTTGATGACATCAAGTAACTATAATATATGGAGTATGTCAATCCATTGTAAATACTCATACAATCTCGATTCTCTGAGTTTAGATTGAGCTGGTCAATTAATAAATCATATTTCATTTTAATATATGGATGAACATATTACATTCCTCTCACTTGATATAATAAAACATCGCATGTGTTATATAATAATTTCTTTCTCTTACTTCATTTATCTCATTTAAGTATTCAAATTTCATAATCATCATATAAGAGTAAAAATACCATTTGGATCATATCTAACTGATGACATAGTAAACATCATACACAATTATCCCTTGATTAGGTAAGACTCATGGATTGCATGAGAAAGGTATAAAAGTATGTTGGTTCTCTTTAAAGGAATGCTAACAACCTTAGATATTAGGGAATATAAATATGAAACATTTTCCACTTATATACAAATTATATAGTGTATGAAAGTCATGGTGGTATACATCATGGGTTATCCATCTCAAAAAACCCATTTTGTGCCCCATGAGTATATTCGACATCTCAATATAATAATATTACACATGATATCCTTGAAATTTCATCAAAACCTATAATACTCTATCATGAAAATTTGTTAGGAATAACTCAATGTCATACTTTAAGAGGTCAATTATTATTTCACTTCATGATATATATATATACACACAACAAACATGAAATAATTCTAAATTTGAGAATGATTTTTTTATAACAAGATAAATTTTATATTCATTTACTCCTTGAATAATACTTATGTAATATCCTATCTAATATATCACTTATCATATACTACTATATTAGCCTTATGTTTCTACACTTTTAGGGATTTTAATAAAATCATCACATCTCTAAATAATTCCTACCACATCTCTGTGTGTCCATATTATAAAACCATCTCATTAAAATCCTTTATTAAGTAACTCCTATGATGTAATATAGATTGAATAATAGAGATACATAGGAAACATATTCCAAATGTTCAACTCCCTAAATATAGTATTCCATCTCTTTAATATTTCACCATCCAATGTATCGATGAAAATAATTTCTACTTCTTAATTAGATCTTTTTCTATGTTTATCATAATCATTTATTAGAAATAATCCAACAAACATTTTCCTTGATTTCATTTTTTAACTAATATAACACTTTATATTACTTGTTTACCCACCTGCCCCAAAAATCTTTATGATATAAAGTGAAATTTACTTTGAATTTTGACTAGTGAAATATTTTATTTGTTACAATTGAACATAAATAAGTCTAAATATAGTCCCACTAGCTTCTTAGGAATAGTAATCATTTCAAAATATCATGATAAGATAACAAAATTCATTCGTATTAGAAAACATCACTTATTTCCATAATCTAAATAAATATTAATGTATTATATTTATTTCCAATATGATGTCTTTCATATTATATTATTATATAGAGTTTACTATGAATATATGATATTAAATGAAATATAAACACATTATATTCTAATTTATATGATGTAATAATCAATATAATCTAAGTATCACTTATTTATGTTATTTAATCCATGATTATATCAATTATCAAAACCCATTTTTATATGTTTTAAATAATTATTCAAATAAGGCTTTAATTTTAACAATTCAAATAAATTTATTATAAACACATCATAATATAAATATAAACAAAAATATTTTAGACTTACATTAATTTATAACCTTTTATAATTTACACTTATAATTTACAAAAAAAAATTATATCTAAATTATAATTCATTCTATATAATTTTGATAAAGGTATTAAAATATTAACAATTAATATTATTTAATATTTTTTATAAATGTTTCAAAAACATTTAATTAATTCATAATTATATATTAATAATTATTTATTTTATAACTCCTTTATAAATTAAATAAATATCCCAAAATTAATTTATAAATAAATTATTAACTATTTATAAATTATATAATTAAAATCATAATTGAATTTTAAGAAAAAAATTATTTCTTAGAATATAATTTTAACAGTATAAGACATTAAAATGAATTATAGATAAGTTGTGGTAGCCATTTAAACATTATAAATATTAAATTATCGTCGATTATGTGGAATTCATTAAAAAAATAGCACTGGGAGAGCTACATATGATTAAATCAATGCCTACAATCTACATCAGATTATGACAAGTCATTAGTTGAGATTAACTAACCACTTCATCATATATAAGAGTAATACCACAAGCTTCAAAATTATGGCTTATTGTAACATCCTAGACCCAGATGCCACTGAATGTGCCTCGAGCCTGGTGGGTCATGTGGCCTCAAGAACATCTCCCCAAATGCCAGTGGCTACCAACTAGAAGCGATGGCCTAGGTGTGTCTGTGGGGAGACTGTGCCATAATCTCCAAAGTGTATCATAGTATAAATACAGTAGCAGTCAATAGCAGAAGTAGATACAACAAGCATACGATAGATAAATAAACAATACAATAATATATAAACAAATCCAAAAGCAATTTCACGTACAAATGATGATACATGTATATAGAAAGTATCCAAAATAGGTACATAGTAGTACAATACAATACAAGTATCAAAAATTCAAAAAGGCTAAAATTGCTATCTATGAATAGAATCACGAGCCTCCGATCGGTCTCGTGCTCCCTTTCTCCTAATAATGGCACAAAATCAACCGTCAAACTATGGAAGCTTTCCCCTACCTCTACCTAAATCCAAACAGTTTGTCCAGGTTCCTAATGGTGGCCCAAACAGGGTGTGAGATACAATCCCATTAGGAAAGCACCTACAGATCTATACATGTCTTGACTGAGCAATATAATAATCTAAACAGTGTGTAGGAAATTAGGTAAGCAGTAAAATTAAATACATATTCCCAAATAAAATATATACTACAAGCATGTGATAGCAAATAGCCTCTTAAGGCTCCCGACACAAGATAGTCAAGATAATCTAACAAGAAATCTATAAACAATTCATAACTATCCAACACGGCCTAGACACTCAACCAAACATGCCATGTCAACCACGACCTTTTCGTATAACTAGAAGTGTCATACATCAATTTCCAAGCCATATAATCAAGGTGTCAGACCATGAAGGTTTGAATCCAAGGTGTAAAAGACCAAGACATCCTCATCGGGTCCCAGGAGAATCACAATGTAAAATTGGTTAGGCACCTGTTGGATTCCTAGGAGCATGTCACTTGAACAAGTCCTATATGAGTCCAATCAAGCGGGATCCAAGGGTTAGTAAGGTTCAAGGCATCCTAAATAATCAATACCCAAGGAGCATACTCAATCCAAGGAATCCACTACCATGTCAAGATACAAGGATAACATCCAAGGAATCTAAACAATCACCATTTTATACCATTTACCTTTTAACACAATATGAGTCTACACACTCATATAACCATTTCACATTCAAGTCCATCTCATGAGTATACCATCTCATGTATCACAATTCAAATTTAAAGAAAACCAATGAGAAAACCCTCTCATTGTTCCCAATTCATATTTTAACACAAAACAAGAGTTCAAACACTCATTTAGTTTTTTTAAAAGGAAACATTATTCAATTCCAGCTCAACATATTCATTTAACCAAGTATCGCATGAAGAGGGAGGAAAAAATCTTCTATCTCCAATCCAATTCAATTCAATTTTAATTTGGATTCTTAAATATAGGAAAGCACGATAACACACCACTTGGGTGGTTTAAACCAGGAATAACAAGGTAATTTCATACGGAACACCCCATGGGTGGCCATGGTTTAGGAAACAACCTCTAACACATTAAAAAGGAACATAAGGAAATCCCTAACAGGTCTGATTACAACTAATTCAAGTAGCCAGTTCAATTTTAGGCCCACACCAGAATGTCTGATGGGCGACACAATAGCATATCAATATATTAATAAAAAATCAAATAGGATAAGTATAGAATACCTACCTTAGTTCAGTAGTAGAGTGCTAATCCAATATCAAATCTTGATTCAACTCAGATCAGGAGAAAAATGAAGAATAGATGAAGAAACTAAAATTAGGGAAAATCATCTTGCACCTAAATAGCATCATCGAAAGGAAGAATAATGATGAACGAATAAAAAGGAACCGAGTACTCACCTATGTGTATTAAATGATATTTTATGCACTTGAATCAAAGATCAGATGGAGAAACCACCTCAAATACAAGGATAGTCATCAAAGATGCTCTCAAAATGTCTCTTTACTGTGCGTATAATGAAAAAATAATCTAGGTTTATAATAGATTTTATTTTAATTTAACAATTATTAGATTTTCCAAAAGTTAAGGTGCTAAAAGTTTTAGGTGCATGGTTTGACCAACCATATTCCAACCATGCATGGTTAGTTATAGGATAAGGGAACTCACAAAGTTTCCTGGCACAGTTTGACTAACCATGTAGAAATCGTGAAAATATCCTCTATCAAAATAACAGAGCTGGATTCATAGCTGTGTGCCCTAGATCGTAAATTTTGTCTAAAATAGTGTGGCCTATTTTTTTCGATCTTCCCATACCTTGAAAAGTTTTTTAAATCATGTTTCCTTCCCCGTACGGTTTGAACTAACCATGCACCAGGCCTTTTTCACCCCTAAACATGGGTTATAGGATTCGAAAAAATACCTAATACCTCTGATCCCTCCATGAACTCAAAGGTATTTCACATAAGGCTATATTTAAGCATTAAAACTAAAAAGGAAGGGATATATACCTCATATGAAAACCCAGGTTCTTACAATCTTCCCCCCTTAAAGCAATTTATCCCCAGATTTCTCCCTAAAGGGTGGTCAAGATTCATCTGAGAATAACTCCAACCACTGAGAACATACGTTGGCATCCCACTCCCAAGTCTCATCCTGTAAATGTCTGTGCTTCCATAGTACCCGTATAAGAGAAACTTACCAGCTTCGGAGAACCTTCATGATCTTATAAAAGGTATATATAGTATGCTCCTAAAAGGAAACATCAGCCTATAACTTAAAATCCTCAAGATGAGAAGTATGGTATAGGTCCGAATGATAGCAGCACTACTGAGATACATGGAATATTTCATCCATGGATCAGTATCTCTATAGAAACTTTAAATGATAGGCTACCAACCCAACTCTCTCTAGAATATCAAATGACCCGACATATCACGGTGAAAGATTAACCCCTCCCCCAATTCTTTAATGTCCCAACCTCAATGAAACACATTAGAATACTCTATCCTCGACTTAAAACTCTAGAAATCATATGTGGTGATCAATGTATGATATTTTAAAATACTGTGGAATATCCATCCACTTCTGAATCATTTGTACCTACTCAGAATTCTCCTACATAGAACGTGGTCCCAGTAAATCTAGCTCACCAACCTATAAATTACATAGGGGAAATCAACATGACCTACCATAAAAATACTCATAAGGTTACATTTGTATATTCACCTTATAGATATTATTTTATGATAAATTGACCAAGGTAGAATGATTCTTCCAAGATCCCCAAAAATCTAGGACCCATACTCGCAAAATGTCCTCTAGAACCTATATTGTATTCTCTGACTGGCTATCAGTCTGAGGGTGGTATACTATGCTCAGAAGCACTTATGTACAAAGTTTCCTCTAAAAAATCTTCCAGAAATGAGATGTAAAGAGATCATCTCTATCTAATATGATAGTGCATGGGACCCCATGAACTCATACTATCTCACATATATACATCATCCCAAGCTCATACACATTAATTGTCTCATAGATTGACAATAAATGAGAATAATTTATGAGTCTGTCAATAAAAAACCACACAACACCATTACCTCAAGGTGAACTCAATAAACCTATCACAAAATCCATCATGATATCATTCCATTTCCACTTGGGAAAGGGTAGATATTGTAAAAATATGGTTGTTCACTGGTGTTTCTCCTTCACCTGCTGATAGGTAAAACATCACACAACAAGAACAGAAAAATATCTTTTCAAAACTTTCCACCAGTACTAGAGATCCTGTTTAGATAGATACGTGATCACATCAAGTTATCTTTAAACATCTATCCAATGGTGCTCCCCACCATGGATTTTATCAAAAAAAGCGTCCAATTTCTAACTGCGATACCTCTATCATCAGAATTTCCTTACAAAGCATGCCACTAGTCATTCTAGTGACACTCCTGATGTGACTTATATAACTAGTAGAACCTGAATACATATGAGGTTATATTAAGGACCTATCCATAATGGAACAATTGAATTTCGATCGACCAAACTGAAACTGGCCTCACAAGATTTCCTAAAAGAAACTGTTGAACATTTCACCACACACTCCTTAACCTGGTAACATGTTTAAACTGGTTCCATATGACTGTAAACATAGAATAAGAAGGATAACATGTTTTTCCACCCTGACCAACTATTATTAAAATGAACAGCTTAGGCGGATGACGTATTACACACTAAATCACAACACCTTCTTCCATGGAATCTTTCATTTACCACCAACATGCCTACAGAAGTCCATACCCTACTCTCGGTGACATTCCTTGGTCAAATCACCACCCAACTATTTAAAACTGTCACACATTATCATGAACAAGGGGGTAACTCATATCCAACCAACTGGAATTGTCATCCATTCTAAACATCAACTCTGAGCCTAACATGAGTCCGAAATAACCTTAGATTTATTAAATTGAATCTAGGGAAATAACCCTGGGAAATATATACTCCATTTTTACAAGTGAGACATCAGTACCAGGCTAAGATGTCCACTTAAAAACATTGACTGAGTAGAGAGCTCCATCCTCGTGGCAGTCATGTCAGAAGTAAACAACTGGTGTTCAAGAGTCCATCCAAGACACTACCACTTGGGAACCTAAGTATTAATTAGGACTAACCATGCCTCAATAAGAATCAGACATTAGTGTGAAACACTAACAAAACCACCCAAATAAACCCAAAATCATTTAAAAAACCACAATGTAAGACCGACTCTCTATTAGTGCATCAAAAAAGACATCAATATAGGGAACATGATTTTATATTTAAGATGAATTCACTAAGAGGTTTTCATGATATTTGAGAAGATCAGTTGA
This sequence comes from Viscum album, assembly GCA_963277665.1. Lineage (NCBI taxonomy): Eukaryota > Viridiplantae > Streptophyta > Magnoliopsida > Santalales > Viscaceae > Viscum > Viscum album. The sequence goes on from OY728161.1 coordinate 1,509,832,294, forward strand.
ACCACTACTGGTCAACTTCCCTTGAAATAAGCTCAACTTCACCTATTGATGCACTGTTACAAACCGATCGCAAGCCTTCCCCACCCAAGGATTCCTGTGATTGATCAATCTAAACCAACAAAGTCCATTCAAGACAAGTGATGCTTCTCAAATGTTTCATACACAACCAACCATTTCAAGTTGTACTTATGATCAAGTACTGACATGATTCTAACTTGGAAGAATCAAGGGAATTCAAGAAAACCTCATCATTTCTCAATGGACCTCTTAGGTTGTGCTCCTTCTACATGGAAGAGAACATATTTACCAGAACCAAGGCAATTATCCCCACATTACTAGTCATCAAAATAAGGGAAATAATAGTCATTCATAAGCATTATAGACCAAAGTCACCTTAACTACATGTGTGATACTCCTCCGATTCATGCTTACATACGTTAAATCATTTGGCATGAAATCCGAAACCAAACTGACCGGCATGTCAAAACACTAGAGTCTCTTAAATGTCATCATGATCATTAGGAAAAAATTGATTATTTAACACCTAGATCACTCTACTATGGAGATTACTAGAGAATGTAATCGATAGCACAAGGCTCAATGATTTCACCAAACTCAACCGGTTTGTTACATCATTTAACCACTCGATGGGTATCACGTATGTGAAAACATACTACCCCAAGGTTCTAGAAGAAAGAAAACACCTCGATACTATTTATAGGATATATTACCTATGTATCTAAGTATCAGGTAGTTTGTACAAGAAATTTATCCCATATTCATACCGCCCCATATGACCTTTAACCTGGATGATGACATACCAAATTTTCCATTACTGAGGAAGAAGAAAGGTTCACCAGACCTAAGTAATCCTAGACCATCCCTCTTCATTTATAACCTGTTGAAGATGAGAAGTACACTATGCTCATTCCCGTAACAAGGGTCAATGATACCATAACCATCCATCAAAATATGTATGTCATTTAGAAGGTAAGATTCCTAATAGGGACAACAACACCTGAATGAAACCAAATGTTATAAACTGACAACATTTATCATGGAATGTAATCTTTAAGGGTGGTACCTACCATGTGATTTCACATTACGAGGCACAAGCATCGACCCTATCATTAGGTAATGTCAAACAGAAGTCACCAGGCTTAAAATAATACCATTTAATCCATTGAAAAAAATATAAGGACTATGTAAAATTCTTAGGTTTCTATTCCAAGGAAACTAAAAAATAAATTTAACCAATGAAACCACTTATAGTTTTCTTTTTTTAGCCCATTACATTTATTCACATTCAACCTTTAATTATTTAAAATATTCAAACAGAACCTCAAGCACCAATTCTGAATAAAATAACTTGGTACCTGATTTAACTAATGATCCAAGGCATAACAATAAAGTTTTATGAAACCTCCCTTTTAAACACTAATCATTTATTTACATCCTATTAAAAATTAAGCAATTTATAAATTAAATTACTTTTTATGTTATAATAGATAAAGAGACATATGAGGGTTCATTAAAATAACCTAGGTCCTTAAAAAATAAACCCAATAGAATTTGTTTAATTATTAAGGTTATAAACAACCATGATGGGTCATCTCAAAAGAAACATGTCCTAACTAACCTACCTAGTCTATTTATGCATTTTTGAAGCCAATCACTCACCTCAGAAAAGAAAAAAAATCAAATTTTGAAACTCAAAAGCATAGGATAGGTCAAAATACTCCTAAAACCAAGTCATATCACGTAACATACTCCTAAATCTATGATTGTAAAAAGAATAGTAATAAAAAACAACTAGATACACTACCTCTTTCCCACACAAAATTCATGTCTAGGTAAAGTCAGTGTTATGAAAAATTTAGTTTCCATTTTATTTTTACTTGAATTAATGATTTCATTTTCATTCAATTACATTCTCAATTAACATTATATCGTAGTTCAATTTTAAATGGTTGAACTAATGGTTCATCATTTTCCAATCCAAATGGGCCCATAACAGCTCATGAAATGAAATATGATGCTTATATTATCCATATCACATCAAATTTAGTTTAAAAAATTGAAACAAAAGGTGCATAACTTTCTAGTCCATAAGGGTTTATACACATCTTGAATTGAAAGATGGCGTCACTTTCTCTATCCAATGCATAAAATCTATCACAACAGCAGGAATATCTATCACATCACCTATCATAATAGAATGAAAATAGGCAATTTATTCTAAATGGTATAGAAAAATGCAGGCTATATGATTTATAGAAAGTTACTAATATTATGAATGAGATGGAATAACTTCATCTAATATGGTTGAAATAGAAATAGAACCCATATTCATATAAATAAAAATATCACAATCCAAGTACATCACCCATTGGTGGAATCAAATCAACTGTAATAGTCAAAATCCAAAAAAAAAAATTTAATTCCAAGGAATTTGGATTTTTACTTTATGCGGGTTAGCTATTCCCATGCACAACTCATTAAAAAACTCATCTCCCTTCATATCCATATCTATTGTCACAAAATAGTAAAGAAAACTAGAGAAAGGGCTCTAACAACACTTTTTAACATCTCATACCTAGACGTCACTGAAGGTTCCCTAAGCCCAGTGGGTCACATGGCCTCAAGCTCATCTCCCAAAATTCTAGAGGATTCCAAACCGTAGTAAGGGACTAGGTGTATACATGGAAAGAATATTTCCTCATCACCAAAGTGTATCACAATGGAAATATAGTAGCAGTTAGTAGGGAAAGTAAATAAAACAAGTAGATAAATAATAAATAAATAGTACAATAATATATAAACTAATCCAAAAGCAATATGACATACAGATGATGATACATGTACCCATAAAGAATTAAAAATAGGTACATAATAGTACAGTATAATACAAGTATCCAAAATTTTGAAAAGAACAAAAGTACTATCTCATTATAGCATTATATGCCTTAGCTCAGTCCCATGCTCCCCATATCCCATGTATTGAAAAAAATCTACCCTCAAACTGTGGGTGCTTTCCAATGTCTATACCTACATCCCAATAGTCTATTCAGGTACACAATTGCAGCCCAAATAGGGTGTGAGATACAATCCCAGTAGGCAACCACCGAAATATCTAAACAATATTTGGCTTTTCAATATAACAATCTAAATAGTGTTTAGTTAAATAGGTAAGTTGTAAAAGTAAATAAAGACACCCGAATAAAATTTATACTACAATCATGTGATATAAAATATCCTCTCAAGGCTCCCTATAAAATTTGGTCAAGCTCTAATGACAAGGTAGTTAAAAAAAATTCACAACTAACCAACATGAACTTGTCATTCAACCAAACATGTCATGTCAAACACGACCTTTCAGTACAACAATAATTTTCAAACATCCATGACCAAAGGTGTCAGACCATAAAGGGCTGGATCCAAGGTGTTAAAGACCAAGTAATCCTTGTTGAGTCTGAGAAGAATATTTATGGAAACTCAGTTAGGCACTAGTTGGAGTCCTAGGATCATGTCATCCGAACATGTCATACATGAGTCTAAGAAATCCAAATCCAAGGGGTAGCAAGGCCCGAGGCATCCCATAGAATCAAGACCTAAGGATAATACTCAGTCCAATGTGTCCACTATCATGTCATGATCCAAGGAGAACATTTAAGGAATCTAAACAATCACCATTTCATAACATTTAACTATTCACACAATATGATTCTACCCACTCATATAACTATTTCACATTCAATTACATCTCATGAGTATACCCAGTCATGTATCACAATTCAAATTTAAAAATTACCAATGAGCATACCCTCTCATTATTCACAATTCATATTTAAACATAACACATGAGTTTTCCCACTCATTTCCACATTTTCCAAATAAACCATTATGCAATTCAAGCCCAACATATTCATTTAACCAAGAATCTTGTGCAAATAGAGAAAAACATCTCATATCTATCAATCCAATTCCATTCAATTGTAATTAGTCTTCCAATATCAAAGAAATCACAAGAAAACACTCCATGGGGGGGGGGGGGGTTCAAACAAGTAATAACAAGATAATTTCCTAAATCACACCCCATGGGTGGCCATGGTTTGAGAAACGAACACCATTTCATCATAACAGAACCTAAGGGAATTCCTAACAGGTCTGATTACAACTAATTCAATTAATCAGTTCAATTTCAGGTATGTGATGAAATATCCAATGGGTGGAACAATGGTAGCTCAGTCTATAAGTCACCAAACCCAACAAAAAAAATTATTGAACACATAAATTATCTCGGTAGTAGAGTGATCATCTAGTATCAACTCCAGATTCAACTCAGATCAGGAAAAAAATGAAGAATATATGGAGAACTTGAAATTAAGGAAAATTAGCTTGCACCTAAATAAAATCGTCAATATGAATAAGAATGAAGAATGACTAAAATTAACTGATAACTAACTGATGTGAATACAATGAGATGTTCCATGCCTGAATCAGAGACCTGATGAAGAAACCACCTCAAATCCAATTAAAGTCATCGAAGATGTTATCAAAAGGTCTCTTTACTATGCATTGAAAGAAAAACCAATTTAGATTTATAATATATTTTATTTTAATTTAAAAATTATTAATTTTTTTAAAATTTATGGGGCTTTATGGTTTAGGAACACATTTTGAAAAATCGTATTCCAACAGTGCATGGTTAGCTGTAGGAGAAGAGCACCTACACAGTTTCCTTACTCCATTTGACTAACCGTGCACAAACCGTGAAAATATCCTCTTTAAAATTAAAAATATGGCCATATGGTCGTGTTCCCTAGATCGTATGATTTTTATGAAACCATACGACATATTTATTCTCTCTTCCCATGACTTGTACAATTTGTTAAATAGTGCAGTCTGCTCTAAACGATTTATACTAACCGTGCGTCGAGCCCTTTTCACCCCTAAACATGGGTTTTGAGCTCTAAACAAGCCCCAAACACCTCGAATACCTCTATGAACTCAAATTGAATTCACATGAGGCCATATTTAAGTATTTAAACTTAAAAATAAGGGATATATACCTCATAAAAAAACCCATGTTCTCATACTTATGATATATTTCCCACATGACATTAAAACCATCGGTGCTTCGGATATCACTGCATATGATACCCAATATATCCTATATGTGACATGATTCACTATTTTGATGTTTTAATTGATATTATTGCAAGTTTATACATCCCATATTATAAAATAAATATATACATAAAACTAAATATTTTAAACTACATCATATGTTACAATATCATATATTATTCAATACAAGCATAACAAAACTTATGATACAAATAAAATTAAATAATCCACGACAAAAATTATCTATCATTTTTAATGAAATGCAATATGACCTAAAAAATGATATGAATCATTCATCATATAAACCACTTCAAGAATCAAGAAATATTATGTGGATTTGACACCACTATTGGGATGGGAATACCTTCTCTTATATGAACACATCAAACATGTTATTCATGTGCGATAGTTCCAAGGAAACTCGTTGAATTAATAACAAAGATCATTTGTGGAGAGACTCACTTTTTCACTATTCATGTGTGATAGTTCCTATGATTAAGTTAACAAATTATCCTTTCCATTGACACCAATATTAGGTTTCTATGTTTCAGAAAACACATGTTAATCATAGTGAAAGAGTGAAACATTAAAACCCATGTTCTATAATTCATGAAACAAAAACCATTTATAAATTTAAAATAATGAAATTTTTTACCGTACACTGATGATGCCACCATAAATATCTTAAACTATATGCTTAATGATGATAACTAAGAGGAAATAAATGGGCTCCCCCATCCATGGTGTGTCAATGGGTTCATATGAATCATGTATATTATGGGGGTATTCTCCATTCCATCAAAGATATTATAGTATCTATTAATGTTAAGTAAGAGATAAAAATGAGATATCTCTATTATGGGAGAAATTTGGCCTGGATTTTACATGATAATAAAATCACTATAGGCTCCTATATATATAGTTCTTGATACACTCTCAATGTTGGTTCATCTAGGATGAATTATAAAGTGACCCAAGATAAACATATATAAATAATACATTTATTAAATGATTTAATTATTATATACGCAAATATTATCCCAACCCAGGGACCTTAAGGTTTAGTATATCGAGGAATAGAAACATAAAAATAATTATTTTACATGATGTTAACATCTATATATAAACTAAATTGATTTGTAAACATTCCATTAGACATAATTCTCTTCAAATCCCTTATAAGGTAAAACATAAAAAGGATTGATTTCAAATGATCAATAAGGGATAACATATCAAAGACCATAATGGATATATCTTAAACATATGTAAAATCATTAATAAGAAAAAATGTATTATTTAAAGGAACATATAACAATAAGAGTTAACCATAACCATAAAATATAGATTATAACATTTTAAAAGATAACACTTTTACCATGGCATATGAAAAATGAAAAATGAAACATATACCAAGGGTCATGGAATATAGGAAAGAAAGCGACATAATCATTAACTCAAGATTTATTATCTTTATAAACTTGGGTATATTCTAAACCATTAACTAATAAAATTGTGGGTATATATAAATTCCATCAAACTAACCCTTTTTAAACCTATATACATACAACCCCGTTCACATAACATTTATATATCATGAGATATAAGCCTATACCCAATGCATTGAAGGGAGATATAGGTCTCACCCATCTCAAAATCTATTCATTTGTATGCCACATAATAAAACTAATCATCACATTAAAAATTAAACCATATAAATAATTATGGGTTTCATGAAATTTACATATCATAATATAAAGAACTCATGGAAATAAAATGGGTTTAACATAATATATAAAAGGAAATCATTAAATTTTAATAAATAACCTATGAAATAATATGAGTTTCATCAAATATCCAAATAAATTCATAAACTAAATCACTTGATACCAAAAACATGATCACCCAAAATAATCAGATAATAGAATAATAACATAGGGTGAAACATGAAATATAAATCCATTAGAGGTAGGTCAATTTTGAAGCTAACAAAAACAAAATCATTAAAACATCTTTCTAAAAACATTTTTTATAACTCATTATAAAAGTCATAGATATAATCCCCTTTTCAAAATGACTCTTGTTTTTTATAAAAATGAAAAGGAAAACTTTCATGGAAATGGAATTGGATCAAAATCACTTTTTTCCAAGAAGTAAAAAGGAGAAAATCCTTTAAAAGTAAAATTATTGGAAAAACTAAGATCAAATAAGAAATTATATAACTCAAAGAAAGAAGTTTGAGATACCAAGTCCCTTACCGTTACCCTTGATTTCCACGGAATTTATTTAACCTCCTGTATCATAATGATAAAAATATCAATTACTTATTTAAAAACCTTATTCATATAAATTTCTATTTATAGTCTTCATTAATAAAAATTCTCTTCATGTATTAGATTTTTTTAATCTCTTTTCAACATTAGGTGTTAATAATCTTAACTAATTTGAACAAGTCTTGTAAAAGCAGTGTCAATATTTTTTTGTCTCCAAGATATCATATTCTAAAAACCAATTAATTTATTGGAATTAATGTTTTATAAATAAATATAATGTTTCAATACCATTTCATGGAATTTTTAGTCACATTTCACGAAAACTAGATCAATAAAGAACTAGTTTTGGATTATTTTTTGCTATCGACGGATTACCATATAATATCTTTACATTTTGTGTTATAAAAAAAGAAACATAATAATGCTGTATATTAATTATATATATCATATATAATCATACAATGTAAACTAAAATTTACACTATTACTCATTTTAATGACATAAATTGATTTATTACAAATAAAATGAAAGGTATATGACTTTAATGTAAATCTATAACCAAATATCACCTTCGAAATACTTCATTCAAAGGGAAGATTGAAAATAGTTTTTATTAAACTAAAATTTGTATATATATATATATATAAATATTGAAAATATTATTTACAAGGTCAAGGAATACATTAAAATGAATAATATTATTCCCTAAATACATATTTTCTTACTTAATTTTTTTCAAAACTTCTAGGATATGCTCATATAGTGATAAAATCATAAAAAATATAATTTTCGTAAAAACCATATTTTTTGACAGAAATATCATTTTTTTTCATAGATAATTATAAAATAAATACTAGGTTAATTTTAATAAGAAGAGTTAATGAATGATTTATTTTATCAAATTTTCATTTTAATATTTTTAAATTTAGTTCTTTAAAGAATGTACAATAAAAAAAAGGATTTTATTTAAAGTATACTTTTAAATATTAACTCTTATTAATTATATATCTTATAAAGGTAATAAATATTAATGATTTACTATATTAGTGATTATTATAGATTTATTAATGATGAAATTATATTATTTTGTGGTTCGTTTATTTTGGGTGTAGCATGTAATGAAATTTATTGAACACCATATTTATTTAACTAAGAAAAACATGGGTCATTAGATTATACCCCCATAAAATAATTTCATACTAAAAATTTAATTATAATGAAGGAATAAATAAGGGTTAATTTTCTCTCATCATATCCTAAGGTTCCCATTTAGTATCCTCAAACTGATGACTTTTCCATAGAAATTTGACCAAAGGAGTAGTCTTGTTCTGCAACACCTTATCTCTTCGATTTAAGATATCCACTTGTTGTTTTTCATTTGAGAGGTCAAGTTCTAATTGAATATTAGATGATTTTAATAAATGTTATGGATCTGGTATGTAATTACTCGAAACGATACATGGAAGAAATAATGCACTTTGGATAGATGAGGAGGTAGTGATAAGTGATAAGATATGACTTATACATGATCAAGGATCTAGAAAGTACCAATGTATCTAGGGATTATATTCTCATTATTCCTAAATCCCATGACCCATCTCAATAGAGATATTCATAGATATATCTTATCACCAAGTACAAACTCAATATCTCATAGATGATTATCTACATAATTATTCTGTAGACTTTGTTCCACTTTTATATACCACTGAATGGTTTGAACCATTTCTTTTATTTCTTAGATAATGTTAGGAGAAACCAGATTCCTTAATCCAAATTCATCCTAACATGTTATGGTCCTAAATATCTTCCTATATAGAGCCTTATATAGTTCATCTAAATTCTAGAATGGAACCTTTTTTTATTTGAGGACTTTACTAGGGGGAGTTGTTTATCCAGACATCCTTGGAAATACCTCAAACATGATCTCAATGGTTCCTCTATAGTTTTAAAGGTTCTCTTAGATTGAAAATATAACTGATGGGGATATGTAGTGATAATTCTCAACTCTTTCTCCAATTATTTTTGAAGACTTCTCTAAAACCTATGGGTAATCCTTATAGTTGGATTTGATATAATGGATAGTGGTATTCCATACAGTCTTACCAATTACCTTATATATATCATGGTTATATATTCAAGGGAGAAATATTTTTGATGGAAATAAAATGTTCTATCATTTTAAGGAGATCAACTATAACCAATATAACATTGTGACCTTTAGAAGTTTTGGGGATTCCCATTAATTCCATGGTGATGTTTTACCATTTAAATAGATTTATGGGTAATGGTTACATCATCCATTTAATCTTTTTTTTTCTACCTTAACTTTCTAACTTTTCAAACATCAAGATATACACCGTGATTTCGTTCTTCATTTTATCCAACCATAAGTTTTTCTTTAGATTTATATAGATCACTGTGCCTCCAGGATATAGAGAAAAGGATGAGATATGCAAATTATCCAAAATATCCTTCTTTAGTTTTGGTATATATGGGATACATATCCAGGATCCAAACCTTATAAATCCATATTTATCAATTCTAGACTCCAGGATATTTTCTGTAATTTTTATATATCTACATATCAATTTTCTTGGATTTTTTTGATCTTCACATGAATGGATGGTTGAGTGGTCACATGGGAAAAATAATATTTATCTCCTCCAATTATGTATTTAATATTTATCCTATAAAAATCCATGAGTTTTGGAACTTTTTCAAACCACATCATGGATAGAGTAGAATGATCTTTTTTACTCAAAGCATAAACCACTTTGTTTTACATTGTAGGGTGATAATGTATCATGAAATTATAATATTTGATTAACTCTAACTATATCATTTGGAACATGTTTAACTTCTTATACATGAATATATATTTCCGGATCTTATAATCAGTGTATATAACACAATTGTGACCATAAAGTTAATGCTTACAAATATTCAATTCAAAGATCGTCACCGCTAATTACAAATCATGTTTTGGGTAATTTTTCCCATGAGTCTTTAACTGGTGAGAGGCATAAGAAATTTATATTTTCATTTTTCACGAGGATTCATCCAAACCCTTTTAATGATGCAACATTGTAAATTATAAACCCTTCACCACTACAGTGTAATATATGAACAGCTGTAGTAACCAACCTTTTCCTTGATCTTATTAATGTTTTCTTAATATTTTTTTTTCAAGGAACATTGTTCCCTTCTATGTTAACTTTGTTAATGGTTTTGACATACATGAGGAATTCATCTCAATACACTAGTAATATATAGCTATCCCAAGAAAACTATGGATTTCAGTCACCATGGTTGGTATAGGCCATTTATTAATAACATAATTCTTTGATGTATCTATATATATACCCTAGTTTTCAATGAAATGACCCAAGAACAATTATATTTGTATGCAAAATTCACATTTTTTTGAGTTTGACATACAATATCTCCTTCCTCAGGGTATTCAACACATCCATTAAGGAATATCCATGCTCTTACTTTCTTTTGGAATATATAAGGACATCATATATAAACACCACCACAAATTGATCGATGTAATCTCTAAAGAATATATTCATAAGATCAACAGAGATAGTGGTGTAATTGTCAAGTACAAATGGAATCACTATAAAATCATAGTGTCCATACCTTCTCTGTAATGTTGTACATTATTTTTAATATCCCCCTTTTTACCATTAGTTGATGATATACAGACCGAAGGTCAATCATTGAGAATAACTGAGATCCTAAGAGTTTATCAAACATTTCATCAATACAGGGGAGTATATACTTGTTTTTTATTTTTATTTTGTTGAACTCACAATAATCCATGAAAATATACATTGATTGATCCTAATTATTTTCAAAGAGTATTGGTACACCACATGGTGAACTAGGGAATATAAAACCCTTGTCAAGATTCTCTTTTAATTTTTTCTACAACTCCAATTTAATAAAATCTATTCTATAAGGAATCTTTGATATATGAAAAGATCCATGGATGTGTTTAATTGATTACTCAATATCATATTACCAAGGAAGAATATGAAATTCATTGAGAAATATATCAGTATAATCCTAAGAAATGGGATAGTTCTAAAAATTAACTTTAGGTATGATAATATGAGATATGAACCCCTTTTTGGACATCAAGACCCATATTATAAAATTTTATTTCAAATAATGTGAAGGATCATCCTTTCATTGATACTTTATTATCATTCGATTAGGTATATGAAATAATATTTTCATTTATCATCCATTGATATTTTCTTTATATATAGAAATCCATACTATACCCATCATTATGTCAAACCCAACTAAATGGAGAAGAACCATATTTTAGGGAAATATATGTCCACCAATATAGATTTGAGAAGATTTGTACAGCTTAGTTTATTTTATTATTCCAAAATGTTTTTTCAAGGATAGCTTTATATTTAATGATTCTGGTTGTGAAACCATGTTCTTTTAAAACTATTAATATACAAATGAATGTAAAGCACTATAATCAAATAAGGAATTCACACTTCTAGAGTGTAGAATGAGTGTACATTTCACCACTCCATTATTTTGGTTCACCTCTACAGTAGTGATTTCATATTCCTTACCCTTTTCCCTTGGTTTTGGAGGCTATTGTTTCCTATTCCAATCAATTACTCTAGGGTCATATCATTGATTCATATAAGTACCTTAATCCTATAATTTTAAGAAATGATTAGAGGGTGAACCATCAGCAGGGGTTTTCTTATCCTCAGTGGTTCTATTAAGCCTCTTTCTATTTCTTCTTTAGTCACAAACTAGGTGGATTGATTTACCATTATTATAACAATCACCCGAACAATTATATTAAATTTTCAGGCATTTACTCTAATATATTTTTCATATGGGTAACTGAAATTTATTACCCCCATGAGACTATTCATTAGGGATTCTATGATACCAATCATTATTTTCCTTTATCCAAAATCACATGGGTCTCCATCTTCCATTTCAACCTTAAGTGCACTTTGTAAAACTTCATCATATCTTACAATCAATCTTATAACTAATGAATTTTAAAGAATGTGTTTTAATCCAATAATGAGTCAATCAATCTAATTTTTAGGTATAGAGATAATCTATGAGGTGTACCTTGTGATTCTTGTGAATTTTTCCTCATAAGATCCAAGAAAAACATATTCTTTTTAGATTCAATTCTAGGAATTCTAATTCCATATTAGTGAAAAGATTCCAAGGTAAATATTTAGTGGAGAATATTCACTTTAAATACTCACACTTAATAGAATCAAATTATTCTCTTTTAATTATATTCCTAATAATTTTCTACCATTGTACAACCTCACCTTATAAATTAAAGATTTACAAAAACAAATTCTCAAGATATGAGCATTGATGTATAGAAAATATCTTTTCTATCACAATAATCTGTTGTTCAACAATAATTGTTTTTAAAGGCCCATTAAAGGACGATGGATGTTGACAAATAAAAAATTCAATAGAAATATGCTCCTTTATTTTTGAATTTTGGAGCTCAGAATCATTCAATTTATTATTCATAACATGAGATAGTTGAGTGAGTATTTCCATGAGATTCTAAACTATAGTACCCATATAATTTTTATAATCACAACATTGTCCATTACATCCATCAATAGTTTAGTTCTTTATTATTCTAGACAATCCCGACAAAGGAATGTTTATAGTGAGGAAACATAAATTTATACATCCAATGATCCTATACCCAATTGGTAAAGGCTATTTATTGCATACAAATTAATTAGGTACAAATATGGGTGTGGTGGAATTTTTGAGTTAATATAGTAGTACTATAGTAAGAACAGGAATAAATACTCACTAGATTTGGGTCTATGATCCAAATATTTGGAATTTTGGGACACATGACCTCTAATCCACCATAGGTCTTCAACTATCAATGGGATTTTAGTCCCTCAATGTGACCTCAGGCTACATGGCCTCTAGGATAAGAAGACTCCACGTCAGATCACATAGAAGCTTTCCTAAGAGGAGGAATCAGAGCATGTTGCTACCACAAGTGTAGATCTAAATGAATTGGGAATAAAGAGAGGTACATCAATAGTTATTACTTCAGCATTAGGCATTTTGTAACTCTTTATGGGGTATTCTTTGTGGATCATCCATGTGATGTGAGAAGATAGGAACTATCAATGATGTAGATGCTGGTGATGTGTAGTCCCTGTGTAGTCAGGTATTTAGGTCTTTAGGTCTTATACTTGGTCTTGTACTTCCGGGACTTTGGTTCATGTAAGGGTTCCCCCTCTACCTATTAAAACGAGTATTATCTAAATACCAAAAAAAATGATGGCCTTTAGGCCAGAATGACCATACATAAATTTATAAATGTATATAGTAGAAAAGTATGATCATATAAGAAATAAATCAAAAATAACTAGTATATTATTCCTTAAAAACTCTCTAAGTTTCAATATAGGTTATCATGATTATTTCTATACTATATTTTCCATAACCATGCTAGTTAACATGATAATTAAATCCTTCATAATAGTTTATAATGAAAATGTGAATTAACCTAAGCATATCCTGAAAGAGTATCAAAATAGATGTTTAGTAAGGTCCCATTCACCACGTAAAAGAATGATGGATGAGATATACTTGACCAAATATTTCTGGGTTTATTACCCATAGACGCATCTATAACAAAACCATATCCAATTTTAGTTTCCATACATGGATTTATTTCTAGGAAAACCATACTTCTTTATTTACCATAAAATAGGATAATCTCCTCAGGATTATCCTAACGGTTCTCACTAAAGTTTTCTCATCAAAGTATCTAAAATATCTAAACCTTTACCATAATACTAATTAAAAAAACCCAAGTGAAACAATAAAAATAATACATTGATTAAATGATTTAATTATTACATTTATAAATAGTCACACAATCCAAGGACATAAAGGTTTTGTTTCTTGGGGAATAGAAATATAAAAACACTTATTTAAAATGTTGTGATCATATCTCCATAAACTAAGTCCACTCATAGACAATCCATGGGACATAACCAATTTTAAATATTGAGGATTGAAAACATTAAAAAGGACTGACCTCAAATGCTTAGTAATAGATTTCATAGAAAATAACACAATGGATAGAACTTAAACATTTATAAAAGAATGAATAAGGAAATATATCTCATTTAAAATAATATAAATCAATTAGAATTAACCATAAGCCTAAAATATAGACAAAACATTTGAAATGATAGCAATTTTTTCATGAAATGAGAAAAATAAAGCATAAAGAATTTAAAAATTTCCATGGAACATACGAACGAAAGTGGAACAATCATAAATATAGGATTTCTTATATTTGTGAACCTGAATACCCACCAACCCATTCACTCTTAAAATTTTGAGTAGAGCTCAATACCTTCAAACTCACCCTCTGTGAACCTAGTTTCTTATTAACCCATTAACATATCATTTCTATCTCATGATATATAATCCTTTACCCAATTAATTTGAGTAATATATTAGTTCTAACCATATCATAATCTATATAATTGTGTGCCACATGAAAAAAAATCATCAAATCATAAAATAAATCATTAAAATAAAATGGATTTCATGAAATTTCCTAATCCTTGTATAAATAAACCATAGATATAAAATGGGTTTCTTTGAATATCCAATATGAAATCATTAAATTTTAAAAGGAACCCATTAAATAATATGAGTTTCATAAAAAATTTAAATAATTTTAATGACCCAAACTATATCAAGGAAATTTACCTTCTTAAGTTTATTTTATATAGTATGAATCATATAAAACCACATAGATAACACAATATAATCTTTATAAATTATGATTAAAATAAATAAAGAGCATTTTTAGATGTTAAGGAACCTATATTGATGAAATAGTATATTTTCCTTAGGAATAGTAACATGACCCTTATAAATATTAAATCAACCTAATGAATAGTAACCAAACCCACACAAGTATAAATAAAATTTAGGCATCTCATAAGTGAATGTATGATATAATTATGTCATAATAAAAGTAAGTGGACATTTTAAAAACTAATATTTAAGTGTTTGTATTTTTATAAGTAAAAAATATTTAATTTAAATTTTATAATTAATAAAATTATTTAAAATAAAATTAATATTTATAAAATAGATTCATAAATCAATATTTTTCTGTATTATTATTTTAGGTTAATTTTATGAGACCATAATTAATTTTTTAAAGTGTTATAAAATTAGTTTTAAATTTAAATATGTATTTTCAAGTAAATAATGATTTTATTTAAAAATTAAATTTCACATATTTAGAAAATTATTTTCATAAATAGAGTTTATTTTTGAATTCTACATGTCAAAAAATGGTTATGGTGATTGTTTAGTATTTTTTTGAAATACTTGAATTTTTAGTGAATAATAAAATATTTTAATTTACAATATAAATACATTATACAATAAATACACTATTTATTGAGTCATGGATGATATAATAACCTCTGGTTAGAACTCACATGAACTTATTACTATATTTATTCATAATAATTAATACCATTGATTTTCTTGATAAAAATAATAAAATAATGAATAAAATAATGAGAAATCACCCCTCTCTTTCACTATAAAAACCACCCATCACCCCCTATTATCTTCACTCATATATTCCTTTAATCTTGTACAATTTATGCCAAAATCCACTTACCTGGTCTTTCCTCATGTTCAGAAGATCTTGGTCTTTCCAAAATACCAAAAACCATTCTCTTAATATGGTTCTCATGGAGGTTAATGCAAGAGGTAAATACTTTTCCTATTTAATTTAATTTAATTTCAAATTATTTTCTTTTATTATTATATCCTCACCACCTCTATCAAATGACCATGATAAATCCAATATCATCTATATAATAGAATGATATCATGTTAATAGATTACCCATCATCAACTTCCATACTCTCCCTTTTATTTTAAAAAACAAAATCATTATCCGGGAGGTGTCGACTTAAGACTTTTGTAGACGATGAACTTTCATTATGAAATTTATCCTTAAAGGATGGACATGATGGAATTTTTATGGTTGAGAAAGATTATAAAATATTTATTACATCTCATTTAAGGTTCTGGAACCATTTTATATATAAGGTATTAAATAATAGAACAAAACTAGTTTGTTGTGATTGCAAAACTGTTAAAATTAAGCTAAATAATTATCATTAAAATGATATCTAATGATTCAACACCTTTTATGGAAAAAAATAAAAAATAAATTTAATTAAACTTCTTTTTGTTCATTAATATCTTGAAATTTTATTTCTAGATAATTATACCCATTTTACTTAAACTCCATTACTTATAATCAAGCGAACCAATCATGAAATCAAGGAATCAAACACTCCGAAAAGATGGAATTAAATTTAATAACATATCAATAAGAACATAAATGAAGTTAATAAAACTATAGTTAATTGAATATATGTAGATAAGGTTACAAATTAATTAATTAATGTATTTAATTTGACTATCCAGGATGTTAAGGTCAAGTGCATAACACATTTGGGTATAAGATTAGGGTTTCTCCCCAAACCTCCATTTTCCATTCGGGATTAAACATTCTATATATTTACCCCAATTAAATTCTTAATTATTATTATTTACTCCATATAAATTCTATATGAGTGTTATTTATATGTACCAATAATAATCCTTCTTTATTTTATGTGGAGTTATATGTTTTAAAAGGATCTTTCTCAAATTCTTCCTGATAAAAAAGCTTGATTCAAGGGAACTCCTCGAATTCATACCTATTTGAAAGTGCAATCTATAATATATTTTAAGAAAAAAATATTTATCTAAAATAAATTATTTTATTATGAAAAAACTATATGAGTTAAATTTTGGTTTTACAGAAGTATTTTTTTTTCCAAAAAACTATTCTTTGCAATGTAAAAGAGTATTTCTCTCAAGTATTACTCAATGATTTTATAATAGTATTTTCATCTATTTCAACACTGTTGTTGATTATTATGTTTAATTAGGATTAATATTTTATTATATCATCTACCTTATTTTATTTAATGGCTTATGATTAGTTTGACTGTGGATTTATTATCTTGATACCATTCACCATATTACTACAAATGGTTAGTGTTTATGTTTAATGATTAGGGATAGTTTTTTATATTTCATATGTTTGTTTCAACATGAATTTATATTTTAATTATGTTTCTCCCCTTTCATATGAGGAATACATTGGACTTAGTATGTGATGTGTGGGTCCCTCTATAGCTCTTCGATGTATCGGTAGGTCTCATGAGACAAACTAGTTTGGGTTTTTACCCATTATGTATGCTGTCTTGGTTGAGGCCTTGACGGTGAGGTTATGATGTTTGGAATTATGAATTACCTCATTATGAAACTAGTAATTTATAGTCCATGTGATTATTCAACTAATAGAGTATCCATGGTTATGTTTTATTATAGCATTATTTTTTTAGATTTTATTTCTGCCATATTATTCTCAAGTTTAGGTTTTAATGGCATGTGTAATTTTATTTTTTTCACCATGAATTATTAATTTTTATTAAAATATATTGCTTTACCTTACTGATAATCTAAGCTCACCCATTCCTTATGTTTTATTTTTCCCCAGGATGAAAAAAATATATTATGAATGAATTTTAGGAATAATTGAGGACTTTATGTGTGATTAAAAAGAAGATAATATGTTGTATTTCAATTAAAGTTGTAATGAAACTATTATATATGTATCTAGTTTTATAGTGAAACTAAACTATTCTTTCCTTTAGGATACAACTTCCTTGTTTATTTTCCAATGTAATAAAATAAGGCACCGACTCTGGGCAACTGGGGACTTGATCATTAGAGTTGGTATTAGAGGAAGTTTAGTGGAATGCTTGGAAACTATATTTAGAAAATATATATTAGGGAAAAAAACCCTAAGATATAATTATGTTAATTTAAATTTTCTTTATAAACCATTATAAAGTATTTAATTATAAATATTTCCCCAAAAAAACCAAGCTTATGATTATAAGATTAGACATGCCTAGGATTTCAATTTATGTTATGTATTTTACTAGTTAGACATTATACATTATGATTCATAACCTACTTTAGTTTGTAACATTATATATAAATGGTGCCTAGAGGATGGAATGGAAAACACATGAACGTTCGTATCCCATGTAGGGATTTCCCTCCTATTCAAGATAATGATGTTGGTTCTGGAGTTGTGTATGGTGCTTATAAACTTGTAACTATACTGGGAAAAGTGAATCAGGTTATAAACACTAACCTTACCAATATATATAATCTTGAACCACAACATAGAGGAGAAATGTTAGACTGCTTTATGTGACAACAACCTCCATCATTCAATGAGACTACAAACCCATTTTTAGCTGAGCAGTGGATAAGTTCCTTAGATGAGATATTTCTTGCATTGGGAAGTAAGGAAATAGAGAAGGTTTTCATGAAAGTTTTTCATATAACGGGATATGCAGATCAATGGTGGTTAATAATTCAAACCAAAAATGAGGATTAAGAGATTAAATATATAGAGTGGAATAATTTTAATGAAATTTTCCTATAAAAATATTTTCCTCACAAACAATGAGAAGATATAGAAAGACAATTCAAAAACTTGTTGTAGAAGGAGGATGAGAATGTTTCCAAGTATGAATCAAACTTTACAAGGTTTTCAAGAAATTCCGTAGACTATATACATAATAATAGGAGTAAAATTGATTGATTCTTTTATTATTTAAAACCATTACTCTGAAGGGAACTAGTTTTCCAAATGTTCTCATCATATAAAAACATAGACTCATGTGAAGTCAAGACATAAAAAGAATTATCTAAATCTTATGACCTTAATGGAATGCTAGAGAAGAAGTGGGTTGATGAACACTCTAGAAAAGTAAATAAGGAAACATTGAAGAAGGGAAGAGTTGATTTTATATCATTTGATAATTATGGGAAGAAAAACCTTGACACTTGCTTGAAGGGCGTGGGTGTTTGTTATTAGTGTGAAGGAAAAGGCCACCAAACCCATGATTGTAAGGGAAAGAAAAAAGATACCAATTTTCAGTGCTACAATTTCAAAGAGATGGGACATTATGCAAATATTTGTCCTAATCCTCAAGGAGAATTTACCCAAATAAGGCCAAGGGATAAATTCCAAGCTTATGCGGTCCCAACTACCGATGTTGAAGTTCTTAATAGTGTAGTGGCAGATACCTTAATCATTTCTTCAAACTTATATAATTGTTTATTTGATTTTGGGCCATCACATTATTTTATATCTTCCCAATTTTCCAAGAAAATTAGACCTTTCCCTTTTGATTTAATAAATAATTTGTCAGTCAAAACTACTAAAGGAAGTATAATTGCAACAAATATGTGTCCATTGGTCCCCTTTATGACACAAAAAAATGCTTTATTTTCTGAAATTATCATCATACCCATGATTTATTTGGATGTAATACTTAGTATGAATTGGTTTTCAAATTATGATGCGAAGATATATTATAAGAATAAGTAAGTTACAAATTTTTAGAATTATATAGAGTCCCTTATCTTTAGAGAACAAAAATCACCATCTGATTCTTATCTAGATCCACCTCCAATAGCTCAACTGAATTCAATTATTTGGGAGGAATAAAACACCATATTTATGGGTATGTAATGAAATGTTCAAATTAAGGATCTACCCATTATTCAAGAATACATTTATGTGTTTCTAAAGGATTTACCTAGATATCCTCCAAAGTGGGAAATTGATTTTATATTGATTTAATTCTTGGTGAAAGGCCTATATCAAAGACAACTTATAGAATGTACATAGTGGAATTACTGGAGATGAAGAAACAATTAGAGGAGTTTATTAGTAATGGATTTATTCTCCATAGTATTTCTCCATGGGGATCTCATTTTATTTTTTTAAGAGGAAAGATAGATATATTAGACTGTGCATTGATTATAGGGAGATCAATGATATTTCAATAAAGAACAAGTATCTTATCCATAATATTAATGATTTATTTGATCAAATTCCTGGAGCCTAATATTTTTCAATGATTGAAATTCATTCTAGATATCATCAGTTGCATGTGAGGAAGGAAGATAATCCAAAGAAAACATTTTGAACCAAGTATGGGCATTATAAGTTTAAAGTAATTAATTTTGTACTCACTAATGAAACCTCAGTTTTGATGGATCTAATAAATAAAGCTTTCAAGGAATATCTTGATGAATTTGTTGTGTAATGTATTGATTATATCTTCATATACTCTAAAATATAAAAAAATCACGATAATCACTTGAACATTGTTATGAAAACTATTAGAAGAAATGAGTTATATGAGAATTTGGAAAGTGTAAATTTTGACTTCAAACAGTTTATTTTCTTGGCCATATCGTCTCTAAGGATGGAATCTTAGTTGATCTGGAAAAGAAAGAGGTAGTTTAGGAATGTCCTATACCATCGAACATAACCAAGGTATATAGTTTTATAGGTTTAAAAGGTTATTATCGATATTTAATACAGAACTTCTCCCAAATAGCTAACCCATTAACCAAGATTAAATGTAAAGACTTTACATTCTTATGGAAATATTAATGTGAAAAATGTGTCTAAGAATTTAATAAAAGGTTATTTAATGATCTAATCTTGAGATTAGCAACAATAAATGGTGTAATTTTTATTTATAGTGATGCATTAAAGAAAGGACTTGATTGTGTCCTTATACAGAATGATAGAGTTGTTGCCTATGAATAAAGGTAGGTAAAAACACATGAAAAAAACTATCCAACTGATGATATTGAGTTAGTAGCTGTAATATTTTCTCTGAAGATATGGAGACACTTTCTATATAGTGAAAGATGTGAAATATATACAGATTACAAGAGTTTGAAATATATCTTCCAACAAAAAGAACTCAATATGGGGAAAATTAAGTGTCTCTAACTACTCAAGGATTATTATTTTTCAATAAAATAACACCCAAGGAAGGAAAATAAGGTATAAGATGAATTGATCCGGAAGAATCATGGGGTTATAAACAAAATGAGGATTAAAAGTGATCATTTGTACATGGATATATAAAAGATGGATATGAGAATTATAAAGGAAGGTGAAACATCATTAATTTTTCAACTTGTTTCTCAACCATATTTATTGGAAATAATTATATGTTCTCAGTGTGATGTTGATAATATTCAAAAGAAAATTAATGCTGTGAATGATTGGATGTTTCCAGACTTCATGTGTGAGTATGAAATTATGAAATTTTGGAAGAGGCTATGCATTCCCTCTATACCTGAGCTACAAATGGAGTTACTATTTTATTCCCACAGATAGGATTTCTCAATACACCAAGGTTTCACTAATATTTATAGTGATATGAAGGAATATTTCTGATGGGATAATATGAAGCAGGAAATTGCTGGTTATGTATCAAGATGTTTATTATGTCAATAGGTGAAGGCTAAAAGACAACATCCTACAGGTGTCTTTAAACCTATTACTATTCCTACATGGAAATGGGATAAAATCACTATATATTTTATCACTGGATTACCAAGAACGACAAGAAGGAATGATTCAATATGGGTGATTGCTGATTGACTTACCAAATCTGCACATTTCCTCACTATATGGGGGGATTTTACACTAGAGAGCCTTACACATATCTATATTAATGATGTTGTAAAACTTTATGGATAACCTCTCTCAATTGTGTATGATAATTATCCATGATTTACATCAAATATTTTAAAATTCTCTATAAATATTTGGATACTGATCTTTATTTGAGTACTGATTTTCACCCTCAAATTGAGGGGTAGTCAGAAAGGATGATCCAGACATTTGAAGACATGTTGAGATCATGTTCACTTTATTTTTAAGGTATGTGGGATCAGTATTTATCTTTGGTAGATTTTTCCTATAATAATAGTTTCCATTATTGTATTAAAATGTCAACATATGAAGCATTGTATGGAAAGAGTTTCCATACACCAAAATGTTGGGATAGAATTGGTGAAAGGAAGCTTGTATGACCAGATCTTATGGAGGAAACAACAAAGAAGGTAAAGACTATTCAAACCCATATCAAAGTATCTCAAATTAGGAAAAATATCTACACTAATAATCAAATAATTATTTGGAATTTCAAGTAGGAGATCACATTTTTTTTGAAAGTATCTCTATGGAAGGGTGTTATATGATTTGAAAAGAAAGAGAAATTGAGTCCCAGGTATATTGGTCTTTTTTAGATTCTAGAGAGAGTTAGAGCTATGGATTATCATTTGGTGATTCCACCTAGCCTTTATAAAGTACACAATGTGTTCCATGTCTCATTTTTGAGAAATTAAATTCCAGACTCAACACATATAATCACTTCTAGAGGTATAAAATTGGAACCTGAATTATCTTACTATGAAGATCCTATTCA
This sequence comes from Viscum album, assembly GCA_963277665.1. Lineage (NCBI taxonomy): Eukaryota > Viridiplantae > Streptophyta > Magnoliopsida > Santalales > Viscaceae > Viscum > Viscum album. The sequence continues at coordinate 1,509,855,194 of OY728161.1, forward strand.
AGTTTTAGACACTAAAGAACAAGTGTTGAGGAATTAGAGGACTCAACTGGTAATGGTACTTTGGAAAAATCATAAAATTAAAGAGGTGATGTGGGATCTTGGGGAGCTTATGATAAATAAATACCCAAAATCTTTTTGTGATGTGACATTTTGGAAATTTTGAGGATGGAATTTTTATAGGCGGGGAAAATGTAATGACCTAAAATCATATCAATGAAATTCCCTTCTTATATTTATTTTATATAGTATGAATCATATAAAACCATATAGAGAACACAATACAATATTTATAAATAAATAATAAAAGAAATAAGAGGTATTTCTAGACGTTAAGGAACATATACCAATGAAATATTAACTTTCCCTTAAGAATAGTAATATGACCCTTATAAATAGTAAATCAGCCTAATGAATTGTAACCTCAATCATGAAAGTATAAATTAAAATTATACATCTCATAAGTTAATGTATGATATAATTACATCATAATAAAGTGAAGTTAATATTTTAAAAATTAATATTTAGGTGTTTTTATTTTTATAAGTCATAAATATTTAATTATAATTTTATAATTAATAAAATTATTTTAAACAAAATTAATTTTCATAAAATTTATTCAAAAATAAATATTTTTCAATCTTATGATTTTAGTATAATTTTATGTTACCTTAGTTAATTTTGTAAAGTGTTATAAAATTAGTTTTAAATTTAAATCTGTATTTTTCAAGTAAATAATGATTTTATTTAAAAATTAAATTTCAAATATTTAGAAAATTATTTTCATAAAATGGAGTTAATTTTTGAATTATACATGTTGAAAAATGGTTAGGGTTATTTTTTTAGGATTTTTCTGAAATACTTGAATTTTTAGTGAATAGTAAAATATGTTAATTTGCAGTATAAATACATTATAAGCTAAATACACTATTCCTTGAGTCCTGGATGATGTAATAACATTTTGTTTAAACTCAAATTTACTTATTACTATATTTATTCATAATAATTAATACTATCGGTTTTCTTAAGAAAAATAATAAAATAATGAATAGAATAATGAGAAATTACCTCTCTCCTCTACTATAAAACCACCCCTAACCCCATATTATCTTCACTCTATATGGTTTAAATCCTGTAAAAGTTCTACCCTAATAATCTTACTTATTCTCTCCCCATATTAGGGAGCACTTGGTCTTTCTAGAAGACCAAAACCTCTTCTCTTAAGAAGATTAATTCAAGAGGTAAATCCTCTTCACATTTCATTTAATTTCATTTCAAATTATTTTCATTTATTATTATATCCTCACCTTCTCTATATAAATGATCATAATAACTCCAAAATCATCTATATACTAGAATGATATCATGTTAATAGATGATCCATCATTAATCTCCCTAATCTCTTTTATTTTAAAAAATGAAATCATCATTCAGGAGGTGTCAATTTACGACCTTCATGGATGAAGAAATTTTGTTCTTAAGATTATCCTTTCTGGATGGTCATGATACCATTTTTATCATTGAACCATATTATAAAATATTTAATATATCTTATTTAAGGTTCTTGAACTAATTTATATTCATGCTATTAAATAATAGAACAAAACTAGTTCACTATGATTGAAAAATCACTAAAATTTAGCTAAACGATTATCATTAATATGTTATCTAATGATTCATCCAAATTTATGGAAAAAATAGTAAATAACACCAATTAAACTTCTGTTTTATCATTAATATCATTAAATTCAATTTTTAGAGAATTATTCCAATTTTACATGAACTCCATTACTTATAATCAAGCGAACCAATCATGAAATCAAGGAAACAAACACTCCGAAATGATGGAATTAAATATTATAAATTATCAATATGGATAGAAATGAACTTAATGAAACTTTAGTGAATAAAATATATGTATATAAGTATCCGAATTAATTAATTAATTAATTTAATTTTATTATCCTGGACATTAAGGTTAGGTTCATAACACATTCAGACAAAAGGTAAGGGTTTCTCCCCAAACCTCCATTTTCCATTTAGAATTACACTTTATCTCTCTTTACCCCAAGTAAATTATTAATTATTAGTATATAATTATTATAAATTATGTATGAGTGTTATATCTATATTTACCAATCACAATACTTCTTTATTTTAGGGTGAGTTAGATGTTCTAAAAGGATCTTTCTCAAATTCTTCCAGATAAAGAAGCCCGATTCAAAGGAACTCCTCGAATTATTACCAATTTTCAAGTTCAATCTATAATATTTTTTAATCAATTTTTCTTATAAAATAAATAATTTTTTTATTAAAAACCTATATTACTTCACTTATGGTTTTATAAAAATATTTTTTTACAAATGAAATCTTGTTTGCAAAGTAAAATAGTATTTCTCTTTGGTATTACTCGATGATTTTTAAGAGTATTTCCATATATTTCAACAATCTTGTTGATTATTATGTTTAATTGGGATTAATATTTTATGATATCATATACTATATTTTATTTAATTGTTTATGATAAGTTTGACTATGTATTTTTTATCTTGATAACATTCATCATATTACTTCAAATGGTTAGTGTTAATGTTTACTGATTGGGGATAGTTATTTAAATTTCATATATTAGTTTCAATATGAATTTATATGTTGATTATATTTCTCCCCTTTCATATGAGGAATTAATTGGACATAGAAAGTGATTGGTGGGCCCACTATAGCTCCTCAATGAATCAGTAGGTCTCATAAGACAAACTAGTTTGGGTTTTTACCCATTAGGTATGGTGTCTTGGCAGAGGCCTTGATAGTAGGGTTATGATGTCCATAATTATGAATTAACTCATTAGTAAAATATTAATTGATAGTCCATGTGGTTATTGTACTATTAGATTATACATGGTTATGTTTTATTATGGAATTATTTATTCAAATTTTAATCATGCCATATTATGCTTAAGTTTATGTTTTAATGGCATGTTTATATTTATTTATTCACCGTTACTTATTACTTATGATTCCACTATATTATATACCATTTATGAGAATATGATCTCACCCCTTCCTTATGTTTTATTTTTCCCCAGGATGAGAATAAGTATATTATAAACGATTTTCAAGAATAATCAAGGAGTTTATGTGTGATTAAAAAGAAGTTTATATGTTGTATTTCATTTCAAGTTATAATGAAACTATTATTTATGAATCTAGTTTTTCAATTATACTAAAAAATTTATTCTTTTAGGATATTAATTCCTTTTTTGTATGTCAATGTAATAAAATAATGTAGAAGCTCTGGGAAAATGGGGTTAGAGACATTACAATAACATCATAAATTAAATCATTTGGTACTATAAACTTAATCACCCAAAATAGCTGTATAATAAAATATTATCATGGGTATAATCATGAAACATAACTCCATTATAGGGTTATATATTTTTAATCTAATTAAAACCAAATCATGAAAATATTTTTTGAAAAAAATTTGTATTCATCATTGTAAAATTCATAGTTACAAGTCACTTTTCCAAAAATATACATTATTTTGAATAAAAATGGAAATAAAACCTTTCATGGAAGTGAAATTAAAAAAACTATTTTTAATATAATTAAAAAATATGACATAATTTAACATGGAAGTTCTTGAAAAATGAAGTTCAAATAAGAAATTATATAACTCAAATAAAGGAGTTTGAGTTACCATGTCCCTTACCTTTACACTTAATTTCCATGGATTTTTTTTACCCTCATGTATCATAAAGATAAACATATTAATTAACCATTTAATAACCATATTAATATACATTTACATTAATAATCTTCATTAATTACAATTCTCTTCATGTATTATATTTTCCTAATCACTTTTCAACATCGAGTATTAACAATATTGACTGTTTGGAACTAGGATTGTATGTATAGTGTTAATATTTATTTTTCTCCCAAATATAAAACTTTTAATATCATTTAATTTACTGGAATTTATTTTTTATAAAGTATTAAAATGTTATAATACAATGATATGGTATTTTTTGTTGTGTTTCATGAAAACTGGAATAGTAATGAACTAGTTTTGGGTTATTTATCGATATTGATGTATTACATTATAAAAATAATTATTTTTTGTTTTATCCATGAAGAACCATCTTAATTATATATATTAATTAAATATATATACCATTAATAATCATAATTTATATAAAAACCATCATTTTTTGGAAGTGAAGGAAAATGAAACACGTTTATTGATGGAGGTGGTAGTCCACACAATGCACAATTAGCGTTTCCATTACTCAATGAATGAGAGAGGTGAAGGTGGATAGTAAATGGTCATTTTAGAATCTTAAATACATTATATAAATAATATTTATTAATAAATACCATCCTTAATACCATCCATGAGGGGTGGTGATGAAAAAATTAAAGTGTCACTTTATAGAGGCGATAATCTACGCACACACACTAACAACTATTCTTGGTTTTCTTCGTATATGGAAGAGAAAAAAATAATGTTTTAACCATTATTAAAATAGAATATAAACACTATAATTATTCTGATTTTATTATAATATTGTGTTTATGGTTGGTTTAGAAAATAAATAATAATAAAGAATTGTTAAGAAATATGTGATACCTAGTTGAGACCTTGAGCATCCTCTTGGTGAAGACCTAAGATTTGAGGGAATTAAGAAAATGTTTGGTGAAAATGGGTATTAATAAATTTAAAGGAATTAAATTAGAGGAAATTTTGGTATGGATTTATATAAATTAAAAATAAGATTGTATTATTGAAAGAGTGGAAGTGGTATCTTTTTATAAGAGATGAAAATGGAACTTTTAGAAACACAAATCTTTTTTCAATAATTTTGTGAGACTATTCAAGGGTAAGTGGATAAAAATCAGACAAAAGTTGATTTTTGGAAAATATAATGTTTAAATTAATCTCAAAAACGTATTTTAAAACAGGTTTTTATCATTTTTGGGCCATTTCCCCATATTAGAAGACTTTTTGACCGTACAGGGGCCAATTTTTTTAACCTTAGTAATTAATTTTGTTACCTAAAATTAAAATTGAACTCATTATCTAATTTGAACCTTATGATTTTAAATTTTAAAATAATTTTACCATATAAAATTTCTAAATGTGTGAAAAGTTAATGTTAAATCAAACACACTTAATCATGTAAAAAATGTTTTTAGAAAAATGAGGATTTTTCTGCTTCAAATTTATATATGTGATAAATATATCATTATTACTGATTTTAATGATATAAATTGATTTATTAAAAATTATATTAAATTTATTAGAATTTTATGGAAATCTAAAACCGAATATCACCTTGAAAATTATTCATTCAAATAAGAAGAATAAAAATATTTTTTATTAAACTAACATTTTTATTTACTTATAATTTTTTTGCACATAGTATTTATAAGATGAAATAAAATATTAAAAACCATAATTTTATAACCTAAATAAATATTTTATTACATTAATGTTTTTTAACTTATTATATATATTAACATAGTGATATAATAAAATAAAATATAATTTTTTCAAAAACTGTGTTCTTTGACCAAAAAAATGATCTTTTAATAAAAATATGTAAAATCCATACTAAGTAAATTTTAATTATAGAAATTCAAAAAATTAATTTTTTTATCAAATTTTAATTTTAAGATTTGTAAATTCAGTTTTTGAATTAACTTACAATATAAAAAAATGGAATTTATAGAAAATTACTTTTTCCAATATTAACTCTTATTGATATTTTATCTTATAAAGAAAATAGATTTAAGTGGTTTACTATCTTATTGATTATTATTGGTTTATTAATAACTTCATTCTAATATATTTTGGTTTTTTTATGTTGGGTTAGCGAGTAACACATGTTATCGAACATATAATTTATTTTAGGTGAAAAAACTCGGGTCCACTACAAAATATTTCACTTTTTCCAACAGGGACATATCTGTTGGTAAAAGTGAATTTTCTTTTGGTAAAACATTTTACCAACATATATATCTCTCTCACTAAACTGTTGGTAAAAACTCTGTCGCTAAATGTTTTTGCGACAGATAAAATAGTTCTATTGCAATTATAATAATATCAACAGGTAATATATATGTTGGTTAAAGTGTTTACCAACAGGTTCTGATGAAAAATTTATCTGTTAGTAATAATATTATCAATATATAATATTTGTTTATAAATTATATTTAAATAAAACTATATATTTTTATTTCCACTAAAATTTCATATTGTATTTATTAATTTATCATATATAATACATATGTTTTAATTATTAAACCAAAGAAGATTTGAACACATGTTCCAAATTAGAAAAGAATTAATTATATTAATAATGAAATTTATTACAAATAGAACCTGTTGGATCCCCACTAAGATTGTTCTACAATTCTGTCACCAGACAACCCTGCCCCCACCCCAATTCTCTTCCACAATTCTGTCGCTCAACAACCCTGACCACCCCCTAGAGCAACTCCATCCCATCATCGCCAGTGACTCCAGCACCAGAAGCTCCATCCCATACACGCTAGATTCAGCCCCAACCCATCCATGCCACCTCCAACACCTTCCATGCCCGCTCCAGTCTATGTCAGCTCATCCAGATCCATCCCCGTCCATGCGGGCTCAAATATATGCTAGCTCCAACTCCATCTCATCTATTCCGGCTCCAGTCTATGTCATCTCTAGCTCGATCCTCATTCATGCCATCTCTAGTCTATGCACAAACAAATTAGAAAATAGATGAGAAAAGACCTCATATGGAATTGAGATTTACAAAAACAAGTGACAAAAATACGCTTACACCAAAGAGAGGTAGTACATGCACAATAAGAATAAACATTTGTGTTGAACTTCTTGCATTTGTGTTGAACTTTATTTTGACTTTCAACAAAGGTAGTACCTGCACAACAAGAAAATAAATATTCAAAGACACTCTTTTATTTAGAAAAAATATAGACTTAGCATTATTTTTGAAATAATAACTTCAAAAGTACCCATGATATCATATTTTTATATTCAGTGGGCCAAATAATATCAATAACCCACCTTCCAACAATCATCTCCAAGAACATGAGACCAAATCTGTACACATATGATTTGGTAGTCAACTAGACAACCCCTGCATACTCAGAAGCACAACATACATTGGTATCGTCAAACCCTTCAAGATACTCCTCATGTATAGTGTCATTATCTCTTTAGGTTTCTCTTCAGAATCTATACTTGGAATAAATCCTCTAAACCTTATATGTGTCTTGAAAGAACCATCTGAATCTTTAAATACAATACACATTTAGAAACACATAATTTCATGTATACCAGAATGAACGCTTAACAATTCTTGGAAACAAATTAGGGATATAAACGCAACACAAAAGAACAATTAGGGATAGAAACATCATACAAAATATATGTTAGAATGATAATTAGTAAAGAGAACATAAATAAAATAATAACCAGGAAGAAGAAGAAATAGAATTGAAACCATGAATAAATATATAAAATCCAATTGTGCAGCATAATCACAGGAGTGTGTCCAAATATTAACTTATAGTGGTGTTCTTGAGATTGGGATAAAGATGTATACCCTTCATTCCACCATCCAGATCGATGATGAAGTAGGTATGGTCACCTTTCATGAATGTAGAATATATAAAATCCATCTCCATGTTGTTTGGGTGTGGAGTCTCTACACACCACCAAGAATTTTTCTTTATGTCCTTGAGAAGATTTCTTTCTTGTATATAAATCCTTTCAACCTTTTTACCAATATTACCCTCCCAAATATCAACCAGATCATTCATGGAACAAACATTACCAGGGGGCTCAAATGCATCACTTTATTAAGTTTGTGCGAATCATCCACCATACAAGTGGTGAAAGTAGCCCTGCCACTTTCCTTCAAAAAAAAAACTTAGTGTTTCCATTGCTAAAAACTAAAAATTTGTCCCTAGGTGGAATCTTTTGGCCTTGTTGAGCCAAAGAGGGTAGTGAAAAACTAGTAGTCTTTGTGAATTATTATTTTTCTCCCTATTTTCTACAGGAAAAAAAATACAGTAATAGATTAATAGGTTAAATAAGATATAATATTAAAATGTACAAATATTTCATACACCATATTGTATATCATGAATATGTATCATAAATATAGACTAAAATGAAGATTTCATGCTGAGAATATAGATATCCTATAATCTATATTGCATATTCAGAATACTGACCAAATGTACACTTGAGTTTGATTTCCCTCTTTCATTCTTCAATATGCAGAACTTCAAGATCAAAAAAAATATATGCAGTGTAATCCAGTCATAGGGAATCCAAATAGTGAAAACTCCATATACCTAAGAATAGAGAGTATAGTGACATGCAGTAGTAAAACACACATTAACAATAGAAAGTATTTCTGTGAACTGCATCTCTACATCAAAATATTCATGGTGCAGTCCATATAAAAAGGTAACAAAAAAATTTCAAGAAAGATCCTATAGATCACCATGTCATATTCGAAGTAGTCCAATCAATTAACCCAGTAATACACCTTAAAATCATCTAGTAGCCAAACAAGGAGAGAATTCCAACATTGCTAAATTTTTATTGAGATTGAGCTTGAGCTACTCGAGAAGCATACCAACTATTGGTTGTTGTGGTTGCAAAAAATATCTAGAGCACATCCAAAAAGTTAAATCCACTTCCTTGATATAAGGATTACAAGTACCCTATAAAATCTTAAAATTGAGTAAAAATTGATGATTTTTATGAGTGAGAATGAGTGTTACCCTCCAAGTATGTCAGCTTGAACACATATGTAGTGAGAGAAATCGATCCTGCCGTTTTGTCTTCAGAAATGTTCACATCAATGACACCAAAAAATCTACAATTTGAGTATAAACTTATTAGTGAGAAAGAGTGTAACATTTCTCAACAATTAATAAAAATTCCTAAGTGTAATTTAATAAAGAAACTAATGCATGTTGATTACAAAATGATTTTGTTTCTGAGTGAGAATGAGTGAAACATTGCTCAACAATTAATTAAAAGTCATAATTGAATATTAAAAAAGAATCTAATATTCAAATAACACATTTTATAATTCATTTTAAATACTAAAATAAAGTATGATTCATTAAAATGAAGCACTAATGGTTTATAATCACATAATAATATTGTTGTGATGTTCAAAATATAAATAAAATTCAATATACGAGCTATCAACATTTTAAAAGTGGATGAGAGAGAATTTTTTACCCATTTTTCTAGGTGGAAGCAGGAGAATGATCCTCCTTTAATTAGGATTCAATTGCATGTTGTTGGGATGTATTTAGAATTGTGAAGTGGGCTTGGTTTGGCTTGGTTTTTAGAGAGGATGTGGTTCCTGACAGTAAGGCGTTGGGCTGGTTTCAAGCTGGTGAGGGCCTGGTTATTTGGGGAGTGCGCTTGTGGGAAATTAGACTAGCAATGAGGTTTGAAAGGGGATTGAAGGAATGTTAGGTCCATCTGCAGGTCTTGAATCCAAACCAAGCAACACCAACCAGCCTTTATCCAACCATGGAACACCAACCAGACTTCGTCCGGTCTACTTGCAGGGATTGAATCCAAACTAGTGAGCACCGGCTTGAATTCATAGACTGATGCAGCACCAATCACAAATATCTCTGAAAAAGTATACAGTCCATCAGACTTATATTGGCGAAGAAACTCTTCTACTATTCATGGTAGGCACACCTTAAACAGATCTAGTGAATGCTTCAAAATAGACTCTATGGGAATCATAAGATGCTCTGATTTGAGAAGTGGAATATCCATCATCGACCGCATCCAGAAGCATAGAACATAAATTATGTCTTGAAATCCAGAATAGTAAACTACATGGGTCGCTATAATTATGTGAATATGCTGACTTTTTTCAGTACTCTACACACCAATCAACCAAACTCTTAAACATGGTGATAATCAGAGAAGATGGTGCAAATTTTGAATGAGACAAGTGGATAAATAAGAAACGCTGATCATCCTATTTTTAGGGGGTCTGAGTTGTATATAAAAATATCTGCAAGAACCATGGGAAATTTGACACCACAATTTTCAGGATCCAATAATAAAGCATAGAACATCAAAAAATGAGAAAATTTAGATTTTTATAAAGACAGAATAGTTGTTTGGAATGAAAAAATAAGAGTTTCAAAAAACCTCTATTAATTGACTGTTGTCAACTCATGTCTGAAGATGCTCAAACATCACCACCATTAAGCTGTATAATCTATCCACGACTATGTTTTTCTATAAACCTCTCAGAATTAAACATTATTTGTGAATATCAACATCATTAGAGGTCTCATACAATTCCTCCATCTCCATCTGAAAAATAACTTTTCTAGGTTCATCTTGTAAAATGTTATCCCAACCAATCTCCACATCCAAATCTACCAGCAAATCAATCATTTCTTTAAGCACGGTTCTCCCAACAATTTCCCAAATTTCACTACTTTCTAACTTAAAGATGTTATCTACATATATCACAATTAGATCCTTGCGCTCCCTACTGAAAAAATTTGGCATTCATTGGGGAATTATGTTCAACAAGCACAATAGAGCAAGAGGCACCAGGTTAACAATGGAGGTAAGTAAAGAATGCACCATGGAAAGAACATGATTCTTCTTTGCAATACCACATAGCTGATATAAGATATACACGACTGTATTAGGTGGTTTGAAATTGCTTATAAGAATATCCAACCATGAATTAACAAAATTTCCATTTGATGTAGCCAATAATGTAATAAGTTCCACCAGTGCATACAACACATTAGGCCCATGGTTCCACATGTTGATTCCAAAAATAGTAGAAAGAAGCTTCCTGTGTTCGACACTATCTATAGATGAAATTACACCTGTCAAGGCATTTAAGCTAGTCACCAGTAATTCCTCATCATCAGGTTAGATATTTTGGAGAATCCCAATCAGCTGGTCATAAATGTCATTATCACCTAGAGGAACTGATCTAAGTGCATATCTAACTTTCTGTGTTAGTTTTGAATCTCTATGATTAAGATTCTTAACTTCATAAATCTCATCATTTCAGATGTTAATTCCACACCCATGGTGATAGATCTTGTCAAAGACTTGTTAATCATTCGAACACCTGCATGTCAAATTAATATAGGAGACAACATGATCTATCATACCTGCATGTTGGTCTTCTAAAATTTCCAACCAGCACTTTTCATAAAATTGGGATTCCAGGATTTGAACAGGTAGCGTGAGGAGATGGGGGAGGTGGCATCGCTAATGTCATGAGAAACATATGACTGTGCCTTGAAGATTTCATGGTAGGGAGACAACGTTATAGGGAGAGGATCGTCAGGTCAAGGAAAAGAGAAAGGTGGGGGGATGTTGTGACTATATCTACTATGGTTTTGAGTGGAGGAATAGGGAGGAAGGTGTCGTCTTGTTTCCCATTCCCTTTGGTTTCCCAAGCCCCTGGGCTTGTAGGGATTACCCTAGGGTAGAGGATAATGTCAAGGGATGGGTGGGCGACGATGGAAGAAGGGATGAGAGGGGCTAGGGAATGGCAGTGGGAGGGGAGGGGATGGCGGAAGCGAAAGAATGGACAGTAGAGGCTGGGGAACGGCAGTGGGGTGGGAGGGGATGGTGGCGGTGGAAGAAAGGATGAGAGGGGCTGGGGAACGATAGTGGGTGGGGGGTACATTAGGGTTTTTTATTTTTTAATTTTTTTGAATATATATATATATATAATGCAAAAAGTTATGATTTTCTATAAAAAATTATATTGTATGAAGATTATGTTTGTATGTATCTATATATATATCACCAGTAAATGTAACTAAATTATGGATATTTAAATTAATTATATATTTTTATTATCAAATTGATATTCTTGTAATGGGTAATATATATATATATATATATTTAATTTTTTTAAAATATTTGGTATTATTGAATAATTTATTGGTAACTGACTTTCTTAATGGAAAAATATTTATTGGTAACAATAACTAATAATAATAGATTCATTTATCGGTAAATAAATTGTTGGTATTATTATGATAAGATAACAGATATAAGTGTTAGTAAAAGATTTTTTGGTATTGAACTACTAATATAAGCAGAAATATCTGTTGGTAAAAATAATTGTTGGTACCTATAGTTAATATCAACAGAATTTAATATATGTTTGAATTAATCATTTTTACCAACAGATATATTATCTGTCAGTATTTTTTTTTGGTAAATATCACTTTTTTATAGTGGTCGTTACAAATTAATAGGTGAGAAATCTATGCTAGTTTGTTAGATGTGATTATTTTTACTATATTGAGAGACATTTTTATTTAGTTGGAATAATGAATATATAATATGGTTTTATTGATAGGGATAAATCATGATTATGCATATTTATGATATTATGTGATATTCAATTGACTAAACATTACTTTTAGTTGATACATGCATGAATCAGATGTTTATGAGGCCATCAAACTACTTGGTATGATCATATTGACTATTGTTAAACTCACCCATGCATGAAAACATACAAATTTTTTATTTGTGTCCATAAGAATAAACTATGGATGATCATGGAGGAAGGATATGGGTGGACGATATAGATTACTGGTGGTGTATAGATCTCATGTAGGATTCCACACTTATGTCATTAGGATCTAGATTTCATATATTTAAGATGTGTGATATTGTATATTGAGATTCATTTTCACTATTTAACATTTTATAAATGTTTTTAATTTATATACAAATGTTTAATATCAGTTATTTTTATATTCCAGGGATGTTATAGTGGATGATAATGTGTTATAGTTGGTGTCAGGTTTCATAGAGAGGTAATGCATCCCATATTGTGTTGATACCTAAGTATTAGTGCTAGAATTTATCCTAGTAGAGTTATTCTTGGGGAGTTCACATACCAATGAGCTGGGACGTGGAGTATTTCTATTAGAGTGATAAGGTAAATTATGGATTTAGGTACATGTATGGATTGGTTGGGATAGTTAAAATAATTTTTATAAATGATCTGTAGTATATATAGTAACAATATGGTAGTTTTTAAATAATTCAGTAGTGACTGTATTTCTATGCATGAATCTTATTGGTGATACATGATTGAGACATCAAATTATGAATTAGGATACTATAAAGGGAATCATGAATCATATTTATCTCGAAAAAAACTTTTCATTTTCATTATTGACTTGTTTTTATTAAGGGATAATCCTATTGTGATAGACTAGAGGGATATATGTTGATATCCTCATCATTTTACATGAGTTAAATGTCAAAATGATGTTTGAAAGATAATTGAAAGGGATTATTGATATTTTTACTCTTTATTTCACCTACATAGTTTTAATGGAAGATGTGATTTTGATAATTGATGATACATTATGGAATTACTCCATGATGAGGATTTCAGAGTACCCAAGTATGTTTAGCTAAAAGTATTTCTATATGGTAGAAAAAATTATTGATAGGATCTCTGTTGAATTCATTGATGTTTTTTAATACCTTAATTTTGTACTATTACTTTATTGAAATCTTAAATCGCTTTGTTTGATTAATTTTTGACTCTATGAGCTTCAATATGAATTTGAGGGATATTTGATTAAGTTTTCACCAATCAGAATTCCACCAATGGTTTTCTTAAAAATGGTATCCTTATGATTGGAATAGAACAACACAAGTATTTTGGGGACTTTGGGCATTATTATTTTGATGTATGAACTTGTAGATAATTCCTTCCATAATAATAATTCTTACAGATAACCAACTTGTAAATTATCTAAATTGAAGTCAACTGTTAATTTATTCATAGTTTCTTGACCATAAAACTACACATGGGTATATTATAATATACTTATCATTCATTTAAAATATTTTTATCTGATTTCGGTTTTGTATATATATTGGGAATACAATTTAGAGATACATATGAGAATGGTAAAAGTCTTGAGGAATTATTTTTAATAGAATCACCAGTATTATTCTTGTATTCTTATGTGATATGATCAAGCTTGGACCAGAACATTTATATATTTAATGATAAAATATTGAATAATAAATTCATATGGGGGATAAATTCAAAAATTTTCTTGAATTTAAGATGTCATAACAAAATTTGATTCATCAAATGTTATTGTGATAAAAATGATGAGAAAGGGTGATTAGTGTTTTCTCTTTGATGGAAATGAGGAGGTGTGTATGATTATCATGACTAGTGGTTGATTCACAATATAACTTAATATGGTTTTAGTGGATTATATTTATTTTATAGAGATTAAAAAATCTAGTTGTGTTGGTATATTCAGTTTTTATGTCTTATAGATATAAATGATGTTTGAGAAGATGTTACCATGGGATAGAATAGAGTCATTCAATAAATTTTTGAGTCCTTTATTAGTTGTTTCACTGAGAGGGATATAATACCTTTTTTATTATTTGTATATACCTTAGAGAGCATTGGTTTCACCCTTTGATACTATTGGATTAGGTTTTTAAAAATATGATACTTTTTAAAATTAATATTTAATGGGTGATCTGTGACAGTTTTGACAAGTTGTTAATATATTTTTTACTTTCTATTATCAGTCATATTCAGCTTTGAAATAATAATTATTGGATAGGATGGTTATATATCCTAATACCATTATATATTTTTATTTTATGTGGATATAAAAAACTTTATCTCATCAATTATGAATGATACATGACATTGGAGTTAGCTCACGAGCAGAGGTTAACAAAATATTTAGTTGTGATAATATTTGTTTTTAGGGAATCCATGTGCCTTTACTTAAATTTAGAGATCTTTATGCTCTTCTTAGGAATGGTTTATAAATTTTTATGTTATTTGGAGGAATTGTTTATCTATACTCACAATCTTGGGTAATTATATCCTAAATACTATAAGTTTTAATGTTCAAGTGGTTATATAGTGGTTTCTTTTCAAAATTATTTTATATAATTGATGAGTATGATCCATATGATAATTATTATATATTGTGATAATTATTTTTGTTAATTATATTATTATATAATTTTTATTTTTATAAATTATTTTTTCCTAAAGGGAACCCATGAGTTGGTTAGATAAATTTAAAGAGACACAATTTTATGTTTTCTTGAGATTGTAGATAGTTTTGTGGTAATTATAGCTAATTTTAATGCTCCCCTTCACCCTCTATATTGATTTGTTATTTTTTTGAGGGATCATTATTCATGTATATAGGATTGATTATTTTTTTGAGAATTTTTTATGTGGTATTATTCTTTTTAGGATAAATTTTTTTAAGGCTGGGGGGATGTAACAGTACTTATCTTCAACCTAGAATGCATTTTCCTTTTATTAAAATATTATTATAAATTAATAGTTTATAGATTTATTTTCACTCATTTAAATTTAAATGAATTTATTTATAAATTAGGTTAATCCCCATTAGATAGTTTAATAGAAAATATTAATTTTGGATAAAAAATGGAAAATAATAATTTCATCTTTATGGTGTGTCATATTAGAAAATAGACTACACCATTGATTCAAGAATTAGATGTTTTTCATAGAATTGGTATTGAGTAATTTTCATTAATGGTAATTGATGTTTGAAAAGATAGAAAATTGTTTTAAATGAATGATTATGTAAATAAAAATTCCATTATATACATATTTTGACTACTCTCTCCCTTATACTAGTATATTTTATATGATTTTAGGGGGGTATAAGATTAATTCCATGGGAGTGTATATCCTTTATCAAATATTTAGGGAGATTTCCAGAGATTTTAGAGTAATCCCAAAACTAGTATTGTTATTTTATATGACTTCTTCATTTTATCCTAAAATTCATTCTATTAATTATATTATTTAATGATTGAATTTTCACATGAAATTTTATTATATTGTTCCTTATTTTAATATGAATATACTATATTTATATATATTAAAATATATTGAATATTTTTCAAGTAATATTTGAGATATTATTATAGTTAAGATCAAAATTTTAATATAATTTTTTTAATGAATCACCATTCTTATCATATATGGTTGGAAATATCTTTATGATGTGAAAATAACCTCTTTGGAATCACTCCAATTGATATTGAATATCAAGAGAAATTAGTGAGAGAAGATTCTACCATTCTTGATTCTCTCTATATTTTAATGTACATAGGTTTATATTCATGGGAAATAAATTATGGATCTGAAATCAAGGGTTTAGAAACACAAATTGTATGATTTTTTTCTTCATAAAAGCTGATAAACAATGATCAATCATTATAAACAATGACTATTAGTGATATATATAACAATGGATGGTCAGAGCATCAAGATCCATATGATCTATGAATGAATGAATAAAAATACACAATAACTTCTTTAATACTTATGTTAGGATAAATGTTTTTAGGATCACGCATAATTTCATTAGCCGTCTTATCCTTCCACTAGATGGTGCCTATCAGAATATGTAGCAATACAGGGAACATAGAAAATAAATTTGGAACCTATTGATTATTTTAATTTGAACCCAATATCAGATGTATATAGGATTTGTAGTATATTTCTAATTGGAGAGTGATATGGGTTATAATCACTAATTATCTTAGATCAAATAGATTAGTTCCACTAAGTTAAGGTGAAACTTGGATGGGGGTCATGCAGTGTCTCTAAAACTATATAATAAAATAAAAATATGATCAATAGTAAACTAGAGGTTTTCATGGTTTTGGAGGAATGTGGTAGTGCAATTTGGTGATATCCAACATCCCAAATTGGGAGAATGATAATGAGGCACGTTTTGGAACATGCCACAATCAAATTTCATTCATAAAGTTTCATTGGAGCCCTCTCAATGTTCTAGACCTAATGAATCCACATTTGAGTCATTTATAGAATTTATATGGATAAATTAAATGATAAATGATTGAATGGAAAAGAGTATTTATTATTAATAAATAATAAAAATGACTGAATGGATCGAAGGCCAATATTTTTATTGATTTTGGATAAGCCCACTTTTAAGGGTAAAGGGTGGGAAAACCAAGACTTCAAGGACATCAAGACATTAACTAAATTTGAAAAAAGGAGGTTTCAACCCAGAACATGACTAAGTAGAAGTACCAACTCCCAGAATCAACATCATTATGGAATGCATCTACCAGAGCATGAATACTCAAAAATATGTCCAATGAAAAAATGCATGGGCCCAGTACTGATGGAGACTCCATACCCTCTCAATCTGCCAAATCCAAAGAGTCATGCATGATAAAGATGATCAGCTCAATCCTCATCTGAACAATTACTTATAGAATATCTGGGTTCCCCATCATTTGATACCTTTGAACTCCAACAATAATCAACCAATTAGAGAAACTCATAGATCACCAATTTCATATCCAATCAAACATTTTGTGGAAGGACCAAATAAAAAAACTGAAAAAACACACAGTAAACTGAATCCTAGGACATCCCCCCTCCGAACCGCTCTAGATTCATTGTCGAGGTTCATCAAAAGTAGGCTGTAGGCGTCACCTGGCTTCTCTAGACAGAACCTCCAGATCCACTCTAAGCACATCATCATGACCAATCCGCATTAATCGACACATAAATAATGGATTCAACGGAGAATCCAAACCGAGCCACACTGGAGGCACAATGACATGACCAAGCCACTCTGGTCGAGCTGAGATTGGAGCCACAGGAAGCCATAGTAATGCCAAAGGGCCGAGCCATGCTGCACTGATATGAATAAGAGAAAATTCTGACCATTCCAGAGACCCACCATGCCACATCGACGCCAAGCCATGCCGAGGAAGAGCCGATCCAGGAGAGACCGAATTCGAGATCAAGCCAGGACAAAAGGGGAAGGGAAGCAGAACCTACAAGAACCCTAGCCACTGTAGATGAGAGTAGAGAACCCACTTCGAGTCCCCCTTAATAATAATAATTTAATTTTTTAAAATAATTTTAATACTAGTGAATATAAAATAGAGGATTTTATTACTCAATTGGATGTGTAACATAACATTAGCAGGTGGTGAATGAATATTGTTGTCACCTTTGTGGTATGATATGATGTTATAACAAAGGGGAGATAATAATTTTATAATATAATGATTTCACTTTAAATATTATTTTGAATATTATTATGGTTATTAATTCATTATAAAATAACTAATTCAATATGAAGATCAAATATGATTGACATGGATGGGAATAAAGTAATGTAATGAAAAGATAAATGGTAGTGAAAGGGGATTGTTAAATGAAGAATGAATAAAGAGACCTAACTAAATAAATGATGTATTTTTAAGTAATAATAATTAGGTTACTATTTTAATAAGGTTTAATGAAAAATACACTATAGAGATGATTAAATTATTAAAAAGAATATCATAATATGAAATGAATTTTATTATTAAATAATAAATTCGGATAAAGTTGTTGAACTAAAAAAGGGATATAATGGTGGTTAACTTTTAATGAAAATGATGTAAATGAAAGGATGAGATAACACTAAGGATAAGGTTTCCCACATATAGTGTGACATAATTGAAAATGGATTTAATTAACTTATGGAATGTCCTATATTCAATGAAATATAATAAATAATGATGGATTGAACCATATGAAATAAGGTTGTAGAATGTTTCTGATAATGATTTGAATAATATATTTAAATAAATATATAATTCTATAGAGTAAAATTAGTTACTTTGGATGTCAGAAATGAATATCTCAGTGAGGAAAGTGGTATTGGACTGATTTTGATGTTCTAAGTTGAATAATTCAATAACAACTTTTTTTTTCAATTAGATTACAATTTCTAGAATGTGATGATACATGTATGTGGGAACCCGTTGGGGATTTTCTGACATATAGAGATTATTAGGTGGGAAATAATGTTGGTTGTTCCATGATATTAAATGTTGGTTAATTCAATATCTAACACATATTTTTTATCGATTTATCCATCAATTCCTATGAATTTGGGATGTGGAAATCCATTGATGAGGATACAATATCTGGATTGCTACTTGAGGAGTCTTGTGAGACTAATATGAGGATCCTTATTGAAATTGATTATATCTAATAATTTACTATTTGATGTGATGTAGTATATAATGGATATATAACAATAGTGATGGGATATGTTGTTTAATCCCCCTTTACAATCACCCTTTGATTAGGGTTAGAGTGGGACGAAATTGATTATACTCTTTCTGACCTACTAGTATGGATAAATAACTATAATTACTTAATCATGTATTTTAATCTACTAACTAATAAATATTGGTTGAGATAGATCAAATATCTCGAGAAGATAACTGGAGGTGGGTATTTCGACCGACACCTCTTGTTCTATACCGTTGATGTTGGGTAATTCCTCCAGTATTATTGATATAAAAACATAATGGGTGTATTTAGTGAGGATCAATAATTATCACACCATCCTTGATATGATAATGTGATGGATGGTAATTAACTTGAGTTTTGAGACCCCTTTCATCCCACAATATAGGGATTAAGGTATACAATGATGAATAAAATACTAACTATAACACCCCGACCCCTATAGACCAGAGCCATTACATTACTAATTACATTGGAATGGTTAGAAGGAATCAAATATAGAAGGAACGATCAGTTTTGAAGTCTTGAATAAACTAAATACATATATGTAACTCAAATTACATTGTAAAAGGTAACAAAATACAATACAATACAAAAACTAATAAACCATAACCACGAGAATTCAATAAATAGTCTCCTCTTCATAACCTATTGAAGGTAAAAAAATGAAAGGGGTGAGATAAAATGCTCAGTAAGGGTTACAAATCTCAGAAGCCTGAATCAATAATAACTAAATCATAAAAAAATACGGCATGGTGAATAAATGAAAAACACACACCATTAATAAAATGAGAAAAAGATTGCATCCATAGATTTTGTCGTAGTAAAAACCTCATGGATAGTAATAAATAAAAGGTAACAAATAGAGTTATTATTAATTGGATTTCATGTTTTCGAAACATGATACCATAATACCATTAAAACGGTTTAGTTCTCTAGGTAGAAACCCATCTGATATTTGGAAACAAACTCGAAGGGTTTGTTGCAAAACTGATTGTCTCATGAGACCTGTCGATGCATCGAGGGGATATAATGGGCCCCACCCGCCACTACATGTCCAAATAATTCTTTATAAATTGATTTAATACAATAGAAATATTCATTTTCAATATCCATGTAGGGAATATGATACAGATTCATAAATATTTCCATAGTTAAGACAACATTCCAAATAAACACTGTATGTAAAGTGGTATACAATTTTGATAATAAACACATCCATGATATGAGAATATGGATATTTAATATAAATATACATTCAAATGAAAATTTATCTCATATGGGGAATAGGTACACCACATAAGGTTTATTAGGTGCACAATACAATGTTAGTCACAACGAAATGGATGTTTAGACAAAGTCCCTTACCACAAAGTAATCAGTAGAATCATATGACCAAAACTTAATAACCATCAAATTAATAATTGAATACTGTGAATATAAAGGGAATGATGATATTATATGAAAAATAGTAGTACAAATACACTACATACTAGAAACAAGTGGCAAACAATGAGAATCTCACGGAAATGAAAGTGACATGAGAAAACCCCTTACAAACATCTCAGCATGGTAACGAGTGTTCTTGTGAGGGACTAATGAGTGTTAAATGGGTATCCCATTATTTATATATCACAATGGCTGTATGGGGGAGGTTCAAAAACATACCCCATTATCAGGAATTAAAAATAAAAGGACAGAACATAGGGGTAATTCTTGAATAAAAGCGAGAGAGAGGTTCCCTTACCAAGAAGGTATCAATAGATTGAGGAAAAATAAATGAAATAACTATGTGTCACAAAAATAAACCCACAAAAAAAGTGGATATAAAAAATAAAACAATCATAGGTCATTCACACATATTCTGGGAAAATACAAAACTAATGACATTGATGTTAAACTCAATGAATGAAAATTGAGTTAGGATATCCCTTACAAAAATTTATGCCTGGTAATAGGTGTTCTTGTGAGGGATTAATGAGAGGTAAATGGGTATAACATTATTTATATATCATAAGGGGAGTGTGGGGGTGGTGCCAAAACATACCCTATCATTAGGAATTAAAAATAAGAGGACACAATAGAAGAATAATTCTTGAATAAAAGTGAGAGAGAGGATTCCTTTCCAAGAATGTATCATTAGATTGAGAACAAATCAATGACAAAATTATGTGAGAAAAACATAAAACCACACCATAAAAGTGGATATATAGAATAAAAAAATCATAGTTCATTCACACATATTATAGGAAAATACAAAACCAAAGAAATTTATGTTTAACTCAACTAATGGAAATTGAGTTAAGATATCCCTTACCTTAAGCTCGAAGGTTTTTTTGATTATTCTTAACACACTGAATAATCAAATTTAGATTCATTAATTAATAATTCCCGAACCTCATAAACATGTAATTGAAATGGTATAAACCTTTCAGGTTCATTCATGACCATTTTGGTGGGTTTTAAGAGATTCACTTTTATTGTTTTGGAAACATTTTCTTCCTCAGGTTTTCATGACCAGTTTACTTGTGTTAATGAATGGAAATTCATTCGAAATGTGGTTAAACAGACATAATTGTAAATATATATTATTAGTGACATTATAAACGATCTTATAATGATTTTGGGTTATATAATTGAGGATGATTCATTAGTTAAATTTTATTGATAAATGCTTGGATTAACTTTTCCCGTTTTGTTCATAATGAACTAGTTTTGTATTAATATTTTGTTTTATGTGTGTGTAAGGATTACAAAACATTGAATAAGGTAAAATAAATATATTAAGATCAGTTTAAACCATTAAAAAGGTTTCATGATCAGTCTTGAGGATAATAATGCAAATTGAAAACCCATCTTCCTTGAGTGTGATAAATTAACACATCTCGGACGTTGTTTGCATTTATAGTATAAAAGAAGGGAAAAAATTGAGATGATGATGAAATATTCCATTAGAATAATGAAAATACAGTACATGTAAGGTAATGGAATTATCATGGCATTTGGATGATGTTAGGTGAGAAGAGAGCAACAAAATTGTAACGCCCCGACCCCAGAAGCCCAGATTCGGTGCATTATTACGTATCATTGGAATGATCACAAAAGATCAAGTCTCGAAAGACCAATTAGTTTAGTAGCCTTCGAAGTACTATATATATTCATAAGGTTTACATTACATCATAAAATGTAAAACTAAATCAACATTGTTTCCATAGACAACACTGAGATCCTATACACTATCCCTGCAGGTCAGTCATAATATACTTCTTCGCATCCTGGGAAAAAATGAAACATAGAAAGGGGTGAGCTCAGATTATCAGTAAGGATAACAATATAGCAGAAAATTTTATAAATAAGAATAAAAATTTAAGGGAATGTATAAGACTAAAACAAAATAATTTTAAACTTGAACTTCAGTTTAATATGGCAAAGATAAAATCAAAATAATTCCATTTACTTACTCACATTGATATTCTACTAGTCTAATAATCACATGCAATATCAATATCCACTTTTATAATGATGGAATGCATAATTACAGACTTTCATAACCACATAGTCAAGGCCTTGTGTCAAGACTACAATAAGATTTTGTCAAGTCCTTGTACCAAGACACTAGTTTGTCTCATGAGACCTAACGATGCATCGGGGAGCTAAGCGGGCTCCACCTGTCACATACTAAGTCCAATGTATTCCTCATATGAAAATGTTTAAACATAACAAAAAAATTCGTATTAAAACTAGCATACTAAATGTCAATAATTTATCCATAAACCATGAATGGTGTAAAAATAACACATACATAGTCAAACATATCACACAAAATTCAATACAATATGGAATTTTTGTATCATAATAAGTCAACTTCAAATAAGCTTAAAATCCATAAAAGGATGTTAACATAGAGGAAATAAAAACCCTTTTTAGAGAAATATCTCTTTCTATTTTAAAATTATTTAAAAAAACATTTATTTTGAAAATATTTTTATAAAATTTTAAGGAAAGCTTCGACGATGTTGTAATGGCGGAAAATATCCGCACCCACTGTATAAGTTAAAAAAAACATTCTTACCTTAATTTTGTCAAAAAAGGTCATAAATTAATTTGTTTGGAAAATGAAGGGAAGATTCTTTTCAAAACATATAAGTTAAAATAAGGGTGTAAATCACTTTACCCCATTTTCTAGTAATTAGTAAAAATGTTTTGAAATAGATTTTTAAGAAACATGGATGTGGATGATAAAGAGGTCTGAGTAGAGAATTACATATAAACAACCTTAGATAATAAAGAGATTGTGAAATTAACCCTTACCTTGTATTTTTCCTTGGTCTAGGGTAGATTAACCTTATGTATAATGGTGAAATAAGTTTTATTAAATTATACAATAGCATATACATTATCATGATATCATATATTATCTTTTAACATTGCATTGTTAATAATATATTAGTATTATCGTTGTTTTGGGTGTTAACTGATTCATTTTACTTTGTATGCTTTGTTACGTAAGTAATGTTTTTTATAGATAGGATGTATATTATTCATATTCAGAATAATATTAAGTCATTAAACATTATTTTTAATCATCTAATGAAAATTAGTCTTGAATGGATATGATGGGGAATGAATCCAATCACGTTCGTGGATACGGTAATCCGTACGTACACACGAGAAACAATATCATTCTTTTGATATTAAAATAATATATAATTGGATGGTAAATCATATATAATGTATCATTATAATGTTATATTTATTATTTACATCAATTACAATCATTATTATACCCATCCAAATAATAATGTATTTAATAACAATTACACCACGACGTGGTGATGGTAAGTCATACGTACGCATGTATGGTGACATGTCATTCAAAGTATGGATAGAATAATGAATTTGGTTGTACCATATTTATAATAAAATCATAGTATATAGAAGATACTATAGTTATTATATTATAATGTAAAAAACAAATAAAGAGGAAGTGGATGAAGAAAGGAACTTGAAAATGGTGATGAAATATTTACCTCTTCTTAGGGTTCTTCCTTTTTATTTGATCAAAAGGGCTATTCAGGTTGGATTTATGACTAAAGGAAGGCCTCTAGGATGAAGTTAGGACAGTTGATAGGGTATTTGGGCTGGGTTTGTCTGAGAAAAATGGCTTTGAATGTGTGAATTAGAGAGAAGGGGAAGTGTCCTTTTATAAGAGGGGTGTGGGGCACCTTAGAAAAAACTAGAAATATTTTTTATAATAAAATAATTTTCAGTTTCTAATGGCACAAAAATGATTTATTTAAAGGATAAGGTGGGTATGGATCAAAAACCACTCAACCAATAGGTTTTACACACAATTGGGTCACTATATTAACTTTATCTTTTAGATTTAACTCTTAGTTAAATAGTTTCACATTTACCATGTCTCTTTGTATATTTATGTTATATGGTTAATAAAATTACTACAAACTTACAAGAGAACATGAAGTGTTTCATTAATTAAACACCTATAATTATACAATTATTTTGGATAACACTTATATTTTTAGGAAAAGAATATAAATTAATAATATAATATTTGTTTTAAAAACTCTTTTATGTCAATTTTGACACTATTTGGTATTTTGTTTTTGCTAAATTTATAACCACAGTATTACTTCAAAAAAATTTCATCTAACCAACCCTAACATTTAATATTAATCAATATTAGTGTAATTCACAAAAATTATCAAATTAAATTTATTTGGATATTTATAATATCAATTATTTTAATATTTCATTAATACGGTAATTACTGCATCATCATTGTGTCATAAATAAATTTAATTATTTAATGTCTAAAAATTATCAATAAAATACCATTATGTAGGAAATATTTTTAGATTTTTAATGAATATTTATAGTCGAATTTATCTTATGTATAACCCTATAGTAAAAATTGTTTAGTTATTAAACTCTGATTTTAACTCTTTTAACTATTCTTTAAATAAAATAATAATAAATGTTCTAATCTAATCCAAGTGGAACAAAGAGGTTCATATTTTATTCCTAAGATTGGTTTTGGTCAAATTATAATTATCCAATAGAAATAGGACATGTTTTAGTGTAATAATAATATCATTTTTACCCTTAATTACCCTATTTACTTTTAACCGTGGTAAATAAATGTAAAAAGTTACTATTCACCAAAAATTATTTCATGTTATTGAACCAAATTTTACTTACATATATCAACCGTGTCTCTCGGAATTTTGAAATTCAACTCACAGAAGCAGTAAAATTATGTTTTATATAAATTTGCAAATGCTACTAGGAGGTGGGTAAAAGACGGTAAAATGTTCCATAAATTTTTTATATATCTAAAATTATTATAAACTGACTCCAATTAATTAAATTGAACTTATATAGGTATTATGTATCTATTTTTACCTAAAACAAATTTAAATAAAATAAATAATTATTTAAATAAAAATTCAGTTTTAAACTATAACTCAGTGTTTTTCACTATTCATCAAAAATTGAAAGTTTTCAGGAAAATACAAAAATTTCACCCTAATATAATTTCGATATTCTGAATCCAAAAATGAAGTCCATTTTGAAATATAATATTTATAAAATTTTAAAAATTTGGTTTTACTATTCATAACTGCTAGTTTGATTGGTTGTGGTGTGTTAGAACTCGAAGTTGCGTACAACACACACTATTGTATTATACAAAGAGAAGCGTACCATGGAAACTTGGGGTGTTAAATTATTCCCTTCTTCAAATAATTTCATCCTCGGAATTTCTAGAATAATACTTCATAAAAATAATCAGGTGGCTCTTCATCATAAGTTCCTCGGCTTCCCACGTTGCCTCTTCCATCTTTTGGTTTCTCTATAGAACTTTTACCAGACGGGTTGTCCGATTTCTAAGCACTTGTTCTCTTGTATCAAGAATATTGACAGGCTCTTTGTAATAAGACAGATCGGGTTCCAGTTCTAATTCCTCATAGGTGAGTACATGCATTGGGCCAGACATGTATTTTCTCAATAGTGATACGTGGAACACGTCATGAACTTTGGAGAGACTTGGAGGTATTTCCAAATGGTAAGCTACTGCCCGAATTATTTCTATAATTTCGAAAGGTCCAATGAACCTGAGACTCAATTTTCCCTTCTTACCAAAACATTTAACACCCTTCCATAGAGATACCTTCAAGAAAACATGATCTCCTTCCTAGAATTCCAAATCCTTCCTTAGGTTATCAGCATAGCTCTTTTTCCTACTTTGAGCTGCTTTGATGTGGGTTTGGATTACCTTAAACTTTTCCATAATTTCCTTTACAAGTTCTGGGCCTATGAGTTTCTTTTCACCAACATCGTCCCAATAGGTTGGTGTGCGACATCTCTTTCTGTATAATTCTTCATATGGTGCCATCTGAATACTTGAATGGAATCTATTGTTATAGAAAAATTCCACCAGAGGTATATATTGATCCCACATACCTTGAAAGACAATTGAGAATGATCTCAACATGTCTTCTATGGTTTGAATAGTCTGTTCTGATTGTCCATCAGTTTGGGGTTGGTAGGCAGTGCTCAAACAAAGTTCAGTTTCCAGGGATTTCTGAAGACTTTTCCAAAATCTTGATGTAAAACATGGATCACAATCAGAAAAAATCGATATGGGTACTCCATAAAGTCTCACAACTTCATTAATATATAGTCTTTCTAGATGTTCAAGTGGTAAATCTTATATTATAGCAAGAAAATGTGCTGACTTGGTAATATGATCAAAAATGACCCATATTGCATCGTTCCTTCTAGGAGTCTTTGGTAGTCCCATGACAAAGTCCATAGTAATATTATCCCATTTCCACTCAGGTATGGGAAGAGGTTGCATGAATCCTCCAAGCTGTTACCTTCCATCCTTTACTTGTTGACAAACCATACATCTTGACACAAAATCATCAATCTCCCTCTTCATGCTGTCCCACCAAAAATGTTCCTTCAAATATCTATACATCTTAGTGCTACCAGGGTGCATTGAGAAATTGGAACTATGAGCATCATCCAAAAATTACCTTTTTAGATCAGTTATATCAGGAACACAAAGTCTCTTCCCAAATTTCAAAATTCAATCTTCATACAAAAAGTCACTCAATCTCCCATCATTCACAGCTTTAATCTTCTTTTGAAACTCTTCATCATCGGTCTGAGAACTTTTTATCCTTTCTAGTAAAGATGGTTTGGAAACCATTTGAAAAAGTATCGATGTTTCACCTTCCATGGTTATTCCCATATCCATCTTTAGCAGATCCATGAAAATATAATCCCTTTCAAATCTCATCTTGATCAAAACTCCATGATATTTTCTGCTCAAAGAATCTTCCACCTTATTTTCCTTCCCCGGGTGGTAGTGTATCGTGCAATAATAATCCTTCAGTAGTTTAATCTATCTCCTTTGCCTCATGTTGAGTTCTTTTTGTGAGAAAATATACTTCAAACTCTTGTGATCAGTATAAATCTCACATTTTCACCATAGAGATAATGTATCCATATCTTCAAAGAAAAGATTACACCTGCTAACTCAAGATCATGAGTAGTATAGTTTTTCTCATGAATTTTTAGCTGTCGTGATGAATAGGCAATAACCCTATCATTATGCATAAGGACACAACCAAGTCCTTTCTTTGAAGCATCACTATAAATAACAAACCCATCATTCCCCAATGGTAGAGTCAATATAGGTGAATTGATTATCTTCTATTCAGTTATTCAAAACAGTCTTCACACTCTTTTTTCCAAACAAATTCAACCCCTTTACATGTGATCTTGGTTAATGGGTTAGCCAATCAAGAAAAATTCTAGACAAAATGATGATAATAATCTGCTATACCAATAAAACTGCATACCTCAGTTATACTCATCGGTGTTGGTCATTCTTTGATTGCTCTTATCTTATAAGGATCAATGGAGATTCCATACTTAGAGACGATATGGCCAAGAATAGAAATCTCTTGAATCCAGAATTCACACTTGCTAAAATTCCCATATAATTCATTTCTTCTAAGAGTCTTCAGGATAATGCGCAAGTGATTTTCATGATCTTTATAGATTTTAGAGTATCCCAAGATATCATCAATAAATACCACTAAAAATTCATCAAGAAATTCCTTTAAAACTATATTCATTAGATCCATGAAGACAGAGGGTGCATTAGTCAATCCAAAAGGCATTACTGTAAACTCGTAATGCCCGTACCTGGTTCGAAATGCTGTTTTTGGAATGTCTTCTTTCTTCACACACAACTGATGATATCCAGATCGAAGGTAAATATTTGAAAAGTACTGAGCTCCATGAATTTGGACGAATAAATCATCAATGCGAGGTAGGGGATACTTGTTCTTTATTATTATAGCATTGATCTCCCTGTAGTCAATGCAAAACCTCATAGATCCATATTTATTCTTAAAAAAGAACAGGGGCTCCCCATGGAGAAACAGTAGGGCGAATAAATCCCTTATTACTCAACTACTCTAGTTATTTCTTTAGTTCCACAAATTCCACAGTGAAAATTATATAAGGGGTCTTTAATATAGGCCTTGAACCAGGAATTAAATCAATGGAAAACTCAATTTCTCGTTCTGGAGGATGTCTAGGTAAATCCTCTAGAAATACATCAACATACTCTTTCACAATAGGTACATCCTCTATTTGAACATTCTTTTCCTCACCCACAGTTATTTCATTCTCTTCCTCCCAAATAATTTAATTTAGTGGAGCTACTTGGGGTGGATCTAGATAAAAATTAGGTGGTGACATTTCTGCTCTAAAGATAAGGTACTCCTTATCATCATCAAAAATTGAAACCTCCTTCTTCTTACAATAAATCTTCAAATCATGGTATGAAATCCAATCCATACCTAGAATTATATCAAATTAAATCATGGGTATGATGATGAGATCAACAGATAAATAACGTTTATATGACTTAATGGGAACTGATTCACAAAACTTTGTTACAATGATACTTACCTTAAGAGTTTTGACTGACGAATACCTTGTTAAATCAAATTGGAAATATCTAATTTTCTTAGAAAATTGGGAAGATATGAAACAATGAAATGATCTAGAATCAAATAAATCATTGGATAAACTTTATGAAACCATTAAATTACCTTCCACTATGTCTTTCAGAGATTCAAACTTAGCAGTAGTGATAGCATAAGCTTGGCCTTGATCCCTTGGAATTTTATGAGGTAAGTTCCCCTGAAAGTTAGGACATTCATTCCTATAATTCTTGATTTCTCAACAGTTGTAGCATTCAACATCGACAGCCTCTTTCTTCCCCTTGCAATCACAAGCTTGGTGGCCTTTTTTCACAACACTTGTAACAGACTCCCATTCCCTTTAGGAAAGTACCAAGGTGTTTATTCCCACATTTACTATAGGATTGATATTAAACTTTTCCATTCTTACCCTTATTTATATTTCCAAAGTGTTTAGTAGATCTCTTCTTCTCTTGCTTTGCTTTAAAGTCATAAGACTTAGAGAATTCTTTTTCTGTCTTGATAGCACATGAGACAATATCTTCGTACGGTGAGAAGGATTGTGAGACTAATGCTCGACGGAGAAATGGTTTTAACACATCAAAGAAATGATCAATATTACTTCTTGGGTTATTTATATAATCTCTAGCATGCCTTGCTAACCATGTAAAGTAAGCTTCATACTTTGCGACATTCTCATCCTCGTTTTCCTCAGAATCAGAAATTGTCTTTCCATATCTGCTCGATGGTCATGAGGAAAGTATTTTTATAAGAAAATATCTTTAAATTCCCCCCATTACATATTTTATAATTCCTCATCTTACTTTGTGTTTTGAATCAATGACCACCATTGATCATCATCTCTAGTGAGACGGTAAACTGTCATGACAACTTTTTCCCTTTCGCTACTCCCCAAGGCGTGGAATATTTTCTCTAAAGAATTTATCCATTACTCGGCCACTAATGTATTTTTACTCCCGTTGAATGTTGGTGGTTGTTGCCTCATGAAGCGATCTAACATTGATCCTCCACGCTGTGGATCAGGGTGCTCCATACGGGTAAGGTTATTATTCATAACCTGAGTGAGTTATCCCAGTATGGTGATTAGCTGATCAGAACTAGTTGTATCACCAGCTCCACTATAATTATCTTTATTATGAGATAAATCCCTACATGGAGTGCGTGCATTGATAAGTTTTCCATTACTTTCACTAGGTTCCATTTCTAAACAAGGGCATAAACTAGATTAGTTTATGAATCACAATACATAAATCCAAACTTGTAAAACACTTAACATAAATTGAACATTTTATGGATATAATCCATAATCATAAAAATGATTTTTTGAGGAATTATATACTCATAAACCCTTTATAATGGGTTGTAATGAAAATGAGAATTATCCTAAGAATATCCCTTGAGAGTTTCATAACCAAGAGTGCAACAATGCCCGTTTTCATGCACCAATTCCCATTCGAGTCTAGCTCAAAGCGGTGATTTGGGTTTTACCCCTAGGTACATCTGTTCCAGAGCCACCTCTACCTTCTCATATCTAGACAGGGATTTATTTCTTGGAAAACTCACAAAATCTCTACAATACCAAAATTCTAGGAAGTTATTATATACTAATCCTCAAAGTCTATCTTAGGAGAATGTGTTCTAATCAGAGTTTATCGAAATGTAGTTTCCAAGGTTTGTACTAAACTTTCTATGATACCAACTGTAACGCCCTGACCCCAGAATCCCAGATTCGGTGCATTATTACGTATCATTGGCATGATAACAAAAGATCAAGTCTCAAAAGACCGATTAGTTTAGTAGCCTTGGAAGTACTAGATACATTCATAAGGTTTAAATTATATCATAAAATGGAAAACTACAACAACATTGTTTCCATAGACAACACTGAGA
This sequence comes from Viscum album, assembly GCA_963277665.1. Lineage (NCBI taxonomy): Eukaryota > Viridiplantae > Streptophyta > Magnoliopsida > Santalales > Viscaceae > Viscum > Viscum album. Next base: position 1,509,886,335 of record OY728161.1, read on the forward strand.
TCCCATAGACTATCCCTACAAGTCAGTCATAATATACTTCTTCACATCCTGGGAAAAAATAAAACATATAAATGGGTGAGCTGAGATGCTCAGTAAGGATAACAATATAGCGGAAACTTTCATAAATAAGCATAAACATTTAAGGCAATGTATAACACTAAAACAAAATCATTTTAAACTTGAACTTCAGCATAATATGGAAAAGATAAAATCAAAATAATGTCATTTACTTACTCACATAGATATTCTACTAGTTGAATAATCACATGCAATATCAATAGCCACTTTCATAATGATGGAATGCATAATGCCAGAATTTCGTAACCACATAGTGAAGTCCTTGTGCCAAGACTACAATAAGATTTTGTCAACGCCTTGTTCCAAGACACTATTTTGTCTCATGAGACTTACCAATGCATCTAGGAGATATAGCGGGCTCCACCCATCACATACTAAGTCCAATGCATTCCTCATATGAAAAGGTTTAAACATAACATAAACATTAATATTAAAACTTGCATATGAAATGTCAATACTTTATCCATAAACCATGAATGGTGTAAAAATAACACATCCATATTCAAAAATATCCCAAAACCGTCAATACAATATGGAATTTTTGTATCATAATAAGTCAACTTCAAATAAGCTTAAAATCCATCAAAGGATGTTAACATAGATGAAATCAAAACCTTTTTTAGAGAAATATCTATTTTTATTTTGAAATCATTTAAGAAAAAATTTATTTTGAAAATATTCTTATAAGATTTTAATAGAAGCATCAATGATGTTATAATGGTGAAAAATATCCGCACCCACTTTTTAAGTTAAAAAAAAATTCTTACCTTAATTTTGTCGAAAAGGTCATAAAGTACCTTGTTTGGAAAACAACGAAAAGATTCCTTTCAAAACATATAATGTCAAAAAAGGGTATAAATGACTTTACCCAATTTTCTAGGAATTAGTAAAAATGTTTTGAAATACATTTTTAAGAAACATGGATGTGGATGATAAAGAGGTCACATTAGATAATTATGTATAAACAACCTGAGATAATAAAGAGATGGTGAAATTAACCCTTACCTTGTACATTTCCTTGGTCAAGGGTAGGTTAAACTTCTGTATAATGGTGAAATAATTGTTATTAAATTATACAATAATCATATACATTAATATGATATCATATATGATCTTTTAACATTGCTTTATTAATAATATTCTTAGTATTATTGTCGTCTTAGGTGTTAACTGATTCATTTTCCATTATATGATTTGTTACATCAGTAATGTTTGTTATGGATAGGATGTATCTTATTCATATTCAGAATGATATTAAGTATTTAAAAATTATTTTTAATCATCTAATGAAAATTAGTCTTGAATGGATACAATGGGTAATGAATCTAATAACATTCGTGGAGACGGTAATCCGTACGTACACACGAGCGACGATATCATTCTTTTGATATTAAAATAATATATAATTGGATGGTATATCATATATAAATTATCATTATCATGTTATATATATTATTTAAATCAATTACACATCATTATTATACCCATCCAAATAATAACGTATTTAATAACAATTACACCACGACATGGAGACGGTAAGTTGTACTTATGCACGTATAGTGACATGTCATTCAATGGATGGATAGAATAATGAATATGGTTGTACCATATTTATAATAACATCATAGTATATAGAAGATTCTAGAGATATTTTTTTAGAATGGAAACAACAAAGAAAGAGGAAGTGGAATAAGAAAGGAACTTGAAAGAGGTGATGAAATATTTACCTCTTCTTCGGGTTCTTCCTTTTGATTTGATCAAAATGGATCCTTAGGATGGATTTATATCGAAAGGAAGGCCTCTAGGATGAATATTGGACAGTTGATAGGGTATTTATGTAGTATTTGGCTGAGTGAAATGGCTTTGAAAATGTGAATTAGAGAGAAGGGGAAGTGCTGTTTTATAAGAGGGGTGAGGGGCACCTTAGGAAAAGCTAGAAATATCTTTTTATAATAAAATAATTTTTGGTTTCTAATGGATCTAAAATGAATTATTTAAAGTTGGTATGGGTTGATAAGAACTCAACCAATAGTTTTTAGACAGGTTTGGGTCACTATATTAACTTTATCTTTTATATTTAACTCTTAGTTAAATAGTTTGACATTTACCATGTCTCGTTGTATTTTTATATTATATGGTTAATAAACTTACTAAAAACTTCTAATAGAACCCCAAGTGGTTCATTAATGATACACCTATAATTATAAAAGTCTTTTGGCCGACCCTTAGATTTTTAAGAATATAATATCAATTAATAATTTAATATTTGTTTTAACAACTCTTTTATGTCAATTTTGAAACTATTTGGTATTTTGTTTTTTCTAAATTCATAACCACATTATTATTTCTAAAAAAATTCATCTAACCAACCATAAAATGTCATATTAGTCTATAAAATTATTGGAATTCATAAAAAGTCTCAAATTACATTTATTTGGATATTTATAATATCAATTATTTTAATATTTCATTAATATGGTAATTACTGCATCATCATTATGTCTTGAATAAATTTAATTATTTAATGTGTAAAAATTATAAATAAAATAAAATTATGTGTGAAATATTTTTATATTTCTAATGAATCTTTATAGTCGAATTTATATTATGTATAACCCTATATTAAAAATGATTTAGTTATTAAACTTTGATTTTAACTCTTTTAACTCTTCTTTAAATAAAATAATAATAAATGGCCTAATCTAATTCAAGTGTACCAAAGAGGTTCATATTTTATTCATAAGTTTGTTTATAGTCTAATTATACTTATCCAATAGAATAAGGACATGTTTTAGGGTAATAATAATATCATTTTTACCCTTAATTACCCTATTTACTTTTAACTGTGGTAAATAAAAATAAAAAATTACTATTCATCAAAAATTATTTTCATCTTATTGAACCACATTTTACTTATTGATATCAACCATGTCTCTTGGATTTTTGAAATTCAACTCACACAAGCAGTAAAATTAAGTTTAATGTAAATTTGTAAATGCTACTAGGAGGTGGGTAAAAGACGGTAAAAAGTTCAATAATTTTTTATATATATATAAAATTATTATAAACTGACTCCAATGAATTACATTGAAATTATATAGGTATTATGTATCTATTTTGACCTAAAAATACACTATTTTATTATTCAAATAAAAGTGTACCATGGAAGATTGGGGTGTTACAAAAATAATAAAACTTGTAAAAGAATCTGAAAGAAAAGAGAAGAGAGGTTCACCTCTTGAGTACTCCTCCTTGAGAAACCCATTAAGACCTTGTTTTTGGCCTTTTGGTGAGACCATAAAACATTGGACATGGGGATAGGTATTTGGAAGAGTATTTGGAACAATGTAAGAACTTAGTGAAGCTTTTGTGGTGTGGGAGGAAGAGGGGGTGAGGGGTGGTTTATATAGTGGAGGGCATGCGGGATTTTACATTATTTAAATTATTATTTTAAATTTTTGCTCAAGACTATGAATAGTCATGATTAATGTGACCCAAAATAGTAATAATGGCATGTGATTTCAAACTAAGTGGGCTTACATCAGCCTTGAATCACCTATGATGCAGTAAATCAAGTATTTAGCATTTATCGTAATTTATTGTATTTTACTATTCATAAAAAATTCAAGTATTTAATAAAAATACCAAAAATTCACCCAAACCTTTTTTTGACATGTAGAATCCAAAAATGAACTCCATTTTCAAAAATAATTTTCTAAATATGATAAATTTATTTTTTAATTAAAATCATTATTTAATCAAAAAATAGAAACACTTAAAATATTCATCTTCATTTTAAAGGTGCATAAATTTATTTATACATTCATTGGTATGGATAACATTCATAAGAGTCATATTACTATTCATTAGGGTAAGTAACTATTCATAAGGGTAGGTTACTATTCATTAGGGTAGGTTACTACTCATCAAAAATTAAGTAAATTCTATCAAACTCTAAATATCATCCTAATCGCAACTGTGAATGTCCATTTTTCAAAATTCAAGACACCAAAGTGGGAAATTTATGTTTAAAGGATAGCTTATGACTATATCTTAAATAACCAAATGTTTTTTCAAAGAAAAAAAGTGCTTTAAAAAATATAGGCTATCTAATTAATAGAATGTGTTTAAGAGATACATACCTTAAAATTTTTGGTGTGTTATATTATTCCCTCCTTTGAAAATTTTATCCTTGAAATTTTTCATGCATAATTCCCTCTAAAAAGGTGTGGGTGGTTCTTCTTCATAACTTTCTCAGGTTCCCACGTTGCTTACTCCATGTTATGGTTTCTCAAAAGAACCTTTACTAGACGAGTGATCTAATTTCTCAATACCTGCACCCTTGTGTCAAGAATCCCGATAGGCTTCTCACATTATAACAAATCAGCTTCCAGTTCTATTTATTCATAGGTGAGTACATGCATTGGTTCTGGCATGTATTTATTTAACAATGACACATGGAACACATCATTAACTTTATAAATACTTGGAGGCATTGCTAAATGGTAAGCTGCATCTCCGATTCTTTCCATAATTTCAAATGGTCTGATATACCTAGGACTAAGTTTCCCTTTCTTACCGAACCTAAAGACAACCTTCCATAGAGAAACTTTCAGAAAGACATGATCTCCCACTTAGAATTACAAATCCTTTCTTCGGTTGTCAGCATAACTCTTCTGTCTACTTTGGTATGCTTTAATATAGGCTTGAATTGTATTTTTACATTATTGTGGTATCTTCAATATATTCTGGGCCTATAAGTTTCCTCTTACAAACTTCATCCCAAAAATATGGAGTTCGACATCTCTTTCTATATAATGCTTTATATGGAGCCATTTGAATACTAGAATGGAAACTATTATTGTAGGAAAATTCCACCAAAGTCATGTATTGATCCCACATAACTTGAAAGTCAAGAGAGAATGATCCCATCATGTCTTCCAGGGTTTGAATAGTTTTTTCAGACTATCTGTTAGTTTGGGGGTGATAAGAAATACTCATACGAAGCTCAGTATTCAAAGCCATTGGGATACTTTTACAGAATTTTGATGTAAACTGAGATCTCAATAAAAAACAATCGATATAGGTGCACCATGAAGTATGTAAACTTCATTAATATAAATTATTTTTAGGCTCTCAAGTGGTAAATCCTCTATTATAGTAAGGAAATCGTCTGATTTTGTGAGACGATCAAAAATTACCCATATTTCATCATTATTTATAGGTTTCCTCAGTATTCTAGTGAAAAAATCAACTATAATGTCATCCCACTTCCACATAGGAATAGGTAGAGGTTTCATCATGCCTATAGGATGTTGTCTCTCTGCCTTAACTTGTTGAAAAACTAGGCACCATGACACGCAGTCAGCAATTTCCCTCTTCATATTATCCCACAAAAAATGTTCCTTCACATCTCAAAAAATATTTATACTACCAGGGTGTATAGATAAATTTAAGCTAATAGCATCGTCTAATAGTTCCCTTTTTAGCTCAGGTACTGATGGAACACATAAACTCTTCCCAAATTTTAAAACTCCTTCCTCACACACAAAGGCTTCCAATCTCCCATCCTTAACAACATTATCTTTCTTTAGTAGATTTTAATTGTCAGATTGAGGGATTTTTTATCTTCTCTATTGAAGATGGTTTAGAAATCATTGGAAAGAAGAAATATGTTTCCCTTTCCTTAACAATTTCCTTATCCATATTTAATAGATCCATGAATATAGTATCTCTATCAATCCTCATTTGAGTCATAATTCCATGATCATTCCTTATTAATGCATATTCCACCCTATTTTCCTTTCCTAGGTGGTAGTGTATTGAAAGATCATAATATTAGAGCAAATAAAATCAAATCCTCTGCCTCACATTGAGTTCTTTTTGTGTGAAAATGTATTTCAATCTCTTGTGATCTGTGTATATCTCACATTTTTCACCATAAATATAATGTCTCCATATGTTCATAAAAAATATTACAACTGCTAACTAAAGATCATGAGTTGGATAATTTTTCTCATGAGTTTTCAACTTCCTTGATTCATAAGAAATAACTTTATCAATTTTCATAAGGACACAACCCAACCCATTCTTTGATTCATCACTGTATATTAAAAATCAATCACTTCTAGATTAAAGAGTCAAAATTGGAGAATTGACCAATATTATTTTCAATTCTTCAAAGAATTGTATACATTCATTCATCCACACAAACATAACTCTTTTGCATGTGATCTTGGTTAGAGGGTTATCTAGTCAGGTGAAATTATGAACGAAACGCTGATAGTAACCTCCTAAGACAATAAAACAGCATAACTCAGTAATGTTTGTTGGCATGGGCCATTCTTGTATTTCCTTTGTCTTTGTAGGTTCAAATTGTATTCCATCCATAGAGATAATATGGCCTATAAAAGAAACTAATTGAAGCTAGAATTCACACTTTCTAAACTTCCCATATAATTTAATTATTATAAGAGTTTTCAGAATAACCCAAAAGTGATTTTCATGGTATTCATAGATTTTGGAGTATACCGGGAAATCATCGATGAATAATACAATAATGTTACCAATATATTCCTTGAAAATCTATTCATTAAATCCATGAAAATAGATAGTTCATTAGTCAATCTAAAAGGCATCACTATAAACTTGTAATGCCCATACCTGGTTCGAAACACTGTCTTTGGAATATCTTCCTTCCTCACACATAGTTGATGATATCCAAATCAAAGGTCAATCTTTGAAAATTATTGTGCTCCATGAATTTCATCAAATAAATCATCAATTTTTTGTAGAGGATACTTATTATTTATTTTAATATCATTTATTTACCTATAATCAACGCATAGCCTCATGGATCCATCTTTCTTCTTAACAAAGAGGACATGGGCTCCCCATGGAGAAACACTAGGTCGAATAAATAATTTATCACTGAATTCCTCTAGTTATTTTTTAGTTCCTATAATTCCACTGTGTCCATTCTATAGGGAGTATTTGATATAGGTCTTTCACCAGGAATTAAATCAATAGAGAACTTGACTTCTCGCACTGGAGGATTTATAAGTAAATCCTCTAGGAATACGTCAATGTATTCTTGAAATATATTTACATCTTTAATTTTAATATTTATTTCCTCACCCATATAAATTGGGTTCTCTTAGTCTCCAAGAATTACATTCAATAGAGATACTGGGTGTAAATCTAGAAAAGAATTAGATAATGAGGTTTTTGCTCTAAAAATAAGGGATTCTACACCATTTTCAATGATTGTAACTTCCTTATTCTTACGATAAATCTTTTCATCATAATTTAACAGCCAATTCATATCAAGAATTATTTTAAAGTCAGCTATTGGTATGATAATAAGGTTAGAAACTAAAGCACATTTAGGTGTTAAGAAGGGGACTAATCGATATGCCTTTGTTGCAATGATACATTCCCTAGGAGCTTTGACTGATAACTCCTTTATTAAATAAAATTGGACATGCCTAATTTTCTTATCAAACTAGGAAGATATAAATGAACGTGGTGATCCATAATCAAATAAATTGTTGGCTATGTTTGAGGAAACAATTAAAGCACCTTCCACCACATCATTAGAAACTTCAACCACTGCAGTTGTAATCGCATATGCTTTCCCTTTCTCTCAGGGCCTCTTCTAAGCCATGTTTCCTTGGCGCTTAGGAAACTCATTTGCATAGTGTCCCATCTATGTACAATTATATAATTGAACATCATCAAATTTTTTATTCCCCTTGCATTCATTAGATCTATTACCCTTTTCTCCACAATTATAGAAGACTCCCATACCTTTCAAGCATTTCTCGAGATGATTCTTTCCACAATTATTGTATAATGGGAATTTATTCATTCCCTTGTTCTTAATTGATGCTTCACCTTATCCTTGGTTATTAGAGTATCATTTCATATCTTGGTTTCCCTTAAACAAACCTATACTAGAAAATTCATTTTCAGTTTTTATGGACTTGATATAATTTCATCATATAATGAAAATGTTTGAGAAGCCAATTCCCTTTGAAGACTTGTCTTAAGACCTTCAAAGAAATGATCAATCTTGACTTCCGAGTCTATTATGTAATATATAGAATACCTGGATAGTCTTGTGAAGGTAGCCTTATACTCTGCAACTCTATATTATTCCCTTGGATTTAAGCTAAGAAAACACTTCTTTATTTCAGTTCGTTTCTCAAGAAGGAAATATTTTTCAAAGAATATTTCCTTAAAATTCCTACATTCCATATCTTATATTTCTTCTTCCTCAGTGGTATTCTGGATCAAGGACCACCATTGATCAGTATCACCCTTGAGACAATATACTTATATCACTACCTTTTCATTTTAATTGCATCATAATGCCATGAATATCATTTAAAGTGACTTGATCTATTGCTCAAATACCATTGGATTAGTAGTCCCACTGAATGATGGGAGATTCTTCCACATGAAACGATCCAACATAGGTGCAGCATTGTTATTTGTCACAACCTAAGTAAGTTTTCCCAATATGGTCATGATCTGATCTGCTCCAACATTGACTGTGTTGAATTGATCAGTGGGGAGATCCCTACATTGCCTATGAGTATTTATTCCACTTCTTCCATTATAGGTCATTTATAAGTAATGGAATACACTATATTAGGTTATTAATCTCAAATAGAAAATCACATAACAAAGATTGAAATTATATGCATAAATAATATCATAAACATGGTTTCTCTGAGGAAAAATTAATAGTAAAATCTTTCATAATGGAATTTGAAGAAAATTTGATTTATCCTTAGCATATCCCCTGGGAGTGTCAATACCAAGAGTAAAGCAAGGCTCATTGTCGTGCATCAGGATACCTCGGGTCAAAGCCTGAAACTCTTTTTCGGAGTTTTCAATCCTAGGTACATCTTTTCCAGAGCCACCTCTACCTTTTTTATTCAGACATGGATGTATTTGCTAAAACTATCCACATAATATATTCCTTACAAAAATTCCAGGACATTATTTTTTGTTTTTCCTCTAATACTACCTTATGACTTTGTTCTTTAATCTATATTTTCCAATTTACTTTTTAAGTTAGCTACTAAACTTGCTCTAATACCAAGTGTAACACCCATACCCATCTATACTGGAGTTGGTGCATTACTAATTACATTGGAATGGTTAGAAGGAATCAAATCCCGATGGAACAGCCAGTTTAGTAGTCTTGAAGAAACTATATACATAGATTTAACTCAAATTACGTTGAAAATGGTAACAAAATACAATACAAAACAAAAACTAATAAACTAAAATGACATGAACTCAATAAATAGTATCCTATTAATAACCTTTTTAAGGTAAACAAATGAAAGGGGTGATCTCAAATTCTTAGTAAGGGTTACAAATAGTAGAATCATGGATCAATATAACTGAATCATAAACAAATATTTCATGGTGAATAAATGAAAAACAAACTCCATTAATAAACTGAGAAAGATCCAATATCCATATATTTTGTCATAGTGAAAAAAATATGAATATTAATAACTACAAATGAATAAAGAGAATGATTATTAATTTTAAATCATGTATCTAGTACATTATAACATAATACCATTAAAATAGTTTAGTTCTGTGGGTAGAAACCAGTCTGATTTTTCGAAAAAACTCGAAGGGTTTGTCACCAAACTGATTGTCTCATGAGACTTTTCGATGCATTGAGGGGATATAATAGACCCCACCCACCTGTTAAAGTCCAAATAATTCATTATACATTGATTTAATACAATATTAATATTCCTTTTCAATATTCGTATAGAGTAGAGGATACAGATTTATCAATATTTCTACAGCTAAAACAACATTCCAAATAAACACCGTATGTAAAATAGTATACAATTTAGACAATAAACATATCCATGATATGATAATATTAATATTTAATAGGAATATAATTTCAAATGAATATTTATCTCATATGGGTAGTTGGTATACCACATAAGGATTATTAGGTGCACAATACAATGTTAGTCACAACAAAATGAAAGTTTAGACAAAGTCCCTTACCATAGAGTAATCAGCCGAATCATATGATAAAAAAATAATAACCATAAAATTAATAATTGAATACCTTGAATATAAATTTAATCATGATATTATATGAAAATGGCTGTACAAATACACCACATACAAGAAATAAGCGACGAACAATGGAAATCTCACAGAAATGAAAGTGAGATGAGAAAACCCCTTAAAAACATTTCGGCATGGTAATAGGTGTTGTTGTGATGGATTAATGAGAGTTATAGGGGTATGAAATTATTAATATATCATTAGGGTAGTATGGGGGAGGTGAAAAAACATACCCCATCATTAGTAATTAAAAATAAAAGGACACAACATAGGGGGAATTCTTGAATAAAAGTGAGAGAGATGATCCCTTACCAAGAATGTATCATTAGATTGAGGAAAAATCAACGACATAATTATGAATGAAAAACATAAAACCACAAAATAATAGTGGATATACAGAATAAAACAATCATAGGTCATTCAAACATATTCTGGGAAAATACAAAACCAGTGAAATTGATGTTAAACTAAGCAAATGAAAATTGGGTTAGGATATCCCTTACAAATATTTCAGCAAGATGACAGGTGTTATTGTGAGGGATTAATGAGAGGTAAATGGGTATCCCATTATTTATATATCCTAAGGTCATTATGGGGGAGGTGAAAAAACATACCCCATAATTAGGAATTAAAAATAAAAGGACACAACATAGGGGGAATTCTTTAATAAAAGTGACAGAGAGGATCCCTTACCAAGAATGTATCATTGGATTGAGGACAAATATATAACATAATTATGTGTGAAAAACATAAACCCACACAATAAAAGTGGATATACAGAATAAAACAATCATAGGTCATTTACCCATATTCTGGGAAAATACAAAACCAATGACATTTATGTTTAACTCAACGAATGGAAATTGAGTTCTGATATCCCTTACCTTAAGCTCAGATGTGTTCTTGATTGTTCTTCATGACCTGAATAATAAAATTTAGATTAATAAATTAATAAGTCCAGAACATAATAAACATGTAATTTATTTGGTATAACCTTATTAGGTTCATTCATGACCTTTTTGATGGGTTTTAAGAGATTCAATTTTATTGTTTTGGAAGCATTTTCTTCCTGAGTTTTTCATGACCGGTTTACTTATGTTAATGAATGGAAGTTCATTTGAAATGTGGTTAAACATAAATTATTTTAAATATATATTATTATTGACATTATATATGATATTATAATGATTTTGGGTTATATACTTTAGGGTGATTGATTAGTTAAAAGTTATTGATAAATGCTTGGATTAACTTTTCCCATTTTGTGCATAATGAACTTGTTTTGTATTATTATTTTTTATTATGAGTGTGTAAGGATTCCAGATCATTGAATAAGGTAAAATATAGATATTAATATCTGGTTAAACTATTTAAAATGTTTTATGACCTGTTTTTAGAATATTAATTCAAATTTAAAACTCGTCTTCGTTGAGTGTGATAAATTATCACATCTCGGACAGTGTTTGCATTTATAGTATAAAAGGAGGGGAAAAAGAGAGATGATGATGATATATTACATTAGAATAATTAAAATTAAGTACTTGTAAGGTATTTGAATTATCATGGAATTTAGATTAGGTTATGTGAGAAGAGATAAACAAAATAATAAAACATGTAAAAGAATTTGGAAGAAAAGAGAAGAGAGGTTCACCTCTTGAGTACTCCTCCCTGAGAAACTCCTCAAGACCTTTGTTTTTTGGTATTTTTGGGAGACCATTAGGCCTTGGACGTGATTATAGGTATTGGGAAGTGTATTTGGTAGAATTTAAGTAAGTATTGAATCTTTAGTGGTGTGGGAGGAAGAGGGGGTGAGGGGTGGTTTATATAGTAGAGGGGACAAGGGATTTTACATTATTTTAATTATTATTTTAATATTTTGGCTCAAGACTATGAATAGTCTTGATTAATATGACCCAAATAGTAATAATGGATTTTCAGTTCTAACCAAGTGGTCTTAAATTATCCTTGCATCACCTATGATGAAGTAAATCAAGTATTTAGCATTTATCGTAATTTATTGAATTTTACTATTCATAAAAATTCAAGTATTTCAGAAAAATCCAAAAAATTCACCTTAACCCTTTTTCGAAGTGCAGAATCCAAAAATGAAATCCATTTTTCAAAAATAATTTTCTATATATGATAAATTTAATTTTTAATTAAAATCATTATTTAATCAAGAAATATAAACACTTAAAATATTCATCTTCATTTTTAGGTTGCCTAAATTTATTTATACATTCATGGGTATGTATACCATTCCTAAGAGTAATATTTCTATTCATAAGGGTATGTTACTATTCAAAAGGGTAGTTTAATATTCACAAGGTCAGGTTACTACTCACAAAAAATTAAGTTAATTCTATCAGACTCTAAATATCATCCTGGTCGCAACTGTGAATGTTTATTTTTAAAAATTAAAAACACAAAAGTGGAAAATTTAAGTTTAAATGCTAGGTTATTAATATATCTTAAATAAACAAGTTTTGTTTCAAAGAAACATAGTGATTTACAAAATATAGGCTATCTAATTAATAGAATGTATTTAAGAGATTCATACCTTAAAATATTTGTGGTGTTATACTATCTATTCCTTAACCCATTGATCTGAGACATATGAGGACCTTATATATATTACTACAGTCCCATAGATGTGTATTTAATCTAATATTTAAATATAAATTTTTATCCATACAGATTTGTATTTCTTATGGCATCTAAACATCTAATTACATTGGAGATGTGTTTTTAATCCACTTAGAGATGTGTATATCCTTCCACACAATAAATATTGATATAGATGAACATTTTATATAGTGATTTTGAGATAGGTGGAGATATTTATTTCATCATACATCTCATTAGTTTCATGATATAATTATTGTATCTATTTTGAGAAACACTATTATTTAAAGAGTGTAATGAAAGTGATCTATGGGTTGATTGATCATTATGGATGATGGATATGATTTTCAATGATTTCATATAATATTTTATTATATAAACTTTTTATTCTATTGAGGATTTTCAACACTTAATGTTTTTCTATTTGTCTCATTACTTGGAATGGACAAACTGATTACTGTTATTAGGTCTATAAACGAATTGATACCGGTTTGGAACTATCATGAACTAAATAATAGGGGCCTTCCTGGTCAGTGGTAAGCCAAGTGTGACACCCCAATCCCACCTATAATAGGCCAGGGGCTGGTGACTAGTTTCATGTAGGCATATCACACACATTAAATGCCTTAGCCTATGGTACATGTACTCACACACACATTTCCAAGGTTTAATATAATAGATAAATGAATGATAAAACTAATACCAAGATTCATTCATAAATCTAAATCCCAAATCAGAGTATGACACAAGTATGAGAAAGAAAAAGGGGAAAATTAAATCCCTCCCTAAACTCTAAAAAAAGTCTAATGTTCTAGTAAGTAGGGGATTGATGTCAAATAAAACTCCTAGAACCGACTGTGGTTCGTCAAGCTCAACTATTCTCTTTCTCCTCATATCCACCTAGTGTCATGTATGCATATAAAACACATTAAATGCCTTAGACTATGGTACATTTACTCACACACACATTTACAAGGTTTAATATAATACATAAATGAATGATACAACTAATACAAAGATTCATGCATATATCTAAATCCCAAATCAGAGTATGAAACAAGTATGAGAATGAAAAAGGGGAAAATTCAATCCCTCCAAAAACTATAAAAAGAGTCCAATGTTATAGTAAGTAGGGTACTGATGTCAAATGAAACTCCTAGAACTGATTGTGGTTCGTTTAGATAAAATATTCTCTTTCTTCTCATATCCACCTTGGAATCCATCGCAAGGCATGTCATCTACATAAGAAATGAAATGTACAGGAAGAGACCATGAATGGGTGAGTATGATCATACCCAACAGAAAACCCAGAAATCACAAAACATAAAGAATAAAAGAGAGAGTGTCAACTCATAATAAATGACAAAAAAACCCATATATACTCAAGACAGACACCAAGTCTCAAGGTAAGGTCGCAATCATACTCCCCGCAAAGGATTCCACTCATGTCTTCAAGGTAATTCTCATATACGAGAACTAACTCCTCTAGTCTTGGTAGCACTGATGTCACTCATATGATAGGTTATTCCAGTTAGGAATTTCCATGAATAAGTACAACTTGGAACATATAAGATATCAATACATTTATAGGGGATCTCACACATGGCCTATGGGGGTATCTAACCCTACCTGGATTAACCCGATGGGATGGGGATCACATAACCAGATAGTTGATAATATGATACCCAACCCAACCTAAGGATAAATGATAGAGGATAAAAACTTGGGCCACATAGATGGATACCCGACTCTATCCTATACTAACACGTATATGGGATCAATCATCCTATTATCAAGATGAGATACCTCACTATACCCTCATAGTGATGAACTAATGGAACACATAGTATTAATACTCAACTAGATTATGGATAATGACGGGTCCAACCAACTCTAGAAGGGGTACACTTTATGTATATGGAGCACACGACATGTATCATTATGCTCAGACCTACTTGAGTCCATTCTAGTATTCTTCATCCAACACCCATGTTCTTAAACCAATTCACATGTACTATGTTCTTTCTCATGTACACTGGTCATGCCCATATTCCTGGTCATGTATGAGTACTCTATATAGGCCCTCAAAGCTTGGTCATGCTCGTGTACATGGAAATTCCCATGCCCATGTACCTAGTGGTACTTTTTGGGTCACCAGTATCGGGTCACAGGGCATGTGACATGTCCCACGGCATGTTATACTTATCTATTCATGAAAACAAAGCCGCTATGAAAAGGCTTCAATATGGACTATGTTCTTATGAACAATACCCCGTGTAACTTGTAATTTTCCAGAAACATTAGGTATTCATATGTACTCACCCACACAACCATCGCATGTAGATCTTATAATACTCATTGCCATAGACCCCAAATCAATGGTTTAATTACCTAAACCATCATCAGTGGCCAGTTTTTATGAATCCATATGCTTGGGAAATGTATCCCAGCACACGATGATACCAAATTACAAACCCATGGAATAAAAATCCCGATCTAGTCCCTGATTTTTCTCCATCATTTTTGAACCATGATCGTTCCATCAATCCTGAAATCATACCCATAGAAATGATTTATTGTTCAAATTTTTTTTACACAATGATCAATTTTTGGGTTTTTTTGAACTTCCAACCAAATGAAATACCAATGATGATCATCTGAAGAATGAGAGGAGAAAAGAACATAAAAAAATAGTGAGCAATTGATGTTGGACATTGTTAAAATTTGACATGATCTATTAACAGAGAAAAAAATGGTCACAAAAGGATAAACAAGGATCAATAAACATTATCAATTCCTAATTATTGGAAGATAAATATACACTTCAAATAAAATCATCAAACCATGAAATAATCTACTATAGATGATTAATTTAGGTTTGATAATTTATAACTCAATGGGGATTGGTCTAGAAAAAAATAATCCTACATTGATATTGGATCAATTGCTGGTGAAGAATGATCATGTTTCATTGGTGAGATCCAAGAACATTATTTGTAAATATAATTCCTTGTAAAATTGATCATTGATCCATGATCCCATCGCCATTATTCACCATGTTGTCCTCCATTATCCTCTCCAATCCTCAAGGTTATGTAGTTAACATCATGTGTTTTCTATAACTAGGTTTAAATAGATAATAATTAGGTCTATTATAATTTAATAATAAATTAATTGATTAATTATTTTTTAATTATTATTCCTCCTATAAATTCTCTTAAAATAACACCTAATGTGCATAAAGGATATGTCACACCTAGAGTAAAAACCAAATTCTATATTTAATGATAGTCTCAGATTTACCATATAGAATACTATTTAGTATATATTCCATTATTTTAGAAAACTATACTTATGTGATAAAATAATTTTAATATTTCTATTATATCAAAACTGAGGCTCCACATCCCCTAGAATCATTATCTATCCCTAAATATAGCTTCTAAAATATTATTTAAAATATTCCAATGTTTTAAAAGGGAAAAAGAGTTGTTACATTCTCTCCACCTTTTGGTATTTTGTCTCGAATAGAAAAAACCTACCCAAATAAGTGAGGGTAGTGATCTCGTATCTATTTCTCATGCTCCTAGGTGCTCTCCTAAAGTTTCCAATTCTTCAATCATACCTGAACTAAGAGAATGTATCTCTCATGAAGGATCTTATACTATTGATCCTCAATCTCAATTGGGTAATCCATAAAGGTATTTTCATCATTGATATCCACCTCACCCCTATCGATAACATGTTATGGGTCATGGACAAGCCTCCTTAGCTGCAACATGTGGAATACATAGTGTTCTAGTTATAACTATCAAGGTAAGACTAAGTGGTATGCCACATCACCAACACTTCACAGAATCTAGAAAGGACCAAAAAGAATCTTAGAGATAACTTTATTCCTGTGACCATATATCCGCAATCCTAGTGAGGTGAGGCCTTTATGAATATCTGGTCTCCCTCGTCAAACTTTAAAGGCCTCTATCATAAATCCACATAAGATATATGATGGTTCTGGGATGTCCTTATCCTCTCCCATATGATATTTACCATCTATACTATCACTCACACCAACTATGGGCCTATAAGTGCCAACTCCCATGTATCAATATAGCACAATGGTGATCTGTAAGGTCTCTCATACAAGGTCTCAAATGGTTTCATACCAATGGAAGAGTGGAAACTATTTTTATATACAAACAGAAGCTGAGGATAGGTCATCCTAAAATCTTTTTCCAATGTACAACTTGTAATCCTTAAGTATTTACTCAAAAAAATAAAATTTTCATTCAGTATAGCCATATTTCTAGGTGTTTAATGTTGTGCTCAAGCAAAAATGAGTCCCAAATTCCTCCTATAGTCATAACCATAGTGTTGACATAAATAGAGAAACTTGGTCTAAAATAATCATTGAGGTAACTTCATGATGGTGGATAGTCTTCTGCATGTAAAGGCAACCCAAACTATCTACATAACTCTTATCTCAAATGCCTAGGAAGTGGAATAACTTGTCGATTCGTTCAATGATTACCTAGATAACAACATTTCTTATAGTCAATCATGGAATCCCCATAACAATATCTATAGAGATGATATCCCAGTTCCAATATAGAACTACAAGGGGATAATACAAACCCACTAGAACGTGGTACTCAACCTTCATCTTCCGGCATGTGAGTCATTGAGAAATAAACTCAGCTACACATATCTTTATCCCTAGCCACCAGAACAGATTCCAAAGTTCCTATTTCATATGTTCTACCCATTAATGTACTACTAATGGGTTTTATGAAACTCCCTCAATACCTCTTCCCACAGAATCACCGATACCATTATAATCCCCTGGAAAAGGATGATGTGCTCCCCACCTTCAAAAAATCGATTAGAAGCATAACCAGTGGATATCTGAATGAGAAATGTCTCAAAACTGATATATTTAAGATGATCCTCCATAAAATGACAATGAATCTTAGTGGTAGAAACCATCTAATGGAGTTAAGATACACCATCATTATCCACAATGGAAAACATTAAAAAGGACAACTTCTCTAATTCCTCACTCAACAATTGTAAACAAGATTTCCTACTGAGATCATCTACCACCTCATTCCCCTTTATGTGAGTATATAATAACTTAAAGTCAAAATCTTGGGGTATATCTATCCATTAACTCTTACAAAAATTAATATATTTCTATGAAAATATATTTGTGAGACTCTTGTGGTCAAAATAGATGATAAAATACTCAGCCATAAGGTAGTGCAACCACAAATTTATGGAGAGTACCATTGCTTCTAGCTCTAGATCATGGGTAGTGTAGTTATTATAATGGGTTACTAGATATTAGGATGCATAGGAAATCATCTTATACCTATGTATTAGAACAAATCCAATATCAGTTATTAAGGTATCACTAAAAAACAAATACTCAACACCCTCCTCCCGCAGTATCAAGATGGGGGTTCTCATCACCCTCTTTAGCAACTACTGAAAATCAAATTTGAACTTCCCTATCCACATGAAATTTTACCTCTTTTGGGTAAAAGAATTCAAGGTTTATGAAATCCAAAAAAAATTAGGCATGAATCTGTAATAGTGTCCTAGAAACCTAAGGAATCTCTTCACCTCAAACATGCTATTGGGTGGATCCAAAGCTAACACAACCTCATCCTTTACTGAGTCCACTGCTACTTCATCTTTTAAGATTACATGTAATAGGGATTAGACCTATTGAATCTAGAAATTTCAATTAGAGAACTTACCATAAACATGGATCTCTTAGATTCTATCCAAGACTATCGTCAAATTTATTATGTGCTCCTTCCTAGAAAACGAGTACAAAAGTATTTCATCGACAAATACAACCTCAAACCATTCCAAGAAGAGACGAATGATCCATTTTATGAGTCCAATGAACACTTATGGCGTTTTCTTCATATCGAGTGGAATAAAAAAATACTCATAGTTCCCATAGAGACATCATAATGTCATCTTATGTATATACTCATCTTGAGCTCAGAGCTGGTGATAGCCCGACCCGAGTTCAATATTTGAGAATGATCTCACCCATTTCAACTGGTTGGAGATGTAATCAATTCTCAAAAGTTGTTTTTTATTCTTAATTATCAGCTGATTTAGGTGGAAATAATATATAGATAAACTCAAGACCCAATCCACCTTTTCAGTGAAAAAATTGGGGTTGTCTGGGGAGACACACTGGTTATGAAATATAAATTCCTCTATAAATCATCCAACTGAACCTTCAAATATTAATGATCTATGGGATCCATCCAATATTCTGAAAAAAATATCAGGTTAATCCCTAGGTTTATGTCTATATAGAAGTTGACCTCTCAATAAGAAGGTAAGTCTAAATGGTCTTAGAGAAGGAATCATTATAATTTTCCACTACTACAAGAAACTAAAAGTTCATTACATCCACTGATACAAGGTTAATACTAGACAACAGATGAATAATTAGATATATACTCCTTTGTATGAGCCCATCCAACTCCACCTTGTTTTCCTTATCTCTAATTAAGGAAAACAACATCCCATTACTTAGAAGATTCATAACCACTGCCTAAAATAGTAAATATGTGCATAGATTTTAGAGATACAATCCATACCTATAATGAAATCATAAGGCCACATCGCTGCTATAAAAAGATCCCATAATAATATCTATCCTCTAAGGGTTAGTTCACACTTTTAGTAGAAGTGAGTGATCACTAAATCTATCCTAGTAAGAGTCTCCAAATAAAAGGGATGGGGAAAAAGGTTCCACTGGAATATCTAGATTGCGAACAAGGGAAGTTACAAGGAAAGAGTAGCTCACACTCATGTCTATCAATACTACAAATAAATTATAGAAGATACATATTATACCCTAAATCTTCCCTAAGGCCTTTACGTCATATGCCACTATTTCTTGTAGTTTCTCATATCCCTTACTAATAGCTCCTTGATCCTGGTGTTGACAACCTGGGGGCGGTGGTGGAAATATATCAAATCATCGATCGCCTCTTTTATTTTACCATACATTCTTCCATGTCTTAAACCCTAAAAACCTACCTGATCCAGCTTATGCCTCCGCCAAAGTGGTCCATCAACTGCCACACAATCTTATTCACAACAGGTCAAAAAATCCCATGAGATATATCCTCACCCATCATAGGAGTAACACCACCTCTCCCTCAACTAAATAGAACCATCTAGAGATTAATGAACTATAGACACCCTTCCTATGTATATCTATGAACACAACTTGCATGTTTGGATCCTTGAGTCTGCTATTGAATATCAACTGCTGAAGTCTCAGCTCTACAGTACCACTGCCAACACCAATTGCCTGCCTCTTACCACCTTGAATTTTTTCCATTACCAAGGATGATCTAGAACCTTAATATAAGAAGGAATGAAATGAGATACAACACCATCTTTTATGTATCAAAGAAGGATACACTCTATATTCTATGATCGAAAGTATGCATCTCAAACCATATCCTTAAAGTACCATGAGAGGTTAGTGAACCTCATTACAAATTCTGTAACTTTCATGATTCTGGGATAAATCTCCAGAAGCTCATAGATGCATACTAATCACAAAATATCTAGGTAAAACTAATATACAATGATTTTATCAAACTATATACAATTAATAGTCACATCATCATCCATTTGAGTCACCAAACTCTATAATCTCCTAACAAAACCATGGAGAAGTCTCACCACTTGGACCACCATCTGATCGGGAGGAGTCCTAACAAGGTAAAAAACTCTCCCATATTTATAGATCTAGTATTAGGTTGGATGGGGTATATCTATCCCTAAATCTTGTGGGGTATCATTATCTATAACTCATAGATTTTTCTTAGATTTCATACATCATATGCTATTATTGTAGGATTAACATGTTACTCAGTGGGTGGAGGTAAGAGTAGAAAACCACCCGGAGGTACCACCTATTGTACAGAACACTGAACAGTATCCTCATTACTAGGAGGATCATCCTCATGATCATACGGTATAATCCTAGATAGATATCATTATATAGGAATCTGGTATAAGTCAAGACACACCATGTTCAATAGGGTATATATGAGGAGATATCTCAAGAAGTACATGGAAACCACAACTCATTCCTATATGATGAATGTACTGATGTTTTAACTATAAATAGTGACTACATATACCGATTGAACAAGAAGGGTATCAGAGTTCTAGTGAATGTATAAATAGACTTTTGTGTTATCACTGGGTTCCTTGGATTGAAATTTGAATTAAAGAAACCTTAAGACAATTTACATAGTTCCCATACCAAACCTCACAACTAGAATATCTCCAAACATCAGTCCTAGAATAACTTGGATCTAATACCACTTTATCATGAATCGACCAATATGTTTCCTTTTGGAAGATTGAAGTTGAGTGTGACACCCTTAGACTTTCTTAAATAGGTCAGGGGTTTGTGACTAGCACTGAGTAAGAATATCAAAAACATGAGAGCCCCTATCCTAAGGTACTTGTCCACAGGTACACATCTCCAAGGTCCAATATAATGCAGAAAAGAATGATGCAACTAATACCAAGATTCACAGATAAAAATATATCATACAATAGAGTATGAAACAAGTAAAGGAAAAAACGAGAAAATACTAGTCCAAAAAAACTGTAAATGAGTTAAAACTAGTAGTAAGGACGAGACATTTTTCCAATGAAACTCCAAGAAATGATTAAATTATGTATTTTTCAATTATGATCTACCTTCTCTAGATCCTCCTAGGACTCCATCATAAGTATTTTCTTCTAGATATGACATGAAATGTTTGGGAAGATCCCATATATGGGTGAGTATAATCATACCCATTAGAACACTTCAAATTCCCCAAAAATAAAAAATAAAAGAGAAAGTGAGAGAGAGAGTCATATCGTAAGAAAGGAAAACATAAAACTAGATAAACTCAAGATAGACACCAAGTCTCAAGGTACATTCACAACCGTACTACTAAACAAGGATTCCACTTGAGGCTTCAGGGTAATGTTCATCTAAAATAACTCACTCCTTTGAAATTTCTATCATTGATGGCACTCATATGAGATATCATGCATGTCAGCCCTCACCATAAATATGTTCCTGATAGAACTCTAAATATGTCAATACACAGTTATTGGATCAAAACTGGAGCCTATGGAAGATACCTAACCCTACATGGATTAACTCAATAGGTTGGGGATCACATGACTTTATAGTCATTAATGGGATACCTAAACCAACCTAGGGATGAATGATAACATAACCCAACCTAGGCCACATGGAGGGATACCTAACTCTATCAAGGACTAAATAATAGAGGGGATAAATCATCCTATGATCATGATTGGATTCCTCATTGTACACTCATAAGGATTAGCCAAGGGAATTCACCCTACCAATATTCAACTAGACTGGGGAGAATGAGGGCTCTAACCAACTAAGGAAGGGGTACATGAAATGTATATGGATTGCATGAAGTGTACTTCTAAGCTCTAACCTACCCAAGTTCATGCTCATATTATTTATCTTATGATTGTATTCTTTAACACACACTGATGTACTCTGGTTAGGACCATGTACACTATTTGGGTCTATGTACCTGGCCATGTATAAGTACTCTGGTTGTGCCTACATAGCATATTTGGTCCTGTGTAAATGACCTTGGAGTGCCCATGTACCTAGATATGCATTTTGGGTCACTAGTATTGGGTCTCATGATCAGTAACATATCACATGGTGTGTGATAATTATCTCTATGAAAAACCTTATATTCCCAAACAGGCATCCACACGGTGTGTGTTCATGTGAACTACATGTTGCATGACTCAAAATTTTCCAAAAACCCATAATATTCACATGTATCTTCCCATTTTAATATTACCTATGGATCTACCACTAATCATGACCATAGATCCTAGATATATAGTTGACTATTCCTAAACCATCAACGGTGGTTAGATTTTGGCCATCCGTCCACTCAAGAAATTCCTCCCATTGTACCATGATGCCGAATCTCCAAACCTAGGATGAAAACTCCCAATTTGATTCCTGATCATCTTTCATCATCATTGCATCAAAATAATTCCATCTATCTTGAAACCTAACCAATGGAAATGATCAAATATTACAAAGTTATATTTCATAATGACCAATTTATAGGTTTTGTTAAATTGCCGACCAAATGAAATACTGATGATGATTGTTCAAAGAACAGGGGGGAATCACACAACATAAGAGTGAAAAATAGATGTTGGCCATTTTCTAGATTAGACTTGATCTTTTCATGAAGAAAATGAAGGTCACAAAAGGATAAACAAGGATAATTAAAACATTATCAATTCCTAATTCTAGGAAGATAAATATACATTGAAAATCAAAGCATCGACCCTTGAATTAATTTGTTAAAGGGTATTAATTAAATTTTGATAATAGATATTCACAAAAATGATTAATTTACAAAAAATATCCTACGTTGATATTGAAATTATTTTTACAATTATTGGTCTGGTTACATTGTTTTTGGTGGGATACAATAACTTCATTGGTGAATAAAAATCCTTTGAAAACTGATCACTGATTCCTGATCCTGTCATTTTCACCAACAAAGATCTCTTGTATGGTCCTTTACAATCCCTATGGTTATGAATCTAACTCTATGGTTTTCCATAACTAGGTTTAAAAAGAGAGTAATTAGGTCTGATCCAATTTAATAACCAGTGAATAAATAAATTATTTTATTTAATTATTTTTTCCACACATGAATTCTCTTAAACTAACACCCTACACATACACAGTTTATGTGGAGCATTGGTTAAAACTTGTATTCCAGATTTAATGATGAAATCAGGTTTCACATATGGAATGAAATTCAGGATATATTCCATTATTATAGAAAACTTCATGTGTGTGACAAAATATTTTTATTTTATCAAAATTGAGGCTACGCGGGCCCCAGAATCCCACACTAACTTTGTTCCTAGCTCTAGAAATATTTTATATAATATTTTAATATTTTAAAAGAAAAAAATAGAGTTTTTAATTGAACTACTAGTTTGATAACAAGAACCAAAAATATTTTGGGAGTACGATACCCAAACCGAAATCCTTATGAATCTTGAAATACCTGACCAAAATGGGATTCACAGGTACCAATTCTGGGTTTTTCGACCTATTTTATTTTAAAATTCAAATAAAATAAACAAATTTATATGACATGATTAATTATTGTTATATATAATTTGAATTTAATGTGCTATCTTGAATTACAAATATATAATAGAAATTTCAATAGATTATGGGTCTTTGTAAACACAAATTTAAATATGTATAATTATATTGAATAAATAAATTTATTTAGTATTATTAATGGTTAAAAATTTTAAATGGATTTCCATATAATGGTTATGAAATAAAGTTTTATAGAATTGGAATTGATTAAGAGTGTCTAAATGAGTCTTATTTTTCTTCTTAGTTTAAAAGTACTGTGATCTCACTAAATTTTCTTAAATGGTTTTGAAATTCAAAAGAATTCAAGTATATACTTTTACCATTTACAACTCTAATTATTATACACACCCATTCATGCTTATTTATGCATTGTTCTCTATGTATCCATTTAGATCAGCTGATGTAGAGGGTGAATGATCATAGATCTAGTAGATGAATGAAAAAAATGGATAGCTTGCACAGTAGGGATATTATTATAACCACCACCCTCATGTCCTCAGGATTCAGATATCATCTATTTAGGATGTGTTAAATTATATATTAAGATTAAATTATAATACATAACATTGTTTACCAATGTTTTTTTATATAATATTTTTTTTAATATTATTCAGTTTCATATTTCATAGATGTTTTGGTGGATGGTGATGTATGACACCAGGTAGTTGGTTTCATATAGTGTTAATGTCGCTCATGTTGTGTTGACACCTTAGTGTTGGTTTCAAGCCTAGACCTTGTAGAGGAGAGCATGTAGAGTTCACATATTGATGAACCAGGATATGAAAATTATATATACAGAATTTATTAATAATATAAGTATATATATATACATGCGCACACATATAAACATACATATGTATATAAATACATTCATGCATTCATGTTAAGGTAATTATTTATATACACACAAATATATATGTATTTAAAAAAGAATTTATATACACATAAAAAGTATTTATATATACTAAAAAAATCCTATATTTTAGGTTTTCATCAGAAATTTACACTAGAAATGTGATTGCTAAAATTTTAAATTAAATCCATGTTTAAATTTCTAACTAAAATATCTTAATATACAATATAAATTTACATGTGAAATTCATAGTGAAAAACTATATTTTATATTTCCAATATAAATAATCAATGTATATTTCATACAAAACCTATATTTCTTAATATAAATATAAAGGGAGATTTTTCTAGTTTAACTATACAAAGAAAATGTTTTGTGTATATAGACACACATAAAAAAGTAAATCATTTCATATTTTTATTTACCTTTTTAGTAATATCTCTTTCTAAAACTATCATATATATATATATAATTTTATAATCCAAATATTGTGATTTATAATTTTTTACAACATGATATATGTGTTTCTGTGTGTATTTTTCGTTTTAAGTTTAAAAGAAAAATATATTAATGTATACTTGTTTTTTTTAAAAAAATATTGAAACTATAATTTTTTATTTTAAAAAATTATAAAAAATTTATGAATACAGATATATAAAATTTTTATTGTAATATTATATTTTTTAATTAAAATATATAATTATATAATAAATAGATCACCACACATTTTAGGGTATATTAATTCATCTATTGTTTCCGATTTTTCGTATATTTTTTACAAATCCATCTCAATTTGTAGGATTTACCTCCACCTTAAAAAAACATGGAATTCATCCCATGGTTATTTAGATCATTTCATTAAAGCATAAAATTGAGAGGATTTTTAAAAAAAATTTCCTTCCAACTTGATTCTTTAACTGGTTGGTCTGACTACCTATGGGATGGGTGACCAGTATTTTTAAAATGGTGGTGGATTCTTAGAAATGGATAAATTTAAAAAATGATATAAAACATGAAAAAATGGATTGACTAAAATAACCATTATTCTATAATGACTTAATATTAATATTAATATATATATATATATATATATATATATTTATTAATTATGATAAAAATTATTATTCTTACAACATTTTTATATATTCATATTTATATATATTTATTTATAATATTTTAAGATAAAAAATTATAATATACATTATTTTCAAATATATATATTTTATTATATTAATATATGTTTTTAAAAAAATTAATAAATACACAAAAAATATTTATTTTCAATAAAAAGTTATAATGTTTATATTTATTCAACATTTCAAAATAATTATTATTTTAAAAATAATGTTCAATATTTCTTTCTATATGTGAAATGTTTCAAAAAAAATTATAATTCCTAATATTATCTTTAAACACACACACACATATATATTTTAATGTAACTTATTTAAAAAATTTATAAAAATGGTAAATAAAAAATAATATGTGTATGTATGATTGTCTATAAAATTTTCGATGTAAATTTCACAATGGAAAATACACTTTATATATACATTACTGTATCCATATAAAAACTAATATAAATTATACTATATTCAATACTACTCTTTATTAGTGCTAATAAGAAAGGATGAAAAATTGGGTACTTTTATAAGTGTAAGAAAAAAAATATCTGATAAAGGTGATCTTTATCATTATTAAAAAATATTGATAAAAGGGAAACCTTTTCCAATGATTTTTATAGTGATGATAAATACCCCCTTTTATCAACGATTGTATAGCATTGATAAGGGGTGCAAATATATTAAATATTATATATATACATATTTATATAATCATAAAAATTATTTGTATACAATAAATATATATATATATTTATATAAATAATATACATATATTTAAATAAATAATATATATATATATATAATTTATATTGTACAATTATATTTATATTTATATGTAAATATATATGTTTATTTCCATATATAAATTTATATATTTACCTTCATATAATATAATTGATAATATATAAATATTTTTATAATAAACACACACACACACACATATATTTATAGTTATATGTGAGTGTATGCTTATATATATTTATATATATTAACACACAGACACACACAATATATATATATATATCATATGAATTATATAAATAAATATATAAATACATTAAATATATGGTTTCATTTATATTTATAATATATTTATATTCATATTATATGATTTAAAATATATATGTATTTATAATTATATGCGTGTTTTAATACACACACATATAAATATATTAAAATATAAATATACATATAAAATTTATATTTAATAATATAGTTTATATTAAAATAAAAATATATTATCCACCATATTTTCATAATTTATATATTTAATTTTGTACAACTTCATTTAAATAATTATATAACAATATAAATGATCATATATTTATTTAAGAATATTTATATATAATAATTGTATATAAATGTATAAATTAATATAGCTTTGGGATTGGTGATTTTAATACTAGATATGGCCTGAAAATATGATGGTACAATAAAATAAGAAAAGTGAAAAATAATGGGGGTGAAAATATATTTGTATATATATGTTGTGTGTGTGTGTGAATGTATGTGCGTGTGTACTAGTTTATGTGTGTTTGTGTGCATGTATCTGTATGTATATATGTATATTTGTGTGTGTGTGCATGTTTTTATTTATATGTGTATGTATGTGTATATATGAGCATGCATGTGTGTATGTATGACAATATAAATGTATTTGTACTTGTATATATGTGTATGAATATGTATGATTGTGTATGTATGTGAATGTGTGTTCATGTATATGTCTGTGTGTGTATGTGAGTTTATGCGTATGTATGTTCATGTGTATGTCTGTGTGTGTATGTGAGTTTATGCGTATGTATGTTCATGTGTATGTATGTGTGTGTGTGTGTGTGTGTGTGTGTGTGTGTGTGTATGTGTATGTGTGTGAGTATGTCTGTGCATGTGTATGTGTATGTATTTGTTTGCGTATGTTTATGTGTCTTTGTGTGTGTATGTTTATGTATGTGTATGTATATACGTATGTGTATGCATGTGTATGTGATTTTATGTGTATGAGATTTTGTGTGTATGTGTATGTATGTGTTTTTTCATGTATGTGTATTTGTATGTGCATGTATGTGTGTGTGTGTGTGTGAATATGTATATAATGACCCACACAAAACATAGCATAAATAGTACATTACACTCATGATTTAGCTTATACATCTCATAATATCCACACAATACAATGTCCAAAAGATTTAGTGTCTTAGAGATTAGCTACATAAACATCTTATTTTACTACACTTACAAACATTTATCCAAATCATGCTCCTTTATAGCATCTCTAGACATCTAACATGATATAATCATCTTCATAACCTAGCGATTGGAAACATAAGAAAGGGGTGAGCTGAAACTATTAGTAAGGTAAAGATACATCATAAATTATTATATCATAATCATGAAGGATAATATACGTAAGACATAAATATCTAAATAAAATATCAAAATACCAAGTATGGTAATCATAAAACATGACAAATAAATATAATATCATCAAATATCATTAAAGAATCATAAAATTTATAGCATGTCTTAAAATACATATCAATAAAAAAACAAGTGGGTTTGAAATAAAATTTCAGAATACTTTAAAAATAATGAATAATCATGAAAACATTGTATAACACAATTTAAAATATGGAACAATCACAATCATAGAGAAATTATAGCACTGTGAACAAAGAAAATGTCCCAAATTTATGTTGTGAAAAAACAAAATTTACCCACTTCATGTTATGAACAAAAAATTCCCAAACTTCATGTTGTGAACAAAAATTTTTTTGTCACCCCATGTTGCGAGAAAACAAGATATGTACGATTTATGTTGTGAACAAGCAAAATTCCCAAACATCATATTGCGAGTAAAAAAATTATCATGCTTCATATTGTAAACAAAAAAATTTCCACACTTTATATTGTGAACAAAAAAACGACCATGCATCATATTTTGAACAAAAAAAAATGTTTTTTTCTTCATATTATGAGAAAAAATTTCCATTATTCATGTTGTGAACAAATAAAATGACCACACTGCATGTTGTGAACAAAAAAGTCCACGCTTTATGTTGTGAAGAAAAAAATGATCACTCTTAACATTCTTTTCTTATGAGATATAAATTCCTAAGCAATGCATTAGAGGGTGATATAATACCCTAACCATCATCATTAATATAAATGTAATCCATTTCCAAAAATAAATCACAAACATATCTTAATGATCCCATAGAAAGGGAATGAGTTTCTTATAACTTTTAAAACATCACATAAAATGAAGTTAAGAAATCATAGAATATCAAAACTATCATTTCCAAAATAAATCATATCATAATAAATTATAAAGTGTAATTTAAACATTACTTCATGAAAGATAAACCTATGTGGATAAATATAGTTTAAAATAAAAATGTTTTCACAAATCAATTCAAAAAATTAGTGCACTTTCAAAAAACATTTCCTAAAGGGAAAGAGATGTATTTTGAAAACATTATTTATAAATGAAAGATACTTGAAAAGTCATAAGGTTTCAATAATAAGATTTTAAAATACATTGAAATCTTTTAATTTTAAAATAATATTAAATAAGGAATACTTTAAAGAGATAAAAAGTTTTCAAATAAAATGAGGTTGAAATACATTGAAATCCTTTGATTTTGAAAGAATATTTAATAATGGGGCTTTTAAAAAGACATAGAGTTTTCAAAAAAGGGAAGCGAAAATAATTTGGAAAAAAATAATTTTAAAAATAATATTTAATAATAGAAATATGAAAAAATATTTAATGGTCATTAAATTAAAATGTGGAGTGGATGATAAATCTTTTTATTTTGAAAATATGGAAAAAAACTTTTTGAATTTTTTTGGAATAACCTTATTGAAAACCTATATCATTATAAATATGTTAACAAAATTGATTTGAAATGAATAAATGGGAATAAAAATGTCATCAGAGATAAAAAAAATTGGGTTTCTACAAGGTAGAGGAAAAAATTGGTGGGGAGTAAAATCATGAACATGGACGAAAAATCCATTAAGAGAACAGTGAATTATTCTTAACAAAAATGAATTTTAATGAAATAATTGAATCATAACAGAAGTATTATTTTGGGTAAAACATTATTCGCTCATAAATTTAGGTAGGAATAAAATAAAACATCATCATAGGGAATAATAGATCAATACTGAATGATTATAGTCCAAGAAAAGTGATTATGACCTAAGGAAAAGATTTAAGTAAAAAAAACCTTTAAAATATTTGTAAAATTTGAATCAAAATTACATTAGTGGTATAGAATAAAATAGAAAATTTTATAAAATTAAATATAATATGTTCATGATACAAAATTATAATAGGGTAGTATTTACAACATTGAAAAGGAAACATGGTGTAAAACTTACTCATGTCTTAGGGGATTCAAATTTGAGACCAAGAAACCCTTACAAAATTGGTAAAAATTTAATCAAAACCCACATAAAAGAGAGATCATGTAAGTAAACATAAAATACCATGAATAAAAAAAAATTCAAGAAATTTTATATCAAATAGCTAGTATAAACACCATATAAATAATAATTGGTGCGTGGATATGAAGTATGTCTTGATGAATGGAAATTAAGATGAAATCCATTACCGTGTTTCCTTGATTAGTTGATCACACTATAAAATACATAAATCAAAAATATCTAACTCAATAAACTACTTCATTATATTACTCATAAATATTTCACTTTATAATCCTTATTATATTTCTTTATCATGAGTATATTAATTAGTTATAGCGTATTATGACCATCTGGTGTAACTATTTTTCACATGTTTAATAATTTTGATATAATTACCCATAGTTTGATACCATATTAATTATTTATGTATGATTTACTATCATTAAATATATAACTTTTATTGATTTAAAATATTCATATTTCATCCCATATGTGTTTTGGATACATTATGAAAAAATCGAATTGATAACTGCTTATTTTGTTAATTTTAGCGAACAAAAATGTTACTTTAATAATAAGTTAAATAATTTATATTATATTTTAATAACAATATATAACTAATTATTTTATTAATAGATAATAATAACAGTATTTTTCATGTTCCCAAAGTCATCCATAATTTTTATTTAAAGCATTCTTCACATAGGTGGTTAAACCGACCCAAACTTGAACACGCTTTAACTCTGTAGGAGAGTATGGTTAAATAGGTATCTCTTTATATTTAATGTCATTATAAACACAAATAATAATATTTTTTTATTGTTTTAATATTTTTAACCATATTTTATTATTTTTAGATTATTAGTGAATATATAATAGAAAAATGAAAAATGCTTCATTGTGGAGGTTGTAATCCGCACATACGCACAATTTGCATTCCGGTTTATCAGGGTGTGAGAGGGGTGAATGTGTATATTAAAAATAAATTTTAGAATAAAATTTTTATGATATATATTATATTTATTAATAATTACCACAAATACTACCATCCATGAATTTTGATAATGAAAAAATGACACCACTTCGTGGAGGTGGTAATCTGTGAAACACACTAACAATGTTCTTATGAATTTTTCTGAATGGATCGAAATGAATAAATAAGGGTTATAATTTTAATATAACAATATATCAGTATAATAATTATACACAATTAATCATATTATTATGGTGATATTATATTTGAAAGTGTAATATTACGAAGAACTTAAGAAAGAGATATTACTTATGTTGGAGACTGGATTTTTCCTTGGAAGTTCCCTTGATATTGAAGGTATTAGGATAATTATGGGAGACCAGGGGATTATGTTTGATTTATATGGTTATATTTAGAGTAAAATGGGATAATTTAAATTAGTATTTCAAAGGCGAATCATATCTTTTAAAGGGTGTAAGTGATATCCTTTTATAATTGGAGAAAGGGGGTCTTTTGGAAACACTCATCATTTTTCAATAATTCAATGACATTATTCAAGGGTTAATGACTCAAATGTTTCAATAAATGGAGTGTGGGGTATTTTTAGGTAGACCAAGGATCTATTAAGACTTTAAATTCATGTTTTAAGCATATTATTGGGTATTTACTATCATGTTTTTACATTTAGTCTTTTACATTTAAACGAGGAAACTAGTTTTTAACTAAGTGATTTTAGGTTTTATTAAACGTGAAACAAAACACATATAACCAAATTTGGGTGTTATGTAAATTAATTTAACATCTATTCACCAAAATTAATTTATAAATATTTTAAAAATAACTTTTAAATTAAAAAATATAACATATAGAAAAAGTGATTTACTATAAACAAACTCATTTTGACCATTATGGATTCTTAATCTTATTTAGTATTGACTAACAACTAAATGAGTGTTAAAATATTTATCTTTGTGTTTATAAATAATATTATATTCATTATTTCAATTATTTGAATATAATTTATTTGATATAAATTCCTTGATATAAATTAAACATTAATTTTTAAAATAATTATTTCACTATTATTGTTGAAATTAGTATTAATCAGAGTAATATAAATTTTATACCTAAAAATGAAATTATAAATATTAAATAGTATGTAAATTTTTCTCTCAAAAATAACAATACTTGTATTATATTATCTTTATATGTGTATGGAAATTAATCTTAACATTAACACTTGTATCACGTACAAATCTGTTTTTTGAAAAAAGTTTATTTTAATATAAAATATTTTTAATTAGGATATAATTATCAATGAAATAAATTATATTGAATTTAAAACATTTATTCCAATTAAAATATTATTTATTTAACAGGAAAATAAATCAAAAATTTCATTTCACTAAGTTATAATTTATTAAACAAAATAATCTAATTTTTTTTCATTTATATGATACATAAATTTTCAAAATATTGAGTTTGGTTTTATAAATTCAACATATTATTTTAAAATATTTTATTTTACTTTAAAATATAAAAATTTATAATAATTTTTTTAAAACTTCAATTTCATTTAAAAGTGATGTTAATAGAAAAATTAGCATTTTCACTATTCACCTTAAAAATAATTATTTTATAAAAAATACCAAAAATAAATCCTAATAATTTTTTTGAGGAATTCAAAAAAAATTATAAAATTTAAAATACACAATTTTTAATTTTTTAATTTTGATATAAAATATGTAAGATAAAGAAAGTGACCTCTATCAAAAATAACATTTTCAATATCAACTCTTATTAATTATTTACCATCTAAAAGTAATAAAGTTTAATGGGTTACTATATTAGTGATTATTATAACTTTATTAATAATTAATTCATAATTTTTTGTTTGTTTACTTTGGGTGTTGTGTGTGACACAACTTATAGAACCTAGTCTGTATTTTAAAGGATCCAAAATCTCAGGTCATTATATTCTACTCCCAAAATATAATTTTTTTCCTCTCAATTTTAATTAATGTTTACTAAAAAAAAAATTAAGGGATCAATAAGAAACCCATAATATATATTTTACTACAATATACACCTCACTTATCCTTAGTAAATGTAGAAAACTATTTATCCCAAATATTCTTTTTAGGAGTTGTTAGGGGCATACATTTCACAAATTCATTTTAATAATCCACTTTCTAATCAAATACTATAACCAAAAGGTTGTTATCGAATAATTTTAAATGACCAAATGGATATGAAAAATAAAACTTATGATATCTTCTACATTGAAACCTTCATTTCAAACTATGATATTTTAATTTAAACTATTTCATTCATAGATAACCCTATAACTATTTTGGTTCTACCTAGGTTACTTTATGTTGTGTTCTCTCATAAATCCCATTCCAATTCCTCAAATTAAATATGGAATAAATCCTTCATATTAGTTTTTAATGATTATGTGATCAACCAAATCATATCCCTTGGGAGTGTCAACATAGGTTTGTGGTTACGCCTCTTTGTTGTGTACCATGTTCCAATTGAGTTAATACCCAATATTCCCTCTTCAGGGTCATTACCCATAAGTAAAATTGTGCCAGATCCTATATCAACTTATAGTATCTAGACCTATATGTAATTTCTTATATAACAAAACAATATCCACTTTACTAAGATATCAGATTTTTATCATATACTTAGACTCACACATCATTCTTTTCTAAAGGGGTTTTGAAAAAAAAAATTAAACTAATCTCAAAAAAATTTAAACTAATCTCAAAAAAATTTAAACTAATCTCAAAAAAATACAAACTAATCTAAAAAATATCTAAACGCTCCTATGATACAAACTATAAAGACCCATGCTAAACAAATCATGAATAGAACATTAATCTCATGATTTAGATTATACATCTCATAACTGTCACACAATCCAAGGACGTAAAGATATAGTGTCTTTGATATTAGCTAAATAAACATCTTATTTTTTTACATTGCAAACATTTATCCAAAATCTTGATCATTTAGACCTTTTATAGACATCTCACATAATATAATAATCTTCATAACCTATGGATTGAAAACATAATAAAGGGGTGATATCAAACACACAATACAATAAATATATATCATAAATCATTAGATCATAAACATAAAGGAGAATATGATTAAGTCATAAATATATTAATAAAAGATCAAAGTACTGTGGATGATAATAAGAAAACATAATGGATAAACATAATATCATAAAAATATTATTAAGAAATAATAAAGTTTTTTACTTGGATCAAAATACAAATCAATAACCAAAAACATGTGACCATGACATAAAAGTGAAAAATACTTTAAAAACATGGAATAAAATGATAAAAAAATATGAAAATGTGTCACAATCATAAAAATAAAGAAATTATAAAACTGTAAAAAACCAAATGTCCCCACTTCATGTTATGAACAGAAAAATTTCCCTACTTCATGTTGTGAACAAGTAAAATTCCCACACTTCATGTTGTGAACAGAAAAAATGATCATGCTTCATGTTGAGAGCAAACAAAATTCTCACACCTTATGTTGTGAACAATAAAAATTCCCACAATTTACATTGTGAATTAACAAAATACCCACACTACATATTGTGAACAAATAAAATTTCAACTATTCATGATATGAAAAAAATGTCCATACTTCATATAGTGAAAAAAATATTTATGCTTTATATTGTGAATAAAAAAATACCCACAATTCGTGTTGCGAACAAGAAATTGTCCATGCTTCATGTTGTGAAGAAAAAAATTCCAATTCTTAAAATCCTTTTATAATTAGACATAAATCCTTAACCAATGTATTAGAGGGTGATATAGGAACCCACTCATCATTTTATATACAAATGTGTTCCCTTTTGTGAAAAATAGATAATAAACGTATCTTAATGAACCCATGGAAATATAATGGGTTTCTTAAACCTTTTAAAAATATCAAATAACATAAACTTAAAAAAGAATAGATTATCAAAACTCTCATTTTTTAAAATAAATCATATCATAATAACACACAATGGGTGATCAAAACATTGCTTCAGGAAAGATAAAAATTGTAGGTTATATATAAGTGAACATAAAAATGCTTTCAAAAAACCATTTCAAACATTGAAATACAAATTACATTAAAAAATTTTTTGAAGGGAAAGAGAATACTTTTTAAAACCATTTTTATAGATAAAATATCCTAAAAAATACATATGGTTTCATAATGTATAAGTAAAGATTATTTTCAAACTTTTTCATTTAAAATAATATTTAATTATAGAGAATTGAAAAAGATAAATTAAAAAAATTAATTGAGAATACTTTTTAAACCATTACTTATAAAGGAATATTTAATAACAGGGACTTAAAAAATACATAAAGTTTTCAAAAAATATAAGTGAAAAGACATTTAAAACTTTTACTTTTAAAACGAATATTTCATAATGGAAACTTGAAAAATACATATTTTTCCCATAGGGTAAGTGAAAATACTTTGAAAACTTTTATATTTAAAAATACAATTTAATAATGGATACATGTAAAAAGACATAATGGATATCAAAATAAAATGTAGAGTGAACGACATAAATTTATACTTTGAAAAATGAAAAAACCCTTTAATAATTTTTAAATAACCTTTTTGAAAATATAAATCAATAAAAAGACAGTGAAACCATTGTTTTAAAAAGAATAAATTGAAATAAAACGATCATTAGAGATAAAAAAATTTATTTTCCACTATGGAAAGTAGAACTTTTTTTGGGGAGTAAAAATAGGGATATTTAAGAATCATCCATTAAAATATATGAGAATTATTCTTAACAATAATAAATTTTTGAAATAAAATATAATCATCAATGAAGAAGACCTTGGTGTTAAAAATTATTTCCCTAAAAGGTTGGGAGGAAATACAAAATAACATCATCATATAGTAGAATAGATCAATCTTTAAAGATTATTTTCCAATAAAAGTGATTATGACCCATGGAAAGTATTTGAGTTACAAAAAAACCTTACAACCATTTTACATTTTGAATTAATACCACATGAGAAGTATAACATAAAATAGAGCATTGAATATCATGAAATAAAATATGATAATGATTCAAAATTAAAGTAGGTAAGTATTTACACCATTGAAATGGAATCTACAAGTGCATTGAAATTCCCGAGTAGGGTGTGAGTACAAGACTCAGTAGGACACCCCAATACGTCATTAACCTAGTCTTCTTTAGTATACAAATGTATTCCATAATAAAATAAATGCATAACAATCATCGTAACACACAATCCAAAACTGAGCGGTCATGCACTAACCAAGCTTCCTCAAACCCCCAGCTGTACCCACTTTAGCTCCATGTTAGAAATATATTGTATGTCAGTATGTATCCAAAACCATCCACATGACTGTTTGTGAGTCACTCCGAATCCACAAGGCATTGAGTGAAAACATCCTACCAGAATCCACAAGGAATTGAGTAATATTCTAAATCCATAAGGCATTGAGTATATGTAACCTACTTGAAATGAAAAAGGCATCATGTAACACTCAGAATCCCTAAGGTAGAATATTGGCCATCTACTTATAATCCACAAGGAATCAAGTATATTCTAGGTTATAAGGTTATCATGTTGCGCCATCATCTTCATCACACATCATGCGAACACCGCACAAGGATTAATTATATCACGGCGACCACCTGTCAAGTATACACATACAAATCCTAGCAAGGAAAACATAAAAAGTCATAGAATGATAAAAACCATAGAAGACATCATGAGAAACATATAATCATTATATACATTAACTTTTTAATCTAACATCATCATGGAATTATGTTATCACATAAATCTCATGGAAAAAAATGTTCTATACTATGGGCTACACACACACATGCAATCACAATCAAGCATGATTTCAAATTATTCAACACATAAATTAAATATAGCAACATGTTTAAACAATATCCAAAAGGATAAGGAACTTTATACCTCAAAATTCATCAATATCAGCTGAAAATTCCATTAAAGGAATCGTTACCAGAACCACGTTCACACACCAACCAGAAAAAAGATCACACACAAAGAATTCCAAAAACCAAAACCATCTATTTTATTTCAAAATGAAATAAAATATATCATGTGATAATACATTATCTATACCAAATAATTCCTAAATTATCATCTTAGATCAATTCATGCGTTGAAAATTTTATCTTCAAGATTAATTATTAAACCACGTTCAGTAATTCATATCACTAAATTATTTCAAGAACACATGTGTTATGCCCAAAAAATTATTCTTTAAAAAAACCAAATAATTATCCATGAAAATTTCATAATTATCCTATGATAATTTAATATTTTTATCACCTGATAATTTTTATTATAATTACCATTTAATAATTTTTATAATTATATTCAAATAATTTTTCTGAAAATTTATACTTCATAATTCAGTAATTGTCTTTGATAATTTACTTTATGAATTATCATTTGTTAATTATTGACTATTATATTTTGTTAAAATTTCACAATTATAGTTTAATAATTTTCCACAATTATAATTGTTAATATTTTACAATTATTTATTGATGGTTTTCTATAATTATCATTGTTAAAATTTGTGCAATTATCATTTTTTAATTTTAGTAATTTATCTTTTGATACTTTATTTTCATAAATTATACATAAAAAGTGTGAAAATAATACTTAACATACCTTTATGCCTTAAAAAAACTTGGAAATAAATTTCTACTTGCCAATACGAACCCAACAGAACTGACGACATGTCAATCTGATAAAAAACAAAGAAGATATCAAGAAAAGAAGTTTGGATGAAATAATAAAAATAAAAGAAAATGAAGAGAGAGGGAGTAGTATAGACATGAGAATGAGGGTTGAGACCACTAGTTCAAATTCCCTAGTGCCTCTCCATTTCTAGGTTTTAAAATTATTGTTTTTTCTCTTTCACCCAATAATTTTACAATTACTTTATTTCACTTATTTCAAAACATTATTTCTCCTTTTTAAAACCCTCCATTTGTTACCCATGTAGTGTTTATTTCTTATGTAACATCTTAGACACATAACTACTTGTTCCATTTAAATCCATTATATATATATATATTAAAAGTTATTATTCTATATATTTATAACACACACACATATATATATACACCCACATATACATATATAGACCCATGTATATATATATATATATATATAACCCACACATATATATGTATTTAAACCCACACACACACACACATACCCCCCACACATATTACATTTTTATATATTCACCAAATATTTCCCATATTAATAATAAGAAAAGTAATAACAAAAAATATTATTATTATTAAATATTTGAAATTATTGGTCACCATTAGCTTACTAAAAATAATTTTCATTAAAACTCAATAATATTAAATGTATTTTATTAATCGTACACTCTATCTTTTATCGAGCATAAAAACATCAAATTTATTACCTATATTTAATTGTCCTAATTAATAATATCACATTAATTACACTTCCCACATATTATTTACACCATAACAACATTATTAATCATAAGAGTATATTTTCATTTTCTATCCTTACAAAAATGATGATGATAATAATAATAATAATAACATTATTATTATTATTATTATTCAAATAAAATATTTATATATCCATAAAAACACATGTAACACCCTGCCCCTACCTCATTGGCTTGAGGAGGAGGTGAGGTTTACTTGGCCTTAAGCTATGTTCCCAAGGCGCTAAAGGCTGACAATAAATGCCCAAGGCTTCAGGGAACAATGGGGAATGATTTTCCCTTAAGAAAAAACCAACCAAACCAACAACTAAAGATGCAAGCACTTTCAAACCCAAACGTGTATTCCCAAAAGGCAACCAATTTGTTCCACAATACAACCCAAAACCAAACCAACAAACCATATTAGAGTACAAGAGGAAACTAAACAACAAACACTATGAGCCATGACATCACCATAAATCCACACCAGGCTCCAAGCTCCAAGCTCCACCAAGGGATCACAAAGCTCCACTAAGGGAGGGAGATGCCTTACCTTTGCCCACATCACAATATACAACATCTGCAAAGACCCCAACGTGCCAAAGTAGAGGGTGAGTACTAAAACTCAGTAGGTTTCCCCCAAATTAATTCCCACACACGCTACTAGGATAAAACCGTTAGCACATTTATATAAAACGGTTTATATAAAATAACTCACAAGTGAAACCATTTTCATAAGCCAAACATGCCCTTACCAAGCCATCACATCCAACCCAAGCACCCAAGGGAAATCCGACCAAACATGCCATAAGCCATCTCATTATTTACACATTAGCACCAAAATTCCATCTTGCAAAGTAATGCACAACAAGCAACCACAACAACCAAACGGTGGAGCTATCGTCTGACCCGTTCACCCATTCACACCAATCAGCACTTCCCGTCCACTTATCCTTGATGGTGGACCTTCCGTCCACTATCCATCCCATTTTTATAGTGGTACTTATCTCCACTTCCACACAACATTCAAAACAATCAAATTCAAAGCATATAACCCACCAAGGTCACAACCACATGCAATCAACCAATTCCATTGCATATCAATCCACTTCAATAAATCACCCATTTATTGAAAACCATTTTTGATGAGAAACAACATTTCAATAAAACAACCGTTTTATTGAAAACCATTTCCATTAATCATTTTCACAAATAAACTATAGCATCCCATTTTAAAATCTCCATTTTAAAATCCACAAGAATAACATTTCACCATAAAATAGCCTTTTTCCCCAAAATACCCAAAACATCACCCAAGGGATTTCTAACCAATTTATCACAACAATTCACAATTAATTTTCTTCACAATAATTAATTGTAATAAAGAACCACTAGTTCTAACTAAAGGGAGTCGAGATAGGATCCACCTACCTTTAGAGTTCCCGGGAAATTGATTCAGGAACAACCGTGCCTCAAATCCGACGAACGCACCACCAAAAACTCTATAGATCCCTTCCCTAACATTAAAAAGCCTTCAAAAAACCATCCAATGCAACCAAAACCCTAGATCTACACAAAACAAGTATAGATCTAGAAAACCAAGAAAGAGGGAAGAGCAGATCTAGAGGGAAACACAAAAAAACCACGAGAGAAGACTTACCTGGGAGCAATCACCTTCAAAACACCAAGAACCCTCTTCAAAAAGCTTCAAGAATGAGTGGGAAAGCTCTTCCACCCCCTGAGAACCAAATAAACCAAGTGATCCATGAGTGGGAGGAAGTTTGGAGTGAAATAGGTTAAGCCCGAGGGAGCCCGGAACTTATAACCCTATTTTTAAGTGGCCTCATGGTTAGTCCGCACGGTTTAGAAAACTGTGTGCTAACCGTGTGCACGCTACTGCCTCAGGAGAAAGGGTCCGCATGATTTCCTCGCATGGTTTGGTAAACCGTGCACAGGCCATGCGAAGCCTACTGTCTCCCCTCCACAGTTTCCTAGAGAACCCGCACGGTTTCCACTAATTGTTATCAAACCGTACTCCCTAAGAGAAGCCTCCAATATCATTCAAAACCATTCCAAACTCTCCCAACCTCTTCCTAACTCATCCCTTTTACTTTAAGCACATAAAAATGCATAAAGAAATTCCACATACCTCAAGCCGGGGGTACTACATTCTCCCCACCATTGGACATTCCGTCCCTGGAAAGTAGTGAACCTTCCCTTTGCTGAAAGAGCTCAGTCCATTGGTTGACCATCTTCTTCTCCCACTCCCAAGTATCCTCTTGAATCTGACCATGTTGCCACAAAACACGATCTAAACCAATGCTTTTACCATGACAGACTTTCTATTGCCTATCAAAAACCCGCACTGGTACGTGCACCAACTAAGCATCCGGTTCTAGATCAACATGATCCCATCAAATCACATGGTCATGATCCGATTGATCCTTTTTCAACTACGACACATGAAACACATTGTGTACCGCACTAAACCTAGGTGGAAAATTCAAATGATAATCCACCTCACCAACCTACTCAAGAATCTCAAAAGGTCCAATATACCTCAGATATAACTTTCCCTACTTCACAAATTGATGATGTCCCAACCTAGGAGAGATCCTCAAGAACACATGATCACTCACCTTGAACGACAAAGGCTGTCGACGATGATCTGCATATGATTTTTGATGACTTTGAGCCGTCTCCATTCTCTTTCTGATCAACTTGATCTTCTCCATAGTCTCTTGGACAAGGCTCAGTCCAACCATCGAGGAATCACCCATTTCCACCCAACATAGTGGAGAACGACACGACCACCCATACAATGCTTCAAACAGATACATCTGTATGGATTCCTGATAACTGTTATTATAAGATAAATCAACCAACAACAAGTGCTCCTCCTACGAGCTTCCAAAATCCATGACACAAGCCCGCAACATATCCTCCAGAGTTTGTATCATCCTCTCGGATTGACCATCCGTCTGAGGGTGATACGCCGTGCTCATAGTCAACTATTTCCCAAGGGATTTCTACAAGGATTTCCAGAAACAAGATGAAATCTCAGATCTCTATCGGATACAATTGAAACTAGAACACCATGCCTTTTTACCACCTCCAAGATATAGATTTTGGATAGATCCTCCATCGTATGAGATTCAAAAATCAGGATGAAATGGGCAGACTTCATTAATCGATCCACTATCACCCAGATGAAATCGTGATTTCTAACCGTTCTTGGGAGTCCTGTGACAAAATCCATCGCTATTTGCTCCCACTTCCAAACAGGGATTGGTAAAGACTGTAACAGTCCTGCTGGCCTCTGATGCTCTGCCTTGACCATTTGACAAGTCAATCATCTCAAAACAAACTCATCCACTCCTCTTTTCATACCAGACCACCAGAACTGTACTTTCAACATTTTATAAATTTTCCAAATTACAGGATGAACAAAACACCTGGAATGATGATACGCCCTGAGAAGATCCTCCGGAAAAACAACTGGTACAACCATCCGATTCTGAAAACACAAAACTGAATCTCCATTCAGTTGCCAACCCTCAATGGTCTCCCCACCATTGAGTCTCAACCCCAAGGTCACACACTCAGAATTAGATATCTGTGACTCCTTAACTAGGACAAAAAAGTCAGGAATCAAAAAAATGGAAATAATACCTCTCTATCGCCCTGGTCCTCACATTCCAACCGCATATCAGCTATAACCGACATCAACTGCCACTGGTCCGATGCCTGTTTTAACACCTGAGCATATTATTTTCCAATTAATGAATCCACCACCAAATTTCCATTACCTGGTGTGTACATTAAGTCAAAATAAAACATATGGAGATATTCCATCCATCTCCTTTGCCTCAAGTTCAAATCCCTTTGTGAGAAAATGTGCTTCAAGCTCTTATGATCTCTATATACCGTGAATTTCTCACCGAACAGATAATGATGCCACACTTTCAAAGCATGGACCACTACTACCAACTCCAAATCATGAGTTGGGTTGTTCTTCTCATGCACTCTCAACCGCCATGAGACATACACAACCACATGATTCCCTTGCTTGAGAACTCACCCCAACCCTGATCCCGATGCATCACAATACACCACGTACCCTTTTCCTGGTTCTGGAAAAACCAATATTGGTGCAGATGTAAGATGACCCTTTATCTCTTCAAAACACTACTGAAACTATTCATTCCACTGGAATGGATCATTCTTCCTTGTAAAAGCTATCATCAGCAAAGCCAAACATGAAAAATCACGAACAAAATGCCGATAATACCCAGCTAGACCAAGAAAACTCTATATCTCAAATACATTCTTTGGTGGTTGTCACGAGATAATAGCCTCTATATTTTCTGGATCCACTGAAACACCTCTTTTAGAAATCATATGGCCAAGAAAATTAACTTCCTGTATCCAAAAGTCACACTCTGACAATTTGGAATACAACTGATGATCCCTCAAGATCCCCAGTACTGTCGTCAAGTACTGCTCATGCTCCACCCTTGTCTTTGAATACACCAGAATATCTTCTACAAAAACCACCACAAATGAATCTAGATATCTCTGAAATATCCAATTCATTAATTCCATGAACACCGCTGGAGAATTTGTTAGACCAAAGGGAATAACCACATATTCATAATGGCTATATCTACTTCTGAAAGCTGTTTTAGGAATATCGTCCTTCCTCACCCACAATTTATGATATCCTGACCTCAGGTCGATCTGGGAGAACCACTGGGCTCCCCCCAACTGGTCGAAAAAATTATCAATTCCTGGAAGTGGATATCTATTCTTTATCGTAACTTGGTTAAGTCTACAATAATCAACAAAGAGCCTCAAATTTCCATCCGCCTTTTTCACAAACACTGGCGCTGCCCACAGAGATGTGCTCGGCTTGATAAACCCTTTGTTTTCTAACTCTTCCAACTGGACTTTCAATTCCTGCAATTCAATAGGTGTCATCCGGTAAGACGGAAGTGAGATAGGACTGGTCCCCGGAAAGAGATCAATCGTAAACTCCACATCTCTTACAGGAGGTAACATAGAGAATTCTTTAGGAAAAACATCCATGAACTGATCCACCACTTCCGAAATAACCCTATTCTCGACACCCTCTACCGATTCCAACAACAACACCTCCAACTAATACGATAATGTACCCACTGCTGGTTCCAACAAACCCATTGCACCCTGCCTTTCATGCATCTCTCCTATAAAGAGATATCTAACGCCATCATGTGTCGTAAAAGCCATTATTCTCTCATCATAGTCGATGTGGGCCTTAAATGCCACCAGCCAATCCATTACCAAGATTACATCATACCCATCCATCTCAA
Source organism: Viscum album (assembly GCA_963277665.1). Classification (NCBI taxonomy): domain Eukaryota; kingdom Viridiplantae; phylum Streptophyta; class Magnoliopsida; order Santalales; family Viscaceae; genus Viscum; species Viscum album. The sequence goes on from OY728161.1 coordinate 1,509,930,703, forward strand.
GCATTGAGAAATTCCACACTAGCTCAAATTCGCCCACAGCGATACAAAATGCTCTACACAAGAAGGCTCGAAACTCTCTTCGACCCAGATGAGTTTGAAGTTTCAAAACTGAGGACATCATTTATACCCTTAAACCCAGCAAATCAACCACACATGCAACAATAAAAGAGTGTGAAGCACCCGTATCAAACATCACTTGCATCAAGGTAGAATTTAGAAGAATAGTACCTCGCACCGTGGATGGTCCCGACTGATCATACACCACAACCTACTCATCTCCAAACACATGTTTTCTTTCCACAATATGATCTTTATTATCCAGCTGAGGCATTGTGGTATTTAGAGAATCACCATGCCTCACATTAGTCTGCTAACGAGGGGTATGCTGCTATCCCTCTCCCATTGAAGCATACGACGTCTGCGATCCCTGAGGAGTGTCACGCCCACCTGACCTTGGAGCATTCCGACAATAACACTAAAGATCTCCATCTGCTTAAAATTATGACATGCTCGAGGTTGTTCCACTCAATCCCGCTTAATGTAGCTTGTAGAACCACACTGTAAACATCCTGGATTGATCTAGGGATTCAGAGGAAGATTTACCGATCCTGCCGTTGGATTATATGCCATATTCCCATCTTGGGAATAAGTGTCCCTCTTCCGCTTGATCCCAGCGTTAGAGTTCCCACTATTCCACATGGGTACCACCATGCTTCCTCCACCTGGAGCTCCCAACAGATCCTACTCAACCACTGGGGCTCTATTCACCATCTCTATGTAACCATCTATACACAACACCACTATCTTTGAACAGATTTATTTCCATAACCCCGCTTCAAAGATTCTTGCCTTCAACGGCGTAATACCCACCACCTCTGGTGAAAACAACACCAAGTTCATAAAGTTAGCTGTATACTCCGTCACAGACATAAGTTCTTGCTTTAGACTGAAGAAAGCAGTTGTATGCTGAATTCTAAATGTATGTGGGTAGAATATTTTTTAAAAAAATTACTCAAATCCTTCCCACATCATACCCTGGTCAGTCTGAGCTTGGAATACCAACTCCCACCAATGAAGGGAATGATCTTCCTATATATACGTGGCCAAATTCACTTTCAACTCTAGCAGTGTTCCCAAGAACTCGAAGATCTTGTTCATTCTATTCAACCATGCTTTTTCCCTCTCGGGCTTTGAATCACCCCTGAAGATGGGTGGATTCTGATTTTGAAACTGAACTGCATGATCCACATGCCTTGGTTCATCCACTTTATTCCCACTTTCCACAGCTTGGAAATCTTGCACGATACTTTCCACTAACTATTGGTTCACCTGAGGCTCAGGTGCAACCACATTCTCAACATCCTCCTCCGGTTGGTCTCTACGACGCCTACCCGATGCCATTTCTATAAATATAAAACAAAAAATCATGAGTCTCACTTCCATAGAAATCAAGATTTCCCATTTCAAATCACATTACACAACACTATCACAACAAGGCTTTCCACAAGTTCACATTTCCCATGTTTCACCATTTTTGAAAATCATACCATTTTCAAAATACCAAATTTATTCACAATAAAGTTTCACACAAAAACCATTTCTCAATTCAGACCATAGATCATTATACCCCAATGAAATATCCATCCCAGTGGTAAGTCATTTCTACCATGAATTCCATGCTAATCTCATTGGATACTCCCACGACAATGAGATATTCAATGCCTATAAGTGTCTCCAAAAAACTTATGTACCCAACTCTCTGTTAACTTGAATTTCAGTATAAAAGTGTTAGCTACATCCTTTTATGATATACATTCCATATTCTGAAAAACCTATGCCTTGCTACCATCCTGACTCAAAGAATATACCACAACGAATGTCAACACCAAATCCGAGAATCAACTCCAAAGGACCGAACAAACTGATACCACTTGTAACACCCCACCCCTAACTCATTGGCTTGAGGAGGCGGTGAGGGTTACTTGGCCTTAAGCGATGTTCCCAAGGTGCCAAAGGCTGGAAATAAATGCTGAGGGCTTCAGGGAACAGTGGGGAACATTTTTCCCTTAAGAAAAAACCAACCAAACCAATAACTAAAGATGCATGAACTTTCAAACCCAAACATGTATTGCCAAAAGGCAACCAAGTTATTCCACAATACAACCCAAAACCAAAACAACCAACCATATCAGAGTACAAGCAAAAACTAAGCAACAAACACTACAAGCCATGACATCACCACAACTCCACACCAAGCTCCACCAAAGGGATCACAAAGCTCCACTAAAGGAGGGAGATGCCTTACCTTTTCCCACATCACGATATACAACATCTTCAAAGACACCAACATTCCAAAGAAGGGGGTGAGTACTAAAACTCAGTAGGTTTTCCCCAAATTACTTCCCTACACACACCACTAGGATAAAACCATTAACACATTTATATAAAATAGTTTATATTAAATAACTCACAATTGCAACCATTTTCATAAGACAAACATGCCCTTACCAAGCCATGACATCCAACCCAAGTACCCAAGGGAAATCCAACCAAAAATTCCACAATCCATCCCATTATTTACACATTAGCACCACAATTACATCTTAAAAAGCAATGCACAACAAGACAACCACAACAACCAAACGGTGGAGCTACCGTCTGACCCGTTCACTCATTCACACTAAGCGACACTTCCTGTCCACTTATCCTTGATGGTGGCCCTTCCGACCACTATCCATCCCCTTTCTATAGTGTTACTTCTCGCCAATTCCACACAACATTCAAAATAAGAAAATGCCAAGAATATAACCCACCAAGGTTACAACCACATGCAATCAACAAATTCCATTTCATATCAATCCACTTCAATAAATCACCCATTTATTGAAAACCATTTTCCATGCCAAAAAACATTTCAATAAAACAACCCTTTTATTGAAAACAAATTCCATAAATCATTTTATCAAATCAATCATATCATCCCATTTTAAAATCTCCATTTTAAAATACACAAGAATAACATTTCACCATAATACACCCTTTTCCCCAAAAATCCCCAAAATATCACCCAAGGGATTTCTAACCAATTTCGCACAACAATTAACAATTAGTTTTCAGCATAACAATTAATTGTAACAAATAACCACTAGTTTTAACTAAGTGGAGTTGAGAGAGAATCCACCTACCTTTAGGGTTCCTGAGAAATCGACCCACGAACAACTACACCTCAAATCCGGTGAACGCACCACCGAAACCTCTCTAGATCTCCTTCCATAACATTCACAAGCCTTCAAAACATCATCCAAGGAAACCACAACCCTAGATCTACACACAACAAGTGTAGATCTAGAAAACTAATAAAGAGGGAAGAGCAGATTTAGAGGAAAACACAAAGAAACCATGAGAGAAGACTTACCCAGGAGCAATCACCTTCAAAAAACCAATAACCCTCTTGAAAAAGATTCCAAAATGAGTGGGAAAGCTACTCCACCCCCTGAGAACCGAAGAACTCGAGTGATCCTTGAGTGGGATGAAGTTTGGAGTGAAATAGGTTAAGCCTGAGGGAGCTCAGAACTTATAAACCTATTTTTAAGTGGTCGCACGGTTAGTCCGCATGGTTTGGAAGACCGTGCACTAACCATGCACACGCTACTGCCTTGGGAGCAAGGGTCTGCACGGTTGCCTCACATGGTTTGGAAAACTGTGCACAGGACGTGCGAAGCCTACTGTCTCCCCTACACGGTTTCCTGGAGAACCCTCATGGTTTCCACTAACCGTACTCAAACCACGCTCTCTAAGAGAAGCCTCCAAACTCATTCAAACACATTCCAAATTCTCCTAACCTCTTCCCAACTCATCCCATGCACTTTAAACACATAAAAATTCATAAAAAAAGGCCACATACCTCAAACCATGGGTACTATAACACATACCCTTGCTTAAAAATTTTATACACCATCTAGGGTAAACACAACATCACCAAGATAACAGTGGTCTCAGATTTCTCATATGATGCACCGTTTGAGAGAAATTAATTATTTAATATTAAAAAAACTGATTAAATAATTAATTAAATATTAAAATGTTCTTTTCATGAGTGAGACACCCAAAATTATGAAACATACAAATATTATACCCCACCTAAGGTAAATACCCCATTATGGACCCAACGATGGTCTTAAATTTCCCATACAACACAATATTTGGGAGATATTAATTATTGAATATTCAGAAAATGGATTAAATAATTAATTAAAATAAAAAGGGTTATGTTTGTGAGTGAGGAGTCCAAACATCTGATGATTACAAATGTTATACCTCGCCTAGGGTAAACACTGCGTTTCAGACCTAACAGTGGTCTCAAATTTTTCATATGAGGCACCGTTTGAGAGAAATTAATTTTTTTTAAAATAATATATTAAATATTATTTAATAGCATTATCTTATGATATAGACTTCCAAATTTCTGAAACCATCGAAGGTTCTACCCATATTAGGGTAAAAACCACGTCCCAAACCTATTGGTGGTCTCAGATTTTCCATAAGATGCACCATTTTGGACTTATTAAATTATTTAAAAAAATCTCATACATAATACATAATATAAAATATTTTTATTTTTCCTTCCCTGAGAATTTACATGCCTAGAAATCTCACACCAACTTAACATCTTACTACAAAAATATTTGATTGAATATTTGAAAGTGTTTACTGGGATTTTATCATTTTGAAAATATTTTAACACATTTTAAATTATTTTTCATTGATAAATCATTTTTTTCACATATGAAATTTATAATTTATAAAAAAGTGGGATTTTATTCTCATTTTAAAAATCAGGATTTTAAAATTCTCCTCCTCTATCAACTTTTCATTGCCGAGAAGTATCTCTACCAGTCTTTCTCAGACAACTCAGGCTACTGAGCTTGAACATCAGACTCATGCTCCCACACCTCTTCCTAGATCTACTAATGCTTCCATCAAATCCGGAATAGTGGTATCATATTTCCTTGTAACGACTTCTCACTTAAATCAATGATACACACTAGACTCTCCTCATAAGATGTGTTAGTATCCATCTCAACATCCTCATAATCAGTAACTTGTGCAGGGTTGGGTACGTATCTCTGAAGCTCTGACACATAGTACACATTGTGCTAACCTCGATAGTGAGATGGGATGTCTAGAAAATATGAGACTGCCCTTATACACTTGGTGATCTCAATGGGTCTAAAAAAATTTGGTTCTATCTTTCCTTGCTTTTCCAGACATCTATGCCCCAACCATGGAGTCACTCTAAAGAAAACATGTTCTACTACAAAAAAACTCCATGGTTCTCCTATTACAATAAGCATATGATCTTTGTCTTCTCTAAGCGGTGATCAATCTATTTCATATCAGCTGAACCCTCTAGGAGGTCTCCCGAACCATACTAGTACCGATAGCTACCACCTCACTCACCTCATGACAATAGAGATGTGAGATACACAAACTCCCATAAAATCCTAATAAGTTTCCATTCGAATTGAATCTTGAAAAATATTATTGTTTGAAAAATAAATCAATGATAGGTGATCATACCATGATAAAACAAGTTATATCACGCTATCTTGAAAAATATCATCCAATATGCCTGTGGTCCACTCAGACTGTGCATCGGTCTAAGGATGGTATGCCGTGATCAATCTCATCTAAGTCCTTAAGGATTTATTTAATCCCTATGAAAAGCATGTTGTAAAACATGAATACCTATATGAAAAAAATAATCAAAAGGACTTCATGAAGTCCCATTATCTCTCAGACATAGTTCTTCCCCAGTTCTTCCACTAAGTGAGTCTCTCTAATTGGTAAAAAGTGAGAAGACTTCATTAACCGATCAATAATCCCCCAACTAAATCACAACTCCTCGGTGTCCTGTGAAACCCATTGATAAATCATATCATGGATTCCTCCCACTTCCACATAGGTATCGGGAGTGCATGAAATAATCCAATAAGATGTATTACTCATATAGAGGTATTGTAATCCATTATCATCTCCTCTTTGATGGAATTAGGGACTACTAATCTCCCATGTTCCATGATCACGTTATCATTTTCCATCAAATATCCGAGCATTGATTCATCACCATCTAGTTGTTCCCTAATTACTGAACATTCTGAGTCCATTTTCAATACAAACTTTACCCAGTACACAGTGAGTATGTGACTACCAAAGGAGAGAAATTAATTGATTTATGGTCCTCCAAGGCAACCATCATCCATTTAGCTAAAAAACACATCAACCATCACTGTTCTTATAAGGACCTCTTTCGAAGTTCCAACTCAGCTTGTGTCTGAGAGATAAGGAATATTTTACAACATTTCCCTTGCCATGTGAATATGAGATCTCAATGTCGAACATCTATAGATACTCAACCCAACACCTCTATCTCATATTCGAGTCCCTCTATGTGAAGAAATAATGAAGGCTCTCATTGTTTGTGTAAATAATAAATCTCTCACCAAAGAGATAATGTCTCTGACATTTTATAGCATGGACCATTAATGGCAGTTACAAGTCATGTGTAGGGAATTTATTCTTTTGGGGGTCATGAATAATGATACCTATAGAAAAATACATACTATCTTTGCATCAGCACCACTCCCAAACCAATGCATGATGCAACATAGTACACTACAAAATCAATCCCAGGTTTAGGGAGTGTTAGTACCAGAGATGCCATCAACCTTATCTATAGTCAAGTAAAGACTCTTAACACTAATATGACCACTAGAACATCACTCCCTTATTTATCAGTGCTGTCATGGAAGATTCTAGTTAGCAGAAGTCCTGTATAATCCTTCGGTAATATCCCTTCAATCCTAGTAATCTCTTTATCTGAAACACATTTCAAGGATGTTTCCAAGACACGAATCCCTTGAACTTCATTGAGTTTACTAATATACTAGTCCCATACACCACAAGTCCTAGTAACTTCACCACTTTAAAGAGTCCTAGTATGGATTAACGATTTTTGATGAGGTTCATGAACACAACTGGTGTGTTTGCCAACCTGAATGGAACTACTAAGTACTCATACAGTCCATTTGTGTTCCAAAATGACATCCTTAGAAATTCCTCCACTCTAACTTGTAACTGGTGATAGCCTAATTAAAGACAAATCTTGGAGAACCACATGCTCCTCATAGCTGATTGAAAAGATCATCAAACCCGTGCAATGAATATAGGTTCCTTACTGTCACCTGGTTCATATTTTCGATAATGAACACATAGCCAAAGAATACAATCCACCTTCTTGGAAAACAATATAGGTGAACCCCATGGTGAAGTAATTATATTTTTTACTCCCTTGATCTCCAAGTATTCTATTTGAACCTTGATATCCTTCATCTCGATTGGCACCAAATGATATGGGTTATTGAAATTGTTTCACTCCTAATATGATCTCAATCACATCTTAACATGTCAATCCTTCAGATTATCTACTCGGTTAGATATTTTCAAAAACATTTCAGTCCATTATTTAGCATCCTGAGAGCCTTTGGTTCTCTAGAATGATAAATAATGATGGAGTTTAAATCATAGAAAATGCGACCATAGTTCTAAACTCCTATTCATAGGAAAGAACTAACAATAAAATTTCTATTGAAAAACCCATACTGCCTAAACCATAGATAAAGTGTTGGAGCATCCTCAACTACATTCTTTTACACATCTTTTGGTAATGAAGATACATACTCCCTTGTGGAAGCATTCAGACATGCTTCCCAATTAGTCCCATGAGACTTTTTAGGGGTGAAATCTTCTGTAACACAAATGATCATACTTGACGAACGAAACAAATTTGTTAGGATAAATCATAATCAGTTTATGGGATCACACAAGGATTCACCTAACTAGTATAAGGGATCAAATAAGGATTTTCATAGGAGTCTACACTTAACCTAAGGAATACCCCTCCTAGCGCTAACCCATGTTTTCTTCCATTCACATTAGTAACAATCATCACATATATATATATTAACAAAACAAAATTCTATGTTAAACTAATTAATGCTAATAAAGATATATCACATAGTATGCCAACACAAAAATAACACACAAAAAAAATTATCCAAAACAGATAGAACAAATCAAGGAATCTAATTAATTAACTACTATGAAATTTAAAAACATGTATATATATGGAATATGAACCTATGTGTCTAGTCATGATGCATGAACATACACGAACTTGCATAAATCACATATAACACCATGCACATCACCCAATGCGAGTCAATAGTAACAACTGAACATAAATTCCCCAATTTAGGGCAACTCAGAGGTCCACTATTCAGTGCTATACAAACACTGATATAGTTCCCCTACTCAAGTCCAAATATCCTATCTCCTGTCTAACCCGCCCCAACCCAAGACAAGAGAAGAAACTAGTTAGTAAGTCCAGATCCTATGATACCATTTTCTAAAATCTCGAATCAAATCAATGGGTCCAAGGTGGAATGCCATGTGACCTCATGTGCGTCTCCTCATATGCAAGAGGCTACTAACTAGCAGCAAGGGTTTGAGTCTGTTAGTGAGGAGACTATACCTTCAATATCATGTCATAGGATTAATAATCAACAATAATCATTATAATAAATAACTAGAGTAAATATGCGAAAAAGTAAAGATGGAATACATGTAATGAAAATAAAAAATATCCCATAAGTATAGAGCATGTCCAAAGGAAATAAAGGAAATAAAGTAAATAAATAAATATAAGATCCTCTGGAGTCCGTCCTGGTATGCTACTAGCTCCACACTCCTCTGATCATCTATCCACCACAAGATCATTTCCCTTCACCAAATCCCTCATGAAATCTATAAGCGCATCAAAATTCCCAATTAGGGTGTGAGTACAAGACTCAATAAAAAATCACCAATGCATCCTTAACCTGACGTGCTCAAATATACAAGTGTATTCCATAATAAAATAAATGTGTAACAATCATCGCAACACACACTCCAAAACCGAGCGGTCATGTGCTGACCAAGCTACCAAAAACCCCCAACTGTACCTACTTCAGATCAATGCTAGAAATGTATTTTATGTCGGTAAGTATCTAAAACTAGCCAAAAGGTTGATAGAGAGTCACTGGAATCTATAAGGCATTGAGTGAAAATAACCTACACAGAATCCAGAAGGAATCAGGTAATACTCAGAATCCAAATGGTATCGAGTATATTTAACCTATCTAGAATCCACAAGGAATCAGGTGAAACTTGGAATCCATAAGGCAGAGTATTCGTCATCTACACAGAATCCACAAGGCATCAAGTAGATGATATGTTACAAAGTTATCATGTTGCACCGTCATCTTCATCACAGATCATGCGCACACCAAGAAGGAGTAAATATATCACTCAGACCAGCTATCATGTATACAGATACCAATCCTCCTAAAGAAAACATGAAAATTCAAACCAATACAAAACATATAGCACACATCATGAGAAACATAAAATCATCATATACATCAACATGTGAATCAAACATCATCATGAAATTAAGATATCATATCAGTCTCAAGGAAACAAAACGTTTTATACTATGGGATACACACTCACATACCCGTGATCATAGTTAATCTTTATTTTAGGTACGTCAAAACATAAATTAAATATAGAAACACGTGTAAATAATAGCCTAAAAGGATAATGAACTTCCTACACCAAAAGTGTCAACATCAACGAAAAATTCCGTCAAAGGCATTCTTACCTAAACAACGTTCACACACCAACCAGAAAAACGATCGCACTCCAAGGATTCTTAAAACCAAAATCATCTATTTTATTTTAAAAATATATAAAATATAGCATGTGATAATACTTTCCTTCTCCGAGATAATTCCTAAATTACCATCTTAGACCAACGCATGCACTCACAATTTTATCTTCAAGAATAATTGTAAAATAAATTTCAATAATTTATATATCTAAATTATTTCTAGAACACATGTGGTATGCCCAAATAATTATTCTTTAAAAAAAGAACAAAAATTTCCATGATAATTTCATATTTTTCCTCTAATAATTTAATATATTTATCACCTGATAATCATTATTATAATTAACATTAAATAATTTGTATAATTATATTCTAATAATTTTCTTACAAATTATCCTTCATAATTCTGTAATTATCTTTGACAATTTAATTTATAAATTATTATTTGATAATTATTCACAATTATATTATGTTAAAATTTTGGAATTATCATTTGATAATTTCCCACAATGATAATTGTTAAGATTTCACAATTATCATTTGAAAATTTTCCATAATTATAGTTATTAAAATTTTCACAATTATCATTTGATATTTTTTTAATTAATCTTCTGATAAATATTTTCACAAATTATCCATAAAATTATGAGAAATAAGATTGAATGTACCTTGATTCCTTAAAAAAATACATGGGATTAAATTTATGCTCATCGATACGAACCCAACGAAACAGAAGATGCATCAATCTGATAAAAAATGAAGAAGATATTGAGAAAAAGGTTTGAATGAAATAATAAAAAAATAAAAGAAAATGTGGAGAGAGGGAGTAGGATAGGTATGAGAATGAGGGGTGAGACCTCCTGTGCGAATTCCCTAGTGCCTCTCCATTTCCTCCTCCTTTAAAATTATTGTTTTTCTCTTAATTTCACAATTCCTTTATTACACTTATTTAAAAACATTATTTCTCTTTTTTAAAACCCTCTATGTGTTACCCATAGAGTGTTTATTTTCCATCTAGCATCTTAGACATGTAACTCCTTGTTCCATTTCAATCCATTATATATATATATATATATTAAAAGTCATTTTTCTATATATTTATAACGTATATATATATATAAACCCACATATACACATATAGACCCATGTATGTATATATATTTAACCCAAATATTTATATGTATTTACACCCACCCACACACACTACATATTTACATACACCAAATATTTCCCACATTAATAATAAGAATAGTAACAACAAAAAATATTATTATTTATTAAATATTTGACATTATTATCGCCATTTGCTTCCTAAAAATAATTTTCATTAAAACCTGATAATTTTAAATGAATTTTATTAATCTCACACACTATCATTTATCCATCACAATTAAAAACATGAAATTTATTACTTTTATTTAATTGTCCCAATTAATAATATCAAATTAATTACACTAACCACTTATTATTTACACCATAAAAACATTATTAATAAAATGAGTATATTTCAATTTTTTGTCCTTAACACAAATAATAATAATAATAATAATATTATATTAAGTTTCCATATAAAATATTTATATAAAAAAATACCCTTTCTTACAAATGTTATACACCATCTAGGGTAAACACCACGTCCCAGAGCTAACGATGGTCTTATATTTCTCATATGATGAACTATTTGAGAGATATAAATTATTTAATATTTAAAAAATGGATTAAATAAAATAACTAAATATCAAAAGGTTATTTTCATGAGTGAGGAATCCAAATGTCCAAAGCATACAAATGTTAGACCCCACCCAGGGTAAACGCCCCATTATGGACCCAACAATTATCACAGATTTCCCATATGGTGCACCATTTGAGAGATATTAATTAATTAATATTAAAAAAAAATATTAATTAATTAATAAAAATAAATAGGGTTATTTTTGCGAGGGAGGCATCCAAAAGTCTGAAGATTACAAATGTTATACCCCACATAGGGTAAACATAACCTTTCAAACCTAATAGTGGTCTCAAATTTGTCATACGATGCACTATTAGAGATATATTAAATTTTTTTAAAATATAATATATTAAATATTTTTAATAACTTTATCTCACAAGAGAGACATTCAAACGTCCAAATCCTTCGAATTTTATACCCAGTTTAGGGTAAAAATCACACCGCAGACTTATTGGTGGTCTCAGATCTTCCATAAGATGCACCGTTTTGGAGTTATTCAATATTTCTAAAGAAATTGCTCGTGCATAATATAAAATATAAAATATTTTTATTTCGCCTTCACTGAGGATTTAAGAGCCTAGAAATCTCACACCAACATAATTTATTACTCCAAAAACATTATATAGAATATTTTAAAGTGTCAATTTAACTTTTATCATTCTAAAAATCTTTTAACTCATTTTAAGTTATTTTTCATTGATAAGTCATTTTTCCCATATAAAATTTACATTTTATCAAAAAGAGGAATTTTATTCTCATTTTAAAAATCAGGATATTAAAATGGTGAATAATATTTTAATATTTTTATATGATTTATGAAAATATAAACAAAATAAAAAATGATTCTCCATGGAGGCGGTGATCCGCAGATTTGCACGATTAACATTCCCATTTCTCAATGCATGGGAAGGGGTGAAGGTGGATATTAAATTTAAATTTAAGTATCATAATTATATTAGATATATCATGTTTATTAATCATTAAAAACATTCTTACCAGTATCAAATTTGGCAACAAAAAGCTAAAGACTCCACTTCGTGGAGGTGATAGAACACGAAACACACTAATTATCCATGTTCTTTTGTTCTTTTCTATGTGGATAGAAATGAATAAATATGGGTTATACCATTAACATAACAAAATATAAGTATAATATGAATACTGAATTTATCATATTATTATGGTGGTATGATATTTTGAAGAGTAATATTGAGAATAAAAACTTAATAAAGAGATAATACTTACACTGGATACATGATTTTTCCTTGGAAGTTACCTTGAAATTGATTGGAATAAGCTAATAATGAGTGACCAAGGGATTATTTTTGTGATATAGTATTCTATGGATATTATAAGATATGTTTTCAAAGGATTAATTCAAATTTTATGTGTATCTTTGTATGGTTGGAAGTCATATTCTTTTATTACAGGAGAAATGGTAGTTTTGGAAACACCATACATTTTTCAATAATTCCATGATATTATTCAATGGTAAATGGTTCAAAAGTTTCTAAATAACGATGTGTAGGGTATTTTTTTGATAATAAAGGATCAAACATATATTTCCTAACATGTTTTAAATATTTTTTAGTATTTTTACCAATAAATTTTCATATTATACTCTTTTACACTAAAATTAGGTAACTAGTTTTTAACTATGTGATATTATGTTTTATTAAACATATAACATAACCCATATAAAAAAATTTAGGTGTTAATGAACTAAAATTTTAATCTATTTAATCTAATTAAAATTTTAAATATTATAAATCAACTTTAAAATTAAAATAGATAATGTGTAGAGAAACTACATTAGTTAAAAAATGCATTTTGACCATTATAAATTTTTTATCTTATTTAGTATTGGTTAAAAAATAAATGAGATTTAATTTATTTTTTATTGTGTTTATATATAATATTATATTAATAATTTAAATAATTTCAATTTAATTGTTTTGATATGTTTTTATTTAATGTTAATAAAATAATATTTTTTAAATAATTATTTCACTATTATCATGGTAATTAGCATTAACCATTGTAATATAAATTTTTTTTACTAAAAATTAAATTCACTATATTAAATATTTTGAATATTATTATCTCAAATATTAGAATCATTTTATGAAATTAACTTTATATGTACAAGGAAACTAATCGTAACATTAGCACTTGTATCGCGTAAAAACCTATTTCATAAAAAAGTTTATTTTTTAAGAAAACAACTCTATAATTATAATTTAATTATAAATTTAATTTATTAAAATTAATTAAATTTTTTTGTCATTTAAATATTGTTTATTTAACCATAAATTAAATAAAAAACTACATTTGATCATGTTATAATTAATTAAATAAAATAATTGAAAAATAAATTTCATTAAAATGATACATAAATTTTGAAAATAGTGAGCATGAGATTATAAATTTAACAGAGTATTTTAAAATTATTTATTATAATTTACACTAGTTAATTTTATAGGAAAAGTTTTCAAATACTTTTAAGTCATATAAAAGTGATGATATTAGAAAAATCCATATTTTTGATATTCACCTAAAACAAAATTATTTTAGAAAAATATCAAAAATAAATCTTAAGATAATTTTTATGTGAGTAATTCAAAAATGAATTTTAATTTATCAAATATAAATTTTAAAATTTAAAATTTAGATTTTTAAAAGAAAATATATAATATAAATAAAATGACATTTTCAATATTAACTCTATTTAATTATTTACCTTTTAAAAGTAATAGTTATAAATGGTTTACCATATTAGTGTTTAATATAGATTTATTAATAATTTATTATTAATATTTCAAGGTTTTTTTACTTTTGGCGTACCATGTGACACAAGTTATAGAATATATTATACATTTTAAAGTATCTAAAATAACGAGTCATTACAATGTTTGTGTTTGTCATATCATGTATATGCATGTGTATATGTATGTGTATGTGTATGTGTATGTGTATGTGTATGTGTGTGTGTATAGATGGATACACATAGGTAGGTACTGGTTCATCAATTCATTACACAAAGAGATAAAAAAATATTTATATAATTATATGAAAAAATATATTTAATTATAATTAAAACATTGAAACTTATTTAATAATTAATTTCATCTTATCAGATGGGATGACTATTCTCCAAAAATTTGACCTTGGTGTCTCAAGGGAAGATTATGGCTTTCATGATCGATGAGATTTCCAAGGGATGACATCCATGATATTAAACATGATTTTTCTTGTGGTTTCCCCAAGGTTGTAGGTGGAATGGATTCAAATATTGATATGATGACTAAGGATGTCCATAATGAGAATCATTAGTGGGAACAAGAAGGTAAATATGAACTATCTTTGAATCCAAGATTTTCTACCTCTCTTCAAGTTTTGTAATATGGATTGGTTCTAAAAAAGGTGTATTTCTCGGGTATTTTTGTGAATAATTGATTGTAGAAAGAGTAGGGAAATGTATTTTATCAATTATTACATGTTTTATTCTTATTAAATGTGATAAATCATGTAAATTTAATTATCTAGTTAATTTTATGTCCTTGATTTGGGGTTTTATCATCTAGAAATGCATCCTAGCGGGTCATGATTTTTTAAGAATTTTGTTTCTCTGAAATAATCTTAAGAAAAGAGCATGGTGTAATGGTTTTTTAAATGATGAATTATATATATATAGGAATAGAGGTAAAGCTTTAATCCTTATAAAATAAAAAACTTATACAAAATAGTCTGGGTAAAACTCATTTTATTAAAATGGATTTGGAGACATCCCCAAATTTTATATGATATTTCCCATCAATTGGGATCCCAATTAAAATTGATCAAGATATTGAAAAATATTTTTTTTGATATTTTTCCCAAGTTTTAATTGACGTGAACTTAATTTTGATACTAACTGAAAAGGTGATCTTGTCAACTCATGCTTATGAGAAGAATTTATTACTTTCTTGGAGTAACTCCTAGATTTTCCCTGATTACAATATCATTAGATGTTCCCTGAAAGAATGTAGGAAGGTAATGTAATTATTCTTTCATTAACTAATCAATAATGATATGAAAAAATATAGGAATAATGGTTCTGAGACTATTTATTGATGATTTTAAGGAACTTCTACTTTGGAAGTAGATAAAATATTAGTGGAAGTAGTCCTAACATTAAGATTTTAGAGTTTGTTAATTTTCAAAATGATATTGGAAATGATGTTGTTTAGGTGAGTCAAGTGTTTAATGAGAAAATTTAGGGATTTATTACTGTACTCAAAGGGGAATCTATTCAATTGGTTGGTGATTTTGTTATGGCTGGGGTTTCAGTTTCTGAGTAGGGAAATGTATTTATCTAGAAACAAGTGTAGGGATAGACTAAATCTTGTAGATTTATTTTACTTCATATGGTCAAGGTCCTGTGAAAGATGAAACACAATAGAATAAACTTTCATGGTGAATCAAAATCACATGTACACGATACATGATGTGATGAGAAAATTCATGCCTAAATAGGGGTAGATTAGACATATGAGTACATAAAGTATGTTGATAGGTCATTTTTAGGGGTAGTGCTTATTTGATTTAGATTTTAAACATAATCTTAGTCTCTCTATATCACAGCATCAAAATCTATGTCATAAAAACCTTTTCAATGAAGGGTAATAAGATGAAATTTAGGATGAAGGATTCTTCTTTAGGGTTTCTCATGTCAAGGACATTGATTATTGAGATTGATGACAAGGATTCTGATATGGAACTATCTTCACATACCAATGTTGATTTGAAATTACATTAATAGAAGTAATTACTTATCTCTAGTGATTGTATATTAAAAAAATTATATTTTAGGTGATTCAAACATGACACAAAAACTATCAAATTATAGTTATGGAGGGGTTTAATTTGTTTTCTCTATTAATTACAATAACAATGGTGTATTTTCTAATAAATCCAAGACTTATTCTAATTTTATAGAATAGGGGCAGTTGTCTTCCTCTATCAATAGGGTGGTCTATGATAAGGGAAATCAATGATCTAGTTCTTATAGTGGGTCCTAATGTCCCTCTTGCTTCTCTTGTTGATTCTAGTAGCATGGAACCCTTAGGTGATGAGAGAGGCTAAATTAAGTTGATTTCTGCATCTAAAACACCCGAGGGAAGTTTAATATTTTATTTGGAAGATTTAGTTAATTTGGAAGTATGATCAATGGTTGAATTAGTTTCAAAAACCTTCTAATTATTTGGTTTTTAATGATGTACACATTTCTACATCACACAAATATATCACAGTTTAATGTTAGGTTTATTCATCTAATTCCTTTACCACACTTTATGATACTAAAATTATTATGATGGGATTTAAATTAAAGAATTTTGAGGAGGATAATTCACTTCCAGTCATGGATACTACCTATTTCTATGAAAATATATCAATACCAAACAAAAAAAGGCTAAGGTTTATTACTCACATTTGTTTTCTTATGGATTTATCCCCCGTTCTTCACACATTAATCATAAAAAAATTATTTGGCCTTTGGTTCGATGAAAAATTTATATTAGATCATTGAAAACCCATTATTCAATGTAGCAGATTGATGCTGTGGGTGCAGTTAGTGATTGAGGATATGATTGAGGTGAAATAATGACATAAGATTATCGGAGGAAAATCATAATGGATTTTCAGTACCAGTTCATATTGGTTTCAATTGTACGAACCTGAGTTTTGAGCCTGTAAGACTTTGAAAATTTCTTGATGTAATTTCTGAGCAGGGAGTTCAGACGGCGTGTGATTCCGAGCCCCGATGTGGCCAGAATTAAATTTTAAGAGCGTTCAGATTAGACACACCAAATAAATAGAATAACTTCAAAACAGTAGCTTGGACTAGAAAACTGAGGTCACCATTGAGTCCAGAGCCTGCCTTTTACCCTAGGAGGGGTGTAACTTTCGCGGGCGTGACCCTTCTGTGGAAAACACCACCAGGGGCGTTTTAGTAATTTAAAGACCTCGGCCGTGAACTTTATAACTTCTAAACAGAGGCTCAGATTAAAATTCTGATACCACCGTTGTGATGAAAACATGGATTTTACCCTAGGAGTGGCTTAACCTCAACCCCATCGAGAGTTCGGGTACGGGCCTACTGGTGGGTGTTTAAAATTAATTAAGTTTTAATTATTTTTCCCTACTTAAACACATCCACCCCCTTCTTGACCCCATAGAACTTCTCCATGGAAGAAGCTCTCCCAATAAAGGATACACCTCCCTTAAAGCTCTCCCTCCTCCCCAGCGAGGTGTTTGCGGCTCCGACGGGTCGTTTGTGAAGCGACAGGCTACGCCCTCCGATGTAGGATCATAGCGTTTTCATTTTTTTTATTTTGGAATCATCTTAAAACTCAAACTATAGTGAAGAAATTATGTTTAATTGTCAATGGAATGCCATAGATGTGTAGGTTTCGATCTGAGCTATCCAACAATCTTTTCGAAACGAAAACTTGAGTCTCGGGGCGTCCGGGGGAGTCCTGTGATGTTTTTCGGCAAGACTTCTTGTTTTCCGGCGGTTCCAGGGGGGTCCGGCGGGCAACAACGACGGCGCAGGCTCCCCAGGATGTGGCGCGATGGGCTCCCTAGGAGGTGGAATAGCAAGATCCCCAGGTATTGATGGTCAGCACGGTCGCGCAGGATGGTCGGCTTTGCTGGTCGGCATGCAGCGGAAGATTGGGGACTTCGTGAACCCGAGTGCGGACAGGGACCCGTGAAACGCGGGTCCCATGGAAAAGGTGCCGGACCAGCTTAATCTGGTCTAGGCAAAGCGCTGTGGCCTGCGCAGTGAACCGAGGGCCTCGGTGGACTGGGCGGACCGGGCAGCCGAGCCGCGGACCGCCGGTCTAAAGGGGTGGACCGGTCGAACCGGTCCGGCCCACCACGTCTCCATCCGTTGGCATTAAAATGCCTCGAACTCTCAAAACGAGTATCAGAATTGCATGCCATCTACAGTAATGCAATCCTAGGATTTAGAAGGAGGTTTTGAGATGTTCTTAGGAATTTTTAATTCATGATACGGGGGCTCGGTGGCATGACACGCCCGTTAAGTATTATTTAACACCTCACTGAAATTCTTGTTTCGAATGGCGGGAGCACATCCAAAGTCCGTTTTAGGCACCGTTAGCAGCATTGTGACCCTGGCATCGAGACGAAGTAGTCCAGGCTTTTTTTATGTGTTGAAGATGGAGGTGAGGCGTGGGCCCCACGTGCCTTCTTTTAATCTTTGTGCGGCCTACTGTGAATATTTTAATCAGACATCCGTTCGGGGTGAAGGAATTGTCGATATGGCATGTTTTTATGATATCATCATGATGGCGCAGTTCACCCAACATTTTTCAGGACTGAGGTGTGGGCCCCACGAGATGTCGTATGGGAATAACGTGCTGTTCAATAATGTTTTCATTAGGAGCCCGTTTCTAGCGAGTAAATAGTTTATCTCGCGTGTTTTTCTGCGGGGATTGCAACAGAGTAATCTGTTTGGGTGTGCAGAGCCTCTTTCTATATCTCATTAAATGTGGAAACATAAAAGGGCATTGGTCATAGGTTCCTTTGACGCACTCCGAACCAACGCATGGTAGCGATGTTAGTGACACCCAGTGATGGCACGAGCAGTGCAGAGTTATCGAACTAGTTCAGGGTTTACCCTCCAGCGGGGCTGGCCAGTGGGTTACCCACCAACGTATTATGTTTTACCCTCTAGTGGGGCTGGGAAGTGGGTTACCCGTTGACCTTAGGGTTTACCCTCTAGTAGGGCTGGGCAGTGGGTTACCCGTTCACCTTAGGGTTTACCCTCTAGCGGGGTTGGGCAGTGGGTTACATGATGACCTCTTAGGGTTTACCCTCCAGTTGGGCTGAGCAGTGGGTTACTCGATGAATTATTTCATACTCAGACATTTCTATGAGGCTAGTCAGTGACTTTTATTCATGATTACTGGAGTGGGACCCTTGGTTATACGGTTCAGCGATGAGACAACTTTGGTGTGTGGGACTTTTGGGCCTCAGTGATGGATATCCTTAGAACTGTTGGTGACTTTTCCTAAGCTGAGTTTGGAGATGGAGATCCCCTTACACACTCATTTGGGTTTTTTGTTGAGAATATATATATATATATATACACACACCCTACTTTTGTTACCACTCCCTGGGTTCAATTACTTTCTTTATAGGAGGGGAGAAGACGTGCAGGGTATGCTACGTGCTTTCAGAATTTAGATCCTATTGGTTGGATGAGTCTACTTTGTTTTTTTGGGTTGAGCTACACTTTATCTATTGTAATCTTACAATGCTATTTGTTCTGTCTACTGCTCACTGTTCTAGTACCTCCTTTGTTTCTCCCACGAGCTTTCGGGGCATCCTACTGAGTATCTTTATACTCACCCCTTCTTGGGCTTTTCCCCCACTTAGTGTGCCCTTGCAGATGACAGACAGGTTGATCGAGACTACGGAGGAGCATAAAGGAAATAGGATCTTGGGATGCATCTAGTGGTTGTAGTAGGACATTCAAGTGTGAGACTCACAAGCTATTTACTTTCGTTTACCTGTTTCCGGGTTGTGGAACCTTTCTAGTTGGGTGCATGTTTTTCCCTTTATAGTTCAGTTTAATTTTTAGTCTACTTTCCAGCACTTTACTTGTTCTGTTTTAGAGGTCGATGCATGCTTTGGTTGAGATACCGTAGTCCATACTTTGGTTTCCTTTTTACTATGCACTTCTGAATTGAGTGGGATCTGTGTGTGTACAGGTACTAGGCGAAGGCCTCCCCGAGATTGTTATGCCTATGGCACTTGTCGCCAGCCCCTGACCTATAGAGGTGGGCTTGGGGTAGTTGCGTCTTGGGAACGGAAGAGTCGGGTCATGAAAAAGTGGTATCAGGGGATGGTTCGTTCCATGGGGCGTTGTTCGGATGTCCCTAAAAAGGAATTGGTTGGGATTTTGGGCAATAATGTCAACGTTTCTTGAGAGAGGCTCTCAGGCTAGGGAGTCCAGTGATGGTATGGACGTGTGATGTATCCATTCACCATGAACCTGATAACCCGCTTGTCGACTCACCATGCTGAGACATTTATTGCAGGGAACTTTGGAACAATCATTCGATAGGATTGAGTCTTTGACTGCCCTTTTTGAGTTAACTCCCCTTTTCTTTTACTGATATATATATATATATATATATATATATATATATATATATATATGATCATCTGATCACGTTGATCCTTGATAATTTTCGGGATGCCCCCACGACAGCAGCCATCCTGGTTACCCTCTCTAGTTTGTGACAACGACCTAGTGAGTGAAGAGGCATCAGTTTAGGAACCCTCACATGATCCCCTTCCACCCAGTGGCTCAGTAGTAGCTCCTCCATCTAGAGGTTGGCAGTTAGTATCGACGGCACAGGCTGAGGTTAAGTGCAGACTGAGTGCACTCCGAGACTTCTAGCGTCAGCGGCCGCAGAAGTTCCATGGGGACCCGGATCCCCAGGAGGAAGAAGACTATCTAGAGTCTATGGACAACCTTTTTAGTCTGGTACAGACACCAGTGGACTAGATGGTAGCCCTAGCTTCCAGTATTTTCCTCGAGACAGCTGAGCGTTGGTGGGGGTTGGTTACGCTGACACACGATGAGTCGTCTCTCATGTGGGATAGCTTCCAGCATCTCTTCCGAGATGAGTACTCCCCATCCTATTTAAGCTCTGTTCAGATTTAGGAGCTTCTAGAGCAGCATTAGGGGGGATGACCATGGCACATTACTCGTCCCAGTTTACCGATCTGACACTGTACTCGCAGGATATGATCCGTGATAGTTACTCTCAGGCGTGGAATTTTGAGCAGGGTCTTCGCAGGAAGATCCGTGCTAGTGTAGTGCCCCTATACATCCCTACTTATGCTGGCGTGCTAGAATGGGAGCTCATGATAGAGATATTCTTGGATGAGGGACACCAGGTGACAGGGCCTAGCAGTGGATGCTTCTAAGTAGAGTCTTCGGTAGGAGGCATGCGGTAGAGAGCAGAGCCTCAGTCGAGGAGACCCTTCTGTGAGTAGACTCATTGGTAGGGTTGTACACCGCAATGGCACCGTAGAGAACTAGGGTAGTCAAGAGAGATCCTATTCTATGCTTCTGACAGACTAGGTCACCTATCACGAGACTACCCAACTAGGCATACCGAGCAGCCGTGGCAGGCAGTGGGTGCACCGCAGCGGTAGAGGTAACACCGTGACTAGGGATCTCCCAGGTGAGGATAGGGTCGTCCTCAGGGAGGTGACGCAGGTAGAGCATCAAGACCTGGAGGTGGGGGACAATGTTTCTATATCCTTCCACCGCCACCACTGGGCGGCCCATGACAGGCTCTAGGAGCTGGCGGTAGGGGCCGCGGGCAGCTTCGGGCTATGGGTGTTCGTGACCCCCCAACACACAAGATGGTCGGAGGTATGCTTTGTGTTTACACTATGCTTGCTTAGGTACTAGTAGACACAGGTTCCGACCACTCTTTTATATCGCTACTTTTGGTACATGAGTTGGAGCTCCCAGTAGAGGCGCTGACACCTGCGCTTAGCCTCGAGGTTCCTACAAGAAGTGCATCATTAGTGACCTTTATTTGCAGACAGTGCGAACTATCATTTAGAGGAGAGGGTTTTATGTGGGACCTTCTGGTCATCACGATGGAACCTTATGAATTTATCCTAGGCATTTATTTTCTTTCTATGGTTCACTCACAGATCGACTGTCGTCGCAGACGAGTCAGATGTGTGCATTCTGATGGGATGAGGTTCACCATCCTCGATGAACGAGACCTCATGGTAGAGAAGATGGGTACTCTGAGTCAGAGACCATGACCTTTTTCTCACTATTTCGCGAGCATGGATCTCGGAGCAGCAGACGCTATAGAAACCTGGATCCCTACCGTTGTAGGGGACTACATGGATGTCTTTTCCTAGGATGTCCCGGGACTACCTCCGAGGCGAGAGATGGATTTTTGCATTGACTTGTAGCCGAGGATTTCCCTGATATCATGTTCGGATTATCGAATGGAACCCATAGAGCTTCAGGAGCTATGAATTTAGTTGGACGACCTTTGTGAGAAGAGATTCATCAGGCCTAGTGTGTCCCCCTGGTCTGCTCCGATTTTTGTGTGAAGAAGTCAGATGGGAGCCTACGACTTTGTGTGGATTATCATCTCCTGAATCAGGCCACGATAAAGAACAAGTACCCTTTTCCGAGGATTGATGACCTCTTAGACCAGTTGAGAGGTGCGAAGTGGTTCTCTAAGATTGATCTTCGATCCGGCTACCACCAGTTGCGGGTTCATGAGGCTGATATCCCGATGTTGGCTTTCTATTGTCGTTATGGGCATTACGAGTTTTTGGTGATGCCCTTTGGCTTGAAGAATTCCCCAGCCATCTTCATGGCTTTGATGAACCAGATCTTCCAGCCATACTTGGACCAGTTTGTGGTTGTCTTTATTGAATACATACTCATCTACTCTACGACGGAGGAGGAGAACACAAAGAATTTGAGGATGGTCCTAGACTTACTCAGGGAGCACCAACTGTATGGGAAGCTCTTGATGTGTCAGTTCTAGATTCATGAGGTTAAATTTCTGGGGCATGTCATTTCAGAACAAGTTTTAGCCATAGATCCCACAAAGATAGAGGCAGTTCTTGCTTGGGAGCCACCCAAGAATGCGTCAGAGGTGCAGAGCTTCCTTGGTTTGGTAGGGTACTATAGGAGGTTCGTGGAATATTTCGCTAGGATTTCTACCCCATTGAACACATTGAAGAAGAAGGGGAGACTGTTCACCTAGACTGATTAGTTCCAGAAGTCCTTTGAGGAGTTGATGCAGAGGCTGACTAGTGCTCTAGTGTTGAGGCTTCCAGAAGAGGGTGTTGAGTTCGTAGTATACTGCGACGCTTCAGGAGCTGGGCTCGGATGTGTGCTAATGCAGCAACGGGCAGTGATTTCATATGGGTCGAGGCAGTTGAGGCCCCATGAGCAGAATTATGCGACTCACGATTTGGAGCTGGCAGCGGTGGTCTTCTCCTTGAGGTTATGGAGACACTACCTTTTGGGTGAGAATTTTGTGGTCTACTCAGACCACCAAATCCTCAAGTACATCTTCACTCAGAGGGATATGAATTTGAGGCAGAGGCACTGGCTGGAGTTTCTGCAGGACTATGATTTCAAGATAGTCTACACTCCAGGGAAGGGAAACGTAGTAGAAGATGCCCTTAGCAGGAAGTCCCAGGCTCTTCTAGTGCAGGAAGCTTCAGAGTAGTTGGCTTCCCTAAAATTGAACATGGTAGAGAAGGAGGGTAAAACTTTTTTGCAGTCGATGATGTTGACTCCTTCACTCCTTGATCATGTGAGAGAGTCGCAGCTGGGGGATGTCAACAGCGAGGCACTGTATGATTAGATATCCACGGGTGGTGCACCCGATGGGTATTCTGAAGTAGGGAATCACGAGATCTTGTTCTAGGGGTAAACTATAGTACCGGTGGAGATATTGGAGTATGTGATGCGGGAATTCCACAATTCTCCCTTGGATGTACATCCTAGTGTGGGAAAGATGTATAGAGACCTTTAGCGGTAGTTTTGGTGGTCTGGAAAAAAGTAGAGCGTAGCTGAGTTCGTCTCTTGGTGTCTTTCCTGTCAGCAGGTGAAGGCATAAAATCAGGTTTCAGCTGGGTTGTTGAAGCCCATTGATATCCCGGAATGGAAGTGGGATGGAATTTCTATGGACTCCGTCACAGGGCTTCCGCGCACAGCGAAGGGCCATGATTCCATTTGGGTGATAGTAGACCGACTCACGAAGTCGACACACTTCCTTACCATCAGGGAGCAGAGCTCAGTGGAGAGTCTAGGGTAGCTGTACATTCAGGAGATCGTCCGCCTTCATTGAGTACCCTCGATGATCATCTCCGACCGTGATCCGTGGTTTACGTCGCGATTGTGGCGAGGACCACATGAGGCATTCAGGGCTCATCTGCGGATGAGTACAACTTTTCACCCCCAGACGGACGGGCAGAAAAGGCGCACTATCCATGTTTTCGAGGATATGCTCAGGGCATGCATCTTAGACTTTGGCATAAGCTGGGAGGATCACTAGACCATGGTGGAGTTCGCATATAACAACAGTTACCACTCTACTATCGGCACGGCACCTTTTGAGGCCCTCTACGGGAGACCCTCCAAGTAACCATTGTGCTGGACGGAGGTTGGGGATACCTCCCTCGTGGGCCCAGAGTTGGTGCGGGCGACGATAGAGAATGTGCAGGTCATTCGTGAGCAGATGAGGACGGCTCAAAGCAGACAGAAGTCCTATGCAGACCGTCGTCGTAGGCATTTGGAGTTCAAGCAGGGGGACCGTGTATTTTTGAGAGTCTCCCCGAGGTGTGGAACACAGAGGTTCGGCCTGGGAGGCAAGCTATTCCCGAGGTTTGTCATGCCTTTTGAGATCGCGCGCAGGGTTGGCGAGGTTGCCTACCATCTTTCTCTACCCACACAGCTGGAGAGGGTGCATGAAGTCTTCCACGTGTCACAATTGAGGAAATATGTGCACGACCCCACACACATTATCGACTGGGGAGAGATAGACATTGAGGATGGATCCACCTTTATGGAGCACCCAGTGGTGATTGAGGACCGAAAGGAGCAGACTCTGCGTGGATGGACCATTCCTTTTGTTCGGGTGTTGTGGCAGCACATGAGGGTGCAGGAGAGCACCTGGGAACGGGAGAGCCAGATGCGAGCTCAGTATCCTGAGTTTTTTTTTGTAGTTTTATTTTTCATGGATGAAAAACTTGAAGGAGGTAATGATGTAAGAACCTAGATTTTGAGCCTGTAAGACTTTACAATTCTCTTGATGTAATTCTAGAGTAGGGCATTCAGACGACTTGTGATTCCGAGCCCCGATGTGGCTGGAATTAAATTTTAAGTGCGTTCACACTAGACATGCCAAATAAACCTAATAAATTCAAAATGGTAGCTCAGACTGGAAAACAGAGGTCACCATTGAATCCGGAGCGTTCCGTTTACCCTAGGCGGGGTGTAACTTTCGCGGGTGCAACCCTTCTGTGGAAAACACCACCAGGGGTGTTTTCGTAATTTAGCGGTCTCAGGCATGAACTTTATAAATTATGAACGGAGGCTCGGATTAAAATTACGAGACCACCATTGCACTCAGAATGTAGATTTTACCCTAGGATTGGCTTAACCTCGACCCCATCAAGAGTTTGGGGACGGACCTACTGGTGGGTGTTTAAAATTAATTAAGTTTTAATTATTTTTCCCTACTTAAACACATCCACCCCCATCTTCCCACCTTAGAACTTATCCCGAGAAGAAGCTCTCCCAACAAAGGATCCACCACCCTTCAAGATCCCTCTCCTCCCCAGCGAGGTGTTTTTTGCTCCGGCGGGTCGTTTGTGAAGCGACAGGCTATGCCCTGCGATGTAGGATCATTGCGTTTTCATTTTTTTTATTTCGGCATCATCTTCAAACTCAAAATATAGCGATTTTTTTTAATTATTGATATAATGCCATAGATGTGTAGAGTTCAGTCTGAGCTGTCCAACACTCTTTTCGGATCGAAAATCTGAGTCCTGGGGCGTCCGGGGGAGCCCCGGGAAGTTTTTCGGCCAGACTTCTTGTTTTCCGGCGGTTCCAGGGTGGTCCGATTGGTGACGAAAGCGGTGTGGGCTCCCCAGGTGGCGGCATGGAGGGATCCTCAAGTGGTGGTGTGGCAATCTCCCCAGGAAACGGTGGTCAGAGCAGGTGTGCGGGTCGGTCGGCTTTGCTGGTCGGCCTGTAGTGGAAGACCGGGGTCTTCGTGACCCCAGGTGTGGACCGGGACCGGCGAAATGAGGGTCCCATGGAAAAGTAGAAAGACCAACTTTATCTGGTCCAGGTGAAGCACTGTGGCCCACATGGTGAACCATGGGCCACGGTGGACCGGGCGGTCCGGGCGACCGAGCCACGGATCGCCGGTCTAAATGGGTGGACCGGCCGAACCGGTCCGGCCCACCCCGTCTCCGTCCGTTGGCATTAAAATGCCTCAAACTCTCAAAATGAGTATCAGAATTTCATGCCTCCTATGAAAATGAAATCCTCGGATCGAGAAGGAGGTTTTGCGATGTTCTTGGGAATTTTTAATTCCCAATACGGGGGCTCGGTGGCACGACACGCCTGTTAAGTGTTATTTAGTGCCTTGCTGAGATTCTTGTTTCAGATAGCACAGGAACATCCAAAGTCCGTTTTAGTCTCCATCAGTAGAATTGTGACCCTGGAGTCGAGATGAAGTAGTTGAGGGTGTTTTCAAGTGTTGAAGACGGAGTTGAGGTGTGGGCCCCACATGCTGTCTTTTAAGCTGTGTGCATCAGAATGTGACTTTTTTAATCAGACGTCCGTTCAAGGCAAATAAATAGCCGATTTGGTGTGTTTTTCTGAGATCATCACAATGGCTCAGTTATACCGACCTTGTTTGGGATTGAGGTGTGGGCCCCATGAGACTCCGTAAGGGCATTAAGCGGTGTTGAATAACTTTTTCATCAGGAGTCTGTTTCTAGCAAGTAAACAGTCTATCTCACGTGTTTTTCTGTGAGGATTGCAACAGAGTAATCTGTTTGGGTGTGCGAAGCCTCTTTCAAGATCTCCTTAAATGTGGAAACATGAAAGGGAGTTGGTCAGAGGTTCCTTTGATACACTCCAAACCAACGCACGGTAGCGATGTTAGTGACACCGAGTGATGGAACGGGCAGTGCGGAGTTATCAGACCAGTTCAGGGTTTGCCCTCCAGTGGGGCTGGGCAGTGGGATACCCGTTTACCTTAGGGTTTACCCTCTAGCAGGGCTGGGAAGTGGGTTATCCGTTCACCTTTGGGTTTACCCTCTAGCGGGGCTGGGCAGTGGGTTAACCAATGACCACTTAGGGTTTACCCTCCAGCCGGGCTGGGCAGTGGGTTACCCGATGACTTCTTTCAGTCTCAGACCTTTATATGAGGATAGTCAGTGACTTTTCTCCATGATTACCGGAGCGGGACCCTTGGTTTTATGGTTTAGTGATGAGACAGCTTTGGCGTGCGGGACTTTTGTGCCTCAGTGATCGATATCCTTAGAACTGTTGGCAAATTTTCCTGGTCTGAGCTTGGAAATGGAGACCCCCTTACACACTCATTCTAGTTTCTTATTGAGCACATATATATATACACCCAAATTTTGTCCCACTCCTTGGGTTAAGTTACTTTCCTTCTAGGAGGGGAGAAGACGCGTGGGATATGCCACGTGTTTTCCGCGTCTATATCCTATTGGTTGGATGAGTATACTTTCTTTTTTTGGGTTGAGATACACTCTATCTATTTTACTCTTACACTATTATTTGTTCTATCTACTAATCACCATTCTAGTACCTACTTTTTTTCTCCCTCGAGCTTTCGGGGAATCCTACTGAGTATCTTTATACTCACCCCTACTTGGGCTTTTCTAGCACTCGGTGTGCCCTTGCAGACGATGGACAGGTCGATCGAGACTACAGAGGAGCATAGAGGACACAAGAGCTTGGGCTACATCCAGTGGTTGTAGTAGGACATTCAAGTGTCAGACTCACCAGCTGTTTACTTTTGTTTACCTGTTGTCGGGTTGTGGCACCTTTATAGTTGGGCATGTGTTTTTCCCTTTACTATTCAGTTTACTTGTCATTCTACTTTCCAGAACTTTACTTGTCCTATTTTAGAGGTCTATGCATTCTTTGGTTGGGGTACCGTAGTCCATACTTTGGTTTCCTTTTTTACTTTTCACTTATGCATTGAGTGGGCTGCGTGTGTGTACAGGTACTAGGCGAAGGCCTCCCCAAGATTGTTACACATTTGGAACTTGTCGCCAGCCCCAGGCCTATGGAGGTGGGCTTGGGGTAGTTGTGGCTCGGGACCGGAAGAGTCAGGTCATGACAAAATGGTATCAAAGGATGGTTCATTCCTTGGAGTGTTGTTCGGACATCCCTAAAAAGGAATTGGTTGGGATTTAGGGCAATAATTTCGACGTGTCTCGAGATCGGATATTAGGCTAGGGATTCCAGTGATGGTACGGGTGACCGATGTATCCATTCACCAGGACCCTGATAACCTGCTTATTAACTCAGCACACTGACACATTTATTGCAGGGAACTTTGGAACACGCATCCGGTAGGATTGAGTCTTTGACTATCCTTTTGTGTCAGCTCCCCTTTGTTGTTACTGATATATATATATATATATATATGATCATTTGATCATAGTGATCCTTGATAATTTTCAGGATTCCCCCATGACAGGTGGTGGCGCGACAGGCTCTCCAGGAGGCGGCGCAGCAGGCTTCCTAGGCGGGGGCGGTCGGCACGGGCACGCGGGTCAGCCGGCTTTGCCGATCGGCGTGTAGCGGAAGACCGAGGTCTTCATGACCCCAGGTGCGGACTGGGACCCGTGAAATGCAGGTCTCGTGGAAAAGTAGCCGAACTTGCTTAATCCAGTCCAAGAAAAGCATTTCAGCCCGCACGGTGAACCACGGGCCGTGGTGGAACGGGCTGTCCGGGCGGCTGAGCCACGGACCACCGATCTAAAGGGGTGGACCCGCCGAACTAGTCCGACCAACCCCGTCTCTGTCTGTTGAAATTAAAATGCCTCGAACTCTCAAACCGATTATCGGAATTTTGTGCCATCTATGGAAATGTGATCCTCAGATCGAGACAGAGGTTTTGAGATGGTCTCAGGGATTTTTAATTTTTGAGACGGGGGTTGGGTGGCACGACACACCCGTTAAGTGTTATTTATCACCTCACCAATATTATTGTTTCGGATGGCGCAAGCACATCCGAAGTCTGTTTTAGGCGCCGTCAGCGGAATTGTGACCCTGGCATCGAGACGAAGTAGTCCAAAGGGGTTTGAGGAATTGAAGCCAGAATTGAGGCATGGGCCCCATGATCTGTCTTTTAATCTGTGTGCAGCGTAATGTGACCTTTTCATTAGACATCCGTTCATGGAGAATGAATATTCGATTTGGCATGTTTTTCTGAGAGCATCACGATGGCGCAGTTCACCCAACCTTTTTCAGGACTGAGGTGTGAGCCCCACGAGACACCATATGGGAATAAAGCGGCATTGAATAACTTTTTCATCGGGAGTCCATTCCAGTAATTAAATAGTCTATCTCACGTGTTTTTCCACGAGGATTACAACTGTGTAATCTGTTTGGGTGTGCGAAGACTCTTTTGAGATCTCATTAAATGTGGAAACATGAAAGGGCATTGGTCGGAGGTTCCTTTGATGCACTCCAAACAAAAACATGATAGTGATGTTAGTGACACCCAGTGATGGCATAGGCAGTACAGAGTTATCAGACCAATTCAGGGTTTACCCTCCAGTGGGACTGGGCAGTGGGTTACCCACCGGTATATTAGGGTTTACCCTGCAGAAGGTCTAGACAGTGGGTTACCCATTGAACTTAGGGTTTACCCTCCAGTGGGGCTGGGCAGTGGGTTACCCATTAACCTTATGGTTTACCATCCAGCGGGTCTGGGCAGTGGGTTACCCGACGACCTCTTAGGGTTTACCTTCTACCTGGGATGGGAAGTGGGTTACTCGACAACTTATTTCAGACTCGGACCTTTCTATGAGTCTATTCAGTGACTTTTCTCTGTGATTACCAGAGTGGGACCCTTGGTTGTAAAGTTCTGTAATGAGATAGCTTTGGCGTGTGAGACTTTTGGGCGTCAGTGATGGATATCCTTAGAACTGTTGGTGACTTTTCCTGGGCTGATCTTGGAGATAGGAATCCCCTTACAAACTCGTTCGGGTTTCTTGTTGAGCACACACACATATATATATATATATACACCCTACTTTTATTCCCACTAATTGGGTTCAATTACTTTTCTTCTAGGAGGGTCAAAGACGTGCGAGGTATGCCTCTTGATTTTCGCATCTAGCTCCTCTTGGTTGGACAAGTCTACTTTATTTTGTTGGGTTGAGCTGCACTCTATCTATTGTACTCTTAAACTGTTCATTGTTCTGTCTACCACTCAAAATTCTAGTACCTCCTTTGTTTCTCCCTCGAGATTTTGGGGCATCCTACTGAGTATCTTTATACTCACCCCTTCTTGGGCTTTGCCTGCAATTGGTTTTCCCTTGCAGACGACAGACTGGTCGATCGAGACTACAAAGGAGCGTAGAGGACACAGGAGCTTGGGCTTCATCCAGTGGTTGTAGTAGGACTTTTAGGTGTGGGACTCACCAGCTATTTACTTTCATTTACCTATTTCTGGGTTGTGGCACCTTTCTAGTTGGATGAGTTTTTTTCCCTTTACTGTTCAGTTTATTTGTCAGTATACTTTTTAGCACTTTACTTGTTCTGTTTTTGAGGTTAATGCATGATTTGGTTGGGATACCATAGTACATAAATTGGTTTCCTTTTTTAGTCTGCATTTCTGTATTGAGTGGGCTATGTGTGTGTACAGGTACTAGGCAATAGCCTCCCCGATATTGTTACACCTTTAGCACTTATCGCCAACCCCTGGCCTATGGAGGCAGGCTTGGGGTAGTTGCGGATCAGGACCAGAAGAGTCAGGTCATGACATCAATAGTGTAGCTTCTGATGACATTAGTAGGAATATCTCAAGTTGATTGGAAGCCCAGATCTAGGATATATATTGATTAGAGGCTTTATCGACCCTGAATCTGTAGATTTTTGTGAGAATGGAAGCTTCAGAGTTGTAGAGAATAGCACGAAGGAGAACCTACAAGATCCGGATAATCTAAGGTTACATGACACGTAATCCGACATTACACACCATGTTGGACACCCTGTGCTGCGCTGGGGTTTTCTCAAAGAGTTAAATATCACACGATGGGTGAGCCTATAATATTCCATGTGACATATGTTAGTATCCCTACATGTATCTTGGAGGATACATAAGCAAGGCTATCAGTACACAGGAATGTGAATATGGCGCAAACATGGTTTTAGGTGATCTCTACACACCGTGTACTAATCCAACATTCAGTGTATATTTATATTTACATGCTGTGTGGGTAAGAACCACATGGGAATAGTAGGTATTGTATAGACATTCCGTGCACCCCTAGTACACACTGTGTACCACTTTGAGTGTGTTTATAGCCCTTTATTTATTCATTTTGGACCATTCTTTGTTGAGTGTGTTCCCTTGGTCCATTATCTCAAGGGTACAGTGTGGTATTATGTCCACATATCAGGATTCTGATCCCCCCAAGAGGCTGAGTCTTAGATAGAGTTCATGGTGTCCCTCCCTGAGACTATAGTGTGATCCTCTATCATTTTTATATGTTAGGTGGGGTTTGTGGAATCAGTGTGACCTCCTTGAGAAGGGAATTGATCCTCCATCAAACATTCCATATCAGTAGTGTTCATGGTATTATTGGAATATGACCCCTAAATATTATGTTGATCTAGATTGGGTTTTTGGTGTCCACCAAAGGTCCTAAGCATGACCCCCTATCTGAGTATCATGGTATTTAGAGATAAACGATCTTTCTTACGCGGTGCCTAATGATCTTGAATTGTTGGATGA
The DNA here is from genome assembly GCA_963277665.1 of Viscum album. Classification (NCBI taxonomy): domain Eukaryota; kingdom Viridiplantae; phylum Streptophyta; class Magnoliopsida; order Santalales; family Viscaceae; genus Viscum; species Viscum album. The sequence goes on from OY728161.1 coordinate 1,509,962,813, forward strand.
GTGTTTATGGTGATGGGATGGATCGTGGAGGGAATTATCCTAGAATGAGCATTGATTCAAGTAGAATCCTATGGATAATATTTGGTTGTGACTGATTGTTGGAACGATGCCCTTATTGGATATATGTTTGTTTATTTTTCTATTATGCATTTATTTTCATATTATTGTTTTGATATGACTATTATTGATACTTCATGTATAGTGTTTTTGGGTTGTCCTACTAGGTACTATTATACCCCCCTTCTTGGTATATTCTGGTATGTGTCATGTCTTATGCAGATGATGTCCCACGTGACACTGTCCTCGGAGTATAAGGAGCAGGTCGAGCATAGCATGAGATTGAATGAACGAAGAGTTTTTTGAGTGCTTAAATTTGATCGTAGTCCTCGCCAATATAGTAGGTTTGTCTCTCTATTCTTTTTTATTGGGATTGTATTTGGCCTATTTTTACATTCATTACTTTACTGTCATATTCCATTTTTTGGATCTAAAATGTATGCATGCATCAGTTTTAGTTTTTTTACATTTCAGCATTGTTTGGGCTTGGAGATGTGTGTGTACGTACAAGTAAATTAGGTTAATTCCTCCCATGTGTGGCATAGGACTACTCAGTGCTAGTTTCCAACCCACAAACTATTGGAGGCAGTCTTGGCTAGTCACGGTTCAGACCTCGATGGGTCTGGTCAGGATAGAGTGGTATCAGAGGAGTTAGTTATACCTTAGGACCACAATATGGTAGATTGGTTTGGGGAAATGTGATAAGTGTTTTGAGTTTATCTTTTTGAAAATATACTACAGTGTTGGTGTGGAAACTGAGGTATCTATACATCAGGGCTCTGATAACCTTCTTTCAACTCAGTACACATATAAAATAGTTGTAGGGAAAACTTTGGTACATGAATCATATATGAATGGGTTGTGGTTTTCATGTCCATCTTGTGTCATCTCCCAAATATATATTTTTACCATGGTAAAAAATATTTATTATAGGATAACTATGTGAAGAAAATCAGTTAGGATTCCACCACATGATGAGGACGATGATTTTATGAGTGACCAGGCTTCAGTGCAAGGGCCTATACTGGTGATAGAACCTTCAGGTTGTTTATAAGCTATACCACCACCCATTGAGAAGCAGTAATCACAAGTAGTTCTAGTTGAGTATGCATGCTAGCTAAGTGAACTAACAAAGTTTTAGAGGAAGTGAACTCCCATGTTTTTGGGGGATCCAAACCCCTAGGTGGCTGAGGAATTTCTAGAGGCATTCACTAAATTTTTCTACCTTGTAAGGATTCTTGTAGATGTGATGATGGTCATTGAAGTGAGTCTTATTCATGGATCTACTGGGAAATGGAGGAGTTTGGTGACCCAGTCACACAATAATAAAACACTCTCTTGGTTAGACTTCCAGTGTATCTTCTGGTTGGGTTTCTTGAGCAGGCTTTATTGGTGGAGAGCTTCTTGGAAGAGCAGGTTCCAATAGTACATGTTGGTAGTTTGATCCTAAGAGCTAAGACCTTAGTATTAGGTAGCCAATGATTTTCCTGGGATCCAACAATGTTAGATTATTCTAGTTGACATCCCAAGACATAGGGTCAGTGGTGAATGGATCTTAGGATAGCTCTAATCATCCAAATTAGAGCTAGTTTTTCTCTTGGAATAGTTGGACACATCTACCTTAGGATTGTCCAAACCATAATACAACTGACTGAGAGAAAGTAAATGGACCAATGAGGCAGAGACAGAGGAAGAATTAGGGTGGTATGTAGAGTGGGGTATGTGGAAGAGGTGCTCTTAGAGAATCATGATGTGTTTTGAGGTTTTAAAAATTAATACCACCATCACCAGGTGGTCCACACTAGGATCAAGGAGCTGGTGGTCAGGGATGTGACAAGTTGTAAGCTATGTAGTCCAATAAATCCAATGTTCAAGGGTGTATACGAGGTATGATCCATGTATTCTATACTTTATAAGAATTATTAATAGACATATGTTCTATTAATTCCTTTCTTGACACTTTTCTATTTCGAGAATTAGAGATTCTGTTTGAGTCTTTGAATCGACCATTGTGATTAGAGGATCCAACAGGCGGTGACACAAATATTGTGCACTACTTCTAGTAGTGAGATATGATTCTTGGAGGTGATATATTTTTATGATATCTATTAGAAACAAGGATGAGGACTTTAATGGAATATTATGTATGACCTAGCTATCCATAGTTCATACCCAGATCGATTATTTTAGGTGGACGATGCGGTGTGTTCGTGGTTATGGGATGAGGTTTTCCATTATGGGTGAAAAGGAAATCATGGAAGAGAAGGTTTATCTCAGGAATTGGATAGTGTATCTAATTACTCACCAGTTGGATAGCATGACTCTTAGAGTAGTGGATGCTATAGGCTAGCAGTTTCCTACAATGTTGGTGCTGTATGAGGACGTCTTTCCTATGGACGTGTTAGGATTAACTCCCTATAGAGATCTAGACATATTTATTGACTTATACACCAAGAAAATACCAATATATGCACCAACATATCATATGAATCGTGAAAATATTCATTAGTTGAGGGGTAATTTGGAGGACTTATAGGAGAAGGGATTCATGAGACCTAGTGTTTCCACTTGAGTAACCCCAATGTTGTTATCTAAGAAGGCAGATGAGAGCTTGATGATATGTGTGGATTATCGATGCTTGAACCATGTGACCATAAATAATACGTACACACAACCAAGGATTGAATTTTTTTTTATCATTTTATATATGCATGATGGTTCTCGAAGATTGACCTCAGATCAAGCTATCACCAGCTGTGAGTATGACATGGGGTTATACTGAAGACAACATTATGATATATTTATGGTCACTATGAGTACTTAGTGATTACCATAGATATTATGAATTCCCCAAATGTTTTTAGAGACTCATGAACCATAAATTTCATCCTTTCTTAGATAGGTTCATGGTTTTCTACATCGATGATGTCCTTGTGTACTCGGTGTCTGAAGAGAAGCACACGAGACACTTGAGGATGATCTTAGAAACACTCTATGAGATCCAATTTTATAGGAATATCTCAAAGTGTCAGTTTTGGATTGAAGAGGTCCACTTACTGGCACACATCATGTTATAGGAAGGAGTGGTGATAGACCTATCGAAGGTTGAGGTAGTTCTTTCCTTATAGCCACCCAAGAGTTTTAGCGACGTGTGGACTACCCTTCGGTTGGAAGGATGTTATCATAGGTTTGTACCCGATTTCTATAGAGTGGTATCACCCTTGAAATTTTTTACTAGGAATGGGAAACCTTTCATGTGGTTGGAAAGGTAACAATAGTTATTTTAATAGTTGAGGCATAGGTTTAAAAGTTCTCCCATATACATATTACCAGAGGATGATGTTGAGTACGTAGTGTTCTGTTATAAACCAGATTTGGTTGCCATCAAAACTGGAACCCGACCCATCCCATGAAAAGGACCAAAGGGAGTTCCTGATCCCCATGGTCTGGAAAAAGTGCTTGGGTATCATGAACTGAATATTGGGAATGATTTTCTGGAGTTTATAAACTTAAAACAACAAATGAATACAATAAAACAAATCGGGGTTTTTCAATCCAAAAAATCTTTTACAAAAATTCCAAACTGAATTACATAGTTTAATACAACTCACCAAGAATATAAATAAGGTGAAAAAAAGAAACATCCCAAGAACCCTCATGGAAAGAGGTACCACCATCAATTCATCCCCAAAAGACATCACTACCAAGGACCTTCTAGAAACCAGAATAACTAGAACTAAAAACTGTACCCAACCCGCAACAAAAAACACATCCAAGTCTACTTACACACAAATATGTAAGTAGGGTGTGAGAAAAATCCCAGTAAAACAACACCACTAGAAGATTCCATGGGATAAACATTCAAAGATGAAAATCTTGCTAGTTTTCAAAAATAGGAACTACTAGTTACAATTTCTAAAAGATGCAACTAAAAAAATTAAAACAGTTTTCAAGTGGGATAATTTAAGGAATCAACAATTTTAAAATAAATTACAAAGATACTGAATTTTTCATCCAAACATACCATATTCCGATTGTAAGAATGATGTAACTAATGAGCACAAGTAATGGGAAAGTAACCACTAGGCATTAGCTCAGTGTGGGTCCCAGGAACCTCGTATGTTAGTGAGAGTAACCATCACAATATCCGTTCTCGTGCACACGAGCCACTAATACGGAGAATACCCATAATCTAGTGGTCCCCATCATCATCATCATCATATTTTAGTTAGTGTTTTATGTGTCAACATGATACGTGGAACTGAGGCCAAACCCCACGGGATCACTAGCATACTAGTACACATCCACCCAACTAGATACCCATGTTTCTCTCTTTTGCTCAAACAAGTTCAACAAGTCAAGAAATATAATTTTCACATGAAAATACCACTTACACATCAAAAATTCACCAAACATACCACATGTATATAACGTAAGTCACATAATCCACTTTTTCATTCAAATTCATTTTGAAATCATACTCACTACAAAATAGCCCACAACACTTTTCACATTTCATTAACAATTCCAAAAATCCTTTAAAAAAAATTAATAAAAACCTTTCAAAGATAGTTCATCTCACATAAAATACCACAAACACATCCCATAATACTTCTTTCATCAAAAAAATTCATTTTTCACACCACACTCACACAAAACAGCCCATAAACGTGTTTCTCCCCTCTCTTTCAATTTGATAAAACATTTCCGCAATTTACAAAACATTCAGAAAATGTTTGACATCTTAAATCACCAATTTACCTTTCAAAAACTAATATTAGATGGACAAACTCACCCAAACAATAAATATACACCCTTTTCTCACTTTGTTTAACCAAATAAAAAAATTTCAATTTTCACCAAACAATACCAAATGGTATAACTATGTCATGCACACAAAACCCATTTCAAAACCCCCTTTCAAGGAAACAATTACACCAAGACACTACCGAAATAGAAGTTTCTGCCCTTCAAATATTTGTTAAACCATTATCAAGTACTATAAAACAACCTCAAATTATACCACAAAATATACACATGAAAAACCCACATTTTCATAAAACACTTTGAAGGAGTGATACTAGGTTTTACACATAAAACCTAATAAAAAACCCTATTTTAAACCCAAAATCACACCAATACCCTACTAAAGATGAATCAAAATCCCAAAAAATATTTAACAAACCACTTTCATATGTTATAACATCAACCCAATGATTACCACAAGGTATACACATGGAAAACACCCAATTTGAAACAAAGTGTAACTATAAAATTAACTGCTTAACAAAATCCATAAAAAATGATCTTCGTACAATGAAAAACATATGAGGAACATTAAAATAATCAAATAAATCATTATAACTTATCAGATAATGATTACACATGGAATCATCTACCGAAATTGTCGAAACCCTCAAATCTTAGTGCGAGGATTCAACCACACCATCGCTAGACAATAAGGAAGATAAAAGAGGCCTAAAATCTCAATATTACACAAAAAAGACACCAAATAAAACCCTAGGTTTGAATCCTAACTCTTGAACATGAGGAACATCATGAACGAGGAAATAAAACCCTAAGGAAAGGGAAGAAATCAAGAAGGAATCACTAACCTTGAAGAATCTTGGAGTTTCCCCACCAAAACCCCAACAAAGATGGGTTCCATTAGAGCTTGAAGGATCTTGGAGACCTCCCATGGATGATGGGGTTGAATGGGGGAGAAATGGAGATGGATTAAATATATTTCCAATTGTTCAAAATGGGAAATTGAAATAGATTTTAATGAGTAGGACAGGGTCGCACGGTTAGGAACCCTGCAGCCAAACCGTGCGGCCTATTTTGGCCACTGAAAAAGTGTATTTTTGACTCCAATTACAATGGGGTCCAATGGGGAAACCAATGGGGAAAATATTACAATAATATGGTAAATAATACCCAAAATAGAACCACATTTTCACCCAAATACTCATCCAACTCATGGGTACAAATCACCTCAACAACTTACCCCACAAGTGGTGCCACTAGGAGTGTCACAAAACCAACTCAAAATCACCACAACCAATCACCAACCTTTGAAAAAATTGGAGGCCAATTACCATAAAAGACACCCAATACTAAGTTCAAAGATCAACAAAACAAGATTCACCAATATTTCAAACCCAGAACACTGAGAATCCAATAGAAAGCTAAGAACTGAAAGAGGATTTGAACCAAATCATGGAATTGAAAATCCGGGTGTGACAATTCTCCCCAACATAAAGATTTCCCTCCCTGAAAAGCCTCATCAAGTCCAAATAAAAACCAGAACCAACTGATAAACCATGATTTACTCCTATTCCAAGATTCGTTCCACCATTGAAAGGCTAAAACACCTCCAGTGATCAATTAAGGAAGGATACTTTTACAAACCAAAAATTACATCCCTCTCCTGAAATTACCAAGCACCTTCAGATTTAATCCCAAAATAAAACTACTCAAACACTCTCTAAACAAGATTCTAGAAATTTACCCATACAAACAACAACAACAAAAAAGGTCATACTTACCTTGCCTTAACCAAATTGTTGGGAATTATCCAATCCCAATGTTTACCCAAGGATGATGTAGGTAGTTAGATAGCTCCGAACAAGACTATCTACCACCAATACAAGATTAGGGACCAATCTGAGTTACCAGTATGATGAGACATAAATGGGATCCCTACCATAAGAGACAACTTAAATTCTCTTGGGACAGAACCAAGACACTAATAGGGGAGGCCTGAATAGACTCTTTGTTACCATGGGTAGAATTTTGTTATAAATTTCCAAAAGAACATACATGAGACCCATGGTGGTCTCCCCACCAAAATAAACAACCATCTTAGCTGACCAGTATGGGCTGAAATAGGAAGAACCCAAATTATAAAAAGGTGGGACGACCACACGGTTAGTCTGCATAGTTTGGAAAACCGTGCGATAACCGTGGTGATCATTCTATATGAATGGATTCCTGGCACATGGTCACTACTAATCATGCAAAAACTATATGATCAACCATGACAACATCAGCAGTTTAAACTATTCCGATATTTCATATTGAGGATATGACTTTGTACAAGGGTTTGAAATACCCCAATATTTCCCCTAACTACGAACCAAATTCTCTCTGGGACCTATGGTTGGAGCCCAAAGGTGTGAAGAATCTTCAACCTATTAGTTAGGATTTGGAAAACCCATGAACAGAAAATATTCTCCCGGTGATAAAAATAACTACACCACAAACCTCGACAAGTTTACCATGACATACACATTTCAAACTCACCTCACCCTAACCCAAAATTTCACTGAATCAAGGGATTAGAAGATGAACACACATCACACCTTGTTTCTTCGGGTGAGAAAAAATAGAAGGAATGTACACTTATAAACACCTTCCTCCAAAATAGTGAATTTGATGTTTTTCCAAGGGAGACATACTCCCAACATAATAGATAATGTTAGAGGATTTCATGACCTTTAACTTTATAGTCAAATGAGTACACGACATCACAACGCGTCACCAAACATGACCAAAGAGACTGATAGAAACAATACATTGAGAGGGACCTTATTCAGCATCCCCAAACATCACACAATTCCTGAAAGTGGCCATAACAACCTCTCATTACCATATTTCCTACACTGGTAGTTTAACATAAACCCCTACTTCAAAGAGACTACGAAGGACCCAAAGGCCCTATTAGAAACCATTCACACTGACAACCCCATACCACTAACTAACCCTTAAACCTAGCTTATCGACCAAACACAAACCCAAAACACTATTCAAACAAGAGGGGTTCTTGGACTCAAAAAATCCCACAACATCAACATTTTCAAATAGTCATAATACAAACCAGCCCAAATCAGTCATCCAGACATCATGTTTTCCATTAAAAACATTTATTTGAAAAAAAAATGGTTCAAATGTTAGATTATCCACCAATGGTACCCCATGGGCTTCACACATGCATGGTTTCGTGCCATACTAGGCACCCTCCTCATATCCATCCTGACACTCACCCAGTAGTTCCATTAACCATCCATTATCCCATATAACCCCATGTGTGTGGTCTCTCTCAGAGATACCAAAGGTTAAAACAAAAATCATTTCCACTTTTTGAAACCAAAACAGTCAACCAATACTTCCTTTTTCTCAAGACCACTAACCACGAAATCAAACCCAAATTACAGGCTACCCAAAATTTCAGAAAAGAAAAATCATTCAAATGAAAACTCATTTTCAATTCATAAAAATTAATTTCAAAACATCTCATCCCATTAAAACACCTTTCAATAGTTTATAAAACTCTATTAGAGAACCTTTTTTCAAAACCAACTTTTACACAGTTTTATGCTTTCAAAAGAGGTGTAAACACACCATTTTCCATTTCAGAACAATTATGAAAACTCATTTCCACCATTTCAAAATTCAAACCATTCCATATTTATTAGAAAATCATTTCAAAAAAAGATTATTCTTCATAAAACCATGTCATTTTTTTCTTTAAAACCATACCTCTAAGATTTCAAAACTAATGGGAACAAGATAGTGTGAGAGGAAACTAATTTTGGTGGGTGACTTGAACATATGTTTGGAGACCATAATATATTCACTTCACCATCATATATACTATTCTAGGGAAGCATCACTGACTCCACATGACTTTCCAGGACCTGTGAGCTCACCAAGACCATTACCCAACTCTCTTTTGATTTTCCATAATCATCATCAATCCATGAAAACCAAAGGACTCAGATAAATCCTGACTTAACCTGGTGACTCAAATCCCACCATGGGGTGTGGTGATTAGTAAAACCAGGCATAACTAGAATACCAAGTCTCAAAAATCCTAACTCAAAACTATCCTAACTGTTTCCCAAATAACATGATCCAAAGAGTTAACCATAACCTCTTTTGATACCATTTTGTCACAAACCAGATCTGGTCACCATCTAAATTGGCACCCGAACTGGCACATGAAAAAGACCCAAGGGCATTACCAATCCCCATGGGCTGGCACAAGTTCCTGGGTATCATCAACTAAAAATTGGGAATAATTATTCCGAGTTTATAAACTTAAAACAACAAATGAATCCAATAAAACAAATCTGGATTTTTCAAACCAAAACTTCTTTTACAAAAAATTCAGAACTGAATTACATAGTTTAAGAAAACTCAACAAGATTGTAAAAAAGGTACAAAGACGAATAGAAACATCCCAAGAACCCTCATGGTAAGAGGAACCACCCTCAATCCATCTCTATAAGACATCACCACCAAGGACCTACTAGAAACCAGAACCACTGGATCTAAAAACTGTACCCAACCTGCGACAACAAAAATATCCAAGAATACTTACACCCAAAGAAGTAAGTAGGATGTGACCCAAATATTAGTATGATACGACCACTATGATTTTCCATGGGATAAAAATTCAAATACAAAAAATATTTAATGTTTTCATAAACAGGAAATGCTAGTTACAGTTTCTAAAAGATGAAACTAAAAAAATTAAAACAGTTTTATTGTGGGACAATTTAAGGAAAAAAACTTCTAATATAGATGCCAAGTTTACATAATTTTTCATCTAACCATACCATATATTGACGTTAGTCAAGAAGTAACTAATTAGCACAAGCAATGGGAATGTAACCCCTAGGCACTAGCTCGTTGTGGGTCCTAGGTACCTCGTATCTCAGTGTGAGTAACCATTACAATATCTGTTCTCATGCACACGAGCCACTATTAGGGAAAATACCCATAACCAAGTTTTCCCCCCATCATCATCATCATCATCATAGTTTAGTTATTTTTTTAAGTGTAAACTTGCTACATGAAACTGAGGCCAAACCCCATGAGATCACTAGCATACTAGTACACGTCCACCCACCTAGATACCTAAGTTTCCCTCTTGTGCTAAAAAAAGTTCAATAAGTCATGAAATATAATGTTCACATGAAAATACAACTTCCACATAAAAAATTCACCAAAAATACCACATATATATCACGCAAGTCACATAATCCACTTTTTCATTCAAATGAATTTTGAAATCATACTCACACCAAAATAGCCCAAAACAATTTTCACATTTCTTTAACACTTCCACAAATCCATAAAAAAATTTATAAAACCTTTACAATATAGTCTAACTCACATTAAATCCCAAACATAGATCACATAATACTTATTTCATCAACAAAATTCATTTTTCACATCACACTCACACAAAACAGCCCACAAACGTGTTTCGCCCCTTTATTGCCATTTGATAAAACATTTTAGAAATTTATAAAACATTTTGAAAATGTTTGAAATCTTAAATAACCAATTTACCTTTCAAAAACCCATATTAGGTGAACAAACTCACCTAAACAATATATATACACCCTTTTTCCACTTTGTTTAACCAAACAAAACATTTATAATTTTCAAAAAATAATCCCAAATGGTATAACTATGTCTTGCACAAAAAACCCACTTCCAAAACCCCTTTGAAGGAAAATATCACACCAATACCATACCAAATCAGAATTTGAAGCCCTTTTAACATTTATTAAACTACTCTCATGTACTATAAAACCACCTCAAATTATACCACAAAAGATACACAAGAAAATCACAGATTTTCAAAAAACACTTTCAAGTAGTGAAACAAGGTTTTAAACATAAAACCTATTCAAAAACCCTCTTTTAAAACCAAAATCACACAAATACCCTACCAAAGAATAATTTTCAGAAAAAATAATAATTTAACAAACCACTTTCATATGTTATAACATCAACCTAAAGATTACCACAAGGTTTACACATGGAAAACACCCATTTTGAAACAAAGTGCAAATATAAAATTAACCGCTTAACAAACTCCATAAAAAATGATTTTCACATAATGAAAAACATATGAGGAGCCTTCAAAATAATTAAATAAACCATTATAACTCATAAAAAAATGATTACCCATGGAATCAACTATCGAAATGGTCGAAACCCTCTAACTTTGGTGTGGAACTTCAACCACACCATCACTACACCACAAGGAAGATAAAAGCAACCTAAAATCTTAGGATTACACCAAAAAGAATCAAAATAAAACCCGAGGTTCGAACCCTAACTTTTGGACATGAGGAAATTCAAGAAAGAGGAAAGAAAACCCTAAGGAAAGGGAATAAATCAATAAGGAATCACTAACCTTGAATAATATTGGAGTTTCCCCACAAAAACCAAATCAAATATGGGTTCCATAAGATTTGGAGGGATATTTGATACCTCCCATGGATATTGGGGTCAAATGGGGGAGAAATGGGTATGATTATATTTATTTTTGGGAGGAAAAATGGTAAATTCAAAAATATTTTAATTAGATGGATAGGGATGCACGGTTTAGAAACACAATTTGGAATCGTGCGGCCAAATCGTGCGGCATGTTATGGCTACTCTAAAAGTGTATTTTTGCCTCCAAATACAAGGGGGTCCAAGGGGTAAAACAAGATGGAATGATATTACATGAATATGGGGAAATAATACCCAAAAAAGAACCACCTTTCACCACAAGACTCATCCAACTCATGGGTACAAACAACCTCAACAAATTAACCCACAAGTGGTGCCACTAGGAGCGTCAAAAAACCAACTCAAAATCACCATAACCTAACACCATCCTATTGAAAAATGATGAGTGCAATTACCATCCAATACCCCCAAGAATAACATCATAGATCAACAACACAAGAGTCACAAAAATTTCAAACCTAGAACACCTAGAATCCAAGAGAAATCTAAGAACCGAAAGAGGATTTGAACCAAAGAATGGAATTTAAAATATGGGGGTGACATGTTATATGATGCTTCATGAACCAATATTGGTGTTGTTTTGATATAAAGTCAAGGGGTGATTGCCTATGGTTCAAATTATTTGAAACCACATGAGAAGAGATATGCGACCCTTGATCTTGAGTTAGTAGGTGTTTTCTTCTCACTAAAGATTTGGACATATTACCTAATGGGAGAGTGGGTTTTCATCAACACTGACCACAAAAGTTTCATGTATTTATTCTCTTAAAAGAATCATAACTTGAGACAAAGGTAGTGGATAGATATTCTACAGGACTATTAATTCAAGGTTTTATATACTCATGGGAAGAAGAATGTGGTGGAAGATTCTCTCAATAAGATATCTTGTTCTCAGTTGTTGGATGAGGCGTTGGAGCAATTAGACTTGTTTTAGTTGTCCTTAGTAGACAATGATGGTGACAAATATCTATAGTCAATGGTTGTCACCCTAGCATTTTTACAGCATTCCAGGTATTCTAAGTTTGGAGATACCAACTACGAGACCTTAAGAACTCATATATCCACTAGATGTGCTACTTATGGATATTCTAAAAGTGGAGATCATGCTATACTTTATATAGGATGTATAGAGGTAACTTTGATGTTGCAGTAGGATCTGATACAAAAGTTTCATACATCCCCTTTGGTAGTACATCTAGGTTTGGAAATGATGTAATAGAACCTCCAAAATCAGTTTTAGTTTCCAGGTATGGATAGTTTTTTCACATAGTTTATCTTTCAATGACTCACTTGTCAGCAAGTGAAAACTGAGAACTAGCTTCCAATGGGTTTTGCTCAACCCCTAGAGGTGATAGAGTGGAAGTGGTATGAGATATCTATGAACATCATGATGCAGTTACCATGTATATCCAAGGGAAATGATTCCATCTTAGTGATCATAGAATTAATCACCAACTCTTCCCACTTCCTAGCCATTCGAGAGCAGAGTTTAGTAGAGATAAAGGGACACCACTATGCATAATAGATAGTTCTGAATCCATGGAGTTCCCTCAATGAAAATTTTAGACCGTGATGATAACTTTACAACAGGATTATAGAGATGATTAAAGGAGGATTTTGGGACTCAATTTCTCTCGATAATGATGTTTCACCCATAAACTGATAGACAAACTGAGTCAACTATTCAGGTTTTTGAGGACATGTAGTGGGATTGCATGTTTGACTTTGGATATAGTTGGGAGGATCTTATACCCTTGGTGGAGTTTGAGTAAAAAATATCTACCATTCCTGTAATGACCTGAACTTTTGAATAATAATTGTTTCCTGAATTTGTGTGTTATTTTATTTTATACTGAATAAAACTATATCCTTTAATTAATGAAGCGAGTATAATTAAAATGAGACCATTGGATTTTGATTGTTATATGACAATTGGTCAATATGAAAACTAGAAACTATACTCTTAATTTTATGATTATTTTTTATAAATAAAAATGATCATGGTTAATTATTACAGAAAGAAGATTCAATGGCCTCATCTAGTAGACTCAGGATGTAAGAAGTTTATATGTCAGAGCTTTGGAAGGAGGTAGCATCACCAGGCTTTTCTCTAGACCAATTCCAAGCCGAACTCTAACATGTTAAGCTTAAACAAAATCACTTAAGGGAGGATATCAAGCTGATAGAAATTACCACTCGCGCAATGTTGTCAGAGCTGCTACAAGATTCTATCACTATTTCACACCTTACTCTTAGGTCTTATGCGAGTGTTATAAGGGGTTGTAACAAGGCCTTAGTTACTTTGTGTAATCCCCTGTGTATAAATAAAATTGTTATTTCATCATTCCTATTTTAGGAATATATTTTCCTAATAAAATATATGTTTAATTTAGAAAAATTTGATAAATTTATTTTAGAAGTAAAAATTGAACATTTAAGAGATTTTTCATACACAGAGAATTATTATGGTAAAATAAACATCATTCTTGAATTTTAAATTTCCAAATTATCCTAGGATGAATTTTTATAAGTTTTCTTAGAAGTTAATTTTTATGAATAGTATTTTATGAATAGTGTTTTTTGATGAATAGTGCTTTATAAATAGTGTTTTTTGATGAATAGTAAAATATTTTTTAAATAAATTTTTCTTTAAAATGATTTTAAAAAATCGAACATATATGGTCGTAATCAGGGTAAAAAATGTGGTTCAATAAGATCAAAATATTTTTTTGGTGAATAACAACTTTACCCTTTTAAATAGTAATTTTACCTTTATTAATTGTAATTTTACCAATGGAATTGTAACATCACATAAGGAGGTATAAATATGTTTTGTTTATCTTAAGTGGTAATGTGATATAGTTATATCATAGTATAAGTAAATAAATGATTTAGAAATTATTAGTCAAGTATTATTATTTAAATTATTTAATTTAATTTAAAATAAAATTTATTTTTATAAAATTGAGTTTGCTTTTGTATTCTACATGTCAAAAAATGGTTAGGGTGATTTTTTGTGATTTTTCTGAAATAGTTAAATTTCTGGTGAATAGTAAAAATATTGTTTTGAGTTTCGGTGTATTTAATGACATCATTAGTGATGTAATCATGATGTCATAATTCTGTTTGACTTTTGTACAATAATATATTTTATGAGGTGTCCCAAGTGGACAATACCATGGTAAAATACTATGGTCAATCCCATGGTTTTTCAAAGACAACTGATGAGGTGTCCCATAGAAATTAATAAAATATTCCTTCACATTTGCTACAAATACCAACCCATTCCTTCATTCCTTTGATTCCAAAATTTCTCCTGAACAAAGCTATGATCTTTTTACCTCCCAAGGAGTATTTACAAGGTTCCCTCAATCCCCCAAGGTACAAATAGCCATACCATGTTCTTATCTCTATGTTATTTTGTGCTTATACTATATTATGACTCTATTATGAATGGGTGACCTTTTTACCCTCTCTTTTTATTGTTTTCTAAAACTATGTTGCACCGCCATTATGCTGCAGAATTTTCATCTCAAAAACACTCTCTTTTTCTCAAGAAATTCTCTTATTTTATTTATGTGAATACCCAAAATTTTTTTATTTCTAGGGGTATTCATCAAGACATAATATTGATATATTTTATTTTGGAATTGACATATATATAACCCTCACTCCCTTTCCATGGTTTATAAATGACATAATGATCTTATTTTTATGAACTTTTTAAGCATCATGATTTTGACATGAAACCCATTTCCTTTATTCTATTTGGGGTATTTATGGATTTTTTTGATTATGATCTATGTGGATCACATGAAAATAAATACATATTAATGGTATTCCATGATAGCACTCTAATGCATTGGGTAAAGAAATTAATCTCTAGAGATGATAATTTTTATGATACCTTAGTGAAAAACAATGTTAATTTTATATGATTCTTTGGGGTTGGACCTTGGTGATATGTTCATGATTGTATAAATTAAATTTTTTAGCAACATTGTCATGTTATGTTTCAAGTTATTATTATTATGTTATGCCTCTTTATCTCCATGTTCTTATTGATATCCCTCAAGATCACATGTAAATTGCTTCACATGTTTTCCTTACTGGGCCTTCTACTCACCCTTTCCTTTTATGTATTTCTCCAAGTTATGAGATGAAGTAATTGTACTTAGGATGAAATTTTCAAGAATATTTTCAAGGGGATTAAAAGAATGTTTTATGTTACATGTTTTATGTTCCTGATTTCTAAGACACTAGACTTTAAATATCCTCTGTTTGTAAAAAGTAAAGAAAAGTTATTTAATAAAAAGGTGTGATTCCATAGTTGGTATCAAATGATAGTTTAGTATTTGTGGAAATTAGGCTATGAAAAATTTAGGAAGAACGCTATAGAAAAATTTTAAATATATGAAAACTTCATGTTATTTCGGTGAAATATTAAGTAATAAATTTTTGAACAAATAAATCTCTTTCTAGATACAAACATGTGGATGTGGCTCTAGAATAGATGTACCTAGGAGTGAAAGATTTGACAAGGAGTTTAGGGCTTGACCCAGGGTATCATGGTACACAACAACGGGCCTTGTTGCACTCTCGATTTGACACTCCTAGTGGATATTTTTAGTTAATCACAAGCTTATCATTAATCATTATAAAGGATTTATAGAGAAATATAATTGTTGTTAAAGAATAATATGTTTAATAATAAAGTTTTAAGACATAAAAATACTTTATAGTTAAAATATTCATAAATGAAATAATCTTCTGACTAAGGTTTTATTCTTTTAGAAAATGGAGGGAAAAAAGAGGAACCGCACAAATGGTGACCACAATGGACCATGTGCTGACGACCCTCTGATAGAAGCTGGAATGAAAATGTTTATGCAAATGATGAACCAACTGACTCATGTTATGGGAAATAACTTGAATCAAGATGAGAGACTGATTTCACCATGAATGGAACAACATTCTGTTGAGTCATTTATGCATCAAAGACCACAAAAAATCAGTGGATCTAATGACCCATTGACTGTTGAACAGTGGATCAGCTCTATTGAGAAGACATTTCCTATGATCTATTGTTCAAAACAAGATAAGGTCACCCTATCTATTTACCACTTAGAGGGAGAAGTTCATCCATAGTGGAAACTAATTAAAAAAATGAGGAAATGATTGGAGGTTGAAGCAATATAGTGGGAAGAGTTCAGAGCTATCTTCTTTGATAAGTATTTCCCTCGTTCTGTGAGAACAAAAATAGAGATGGAGTTTCTTGAGTTTAAGTAGAAGAAGAATGAATCTACTGGAAGCTATGAGTAAACATCACAAGACATTCTTGTTACACCTCAAGATTTTTCATGGATCCTAATGGGAAGGTTAATATATTCTTTGGTGGACTAAGACCTCATTTGCAGAAGAATCTAGCAAAATAAGACTATGATAGATATCAGGAGATCATGCATATTGTGGTGAAAGTAGAACTAGAGTTCAGTGAGAAGTAGTGGTCTCATAAATCCAATTAAAAGAAGAGATCAATAAATCCCAGCTTAGGGAGGACCTTTGATCCAGGAAGAGGAGGCAAGAAAGTGCAACATCTCGCATATAACAATTGTGGGAATAAGAATTCAGAGAACTGCATGCTCAGGAGTGGGAAGTGCTACAAGTGTGGAAGAGATGACCATATTGTTCGGAAATATCATAGTGAGGTGAAGCCTCAACTTACCAACACTAATAGAAAGAGGAAAATGGTGGAAGCCCTACCTGATGTCCAATTCTATAAGTGTGGAAAACTTGGGAACTTTTCCGATCGCTATCCAAATTTGAGGGCAGTAGAGGTGAACCACCATTAGTCTCTGCAAAGACCAAGGGGGAAATGTCGTGATTTTGCTATCATGACAGCTGATGTTAAAGAACCAAATGATGTGGTGGCAGGTACACATGCTATTCTCTCAAAGCTATCAAGTACTTTGTTTGATTCTAGTTCTATGCATTCCTTTATTTCCTCTATGTTTTCAAAGAATCTAAAATCAACCCCTGAATTTTTAAAAGTAGAGTTATCAGTCAAGACTCATAGTGGGATTATCCAAACATCATCAGTGTTTAGAAACTCTTGTATTTACTTTAGTGACACAATCTTATCATAAATCTAGTGGTCATTCCTAGGATAGAATTTCACATTATACAAGGGATGAACTATCTCTCAAAGTATAATGCTAAGATGAAATGAATAATAAAGGAAATATTAGTATTATTGAATGGAAAACTAAAAGTTATCTTACAAGGAGATATTTCTCAACCAGATATTTTTCTAGAAGAACCTCATATATCCTTCTTTATAGAGTTGATTAGTGAATAAGAAGAAGTAAATGTTATTTTAAGGATAAAAAATGTCCTCATTGTCTAGGAATACATTGATGTATTTCCTGAGGAGATACCCATGCCTCCCCCAGAAAGAGAGGTACATTTCTATATTGAAATCATAACTGGATCCCATATGATATCAAAAACCCTTTATAGGATGAAAAATGTAGATTTGGAGGAATTAAAGAAGCCACTCCAAGATCTTTTGGAGGAGAGGTTTATCTGACCGAGTGTGTATCCCTGGAGAGAACTTGTTCTCATTGTGAAGAAGAATGGATCAATGTGGATATGAATTAATTATAGAGAACTGAACGAGATCATAGTGATGAACAAATACCCTCTTCCAAGAATTTATGAATTATTTGACCAACTTTGTGGGGCTCAATTCTTCTCTAAGATTGATCTTCGATCTGGTTATCATCAATTGAGTGTAAACAAAGAAGATATTCTTAAAATTTCCTTCTGATCAAAATATGGTCAATATGAGTTTTTTTGTTATTCCTTTTGGCTTGACTAATTCACATTCTATTTTTATAGATTTGATGAATAGAGTCTTTAAGGACTACCTTGATAACATTGTGGTAGTTTTTGTTGATGATATTCTGATATATTCCAAAAGTTACGAGGAGAATGAGGATCATCTAAGGGTTATTTTTCAAACTAAATGGAAGGGGAGGCATTTTTGAAAGTTCAGAAAATGTTAATTTTGGTTATAACATGTTGTTTCTTGGGGAACATTGTAACCAATAAAGGAATCATAGTTGAACCTACAAAGACAAATGTTGTAGAGGAGTGACCTTATGCTACAACAACAACTAAGATTCATAGTTTCTTTGGATTAACGGGATATTATTGGAGGTTTGTGAAAAACATTCCATGAATTTCTAATCTATTAACCAAGTTAACTCAAAAAAGGGTCAATTTCATCTAGAGAATGGAGTGTGAGGAAGGTTTCCAAGAGTTCAAGAAGAGATTGGTTACTACACCTATGTTAACTCTTCCTTCAAGTAGAGAATGATTATTTATTTTTAGCAATGTATATATGAAAGTGCTTGGGTGAATCCTTATGAAAAATGAAAAATTCATTGCATATGCATCTCAACAGTTGAAGAATCATGAGAAGAACTATCCTACACCTGATCTTGAGTTGGCTACATTTGTTTTTGCTCAGATGATATGGAGGCATGATTTTTATGGGGGGTAATGTGATATATACAAAGACCATAAATGTTTGAAGTATATTTTCACACAAATGAAATTGAACATGAGATAGAGGAGATGTTTGTAACTTCTTAAAGACTATTATTGTTCAAATAATTATTATCCTAGAAGAGCAAACAAAGTTTCTGATGCATTAAGAAGAAAAGACCCAATTTTGCTGTCCATGATGAAGATTAAAGGGATCCCTTGATCTAAGACCTAGTGAAAATGAAAATGGAAATTATAAGGGATGGGATATAATTAAATCTTTCCAAAATTATTTCTCAACCGTCCTTACAAGAGAAGTTCACAAAGGATTAGAAAAAATTTTCCATTGTTACAGATGATGTTTAAGGATATGAGGAATATGAAGTTTCCCGAGATCAATATTGATCAAGAACGTGTTCTGAAATTTCATACAAGACTATGTGTTCCATCTATTCTAGAAAAAAGAAGGAGATTATGGATGAAGCTCATAGATCTACGTTCTTTATACATCCTGTAATTACAAAAAATGTATAGGGACCTTTGTGATCATTATTGGTGAGATAATATGAAAATGGAGATTGCTGACTACACTTCAAGGTTCCTGGTAAGTCACCAAGTGAAGGAAGAGCAACAACTTCCTAAAGGGGTATTATAACCACTTCCCATAACAGAATGGAAGTGGGAAAATATCACTATGGACTTTGTCACTAGTATCCCATGAAATTATAAGGGAAATAATGTAATTTGGGATATAGTGTACCATCTCACCAAGACTGTCCATTTTATCTTTATTCAGGAAGATTTATCTCTTAATCAACTTTCCAGGATTTACATGAAGGAAGTTTTAAGGATGCATGGAGTTCCACTTTATATCATATTTGACCACGATCAAAGTTTCACATCAAAATTTTGGAGAAGTATTCAACATGCTCTGAGTACCGAATTAAATTTTAGTACAACCTATCACCCCCAAACTGATGGAAAATCAGAAAGGACAATTCAAACACTTGAGGATAGGATGAGAACATGCTCAATGGAATTTAAAGGTGGATAGGATCAACATCTTCCACTCAAGCATTCAAATGGTATCTTATGAAGATCTATATGGAATCAATGTTGAAAACCTAATTTTTGGGATGAAGTTGGTGAGAGAAAGATTTTTTTGCCTGATCTTGTGAAAGAGATGACAGAAAAGGTCCATGCCATCCAGCAACACATTATGGCTGCTTAGATTCAGAAAAAGAGCTATGCCGAAATCCGAAGAAGGGACCTGGAGTTTGATTTTGGTGGAAAATTCTTTCTTTGAATTTCACGTCGGAAGAGATTCATGAGGTTTGGGAATAAAGGGATGCTCAGACCTAGGTACATTGGACACTATGAAATCCTTGATCGCATAGGAGCAGTGTTCAATCAACTTGCGCATCTTCCAAATCTAGAACTAGTTCATGATGTCTTCCATGTATCCGTCTTGATGAAGTACATACCTGACCCTTCACATGTACTAAATCAAGAGGTGGTATTACTGGAACATGAACTCTTTTATGAGGAGCATCTGGTGGAGATCTTGGATCATTGGGATAAGGTTCTATGCCGCAAGACAACCCACCTAGTTCAGGTGTTGTGGAAGAATCAAAAATTTGAAGGATCCATATGGGAACTAGAGGAGTCTATGAGGCCTAAGTACCCACAAATTTTCTCTTATGAGGGTACAATTTGAAATATTGGGGATGAAATTTCTTAAGATAAGAAGAATGTAATGACCCAAACATTCAAATAACATTTGTTTCTTGATTTTTTGTGTTTTTTTATTTTATACTCAACAAACCTATATCCTTTAATTAATGAAGTGAGTGTAGTTAAAATGATACTGTTGGGTTTAAACTATTATATGATCATTGGTCAATATAACCATAGAAAACTATACTATTAACATTATGATTATTGTTTATAAATACATATGATCATGGTCAATTAATATAGAAAGAAGAGTCGATGACCTCATCTAGTAGACTCGAGACGTACAAATCCTATCTGTTAGAGATTGGGAAGAAGGTAGCATCACTAGGCTTTGTTATCAACCAATCCTGATCCAAACTCCAACATGTTATGCTTGAATAAAATCGCTTAAGGGAGAGGTTCAAGCTGATGGAAATCACCACTCGGGAAATGTTGTACAAGCTGCCCCATGATTCTATCACAATTGCACACCTTACGCTTAGGTCCTATGCGGGCTTTATAAGGGGTTGTAATGAGGCCTTAGTTTCTTTGTGTAATCCCTTGGTATAATTTATTTTTTCATTTCATCATTCCTATTTTTGGGATAACTTTTCTCAATAAAGTATATGTTTTATTAAAAAAATTTGAAAAATTAATTTTAGAGTAAAAATCATACTTTTTAGATATTTTTTTACATAAGAGATTATTATGGTAAAATAAACATCATTTTTGAATTCCAAATGTCAAAATTAGCCTAGGCATAATTTTTAGAAGTTTATAAGAAGTTTAAAATTGATGAATAGTATTTTATGAATATTTTTTTTGATGAATAGTATTTGATGAAAAGTGTTTTTTGACGAATAGTAAAAACAAATATTAAATAACTTCTTCTGTTATATGATTTTAGAAAATCTAGCATACATGGTTGTAAGAAGGGTAAAAAATGTGGTTCAATAAGATAAAAATAATTTTTGGTGAATAGTAACTTTACCCTTTGGAATAGAAATTTTACCCTTATGAATGGTAATTTTACCAATGTTATAGTAACATCACATAAGGAGGTATAAATATGTTTTGTTCATCTTAAGTGGTAATGTGATATAATTACATCACAGTAAAAGTAAATAAATGTTTTTGAAATTATTAGTATTATTATTATTTAATATAATTTAAAATGAAATTATTTTTTATAAAATGGAGTTCACTTTTAAATTATACATGTAAAAAAATTGTTTCGGTGAATTTTTGGGATTTTTTTGAAACAGTTTAATTTTAAATGAATTGTAAAAAAACAGTTTTGAGTTTTGGTGTATTTAATGAAATAATTAGTGATGTAATCATGATTTAATAATTATATTCGACTTTTTTATAGTATTATATGTTATGAGGTGTCCCAAGTGTCCCATACCATTGGAAAATACTGTGGGCAAGCCCATGGTTTTTCAAATACCACCGATGAGGTGTCCCTTGGAAATTAATAAAACATTTCCTCACTTTTTCTATAAATACCAACTCATTACTTCATTCGATTCATTAGAAATTAATACTAAATGAATCTATGGTATTTTTACCTTCCAAAGAGTCCTTCCAAGGTTCCCTTAAGGCCCCCAAGGTCCTAACCATCGAGTTTTTTATGTTACTTATCAATGTAAGGGAACCTTTCACCCTCCTCTTTTAGTCCTGACTTCCTTAATGTTATGTCTTCTAGTTTCCATTTTATTATTTGGGGGTATGTTCTTATATATCCTTATTTCTATAAATTTTATGTCCAAATTATTAGATACCCTTTCTTCTCTCATCAACTAATTTTCCGAATTTTTAAGTGATTCCATTAGGCTGCCGAATTTCGTAAAAGAAATTGCATCTCCTCTTTCCTTCTGAGTTTCATTTTCCTGTGTTATGTCATTAAAATAGCCATACCACATTATTATATCCATGTTATTATGTTATTAAAAAATATTATGAATCTCTTATTATTTGGTTACCTTCCCCCCTCTCTTTTTAATGTTTTCTAAAACCATGTTGCATAGCTGTTATGCTGTAGAATTTTCGTCTCAAAATCTCTCTTTTTTCTCAATAAATTATTTTATTTTATTTCTATGAATACACAAAAAAATTTATTTATAGGGGTATTCATCAAGAAATAATATTGATATATTTTATTCTTTAATTGACATACATATAACCCTAAATCCCTTTCCATGGGTTATAAATGACATAATGATATTATTTTGAATCACTTTTAAGAAGTCGTGATTCTGAAATGAAACCAATTTCATTTATTCTATTTGGGTTATTTATGAAATGGTTTGATTATGATATATGTGGATCACATTAAAATAAATACATAATAATGTTTCTCCCTGATATCACTCTAATGCATTGGGTAATGAAATTAATCTCCAGATATTAAAAGATTTACGATACCTTTGTGAATAACTTGGGTAATTTTTATGACACCTTGGGGTTGGGGCTTGGTGATATGATCATGAATGTATAAATTAATTTTTTAGCCACATTTTCATGTTATGATTAAAGTTATTATTATTATGTTATTCTTCTTTATCTCCATGTTCTTATTGATATAGCTCAAGCTCACATGTAAACTGTTTCAATTGTTTTCATTATTGGGCCTTTTTCTCACCCTTTCCTTTGATGTATGTCTCCAGGTTATGAGATGCAGTAATAATACTTAGGATGAACATTTCAAGAAGATTTTAAATGGGATTAAAATAATTTTTTATGTTTCATGTTTTATGTTCTTGATTTCAAAGACACTAGACTTTAAAGATCCTCTGTTTGTAAAATGTAATGAAAAGTTAAGTAATAAAAATGTGGGATTTTATAATTCCACTACTGGTAGTACATGATTGAATACGTTGTTTGAGAAACTCGATAGGTCACCACATTGTAGGACTGATCCAGGAGTTTTGACACTCATGATTCTGGAGTTGGTATGAGTTACTAAAGATAAGGTGCATACCATTTAGGAGCATATAAGGACTTTACATAGACTTTACAAGTCTTATGAAAATAAAAAATAGAGACCCCCCGAGTTTAGGGATGGAGACCGTGTGTTATTAAGGGTCTCACCTCGATGTGGATTATGGATATTTGTCCATGGTAAAAATATTTATATGAGATTCATTGGCCCTTTCCAGATACTTCATAGAGTTGGTGAGGTGGTTTACCTCTTAGCTCCATCACCACAGTTGAACTGGGCACACAATTTCTTCCACGTGTCATAGGTGAGGAGGTATGTGCATGAACCATTGAATATTATTGACTAGGGTGAGATGGATATCAAGGATGGATCTACTGTTGTTGAGTACCCATTGGAGATCTAGGATCAGTAGGATAAGATCCTTCATGGGAGATAAATTCTCCAAGTGCATGTCTAGTGGTAGTATGGGAATATTTCAGAGAGCACTTTGGAGTGGGATGCCTAGATGTATTCCCAGTATCCATATCTCTTTTTATACCCTATTGATTCGGTTTTATGTGATGTAATGTTTCATTTTGGGGAGAAGGTAATGACTCGGATTTTCTATGTATTACTTTTTGGATAGTATATGGAATATTTTTGAGACCAGGTGATGAGACAAATTGTGATTCCAAGGCCCAGTGAACTCAGAATAATTTTTAAGAATATTTGATATATTAATATCACATGAATGTAATTTTACAAAAAATTTGAAATAAAACTTGAGTGGGGTACCATATCATAAATCCCATGGCACCAATGAGTTCAGAGAATGGGGGTTTCTCTAGGTGTGACCTAACCTTTTTGGTGCAAGGTGTTTGTGAAAAAGCTATCACTGGTGAAAATGCCTAAAACAAATAAATTAAATAATTAATTTTGTTATTTTTGATGTAGATACTAAGATATTTTATAAATTTATGGTTATAGAGATGTATCAGGGTTGAACACTAAACCCTAGAGACCTAGAGATACCATTATAGATCATTCTTGATAGATGAAACTAGATCAATTAGGATCGAGGACCAGTGTTCCAATGAAACATGTAGATATCACCAATGATTGTGATGCATGATCATTCTTCATCAGTTATTGATCCAAAATCCATAATGGATGTTTTATTTTTTGAAATTACATCCTGTTATATTTATCCTGACTGAAAGTGGATCAATTCCATGGACAAGAATTTATTCATGCATCAATGGTAGATTAAATTCATGGATTTATATTTTATCATTGATTTTATCCCTCTCTGTTTGTATATTTCTATGAAAATTGATCGAGGATGAATGAATAAAGGATGTGGTTCATAACTATAATTTAGTGGATTAGGGATTTATCTCCCTCATTATTTTCCCATTAATCGTATGAAATTTTTGTAGCCAGTGGTTCAACAAATACCCAATATTCGATCGTTGCGCTACTAATATCTAGCGCAACCGTTTAATATCGTGGGTGAGGTTCATGAGTAAGGGTATGATTGAGGTACGAAGATGATAAGGGATGATTAAAGGAAGATCAGAATGGATTTTCAGTACCTGTTCATCCCTGTTTCGATGGTGAGGCAACGAACGATGTGAGTGGGAATTTTTGGAGAGAATTTAAAGCTCGAATCTATGATCTCCAGTGATTAAAGGATTGGCCAAACCCAGATCTGTATATTCTGGAAAGTAGTTCCGTGAACAACATAGGGGATAAACCATGGGATATGAAAAATATTGGGTTACACAATGTGTAATCTGGAGTTACATGTTGTGTGAGACCCCCATGTCGTGCTAGGGTTTTCCCACAAAGTTAAATATCATACGCCATGTGACCCTTCCATATGCTGCGTGACACATGTTAGAATATCAATTTGTATTTCAGAAGATACACAATCATTAATAGTGGTGCACATGCATAATAATATGGTACAAACAATGTTCTAGGAAATCTCTATTATGTTTACTACTCATACAAGCCATGTATATGGATATTTATATTTCTTAGGGGGAAACACCACATGGGAAGACCGTGGATTGGTTGGACACACTATTTACCACTAGAACAAACTTTATACCTTCTTTAAGTGGTGTTTTGGACCTTAGTTTATTTATTTTGGACCATTCTTAGTAGAGTGGGTTCCCTTGGTCTATTCCCTTATGGGTACAGTGTGGTATTACTTCCATATCATAGGATTTTGATCCCCTCTAGAGGATGAGTCCCAGATAGAGTGTGTTGTGTCACTCCATGATACTTGAGTGTGATCCACTTTCATCTTTATACTATATATTGGGTTTTTAGAATAGAAATGACCTCATTGAAAAGCGTGTTGATGTAACACACCACGATTTTACAGTATGTCTCTTTTTAAATTTGTCTTCTTTGATAGTGTAAATTACACAAAAAACCGAGTTTAAACAAATAATTAAATGTTATTATAGTAACCAATTATCCTTTTTAATAATTGTAATTAAATATAATAATTAAAGTATGAAAATATAACTTACACATTTTTTAAAATGAATAAATTGGTTACTAATTAATTAGAAATGAAAATAAAAACCAATTAAACATAAATGACTATTTTATTACCACAACAAAATTTTATGTTAATAAACTAAATTAATCACTATTTTTGAATGATCTTAATTAAATTTATATCTTACATATTCAGTAAAATATTTTTAAATTCAATCAATAAGTTTTATAAGCTTAAGATAAGAATAAATCCAATTTTAAGTGTAAAAAGATATATTTTATAAAATTAAATTTTACCGCATTTTAGTGGCACAAATTTGAAAAAAATTGAAACTTTTTCAAATTATATTGAACAAAATAAAATTAATTTTTAAAAGCCTAATTTTAAATTTATCTTAAGGAGAAATTTTGGAATTTTTAAGAATATATTTATTTTTTCATAGAATAGTGAAAAATTCTGTCTTTTATAAAACAATAATTTTTATTATATTAATAGTATATTTATGATTTTAATATTAACCTCACATATAAAATTAGAAATAAAGTTTAGGAATCTTATTAATGAGACTATAATATAATCATATCCTAGAATAAGTGAATAAATGTTTTAAAAACGATAAATTAAGTGTTCATATTTTTTGGGAACATTAATGTTTATTTATAATTTTATAATTAAAATAATTATTTAAAAAAAACATTTAATTTCCTAAAATAATTTTATAAAATAATATTTTTTTGTATTATAATTACAATAAAATTTTATGAGGCCATAATTAATTTTTCAAAGTGTCATAAAATCGGTTATAATTTTAAAATCGGTATTTTTCGAATAAATGATCATTTTAATTAAAAATAATAATTTTCTCACATTTATAAAATTATTTTCATAAAATTGAGTCCATTTTTTAATTATACATGTCAAAAAAATGTTAGGGTGAAGTTTTGGGATCTTTCTAAAATAGTTGAATTTTTGGGGAATAGTGAAATACAGTAATTTGTGGTATTTAACAAATATATGAATAATTGAGTAATAGATGATGTATGGATGATGTAAGCCCATATTATTGAGATATAATTCATTATTTTAAAATATTTATTGATAATATTCAAACTATTAACAATCTTGAGCTAAAATAATAATCCAATGAATAAAATAATCAAAAAATACCCCTCTCCTCCATTGTAAATACCACCCCTAATCACATCTTATGCTCACAACACCAAATCCTTTAATATTTTCCAATTACTTATGAATAACTCTTAAAAATATACCACACACATTATGTTCATTCTGGTCTCACCCAAAATACCATTTCAAAGTTTCTTAATGTGGATGTCATAGAGAAGAATTCAAGAGGTAAAACCGTCTATCATTAATTTAATTTTCTTACAATTTCTTTTCTTTTATTATCATTTCCTTAAACCTTATATCCAAAAATTCATGATAATTTTGGTGTCTTATATATTTTATAATTTTATTATGATAATTGGATTCCCCCCATCAATTCCTTTATCTTCTCCTATTTATTCTAAAAATGAAAACACCATCTGAGTGGTACCGATTTACTGCCTTAATGGATGATGAGTTTTTGTTTTTCAATTCCAATTGAAAGGATGGTAATAAAACCATTTTTATTGTTAAAATTGATTATAATATGTATATTACAACTTATATAGTGTTATAGGACCAATATATATATATATAATATTAATTAATAAAACAAAACTAGTTTGTGATGATCGAAAAACACCAAAATAATCTAAATGGTTATCACTAACACTCTATTTAATGAATCATAATAATATATAAAAAATTATATAAAATTCAGTTAAATCTCCTATAATTTAATTAATAACATAGAATTTCAATTATGGATAAATAATTCATTTTACATGACCATTCGTACACGCATTCGAGCGAACTAATTAGAAAACCCAAGGAAATGAACACTCCCGAACGATGAAATTGAATATAATAATAACTCATAAAAAAATTCATAAATGAAATTAATAAAATTATAAAAAATAAAATAAAATTTTAATATGTTCTTAATTGAATTAATAATGAATCTAATTTCTTTATCTAGAAAATTATGTACAAGTGCATAATACTTTCATACATAAGGTAATGTTTTTCTCATCTCACTTTTGTTTCTATGAGATATGTATTATTCACCACTATTTAATTTGTGTGGTGTATTTATACTGACCCTTTATGTATGATATCATTTGACTATTTATTTTCATGGTATACAATGTTTCATTTGACAATTATTACTTTTATGGGGCATCTAGTCTGACTGATTACAAAGTGGTAAGAGTTTCTTCCCGAACCTCTATTTTTTCCTTGGGGATACACTCTTTCAACCTTTTTACCCCAATTTAATTCTTAATTATTCTTATTTACTACTTATAAATTGTGTTTTTATGTTCCAAACATATTTTACTAGCTCAATTATTTTTTATTTGATGGGTAAATACATGTTTTATAGGGTTCCCTATTCAATTCCTCCCGATAAGTAATCCCGATTAAACGGAACTTCCCAATTTCCTATCAATTTCCATGTACAATACAAAATATATTTTAAGCAAACAATTTTTGTATAAAATCACTCATTTAATCATGAAATACTATTTTTTTCATTTTTGGTTTTAAAAAAACAATTATAAATTTTTCCACTTTAAAAAATCTTTTATATTTTCCCTTAAACTGCACTAAAGTGGACCTTTTCTACTATTTCTTAAAAACTAATTTTACCATTTTCACTTTATTTGGACATAATTTATTTCTGAATTTTAGTTTCATTCTTCTTCCTTTATTTTCTCAGATATACATGTTTATAATATGATTTTATGGATAATAATTTTTTTTTCCAAAAGAACACTACATTGCAAAGTAAAAAGGGTATTTCTATCAAGAATTCCTAGATGATATTGTTAGTGTATTTTCATCTATTTAAATACCCTCCATTGAATCTTATGATAAATTGGGATTTATATTTTATTATATCATCTACCATATTTTATTAAATGGTTTATGATCAGTTTGACTATGGATGTGCTATCTTAATACCATTCACCATATTACTCAGAATGGATTGTGACTATGTTTACTATTTGGGGAAAGATATTTATATTTAATATGTATATGTTCTTTATTTTTCACCCCATTTGTATGAGTGATGCATTAGACAAAGTAAGTTATGGGTGGGGCCCACTATAGGCCCTCGATGCATTAGTAGGTCTCAAGAGACAAACCATATATGTACTTGGCCAAGGCCTTTACCATATATTTTTATATATGGATTTGGTTGAAGTATTAACGATTTATTTTTAGATGTATTGGATGAGTCATCTATAGTATGTTTTAGATGTCTAATATTATGCACTCCATCATTATGATATTATTAATTGATAATCTATGTGATTATTCAGCTAGTAGAATATCCATATATTTTTAGATATGGATTTAGATGAAGTATTATCTACCACATCCTATATATACATTAATTTTATCATGATAATGGTATATCCATAATTAATTCTTTTCTCTTCCAATTTTTATTCTAAAAATGAAAATATCGTCTACGAGGTACCGATTTTCCACCTTCATGGAGGAAGAGTTTTAGTTTTTCAAATACTATTTCAAGGATGGTCATAAAAATATTTTTATAGTCAAAACTGATTATAATATGTTTATTAAATATTATTTAGTGTTCTATATTCACTATATATACATAATATTAATTAATAAAACAAAACTAGTATGTGATGATTGAAAAAATTCCAAAATAATATTACTTGTTATCATTAACACTTTATCTAATGAATCATCCACATATATGAAAAAATGATATATGAGACCATTAAATCTCCTATAATTATATTTATAACATGTAATTTTAATTCTGGATAAGAATTTCTATTTTACATTATCTTACATACAAGTATTCAAGGGAACCAATCAGGAGACCCATGGAAACAAACACTCTAGAATGACAAAATTGAATATTATAACTCATAAAAAAGGCCAAAAATGAACTTAATAGAACTATAATAAATCAGATACATGTTTAATAGGTTATTAATTAAATTATTTACAAAACTAATTTCATTATCTAGGGAATTAATTAAAAGTTAATTACACTTTCATACATAAGGTAAGGGTTTTCTCATCTCACGTTTGTTTTTGTGAGATATTCCTTATTAACAACTATTTATTTTGTGTGGTATATTTATAATAAAAATTGATTTATAATATCATGAATAAATTTATTTTCATGGTATAATTTATTATTTGATAATTATTACTTTTATGGGGCATAGGGTCCAACTGATTACAAATTGGTAAGAGTTTCTTCACAAACCTCCATTTTTTCCTTCAGGATAAGTTTTCTCTCCATTTTTACCCAAATTTAATTCTTAATTATTCTTATTTACTCCTAAATTTTATGTCTATTTTGTTAACATATGTTCCTAGAATATTTTTTATTTATTTTATGGGGAAATACATGTTTTATAAGGTCACTTTTCAATTCCTCCTGATAAGAAGGACCGATTAAAGGGGAATTCCAAATTTCTTACCCATTTAAAAGTAAACTCTACAATCCATTTTAAACCTAAAATATTTGTATAAAATAACTTATTTTATCATGATAAACTATATTTATTTATTTTTGGTTTTAAACAAACAATTATTACATTTTCTATTTTAAAGACTCTTTTCTATTATCTCTTAAACCGCACTAAAGTGGCCCATTTATAAAGATTATTAAAAACATTTTTTTTACATTTTTCACTCAAGTTGGTCATAATGTATTCTTCAAAAATAATTTAATTTTAGTTCCATTTCCATTTCTAGGATATACATGTTTACAATATTATTTTTTGGTAAATAAAAATTATTTTTCCAAAATAACTATTCTTTGTAAAGTAAAAGTGTATTTCTCTAAAAAATTCCGTGATGATTTTATTAGAGTATTTCCATCCATTTAAACTAAAAAAATGAAAAATTATGATAAATTGGGATTTATATTTTATGATATCATCAACCATATTTTATTAAAAGGTTTATGTCTAGTTTGACTATAGATGTGTTATATTGACTCCATTCAATATATTACTCAGAATAGTTAGTGAATATATTTACTAATTAGGGAAAGTTAGTTACATTTAAAATTTATATATTGATTATGTTTCAACCTATTTTAATTAGAAATGAATTTTCCTTAGTAAGTTATGGGTGGGGCCCACTATAGCCTCCCGATGCATCGGTAGGTCTCATGAGACAAACCAGATATGTACTTGGCTGAGTCTGTTCCAATTTATTTTCAAATATGGATTTAGAAAAGGCCTTAACCATTTATTTTTATATTTATCGGAAAACTCCTCGATGGTATGTTTAGTATATCCAACATTATGCATTACATCGTTATGATATTATTTAATGATAATCCCTATGATTATTTGACTAGAATAATATCCATGATAAGGTTTCATTATTATATGATTATTTATATGTAATTGTTTATTCATCTTTTATTCTAAACATATTATGGTCAATATTATGTTTTAATGGAATGTGTTTTTAGTTATTCACCTTGACTTATTGTTTGTGTTATCTTATACTGTGTTTTATTCCCTCACTAAGCATCTGAGATCACCCCTTTCTTATGTTTTATTTTTCCTCATGATGTGAAGATGTATATTATGAATGTATTACATGGATAATCTAAAAGTTTATCTATGTTTCAAATGGTGTTTCTATGTTGTTTTTCCTTTCAAAGTTGTAATCTAACAATTATATTTTTATCTAGTTTTCCAAATCTTCTATACTATTCGGTCCTTTGGGATGTGAAAGCTTATTTATAGTACCAATGAAATAAAGTAAGGCACCAACTCTAGTAAACAAAGGTTGTGGTCTTTATAGTTGATCCTCCATCTAATAGGGTGTATCAGTAAGTTTCATTATATCATTACCTTAAGATCCCCTATATAGTTTGTTGATCTAGAATGGTTCTATAGTTTCCCCCAACAGTCCTGGTCGTGACCCATTATCTGAGTATCAGGGTCTTCATAGACTAATGAGATTTATTGGGTGGGGTTCGATTAAATTGACCTCTTATATGAGTGTCTCCAGTGATGACATGACTCATGGAGAAGATTCTCTCGGAATAAGCATTTCTTCAAGAATAATTCTATGGATGATAGTTTTTTTTGTGAAAACCGGGTGTCGTGGTGTATATCCTATTTATATATGAGTTTTTTTATTATGTATTGATTTATATATTATTTTTATGTGTTGAATATTATTGATGATTTATGTTTAGTGTTTTCTAGGTGTCCAACTGGGTATTATTATACTCACCCATGTTTGGGATCTTCCCCCATGTGTCATGTCTTATATAGATGAAAGATCATTTTATAGTGTCCTAGGAGTATAGGGAGAAGGTAGAGCATAGATTGTGCTTAACTAGCTGAGGAATTTTCCAGGTGATTGTATTTGATCGTATTCCATTCCCATGAAGTAGGTTGGACTATTTATTGTTTTCTGTTGGGGTTGTATTTTGACCATTTATATTTTTTAGTACTTTGTGTACTCTAATTGTGGGATTATAGATGTATGCATGAATTGGTTTCAGTTGTTTTACATTTTAGTATTGTTTGGGATCAGAGATATGTGTATACGTACAAGCACATTAGAATAAATTCCCCCAAGTGTGAGATATTCCTACTCAGCACTGGAAAACAGAGCCTAGCCTATTGAGGGTAGGCTTAGGGTAGTTTCAATTCAGAACCCGATAGTCCAGGTCGTGACATCAACACAATATGAGTCTTTTATCTTAGGCTCAGTTTTGAAAGAATTTTGGTCTTTCATAATTTATTTTATTAGGTTTTTGGTCTTTTTCTTTATTTTATTTTTCTTTTCAATCTTTTAATTCGGATCAGAATACAATGTGTCACCCCTTCCTTGTCCACGATCTCATTTGGCCTTTATAAAAATGTGTCTTGGCCCTAACATGTTTTGAATAATTAATTATATTTTATGTATAAAATCAATAAAGTATACACATAGAAATATATATATATATATATATATAATTTATTATTAACAATAATATATTGATATATACCAAATGTATATCTATTATATCTATATATTAATAGCTGGGGGATTACCTGGGTGGTAATTTACCCTATAATTCATCATATTCCTTGGATTCAAACACTGAAAATCTCCCTTGGGGGGGATATTTAATAAATTTATGGAAGATGATGATGGAGATAATGCAATTAGTGACACAAACAAGGTTTTCATGCTCAGTAAAACATTGGAGTAATGAGAGACGTAAACAGGGGCCTTTTGGCCATGATGAAGGGGACTTAATACCATAAAATTTGGATATTTAGGCTATAAAACTGTAATGGGTTTTCTATGGTGTGGGTCAACCTTGGGAGGTGGTGTTACCTATGCTAGTTAACTAGGGTTATGTGAGCGTTTTTCTTTTAACCTCAAAGACCATAATAAATTATAGTTTTATGATTGATTATATTTTCCAAAAATCATTTATACATAATATTAATAATTACACAATTATTAATGATATATTTTTAAAAATATTTATTAATTTATAATATTTTAATTATATTTAAATTTATTTAATAAATTAATTATAAATATTCTTTATTTTTAATATTTATCCATTTTATTACAAAGTAATTTAGTTTTTAGTAATTTATTATAATATTAATAGATTTATCCACAATATTTATAAAAATGTCAATATAGTTATTAATATATTTATTAATATATTTACTAATAAAACATTTATTATAATAATAATACATTTATTATAACACTAATATGCAGTTCGGGGCTTGCATGAGTGGTATTCACTCCATAATCTAGCATCTAACTAGAGTTCAAATCTTAAGGGCTATAAGAACCCGATTTTTCACTCAGGTATGGATCCTTTAATTTTCAGTATAAAAATATAATTTGGACCTAATATAGATTCCTAATGAGTTAGTAAAGGTTCCAATGGTGTCCAGGTCTTTTTTGGAGCTCAGAACCCATCTTTTTGGAGAAAAAAGACTCTGCGCACGGTTTAGAGTAAACCCTGTGGATGGTGTTTTTTAGATAGATCCACTTTGCACGGTTGGAGTGTGGATATGCGGACTAATTGTGAGAGCATCAATTTTTTTCTAGTTATCTATTAATGGGTTACACATGATTTGAAAAACTGTGCAGGCCAAACTATTCAGGCAGAGCTATCCCACACGGTTTTCACACTGTTTGACAAACCATGCAGACAAACCGTACGCAAGATAATTTTCTAGGTAATTTTTCCAGTTTCACCCTTGATGATTTTTTAACTCTTCTCCTTCCTTCCAAATCATAAACCAAATGTGTTTTCATCAATTTTCACCAATTTGAATATTTTTTAAGGACAAATATTGGGATCAAGAGATCTCCTTCGTCCATCATCTGATCGAGCTTTCGTTTGTCATGTTCGATGCACAACGGTATGTACTCGAATCCTCTCTATATGTTATTCTTCTCACTTTCTCTCAACCTAGATATCACTATGTGAGAATTTTTCGTTTTTTCTTAGATCTACCCTGATCCGTGGAAAATCAATGGACGATACCAGAAGAGAAGGGTCATACAACCCTAAGGTGGGTGGTCTATAACTCATCCCTAAAGTTCATTGATTTAGGAATGTTCATGTGGGTCCCATAGTTTTCATTGTAAGATGTTTATTAAATTTATATTCCATGATTATACTTGATAGAATTGTATGGTTATGGTCATTTCAAATTTGTGAATATTTTTAGCCGTTTCACTCACAACTTAATCCTTCTCATGTTGAAGGTTATTCCATAGTTGGATTTTTAGCGATTCATCATGTTTGAGCCACCGTTTGGGTGTGCCTTTTCTTGAACTTTCTAAAGGTGAGCCTTTCCTAAAATAAATGAACTGTTATTAATTATAATTTCATAATTAAATGTACCATTTATGATCACCACTTGACCCACCTATGGTAAGTGCTTTCAAATTGATTATTAAACGTGAAATGTGAAATGGGAAGTATACTAAGTATATAACTTTTCCTTAATAGATGAGATTGAATAAAGGTAACATGTTTATAACATACCTTCCATATAAATGGAAGGTAGCGGAGTGAACCTCAATAATTGATTATTCTTTAATGGTTAATAAAGACATGATTAAATGGTTGCAACACTACATGACTTATACACACTAATGGAAGACAAGGATTGAACCAATAAATAAATGGTTTCAACTCTACATGACCTATCCACAATAATGGAAGGAAATACTTGAAAGAAATTAATTATTACATGATTAAAATATCAAATAGGAACAGAATGACTCGATCTCCTCTTGGATTCTAAGAGATGAATACCTTGGGTCTTGATAACCCTATTATGATTCAAGGATAATTTTTTCATTGGTTAATACCAACCTAGACTCCGAATCTTGTCTATTCGTCGGATGCTCGACATACCACCATATGGTCCTTTTCATTATTACAGGATACCTCACATACACTCCTTTGATCTAGAATTACCTAGTAGGTTCCATGGTGAAAGCCCATAGGGACCTATCTTTGCTTAGCCCAATTTTACCTTGGTCGATCACCTTGGAAATGATAGGAACCTTATTGTAGAATACATTGGATTACACTGCTTGGATTAATCTCCTACATCTTAGCTAGACTCAAATAGAACTGGGTTAGAGTTTGATGAGATTTATGTTACCTTGGTTATTACCCTGGAACTACCTCATTGGATATCTTTGTCAGGTTTCCATGTTATGTCATGGGACCTTCACTACTTATACTATCATGAGGTGATGTCAGTGCTAGCTATGCCTCACATTACATATTAACATTAAATGGTATTTAATTAATTAATGAACTAGTCTCATATTCTGACACTAAATGAGGGATGAAGTAGGTAATTGGGTATTTAGTGAATTTTTACTACTTTATTTACTCTATATATGCATGCCTTCACACTAAAATATTCCATTACACATGCCAGATGTTATAGACAGAATTGGTGGTGGCCCACTAAGATTTATCTCACACTCTCTCTAGGCATCGTTTGGTACTCTTAGTAGATTAAATGGTTGCAGGTATTGACAAAGGGAAGCATACAACATACAATACTTGATTACATGCTGTTAGGATGGAGCTTCATAGTTGATGACTGATTTGGATCTCAGGATTCTTGGATAATACTTTTTTTCTTTTACTTTGTGGAAGTGTTATTTCTATTTTCTTGTATCTATGTTTTCTAGTTTTCCAGTGACATGAAATTATATCATCATTGTTCCAATTGATGAAGTTATTATTATTCTTGTTTATCTACTGCATCAGTTTTCTTCAGTTGTTTATTTATATCATTTATATTTCTTTTACTATTTACTATTACTTAATTTATATTCCATCCATTATGTTACACTCTGATAATGAGGGAATTGTCTTCCCATGGAAACACCCTAGGCCCTCACTGATAATCGACAGCCTCTAGCATTCGTGAAGATGTGCTTGGGGCCATGTGGCCCACCGTGCTTGGGGAACCCATTAAGTGGAATTCATATCCGTGACATTACAAAGTGGTATCAGAGGGGGTATCCTTCCTTTGTTTTCTTTTTGGAGACAATAGATGGGAGAATAGGAACTCTTGGGTCTTTCTCATAAGCTGTTCTTGGGAATCATGAACCCATGTTCGGGGTAAAAACCATGTCTCCTAAATTATAATTGTTATTAAGTTTTTTCCTATTACAGTTGATATTAATTCAATGTTGGTTGACACACTTTTTGTGTGGTGTTGTTGATTATTACTCTATTTGATAATTTATTTCATCATTGGCACGATGATATGAGGTCAAGGAGAATTACTACATGCATCATTATAATCACCCAGAATTGAAATTTCATACATATTTCCATGTCATATAGGTTTATTTCACTATCTTGCATTTCATGATATGATTGTGATTGTTGAGTGATGTTGTGATAGTTTTATTGTACTTGTATTTCTTTAGATGCGATTGAGTGATATCCTATCTCAATTCATGAGGTGTATGAGCCCTCATGGGTTGGGATGATTAATTTATTGAGTCAATCCATTATACTATGAATAAATGGGTGTCATTTCTAGTGATAGGTGTATGGGCCCTAATTCATCGGAAATGACTATCCATTATAAAGTGAATCCCAAAATGCAAAATGAATTGGTTGCACATCCTTATCCCTCCTTGTTATGTTTATGAAAGGTAAAGGACTAAACCTAAGAATTAACTACAAAATTACATGAAACTTATACTTGAGCACTTACCGTTACCTAGCCGTCTAAGAGGGTAGTTTGGGTAGTATGCCATGGGTAGTGAGTTATCTTACATTCATATTTTGTTAGTTATACTATCTTATATATCTAATCTTGTTCTAAGCTGTGTGCTCAAAATTTGTATACCAATGTCGTTGCATCATCCTTATGTCATTCTCTAGGAGGGTGGTGACGAACATGCTCTAGAAATGGGGGGCCCTGAGCCTCGAGTCCTACTTCCAGGAGTTCCACTTCAGGAACCTCCTATTGTAATTGATCCGGGCACTAATTACCAAGTCCAAGATAGTTTCTTATGTCTTATGTAGTCCATTAAATGTGATCTATGGGTTGAACCTACAATGAATGATCTGACCTATGAGTTCTAGTAGTAATATCCTTCTACTTTTTTAGGGGATGGAAGTTCTTAGGCTACTGAGTCTTGGATAGAGGACATGCTGTCTATCTTTGAGAATCTAGAAATTCTTATAGAGTGGAGAGTAATTCCTAATACATACATGCTTCGGGATTAGTCCATGAATTGGTGGGATGTGGTTACCCAAGCCGGTCATCATCTGGGCATGTTATGGGTGGAATTATAAACTGACTTCTATGATCAGTTCATTCCTCAGGTATTGAGGGATGACAGAGCAAGAGATTTCATGCATCTTGAGAATGTTTCTATGTCAGATATGGAATATTTAGCATGTTTCACTAATTTACATCACCTGTCACTGCTTCTAGTTGGTGATGAGATTTTGTATGATATACATTTTGAGGATGGGTTTTAGTATGCCATCCGAAATCAGGTGAATGTATTTTGACTTCCATCCTTTTTTGAAATAATTGATTAGGCCCATATCACTAAATGTAACTTGAGGGACAACACAAGTACTAGGTTTAAAGGATCAGTGCCATTTTAGGATATCAGTTTTTTTGATGGAAGGAAATGTTACCTTGAGGTTTTTCTTTAGGGTAGTGGAAGATAGAGTATCCAGTTTGATAGATTTGTGGTGTTTCATTAGTGTGGAAGACCTAGTAATAAAAACAACAATGTGATAGAGATCCTATATAGTGCTGAGCTTGCGGCCGTATGGGTCATCATAAGTTTTTTTCAGGACCTTTACACCAGATTCGAGTGGAAAAGTATCAACTACAGCTCCACCTTCAAAAGCGAGTTCTTTTTCACCATGTCAGTCAGGGAGTTGGAATAACACCGGAATGTCTAGACAAGGAGGTGGTCATGGTTGTGGTATTCTGGTCCCTGATCCTAGTAGCGCCAGTAGAGAAGTCATGATAGTGGTAGTCCATCTGTTGCACAGGGCCGTGGATTAGGTCAGTTTCATGCATTATAACCGATACCCAAAGATCAGGCTGCGGGAACATCTACAGTACGAGGTACTATTATAGTATCCCTTACTTTTGTCTCTTCATTGTTTGATATAGGTGCTTCAAACTCTTTCATTTCTATATCTATCGTGGAAAGTCTTAGACTAGAGATATAGTATCACTATGATTTAATGACATAGATACACCATTGGGAATACAAACGGAGTGTATACTCCAGTGTGGGGACTTTCCCCTTGAGGTAGTCATTTACCCTTTCTTGTGGAATCTCTTTGTTCTTGAGATGATGGTCTTAGATTTTATTCTCAGTATGGACTGGATATTACACTATCATTCCTTTTTAGATTGATATCGCTGCACGTTTTCTTTTACATCCCCATAAGGCATCAGTTATCTTTTCAAATGTGAGTGGGATTTCCAGGATGGGGGAGCTAGACTGAAGCATCATTGGCTAGGTGAAGTGACTGCCTAGATTGAAAATCATTTCATGGAGGATCAGAGATTCTTTCAAACTGATTTCCCTCTAGTATTTGATAGTTTTGGGGAAGTATTTATTGATAAATTTTCTATCTTAACACCTAACATAGAGGTAGAGTTTACAATTGAGCTTGTTCTAGGAGAAACTCCAGTGTCTATTCCATCTTATAGGATAGAACCTACTAAGATTCTGGAGATCAAGTAGCATATAAAGGATCTAGAAACCAAATGTTTTATACGGCCTAACACATACTCTTTGGATTCACCCATGCTTTTTTCCAAGAAGGAAGATGTAAATATTTATCTATTCATGGATTACAAAAGGTTGAACTAGAATACAGTCAAGTATCAATATCCACTTCCTCGAATTGATGATCTCTTTTACTAGTTCCATGGAGAAAAGGTTTTTCTAAGATCGACTTGAGACCGAGTTATCATCAAGTGAATGTTAGACCATTAGACATACCTCATATATCTTTCCATTGTAGGTATGGTCTGCATAATTATATTTTTATATCGTTTTGTGTTACGAATGCACCTACAGTTTTCATTGCTTTAATGAATAGTTTTTTCCAGCCCTATTTGGACTCTTTTGTCATGGTCTTTATGAACGAAATCTTTGGGTATTATTTCACTAGTAACAACCATGTAAAACATGTTGAGATAATTCCAAGTACACTGAGAGAGCCTCAAATTTATGCCAAGATTTATAAATGCGACTTATGGATCGACAGAATCCACTTCTTGGGTCATATTATCTTAGAATCAAGAGATTCTATAGACACTAGAAAGGTTAGTGCTGTAGTTTCCTAGGAGTAGCCCAAAAATGTTTTGACATCAGGAGTTTCTTAGGGATCACTAGATATTACAGGCATTTCATAAAATAATTTTCTCATATTTCTTCACCTCTTACTGGCCTTACAATGAAGGGTGTCAAATTCACATAGTTAGAATATTGTGAGAAATCCTTTCTGAAGATGAAAGGGAAGCTTGTATCAACAACTATTATGATTCTTACAAAAATTAGTAAATGTTATATCGTCTTTTGTGATGCATAAAGAATTGGACTAGGAGTAGTGTTGATGTAGGAAGAAAAATTCATTGCATATGGATCTCGGTAGTTGAGCCCTGTTGAGAGAAATTACCCAACACAAAAACTTGAGCTAGCAGTAGTTTTCTATGCCTTAAGTTGTTGGAGGGAATATCTATTGGATGAGTGATTTTTTTTGTATAAAGATCACAAGAGCCTCAATTAAATCTTTTCCCTGTGTGACTTGAACCTCAGACAGTGAATATGGGTCAAATTTCAACAATCCTTTTATTTTGAGCTTGCATATATGCCTAGAAAGGGCAATGTGGCCACAGATTCATTGAGTTAGAAAACTCAAACTCATTCTATAAAAGAATCCACTAATGAATAGAAGTTAATGGAACTTTTTATGAACTTCATATAGAGTTTAATGATAGTCATGAGAAGTATTACCTCACCGCTTTAACAGTTACATCTTCCCTCCTTGAGAAGATAAAGATTAGGTAGTTTTAAAATCCTGAAAGTTTGGTTATCTGTGGGAGTATATTATGAGATAACCAACA
Source organism: Viscum album (assembly GCA_963277665.1). NCBI lineage: Eukaryota > Viridiplantae > Streptophyta > Magnoliopsida > Santalales > Viscaceae > Viscum > Viscum album. Next base: position 1,510,003,671 of record OY728161.1, read on the forward strand.
CTTAGATTGTTCTATGGATAGAGACAACGTCCTACATCTACGTGGACATATTTGGGTTCCTGCAGATATAAGAGAGGAGTTAATGAAAGAGTCCCACACTTCAGTGGTCAGTTCATCCAGGTATATAAAAGATGTATCAAGATATGTGACACCAGTATTGGTGGCCTGGAATGAAACATAAGATTTCAAACTTCATCATTAGGTGTTCCTCCTATCAGCAGGTGAAGGTGGAGTACCAGAGACCTGCAAGCTTGTTATATCCGCTTCCAATCCCAGAATGTAAATGGGAAGATGTTGTTATGGATTTTGTAGTTAGCTTACCTAGGTCATATAGGGGTAGAGATGATATATGGGTAGTCATTTACCGACTAAAAAAATCATCCCACTTAATTCCTATAAGGTATACTTTCTCAGTTGATGAGCTAGGGAGACTGTATATCCGTGAGATCATACAACTACATGGGGTTCCCCATACTATCATTTTAGATAGGGAATATCGTTTCACTTCACGATTTTGGTAGGTTTTGAAAAAAGATATGGGGACTTAGGTGATTCTAAGAAATATCTTTTCACCCTCATACTGATAAACAATTGGAATGGAAAATACAGGTTCAAGAGGATATGCTCTGAGAATGTGTCCTTGATTTCAGCGGTTCTTGGGAGAAGCATATTCCTCTCGTAAATTTCTATTATAATAAATGTTTTTAAGATATGGTTTAGATGGATCCTTATGAGGCCTTATATGGTAGGTTATTTTGTTAACCCTTGTGCTGGCTAGAGGTATGTGAGGCAGCCCTACTAGGTCCTTTTCTTGTTCCGGAGAACTAAGAACAAATCCAGTTGACCAAAAAGGGTATAACTACTAGTCATTATAGATATAAATCTTACGCCGATCTCCATCGACATCGTTTTGAGTTTCAGGATAGGGATCATGTTTTTTTAGGTATCGCCCAGGTTAGGGCACATATAGTTAAAGACACATGGAAAGCGATCGCCTTGTTACGTCATGCTATTTGAAATTCTAGAGATAGTCAGGCTGATATCCAATCGGTTGCTACTACCTTATAGGTACCATTCCATGAATGAAATATTTTATATCTCATAGATTTTACAATATCATGAAGACCCGTATCATACTTTTGATCCCAAGGAAGTTGAGTTAGATTCTAATTCTACCTTGAGGAGTATCTAGTATGCATTGTTGATCGAAGAAGGTTCTCCAACGAAAGTTTATTGCTCTCAATTGGGTGTTATGGTACCACGACCAAGTACTGGATGAGAATATGTAGAGGGAATTTGATGTACGTGCTTAGTGGACAGAGTTGTTCTCAGATAATGTTTCTTTACACTAGGAAGTAGAACTCAGGGGCAAGTTTTTTTAATGGGGGAAGACTATAAGATACTATTTTTTCACTCAGGTATGGATCCTTTAATTTTCGGTATAAATCCTTACTTTGGACCTAATATGGATGCCTAATGAGTTAGTAAAGGTTACAAGGGTTTTTGGGGATTTTTTGGATACGAGAACCCATATTTTTGGAGGAAAAAAACTCTGCACATAGTTTAGAGTAAACCATGAAGATTTTGTTTTTTAGACAGATCCACCTCGCATAGTTGGAGCACGGTCGTATGGCCTAACTATGCAAGCACCCCATTTTCCAATGTATCTGTTCATGGGTTTTACATAGTTAGAAAAACTATGAGGACCAAACCATTTGGGAAAGACATCCCAAACATTTTGTGCACGGTTTGACAAACCGTGAAAACAAACCATGCACATGCTAATTTTCTACGTAATTTATTTAATTTCACCCTTAATCATCTATTAGCTCTCCTCCGTCCTCCCAACTTATAAACTAGTGGGTTTTCCCTCCATTTTCACCCATTTTGATCCTTTTGAAGGCCAAATCTAGGGATCAAGAGATCTCCTTTGTCCATGATCCAATCTGGCTTCCATTCGTAATGTTGGATGTGCAATGATATGTAATCGAGTCCTATTTATCCATTCCTCTTCTCTCTTTCTATCAACTTAGATTTCACCATGTGAGCGTTTTCACTTTTTTTAGATGTACTTCGATCTGAGGAAAATAAAGGGCTGATACCAGAGGATAAGGATCGTACAACCCTAAGGTGGGTGGTCTATATCTTATCCCTAAAGTTCATTGATTTTGGAATGTTCTTGTGGGGACCACCGGTTTCGTTGGAGGCCGTTTCATAAATTTATACACCATGATTATACTTTTTAGAATCACATGGTTATGATATTTCCAAATATGTGATTATTTGTTAGCAGTTACACCGAGAAATTAATCCACCTCAAGTTGAAGGTTATTCCATAGTTGGGTTTTTAGTGTTTCAGCACATTTGAGCCCCTGTTCGGGTGTTCCTTTGCTTGAACTTCCTAAACTTGATCCTTTCCAATAATAAATAGATTTGTATTGATGAGAATTGGATAATTTCATGCTCTATGTATTCTCACCACATGACCCTCCTAAGGTAAGTGCTTCCAAATTGATTATTAAATGCGAAATGGGAAGTGGAAAGTATACTAAGTATATAACTTGGCCTTAAAAAATGAGATTGAATAAAGGTTAATTGTTCATAACACCCCTTAAATATTAATGTAAGTTAGAAAAGTGAACTTCAATAATTGATTATGCCTTAATGGTTAATAAATACTTCATTAAATGGTTGCATTACTACTTGGACTATCCATGCTAATGGAAGACAGGGCCTGGACCAATAAATTAATGGTTTCAACTCTACTTACCAATCCACACTAATGGAAGGAAAGACTTTAACCAAATGAATTATTACATGATTTAAATATCAAATAGGAAGGGATTGACTCGATCTCACCTTAGATTCTGAGAGGATAATACCTTGGGTCTCGGGAACCCCATTCCGATTCAAGGATGTAGTTTTCTTAGGTTGATACTGACCTAGACTCCGATTAATATCTATTCTTTAGATTCTCGGTATACTATGGTAGGATCCTTTTCATTATTAGAGGATAACTCAGATACACCCCTTGGATCCATCCTTGACTAGTAGGTTCCATGGTGAAAGCCCATAGGGCCCTGTCTTTTCTTAGTCCCATTTTACCTTGGTCGATCACCTTGGACTCGGTAGGCTTCTTATTGTGGAATTCCTTGGATTAAGATCCTTGGATTACAATTTTACCCCTTATCCAGATTCAGATACTACTGGGTTAGTGTTCCATGAGATTTATGTTACCTTGGTTATTTCCCTGGAACTCCCTCACTGGATATCATTGTTAGGTTTCCTTGTTACATCTTGGGACTTTCACTACTTATACTATCATGAGGTGATGCCCGTGATAGCTATGCCTCACGTGACCTATTAACATTAAATGGAAATTACTTAATTAATGAACATGTCACTTGTTTGGACACCAGCCGAGGGATAAAGAAGGTACTTGGGTGTTTAGTTTAATTGTACTTCTTTATTTACTTTATATATGCATTCCTACATAGTTTTATATTCCTTTACATGAGTTGGATGTTATTTACACCATTGGGGGTGGCCCACTGAGATTTTTCTCACACCCTCACCGGGTGCAATTTAGTACCCAAAGTAGATTACATGGTTGTAGGTATAAACAATGGTAAGAATACAACTTCTAGTACTTGATTGCGTGCTGTTAGGATGGATCTTGACAGCTGATGAGAAAGTTGGATCTCGGGATGCTTGGAGTAGTTTTTTTATTTTACTTTTTTGGAACTATTATGTCTATTGTCCTATATTTATGTTTTGCAGTTTTATAGTGACATGACATTACATCATCATTGATCCAATTGCTACAATTATTAATATTCTTGTTTATCTATTACATCAGTGCACTTCCACTGATTATTTCTATAATTTATATTGTGTTTTCTATTTACTATTCCTTTATTTATATTCCTTCCTCCATGTTACTCTATACTAATGAGGTCATTGTATTCCCATGGAGGCACCCTAGGCCCTTGCTTCTAGTCCACATCCTATGATATTTGGGAAGATGCCCTTAAGGCCATGTGGCCCACAGGGCTCAGGCACCTGTTTAGTGGCATCTGGTTCTAGGACGTCAGAGTGACCACCATTAGAAGGATTTCTAGAGGTACTATAACATGTACTATGCCGGTACTATAGGAATCTAGCAATGATGGTGAAATAATATGTATTGTAGCATGCTGGTACAATGATAACACTTTTTAAATAAGGATATTTGAGACAAAAGTTGGGTCTTTGGGCCATGTAATGTTCTTTCAAGCCACAAGGTATTTGATACATAAAATTTTAATTTTCAAAGTAGCATGCAAGAAATGCGACAATACTATTTACATAAGGGGCCTTTGGAAAAAATAATGGGTCATTAATCCATCTAATTATCTTTAAATCCAAAATGAATTTGATACATCGGATTGGAATTTTCCTTGTAGGTGCATGCTAATTGTTGTGGGTAGAGATGAGCCTTGACCTACTAGGGTGCTAAAGTATGTGCATTGTTTGTGGTTTGTAATCTCCTAAACCAAGTAAAAATTATAATACTTATAAATTTATTATAATATCATGATAATAATATTATTTTATAATATTAATAATACATTTATCAAAATATTAATTCAATTATTATAATACATTTAATATAATATTAATATATTTATTAATAAATTTATTATAATGTCAATACAATTATCTTAATATTAGAACATTGATTAATACAATCAATATAGTTAATACTATATATCCATATTTATTATCTTTGTAAATATTTCATATTTCGTATTTATTCATTTTTATTATAAAGTAAAATTTTCATTTTTAATTTATTATAACATTAATATATTTAATCATAAATTTTATTTAAATATTAATACACATATAAATACTTTTAGTAAGAAAATATAATATTATTTTTTATAATATTAATGATATACTTAACAAAATATTAATGCATTTTACATAATATTAATACAATTATTATAATATTAATACATTATCATAATATTAACACATTTATTGATATATTTGATATATTTAATATTATTTATTATTTTTATTATTTTTTACTTTTTCCATTTTAATATATATTATAATTTAGTTTTTAATATTCATTTTTATATAATTCATAGTTAATTATAATTTTTAAATTAAAAATTTCACTCATATTTATGAGCGAAAAATTTAGTACCTCAATTTTTTTGATGGATTGGTTGTCAAAACCGAAGGTATGTTGATCAATACATGGTTTTGATTGATATGAAACAAATGTTTTTATTTTTTGGTTGTTCTTATAATCTTCTTGAATCTTGTTCACACTATATTCACTCGTTTCCCTTAAAATTATCTACACTGCATTAATGAACTCCTGGTTAAAATTGTTTTGGTATCCCTATACCTTCAAGATCAACCAGCCACAAACACCTCTCTCTCTCTCTCTTATTTCAAATACTTAAAGTGATCATTGTCTCCAACTTCCCCTATCAGTATGACTTCCACCGACTCCATCTTACATGATTTACCTTTACATGGTTGGCCTTGATCATTAAGTTATGTAATATCTTTCATTATTTGGTAGTAGAACCACATACACTATTAAATTTTGATACAACTACACATATCCATTCCATCATCTCCTTGATCCTCACACTTTTCAAGAAAAATCCCTTGATTTGGAGCCTCTTCCATTCACCACTCTTTGGTAGTGCATCTCACATCATCTATCAACTTCAAAGGAAAGTGGTAGAATCATATTAATAAAATTAATAACTAAAAAAAGATAATGATATATTTGATTATATATAATATCAACATAAGAAGTTTTTATGGATTATTGTTTTTTATTATAAATATATTTGAAGCATTTAGTTTTTATAAGTTGATAATATATACCCTTGTGTTCTTATGTATAATTATGTTTCATTAATAACTTAATATTTATTTTATTCAAATATTTTAAAATATTCTATAATGGAAATGTTTATGTGATTGATTTTTTTTATAATTATTCAATGTTTTCAATTGGTTTTATAAATGAGTGCTTATAATTTTTTGTGTGTGTTTAATTTTCATACTTTTAAAAAATATTTATCTTCAATATTAGAAATTAAAGTCAAAATATTTTTTAAATTCTTTATGAAATGGTTTTAAGCAACAGTATCAATATGAAAACTCATGAATTTTACCTATATTTTTAGTTATGTTATAGAAATATTTTTAAAAGTAAGGTAAAGTAGTTTTTATAAAAGTTATGCTTTGTTTGGATAATATGAATTTAGATATGATTTTATTTAATGCTGTGTAATATTTAAATTATTTTGTTTTTGTCGAATAAATAGGGGTTTTTTATTATATTTCCTTGATATTAGATATGATTTTAGAAACCATTTTGTATTTATTATTTAAAAATATTTCATCTTGATTCTTTGTTGTATAATACCTTGTTTAGTTGGATCTTTGTTTGTTTTGAGATTGTTAATATTGACTATTCATGATAATGTATTCAATTACATGATGTATTTGAAATAAAAACCAATAAAACAATTTTCCATAAAAGAAATTATGATATGCTACCATGAAATCAAACTATAATATTTTAAAATGAATTATATAATATAGGCATGATATATTTACACATGAAATATGTTCACACACACATACATAATTACATATTTACACCAAAATATTTAATTTTCTTACAAATATATAAATATTTAAATACATTATATGAATAAATTAAGTGATTTTTTAATATATGGCTATTTTGTAACTAAAAAGGATGAATATGTATCGAAAATGGATGGATTCAAATAATATGAAAAAAGTGTATAGAGATTATGCTAAAGAGTTCACCATGTTTGCAATAGAGAGTGCATATTAACATTATCAAATCATTTTTTGTATGTTTAAATTTTTGTTATTAAAGTATAATTTTTCAAGGGGAGTTAGAATAATATATGATCTATTACAGAATAAATAAAAGTTATAAATGTTTGGCTGAACATGAATAATAACCAAATATATATTGTGACTAAGACAATACGGTGATATATGGATGGTCTAATTTAATCAAAAATGTAAAAGATGATAGAGATGTTACTTAAGAAATGAAATTCACAATTGAAGATGAACTTCGTGATTGTCCAATGAAATTTAAGAATTTCAAAAGAGATGAAAAGAAACAATTTATGCCAATTATACCAAATAAATTTATGACTATATTGGTAAATTATAACTCACTAATTTGGTTACACATGATGATAAAATACATTATTCTGTCTTTTATTATATCAGGTTCAAAACGATTAGGTAATGATATTGATCTTTATTTGGATTCATTGATCAATTATTTTAAATTATCTGAGATTTAGGTGTTATGTTGTATGATTTTCATAAAAATGAATATTTCACATTGATAACTATATTATAGAAAACACTAAATAACTTCCATACTTGTGGAAACAAGTGATGATATAACATCAAAGGATTTTTATGTCTTCCCATTTGTGAATAATTTACACACTTATTTAGGCTTAATCATTAATTAAAGATTATATTTCTAGGATATCAAAAACATTTACCATGATGAAAGAAATTATGATATTAGACAAAATTAATTGATGAGAATTAAAAATAAGGTACAACACCATCCCTACAAATATAAGGTAAAGTGTTTGACAAAGTAAAGGATATTGGAATCATTTTTGGTTAACCCATTTTAAAAAACTAGATAAAAAAAGGTTATAAAATGAGACCAATTTTATATGAATTACTGTACTAGAATTTTTTTTACATCAAACATTTTCTTTATTTCATGTACATAGAAAAAAATTATTTTATAACACATTACAAAATGAACCTAGAAAAATAATAAATAACATTAAGGATAATTTTTATTGTCAGTCATTCCCTAGAGATAAATTCTATAAAATTTAGGATTACCTATATTCATTGTGTTTGAATATCAATGATGAACTTAAAACATCATGACAGTTTTTCTACATGACATAGAATATGGTAATTTCAAATGGGAAAATGTTTCACTAAAAGGTCAGAGTAGCTACCTTCTATAATGAGAACATAGAAGTGCATTGACTATATTATTATATATATTTTATATAGATGGAAGATATCATTTTATGAGATGAAAATGATATAAGAAATTAATGTTGGATACCCATAGGACATTTATACTTTTTTCACATGGTGTATGCCCATGAAACTTTTCTGAAGAGGAGATTATGAGAAGAAACCTCACCAATAGGTAAAAAACATTCATATATTTCGTTGAATGCACTAATGTTAAAACATTTCTAACGGTACATAAATATTATAATTTTTATTAATGAATATCATGTGTTATGAACATTAATTCATTGATGAAAACCATGATGACATATTCCTGCAAGAAAGTAGGATATGTTGGGTGTGTCATAATTAATATTTCATTTATGAATTATAAAATAATTTATTTTTCCCCTCCCAGTTTAGTATAGGATGATATGTCAATCCCTTTTATAGAAATAGAACTTCCCAATTTTGTCAATGGTCATGACATTATGTCATCATGTTTGTTTCTAAAAATTCAAAGAAGGGGATATCGAGAGTACTGGTTTATGACACTGTCTTACAACCTTCTTGATTAGAGATATCAGGATAAGAAGACTATTTTACACAGTTAAGATATTTATGTGGTTTCATATAGTTGTGACATTAATATCTTTCTCTATGGGTACATTATTGGGTTTCTAGATGATAAACATTGTCTTTCGGTGGTTTCGCCTAATGCCATTGATAAAGGGCCGCAAAGAGTCACACACTATGTGTATCAAAACCATAGTTAAATTCTATATTGATTTAACATGGTTGATAAATATTATCCTATACATAGTTTAATAATTATTCATGTTTGTTTAATCACATATATTCAGTCACTAGTTATTCATGATAATATTTGTGGGAAATTATTCAATAAATATTTATTTTTAATTTTTGTGAATATAATAATTATTTATTTATTGGTGAATAATGAAGCATTATTTTGCTATTTAAATAAATTTTTATAATTCAAGGATCGATAAATATTTTATAGGATTTATGGTTCGAGTTTAATTTTTTTGGTGAGAGATAACATATTTAATATTTTTAAATAAATAAATATTTATTTATTTGAGAAAATAATATTTTCTATTTCTATATTTAGCACATGTCATGTAAATAATAATAATAATAATAATATTATTATTATTGATAAATGGGGTTTATCATGAATTAATAGAATCATATGAGACTATGTATAATTATTATTCTCTATCACCGGCTCTATCTAAACCTGGAAATGACATTCTCTGAAGGGATAATTCATTCTAATCATTGATGTACGCAATTAATCATATATAATTTTCTAAATCCCTAGATATATTATCTCTATGAATTCTCTCAATAACGGATGGTGATCCTCCTCTACCCACTCTTGATTTTACAGTGAAAAATTTGAGTCGTTCAACCCAATGTGATTCTCTTGGAGATAAGCGTCGAATGAAGAAAGCATTTGGATCTTCAATGCAAGCACCCAAATATTTAAACAATGACATTCTGAGTTTTTTTGTTCATGTGTGGATCAAATTTAGAGAGAATCTACTATTGATTACATTTATTTAATGGTTATATGATATGAAGATATCATTAGATTAATCAATGAATAAAAAATTTCCAACTACGGTAATTGTTTTTCCAAATAAAATAATTTTAAATTATATATGATGATATGATATTCTTGGTTCCATTGGAATATTCTATTAATCAAAAACTTAATTTAATTATTCATTAAATTTTTCGTCAGGTAAATATTGGATAATTCTTTAATTACAAAAAAAATTCAATTCAGCTATGGACCAAAGGTTCTTACACTACACGTAAACCATTCATGTTGTATCATAGTGGTCATTTAATTAATTTATAATTATTTATTAATTATTGAATGATGATATGTTTTTTTGTTATTTTTTTCTTGATTATTCATTAATTAAATCCTATCATATAAATATTTTATTTGATTACTTCTTTCTTGATCATATAACCAAGGCCTAGGTAAATTTATATGAAGATAATTTTAAGACTCCATCAAGCGGTGCTAGTAGTTTTGGTCGAATAACATAGGTTCCATAAATGTGTGGACCATTGGTTCTTTCCATGTACCCATGTTTATTTGACAAGGATAAACTATCAGATATCAAGGCCATCATGGAATAAGTACATGAAAACTAAATTAAATGCACAATTTGTGTTTACTGACTAGGATATCACAAAAAAAGTAGTAAAAGATAGTTTGTGACCAATATACAAGTTGTATATTCAGTGATTTTTCATGGTCGAAAAATCATAGTAAAATTTTCATCATTTAATAAATTAATTTTTTATAATTTGATCCTTTGAATATTTATATATATCTCTATATTTTTCGCCGGAGTTGGCTTATATTTTCGGGTGTCTTAGGAGCCCATAAATAATATATTTGAAATAATAAAAATATTTAAGCACGCACATAAATATTTTTTAAGATTAATTTTCTCCCACATTCTAGAGTCTTAGATGGAAAATCTGAATCCATGGTTGATTTTAGAATATGGGGTTTACCCTAAACACAAAATATGGTCTTTCGGCATCTAATATTCCATATAAGGAAGTCATTGGATGTGAGTTAAATAAATTAAAAGGATAATTTATTTAATTTATTAAATGAATAACCTATACCTCTACTATTTAAATACAATATTATGAAAAATATCCATGGTCATATATATAACCCTGGGAGATTAGAGAAGTGGATGAAATCCACCATTGGTGTTGATAAACTTGGGATCATGGATCAATGTGAATGAGTTTAGAAGATTGATAGGATATCACGACCCACCTCTACCAAGATGAGGGAAGGGACAACAAACCACCAGACCCTTCCTTCATCAAGTTGAAGGAGAGACAATGACCCCCGATTCCCACCTTCAATAGGCCCCGGAGTGGTGACAATCACCAAGGATATAGAATCACATATAATATAGAATGAATTAACCTTTTTATAGAAAAATATTGAAATATAATATGGTAAATCTAAAACAAATAAAAATACAAAATTTAAAAGAAAAGTTAAAAACCCTTTTCCCACATGCGTGTTCAAACAATGTGCTTCAAGGTATAAGAAAACACTAACGAGAAGTACCAAAATAAAGAAAAGCAGCAAAAAAGACTATCCAAATGCCCATGCTAGTAAGGCTTGGTACAGTCTTAAAAGTCCTCCTAGAAACCTCAAAGCAGTTTTATATAAGTAGGGTGAGTACACATGTATACTTAGTAAGGAAAACCAAAATCTCTCATGCACAAGTGGGGAGATTTTATAATTTCCTATGAGAAATAGATATAACCAAAGAACCTAGACAGGAAACCATACACCCAGCATCACCAAGGCACACTCCCCAAATAACAAAAGTCTGTTAACGTAATAGTAATAGCACGTCGATATTTGGGTACCCTACAACACTTTACCACTATTTATTTAGCACATCCTACGCATCAAACCTCCCCCATATGTCCCACTGCAGTCCCAATACCGCCCCAACGATAACCTTATGGGCCACCACAACCACCCATCAAGCTCGAAAACACATGTTCCACAACAACCACACATAACCATGCCTAGATACACCTAGGACACAATAACCACACGTAACCACACTCACAAACACTTAAGCCACAACAACCACTACGATTCCCGAAGACACCTGGGCCTCATCCCGAAGACACTTGGGAGACTAAACTGCCCGCACACACATGGGCCAACCACCAAAACACACCCCGCACAAAGAGTCTTGGTCCATAATGAACCTTAGGCCATCACAACCTACCCAAAGTTTCATGGGATACATGGGAGAGGGATAAGAAAGGAGCTGATAACTATCCACTCAGAGGAATATTGGGAAAAATACCCTCCCCCAGGAAATGGGGGTGTTCATCACTAAGTAATAAACATGGGTGGGGTGCGTACATGAAACAAAAGAACTAAATATTATACATATAGGTAAAAAAGAACTCATCCCAACTTAAGGGTTCCAAAACCATCCCATATATAAATGATCTCGTTACTATTCCAATATGCACAAATACACAATAGCCATAACCCGAGCATAACCCATTTCTGGGAAAAAATCACCATTCATCATGTTCAAGTGATTCCATTTAAATTATCCTTCACTACCGGGAAACTAGCAGGCATAGATACAAGCCAAGACAACAACATTAGGGAATAAAATAAGTAGTAATTTAAGCATTCACACTCGGTTCACTTGTAAAGTCAAAATAACAAAAGGGATCTATGATATCCATCAATTTAATGGAACTAATTGAAGCCCAAACATAAAACCCCACACGACCTCAAATTCACAAACCATCAACTAAATAATAGGGGAAAACATTCCCATCCACATCACCGCACAAGCATCAAGTAGAACAACCATGCTTATTAGCAGAACAGAGGAAGGGAGTTTCTAGATTTAACCACACCATTTATCAAATTCCTTATTTCTGTTTGATTAACCGGGGTGATCACACAAGGATTAATATTCATTTGGAAACTTTTTTATCGACCAAATTTATGTAATTAACCTGTTTCCATGTTACATCCATTCAATCACAAGATTATCCAAAAAAAAACACATCTTTATTAGTGTGCACCAAAGGACCACCAACGACCACGATTTTTAGTGCACATACACCCATACAATTTACAACATAAAAATAAAGGCAAGAATAATACAAATATATCATTATCAATTACACCCATTCATTCTTTAGAGTCCATTTATTATCTTCATTAATTTTTTAGTTTTTTCCAACTCCTGAGGGAATCATTATCACACCCACCCCGCATGATACATAGTAAAGAGAGGCGAAGGAAAACCATACTTGGATGATCAATGATCAATGTTTCATCCTAGTGCTAAGAACTGAGGTTGAGTGACTTGTAGAGGAAGAACTCCAAGGACTCCAAGGATAAGAGGGAAGGGTTCCAACATGAGCGCATGATTCTTCTCTGAAAGAGGTACTCCATGCGCACCAAGGAAAAGAAAGGGACAAAGGAAGAAGAAAAAATCCATGTGATAAAAGGATAGATCCTGGAGTTACAAGATATGAAATATCAAATGGCATAAAAGGTGGATCATGGTTTCACAACACAGTTGGGTGGTTACACACAATGGAATTAATTTTTATTTAATGATTATCCTGGGAGATGGCAGAGAAAATTGTTGTGAGTTAATAGATATCCTTTAAATGAAGAAAACACTTAAGAGGTGCAAAACTGGAAATGCGCCAAAGGTTTTACACGGGGTCTCTCTATATTTAGAGGATTTAATATACCATTTATGGGCTTAAACGACCATAAACAACTTTAAAAGAGGTAAAAAACTTAAAAGAGGTGTTACTAGAAAACTAGGGGAAAGAACCCCAATACTCCATGGTGGCACTATTCAGGTGCGGCACCGATTGGTGAGACCGATCAGTGACACACCAATCGGTTAGACCGATCTGTGACACACCGATCGGTTAGACTGATCAGTGACACACCAATTGGTGAGACCTATCCGTGACACACCAATCGGTAAGATCGATCGGTGAAACACCAATCGGTAAGACCGATATGTGACACACTAATCCATGAGACCGATCAGTGGAACAATGATCAATGAGACCGATCAGTGCCACATAGATCAGTGAGACTGATTAGTGGCACCGATCAGTGGCATCAATGGGTGACACCATAGGGACACCCTTCCACCAACACTGATGCCCTCCTGACTCACCGATGGGGTCCAAGACACCCCAAACACCATAATTTAACAAAGTAAAGGTCAAGGAGGGTCTGGGAAATTACATCAGATACCTCTCAAACTATTCTCTCCCTCGAGAATCAAGACTATACCCAAATATTGAAAGGGTTCCGAACAACCACCTCGTAAGATACCTATGAGGGACAAAACCACCCTAGAGTTGTTTGAAATCTGGAAAAAACCTTGACACCTTTGAACACCCCTCCCACATCTATCTCCTAAAAAACCACAGATAAACCACCGCTCTTCTTCCCCAAGTAACCACAAAAAACATGTAATGGTCACACTGTCTGGACATATAGATTAGGGAGTCCCTTCATCCATGTCAATATACTATCCTCTTTGGGCAATATTGACTCACCCACATAGGTTTAATCACATCCACCATAACGCATCTCAATTAGGGATTAGGTCCACCCATCCCCATAGTTAGGTATTTTCTCACAGAATCAGAGAACAAGGGAAACAACCCATATCATAGTTAAAAAGGTCAGGTAATACATCACAATAAAGTACAAGGAAAACACAAGATCAAAACCCCAAAAATATCTGGGTACTGGGCATGCATTTGTGCCTCCCTTTCTTAGGTTCTCTCCTCGAGGCCACCATACCTACATAACACACAAAACAAGGGAATGATTTTTCTATGAAGAAACTTCTCCTCAAGATCCTCGATCCTCATTGGTCACTCCAAGAAAGTTGCATCATCCTAGATATCCATATATCCTCATTCATGGACATATGAATCATTGTGTAGATACTGACATAGTTGAGACACATGGAATACATCCTGGACTGTCAGTAGTGGTGGTGGTAGTGCCCACTGATAAGCCACTTCACCAACCCATTGCAACAGCTCGAAGGGTCCGATGAATCTGGGATAAATATTACTCCCCCTACTGAACCTCTGTTGACCACGCCTTGGGAAAACCATTAAGAAAACATGGTCCCCAACCTAAAACTCCAAGGGTCTCCTCCTATGATTGGAATACGAATTTTTTCAATCCTAGGTTGCTTTTATCCTCTCACACAAAAGATGAACCTTCTACATCATGCTCTGTAGTACCTCTAGCCCAAGAAAACCTGCCTCCCCAACCTCGGTCCAGTACATAGGCAAACAACACATCCTCCCATACATGGCTTCAAACAGTCCCATTCCAATGGTAGAGTGATAGATATTTTTTTAGGAAAAATCTACCAGAGGAAAGTGTAGTACCCGTGATCCTATGAAGTCCAGAACGAATGCCCGTAGTTTATCTTCCAACGTCTATATGGTCCACTCTTTTTTCCCATTAGTCTGAGGGTGGAATGAAGTGCTAAGGCATAGATGGGTGCCAAAATAATGTTATAATTACTTCCAGACTTGTGAGGTAAACCATGTATCCTGACATGTGACTATGGACCTCAAAACCCCATGAAACCATACCACCTCATCCAAATACCTCTGTGATAAGGAATCCACCGAAATCAACTCCTTGATTTCCAGGAAGTAAGTTGATTTCATCAGTCCATCCACCACTACCCAGATTGCATCACAACCTCATTGAACCTTGGGTTGTCCTGTGATGAAATACATTATTATGTCATCCCAATTCCACTCAGGAATATCTAAAGACTACAACAGACTTCCTGGGATGCAGTGTTAAGCCTTTACCTACTGACACATGAGGCACTTTGCAACAAACTTCACTAATTCTCGCTTCACCACAGACCAACAAAACTGACCCTCAAGATCTGATACATCCTGGAAACTCCTAGGTGTACCACCAGGGGTGAGTTATGAATCTCACAGAGAAATCCCTCACGCATCCTCTCGGGTATAAACAACATTCCATGAAAAATCATCCAATTCTGATCATCCACTGACCACCCTTCCAGAGAATTTCCCTAGTGAACCCTATCACGCATCACTTAAGCCTCTAATTCCCCCACTGAGACTCCTCAAATTGTCATACCAAGGAAGAATACACAGTCATCTGTAATAGATAACCTATACCATCCTCCACTCTCATGCTCAGATGTAAGGTATCCAACTCCTCCATTTCTTTCCAAGAATCCCCAGATTCTTGAGCAGCTTCCTTCTGCGACTTTCAACTCAAGTAATCATCCACAAAGTTCCCCTTACATTAAATATAAGAGATATTAAAGTCATAGTCCCGAATAAACTCCATCCACCTCTACTTCCTCAAGTTCAGGTCTCACTTGGAGAAGACATACCTCAATCTATTGTGATATGTGAAGACCATGAAGTGTTCCCTAACGAGGTAATGCTGCCAAAAATTAAGAACGAACACTAATGTTTCAAGCTCTAGGTCATGGGTGTCATAGTTACATTTGGGAGGACATAGCTTCCTATCCCCATAAGAGGTCACTCCCTACTGCTGCATCATCACACATCCCAATCCTAGACCTGAAGCATCATAGAACACTTCAAACATTACCCCTTCCTCTGGAAACCTTAGCATTGGAGAACTAACCATCTTCCCCTTCAAATAAACGATGGATACCTGGAACTAATCACTCTAAATGAAAACCTAGTCTTTCTTGGTCATGGTTATCAAAGGTGCTGCAACTTAAGAGAAGTCAGGAACAAACCTCCAGTAGTAACATACATGACCTAGGAAACTACGAACCTATGCCACATTCATGGGTGCTTCCCAAGAAACAACCACTTAGACCTTCAAAGGCTTCACTGATATTCCATAATGGGACCCCACATATCTAAGTAGGATCACCTCTTATGTCAAGAACATTCACTTAGAAAAATTACCATAGATATGGTGGTGTCGAAGGACCTCTAAAACCATCCTTCAATGCTTAGTGTGATCCTCCTTTGATCTTGAGTAGATCAGCATGTCATTGATAAAAACAACTACAAATCAGTCTAGATCTTCATGGAAGAAAGAGTTCATGATCCCCATGAACACAACTGGTGCGTTCTTAACTCCGAACGAAAATAACACAAACTCAAAGTGCCCATATCTGCACCTGAAAGTAGTCTTCGAGATATCACCCTCCTTCACCCTCAACTAGTGATATCCTGAATGCATGTTGACATTAGAGAACCAAACATCCCCCTTCAACTGGTCAAAAAGGTCGTTGATCCTTGGGAGGGGGTAATGGTTCTTGACCATCCCATGATTTAGTGTTCAGTAGTCTATACATATCCTAAGACCACTATCTTCCTTATTTGAGAACAAGACTAGAGAACCCCATGGTGACGTGCTCAGTCGAATAAACACTTCTTCATCAGGTCATGAACATGGATCCGTAACTCCTGCAACTCAGAAGGTTCCATCTGATAAGAAAAAATCAAAATCGGACGGGCACCGAGTTGTAAGTCTATCCCGAACTCAAAATCACGTCAAGGGGGTAGAGTCCCCACCTCTCTTGGGAAGACGTCCAATAAATCACTGATGATACATGGGACTTCCACCATCTCTATGTCTTCCGACTCTACTGACAACTCAGATAACATGGAAAGAAGGGATTCCACTTCGCCGGATACCCTACTGGAAACCCTGCTTGCCAACAAAAGTTACATGCTAAATTCCTGTATCTGAAAAGTCAACCCTTCTAAAAAATCAGTAGATAATGGAACACATATAGAACAACCATTCGAGGCCTAAAATGACATCATATGGCTAAATATGTAGTGAAAGAAGGTCCCCACTGGACTGATGAGGCCCTAATATCAGTCTGCATCCTCGAAAAATGTAAGACAAGATGGTCTAACCTTCGACTGGAATTCTAAATACCAAAGGAATAGGAATTCCCTTAGTATCTAAACCCAGATCATGGGATATAATAGTTGTAACTAAGGAGGGTGAAGCTCCTGAATCAAACAAGGATGAAGCAACAATACTAAAAAAGCATATCGTACCTCGAATAACAAGTGGCCTTGGTAGAACTAATGCCTCTCTGGTGTGCAACTCCCCATACCCAGCTCCCATACCCCTCATCTTTCGGCTCCCTCCCTGACCACGTCCTAGTCAAGGTCCCTGAGGAGCGCCTGGAGGTCGGACTCCTCCTACAACATCTCCTCTCGAAGGAGTGGGAGCTCTCTATCCCTACTACTACTAAAGGGATCCGGCTATGAACTCCTACTACTAAGGTGGGCGCTGAACCTTCCCAACATCAGTTTACTACACTAGGTCTGGGAACTGATTCTGAAGCTGCCCATGGCTACCATAGATTTATCAACTCGGTCCCAAGCTCATGGAGAAAGGGAGATGACTAGGATATCGAAACTGGAACTGCTGGGGCCTGCTCCCCATCAGCCGAAACTTGGATGAACATAAGGCTGGAGGCCTGATGCTAATGACCTTCCCCTTAGACAAGCTCAACCAGATCCCCTCTTGTGGCACACCTCCTAGAATGTGAATCCTCTCTACCACTTAAGAATTCTTATGAACCTCCAAGTATGATGGTAGAGTGAATGGAGTAACAATGTTCTGCAAGGAAGGTTAGAGTGCCTCCTCTAAGCGCCTTGCCCGCAATTCCCCATTCGGGAAGAGGCCTGGAGAGAAGTGAAGAAGATTTTTGAACTTTATCCCCAACCCCCTTACTAATATACTCCCCTTTTGAAGGGATAATATGTCTTTCCTCTTCTCATCCTTCATTGTAGAAGAGAGGAATTCTGCCTAGAACTCACTATCGAAGTCGGTCCACAAAACCTCAACTTCCATCTTCTACCCGAGATAGAGAATCCACCACTGACGTGCCACTCCCTGCATCTGGATCACACCTAGGGGAACCCAGTACTCAGCTGGATCCCAGATCAATCTGAAAGTAATCACTAGATTCTCTAGCCAGCCCTCTGCCTCCATGTCTGAAACACTACCCTTGTACTTTTCGAGGGTCTACCGCTGAAAGTCATGAAGCGTCCTCTACCACTGGTCATCCTCCTCCTCTCGATCAGATGTATTATAGTCATCCAAACCATCCTCCTGGGTCTCAATCTCTCTCAATACTCATGGACTTCATTCAGTTTCCATAGATGGAAGGTAAACAAGGAATTCTAAACCCGAATACTATAGAAGATCCCTTTTAAATTTTTGTTTAAAAAATTTATTTATTTTGAATACCTAAAACAACCAAGACACTTAAGAACACAAGTAATTATGATGCATTTAACCTTACTAGGGTCTATACCCTATAAACAGTGTAGCCTCACTTGGTCATTTGGTAGGCCTGGAGTTCTTGCATCGAATCATGGGGGGCCCTAAAATCTCGTGTCCTAGCCAGTCCTCTCTAGACTATTTCATGCTCCATGATTGGATAACACTGTTTCCCTACCATACCATGAAATAATAACTATTTCTAACCCTGAACTCCATCATATCTCTCAACCATCACCTTTGATACAATTCTATTATGACTCGCCTTCACCAAGATGATGGAAGGGACAACAAACTACCAGACTCTTCCTTCTTCAAGTTGAAGGAGAGATAATGACCCCCCATGTCTCACCTTCAATAGGCCCTAGAGTGGAAAATAGCACCAAGGATATATAATCACACATAATATGGAAGGAATTTAAATTTTTATAGAAAAACATTAGGAGATAAGATGGTAAATCTCAAACAAATCCAAATATAGAAGGTAAAAGTAAATCCAAAAATCCTTTTTCCATAAGCATGTGCAAATAATGTTCTATAAGGTACATGAAAACTCAAAAGGGAAGTGCCAAAATAAAGAAAAGAAGCAACAAAGACTTTCCTGATGCCCAAGCCAGTAAGGTCCGACATAGTCCAGAAAGTCCTCCTGGAAACCTGAAAGTAGTTTTATATATATAGGGTGAGTAAATTGGTATAATCAGTAGGGAAAAACAAAAGATCTCATGAAAAAGTGTCGAGGCATTCTAATACCACATGATAAAAATATATAACCAATGCACCTAGAAAGGAAACTATCCACCCAACCTCACCAAGGAACACTCCCCAAATAACGCAAGTCAGGTAAAGTTATAGTAATATCACATCAATATTTGGGTTCCCCACACCACTTTACCACTAGTTATTTAGAGTATCCTTTGCATCAAACATCCCCCATAAGTCCCACTACAGTCCCACATCCACCCAATGACAACTTTATGGGCCACCACAACCACGCATCCCACCTGCAGACACCTGGGCCACAAAAACCACACATAACCACCCCCAGAGACACCTAGGAAATGACAACCACAAGCAACCATGCTCAGAGAAACTTGGGCCACAACAACCACTACCACACCCAAAGACACTTATGCCTCATCCCAAAGACACTTGAGAAACTAACCTACCCGCACACACCTGGTCCAACCACCACAACACACCGTGTCCAAAGATTCTTGGTCCCTAATGAACCTTATGCTATCACATCCTGCCCGAAGAGTCTTTGGATGCCTGGGAGAGGGATACAAAAGGTGCTAATTACTATTCACTCTTAAGAATATTGGAAAAAACACCCCCATGAAATGGGGGTGTTCGGCACTAAGTGATCAATATGGGAGGGGTGCATATAAGGAACACAAGAACTAAATATTATACATATAGGTGAACAAGCACTCATCCCAACATAAGGGTTCCAAAACCAGCCTATACACAAACACTCTCATTATTATTACTACATGCACAAATACAAAACAACCAAAACCCAAGCACAACCCATTTCTAGGAAACAATCCCCCCTTATCATGTTTTTGTGATTCCATTTAAATAATCCTTCACTACAGTGAAAATAACAGGCATAGCCACAATCCAAGACAACAACTGTAGGGAATACAACTAAGCAGTAATTTAAGCATTCACACCCAGTTCTCTTGTAAAGTCACAATAAAAAAGGGATCCATGAGATCTCTCTAAGTATTGGAACCAAACCAAGCCCCAACATACGACCCCACTTAGCCTTAGATTCAAAAACCATCAACTAAAGAACAAGGGATCCCATCCCTATCGATGTCACTCCACAAGCATCATGCAGAACAACCATGCTTATTAGCAGAACAGATAATGAGAGTTACAAATTTATCCAAACCATTTATCAAGTTTTTTCTCTTCATTTGATTAACTGGGGTTATCAGACATGGATTTTTATTCATTGGGAATCCATTTTATCGACCAACATTACATAATTTACAATTTTCAATGTTATGGACATTCAATCAAATGATTATCCAGAAAAAATAGTGCTTTATTAGTGTGCCTGAAATAACCACCAACAACCATGATTTTTAGTGGAAATACGCCCATACAATTTACAAAATAAAAAAAAACTCAATAAGAATACAAAAAAAACATCATTAATCACACCCCTTCATTATTTATAGTCAGTTTATTTTTTTAATGTTTTGGATTCGTCCACGTCTTGAGGGAAACATTATCACACCCTCCCCTCATGATAAAAAGTAAAGTGAGATGAAGGAAAACCCTACTTGGATGATAAATGATCGATGTTTTCTCCTCATGCTAAGAATTGGGATTTTATGACTTGTAGATGAAGAACTCCAAGGACACCAAGGCTGAGTGGGAAGGGCTCCAGTAAGGGTGCATTATTCATCTCCAAAAGAGATACTCCAAGGGAACCAAGGAAAAGAAAGGGACAAAGGAAGAATAATTCTCAGTGTGAGAAAAGGCTAGATCCTAGAGTTACAAGACATGAAATCTCAAATGTCTTAAAAGATGGATCATGGTTTTACCATGTGGTTGGGTGGTTACACATGATGGAATTAATTGTTATTTAATAATTATCCTAGGAGATAGTGGAGATAACAGCTGTGAGTTAATAGATATATTTTAAATGGAGAAAGCACTTAAGAGGGTATAAACTGGAAAAACGCCAAATGTGTGACATGGGGTCACTCAACCGTTAGAGGATTTAAGATACCATTTATGGGATTAAATAACCTTAAACCACATTAAAAGAGGTAAAAAACATAAATGAGGTGTTATGAAAAAACTAGGGGAATGTACCCCAACACTACATGGTGGAACCGTTCGGGTGAGACACCGATCAGTGGAACCAATTTCTGACACACCTATCGGTGATACTGATCAGTGAGACCAATCAGTGGTACAGATTAGTGGTACTAATTGGTGAGACTGACCAGTGGAACCGATCAGTGTCACCAATATGTGACACCTTGATGACACCCTTCCATCGACACCGTCGCCCTCCTGACTCACTAATGGGGTCAAGGACACCCCAAACACCATAAATTGACAAATTATAGGTCAAGAGGGTCTATTCCATTACATAGGATGAATGAAGAACACAAAAAACTATTCAATGGCATCACTAGAAAATGTGTTTTTCACCAAATATTGATCTGTTCTCGTGGTTGGGATATTTATTTGGGGGCTTCCCACCCTATTGTTTTTTATTATTGTGAATGGATTAAATATCTACTTAATTCCTGTAATTTCATTCTTCACATGACCTAAGAATTTAATTATCATTCTTAAACAGAATTATCCATTTTCCTTGCACAAATTTTTTACTCCTCCTTTGGATTACAAAATTATGATTTTTGTATGGGTTCCCAATGGCCAATAATAATATCAATTTTCTATTATACCTCTATTATCTCTATTTTTGTGTGTTCTTCATCATTATACCATTAGGATAGAGTTTCGATATTTCTAGATTGGTTAGAGTGTGATTGAAACTCCAGATTCATGATGGATGTGCAAACGACCTTAGGATCAACAGTTTACAGATGTATTGAGGAAGATCTACAAATTAAAGAGGTTGGTTTTGTGTATTGGGACCCCATTTTGGTGATGAAAGTTTCAATTAATCACATTTTTGTGTTTGTGATCCTGATTCTTGGCCACTAGAGGCTGGTAATTGATCATCAAAGGCATTTCCTGTCAATTCAGTGGATTTAGGTGAGTAAATGACAGTATTCATTGTGGATTAGGAGGGTCTTGAAAGCTCATGATGATTGAGAGACTAGAATTCACTATATTTAAAAATCCTAACAACAATACATGTATTTTGGTGGAACATAGGTTTTTTTTCTCAGATTCTCACGACAACATGGGATTTAGATTAAGTTAAATATCATATAAAATATTATCGATTCTGAAAGTCATATGATACTACCTGCGTGGATGATCCATGTGTGAGGATTAAACAACTAGGACCTTGGGTGATCAGATACACCGTGTCCTTATACAAATTCATCATGTGGAGGAAGATGGCTGGTCATACCATATCCTGGAAAGAACACCCCTAGGTCCTCGGGCAATTGTACACACTATGATCCTCATTTCCCATGCCGTGTATTTTTTTTCTAGAACCTTACACCATGTGTATCTTCTTCTTATCATAGTGGATTTGGTCCCACAAGTAGTACACTATGAGTTGAATTCTAATAGGATATAATGGTGGCATTTTTATAGGAATATGAGATTTGATGTGGGGTGATAACATATCTTCATTTAATGAATACATTTTATGGTGTTTTAATGAATGGATTACTGTATTTAAATGATTATTCATTCCAATTTATGAATAATTTAACCCATTTTTGTGTTTTATGGATGGACACAACAAATATAAAGAAAGGGGTAAAAATTCAATTCATGCCGTGAGCAAAGAGAAGCGGCATAATGTCAGATTTTTTAGGATGATCAAGGAGCACTCCAAAGGACCATAACTGAATAATTGAGGAAAAATGAGGCTTCCAATGAAGAACAATGACACCACACATCATGTAATCATGTACTAGTGGAATTCATGGAATTAAGGACACACCATGATGTGAATAAAATCAATATTAAAATTTATACATGGTGTAATTGTTTACACCATGTGTAAATTCATGGGATGGGATATTAACATCTAGATTCTACATATCTTCAAATTTTGACAAAATCTATGACATGGGACCCACCTTGACCAAATGTTGTACCATTCATTTATAATCTTCATTAATAATGGATCCAATTTGGAGCCTTTAAATGGATGGACCACCTATTTTTATTAGGAGAGATCTGAATCCCAAATCTTAGAGTGAGAAGTTGCGCTGCGTAAGGCCCTCCCTATGTTCATATACATTTTTATTATGCTTTAATTTTAGTTTATCCTTCCCTATAATCTTCTCATAACTACGATGAGGTGTAAATCTCACCTTGTTCCAGGGTTATGTACTAAAAGGGGGAAGGTGTGTTGGATTAATTTCTATTTATTCTATTCATGTATACAGTTTGACGCAATTTAATCTTCAACTTTCAATCCACTTATTTTTCTTTTTTCACGACCATTGATATTTGCCTCTGGAAGGAAATTTAAAATTGAATAACTAATAACCCTAAAGTAGGAATAAACATTGTCCAATTTAATAGAAATCATGTTTAATATGGTATCGAGAGAAACATGATTCGAAGAAATCCTAAATTACCAGACCAAGGGAAATTGAGTATTGCTATATTGAGGAGGAAATACCATGACCATTGGATCTTCCTCATATTGAATCGAACACCAATCATGAATTAATCAACCAATTTTCTTAAATCTAATTGCACTCTAACCATAAAATTATAAAACCCTAGTTTGCTTTTCAAAATCTGATCTTAAAAAATAAATATACTTTTTTTTCTTGTTTTTATTCCTCAAAATCAATCAAACCTAACATTTCTCACAACTTTCTTAAAAATAATTAAATCAAATATTTTTTAAAGATAATAAAACTAATTTCACCATTTCTCTGGATCAATCTCGACTAGTTGGTTTAATCATTTTTATTGATTTGTTGCATCTATTGAGTTTTTATAATTTTTTGTTTTTCATAGACCTGTACGGAATTAATGATGCCCTCTGGGCCTGTCAAAGTGGCTCCATTTCAAGGGTTGGTTACAAGTTAGTTTTTTGGTTTTTAATTTTAATTTTAATTTTGTTTCTTTATTTCAATTTATTTATTTAAATTCGGTGTGTTCATTTTATGGATCTCAGATTCTTAATTTCTAAATGAACAACCATAACACATGATCAAAAGTCAAAAAAGTTTTTGACTCTAATCCCAAATTGTATAATGTTATAAATAAGTTAAAAGAATATTTAAAAATTATAGGGGATGAGAAAAATTAACCCAAAAGAGTTCTTTAATGTGATCAGAGGTTTCAGACGCTCATAGACTGTAAGTGGCCATCAAACAAGGGATTGAATCCGAGCATCCTAGTACCACCCACTTCTTAAAACCTCTTTTGAGATAAATCTTTCAATAATTTAAATGATCTCTAATAGTGTTAAATTCAATATAATTCCACATGAAGAACTGAAAAATCATTTGGGTAGATTCCTTAAGCTCTGTGACACATTCTAAGTCCAGAATATCTCAATCAATTCTACATGATTCTATATTTTCAGATTTTCATTACATGAGGGATCTCAAGATTGGATCCAAAGACGACCTTCACATTCCATCACTACATGGTATGAGTTTTCTAGGAACTTTCTCACTCACTTCTTTCAACCTTCTATGTCAATGGAAAACCAGGTAAAAATTCTAATCTTTTTTTAATTTAAAGACAATTCATTATATTCTTCCTAAGAAAAATATAAAGATATGACTAAAAAATGACCAATATCATAGAATAGAGCTATGTATTCTAATCCAAACACTCTATAAGGGGTTTCGTAGGGAAACATGACAATTCTAGATGCTGCAGCTGGAGGACCATTAATGATGAAGTCGCATGGAGTGAGCTATAACTTGTAAGATGAAATGGTGAACAATAATTTTTAGTGTTAAGGAGAAGGAAAACAATGAAAAGTCATTAATGTAGTCAATAATAATGATTGGATGGTGGAAAAGTTGGATTCATTAATAAATAATATGTACATTATGATGAGACAACACCAAAACACCTAAGGTATGTGTATATGAAGATGAAAATTATGCTAATTGCAATCATGGTAATCAATTTGAGGTTTGGATACTACAACAACGACAAGGATAAAGACTTCCACAAAGACTGTAAGAGTACCAACAACAATCACCCCAAGATCCCACACTGATGATCCAGGTCCGTATATTGGAAGAGACATTGGATACCTTCATTACCACTCCTAGGGATGTACAAAATTAAATAATGGAATAATAAAAAAACCAAATGGTCACATTAATTAATCTAGAAAATCAATTTGGAAAAATTACTGATCAACTTAGTGAGAGACTAAAAGGAACACTGCGAGTATGCCCAGATGTATTCCCACATGAATATTTGAAAGTTGTACAACATAGAAGTGGGAAGAAAACAAAAGGAAGTGGTATTGAATTTATTGGAAAACAACCAATGGAAGAAGGAGAAGTGGAAGCTAATAAGGATCATGTATTTTAAGAAGAAGAACAACCTCAATACAATCCAAGACTACATTTTCCATAATGAATGGTGCATGTGAATAAAAACATGCAAAAAGGAAAATTTATTGAACACTTTAAAAAATTGAATATTAACATTTCTTTTGCAGAGGATCTTTCTGACATTCTCGTATATAAAAAATTCATTAAGGGGATAGTAACCAAGAAGTGGAATCTGGAAGATATTGGAACTATTCCACTCACATGGTAGTGTTCGGTAGTGGTATCTATGGAGCTACCTAATAAGAAAAGTGATCCAAGTAGATTTTAAATTCCCATGTTTATCAGAGAGAAAAAATGTGGAAAATGTTTCGTGACTTAGGTGAGAGTTTCAATGTCATGTTATACATGAATTTCAAGAGTTTGGGACTCGAACAAGATGAAGCCCAAGAAATAACTTATTCAACTAGCAGAATCACACATAAAATCCCCAAGAGGATAAATCTAGTATATCATAACTAGAATTAAAAAATTCAAATTCTCTATCATTTTTCTTGTGCTAGAAATTGAAGAGGAGATAAGTCCACTCATTCTAAGAAGTCTATTTTTAGCAACTGGTCAGGTGCTGATTGATGTTGGTAGAGAAAAATTAAGTTTAAACATCCATCAGGAAATGAAGAATTGATATTTGAGAGGGGAAAATGATTTTGGATAAGAAAATACACCCGAAGTTGAGGGTATCACTAAAATTGAAGAAGTACATGATTCAGCTACTTTTGTGCTAGAGGATACTCAACTAATGAACAAATGAAAAGATGAAGACAAAGACCGTTGACACTAGAGGAATTATTGACTCCACTTAATTTAATAATGGAAAGCTGGAATAGATGGCATATGAACTTCCATTTAGTTCATCAATATTGAGGAAAAAATGGTGGATCAGTCCAATAGAGATCAAGTACTCCATTCTGATAGAATTAAACTATTTATAGAAGAGGGACATGGGATGACCTATGTGCATAGGATAGAAATGAGACAATTTATAGACCCCAAATTGGTACAATGTTTTCAATCATCCATCATGTGAGATAAAGCTAAATGAGTCAAGGTATAGCTAATGACACTAAACAAAATCTCTTTTAGGAGGCAAGCTAAGTTTTTAATTTTTATTTATTTATTTTCAATTTTTAGTTATGCACATTTTCTCTCGAAAAATATTTAAAAATACATTTATAATGGTATTTACTTTAAATTATTTATTTTTAATTTGTAGGACCATCAAGACCAAAGTCGGTAGAATGCATCAATAATCAAAAGAAGAGGTTGTAGTAATATTACACATAATGAAAAAGAACACGTGGTGAATCTATAACAGGAAGAACCTTTATAACCATTATCGAGGAAATAATTTTAAGGGGAGTAAGCATTTCAAATTTAATAAAATTTCTACTAGCTTCCAAACATTTAATTATAGTTTTAACTACCAATTTCATTCCCCACATTTTATTCATGCTTTAATCTATAGAACTAGGAAACATGAATCTACCCAAGCTAATTACCATTCCATGGAATTTAAATTTCTTTCTCAATAAACTTTTATTATAAAAATGGGGAAAATAATTAGTATATATATTCTTGTGAATTAGGATTTTTAAAATCATGATTTAGGGGAGAATGTTGAACATTGTAAATAAATTTTTCTAAATTTATCCATTATTTAAATATATAATATTTGAGTTAATTGATTTAATTATTCTTATTCATTTCTATAAGTAGTTTTACCAACCATTATTCTCATTCTTTAGACATCCATTGATCCAATATTTTCTATTATTTCTTTTTTATATTTCTTGAGAAACTCAGGCCTGATTTCTTCTAGAATTTTCTTTTCATCTTATCAAAGCTATGAATGAATTGAATAACTTTTAAAATTATTGAGGCATTCTTTATGTTAGAACTCATACTAAGAACCACCTTTAATTAATCCTTTTTAAAACCATATAATCCATGAATAACCTTGTTAGGAAATTAGCCATGTTACAAGACCATATTATCCTTTCCTACCTTCCTCTAAATATTTTTCACGATTATCAAACACAAGAGTGGGGGAACTAATATATTGTGGAAGGGATGGAAATTTTGTAATTAGTAAGAGTGGAGGGAGATTTCATGTTATTTAGGGAAGGTAAATTTATTTTATTAATTTCACACCCTCTTTAAAAATGGGTTATGCCTATAGAAATTCAAACGTCACCATTCCTTAACATGTGATCCTATTATAACTATTAAAAATAGTGTCATGGGGAGATCAATATGGGTTACATGGTGGATGTGAGAATTTTCCCCAGAACAACATTCAAAGAAGAAAATGAAATTAAAATTACAATAAAAGATGGTGTTTCATTTATTTCATGTCTTCTATTTATGATCCTTATCCGAGATACTAAGGGAAAATGAATCTTTCATTAATATATTTTTGATTATCATGCAAATTAATTTCAAGTTGAACCCTATTTTTGAGCCTTAGATGATTTATATTATTTATCTACCCACCCTAATCCTCATAGTCATTTTATCATAAATGGTTAATCCCTCATAATTATTATTTTTATATATTTACACATTGGAGATGCTAGATTCTTTGCAATCCTATGGTAAGTTACATGTTCTTGAGGTATGCGCATCACTATATTCATTTGTACCTTGGTAATGAGTGGAAAAATTCATGTGAGGTTAATTTCAAGTGGCATTATTATTAATACTGAATTTAAAAATAGAAATAGATTACTAAAATGATTGGCTATTTCAAAAGGGGAAAAGTAAAATACATGGTTGATTTGTTTCTTTGAAAAGTGAGGCATTGTTAAATTTTCTATATGTGATGATTGAAAATTTAATTTTTAATTGGTCAATTTTATTTGTTGACATTGAATTCCAAGAATGGTAGAGTATGGATCTTCTGTATCATGTTGATATTCCATCATTGGGGAAAATTATGCATTCATGTGTGGGGGTATTTGATATATGAATTTCATGCATACATTTTATAGTGTATTAGTGAATGTATTCATGTATTTAAATGATTATTATTTGAAATATATGAACATTTTAACTCATTTTTTTGTTTTATGGAATGATAAATCAAATATAGAAAAAAATAAATAAGCCACTTCATGCCATGAGTGAAGCGAATCAACGCAACACACGATTTTTGAGGATGATCATAGAGTACTCAAGAGGAATAGAACTAAAGAAACCATAAAAAATTAGGATTCTAGAGAAAAAATGACATTACATGTCATGTAATCATTACCCATCATGTACTAGTGCAAGTAATGAAATGAAAAAAACACCACAATGTGAAGAAAATCAACATTAAAATTTTCACATGGTGTAATAATTTACATCATGTGAAATTTCATGAGATTGGATTTTAACACCTAGATTCTACATATCTTCAAATTTTGAGAAAATCAATTACATGGTACCCACCCCATGCCATTCTTGGACCATTTTTTATGATCTTCATTAATACTAGAGCATATTTGGAGTCTATAAATTAAGAGATAGACTACCTCTGTTAGTAGAGATCTGAATACCAATTCTTGGAGAGCAAAGATGTATTTTGTGGGGCTCTCCACAAGTTCATCTCCCTTTTATTCATGATTTAATTTTATTTTCTCCTTCCCTCCAATCCTATAATCCCTAATATGATGGGGAAGTCCCGCCTTGTTCTAGGGTTATATAATATAAGGGGGAAGGTGTGTTGGATTAATTTATTTTTATTATACTCATGTATTTGGTTTAACATAATTTAATTTTTAGCATACAATCCCTTTATTTTTCTTCTATCATGACCATTTATATTTGAATATAAAAGTAACTTTAAAATTTATCAACTAAAAATGCTAATGAAGCTATGACCATTGTCAACATTAAGGGAAATATGGTTAAAATATGGTATCGATACAAACTTGATTCATTGAAATCCTAAATTATCGGACCAAGGAAAATTGTGCATTACTACATTGATGAGGATATAACATGAACATTATATCTTCCCCATTATAAATCCAACACCAATAATGAATTAATTAATGATTTTCTTTAATAAAATTGTAAAATAACCTGGAAATTACAATACAACAGTGAAAGTTTCTATATATGATCTCAAAAAATAAATCTTCTTTGGTTTCTTGTTATTAATTCTCAAAATCAATCAAACCCAACTATTACTCTATCTTTTTTAAAATTAACTTAATAAAATATTTATAAATGGTAATCAGACTAATTTCACCATCTCTGTGGATCGATATCGACCTACATATTTAATCATTTTTATTAAATAGTTGCATCTATTGAGTTTTTATAAATTTATGTTTTTCATATTACTGTAAGAAATTAATGAAACCCACTAGGCCTATAAAACTAAAACCATTTTTGGGGAAGGTTAAAAGTTATTTTTTAGGTTTTTATTTTTAATTTTAATTTTCTTCCTTTATTTATACTTTTCTATTTACATAGGGTGTGTTCATGTTGTAGATCTTAGTTTTTTAATTTTAAAATGCATGAAAACAACATAATATTAAAAGGAAAAGATGTTTTTGAGTTCTATACTAAAGTGGAGAAAAGTATAAATTAGTGAAAAGAAGATAAAACTATGGGCAGGGTTGAGAAAAATCAACATGATGGTGTTCTTTGAGGAGATCAGGGGCTACAGATTCTCATAAACTGCAAGTGGCCATCAAACATGAGATTGCAACCGAGCATCCTAGAACCCCTTATTATTTAGTACCACTTAGAGATTAATCCTTAAATAATTTCAATGATCTTGAACAATGTTCAATTCATTGGAATTCTATATGAATATTGAAATAAACATTTGGGAAGATTCCTCGAGCTCAACAAACCATTCCAATTTCAAAATATCTCAAGCATTGTGGAAAGAATCTGTATTTTCTAATTTTCATTAGGCAAGAGAGATTAATATTAGATCCAAATAATTCCTACACATTACACTAAAACATGGGATGATCTTTCTAGGAACTTCCTCACCTGATTATTTCCACCTTCTATGTTAATGGACATATATGTAAACTTTCTACACTTTTTTCAATTTGAAGATGATTCATTATATTCTTCCTGGGATAGATATAAAGATATGACTTGAAAATTCACCATCATTTAATAGAGCTATATATGATAATACAAACATT
Source organism: Viscum album (assembly GCA_963277665.1). Taxonomy (NCBI): domain Eukaryota; kingdom Viridiplantae; phylum Streptophyta; class Magnoliopsida; order Santalales; family Viscaceae; genus Viscum; species Viscum album. The sequence goes on from OY728161.1 coordinate 1,510,035,059, forward strand.
AAATAATGGTTTTCATTGGGAAACAAGTAGATTCTAGATGCTTCAGCTGGAAGATCATTAATGAAGAAGTCACCTGAAGGGAGATAAAACTTGATAGATGAAATGGAAATAAAAAGTTTTTAGTGGAAAGGGAGTGAGACACAATAAATATGTATTATTGTATTCAAATATAATGAATATATTGAAAAATACAAAGATTTATTTACAAAAATTTTTTAAATCATGATGGGCTATCAGCAAAACCCCCAAGGTATGTGTATTGAAGATGCAAATTATTCTTATTAAAATAATGAAAATCAATTTTAGGGTTCAAGAAAACAAAAACTACAAGTACAATGACTTCAATAAAGACCTCAAGGGTACTAACAACACGCACCAAAAGGGACCACACTAATGAGCCAGGTCTATACATTGAAAGATACGTTCACAACATTCATGAACACTTCTAGGGATTTAATTAATGAAATAAAATAAAAATCAATGAACCAATATGGCACATTAAGGAATATAGATCATAAAGATGGATATATTTCTAATTACGGAGTTGCAAAGAAACACTTCTAGCATTCCCTAATGCACCCCCACATGAAAATTTTAATGTTTTATAGATTATTAGTGGGAGGAAAATAAAAGAAAGTGGTATACAATTTATTGGATAAAAATAGTGGAAACAAGAGTATAGGATAATAACAAGGAACAAGTAGCTGAAGAATAAGAAGAAGAACCACCTCAGTACAAGCCAAGACTACCATTTTTAGAATGAATAGCGCATGTAAAGAACAACACGTAGAAAGGTAAATTTATCAAAAAATTTATAAAATTTCATATCAATATACATTTTTGAGAGGGTATCATGAATAGGACAATATATAAAAAATTCATGAAAGATTTTGTAACCTACAAGAGGATGCTGGAAGATATTAAAACCATTCCACTCACATGGGAGTGTTTGGAAGTGGTGTCTAAGGACCTACCTAAGAAGAAAATTGATCTAGGTATATTTTCAATTAAAATATTTATAGAATCTAAAAAATTAGGAAAATATTTTTGTGACCTAGGCGTGAGTGTCAATATCATGTCATACACAACTTTCAAGATTTTGGGATTGGATGAATTGAAGCCCAAATAATTAATTCTTTACTTGGAAGATTCAACCAAGAAATACCCAAGAGGTAAAATTGAGGATATCCTAATTATAATTTACAACATATACTTACATGTTGACTTCCTAGTGCTAGACATAGAAGAGGATAGAAATCCAATAATTCTTGGAAGACGATTTTTAGCCATTGGGGATGCGCTAATCGATGTTCAAAGAAGATAACTTTTTCTAAGGGTTAGAAGTGATCAAATATTTTTCAAAATAAACAGAGAAATAAATAACTGAATTACACAATATTAAAATGATTTTGGAGAAGAAAATACACTCAATGTTGTGGGTATTACTGAATTTGAATAGGTACATGAGTTAGCTATTATTGTTGAAGAGGATGCTCAACTGAAGAAAAATGAGAAGACAAATACCAAGACTACTGGAACTAGTGGAGTGATTGACTATAATATATTTGAGAAAGGACAAAAGGTATGAGTGATATATGAAATTACATTTAGTTCATCTGGATTAAGGAAATAGTGGTGGACCATTCAAATGGATATCAAGCACGTACTACCATTAGGGATAATTAAGCTATTCAGAGAAGAAAGATAACGAATGAAAAATGTGGATAAGAAACAACTGAGACCATTTATATACCTTGAAGAGGTAAAAAATTATCAATCATGCCTCAGTTGAGCTAATGCTAAATTGTGTAAGGTAAATTCAACCATGGTAAACAAAAGTACTTATGGGAGGCAAGTTGAGTTTTTTTGTTTTTCTCTATTTATTTTCTATTTTTAGAGGCGTACATCCTCTCACTCCAAATATTTAAAAATTAATTTATAATGGTATGTGATTTGAACTATTTATTTTTTAATTTTTAGCACCATTAAGACCCATGCCGGTAGCAGGCAACAATTTTTAAAATAAGAGGCTGTTGAAAATTTTCAGGTCATGAAAAAAGTGCACATCGTGAATCTGCAGTAGGAAGAACCTGTATAACCAAGATTGAAGCATAAATTAAAAGGGGATTAGGCTTTAAAAAATTCAGACATATTTTTACCATGTTCCCCAAATTCAATTAGATTATTTACCTACCAATTTCATTCAACAAAATTGATTCTTTCTTTAATCAATAGAACTAGGAGACACGAAACACACTGGATAATTACCATTCCATGAAATTTAAATTTCATTGTCAATAAATTTGAATGATAAAAATGGGTTAAATAAGTATTATATATAATCATGTGAATAAGGATTTATAAAATCATGATTCAGGGGAGCATTTTAAACATTTTAAATGAAATTTTATCGAGATTTGGAAATTCTATAAATTTATGATATTTACATTAATTAATTTAATTATTTATGTGAATTTACATGATTTGTTGTCCCAACCATTAATATCATTCTTGATTCATTCAATGATACAATATTTACACTATTTCTTTTATATATTTCTTGAGAACCTTAGGCATGATTTATTCTATAACTTTATTTGCATCTTATTGAATATATGACTGAACTAAATCACTTATAAAATGATTGAATAATTATTTGTTAGCCTTTATCTTGAGAGCCAACTTGCATTAATCCTTTTTAATCCTATAGAATCCATGAAGAATCTTGTTATGAATTGAGACTTGTCACATTACCATATTATCCTTTCCCACCTTCCTCTAAATATTTCATGTGTTTATCAAACATAAGAGTGGGGAAATTTATTCTGGTGGAAGGGATGAATATTTTTTAATAAATAAGTGTGGGAGGGTTTTCAAGAGATTTGTGGAAGGTATAATAATTTTATTTATTACACACACTCTTAAAAAAATTAAATAAAATGGACTGTGAATATGGAAATTCAATAATCACAATTTCTTGACCAATGATCTTGTTATAAATATTACAAATAGTGCTGTGTAGAGATCACTAGAGGTTTAATGGAGGATATGAGAATTGTTCCCAACCCAAATTTTGAAAAAGAAACGAAAATAAAAATAATAATAAAATTGGATGTTTTATTTATTGATTGTCATATTTTTATGATCCTTATCTAAGATACTGGGGGAAAATGAGACTTTCGTTGAGATAATTTTGATTATCAAGCAAATTACTTTGGAGTTGAACCTAATTTTTGAGTCTTACATGATTTACATCATTTATCTGCATTACCCAATCCTTAGAGACATTTGATCCTAAATGTTTAGTGCCTTATAATTAACTGTTATTTATGACATTACATTATGGATATGTTCGATGCCTTTCAACCCTATGGTAAGTTCCATGTTCTTTGAAAAGTGTTTCATTGATAAATTTTATCTGTGTAATGCTTGAACATTTAATTTTCAATTTGATCAATTGTTTTTTTTGTGATTTAATTTAAATAATTATAGAGTAATCATCCTTTGTATCATGTTGATATCACATCCTTGAGGAAATGTATGAATTCATGTGTGGGGGTATTTGATATCTACATTTCATGAGTATATTTTATAGGGTTTTAATGAATGGATTGATATATTTTAATGAGTATTCTGTCCAGTTTATGAATGGTTTAACTAATTTTTGTGTTTTATGACAGGATAAATAAAATATGGAAATGGAGAAAAATAGAACATAGCGCTATGAGCGAAGTGAAGTGGTGAAACACAAGATTTTTGAGGATGATAATGGCTCACTCTAAAGGCATAAAACTGAAGAACCAATAAAAAAGGCTTTCAAAGTATAAAAATGACATTACAAATCATGTAATCATTACACATCATGTACCTGTGTAAGTCATGAAATGAAGGACACTCAGTGAAGTGAATAAAATCAATATTAAAATTTGTATGTGGTGTCATAATTTACATAATGTGTAAATGTATGGAATGGGATTTTAACACCCAGATTCTCCATATATTCATATTTTAAAAAATATATGATAGGGGACCCACCCCAAACCACGATTAGACCATTACTTAAGGATATTCATTAAAATTGGAGCCCATATTGAGCCTATAAATAGAGGGAAAACCTACTATTATTGAGAGAGATCCAAATACCAAAGCTTGGAGCAAGAAGATGCATTGGGTAGGGCCCTCCCCAAGTCCATCTCCCTTTTATTTAAACTTTCATTTTATTTTCTCCTTTACTCTAATCCTCTAATCAGTATTATGATAGGAAATAATGCCTTTTCAAGGGTTATGTAATATAAGGCCGAAGTTACATTGAATTAATTTATTTTTATTCTATTCATGTATTGGGTTTACCAACGTTTTATTTTCAACTTCCAATCACATTATTTTTTCTCAATCATGACCATTGATATTTTAATCTAAAAGGATATTTGAAATTGAAAACAAAAAATCCTAAAGAAGGCACGATCATTAAAAACATTAGGGAAAATATAATTTTAATACATTATCGACACAAATTTGATTATATAGAATCCAAAATTACCAAACCAAGGGAAATAGTGTATTTTCATATTGAGGAGGAGATACAATTTCTATTTGATATTCCTCATCTTGACTCTAGCACCAATAATGAGATAATAAACCTATTTTCATAAATCCAATCACACCCAAACCCTAAAATTGTAAAACCCTAGTGCACTTTTCAAAATTAGATTTCAAAAAATAAATCTACATTTCTTCTTTTTTTTATTTATAAAAAACAATCAAACACAATATTTCTTAACCCTTTAATAAAATTGATAAAATCGAATCTTTTTTAAACCAAATAAAACTAATTTCATTATATCTATTTATTGATCTTGACCTGCTTCTTTACTAATTTTAATCAATTAGTCGCATCTTTTGAGTTTGTATATTTTTTTTCATAGACCTGTAGGGAATTAACTTCGACCTCTAGGTCTGTCAAGATAAAATAAGTATGCTTATTCCCATGAAACTTGGATAATTATTGTGATGATATTTAATCAATAGAGATATTCCAGGTTCAGAACTCCCCTAACTCTCCAGATTGTGGGTACCCTATATCCTATATACAGGTAAAGTTAGTACTCCCCCACACTAAAGAGGGAATAAGTCATTTATCTATGGAGTGGTACTCCCCCATCATGAAGCTTTAGTGGGGAGTAGATTCTCCATTGGAGATAGTTCTCCCTCAGTTTTGGAGCATATTTCAAGGATCAAAACCTCAATTCATATCTTAGGAAGTTTCATTATGTTCTTGGAATTATATATGATACCTTTATAGATCTAGGAAGTATCATTATTCTATGATTCCTATTGAGATTGATATTCCACTTATTTTTGAATGGGGTTTCAATATAAGAATATCTGATGTTTAGTTTAATTTCTATATTTGACTTTTGGGTTGAGATAACGATTTTATTATTTTGATTCTCTAATTTTTTGAGTAATCCTACTAATTATATATATAATAATCTCAACATGGGAATTTCACACACATTTCGTGTTATATAAAAATGAAATATATATTGGTGGTGACCTTGTTGGAGCATATAAATTTATAGAGGTGTTAACCATATTTGGTGTTCACACTCAGGTATCTTGATCTGGGTCTCATATGTATTTCCCTATTTTAGTTATTGATAAGATGGGTCATAATTTCCTTCTTTGTTGGGAATGTAATTTTCACTTTTACTTTCTCATATATAGCATCTGTCATAATCTAATTTATTTATTAAAGGTGGTTGCATGCATTTTTTTATAACATTGAGGTTTTATTTTATTAAATGTCTATACTGTCTCATGGTGATGTGTGTGTACACATGCAAACATGTAATTTAAGACACAACCTCCTATTTTATTGATACAATAACTTGGTGCACCTATAAATCCCCTATCCAATTGAAAATGATATTGAGGTGTCACTTTCAGCTTATTACTATCCCAAGAGGGGTTCTTTTGGGCCAGCTCATGATACAGTGGTATCAAAGTGGGTCTATCATAGAGAAATTATTTGGAGTCATATATGTTGTGAGGAATTTTTAGGGTAATATTGTCAAAGTGTCTTGAGTTGGGATCTCAAGTCCTGGACCCAGTGATAGTGTGGTGGCTGATGTATCGATACACTAGGACTCTAACTACTTACTTGATGACTTTACATATTTAGGCATTGGTTGTGGGGAAACCAATGTAACATGAATCATATAGTACTGGACCAATTTATTTCTATGAACTTCAGTCTTCTCCCAATATATACTCATCTAACCATGTTATGTCTTGTTAATTTTCAGGATGTCTATATGATGATGTCTAGCTTGGATCCCAAGATAGGGTCATGATGGTTAACGATTGAGTGATGATTCCCTAGTATATAGACTTATTATTGATGTGCTCCCTCCAAGAAAGTATAGACTAGTGCTTCCACTCTATAGGAGACATGTAGATCAACCTCTAGTGGTTTAGACATATGATTGGTTTCATTTGAGTATCCAATATCTCTAGCTCCTTATGAAAATGATGCATTATAACTTAGTGTATTTCTTGAGTTTAAAAAATAGAGACCTCTAAAGTTACACAAAAATATTGACCCTCATGAAGTAGAGGATTGACTTGAGTTAATGGTCTGTGTTTTTTCTTTTTTACAGAACCTGATTGATCAGATGATTATGCTCGCAACCAATATTCTTCAAAGTGAAGTAGGGCGTTGGTGGGTACTGATCATTGAGACACATGATGAGGTGATTCTATCATAGTCATAATTTCAACCCTTATTCTATGATAATTATTATCCTCTAAGATTCTACTTTGTATGGATACATGATATTTTTGAGATGCAATAAGGCAATATGTCAGCCATTCAGCACACATATAGGTTTAAAAACCCCATGTTCAACTCCATTGATTTGGTATGAGATGGAAAAATTAAAAAAAATAAGTCTGAATATAAAAACATCATATTTGTAGACATAGATACTACATATTTTTAGATGAATATTCATTATGTTACACAAACACATACTCGAGGACCGTAATAGTTTAGTGCATTTGGAATCATCGAAAATAAACTATTAATATGGTGAAAGATCTTAAAAATACCCCATAAATGTCTCCCCCATTAGTAGTTATACTTAAAACCATTCTTTATAACCTCAGGAAAGTAAATATAAGAAAGGGTGAGCATAAATTCTCAGTAAGGGTAAACAAGGAAGATAAATAAGAATAACATGAGCATAAGGGTATGAGAACATAATCATAACATTTGAACATAATACCCAGCATATTAAAGTTCATATACACAAGTAATGTCATAAATATTTGGTTGTTCATGATTAAAGAATCATAAGGGAGTCAAAATCATAAACCAAGAAAACATAACAATGAAAAAAGAGATGGGATTACTGTAGAAACATAAACATTTAATATCATTCCCAATAAGTCAAGGAACATTTCCAAAACAAATCAGGGTACTTTTTGGGAACTACATATACTGGGTAGTACACACCACCATACGCAGTCATAGTCCTTTACTTGTAAGGGATAAGGTTTATCCATTTTCCCATTGTGGATCGGGTTTCCCATATTCCCATAATAGATCTGGTTTCCCCATCTTTCCACAGTGGATCAAACCCGTCAACTTGCTTCCAATAATTATCTCATGAGAATTAAATATTTACCCAATGCATTGGAGGAAGATATATGTCCCACCCATCACATAATTAAATCATACAAATATATTCAACAATATCAAATTTTTTTCATTATTCCCGAAATCATGAAAAGTAATGGTTTTCGTAAACATTTCATCATAGCATATATCATTTAAAAGTAACAGTATTCATAGACATCCTTCCATAAAAAATAGACCAATTTTTCAAATAATAAGGACAATATATTTGTATCATATTCCCAATAAGGCATGAGTAACACCAAAAGATACCATCTTATGTGGAATATAATTTTGAAAGATCATTTTAAAAAAAATATTGAATAAATATATCCTTTCAGCTTGGAAAAATGATTTTTAAATCATTAAATAAATGGGTGGTGAATATGGAATGCATCTCAAATAAATAAGAAAGTCAGATGAAACAAAATTTCAAATTTCTGTACATACACCTCATAAAATAATATAGGTGCATAACATAGCATGAATCTCAATGAAGGAAAATTGAGACAAACATACCCTATCAATTTAGAATTTTTGAACTATAAACCACATGAAATTAAGATCATAAAATTAATATATAAATGAAAATAAATTTATGGTTAAGGATTATAAATTATAATCATTGGAAGTATATAAAACACACAAAAGAAACATTTAGTGTATAAGGCATGTGTCCTATAGAAATAAAAGTGAGACAAAAATCCCTTACTACTTGAGTAACTTTTGAATCAGGAGATCTGTGAAAGAATAACATCAATCAAAAATTTAAATATAATGAAAAAAATGTAAAATAATGATATAAAATTTAATTCTGTATTATATTCTCCACATAAAATAAATGGGTGGTGAATATGGAATGAATCTAACCTAAATAGGAAAGTAAAAGGAAATTCCCTTACCTTATATCTTGACTCAATTCGTACTCATTCAAATCTTCTGTTTAATAAATATAATTTTATTATATAACCTTATTGAATTATATAATACCATATATGGTTTACTAATGACCTTTTGTTAACCATTTATTAACAATTCAATGTTAAAGTTATATTTCAGGTAATAAGCACTTTTTTTAGAAACATATTGATTTTTTTATCCTTGGCCCTCTTACATAGATCATGATTTAATCATCTAAAGAATTATAACCATGATATAAATAATATATATATATATATATATATATATATTATTTATATATTTATTCATGGTTATACATAAAAGTTATTGGTATAAAATAAATACATAGTTAATGGACACAGTAGGCCGTATGTACGCATGAACATTGTTTTCATTTTTGGTCATATTAAAAGAAAAAAACATATATGATATATTATCATTAAAAAATAATTTTTTTCATATATATATCATATATATTCATAAAATTCACCCTTATCACCATCCATTTAAATATTAATGAAAAATGAATCACATCGCATCTTGAAAATGACATGCCAAATATACACACGAGTGACAATATTAATTCCCAAAAAATGAGATGGTAAAAAGGTAGATATGATATTGTCATTAAATAAGTATAATTATGTTATAAATATAATATATAAACATTAAAACCTTCATAGTTATCACTCCTATAAGTTGGTGAAGGAAAATGAATTGTTTCGCTATGTGGAGATGCTAAGCCGTACGTACGCATGAGTAATACTTTCACTCATTATTTGACAGGAAAGGGGGTGTATAATGGTGTGTTAAAACTAATAATAAAATTCCAGATTATTTATAATGATTAATTTATTATTTTATGATATATATCATAGATCTAGAAGTGATATAGAAGAGTAGAAAAAGAGAGTGATCAGTTATAATGATTACCTCTTTGACAAAATGAATCTTTTAGATCTCCTCTAAAAGACTCTAGAGTTTGTCCTTTAAGAAGAACAGAACCTCTAGAATGTGTATATATAAGTGTAGAATAAAATTTTCCATAATTTTTTCTAGCTATACGAATCATACAGGAAAAAGGTTATGAGGAAGGAGGTTTCCTTTTTATAATTAAGTTGAGGGGATCTTTTGGAGTTTCTCAAAAGACTAATTTATAATAAATTAAACCCCAATAAAAATTCAAAAAATGGTAATGAAATATAAGATAAAGTGGGATAGAGTTTAATACCATCAAATAATAGGTTTTAGACATGTTTATCGTAATTTTTAACCTTATATTTTTTATTAACACTTTGTTAACCTATTTTAATTTTAATTACAATAACAACATTTTTAATATAAAAAGGTTGAGAGTTTTAATTATATGTTGTAAATTGAAACATAAATGGTACATTTATGATATTTTATACCATAATTTTCCCATTTTACCTTATTTATGTTTTTTATTATTTCTAAAAAATATAATAAAATATTATTTTCATAAAACATTATTAGTGTTAGTTTTGACACTATTCATTACATTGACTGTAATAAAATCAATACAGAAAGATAACTTCCTACAAATTAATTTAATACACTACTAATATGTCATATGAACATATTAAATTAGTTTATAACCTTAAGTAATTAAAAATATATTTTTTCTAATATTTTTAATATCACTTAATTGAGTTTTTCATTAATTGAAAAATTACTCCATCATCATTGTGAAATTATTTATGATCATTATTTCTTCAATAAAAATTAAAAATAAATTTTCATGAGGTCGATAAGACTTTTATATTTCATAATAATATATATAGTTTATAATATCTTCTATTCAACCCCATATTAAAAATATTATACTTATTAAAAGTAAGAGCGTGACATTTTGTCACTCTCTTTGATTTTAATAACATCCAAGTCATTATGTTGGGAAAGTGTCCATTAAATTATTAAAATTATAACCTTATGTGTTAAGTGTAGAATTAAATTCATCCAATTTATTTTTTTTCTAGTCTTAGGGTTGTTTCATAATATTTATAATATTATTTTTATCCATAATTACCATATTTACCCTTAACCATGGTAATAAAAATTTCCAAAGCTATTATTCATATTGTTCCAAAATAAAAGTGGAATATTTAATAAAATTTTAAATTATGATTCAGAATATGGAATCAATTTTTCAAAATTCAAAACATATAAATAGATAAAATTAATTTTAAATTAATCTTGTAGACGGGGAGAGAGAACGAGATTTAAATTAAAAGCGTTCAAAATATTGAATTGTTTATATATCCAAATTTAATGTGAAAAAGATTCAAATGAATTTAATTATATGAAATGATAAAAACTTCATCTATTTATTCATTAAAAACAATAAAAAATATAATTTAACACTATAAATTGTTTTTATGAAAAAACTATTTTCAATTAAAATTCAGTATTTTTTAATATTCATTAAAACATGAAACATAACATCAAAATACCTACAATTCAACAAAAGTAATTGTTTACATTACTATTTAATATAAAAATATTATTTTGTCAAATAGAATTTATAAAAGTTTCAATAACTATATTTTAAAAAAGTGCACCATCAAAATGTGTTAAAACTGTCTTTTTATAAAAATACCACTTTTATGTGTAAAATTGGATCTATTCTTATATCATGTCTAGAAAATATAGAAGATGAATTTTAAAAATTATATTGAATAAATTAAAAATATTTTTTTAATATAATAAAAAAATAGTTATTTTTTATTTGTTTGTTTAAAATACCCTTATGCACATTGAAATATTTTTTTTTAGAAAAACATTTATTTTTATTTTTAAAAGGGTTTTAAAGTCATTTATAACTAATTGGTCAAAGAATTATATATTAATCTATAAAAAATATTTCAAAATTAAGTTAATAATATTTATACCCTCCATTCTAATTACTAGGTTATAATTTTATTTTTTAAATAATGAATATAATAATTTTTTATAGAAACTCAAGGTTGTGTGTAACAGAAGATAAGTTAGTGTTTCGTGTAACACAAGATGTCAAAGAAATATAATTATTTAAATATATATATATTTCATAAAAATCTCTGGGTATTACATTCTACCACCCTTAAAAATAATTTTTACCTTGAAATTATTTTGGGTTGTCAAAGTTTTAACACTTGAAAGTTCCTTTCATAAAATCCCACATCATAAAAATGAATACTAAAACTCCCTTTTAAAACAAGAAGGTTGGAAACATAATGTTTACTCAAGGTAACTCATAAATAGGTTTCCACATAGGATAAAATTTATGGAAAGTGAAAACATGGAAATTTAATATAAATATAACTATCAAGTTCTGATGAAGAGTGATATAGAACATGGGAAAGAGAAAGTTAACAATCACATAGCTATAAATTGGTGATGATCTGATGGACCATTTGATTTATAAAAAAATAATGTAATAGGATAAAATTTTTGATTTCAAGATACTTTCCCTAGATTTGAATAATTTTTATGAGAATAAATACTTACTTGATTTTATCACATTTCATAAGCACAATCCCTTACTTTCATTGTGCCTTGATAAATTTACACGTTATCTCATTTTCTAAGAAATTAAGGTTAATTTTTCATCCCTAAAGCATTAACAGATCATTATATCCATAAATATAATGATTGGTCATTCTATATGTCTTTATAAAAAAACAAAGTTACCAAATGTTATCTAATATTCAAATATCTTTATATTACAAAATCTTAATCGCTAAAACCTCATACAAATTTCAACATAAATAATTTCCTAAATGGTTACACATATAGACCTTATAGAATATTAAAATACAAAACATTCAAAAGAAGGTAACTAACATCTAAAAATTAAATCTTCATTAACCTAGAAAAAAACTTGATGTAGCTCTTAATTGTCACATACCAAACATGTGAATACCATTATCATGTATTCTCTTGAAACATGGTAATAACATGAATTTCCATAAACCCTTAGTGAAAACATGCATGATTTAAAAAATTAACTCTTTCATCATACCATAAATCCAAAAATTCTATACACTGAATCCATGCTATCATAAACCACATTTTTATATTATCATTCCCAAGGTCATCAACACTATGCCATTTATTTTATCACAATCAAACATATCTGTATTTCATTATCCAACATCATGCACATATTAAGGGTTATCCTTTATTTAATATTTTTTTTCTAAAAGTATCACCTCACCATTCAATATATACTATTAAATCCTTACAGAAAAACTACATAACACCAATACTTAGATGTTTCATTTCTATAAAATACCATAAAAGTACTTCTAAAACATTATTCTTGAATTCCATTACATAAATACTCAATCATTCCACCACTTAGTTTTCATACTCAACATCTCAAATAACGATCACATGATATTTCCCTTTTTATTTTGATTTAATAGGTTTTTGAGGTTGATCTTAATCGTTAACCCTTGGATTTGGGCATTGATTAACATAAGTATTTTCTTTACACACAAATCTTTGAACTGTGGGGTTTAATTCTTTGTAGGCTTATATCCATTCACATAATTAGCTAACTTACTCCAATTACTTCATCATATATTTTCCTGAAGAAATACCTTTCTAGAAATGAAACATTTAGTATCCCCATTAATATAATATCCTTCACTATTCTTTCTACACTTTTAACATAAAGGAAAACTCATAATATTTTATCCATGGTTTTTATATTTTTATTTAAAATCCATCTTCCTTTTATTAACAAAACCATGAGATCGATATGTAACTCCATCATCCATTTCCACCTTGATGGAAAATCATACAATTTATTCATAACAATGAAAGTACCTTATGGTTAATTACCTTCAATGACATTTTTTAAGCCACTAAAAATTGATCAAACTTACTTTCAAGTTGGATGATAATTCTAGAAGTGTACATTAGAAGTCTTATAAAATTTGATTCATAGAATCCAACTGATTCATTGTGCTTTTTCTTTAACATAAGGAATTCCTTTTCCCTTTTCGTACAAAGAATACAACTAAATTACATATTGAAAAAAATTTCTTGAACTCATCCCATTCCATGGAGTCAATTTCATCCTATTTCCTTGTATTCTTGATAAGATTACACATTTGATCTACTTAACCATCCAAAAAGTAGACATCCAAAATGAATTTTTCATTTTCTAAACATTGGATAACTGAAAATATCTTTTCAGTGGTACTAATCCATTACTCATCCACTAGTTGATCAGAAAAACCATTCAAATAAGGAGGGAACTGCCTCATAAAGGATGGAATAGAATGTTGTTCCCTCTTTGTTTATTTGGAATTCCAGCATGATTCATATCTTGATAAAGTTGTGTGAGAAGAACAACAAGATTTTTTATTCCTACTCCCATGAAATTCCGTTTCTATAGAGGACAATAATTTCATTTCCCATCTCATTCATCATTAACACAGTTCATTTGGGTTCCATCCATTGACTAAAACCATAAATAAAAGTGTGAGAAACACTAATCATAGTGGTATAACTATATAATCAAGGGAAACTGCTTATAATATTTCAATCCATGACACATTAGGTTTAATCAGAGGTTATTCATGATTATTATGAAAACTATAGTATTGATATATACACATAGACTTATACTTATATACATATATAGACATATCCTTATAAATATTTATAGGGATCTCACTAATGTTTTCTCATCCATGTTTTCAAAACTTGACTAATACTTTTCTCTAATACCAACTATAACAACCCAAGATTTTTATACATGGATATTACATATTTCTAGATGAATATTCATTACATTTCACAAACATATTCTGAAGGACCATAACTGTAACACCCTGACCACAGTTACCCAGAGTCGTTGTATTATTACATAACATTAGCATGATCACAAAAGATCAAGTCTTGAAAGACCGATTAGTTTAGTAGCCTTGGAAACACTAGATACATTCATAAGTCTTACATTACATCATAAAGTAAAAAATACAACAACATATTGTCTCTACACTCATATCCCCTTATAATATCCCTTCAGGTCATTCATAAAATACTTCTTCACATCCTGGGAAAAATAAAACATAGAAAGGGGCGAGCTCAAATGCCCAACAAGGATAACAATATAGCGGATATTTTCATAAATAAGCATAAACATTTAAGGCAATGTATAACTAAAACAAAAGGATTTTAAACTTGAACTTCAGAATACTATGGAAAAGATAAAATGAAATAATACCATTTACTTATTCACATGGATATTATACTAGTCGAATAATCACATGCAATATCAATAACCACTTTCATAATGATGGAATGCATAATGCCAGACTATCATAACCACATAGTCAAGGCCTTGTGCCAAGACTACAAATAAGATTTTGTCAAGGACTTGTGCCAAGACACTAGTTTGTCTCATGAGACCTATATATACATCAAGGATCTATAGCGGGCTCCACCTGTCACTTATTAAGTCCAATGCAATCCTCATATGAATAGGTTTAAACATAACATAAACATTCGTATTAAAACTAGAATATGAAATGTCAATACTTACTCTATAAACCATGAATGGTATAAAAATAACACATCCACAATCAAACATATCACAAAAACTTCAATACAATATGGAAGTTTTGTATCATAATAAATCAATATCAAATAAGTTTAAAATCCATCAAAGGATGTTGACATATATGAAATCAAAACTATTTGAGAGAAATATCTCTTTTTTTTGAAATAATTTAAAAGTCACATAATTCTAAAGAAAATCTTTATTTTGAAAATATTCTGATAAGCTTGTAAGGGAAGCTTCAAAGGTTTAATAATGGCAGAGAATAACCGCACTCGCCGTATAAGTTAAAAAAAACATTCTTACCTTAATTCTGTCAAAAAGGTTAAAAAAGACCTTGTTTGGAAAACAACGGAAAGATTCCTTTATAAAATTCTTATAAAAATTCAAAAAGGGTAAACATGAATTTAACTCGTAGTCTATAAAATATTAATATTGATTTGAAATAAATTTTAAAGAAACATGTACGTGGATGATAAAGAGGTCCTAGAAGATAATTACGTATAAACAACCTCGGATAATGAAGAGATTGTGAAATAAACCCATACCTTGTACTTTTCCTTGGTCGAGGATAGGTTAAACTCCTGTATAATAGTTAAATAATTTTTATTAAATTATAAAATAATAATATACATAAAAATGATATGATATATGATCTTTTAATATTTCTTTGTCAATAATATTTTAGTATTATCGTCGTTTTGGGTGTCCACTTACACATTTTTTTAATATGTTTTGTTACATAAGCCATGTTTGTTATCCATAGGTTTTATATTATTCATATAAAAAATGATATCAAGTCCTTAAAAATTATTTTTAATCATCGAATGATAATTATACTTGAATGGATACGATGGGGAATGAATCTCATCGCGTTTCGTGGAGATGGTAGTCCGTACGTACGCACGAGAGACAATATCATTCTTTTGATATTAAAATAATATATAATTGGATGGTATATCATATATACAGAATAATTATCATGTTATATTTATTATTTATATCAATTATACATCATTATCATACCCATCAAAATAATAATGTTTTGAATAACAATTACACCACGATGTGGAGACGGTAAGCCGTACGTACGCATGTACGGTGACATGTCATTAAAAGGATGGGTAGAATACTGAATGTGGTTGTACCATATTTATAATAACATAAAAGTATATAGAATATATTGGAGTTATTATTTTATAATGAAAATAACAAAGAAATAAGAAGTTGAAGAAGAAAGGAACTTGAAAGAGGGTGGTGAAAACATTATCTCTTCTTCGGGTTCTTCCTTTTGATTTGATCAAAATGGTTCGTTAGGTTGGATTTATGATCAAAATAAGTCCTCTAGGTTCAAGTGAGGAAAGTTTAAAGAATACTTGGGCAGTGGTTGACTGAACCAAAAGGATTTTAGGGTGTGAATAATTGGTTATAAGTGGTGTCCTTTTATAAGGGGGAGGAGGGGCTCTTTAGAAAAAACTTACAGTATTATTTTACAATAAATTCATATTCGGTTTATAATGTTTCTAAAGTGGATTATTCAAATTCTAATGTGGGGATGGGTCTAAATCCTTTCAACCAATAGGGTTTAGACAGGTTTGGGTCATTATATTAACATTATCTTTTAGTTTTAACTCTTAGTTAATTAGTTTGACACTTCCCATGTAACTTTGTATTTTTATATTATATAGTTAATAAACTTACTATATACATACAAGAGACCCCCAAGTGGTCCATTAATAATAAAACTACCATTATATAAGTCCTTTTTCATAACATTAGAATTTTAGGAATAGAATATCAATTAATAATATAATATTTTTTTAAAAACTCATTTATGTCAATTTTGAAACTATTTAATAATTGATTTTTGTTAAATTCATAAAAACTTTATTAATTAAAATAAAATTCATTTAAGCAATCCTAAAATGTAATATTAACCAATTAAATTCGTGTATGTCATCAAAACGTTCAAATTATATTTATTTTAACTTTTATAATACCAATTATTTTATTGTTTTATAATTAAGGAAAATACTACATCATTATTGTGTCATAAATAAATTGAATTATTCAATGTCTAAAAATTATAAATAAAATAAAATTATGTAGGAAATATTTTCATCTTTCTAATGAATTTTTATAGTCGAAAATATAACATATATAACCCTATTTAATTTTTTTTTTCTAAAAGACATATGCTTATGTCATTTTTGTATTTACTTTAACTTAATTAATATAAAATGTCATTATCACTTAAAAGTGAATCCATGGGGTCTAAAAATCGACCCAAAGATGACCATGGTCGGAAATTTATCAAAAAATAGGGTTAGGACATGTTTTAGGGTAATTTATTATTATTATAATATTATTTGTTTACCTTTATTTACCAAATTTACCCTTTAACCATGATAAATAAAATATTTACCGAAGTAATTATTCAAAATGTATAAAAATAAAGTTACCTATTTACAAAATTTGGACCTTCTGATTATAAATATGGAATCCATTTTTGTAAATTCAATACACAGAAATGGCAGAAATTAATTTAAAATTAATTCCCGTTGTGAAAACAAAAAGTGTGTTTTTAAGAAATAATAACTATCAAAAGATTGACACTTGTTTATGTCCGGTTTAAATGTGAAATTATGTCCAATGACCAAAATTATATTAAATGGTAAAAATATATTCTAAATATACTTTAAAACCACTCATATTCATATTTTATCACTATTAATTATTTTGATTAAAAAAGTTGTTTTTAATTAAAATTTAGTAATTTTCACTATTCATCAAAATATTAAAGTTCTCCGAAAAGTACCAAAATCTTACCCTAGGATAATTTCGATATTCCAAATCCAAAAATTAAGTCTATTTTGAGTTATAAAATTTATAAAATTTCAAAAAGTGGGTATTACTATTCATAACGGCTACTTTGATTGGTCGCGGTGTGTTAGAATCTCAAAGTAGCGTACAACACACGCTACTGTATTATTCAAAGAGAATCGTACCGTGGAAGCTTGGGGAGTTACATTCGACCCTCCTTCAAATAATTTCATCCTCAAAATTTCTAGAATACTACTGCATAAAAAGACTCGGGTGGTTCTTCATCAAAAGTTCCTCAGGTTCTCACGTTGCCTCTTCCATCTTATGGTTCCTCCATAGAACTTTTACCAGACGAGTCATCCGGTTTCTCATCACTTGTTCTCTCGTATCAAGAATCCTGATGGGATCTTCACAATAAGATCGATCGGGTTCCAGTTATAATTCCTCATAAGTGAGTACATGTGTTGGGTCAGGCATATATTTTCTCAACAGTGATACGTGGAACACATCGTGAACTTTGGAGAGACTTGGCGGCATTTCCAACCGGTAATCTACAGCCCCAATTTGTTCTAGAGTTTCAAAAGGTCCTATGTACATGGGACTCAAATTACCTTTCTTTCTGAAATGTATAACTCTCTTCTATGGATACACCTTCAAGAAAACATTATCTTCTACATGAAATTCCAAATCCGTCTTTCGGTTGTCATCATATCTCTTTTGCCTAGTTTGAGCTGCTTTGATGTGGTTTTGGATTACCTTCACCTTTTTCATCGTTTCCTCCACTAGTTCTGGGCCTATGAGTTTTCATGCACACACATCATCCCAACAGGTTGGTGTGTGACATCTCTTTCCATATAACGCTTCATATGGTGTCATCTGAATACTCGAATAGAAGCTATTATTATAGGAAAATTCCACCAGAGGTAAATATTGATCCCACATACCCTGAAAGTCAAGTGAGCATGATCTCAACATGTCTTCTAACCTTTGAATAGTCCATTCTGATTGTCCATCAGTTTGGGGGTGGTAAGTAGTGCTCAAACGAAGTTCAGTATCTAGGGATTTCTAAATACTTTTCCAGAATCTTGATGTAAAACGAGGATCACGATCAGAAACAATCGATAGGGGTACCCCATGAAGTCTCACAACTTTATTAATATATAGTCTTTCTAGACGTTCAAGTGGTATATCTTCTCTTATAGAAATAAAATGTGCTGAATTGGTAAGACGATTAACAATGACCCATATTGCATCGTTCTTTTTAAGAGTCTTTGGTAGTCCCATGAAAAAGTCCATCGTGATATTATCCCATTTCCACTCAGGTATGGGAAGAGGTTGCATGACTCCTCTAGGCTGTTGCCTTCCAGCTTTCACTTATTGAAAAACCATACATCTTGACACAAAATCAGCAATCTCCATTTTTATGTTGTCCTACTAAAAATGTTCCTTCAAATCTCTATACATTTTGGTGCTCCCAGGGTGTATAGAGAAATTGGAACTATGAGCATCATCTAACAATTACCTTTTTAGATCAGGTATATTGAGAACACAAAGTCTCCTCCCCAATTTCAAAATTCCATATTCATACACAAAGTCACCCAATCTCCCATCATTTACATCTTTAAACTTCTTTTTAAACTCTTCATCATTGGTATGAGAACTCTTAATCCTTTCTAGTAAAGATAGTTTGGAAAACATTTGAAAAAGTATTGATGTTTCACCTTCCATGGTGATTCCCATATCCATATTTACTAGATCCATGAAAATTGGATCCATCTCAACTATCATCTTTTTCAAAACTCCATGATCTTTTCTACTCAAAGCATATGCAACCTTATTTGCCTACCCCGGGTGGTAGTGTATCATGCAATCATAATCCTTGAGTAGTTCAAGCCATCTCTGTTGCCTCATGTTGAGTTCTTTCTGTGATAAAATATACTTCAAACTCTTGTGATCAGTATAAATCTCACATTCCTCACCATAGAGATAGTGTATCTATATCTTCAAAGAAAAGATCACAGATGCTAACTCGAGATCCTGAGTAGGATAGTTTTGCTCATGAATTTTCAACTGTCGTGATACATTGGAAATAACCCTATCATTCGGCATAAGGACAAAACCAAGTCCTTTCATTGATGCATCACTATAAAAAAACCAGTCATTCCCCGATGGTAGAGTCAATATAGGAGCATTGAATAATATTTTCTTCAGTTATTTGAAACATTCTTCACACTCTTTTTTCCAAAAAAATTTGACCCCTTTACGTGTGAGCTTTGTTAATGGGTTATCTAATCGGGCAAAATTCTGGACGAAATGTCAATAATAACCTACTAAAACAATAAAACTGCGTACCTTAGTTATAATCATCAGTGTTGGCTGTTCATGGATTTCTCTTGTCTTAGAAGGATCAACAAAGATTCCATCCTTAGAGACAATATGGCCAAGAAAAGAAATATCCTGAAGCAGGTATTCACACTTGCTAAACTTCCCATATAATTAATGTCTTCTCAGAGTATTCAATATGATGCATAATTGATTTTCATGATATTTTTATCTTTTGGATTATACCAAGATATCATTAATAAATACCACTAAAAAGTCATCAAGATATTCCTCGAAAACATTGTTCATTAGATCCATGAAAACAGAGGGTGCATTAGTCAGCCCAAAAGGCATTACTGTAAACTCGTAATGCCCGTACCTGGTTCGAAATGATCACTTCGGAATGTCTTCCTTCTTCACACACACCTGATGGTATTCGGATCGAAGATCAATCTTTTTAAAGTATTGAGATCCATGAAGTTGGTCAAATAAATCATCAATGCGAGGTAGGGGATACTTGTTCTTTATTGGTATAGCATTGATCTCCCTGTAGTCGATAAATAACCATATAGATCCATATTTCTTCTTAACAAAAAGGACAGGGGCTCACCATGGAGAAACACTAGGGAAAATAAATCCCTTATTACTCAATTCCTCTAGTTTTTTATTTAGTTCCACTAATTCCACAGTGGCCATTCTATAAGTGGTCTTCGATATGGGCCTTGATCCAGGAATTAAATCAATGGAAAAATCAATTTCTTGTTCTGGAGGATGTCCAGGTAAATATTTTGGAAACACATCAACATATTCTCTCACAATAGGTACATCCTCTTTTTGAACATTCCTTTACTCACCCACAATCATTTCATTCTCTTCCTCCCCAATAATTGAATTTAGTTGAGATACTGGGGGTGGATCTAGATAAGAATTAGGTGATGACGATTTTGTTCTAGAGATAAGGTGTTCCTTATCATCATCATCAAAAATTGTAACCTCATTCTTCTTGAAATAAATCTTTGCATCACGTTCTGAAATCCAATCTATACCAAAGATTATATCAAACTCAATCATAGGTATGACGATGAGATTAGTAGATAAAGAACATTTATGTGCTCTAATGGGAACTGATTCACATAACTTTTTAGCAATGATACTTCTCTTAGGAGTTCTGACTGACAAATCCCATGTTAAATAAAATTGAAAATATCTAATTTTCTTAGCAAACTG
Source organism: Viscum album (assembly GCA_963277665.1). NCBI lineage: Eukaryota > Viridiplantae > Streptophyta > Magnoliopsida > Santalales > Viscaceae > Viscum > Viscum album. The sequence goes on from OY728161.1 coordinate 1,510,056,589, forward strand.
GGAAGATATGAAACAATGTGATGATCCAGTATCGAATAATTAATTTTCTAAACTTGAGGAAACCATTAAATTACCTGCCACTACGTCTTTCGGAGCTTCTACCTCTATAGTAGTGATAGCATAAGCCTGGACTTGATCCCTTGGCCTTTTCTGAGTTAATTTCCCATGATGCTTAGGACATTCATTTTAATAATGTCCCATCTCTCTGCAATTGTAGCACTGAACATCGATAGCTTCTTTCTTCCCTTTGCAATCATGATCTTGGTGGACTTTTTCACCACACTTGTAACAGACTCCCATTCCTTTCAAGAAAGTACCGAGGTGTTTCTTCCCATATTTACTACAGTATGGATATTCAACATTTCCCATCTTCCCCTTATTTCCATTTCCAGATTGATCAGAAGATCTCTTCTTCTCTTTCTTTTGTTTAAAGTCACAAGACTTAGAGAATTCTTTTTTGTCTTGATAGCACATGAGACAATATCTTCGTACGATGAGAAGGATTGTGAGACTAATGATTGGCGAAGAAATGGTTTTAACCCATCAAAGAAATGATAAATCTTACATCTTGGGTTACATATATAATCTCCAACATACCTTGCTATCCTTGTGAAGTTAGCCTCATACTTTGCGACATTTTCATCCTCCTTTTTCCTCAGACTCAGAAATTGACTTTCCATATCTGCTCGATGGTCATGAGGAAAGTATTTTTCTAATAAAAGATGTTTGAAATCCCTCCATTCCATATTTTATACTTCATCATATTCCTTCAGGTTTTGAATCAATGACCACCATTGATCAACATATCCAGTGAGGCGGTAAACTGCTATGATAACTTTTTCCCTTTCACTACTCCCCAAGGTATGAAATATTTTCTATAAGGAATTTATCCATTGCTCATCTACTAAGAGATTTTTACTCCCATTTAATGTTGGTGGTTGTTGCCTCATAAAGATATCTAACATTTATCCTCCACGCTGTGGACTAGGGTGCTCCATACGGGTAAGGTTATTATTTATAACTTGAGTGAGTTGTCCCAGTATGGTGATTAGATGATCAGCACTAGTTGCATCACCAACTCCACTATAATTATCTTAAGAAGGAGGGAAATCCCTACATGGAGTGAGTTCATTGATACGGTTTCCATTTCTTCCAGTAGGCGCCATTTCTAAACAATTTCATAAACTAGATCAGTTTATGAATCAAAATACATAACTCCATACTTGTAAAAAACTTAACATAAATTAAACTATTTATGGATATAATACATATTCATAAAAAAATGTTTCCTTTGAAGATGTATATACTCATAAACCCTTCATAATGGTTTGTAAATAAAATGATAATTATCCTCATCATATCCCTCAGGAGTGTCGTAACCAAGAGTAAAGCAAGGCCCATTGTCATGCACCCATTCCTGTTCAAGTCTAGATCAAAGAAGTGTTTTCAGGTTTTACCCCTAGTTACATCTGTACCAGAGCCGACTCTACCTGCTTGTCTCCAGACATGGATTTATTGCTCGGAAAACTCACAAAATCTCTAAAATACCAAAATTCTAGGAAGTTCTTCTATACTAATCCGCAAAGTTTATCTTAAGTCTATGTGCTCTAATTCGAGTTTATCTAAATCTAGCTTCCAAGGTTTGTACTAAACATCCTATGATACCAACAGTAATGCCCCGACCCCAGTTACCTAGAGTCGGTGTATTATTACATAACATTGGCATGATCACAAAAGATCACGTCTCGAAAGACTGATTAGTTTAGTAGCCTTGGAAACATTAGATACATTCATAAGTCTGACATTACATCATAAAGTGAAAACTACAACAAAATCTTGTCTCTACACTCATATCCCCTTATACAATCCCTTCATTTCATTCATAAAATACTTCTTCACATCCTGGAAAAAATAAAATATAGAACGGGGTGAGATCCAATGCCTAGTAAGGATAACAATATAGCAGAAACTCTCATAAATAAACATAAAAATTTAAGGCAATGTATAACTAAAACAAAAGCCTTTTAAACTTGAACTGCAGCATAATATGACAAAGGTAAAATGAAATAATTCCATTTACTTATTCACATGGATATTCTACTAGTCGAATAATCACATGAAATATTAATAACCACTTTCATAATAATGGAATTCATAATGCCAGAGTATCACAACCACATAGTCAAGGCCTTGTGCCAAGACTAAAAAAAATATTTTATAAAGGCCTTATGCCAAGACACTAGTTTGTCTCATGAGACCTACCGATGCATCGCGGAGCTATAGCGGGCTCCACCCATCACTTATTAAGTCCAATTCATTCTTCATATGAATAGGTTTTAACATAACATAAACATTCGTATTAAAACTAGCATATGAAATGTCAATACTTACTCCATAAACCATGAATGGTATAAAAATAACACATCCACAGTCAAAAATATCACAAAAACTTCAATACAATATGGAAGTTTTGTATCATAATAAATCAACTTCAAATAAGCTTAAAATCCATCAAAGGATGTTGACATACATGATATCAAAACTATTTGAGAGAAATATCTATTTTTTTGAAATCATTTAAAAGTCACACAATTCTAGAGAAAAACTTTATTTTGAAAATATTCTTATAATCTTGTAAGTGAATATTAAAAGGTGTAATAACGGTGGATAATAATCACAACCGCCATATAAGTTAAAAAAACATTCTTACCTTAATTCTGTCAAAAAGGTTAAAAAAGACATTGTTTGGAAAATGATAGAAATATTCATTTATAAAATTATAATAAAAATAAAACAATGGTAAAAATGACTTTAACCCATAGTCTATAGAAATATTAATAATTATTTGAAATACATTTTTAAGAAACATGGATTTGGATGATAAAGAGGTCCTAGAAGATAATTACGTATAAACAACCTCAGATAATGAAGAGATTGTGAAATAAACCCTTACCTTGTACTTTTACTTGGTTGAGGGTAGGTTAAAATTATTTATAACAGTTAAATTATTATTATTAAATTATACAAGAATCATATACATAAATATCATATCATATATGATCTTGTAATATTTCTCTGTTAATAATATTTTAGTATTATCGTCGTTTCGGGTGTCCACTTACTCGTTTTCTTGTATTTGTTTTGTTACATAAGCCGTGTTTGTTATCCATAGGTTGTATATTATTCATATACAAAATGAAATCAAGTCCTCAAAAATTATTTTTAATCATCAAATGAGAATTATACTTGAAGGGATACGATTGGTAATGAATCTCATTGCGTTTCATGGAGACAGTAGTCCGTACGTACGCACGAGCGACAATATCATTCTTTTGATATTAAAATAATATATAATTGGATGGTATATAATATATAAATAATCATTATAATGTTATATTTATTATTTATATCAATTAAACGTCATTATAATACCCATCCAAATAATAATGTTTTGAATAACAATTACACCACAACGTGGAGACGGTAAGCCGTACGTACGCACATATGGTGACATGTCATTCAAAGGATGGGTAGAATACTGAATATGGTTGTACCATATTTATATTAACATAAAATTATATATAAGATACTAGAGTTATTATTTTAGAATGAAATTAACAAAGAAAGAAGAAGTTGAAGAAGAATGGAACTTGAAAGAGGGTGGTGAAAACAATACCTCTTCTTCGGGTTCTTCCTTTTGATTTGATCAAAAGGGATCCTTAGTTTGGATTTATGATCAAACTAAGGCCTATAGGTTAAATTGAGGAATGTTTAGAGAATATTTGGGTAGGGGTTGGCTGACCCAAAAGGATTTAAAGGTGTGAGGAATCGATTAAAAGTGGTGTCCTTTTATAAGGGGGAGGAGGGGATCTTTAGAAAAAACTTAAAGTATTATTTTATAATAAATTTATATTCGGTTTATAATGGATCAAAAGTGGATTATTAAAAGTATAAGGTGGGTATGGGTATAAATACTTTCAACCAATAGGTTTTAGACAGGTTTGGGTCATTATATTAACCTTATCTTTTAGTTTTAACTCTTAGTTAATTAGTTTGACACTTACCATGTCACTTTGTATTTTTTGTATTATATAGTTAATAAACTTACTATATACATCCAAGAGACCCACCAAGTGGTCCATTAATAATAAAAATACCATTATATAAGTCTTTTTGAAGAACCTTATAATTTTAGGAATAGAATATCAATTAATAATATAATATTTGTTTTAAAAACTCATTTATGTCAATTTTGAAACTATTTAATAATTGATTTTTGTTAAAGTTTTAACAACTTTATTAATTATAATAAAATTAATTTAAGAAATTATAACATGTAATATTAACCAATAAAATTCGTGTATGTCATTAAAACGTTCAAATTATATTTATTTTAACTTTTATAATACCAATTATTTGATTCTTTTATTATTAAGGAAAATACTGCATCATTATTGTGTCATAAATATATTTAACTATTAAATGTCTAAAAATTATAAATAAAATACCATTATTTATGAAATATTTTTATCTTTCTAATGAATATTTATAGTCAAAAATATAATATATATAACCCTATGTAAAAATTGTTTTTCTAAAAGATATATGCTTATGTCAATTTTGTATTTACTTTAACTTAATTAATATAAAGTGTCATAATCACTTCAAAGTGGATCCATGGGGTCCAAAAATCGACCCAAAGATGACCATAGTCGGACATGTATCAAAAAATAGGGCTAGGACACGTTTTAGGGTAATTTATTATTATTATAATATTATTTTTTACCCTTATTTACCGGATTTACCCTTTAATGATGGTAAATAAAATATTTACCGAAGTAATTATTCAAAATGTATAAAAATAAAAGTTAACTATTTACACAATTTAAAACTCCTGATTATAAATATGGTATCCATTTTTCTAAATTCAAAACATAGAATTGGAAGAAATTAATTTAAAATTAATTCCCGTTGTTAAAACAAAAAGCGTGTTTTTAAGAAATAATAACTATCAAAAGACTGCCACTTGTTTCTGTCTGGTTTAAATGTGAAATTATGCCCAATAACCAAAATTATATTAAATGGTAAAAATATATTCTAAATTTACTTTAAAAACACTAATATTCATAATTTATCACTATTAATTATTTTGATTAAAAAAGTTGTTTTTAATTAAGATTTAGTAATTTTCATTATTCATTAAAATATAAAAGTTATCCGAAAAGTACCAAAATCTCACCCTAGGATAATTTCGATATTAAGAATCCAAAAATGAATTCCATTTTGAGAGATAAATTTTAAAAAATTTCAAAAAGTGGGTATTATTATTCATAACAACTACTTTGATTGGTCACGGTGTGTTAGAATCTCGAAGTTTCATACAACACACGCTACTGTATTATTCAAAGAGAATCGTAATGTGGAAGCTTGGGGTGTTACAATAACTGTTTAGTTCCTTTGGAAAATTGAGAAATAAACTTCTAATATGGTGAAATTTCCTTAACTTCTCCCATAAATATTTTCCCCTTTAGTACACCTAATTATAAAATTTCGTCATAACCAAGGGAAAGGAAACCTAAGAAAGGATGATATCAGATGTAGAGTAAGGTTAAACATGGTAGATAATTAATCATAACATGAACATATGGGTATGTAAACATAAACATAACATTTGGAGATCATACCCTTCATATTGAAGATAATATACATGAGTCATGTCATAAATATACGGTAGTTCATAAAGAATGAATCATAAGGGATTAAGAATCATAAACCATTAAATCATAAAATAGAAATAATACATGTAATTGTTTTAGAAACATAGACATGTAATATCATTCCCTATATGTCAAGACACATTGACAAAATATATCAGTACACTTCATAGAGAATAAACCAATTGGGTGGGATACACCACCATTCCTATTTTCATTCCTTTACTTTAAAGGGACTATGTTTCCCCATATTTCAATATTGGATTTTATTTTTATATCTTCCCATAGTGGATCAGGTTTCCCTATCTTCCCATAGTAGACTAGGTTTCCCAACTTTCCACAGTGTATCAAGCACATCGACCTGTTTCACATCATTATCTCACGAGATATAAATATTAACCCATTGAATTGAAGGGATATATAGCTCACACCAATCACATAATTAAATCATACATATATCTTCCACAAGATCAAAAATTATTCAATACATAATAAATCATTAAAATTAATTGTTTTTGTAAACATTTCATTAAAGCATATCTCATTGAAAATTAACAAAATTCATAAAAACCATTCCATAAAAACATAATTCATTCAGTGAATGAATATGAATGGTATTCTTGGATCATATCCCCAGTAATTCATGAGTAACACCAATGGATCACATCTTATATGGAAAATAATTTTGAAATATCTTTTTAAAACAATTCATGAGGAAAATATCCTTTCCTCTATGAAAAATTATTTTTAAATCATAATATATTTGTCAAAAAATGTTTCATTTAAAATAACCATTAAAACATATAAATTAAGTTTCAAAAAACATTTAAAACATATTTTAATTTCCTTTTCCTTGAAAATACATAATATATATTTTAAAACACTTTTATTTTTTTAGAAAACATTATTTTAATGGAATAAATATTTTCAAGTGGAGAGAGAATAACATTACATGAAACTTATAATATCATGAAAATAAGGATATTAATAATAAAAAATTTCAAAGGTAAGTATATACAAATTGTAATAGAATGTAGGTTCATAACATAACATGTGTCTCAAAGAAGGAAAATTGAGGCAAAATTATCTTACCGATTTTGGTAACTTTTGAACCGTAATCCAAATGATAAATGGGTCGTAAAATGAATATATAAATAGAAATAAATTTAAGGTTAATTATCACAAATTACATTCATTTGTATTATATATACCACAAAAAAGAAATAGTAGTGTATAAGGCATGTGTCACATGGAAATAAAAGTGTGACAAAAATTCCTTAATACTTGAGTAACTTTTGAATCATGATATCCATAAAGGAATAACATAAATTGAAAAATTTAATATCATTAAATAAATTAAATTAATGATACAACATGTCATAGGTCATCATATTCACCACATAAAAGAAATGTGTGGTGAATATGGCATGTATCTCATGAAAATAAGAATGTAAGATGAAATTCCCTTACCTTATGTGTTGACTCACTTCATATTCTTTCAAACCTCATGTATAAAAAATATAAGTTTATTATACATATATTCAATAACATTACTCAATTATATAATACCATATATGATTTACTTATGAAATTATATTAAATATTTATTATGAATTCCACGTTAAATTTATGTTTCAGGTAAATAACTGCATTGTTTATCACATGTGTTTCGAATTTTTATCCTTGGTCATCTTATATAAATCAAGATTTTATCATATCAAGAATGATAAACATGATATAAATATCACATATATATATAATAATTATATATTCATTAATTGTGATTCTTAAAAGTTAGAGGTAAAAAATAAAATACACCGTTCATGAAGTTGGTAGGCGGTACATATGCATGAACATTGTTTTCATTTTCTTGGAATATTAAAATAACAAAAAATATATGATATATTACCATTATAGAATCATTTTTTTCCTATATATATCATATGTATTCATAAAATTTATCCTTATTTCCTTCCATGTGAAATATATCTGAAAAATGAATCACATCGCGTCGTTGAGAAGGTAAGACGTACATACATATGAGTGACGTTATCATTTGACAAAAAATTAGATGGTAAAGGATAGATATGATAGTTTCCCTAAATAATTATAATTATATCATAAATATAATATATTAACATTAAACCCATCATTAATCCCACTCATAGAATATGGTGATGGAAAATTAATTGTATCCCTACGTGGATATGGTAAGCCGAACGTACGCATGAGCGATACTTTCACATCTTATTTCATAGAAAAGGGGATGTATAATAGTGTGTTAAAAATCATAATGATATCTCATAATATTGAGAATGAATAATTTATTATTTTATGATTTATATTATACATTTATATGAGGTATATAATAGTAGAAAAAGAGAGTGATCAGTTAGAGCGATCACCTCTTCATTGAAAATACTCCTTTAGATCTCCTCTAAATAACTCTAGAGTTTTTTCTTCAGGAATACCATAACCTATAAAATGTGAATAGAGAAGTAGATAATATAATTTGGAATAATTGTCTTCTAGATAGAAGACTCAAAGAGTTGAAATGGGATGAGGGAGAATGTGTCCTTTTATAATGAAGGTGAGGGGCACTTTTGGAATTTCTCAAAATATTAATTTATAATATATTAAATCTAAATCCAAATACCTATAAATGTAAAGGAATTAGAATATAATGTGGGATAGGGTGTAATACCAACAACCAATATATTTTAGACAAGTTTTTTTAATTTTAAAACACATATTTTTTATTATCCATTTGTTAACCTATTTTAATTTTAACTATGGTAACAACATTTTCAATATTAAAAGGTTGAGATTTTTAATTATAATTTGAAGACCTGAACCTAGTAGCCTGGAGCCATTGCCTTACTATACTGAATTGTTAATATGAAAAATAGATCACATCCCAAAGGACTGAATATTTAAATAGGTTTGGAAATCCAGATAAAAACATATGTTTTATATTACAACTTGAAAGGAAAAAACAACATAAAAAATCCATTGGAAACACCCATAAAATCCTAGATTATCCATGAAAGTCACTCATAATAAAAATCATCACCTCATGTGGAAAAATAAAACATATGAAATGAGTTATATTAAATTCTCAGAAAGGGTAAAACATATAGAGGATTCTATCATAAACATAAACAATAAGGAATGATGAATAAAGAAAAAAACATGCCATTAAAACATAATTTTGAGCATAATATGACATGAATAAATAATTTCACATAAATAATCACATGAGGATGAAACTTAGCCCTAGATATTATACTAGTAGAATAATCAAATCAATTATAAATTTCTAATAAGGATTTAATGCATGATTTTGGAAATTGTAGACATGCCTTCAAGTTTTTGACCAAGGCACCACACATAAAATGGTAAACAACTGGTCTAGTTTGTATCATGAGACCTACTAATAGATCGAGGGGATATAGTGGGCCCCGACCATCACCTATTAATTAAAATTAATTCCTCATATGAAATGGGTGAAACATAATCAATATATACATTCATATTGAAACTAGCATATGAAATGTAAATAATATCCCCTATCGGTAAGCATAATCCGAAACTATCAAGAGTAATATAGGAAATGGTATCAAGATAGTAAATCCCTCGTAAAAAATAATCATAGATCATTAAATAAAATATGATATATGGTAACATAAGATTTAAATGTCAATTCATTTTAAAATTAAATAGAGGTTGTCTAAATAGATTCCAATACTCAAATAAAATCATTGAGAGATTTTTAAGATAAATATCCATTTACTTTGGAAAGAAGAGTTCTTTTCAAAAATACATTTTATTTATCATAAAAATCAGATGGTAAACATGAATATTACAAGAACAGGAAATGTAATGTAATTCTATTTTAGGAATATTAAATTAATATTCATACATAAATTTTCAGACTAAAGTGAAAACATGTAAAAAGAGTTTTTAAGAAACTTTATAAATGATCCACTTTAGTGTAGTTTAAGGGAAACTTTAAATGAGTCCTTAATTTGGAAAAATGAATATTTGTTTGAATAATACCAGAAATTAAATAAGATAGTTATTTATGATAAAAATAGTATTTTTAGAAAAATATTTTGGGCTTAAAAAACATTATAGAGTGTACATGAGAATGGGTAAGAAATTGGGAAGTTTTCTTTAATCTGGATTTCTTATTAGGAGAATTTAAAAAGAGATCTTTACAAAACATGAATTTAACCATAAAATAAAGAAGGAAATATATGAATACATGAGCTTGTAACATATAAATATAATTTAAAATAAGTATATAAAAATAAATAATAATTAATTTGGGGTCATGGGAGAGAAATCATAACCTGAATGAGAAATGGAGGTTCGAGAAAAAACCCTTCATGTTTGAAAGCGTTCTGAAAATGCACTTATTTTCCTAGATAATGAAATTATATTCATAGAAAATTTAATTAATACAATATTCAACATTTTTTTGATTTATTACAATTTTATTAAGTTTATTTAGTGTTTTTATGAGTTATACGATTCATTTTCATGATTTGGGGGTGTTCATTTCCTTGGTTTTCATGATTAGTTCACTTGTATACATGTATGAAAGATCATGTAAAATGAAAATAGTTATCAAGAATTAAAATTATATTTTATTAGTGAACATATATAAGAATAAATGGTCTTATATTTAATTTTCTTTTAGATAATACAATTATTTATTAGACAAAACTTCAAAGTTAACCATTTAGATTGTTTTGACATTTTTTTGATCATCGCCCACTATTTGGTTTTCTTAATTACAATTATGTATATATAATGGTTTAAAAACATTAAATAAGTATTATTAAATATATTATAGTATGTTTTATTCATAAAAATGGCTTTATGACCATCCATGAAGGATAAATTCAAAAAACAAAAACTCATCGTCCACAAAGGTGGTAAATCGAAACCTTACAAATAATGTTTCAATTTTTAGAATAAAATGCAGAAGTGAAGAGAATTTAGGGTTGATATACCACTATCATAATAAAATTCTAGTATATAAAATATAATTTAGTTATCATTCCCCATTTGTATATGGAGATGAGGGGAGGAAATAAAATAAATTGAAAATAAATTAAAAGAAATCAAAAGAGGATTTTACCTCTTGAACTTATTCTCCTTGAGAACCTCCTTAAGGAACATGAGGATGGTATTTTGGTGAGAAACAAAACCTCAGGACACTTATAAGAGGATTGGGAGAGTTATTAAACATAATATAATCAGGATTCAAAATTTTTGATGTGTGCGTATTGGGGGTGGTATTTATGGTGGATGAGAAGAGTTTTTTTTTATTCTTATAGTCATTTGTTTAATATTTTTGCTCAATAATATGAATTTTTTGATCCCCATGAATAAAAAAGTAAATATATAATTAGAGTTTGGTATTATGGGCTCACATAAACCATGAATCATCCATGAATAAATAATTCTTATTTTTGTTAAATACCGTAAATTACTGTATTTCACTATTCAAAAAAAAAATCAACTATTTTTGAAAAATCTCCAAAATACCCTTAAACATTTTTTGACAAGTAGAATTAAAAAATAGACTCTATTTTATAAAAATAATTTTTAAAATATGTGAAATTTAAATTTTAAATAAAATAATTATTTCTCAAAAAATAATTATTTTAAATAAAATAATTATTTCTCAAAAAATAATTATTTTAATATTATAAAAGATTCTACGGAACTTTAAAAAATTAATTAAGGTATAATAAAATTAACATATAATAATAAGACAAGAAAATATTAATTTATGAATCAATTTCATGAAAATAAATTTTATTTTAAATAATTATTTTAATTATAAAATAGTGAATAAACATTTAGGATTCACAAAAATTCCAACACTAAATTTATCAATTTTAAAACATTTATTTACTTATTTCATGATATAAATATATAATATTTTCATTATTAATATACCTAAAAATTAAGTATACTTTCATAGGTGAGGATGTTATTCTATTGGCCGAATTATTATTCTGAATAGTCATATTACTATTTCAATGGTTAAGTTATTATTCCATAGGTATATAATCATTCATTTCTAGAAATACATATTATTTCATTCATTATACATTTATTAATCTTTTATTGTGTTCCATATGTGATTTTATGTGACTTATACTATATGAAATAATTATAAGAAGGGAAATTCAATTGATAAAATTTCAGGTCGTTACATATAAGGTTTAAATTGAACCATAAATGGCCCATTTAAGATAATTCGACCATAATTTTTCCTCTTTGTCCTTGTTTAGGATTTATATTATTTTTAACTAATTTAATAAAATATTTTTTTCATAACATATCATTAGTGTCAATTTTGTTACTATTCATTACATTGACATTATGAAAATCACTACAACAAGCTAACTTCAATCCAATTCAATTTAAACACTTTTAATATGTCATATTCACCTATAAAATTTGTGGATGACCTTAATTAATTAAAATTATATAATAAGTTTAATATTTTTAATATCACTTAATTTGTTTTTTTATTAATTGAATAATTACTGCATCATCATTTTGAAATTATTTTTGATAATTATTTCTTCATGAAATATTAAAAATAAATTTCCATGATATAGATAAAACTTTTATATTTCATAATAATATATATAGTTGAGAATAAATTCTATTTAACCCCTTATTAAAAGTAAAAGTATGACATTTTGTCACTCAATTTAATTTTAATAATATCCAAGTCATTCTCATTGAGAAGTATCTATTAAATTGCTAAATTTTGAACTATATGTTTTAATGGTTGATTTAAAATCATCCAAAAACATGTATTCTAGTGTTAGGGTGGTTTTTGAGTATTTATAATATTATTTTTACTCATAATTATTATATTTACTTCTAGCTATGGTAAAAAAATTATTAAAGTTACTATTTATATTGTCCCAAAACAAAAGGGACCTATTTACTAAATTTGGGACTTTTTATTTAAAATACGGAATCCATTTGTCAAAATTATAAACACGTAAATGGAAAAAATATTTTAAATTTAATCCCATATACGGGGCGAGAAAACAAGTTTTTAAAGTGATAACGTTAAAAATATTGAAATAATACATTATCTATATTTAAAGTGAAAAAGATTAAAATTAACTTAACTATATTAAATGATAAAAAGTTGATCTAATTATACATTAAAACCAATTAAAAATATAATTTATCAATATAAATTATTTCTATATAAAATTTATTTTCAATTTTAATTTAGTATTCTTCACTATTCACCGAAACATGAAACTAGGTAGAAAAAATAAAAAATTCAACCAAATTAAATTTTTTCATCCCAATTTCAAATAATAATTTTTTTAAATATAATTTATAAAATGGTCAAAACGAGTTTTAAAACAAGTGCGCCATCAAAATGCGGTAAAAAAATCTTTTTATAAAAATACATCTTTTACGCATAAAGTTGGATTTGTTCTTATATCATGAATAAAAAATACATAAGATAAATGTAAAAAATTATATTGAATACATTAAAAATATATTACATTAATATAATCCAAGAAGAGTTATTTGTTTTTTTATTGGTATAAAACACACTTATGCACATTTAAATAGTTTTTATATAAATATTTCCTTTTATTTTAAAATGGGTTTTAAATTAATTTATAATTAATTGGTCAAAGAATTATATATAGATGTGTAAACCATAATTAATAATTTATTTAATTCTGTTCATACCCACCATTATAATAGCTAGATTATAATTTTCTTGTTTAAATAATTACAATAAAAAAATATTGTTTCGTAGAAAGTCAACATTGCATGTAACACAAGATAAGTTGATGTTGCATGGAACTCAAGACAGAAATGGAATGAAATTATTTAAAAAAACCAATTTTATAAAAATATTTGGGTCCTTCATTGACCATGGCCTCTATAGAGACATCCATACAAGTGAGGTCTCCGTATGAATTCCCATAAATACAGTAGTGTTGGAACGGGACTTGGTGATAGAGAGATTCCTAGAAAAAGGGAGTTGGGAAGATAGAGTGGGAAGTGGTCATCATGGGGTTGAGTCATCTATATTAGCTAGTATTATTTAACCATTGGGGTCTCATTATAAGAAGAAAACCTTGTTCTGGACTAGTATTTGGGTATCTTCAGTACATGGGTCACACAAGGGTTCTAGTCTACCTAATGATGTATGATGTTATTCTTATGATTGGAAAGGTCACATAGATTATGATTTCTTATCCCAGAATGCTAAAGAAAGTGGAAATATAGTGGAAAAAACACTAAAATAGTGGAAAATAATGATCAGGGATCTCCTAGGCATAGTTAGTGTGGCCCCTTGGGAGGTGTGGCAGACATAGGGGAATAAAATGCCACCTTGGGAGGAGTTGTAGGTGGAAGACAATTCTATGACCTACTTCCACCACCACCAGGTGTCCCATGACAGGATCAAAGGGATAAAGGCAGAGGGTTTGATCAACTTCATTCTATGGGGGGATATAATCAGGCTGTGTGTGAGAAGATTCAATGTACGATATATATCTTATCTAAATTATCTCCTATATTTGTTGAAAAATATTCAAGTCATTCCTTCATCTCCATATACCTTGTGCAATTTATAAATATTCTATAGTCTTTATCCCATCAGCTATAGATAGAGGTTCTTATCATGAGAGATTCTTCTATTTTACACATCTACTAGCTATGTGAGTTGGACCTCATTGGAGGGAGTTTCTCATGATACCTCTTGGTTTTAGTGATGAAACCTTATGAAGTAATCCTAGGTGTTGAATAGTTTTTGGTAGTGAATGCTCATATAGGTTGTAACTGTAAGAGAGTTTGATGCCTATGTGAAAATGGGATGAGGTTCTCATTCAATAGAAATAAGAACCTTTTTGGAAAATGATTGAGTTTCATGACCACAAAAATGATACTTATCAACCATTAGTTGGAAAGTGTGTCCTTTGGTGTAGTGAGATCTTCAGATATATAGCATATAGTGTGTAACACCCCAAGCTTCCACGGTACGCTTCTCTTTGAATAATACAATATCATGTGTTGTACACAACTTCGAGTTCTAACACACCACAACCAATCAAACTAGCCGGAATGAATAGTAATACCAACTTTTTGAAATTTTAAAAATTTTATATTTCAAAATGGAATTCATTCTTGGATTTGAAGTATCGAAATTAGCTTAGGGTGAGTTTTTGGTATTTTTCTGAAAACTTTAAATTTTTGATGAATAGTAAAAAACACCGAGTTATAGTTTAGAACCGAATTTTTATTTACATAATTATTTATTTTATTTAAATTTTTTTCAGGTAAAAATAGATACACAATAACTATATAAGTTCAATTTTATTCATTGGAGTCAGTTTGTAATAATTTTAGTTATATAAAAATTTTATTGAACTTTTTACCGTCTTTTACCCACCTCCTAGGGGCATTTGCAAATTTACATAAAACATGATTTTACCGCTTCTGTGAGTTGAATTTCTAAAATACGAGAGACATGATTGATATCAGTAAGTAAAATTTGGTTTGATAAGATGAAAATAATTTTTGGTGAATAGTAACGTTTTACTTTTATTTACCACAGTTAAAAGCAAATAGGGTAATTAAGGGTAAAAATGAAATTATTATTACCCTAACACATGTCCTAATTCGATTAGATATGTTTAATTCCACCAAAAACAATCTTATAAATAAAATATGATCCTTTAGGTCTACTTTTATTATATTAGGACAATTATTATTATTTAATTCAAAGAAGAGTTAAAAGTGTTAAATTCAAAGTGTAATAACAAAACCATTATTAATATAGGGTTATAGATAAGATAAATTAGAATATAAATATTCATTAGAAATATAAAAATATTTACTACATAATGGTATTTTATTTATAATTTTTATACATAAAATAATTAATATTATTTATGACACAATGATGATGCAGTAATTACCATATTAATGAAGGATTAAAATAATTGATATTATAAATATCCAAATAAATGAAATTTGAGACTTTTTATGAATTAAAATAATTTTCTAGCTTAATATGACATGTTTGGTTTGGTTATATGATTATTTCTAAGTAATAATGTTGTTATGAATTTAGGAAAAATAGAATACCAAATAGTGTCAAAATTGACATAAAAGAGGTTTTAAAATAAATATTATATTATTAATTGATATTATATTCCTAAAAATCTAAGGTCTGCCCAAAATACTTTTATAATGATATGTGTATCATTAATGAACCATTTGGGGTTCTCTTGGAAGTTTTTAGTAAGTTTATTAACCATATAATATAAAAATACAAAGAGACATGGTAAATGTCAAACTATTTAACTACGAGTTAAATCTAAAAGATAAAGTTAATATAGTGACCCAAACCTGTCTAAAACCTATATTTTGAGTGGTTTTCGACCTATACCCACCATATCCTTTAAATAATTCATTTTTGAGACATTATAAATGGAAAATGATGATATTATAAAATAATATTTCCAGTTTTTTCTAAGGTTCCCCTCACCCCTCTTATAAAAGGGCACTTCCCCTTCTCTGTAATTCACACCTTCAAAGCCATTTGGATTGGCCAAACCCTTCCAAAATACCCTCTAAACTATACTCCCTTAATACTATAGGCCTTCCTTTAGTCAAAAAGTAAACCTAAGGAGCCCTTTTGATCAAATCAAAATGAATAACCCGAAGAAGAGGTAAATATTTCATCACCTCTTTCAAGTTCCTTTCTTCTTCAACTTCCTCTTTCTTGGTTGTTTCCATTCTAAAATAATACCTCCAGTATATTCTATATACTTTTATGTTATTATAAATATGGTACAAACATATTCATTATTCTATCCATCCTTTTAATGAAATGTCACCATACGTGCGTACGTACGACTTACTGTCTCCAGGTCGTGTTGTAATTGTTATTCAATACATTATTATTTGGGTGGGTATAATAATGATGTGTAATTGATGTAAATAATAAATATAACATTATAATTATTCTTTTTATATGATATACCATCCAATTATATATTATTTTAATATCAAAATAATGATATTGTCGCTCGGGTGTACGTACAGATTACCATCTCCACGAATGCGATGATATTCATCCCTCATCGTATCCATTCAAGAATAATTTTCATTAGATGATTATAAATAATGTTAAAATACTTAATATCATTCTGAATATGAATAAGATATATCCTATCCATAACAAACATTACTTACTAGACAAAGCATATAAAGGAAAATGAATCAGTTAACACCCGAAACGACGATAATACTAAGATATTATTAAAAATACAATATTAAAAGATCATATATGATATCATATTAATGTATAAGATTCTATTATAATTTAATAACAATTATTTCAGCATTATACAGGAGGTTAACCTACCCTCGACTAAGGAAAATTAAATGTTATGGGTTAATTTCACAATCTCTTTATTATCTGAGGTTGTTTTTATGTAAGTATCTACTTGGACCTCTTTATCATCCACATCCATGTTTCTTAAAAATGTATTCTAATTTTTTTTACTATTTAATAGAATATGGGTTAAATTCATTTATACCCTTGTTTTAATTTTTATAAAATGGTTTGAAATGAATCTTTCCATTGTTTTCCAAACAAGGTACGTTTTTGACCTTTTCGACAAATTTAAGGTAAGAATGTTTTTTTAACTTATACGGTGGGTGTGGCTATTTTCCATCATTATAACATTGTTAAAGCTTTCCTTCCATGCTTATAATAATATTTCAAAAATAAATGTTTTCTTAAATTATTTCAAAATAAAAAGAGATATTTCTCTAAAAAAGGTTTTGATTTCATCAATGTCAACATCCTTTGATGAATTTTAAGCATATTTTAAGTTTATTTATTATGATACAAAAATTATATATTGTATTGAATGTTTTTTGATATGTTTGACTGTGGATGTGTTATTTTTACACCATTAATGGTTTATGGATAATGTATTGACATTTCGTATGCTATTTTTAATACGAATGCTTATGTTATGTTTAAACCTTTTCATACGAGGAATGCATTGGAATAAATAAGTGACGGTTGGAGCCCGCTATAGCTCCTCAATGCATCGGTAGGTCTCATGAGAAAAAAAAGTGTCTTGGAACAAGGCCATGATAAAATCTTATTTGCAGTCTTGGCTCAAGGTCTTGATTATGTGGTTATGAAAGTCTGGAATTATGCATTCCATCGTTATGAAAGTGGCTATTGATATTTCATGTGATTATTAGACTAGTAGAATATCCATGTGAATAAGTAAATGGTATTATTTGATTTTTTCTTTTCCATATTATGCTGATGTTTAAGTTTAAAAGGCTTTCGTTTTAGTCTTATACATTACATTAAATGTTTATTCTTATTTATGAGTGTTTTCGATATATTGTTATCCTTACTGAGAATCTAAGCTCACCACTTTCTATGTTTTATTTTTCCTAGGATGTGAAGAAGTATAATGTGACTGACCTATAAGGATAGTCTATTAGATCTCAGTGTTGTCTATGGAAACAATGTTGTTTTAGTTTTCCATTTTATTATGTAATGTAAACCTTATGAATGTATCTAGTACTTACAAGGCTACTAAACTAATCGGTATTTTGAGACTTGATATTTTGGGATTATGCCAATGATACGTAATAATGCAACAACTCTAGGATTCTGGGGTCAGGGCATTACAGTTGGTATCAGAGAAAGTTTAGTACAAACTTTGGAAACTAGATTTAGAAAATCTTTGATTAGAGCACATAGCCCTAAGATTGACTTTGAGGATTAGTATTGAATAAATTCCTAGAATTTTGGTATTGTAGAGATTTTGTGAGTTTTAAAAATAATACATCACTGTATGGATACAAGCAGGTATAGGTGGATCTGGCACAAATGTACCTAGGGGTAAAACATGAAAACACCGCTTTGAGCTAGACTCGATTGGGAACTGGTGAATTACAATGGGTAATGCTGCACTCTTGGTTACGACACTCCCAGGGGATATTCTTAGGATAATTATCATTTTATTTACAAACCATTTTAAAGGGTTTATGAGTATATACTTTCTCAAAGAAAACTTTTTTATGATTATGGATTATGTCCATAAACTGTTCAATTTATGTTAAGTGTTTCACAATTTTGGATTTATGTATTGCGATTCATAAACTAATCTAGTTTATGCCATTGTTTAGAAATGAAGCCTAGTGGAAGGAATGGAAACTGTAACAATGCACGCAATCCATGTAGGGATTTCCCTCCAACTAAAGATAATTATAGTGGAGCTGGTGATGCAACTAGTTCTGATCAGCTAATAACCATACTAGTTCAGCTCACTCAGGTTAGGAATAATAACCTTACCCGTATGGAGCCCCCTGATCCCTAGCATGGAGGATCAATGTTACATCTCTTCATGAGACAACAACCACCAACATTCAATGGGAGTACAAATCCATTAGTGAATGAGCAATGAATAAATTCCTTAGTGAAAATATTCCACGCCTTGGGGAGTAGTGAAAGGGAAAACGTTGTCATGGTAGTTTACCACCTCACTAGAGATGCTGATCAATGGCGGTCATTGATTCAAAACACAAATAAAGATGAGGAAGTATCAAATATGGAATAGAAGGAGTTTAAAGAGATTTTCATAGAAAAATACTTTCCTCATGACCATCGAGTGGATATGGAAAGACAATTTCTAAGTCTGAGGCAAAAGAATGATGAGAATGTCGTAAAGTATGAAGCTAACTTTACAAGGTTAGCGAGGAATGCTGCATACTATATACATAACCCAAGAAGTATGATTGATCATTTATTTTATGGGTTAAAACCATTTATCCATTGAGCATTAGTCTCAAAATCCTTCTCATCATATGAGGATATTGTCTCATGTGCTATAAAGATAGAAAAAGAATTCTCTAAGTCTTATGACTTTAAAGAAAAGCAATATAAGAAGAGATCTACTAAAAACTCTATAAATGGAAATAAGGGGAAGAAGGGAAAAGTTGAATATCTATCCTACAGTAAATGTGGGAAGAAACATCCAGGTACTTGCCTGAAGGGAATGAGAGTCTGTTACAAGTGTGGTGAAAAATACCACCAAGCTCGTGATTACAAGGGGAAGAGAGAGGCTATTGATGTTGAATGCTAAAATTGTAGATAAAGGGGGCATTATTCTAATGAATTTACTAAGTTTCAGGGGAACTTACCTCAGAAAAGGAGAAGGGATCAAGGCTACTCTTATGCAATCACTACTACTAAGGTTGACTCTCCGAAAGACGTAGTGGGAGGTAATTTAATGGTTTACTCAAGTTTCGCCAATGCTTTATTTGATTCTGGATCATTGCATTGTTTCATATCTTCCCAGTTTTCAAAGAAAATTAGATATTTCCAATTTGATATAACAAAGGAGTTATCGGTCAAAACACTTTAGGGAAGTATCATTACAACCAAGTTTTGTGAATCAGTTCCCATTAAGGAATACACACGTTATTTATCAGCTGGTCTCATCGTTATACCCATGATTCAATTTGATATAATCCTCAATATGGACTGGCCTTCAGACCATGATGTGAAAATTTATTGTAAGATGAAGGAGTTTACAATTTTTGATGATAATAAAGAGTACCTTATCTTTAGATCAGAAATGTCACCACCTAATTCTTATCTAGATCCACCTATAGTAGCTCAACTATATTCAATTATTATGGAGGAAGAGAATGAAATAACTCTGGGTGAGGAAAAGAATGTTCAAATAGAGGATATACCTATTTTGAGAGATTATATTGATGTATTTTGGGAGGATTTACCTAGACATCCTCCAGAACGAGAAATTGAGTTTTCTATTGATTTAATTCCTAGTTCATGGACTATATAAAAGACCCCTTATAGAATGGCCATTGTGGAATTATTTGAACTAAAGAAACAGCTAGAAAAATTGAGTAATAAGGGATTTATTCTCCCTAGTGTTTCTCCATGGGGATCCCCTATCCTTTTTGTTAAGAAGAAACATGGATCTATGAGGTTGTGCATTGACTACAGGGAGATCAATGCTATAACAATGATGAACAAGTATCCCCTACCATTCATTGATGATTTACTTGACCAACTTCATTGATCTCAATACTTTTCAAAGATTGAACATTGATATGGATATCATTAGCTTTGTGTGAAGAAGGAAGACATTCCAAAAATAGCATTTCGAACCAGGTACGGGCATTACGAGTTTACAGTAATTCCTTTTGGATTGACTAATGCACCCTCTATCTTCATGGATCTAATGAATAGAGTTTTCAAGGAATATCTTGATGAATTTGTAGTTTTATTTATTGATGATATCTTGGTATACTCCAAAAGCTATGAAGATCATGAAAATCACTTGCGCATTATCTTGAAGACTCTTAGAAGACATAAATTATATGGGATGTTTATCATGTGTGAATTCTGGCTTCAGGAGATTTCTTTTCTTGGCCATATTGTCTCTAAGGATGGAATCTCAGTTGATCCTTCTAAGACAAGAGCAATTCAATAATGGCCAGCACCGGCGAGTATAATCAAGGTACACAGTTTTATTGGTTTAGCAAGTTACTATCAATGTTTCGTCCAGAATTTTTCCCAGTTGGGTAACCCATTAACAAAGCTCACACAAAAAGGGGTTAAATTTTTTTGGAAAAAAGAGTAAGAATGTTTTGAAGATCTGGAGAGAAGATTAGTCAATGATCTTATATTGACTCTACCATCGGGGAATGATGGGTTTGTTATTTATAGTGATGCATCAAAGAAAGGACTTGGCTGTGTCCTTATACAGAATGATAGGGTTATTGCCTATGCATCACGACAGCTAAAAGTTCATGAGCAAAACTATCCTATTCACGATCTTGAGTTAGCAGCTGTAATATTTTCTTTGAAGATATGGAGACATTATCTCTATGGTGAAAAATGTGAGATATATAACAACCAAAAGAGTTTGAAGTATATTTTCTCACAGAAAGTACTCAACATGAGGCAAAGGAGATGTCTTAAACTAAGTAAGGATTTTGATTGCACGATACAATACCTCCCGGGGAAGGCAAATAAGTTGGCAAATGCTTTGAGCAGAAAAGATCATGGAGTTTTGAATAAGATGAGAGTTTAAAGGGATCCCATTTACATGGATCTAGTAAAGATAGATATGGGAATCACCATGGAAGGTGAAACATCAATACTTTTCAAATGGATTCCAAAAAATATCTATTAGAAAGGATAAAAAGTTCTCAAGATGATGATGAGGAGTTTCAAAAGAAGATTAAAGCTGTGAATAACAAGATATTGAGTGAATTCTTATATGAAGATTGAATTTTCAAATTTGGAAAGATACTTCGTGTTCCCGATATACCTGATCTGAAAAGAGAATTTCTGGATGATACTCATAGTTCCAGTTTCTCTATACACACTGGGAGCACCAAAATGTATAGAGATTTGAAGGAACATTTTTGGTGGGACAACATGAAGAGGGAGATTGCTGATTTTGTGTCAAGATATATGGTTTCTCAACAAGTGAATGATGGAAGGAAACAGTCTGTAGGAGTCATGAAACCTCTTCCCATACTTGAGGGGAAATGATATAATATTACGATGGACACTATCATGGGACTACCGAAGACTCTTAGAAGGAATGATGCAATATGGGTCATTGTTGACCGTCTTACCAAGTCAACACATTTTTTCTATAAGAGAAGATTTACCACTTGAACATTTTGTCAAAATATATAATAATGAATTTGTAAGACTTCATAGAGTACCCATATCAATTGTTTTTGATTGTGATCCCCGTTTTACATCAAGATTCTGGAAAAGTCTTCAAAAATCTCTGGATACTGAACTTCGTTTAAGAACTTCCTACCACCCTCAAATTGCTGGACAATCAGAACGGACTATTCAAACCTTAGAAGACATGTTGAAATCATGATCACTTGACTTTCAAGGTATGTGGGATCAATATTTACCTATGGTAGAATTTTTCTATAACAACAGACTGCATTCAAGTATTCAGATGGCACCATATGAAGCATTATACGGAAATAGATGTCTCACACAAACTTGTTGGGATGATGTTGGTGAAAGAAAACTTGCAGGCCCAGAACTTGTGGAGGAAATGATGGAAAATGTGAAGGTAATCAAAAACACATCAAAGCAGCTCAAAGTAGGAAAAAGAGCTATGTCAATAACCGAAGGATGGATTTGGAATTTTAGGTAGGAGATCAAGTTTTCTTGAAGTTATCTCCATGGAAGGGTGTTATACATTTTGGTAGGAAGGGAAAATTAAGTCCCAGGTACATCAGAACTTTCAAAATTCTAGAACGAATTGGGGTAGTAGCTTACCGTTTGGAAATGCCGCCAAGTATCTCGAAAGTTCATGATGTGTTCCATGTATCACTATTGAGAAAATACATGCCTGACCCAATTCATATACTCACCTATGAGTAATTAGAACTAGAAACTGATCTATCTTATTGCGAAGAGCCTGTCAATATTCTTGATACAAGGTAACATGTGCTGAGAAACTGGACGACTCATCTGGTAAAGGTTCTATGGAGAAACCATAAGATGGAAGAGGCAACGTGGGAAACCAAAGAACTTATGATGAAGAACCACTTGAGTCTTTTTATGCAGTAATATTCTAGAAATTTGGAGGAATAAATTATTTTAAGTAGGGGAGAATGTAACACCCCAAGCTTCCACGGTAAGGTTCTCTTTGAATAATATAATAGCGTGTGTTGTACGCAACTTCGAGTTCTAACACACCACAACCAATCAAATTAGCCATTATGAATAGTAATACCCACTTTTTAAAATTTTATAAATTTTATCTTTCAAAATGGACTTCATTTTTGGATTCATAGTATTGAAATTAACTTAGGGTGAATTTTTGGTATTTTTCTAAAAACTTTCAATTTTTGATGAATAGTGAAAAACACTGAGTTATAGTTGAAAACCGAATTTATATTTAAATAATTATTTATTTTATTTAAAATTTTTAGGTAAAAATAGATAAATAATACCTATATAAGTTCAACGTAATTTATTGGATTCAATTTATAATAATTTTATATATATAAAAACTTTATTGAAGTTTTTACCGTCTTTTACCCACCTCCTAGGAGCATTTGCAAATTTACATAAAACGTAATTTTACCACTTTTGTGAGTTGAATTTCAATAATCTGAGAAACACAATTGATATAATTAAGTAAAATGTGAATTGATATGATGAAAATAATTTTTGGTGAATAGTAACATTTTACTTTTATTTACCATAGTTAAAGGTAATTAGGGTAATTAGGGGTAAACATGATATTATTTTTATCCTAACACATGTCTAATTTTATTGGATAAGTTTAATTCAACCAAAAAAAACCTTCAGAATAAAATATGATCCTTTACGTCCACTTGGATTAGATTAGGACAATTATTATTATTTAATTCAAAGAAGAGTTAAAAGTGTTAAATTTAAAATTTAATAACAAAACCATTTTTAATATAGGGTTATAATTAAGATAAATTTGACTATAAATATTAATTAGAAATATAAAAATATTTCCTACATGATGGTAGTTTATTTATAATTTTTAGAAATTAAATAATTAAATTTATTTATGACACAATGATGATGCAATAATTACCGTATTAATGAAATATTAAAAATAATTGAAATTATAAATATACAACTAAATGTAATTTGAGAATTTTTATGAATGACACTAATTTTATAGGTTAGTATGAAATGTTAGGGCTGGTTAGATGAATTTTTTTTGAAGTAATAATGCTGTTATGAATTAGGAGAAAACAAAATACCAAATAGTGACAAAATTGACATAAATGAGTTTTTAAAATAAATATTATATTATTAATTGATATTATATTCATAAAAATCTAAGGTCCAGCCAGAAAACTTTTGTAATGATATTTGTATCATTAATGAACCACTTGGGGTTCTCTTGGATGTTTTTAGTAAGTTTATTAACCATATAATATAAAAATACAAAGAGACATGGTTAATGTCAAACTATTTAACTAAGAGTTAAATCTAAAAGATAAAGTTAATATAGTGACCCAAACCTGTCTAAAACATATTGGTTGAGTGGTTTTAGACCCATACTCACCTTAGCCTTTAAATAATTCATTTTGGAGCCATTATAAACCTAAAATAATTTTATTATAAAATAATATTTCTAGCTTTTCCTAAGGAGCCCTTTTGATCAAATCAAAAGGAAGAACTCGAAGAAGAGGTAAATATTTCATCACCTCTTTCAAGTTCCTTTCTTCTCCCACTTCCTCTTTCTTTATTATTTCCATTATAAAATAATATCTCTAGTATCTCCTATATACTGTGATGTTATTATAAATATGGTACAACCATATTCATTATTCTATCCATCCTTTTAATGACATGTCACCATACGTGCGTACATACGACTTACCGTCTCCACGTCGCGGTGTAATTGTTATTCAATACATTATTATTTGGATGGATATAATAATGATGTGTAATTTATGTAAATAATAAATATAACATGATAATGATTCTGTATATATGATATAATATCCAATTATATATTATTTTAATATAAAAAGAATGATATTGTCGCTCGTGCGTACGTACGGATTACCGTCTCCACGAACGCGATGAGATTCATTCTCCATCATATCCATTCAAGACTAATTTTCATTAGATTATTAAAAATAATTTTTAAAGACATAATATCATTCTGAATATTAATATGATACATCCTATCCAAAAAAACCATTACTTACATAACAAAGCATATAAAGGAGAACGAATCAGTTAACGCCAGAAACGATGATAATACTAAGATATTATTAACAAAGCAATGTTAAAATATCATATATGATATCATATAAATGTATATGATTCTTTTATAATTTAATAACAATTATTTAATCATTATAAAATAGGTTAACCTACCCTCGACTAAGGAAAAGTACAAGGTAAGGGTTAATTTCACACTCTCTTTATTATCCGAGGTTGTTTTTATGTAAGTATCTACTAGGACCTCTTTATCATCCACATCCATGTTTCTTTAAAATGTATTCCAAATTTTTTTACTAATTAATAGACAATGGGTTAAAATAATTCATACCATTTTTTGAATTTTTATAAAATGGTTTGAAATGAATCTTTCCATTGTTTTCCAAACAAGGTACTTTTTGACCTTTACGAAAAATTTAAGGTAAGAATGTTTTTTTAAATTATATGGCGGGTGCAGATATTTTCTACCGTTATATCATCGTCGAAGCTTCCCTTACAAGCTTATAAGAATATTTAAAAAATAAATTTTTTCTTAAATTATTTCAAAATAGAAAGAGATATTTCTCTAAAAAAGGTTTTGATTTAATCTATGTCAACATCCTTTTATGGATTTTAAGCTTATTTAAAGTTGATTTATTATGATAAAAAACTTCCATATTGTATTGAAGGTTTTGTGATATGTTTGACTATGGATGTGTTATTTTTACACCATTCATGGTTTATGGATAAAGTATTGACATTTCATATTCTAGTTTTAATACAAATGTTTATGTTAAGTTTAAACCTTTTCATATGAGGAATGCATTGGACTTAATAAGTAATGGGTGAAGCCTGCTATAGCTCCTCGATGCATCGGTAGGTATCATGAGACCAACTAGTGTCTCGGAACAAGGCCTTGAAAAAATCTTATTTGAATACTTGGCACAAGGCCTTAACTATGTGGTTATGAATGTATGGAATTATGTATTCCATCATTATGAAAGTGGCTATTGATATTTCATGTGATTATTAGACTAGTAGAATATCCTTGTGAATAAGTAAATGACATTATTTGATTTTATCTTTTCTATATTATGATGATGTTGAAGTTTAAAAGGCTTTTGTTTTATTCTTATACATTTACTTAAATGTTTATGCTAATTTAGGAAGGTTTTCGCTATATTGTTTTCCTTACTGAGCATCTAAGCACACCCCTTTCTATGTTTTATTTTTCACAGGATGTGAAGAAGTATATTATGACTGACCTGTAAGGATCATTTACGGGATATCAGTACTATCTATGGAAACAATGTTGTTGTAGTTTTCCATTTTATGATCTAATGTAAACCTTATGAATGTATCTAGTACTTCCAAGGGTACTAAACTAATCGGTCTTTCAAGACGTGATCTTTTGTGATCCTTCCAATGATACGTAATAATGCACCGACTTTGGGATTATGGGGTCAGGGCGTTACATAGTGATAGTGAATGATTATATGGATTTATTTCCTGAAGATGTTTTGGTACTACCTCTAAAGAGATATATCAAATTTTTTATTGACTTACACCTTATGACAATATTGATGTATTCTGTCACATATCGGAGGCCCCTGAAGAGATCTAGGTGTTGAGGGTGTAGTTTGAAGACCTTCATGGGAAGTATTTTCTCAAGCTCAATGTTTCCCCGTGGCCAGCTGATGTGTTGTTCATATAAAAGGTGGATGATATTTTGAGTCTATTTATTTATTACTATTTTTTAAATCATAAAATGATCAATAATATGTAATCCTTACCTATAATTGATGACAAATTTAACCATTTTAAAGGAATGAGATGGTTCTCAACGATTGATCTTAGGTCTAGCTACTTTCAGTTGAGGGTTAACGAGGATTATAAACTAAATTCGCATTCTATGTTTTCTACTGGTGGAATGAGTTTCTAGTGATGTATTTTGGTGTGACAATTTCCACCATAATATTCATGGAACTTATGAATTGAATATTTCAACATTTTATGGACCAGTTTTTGGATGTATTTATTGATGGTATCCTCATTTACTAGTCTAAGAAGGAGTATGCATGAAATTTTAATATGTTTCTATACTTACCCCAAGATTACCCATTATACAGTAATCTCTCCAAGTATAGTTTTGGATTTAAGAAGTTCACATTCTAGGGAATGCCATAGTGTAGAGGTGGACCAGATGAATATTGATACATAAATCACTTGGGAAACACCAAAGAGTGTTTTTTAGGTTCAATGTTTCCTTAGTTTTTATTGTATTAGTAATGGATTATGAATATTGTTTTTGGATTATATACCCTTTTAAAACCTTGAAATGGAAATGATAGTTGTTTTTTTGACTGAGAAATTTGAGAGGGCCTATGAGGTGCTGTTGACTAGTGCTTCTAAATGTCAACTAGACGAGGATGGGGTTAAGTATGTGGTACTTTGTGATTCTTTCAGAGTTGGGCTCAGATGTGTGTTGATGTAGAGGTAGGAATTGATTGATTATGGGTCTAGGTAGTTGTGACACCATTACCTAGAATATGCAAACAAAAATATGGATTTGGAATTAGTAGACTTTATCTTGAAGATTTGGAGGAATTACCTTCTGAGTGAGCATTTTTTTTATTTACTCCAATCACCCGAGTCTCAGGTACATATTTTCCCAGAGAGACCTCAACATGAGAAAAATTCATTAGTTGATGTTTTTTTAATATAATAGCATTGATATACTCTATAATCTAGGTAAGATAAATTTGGTTGCAGACTCTCTTAGTATTAAATTTAATTATCGTTTAATAGAGGATGAATCCAAATAGTTGGACTATTTATAGATAACCCTGTTAGAGGAGATATGTGAGACTTATCTTTAGTCAATATTGGTGACTCCACCTATTCTTCAGCATGTTGGAGAGGCTTAGTTGTGTGACATTGATTTTGAAGTCCAACGTGATCAATTATACTCAAGAGATACACCGGTTGGATTTTAAGAAGTTGGGGAGCACAACATCCTTTTATCGGAATGGATGGTAGTTTTTTTCATGTTTCATGAGGAGGTATTGAGATAGATTCACACTTCCTTTTTGGTGGTACATTTAAGAGTGGAAAATATTTACAAAGTCATTAAACCAATTTTTTGTTGGGTTGGTATAAGGAGTAATGTTTTTGAGTTTTTTTCTTGTTATCTTAGATGTCAGTAGGGGAAGTCTAAAAATTAGGTTCCACTAGGTCATACCCAACAACTTGTGATCCCAGAATAGAAGTGGGATGACATATCAATGGAATTTTCATTGAGGTTTCTATAGAAATCAAGAGTATATGATGATATCTGGGTGATTATTGCTCGACTTACCATGTCGGCACACTTCCCTTCCATCCAAGACCAGAGTTTGTTTGAGAGTATGAGGGGTTTGTATGTTTGATAGATCTTCGGACATCATGGGATTCCCATGATGATCATATGTGATTGGGATTATATATTAACACCATAGTTTTAGTGATGATTTCAAGAGGCTTTTGAGACCTAGTTATAAATGAGCCTGATGTTTAATCCCTTCACAAATGACCAGACGGAGTGAACCATATCATTTTTGTAAGATATTTTAAGAGCCTACATGTTAGAATTTGGATAGAGCTTAGAGGATCACATTATATTAGTAGAGTTCCCTATAATAATTGGTTCATTCCACTAATGGAATGGAACCATTTGAGGAATTTTACTAGAGATCATATAGGTCAGCCTTGGGCTAAAACAACATTGGTAATCCATTTCTTTTTTAGGAAAAAAATGTTGTAGGTGATGAAAGAGATGGTTTGGGTGATCCAAGATCATATGAGGTGAAACCAAATTTGACCTAAATCTTACACAGACTAACATCACACGCCATTGGATTTCAATAATGGAGACCATGTTTTCATGAGAGTATCCCCATGATAAGGATTATAGAGATTTGGTTAAGTCTTAAAGATATCTCTAAGGTTCATCATGCGATTATAGATCCCATGGAGAGTTGATGAGGTTTCTTACCACTTGGAATTGCACTATAATTGGACCAGGTGCATGAAATGTTCCTTGAGTCACAATTGAGGTGTTACATGCATGACCTGATGCATGTTATTGAATAGAGGGAGAAGGACATTGAGGATAAAGATACCTTATCATAGTATCGAGTGACAATTGTGGATCAACAGAAGAGGATCCTATGTTGGAAGATCATTCATTTTCTGAGTGTATTGGAAGGACTGAAAAATCTAGGAGAGCTCCTAAGAGAAAGATATCCAGATATAGGATCAACACCATCAATTTTTTGTTTCGATTGTGTTTTTTAGGCTGAAAATCCTTGATGTTTGGGATAATGTAAAAACCTTAGTTTTTTAAATTTATCCTTTGAATGTCTACAGATATTTTTTGTGTTTTTTCTTGGAGTTAGAACTGTGTATCGGGGGTCACAGGGCCTCAAAATTAATATAATAAAAATATTTATAATATTAAACCACACACATTATTGTTTTTGGGATTAATGGTTTTACCAAATTATGGAGCATAATATGGAAAATCTAAAACCATGGTTGATTTTAGAATATAGTTTTTACCCTAGGAATGAGTTAAGATAGGTCAATGTCGGATGTTCCATGAAATAAAATCATTGGAAGGTGTGTTAAATAAATTAAATGAATAATTTATGTAAATCATTAAATGGATAACCTATCAATATCATATTTTAATACACTATTATAGAGAATCAATAATGTTAGCCACATATTTCTTGGATATTAGAGAAGAGGATGAGGAGATCCACCATTGGAATTGATGAACGCATTATTTTCGATCAATGATAAATGGGTCGATGATATTTTTAGGAAAAATAAAAAACATAGTAGAATCATCCAAGGCATCACTACTATATGTGTTTGTCACTAATTATAGATCTATTCTTGATTTAGGGATACTTATGTTTTTGTTTTCTTCTATGATTTATTTACTTTTGAGAATAGATTGAATACATATATAATTCATTGAATTTAGTTCTTTACAAGACCTAATAATTTAATTAGTATTATTAAAACTAATCAAATGTTTTCATTGCACCTTTGTATTTAAATACTTTTTGATTATACAATTATGATCATTATCCATAATCAAAATTTAAAATTATAATCTCACTTTTATTTTATTTCTCTCCTATATCCATTCTTTTTTTCTTTATTGGTATCCATTTGGGCTAACAATTTGACATTTTTGGATCTTTTTGAGTGTGATCGAACAACCAAATTCTTAATGGATATGAAAAAAACATGGGATCAATGGTTTGAAGATGGATAGAGGTAGAGATATGGATTTTCGATTTGGGTTATGTGTATCGAGACCTCATTTTAGTGAAGGTAGATGTGAAAGATCATTCTTGGGTGACTGAAGTCCTAATTCTAGGCTCAAAGGCTAAGAATCTATAATCAGAGGATTTTACATTAAATTGTTTTGGATTTGGGTGAGTCAACAATGGGATTTATGGTTGATTTGGAAGATCTTATGAGTATGTGATGATAGGGTGACCATACATTACTATCTGCAAAAATTCAGACTACATTTCATGTATTTCATAGGGACACATGCCATGTTTCCCAAATTCTCATGGGGGATAGGGTTACATATTGAGTTAAATATAACACGCCATGTGACTAGGACGACACACCATATTATTGTACCTAGGTGGACAAGCCATGTGCGAGGAGTACAAATCCAAGGCCATGGGTGATTAGACCTGCCTTATCACTATACAGAAACACCATGTGGAGGACTATGTTTGGATAGGCTGTGTCTCAGGAAGAACATTCCTAGTTACCCAAGATGTTCCACATATCATGTAACTCATTTTAGATGTCATGTAATTTTTTTATAATCTTACACCTTTCATATCTACTTATTTAGCTTCAATAATTGGGCCCATGCTTATCTCACTATGATTAGAATTTTTTGTATATGTGATGGTGGAATTTTCTTAGGCATTTGAGATATGAAGAAAGGTGATATGAATAGGATGCATCTTCTAGAGATTCTTGGTAGATGTTAGTGATCATGATTGTTTATCAAAGATATCTTGGGGTCAAAACCCCCCTGAATTACTAGGGTTGTCTCTCCTATATCCTATATATGGGTAGATTTGAAACTCCCACACACTATTGTTCCTACAGGTCCCCTATCCACATAGTGAAAGTTTGCCTTCATTGTGTTCTAGTGAGGATAGGGTCATCCATTAGAGGGATTGATCCCTTGGATATGGTTCAAAATAACTAAAAGTTCCCCACTATTCATATTCTTGTGAGGTTACATGGGTTTTTGGCATCCGATGTGGGACCTTTGGAACATCAGGTAGACTTATTGTTCATATCTGGATGTGGAGATTGATATTCCACTCTTTTTCGATTGGGGTTTCAGTATAGCCATATCTGATGTTGGGATTCATTTCCCTCTTTGACATATGGGTCGACATAATTTTTTTATTCTATATATTCTCTCTTGTTTTTTGGTTTATGCTACTTTGTATGTATATACTCACACTTATTGGGATTTTTACACACATCATGTCTTATACAGACGACAGACATATTGGTAGTGACCTTGGTGGAGCATAACAATTAATGTATGAGTTGTCCGTGTTCGACGGCCAGAATCAGGGATCTTGAGCTAGGATCTCCTTTGTATTGACATCTTCTCATTTTTGAAATGAATATACCTACTTTTATACTTGGTTGGGATTTTATTTTTCTATTTTTCATTCATAGATATAGAACCCATCATACTTTAATTTATTTCTTAGAGGTGGTTTCATGTATTGTTTACACTTTGGATGTTTTAGTTTATTATATCACTGCACAATTCCATGGATATAGGGGGTGTGTATCTACAGAAAGTTACTTTAGGCTAAGGCTTCCCATATTAATGATATGTCTACTTTATGCTTGTCTCCATCCCATGGATTATTGGTGCTAGTCTTGGGGTGTCATTCTCAACTTACTGCTAGACTAGGAGGGGTCCTGTTGGGTCGGGTCATGATAAGTCGTGTATTTATTATATGGTGTTTTTTACTAACAGTTGTGTAGTAATGAGATCACATAGAGTGTAATAGGAATACACTCTTGTACCTCATTGAAATATGTAACAAACAAACACAGATAGTCTTTAGGCATGTGTCATAGAGATGGGTGGAAGACATTATAAGAAATGTTACTCTATTATATTTTATAAAACCCATTGTATCGCATGTGATTAAATTGATTTAGAAATGAAATTAATTCTATAATTATTATTAATAAAAATGTATTCATGAGTTATTTAATTATAGCACAATACATGTGATAGGATTATTATTATATATTAAATTAATTTTCAATTTAAAATTTGAACTGAAAGCTATTTATGGTTGTTAATTTTAGTGTACTCCACGTCCATTAATATCATTAAATTACACACATTTTACATGTACTTATGTGTCATTTATTAACAAAACACGCCTTGTAATTATGTTTCATTCCATGTATTCTGGATAATATGTAAGTATATAGTGAAAGGTCGATTTCAAGAATTTTAGATGGGTACATTTCATTGCTTAAAATTACACATGTCAATATTATTAATTTTAAATGAACTATATTAAATTAATTTTATTTAAAATATGGATATTGAAAATTTCATGTATAGTTTTGATGGAATAAAGAAAAAAATGAATTAATTTATTAATCAAATAATTAATTGGAATAATTTAATGTTTTTATCATAATTTAGAATGATTTGATGCAATTGCTCTCTATGTTACAAATGTATATTCATTTCATGTGCGTGGGTGATCGTAATATAAGGACAACCCAATATATAGGAATGGGTTTATTAATTTATTATTATTTAATTAAATTATGAACATTGTGTCATCCCCTCATCTCATTATATAAGGGATTGGGTGCTGGTAACTTCTATTACATAATGCCCTTAACCAATCCTTAGGTAGGTGATCACGTAGGTGATCAGATATGGTTGATGTTTTTAGATGAGATGAAACAAATTAATGGATAGATAGATTACAGTAACATGAACCAAGTTACGGATCAATGTGTTTTTTGTTGGGGTTGATGTTCAGTTTAGAAACTTCTAGATAAAATAAACGTTAGAAAATCTCATGATCATTTCACTTTTATTATTTTATTTTACAAACATACATGGTTAATTTTTATATGGATTATTTCTCATGATCATATAAATTAATTAATTAACATGCATGTAATATTGAGTTAATGTTTTTTATTATGAGTAATTTTATTAAGACATGGATAATAACTTATTTAAAATACACTTAATATTAATATGAATGCAATAAGATAAAATGGTAAATTTAAAAATAAAATTTAAAATTCTCTCAATCAAGAACTTTTTTCTTGTGTTGAATTATAGGGAATAATGTGAAAATAAAACTGTATTTCAAAGTGATTTTCTGAACAAATCCAGGATTGTTTCAGTTATAATGTGTGTTTTAATTTAGGTCATGTGTTAATATGACTAATCTTATATAAGGGGTTGAATATAGAATCAATACTAAGTTTATCTATGAGGCATGAATTGAAGAAAATCCATGTTCTGGATTTCAGGATTGGAGAGTGCACTCACTAGATCATAGAGCTATGAGATAATATAGATCAAAATTTATTCCAATTTAAAAAAGTATAAATTTCTCATCAGTCCAATTATAGGTTTTGAGAAGGGGAATATGTATCCTTTCCACTTGAATATCTATGCCAGATGATATTTCGAAATTAATGGTGACATATATTACATTTTGATAAAATATTTGAAGAATAATCAAGTTAAAATACATTATCTATTTTTTTAATACAGATAATGTAATGAAATATTGCTATTATTTATTATAGAAATTGTTAGCCACATTCCCTAAAATATATCAATGTGATCAGTACTAGTGAAAGATAACATGTCCGTTGACTCAAATTTATATTAATGGTATATGTGATTGAATATTATACCATGACATCAGTGGATCTTATATGTACTGGAAACCATTATTCCTAAGTCACTTTATAAAGAGGCTGGTGAGGAAGATAAACAACTTTTACACAAGGATGATGTTGTTGATATTCAATGTTTTATGATATCATAAAATTTTAGTGAGCTCATGATTCAACATAAGGAAATGGATGTGTATAAAAGGATTTCAGGAATACATTATGATATATTTTCATATATCAGGACCAAAATGATAGGGTAAGGATATTGATCTTTATTTGGTCCCATAGATCAATGATTTGAAATTATCTTTTATTTAGGTATTAAGTTGTATAATTCTCATAGAAATGAATATTTCACATTGATAACTATATGTACAATAAATTTAATGAGTTTTAAGCTTATTGAAAAGTGTGAGGATATAACATTAAATGATTGTTATGTTGTCCCATTTGTTAAGAAGGTATACACTTATTTAGGTTGAAACATTATTCAAAGATTATATTTCTAGGTAATCATAAATATTTACCATGATGATATAAATTTTAATGCTTGGAAACATCAATCGATGAGAATTCTAAATAAGGTACAATACAATATTTACAAATATGTGATTAACCATTTGAGGAAGTAAAGGATATTGTAATCATTTTTGGTAAACCCATTTTGGAAAACAATATAAAAATAGGTTATAAAATGAGAATAGTTTTATATGAATTACTGTACCAAAATTTTTTGTATGTAAAAAGTTTTCTTGATGTCATGTACATAGGAAAAAATGTATGTGATACTTTCATTAACACATTACAAAATGTACCAATAAAAATAATAAATGACATTAAGGTTAAGTTGTATTAGAGTTCATATTGTAAAACCAAATTCTATAAAATTTAGGATTACTGATATTCATTGTGTATGATTATCAATGATGTTATTCACACATCATGATTTGTTTTTGTGACATAGTATGTGATATTGTCAAATAGGAAATTGTTTCACTAAAAGGTCATAGTTTCTTCCTGTTATGATGAGAAATTATAAGTGGAATGTATTTATTCTAAAATATATTTATATAAATAGATGATATAATTTTCTGAGATGAAAATGATATTAGATATCATGGATGTAGACCCTTAATACATTAATACTCTTTTACATGGTGTATTCCCATGACGTTTTTTAGACCAGAAGATTATGAGAACATCTATCTCCTATATAAAATCAATGTTTATATGTTTCATTGAATGATATAATGTTTTTACATATCTAATGTTCTTGAAATGTTATGATTTTTGATACATATTATGATCAAATTCATTATGATCTTATTTCTTATACTAAGACCAAAATGATAGGGTAATGATATTGATCATTATTTGGATCCATTGATCAATGATTTGAAATTACCTAGGATTTAGGTTTGATGTTGTATTAATCTCATAGAAATGAATATTTCACATTGATAACTATATTGTACAAGACAATAAATGAATTTAACACTTATGTAAATGTGTGAGGATATAACATTAAATGATTTTTATCGTTTCCCATTCATGTATATGGTACACACATATTTTGGTTGAAACATTCATCAAAGATTATATTTCTAGGATATGATAAATATGTACCGTGATGATAGAAATTCTGATACTAGAGAACATCAATAAATTATAATCCCGAAGAAGGTACGTCACCATTTCTACAAACATGTGGTAGGGTAATAATATTGATCTTTATTTATATCTGTTGATCAATTATTTGAAATTATCTTGGATTTAGGTGTTAATTTATATGATTCTCATAGAAATTAATATTTAACATTGATAAATATATTGTACAAGTCAGTAAATAAAATTCATACTTATGGAAATGTGTTATGATATAACATCAAAGAATTGTTATTGTGTCCCATTTGCAGAAATGGTACCCACATATTTAGGTTGAAACATTCATTTAAGAGTATATTTCACGGAAATTAAAAATATTTTATATGATGATATAAATTCGGTTACTAGACAACTTCAGTCAATGAGAATTCTGAAGAAGGTACAACAATATCTCTATAAACATGTGATAAATTGTTTGAAGAAGTAAATGATATTGTCATCATTTTGGTTCAAAGAATTATGAAAAACCATATAGAAACAAGTTGGTAAATGGGATTAGTTTTATATGAATTACTATATTTTAATTGTTTATACATCAAATATTTTCTTGATGAAATGTACATAGAAAAAAAATGCATGTTATACTGTCATTAAAACATTATAAAATGCATCTAGAAAAATAATAAATGAAATTAAGGCTAAGTTGTCTTAGAGGTTGTTCCCTAGAAACCACTTCTATAAAATTTAGGATTACCTATATTCATTGTGTATGAATATCAATGAAGTTTTTGGAAAATCATAACTGTTTTTCTGCATGACATAATGTGTGATAGTAGTATGCATCTGGGCCTTCAGGTCATGTATTTCGAGTTGTGTCGGGCCTTATTCCTTAGGCCTACGGGTCATGTACAGGTTCCCCTTCATCCCTTAAAAGGGATATTATCTATAATAAAATAAAAATAAGGCCTTCAGGCCATTCAGGGGGTAATATGTTTCACTAAAATTCCAAAGTATCAACCTACTATGAAGAGAATGCAGAAGTGAAATGACTGTATTACTAAATATATGTTATATAGTTAGAAGATAGAATTTGATGAGATGGAAATGAAATAATATATCAAGGGTGGATCCCCATATGACATTAATAGTCGTTCTCATGGTGTATTCCCATGATTTTTTTGAGTAAGATATTATGAGAACATGACTCACTAATAAAAAATAAAAAAATCCGATGTGTCTTTGAATTCTCTAATTTTTGGACATATATAATATTCCTTAAATGATTTGATTATTATTAATGAATATTATAAGACATGTACATTAATGTATTTATGAAGACCATGATGACATATTCTCACAGGGAAGTAGAATATGTTGGGTGTGTCATAAGTAATATTTCACTATTGAATTATAAGAGAAAGTATTCTTCCCCTCCCTATTTAGTGGAAGATCATATATCAATTAATTTGATGGAAATTTAAATCCCTGATTATTTCAATGATCTTGGTGTTCTATCATCATTTTTGTTACCAGAAAGTCAAAGAAGGGGACATCTAGCCTAGAGGTTTATGAAACTGGCTTACAACCTACATGATTAGAGATATTTCGATAAAGGGATTATGTTAAATATTGTTAATTTTTATAATGTTTCATGTTGTTTTGACATTAATAACTTTCTCTATGGGTTCCTTATTTTGTTTCAAGATTATATTTATAGTCTTAAGGTGGTTTCACCTAATTCCACTAAGAAAGGGGTCTAGAGAGTTACACAATAAGTGTATCTAAACCCGTAGTTAAACTCTATATGGATTTAACATGGTAGATGAATATTATCCCATACATGGTTTAATAATTATTCAGATATGTTTTCTACCTTATATTTAATCATTAGTAATTCAAGATAATATTTGTGGGTTGATTATTTAATTAATATTTATTCATAATTTTTTTGAATATAATAATTTTTTATTTTTGAATAATAATGAAGCCTTATTTATTTAATTAAATAAATTTTTATTATTCAAGGCCTAATAAATATTTGGGAGGATTTTTGGTCTGAGTTTAATGATTTTTTGAGATATAACACATTAATTACTTTTTAAATAAATAAATATTAATTTATTTTAGAAAATAATATTTTTATCTGTATGTTTAGTGCATGTCAATTGAATAATAATAATAATAATAATAAGATTATTATTATTTAGACATGGGGTTTATCTGGAATTAAGTGAATCATAGGCGACCATGTGTAATTATTATTCTCTATTCCAAACTCTATTTAAGCCTAGTTATGAAATTCTATATGGGGCTAAGCCATTCTAATAATTCTTCTACACAATGAATCAAAGAGAATTATCTAAATCATTAGAGATTTCCCCTCCATGAATGCTCTCAATAATGGGGAGTGATACTCCTTTAACCCTATCAATTGTATAGGGAAAAAATCAAGTCCTTCCACCGAATGAGATTTTATTGGAGAAAAAATTGAATGAAACAAGCATTTGGATCTTTCACGCTAGTACCTAGATATTTCCATGGTGACAATCAAAGGTTTTTGGTGCATGTGTGGATTATTGTTTTAGGGAATATATCATTTATTCCAACAATTTAATGATAATATTATATGAATACATCCTTAAATTCATCAATGAAGAAAAAATTTCCAACTATGGTACCTGTTATTCTAAATAAATTAATTATAAATTATATATTATAGTTTTTTATTCTTATTCAATTTAATTCCACTCCTCATAAAATAATTCATCACGTGAATCTTGGATAATTAATTGATTAAAAAATTCATGTTTTTATGACCTAAAGGTGCTTACACTACACTTGTAACATTCAACTTACATGAGAGTGGACATTTAATTGATTTATACTTATTTTATAACTGTTGATTGATGATATTCATTTTATTTATTATATGTTCATTAAATCCTAACATATAAATATTAACTTATATTTCTTATTTCATGATCGTATAACCAATAACTATGTAAATTTACATGAACAACATTTTAAGACTCCATCAAGTGGTTCTAGTATTTCTGATCAGATAACATTAGACTGCATGATGTGTGGCCCATTGGTTATTTCCATGTACCCATGTTTAATTCAACAGGATGAACTGTGAGAGATCAAGGTAATCATGAAATAAGTACATGTAAACTCCATTAAATGAAAAATTTGTTTTTACCAACTAGTTTGTCTTACAATAAGATAGAAAAAAAAAATTGTGAAAAGTTATGTTGCACATGCTTTTTCATAGTAAAAAATGAATAGTCAATCATGCACTATGTAACAAATTTAGTTTTTAAAATTTTATCCGTTGAATATTTCTATATATATTTCTTGATTTTTCATCATCGTTGGTATAGATTGTCGAGTGTTACAGGAGACCAGAACTAATATATTATAAATATTAACCATATTTAAGCACATGCCCATATATTTTTAGTATTAATGGTTTTCCCACTATTTGGAGCCATAGATGGAAAATATGAATCCACAGTTGATTATAGATTTGGTGTTTTACCCTAGGAAAAACATATGATTGTAGGGAATCAGATATTTCATGGAATCCAGTCATTTTATGGTACATTAAATAAATTAAATTAATAATTTATTTATTAAAATCTTAACCCAACCCTCTAATCTTTAAATACATTGTTATGGAAAATCTTCAGGGTTAGACATATAAACCTAATAGATTAGATAAAAAGATGATGAAAACCATTGTTTTTCGACTGAAATTAAAACTCTATATTCACGATAGATATGAAAAAGACCTTGGGATCAATGGTTTATAGATTGATCAAGGAAAATATATTGAAAAAATATGATTGTTTTGTCTAGTGGGACCCCATTTTGGCGATGATAGGTGAAAAAAATCAATCTCTTGTGTTTGAAATCCTTATTTACGGCCACCAGAGGATGTGAATCGATGATAAAGTTCCTTTCTATTACATTTTGGTGTATTTGTATGTGTCAAAGACAATATTTTTCATGGATTTTTTAGATCTGGAAATCTTGTGAAGACTGAGAGACTAGAATTCATTGTCTATAAAAATCTCAATGACAAACCATGTATTTTGGAAGAACACATGCCATGTTTTGTAGATTATAATGGAAGCTAGGGATTCAATTTGAGTTAAATATCACATGCCATTTTTTCAATACCACGATTCTTGTGAATCCACCCAAGTGGACAAGTCTTGCGAGAGGAGTACAAATCCAAGAACCCAGGTGAGTAGACACATCGTGTCCCCAGATGGACATGTCATGTGGAGGAAAACGACTGGTCAAGCCTTTTCTAGAGAAGAAAAAATTAAAGTAATCATTCGGTTCCACACACTACGTTCCTCATTGCACATGTAGTGTATTTTTCCTATAATATTCCACCTTGAATATCTCTTTCTTTAAGTAATGGATTTGTGACTAGGAGTAGTCCAATATGAGTATAAATCTATGCAGGACACGATGATATCGTTTTATTATAAATTGGATATATGATGTTAGGTTGTACAAGCATGTTGTTTCCTTTGGTTAATCTTGTAGTATGATTGTGATAAGGTTTGATCAATGGATAGATTTCAGGTTCAGAACTCTCCTAACTCACGAGAGCATGGGTTCCCCATATTCTATATATAGATAGAGTCAGTACTCCCCACACTTTAGAGAGTGAATGTCCTCTATCTATGGAGTGGTACTCCCCCTTCATCTACCACATTCTATGAGTTTTTCATCTATTTGAGATAGTTATCCCTTGGATGTAGAATATAGAAGTGAGGAGTATGACCTATGTTTATATTTTAATGATATTTTTCAGGGTTCTTGACATTAGAGATGATACCTTTAGAGATAAAGGATGTATCACTGTTCATATCTATTTATAGATATTGATACTCCTCTTTTTTTCAATTGGGATTTTAGTATAATCATATTTGATGTTGGTTTTTACTTATATATTTTACTTATGGACTTAGCTATATATTTTATTACATGTCTTCCCTTTTGGTTTTCGAGGAATCTTACTGAGTATATATACACTCACCCCTACAAGGGATTTTTCCATGTATGTCATGTCATAAAATATGATAGTCATATTGGTGGTTACCTTGGTGGAGAATAGAAATTGGTGGAGGCATTAGTCATGTTTGGTATTTATACATAGGGATCTTGAGTCAGGATCTCCTATTTATTTCACTCTTTTAGTAACTGATAATTTGGGACAAACTTTCCACCTTTGTTGGGAATTGATTTTTCCATTCAACATATAGAATCTATGATACTATGATTTATTTCATAAATATGGTTTCATGCATTGTTTAAACTCTTTAGGTTTTATTTTATTATATGTCAATACTATTTCATGGAGTTGGGCATGTGTTCATGAATATAGGTAATTTTAGATAAGGCCTCCCATTTCAATGATATTCTTACTCAATACTTGTCAACAACCTCTCTCCTATTAGAAATGGGATTCAAGTATCAATCTCAGCTTAATTTTGTCCCAGGAGGGGTCTTGGTAGTTTAGGTAAAAATAGAGTTGTATTAAAGAGGGCCTATCTAAGGTACAACATCTAGAGTTATTCATGTTTGAAGAGATTTTTTGGGAACATTGGGTAACAAAGTCGATGTGTCTTGAATTCAGATCTCAGGACATGAAACCTAGTGATTATGCAGTGGAAACAATATCCATACACAAGGACTCTAACAACCTCCTTTTTGACTTGGAATATTTAGCCAACGATTTTAGGTAAACCAATGGTTCATTCATTATATAGGACTTGACATTTTGACATTCATGTAATTTTTGAGTCATCTCCCAGCATATTATCATCTAACATTGTTTTTCTGTTTAGTTTTTAGGATTCTTCTATGATGACAGCTAGATAGGATCCCAATACATGGTCATGATGACGACTAGTTGAGTGATGAGGCATCATTACATAGACTTATTATTATGGTATTCCCTCCTTCCGACTATAGATAATTGCTTCCACCCTATGGGTAGCATGCATATCAACCTCTAGTAGTTAAGGTAAATATTGATTTCCAAATTGAAAAGACCAAAGCTCTATTAGATTATTGAAATGATTCATTCTAGATTATCTGATTTCACGAGTTCTAGAAATATTTATTGCTGATGTTACACAAAAATCCTTACCCTTAAGAAGTAGAGGATTGGCTAGAGTCAATGATATGAGTTTTTAGGTTTGGACAGATGCCGACCGATTAGATGGTTATGAACGTAAGCAATCTTATTCATGGAGAAGCATGTAACTAGTGTTGATTAATCACTAGGACCCATGATGAGGCGACACTCTCATTTTTAGACCGTTTTTACTTATTCCACGATGATTATTATCATCTGGTCCTTTTTTCTGTACAGATACATGATCATTGTGAGTTACTTCAAGGTGTTATGTTAGTCGTTGATTACACAATGATGTTTATATACCTCACATGAAAATACATATATATGGTGCAATATAGATGCATTAGGGCATGGGTTTTTGAGTAGGGCCTTTATAGGGACATCCATGCTAATGTTGTCTACTTATGCATTCCCACAAATAACCGAGTATTGAAGTGGACCTTGGTGATAGAGAACTTCCTTGCAGAATGGATCACGTAGCTAGAACAGGTTGTGGTCATTGTGGGGCTGATTCATATGCATCGGCTAGTATATCTCAACCATTAGTGTCTCGATTCAATAAGCATACTCATTCCCAGACCAAGACTCAGGGATCTTCAATGTAGTGGTCACATAGAGTGTCTAGTACTCCTAGTTATGTATGATATTATTCTTATGAGGGATGTCATGTTGCTGAAGATTTCCCCAATTAGTGTTCTATAGATTGTGGGAATATAGTAAAGAAACCTCAATGATAGAGGCAGCTTCATGATTAGGTATCTCCCAAGAATGGTCAGGGAAACCCCTAGGGAGGTGGTGCAGACAAAGGGGAAGAGCCACCTTGGGAGGAGCAGTAGGTGGAAGATAACTCTATGACATACTTCCACCACCACCAATAGATGGCCCACACTAGGATCATAGGGATATATTTTTAGGGAATGTTCTTATTTATTCTATGGAGGGATATAATCAATCTATATATGAAATGATTCAAGGTATGATGTATGTATTCTATAAACTTATCTCTAATACTTATAAAAATATTTTCAAACCATTCCTTCATCACCATATCCCTTGATAACTATATAAATAATCTTATGGAATATTTATACCATCATCTATGGATATAGGTTCCTATAAGGAGTGATTATTCCACTTCACACATTTTTTAGCTGAGTGATTTGTCTCTCAATAGATAAATTTTCTCATGATACCTTGTGATTATTACGACGAAACCTTATAAATTCATCCTAGGTGTGGACTAGTTTTCTGTAGTTCATTACCATATAGGTGTTCAATACAAGAGAGTTATAAGCCTACATTCTAATGGGATTAGTTTCTCCTTCAATGTAACGAATAACCTTTTGGATGAATGAGTGATTCTCATGAGAATGAAATTGAAATCGATCACCCATTAGGTGGAAATTATGGCCCTTGGTGCAGCGAGATCTTCAGACATATAGAATCTATTGATAATGAATGATTATAAGGATATATTTCTGATGTATTTTCTTGGAAAATCTCTTAGAGAGATCAGATTTTGAATTTACTTACACCTTATATCCACATCTATGTATTATATAGCACATCAGATGGTCCCATCTAAGATATGGGAGTTAAGGGTGTGGTTGGAAGAACTTTATGAGA
Source organism: Viscum album (assembly GCA_963277665.1). Lineage (NCBI taxonomy): Eukaryota > Viridiplantae > Streptophyta > Magnoliopsida > Santalales > Viscaceae > Viscum > Viscum album. The sequence continues at coordinate 1,510,100,561 of OY728161.1, forward strand.
AGGGTTTTATTAGACCTAGTGTTTAATCAAGGGCAGCTAAAATGGTGCTTTTAAAAAATTAATATGAGAGTTTGAGGATATACATATATTATTTTCTCTTGAAAGAAGTAATAATCAAGAACAAGTACTCCTTACCGATAATTGATGACCACTATAACTAGTTTAAAGAAAAGATATATTTCTCAAATATTGATCTCTGGTCTGGCTAGAATTTGTTGAGGGTTCACAAGGATTATATTCTAAAGATGACATTTTTATGCCACTACTAGCACTATGAGTTCCAAGTGATGCCTTCTGGTTTGATGAATTCCACTGTACTCTTCATGAATATTTTGAATTTAATATTCTATCATTTCATAGACCAATTTATTTTTTTTCATTATCAACAAAATCCTCATATAATATTTATTTGAGTAAGATAATGCATAAAATTTTAAGATGGTCCTTGACTTACTCTAGGATAAACCATTATACAGTAATCTCTCTATGTGAAGTTTTGAATTCGAGAGTTTAAATTTATGGGTAATTATATATCTAATCATGGTGGAGTATTTAACCCAATTAATATTGATATAATGATATCTTGGAAGCCACCGAAGTGTATTTAGAGGTGTAATGTTTCCTTAGTTTTCTAGGGTACTATCAAAGGTTTATAAAAAAAATTTCAAGGATTTTAGACTCTTTTATATTCTTCACATGAAAATGATAGCTATTTTCTTAGACAGAGATGTGTTAGAGAGCCTCTGAGGAGCTAAGGCAGAGGTTGACTAGTGATACTATATTTATACTATCTAAGGATTGTGCTAAGTATGTGGTGTTTTGAGATTCCTCTATAGCTAGCATTTGATGCATGTTGATGAATATGAAGGCATTGATTTATTATGGGTCGAGGTAGTTGTGACCCCATAACCAGAACTAGGAAAACCACAACATGAAATTTGAATTGTTTGTATTCACCTTGAATATATGGTGGAATTTTCTTCTAGGTGATCATTTTTTTGTTTAATCGAATCACCAAAGTATCTGGTATATCTTTACCTAGAGAGAAATTAATATGAGACAAATTCATTGGTTGGAGTTACTTTAGGATTACGAGTTTGAGATAGTCTATACTCTAGGTAAAGGAAATGTTGTAGGATACTCTATTAGATGGAATCAAAATTCTAATTTAATAGAAGATGTGTTATAATAGTTAACCTCATTATAGATAACCCTATTTATGGAGATAGGGTTAAATTATCTTCAGTTGATAGTGGTGACACCACCACTTATTTAGAGTGTGAGAGTGTCTTAGTTGTGCAACATCTATTGTGAAGTTACACATGATCATATATCCTCAAGAGATTCACCAGATGGATTTTATGAAGGTAGAGATAACATCATAATTTTCCTATGATGGATTGTTGTTATGTGTATGTTGTGTGAGGGGGTATTGAGGGACCTTCATACCTCCCTCTTGGAGGTAGATTAAGGTGTGAAAAATATGTACAAAGACCTTCAACAATAGTTTTGGTGGGATTTCACGATGTGGAGAATTTCTGAATTTATTTTTTGATATCTCACATGTTTGTCAGTGAAGGCTAAACATTAGGTTCTACTGGGTCTTATGAAACCACTTGAGATCCCATATTAAAAATTTTATGACATTTATATGGATTTTATGATTGAATTTCTATATAAATAAAGAGTCAATGATGCTATCCAGTTTATTCTTTACTGACTTACCAAGTTGTTAAAATTCATTTACATCCACGAGATGATTTTGGTTGAGAGTTTATGGGTTTCATACCATCAAGAGATCGTCCATATTCATGGGGTGCCAAAGATGATCTAATTCGATTGGGATTATTGGTTCATGCCATAATTTCATATAGGTTATCAAGAGGCTTTTGAGACAATGTTATAGATGAAAATGACATTTCATCACCACATGGAGGACTACTTGAAGTAAACCATCCTAGTTTTGGAAGATATACCAAGATCCCATGTGTTAGACTTTGGATGGAGCTGGTAGGATCAATTTACATTAGTATAGTTCACCAATAATAATAGATATCACTCCAATATTGGCATGGAATAATTAAAGGCATTGTATGAGGGACCCTTCTGGTCACCAATGTGCTAAAATGAGTTTGGGGAGACATCTCTTATTTAAAAAAACTAGTGAAGGTAATGAAAAAGAAGGTTTAGGTGATCCTTGAGAATATGACAACAAAACTAATTTGAAAAAAATATTACACAGGCTGACATTATAGGCCACTAGAGTTTCATTAAGGAGGCAATGTTTTCTTGAGAGTCTCCCCACAATGAGTATTACATAGTTTTTTTTGGGTAGAAATCTACCCCTAAGGTTCACTTGATTATTCCAGAACCCATGAAGGGTCTATGAGATTTCTTACTTATGACATTATCACCATAGTTTGATTGGGTTCAAGATATCTTCCATGTGTCACAACAGAGGCTATAAATTAATGTCCTGATGAATTTTATTTACATGATCGAGATGTATATTGTGGATAAATCTACCTTCTCCGAGTACTAAGTGATGACTAATGATCATCAGAATATAATATTATGTGGGTGGATCATTCATTTTCATTGAGTTATTTTGAAGCACTGGAACATTCAAGAGAGTTTTGGGGAGCAAGAGATACCAGTATAGGATTACTACCCTCAATTTCTTATTTAGATTGAAATTTTAGGGTAAAAATCCTTAATGTCGGGGGGAATGTAACAAATCTTGTTTTGAGAATTAGATTCATTGAATATTTATTCTTCTATTTATAGTTTCTTTGTTGGAGTTAGCACTATGTTTTAGGTGTTGTAGGACCCTGAAATTAATATATTAAAAATATTAATAATATTAAATAACATACAAAGATATTTTTGTGATTAATGGTATTACAACTATTTGGATCGTCTGATGGAAAATATAAAACCATGGTTGATTTTAGAATACATTTTTACCCAAGGAATGACATAAGGTTGGTCGAAATCAGACTTTCCATGAGAGAAAATCATTAGAATATGTATTAAATTAATTAAATGATTGATTTATATAATTTAATAAATGGATAACCTATCCCTCTCATATTTAAAAACACCATTATGAATAATCTCCAAGGTTATCCATGTAAACCTAGGATATTATAGAGGAGGATGAAGAGATACAATATTGGTATTGGTGATCTCAGGATTGCGGATCAATGATAAAAAAATCCAGGACAGTTTTAGGAGAAATAAAAAACATAGTCTAATATTCGATGAAATCAAAAGAGAATGTTTTCTTCACCAATGATTGATCTGTTCTTGAGGTAGGGATTATTATTTTGTGGTTTTCCTCCCTCTTGTTCTTGATTGTTGAGTAGAGATTGGATACATTTTTAATTCATTGAATTTCATTCCATTCATGACCTATAAATTTAATTATCATTATTAAACCTAAAAAATATTTTCATTGAAGGAATTTTTTACACCACCTTTGGATTTTACAAGTATGATCATTGACCGGGATCATAAATGGAAAATGATAATATAACTTTGAAGAAGTTTCTTTCCCATATATGTTCTACACATTCTTTATTTTTGTCTCTTTCAGCAAGTGACTCAAAATTTACAGGTCAATTCATGTGTGATCAATCATTCAAATTCAGGATGGATGTGGGAATGAACTTGGGATAAATGGTTTCCAGATGGATCGAGGTTGAGCTATGGATCATGAATGTGGGTTCTAGGAATCTGGACACCAATTTAGTGATGGGAGATGTGACATATAATGTTTGGGTGATCTAAATCATGATACCAGGCTCAAAGGATAGGAATCAATGATGAGAGGATTTTTCCTTCAACTTTGGTGGATTTGGTTGATTCAATAGTGAGATATATATTAGATTTGGTAGATATGGTGAGCATGTGATGATAGAGAGACCAAAATTCACTATCTGTGAAAATCTCTACTATATGTCATTTATTTTGGAGGAAAAAATGTTAGGTTTCATGAATACTCAAGGAATATAGGGTTTCATCAGAGGTGAAATATCAAATGCTATGTGGCCAGGACTAAACACCCTGTGATACTACCTAGGTGGTCGAGCTGTGTCTGAGGAGTACACAACTGAGACCTAGGGTGACTAGGATACCGTGTCACTATATGGACACACCGTGTAGAAGAATATTTCTAGTCAGATAGTGTCTGGGGATGGATATTTCAAGGTCCTTTGGTAGTTCCATGTACCATGTGACTCATTTCACACATTGAGTAATTTTCCCAGAACATTCCACCGTGTGCATCTTCTTCTTTAACTCTCATAATTGGGCCTGTGAGTAGCCCAATATGTGTATAATTCTAAATAGAATGAAATGGTAGAATTTTCATAGGAATCCAAGATATTAAGTGAGATGATATGAGAATGAATTTTCATCCAGTAATTCACTATATATAGAAGTGACCAGGTTTTATTATCGAAGAGATATCGAGGTCAAAACTCCCATGACTCCCCATGGGTGATCCTCTATATCCTATATATAGGTAGAGTATATACTCCCCCAATATATAGTGGGTCCAGGTGATTTATCTACATAGTGGTACATCTCCTTTATTTTGATATTGTGGGGAGAATGCCCTCCATTAGAGAAAGTGATCCCTTGGTTTTGGAGTGAGTTAACTAGTAGCGAGGACTATATTCAGATTCATGTGAGGTTATGTAGGGTGTTTGGCATCTAATATGGAACCATTGGAGCTGAATGTAGACTTATCATTCTTATATAGTTGTGGATATTTAGAATCCTTTCATTTTCAATAGGTGATTCAATATAGGCATATATAATGTTGGGATTCATTTAACTCTTTGAATTATGGGTTGCAATAACTTTTTTATTCTATCTATTTTATTTGGTTTTTTGGGTTATATTACTGAGTATGTTTATAATCACCCTTTAGGGTATTTTATTTCATTTTCTGTGTCTTATATAGACTCCATACATATTAGCAGTGACCTTTGTGGAGTAAAATCATTTTATTGAGGAGTTGACCATGTTTGATGGTAAAAATTTGTGATATTGATATGGGATCACCTTTGTATTTCTTCCTTTAGTTGCTGACAGGTTGTGACCTAATTTTCTCCTTGATTGGGTGTTTATTTTCCCCTTTTACTTTCATGGATATATAATCCATCGTAATATAATTTAATTATTAGAGGGGTTTCATGTGTTGTTTACACTCTTAAGGTTTTATTTTATTATATCTCTACACTATTACATGATATATGTGTGTGTATGTGAAGAAAGTTACTTAAGGCCAAAGAATCTAATTTCAGTGATATTCATACTCGACGATTGTATACATCCCCTAACCTATTGGACCGAGGTATGGAGTGTCACCATCAACTTACAGCCATCCCAAGAGGGTCCCCATTGTGTTAAATCATGATACCTTGTATTTTAATTATATGGTCTGTGTGACTAACAATTGTGAAACAATGAGATAATGTGATGTGTAGTAGGAATATGATCATTGTACCACAAAAACAACTATAAATAAAAAAAATTCCTAGTTCTTAGGTGTGTGTCATGATCATGGTTAGAATATGCTACACAAAATGTATACCTAAAATATTTTGTGTAACCGATTATACCTAATGTGATAAATTTGATTCTGAAATACAATTAATTTTATAATTATTCTTAATGAAACTGTGTTTGTGATTAATTTAATTAATGTACAGTCCATGTGATATTATTATTATTATTATAAATTAAATTAACATTGAAATTAAAATATGAACTAAAATATATTTATGGTATTTAATTTTAGTGTACTTCGCATGTATTAATATCAATAAATTTCACCCGATTTACACGTATTTGTGTGTCATTTATTGATAGAACATTTTGTAATTACGTTCCATGCCATGTATGATATAATCCATGTAAGTATATAGTACACGGTCGATTTCAAAAATTTTATATTGGTAGATTCCATTGCCTCCAATTACACATGTGTACATTATTAATTTTAAATAAAATTAATAAATTTAATTTAATTTAAAATATTTATAATTTAAATTTCAGGGATAATTTGGATGGAATTAATAAAAAATTAAATTAAATTAATTAATCAGATAATTAATTGGAATAATATAAGGGTTTTTATTATAATTAAACAATAAATTTAAGTGAATAATCTTTACATTAAAAATTTATATTCATTTCATGTGAGTGGGTGATCATAAGATAAGGCCATACCTATATATATGGATGTATTCTTTCATTTATTATTACTAAATTAAATTATGGAATATGTGCTATCCACTACTATCATTTTATAAGGGATTTCATTATTGTAGTTTCTTTAAATAATGATTTTAATTGGTCCCTTAGCTTCCCAGACTTATGTGTGAGTAATTTTTATTTTATGAATGGATCACCTAGGCAATTAGGTGTAGTTCATGTTTATCGATCATATGAAACAAACTAATGGAAAATTAGATTATAGTAACATGAACCTTGTTACAGATGAATATGATTTCCCCTAGGGTTGAAGGTAATTTTATCATCTTCAAGATAAACTAAAATTTTGAAAATCTCCTGATAATTTCACTTTTTTTATTTCATTACTTTAAATTCACATGGTTATTTTATTTATGGGTTCTTTGTTGCAATTATATAAATTATCGAATTTACAAGAATATAATATTTATTTTTTTATTATGAGTAATTTTTTTAAGACATGGATAATAACTTAAGTAAAATACATATAATATTAATATCCATGTAATGCGATGAAATTGGAAACATAAACATAAATATTAAAAATCCCTTAATCAAGACATTTGGTTGGTGTTAGCTTCATTGGATAATCTAAAAATAAAACCATAGTTAAAAGTCATTTTATGACCAAATTCATAGTGGTTTTAGGTATAGGGAATTTTAATTTAGTACATGGGTTAATATAACTTACTTTATATAAAGTTTTGAATTTAAAAAAGGAATGAGTGTAACTAAGAGACACATGTCTATGAAAATCCATGTCTTGGATTTCAAGATTGGAGAGTCCACTCACCAGATCAAGGAGTTGTGAGTTTATATAGATAGAAATTTAATACTATTTAAAATAATTTGAATTTATTATGAGGCCAAGTCTCAGTTATGAGATGGGGAATATGTATCCTTGGAACTATAATATCTATGAGATATGATATTCTTAAACAGATGGTGACATATATTACATTTTGATAAAATATTTAGAGAATAATAAAGTTAAAATTTATTATCTAATTTTTTAATCCTGATAATGTAATAAAATAATTCTATTATTTATTACAGAAATTGTAATCCACAATACATCAAATATATCATTATGATCCACACTAGTTAAAGACAACCTTATCATCGGTTATAATTTCTAGTAATGGTATATGTGTTTGAACATTATACAACTACATGAGTTGATATTATATATACTAGAAACCCTTATTTCTGAGTCATTGTCTAAAGAGTCAAGTGATGAAGATAATAACATAAAAACATGGATGGTATTGTATATATCCAATGTTTCATGATATCATCAATTTCTATTGATCCCATAAAGCAACATGAGGAATTGGATGTGTATAACATGATGTACGACCTTTTTAATCTTTATTAAGAGATGGAATGAAATGTGATATATGAGATCTATAATGTAAAATTAAAAGTCATGATTGAATAATCATCCTTAACTGGGCCTCATGTAGTAAAGATGATTAGAAACATAGGGTTATTTTACATCTCTGGAATTATGATCCTGGATGAGATTCTAGAAATATCCTTTTTACCCTCACTATATAAAGGATTATCTGATTTCCTTGCGAATTATAATATGAGAATCAGTGAGAAAACTATTTTAGAAGTGCTTACATTGAATCTACAAGAATATGAATACATGGGGTGTTAAAAGTCTCTGTTTCTTATGATTAATAAAAGGGTCAACAAGAAATATGTCCCCATGATTCACTCCAAGTATAAGGATCCTAAGCAATTTAATTCCAAGAAATGTAAGATCCAATGGAAAGAAATGGAAAGAAGATGTAGTGGTTTTTTTCAAGTGGCATGTAAGGCTTGTAGAAAATGAAAACCCCTAATTAAAGAAGTAACATAAAATTAAATGTGTGTTCATTATTGAGTGAAATATTTCTATATCTAAACATTGGGAATTAAATACAAATTGTGGTTCTCACATCTATATCTTAATATAGGAAGAAAATATATTATATAAAATTTTAATGAGATAGTTGGATCTTCAAATACAAATTTGAACAAGATTTCCTAAATTTTCTAGAGTAGAATTCCACCTTTTGGTTACAACATGGATGGTATTGGTTATAAAATACTGTTTTTATGTATTATCTATTGCTGAAAACATTATTTATGTATCTTTACAAGATATATATGGTTTTATTTAAATTTTTGGAAATAAGAGTTGTTCATTTTAAAGAGGTAAAATATATTATGGTTTAGAAATTTTAAATAATAGTCTTTATGTATTAGATTATAAACACAAAGTATTGGAAATTGATAAAGAATCAAATTTTAAAAACTCATTCCACAAATAGTTGTGGAATGATCATCTTAGTATTTTAATATATAAGTGTCTAAAAAATATTAATAATGATGGTTGTTTATACTCTTCAGTGATACAAACACTTTACATATCTAATTCTTGTTTATATTGAAATATTACCATGTAATAATTTGGTGTACAAGTTGACAGGTCCACATAGAATCTAGAATTGGAACACAAATATATGTGTGGACCCTTTCTTGTATTGGGTATATGTGGTCATTATTAAATCATAACATTGATATATGGCTTGATTTGATATTATAATGTCAGTTTGATGTGGTATAAGTCCAAATCCACTGAGAACTTCAAAGAGTTCAAGAATAAATTAGAGAATCAATATGGTAATAAGATCAAAAGTTTTGATCTCATCGAGGTGGTGATTATATTAACTAAGTGTTTATCAAATTTCTATAGGATAATGGGATTCTATCTCAACTTAATCAATATTCTAATTCATATTGGAGTGGTGTTAGTGAAAGGATGATCTAGAGATTTTATGACATGGTGAGGTTGATGTCGAGTCATGTTGATATTCCATAATCTTTTTGGGGGAATGAATTACATGTTATAACATAAATTCTAATTCATGTGTAAATCAAAGATGAAAATATTATTCCCTTTATGTAATGGTTTGGAGAGAGATTTTTTTATATAATTATGCATGGGGTTTTCGAAGTAGTTTATATAGCTACCTCTGGAAATAAACCTGTACAAAGGGGCACAAACTATCTCATTATAGGATATCCTAAGAAATCTATGTGATATTATATAAATGAATCCTCTAACAGGAAAGTCATATTGGATGTACATTCCAATTTTATTTGTAGGGAGGATATCCTAAAGAATTATAATTGGGGAAATATTGATTTCAATTAAGTTGATGCATATGATACACAAGAGAGTCCATACAAACACATTCCATATGTCCCCATGGAATATGTTGTTTAGGGAAAAAAAGTTCTAAATAAGAGTAATAGAGAGGATATGTAATCAAAATGATATGAATTCATATTCCATGAGGATGGTGACTTAATATTCGTTATAAATAATGATCTATTTTATTATAAGGAGGAAATCTAGAGACTAAAAGACTCAAAATGGAAAGAATCCTTGAAAACTAATATGGAATCCTTGTATCAAAAATATGTTTGGGGTTTGGTCATGTTGAGATGTTATGTGAGTATGATATACTCTATAATACCAAATGTTGGATCAAAATAATAGAGGTACTGTATAAAGTATCTAATGATGCTCAATATACAAGAAGGTGGGTGAATTGTACACTTTAAAAAAATTCATTTGGAACTTTTAAAGAAGATTATATTTAACAAGGTTAAACAAGGTAATTCCCAAAACATCTAAGTTCATCACAGTTGCTTGATTCTGGAAATATGAATCTGAGAAAGTAAATCCATAAAGATGGTTCCGGAAAATGAAACTTAATGAATGTTTACAAAGATAAAGATGCAACATTAAAGCATATAGAATCTTACTAAATCCGAGTACAAGTATAAGGAAGTATAAGATTGTTATACTTTCCTCAACAAATAAAATGCCGCGGAAAACTTGTAACAAAACAAGTAACAAGTAGTAAATATTTTGACCCAAAGAGAAGGGTATCCAACAACCTTGGATAAAGGTACCTTGATTTATACTTTCAAGAAATTCTATCTTACCCACACTAGGGTAAGACCTCGATATGAAGATCGGAGTCTGTCTTGATATCCCTGCAAGCCCTCAAGTTCAAGGTAGTAGGCACCTCTATCTTCCTCAGCAAGGAAGCCATCAAATTCAAGGTCATCAAAAACTATATCTTTTTATCCCTAGAAGCCGTCGATTGTACACAAGAACAATCGGAGTCGCACAAGGAAAATCTGAACAAGAATTTTAGTACGCACAAAGCAGTACAACCTCTATCTCTCTAGAAATAACTTCAACACCATGTAATCTCTAGATCGATCAACTTGTAGTGAGATTTTTCAAATGAGATCCCATTTATAGTCACAGTACCAACGGTAGACTCCCTCCTCCAAAAGTCATATTTTTCCTTGAATTTTGGAGGGACTTGTACAAGTGTCACTCAAACAATGGTAGGTAGTAACTGAATGTACGAAATCATTTTATAACAAAAATAAGTGTTAGAAAAAATATTGTTACTTAACCAATATCAATTATTCGTAGTTTAAACAACTAAAATTTCGGAGTCTAACCAAAAATATATTCGGTTTCTATAATACAAGGATATTCAGATTCTATTTTCTAAGGAATTCAGAACCTGAACTCTATAGATTTCTGGAGTGTAAATTTCAAGGAAATTCAGAATCTAGATTCAGAAGAATTTGGAATCTGAACTTACAATGTTCGGATATAGAGTTCATGAGAATTTGGAGTCTGAACTTACGAAGTTCAGAGTCTGAATTAATTAGAAATAGGAGTCAGAACTCACAAAGTTCAGAGTATGAATTCATTATAATTAGGAGTAAGAACTCACAAAGTTCGGAGTCTGAATTCTTTAGAATTCAGTGTCAGAATTAGGAGTCTAAAAATAGAATGATCTTTATCTATGTTTTAAATGATTTTGAGGTTTTAGATATGAAACTGAATTTTACATAGACAAGATAATGAACAATGAAAAACAAGGTAAGGATAAATTTCCTTGGGGAAGTAAAATTTTCCTTAGAGAAGTAAAACATAGGGTAAAATGAGATTTGCCTTGATATAAGGTGTTTGTGATTTTCAAAACAAGAAGGAATAGTAATGTCATAAGGATACCTTATTGACTCAATAATCTCCCACAAACATGAAATAATGGAAAATTCATAAGGAAAACCTTATTGAATCAATAATCTTCCAATTTTTGGATAGCACAATCATCTTTACGAAAAAGAATAGATGGACTTAGACAATATTTTTCTAGACTTAAAAAAAACATATCTCCCTTTACACATGGAAAACGATGAATACGACTAACTCCCCCATAGGCTTTGGAACAATAAGGATCGTATTCTAGATTTTCGGATGGATATTTTTCATTATCATGAGTATGGAAATCTCTATAATGAAAACTCCCCCTTAGATAAACCCCACCTTACTTGGGGATATTTCTTCTTTTCTTAGTATTTTTTTCTTTTTTCCCCTTTTGTGATTTTCAAAACGAATTTGAGGGAATTGAAAAGAAATTATAGTACATGAAATATTAGTACAATACATCCAAAAAAAATGAGCAACCAAAATTTCAATAAGATAGAATGTATTTTTACAATGAAATAATACAACAAAAGATCAGATTGGATCTTTTTTCCTTCCTTATACTTGGGTATCAATTTCTTCACTATGGTTTTTAGCTTTTTGAGTTCATTGTGGTCTTCTTCTACTTGATTTAGAATCTGACCTTGATCCTCTGTTTTCTTCTCTAAAGCTTTTATTTTTTCATCCTGAGCCTTCAAAGACTCTGCCTAAGCCTTCAAAAACTCATCTTTCTTAACTAGCTTCACTTCGATCTCAATATGATGATCCCTTTCCCACTTCCAACTTTGGGCAACGGAATATAGCTTCCCATTCAGATCCTTAACCTCTTGAATCTAAGTATTCTACTCAAGGTTTATATTTTCCTCAAAGCTAGTTGTGAGATCCTTGATTTTACTATCTTCATTATCAAAATCTTCCTTAACATCATGTTGAAACTCATAAAGATCTCTCAATTCTTAAACTACATTCTTTGACCAGCTAATCAATTTCTTACAATATTTTTTGTGAGCATCACAGTTAATGAAGAAGTTATTTAAATTATCCCCAAGTTGGACAAACTTATCCATCACCATGGATATTGAATCTAATTTTTGATTCATGTTGTGTTGGAGCATCTGAGATCTTGAGTCAATTCTTGGAAATATCAGAATGGTGTCAACAAGCTTCTTTAGTTATTGAATGATGAAATCATGTCCTAGGGAAGATGATTATAAATCTTAAACTTTTCTTGGTGAGGACTCTTTCAGTAGATCAACAAGTTTTCTCTTGGAAGATCCGCCAGATTCCTTCTTCTTTAGAACAAATTTAGTAGGTGTATCCACAGTCACCTATTTACCCTTGTTAGTTCTTGGAATAGCCTCCTCATCTGGAGGCTCATGTTCACTGTCAGACAGCTGAACAATTCTATCTTCATCAATCTTCTCCATCACAGCTCCTGCCTCAGCATCTTCAGGGTGAATGAAATGTTTATTAGAGCTTTCTTCCTCAGAGAGCTGATTTACTTCATCTTCATCTTTTTCATCTACCCCAGGAGTAGCAAGTTTTGAAGATTTGGCTTGTGAAGTTCAGATTGACAATTTTTCAGACAAACTTTCCTTCTCATGAACGTCCTCCACTTGTTTAATCAAATATTCTGTATCAGAACTTCTTTTAGATTCTTATTCTACTCCTTTGACACCTTATTTATCTTCAACAACATTCTCTTATGCTTTTTCTGGAGTCATGAAATTCTCCCCTAGATTCTCACCTAAGGTTTCTACCAAGAAGTATTTTAGTACATGGATATTCTCAGATGCCTTCTTAGTATCCCTTATAATGTATTGAACAATTTCAGCCTCCGACATCTTTTACTTTAGCTTCTTTTCCTTAGCATTCTTCTCAAGCTCATCAGCTATCTTCTCTTTTAAATCCTTGGCCTCAGCAGGATCCAGGACAAACTATGGCTCCCCTTCCTTCCAGTTTTTCTTATCCTCCCTCCACTTTGCAACAACCACATCCGGATAAGCTTTATACTTCTTGGGCTTTGGAGGTGCGGATTGAGATTCCTTATCTTTAGGGGGTTTCTCTTCTTCTTATACTTCCTTCAATTTCCTCTTCTTTCCTCTTTTTTTCGATGGTTCAGGAACTTCTTGTTCCTTCGGAACAGCTTCAGCCTCTTACTCTGGTAAATCATAGAATTATTCAGAGTCTTTAGAGAATATAATATTCATTCTCTTCAAAGTATCATAACTTACTAACATAACTTTTCAATTCTTTGGCTTAGAATTGTAAGGGATTTTTAAAGATTCCAGACACCAAACAATCAACTTCTAAAGAATATACGAATACATTATGATCTGACCTTTCATGTTTATTTTCTTGATATTCTCTATCGTAATCAGAAAATGATTAATCAAATTTCTCTTTCTCATATTCATTAGAAAATATAAGATGTACATGTCACTCTTCTTCAAGGTGTCCTTATCACATTTTCTCAAAATGATGAAACATTGAACCCATAATTCAAGGATCCAATTATTTATAGGCAAATGAGAAATCTTCAAAGTCTTGACATCTGAAAGTCCAATACACTCAATATATTTCACTTTGATAAAACTTCCTTGTACATCTGGCAATTTATGGGAAGATAATTCAGCTTCCCCTTTATAAGACAACCCTACCAAGCTAGTAGCCTTGGTGTATGAAAGGGCATAAGTTTTTCCATAGCTTTTGAAAGAAAATTTACTTCTCTCTTATTATTTGAAAAATCTCAAAGATTCATAAAATTCCATAATCAAATCTAGATATACTACATCTTGAGCTCCTGGGTTTGATATGAAAATGCTTTCCCATCCATTCAACATGATGTTCTTGGATATTATAGAATCGTACTTGTAAAAGAAATTTGGATGCACCAACCTCTCCCTGTAAATCTGCCACTCCGAAATTGACATGATAGTTGACATCTCTTAAGAAGGAACTTCACAAGACATTCGGATTTGGGAAAAATTTGAGAGGTTCAGAAGGGGATTTTGAAAAAAGAAAGTGCTTCGGCACGCAAAGGCTTGAAATCTAATGTGGGACAACCTTTCAGAGGTCCTTTATATAGGTGTTGATGCGATGGTTGAACTTCTAAAGACAATCCAATAGTTGAGAAATATTCTTATTAGATTTGATGGTTGATATGATAGCCATAAGGAAAAAAAGTTGTAAGATATGATCTTTTGAGGGTTTTAAAGGAAAACATTCAAATTTAAGGAAACAAGAATCTGAAAAATTTAAAACACAAAAGAAAATACCAGCAAGTAAATCATGATTAAGAAAACTTAAGAAAGAAAACGTACCTTTTGGATATCTAGGAAAATTATTCGTATTGAGTAAAAATTCTTCTTAATGAAATTTAGATTTCAAAAATTTTATTATGAAAAAAATGAAAATGAAAAAAAAACTCTATTACCAAAATATTCATTACGAAAATTTTGAGTACTAAAGTATTCATTACGAAAATATTCATTAAGAAAATTTTGAGTATGAAAATATTAATTAAGAAAATCTTCATTATGAAAATTTTGAGTATGAAAATTTTTATTACGAAAGATTTGAAAAATCTAACTACAAAAGTTTTGAAAAACTTCATTACGAAAAACTTGAAAAACTTCATTATGAAAGAATTTGAAAAACTAACAAGAAAATGTACTCCCCCTATGAAAAGGGGTTTATTACTGTAAGGAGATTGGTTCTACAGAAAATTAACAAGGAATATTACCTTACGCAAATCATTATTAACTTCTGTTTAATGTATTCAAATCTATCAGAGGGTAAAGATTTTGTGAAAATATCAATAAGTTGATCCTGCGTTCCAATAAATTGAAGATTGATATCTTCTTTTTGTGTGTGATCCCTAAGAAAGTGATGTCTAATATCTATGTTTTTTGCACAAGAGTGATGTGTAAGGTTTTTTATTAAAGCAATGGCACTAGTATTATCACACAAAATTTGGGTTTTGGTAAAACTCATACCATAATCTGTGAGTGTGTGTTGCATCCACAACACTTGAGCACAACAACTTCTAGCTACTACATATTCAGCTTCACCAGTAGAAAGTGCTACTGAGTGTTTCTTCTTACATGACCAAGAAACTAATGAATCTCCTAGGAAATGACAAGTTCCGGATGTACTATTTTTATCCACTCTACATCCACCAAAGTTAGCTTCTGAAAAACTTTTCAAAACAAAATAATTTCTAGAAGTATAGAAGATTCCTAAATCCATGGTTCCCTTTAAATAGTGAAAAATTATTTTCACTACCTTTAAATGAGATTCCTTAGGATTGGATTGATATCTTGCACATAAGCATACTGAAAACATTAAGTCTGGAAAACTAGCTGTCATGTAAAGTAAACTTCATATCATAACTCTAAGAGATGTTTGATCGAATGGTTTCCCGACTTCATCAAGATCAAGTGTGTTTGAGGTACCAATGGGAGTACTTATACTCTTAGTGTTTTCATATCCATACTTTTTAAGAATATATTTAATATACTTATGTTGGGATATATAGATTCCTTCCGGTTTTTGAGAAATTTTAAAACCAAGGAAAAATGTTAACTCGACCATCATACTCATTTCAAACTCATATTTCATAAGATCCACAAAGGAATCAGTTAAGTATTGTTGAGTTGAACCAAATATAATGTCATCAACATAAATTTGAATAATCAAAACATTTTTCTTATCTTTCTTTATAAAAAGGGTTGGATATGAATTTACCTTGACATAGTTATTTTGTAGTAGAAATCCTGTAAGTCTATCATACCAGGATCGAGGGGCTTTCTTATGTCCATACAAAGCTTTGGTAAGTCTAAAAACATGATCAGGATGTTTTGTATCTTCAAAAACAGGAGGTTTTTCAACAAAAACTTCCTCTTGAACATAACCATTAAGTAAAGAACATTTCACATCCATTGGAAAAAGTTAGAAATTTAAGAATGCTGCAAAGGAAAGTAAGATATGAATAGATTCAAGTCTATCTACTGGAGCATAGGTTTCATCATAGTCTATTCCCTCTTGTTGATTATAGACTTTAACAACTAATCTAGATTTATTTCTAACTACGATTCCATTTTCATCACACTTATTTATGAAGACCCATTTTACTCCAATAACATATGTTTCCTTAGGTCTTTCAATCAATGTCCATACTTTATTCATTTTGAAATCATTTTGTTCATCTTGCATGGATTTAATCCAATCATCATCACCTAAAGCTTCATCAGTGATTTTTGGTTCTAATTGGGAAAGGAATGTTTGATGTTCAACTTCATTTTTAAGGAACATCTAGTCCTTACAGGTTTATTTACATTTCCAATGATACTATCACTGGGATGAATCTTTAGAAACAACTGGTTTGGGTTTTGTAAAACCTGTTCATCAACATAGGGTAGGAAATATTCTGGGGTAAATGATTCAGAAACATTTTCTTGGGAATTTTCCTTATCAGAATGATCTTCTAACAAAGGTTGATAAATAGTTTTTGAAAACACATCTGGAGATGTAGGTTGGGGTTGTTTAAAATCAAAGGGATCAATTTCATCAAATTTGACATGTACTGTCTCTTCAACAATACAAGTTTTTTTATTGAAAACTCTATAAGCCTTAGAAGTTGTGGAGTTGCCTATGAAAATTCCTTCATCTGATTTTGGTGCGAATTTGTGTAGATTATCTTTAGTATTTAGATTGAATACCTTGCAACCAAAATCCTTGAAGTAGGAAAGTCTATGTTATCTACCACTACATAACTCATAAGGAGTTTTATTAAGAAAAGGTCTAATCAAAACACAATTTATAGTATAACTAGCAGTACTTATAGCTTCAACCCAAAAATGTTTGGCTATACAATATTCACACAATATTGTTCTTGTTATCTCTTGAAGAATTCTATTTCTTCTTTCGACGACACCATTTTGTTGAGGTGTTCTAGGTACTGAGAAGTTATGAGTACTGAATTTTCTACTAAAAAAAGTTTCAAAATCATAATTTTGAAATTCTCCACCATGATCACTATGAATAATTTTGAATGGAAGGTTTTTCTCATTTTTAACATGGGCTCTAAAATTTTTAAAATACGAGAAGGCTTTAGACTTCTTTACTAGAAAATATACCCATGTAAATCTAGTGTAATCATCAACTAACACAAATACATAATACATGCCTCCAATTCTACCAGTTTGTATAGGACCAAAGAGACCCATATTCACTAACTGTAATGCATCAGTAGTTAAGACTTCACTAATTTATTTAAAACAAGATTTATGTTTCTTACCATATTGACAAAGATCACAAACTTTTGAAGAATAAAATCTATTCTCTAGTAGATCCTTAACTAATAATTTCTTAGAAAGTTTTCCTAGGTTCTTAATGTTATATTGACCTAACCTTCAAGGCCACAACCAAGAATGATCTTCCATTTCACTAAGGCAAGGTAGATCTTGGATCCTATGGTCTTCTATGTTTAGTGTATATACATTCTCTTGCTAATGGGCAGAAAGAATAAACTCTTCTTTGGAATTGTGTACTAAGAACTTGTCATTCCTAAAATTCACAATGTAACCTTCATCAGCTAATTGGCTTATGCTAATGAGGTTGTTCTTAAGACCCTTAACAAATAAAAAATTTGAAATCAAAGTTTTTACAAGAAGAACAATGTTTCCTATACCAATAATTTCTCCCAGAGCATTATCTCTGAAAGTTACTTTTCCTCCTTTCATCTTGATAATATTTTCAAAATAGTTTTTGTTACCAGTCATATGCCAGGAACATCCACTATCCATGTACCAAGTATTTTTGTTGGTACTCTCTCTGTTTTCCTGAAAACAAGAGTTAGACTTTGGAAACCCAAAATTTCTTGGATCTAGACATTTCAAAAATAAAAATCTTAGGTACCCATATTTTCTTAGAAAAATTGGATTTATGAAATCCTAAAGACTAGGTTTTGTTTAAGGAACAATTTTTATCCCAGTGTCCACCACACTGGCACTTACTACAGAATGAAGAACTGTGAGGGAAAAAATAATTGTTGCTATGAATTAGTTTAGAACTAGTATAACCAAAAACAAGACTGTACCTTAGAGGTCGGATTTGATAATACATCTTATCAAAATTTTCCTTACCTAAGGTAAAGTTTGAAAAACACTTCCTCAAGGAAAAACTTTCAGATTTCAGTTTGATAACCAAGTTCTTGTCTTCTGAAACATTTTATTTGGAACTAGAGTTAGGCTCGAAAACATTTTTCTTGGATGTTACATTTTCTAGATCCTTAGAAAGTTTATTCTTCTCTGAATTTACTTCTTCATGATTTTTTGAAATACTTTCAAAATAAACAACTTTTTTATCAATATATTTATAAAGATATGATATTTCCTTAATAAGAATAGTATTCATTGTATTTTCCTTACCAATATTTTTTATGAGTTTTGAATTTTCAATTTCGACGAGTTTGGAAAACATAGAAACTTTTTCATAGGAATGTAAAGTATTATCTTCATCAGAAGAAGATTATTCATTCGAAGATTCATAGTATTTATCATTACAATAATTTTCATTTAATGAAACACTGGTCATTGATTCAGCATTGTGTACCTTAGCCATCAAACAATGATTGTCGATAGGTAATCTGGCTATTAGACCAAGATTCTTTTGTTCAGAATTTTTTAATCTGATGATTCATCTGAAGAGTCACCACCACTAGCACTTCAGGTGTCATTAGCTTTCAAGACTTTCTTAGCTTTAGATTTTTAGTACTTCTTCCGGTTTTTCTGAGAATAATTTTCCTTTCTTTCCTTTCTTTTAAGCATAGGACAATTAGGCCTTATATGTCCATCTCTCTTGCATTCATAACACGTGACTTATTAATCTCTGTTGTCTTTCCTTTCCTTCTTCTTATATCTATATTGAAAGTTATTTTATCCAACAATCTTGTCCATCCTTCGAGAAAGATTTGATAACTCATTTTATGAAGATTCACTTCCACAATATTCAGATTGGATAATAACATTCTTAGATTTGGATCCAGTAACTCTCTTAGGAGTCTTAGCTTTCATATGATTTGAAGTAGTTGTAAAATAAAATCCTCCATTCTTGTTCTTCTTTTTAACATTATCATCATCTCTCTTCATTCTAGTCTCATTGTAAAGAAGAGTTCCAAACAGCTCATCTAAGGAAATTTGGGTGACTTTCCTATTCTCATCAATTGTTGTCCTCCGGGACTCCCACTCATTTGGAATAATATCAATGATATTATCTACAAGAGCCTCATCATCAAAATCTTTTCTCCCATAGACTGTAAGCTATTCACTATATTTATAAACCTTTGCTAAACTTTTCTTATAGGTTCTCCATAAGGAAAGTTAAATACATGGTATTCAGCTCTCAACAAAGCTCTTCTTGTCTCTATAACTTTAGAAGTACCAAAATGTGTAACTTCAAGTTTATTCCAGATAATGTTCGCAGCTTCACATGACGATATTTGACTATAGATGTTTTTAGTCATGGAACATAACAGTGTAGTTCTGACTCCGCAATTTGCTTGATATTCTAATTTCTCCGGATTAGTTAAAGTTCTCAATTCCTTATCAGGAATTTTATAGTCTCCTATCATCATTAGGTAGTTATCAACTCCAGTGTTAATAACGAAATTCTTCATCCTATCTCTCCAGTTTTCATAATAATTTCCATCAATAATAGGAGGTCTGATAGGATTTATATTGTTGATAGAAACAACATTTAAACCTGCCATCTTAAGGAAATTCTTGGCACACAAACTTGTTAGTAATATAAGTTTTTAAACAAAATAAAATATGGAACAAGAGTATCTCTAAGAAAAATGAATCTGAGGTTTATGAGTCTGAAAAAATAAGAAAAAGAAGAATTATCTTCTGAATCTAATCATGAGATTAATTCAAATTGAACCAATCCTTTGATACCAATTATTGAGATGGTATGTGAGTATGATATACTCTATAATACCAAATGTGGGATCAAAATAATATAGATACTGTATAAAGTATCTAACGATGCTCAATATATAAGAGGGGGGGGGGGTGAATTGTACACTTTAAAAAAATTCCTTTGGAAATTTTAAAGATGATTATGTTTAGCAAGGTTAAACAAGGTAATTCACAAAACCCCTAAGTTATTCACACTTGCTTGATTCTGGAAATATGATTCCGAGAAAGTAAATTTGGAAAGACGGTTCCATAAAATGAAACTTAATGAAAGTTTATTATGATAAATATTCTACCGTAAAGTGTATAGAATCTTAAAAAATCAGAGTACAAGTATAAGGAAGTATAAGATTGTTATACTTTCCTCAAAAAATAAAATCCAGTTGAAAGCTTGTATCAAAATAAGTAACAAGTAGTAAATCTTTTGACCCAAAGAGAAGGGTATCCAACAACCTTGGATAAAGGTACCTTGATTTATACTTATAAGAAAGTATGTCTTACCCACACCAGGGTAAGCCCTCAATACAAATATCGGAGTCTTTCTCGCTATCCTCATAAGCCCTAAAATTCAAGGTAGTCGGCACATATTTCTTTGTCAGCATGGAAACCCTCAACTTCAAGGTAGTCGGAACCTCTGTCTTCCTATCCCTTGAAGCCCTTGATTGTACACACCAAAAATCAGAGTGGAACAAGGAAAATATGAACAAGAAGTTCAGTAGGCACAAAGAAATAAAGCCTCTCTCTCTACAAATCACTTCAACAACATGTAATCTCTAGATTGATCAACTTGTAGTGAGCTCTTTCAAATGAGCTTTTATTTATAGGCACAGTTCCAACCATTGGCTCCCACATCTAATGGTCATATTTTTCCTTGAATTTCGGAGGGACCTGTACACGTGTCACTCAAAAAATAGTTAGTTAGTAACTGAATGCATGACATCATTTTATAACAAAAATAAGCGTAAGAAAAAATATGTTTACTTAACCAAAATCAATTATTCGGAGTGTAAGAAAATAAAAGATAAGAGTCTAACCAAAAATATATTCGGTGTCTATAATACAAGGATATTCAGATTCTTTTTTCTATGGAATTTAAAAACTGAACTCTATAGATTTCCGGAGTCTAAATTTCAAGGAAATTCAGAATCTAGATTAATAAGAATTCAGAATCTGAACATACAAAGTTCAGAGTCAGAGTTCATGAGAATTCAGAGTCTGAACTTAAAAAAGTTCAGATTCTAAATTCATTAGAATTTAGAGTCAGAACTCACAGTGTTTAGAGTCTGAATTCATTATAATTCGGAGTCAGAACTCACAAATTTTGGAGTCTGAATTCTTTAGAATTCGGAGTCAGAATTCGGAGTCTAAAAATCGAATGCTCTTTATATATGTTTTAAATGATTACGAGTTTTTAGATAGGAAACTGAATTTTACTTAGACAAGATAATGAACAATGAAAAACTTGTTAAGAATAAATTTCCTTGGGGAAGGAAAATTTTCCTTAGAGAATTAAAGCACAGGGTAAAATGAGATTTGCCTTGAGATAAGGTGTTTCTGATTTTCAAAACAAGAAGGAAGGGTAAAGTCATAAGGAGACCTTATTGACTCAAAAATCTCCCCCAAACATGAAGGAATGAAAAATTAATTAGGAAATCCTTATTGACTCAACAGGTCATCATGTAATTTGATTTAAATATTATTTGGTGAAAATGGGTATTCAAGTTAAAACTAGAGATATAAGTAAAAGTGAGTTCTCATAAATCACAATTAGTGGATAAAGGGTTTAAACAACATCAAGGAATGAACTAAAAAAATATATTTCCCTCAGTAGTCATGATTTAATTTATTATAATTCTTCTTACAATAACATCTTTCCATAACTATGAGATTTGGGAAATGGATATCAAAGAAGAATTCCTTAACTAAAAAATCGAAAAAGATATGGATATTAAAAAACATGTAGTGTTTGTGAATCCAAGTAATTATAAAAATGCATACATGTTATAGAGATTTATATATGGATTGAAGTAATAATTTAAGTCATGGATCATTAAGTTCTCTTATATCATACATTATTTTGGTTTCATTAAGTATAAATGTGTTCCATGCGTTTATAAGTAATTTAGTGGGAGTGTAGTTGTTATCATTGTCTTATTTTTCAATGAAATATCACTTTTTGGAAATGAAATAGTTGTCTTACTATAAGTAATAGATTGGTTGGAGAAGTTATTTTCTATGAAGGACATACCTAAATCAACATATATCCATTTATGAGGACAATTCATGATATATTAAAGAGGTTTCTTGGGATGTGTCAAGGTACATACACTTACCAGATACTAAATTTATTTTTTATTTAAAAATCGCATAGGGGAGTGGTTCTAATGTTAAATAATATTCCTTATTCCATGAAAATATTTCTTTATAAAAAATAGAGATAATGAGTAAGATCTTGTACACTTACATGACATGATCACTAATTTGTTCATTGTTATGTACCAGGATTTTTTATAGCCTATTCCTTGAGCATAGTAGGAAGATATCAACCTGATCAAGGTGAACAATATTTTTCAACTACTATTAAGGTCATCCTAAAGTATCTAAAGAAAATTTAGGATATATTCATGATATATATATGGGGAAAAGAGATAATTATCATGAGTTTTACATATTCTATATATCAAAAAATTTGAATGATTTGTAGTCAAAAACATGATATGTATTCAATATCATCGGAGGAGACGTGAGCTGGAAGAGTTTAGAGAAACTAGTTATCAATTCTACGGTGGAGTTCAAGCATATAGAAGATTTTATAGAGCAAATGAATCTATTTGGAGATGAAACGTTTTCCAAAATAATTATGATATGAATATAATTAATGACCCTTTCACATTATATTGTGATAATAATGCTGGAGTTTATCATGTAAAGGAGACAAGGTCCCTCTAATGGTCGAAGAACATAATCTAAAGTATAAAATCTTGGCTATTTCTTCATAGAGGGACGAACTCCTGAATAGAATTTTTACCATAGATGAAAACATGTCAAACCACTTCAATAAATCTTTTTCTCAATAGAAGTATGAATTTTATGGGGAAAGTAGATATCTTATAGTTGTTAACAATTTTATCTAGTGAAAGTGGGACTCTGTTGGAGTTGGTTCCCTAAAACCAACTTATATTTTCTTTATGAATACCAATATTAACAATTTTTGAATATTAATAATGTTTATATCACATAATGATTTTTCTTTTTTGTGGAAAATGATAACAACTACCTGAAAGGTTGAGATCCTTGAATTTATATGAATGTATTTGAAAAGATATGTTATATATCTATAAAATAATATTTTCTAGGACAAAAATGATATGGATATCAAGGATAGAGACTTAAAGTAATTAGAGAGACATTCTCATGGTCTACACCCTTGGTAATATTTATAGTAGGAAATTATGGAAATATAACCCTCCAATAAGAAATCGAAAATTGTATGTATCAGTAGATGTTTATATATGTAGATTTATGTAATGGTCCTTAGAATTGAAGATTATTGTTAATGCATTTAATATGTTGTAAACTTTAAATAATTAAAGAAAATGATGAAAAAATAAGATCATTACAAGGTAGGATTCTTTGGGTGTGTCATAAGTGATACCACATTAATGAATAATGTAAGAAAAGAATTGTTTTCTTCATGGTTTAATGGAATTTTATATCATTATACTTTTACAAGAAATGAAACAACCAATTTTTTTTACAAGGTCTTAGAATTTAGATGCTATGTTCCTTTATGGAATGTAAAATAAATGGACATAGAGCGTATTGGTTGATGAACCAAGCATGAAACCTGCTTGATTAGTGATATTGTTATGAAAGGATTACATTACATAGTGTGCATTCGAACAAGGTTATATGTTGTTGCAACATTAAATTACTTCTCTATTGATTCCTTGGCATGCTGATGGACTCTGACTTTGGAATTTAGTCAGTTTTACCTAATGAAAATAAAAAATTTGCTTAGAGACCACATACTATGTGTATCTAGAACCTCTACTGAATCTCTATGTAGTTGACATGATAAATAAGTACTTTTCACATACTGGGTTCATTAATAATTCATTTTTATTTTCTCAAATATATTTTTTCATCGGTTATTCCATAGAATATTAGTGAGTTGAATATTTAATAAATATTTATTCACTATTTTATTGAATATAATATAAATTTATTTATTGTCAAATAATGAATTGATATTTATTTATTTAAATAAATTAAATTATTCAATGACCTGTAAACATTGATGAGGATTCATGGACCGGGTTCAATAGTCTGATGAGATAAGTCATATTAAATATTATTTAAATGAATAACAATTTATTTAATCAATAAAATAATTTTTTTCCCTCGATTATTGCACATATCAAGTAAATAATAAAAATAATATTATTAATTATACATGGTTATTCATGGAATTAAGAGAATCATAATGAACTATGCGCAACTATTATTGCCTAAAATAGCTCTATTTGAACCTATTTAAGATATTATATCATGATAAAAACAATAATAATCATCAATAGGCATGATGAATATTGAATAGTTCTCTCAAGACATAAATAGATCATCTCTAAGAATTATCTCAAGAATGGAGTGATTTCATTATCCACCACTATTGATTGTTTAGAGAACACATAGAGTTATTCAACCTAAATAATTTCTAATGGTGATCAATAACGAACAATGAAAGAATTGGGATCATCTTTTCCAGCTCCTAGTTATTTCAATTTCTTAATTTAATGATTTATACTCAAAATGTGGATCAACACTAGAGGGAATATACCCTTGATTCCTCTGACCCAGTGACAATAACAAGTTATGACATCATCAAATTCATTAGAAAAGAAAAAATTTCAATGGAAGGTAATAATTTGTCTCAATAAATAATTAAAAAATTCTATTTATTGATCCTATCTTCTTTGTTGCCACATAATAGTTAATTAATCTTAAATATAATTAAATTATTCATGAAATTACTTGTTATATATATCTCATATTATTCATTGATTATAAAAAAATTCATGTAGGTTATGGCCCAAAGGAACATTAACATTGTTCAGAACCTTGACATGAATGTCATGGGAATAAGGGAAAAGTTCTCACTAGTGTAGCATGAAAGAAGAAAATCTATTCTTTCAACAACTTACACTTATTCCATGAAAGAGATATTTAAATTTTTTTAATTTCCTTAATGGGTTAATAGTTTTATAATGGAAGTTATAAAATATCAAGAATATAATTTTAATGATTAATTTGATGTGAAAGGGCCAAAAATCATATAACTTTTAGGTTTTGATATAGTCTTCAATCCCTATGGAATTACATTGAATTATGACTAAAAATATCTGACAAAAAAATATTTTCTTCTTTATCATAGGAATGTGCATTAAAATTATAGACTTGATGAAGTTGAAAAATTTGGAAAAGGAAATTTCAGTCATATTAAGTGAATTGGAGATGTTATTCGCAAAATTATTCTATATTATACTTTTTCACTTTATAGATCAACTGGTTAGAGAAATCTGAATAGGTGGTCCTATAAATTATAGACGTATGTACCTCATTGAACGATATATGATGATTTTTAATGGGTGTATCAAAAATTGATCCCACTATAATGTTGTTCTGTAGAGTGATATATTATTGATGATGTTGAATTTTACACAAAATACCTACCCAATGTGGATATCATTATTCAACCAAAATCCAATCACAATGGGAACCTTATGGGTGAAGAAATTTCTAGAAGTGGTATTCTCACAAGTACCATCATGGAAAATTATCATGATCACAATTAAAATTTATATTACATTATAGAGGTTGTGTCATATGTTTAAACCCACAATGAGATTTCTAGTCATTTGAATTCATCATGGTTTGAAAGAAGAATATTAAATATAAATAATAAATAGTATATAAGATGTTTTTGAGACCATATTTTTATAGATTTATATAAAAATTAATATTCAATTTTAAAAAGACTTCTATATCTATCCAAAGTAGAATTTTTAAAAGTGTTATCTAAAATTGGTTAGGTAATTAATGATTATCTATTCCATGAAATCAAATATGAGGAAAATCATATAATTAAAAATAAGGATGAGATATATGTATCTAGTACTAAATAATGAATTAAAATTCATGAAAATATGATATAATTTTGAATATTCAAAAAATATGTGAGTGGATAATACCACATTCCAAGTGTTTATTTATTAATGACATGGAGTTAGTAAATAAAGTTTAATTAATGTTTATGAATCACAATTCATGAAAATTGATTTATTAATGGAATGTTACATAGAAAAATCATTCAATATATAATCACATGTAGTGAATTTTTTGTTCTTGATCCTATAAATATAATTTTATCAGTTATTCTATTGTCAACTAATACAACTGATGGGTCAAATGAAAATTCCCTTAGATATGACTCTTTTATTTTTAAATTGTAACAATTTCATGGTATTCCCCATGTAGATAATGTCTTTTACCTCCCAAGGGACTATAATAAGGGGATTTAGATACCTGATATAGTGTCCAAATTAATTCAACATTTAAATAAAAAAGATCCTTCAATGAACATGTTAATTTTTTTAAATATATAATTTGTTTTCACATAATATTATATTTTCACTACTATATTTATGTTATCTGAATTAAATATTTAACTAATTTTTAATATAACGACATCTCAACATGTTCATGCTACCAATACCCTGGAACAATATAGTGATAAATATTAATGTGAGGAAATGTTAGATGGTGAAAATCATATGGTTTTAGAAAACATGAGCATCATAGTGTGATAGTCTTAAAAAATAATATTAATAGAGAAAAAATCCATAAAAATCATGGATGGATGGAATTCACATGAACAAATTATTTACCACGAGAAGTCATGTTTCATTAGATACATTAGGGTCACTACTCAAATGCACATGCTAATTGATATGGATATGTGGATCAGTGTTTTTCCTACATAGAATTAAAGAATAATTGACGAAAATATAGTGAAATTATGATATAAATATTTTGTTTTATCAATAAAATACAATACATTGATTTAGTCGTCACTATACTTTGTAGAGTACATTTATATTCAATGATAGTAAAATGAAATTCATATTAATGGTCACCATAAAGTCTTAGAGAGCCTCTTGGACACTTCCTATAATAAACCATCTAAGGGATGATGAGGGGAAGACAAAACACCACTGAACAACTATATATGCACTCATTATAAACACAAAAACATCGAAATATTTCATTATCTATCATTAAGAGGAATATTTTTAGGTGAATTTTAATTACTAATATTTTTTGGAATTAAATTTATTAATCAGTTTCATTTATAATCTTTAATTTATGAAATTGATAAATAGTACTGAAAATAAGCAATGTACATCAAATCCAATGAACTCTACTTTAGAGAAGGGACGTGGAATGATGCACTTGAAAAAATGGTATGTATTTTATATCAATTGTAATTTTTTTGTGTGATATGAAACAAAAACATAATTAAATTACTTTTTTTATGTGTAGATTTATGAATTAAAAAATAAGGACACTTCAATCATGCATCATGTGTTATGGAAGGAGGCTCATTTAAATAAAATGGGATTTTAGTAGATTGTAATACATAAAATGTTTGATAATCATCTATATGTATGACATAATAGGATTTTTTTCTGCTATAAATCATTATTTCATGATAATGAATAATTATTTTCTTATATTTTATGTATAGTTTAGACATAAGAATAATAATTGGATATGCTTGATGAATGAATATTTTCAGTGTTCTCAAGGATGATAGAAGAATATGGCCGCATTAGAGGTGCATGGTATGGTTATCACTAAGATCACATTTTTAAAAGGAAAACATATATGAGAGAGTGAAATACATATAGGAATAAATCTATCCTCAAATAAAAATTAATAAAAGGTAGTGTGGTCTATTAGACCAATTTAGGGGAAGGGATCAATGAGAATAAAAAACACACAAAAAAACAATATTTAAAGAGATACACTCCTAGATTTGAGGCTTTGTCTAAAAGTCCTACCATACCCAAGAAAATAGATTTTTGTCATAATTGGTTATGCTTAATTTTAATGAAATATCCACTTAAACTTTTTTTACTTGAACTATGAAGGTTGAAATTGATTGTAATTTATATATATCAGCAATCAACCATCAACTTGTTGCAAGGGGTATAGTGCACCATATCTGTGGATATATTTTTCAATGTAATGGGATCCTCCCATAGAGTTTCCTTTTAGAAGACCTTAGACATTTGATATTGAGGCCATCCTTAATTCATTTTTACAATTAATACATATGGTGTTGAAAATAATGATTGTCCCTATTATCAATTTTTGGTCTAGGTAAGGACAATAATATGGGGATTAAATGAATTTTAAAACTTGTTTGGAATTTTTTTTAAAGAATAAAATTAGTTATAGTGATAAAAAAATCATAACTATTATGAAAAATTAAAATAGAAAATAAATATATAATGAATAATAAATTGATAAAGTGGTTCAACAGTAATCCAAAGGTATCTCTATGTCCAATCCCCTCAAGAAACCTTGACAAGATTTGGTGTAAATGATTCTTTTTAATGGTTTTTGTAGGAAACCTAAACAATTATTTTTATCCATTGTAGTAAGAAACTCATTACAATATGTAAAACACATGGTTTTAGTGGTTCTACCTAGAAATAAAAAACATGGATACCCCTTTAATGGTAATGGATAAGAATCCAAACACCCCTTTATTTAAGACAAATAAGAACCAAATAAACACATTCTTTAAGGACCCAATATGATATAATAAAAAAATAATATACAGTTTCTAAATGAAATACTAATACAACACAATATTCACCCCACAACTTATTTTCAATAAGAAAATAAATGGTGGAAGTGATAAAAGGGAGTAAGAGAGTAATAGAGCTTGATAAGAAAAAAATAATTAATAATGTGTTCACAAATTACTGTTCAAGTAACCTTAAACTTCCAAGAAAATATGGGGGTTTATTTATAACTTCAAGGGGGTATAATAAGTTTCCAAAACTATTGATGATCAGATAGTGATATTTGGTGGAGAATTAAATCATGTGGCACCATCTCCAATGGATATATTTGAAATACCTCTAGGTACCAAAACAAAGTCAATGTGCACCACCAACCATCTGGTGGAACCAAGAAAGAAAATTAGTTTGTTATAGACCCAAATGGATAGAAAGTGAGGTATACCTGGTAGCTAATAGAACCTATATATAATAGGTTTTGTATCCCAGTCCCACAAGGTAGACACTAAAACATACTATTTGGGGTCTCAAAAAACATCCTCCATGCTTCTCTTGAGGCATCTAACTGGTTTGGAATATTCATAATTTTCTTTCTAAAAAGTAAAAATTTAAATTCATGAAAATATATTTTTAGAAACAAAAAATGTATTTATAATAATTCAAAACAACCTACGAGAGTGATAGGTACAACTACATTTCACAATATAAAAAATTCTATTATTTTAAACTAGGGAGTTTTTTCACATTGATCATCATTTATGGGGAGGATTATATAAATATCATGGATTATTCCAAGGTGAGTATAACTTGGGACCACAACATAACTTGATCATTTTGGGCCACAATAGCATATCCAGGGCCAACATATGTTCTAAAAATTTCTAAGACCTCAAAATTGATAAACCCGACCCATCTCCTCCTATGTCTATTCATTACCACTTACTTCACCATAAACTCAGATAGTGAAGGTAAAACAACACTAAGGGAACTATTATTACTTAATTGAATTATTGTTGGGAGAAAAATTAATTTGGCATTTTTTCAACAAATATTTGTTGCACAATATTACTAAGACTAAGGGATACATTTTCTGAGGCCCCTACATTATGATATTATCTGAGAGTCTTGGGATCCATTAAAAAAGAAGCATTTAATTGAAACTACTTCACCTATCCCATTAGACATAAATATTTGGAGGCTTATGTGGATGGTTAATTATGATCGGAAATTATACCATTTTAGTGGATCCCCTGAGATGGCCTAGGGTGAGCTTCATGATGTCTCAGCTCTACTCAATGCTTTCCATCACACCCCTCCATCCATACATCCCATACAAATACATGACTCCAAACCATTAACACCATTACTCCACCCATGCTAAAATTTATGGAAACACATCAAATATGGATTAATAATTTTATGCCTTGTGTGAATGGAAGCTTAGGAATGCTCGATTCCAGATGGAGGGAATTAGCTTGTGGGACTTACCTACCACATACCTCTACCAACATCAATGTGAACATCCCATTTCCTACTATTTTTATAATGGGGATCCCTCTAATTTGGTGATATTTAGGCTTTCTATCTTATAGCTGAGAAACCGAAAGAGGGTGATACAGAGAGTATTCAGGCTTCTCCTCCTCTGACTAAGGGTATGGAATATAAGATAGTAGTAGAGGATCAAACATGGGATGAGGTTACCCATATATAATTTTAATACCTCTTTTGAATATAACCTCTTACAAGGAATAACAAATATTTTATTTATCTTTAAACTTAAAATATTTGGTACCTTTCCTTATATGTGTATATGATTAGTAATAGTTGTTTTTATCGTTGTTGTTGATGTATTTTTCTTAGTGTGATTTTTTTTCTACAACTATTTAACCCCCAATATTTTACTACATGTTACTAATACTATTTTCTTGGTTACTCTATCTATGATTAAAGGTGGATTGATACATTTTCCCACTACACACTCTTTCACATGGTAGAATCTCGTGCACCACACTCTTTCCATCCATTCCTTATCACTTGAGGGGAGTTTTGTTTTGATAATTTTTTTAATTCAATAATTTATTTTCCACTTTCCATTACTGAACTGATCACCCTTTTCCACTTTTTTCTAATCATGGGGGACCATGCTTAATTTTATGTGTGGGGGAGGGAACTTATATTTTGGAACCCCATTTGGAAATTTCCATAGCATATCCAAGGATGAAATTGTTTTATTAGAAACCATTTAAGGTATGTTATAGTTTTAAAACATTCATATTATGTAAATTAATATGGATTTTAGAGAATCATTTTGAAATTTCTCATATGCTTGAATTAATATTACTATTTTTCAAGTGAATTATCAAAAATAAACTCAAGGAGAATTGTTTAAATATTGATTTTTAAAATGTTGTTTTTAATGATTAGTTTTGTGATGGAGTAGTTTAAATTTAATAATATATTGAAATGAAAGTAAACTTATGCATAACGAGAAGCTATGTATTAAATTATTGACACCACACATGTGGTTGATAAACTGTCTTCATTCCCTAACCTCTTGACTTGATCAAGAAATCCATTTAGGTTTGTCATTTAAAAAATATGGATACAAAAATTCAATCATAGTATCTCACATAAATGAATGTTTTTTATGAAAAGGGAATAAACAAAATTACTAGGATCTCCACTATGAATTAGATTTTTAATTCAATGAGGTTATGTGACCTATAAATTGATATCCCATAACTTAGTGTTGATGAGATCTTATCCCAAATTACCCAACTATGTGATGATATGGAATTTGATTATGGAATATTATTTTAGTTGAAAAATGATAATTTTAGATTAAAAAACAATAAATTAGGTATAAAAATTTGGAATATTTTAATTGGGCCTAATTGGTCTGTTTACCTTATAAATTGATTAGACTTAAAGAGTGCATGTATGATTTTAAATAATAAATCATTCAAAATATTAATTTATTTTGTTGACATAATATATGAAGTTTCTACCAATTTCTTTGATAATCCATTTTAGATGATTATATATGTAATCTTTTGAGGAAAAAAGTTTATCAAGTGTGGGGGAGTGTGATTCACTAGTGTGCATGAGTCATTTTCATATCTGAAATTACTTTGAAAATGGTTCTTAAGATCACTTTAAATGCATTTACTACCCTAAAAAATTTTTGTTGGTGAGTATTGGTCATACAATGAATAATAAATATTATTTGGAATGAACCAAACATTTCAAAGAAAAATTGGAGGAATTTAAACCCATTTTACACAGTGAAACATTTCTTCTAAGTCACTCAAAATGTGAACCATAGTAAAGGAATCCATGAAATACCTAATGAATCTAAATTTTCTAACAGAAAAATTCTCTTTATGGTTAAAAATCAATGAATATTCACTAGGAAACAATGATCAGTTCAAGTTAAGGATGGAGTGGTGATTGAACGCCTTCTGTACTGTTATTCAAATTGTGAGAACCAATTGTAAAGCTGTGTGAGGTGGAACTAGAAGAGACTGAAAAATTATCATCATTTACACATGGTTAATTGAATCATGTGAAATTTTTTACAAACCCTATGACTCATATATGAAGTAAAATAAATGAAAACATGGATGGTTCACAATTAAACTAACCATGATCCTTAACTTTTCACTTGTCCACACACTCAAACCTACCTTCCAACTACCCCCATAACCACAATTTTACATGGGATTGTGGCCCCTAACCACCCCTAGAGAATGGGGGTCAGCATATTAATGATATATTAGTATTTTATAAAGGTTAAATCATATAGAAGGAGTTAATATCATTTATAGGATAGATTCAAACTCATTCTTTGAAATCTTTAGTGATTTATCTTAGATATAGAATTCACCTTTACTCTCCCCATGATATAATGAATACAAGAGGTAATAATAGGTTTTGTGGAATAATTTATTTCTTGGGTATCTAATTCCTCCTATTATTTGGGTCTTTATATAACGATTGTAAAACTTTTGGATAATTGATTTATTTATGTTGTATTTATTTTGTTCATTTTATAATTTCATAATCCCCTTAATATTTATCTCTTATACACATTGGTTATGCTTTATTGGATCAAGAATTGTGTTTATAGAGATATATAAGGTAAATATAGTGAATAATTTTCTGAAAATTGTGTCTATTCATCATCTATAATGTGTTTTATTTCATAAATTTTTTTAAGAATTACTTATCAGGCCAGGAAAATAATTATTGTGAACATAAACAAAACATACCTCACCATGGAGGTTTCAACATTGTTGAATCCTAAATATGATATTTTTTATGAACAACACGACATATAGTGTAGACTTATTTATAGTATCCTTAATTAAACGTCACAATCCATATGCATTTCTATTATTGAGTTTAATTTTTTGTGTTATTCTATTTTTAGAGAAAAAAATTAATGATTTTATAATTCGTTCAATTAAGTGATTGAACATATTGTAAATTAATCAATAAATGGCTCTAAATTCAATTTAATAATAAATTATTTAACTATGAACTCATATTAAGAAACAAACCATGTTTTCCCATGGATTGTCCCAATACTCTCACTATAATCATTATAATGTTTTAAAATTTTTAAATTGTGCCACCAAAAGTAACTATTCACACACAATGAAACCAAATTGTAGAATCTTTTCATATATATCCACAAGACTAAAAAAATAATAAGTATTCCCAATAATAAGGTTTTACCTATAATAAAAATCTCTTCTACATTTATAATAAGAATTTGAGGTGGAGAATCCCCATGGCTATGTAATTTTAAGAATTAGAAATCCATAGCCAATGATTTTCCATTTTTAGAAATATATGTTCCTCCAAGAAATCCACCCAATTTTATCCATCATATTATCCATTAATGTGGGTTAACAATAAGATATACATGTTTTCTATAATAATATTTTCACTTCCCTTTTTATCATTAATTTTTGTATTGAATTTTTGTAGAAATTGTACCCATCTAATAAATCATAGATTTAAATCATTTGTTTTGAGGATATATGTGAGAGTTTCATGGTATATTTAAATTTCCACCTTATAATTTAAAAATTAAGACTGAAATAAATAAAATTCAGAAACAACAGCAAGAATTCAATTTTCATTAGTGGTATAATCAAGTTGAGATTCATTTAATGAAAGATCTGTATATTTGATTGGCCATAAGATGTGATTAAATCATTGTCCAAGGAATTATCCCATAGCATAATCACATGAATCACACATTAATTAAAATTTCTCCTTCTAGTATGGGGAAATAATTATTTGGGCTACAATTAGACTCTATTTCAATAACTAAAATAACCTTATGTATGTTTAATCAAATTCAAAGGGATAATATTTCGATAGGATATTTTTCAATGGTTGAGTAGTTTATGAGATATATATCAAAATCCACCATTTAAATCCCTTGTTATAAAGTAATATATATGTTTTCTATACTAAATTGGGTTTGGGTATGTTGGTAAAAACCTCAATCCTCACAGGGCCAACTTTAATTACCTTCCAAGATATTTGGTGGCATAAAACAATACCATGTTGCACTATAAAATGGAACATATCTCAGTTTAAAAAAATATTTTTATTATTAAACCATTATAAAAATAGTTCTGTATCTCATAAGTATATGTTTAATGAATTTATATAGATAAAAAATTATCCATGAAAACCTCCAAAGGGTTTTCCCCCATATCATGGAAAATGTCCATCATACATCATTGGAAGGGGATGGCAAATTACGCATTCCAAAAGAGATGAATCGATACTCATATGTTCCATTGGGTTATGTGAATGTTGTTTTCCCTAATGATCATGGGTTATATAAATATAGTTTAGATTAATAATCAAAAAAATTGTATATAGCAATCCCAACTAGTCATTCCAACATCTAATCCAAAAATGGAAGTGGAAATTGGACTTTCAATGTGGTATCATTTAACATATAATAGTATTCATATAGTATCCATACCATAACTATTATAATTGGGATAAGTGAATTCTTATCATTGAAAACTTCCATGATATAATCTTTGTTAGGGACTACTTATAAAGGACTTACACATGATCTATTCTTTTTTGGATAAACAATTCATGCATCCAAGAGTTTATCACATTCTATTTTGATGAATTATTTCATGAGATTGTTGAGTCTCCATTATGGTTTGAGACTTTTCTTTTGTCCTTCCTCTAAAATCACTTTATGAGTAAAAATTCATGGAATTATTCCTTATATATCATCCACTATCCAACTAATATCCAACTTCCTTCTTTCACTATGCCAAAAACTGGAAAGCGAAGCGCTACCGCTTTATCAGCGCTCAAAAAAAGTGCTGATAAAGGGGACCCCTTTATCAGTGCTGCTTTTAGTAGTGCTGATAAAGGGGGGATTTATCAGTGATTTTCCCGAGCGCTGATAAATGTTGAGTTTCAAAAAAAATATTTTTTCATGAAAAATAATATTTTGTTATATAAGTATATTTATATTGATATAAATACAATATATATTTTTTAAATATGTTATAGATATGTATAAATAGAATATTACATTTAATATATAAGATATTTAGTGAAAATGGCTTCAAAATATTTAAAAAATATATTACTAATCAATAATTTTCTAATTATTATCCATTAAAAATTTTTTAATAACAATTTGAGGACACAAAAAAATCAAAACAATTAATAAAAGATCTAAAATACATTGAAAATGTATCTCAAACTTCAAATAGCCATAACTTTTGATCCGGGTGTCCGTTCGAGCTATACAACATATCAAATTGAAGCCTGCGACGATATCTACGCGCTGGTGACCCAGGAGAATCCTTTGTCACATTTTTTGAGCCCAATAAAGGCCCATAAGGCCTCCAAAACTGAGTTTTTATTCGGGATACCTCGATTTTTTAACATTCAAACAAGTATAACTTCTGATCTGGATGTCCGTTAGGCCTGTACCCCATATCATATCGAAGATTGTTTCAATTTCTTCAATTTGACTGACTGTGGAATTGAAACATAATTATATATTATATGTTATGACCGTTTTAACATTTTATGGCTTTTTAAATACACATATATATGTATTTATTTGTAAATATATATGTGTCTGTGTGTGTGTGGGTGTTTATGTGTGTGTCTGTGTGTTTTATATTTGTATATATGTATTTATTTATTTACTTACTTATAAACACACATCAATTTTTTTTTTCATAAATTCAATTAGAACTAATCTTATATGTACATTCTATGGATTTTCAAATACACATATATATATATATATGTATTTATTCGTAAATATAAATGTGTGTGTGTGTGTGTGTCTCTTTGTGTGTATGTGTGTTGTATATATCTATGTATGAGTGTTGTATATATCCATGTATGAGTGTTGTGTATATCTATGTATGTATGTATGTATTTATTTATTTATAAATACAAATAAAAAACATATTTTTTCATAAATGTATTTAAAACTAATCTTATATGTATATATTAATATACAAATAAATATACGTATAAAAAATTATAACTAAAAATATATATATATAAATATATTATTATATAAATTAATATATATATAATAATATATGAATAAATATATTTATATTAATATGAATCTATATCAATATATGAATAAATATAACTATATATATAGATATATCACTAAATAGAGAAAAAAATGAAATGGCATAGTGGTAAAGGTGCAGCTGCGAAGGGGGGGGGGGTCCCAGGTTTGAGTTCGGGTGGAAGTGAAGGGGGTGCGCATGTATGAGGATGCACGGGAAGGGAAGCGTGCGAGAGACCTCCTAGCACGAATAAAGGGGGTGTGTAGCGCTGATAAAATCACTCACCCGAAATATTTTTAATATTTTTAATGGTTTTTAAATTGTTTTGACATTTATTAGAGCTTTTTGGAGCACTGATAAAAGGGACCCCCCTATATTTGCGCTGAGCTTTACAACGCTTTTTAGCGCTGTTAAAGCCCTTTTTTGGCGCTGATATAGGCAGTTTTTGTAGTAGTTTTTTAGAACATTAAAAATTTGACCTTATTGATTTGTCACGACCTGCCTTCACCACGATGAGAGAAGGGACAACAGATTTCCAAACCCTTCCTTCTTCAAGTTGAAGGAGAGATAGTGACCCCCAAGACCCATCTTGAATATGCCCCCCCGAGTGGATACTAGCACCAATGGTATAGAATCACATGTAAATTGTAAGGCGTTATCCTTTTTATTTAGTAGGATCGGGAGATAATATAGTAAATACGAACAACACCAAAAGTGGAAGTAAAAGTAAATCCAAAACAGTATATTTCCATATACATGTTCCAATAATAAGTGTAAAAAAAACAGAAAACACCAAAGGTAAGTACCAAATGAAAAGAAAACCAACGACGTCAACAATCCCGACGTCTGAGCTAATAGAGTCCAACACGGTCCTCAAAGTCCTCCAAGAAATCCAAAACCAGTTTTATATATGTAGGGTGAGCTTACAGGTATAATCAAAAGGGAAAACCAAAATCACTCATGAACATGTGGGGAGGAATTCTAATGCCCTTGGAGAAAAAGTAGATAACCAAAGAACATACAAAGGAAAAAATCCACCCATCCTCACCAAGGCACACTCCTAAAATAATGGTTGTCATGTAAAGTAATAGTAATAGAACATAGATATTTGGGTACCCCGCATCACTTTATCACGGGTTATTGAAGGCATCATACGCATCAGACCTCTCCCGCCATTTTCAGTGCAGTCCCACTTCCATACCCCGCCCGCACACACCTGGGATACCACAACCACACATCCCAACCGAAAACACCTAGGCTAGAACAACCACACATAAGTATGCCCGCAAACACCTGGGCCATAACAACTACCATTACACCCAAAGAAACATGGACTCGAACAACTATTTCCATGCCCTAAGACACCTAGGCCTCATCCCAAAGACACTTGGGAAACCACAAGCCCGCATACACCTGGGCCAACCAACACAACGTACCCTGCCCATAGAATGTTAGGATATAATGGACCTCACACCATCACAGCCTGCCCAAATATTCTTGGGCTACTTGGGAAAGGGAGAATAAAAGGAGCTAATAACTAGAAACACATAGGAGTGTGGGAAAAAACACCCTCCCCCATGAAATAGGGGTGTTCGACATGAAGTGATCAACTTGGGTGGGGTGAGAATAAGAAACATAAGAACTAAATTATACATATAGGTAAACAAGAACTCTCCCAACTTAGGGGTTCTAAAACCAGCCCACACACTAACACCATCATTACTATTCATTCATAAAAAGAACAAAGACCACAACCAAGTGAAAACTAATTCCTCAAAAAAAAATCCCTTTTGAGCACATTATTGTTAACACATTCTAGTGGTTCCATTTAAATAATTATTCACTACCAAGAAAATAACAGGCATAGCCACAATCCAAGGAAGAAAAAACACATCCAAATACCAATTTAAGCATTCACACCTGTTCTCTTGTAATGTCATAACAAAAAAAGGATATGTGAGATCCCTCAATGTAATAGAACCAAACCAAGCCCCAACATACGACCCCACATGGCCTCAGATCCACAAACCAACAATTTCACCGCAACAGGGGATCCCATCCCCATCCCCATCACCTCACAAGCATCAAGATGAAACAGCCATACACATCATCAAAACAGAGAAAGGGATTTTTCAGATTTAAACACACCATTTCTTTAGTTTCATATTTTTGTTTGGTTAACTGTGGTCACCACATAAATATTCTTATTAATTGGTCATCCATTTAATTAGCTGAGATTAAGTGATTAACAAGTTTCCATGTTACAACCATTCAATCAAAGAAATATCCAGAAAATAGAGGTACGTAAGTGAAAAAGAAAGAACCACCAACGACCATGATTTTCAGTGGACATAAGCCCATACAATTCACAATATATAAGAAGAGGTAAAATATTACAACAACATTATCAAACACACCCCTTCATTATTTAAAACCATTTATTATCTTCATTATGGGTTTTTTCATCCATCCCTATAGGAACATTATCATACCCACCCTGC
Source organism: Viscum album (assembly GCA_963277665.1). Classification (NCBI taxonomy): domain Eukaryota; kingdom Viridiplantae; phylum Streptophyta; class Magnoliopsida; order Santalales; family Viscaceae; genus Viscum; species Viscum album. The sequence continues at coordinate 1,510,139,870 of OY728161.1, forward strand.
ATGATACACAGTAAAGAGAGATGAAGGAAGAACCCTACTTAGATGATCAATGATCAAAGTTTTTCTCCTTGTGCCAGTAACTGGGGATAAGTGACTTACAGGGGAGAAACTCTGGGGACTCCAGGAATGAGAAGGGAAGGCTCTGGAAAGGCCACACCACTAGCCTAAGAAAGGGGAATCCAAAAAAACCAAGGATGGAATGAAACCAGCAATGAAGAAGAAAAACGAATTATAGTGTGATAAAAAGGCTAGATCCTAGAGTTACGCGATATGAATTTTGAACGGATTTAAAGGTGGATTGTGGTTTCATGATTCGGTTGGACAGTTACACATGATTTAATTAATTATTATTTAATAATTCTTATAAGACGAAAGGACATAACAACTCTTCGTAAAAGGATTTCATTTAATGACAGAAATAGAGTCCGTTGAGGATTTCCCCACACTTAGGGGATTTAAAACATTGTTTATTGGGATAAAAACGACTTTAAACCAATTTCAAAATGTTAAATGATTCAAAAGTGGCGTTATGGGAAAACTGGGAAAAGAAAACCTAAAAATCCCCTATGGCACCGATCAATGACACACCGATAAGTGTCACAATTTTCGGTGACACACCGATGGGTGACACCATGGTGACATTCTGCCACCGATACCTCACCCTTTGGATTCGTACTTATTGATGGGGTCCAGGGCGTCCCAAACCCCAGAAATTGGAAATGTAATGGACCAGGATGGTTTGGGCCATTACATCAGATACCTCTCAAATTATTCTTGTCCTCGAGAATACAAGAATAACATGAAAAACCACTTCAAAAGATACCTCTCAGGGAAAAACCACCCCAAAAAGCCATATGAATCCCAACGATCACATTTTCTCAACACACGGATCAGGGATTTCATTCCTCCACCTCATGATACTATCTAATTTGGGCAGCACTGAATCTCTCGCATGGGTTTAATCACATCCAATTTAATTCGTCTTGATTAGGGATCAAGTACTACCCTTTTCCAAGTCAGGACTCTTCACACACATTCAGAGAGCAAGGAAAACAACACATTACATAGTTAATAAGGTCAACCAATAAATCACAAAAAAATTTGAAACAAAATGGATCAAAACTCAAAAAATTTCTTGGTACTGGGAATGCATTTGTATCACCCATTCCCAGGTACTCTCCTCGAGGCCACCATGCCTCCACAACACACAAAACAAACGGATGGTTCATCCACGGAGCACTTTCTTCTTTCAATCCTCGATCTTCACTGGTCGCTCCGTGAATATAGAATCTTCCTCAATATCCAACTCTCCCCATTTAATGACCTGAGAATCATTCTGTAGATATCAATGAAGCTAGGAGACATGGAAAACATCGTGGATCCTTTCCATCTGAGGTGGAAACACCAGATGATATGCCACCTCACCGACACACCCCAACACTTTAAAAGACCCTATGAACTAAAGAAAGAGCTTACTCTCCTTGTCGAACCTTCGCTGCCCACGTCGAGGGGAAAACATCAAGAACACATGGTCTCTAGCCTCAAAATCACCCTTTCGATCTGCGTATGACTTCTTCCGGTCATGGGATGCCTTCATCCTCTCACACACAAGCTGAACATTCTCCATGGTGCCCTGCACTACCTCTGGGCCAAGAACAACTGCCTCCCCAACCTCGATCCAACACAATGGAAAATTAAACGGCCTCCTATACAGGGCTTCAAACAGTTCCATTACAATAGTAGAATGATAAATATTATTATAATCAAAATATACTATGTGCCAATGTCATTCCCATGATCCCACAAAATCCAAAACAGAAGCCAGTAGCATATCCTCCAATGTCTGGATAGTCCGCTCTATCAGCCCATCTATCTGGGGGTGGAAAGTAGTTATAAGGCATAGCTGGGTGCCAAAAGCATGCTACAGTCCCCTCTAGACTCCTCAGGTAAACTGTGAATCCCTATCTGAGACTATGTATCTCGGAACTCCATGCAACTGCACCACCTCATCTACATAACTCCGTGCTAAGGCATCGACCACACTCAACTCCTTGATCATCAGGAAGTGAGATAATTTCGTCAACCTGTCTACCACTACCCAAATTTCATCACATCCTCCTTGATCCTTGGGTAGTCCTATGATGAAATCCATTGTGATGTCCTCCCACTTCCACTATAAGTCATCTAAAAGATGCAAAAAACATCCTATGACGCGGTGTTCATCCTTCACCTACTGACACACCGGACACCTTCCCACAAACTCTGCCACTGCCCATTTCACCCTAGGCCCCCAAAACTATTCCCTCAGGCCTCGATACATCTTGGAAACTCTGGGGTGTACTTCTAAGATTGTGTTATGAAACTCACAGAGAACTCCCTCATGCATCGTCTATGGGGTAAACAACTTCCCTCGGAAAAGCATCCGATTTTGACCATCCTCTGACCATCCTCTGACAACTATTCTGGAGCATTAACATAGTCAAACTAATCATTTATAACTTCAATATCTAAGTCTCCCCACTAAGACTCCTCCACCTACCACAACAAAGAGGAATATAGTGTCATCTGAAGCAGAAAACCTCTACCACCATCTTCTCGTGCATCTAGGTGTAGGGAATCCAAATCCTCCATTACCTTCCATGCATCCAAAGATTCCTAACAGCTTCCCTCTATGTCTTTATGCTCAAGGAATTATACACAACATTCCACTTACCTTCAGTGTAAGAGATCTCAAAGTTGTAGTCCTGAAGAAACTCCACCCACCTTTGTTTTCACATGTTCAGGTCCCACTGGGTAAAGATATGCCTCAAGCACTTGTGATTTGTGAAGACCACAAAGTGCTCCTCGATTAGGCAATGCCTCCACAACTTCAATGCAAACACTACTGCTGCAAGCTCTAGGTCATGTGTGGAATAGTTATGCACATGAGGACGTAACTTCCCAGACCCAAAAGAGATCACTCCCTGCTGTTACATCATCACACATCCCAGGAAAAGTCCAGAAGATTCACAAAACACCTCACAAAACACCCCTTACTATGGAAACTTGAGAACTAGAGCGCTGACCAACCATTCCTTCAGATAGTTGAAAGCTGCCTAACACTGCTCACTCCACATGAGGGCCTGGTCCATTCAGGTAAAATCTATCAAAGGAGAAGGAACTCGAGAGAAGTTGGGTAAAAACCTCCGATAATAGCCTTCCAGACCCAGAAAACTACGAACCTCATTCATATTCTTTGGTGATTTCAGAGAAACAACTACTTCAACCATTGACAGATCAACCACCCCCCTTGTTGAGACACCCACGTGTTCAAGGAAATGCACTTATCATGTCATGAACATTCACCTGGACAATTTCCCATAGATATGGTGATGTCAAAGGATCTTCAAGATCATTCTAAGGTGATTAGTATGTTCCTCCTATGATCTTCAGTAGATCAAAATGTCATCGATGAACACAATGACGATCTAATCCAGAAACTTGCAGTGAACAGATTTCCTGAGCGTCGTGAATGCACCTGGTGCATTCGTAGCACCAAACATCATGACTATGAAATAAAAGTGCCCATACCTACACCTAAAAGAGGTTTTCAATATATCACTATCCTTCACCCTTAACTGTGATACCCAGACCACATATGGACTTAGAGAACCAACTTGCTCCCCTCAGCTGGTCAGAGAGATCGTTTATCCTCAGGAGAGGGTAACGGTTCTTGACCATTACCTGATTCATTCTCTGGTAGTCTATGCATAGACTAATACCACCATATAACTTCGTCATGATCAAGACCTGATTAACCCATGGCGACACACTTGGTCGGACAAAACCCTTATTCATGAGCCTATCAATCTGAATCCGCAACTCCCGCAACTCAGAGGGAACCATCCGATAGGGATCCATAGAAATCGGACGGGAACCCGGATGTAATTCTATCTCGAACTCAACGTCACGTTGAGAGGGTAGAGTCACAACCTCCTTAGGAAAATTTTCTAGGAAATATCTAACATCTCCAGGAACAACCATCATTTCATTATCCACTGATTTTGCTGAAAGATCAACCAAATTAGAAAAAAGAGGCTCTACATGTCGTCTCCCCACCTGATAACTCCATTTGCCAACAATAGTGACACATTGGCCATCCTCATTAGAGAACATGACTCTTCTGCAGAAGCAGCTGATAATAGCATTCACTAAAATAGCCAGTCGATTTCTAAAATTATATCATATGGCTACATTTGGAGTACAAGGAGATCCCCAATAGACAAATGCGTCCCCAACATCAGTTTGCATCCTTAAAAAAATAAAACAGGCTGGTATGACCCCCAACTAGTGTACTCAGTGCCAGGGGAATAGAGAGTCTCTCTATGTCTAGGCCCAAGGCATGGACTAGACTAGGTGTAACAAAGGAGTGTGATGCTCCTGAATCAAACATGGTGCAGGAAAGAGTGCTAAACAGGCTGATTATACCTTGAACGACTTGCTGCCCTGTCAGAACTACTGCCTCTGCCACATGCAATAGCCCACACCCATCTCTTCTACCTCTCGGATGTCGGCCAACTCCCTGAACACACCCTAGTCAAGGTCCTTGAGGAGCACCCTAGGGTTAGCCTCCTCCTACCACATCTTCTCTCAGAGGAGCGATAACTATCTATCCCTGCTGCTGATGCTGAAAGGGCCTGGCTGAAAATTGCTACTGTTGAGGTGGTCACTGAACCTGCCCACCCCCACTGCATAGCACTTATTCTGGGCACAAATTCCAAAGGTTCCCAAAACTTCCAAAGATGAAGCATCACAGTACTGGGCCCTCAGGGAAAGGGATAGGATAGGGAGATTGAAACTGGAACTACGGGGTCCTGATCCCCACTGGTCGAAACCTAGAATTCCCTAATGCTGAAGACATGCTGCTGAAGACATTCCCCTTTGACGAGCCCAATTGGACCCCCTCTCACGGCACACGTCTCAGGGTGTGAATCCTCTCCACTATTTCATCCTTGTTCTGGACCTCCAATTATTTCGATATAGTTAAGGGAGTAACAACATACTGAAGAGAAGGTCGGAGTGCCTCTTATAAACACCTCACCCGAGACTCCTCATCCGTAAACAGGTTCGGATGAACATGATGGAGATCCTTGAAACTTTTCCCCAACTCTATTACCAACATGATCCCCTAATGTATGGAGGGTAGCTCCTACCTCTTCTCTACCTTCATCATGGAAGAGAGGAATTTTACCTAGAACTCCCTCTCAATGTCAGTCCACGAAACCTCAGCCCCCCTCTTCTCCTCAAGATAGAGCATCCCCTACTTATATACTGCACCACACATCTGGATTACATCTAGAAGAATAAAGTACTCCTTTGGAGCCCAGATCAAGTTGAAATATATCACCAGCTCCACGAGCCATCTCCATGTCTCCATGTTTGAGACGCTGCCCTTGTACATCCCAAGGGACTGCCGCTGAAAGACACAAAGCATCCTTTGACAGTGGTCATCCTCCTCCTTTTGATCAGTCCTCCACTAATCAGCCAGATAATCATCCTAAGCCTTGATCTCCTGCATTACTCATGGTCATCTTCCGGGTACCATAAATACAAGGTAACCAAGTAATTCATACCCCCCAGAGTAGTGTAGAAGATTGCTTTTTAAATTTTTCTTAAACTTGTTATTTATTTAAATTCCCAAAAAACCCAGAACATGCAAGAACCCAGGTCATCATGATGCATGTACCTTTCCTAGGGTCTCTAACCTATAATCAGTGTATCCTCTCTTGGTCATTCGGTAGGTCCAGATTCCTTGCATCAGATCACAGGGGGCCCTAAAATCCCATCTCTTAGCTGGTCTTCCCTAGCCTATTTCATGTACCAATATTGTCTAGCACTATTTCCCTACCATCCCATGCAATCCTCACTATGCCTAACCCCGAGCTCCATCCTATCTCTCAACCTCTTCCTCTAATACCATTATGTCATGACCCGCCTCCACCATGATAAGGGAAGGGACAACAGATTTCCAAACCCTTCCTTCCCCAAGTTGAAGAAGTGGTAATGACCCCTGATACCCGATTTCAATAGGCCCTGGAGTGGCGACTAGAACCAAGGTTATATAATCAAACATTAAATGGAAGGAATTACCCTTTTTATTTAGTAAGACCAGGAGATAAGACAGTAAATCCCAACAACACAAAAAGTGGAAGTAAAAGTAATTACAAAACAATCCATTTCCATATGCATGTTCCGATAATAAGTGCTACAAAAAAAACTACAAAGGTAAGCAATAAAAGAAAAGAAGACCAAAGATGTCAACAGTCCCTATGTACGAGCTAATAGATTCAGGCATGGCCTTTAAAGTCCTCCTAGAAACCTGAAAGCAGTTTTATATACGTAGGGTGAGCATACAGGTATACTCAGTAGGGAAAACCAAAATCTGTCGTGCACAAGCGGGGTGGAATTTTAATTCCCTATGAGAAGAAGGAGATAACCAAAGCACCTAGTAAGGAAACTATCCAACTAAACTCACCAAGGAACACTCCCCAAATAATGAAATATAATTAATAGTAACAGCACATCGATATTTGGGTTCCCCGCACCACTTTCCCACGTGTTATTGAAGGCATCCTATGCATCAGACCTCTCCCTCCATTCTCACCGCAATCCCACTACCATAACTCACCAACACACACCTGGGATACCACTACCACTCATCCCTCCCTAACAAACCTGGGCCACAAAAACCACATATAACTATTCCCACAGACATCTGTGCCAGAAAAACTACTACCACACCTGAAGACACCTAAGCCCGAACAACTACTTCCATACCCGAAGAGACATGGGCCTCATCCCAAAGACACTTGGGAAACAACCTACATGCACAAACCTGGGCCAATAACCATAACATAAACTGCTTGATGAATCTTGGGATATAATGGACCTCAGGCCGCCACAGTTTTCCTGAAATTTCTTGGGATACTTAGGAAAGAGCGGAAAATGATCTAATAAGTATCCACTCATAGGACTATTTGGAAAACACCCTCCCCCATGAAATAGGGGTGTTCGACACGAATATCTCAACTTGTGTGGGGCATGAAAAAGAAAAATAAGAACTAAATTATACATATAGGTAAACAAGCACTCTTCCCAACCTTGGAGTTCCAAAACCTACTGACACACTAACACCTTGGTAACTATTCATTCATAAAAAGCACAATGGCCACAACCAAGTCACAACTCATTCCTCAAAAGAAAATCCCATTTGATATTATTCTTATTATCACATTCCGGTGGTTCTATTTAAATAATTCTTCACTACTGGGGAACTAACAGGCATAGCCATAATCCAGCGAAGGAAAAACATAGCCAAGAAAATATTGAATCATTCCCACCTGGTTCTCTCGTAAATTCACAATAACAAAAGTGATTTGTGAAATACCTTGATGTAATGGAACTAAACCAAGCCCCAAAATACGGCCTCAAGTGGCCTCATCTCCACAAACCAACAACTACACCACAACATTGATCCTATCCCCATCCACGTCACCTCACAAGCATCAAGCAGAAACAACCATACACATCATCAGATCAGAGCATGAGATTTTTCAGATTTAAACACACTATTTCTTTAGTTCCGTCTTTCTATTTGGTTAACAGGGGTGACCACACAATAATTCTTGTGCATTTGGCATCCATTTCATGAGTTGAGTTTATGTGATTAACCAATTTCCATTTTACAGACATTCAATCACAGAAATATCTAGAAAAAGAGGTTCATATGTGTGCATGAAACGAAAAACAACATCCATGATTATAAGTGGACTTAAGACTATAAAATTAAAAACATATAATCAGAGGTAAAAGAGTACAAAAAAATTATCAAAAATAGCCCTTCATTGTTTAAGACCATTTATTATATTCATTAATGTTTAGATTCACCCATCCATGTAGGAACATTATCATACCCACCCCGCATGATACATAGTGAAGAAAGATGATGGAAGAACCCAACCTGGATGATCAATGATCGACATTTTTATCCTCGTACCATTAATAAGGGATGTGCGACCTATAGGGGTGAAAATCTGGGGACTCCAAGAATGAGCAGGAAAGGCCCTAGAATAGGCGCACCACTAGCCTTGAGAAAGGGGACTCCAAACATACCAAGGAAAGAATGAAACCAACCAATAATAAGAAAGAATGAATTCAAGTACAATAAAAAATAATGATCCTATTGTTATGAGATATAAGTTTTGAATGGATTTAAATGTGTATCGTGGTTTCACCATGCGTTTGGACAATTACATACTATAAAATTAATTGTTATTTAATAATTATCATTGGAGGGATGACAATAATAGTTGTGCGTTAAAATATTTCATTTTAAGAGGAGAAAACGGGTCTGTTGAGGGTCTCCCCACACTTAGAGGATTTACAACATTTTTTATGGGGATAAAAATTCATTAAACCACTTTAAAAAGGCTAAAAGACTCAAAAGTGGTGTTATGGGAAAACTGGGGAATGAAAACCCGAAATTCCCCTGTGGCACCGATCGGTGACACATCAATCGGTGACTCACCGATCGGTGTCACTGATGGGTGATACCACTATAACATCCTTCGACCAATACACAACCCTTCGAATCCAGACATACTGATGTGGTCTAGGGCATCCCCAACACCAAAAATTAGAAAAGTAATGGACCATGAGGGTTCAGGCCATTACATGATTCTTCTTAGGAGATGAATTAAAAATATATAGAAATATATATTATTATCCTAATAAATCATACATGAAAGATAGTGGAAAGTTTTCTATTTATGTGATTTAGAACTACATTCACTATGGGATCAAACATTTATCTTTCTAGGATGTACGAGATTACTTCCCACTTCTAATATTGGATTATTTTTCATGAAAGATACTAAACCTCTTATAATTATGAAACAAACTGATCTTACTCATCACTTTGTTACTTACATGGTTGCGGACTTCCAATATCAATGTACTTACATTTCAAGTAATGTTTCAAGGAAGAAACTATATAGTATCATTTATACTCTACAAGAGAGGACTTCTTAGAATCCTTGAGTACGTTCTTGGGAACCTCATAATCACCCACATGGAATATAATACCACATTGATTCTCATCAATAAAAACTTTTCCAATCTCTAGAATCAGTCATCCCAAGATAAAAGTTACTTTTAAATCTTTTTCCATGTCATGAATAATGAAATCATCTAGATGTCTAAATTTCATAAACTTAGTTGAAACATCTTCTAAGAGTCCCTTGAATTACTTGATAGATCATCAGTATGTTGAAGTGCCACTTGAGTTAATTTCAACTCCTAAAATTCCATATTATTGAAAAATCCATTTTGAATCAAGTTAACATTGGATCCCAATTCATAAAGAGGCTTATAATATTAAAATTTTACAATAGTAAAAGGGATAAAAAACACTAAGGATATTGATTTTTTGGATGAAGTACTTGTGATATTTTTTTACATTCCATTTTAAGGGATATGGATCCCAAGTCTAACATATTTATTTTATTTGATATAATTTCCTTTTTTTATATTTCACAATTAGTCATTTCATTCAACGACAAAAAAAGGAATATTAGTATGATCCTTTCGAAATATATCTATGGACTTCTCGAATTTCTAGTCCAACTTTTTTTCTTCATTTGATATGTAAATTAAAGAGGTATGATACATGGTTTAATGATTTCCTTCTCCTTATTCCACAGAACATCCTTTCATTTTTAATATTATTTTTATAATGATGAAACAAAAGGTTTAGCCTCTTTTTCCACTGATTTAAAGGATTCATCTATATTTTCATTCTCCACTGGTCTTTTCTTGGTTGAGACTAGTTGCTGTGAGTTCTTTACTACTTCTCAAAGTAACATCCTTAGTTTATTATGGAAGGTTTTTTTAGTGTTACCTAGTAATAAACCAGGATGTTTTATGAGATTTTATTGATGAGATTCACAATCATTTTATAATGGATTAAAAGGAATTCCTCTTCATTCTAGAACAATGTTTCAATAGTAATGATGAATTTGGAAATCATATCATCCATTTTTTATGGTGGATTTTGTTGTGGTTATTTTAGAATAACATGATGATATTTTTGTCGAGGAGGGATTTATGCCAGACAAGGGTTTTAATACCATTATTATGGGTATATCCCTTATAGATATTAATTTCCCAATTATTGCCTTAGGTACGGGTTCTAATATTGATGATTCCATTATATGGGTGGCTTATATGGTCTTGGATGAGTGTTTTATTGTTTTTTCCACAATGAGATTTTTATACTCCCACTAAATATGATTATAATATTTTATAAATATGTTCAGTATGTGGTTTTAAGAAACGCAAAACACTTCTATTATAGTGGGTAAAACACTTATTCTCTTACATTCATCCATGACGTGGTTGTCACCACATTCCCCGTAAGACAGATGTTGAACTACCTAAAAATGAAAATTTTTATTGGGATTAAGTGCATCAATTTTCATTAATAATGTTTCAAATATTTTAGTAATAATCATATTTGACTCAAAATTATGAATTCATATTTTTTGTGTTCCCTTCTTAGAATTCCATTGGATGTTATTTTCCAACATATCCTCATGTAGGTCAAACAATTCTTTAAGAAATTTTATCAAGAAAATCCATCCATCCACTCCATGTGTGTTGTGAGACCTCTATAAAATTTCAAAAAAATCATCCATAATAGAAGTACATATTTATGTAATATTTTTAATATTTTGTTGAATAACTCCCATGATCCATACAAGGATTCAGTTTCATAGAACTGGATATTGTGGATCTCATTCCATAATGTAAACTTCTTGGATGGAGGAATGTATTTTTCAAAGAGAGCTTCGTCCAAAGTTTCACACCAGCTGATGGAACACTAGGGTATCCATTTTTTCAAGTACTTGGATTTATCCCTCAATGAAAAGGAATATTTATGAATTCTAATGGAATCTTCTAAGACTCTGTCGTAATGAAACATGACACATATTTCAAGAAGGATTAAAATATAAGAATCGAGATCTTCTGCAAGAACTCCTCCTAACTAAACCATATTAGGAAAGACCTACATGATGGAAGGATTAATTTTGATGTTTTTTCCTTGTACTGGTGGACTAGAAATGTTTGTTTCAACTCTTTGAATTGAGAGCATTATATAATCTAAAAGAATGTGATGAGGTGGTATATATTCTTGAAGAAGTTGTGGCATAAATTTTTACTTCTATGAAAACTAATTACATTGATTATAATGTGTGTATTTATGCAACTCTTGTGGAAGATATTATTTTAGTTGTTATTGAACCAAGCCTGGCACAAATTGATTCAGTGTTCATTGATGGTTTTGCAACACATATTTCATAAAAGGTCACTAAGGATGCTGATTTGGTTCCCCATATACTATAGGTAGTTGGTTTTTATTTCCTTCAAGCACAAACTATTATCCAACACCATGAAAAATATCATATTATTCCACAAACATGTTTAACAGGGAAGGGTCTTTGATGTACTCTTATATAAGTTCTCGACATTGCCTCAATATCATTCCATCAATTTTAGGGACAAACAAATTTGTTTACACTAATTCGACAATCATGGAATGAGTGATTTATTGGATTATACACCTTTGGTCCTAATAAATACTAAACAACACACTAAGAATAAAGGGGGGAAGCTGGAAATAATAAAAAATAGAAATAGGTTTAAGAATATAATTTTTTGAAATTATGAATTTTTCAACATAATAAAACTAAAATAGAATTTACGTAACACTATTAAAAGTGTTTCCTAAAAATGAATCCAAAATATATTATCATTTTAGAAATATGGTTACTTTCTTTGGAACAAATTGAAAATTTCCCAACTTCACAGTGAGTATAGTGAGAGTATGAGGTAGATCCATGGGGAAACATGAGGTGTTTTATTATTTGAGTTATGGGTTAACTAATTACAGATTTATATAAACATAAAATTAGTGATTGATGGTTTTTTAATTCATTGAAGAACTTATTTGAAAAAATTATAATGATCATTATAGGTTTTTTAACTTCAAAAAACAAGAAAAGATATTTAAAACTTGATAATGGAAATGTGTCAAAGTTGTGAAGTTAGATGATGGCCTCTAGAAATAAATCTAATTTATGTGTCAAGAATTTTATAATAAATCTAATATTTTGGATTCAAATATTTCAAATACTTATTGGACATTAGGTTTTGTTTATGTTAAAAAAAACCAGTTTCTTGGTTGCAAAATTTATTCTTGAAAACTTTAATGGAAGAAAAACCATTAGAGATGAAGAATTCACCCATTGGTCCTGGGATTAATCATAATAATTCTATTGGAGATGCCTAGAAGAACAATTCATAATGTGATATGGTGTGACCAGTGAGTGTAAGAGAGAAAACTCAAGTAAATTATGAACTTCTAAAATGAACCGCACAAACACTACATAAATAAAGAAACTACCCAAATGTTTCATCATCATAATCCACAACCCCAATAAATATGTGGAATTTCATAGTCATGAAAAAAACATTGAATGAAAATCTCTAATTAACTCCGTAATTCAATATATTAAAAGAGGAGTAAATATACTAGCCACCTCGAAGAGAAATCACGAAAAAATTACATAGAATGATTTTCAAGCTCTCCTATATCCATGGTTTATGAATCCTATATGATTGATCCCCTATAAAACTAGTTAGAAACCATTATTTGGACAACTCTCCATGCCTAGGGCCGGTTATTGGTCATAATACACTTTAAAATGTTGGTCATATTGGTATATGGGTTCTAGGTGGTTGTTTTCCGACTAGTTCATTATTGAGGTGAATGATTATTTTAGCCATGTGATGACATTGATTTTCAAATTTTCCATTATATTTGAGTCAATTTTTTTTAAAAGTCCACATAGTTTAGTTAACCATGTGTAGACTATGTGCATAGTTTTGTCTCCTATGGTTTTACCTCACATGGATTGAGACCTTGTACATATACATTAAATAATTATACAGAGACTAGGAAATCACCACTGCCTTCTTAAATGGTACATAACTTGGTTCCCTGGTGAATGTACACAGTTAGTTTAACCATGAATAGAAAATTCATGCGAGTCTATATCAATTCCTTACACCTTGAATAATTTTTCTGGGCTAGGGTGCATTGTTTGGGTAACTTATTAAAAATCATGAAACATGTAAAATGGGACAAAATAACTTTTATTTTCCTCATGAATTACCAGTTCATGCCAAATCATATCAATTCCTCATTGGATGACCAATCCTCACAGTACTGGATAAATGACCTACACCCACAGTTTTGGAAAAAACCATGGGTATAGGATGTTTTTCTAGACCTATAGCCATAGTTTTATAAAAACCATTGGTATAGGGTTGTTTTTCGAGACCTATACCCTCTGTTTGTGTAAAACCAAGGGTGTAGGGTTTCTTTTGTTAAAATATGTGTATAAGGTTGTTTTTGGAAGACCCATTCCAAGGGTTTTTCAAAACTTTGCGTACATATTTCCTACCATATGGTGGGGAAAAAAATGCATGGGACACAAAATAATTTTTACGGGAACACCTCTTACAACCATTTTCAACCAATGGCTATAGATTATATAAATATATATAAGTGAATATATATTTATATAACAATAAGTGAAATGGAGTAGTAGTTAGGCGTAGGAAGAATAAATGGGTAGTCCAGGGTATGAATCCCATGACCGTGTAGTTTTTCAATGTTATACCCACAGTTTTACAAATAGTGGGTACATGTTATTAACTGGTGGAATAGGTAATTCATATAACTTATACCAATAGTTTCTATACCATTGGTATAGCCACATATACCAACTATTTCCCAAAACTATTGGTATAGGTCTATACTGATGCCACAGTATCCCAAGATCACAGAAACCATTGGTATAACCTATACCAATGGTTTAAATACCTATACCAATGGTTCAAAACTATTGGTATAGGCCCATTTTCTAGTAGTGCCACCTATAAAAATATGTTAAGGCTATAAATACTTGACATGTGAGATAAAAAACCGTTTTCATTGTAATTCCATATTTTATAATGTCTCAAGGACACAAGTTCATTATTTATATTTAATATCACTCAAAACAGAAAATTCATCCTTACCTAGTGACAGTAATATAGAACCACTCCAAAAATATAACCTTACCAACTCCAATCCCCAACCATCATAGAAAATACTATAGCATAATGATTATATTGTATAGAAATAATTAATATTCCACTGACCTATGTCATGAAAAATAGCATTTTCATATCCACAAGGTTCATATGAAATAAGTGATTATATAAACTAAATATAAAATATACAATAACCTAACTACATATTCCAATATTACTAAAAAAATTTAAACAATTTTTATAAAAAAATGAGTATTAAAATTATTTATCAAGAGAATTTCATATATATGTTGGAAAGATACATATAAAAACAGTTTATATACATACATAATTTACCAAGATTTCCATGATCAGTCTATTCATTTAAAAACAATTTTAATTGGAATTTTATCCATTCTTTAATATTGGAATACCCATTCTATATACTCATTAAAAAAATCATGCATCCAAGATGAAAATACTTATACTCATTGAATTTAACTCCTCTTATGTACCGATTCATCACTTGGTCATGCACCAACATTCCCCAATTGGAATAGGAAACCAAGTTTGAATCTAAAAAGTCCCTATGAAATTAAATTATGAAAACACATCAACCCATGTATTATGTAGTCTCTTAAAAAAAATACTTTCTATAAATAATTTCTATTTTAATCATTTATGAAAAAATTTCATGTTCATCTTTCCCAAACCATGATTTTAAATAAATATAACAATATATATTTCAAAAATATTTTATAAAGTGTTTTCATAATAAAAATAGAAATAATAATTTTATAAATCCAAATACTTCACATTATATAAGTAGAGAAAGGGAGGGAGAGAGACCACCAACCTCAAAAAAATATTCACGGAATAGAACAACAAAAATGCCAATATGGTCTTCCCCTTAATTCTATTCAACAATTTCTAATAAAATAACATAATATTATTTACTCTCTCATAAGTCCATGAATTACAATTCCTATATAGGGTACTTCCCCTGTAGAAATGAATAGATATATTATGTGGAGTAACAAAATAATAATAATGGATTTCTAGATCTAAAACACCAATATATGTTGAAATTAGATTTTGTATTGAAATTATTTTCCAAAAACAATTAGATTAATCCATTAGTTCAAGATCCTTGGAAAATGGAGGAAGAATGAGTGATTTATAGGAGTTTTTAGGTTAAAAATAAAATTTTCATATTTATTTGTTTTCATCGCACAATTAGGGAATAGGTTTTACCAAACCATACACCAACTGTGTGGGTGAAAATGGCTCAAAACTCTTAGATCACATGGTTTTTTACTCATAGTATGGAAAAATATGTACACACTATATGGAATTCCATTGTCCAATGTCACATGGTTCTTAGGTGAATTCACAAGATTTACCCCAACCATGAACCAATCATGTTACTCCACTAAGAATATCTAAATATGTCATATGTTTACCTATATAATATAAAAATATTCCCCTAACCATGTACTAACATGAGGCCTCTCAAACATTTCCAAAACATTCCAAAATATCAAAGTAACATTATAAGAAATAATTCAAACAAAACATCGATTAGAAAAAACCAAATAATCACCACATACCTCAACCCATGGTTGTTATATTCTCACCACCATTTAGAAAATGATCATAGAATGATGAAGATTAGAATTGTTCTGAAAGAGATCCATTTATTATTACTGTTTGAATTATTTACATTCCCAGATCTCCTCTTATACATGAAAATGATTACTTAATACTCTAACCAAATTAATAAATTATCCACATAATATCTTATCTTATCTATCCAAAATTTGAACAAGTGTCTGGATAAATATACTATCTGGATCAAGATCAACATGATCTCATAGAATTACATGGTTAGGGTCTAGCTGGTACTTCATCATTTAAGATACATGAAATACATTATAAACAAAATTAAAAGTTTGTGTTAAATTAAATCAATAATCCACATCACCAATCGATTCATGTATCTAAAAAATTTAAACTTACTAAGGAGAAAACCTCCCTTAATTAACCAAATGATGATACAACAACTACATAGAGACCCATAAGAAAACATGTCCCCCAAATATAACAAATAAAGACTAAAAACAATGATATCCATATAATTTATGATGTATATAGACCCTTTCTATTCTATTAAATAATATTTGAATATTATCCATTATCTCATGCACAATTCTTTGTCCAATATGTGAAGTATTTCCTATCTCTACCCAAAAATCTGGAGAATGATACAAATGACCACACAATGCATTAGATAGAGACACAAAAGTTGATAAGTTTTTTTATACAAGATCTTTAGTTTAGGAAGACTATCCTCCCATGAGACACTAAAATACATAACACAATATCAAATAATGTCATCCATTTTAAGGATATTACATTCTAACGACACATATGTTTAAGTATGATAAGCCTTTCTCATGATTAAATGGGTTCTAAGGGATCATAGCCATGATTTCCAAAACTGAGAAGTAAGCCTTCAGTCTTGGTTAGTTATGATCAAAACATGTAAACCATGAAAATTTACTACTTATTTGATATAAATAATTTATAGATCATCTATAGTATTGGATTCATGAATATAAATGAAGTTTGATGAATTTTTGAGTTGGTCCATAATCAACCATATGGAATCATGCTTCCTAATCATTCTTGGGAAACCCATTACAATTTCTATATTAATTTTCTCCCACATCTATACCATTATAGTTATGGTTTACAACATAATTTCTAGAATTTTATGTTCGTCCTTGAAATTATAATAGGTTAAGAATTTCAAAATATAATTAGATACTCTCAATTTCATATATGACCACCAAATGGTTTCCTTAGTACCTTGTACATATTTTTTATGCGTGGATGAATGATCCATTCCGAACGTTGATAAACAGAAAGAATATATTCTAGATATGATAAGGGAAGTACTATTCAATCCTGAAAACATAGAATTGAGTTCCCATCATTCATCCAATGGTCATTGGTTTCCCTAAAATTGTTATTTTACACCATGGTTAGACAATCAATGTTAGACCTTTGATTATTGTCATTCAGCTCAACCATATCCAGAATAAGAGATACTAAGAAGATGACTACAACACTTTCACACATATAAATTTCATGATGAATGTCATAAATCACTATCATTAACTTCCCTTGAAAAGAATATTCGTTATCCAATTGATTAAAAGAATTTTGACTTATATAATCTGCCACTAATTTCATCATACCTAGTATATACACTTTTTAAACATTGAAAATCTGATGATATTTCATCCATCATCATTTCCAGTGGTTTAATTATCCTTGTGAAATATGTTTTCAAAAATTTATGATTAGTAAACATATTGAACATTTCACAAAAGGGATACGATTCCATGTCTTCAAGGCATAGACAATTGTACCTAGTTCACAATTTGGAATCAGATAATTATTTTTATTTACACAAAACTATAATGAGTCACAATCTAGGATATAAAATCCTTTCATGATAATATAGTAAAAATAATATCTAAATGCATCTCAATATATAACTTAACTTATCCCCAATTTTGGTTATGTAAGGATATGTACCGATCTTTGTCTGGTCCAATACTCCAAAAAGATTTATAATGGCCATTCCTCAATTTTAGGAAATACATTTACTTATAAAATATTTATTTAGAGAGGAAATACAAGAAAAGTCATGAAAAAAGTGATATTTATAAGCTTATAATCCAAGAAATCTTTGTATTAATGATTCTATTCTTGGGTGGTTTCTAAGATATAATAGCTTCTATCTTTTTATGAGTTAGAAATTCAGTATTTTCATAAACCACATGGTCCATGAAACATAATTAATTTATCATAAAGGAAAAAATAAAGAATTTTGTATAAATGTAGTGCTCTCATTGGGTGAAAAATACTATTTCCAAGTGTTGTTCATTGTCACTTTTAGTCTGAGAATACACTAGGATATCATCAAAAAATACCACAAAAACATAATCAAATAATCTTTTAAAGATAAAATTCCTTAATATAATTAATACTATTGGTGAATTCATAATACCAATGTGTAAAATAAAAATTAATAATGACCATAATTACTTTTAACAATTATCTTAGGAAAATCTTTCTTCTTAATCGAGAGTTCATGATGACCTGATCCTAAACCAATCTTAGAGAATAATTTTCCTCCCATCAATTGTTCATACAAATCATAAATTATGGAAGTGGAATATAATTGTTTATTATATCCAAATTTAGATTATCTTAATTAATGGAAATATAAATCAAATCATATTCTCTTTTAAAAGAGAGAAATCGTGAAACCTATGGTGACATACCAGGTATTATGAAGCCTTTACATTCTATCTCTTACAAATAGACCTTCAATTTTCTCATTTTTCTTGGTTTAATCCTATAATACAGAAGTAAAATAGGATTTGTATCTAATAATATATCAATTGAAAATTATTCTTCAATCTAAAGTGTAAATATTTTGGAATTTTTACGGAAAACATCAAAATATCGATCTACTATGGATAAAAATATCATTTCATAAATTCATCAACAGTTTCTAATGTCACTACATCCATCTGATAAGTGATAGTCCCAACTATTAGTGCCGAATTTCACTCTCAACCAGTGTTTAAATCCATGTTCCCCTTAAATATATGTATTATTCCATAATAGGATATAAAAAATTATTTTTCAGTATGAAAATAGATTTTAACTTTAAAATATACAAAAATCTATTCTTAGATTTTGGTAAAAGATGTCCACCTCCAATAATGGTAAAATCCAAAAAAAAAACTAAGCCCTATCAATAGTTATAGATTATATTACACAGGTGAAGCCTATACACTCCCATTTCCATATAGATTTTTGTATTTTGATAATTTAAGTAATCATTTCCATAGAAAAACTCATAAGATTTAAAATACATGAAGTAATAAAAGAGTGGGATGTGCCTACGTCAAACAAAACATCCATAAGAGTATAGTTTATAAGGATGGTAACTCACACCATTGATGGAACATATTGATATTACATTCTAATTTTATTTGAACTATAAATCTCTTTACCTGGTCCCCATTAATACTCATTACCTCCCTAATATTTTGTTATAGATTTGGTTTCCATGGTTTTCCTAGAATCTCCTAGATTTTTATGATTTTGAGGAATAAAACTATTTTTATGAGATATGATCTTATGATTATTAGTTAATTGTTACATGTTGGAGAAATTTATTCCCTTTTTCCTGGGTGTTATCATACAATAACTTACTAGTTGACCCACTTGGACATAATTTTGACTCTTTTGAGATGGTTTTTTACAGTCCCATTTTCTGTAATTAAAAAATCCAAATTGAATACATCCTGTTATAGTGCTATGAAATGGAGTAAAAGAAAAATGTTCATATTTTTTGGTTCTATGGTGTCATTCTTACATTATAGTAGGTTTCTATTTTCCTATTATTTCCAACATAACATTTCCTACTGTACCCATATAGGTAAAAACCTTTCCCCAACAATAGGTATTCACGATATCTTTTACCATAAAAATATCTAAATTGACCATCTCAGTAAAATAATCAATATAGAATATGGCCATTTTATAGTGAATGTATTGTAATAAAAATAACTTAAATATATTATAATTTAGGTACTCTCTATTACGTGCATCTAGTGTAAATTATACTACCTTCATAAACATGGTTGTATACTCTCTTATTGAAAAAGTTTCTTTCTTATAGGCAATGGAATATATCATATGTATGATTTTGAAGGTATATGAGTAGAATATTTAATTAAAAAATTATATAACCCTTACTAGGTAAGATCTAGGTATTGTATAGTTAGAACAACTATATCCCATCATTGCCTTATTATTTCTTCGATCATATACACCACTGACTTTGCCTTTATTTCAATCAAGAGTCCAAGAAAATTAATGATTCTATTAATCCTTTAAAATCATGAATCCATGTTTTCAAGACCTAAATACTCTTGAAATATTTGTTGGTTATGATCCTAAAATTAAAATATTATATTCTCATGGTGTGGTTACTAAATTTAATTTCTTTTATCAATAGTATAGAAGGATTGATCAATACTCTAGATGAGTAGTTGATTCACCTGTTGTTTAGGTTGGACCAAATCTTTGATAATGTACTCCTCTTAATTAATTGTTCTTAAAACTATTTCCACATCTTAATAACTAGTAACAATTCATTATAGTTACTACATTAAAACTAAAATTAGTTCATAGAATACTACAAATCACAAAAAATAAAATTATCATAATAATATTTCAATAGTCTTAAAATACAACATGGATGATGTTTTACATGTGTAAATTCTCTCTAAAAATAAATGATAAACTAAAAACATCATCCAAACCCATGATGATGATTTTATAAAACCCCTAATGGTGCTTATGAATGACTTGTGTACCTGAACCACCCTATTAAATTGATGTTCCACATAAATAGTTTAGCTACACCTTATGAACTCAATATTTAATGTTCAGACACGTCCTATCACTATAACTACTATAATATATGATAAAACAAACCAATTTGATACAATTTCAATCGTCCCAAACATAGACCAATGTCTTGTAAAGAGGAAGATGTGTTAGTGACCTTAGGTTACATCCCAAAGATTCCAAAGGATGGAAACAAATTCCAAGGTATTAGAAGATCATTTGGGGATGATTATCCCTTTAACATAAATTACCTATAGAGTAATAGAATATAAAACAAGTGATATTATCTGATGTATGGGAGTAAACAAGACAACTCAAAATCCAATACATATTGATAAATCATAATAGGAAAAAAAGTATGATATAATATCTCTCAAATCTAAAAATCAATCATGGTGCAATGACAGTAATGTGGAGTCACTCCAAAAATCCAACCCAGAAAACTCCAAACTCTACCCTTAATCACCAAAACCAAAACATCATGATTCTATTCTTGAGAAATAATAAATATTCCCCATACTGGTGTTATAAAAAAACATCTATATACACACCAAGGTAAATATGTACGGGGTGAGTATATAAACTCAGTAGGTAATCGTCCAGAATCTTTCCACACATTCCACTTAGAACATAAGGGGCATGTTAAAAAATCCTTATTTGATGATCTCATTAACAGAAAGTAGGGATGAATTCTAATTTGGAAGAGCATATTTCATCCATAATCTTCCCACACATTCCAATGCACGTATTGTCCGTGATATCTCCTCCAAAAGGTATTATTTCATTGATGGGTAAAACTATGAATTGCTTCTTATGGGACGCCAATTCCATGGGAAGGGCTCATTAGGATTCATGGAATCGTCTGGAAAAACCAATCGAGGAGGGAGGAGTCAGTCTCAGGGACATATCCCTAATAATTCAATCTATGCAGGCCCGCATGGCATGGGATTTTATGGTTGGCGATTCTTTGTGGGCCAAAGCCCTCAGAAATAAATATGGACAGTGGTGGGGGATGTAGGAAAAGATGAAATTGTTCATTCAAGAGAAGACTATGTTGCGTCATCTGGAGATCCTTCAGGACAACTCATGCTAGGTGGTTATGAGAGGGGAGATCAGTTTAAGGCATGACAATTGGGTTGGGGAGAAGCTGTTTTTTCCGTGTTGCCCAGTTCCAACTATAAAAATTAAGGAGGCTTCTCACTTTAACAGATTTTTGGATACCATTCTAAGTTTCGAGCCGAGGGCCATTTACAGGGACATTTTTTTTAATGAGGAGGTGGACTGGGTTTTCATTACAGGTTCTAGTTGTAACAGCCCAAGATTTTATAAAAAATATTCTTTTTAATTTTATTAATGTCTTGTGTTGTACGCTACACCAAAAGGAGCTTGCACAACACGCATCCTTGACTTGACTTGCATTACACGCAATCACAACCTTCCTCGATAGCGTGTGTAGTACGCAATAACGAGTTTCACTAAACAGCGATATGCTATTAAAATGTTATTAAAACTAGCCGTTATGAATAGTAATAACCACTTTTTAAAATTCTGTAAATCTTATTTTTCAAAATTAACTTCATTTTTGGATTCGGAGTATCGAATTTAGCCTAAGGTGAAATTTTGGTACTTTTCGGATAACTTTCATATTCTGATGAATAGTGAAAATTACTAAATTATAATTAAAAACAACTTTTTTAATCGAAATAATTAATAGTGATAAATTATTAATTTGAGTGGTTTTAAAGTATATTTAGAATATATTTTTACAATTTAATACAATGTTGGTCATTGGATGTAATTTCACATTTAAACCAGACATAATCAAGTGTCAATCTTTTGATATATATTGTTTCTTAAAAACACGCTATTTATTTTAACAGCGGGATTTAATTATAAAATTAATTAATGCAAATTCTATGATATGAATTTGGTAAAATAGACTTCATTTTTGAATTCGGAATATGAAATATAGCTTAGGATGAAATTTTGGCATTGTTCTGAAAAACATCAATTTTTGATGAATAGTGAAACTACTAAGTGGTAGTTAAAAAAATTAATTTCTTCATAAATCTTAATTTTACCGCTTCTGTGAATGGAATTTCAAAAATCCGAGAGACATGGTTGATGTCAGTAAGTAAAATGTGGTTCAATGAGATGAAAATAATTTTTGGTGAATAGTAACTTTTTACTTTTTTTTACCACGGTTAATAGTAAATAGGGTAACTAAGGGTAAATATGATATTACAATTACCCTAACACATGTCCTAATTCTATTGGATAAGTGTAATTCGACCAAAAACAACCTTATGAATATAATATGACCATTTAGGTCCACTTGGATTAGATTATGACATTTAATATTATATTATTTAATGAATAGATAAAATAGTTAAAATCAAAGTTTAATAACTAAAACATTTTTAATATGGGGTTATACATAAGATAAATTCGACTATAAATATTCATTAGAAAGATAAAAAATATTTCCTACATAATGATATTTTATTTATAATTTTTATACTTTAAATAAATTAATTTATTTATGACACAACGATGATGCAGTAATTACCCTTTTAAAAAAATATTAACATAATTGATGTTATAAATACTCAAATGAATGTAATTTGAGACTTTTTATGAATTCCACTAATTTTCTAGGTTACTATGATATATTAGTGTTGATTTAATCAACTTGGTTCGAACATATAATTCTGTTATGACTTTCACAAAAATCATATATCA
Source organism: Viscum album (assembly GCA_963277665.1). Lineage (NCBI taxonomy): Eukaryota > Viridiplantae > Streptophyta > Magnoliopsida > Santalales > Viscaceae > Viscum > Viscum album. Next base: position 1,510,163,294 of record OY728161.1, read on the forward strand.
AATAGTGTCAAAATTGACACAAAATAGTTTTTAAACAAAATATTATATTATTAATTGTTATTTTATTCCTAAAAATCTATGGTTCGGCCAAATGACTTAGATAAGGATATATATATTAATAATAAACAATTTGGGGTTCTTTTGGCATGTTATAGTAAGTGTATTAACCATATAGTGAAAGAAAACAAAAAGACACGGTAAAAGTTAAATTATTTAACTTAGAGTTAAATCTAATTGATAAGGTTAAACTAATACCCTAAACTTGTCTAAATCTTATTGGTTGATAGGATTTCGACCCATCCCCACTTTAGCTTCGAAATAAGACCCTTTGGAACCATTATAAACCGATTTTGACTTTAATATAAAATAATATTTTGAGATATTCCTAAGGTGCCCCTCTCCTCCCTTATAAAAGGGCACCTCCTCCCCCTCCTCCTCACACCAATTTGAGCACTCAAGCTCGGCCAACCCCTACCAAAATCTCTTCTCCACTTCCCTAGAAACATCCTAGAGGTTCTGGTATTCCTCAAAGACCAATTTTAGTTCCCTAAGAGGAGGTCTCCAAAAGGCATTTCAAAGAAGAGGAGGTTCGGACACTTACAAAGCAAGTCGGACATAAGGTAAGGGAAATATCACAATCTCATTTTTATCCGAGATTGTTTATTCGTAAGTATTTACTGGGGTGTATTTTATCATCCACATCCATGTTTCATAAATATGTAATATTATTTCCATCTACCTACAATTTTTTAAATCCATTTTTACCCTTCGGTGAGTTTTTAGTAATATGTATGAAAGGAATCTTTGGTCGTTTTTCGTACGAGGTACTTTTTGACTTTTCCGACAAAAGTACGAAGAATGTTTTTTTAACTTATACGGAAAGAATGGATTTTTAAAACAGTATTTCCAAGAAGCTTCCTTTACAAGTTTTCAAGTTTATTTTTAATCAACTTCTTTTATTTTAAAGTTGTATGACATGTTATGAAAGGAAAAATGTTTTTGAAGAAGAAAGGATATTTTCCTCAAGAATGGAGTTCAAGTGTTATTTTCAATCTAAGATAATAAAGGGTTCTGTTTTTATCCCTATTATTAAATTGATTTGATCATGTTGTGATGAATTATGTTTATGAATTCCTTTATCTTATATGAATTGTTTTATGATGTCATGATGTTTCAAGAATCCCATTTTTATTACATGGGTTACGCTATGATGTATGGTTTATGATTATGTGGCACACATAAGAAAGGATTCATTATAAGATGGGTGGGACCTATATCTCCCTCCAATGCATTGGGTAAAGAATTTATATCTCATGAGATAGACAGGGCTGGAACGGTAGGTTATACCAGTTCAGTGAAACAGGACTGAAACGAGGGTTACTCGATTCAGAAAGGGACTTTGTCCACTAAGATAGTCTTGGCAATTAGTCTTGACTAACAAGAAATGATTCTCTATGATTATGTGTGTATGCCACAAAGTTTCATGTTTTAAGTTATGATTATTGGGATTACTTTTTCACTGCCATGATTTATCCCATGATTATGAAATTATGCTCTCTTTTGCAGGTTATGATTTCCAAAATGTTACGTTCTTATGAATATGATGTGATTGATATTTATTTTGTTTACCCTTACTGAGCATTTGAGCTCACCCTTTTATGTTTTCTTTTCCCCAGGATATAAAGAAAGGTTTTAGGTAAAAAAAGAAGAAGATCTTTATGGGAGATTTTGAAGATCTTTCACCACGATTAGAAGATTATAGTCCGAGTTTCCAAAGACACTAAACTATTACGGTCCTTGTGTGTGTGTTTTTTTTAATGTACTAAGTATTCCGCAAAAGTAATGTAATGTCAATGTACGTCAAGATACGGGTCTCTACAGTTGGTATCAGAGGAAAGGTTTAGTCAACCTTTGGAAACTAGGATGTGAAAACGTTAGTGAGATCCCTAGAGATATTTCTACGGTATGTCTAGGGATGTCCATAAGGTTAAGTATACGTATAGGTTATAGTACTAGAACTACGCTAACGATCATAGAATTAAACCTAAGATGTTAGATATTGATGGTACTCCCCCTTTATTATGTTGTTTTCCCTAGCATGATTTTTGCCTCTCACACTATTCTTTTTTTGGGTTTTAGAAAATGGATGGAAACAAGATGATTCACGATAATGGAGGATATGATGGACAATGGAATGATATTATTCATAGTGAAATGGGATTTGGAAGTCCAAACATCATTATTATTCCGAATCAGCAATCTCATAATATGATCAATAAAGTAAAATTTGGTAAGTTTCCTGACTCGGCTAATAAGAGAAAGATGGAGTTTTATGATGATCATAGAGGAAAGAAAGTTCAATTTCCCCTATGTAAATAATGTGGGAAGAGGCATCAAGGAGAATTTTTCAAAGGAACTGGAAGATGCTTTGGGTGTGGAAAAGAAGGACACAAAGCAAGTAAGTGCAAAGGAAAAGGTTCAGTTAACACCATGGATGAGGACAATGGTATTGCTACGACATCAACAATGGTTAAATGTTTTAAATGTGGAATGTACGGGCATTATGCAAACCAATGCCCTAAGGGAAAGTCTCATGAAGATAATCAGTATGGTCGTATGGGAAGTATTTATGTTGATGATGATGAAGAGACTACAAATGATATGTGAGATGAAAGAATTATTGAAGCTCGGTCAATGGTTTAAGAAGTTAGTGGAATGATTACATGTTTATCAAGTGTAATGTTGTACTATAGAATAAAAAGACATCTAAGGATTGTTACACTGTTGTCTTTCCTTAAGTTTTGAAAGTTTATGATGAATGGTATGAGTAACAATGAAAGGTTATTCAGATATTTTTTTGGAAAGTGGATGATATGCGCATAATGAAGGGATAAAGAGAATCTAATATGTTTGATAGTATTCATGAGCTCATGATTGATATAAGGACTAAGTGATATCATGGTTTGAGTATATAGAATTTTGAGGATTTTGGTATGTGGAAAGTGTTAACTTTTAACTGCATTCAAGTTTTCACTAAGGTTCAATGGGTATTCAAGAGAGTACAAGATTAAGGCCTTTAAATGTTTGGAATGTGTCCAACAAGATATATCTTATGATATATGGGGATCAACGATGGTATTAAATCTCTGGTAATCGTTTTCACTATGTTATGAGAATGGACTGCAGTATTATGGATAGGCCTAAAGATTGGAATGGATTATGTTGGACATAAGTTAGTATTGTTTAAGGATAGAAGTTTTTTCGATATTATTTATGGGATGTTATAGTAACATAGTTTTAGAAAAAGGACAACCTGCAGGACGGGCGATAGCCCATCGCTTCGGACAAGGCTGTGGGAATCGAACCCACAACCAAAGTGCGACTGGCCTTTATCGCCTACCACTGGCCTACAGGAAGTCCCTGTTTAGTAGAAACTAGTTTTATTATATTAAGCAGTATGATATATGAAGTATAAGTCCATTTTAGGAGCCATATATGATTAATCTCACTATAGATCGACTTATGTATATAATTTTTGCTAACCTTTTGTTTGAGACAGATGGAATGACCCGTCATTCTATCACATGATCTGCTAACACTTCACGAATAACAAATTCAACTTCATTTATTTAAGAGATGAAGTGGAAATTGTTCTAGGCACGAACAACAGTGAGATTGTACCAAAATAAAGTAAGTATTTATTCTAATTCAAATTTTCAACTTTAGGGAAATGATCTTGAAAACCAAAAATGTTGTCCTAGTGATCTTATACCTGATGAATCAGATGGTACCTTATATCATCACAAATCTATGGATTTGTGATTACTGGCTTTTCCATAGCCATGTTCTCTACCACTCTCCATCAGAACATGATGGTTAGATTTCTCTTCCATATCCATATTTTCACCTATGTGGAAACCCAATGATTAGTTTATTTGGGTAACCGTTACGTTTCATACTTTTGTTTTTAAAGATTGGTTTTGATATTCCTTTTTACGATGTGGGTTTCTATTAAAGAAACTTTCAAATAGTAAACCATTTATAACCCCGATGAATTTCGAGGGCGAAATTCATTTTAAGGGGGGTAGAATGTAACAGCCCAAGATTTTATAAAAAATATTCTTTTTAATTTTATTAATGTCTTGTGTTGTACGCTACACCAAAAGGAGCTTGCACAACACACATCCTTGACTTGACTTGCATTACACGCAATCGCAACCTTCCTCGATAGCGTGTGTAGTACGCAATAACGAGTTTCACTAAACAACGATATGCTATTAAAATGTTATTAAAACTAGCCGTTATGAATAGTAATAACCACTTTTTAAAATTCTGTAAATCTTATTTTTCAAAATGAACTTCATTTTTGGATTCGGAGTATCGAATTTAGCCTAAGGTGAAATTTTGGTACTTTTCGGATAACTTTCATATTCTGATGAATAGTGAAAATTACTAAATTATAATTAAAAAAAACTTTTTTAATCGAAATAATTAATAGTGATAAATTATTAATTTGAGTGGTTTTAAAGTATATTTAGAATATATTTTTACAATTTAATACAATGTTGGTCATTGGATGTAATTTCACATTTAAACCAGACATAATCAAGTGTCAATCTTTTGATAGATATTGTTTCTTAAAAACACGCTATTTGTTTTAACAGCGGGATTTAATTATAAAATTAATTAATGCAAATTCTATGATATGAATTTGGTAAAATAGACTTCATTTTTGAATTCGGAATATGAAATATAGCTTAGGATGAAATTTTTGCATTGTTCTGAAAAACATCAATTTTTGATGAATAGTGAAACTACTAAGTGGTAGTTAAAAAAATTAATTTCTTCATAAATCTTAATTTTACCGCTTCTGTGAATGGAATTTCAAAAATCCGAGAGACATGGTTGATGTCAGTAAGTAAAATGTGGTTCAATGAGATGAAAATAATTTTCGGTGAATAGTAACTTTTTACTTTTTTTTACCACGGTTAATAGTAAATAGGGTAACTAAGGGTAAATATGATATTACAATTACCCTAACACATGTCCTAATTCTATTGGATAAGTGTAATTCGACCAAAAACAACCTTATGAATATAATATGACCATTTAGGTCCACTTGGATTAGATTATGACATTTAATATTATATTATTTAATGAATAGATAAAATAGTTAAAATCAAAGTTTAATAACTAAAACATTTTTAATATGGGGTTATACATAAGATAAATTCGACTATAAATATTCATTAGAAAGCTAAAAACTATTTCCTACATAATGATATTTTATTTATAATTTTTATACTTTAAATAAATTAATTTATTTATGACACAACGATGATGCAGTAATTACCCTTTTAAAAAAATATTAACATAATTGATGTTATAAATACTCAAATGAATGTAATTTGAGACTTTTTATGAATTCCACTAATTTTCTAGGTTACTATGATATATTAGTGTTGATTTAATCAACTTGGTTCGAACATATAATTCTGTTATGACTTTCACAAAAATCATATATCAAATAGTGTCAAAATTGACACAAAATAGTTTTTAAACCAAATATTATATTATTAATTGTTATTTTATTCCTAAAAATCTATGGTTCGGCCAAATGACTTAGATAAGGATATATATATTAATAATAAACAATTTGGGGTTCGTTTGGCATGTTATAGTAAGTGTATTAACCATATAGTGAAAGAAAACAAAAAGACACGGTAAAAGTTAAATTATTTAACTTAGAGTTAAATCTAATTGATAAGGTTAAAATAATACCCTAAACTTGTCTAAATCTTATTGGTTGATAGGATTTCGACCCATCCCCACTTTAGCTTCGAAATAAGACCCTTTGGAACCATTATAAACCGATTTTGACTTTAATATAAAATAATATTTTGAGATATTCCTAAGGTGCCCCTCTCCTCCCTTATAAAAGGGCACCTCCTCCCCCTCCTCCTCACACCAATTTGAGCACTCAAGCTCGGCCAACCCCTGCCAAAATCTCTTCTCCACTTCCCTAGCAACATCCTAGAGGTTCTGGTATTCCTCAAAGACCAATTTTAGTTCCCTAAGAGGAGGTCTCCAAAAGGCGCTTCAAAGAAGAGGAGGTTCGGACACTTACAAAGCAAGTTGGACATAAGGTAAGGGAAATATCACAATCTCATTTTTATCCGAGATTGTTTATTCGTAAGTATTTACTGGGGTGTATTTTATCATCCACATCCATGTTTCATAAATATGTAATATTATTTCCATCTATCTACAATTTTTTAAATCCATTTTTACCCTTCGGTGAGTTTTTAGTAATATGTATGAAAGGAATCTTTGGTCGTTTTTCGTACGAGGTACTTTTTGACTTTTCTGACAAAAGTACGAAGAATGTTTTTTTATCTTATACGGAAAGAATGGATTTTTAAAACAGTATTTCCAAGAAGCTTCCTTTACAAGTTTTCAAGTTTATTTTTAATCAACTTCTTTTATTTTAAAGTTGTATGACATGTTATGAAAGGAAAAATGTTTTTGAAGAAGAAAGGATATTTTCCTCAAGAATGGAGTTCAAGTGTTATTTTCAATCTAAGATAATAAAGGGTTATGTTTTTATCCCTATTATTAAATTAATTTGATCATGTTGTGATAAATTATGTTTATGAATTCCTTTATCTTATATGAATTGTTTTATGATGTCATGATGTTTCAAGAATCCGATTTTTATTACATGGGTTACGCTATGATGTATGGTTTATGATTATGTGGCACACATAAGAAAGGATTCATTATAAGATGGGTGGGACCTATATCTCCCTCCAATGCATTGGGTAAAGATTTTATATCTCATGAGATAGACAGGGCTGGAACGGTAGGTTATACCGGTTCAGTGAAACAGGACTGAAACGAGGGTTACTCGATTCAGAAAGGGACTTTGTCCACTAAGATAGTCTTGGCAATTAGTCTTGACTAACAAGAAATGATTCTCTATGATTATGTGTGTATGCCACAAAGTTTCATGTTTTAAGTTATGATTATTGGGATTACTTTTTCACTGCCATGATTTATCCCATGATTATGAAATTATGCTCTCTTTTGCAGGTTATGATTTCCAAAATGTTATGTTCTTATGAATATGATGTGATTGATATTTTTTTTTTACCCTTAATGAGCATTTGAGCTCACCCTTTTATGTTTTCTTTTCCCCAGGATATAAAGAAAGGTTTTAGGTAAAAAAAAAGAAGATCTTTATGGGAGATTTTGAAGATCTTTCACCACGATTAGAAGATTATAGTCCGAGTTTCCAAAGACACTAAACTATTACGGTCCTTGTGTGTGTGTTTTTTTTAATGTACTAAGTATTCCGAAAAAGTAATGTAATGTCAATGTACGTCAAGATACGGGTCTCTACACTAGTTCTGGTTTTTTTTCAGCGGGCATGAATACAAGACACTAATACATCAGGGAGGGGTTAGTGATGAGTCTGTAGCTCGGCTCTAGTGTAAAGAGGCTCCTACAAAGTTTAATTTTCTTGTATAGAGAGCTATGAATAACGCCTTACCAACGGAGGATAATGTCTAGCAGAGAGGGATCTCCATGGCCTCACGATTCCATTTCCGTAGTAATCCATAGGCTGAATCTGTCTTCCATTTATTCATCCAAAGTGAATGGGCCAAATATCTATGGTTCCTTATGGGTAACTGGGGTGGTCACAATTTTTTTTTCAATTCTATGCAGGATTTCTTCACTAGTTAGTTTATGGGTGCAAGGATTTAATATATGGAATTCAAGAGCCATAGTATTATTGTGCTCGCCATTTTCTGGACATTGTCGGAAGCTCAGAATAAGGAGAGGATAGAGTTGCGCCCCTCGGATACTTTCCTTCAAGTTAGAATGAAGGGGTTCGTTCATGAGTTGGGTTCTATGGTGAAAGGTGGACAACAGTCTTATATGATATGCAGGTTACTGAACCGGACTCCTGATCCAAATAAATCACAGGGAATCTGGATTAGATGGGATCTACCGAGGCTCAGATATAAGCTTAATGTGGATGGATCCTGTATAAATGGTCAAATGCGTGGGGGTGGTCTGTTTCGAGATGTGTACGGCCCAGTGCAGTTTGCCTTCAGCAGCTTCTATGGGTTGGGTAATTTGCTGGGTGTGGAATTAAAGGCTCTCCAAATAGGTATCATGCTTTGTAAAGGCTTCAATTTAATATGTTCTGAGGTGGATTCAGACTCTAAAATTGTGGTAAGAGCTATCAATGGACAGGTGTATTGTCACAACCCGTCCTCGAGGCCCGTGCCGTGACTACCCCAAGCCCGCCTTCCATAGGTCAGGGGCTGGCGACTAGCACCAAAGGTGTAAATCCCGATAACTGGGAAGGCATTGCCTTTATAAAAGTAAACAAACACCACAGAGTAAGCAAGAGGAAAAAGTAAACACTAAGTACAAGAGAAGGGATGAAGAGTAAATGGGCCAGAATACAAACCCAAAAGAAAGTACAACTACAACTGAACAAGTACAACAGAAAAGATAACAGCTGGAAGGACGGAAGTGGATCCTGGTTCGTCCTCCTCGGATCCTACCTGAAGGGTAGGTATAGATGGCGCAACTCCTGGTCGTCCACCACGGATCCTACCTGAAGGGTAGGTACAGATAGCCTCCTCCACGCTCTCGTCCGTCAACCTCCTCCGTGTGTCGTCTCGTCATGTAGTCCACCTCCGGGTACTGAATCGTTGTGTAGTCCACCTCCGGGTACTGACTCGTCGTGTAGTCCACCTCCGGGTACCGTTCAGTCCTCGAACACTCGGCCTCCGTCAGTACTGCCTGTCGTCTGCAACCAACACAACAAGGTGCGGGCATAGCCCGTGCAGGGGTGAGTATAATGATACTCAGTAGAGACCCTGAGACCCTAAAGGTCTCACTAAACCAACAAGGATAACCACAAAGAAGATCTCAACAGATAACCTCTACTTAGGTATATGCCCATACATATACCTAAGTTATCAAGTAACCCATATCAATCATGAGGAAACACAAGGATCATGAAATCAATGGATAACCACTACTCAGGCATATGCCCATACATATACCTAAGTTATCAAGTGACCCATATCAATCATGAAGTAAACACAAAGGTCAAAAGTCTCATCTCAAACCAGGATTTTCATTATCGAAACTATAACTGCTGTAGAGCTCTGTCTCTAGAGTGTACAGTGGTCCTGTCACGACTCCGAGGTACTGCTCACTAACCTAAGACTGTTGAGGTACTCCTCCTGTCGAGTACTGTGGGCCTGACGCTACAACCAAGTGCTTCCCACCATGGGTCTGCCGCTACAACCAAGCGCTCCCATGTGCCGCTACACCCAAGCGCACCCATGTGCCGCTACAACCAAGTGCACCTCTGTCGTGGGTCTGCCGCTACAACCAAGCACTCCCCTGTGCCGCTACAACCAAGTGCACCTCTGTCGTGGGTCTGCCGCTACACCCAAGCGCTCCCCTCTGCCGCTACAACCAAGCGCACCTCTGTCGTGGGTCCGCCGCTACAACAAAGCACTCCCCTATGCCTCTACAACCAAGCGCACCTCTGTCGTGGGTCTGCTGCTACAACCAAGCGCTCCCCACTGGGCTATCCGTAACACACCGAGTCGATCGGTCAAGCAGTCGTCAGGTCTCGGCCGACTACACGGTCTCCGTACTCCATACGCTCGTCTCTGGGAGGGTCCGCTCCACGAGCTACTGGTCGATACTCCAAGTATCTCTAAGTCCCACGAAGAAGTATCTCAAAGGACCGCCTCGTCATAGGGGTCTCAACGCAACAGACGGCGCGTCAATCGGACGCCCGGTCTGTGAGTTACTAGCCTTTTCGTCCCAGGGGCCTTGTTGGTTTCGTGTGTGAACCAACCCGACCGTATCTCAACTTTACCCCGAAATCTCATAGGGTATGCTCATAGGGACCGTTTCTCAACGTGATCACCAACGCCGCTGACGGTTCGTCAAACGGACGTCCTGTCAGAAAGGTATAAGCTTTTCCATTCTAGGGGCCCGGTTGGATTTCGGGTGCGATCCAACCTGGACACTATCCAACTGTATCCAAATCTAGGGCGAAGTATGCCAAAAGTTCCATCTCATCAAGAGGAAAACAATGAGACAGATGGCGCGTCAATCGGACGCCCGGTCTTTGAGTTATTGGCTTTCTCGTTCCAGGGGCCCGGTTGGTTTTGTGAGCGAACCAACCTGACCACACTCCGACGACATCCAAACCTCGAGCGGAATAAACCAAAAGATCCGTCTCACTTAGATGAATCCATGAAAGTCAACGACACATCAATCGGACGTCCGGAGCTCAAGATATAAGCGTTTCCGCTCCGAGGGCCCGATTGGTTTCGTATCCGAACCAACCCGGATGAACCCAATGTAATCCAAAACCTTGAGTGCGATATACCGAAACGACCGTCTCGATCCAAGGATCGCGTTTCCACTGACGGAAAGTTGTTTGGAGGCCCGTAGCTCTAGTTACAGTCTTTTGACTGAAACTGTTCCGAAAACGGGGGTCTGGGCCCGGGGCGACCCGGCCCGACCCCCCCCGGGTCAGCCGAACCGGGTCGACCCGACCCGGGTTTGACCCGGATGGGCCCGGCCTGGCCCAGCCCGGCTCTGTCCGGCTCGGTCTGGCCCGACTGGCCGGCTGCGGCTCGGCCAGCGTGACCGAGCCAAATCACGGAGCGGGGTGTCCCCCGCCCGCTGCTAATTGACACCGGCGGCGGATCCGCCGGCCGCCAACCCTCCGGCGGCGCGCCGCCGCCGCCTTCCGCGGACCACCGGACGCGCTATGGTGGTCCGTTCCTCCTTACATCTTCGCCTATGGTCCCCCTGAGACCCCACCTTCACTGCGAAGGAAGTAAAATGCCAAAACGGCATGCTTCGTCGTCACCCGTCAATCCACACGTCAAAACGGAACGCGCCATCTTCGTGGTTCTCCGGCACGGCGTGCTGGTGCCGCGCCCCTTCGTCGTGGCCCGACTCCGTCCGCGGATGTCTTCAGGTTTCTTCGACGTGGCGCGACGGCGTCGCGTGCTTGTTCTTCTTTTCACGGCGCGGCGCGACGGCGCTGCACATATCATCCGCATGAAACCACGTGGTGCGAAGGCACAACGCTTTCTCGTACCAACCACAAGAAACCAACACGAAAATAAGGAGGAGGGTCGGTCGTGTTTGTGCGGTCCGACCCCGTCGCGTTATTCGATAAAAAATGGTTTTAATCCATGATCATCATCAAGTTGTCATTCACGAATAATTAAATAAATAAAACCCCTACGTTCTTTCTATAAACAAAGGTAAACATCCAACCCGCAATTAAATACCTATGCGGGTCAACTTAATAAGAAGTAGATCCGCATTCTTTGTTTAGAAAGAAACATTATGAAAAAAAGAAATATTCCCAACTTAAATCCCTACCTCGGAATCGAAGTTCGTCGATCGATGATGAAGTTGCGAAAAGAAGACGAAAGGGTTCATCGTTCTTTGCGTCCACCAAGCTCTTCCAAACCGAGTTGCGTTGGCTGGTGGAAGACGTTCCATGTCGGTAGGTGTCCGGGGAAGAAGTCGAAGAGGATCAGCATTCTTCGTCGGTGGAGCCTTCTTCGTTTACGAAGATAAGATTCTTCCCAAGTGTTGGGCGTCACGGTATTTTTCCAGCGCTCCGTCGCTTGGTGAAGCCGTCCCCAAACCCTCTCCCAAGATCCCTATATATAGGAGAGGGGGAGAGGTATGTAACCATTGTGGTTACATAAATTTTTTTTTAAAAAAAAGGGGTCGGGTGAAATAAATTGCTTTGACGCAATTTATGAGGTCCGTTGGAACCACTTAAGAGGGGAGGGTGCCAAAGAGTTTCTCCCCATTTAATGGGGAGTTGAGGAATTAAGAGGTTCTCCCTCATTAATGAGGGAGAGTTGAGAGGTTTCCTATCCTCCCATTAATAGGGGGTTAAGCCCCGTGTGGTCCCTACCATAATAAACCACCCACAGGAGGTTTAGTTTGGGTGGGCCCCACCACCATAACCTCTCAATAGAGGTCCAGGTGTGGTGTCCCCACCTCCAACCTCCATGAGGAGGTTTCAACCACCACACTCCCAATGGCGGCTGAAATAAAATAAAGTGCAAGACATGTTATCTTATTATTACTCTTTTTTAAAGAAAACCCAAAAACTAACTTCCGCTCTCGATTAAACACAACTGTGGAAAAAGTCTCTTTAAGCAAATACTGGCATTGAGAGTTCATCGGTGCCCTCAGATTTCAATTCCGAGCACCGGTTCAAAAGATAGAAAAACCCGCTCGTTCGTTTACTGAACGTACTCAAGCCAAACTTCGAAAATTGATTCCAGGCACACCGGGCCTCAGAATCAGGCACCGTCAGAAAATGCATTTTTGTAAAATTCAAAAGAAAATTTAAAAAAAATTTCCTTGAAATTTCCGAGTCTTTACATTACTCCCACCTTAGGGCTTTACGTCCCCGTAAAGATTCAACACAAACTAGGGTCACAAAAGCGGTATAGAGCACGCATGTGAGCCTTCCGCTCCCATGTGCTCACCCGGAGGTTTCCGTACTGCCAGAGAAAAAGCACCCAAGGAATCGATCGTCCTCGTAGGATCCGCTCCTGTTGATCCTCGATCCCCACTGGAACCTCCGTGAAAAACACCTCATCGCTATCGTCCATCTCCTCATGGCCGATGATATGCGAAGGGTCGAGCACGTATCTGTTCAGTTGAGATACGTGGAAGTAGTCGTGCACCTGGTGCAACTGAGGTGGATGGTTCAAGTGGTAAACCACCCTGCCTACCCAGCTGAGGACCTAGAAAGGTCTGTTGAACCTCAGAGATAACTTGCCGCCTTGTCCACATCTCCGTAAACCTCGTCATGGTGAGACCCATATAAGGACGTGATCGTCATCCTCGAACACCAGAGGTCTCCATTTTCTGTTAGAACTGAAACTAAAAATACTGCTACCATGAGGGTATGGTTGACTGACTCAAGAGTGATCGGTCGCCCCCTCCTGTGAAAGAGTTTATCCCGTGCTTCCCGGGGTTTCCTTTTTGCCGACCAAGGAAAACCCATCCCGACATTTGCCTAAAACCGTCAATTTGAGTATGAACAGTTATTGCCCATTCCATACTTAAACTAACGTCGTAAGGCCTCGACACTGCCACCAAGAGATTCCAACCAAAAATCTCGCCTCGAGGGTCTGACCAGACCGTTGGCATAAGTGTGATCATTGAGTCTCCTCCCAAGGTATCTCCAGACGTGAGGGTCAAGTCCATGGCTTATCGGAAACTCTAGGTCTGGAACAAGATTTGTGAATGAAAGGAATGATTCATATCAACGTCCATTACTACAACAGCTAGTAGTGGACACAGACTGTCCCTTGAATCATTTCTAGAGCCTTGGGTCACACTCCTTGACCGCAACCAGCCGCACTCTTCCACCGCCCTCCAGCTCCCTGAGCCTGGCAGGGATAACTAAGGCGGGTGGTTGTATCATGTTAAGATGTACACCACCTCATACTGATCTCCTAGCTCTGCCTCCACGTCTGCTGCTTCGCAGACTCATCTATCCTTAAAGCTTCCACTTCTTGAAACATTTAACACGCCCGAGTCTCTAAGACTGGCTCCGGTTTCCTGTTTCTTACTGCACTGTGCAGTCTTCATCCTCCCTTGGATGACCTGGACCTTATTTAGACTCACAAGAGCTGCTATGATTTCGTCTTTTCTGATAAGAGAAATCCGGTCTCATCCCTCGGATGAACCACATTCTTTGCCTAATACAGTCAATCCCAACATGAATGATGCATTCATGCCATGGATGACGTCGTAAGGCCTCGACGTAACTACCAAGAGATCCAACTTTCATTCTCGCCTCCAAGAGTTGAGTCACACTATCGGCATCAGTGTGAGGTCACTGGGTCTCCTCCAGTAGAAATCTCGAAAGCGAGGGTCAAGTCAATAGTCTTAACTAGGACCACTCAGTATCAACCAAACAAAAAGGACAGGAAAGAAAACATCACAAGATAAGTGTCTTTTTATTATTGCAGCTCATAGTACAAAGACACGAATACAAAAGCAACATGGAACTAGAAGTACAAAGGACGTATCCACTAGTTCCTCTCCTTTCCACCTGCTCTCGGAGCTCTACTGACTTATCCAATGCTCGGATATTGCTCAAGCACCAGCCGCTGCTTCTTTCTCGGTGGATCCTCCAATACCCGCTGATCAACCGTACGAGGATTCGGACAGTCACGTGCCAGATGACCCTTTCCGCCGCATGAGTAACACAACCTGCTTCTGGCACGCCTAGATCTATTCCAACCCCAGGTGCCCCGCACCACCAGTCCTAAAACCCGAGATCGTCCAACTGCTGGTCTGGTCCTCCTGGACCTCTGCATCATCTGTCTACTGCCCACAGATGACTCAGCAACTGATTGAAAACCCTGCGGCATGGGAAGAAGCACCTGTACATGGTCGGGGTGTAGAGCTACTGGCACAAACTCCACCCTGAAGAAGGTCTCGAAGTCTTACCATGCGAAGTTCATCCCGTCGCAAAACTGGAACAAGTGGATCCACCACCTGCCTGCTGCTGCCTGAAGGAGGCTGGCAGCAAAGATCACCATAAAGTCTGTCGGCGTCCCCACTAGCCTGAAGACTCTCACCACAGCCTCCATCCAATCCTCAGCCACCTGCGGGTCCATCTCTTCCCGTAACCTGGGTGGCCTCCAGCGCTGGAACTCGTGTAGCGAACTCAAGTAGCGTGCATCGCCTACTGCTGGGGCTGGTGGCATTGGTGTCCCAATGTATGGTAGTACTGCTGGTGCCTCCGCTGGTGCCTCAACTGCAAGAGGGCCCTATACCGAAGCCTCATCGCTCGATAGACTGTCAGCACGCACATCCCTCCGGGCTCTAGCTGGTCGTCCGTGAAAAGGAATCCTGAAAGAAACATCGTGACATGGTCAAACATTTATACCTGGCAAGCTGACCTGGTTTGAGCTGACATTTAAAAACTTTTGGAAACACACACGTAATCAGTGTTTTCATGCACAAAGTCGGAAATCAGTTGTCAGGGTTCTGGTGTATGGATACGTCGGCCGCCCGCACTAACACTAGACTCCCTGAAATGAAAACCACACTCGGTACTCTTAACACTATTGCTTCACAGGAAGAAAATATCAGAGTTATATGTTCTGGGGTAGAACCGACTCCTATGATACCAATTTGTCATGACCCGTCCTTGGGGCCCATGCTGTGACTACCCCAAGCCCGCCTTCTATAGGCCAGGGGCTGGCGACTAGCACCGAAGGCGTAAATCCCGATAACTGGGAAGGCATTTCCATTATAAAAGTAAACAAACACCACAGAGTAAGCAAGCGGAAAAAGTAAACACTAAGTACAAGAGAAGTGCTGAAAAGTAAATGGGCCAGAATACAAACGCAAAAGAAATTACAACTACAACTGAACAAGTACAACAGAAAAGATAACAGCTGGAAGGACGGAAGCGGCTCCTGGGTCGTCCTCCTCGGATCCTACCTAAAGGGTAGGTATAGATGGCGCAGCTCCTGGTCGTCCACCACGGATCCTACCTGAAGGGTAGGTACAGATAGCCTCCTCCACACTCTCGTCCATCAACCTCCTCCGTGTGTCGTCTCATCCTGTAGTCCACCTCCGGGTACTGACTCGTCGTGTAGTCCACCTTCGGGTACTGACTCGTCGTGTAATCCACCTCCAGGTACCGTCCAGTCCTCAAACACTCGGCCTCCGTCAGCACTGCCTGTCATCTGCAACCAACACAACGAGGTGCGGGCATAGCCCGTGTAGGGGTGAGTATAATGATACTCAGTAGGGACCCCAAGACCCTCAAGGTCTCACTAAACCAACAAGGATAACCACAAAAAAGATCTCAACAGATAACCTCTACTTAGGTATATGCCCATACATATACCTAAGTTATCAAGTAACCCATCTCAATCATGAGTAAACACAAGGATCATGAAATCAACGGATAACCACTACCCAGGCATATTCCCATACATATACCTAAGTTATCATGTGACCCATCTCAATCATGTTGTAAACACAAAGGTCAAATGTCTCATCTCAAACCAGGATTTTCATTATCGAAACCGTAACTGCTGAAGAGCTCCATCTCTGGAGTGTACAGTGGTCCTGTCACGACTCTGAGGTACTTCTCACTAACCTAAGACTGCTGAGGTACTCCTCCTGTCAAGTACTGTGGGCCTGCCGCTACAACCAAGCGCTTCCCACCATGGGTCTTCCGCTACAACCAAGCGCTCCCATGTGCCGCTACACCCAAGCACACCCATGTGCCGCTACAACCAAGCACACCTCTGTCGTGGGTCTGCCGCTACAACCAAGCGCTCCCCTGTGCCGCTACAACCAAGCGCACCTCTGTCGTGGGTCTGCTGCTACAACCAAGCGCTCCCCTGTGCCGCTACAACCAAGCGCACCTCTGTCATGGGTCCGCCGCAACAACCAAGCCCTCCCCTGTGCCGCTACAACCAAGCACACCTCTGTCGTGGGCCTGCTGCTACAACTAAGCGCTCCCCACTGGGCTATCCGTAACACACTGAGTCGATCGGTCAAGCAGTCGTCTGGTCTCGGCCGACTACACGGTCTCCGTACTCCATACGCTCGTCTCTGGGAGGGTCCGCTCCACGAGCTACTGGTCGATACTCCAAGTATCTCTAAGTCCCACGAAGAAGTATCTCAAAGGACCGCCTCATCATAGGGGTCTCAGCGCAATAGACGGCGCGTCAATTGGACGCTCGGTCTGTGAGTTACTAGCCTTTTCGTCCCAGGGGCCCGGTTGGTTTCGTGTGCGAACCAACCCGACCGTCTCTCAACTATACCACGAACTCTCATAGGGTATGCTCATAGGGACCGTTTCTCAACGTGATCACCAACGCCGCTGACGGTTCGTCAAACAGACGTCCTGTCAGAAAGGTATAAGCTTTTCCGTTCTAGGGGCCCGGTTGGATTTCGGGTGCGATCCAACCCGGCCACTATCCAACTGTATCCAAATCTTGGGAGAAGTATTCCAAACATTCCGTCTCATCAAGAGGAAAACAACGAGACAGACGGCGCATCAATCGGATGCCAGGTCTTTGAGTTATTGGCTTTCTCGTTCCAGGGGCCCGGTTGGTTTCGTGAGCGAACCAACCCGACCACACACCGACGACATCCAAAAATCGAGCGGAGTAAGCCAAAAGATCTGTCTCACTTAGAGGAATCCATCAAAGTCGACGGCATGTCAATCGGACGTCCGGAGCTCAAGATATAAGCGTTTCCGCTCTGAGGGCCCGATTGGTTTCGTATCCGAACCAACCCGGCCGAACCCAAAGTAATCCAAAACCTTGAGTGCGATATACCGAAACGACCGTCTCGATCCAAGGATCGCGTTTCCACTGAAGACGGGTCGTTTGGAGGCCCGTAGCTGATGTTAAAGGGATTTTGACTGAAAGTGGTCCAAAAACGGGGGGTCTGGGCCCGGGGCGACCCCGCCCGACCCCCCCTGGGTCCGACCCGAACCGGTTCGACCCGACCCGGGTCCGACCTGGGTAGGCCCAGCCCGGCCCGACCCGGCTCTGTCGAGCTTGGTCCGGCCCGACCGGCTGCCCGCGGCTCGGCCAGCGTGGCCGAGCCAAATCGCAGAGCGGGGTGTCCCCCGCCCGCCGCTAATTGACGCCGGCGGCGGATCCGCCTGCCGCCAACCCTCCAGCAGCGCGCCGCCGCCGCCTTCCACGGACCCCCAGACGTGCTACGGTGGTCCGTTCCTCCTTCCATCTTCGCCTATGGTCCCCCCGGGACCCCACCTTTACTGCGAAGGAAGTCAAACGCCAAAACGACATGCTTCGTCGTCACCCGTCAATCCGCACGTCAAAACAAAACGCGCCGTCTTCGGGGTTCTCCGGCGCGGCGTGCTGGCACCGCGCCCCTTCGTCGTGGCCCGACTCCGTCCGCGGATGTCTTCTGGTTTCTTCAACGCGGCGCGACGGCGCTGTGCATATCTTCCGCATGAAACTGCGTGGTGCGACGACACCACGCTTTCTCATACCAACCACAAGAAACCAACATGAAAATAAGGAGGTGGGTCGGTCGTGTTTGTGCGGTCCGACCCCCTCACGTTATTCGATAACAAATGGTTTTAATCCACGATCATCATCAAGTTGGTATTCACGAAAAATTAAATAAATAAAACCCCTATGTTCTTTCCATAAACAAAGGTAAACTTCCAACCCACAATTAAATACCTACGCAGATCAACTTAATAAGGAGTAGATCCACGTTCTTCATTTAGAAAGAAACATTATGACAAAAATAAATATTCCCAACTTAAATCCCTACCTCAGAATCGAAGTTCGTCGATCGATGACGAAGTTGTGGAAAGAAGACGAAGAGGTTCATCGTTCTTTGCATCCACCAAGCTCTTCCAAACCGAGTTGTGTTGGCTGGTGGAAGACGTTCCACGTCGGTAGGTGTCCGGGGAAGAAGTCGAAGGGGATCGGCGTTCTTCGTTGGTGGGGCGTTCTTCGTTTGCGAAGATAAGATTCTTCCCAAGTGTTGGGCGTCACAGTATTTTACCAGCGCTCCGTCGCTTGGTGAAGCCGTCCCCAAAACCTCTCCCAAGATCTCTATATATAGGAGAGGGGGAGAGGTATGTAACCATTGTGGTTACATAACTTTTTTTTAAAAAAAAGGGTTCGGGTGAAATAAATGGCTTTGACGCAATTTATGAGGTCCGTTGGCACCACTTAAGAGGGGAGGGTGCCAAGGAGTTTCTCCCCATTTAATGGGGAGTTGAGGAATTTAGTGGCTCTCCCTCATTAATGAGGGAGAGTTGAGAGGTTTCCTCTCCTCCCATTAATAGGGGGTTAAGCCCCGTGTGGTCCCTACCAAAATAAACCACCCACGGGAGGTTTAGTTCGGGTGGGCCCCACCACCATAACCTCTCAATGGAGGTTAAGGGTGGTGGCCCCAGCTCCAACCTCCATGAGGAGGTTTCAACCACCACACTCCCAATGGCGGCTGAAATAAAATAAAGTGCAAGACACGTTATTTTATTATTACTCTTTTTTTTAAAGAAAACCCAAAAACTAACTTCTGCTCTCGATTAAACGCAACTGCGGCAAAAGTCTTTTTAAGAAAATACCGGCATTGCGAGTTCATAGGTGCCCTCAGATTTCAATTCCGAACATCGGTTCAAAAGATAGAAAAAACCCACTCGTTTGTTTATTGAACGTACGCGAGACAAACTTCGGAAATTGATTCCGGGCACACCGGGCCTCAGAATCAGGCACTGTCAGAAACTGCATTCTTGTAAAATTCCAAATAAAATTAAAAAAAATTTCCTTCAAATTTCTGGGTCTTTACATGGATCCAAATTGGCATCTAATTTATTTTGTCTGTAATTTCATCTTGGAGATCCAACGTGTTTTCTCAGTTTACCATGTGAAAAGTGAGGCTAACTTTGTGGCGGATGAACTCTCTCGGGGAGGTAGTTTGAAGTAACCGTAAATTGTGTTTTATAGTTTGGGAACCTTTCCCTGGGAGTGTAATAATTTTGTGTGGGGAGATGCGCTCGAGCTGCATCACTTTAGACCCCCGTGAAAACCCTTTTCATTATGGGTTGTTTCTCATTTTTCTATTAATAACATAAAAAGGCAATTATCGATCGATCTAAAAAAAGTAATTTATTTAAAATTTTCTATTTTAAGAATTTAAGAAATCATTGGGTGTTTATCATTCTAGAACCATGATTTTATAACCATATAATACGAGAGATTTGAATAGTCTTTCATCAAATATTTTTCTAATGAAAACATAAAAACTTGTTTCAGAAATATAAAATTCTTCATGTTCTAGAATAATTGGGGAGAGTGAAGGAATCCCCTACCTCATACTAGAAACCATTACTATATAAAACACAATAAATAAGGTAGATCTATCCTTTTCCCTTCCTCTATTCATCAATTAAAGAAACGACTCTTAAAATAATGATCACCTATAGATCTAGGAACAATAGTTTTGATATAGGTTTTTTCCATTAAAGAAGAAATACACCTATTTTTATAATGAGAAATGAGAAAACTATTCTCTATATCTAACACACCAATATCCACTGAAATAATCCATTAGATAGAAAGGAATCACCATAAATGACTAAATGTTTCATACAACTCCTAAAAACTTTAAATAGATAATGAATTAGTTTATTTGTGGAGTTCTTTGGTTTAAAATCCATTTTATTTATTTAATAATCACTTATTATGGTTATGTTGCACAGTTTGCCAAACTATGTTCCAACTGTGTCGGAACCACTGTATCAAAACTCCCAGCGAGCTTAGTTTTTCTACATGATTTGGAATACTGTGCACTAACCATGTGAAATGATATTATCCCTTGTCGAATGGTTAATAAGGTATCCAAATTGGTTCTAAGAGTCATGTTATAACCATGTTCCTCCATCTTGAATCTCTAAATATACTTCAAAATTACCAGGGGACTCCATAAAATTTACTATAACCATGAAACAACCATGAAACCACTCAAACACTCTTATAACATGTCACATACAAGAAATATTTTAAATGTATTTTTTTCATTTAATTTACATTCTTTCTTTTTTTGGGGGTTTCCCTAGGTTTTAGGGAGGAATAGATGAGTATTCATGAATTGGGCCAAACCGTGAGCCCAATTCTAGTTTAAAAAATAATTTTTTTTATCTTTTATAACGTTTACATTTTTCAACATTTTTCATCCATTCAAATTCTTAATTTACCTCCCCTAATCTATTAACACCACCAAGGTAATTTGTAGCTTTTAGAAATCCATAACCAGGGGTTATTTGGGTTTTTGTATAAGGGGTTGGGCCTGCTCGAAAGCTCAATTCCTGTTTTAAAAATAACATTTGAGTTTGTAATAACTTATTCAATATTTGGGATTTTTCGGTGATTCCAAGTCTCACTCAAGCCCAAGTAACCCAGTCGCGCGTCTGAGCTCTCTCCCACCCATTTGGAGCTCTGTAGAATCGCGATGTTGTTCCAATCTTCATAGGGTTCCTCAAATCTCCTAGATTTGAAGAGGTAAAGTATTTCTTTCATAACTCTCTCAATTCTCAATCTTTTTCCACCATTCCAGTTTCTAAATGAGATAATACATCTTGTTCGAAAGTACACTAAATTTGGGCTCTTTTAAATTTCAGCTACTAGAGTTTTGGAGTGATTACTTAAAGATACTTCAAGTAAATGAGCCCTTTTCTTTCCTCTTTCAAATTACTTTGGGTTTAACTCATTGTTATTAGGGTTTCTTTGGTTATAATTGAGTTTAATAATGTAAAAAAACTAGGATTTAGAACCTAGGGTTTAACTTTGGGATTTCTTGGCCAATTTTTGTGGTTTTAGGTTTGATCTAGTTCTCTCTTGGTGCGGCGGGGGTGCGATTTGATTTTCGCACGGAGATTCAAGGGGTTTTGTTAATTTGGTAGGTGATTTCATTGTGTGTGCAATTTTTGTGAATTAGCTTTCTGTTTTCATGGTACCCTAATGTTTATTTCACTTGAATGTTTCTATAAAAATTGGTTTTAGTTGCATTTATAATGCAAATGAATTTTAAGTTCCAATTTTTGGTGAAATTGAGGGTTTTCCATTCAAATCTTTTATTGGTTCATTTTGGGATTCCCCATAACAGAATTTTTGGTTTCATTAAAGGGTTTTGAACTGAAATTTTTCTTTAATAACTTTAAAGTGTTATCATAGTGTGAAAGGTGGATATCTTAAAGAGCTTTGTGTGAAAAAAATGTGATGTTTTGAGAGGTTGTTTTATTGGAAATAAAATTATTTTATTGTGTGTTTTAAATGGTATAAAATGTGTGTAGATAATGTACAATTTGTTTGTGACCAGTAGTGATATTTTATATGAAAAAGGATGTGTGTTGTTTGCTGAAATTGTCTGAGCATAAAAAGGGGAAGCCCAGGTACTTAGGTGGGGCGGATTTGTACTAGTACGACTAGTGGATCCGATGGATTTTGTCCCTGTTCCACTTAGCATCTGGATAACGACAAATCTAACTAAACTATTTGGATGATGACTGGGGACCACTAGGTTATGGGTATGTTCCCTACTAGTGGCTCGTGCACGAGAACTGATTTTTCTATGGTTACTCTACACCGAGGTACGAGGTACATAGAGCCCGAGACAACCTAGTGCTTAGGGGTGTTCCTAATTTTGATGCTCATAGGATTTTTGGTATTTACCCTTGTTGTGGGTTTTTTTGGAAGTACATTACAGTAGCTCACATGTCTATTTAATGTGCTAACATTCTGAAATTCTCGGATTGAAAACTGTTTTCATTTGAAAGTTGCATTTCTTTGAATTTTAACACTGTTTCACCTTGTGTATTAAAATTGCTTGTTTTATTCACATTGTATTGCATACTCTTTGGAATCAACTGGTGGTATCCTATTGAGCTTAGGCTCACACCCTACTTACACCCCTTGGGTGTAAGTAGACCTTCTTATGCTTGACTCAGGTAAAGGGAAGGCTAAGGGTGATGGCAGTTCGGGATGTTAGTCCCCATCGTTGGGGCGGAGTTGCGGGGACGGCTTGCGGGTGGTGATCCCCTTGTCATGTGGAGTCCATGGGGATGTCTTTATGTTGTCATTATTTGTATTTAGACCACTTGTAGTGTCTTCAAACATATGTATTCAGATCTGGTTTTGTTAAGAATTGTTTAGCATGAAAATTTCAGATTTTAATAATTGACTGTTTTTTATGATTTATGCTTTTATACTCGGGTAAATCATTCCCAAACCAGATTTGATTGATACCCGGGCACATGTTCCAGCCCGTGGGGATAGGGAACTCCCTTCGGGCCTTGCCACAGGCCGAGTTTGGTGCCGTTAATGGTGGCAACCAGATCCGGTTCGTGACAAAATGGTATCAGAGCAGGTTATTGTTTTTGGGTTATATTGTTATTTTGAGATGATTCGGGATAGACAGGAGCTAGGAATGTCGGGTCTCGGGGTATTGGTTGTGAGTAGGGTTCCTGGCCCACACCTCTCATGGCAGACTGTGAGTCACTAGAGGATGTTGGAATTTACTGATTGGCTTCACTTCCAGGTGAGACGTGATGGCTGCAGACCACATGTGGACATCAGGCAGATGTGGAGTAGTTGTTTCTTTTATTACAAGAATGTGTTTAGTTTGTTTATATTTGATGTATTTGATTACAATTTTCAGAATTGTGGTATTGACTATTGTTTTGTGATTGTTGCATTTTGTAGCAACATGCCTCCCCGGAAAGCTCCCACGCACCCACATGAGGAAGCTGGAGAGAGTTCTCCCACGTCGATTGATCAGAGGCTTGTGGAGGCTGTTGTACGGGCTATCCAAGATTTGGGACAGGGAAAATCTCATTCTCCTATTCCTGTTAGGGCAGAGGAGACAAGTCCTAGAAAAGATAAAGCACAAGAGTTTCTGAAAAACAAGCCTCCTGCCTTCCGAGGTAGCATAGAACGCCAGGAAGTAGAAGAATGGCTCGAGAAGATCGAGCGTATGTTTGAGTTCCTGGAAACACCCGAGGAGCTCAGGGTGAAGTGTTCCTCCTTCCTGTTGGAGTGTCCCAGTCGTAAATGGTGGGAGTCAGTGCTTTAGGCTGGGAAGAATGATCAGATGCGCTGGGGAGATTTCAAGGCTATCTTCAATGAACAGTATTGCCCTGAGGTGTTGGCTTATGCCAGGTCTAGAGAGTTCATGGAACTTGTTCAGGGGAATCTATCTATGATGGAGTATGCCAACCGTTTCGCTGAATTGGTTCGGTATGCTCCAGAAATTGTCTCTAATGAGCAAGTGAAGGCCCAGAGGTTTGAGAAAGGCTTGCGACCAGAGATATACTCCCAGGTGTTCTTGTTTAAGATGAGGACCTATGTTGAGGTTGTTGATCGGGCGTGCATGGTGGATATTGATAGGAAAGTCAGGGCTGGTTTCTATGGTTTAGTATCAGCAGTGGGTAGTGGCAGCTCCTCAGAGAAGAAAAGGAAGCGGGAGGATCATGTAAAGAAAGGAGGGGCCAGTTCAGGCCACTCTTCCAGGCAGTTTTCTTCTGCGGCTTCTGATGTGAGATCGGTCGTGTGCCACCAATGTGGGAGGCCTGGGCATATCCGACCAGCATGTCCTCTTCCTTCGAAGCCTTGTTACCAGTGTGGAGGTATAGGGAATCTGCAGTGCTTCTGCGGTGTGGCACGTCCACTCCCAAGTGGGGCAGGGTCAGTGTCTTCAAGAGGAGTGCCAGCACAGTCCGAGCCGTCGAGGACTGGGGGATCTCGATTTGGTGGTCATGGTGGTAGGGATGGATAATCTTCTGGGAAGATGCAGTTCAGGGCACAACCACATACTAGCGGTCATCCTCAGGCAGATACTGGACATCTCCATGCAGTGGATCAGTCACCAGCAGGATCAGAGGCGGGACCGTCGACAGTTCGAGGTACCGTTCTGATCGCATCTTCTATAGCTACTGCTCTTTTTGATACTGGTGCCTCTATTTCATTCATTTCTGGATATTTTGGGGACATTCTGAATTTGCCAACTGAGTTGATGTCTTTTGCGATTGAGTTGGTGACACCATTGGGAAAGAAGAAGGAGCAGGGCCTCAGGTGCCCCTCATGTGCACTTTTTGTGTCAGGTGTTTAGATGGAGTGGGACCTCTTTGTCTTAGATATGGACCTTTTTGATGTCATAATCTGGATGGATTGTCTAGTACACTTCCAGGCACACATCGATTGCTTCAGATGGCGTGTGAGTTTCACAGCACCTGATGGGAGTCGTCCGGTTATTCATGGAGAATGGGATCCACGATCAAGTCACGCGGGGCCTCCACTCCCAGAGTTGGGAAGTGTTATCTTCCAGTTATCTTCGATTGTTCTAGAGGATGGTCTTTCCCCTGAAGGTGCACTACCTCGTGTAGTTAATCTGTTTCCCGAGGTATTCCCTGATGATTTTTCTGGTTTTCCCCCAGAGCGGGATGTGGAGTTTTTGATTGATCTGGCGCCGGGAACACAACCGATATCTCTTCCCTCTTATCACATGGCCCCCACCGAGTTGAGGGAATTAAAGATACCGCTGGACGACTTAGAATCCACAGGATTCATTCGCTCGAGCGTCTCTCCTTGGGCCGCTCCCGTGTTGTCTGCAAAAAAGGCTGATGGATCCCTCCGGTTGTGCATTGACTACCGGAAGCTGAATAGGGTAACAATTAAAAAAAATACCCTTTTCCCAGAATAGATGATTTTTTTGATCAGTTGAAGGGGGAAAAGTGGTTCTCAAAGATAGACCTGCGTTCAGGGTATCATCAACTTAGGGTGAAGGATTCAGATATCCCTAAGACAGCCTTCCGAAGCAGGTACGACCACTTTGAGTATTTGGTCATGCCCTTCGGATTGACCAATGCTCCAGCGGTATTTATGGCACTTATGAATAGGGTGTTCCATCCGTATCTCGATTCCTTTGTTGTGGTGTTCGTGGATGACATTCTGGTATACTCTTGCTCTGAGGAGGAACACGAACATCACTTGAGGATCGTTTTGGGTACATTACGAGATCACCGCCTCTATGAAAAGTTGTTAAAGTGCACTTTCAGGATCAGAGAGGTGAGATTTCTGGGTCATGTGATCTCAGAGCATGGAGTTTCAGTGGACCCCGAGAAAATTAGTGTAGTCATGTCATGGGAGAAACCGAAGAATGTGTTCGAGATCAGAAGTTTTCTTGGCTTGGCCGGTTATTACAGGCGATTCATTCGGGATTTCTCTCGGCTTGATTCACCAATGACTTCCCTCACCCGGAAAGGGGTGAAGTTTGTATGGGGTCCAGAATGTCAGGCATCGTTCGAGGAGCTGAAGAGGCGGCTGACTACCACCCCCGTGCTGATTTTGCCAGAGGCTGGAAAGGGATATGTGGTCTATTGTGATGCTTCAGGTATGGGTCTTGGGTGTGTGCTTATGCAAGATGATCATGTGGTCGCGTATGGATCTCGCCAACTTCGACCACATGAAAATAACTACCCAAACCATGACTTGGAGTTGGCAGCGGTGATGCACGCTTTGAAGACTTGGTGTCACTACCTCTTTGGGGAGAAGTTTGTGGTATACTCTGATCACAAAAGCTTGGCTTATATCTTCTCGCAGAAGGACCTCAACTTGAGGCAACGTCGCTGGATCGAGTACTTGTAGGGGTTTGACTTTGACATTGTCTATACCCCAGGCAAGGGTAATGTAGTGGCCGACGTTTTGAGCAGAAGAGTTCCAGTGCAGGCTTTGAGGAAGTCTAGTGATGAGTGGGAATTGATGGGTCTCTTTTCTCAGATGTATGTGGAGACTAGGGAATACAGTGGAGGGGAATTCTTGGCAAGTGTCCAGTTGACTCCTTCTCTATTGGAGTTGATTCAGCAGGAACAGCCCAGTGATGATCTTTGTCAGCGGTCTAAGCAGTTCCTTCATGGTGGGGAGACATCCTCTGATTGGTCGTCGTCTCCCGAGGGCATCTTGTGCTTCAAGGTCCGTTCTGTAGTGCCATTATCTCTGCGGAAGGTGGTGATGCAAGATAGCCACCAGTCTCAGTGGGCTGTCCATCCGGGTGCCACTAAGATATATTATGATGTTCGTCGGCAGGTTTCATGTCCTGGTATGAGACGGGACATAGCAGACTTTGTTTTGAGATTCTACACATGTTAGCAGGTGAAGGCATAGCACCAAAGGCCATCCGGTTTTCTCCAACCACTACCCATTCCTACCTGGAAGTGGGAAGAGGTTGCCATGGACTTCATTGTTGGATTACCTCGTACACCTCGGGGTAAGAATGCTATTTGGGTGGTGATTGATCGTTTGACCAAATCAGCCCACTTCATTCTGAAAAAAGATACAACTAAAGTAGATGAGTTGGGCCATTTGTATCTTCAGGAAGTGGTGAGACTCCATGGTGTACCATCAGCTGTTGTCTCGGATAGAGACCCTTGCTTCACTTCTCGATTTTGGGAAGGCCTTCAGAAGTCCTTGGGGTCTCAGATTAAGATGAGAACGGCATACCACCCACAGACGGATGGTCAGACCGAGCGGGAAAATTAGATATTGGAGGACATGGTTCGTGCATGTGTCCTGGACTTTGGTGGTTCTTGGGATATCCATTTGGGACTGGTAGAGTTTGCTTATAATAATAGTTACCAATCCATGATTCGAATGGCCCCTTTTGAGGCACTCTATGGTCGGCCTTGTCGGTCCCCCTATGTTGGGCTGAGGTAGGAGAGACTTCACTGTTGGGGCCGAGCCTTGTGCAGGAGACTTATGAGAAGGTCAAGTTGATCAGGCAGTGCTTATTGACAGCTCAGAGTCATCATAAATCTTATGCTGACCGGAGGCGTCGAGACCTAGAGTTTTCTGTGGGTGACAGGGTATTCTTAAAAGTGGCCCCTCGTCTGGGCCATAATCGATTGGGGAAGCAAGGTAAGCTGACGCCACGGTATGTCGGACCCTTTGAGATCACCGAGCATATTGGTAAGGTGGAATAGAGGTTGGCCTTACCTTTTCATTTGACGTCTATCCATGATGTCTTCCACGTCTCTCAGTTGAAAAATTATAATCCGGATCCATCCCATGTGTTGAGTTGGGAAGAACTGGAGATAGAGCCTTACTTGTCTATCGTTGAGAGACCGATGAAAACAGTGGACTCCCAAGAGAAGATACTTCAAGGAAAGTCTATTCCTTTAGTCCGGGTTCTATGGTAGTATGGGAAAGATACACATGAGACATGGGAGCGAAAGTCATGGGTCGAGGAAGAGTACCCATTCTTGTTTTCCAACCAAGATTCGTGTTGACTTTCCGGGGCGGAAATTCCTTCATGGTGGGGAGAATTTTTACATACAAGACATATTTTAAAGGTATTTTTTTCATTTAATTTACATACTTTCTTTTTTGGGGGGTTTCCCTAGTTTTTAGAGAGGAATAGATGAGTATTCATGAATTGGGCCAAACCGTGAGCCCAATTCCAATTTAAAAAATAAATTTTTTATCTTTTATAACCTTTTCATTTTTCAACATTTTTCATCCATTAAAATTCATAATTTACCTCCCCTAAACTATTAACACCAAAAAGGTAATTTGGAGCTTTTAGAAATCCATAACCAGGGGTTATTTGGGTTTTTGTCTAAGGGGTTGGGCCTGCCCAAAAACCCAATTCCTGTTTTAAAAAGAAAATTTTATTTTGTTATAACTTATTCAATATTTGGGAGTTTTTGGTGATTCTAAGTCTCACTCAAGACCAAGTAACCCAGCCGCGCGTCTGAACTCTCTACCACCCATTTGGATCTCTGTAGAATCGTGATTTTGTGCCGATCTTCATAGGGTTCCTCAAATCACCCAGATTTGAATAGGTAAAGTATTTCTTTCATAACTCTCTCAATTCTCAATCGTTTTCCTCCATTCTAGTTCCTAAATGAGATAATACATCTTGTTCGAACGTACCCTAAATTTGGGCTCTTTTAAATTTCAGATACTGGAGTTTTGGAGTGATTACTTCAAGATACTTCAAGTAAATGAGCCCTTTTCTTTCCTCTTTCAAATTACTTTGGGTTTAACTCATTGTTCTTAGGGTTTCTTCGGTTATAATTGTGTTTACTAATGTCCCGAAACTAGTATTTCAAACCTAGGGTTTAACTTTGGGATTTCGTGGCCAATTTGTGTGGTTTTAGGTTTGATCTAGTTCTCTCTTGGTGCGGCGGGGGTGCGATTTGATTTTCGCACGGAGATTCAATGGGTTTTGTTAATTTGGTAGGTGATTTCATTGTGTGTGCAATTTTTGTGAATTAGATTGCTGTTTTCATGGTACCCTAATGTTTATTTCACTTTAATGTTTCTGTAAAAATTGGTTTTAGTTGCATTTATAATGCAAATGAATTTTAAGTTATAATTTTTGGTGAAATTGAGGGTTTTCCATTCAAATATTTTATTGGTTCATTTTGGGATGCCCCATAACTGAATTTTTGGTTTAATTAAAGGGTTTTGAACTGAAATTTTGTTTTAATAACTTAAAAGTGTTATCATAGTGTGAAAGGTGGATATCTTAAAGAGCTTTGGGTGAAAAACAATGTGATGTTTTGAGAGGTTTTTTTATTGGAAATAAAATTATTTTATTGTGTGTTTTAAATGGTATAAAATGTGTGTAGCTACTGTACAATTTGTTTGTGACCAGTAGTGATATTTTATATGAAAAAGGATGTGTGTTGTTTGCTGAAATTGTTTGAGCAGAAAAAGGGGATGCCCGGGTACTTAGGTGGGGTGGATTTGTACTAGTACGGCTAGTGGATCAGATGGGTTTTGTCCCTGTTCAACTTAGGATCTGGATAATGATAACTCTAACTGAACTATTTGGATGATGATTGGGGACCACTAGGTTATTGGTATGTTCCCTACTAGTGGCTCGTCCACGAGAATGGATTTTTCTATGGTTACTCTACACCGAGGTACGAGGTACATAGGGCCCGAAACAACCTAGTGCTTAGGGGTGTTCCTGATTTTGATGCTCATAGGATTTTTGGTATTTAACATTGTTGTGGGTTGTTTTTGGAAGTAAATTACAGTATCTCACATGTCTATTTAATGTGCTAACATTCTGAAATCCTCGGATTGAAAACTGTTTTCATTTGAAAGTTGCATTTCTTTGAATTTTAACACTGTTTCACCTTGTGTATTAAAATTGCTTGTTTTGTTCACATTGTATTGCATACTCTTTGGAATCAACTGGTGGAATCCTATTGGGATTAGGCTCAAACCGTAATTACACCCCTTGGGTGTAAGTAGACCTGCTTATGCTTGACTCAGGTAAAGGGAAGGCTAAGGGTGATGGAGGTTCGGGATGTTAGTCCCCATCGTTGGGGCGGAGTTGCGGGGACGGCTTGCGGGTGATGATCCCCTTGTCATGTGGAGTCCATGGGGAATTCTTTATGTTGTAATTATTTGGTTTTAGACCACTTTTAGTGTCTTTAAACATATGTATTAAGATATGGATTTGTTAAGAATTGTTTAGCATGAAAATTTTATATTTTAATAATTGATTGTTTTTTTATGATTTATGCTTTCATACTCGGGTAAATCATTCCCAAACCAGATTTGTTTGATACTCGGGAACTTGTGCCAGCCCGTGGGGATAGGGAACGACCTTCGGGCCGTGCCACAGGCCGGGTTTGGTGCCGTTAATGGTGGCGACCAGATCCGGTTCGTGACATAACATGCCAAACTCATCAAAACATTCAAAAAAAACAAGGCCAACCAAATCATAGATAAAAAACCCATAAAACAGAATCAAAAACCGTAAATCAGGGGTTATACATAGAGTAAAATTCATCTAATAGTAAACTTCAACCTGCTAGCTTGAAGGGAAAGAGCCTTTCATATGAATTTAGGAACTTCCTTGTTAATTTTTTGATAACATAGAATTTCTTATGGATTTAATCTATATAAATAGTTATGAAATTTTTATAAGAGAATGGAGAATAAAATTATCAACTTGATACTAACTAGAATTATTCATTAAAATATACCACCATTTCATAAATCCAATATATTAATCCTACTAATCATGGTGTCTTGGGGATTAAAACCATTTATTTTTCAGTGAATCTCTTACTGAAATCTTCATAAATAATATTCTCTAGAGAATAATTATCTCTACAAGATTCATGAAGTCCAAAATCATTGATATGTTATATAAATGGAACTTTTTCTTCCTCTATTCGTTTATATGTCATGGCCTGAGAAACACATTTCTCTCTTTTTTCTTTGAATTAAAAATGGTTTCAATTAATGTATCCCAAAATAAACTTTTGTTCCTTCAAATGGATCTTAACATTAATTCCTATTATTTATCATGCTACCAATATATTGTCTATACTACACATTGAATCATCTATGAATTTTTTATATCATCACATGTATTTCATTCCATAGGCCACATTTCTTAAGATACAATCTTTTAAAATTAAGAAAAAATTATTATGTTTTTAGATTCCTATAAGAATTGGGCGTCTTAATAAGAATCACTATAATAGATTTTTTTTAAGACACCTACATTATCACATATGTATTTATAGTTAAAAATTAATATTTTTGTTTATCCAAATATAAGGATTCTTATATGGGATTTTTTTATAAAATACTAAAAAAATGATAAAATTTTAATGGGTAACCTTTAAATTCCATCAAACTACCTTGTATTATATAATGACTTAGGAGCATCCCATTAAATTTTCTTGTAATGTGATTTTTATCAACCTATTCTGAACTTTATTGAAGAAAAATTTATATAAAGCAACAAGATTACAATAACCTCAATAGGCATAATGGTATACTTTATATACAACCATATAGATTCTAATTTATTTACATACTTCCAGATGCCAATAACCCCAACGTAACTCTAACTATCTCTTTAATATTTCATAATCTTTCCTTCATCGCATCTTGAAGAACAATAATTATATTAAATTTTAATGAAGTAATACTATATGTAGGGTTGTCCATTTTCGAATATATATAAATTTAAATCATGTATTGAAAAATAAAATTGTTCCAAAAAATAATATCCTTAATTAATTTCTTTTAATTTGGTCTTAAGACAATGATTCTATTAAAACATATCAACACAAGTATGTTAAGTGGAATCTACCTATTCATGGATGGATTAAGAGAAATATTGATGGATCCTACCATTTTTCTCCTTAGCCTTTTGGTTTTAGTGAAATTGTAATAAAAAATCATGGATTAATTAATGGTTATTCATATCATTTCATGGGAATCCATATTTACTTTGAGCTAGTACTATTATATGGAATAGATGTTGTGAGATACGTTGGGATGTTTAGATGAAAAAATCTCTAAATTGAGTGTAACTCACTAACTATTTCTATTCATGTTAACATTCATTCACCTAATGTTTCATGGAAAATATATATGATATTGAGAGATTTTCTGAGGTATATAGAGGACATGTATATTATGATCTCTCAAATCTGTAGTGAGTGTAATATGGTTATTAATGATCTTACTAATAATGTGGTAGGGGTTGGTTTTTAATTTTATTCATTCAAAATTTGGAATGACATTTTACATTTTCAAATTTATAATTTTATAGGAGATGTTTTAACTTTCCAGGTTATCCTTCCCAATACTAATGTCCTTTTTTTATATTAATAATAATTAGTAAGAGTGTGCTTTTGTGTCTCACCTCCTAGATCATCAATGATGATGATGGTGATGGTGATTATTATTATTATTATTATTATTATTATTATTATTATTATTATTATTATTATTATTCCACCCATCCCTCCATTCCATGATTATTATTATACCACCCACCTCTTGGGTGACAGTTAGGATTATGGAGTTTAGACATTTCTCATTTGGTTCATGCCATGGGGGGATTTTTTTGTGTTGTATTATACAATAATGGATGTAACTATGGTTGCAATCGAGGTATCCCCTTGGGGAGATTTAAGAAACATTTAGTTATGTAGTTTTTGATACGACTAGATAGTGACATAAGCAGTTATTTTTATTAGTGGATAGCCTTCAGGTAAAAAATTATAGGAATCTGGGATATTTGTTGGAATTTCATGCTTATGGTCCTTCATTCCATGATATGGGTTCCCCATTAACCATGTCAAATAAATTTGAACCATTAATTTAATTAAATGGTATTAACCACAGACCCTTTTGAATAATTTTTAATAGATGAGGACATAAAATTGTGGAACATAGGTGAAATCCCTGCTGATCATGTGTGTGATCATTTTTTGATCACTTCAAAGGACAAGAATCCAACTCCATTTTTATATCAGTTGGATTTTATATGTAATATGGATGTATTTAATCATTGTGAAATTTAGAAACTAATTATTAATGATAATTGGGTGGGCTTGTAAGTCATTGTCTTGCATTAGAATGTTTTTGATTTCCTTAAATCAACTGCTAGTTTATCCTTCTTAAACATTGGTGGCTCCCCTCAGGGGAGGGTTATAAATAAAGGATGTGTGGAATATTTCTCTAAAAATAAATAAGAAATCATTAATATATTGATACTTGGTAATTTTATTATTATTATAAGGGTTATTACCCCCAAGTAGAAATTATATATAAGTTCAATGATCTCTACAAAAGGGTCACAAGGATTTGGGTTTCAATGATTGGAAAATTACTATGATGGGTTGGGGTTACTGATTTATTTTAATCACCTATAATTTTTTAAAAATTAATTTATGGAGTTTTCAATTCAAACCACTAAGATAAAGCCACCTAAATATTTAGGAATGAGACTGGAATTGTGACCCCTTTTATGTTAGGAACATAGATGTCTATTTTATGATACACATCCTAAATATGAGTTGGTTGTATAGGAAACCCACAATTCTATTTGATATTTCTTCCCCAATTGGAATACCCATCAGAAATGATACAGAAACTAAAATCCCGAGTTTTGGACTCTGTTCTAGTGTGTTCGTTTTTGTTGGTATGGAAACCACACTTGTCAAGTAGGTATTTTCGAAAATAATTCAACATAACATCAACATGGAAATCCAAAATGAATGATGCACCAAATTTTTTAGTGATTGAAACTTCATTGGTCACTCATCCTTTGTATTTATAGGAGTAAAGGTTTGTATCTTATAAAATGTCTTGGGGACCAAATGGTAATATATTCCAAAGGAATCCGATTATGGTTGAGGAGAAGATAAAATTATATTAAACCTCTAATGAACCTAGAGAAATGAAGACCAATGAATGCAATCATGTTGGTAACAATCCCATCCCACTTGAGGGGTTGGACAATATAGGTTATGGAATGGTGATGGCTGATACTATAAAAATAGAGGGTATGCCACTAGGGATTCCTTTACTAGATAATAATACTAAGAAGGCCAACCTTATGAAGGAAATGAATAAAACCTTTATGAACACTCAATAAAAATACACATATTTTGAGGTCCCCTATGCACCAAGTGTTGTTGATATTATGACACTTGTAGTTGGACAACTAATGACTAACACTAGGGTTGACACCTTGAAATTTGGAAAGGTTGCAATACCTAATAAACCTTCCATAACTAAGAAAAATAACTAAAAAAATAACTATGAGAGAGAATACTCATACTTGTCGGATTATAAAATATTCTCTCCCATGATAGGGATGAAGAAACTTTCATCAAGGTTTTTTCAAAATAAATATACTAGAATGGATTTACATTAGATTTCACCTTTAGTAGTGAAGAAAATTGGAAACATGTTTAGCCTCCTTAGTAGAATATTTTGGGTATATGATTTATATGAATCTACCCATATTCAGGAGACTACTATCCTGGATGAAGTTGATGAATCTTAAATTCAATATAAAATTGACCACCACATATGTAATGGCCCGGACCCTCCTGGTCCATTACATTTAAAAATTCTAAGTGTTGGGGTGTCCTGGACACCATCAGTGAGTCAGGAGGATGTGGGTGTCAGTGGAAATGTTTCATAGTGGTGTCACTTATCAGTGCCACTGATTATACTCACCAATCAGTTCCACCCATCAGTCTCATAGGTTAGTTTCACTTATCAACATCACAGATCAGCTTCACTGATCAGCTTCATAGATCAGCTTCACTGATCTGCTTCACAGATCAGGTTCACATATCGGCTTCACTGATCGGCTTCACTGATCAAATTCAGAGATCATCTTCACATACCAGCTTCACATATCAACTCCAATGATCAGCTTCACATGATCAGCTTCACATATATACTCCACCGGTTTCTCCTATCGGTCTCAACGATTGGTGTCTCACCGATCGCTCTCAATGATCGGTTTCACCCATCAGTCTCACTGATCGGTGTCTCAATGATCGGTCTCACCGATTATTTTTATACATCAGTCTCACCAATTTTTTTCACCCATCGGTCTCACCAATTGTTTTCACCCATCGGTCTCACCGATCAGTTTCACCCATCAGTCTCATAGATCAGTTTCACCGCTCGGTCTCACCAATTATTTTCACCCATCAGTCTCACCGATCAGTTTCACCCATCGATATCACCAATCTATATCACCCATCAGTCCCACCAATTGATTTTACCCATTGGTCTCACCAATCGGTTTCACCAATCTATCTCACCGATTGGTGTCACCCATCTCTCTCCCCGATCGGTCTCACCGATCAGTTTAACCCATAAGTCTCACTGATCGACTTCACCCAATGGTATCACCGATCAGATTCACTTAATCAGTTTTACCTGACCAGTTTCACGGATTCGTTTCAACCGATCAGTTTCACTGATCCTTTTCAACCGATCAGTTTCACTGATTAGTTTCTCTCGATTAGTTTCACTAATTGGATTCATGGGATTAGCTTTACCCAATCAGCTTCACCTGATCAATTTCACAGATCTGCTTAACCTGATCAGTTTCACTAACCATCTTTATTGGATCAGCTGCACCCAATTAGCTTCCCCAGTTCTTCCCATAACACCACTTTTAAGTCTTTTATCCTTTTAAAATTATTCAATTCTATTTTATGGGCTATAAATGATATCTAAAATCCCCTATGAGTGGGGTGACCCTCAATGGACCTTTTTTACTCTCTTTAAATGAAATATTTTAATGCACAACCGTTATGGCCACCTCTCCATTGACAATTATTAAATAAAAATATATTCCATCACGTGTAACCATCCAACTTTGTTGTGAAACCACGATCCTCCATTAATGACGTTTAAGTTTTCATATCCCATAACTCGAGGATCTTGGTTTTTATCGCACGCGAATTTTCTTCTTCTTCTAGTATGGTATCTTTTCTTTACTTGGTGTGATTGGAGTCCCCCTTCCCAAGGATAGTGGTACGCCTGTTCTGGATCCTTTCCGGCCCACTCATGGATTCCCCAGAGTTCCTCCCTTACAAGTCGTGCATCCCTAGTTGTTGGCGTGAGGATAAAAACATCGATTGCTGATCATCTAGGTAGAGTTTTTTTCATTCATATCTTTTAACTGTGTATCATGCGTGGTGCTTATGATAATGTTCCTATGTTATGGATGAAACCATACTTTAACAATGATAATAAATGGTTTTTAAAGAATGAAGGGGTGGGTATGACGATGTTTATATACTCATTTACCTTTTATTATATGTTGTGAATTTTATGGGCTTATGTCCATTGAAAACCATGGCTATTAGTGGCCCTTTATTTTTCACTAATGAACCTCTCTTTTCTGAATATTTCTGTGATTGAATGGTTGTAACATGGAAACTGGTTAATCACATAAACTCGGTTGATTAAATGGACTCCCAATGAACAAGATTCCTTGTGTAATCACTCTGGTTAACCAAATGAAAAGAATAAACTTAATTAATGGTGTGATTAAATCATAGAACTCCCTTTCTATGTTTTGGGGATGTGTATGGTTGTTCTGTTTGGTGCCTTGTGGGGTGACATGTATGGGGATGGGATCCGGTGTTGTTGAGTTGTTGGTTGTGGAACTGAGGCTATATGGAGATGTATGTTGGGTCTTGGTTTTGTTCTAGTACTTTGAGGGATCACACAGATCCATTTTTTTGTTGTAACATTACAAGAGAACCGATTGTGAATTCTTAATTATTTATTGGCTATTTTTCCTTTATTATATTGTGGTTATTCTTGTTAGTTTCCCAGTAGTAAAGAATTATTTAAATGGAATCACCTACATATGATAACAAGAATGGGTTTAATGGATAATTGTTTTTTCAGGAATGAGTTGTGCTCTGGTTGTGGCTGTTGTGATTTTGTGTGAATGAATAGTAATGAGGGTGTTTGTGTATGGGATGGTTTTGGAACCCTTGGGTTGGGATGAGTGCTTGTTTACCTATAAGTATAAATTTAGTTTTGGGTTTCCTATTCTCACCCCACCCAAGTTGAGCACTTCATTCCAAACACCCCCATTTCATGCGGGAGGGTGTTTTTCCCAACACTCTTATTGGGTGCCAGGATATTAGCTCCTTTCTCCTCCCTCTCCCAAGTATCCCAAGACTCCTCAGGAAGTATTTTATGGCATGAGGTCCATTATAGCCAAATATTATTCGTGAAGGGTGTGTTTTGGTGGTTGGCCGATGTGTGTGCAGGAAGGTTATTTCTCAAGTGTCTTCGTGATGAGGCCCAAGTGTCTTCTAGTGTGGTAGTAGTTATTCTAGACTAGGTGTCAGTGGGCATGGTTACGTGTGGTTGTGGTGGACCAAGTTTCTGTGGGAAGCATACATGGTTTTGGTGGCCTATAAGGTTGTTGTTGAGGCCATAGTGTGACTGTAGCGAATATTGTGGGAGAGGTTTGATGTGTAGGTTGTCTGAAATAACCAATGGGAAAGTAGTGCAGGGTAACCAAATGTCGATGTTCTATTACTATTACTTTAACTGACTTTCATTATGTGGGGAGTGTTCCTTGGTGAGGCGGGGTGGATAGTTTTCCTCACTAGGTGTTTTG
Source organism: Viscum album (assembly GCA_963277665.1). Lineage (NCBI taxonomy): Eukaryota > Viridiplantae > Streptophyta > Magnoliopsida > Santalales > Viscaceae > Viscum > Viscum album. The sequence continues at coordinate 1,510,200,875 of OY728161.1, forward strand.
GTTATCTATATTTTTTCTCATGGGGCATTAGATTGTCTCCCTACTCTTTCATGAGAGATTTTGCTTTTCCTTAATTAGTATACCTGTATACTCACACTACGTATATGAAACTACTTTTGGGTTTCCAGGAGGACTTCGGGGACCATGCGGGACTGTATTAGCTCGGATGCTGGGAATGTTGACATTGTTGTTTTTCTTTTCATTTGGTACTTCCCTTTGGAGTCTTCTTGTACTTGGTTGCACTTTATTATTGGAACATGCATATAGGAATGGGTTGTTTTGGCTTTACTTTCACTTCCTTATTCGGTATTGATTGGGATTCACTATCTTATCTCTTGATCCTACTAAATAATAAAGGGTAATTCCTTCCATATGATGTGTGATTCTATACACTTGGTTCTAGTTTCCACTCTCAGGACTATTGAAGGTGAGTCTTGGGGGTCATTATCTCTCTTTCAACTTAAGGAAGGATGGTTTTGGTAATATGCTGTCCTTTCCCACATCTGTGTGAAGACGGGTCATGGATGATTTGTATCAGAGGATATGGTTGAGAGATAGGATGGATCTTGGGGTTAGGCATAGTGAAGATTGCATGGGATGGTAGGGAAATGGTGTTAGGCAATCTTGTTTCATGAAATAAGTCAGGGAAGACCGACTAGGACATGGTATATTAGGCCCCCCCTATGATCTGATGCAAGGACTGAGGACCTACTGAACGACCAAGTGAGGCTACACTAATTTCAGGATAGAGACCCTAAGAAAGGTACATGCATCATAATGAATTGTTTTCTTATGTGTTTTGGGAGTTCTAGGAATTTAAATAAATAAAAACTTTAAGAAAAATTTAAAATAATTCTTCTATAATACCCGGGCTTAGGAATTATTTATTTACCTTGCAGCTACGGAACTTAAATGATGACCACAGGTAGTGCGGGTGATCGAGGCCCATGAGGCTGATTTGGATGATTAGAAGAGGGATGATCGAGAGGAGTAGGATGACCAGTGATAGAGGACACTTCATGCCTTTCAGTGGAAGACCCTCAGGAAGTATGAGGGCAACATCTCAAACATGAAGACAAATAGCTATCTTGAGGAGAAGGTCATAAATTTTAGCTTGATATGAGCTCTAATGGAGTATTGTGTTCCTCTAGATGTAAGCCAGATGTGGGGAGTGGCACATCAGTGTTGGACTCTCTATCTTGGGGAGAAGAGGGAGGCTGATGTTTCGTGGACTGACTTTGAGAGGGAATTCCGAGCGAATTCCTCTCTTCCACAATGAAGGAAGAAAAAAGGCTGTAGCTACTCTCCCTATACCAGGGGAACATGTTAGTGAGAAAATTTGGGATCAGTTTTAAGGATCTACTTCATTTTTCTTTGGACCTTTTTATGGAGGAGGAGTATCGGGAGAGATGTTTAGAGTAGTCACTCTGACCTTCTCTTCAGTATGTTGTTACTACCTTCACCCTACCGATGTACTTAGAGGTACAAAAGAAGACTAAAGTGGTGGAAAGGATGCACACACTGGGAGGTGTTCCATGAGAGGGGATCTAGTTAGGCTTGTCTAAGGGGAAGGCTGTCAGTAGAAGGCCTCTAGCATCCGGGCCTTCTAGATTTCGACACATGGGGAGCATGCCCAAGTAGTTACAGTTTAGATCTCTCATTCCTCACCCTTTCCTTGCGGGCTCAGGACTGAGGTGCTTCATCTGTGGCAGCCATGGTCACCTTTGGTTTCAGTTCCTAGACTGAGTGTAGTACAGTGGGGATGTGAAGGTTCAGCTCCCACCTCAGTAGTAGCATTTTCTTGCCATGCCCTTTTAGTAGCAGCAGTAGCAGGGGCAATGAGATTCCTCTCCTCCGAGAGAAGACATTTCAAGAGGAGGATAACCCTAGGGTGCTCTTCAAGGTCCTTGATCAGGGTGTGGTTGAGGAGGTGGCCAAAATATTTGGGATAGAGGATCTGGGTGTGGGAAGTTGCACACCGTACAGAAAACATTTCCGTAGGGTCTAAAGGCGTTCAAGGTACGATCAACTTATTTAGCACTCTTGCCCACGCCTTCTTTGATTGAGGAGCTTCACACTCCTTTGTTACAACTGGTCTACCCCATTCCATGGGCATAGAAATAGAGAGAGTATCCATTCCCCTGGCGTTGAGTACACCAGTTGGGGGTCATACCAGCATGTTTTATGTTTTTTGAGGATGTGGACTAATTTTGGGGCCACATCAGTCTAGTGGGGATCTCCTTCTGTTGCAAATGTAGCCATATGATGTCATCCAAGGTATCAACTGACTATTTTATGTGCATGCTGTTATCGACTACTTATGGATAATAGTCATGTTCTCCGATGAGGATGTCCAACATGTGTATTTTTTTGGCGAATGGAGTTGTTAGGTGGGGAGATGACATGTGGAGACTATTTTTTCTAAGTTGGACAAGATTTCAGCAGAATCAATGGATGTTGAGATGATGGATGTTCCAGGAGTTGTTAGAGAGTTCCTGGATGTTTTTCCTAAGGAGGTTGGAATTCTACCCCCTCAACATAATGTTGAGTTCAGGATAGATGTACAACCCGATGCCCGTCCGATTTCGATGGCTCAATATCGGATGACACATTCTTGGGTTGCGGGAGTTGTAGATAATGATTTAGGAGATTATGAATAAGTGTTTTTTCTGAATCAGTGTGTTTCCATGGGGTACTCCGGTCATGTTCATAAAAATTGCAGATAGTGGTCTCAGGCTATGTATAGACTACAGAAGGCAGAATCTGGTAATGGTGAAGAACCATTACCATCTCATGAGGATAGGCGATCTTTTTGACCAGCTGAGGGGATCATGTTAGTTCTCTAAGATCGATATGTGGTTTGGGTATCACCTGTTAAGGGTAAAGGATAGTGATATCCAAAAGATTGAATTTAGTTGTAAGTTTTTGAACATTGAGTTTGCAGTCAGGTTGTTTGGTGTCACAAACATACTTGTTGTGTTCATGGGGATCATGTACTTTGTTTTCCACGTGTTTTAGGACCGGTTCTTCATTGTGTTCATCGATGACATTTTGATCTACTCCTGATTAGAGGAGGAACATACTAAGAACATTAGGATGGTTTGGGAGATCCTTCGACATCACCAGCTCTATGGGAAATTTCCCAAGTGCATGTTCTTGAGAAAAGAAGTGCATTTTCTTGGACACTTGGTGTCTCAACAAGGGGTAGTGGTTGATCCTTCAATGCTTGAAGCAATTATTTCTTGGGAAGCACCCAAGAATTTGATGGAGGGTCTTAGTTTTCTAGGTTTGGAAGACTATTATTGGAGGTTCATACTCGACTTCCCTCGAGTTGCAGCTCCTTTGACTGCTTTGACTAGAAAGGACCTAGCCTTCGTGTGGAGTGAGCAGTGTCAGGCAGCTTTCAGCTATCTGAAGGAGTGGTTGGTCAGCACTCCAGTACTCAGGTTTCCAAAGGAAGGGGTGTTGTTTGAGGTGTTTTGTGATTCTTTTGGACTTGGCCTAGGGTGTGTACGAATGCGTTAGTGGGGAGTGATCTCTTGTGGGTCTAGGCAGTTACGTCCTCAAGAGTGTAACTATTCCACTGATGAACTAGATAATTCAACAATAGTGTTTGAGTTGAATTTGGGGCGGCATTACCTTATTGGGGATCACATTGTGGTCTTCACAGATCACAAGGGTTTGAGGCATATCTTTACCCAGTGGGACATGAACTTGCAACAACAAAGGTGGGTGTATTTTCTTCAGGACTACAACTTTGAGATCTCTTACACTGAAGGTAAGGGGAACTTTGTGGCTGATGCCTTGAGCAGAAATTCATAGAGGGAAGTTGTTCAAGAATTTGTGGATGTTTGGATGGTAATGGAGTAGTTGGTTACCTTACACCTGGATACATGGGTGGATGGTGGTAGAGATTTTCTATTTTAGATAATAGTGTAGTCCTCTCTATTATAGCTGGTGGAGGAGTCTCAGTGGAGATACATAGAGAGTGAAGTGATGCACGATCAGGTTGACCAAGGAAATGATTCAAAAGGGTAGCTGGAGGATGGTCAGAATCCGATGCTTTTGTGAGGGAGGTGGTTTTTCTCAGAGATGATGCACGAGGGAGTTCTCCATGAGTTCCGTAACTCACTCATAGTAGTACACCCAAGAGTTTACAAGATGTACCATGGTCTAAGGGAACATTTTTGGTGGCCCAGGGTGAAATGGGTAGTGGCGGAGTTTGTGGCAAGGTTCCTGGAGTGTTAGCAGGTGAAGGTAGAACACCGTATCTTGGAGGTTTGTTACATTATTTAGATATCCTCGAGTGGAAGTGGGATGATATGTTGATGGATTTTGTCATAGGACTACCCAAGGATCAAGGAGTCTATGATGCTATCTGGGTAGTAGTAGACCGACTGAAAAAATTAGCTCTCTTCCTGGTGATGAAGGAGTTGAGTTTGGTGGATAACTTAGCACAGAGATACATGGATGAGTTGGTGAAATTTCATGGAGTTCCGAGGTCTATAGTCTCAAATAGGGATGCACAGTTTACCTCAAGAGTCTAGAGGGGATTGCAACAATCTTTTGGCACCCAACTACACCTTATCACTACTTTCCACCCCTAGACAGATGGGAAGATAGATCAGACCATACATACATTAGAGAATGTGCTATGCACATGTGTTTTGGACTTTGGGGGATTATGGGAATGAAATTTTCCCTTAGTAGAGTTTTCCTACAATAATATATATAACTCTACTATCGGCAAGACACCATTTGAAGCCTTGCATAGGAGGTCGTGTTGTTCACATGGGTACTGTACCGAGGTTGGGGAGGTAAGAGTTCTTGGACTAGAGGTAGTACAGAGCACAAAAGAGAAGGTTTAGATTGTGCGTGAGAGGATGAAGGCAGCCCATGATTGGCAGAAGTCGTATGAAAATCATAGAAGGAGGCCCATGGAGTTCGATGTTGGAGACCATGTGTTTTTGAAGGTTTCCCCTCGATGTGGGCAGAAAAGGTTCAACAAGGGGATAAATATCTCTCCTAAGTTCATTGGCCTTTTTAAGGGTTGTGGAGAGTCGGTGAGGTGACATATAGGCTGGCTTTTCCACCTCGATTTAAAATAAACCATGAAGTTTTCCACGTCTCCTATCTTCGTTGATATCTACATGATGACTCCCATGTCATTGAATGGGGAGAGTTGGATATAGGGGACACCACTATATTCGTGGAGTGACCAGTGAAGATAAAGGACCGAAAGGAGAAAGATCATAGTGGATGAAACATCCCATTGGTTCACGTGTTATGGAAGCACGATGGCCTTGAGGAGAGTACTTAGGAGTGATAAGCTCAAATGTGCACCCAATACCCAGATCTGTTTTGAGTATGTGTTCCGAGCCTTCCTTGAAGTTCTTGTTTTTGTGACATGCTATGATGTAATGCTGACCTTGTCGGTTTATGAGATGATTTGTTTCCTTACCGTGTGAATGTTTATGAAATGTCCCAATATGTAGGGAAGGGAGAAACAAATTCCAAATCAAGACACATCAGCGTAAATGTGATTAAACCTGTGTGGGTGATTCAGTGCCACCCAAAGTGGATAATATCTTTACATGGAGAAAATAACTCCTTGATCCATGTGTTAGGACAATGTGATCTGTGGGATTCGTATGGCTATTTGGGTTGGGTTTTCCCCGAGGTGTATCTTCTGGAGTGGTTGTTCAGGTTACTGTGGTATTCTAGAGGATGAGAATTATTTGAGAGGTTTTTGATGTAATGGCCCGGACCCTCATGGTCCATTAACTTGCCAAATTATATGTATTGGGGTGTCCTGGACACCATCAGTGAGTCAGGAGGATGTAGGTGTCAATGGAAACATGTCACCATGGTGTCACCTATCAGTGCCCCAGATTAGGCTCACCAATCAGTTCCATCAATCAGTTTCATAGATTATCTTCAAGGATCAGGTTTACTGATAAACTTCACAGATCAGCTTCACATATCAGCTTCACAGATCTGATTCAATGATTAGATTCACTAATTAGCTTCACAAATAATCTTCACATAACATCTTCACATATCAGCTTCACTGATCAACTTCATGTGATCAGCTTCATAGATCATCCCCTCCAGTTTCACCCATAGGTATCACTGATTGGTGTCTCACTGATCGGTCTCACCGATTTTATTCACCCATCCATCTCACCGATCAGTGTCACTCTTCGGTTTCACCCATCGGTCTCACTGATTGGTCTCATCGATTGGTGTCACCCATCGGTCTCACCAATCATTTTCACCCAATCATTTTTACCTGATCGGTTTAACTGATCTATTTCACCAGATTCGTTTCATTAATCAGCTTCACCTGATCAGTTTCACTGATCGGATTCACATGATCACCTTCACCCAATCAGTTTCACCGATCCTCTTCACCCGATCTGTTTCATTGAACATCTTCACAGGATCAGCTTCACCCGATCAGCTCCACTGATCGGTTTAACCGATCGGTCTCACCAATCGACCACAGATGGGTGTTGGGGTTTCCTTCCCTAGTTTTTCTGTCATGCCAAGTTTATGTATTTTAATGTTTTGATGTTGTTCAAGGATGTTTTTAAATCCCATAAATTATATCTAAAATCTCCTAAGAGTGGGGTGACCCTCAATAGACCTATTTTCCTCTCTTTAAATTAAATAATTTAACACACACCTATTATTTCCTCCTCTCCAATGAGAATTATGAAATAACAATTTATTCCATCGTGTGTAACTGTCCAACTGTGTGGTTAAACCATGATCTTCCTTTAATACCATTAAAGTTTTCATATCCTGTAACTATAGGATCTCACTTTTTATCGCACGAGAGTTCATTCTTCTTTTTTGTCCTGTCTCTTTTCTCTCCTTGGTGAATTTGGTGTCCCCCCTCCCTAGGATATGGTTCCCCAATGATGGATCCTTTCTTTCTCCCTCTTGGAGTCCCTCAAGTTCCTCCCATGCAAGTTGTGCATACCCAATTGTGAGCATGAGGAGAAAAAATTCGATCATTGATCATCCAGGTTTGGGTTTTTTTTCATTTTTCTCTCTTTACTATGTATCATGTTGGGTGGGTATGATAATATTATTATGGGGATGGATGAAAACAAACCTTAACGAAGATAATAAATGGTTTTCAAATAATTAAGGGGTGTGTCTGATGATGTTTCATTACTCTTTTACTTTTTCTTATATGTTTTTAATTTTATGGGATTATGTACACTAAAAATTGGGGCCATTGGTGGTTCTTTATTGCACACTAAAGAACCTATATTTTTGGAATATTTCTGTGATTGTATGGCTGTAACATGAAAACAAGTTAATCACGTAAAATTGGCTGATTAAAGGGATTCCCAATGAACAATAATCCTTGTGCGATCACTCTATTTATCTAAACGGAATAATGAAACTTAATGTATGGTGTGATTAATTATGAGAACTCCCTTGCTCTGTTCTATTGATTTATATGGTTGTTATGTTTGGCCCCTAGTGGGGTGATGCGAATGGGGATGGGATCCCCTATTGTTGAGTTGTTGGTTGTAGACTTGATGTTGTGTGGGGAAATATGTTGGGGCTTGGTTTTGTTCGAATACTTCAAGGGATCTCACAAATCCCTTTTGTTGTTGAAAATTTATAAGAGAACCGGGTGTGAATTCTTAATTACTGCTTGGCTGTTTTTATTTCCTTGGACTATGGCTATGCATGTTATTTTCCTGGTAGGGAATAATTATTTAAATGAAATCATGTGAATATGATAGCATAAATTGGTTTAATAGGGAATTGTTTTCCAAGAATATGTTGTGCTCTGGTTGTGGTTGTAGTTCTTTTGTATGAATGAATAGTAATGAGGGTGTTTGTGTATGGGATGGTTTTGGAACCCTTAGGTTGGGATGAGTTCTTTTTTACCTATATGTATATATTTATTTTTCTTTTTATTATTCTCACCCCATCCACATTGAGAAATTTATGCCGAACACCACCATTTCTTGGGGGAGGGTGTTTTTCCCAACAATCTTATATGATGGCTAGATATTAGCTCCTTTATTATCCCTCTTCCAAGTATCCCATGAATCTTCAGGTAGGCTGTTATGGCCTAAGTTCTATTATAGACCAAGCCTTTTTAGCCATGGTGTGTTGTGGTGGATGGCCCAGGTGTGTGCAGGCAGGTTGTTTCCCAATTGTCTATGGGATGAGGCCCACGTGTCTTCGGGTGTGGCAGTAGTTGTTCTAGACCAGGTGTCTTCAAGAGTGGTTATGTGTGGTTATGGTTTCCCAAGTGTATGTGGGCAAGATACATGGGTTTAGTGGCCCATAAGGTTGTTGTTGGGGCAGTAGTGGGACTGTAGTGAAAATGGTGGGGGCTGTATGATGCATAGGATGTCTTAACTTACTAGTGGGGAAGCAGTGAAGGGTACCCAAATGTTGATGTGCTATTACTATTACTTTAACTGACTTATGTTATTACAGGGGTGTTCCTTGGTGAGGTTGAGTGGATAGTTTTCCTCGCTAGGTGTTTTGGTTATCTCTATTTTTCTCATGGGTCATTAGATTGTCTCCCCACATGTGCATGAGAGATTTTGGTTTTTCCCTACTGAGTATACCTATATACTCACCCAACGTATATAAAACCACTTTCAGGTTTCCTAGAGGACTTCAGGGACCATGAAAGACCATATTAGCTCAGACACCAGGACTGTTGACATTGCTGTTTTTCTTTTCTTTTGTTACTTCCCTTTAGAGTTTTCTTGTAGTTTGTAGCTCTTTATTATTAGAACATGCATATAGGATTGTACTGTTTTGGATTTAATTTTACTTCCTTTTTTGGTGTTGTTTGGGATTTAATATCTTATCTCTCGATCCTACTAAATAAAAAGGGAAATGCCTTCCATATTACATGTGATTCTATACCCTTGGTGCTAGTCACCACTCCATTGCCAATTTATGGTGGGTCTTGGGGGTCATTATCTCTCCTTGAATGTGAGGAAGGATGGTTTTGGAAATTTGTTGTCCCTTCCCTCATCTTGGTGAAGGTGGTTCATGAAAATAGAAATAGATTGAATCCTAAAAAAGGTGAATAATGTTAATAGTGAAGGATGTTACCCATCATAAGAAATAGAATAGAAGAATTTTCCCCAGATAAGGGAAAATGAATCTAAAATAAATTTAATATTATATTTTTGAACTATTAAGGACCTAATAATAAACCCACTTCCATAGACCAAGGACCTTTGTTTGACACCATCAAACCACTAGTGGTTGGAATTTTTAAACACATGATGAAGATTGAAAACTGTTAGGCCTTTAATTGGGAATCCCTTGGATATTTATTTAAATCTAATAATCTCTGTGATAGTGTTATGGAAACCCTATGGGTTATTGGAAATACAAGTTTTAATTTTCTTTAATACATTGAAATATTTCTCCATGTCTTTTTATTAGTTGTCATTATGGAAATAGATTTTGTTCTCACTTTATATATGCACACATCCCATATATAAAGAGAAGGAAATTAAAGAGGTAATTGAAGAATATTTTTAATTAATTGAACCCAATTTGATACTTTTTAGTGAAATTAATACTTTTTTAAGTCATAATGTCAATTTTGGATATAGCTTTACTAATATTGGATTAGAAAAATTCTCTTCCTATATTTATTTCTATAATTTATTTCAAGTCTATATCACTGGTGAAAATGATACATATAATGGATAAAGACTAAATTCTATTTAGCCCAATAAACATAAAATATTATAATACAACATTGATGAAAATAGACCATCAATTGTGTTTTCTAGCATCTCTCATCCATGATTCAATTCTGACAACAAACAAATAATCGTTCATGTTCACGTGAATGATCTAAGGTCATATCCTTTTATGTTTAAATTTAATTGTGCATTAATTACTATTTCAAAATGTTGATAAATTTTTATTGAAGGCTAGTAGGAAGAGTGCCTTGGTATCCATATCAAAATATTAATGTTAAATCTTAAAAAACCAAATCACAGTTATGGTAATGAAACAAATATTACTTCACCTTATTGAATGATAATATCAATAGAGACGAATGAGATCTTTCATGATAATAAATTAATAATTAGTAGAATAATGTTCCTTCTCAGTAAGATATCTAGTTCCACTCTATCCTTGATATCCTTCCTTTAATCAAAAAAATATTGTTCAAAAATTAATATAATGTAAAATGGAATCATGATGGTCATAAAAACCTCAAGTTCGTTCAGTATTTTCATAAAGAGAAAATGGTTACGAAATAAATCAGTGATTCTCATATTGATGTGTTAATTTTTATATCTGGAATTTATATTTCCAATATTTTCATTGAATAAATTCATAGTATCTACAGTAATTCAAGGAATTAATGGTTCCCCATTTAATTGATTGTAATTATTACTATACTGAAGATCCACATAATTGATTATTAATGATAGTCCTTGTTGAGACAAAGTGTTTTATTTGTTATCAATTAGTCTATAAGTGAAGTCAAGATGCTTATATAATTTTTAGGGATTAATTTAATTACCTTGGATTCCAATCTTCATAAATCCTTCTTGAAAATGTGATGATTGTTGTACTGATCTTCAACGAAACTAAAGACAATTATTGATGTGTGGAGGAATATTGTATACAACATTAAAGAAGTTTTAAAAACATAGAAGTACTTATTGTCATGAAACAATGTTTTGAATATTCTATGGAGTGAGTTTTAGAAGGTTTTTTATTTTAATAAAATGAAATCTTGAAGAAAAAAGTAGCCGCATAAGGGTACCTACATATACGTATAGTTAATTCATTACCTATGTGAGGGTACATACAAACTGTGTATGGCTAAAAATTCTTAGATAAGGTTAAATAATATGCCACATAATTGTACAAGCTACTATGAAATGTTACAAACCCACTAAATAATGGTCAACTACCACTCACGTAATGGTACTCCCTGACATGGGCATGGGTAGATCAACTCGAGTAAGGGTAGAACACTAGTGCACTTCCCATGTAAAGGCTCACCCAGACTTGTGTTATGATAAGTCTCTCAATAAACATTCTACATAATGGTCATGGGAATCCTATATAAGGGTAATGGATGATACATAATGGTACTTTCATAAGGCTAATGATGCTTTTTAAGGGAAATAGGTTGTGTAAGTGCACCTATATAAATGTAATGAGATTATAGTGAGGGCTACATAAATGCAATTCATTACCTATTTAAGAATACATTGGGGCTATATAGTGGTATTTGGGAGATGCATATGGTTCAAAACAAATATTAGTTATATAATAGTTATAAGATAATCAATAACGAAAATTAATTCCATGATCAAATCCATTGACCTATAGAGATTAGGGTGAGTCAACATCACACATTTCGTTTGTTATTCAGGCATCTTATAGAAGTTCATAAAATATAATCAATTTTAAAATCACCTATAATAAAGACAAACCATCAAATGAAGTAGAAACATGATATGTTCATGAGAAATCTTGAGGTAAATGCATAGGAGAATGTTTGTCGAATTCTATAATAATAAGGCTATATGATGAAATGTGAATCAATGGGTATTCAAGAATGAAGATACCACATGAAGAAACAGGTTCTCCTGAATATTTTAAGCATTATAAATGTAAGGTAGGAAAATTTAAAATCTTGGTTTGTGGGAGAATTTTGCATGAGAATTAATACATCTTCATTATACCAGGTATAGATTCATTAAAGAGACCACGTGATGATGTAGGTATTTAAATTTGGATCAAATATAGTTTATTTATATAGTTTTAATAGGATATGAGCCATAATATTTATTTATCATCATGAATAATGATGAAAACCTGATTCATTTATGTATTTAAAATTATGTTCACCCTACCTAGCATGGTTCCATGCAATGTAAACAAATAAGGAAAAAATAAAACATTTAGGTATTACGAATGTTTAGGATGATTTATAATACCCAAAACATAGTCAAGTATTCAATATGGGGAAATATAATACCCAAAACCTTGTAGGTATTCATATTTAAAATGAGTTGATATAGTATCCAAAACCTCGAGGGTATTCATATATAATTGGAAAAAAATAAATTTTTTATTTACAACACATTTAAGTCATTGAATATATGATTTATCACATGGACAATAATTTGTTTCATCTGGATAAATGTTTGTATAATGGTAATGAATAATTAGTGAAGAAAATTGTGAGAGATCTTGCATACATTATGCAAGAGAATTTTGATAAGTATGATACATCCAATATTGAGGAAAAGAAGAAGAAGAACTTAATCTAGGATTCCCATTAATAAGACATACCTACATATATTAATATTTATAGAATCAGATCATTATTGATTTGAAAAGAGTTTCTAGGACAAAAGACTAGTTGCCTGTAGCTATTAAGGACCATCAAAAATTGTACATGAGAAAATCTAATCTTATAGGTTCATGGAGGAATAATTTCATACATAATTTTTCTGATACTTTTATTTGTATAATAACCATAATTGAGTGATTATGTATTTCAGAAGTTTCTAAATGTAGGAGAAGTCATAGTGGGATTTTGTATTGATCACTTATATTTTTCAGATCATTGTGACATATAGTGGACTCTAGGGTTGGAGAACTATGGGAATAATTTTTTTAATAGACTTTACCTAAATGTGACAACCTTTATATATTTAAGAATCTATAACTGGCGGGGGGGGGGGGATAACATGTTTCAGTAAAGCATAGGCTTTTATGTCAAACCTTGTAAATATTGTATGCTTCTCTCTCTATTATTACAGTTGCAGATGAAGTGATATTGAGAGATAATCTTGAGTGGATTATGAACCTTATCATCTCTAAAAAGATAATTTAAAAGTATTTTTTTTAAATAAGTGAACCAATGATTCACCCCCACACCTCTCAGTGGCACCTAATTGGTCCTTAAAATCTACAATTTTTATTAGAGAAAGTTTCCCTCTAATGATCCAAGAATCTTTATTAATGGAAACTGATAAGGATTTTAATGAGAACATATACATTATTTCAAGAAAAATATAAATGGAAAATTTAATAAAGAATACACTAGAGATGAAACCGGTCTCCTTTTTTATGAGAATGAGAACAATAAAAAGTCATCCCATTAGTTGAATTCCCAATTAATGGAAAAATGTGAACCTAATTTTATCTCTAATTATAACCCTTGCACGGAAAAAGGATGTGAAATTTTGGACACTCTTATAGATAAAAAGGAAATTTGTTTTTGGTGATGAGGCCAATTTATATTCCAAGGGACAGTCATGAAATAATAAAGAATACTAGTATAAAATTAGTTAGGAATTTGATAGTTCAATTTTAAATGATTTTACTTGGAATTTTTTTAGAAGATAATAAGTGGCCTTGAATCGTAACACAAATAAATTGGGACCCAAGATAAAGGATTATTGTGTTATTATGGAAGAGATTTTCCAATAGTTTTTAAATGAAATGGTCATGTAGAGGTATTTTAAGGGTAACATCAAATCTCTCACAACGCAAATTAAATAATGTAGAAAATCAGGTATCAATACACCATTAAATTTTAATGCAATGACTACTCAGTTAAAAGAGGAATACATAAAAATAAGAGACCTTAAAGAGTGGATGAACACTTCTAAATAGAAGATGAAGATCTATCCAAAATCTATCTCAACTTGAGACACATAAATAAAATATAGATAGGAAATTTTGATGTAAAGAGTTATTACATGAATAATCTATAATTTTAGTTCCCCAAAATTTGAAACCACCAATATAATTTTATTGAGAAACCACAACAACTATCTCAGAAGAAAATAATAAAAACAAGGATGAAAAAACAAGAGGTTGTTCTAGATATTAAGATGGTGTAAAAAAATATGAAGTTGATTCCACTATGTAAAATGTAATCCAAAGGAAAGAAAGATGACTCCGAATATTAGGAAAAAACTGACAAGAAGCCAAAGAAATAAGAAACGATTCTAGTCAATGGAACTATTGAGGTTGAAAATGGATTGTGTGAAAGGAAAGTGAAAATTATTAGTACCCATCCACCATGAAACCACAACCCTTAACCCCTCTTCCTTGGGAATTATTTGTAATGAATTGATTCCCAATAACATTACATAAGATTCTAGTTACCAAGGTGTTGCAAAACCCCTAACCTCAAATGATTTGAATGTTGTTTTAAATAGAAACATTGCAACCAAAATTAGATTACTAGAGGAAAAGGGTTGCTAAATCCCTCCATTCTAAAATCATTTAAAACCCCTCTAAATAATTTATAATATTTGATAACAGTCCACTAGTAAGGAATGCTCAATTACATAATGCTTTCACTATAAATTTTGTTTGGACTTATAAATATTTCATCCTATTAATGATTCTAGCCTCTTTCCCACTAATGTGACCCCTAGGATAAAGGAATAATAATGAATCAGTGATCATACTTCCACTTCTAAACAGTCTCACACAATCAAGGACACAATTATAAATGATTCGGAACCTAGTTTCTATGGTGGACCCTGCCAAATAAGATTTTATACTGATTGAGACCCCTTCACAAAATGAACCTTATCCTCCCATATTTTTATAGGTTTTGAAAATAAAAGGAATTAATGAAAATGGGGGATAAACAATGATTTCTAATGTGAACCATGTGTCATGGGGTAGAATATGGGTTGATACCCCTTATCCTAAACAAGATGACACCACATATGATGTGTTTGGAAATAGATCATATCAAGATGAGAAAAAAATATCCTTTATCACTACTACAAAACGGGCCAAGGCCAGTGCCACCCTCTATCAGCGCCAACGAAAATGCACTGATAAAGGGGGGTACCTTTATCAGCACTAAAAAAAGAGCTGACAAAGGTACCCCCTTTAACATTACTTTTTTTAGCTCTGTTAAAGGGTACCCCTTTATCTGCGCTTTTTTAGTAGCACTGATAAAGGGGGGTCTTTATCAGCACTTTTTTTAAAAGTGCTGATAAAGGGTCTAATTCCAAAAAAATAATTAAAAAAATATATTAATATTTAAATATATTGATATAAATATAATATATATTTTTTAAATATAATTTTAAATATATTTTAGATAAGTATAAATATACAGTTACACATAATATATATGATATTTATTAAAAATGGATTATAAAATAATTAAAAAAATATTTTTAATTAATAATTTTCTAATTATTATAGAGTTATAGTCATTTAATAACAATTTTAAGACTAAAAAAATTAAAAAAAATTAAAAAAAGATCCAAAATATGTTGAAAACGCAACTCGAACTTCAAATGGCCATAACATTTTATCCAGGTGTCCGTTTGAGCTCTACCATATATCAAATCGAAACCTGTGATGAGATCTACACCGTTGTGACCACAGAAACTTGGTCAAGGTTTTTTCGAGGCCAAAAAAGGCCCTGAAGGCCTCCCAAACCGAGTTTTTAGTCGGGATACCCTGATTTTTTAACATTTTGTGGATTTTCAGCCTCATTTAAGGGGGTATTATTGCCTTTTCTTTGGTGGGGACTGAATTTATTCCAAGGTATTACATTCATATTTATATTATGTCTTTGAGTTTTTTTATAATGTACTGCTATTTATATTCAAATATATAACAATATATACATATTTTTTATATATTCAAACATAAATATTTAATTTTAAATATAAATAATAAAATATATATACATATAAAATATATTAGCTTTTTCTAAATAAAAACTAATATCCATTTTATTTCAAACAAAAATATATGAATATTTATATACCTATATATTAATCTAGCTATATATATATATATTAATATAACTAAATATATATATTAACATAACTATAAATATATATATTAATATCACTATAAATATATATATATATTAATATAACTATATATATTAATATAACTATATATATATTAATATAAATATATATTACTATATGAATAAATATAACCATATATATATATATAAATAGAGATTTCATGAAATGGAAAACAAATCAAAATAGAGGAGTGGTAAGGGATTAGGTGCGCAAGGGGGAGGTCTCAAGTTCAAAACCTGATGGAGGAAGGGGTGCATGCGCATGGGGGAATATGGGAGCTACTGTTGATAATGGGTGGGGGATAGTGCTGATAAAGGGTAGAGGGGGGTGCGTGGGGGTGCTGGAGGTGCTGGAAGGCACTGATAAAGGGGGGGGGGGGGGGCTCATTCACTGTAAAAAGACCCCTGAGATTGCCTAGATTTTTTTAATTTTTTTTAAATTTTTTAACTTTTATCAGCACTAAAAAAAGCGCTGATAAAAGGGTTCTTTTATCAGCGCAGATACAGGACTATTTTATCAGCGCTTCATTTTAACACTGAAAAAATGTCCCTTTTATCAGCGCTTTTATTTAGCGCTGATAAAAGGGGTCTTTCTCAACGCTTTTTGGAGCGCTAATAAAGTGGACCCCTATCGATGCTAGCTTTAACAATGCTTTTCTAGTGCTGTTAAAGGCCATTTTTATCTCTGATAAAAGGGGTATGTTTAGTAATTTATCTAGGTCCCCCTATTATATATTTCAGGAGAAGAGCATATGAATGCACTCCCTCTGAAGCAGTTCATTCCAAAAAACTATTTTAGCCCTCTCAATGGAAAATTTCGGGTGGATGATATTGAAAAAATAAAAACTCACGAATCAAGCCAGGTTATAAACAGAATTCTTAAATACATTAATAAAATATTAGGGGACACAACACCTAATTGAAAGATAAATAAAGGAAAAATAAAATGGATTAAAGCCAATATGAAGATGGCTCAATATGGAGGACCTCTAATAAGAGGAAAATCCCTTCACGAATGAGGATATTATATTGAACTTTTCATGGGATTTGGAACTATAACATGGTCACAACCCTTATTCAATAACTTGTGACCCATAAACTATTTTTAATTGGGATTTCTAAGCCAATGTTATTGTTCAACAACATCAAATCCTTCAAATAGACCTCTCTTGGATGTAATTTTATCTCTTAGAATATATGTGACATTGACATGGATCATATATGGGAACCCAAACATGATATTATAAATATTATTGAATGTTTAAAAAGTGAAAAAAAATTGATATATATTTTCCATACATTTCCAATGTTTTCCTATATTATTGGTTTATTCTTCCACATATTATATAAAAATAAGGGAGCATTGGAGGGAGGAAAAAATGACATCTAATGTTGTAATCCAAAAATGTATTCTTATAGGGGACATGAATTCTATCATGGGACCAGATGAGAAAATGGGAACCAATTCCAACATTATTTCTTCCCACGAGTTCTCCTCTTTAATATATTAATGAATCTTTTATGAAGTTCCAATTTGTGGGGGAGATTTCATAGGGAATAGATTTATGGTACACTATAGGCTGAACTGCAAAATTGACATATGTTTTGTTCAAATGGATGATATAAGTGTTTCCATTGTATTTTATTGTTTTAACAACCCCAAAATTCCCTAATATAAGAATACTATTATTTTTTATCTTCATATACATCTCACAAGGATAACCCCTATTCCATTTAAATTTAATAATTGATTTCTTCTAACTCCTGGGTGTAGGGAGATTATCGTGGAGGCCTCAAAGATAGAATACTTATGCGGACCTTTAAAAACAATTTCTGTAGTCTCAAAAGTGAAAAAATATTACTAAAATATTTTAGCAAAAAATAGTTTACTAAGATTAATGAGGATATAATGGTTGATGAAAATGATAATTCTTGCTGCCAAATCATAAATTAGAACAAAAAGTCTCTCTCTAGAGAGGAAATTCCATCCATCTCTAGGATTGATTAACTTTTAACACACAAGAAAAGGTATGAAGAAAATATTCTAAATGTTAAATGGATAAAGAGTGTAATAGGAATTCAAAAAATTTCATCTTATACATGGAGAGAAACGGGTAAGAAGAGGAGATAATTCCATTATCTTTAATGGATGCATTCTCACATCTGAAAATGATTTAGCAATGTTGTTGTAAATAATTCTTAAAACCTATACTCTAAAGATTGATATGATAACGACCACGTGATTATTGAAAACATTCCAGTATGAATTGAGGACTATCAAAATAGAACCCTCACCATTGATCCCTGTAATGAGTAAGTAAAAAAGATCATTTCTACCCAAACATTGATAGTTCCCATAGACCATATGAGCTCACCAACATGTTCTCTATTTTCAACCAATATATCTTGTGGTAAGAAATGAAATATTTTATCAGAGTGTTTTTTAATAAAATCTATATGATTTACAGAATTGACTCTAGCCTCATTGACCTTATCCCCAATAAATTAGGCTCCATTGTAATTAAAAACTTCTTCCAAATTATATTTGAAATACAATACCTAAACTCACTAGAAAAGACATTATGACTAGGTTTGGGGATATAATTAGCGACATTATCTTTCCAAATCAATTTGGATTTGTATTGGGAATGACTATTCTAAATTTTTTGTTCATTGCCTTAGAAAGTATCAATTTAGTGAAGACGATAGTGAATTATGGAAATTTTTTAATAAAAATTAAAAGCTAAAAGGGTTTAACACTATGATGTGATGTTTAATTTTTTATAACCTTAAGAATAATAGTTTCTCCAATAATTTTTTTGAATTATCAACTGCATCCTCATCACTGTAAGAATATCCATTCTCATCAATGTATCCTAGAGTGGATAATTTAAATGCATTAGGGGAGTTAGAAAAGGTGACCCACTCTTAGGCCTTCTCATTTATATTACTGAAGATTATATTAGGAGATGATTCAATGAGATGACTCAATATGGACATTACACAATCATAAAGGTGGGTTGGGATTTTTAAAATTCCTCACATCTTCTGTATGTTGATTATATTCTTCTATTTGGTAAGGCCTTAAAAAATATTTTCTTCAATCAAAGTTACTTTTAATCATTATGAAGAAATAATAGGTCTTTCCATTTTTTTAGAAAATTCCCATAATTTTCTATAGAGATGGAATTCTCATTACTAGGAAGAATATAAATTGTAGAGCTCATGGAGTTAAAATATGAACACTATACCTTTCATTTATCATGGTGTTCCCCATTTTTTGGGAAAAATAAAAAGTATATACCTTGAAAAAACTTATTCTAACATCATTAGTCAGCTGGCCTATTGGAAAGGAAAATTTATATCATAAGTTGTAATAATTTCATTTTTCAAAATAGTGATCTCCTCCATATTATTATATTCATTCTCTTTAGATAAATAGCCAAGGGTATTCTCAAAAATCTACAAAACATGATTAGAAATTTCATTAACAATGTTTCATTCTACGATAAGAAGCGTATATATATTTCTTGGAAAGGGTTTATAAATCCAATTGACATGGGGGTGGGGGGTAGGCTTAAAGGATATCAATATCTTGAATAATTATATTCTTGGAAAATTTTCTTAGAATATTATTACATACTATGAATATTTTACTAATTTATTAGTAAATAGGTTGACTTAAATTATGATCAATGAATATTATCATTACATTTCCTTATATATATGGAATACACTTACAAGGTATTTCAATGATATTATGATAAACTCCAAATAGATTGTATGTAAAAAAATCCAACCCAAAATGCATGATTACACCTAGGATTGATAGGCCACTTGAAGACATCATGGCTGTTCCACCAACCCTAAAAAATATGTATATTTATGAATTCATTCATAGAAGTAATAATGTGAACATGTTAATTCTATATATTTTCTTCCCAAATTGGTAAAATATTTTTTTCTTAAAATATATATTCTTATATGGAAACCAAATAAAGATGGACTCTTCAATACAAAGCAATACTACACACCAAAATATGATGGTACAATTACTAAAACTTCATGGATGATAAACTCAAAAAACCCTTAGCCCAACAATATGAATGGATTCTTATCTAGAGAATCTGGAGGGACCACATGCCTACTACTGATTGGCTATAAGGGGATAGAATTTAGTTTTCCTTAGTAGGTCATTTATGTATGTAGAATTCTAAAAACTCCCAACATATTTTCATTAGATTATTGTTTGTGGCTAGATTTTATGATTATCTATAGGAAATATTTAGAGCTACAACTTGTACAAATTAATAAGTGAAAAATATCATTTAGTCTATCACTACTACACCCATGAGTGAACATGTTCATAACCTATATCAATAATTCACTATATCTACAATCTGTTACATATAGAAATATTGTAACGAGATATATTTTTTACATTTAGAATCTATCTATTCATGTTGGAATGATTACCATACACAACGGTCTCTTCATGGAATCCAGGATAGAAACAGGTGAGATGGAAAATTACATCCCGGATATAAATATTCAAAGGTTATTGGGTGTTAATGAAAGATCTAAAAAAACAATGGTGTCCAAATCTATTTGATGGATTCCCACAATTCCCTTATAGATATAGGATAATGTTTATGGTGCTTCCTCTAGCATATCAGGATCATATGGTTGTGGGGGTGTCTTTCAGACACATCAAGGATTCATCATATAGTGCTTCTACCTTTACATGGGGATTGGAATATAATATGAAGATAAATTATTGGACTTGGTTAATGCTATAGAATATTTTGTACATCATGAATTGAATTATATTTGGTTTTAATTGGAATTTAAATTTGTTTTTGAATCCCTGAGTCCTCAATCATGAATTTCCCCATGAAAGTGCTCCCTCTGTGAATCGACTGTCTTCAGGTCACTAGTCATCTCAACATTATTGTATCACATGTATACATGGAATATAATCATGTTATGGATGGCCTATCAAAAAATCATGGAAATGTGCTAAATTTTGTCTTTTTGGATACAATATTTTTGTACATCCTTTATTGATGTGGATATGCGGGGTGAAATTCACTCCCTCCTTTTTAAAATCCCTTATAACACCTGAACTACCAATTTATTATTTTCTCTATTAATTTTTTTATAAGGTTTCCCTGATCTTGAAACTTTAATATTAAAGGCAGAAATAAGAAATGAAGAGTGGCCTAGATTTATAGGAATCTCTCATTTTAAGAGTCACTTATTAGAAATACAATTTTTTCTCTTTATTCTCTATTATTTTATGTGTTTTGAGATAACATTTAGGGAATTGAAGGAGAATTTTGTGTATTTTTCTTATGAAAACATGTAGATATTTCCTTTCATAGATTCTCATGACTACCATGATATGAAAAAGAGGAGTGAATCCCTTAAGGGGGATCAATATATTTAAAAGAGGCTGCTAATTTATATTTATATGAATATTTAATTTTCTAGATATCCTGCTAATATTGGAGTTTGTGTAATTCCAGTGAAACTCTAATCCCACATTATTAATAATATTAATCATGTATATTAAGGGTTAATTATAGTTTGATGAAAATATGGAACAACGAGGGAGTTATTAATGGCACCCAAACTTTTGTGATGTATTTGATGAAGTGTGCATATGTTTTTTATATAATTTCTATATATGTTTATTAAAGACCCAAAAATAAGGTCTGATAAATTATGATAATTATTAGACATGCATGGTAATTTATTGAAAAATTAGATAACCTTTATTATATCACTCTTATTTTCTAAATTAAGTGATCTCTCATAGATTTAGAGTTAATTTACTAAAGGATATTTGTTAATAGAACCATGTGATATCATCCTTCTCTCAAAATTGTTCAATAAACAATATTTTAAGGGATACGATTTTTTTTTAAAAATAATGTTATATAAGAATATCCCACTTATCCTTTTCATTTTATTGTCAATAAGGGATAGAAAATATTTGGAACACATATTGACTTTTATAATGTGTAGGGATGTTGACATAAAATAAAAATGGTGAGGTTTTTGAGACTAAATATTTCATTCGTTTTCAATGAGTCAGTATGTGAAGTGATGATACATGGAGAGTTATTATGGATTCATTTAATGGAATTGGATGCCATACATGAGAAATTATCCATGAAAAAGATTTTTTATGCTGGTCTTAATTGAAACTAAAGGAAAGTGTTAATGGATAAAGGAATGTTATCAATATAATTTCATAAGGTAGAATTCTATGAACCTATTTATTTTCAGAAAGAAATGTTTTAAAAAATGATTTTCGTGAGTTTTAGATGGTTCTAATTTGGATAGAGCGAAATATTAAAGAAATATAAAGCTCTGTAAGGGTACCTAAAACTATATAAAGGCAAATAATTACATGAATAAGTTAATAGGTAGCTCGTGTAAGTGTACAAATGCTTGTGTAAGGGTACACATGTTTCTGTAAGTGTATATAGTCATCCACATAATAGTAAAGGCCACTACATAATGGTACAAACCCACTTCATATGGGTAAAATTACACTCATGTAAAGGTACTCCATACCAGTAGGTTGTATATATATGTGAAGACATCTTGTTCAATACCCACATAACGGTACACCCGGACTCACACAAGTGTAAGACGCTCTATACACAAGCTTTTTAATGCTCATAGAGAACCCATATAAGGGTAATGGTGGATGCATAAGTGTACCTACGTAAGGGTGATGAGGTTGCCTGAGGGTTACATGGTTTTGTAACAGTATATATGTAAAGATAATCAATTTTTTTTGAACTATTCAAAATGTTATGTCGTTACCTATGTAAGGGTACAATAATTCTATGTAAATGAACATCAGAGATTAATAAGGGTAAACTAAATATCAGTTATGTAAGATTTATGAGCTACTGAATAAAGAATGTATCTTTCATAATCAAATCAATCAACCTCCTAAGATCAAGATGAGTCTAAATCATTTGATTCATATGATATTCACCAATATTACATACTTGAATAGAATTACCTAAGTCATGAATTATCCCATAAAAAAGCAAAACATTTGATTTAATATAAACATGTTTAATTTATGAGTAATATTGAGATAAATTTCCTAGATAAGGGACAGGGAATAATATAATAATGATGTCTCATGATGAAATTATAATCCAATGGTATTTCTGAATTAAGATTCCATGTGAAAAAATAGGTTATCTTAAATCTTTTGATCATTATAAATGAAAGGTATTAAAATAAAAAATCCTGAGTTGTGTGGATATTTTACATGAGAATTAATGCATTATCATTCTATCGAGTACCTTTGCATGTAAGAAACCATGTGATGATAAATGTATTTAAATTATGGTCCAATAATGTTTTTTTACATTGAATTAACTAAATATGAGTCATGGAATTTTTTTATCCTTGTGAACAATAAAAATAACCCGACTCCTTCAGTCAATTAAAATAAAGTCCACACTACTAAGCATGATGGCATGTTGTGGGAAAAAATAATGAAAACCTGAAACCTTAGGCTATTTTTAATGATCTCCATTAATAGTCATAATACCCAAAGAGTAATTGGTTATTCAATATGATGAAATATAACACCCAAAAACTTACGAGTATTCAAATTTAAAAGGAAGAAATATAATACCCAACACCCTTCGTGTATTCATATTTAATTGAAATAATTAAATATGTTATTTATAAAACATTTAAATTAGGGAATAAACGAGACATCACATGAACAATAATTGTTTTTCATGTGGATAAATGTGTATTTGCAGGTGATGAAAAATTGGGGTAGAAAATTGTAAGATATATTCCATATTCTATGAAAGATGATTTTTAGATGTTCGATATATCATGTGTACCACCCTGATATTTTAATGAGAAATATTTTTTTAAAAAATTTGGTTTCTTTGATGTCTTACGTTACACGCAACACCTGATTAACTTGCATTACATGAAACAATGAGTGTCTATAAAACATAATTTTATTATTGTAATTATTTAAATAATAAAATTATAACCTAGATATTAGAATAGTGGGTTTGAACAAGATTATATGGATTATGAAAGTATGGTTTACAAATGTAAAACCATTTTAAAATTAAAACGAAATATTTTTTTATCCAAAACTATTTAAATGCTCACAGGTGTGTTTTATACCAATAAAATTTAAAATATTGATTTTTGTTTTATATTAATGATATATATATACATAATATTTAGTATAATGATTAAAATTCATCCTATGTTTTTTATATACATGATATTAAAATAAATCTATTTTTATGCTTAAAATGTATTTTTTTCAATAATTAGTTTTTACAGTTTTTGGTGGTGAAATTATTCTAAATCTCGTTTTGACCTGTTTATAAATTAAATTCTAAAAAAATAAACATCTTCTTTTAATGTGGAATATAAATATATACTTTGGTTGAATTTTTTGTATTTTTCTTATAATTTTCTCAATTTGATGAATAGTGAAAAACACTAAATTTTAAATGAAAATAGCTTTTTTATCTAAATAATTTATAGTCCTAAATTATATTATTGATTGGTTTTAAAGTATAATTTGATAAGTTTTTCATTAGTTAATCCAATTTAGGTCACTATAATCAATTTTATATTGAATTTATATATAAGTACCTAGTAAACCCTTAACATTCTCACATTTTTAAAACTCTCTTTCTTACCCCATCTATGGGATTAATTTGAAATTAATTTTATCCAATTTTTGTGTTATGAATTTTGAAAAATAAATTTCATATTGGTAATCAAAATTACTAAATTTAGTAAATAGGTCCCATATATTCTTGGACAATATGAATTGCAAACTCAGTAATGTTATTACCACATGTAAGGGTAAATCTGGTAATTAAGGTAAAATAATATTTTTTTTAAATTTCCCTAAAAAATTACCAAATTTTATTAGAATAAGTTAATTTGACTCTTAACACATAATTTTTATAGTTGAACTATTTATTTGACAATTTTCAATGAAAATTACATAGATATTAGTAAAACTAATGAGGGTGTAAAATTTAACTTTGACTTTTAACAAGTATAATATTATTTAAATGGTGCTAAATAGAAGAAAATATAGACTATATATATTATCATTAAATATAAAATATTTATCTAAATCATGGATATTAATTTTTAAATTTTAGTGAATAAATAATAATCATAAATAATTACATAATGATGATGTAGTAATTATTCATTTAATGAAACAATCGATTAAATGATATTATAAATATTAAAATATATATAATATTAATTAATTAATGTGTTAAAATAATTTTATATATTATTATGTTATATTCTGGGTGCATTATATTATTTTTCTGAATATATCTTTTTTTTTTCTTGAGTTTTTAATGAAATAATTAAGGAATATTGTCAAAATTGACACTGATGGTATTTTTAAAAAATAATATATTATTAAATTATTTAGAAATCATAAAAATATTAAATAAGGACAAATTCGATGAGATATGGAATAAAATATAATAAATTTCCCATTTATAGACCAATTTACACTTTAAAAGTAAAAATCACATCCTTTTTATATTAAAAAAGTTATTACCATAATTAAAATTAAAATAGGTTAAATAAGAGTTAATCAAATTAATAAGGTTTAAAATAATGAAGAAACTTATCTAAAATCTATTAGTTTGTGACATTACAACCTTATATTATCTTATATTTTAATCCATGTACTTTTATAGGTATTTTTATTGATAATTAATATATTATAAATTAATATTTTGAAAAATTCCAAAAGTGCCCCTCCTATCTCTTATTAAAGAGAACCTCTTCTCTTTTCATCAAACTTAAAAACATATTTTGTTCAAATAAAATCTACCAAAAAATTACTCCCAATTTCTATCCCTTAATCCCATAATCCTTCTTTTGAGAATAAATCTAATCATGGAAGTGTTTTGTAGAAAATAAAAATAAGATACACGAAGAAGAGGGAACGTTCATCAATAAAAGTTTTTGTTTTATTTTTTCCTCACACAACTAAAATTATTTTTATTTCTTTTTTTTATAAATAAAGATTTTTTATTTAGTGATCAATGATATTTTATTTTACTTTATTGCCTATAAATTCACACACTTCCATAAAATGGGATACGCAATAATTGTTCCTGAGAGGTCTTGTGGGAATATAATATTGTCATTTATGTGTAGGTCGGACTAATGTCTCCCGAAGAGATTTGATTTGTTCATGATTTACATGGAATGTATTAAAGATTATTTTAATAAACATATTTCATATATATATATATATTTCATAAAAATTCTTCTTTAAATATATAATGTTCTTTAATTTCATTTTATATGTTAATAAAATGAATATAACGTTCATGCGTACGTATGACCTACCGTCTCCATGAAAGGTGTATTTTTTTCTACCTCCAACTTTTATAAATCACCATAAATAAATATATACTGAATATATATATGATATTTATTTCATGGTTTTCATTATTAATATGATGAAATAATGATATATATTAGAGGACCATGAATAACAAGTCAAGAATTGTACGGAAAACAAAGAGGTAACTTTAACATAAATTTGTTAATAAACATATAATATAAAGTCATAAGTAAATCATACATGGTATTATATATATGAATATGGTTCAATGTAAGATGTATGATAAACTTATACAACTTTACATGAATTTTAATGTGTACGAAGGAATCCAAGACATATGGTAAGAGGATTATTATCACAATTTCCACTCATTGGGTTAAATTTATTTTTCATTGACTATGTAATCCTATGATTATGTATGAAATGAATTTTTGATTTTATTATGTTTTATTTTAACATGTTTTATGTGGATTTAAAGAAAATACACATAAGTTATCCCTTTTATTAATTCTCACTTCAATGATATGATATTTGTAAGAGTTAATTTCACAATCACATTATTATTCTTGGTGGTTTATGTTTAAGTATCCACTAGGAAATACTCATTTTCCATTTCCATGTTTTCTAAATATGATTTCAAAAAGGATTTTATTATTATTCTATGAACATTTATATTCATTTTTACCCATGTTTTAATTTTTACAAAATAGTTTTAAAAGAATATTTTCTCTGTTTCATAAATAAGGAACATTATGTCTTTTCCCACAGAAATACAAAAGGATTGTTTTTAAATTATAAGACAAGAGAGGATTTTACAACCATAATTACTCCATAATCATTTTAAACATACTTTATATTCTTACAAGGTTCTTTTTAAAGAAAATTATTTCCTTAAAAATTGTGTGACTCTTTAAAATTATGATTTCATAAAGGAAATGATATTTTTATACGGAATTATTTCAAGTGATATATGGAAAATTATTTTTTATTATAAAATTACTTTTGTTGGTATTAATTGTGATTTACTAGGGACATGACCAAAATATACCACTATTATTATTTTATTAAATGGTTTATGTTTATTTGGAATGATATTTATGAAACCTATTTAATTTTTATGAGTTATGATATGATGAAGTGACTATGAAACTCATTTCTTTACATGGGTTCTGATGTGATGAATGATTTATGATCATGTGGCACACATATGTATAGTTTTAATTATGTGATGGGTGAGACCTATATCTCCATCCAATTAATTTTGTAATGATAAATATTCTAGGAGGTCAAATGGTGCATGGGAAGATATCCTAATCCCACAATAATTGGGTACACATGAGGTCATCCTATTAATACAACAAGAGGGTACACGAGAGGTCAACGTAAGCCGGAAACAAGAGATTACATCGGAGGTCCGTATAAGACCACAATAAGAGTGTAGATGGGAGGTTATCCTAATCCCAAAAATATAACGTATATGAGAGGTCATCCCAAGCCCAAAGTAAGTACATCAGTGATTAGACCATGCCTAATATACTATGAATGTCATGGTAGGTATCATTGAAATAAAAATTTATAATCTTATTTTTATGCCACAAAATCGATGTCGTATGCCATTATTATTCACCATGTCTCATGTTCTTTTATTATTTTATGATTCATGTCTTATGAACTTCAAATATTTAATTCCATGATTCATTATTATGATCTTTGATATACAGGGAAATATTTTCAAATGTTATGCCTTATTTTCATACCCTTATGCTTAGTTTTTGATTACGTATCTTCCATGTTTACTATTCATAATAATCTAAGCTCACCCTTTCATATGTTTTCGTTCCCTAGGTTATAAAGTAAGATTTTATGTAGGATTATTAAATGAGAGTATCTTTATGGGATATTTTGAATATCATTCACCAAATTAGAAGAATGTATTCCACATTTCCAAAAGAAATAAACTATTACGAACCCTAGAGTATGCTTGTGTAATATAGTTAACATTCATCTAAAAATATTCAAAATCAATGTTTGAAATCATAGGTCATTATAGTTGGTATTAGAGAAAAATATTTAGTCAATCTTTGGAAAATAGATCATGAAAACCTTAGCCAGACACCAAATAATAAGTCTAAGTAACAGTTATAATCATATAGTTTTGTTAAAAATCATAAATATATTAGGATTAGTCCTAAGGTTTTATAGAGAGAAATTTTAAAATAAATTTCCCGTTATTATGTGTTTTTAACATTACTATTAGTATTTCTCACACTATAATTTATGGTTTTAGTCAATGTATAGTACCTGCAAGAATCATGTTAATATTGAATGTGATGGATGATGAAATTATAGTCCTCCTAAGGGATAAAGTGTTATGGGAGTAGGAATGAAACATTTTGGTGTTATGATTAGACAAATTTATAAAGATGTGAATCATGTTGAACATCCAAACGAGCAATGGATGTAACAATTTTCTGTTGAGTCCTTCATGAGGAAAATCCCACTTTTTTTTGAGGTTCCAATGATCCAATAGTTTACGAGAAATGGATTAGTACCAATGAATAGATATATTATATTATTTATTTTTTGGAGCATGAAAAATTCATTTTAGCTATTTATAATTTGGAAGGAGAAGACTATTAGTGGTGGAATATTATTACGAACATGAGGGAATATAAATAAATCGAATCTATGGTATTGGAAGAGTTTAAAGTGATATTTCTCAAAAAGTAATTCCCCCATATTATATGAAAAAAGATGGAGAAGTAATTTCATAAGATAAAGAAGAAGTATAATGAATATATTGGTTCCTATAAAGCTAATTTTACAAGAATTTAATGTTATAATTTTGGGTTAATCATTATCCCTAAAAAAAATCATTTGATTCTTTGGTGGCCTAAAACCCAGTATATGAAAGGGCTTAGTTATATGAGGCTTTAGTAGATAACAAGAAAGAATTCGATGTGCACTAAAGGTAGAAATGAAAATTGGGTGTTCCCACAATTCATCTAGTTTTTATTATAAAACAAAATCAATTATCATGAAAAAATAAATGGTGGAAATAAATTTCAGGTATATGTATGCCATAAATGTGGGAAGAAGCACTAAGGTGAATGACTCAAAGGCACAAGAGGGTTTTATAAGTGTGTAAAAGAAGGTCATCGATTGTCGGACTACCAAATTGATGGGTAGAAGGTAGTTAATTATGTGAATACTAAGAAATATCCACAAAAATACACCTCCCACACTTCAGTTTTTCAATTTAATTTTGAGAATTATTCCAACAAGAGATATAATCTTTGGACTACTATGGATGATAATCCAGAAAACTATAAGGAAAATGAAAAGGGGATATATTATGATATCACAATGGATTTAGTGAACCATGATAATCAGGGAATACTTATATTCTTCTCCTTAGTTTTTAATTTTATGTTTGAATTTGTTTGAATGAACCATATAATAATATTGTTGTTTATCCATTAGTTAAATTTCATGTGATCATCTAATTAGATTCTAGAATAATTAAATCACATATTCTATTAGTATAAGGATGAACCAAATATTCCCAGGAAATTTTCTTTTTATAATAAAAGATATTATATAAGGAATGAAGAAGCATGCGTGTATTAAATATGGTTTTATAGAATGCATGCTGAAGGTAATAAAATTCTTTGAATGTTGAAATGAATAGATAGATTATGATATTTGGGGGATTAATGTTATGTTTTTTTTGAGAAATTTATTAACCTTTTTTATAAATTTTGAATGTTAAAAGGGTTATAATGTTAACAATTTATGAAAAGGTTTATGTTGACCTCAGAATGAGGTTTTAGAGAATAATTTTTTACTTAACAATAAAATGATTTACGT
Source organism: Viscum album (assembly GCA_963277665.1). Lineage (NCBI taxonomy): Eukaryota > Viridiplantae > Streptophyta > Magnoliopsida > Santalales > Viscaceae > Viscum > Viscum album. The sequence continues at coordinate 1,510,231,024 of OY728161.1, forward strand.
GTATTCAATAACCAATGCCAATTTTTTTTATAACCAGAAATACAAGGAATGACTTGTCATCCTATTATAGATTATATGATCCACATGTTCTTAAGGTTTTACAATACCAATGCCATTTCTTGGAGTATGAAATGAAGAGAATATTGATCAAGGAACAACCAAAGAGTGATATTTTACTTATGAGATGAAATTAAGTAATTATTTCTTCTCAATTTATTTTTAAATGGAATTTTATCCTATTATCATAATTTATTGTGATATAAATGGGATTTTTAAAACCTATTTGCCCCATTGTTGTGGTTATTTTCCTTTTAATGATCATATTCTCTATTATTATCCATCGTAACTTGATTTCTAGTTTTCTCTTCTATGTCCATGTTTTATCTTTCCTCCTAGGTTATCCTATGTGGAAATATAGTTATGAGTTACTTCGGGTAACTGTTAAGTTTGCAACATTCCCTTTTTTAAAGGATGTTTTAGTATTCATTTTTATGATGTCGGTTTCAATAAAATTAACTTTAATGTGTTAAAAAATTCATGACCTCAAAAAATTTTGAGGTTGAAATTCATTTTAAGGGGGTAAAATGTAACACCTCGAAATTTTTATGAAATATAAATATTTTTAAATAATTTTATTTCTTTTATGTCTTGTGTTACACACAACACCAACACTACTACAGATATTTATTTTTTCAGTGCTAGAGAACACTTTTAACAGCACTAGAAAATCCATGTTAATCTCAGCGAAGATAAAGGGGCCCCATTTAACAGTTCTAAAAAATAACTGATAAAGGTTATCCTTTATCCGAGCTAAAAAATGATGATAAAGTCCCCAATAATATTTACTTTTTTATTATGGATATAGGAAATTTTTATCATATCTATTTTTAGCACTAAAAATACTACTTAATTAGTGCTTTAATTATTTCTCATAAAGGGGGCCTTTAATAGAACTGAAAATAGCACTAATAAAGGCCTAGATGCCTGTGATGTGTTGATTATATAACAACACACCCACCAGCCGCACCTACACCTACATTGTACACACACCGTATACACAAAACATCACATGTACAGTGGACACAAGAACCAAGAAATGCATAAAACGGTTGGTAAAACAATTCCATATACATTTCAACCAATGTTTTATATAATTACATTCACAATTATCCAATTACTAGTTAAAAAATTAATGTTTCATCCTTTGACATTGGTGATCCCCTCTAAAAAATTTCCATCCATGGTATTAGTTTCTGAAAAAATCATTCCAACTCAAGAAAAAGGATCCACGTTTATAAGAACACAAATATTATGTATTTAATTCTATAAAGAAATAAATTAAACATTAATATGAATGAGCACATTAATAAAATGTGTATTTTTAATAAAAAAAGACACATTTTGAGTTATACAGGTCACACCATGCATTGCATTGAGTTGGGGTTTATTTTTGCACATCAAAAATGAGTTTTGGATTGTTTTTATAAAATATCAAAACAATCCAAATGGTTTTTCTTGGTTTTGAGTTTTTCCCTTGTTTTTTTCTAAAATAAATATTAATGTTAAATGACATATTTGGATTTATAACTGTTAAAAAATTCATCAGATTGAGCTATGGAAGTTTCCTACACATTAAAAAAGACTCATGGATCATTTTTTTAAAGTGTCAAAACAATCCGAATGTGTTTGCTCAGTTTTTAGAATGACAGTTGTGTTTTTTTACTAAAATATCATTTCAAACTAAAAAGACCTATTTCGAGTCATACCAGTTGCATTGTGAATCTATTTAAGGTGAGACTGCTTAATACATGTCACAAAGGACATAAAAATTAGTATCCTAAATTATGAAGACAACGAGAGGGCGTTTTCTTGGTTTTCAGTGAGTGAAACATTTTGAACTAAAATGTCAATTTTAAATTGATAACAGAAACTTTTAGTCATACCAGTCACAACATTCCTTGGATTGATGTGTAGTTGATTCATACACATGAAAAATGACTCATGTATAATTATCTTAATGTATCAATACAATGCGAATGAATTTTTTTTTTCAGTATGTCACTTATTCATTTTACATAAATTAATGTCAATTCTAAATAAAAACACATTTTTATTTATACCGGTCACATTATAAATCAGATTGAGGTGTGGTTGATTCCTGCATGTCACAAATTACTTATGGATTATAAGGTATCAAAATAGTCCAAATGCATTTTCTTTGTTTTTAGTATGTCACCTTTGGTTTTTTATTAAAATAACATTTCAAAATGAAAACACATTTTTTAATTCATACCGATCACATCATGCATTGATTTGATGTGAGACTACTTCATACATGTAATAAAGGACTTAAGAATCATTGTCTAAAATTATGAAGAAAATTTGAAAGTGTTTTATTTGTTTTTAGTGAGTGACATGTTTTGAGCTAAAATGTCAATTTTAAACTATTAAGAGACACTTTTAGTCATAACGGTCACACCGTACGTCAGATTGAGGTGATTTATATTCCTATACGTCAAAAATGAATCATGTACCATTTTCTTAAAGTATCAAAATAGTCAGAATGAGTTTTCTTGGTTTTTAGTATGTTAGTTGTTCATTTTTACGTAACTTAATGTCAATTTTAAATAAAAACACACATTTGGATTTATACCAGTCACATCATGAAATGAATTGAGGTGGGGTTTATTCTTACACATCAAAAATGACTCATAGATCGTTTTTCTAAATTATCAAAATAATCATATTTCATTTACTCAGTTTTTAGTATGCCAGTTGTGTTTTTTTACAGAAATTAACGTGAACTTTATATAAAAAGAGGCACTTTGAGTCATACCAATATAAAAAAGAATCGAATTGCAGTGTGGTTGATTCGCAGACTTGAAAAATGACTTATTGTACAATTTTCAGAAGTATAAAAATAATTTAAATGCCTTTGATCAGTTTTTTATATGCCAGTTCTGTTTTTTACTAAAATATCATCTCAAACTGGAAACACACATTTTGAGTCATGCTAATTTCATCATGCATCAGTCTGGCATGATACTGATTCCTAAATGTCAAAAAGAACATATGAATCATTTTCCTAAATTATGAAGACAATCAGATCTATTTTCTTGGGTTTCAGTGATTGAAACATTTTTAGCTAGAATGTCAAATTGAAACTAATAATAGACACTTTCAGTCATATCAGTCACTCTGTTGGTTGGATCATAAGAGTTTTATTCTAATATGGCAGAAATGACTTATTCATTATTTTCCTAAAGTATCAAAATAGTTCAAATGCGTTTTATTGGTTTTCAATATGTCAGTTGTTCTTTTTAACTTAAATTAATGTCAATTTTAGATAAAAAGACACATTTGAATTTATAACGGTCACATAGTGTTTTTTATTGAGCTGGGATTGATTCATACACATAAAACATGGCTCATTGATCCTTTTCTTAAATAATCAAAACAATTTCAACGCGTTTACTTGGTTTTTAGTATGCCGGATGTGTTTTTTACTAAAATTAATGTAAACTTTATATAAAAAGAGGTACATTGAGTCATACGAGTCACACCTTGCATCAGATTGAGTTACATTTGATTCATACACATAAAAAATGAATCATAAGATCATTTAACTAATGTATAAAACATTCCAAATGTGTTTTCTTGGTTTTTATTATACTAGTTGTGTTTATTTACTAAAATATCATTTCAAACTAGAAGCACTCATTTAGAGTCATATAGATTGCATCGTGCATCATTTTGACATGAGACAGCTTCATTCACATCACAAATAACATATGGATCATTGTACTAAATTATGAAGAAAATTGTAGCTTGTTTTATTGGGTTTCCGTGAGTGATGTGTTTTGAGAAAACATTTCAAATTTAGACTGACAAAAAACAATTTCAGTCATACCGGTCACACCGTGCATCAGATTGAGGTACAATTGATTATTACATGTCAAAAATGACTCATGTATGATTTTATTAATGTATGAAAATAGTATGAATTCCTTTTCTTGTTTTTCATTATGTTAGTTGTTGTTTTTACATAAATTAATACCATTTTTAAATAATAAGACACATTTGGATTTATATCGGTCACATCGTGTGATGTATTGATGTGGGGTTGATTCCTAAACATCACAAATGACTCATGGATTGTTTCCCTAAATTATAAAAAAATAAGAAAGCGTTTACTTGGTTTTTAGTATTCTAATTGTTTTTTTTACTAAAATTAATGTCAATATTAAATAAAAAGAGAAACTTTGAGTCATACTGGTCTCACCATTTGTTGGATTGAGGTAAAATTGATTCCTACATGTAAAAAATGAATTATAGATTGTTTTACTAAAGTATCAAAACAATTCTAATGGGTTTTCTTGGTTTTCAGTATGTCACTTGTTCTTTTTGCTAAATTTACTTTTAATTTATTATAAAAATACACACTTAATGTCATAATAGTAACACAATGTGTCAAATTTAGGTACAGTTGATTCCTACATGTTATAAATTATTATGGATCTTTGTACTAATGTATCAAAACAATACTAATTCATTTTCTTAGTTTTCATTATATAACATGTTCTTTTTACTAAAAATACTGATAATTTTATATAAAAATAGATGCTTCGAGTCATACCGGTTATAACTTTACGATATTTCTATAGCTACTTCCATTAGGTATGATTCCCATTCGTTTCTAAACAAATCTATCTCATCTTGTGAATATTATTCTTTTAAAAAATAATGGTAGTACTAAAATAATATAAATACACAAAGGATTAAAAAATATTTTAAATGAAATATTAAATATCATAAAAATAACACTTCAGGTATGCTGGTATGTTCATGGAATATGATCTCTTTAATAAATTTAAAAACATAATAACCACAATATTTATAGTTTGTTTATTTCAGACACTATATAAATATTGTAAAAAATAAGAAATATTTTATATGTGTTTGGATAGTGAAATCTTATTATATATACCCTGATACTTATCTAGTCCTAGTAATTTTGATGTTTCTTGTCCTTTTCTCCTATCCCCATTCCATGATGTAAACGACATTCACGCACTACCCTATCATAAGAAAATCCCTATTAAAAGATAATATACATTATATAACAAGATGTTTAGTTCTAAAATGTTTAATGTAGTGTATTACAAATTGAAAAATTCCATCATTTGCGGTCGATTTGTTGGATATCCATGCATTGAATTCAAGAAATAAAAATTTGGAGTATCCAAATTAACTGTAATGAGCATCCAATGCTTCCTAAAAACAAAAAAAGGAATAATTAATGAATGAAATTAAAATATATTTGATATGATTAAATTTTATAGTTTTACCCCCTTCAACATTGGTATTAAGAAGAGTCTGTCATCCATATTTTTTCTATTAAACGATTAAAGAAGGCCTTCCACTATTTCAACCTCTTTCTCAGATTCTATATCTGTTTGTTTTGTAGAGGTGATGTGATGAATAACGAGTCTAAATTTTTGTTCATGATGAAATAACATCAATTGTTTTTTATATATACCTATGAAAAATATGAAATATATCTAGTCATAATTATCATAGAATATCAGATTTTGGAAAATAAAATCATGAAAACATACCTCATGTATACATTTACAACGAAGCCCCTAGACAATAATGATAGAATATTTCACTTTCATTGTCAACTCTAATGAAATACGGATCTTCCCCACCATATATATATTCATAAAAAATAATTGTGTGAACCCTAATATCTTTCAACTTCATATTCACATGATCCATTAATGATAATAAATGTGGATATAGAATGAGAAGTTTTAAGGTTCTTTCAGTAGATCTTTTTGATCAGTTGGGTGATCCCTAATATGGTTTTGAGATTTGTTTTCACTCCTAACCTATATCTGTCTGTAATATCATTCATCAGTTCAGACATTTTTCATTAAATATTAATGGTTGATCTAGAAAAATAAATTGGAAATGAATACCTCCATGTAGTCATGCTTTTTTACAAGCTTTGATGGGCATATAAGGAATGTTCCAAGAGCTTGTTCAACCTTAAGAATATCTTCATCATAAATTGGAATAGGTAGCTTAGTACTCAACTCACGGGCTACGTTAATAAACAGTTTGAATGACCTATTAGAAGTGCTCTGTTGTGCAGCATAACATTCTGGATATTGAACACCATAGCCCTCGCTACAAGGTGATGGGTGGGAATTGATAGATATAAATCACAGTCATTTTCACCTTGTACAATATTAGTAAAAGAAAGGTATCAGTGCCTATCTGATTCACAATTCAGAGAAAAAATTATTAGAACATTGATTACCTCATCTGAGATAGGTTTTTGAGGGGAATGGCTCGCCTCAAAGCTAATGGGGGTGGGGCCAGATCATCACGCACTGGGTGTTTTGAGTTGTTTCTTCTCTTTTTCCCTCTCTATCAGATTTTCCATGAACTCTCTCTATAATTTCATTTTTCTTCATGGATAACTATTCTTTTTCTCATTATTTTGATTTCTTCACTTTGATCTGCCTCTTGTTTTTTTTATCAAAAAATGTACATGGTGTCACCCCTAAACCGACACCTCTGACATGATAATAATTTTCTACCCACATCAAGGTGACTGAAAGTATTCCTAAATCTGTTTTGGGTGTTACAAATTCCTACGAATATGTTAGATAGAGAATATAGAGAAATTGGTAATAATTGTTATGTAATATGGATTTTATGAAAAAAAAAGAATTATTATGTCATACTTACACATGTTTCCGATAATTTTTGTTCGTTTTCATCTATTAGTTTCCCATCTTTATTTTCACGCACCTCCTTCCATAGCACATGGAATGGGATGGAAGTGACATTGGATTTGGATTTATCAATATGCATATAAATAGAGTAACATATTTATGGTGTTTTTTTATATCACATAAAAATATTATGGTATTTTTGAAATATGCACCAAATTTTATTAAGTGATTTGTACCCCATTATTGCTTTACGGTAGGGGTATGATGGTTTTTATACATGTTCCTTATTTTTAGCACTCATTTTCTATTTCATAAATAAAAAACTATCAATCAAAGTGATGAATACCCATATCATCAAAAAACATATTACTAAACACATTTTACCTAAAAGGATACTCCTCATGATGATTAGTAAACACATCCCACACTCCTTGGGTTATCAGGTGTTCATAAATAAAAGGTGGGTGCAAGTTTATTTTCAATTCAAAATCATTAAGATAGTTTTTGGCTAAAATTGTGAGAAAGCCTCTGTGAATCCTTCTATAAACACTTAATACATAGTCCTTGTGTGATTCATCCAATATAAATGCACTCTATAAAATATGATGAAGATTAAGTCAATGTTTCATTATTTTAATTATTATTTAATTAAAGAAATGATATAATAATGTTACCATAATATCTCCCCACATAAGTCTCATAAGCCTGGTGAAAACATGGTTCCATGAATGTACATCAATCGGGACACGTTTCTGAGTGATGATTTAACATAACTACTAAACATGGCCATATTGGGGATAACAAATTAGCCTCTCTTATTCCATCAAACCTTGTATCTGATGCCCTTTTCTTTTTTTCTTAAGGATTTTTTCTAACACCATCAAACTATGGTGCGTCTGTTTTTTCTGCACCACCAGTGTTTCAGTGACTACTGTTTCCTTAGTTTCAACATCATCAATATGTTCCTTCAGAGTAATAGAATAGGCATGTGTAGATGGTGGTTGTACCTATGCACTGGGAGAAGTAGAAAAAATGTTGAGAAAACTGTTGGAATTCTGCACTGTGAGCAACAACAAGCTGAGAGACGTATTGTGCATCAGGATTTGGAGCATCATCACATGGAGAAGTCATTATCTATAAAAGTGGTTCATAATTTAATTTAGATTACATAAAAGTATCAGCGAATAGATAATAATATAAGGTAACATGATGTATATTAAAAAAAAATATGACTTTAATATTGAACTCTTTTTTATAGGTTGAAGGGATTTGACCCCTCTATCAACAATCCAAATCCATTCATTATGGTCTCCTATGACATACAAAATCACATCTACATTGGGACCGATGAAAAATTATTTTGACATCCCAATGAAAGGTTTAACCTATATTGAATTTTCATATGTCATTTCAGTGGTTTTGATGAATAAGATAACAATTAACCAGTTTCAGTTTGTGGTATCTGAAACATAAAATACTTGTACTTCCTATGATTCCCTATAAATGGTTTGCATTTGTACCCTTCCTTACTGAAATAAAATTTCATGAATCCCAACTCATATATTTTAACCGAACTCCTATTATCAAACAACTTTCATTAAAAAATTAGAATGTGGATGTTCATATAATCCAAACCCCAAATTTGTTTGATGATGCCAAAGTTTGACATATTTACATAAATTGGATTTTATTCCTTAGCATCAGATACATGCATCACTTTAGCCTCTAGTGTAACACCACAATTCTACATGGTATTGTATTCAACAAGTTCCATAGTATATAATGAAAAATCATTAATTACATAAGCAATATAAGATAATACATACACTCTTGGTCCTTCGACTAGACATCAATGTCATTCTGAAATTGAGTCTAGATTTTCATCTCAGTCCATAAATATATAGTCCCGAAACCATCCTATAAACTATCAATTATGTGTATTTGATATCCACTTTCCAATCCTTGATGGATTGAAATTATTAATAATTTATTAATGGGTTTTGGCATATGGGTGAACCTCCAAACTTTTATACAAAACGTAAAGGTGGGCCTGATCCCAATCTATAATATTGATTATGACAAACTCTCTTTTAGAAATACCTTCATCCGCAATCCGACCAGTGTGACAAGATTTCGGTAAACCAATTCTTTCCACACTGATCATGTATTCTGTTTAGAATTTCAATGACTTCCTCAAAAATATATTTATCCACTATAAAAGCCTCTAGAAAACTTTGATTTTGTACATACCCTTTCAAAATATTTATATACCGTTCAATGGGGTACACCCATCTATAGTGTACATGAACTCATATTTGAATATCTCTCACCAAATGAACCATCAAATGAAACATCATATCAAATAATTTCAATAGGAATAACATTTTCAATTCACATAATATGATGAAATTTTCAATTTCCAAACTCAGTAATTTTCCTGGGTCTATAACTTTACTGCATATAAATTTAAAGAAGAAACATAGATTTGTTAATGTATAACAATCATTCATTGAAAAAATGCAACATAAAATTATATGAATTAGATCATGAATCAAAATGTGGCAACCATGTGATTTTAGACCCTTTATCTTTGAATCATTCATTAAAACAATGTTCTTGATATTCAATGAATACCCCTCTAGAATATTTACTTTATTCAAGATATTGGAAAACTGATATCTCTCCTACCTGGAAAGAGTGTAAGCAGCTGGGGGAAGAAAATTGCATTTTTTACCAGTCACTAGCACCAAATATTCTTGTATTTCCATTTCAACCATGTCTAATCGAGACCTAATTCCATAATTTTTTTTCTAGGGTCATTTATCCATGTGCCGATGACACTGTCAAATTTTTTTTTCAATATACATAACATCAAGAAAGTTTCTGACGTAGAGAAAATTCCAATATTGTAATTAAAAAAATGATCTCTTCTTCCCATAGGTTTTTGTAGGGTTTTTCAAAAATGGGTTTCCAAAAGCAGTGCCCACATATTTTACTTTCTCAAATAGTTGATCACCAATTATCAGAGACGATGTTGTACATTCTTATAGACATCCATCAAATGATGTCGTCCAAGATCAGTACTTATGTCGTCAGCATAGAATTATGCAATGTATGAGAAACATGGTTTTTGATGAATGTTTCAACCTAATCAATTGTGTATCATGTTCGTAGATGGGACACCCATGACATCCTTAAATGCTATATCCTGATAATTTTCTATAACCAGTAAAGTTATTTATTTTCCCGTACAACATGGCTCTTAATGTGAAATATTCATTTCTATAAGAATTATACAATGAAACCCATGAATTACATAATAATTTAAAAATCCTTGATCAATTGATCCAAATAAATATCAATTTTATTAACCAGTTGTTTCGGTCTAGATATAAGCATAAATAACATGATGTATTTTCATTTTATGTATAACCACGGTGTCAAGTTATAATTCACCAACATAATAAAAAATGTACGGTGAGTGCTACTTTGGAAAAAATAGATTCAATTAATTAGTAGATAACGCAGGAAAAATGTTTACTAACTTGTTTCCAAAATTATTATACTCATGATTCATTCTCTTCCAATTATGATAGTTTTTCAGCTCACATAGTTTCCCATATTTATTTCTTACATTTCCATGCCACATCAATTTCCTTGTGGTCTCCTCACTTCCATATAGGCGCCTAAACCTAAAATTGATTGGAAATTACCATAAAACTTTCATAGCAATAGATTCATCATTCTTTTATCGAGAGGAACCAAACATTGGGCATTATCTAACTGATTTTTAGTCCTTTCGAAATAGTATAATGTCATTTAGGTAGGCCTGTATTCATTCAAAGGTCATACCCATCGAACGTAGCATTCATTTGGAATCATATGACTGGATTAAGAGATCATTATCTTATGGGTGAATGTCATTAAAGAGATTATATAATTATATAAAACTGGAGTCACTCCATCCATTGCCTAATGTAACACCCCAAGCTTCCATGGTAGGCTCCTCTTTGAATAATAGAGCAGCGTGTGTTGTACGCAACCTCGAGTTCTAACACACTACGACCAATAAAAGTAACAGTTATGAATAGTAATACCCACCTTTTAAAATTATATAAATTTTATATTTCAAAATGGACTTCATTTTTGGATTCAGAATATCGAAATTATCCTATGTTAAATTTTTGGTATTTTTCGGAGAACTTCAAATTTTTGATGAATAATAAAAAATACTTAAAAACAAATTTTTTAATAAAAATAATTTATAGTGATAAATTTTACAATTGAGTGGTTATAAAGTTTAATTATAATATATTTTTACCATTTTATCCAATGGTGGTCATTAGAATTAATTTCACTTTGAAATTGGACATAAACAATTGTCAATCTTTTGATTGATATTCATTCCTAAAAACACGCTATTTGTTGTGACAGCGGGAATTAATTATTGAATTAATTAATTCAAATTATATGTTTTGAATTTTGTAAAATAGACATCATTTTTGAATTAGGAATATCAAATATAGGTTAGGGTTAATTTTTGGTGTTGTTCTGAAAAACTTCGATTTTTGATGAATAGTGAAACCACTAAGTGGTAGTTAAAAAACTGATTTTTCGTTTAAATGATATTTTACCACCTCTGTGATTTGAATTTCAAAAATCCAACATACATAATTGTCATTAGGAAGTAAAATGTGGTTCAATGGGATTAAAATAATTTTTGGTGAATAGAAACTCTTAAGTTCCATTAATCGCGATTAAAGGTAATTAGTGTAACTTAAGGTAAATATAATGTTATAATAATATGAAATTACCTTTACACTTGTCCTACCCTTATTGGGTGAGTCATGGATGACCCAGAAAATCCATGGGTCAACTTGGGGACCCCATGGCGCCACTTGGGTATGAAAATGACATTAATAACTTTTTATTTAAAGTAAAAATAAAATTGTCATAAACATGTGTTGTTTTACTAAAACAATTATTACATGGGGTTATATAAGTTAAATTTTCGACTATAAATATTCATTGGAAAGATACAAATATTTCCTACATCATTATATTTTTTATATAATTTTTAGACATTAAATAAATTAAAATTGTTATGACACCATGATGATGCAGCGATTACCTCATTAATTAACGATTTAAAAAAAGTAAAAGATAATGTAAAATCTAAGACTTAAACTTATCAGAAATGTAACAACCCGAGATTTTATGAAAAATATTATTTTAATTTCATTAATGTCTTGTGCTACACCAAGATTACCTTGCGCTATACGCAACACCGTATTAGCTTGCAGTATACGCAACACTATTCTTGGATCGTGTTACACACAATTTTGATAATAGTTATTCTACAAAACATTGAGTATATATATATATATATTTATTCAATGTATAAATGAAATATGGTTGGATTCTGTTATATGAAACAACGAAGGATTCTTGCGCAACACGCAACCCTGACTTGGCTTGCATTACACGCAATCGCGACCTTCCTCGATAGTGTGTGTTATACGCAATACTGGGTTTTACTAAACAATGATATATTATTATAATATTATTATGAACTAGCCGTTATGAATTGTGTAAAGTAAAATTTTAATTTTATAACATTATTATTCATCTTACACATTTGTAGAACATGGTATAAGAACAAAATAATATTTTTCGGGTAAAATAAGTATTTTTCAAAAAAATTCAGTTTTGCTGCCTTTTGATGACGCACCCACTTTAAATCTAGTTTTTGACATGTTTATAAGTTCAATTTGACAAAATAAAATTCTTATTTTGAATTAGGATATAAAAATTTACATTAGATAAAGTTTTGATATTTTTCCGATAACTGTCATATTTTAATGAATAGTAAAAACACGGTATATTTTAATTAAAAACAACTTTTTTCATCATAATATCTTATATGGTTAAATTATAATATTGAATGTTTTTAAAGTATAAATAGAATATATTTTTACCATTTAATATAATGTATGTCATTAGCCTTGATTTTACCTTGAATTCGTAGGTTAAATCAATTCAATCTTTTGTAATGTTTTAAAGAAAAACCCATTTTCTTTCGACAATGAGATTAATTTTAATTTAATTTCTGCAACTTTTGTGTATTTAATTTGAAAAAATGGATTCCATATTTGGAATCAGTGGATCCAAATAATGTTAATAAACTACTTTTTATTTTTGAGAATTATGAATAGTAACTACGGTAAATTTTATTTATCATAGTAAAAGGTAAATCGGGTAATTAAGGGTAAATATAATATTTTAAAATTACCCTAACAAATGTCAAAAGCCTATTGGATGACTAAAAGTCGACCCATATCACCTAAGGGTCGGATTAGATTCATTTAATTAAATTGTTTCAATGAAAATAATTTAATTATTATTAAAACCAAAGAATGTGACAACATGTCACTTTCTTAAATCTTATAAGTATAATAATTTTAATCTAGTGATAACCTTCATGAAACTTCAAACATGAATAGTCTCCAGAAATCTAATACAATTATCTACATCATAGAAATTTATTTAGAATTTTTAGGGATTAAATAATTATCATTTATTATGACACAAATATGATGCAGTAATTTTATTATTAATGAAATATTGACATAATTGATGTTATAAATGCCCAAATAAATGTAATTTGAGACTTTTTAGGACTTACACTAATTTTATAGGTTACTATGAAATGTTATTGTTGATTTAAGTAACTTGGTTTGAACTTATCATTCTGTTATGAATTTCATAAAAATCATGTACCAAATAGTTTCAAAATTGACATAAATTAGTTTTTTTAAAAAAATATTATATTATTAATTGTTATTTTATTCCTAAAAATCTAAGGCTCGGCCAAATGACTTAGATAAGGTTATATATATTAATAATAAACAACTTGGGGTTCTTTTGGCTTGATATGGTATTTTTATTAACCATATAGTGTAAGAAAATAAAAAGACACGGTAAAAGATAAATTATTTAACTTAGAGTTAAATCTAATTGATAAGGTTAAAATAATAACCTAAACTTGTATAAATCCTACTGGATGAGCTGATTTTGACCCATAACCACTTTAGCTTCGAAATAAGACCCTTTTGAACCATTGTAAACTGAATTTGACCTTAATATAAAATAATATTTTGAGATTTTTCTAAGGTGCCCCTCTCCTCCCTTATAAAAGGGCACCTCCTCCCTCTCCTCCTCACACCAATTTGAGCATTCAAGCTCGTCCAAACCCTGAAAAAATCTCTTCTCCACTTCCGTAGTATCATCCTAGAGGTCCTGGTATTCTTCAAAGACCATCCTTAGTTCTTTAAGTGGAGGTTAAGAAAAGGCACGTCAAAAAGAGGTAATATCCATTACCGATCTTTTTCAATTTCTTTCTTCTTCAACTTCTTCTTCTTTGGTTGTTTCATGATAAATTAATAACATCAGTATTTATTATATACTTATATGTTATTATAAATATGAAACAACTCTAATTAACCTTCTATCCATCCTACGGAAAAAGGAAATCACCGCGCGTGTGTACGTACAGAATACCGTCTCCACGCCGTGGTGTAATCTATTTTCCGCCACCACCTTAATTGGATGGATATAATGGTGTAATGAGTGACTATATAAGATTATTATAAAGTGATATTGATACTTAAATAGTATACATACACTTCAACACAAGTTCACGATCATGAGAACGATATCATCGCTCGTGCGTACGTACGGACTACCGTCTCCACGACGCGATGAGATTCATTATCCATGTTAACCATTACAGAATGATTATAAAGTATATATAATGAATAATAATAAAATATATGACATGGTAAATCTACTGGATTTATGTATATATATATGTCATCTAATTACTTCCATTCAAGACAATAAGGAAAGGAAAACAGCGTTCATGCGTACGTACGGACAACCGTCTCCATGAATGGTGTGTTTCATTTCATTTATCTATCTATTATATATATATACTGAATATATATGATTTATAAATCATATTTTATATTCTGGAAGTAAGTAAATTATGACATAAGTAATAATAATGTCAATAACAACAAGTCCAAACACCTACGACAAATAAAACGATTTTACCCAAAACGCTTCTTTAACATGGAATTTACAAAAGAATGGGTAATATAAAGTCATAAGTGAACCATATATGATATCATAACAGTGAATATGATTATTTAATAAGTCAATAACATTATTTAAATCATTATACAGGAGGTTTAGACACTTTCGAAGAAAAACAGACCTAAGGTAAGGGAAATATCACAATCTCATTTTTATCCGAGATTGTTTATACTTTAGTATTTACTGGGGTGTATTTTATCATCCACATCCATGTTTCCTCAAATATGTAATATTTATATCCTTATACAATTTTTTATATACAATTTTACCCTTCGGTGATTTTTTAGTAAAAGATATGAAAGAAATCTTTTTTCATTTTTCGTACGAGGTACTTTTTGACTTTTCCGACAAAAGTACGAAGAATGTTTTTTTAAACTTATACGACATGAATGGATTTTTAAAACATTATTTCCAAGAAGCAACCTTTACAATTTTTCAAGTTTATTTTTAATCAACTTCTTTTAGTTTAATGTTGTATGACATTTTAAGAAAGGAAAAATGTTTTTGAAGAAGAAATGATATTTTCCTCAAGAATGGAGTTCAAGTGTTTTATCAAAATTATTTTCCATCTAAGATAATAAAGGGTTCTGTTTTTATCCCTATTATTACATTTATTTGATTATGTTGTGATGGAATTATTTTTATGAATTCCTTTATCTTATATGAATTGTTTTATGATGTCATGATGTTTAAGATTCCCATTTGTATTACATGGGTTATGCAATGATGTATGATTTATGATTTTGTGGCACACATAAGAATGGTATCATTATGAGATGGGTGGGACCTATATCTCCCTCCAATGCATTGGGTAAAGATTTTATATCTCATGAGATATACATGGCTGGAATGGTAGGTTATACCGGTTTAGTGAAACAGGACTGAAACGAGGGTGACTCGGTTCAGAAAGGGACTTTTTCCACTAAGACAGTCTTGGCATTGAGTCTTGACTAATAAGATATGATTCTTTATGATTATGTGTGTATGCCACAAAGTTTAATGTTTTATGTTATGATTATTGTGATTACATTTCACTGCCATGAGTTATCACAGGTTATGAAATTATGATCTCTTTTATAGGTTAAGATTTCCAAAAGTTATGTGTTTATGTATATGATGTGATTGATATTTCTTTTGTTTACCCTTACTGAGCATTTGAGCTCACCCTTTTATGTTTTCTTTTCCCCAGGATATAAAGAAAGGTACGAAAAAAAGGAATATCTTTATGGGAGATGTTGAAGATCTTTCACCATGATTAGATGGTTACATTCTGAGTTTCCAAAGACACTAAACTATTACGGTCATTGTGTGTGTGTTTTTGTAATGTACTAAGTATTCCGCAAAAGTAATGTAATGTCTATGTACGTCAAGCTTCGAGACTCTACAGTTGGAATAAGAGGAAAGGTTGAGTCAAACTTTGGAAACTAGGATGCGAAAACGTTAGTGAGATCCCTAGAGATATTTCTAAGGTATGTCTAGGGATGTCCCTAAGGATAAGTATACGTATAGGATATAGTCCTAGAACTACGGTAATGATCTTAGAATTTATCCTAAGATGTTAGATATTAAGGGTACTCCCCCTTTACTATGTTGTTTTCCCTAGCATTATTTTTTCCTCTCACAAGATTCTTTTTGTGTTTTAGTTAATGGAGGGAACCAGAAGGAATTTGGTTAAAATTGAATCTAATGGACAAATTGGTGACTATGAGAAACAAAATTGTGTAATTCCTAGAGAGAAAGATATTGTGATTATGAAGAATCAGTCATCGCGATATATGATTAACAAGGTGATATTTAGTGGTATTCCTAATTAATCAAAGAAGATGAAGATAAACTATTATTCATGTTCTCATGTTGAGTAGAATAAAGAAAGGAAGATTGAGATTTATAAAGAAGGGAAAAAGAACCTTGAGGAATACCTCAAATGGAGGGACCGATGTTATCTATGTGGAGAAAAGGGTCATAGAGTGACAAACTATTATGGAGTTAAATGTCTTATTTGAGGAGAACATGGGCATTACCCAACTCAATGCCCTGACCTAAAAAGTTACTTCTAAATCAAGGAAGGACTTATTCCAGGACAATCATTGAAGTGGATGGACTGAAGTGTTCATGTATTGGTATTCAAGAATAATGTTGTTAAGTTACTTTTATGGTGTATTGGAATATTTATGTATTGGTCTATTGTGGTTTTCAATAATTTTAAGGTACCGGTAACCATGAAAAGTGATTCAAATATTTTGGAAAGTAGATGATATGCGCATAATGAAGGGATAAGGAGAAATTGAAATGTTTGACAGTATTCATGAGCTCATGATTGATATAAGGACTAAGTGATATCATGGTTAGAGTATATAGAATTTTGAGGATTTTGGTATGTGGAAAGAGTTAACTTTTAACAGCACTCATGTTTTCAATAAGGTTCAATGGGTATTCAAGAGAGTACAAGATTAAGGCCTTTGAATGTTTGGAATGTGACCAACAAGATATATCTTATGATATATGGGGATCAACGATGGTATTAAATCTCTGAGAGTGGACTGCAGTATTATGGATAAGCCTAAAGATTGGAATGGATTATGTTGTACATAAGTTAGTATTTTTTGATTTTCGATATTATTGGTGGGATGTTATAGTAATATAGTTTTAGAAAAAGGACAACCTGCAGGATGGGCGACAACCCATCGCGTCAAACAAGGCTGTGAGAATCGAACCCACAACCGAAGTGCGACATGCCTTTATCACCTACAACTGGACTACAGGAAGTCCCTGTTTAGTAGAAACTAGTTTTATTATATTAAGTAGTATAATATATGAAGTATAAGTCCATTTTAGGAACCATATATGATTAATCTCACTATAGATGGACTTATGTATTTTTTTGATAACTTTTCTAACCTTTTGTTTGAGACAGATGGAATGACCCATCATTCTATCACATGATCTGCTATCACATCACGAATTTAAAATTCAACTTCATTTATTTAAGAGATGAAGTGGAAATTTTCCAAAGAACGACCAACAGTGAGACTATACCGAAATCATGAACGTATTTCTTATAATTTCATCAACTTTAGGGAAATGATCTTGAAAACCAAAAATTTTGTCATAGTGCTCTTATATCTAATGAATCAGATGGTACAATAGATCATCACAAATTTATGGCTTTGTTATTGCTGGCTTTTCCATAGCCATGTTTTCTACCACTCTCCATCAGAACATGATGGTTATATTTCTCTTCCATATCCATATTTTCACCTATGTGGAAACCCAGTGATTAGTTTATTTGGGTAATCATTACATTTTATACTTTAGTTTTTAATGCCAAGTTTTTGTATTCCTTTTTACGATGTGGGTTTCTATTAAAGAAACTTTCGAGTAGTAAACCATTTATAACCCCGACGAATTTCGAGGGAGAAATTCATTTTAAGGGGGGTAGAATGTAACACCCCGAGATTTTATGAAAAATATTATTTTAATTTCATTAATGTCTTGTGCTACACCAATATTACCTTGCGCTATACGCAACACCGTATTAGCTTGCAGTATACGCAACACTATTCTTGGATCGTGTTACACACAATTTTGATAATAGTTATTCTACGCAACATTGAGTATATATATATATATATATATATATATTCAATGTATAAATGAAATATGGTTGGATTCTGTTATATGAAACAACGAAGGATTTTTTCGCAACACGCAACCCTGACTTGGCTTGCATTACACGCAATCGCGACCTTCCTCGATAGTGTGTGTTGTACGCAATACTGGGTTTTACTAAACAACGATATATTATTATAATATTGTTATGAACTAGCCGTTATGAATAGTGTTAACTAAAATTTAAATTTTATAACATTATTATTCATCTTACACATTTCTAGAACATGGTATAAGAACAAAATAAATTTTTCGGGTAAAATATGTATTTTTCAAAAAATGCAGTTTTGCTGCCTTTTGATGGCGCAACCACTTTAAATCTAGTTTTTGACATGTTTATAAGTTCAATTTGACATAATAAAATTCTTCTTTTCAATCAGGATATAAAAATTTACATTAGATAAAGTTTTGATATTTTTCCGATAACTTTTATATTTTAATGAATAGTAAAAACATGCTATATTTTAATTAAAAACAACTTTTTTCATCATAATATCTTATGTGGATAAATTATAATATTGAATGGTTTTAAATTATAAATAGAATATATTTTTACCATTTAATATAATGTATGTCATTAGCATTGATTTTACCTTGAATTCGTAGGTTAAATCAATTCAATCTTTTGCAATGTTTTAAAGAAAAACCCATTTTCTTTTGACAACGAGATTAATTTTAATTTAATTTCTGAAACTTTTGTGTATTTAATTTAGAAAAATGGATTCCATATTTGGAATCAGTGGATCCAAATTTTGTTAATAAGCTACTTTTTATTTTTGGGAATTATGAATAGTAACTACGGTAAATTTTATTTACCATAGTAAAAGGTAAATCAGGTAATTAAGGGTAAATATAATATTTTAAAAT
This sequence comes from Viscum album, assembly GCA_963277665.1. Classification (NCBI taxonomy): domain Eukaryota; kingdom Viridiplantae; phylum Streptophyta; class Magnoliopsida; order Santalales; family Viscaceae; genus Viscum; species Viscum album. Next base: position 1,510,250,466 of record OY728161.1, read on the forward strand.
TACCCTAAAAAATGTCAAAATCCTATTGGATGACTAAAAGTCGACCCATATCACCTAAGGGTCGGATTAGATTCAATTAATTAAATTTTTTCAATGAAAATAATTTAATTATTATTAAAACCAAAGAATGTGACAACATGTCACTTTCTTAAATCTTATAAGTATAATAATTTTAATCTAGTGATAAACTTAATGAATCTTAGAATATGAATATTCTCAAGAAATCTAATACAATTATCCACATCATAAAAATTTATTTAGAATTTTTAGGGATTAAATAATTATCATTTATTATGACACAAAGATGATACAGTAATTGTCTTATTAATGAAATATTGACATAATTGATGTTATAAATGCCCAAATAAATTTAATTTGAGACTTTTTATGACTTACACTAATTTTCTAGGTTAATATGACATGTTATTGTTGATTTAAGTAACTTGGTTCGAACCTATCATTCTGTTATGAATTTCATAAAAATCATGTACCAAATGGTGTCAAAATTGACATAAATTAGTTTTTAAAAAACATATTATATTATTAATTGTTATTTTATTCCTAAAAATATATGGTTCGGCCAAATGACATAGATAAGGTTATATATATTAATAATAAACAACTTGGGGTTCTTTTTTCTTGATACGGTATGTTTATTAACCATATAGTGTAAGACAACAAAAAGACACGGTAAAAGTTAAATTATTTAACTTAGAGTTAAATCTAATTGATAAGGTTAAAATAATAACCTAAACTTGTCTAAATCCTATTGGATGAGAGGATTTTGACCCATCCCCACTTTAGCTTCGAAATAAGACCCTTTTGAACCATTGTAAACCGAATTTGACCTTAATATAAAATAATATTTTGAGCTTTTCCTAAGGTGCCCCTCTCCTCCCTTATAAAAGGGCACCTCCTCCCTCTCCTCACACCAATTTGAGCATTCAAGCTCGTCCAACCCCTGCGGAAATCACTTCTCCACTTCCCTAGTATCATCCTAGAGTTCCTGGGATTCTTCAAAGACCATCCTTCGTTCTTTAAGTGGAGGTTAAGAAAAGGCGCGTCAAAAAGAGGTAATATCCATTACTGATCTTTTTCAATTTCTTTCTTCTTCAACTTCTTCTTATATGGTTTTTTCATGATAAAGTAATAACATCAGTATTTATTATATACTGATATGTTATTATAAATATTAAACAACTCTAATTAACCTTCTATCCATCCTACGGAAAAAGGAAATCACTGCGCGTGCGTACGTACGGAATACCGTCTCCACGCCGTGGTGTAATCTATTTTCCACCACCACCTTAATTGGATGGGTATAATGGTGTAATGAGTAACTATATATGATTATTATAAAGTGATATTGATAGTTAAATAGTATAAATACACTTCAACACAAGTTCACGGTCATGAGAACGATATCATCGCTCGTGCGTACGTACGGACTACCGTCTCAACGACGCGATGAGATTCATTATCCATGTTAACCATTCCAGAATGATTATAAAGTATATGTAATGAATAATAATGAAATATATGACATGGTAAATCTACTAGATTTATGTATATATATATGTCATCTAATTACTTCCATTCAAGACAATAAGGAAAGGAAAACAGCGTTCATGCGTACGTACGGACTACCGTCTCCATGAACGGTGTGTTTCATTTCATTTATCTATCTATTATATATATATATACTGAATATATATGATATATAAATCATATTTTATATTCTGGAAGTAATTAAATCATGACATAATTAATAATAATGTCAAGAACAACAAGTCCAAACACCTACGATAAATAAAACGATTTTACCCAAAACGCTTCTTTAACATGGAATTTACAAAAGAATGGGTAATATAAAGTCATAAGTGAACCATATATGATATCATAACAATGAATATGATTCTGTAATAAGTCAATAACATTATTTAAATCATTATACAGGAGGTTAGGACACTTATGAAGCAAAACCGACCTAAGGTAAGGGAAATATCACAATCTCATTTTTATCCGAGATTGTTTATACTTTAGTATTTACTGGGGTGTATTTTATCATCCACATCCATTTTTCCTCAAATATGTAATATTTATATCCTTATACAATATTTTATATCCAATTTTAACCTTTAGTGACTTTTTAGTAAAAGATATGAAAGAAATATTTTTTCGTTTTTCGTACGAGGTACTTTTTGACTTTTTCGACAAAAGTACGAAGAATGTTTTTTAAACTTATACGACATGAATGGATTTTTAAAAAATTATTTCCAAGAAGCATCCTTTACAATTTTTCAAGTTTATTTTTAATCAACTTCTTTTATTTTAAAGGTGTATGACATTTTAAGAAAGGAAAAATGTTTTTGAAGAAGAAAGGATATTTTCTTCAAGAATGGAGTTCAAGTGTTTTATCAAAATTATTTTCCATATAAGATAATAAAGGGTTCTTTTTTTATCCCTATTATTACATTTATTTGATTATGTTGTGATGGAATTATTTTTATGAATTCCTTTATCTTATATGAATTGTTTTATGATGTCATGATGTTTAAGATTCCCATTTGTATTACATGGGTTATGCAATGATGTATGATTTATGATTTTGTGGCACACATAAGAATGGTATCATTATGAGATGGGTGGGACCAATATCTCCCTCCAATGCATTGGGTAAAGATTTTATATCTCATGAGATAGACATGGCTGGAATGGTAGGTTATACCAGTTCAGTGAAACATGACTGAAACGAGGGTGACTCGGTTCAGAAAGGGACTTTGTCCACTAAGATAGTCTTGGAAATGAGTCTTGACTAATAAGATATGATTATTTATGATTATGTGTGTATGCCACAAAGTTTAATGTTTTAAGTTATGATTATTGTGATTACATTTCACTGCCATGAGTTATCCCAGGTTATGAAATTATGATCTCTTTTACAGGTTAAGATTTCCAAAAGTTATGTGCTTATGTATATGATGTGATTGATATTTCTTTTGTTTACCCTTACTGAGCATTTGAGCTCACCCTTTTATGTTTTCTTTTCCCCAGGATATAAATAAAGGTACGAAAAAAAGGAAGATCTTTATGGGAGATGTTGAAGATCTTTCACCATGATTAGATGGTTACATTCTGAGTTTCCAAAGACAATAAACTATTACGGTCCTTATGTGTGTGTTTTTGTAATGTACTAAGTATTCCGAAAAAGTAATGTAATGTCTATGTACATCAAGCTTCGGGACTCTATAAGAAATCTATTTGATGGGTAGATTTAGATCCCTTATCATCTTATCCTAGAAATATATAATTGTGGGACCTTTGAAATCCGAAATGTACTTCATAATAATGTAACATTTCATTACTTTCCAAGAGTGCTCCTCCTCTCCTCTTATAAAAGGCCCCCAACTCTACCACCTTATTCACACCTTGAAAGCCTTTTGGATCGGCCAACCTCTGCCCAAATACTCTCTCAACTACCCTATCTTACTCCTAGAAGCCTCAAGTTGGGCATAAGTCTTCCCAAGGAAGCCTTTGGATCAAATCAAAAAGAGTTACCCGATTTTATGGTAATGCCTTCTCTTATGTTCTTTTGTTTTATTTTGCTTCTCTAACCCCTTAAAATCTTTTTATTACTTTATTTTGTAAAAACTACAGTATCTAAAATATATTAAGATGTTTTTATGATAAGGATTTTATTTACACATACACACACCTCCGTCAAATGGTTAAAGAAGATACTGTTTCTTTGGTTGGAGAATTTCTGTCTCATGAAACGATGATTGTTCAATCTTCTTTTAACACCTCTCATGGTGGCCATTAATATGTAACTATATTTATATATGATATAAATTATGTTCATTCTTTCTTTATGTTTCTGTATTTCTCATTTATGGCATACCTTTATGATTTCCATTATGGGTAAATGTGATAATTTCATTTTAGGAAGTGCGGACTATCGCCCCCTCAAAGTGATTTGAATAATTAATGCCATATGTGGGATGTATAAATGATGGATTAAATGATATTATATATGATATTATACTGGAATTATAATATACCTTTATATAGTTATGATTTTATTCCAGTAAATAAGAAATAGAAATGAAAGTAGCGTTCATGCGTACGTACGGCTTACCGTCTCCATTTACGGTGCATTTCATTTCTTATATCTAAATGTTATATAAGATTATAAATGCATATATATACTAGATATATATTATATATATGATATTTAAATCATGAATATAATTCTGTATATAATTGATATTTAACCACATGAACAGCTTGTAATTATAAGAAGTTTATTGTTGACTTAAGTACCAAAGATCGACAAAACGACCGTTATTAAAATAAATGACTACATAATGTTCATAACATGGTAATAAGTGATATCAAAGGAATAATGAACTTGAAAAAGGTTCTTAAGAAAGTAGAAATTAACTCTAGTTTATTATTCAGGAGGTTAAAGAATGATCGAGTCATGTCGGACACGAGGTAAGGGAACTTTTTAACCCAATTTCTATTCATTGGGTTAATCTCCTACTTTCAAATAATGTCATGATATTATTATGTCCTATCATGTATTTTTACTTTCATTATGTGTACTTATAGTTAATTCACATAATAGATCTATTTTATTTAAAAATAATGATCTTTGTAAGGGACTTCGTCTCAATCTCCTTTCATTGAGACATATTTTGTTTTATACACAACTTTCTTTTATACGGTGTATAAAACCCTTTGAACTTTATGATTATTCAAAATGAATCTTTTTATACAAATAATTTTAATAAATGAAAAAATTAATGTTTTTTTTGTCGTACGTATGTGGAGACACCGACTTCTCCGCCACCGTGACCATTATTTGAGTTTCGGCTTCCTCTACAAGCGGTAACATTTTTTTAAAATGAAAAATAATTACGAATTTTTAATTTTATTTTATTTTGGTATTGAAAATGGTTTTGAAAGTGTTTTTTTATATCAATGTGTTTTATTGATATCTTGTGATTGAAATGTAGAAATGTTATGTTTCCTTTATGCATGTTTTATGTGATACGATTATGTTATGGATTATGATATGTTTAAACCTGTTCATATGAGGAATGCATTGGACTTAATAAGTGACGGGTGGAGCCCGCTATAGCTCCTCGATGCATTAGTAGGTCTCATGAGACAAACTAGTGTCTTGGAATGAGGCCTTGCCAAAATCTTTTTTGTAGTCTTGGTACGAGGCCTTGGCTATGTGGTTATGATAGGCTGACATTGTGCATTCCATCATTATGAAAGTGGTTATTGATATTGCATGTGATTATTCGACTAGTAAAATATCCATGTGAATAAGTAAATGGAATTATTTAATTTTATTTTTTCCATATTATGTTGAAGTTCATGTTTAAAAGGATTTTTTTTAGTTATACATTGCATTAAATGTTTATGTTATTTATGAAAGCTTCCGCAATATTGTTATCCTTACTGAGCATCTGAGCTCACCCCTTTCAATGTTTTAATATTTTCCAGGATGTGAAGAAGTATTTTATGAATGACCTGTAGGGATAGTCCGAAGCGGATATGAGTGTGGACTATGGAGACCATGTTATTGTAGTTTTCCACTTTATGATGTAATGTAACTTTTATGTATGTATCTAGTGTTTTCAAGGCTACTAAACTAATCGGTCTTTAGAGACTTGATATTTTGTGATCATGCCAATGTTGCGTAATAATGCACCAACTCTGGGTAACTGGGGCCGGGGCATTACAGTTGGTATCAGAGGTAGTTTATTACTATCCTTGGAAGCTAGATTTAGATAAACTCTGATTAGAGCACATAGCCAAAAGATAGACTTTGAAGATTAGTATAGAAAAAAATCCTAGAATTTTGGTATTATAGAGATTTTGTGAGTTTTCTGAGCAATACATCCCTTTCTGGATACGAGCAGGTAGAGGTGGCTCTGGCATAGATACACCTAGGGGTAAAACCCGAAAACACCACTTTGAGCTAGACTCGAACAAGAACTGGTGCACGACAACGGGCCTTGCTGCACTATTGGTTACGACACTCCCGTGGGATATGCTAAGGATAATTATCATTTTAATTATAAACCACTATAAAGGGTTATGAGTCTATACTTCCTCAAAGAAAACATTTTTGTGACTATGGATTATATCCATAAATATTTCAATTTATGTTAAGTGTTTTGCAAGTTTGAAATTATGTATTTTGATTTATAAACTAATCTAGTTTATGCCATTGTTTATAAATGGCACCTAGTGGGAGGAATGTAAACCGTATCAATGCACGCACTCCATGTAGGGATTTCCCTCCTTCTCAATATAATTATTGTGGAGCTGGAGATACAACTGGTGCTGATCAACTTATTACCATATTGGGAAAACTCACTCAGGTTATGAATAATAACCTTACTTGTATAGAACACCCTGATCCAAAACAAGGAGGATCAATTTTAGACCTCTTCATGAGGCAAAAACCACAAAAATTTAATAGGGGTACAAATCCATTAGTAGCTGAGAAATGGATAAGCTCTTTAGAGAAAATATTCCACGCCTTGGGGAGTAGCGAAAGGGAGAATGTTGTCATGGCAGTTTACCACCTCACTGGAGTTGCCGATCAATGGTGGTCGCTGATTCAAAACACAAAAAAAGATGAAGAAGTATCAGGTATGGAATGGAGGGAGTTTAAGGAAACTTTCTTAGAAAAATACTTTCCACACGACCATCGAGTAGATATGGAAAGGAAATTTCTGAGTCTGAGGCAGAAGGAGGATGAGAATGCCACAAAGTATGAGGATAACTTTACAATGTTAGCAAGACATGCTGAAGATTATATACGTAACCCAAGAAGTAAGATTGATCGTTTCTTTGATGGGTTAAAACCATTTTCCTGTCAAGCTTTAGTATCACAATCTTTCTCAATGTACGAAGATATTGTCTCGTGTTCTATCAAGATAGAAAAGGAATTCTCTAAATCTTATGACAATAAAGTAAAGAAAGAGAAGAAGAGAACAGTAGAACAAGAGACAGATAAAGGGAAAAAGGGAATGAAGGATTTTACATTACGTGATAACTGTGGGAAGAATCATCCTGGTACTTTCCTAAAAGGAATGGTAGTTTGTTATAAATATAGAGAAAAAGGTCATCAGGCTCATGATTACAAGGGAAAGAAAGAGGCTATCAATGTTGAATGCTATAATTGTAGATAAATGGGGCATTATGCAAATGAATGTCCTTAGCGTCAGGGAAACGTACCTCAGAAAAGGCCAAGGGATCAAGGAAAATATTTTACTGTTACTACAGTTGAAGTGGAATAATTAATGTATTGGTGCTTTTGGAATCAAGGATTATATTCTGGTTATAAGAATAATGTGATATATATAAGGATTGTACTGCAGTACTTGTTTTTTTCATTATGGTTTTAATATGATGAAGGTAATAATATTTTTTTATGTAACAACAAGAGAAACTTTACTTTGTTTGAGGAATCTGGTGATACAATTGATTTTGGAATTTAGAGACCTTTTAGAGAAAGTCTGGATGGAGGAATTTTGGATAACTGTAATGGTTGGAATGGATTAAGATGAACTTTGGATAGTATTGTTTAAGGTTAAAAAATTTCTGAAGATTATTTTTGGTATATTATATTACTATAGTTTTAGGAAAAGGACAACCTGCAGGTCGGGGGATAACCCATCACGTCGGATAAAGCTGCAGGAATCAAACCCACAACCATAGTGCGACATGCCTTTATTACCTACCACTAGCCTACAAGAAGTCCCTGGTTATTAAAAAATAGTTTTCCTAATCTAAATGGTATGTGTTAATATTTGGAACCTTATAAAATTATGATAAATATAATATTTTGAGTTCTATTACCTTTTGAAGTGAATGATGGGTTTGTGGTTAAAATTTATTAAACAATGAAAGTCTACATGACAAGTAAGTATATTTCCTTGCGTTCTTAGTAAATCTCCAAAATAAATTCCTCAACTTTATGAAAGGTAACTTAAAACAAAAACGTTGTCGGTTAACTTTTCCAACTGGGGATTCAATGACTGTTTAACCAATCACAAGTTTGTGATTTTCTTCTGGTTAACTTTCTCCTAATCCTGTTTTCTACAACTCTCTATCAGACTTTGATGGTTTTTTTCCTCCATATCCATATTTTCATATAATCCTAGTATGGGCTATCTAGGGTGACCTTTGTACTCCTCTTTTTTTCTTTTAAAGTTATATTTTAATTAACCTTATTTCCGATGTGGGTTTTTCACAAGGTATTTTCTATTTTCAACCATTTATTTTCAAAGAAAAATTTTAAATTTCGAGGACGCAATTTATTGAAGGAGGGGAGAATGTAACACCCCAAGCTTCCATGGTATGCTCCTCTTTGAATAACAGAGTAGCGTGTGTTGTATGCAACCTTGAGTTCTAACACACCATGACCAATAAAAGTAATAGTTATGAATAGTAATACCCAATTTTTTAAATTATATAAATTTTATATTTCAAAATGATCTTCAATTTTGGATTCTGAATATTGAAATTAGCCTATGTTTAATTTTTGGTATTTTTCTGAGAACTTCCTATTTTTGATGAATAGTGAAAAATACTTAAAAACAACTTTTTTAATCAAAATAATTTATAGTGATAAATTATACAATTGAGTGGTTCTAAAGTGTAATTAGAATATATTTTTTCCATTTTATCCAATGGTGGTCATTAAAAATAATTTCACTTTGAAATTGGACATAAACAATTGTCAATCTTTTGATTGATATTCTTTCTTAAAAACACGCTATTTGTTGTGATAGCAGGAATTAATTATTAAATCAATTAATTCAACTTATATGTTTTGAATTTTTTAAAATAGCCATCATTTTTGACTTAGGAATATCAAATATATCTTATGGTTAATTTTTGGTGTTGTTCTGAAAAATTTCGATTTTTGATGAATAGTGAAACCACTAAGTGGTAGTTAAAAAAACTGATTTTTCGTTTAAATGAAATTTTACCACCTCTGTGATTTGAATTTCCAAAATTCTACATACATCATTGTCATTAGGAAGTAAAATGTGGTTCAATGAGATTAAAATAATTTTTGGTGAATAGTAACTTTTAAGTTCCATTAATCGTGATTAAAGGTAATTAGTATAACTTAAGATAAATATAATGTTATAATAATATAAAATTACCTATATACTTATTCTACCCTTATTGGGTGAGTCATGGCCAACCCAGACAATCCATGGGTCAACTTGGGGACCCCATGGAGCCACATGGGTAAGAAAATGACATTAATAACTTTTTATTTAAAGTAAAAATAAAATTGTCACAAACATGTGTTGTTTTACTAAAATAATTTTTACATGGTAATAAGTGATATAAAAGGAATGTTATTAACTTAAATGACTAAATAATGTTCATAACATGGTAATAAGTTATATAAATGGAATAATGAAATTCAAAAAGGTTCTTAAGAAAGTATAAATTAACTCTAGTTTATTATTCAGGAGGTTAAATAACGATCGAGTCAAGTAGGACACGAGGTAAGAGAACTTCTTAACCCAATTTCTATTCTTTGGGTTAATATCCTACTTTCAAATTATGTCATGATATTATTATATCCTATATTTTATTTTTACTTTCATTATGTGTACTTATAGTTAATACACATAACAGATCTATTTTATTTAAAAATAATGATCTTTGTAAGGGACTTCGTCTCAATCTCCTTTCATTGAGGCATATTTTGTTTTATACACAACTTTCATTTATATGGTGTATAAACCCCTTTTAATTTTACGTTTATTCAAAAGGATTATTTTTATACGAAGCATTTTACTAAATGACAAAAAGGAATGTTTTTTTCCGTACGTATGCGGCGACACCGAATTCTCTGCCACCGTGACCATTATTTGAGTTTCAGCTTCCTCTACAAGCCATAACTTATTTTAAATGAAAAATAATTACAAATTTTTAATTTTCTTTTATTTTGGTATTGAAAATGGTTTGTAAAGTGTTTTTTTTATATCAATGTGTTTTATTGATATCTTGTGATTGAAATGTAGAAATGTTATGTTTCCTTTATGCATGTTTTATGTGATACGATTATGTTATGGATTATGATATGGTTAAACCTGTTCATATGAGGAATGCATTGGACTTAATAAGAGACGGGTGGAGCCTGCTATAGCTCCTCGATGCATCAGTAGGTCTCATGAGACAAACTAGTGTCTTGGCACGAGGCCTTGACAAAATCTTTTTTGTAGTCTTGGCTCGATTCCTTGGCTACGTGGTTATGATAGTCTGGCATTATGCATTCCATCATTATGAAAGTGGTTATTGATATTGCATGTGATTATTCGACTAGTAGAATATCCATGTGAATAAGTAAATGGAATTATTTAATTTTATTTTTTCCATATTATGTTGAAGTTAATGTTTAAAAGGCTTTTGTTTTAGTTATACATTGCCTTAAATGTTTATGTTATTTATGAAAGCTTATGAAATATTGTTATCCTTACTGAGAATCTGAGCTCACCCCTTTCAATGTTCTAATATTTTCCAGGATGCGAAGAAGTATTTTATGAATGACCTGTAGGGATAGTCAGAAGGGGATATGAGTGTGGACTATGGAGACCATGTTATTGTAGTTTTTCACTTTATGATGTAATGTAACTTTTATGAATATATCTAGTGTTTCCAAGGCTACTAAACTAATCAGTATTTTGAGACTTGATCTTTTGTGATCATACCAATGTTGTGTAATAATGCACCGACTATGGTTAACTGAGGTTAGGGTGTTACACCTGATTTAAAATTATACAGCTTCATGATGGCTGAAAATGGTGTATAATTAGTGAAACCACCATATAAATTCATCCTTTCACAACTCTTTAACTATACAAAAAATTTTGGGGAATCAAAATTTTTCATTTTCAACTGCCCTTGTAATTTCCTCAATATGATCTTTAACATCATTGACATATGTAATCATGTCCTCAATACGGTCTTCTTCATTTTCCAGACTTTTAATCATAACAGATGATCCATAAAACACATTTTTATGCCGTCCACTATCTAGATTAACTTTTTTCCCAGATTTATTCTTACATTTATAGCTTCGATCAATTACATGACAGATCAAGTGTTCTTATAACTCCTCTAGACTAAGTTTTCTTAAATGAAAACATTGTAAACATGGACAAAGTATTTGAGAAGGGTCATATTCATGATCTTTTGAAAACATGATGAACACTTTCACTTGATCTTCATACACTATTTCCAAATTATTAGAATCAGTCGAGTCTTTATTCATATCCATCACATTTGATTCGGAGATATTAATATTTTAAAAAATAAATACACAAAATGTTGATATTAAAATTAATCCAGGATAAAAATTATTATTAACCTTATGTCTCCTTTGAATACCATTTATTAAATCACAGTTGATATCCCATTAAAAAACTATTTACACAAATTTCTCTTTAAAATAACACACCATTTTTAAAATATACAAATCAGTTTCAAATACTCTTTCTCAAAACCCCAATGCATTTTTTTTATAAAATAGTCAAGGAAACATCACTAACCAATAATTTTAATCATTTAAAATGAGAAACAACCATCTATATTTTTAAATTGTTCATTTAAAACCTCACACACCCTTAGTTAAAATGAAACCATCATTTCATATGATTTAAAAAAAATAAAATTCCTATATAAAATCCAATTAGGCGGGTTGAGAAACACTTCCCATGAAACCTAATTCCATTAAAAGTGTTTAAATCATTTAAAAGATATTTAAAACCAAAAAATGGTATGCTGAACACATTTTTTAAACACATTTTTAGTATATTCTTATAACACCTCATGGAAAGCATCACTATTTAAAAATCTAGGAAATGATTTGGGAAGTTTCTCTTATGCGTTATTAATAGTCTTAACCCATAAGCAACCAAATGACTATCATAGACAGGAACTTTTGAAATCATTACTCCTAATACATCACAATATAAGCCATACTCATTTCCCATCTCATTTATCATTATGATTAGTTTTTTAATCAATCTACCACTAATATATTTTAAGGATCAGTCATGAACATATAAATACTCATATTGAGCTACCCAAAATAGGATATGTCTCATATAATTTCATTCCTATTTCAATGGTATTATCATAGATGGAAATTTGAAGTTTGTCGTTTAAACATATCTAATATAATTCAAATATCATCTTAGAATCCTCAACTTTCTCACATAGAGTCTTATCTACTACCATGCCTTATCCAGAACACCAATGTTGGGAGTATAACTAGCTTATAGAAACGTAAGAATCTTTACAAAGGGTAGGGATTAAGAAATCACTCCAAACCAATCATCTGATTCCTAAAAAAACATAACTCATTCTTACTAAAACAACATAAACGAAAAGTTAAAAGGGAATCAAAACTCAATTAACACTAACATAAACACTAGTGACCTCGATAACACACCACATCCCATCATCCAACGATGGACCAATCTGATCATCAAGAACAAAACAAAATAGGGCATTGAAAAAGGAGATATAAGAGCATCATACACTCCTGTCCACTAGTTCATATGTAGGGTGTGAGCAAACAAATTATTTATATGATCTTATAAATAATTCTATTTGAATCCCTATAACATATATTTAATAATGTGGTAGTTTGAACACAAGGTATAAAATATATTTTTACATTAATTATAAAACAATAATAGAAACAATAAACATACATATTTTAAAAAATCACCCTTTTTATATTATAAAAACAAGGATGACTACAAATTGGAAAACAAATATCAAAAAATGGAAAGAGGGCATTTAAAATAATATAATACATGTCAAATCATAGATTATCCCTCTTTTATAACATTTTCTTAAAAACACTTTTTTAAAAATAATCACAATGAAAATCCATTTAATTAAAACTCATTTAACAAATAACAAATTTTATTCATTTTTAAATACATCTTTTTAAACGTTAAAATCAAATTAATTGAATGTAAGAAAATACACACTTAAAGTGAAACAATGATCATACATAGGAACTAAGGAAAAAAGGAAACACAATCCAAAAAATAACCAAACGATGTAGCCATATAATAAAAAAATTAAGGGAATACAATCCAGTCAGGAAAATAAATCCTCTAAAGTGACCAAAGAATGACATAACCATCATTTGAAACTTCCTAAGACTCATGTATTTTGATATTGAACCAGAGATGAAGAACATAGGTCGATATTATTTAACTTGTCATATCCATGTAGTCCTATAAAACTCACTATGCTCTATCATGATTAGAGGATCAATAGAAACCCTGGTCCCTTCCAGTACATTATTGAGACACTGAAAAATAAAAAAACTCACTCATTCTAACTGGGTCTTTACACTAGGTAGTACACTCCACACTCTGGATTTCACTTATCTAGATTCCAGTCTCCTAGAAAACCCATGGAATTCCAATTGTGCAAGTGGGTAACCAATGAAATTATAAACCATCACATAAATATAATTACAATAATTTGAAATTTAACCTCACCCACCTCAAACACCCTCACAAGAAAAACCCCCTTTCACATCCTTCTATAAGCTTCACAATATGAATATGAATATAAAGAATCCCTAATGGGGTCACGATCCACAATAAGAACAATAAATGCATGGATCTCAATTAAGGGTCTCTCGTATTTATAACATATTTTTTTTAAATTACAAAAAGGATTTTTAAAATGAGATTGAGAAGACAGTCCATTTTCAAACCATTTGAAAATAATATTTCAAAGTTCATCCAAAAACTATTTATCAAAATTCACTAGAAATACCATTTAGAAACCCAACCATTTTAGTTAAATTTTTAAAATAATAAACCCTTCAATTTTTGACAGAAATATGTTCTAAGAACATTATTTAAGCTTCAACATCCTTTATAAAACATCTAAATCCACCATGAGAGTTAGGGTTCTCAAAATAATTTAAATAGATTAAAGATCAATTACATTCATTTTTACAAAAAATGACATTAAAATATCACATATTCACTTTAAAGAAAAAAAATTTATGACCAAACATTCAAAATATTTAAATTCCTTTAAGAAATACACTCTGGCCTTTTACAAAACACTAGGAAAGTGACATAAGTCTATACCAAGTCTTTAAACCATTTTAAATTCAATTGAAACCCAAAAAAATTCATAAAATGGATTATAATTTCATAATAAATCATTTAAAATCATCCAAGAAATTTATAACAAGTATTACAAGGGAGTTCCAATGAAACACCTACCTCACTCAACAAAAAATAAAGCTATAACTTGTCGACATAAATGGAGAACACCTAAATATATCACATGATATACTACTGAAACCGTAACGAAAAAATTACTCATTATTGAAAAGAAATTACACTATTCTGTAGTGTTTTGATACTTTAAATCCATAACCAAGTCACTAAAAATCAAAGGAAAAATAGGAATATGAATAGAAACCAACATGCCATTCATATAGTGCGCAAAAAAGGACCACCAATGGCCAAAATTTTTATTGGGGTTGTTTAGCTCACACAGTTCACAACATAGAATAAATTTCAAACTATAATTACATGAGAACAAGATTAAATAGATAAAAAAGTGGAGAAAACTCATAGTAGAGGTGTGGTTCAATGCGCAGTAGAGGTGCATTCACGACGGAGGAGAGGCACACAGCGGAGGAGTGGCACACGATAGAGGTGTGGCGCGCGACCGAGGAGAGCACACGAAAGTATGGTTCATGCATGGCGGAGGTGTGGCACATAATGGTGGAGAGGCGCACGATGGTCTGGTTCGCAGTAGAGGAGAGTCACATGGTGGAAGTGTGGTTTACGGTAGAGGAGAGGTGGTGGGAGAGGAGGAGGAGGAGGTGGAGGCGCAACAGTGACAATCGGCTTCCACGAGAGCTTGAGTGGTGCAAGGAAGGAGGAGAAAGTTAGGATTTTTTTATAAAACACGATGAACATTTTATTAGTGATAGCTATAAAGTGACGATAAATGTATGTTTTATCCACGCCAAAACTGAAAGCACTAATAAAACATATCTTTAACAACTCTTTTTTAGTGATGATAAGGGCTTATGATTATCAGTTCTAAAAAAGTCCTAAAAAATGTCTTTATCATCGCTAAAAATATAGTCTGGACAAAGACTACTTTTATAATCGCTATTTTATCACTCATAAAAATAGGAATTTATCAGCACTAAAAAACACTGATGAAGATACAATGCTACTAATTTATTTTTATTATTATTTATATTTATAATATTATATATATGATAAAAATATATTTATTTATTTATAATTATAACTATATATATATATATTTATTTAAAAAATTATAATTTAATCAATTGTTAAATTATACGAAATATACTTATTATATTTATAATCTTAGAAATATATATAATAAATATATTAACTATATATACTAAATATATTAATTATATATAAATATTTATAAGATTATAGATATATATAACTATATTTCTTATAATTTTATAATTAGTTTTATCAATATATACTTATTTTATTTATATTTATAAATGAATATGTATTTGTTTATTTAAATTATTATGAAATTATTAAAAATATATATTTATAATATTTATAATTTTCATAAAATATTTATCATACTTTGATAATTATTTAAATAAATAAATACTTATTTATAATTATAACTACAAAATAAATATATATTTATTTTTAATTTAAAATTATAATAAATAAATATTTATTTATACTTGTATATATATATATATATTTATAAAATTATAACATATATATTACTAATTTTATAAATATATTAAATTCATATTTTTATTTTGATTTTTTAATTATCTAAATATATCTACATTTATTTACAATTTTATTTATAAATATTTGTATTTATTTATAAATATATTTATTTAACTATATATTTATAACTTTATAAGTAGTATAATAAAATTATTTTTTATAATTTTATAAGTAATTGCACACACACAAATACATATATAAATATATATTTATAGTTATAATTATAACTATAAATATATATTTTTATAAATATTTTTATATAATTATGAATATATATATATATATATATATTATAAAATTATAATATATGTATTTATTGAAATTTTATAATTATTTAAATATATATAGTTATAATTATAATTAAAAATAGATATATTTAAAAAGTATATATATATAATTTAATAATTATAAATATAAAAAATATATTTATTATTTAAATATATTTAATTTAATTTTCTAAATATTGTTTAGAACATAATAGTGTATATGGGTAACATCTATTAATCATATATACCTAGTATTAAAATATACATAATAAAAAATGAGCCATCAGTGGACACCATGAATAATAAGAAGGGTTTAATGTTTAAATAAACATTCATGATGATACATAACATATATGAACACATGATCGATCAATATATTTATTGACCAAATTCATTAGAAACACACACATTTATAATAATTATAATATAAATATATATATTTAAAAAGTATATATATATATTAATTATAAATAAAATAAATATAACAAATATAATAAATATAATGAATCTAATAAATTTAATGAATCTAATGAATCTAACGAATCTAATAAATTTAATAATCTAATTAATCTAATTAATATATAAATTATATATAAAAGAAATAAAAGAAATATAATTAATATATAATAAATATAATAAATATAATGAATATAATGAATATATTCAATCTAATAAATATAGTAAATATAATAAATATAATAAATATAATAAATATAAAAAATCTATTCATTATTTAATGAAATTTGTTATAATCATATAATTTTTAATATATATATATGAAATTATAACCTTAGAATCACTTTTTTAAAACATTATATAAATTTGAATTATTAAAAAATATATATTAATTAAAAGCCTGAATATTTTATTTAATGTATACAAATAAATATTATTTTTGAATAAAAATATAATAATTTTATTTAAATTAATTATATATTTTATTAAAATATTTATCAGTACTAAATTTAACACTGATAAATATATCCTTTATGAACGCTAAAGAAAGCGATGATAAAGGGTATGAATGATCTTTTTAGTGCTAATAATGCTATATTTATCAGTCCTTTTTTCAAGCACTGATAAAGGCGACCCACTTTATCAGTGCTTTCTGCTTAGTGCTGATAAAACCTTGCGTAACCCTTTTTGTGTTTTGTTGTAGGTAAAATTAGTTTGCGTTACATGAAACATTGAGTTTTTATGAAACATAATTTTATAATTGTATTTATTTAAAAGAGAAAATTATTACCTAGATGATATAATGTAGTGTTTGAAAATGTTTAATTTAATTTGGAATTTGTGGTTTACACATGTAAAACCCTTTTGAAATTGAAAGGAAATCTTTTTCTCAAATACTTTTTAAATGTGCACAAGTGTGTTTTATAGCAATAAAATAAAACAATCACTCTTTATGTATTATAATAATGAAATATATATAAAATATTAAATATAATTTTTAAAATTCATCCCATGTTTTTTATAGGCACGGTATAAAAATAAATCATCTTTTATGTTTAAAAACTATATTTTCCTAAAAAGTAGTTTTTCTACCTTTTGATGGTGCACTTATTTTATATCTATTTTTTACACCTTTATAAATTATATTATAAAAAATTAAATTATTATTTGAAATAGGAATATCAAGATTTAATTTGGTTGATTTTTTGGTTTTTTATAAGCTTCATGTTCTAATTAATAGTGAAAAATACTAAATTTTAATTTAAAATAGTTTTTCCATCTAAATAATTTATAGTGTTAAATTATATTTTTGATTAGTCTTAAAGTACAATTAGATAAATTTTATATCATTTAAAATAATTTAGGTAATTTTAATAAATTTTATATTAAATTTAGATATTAAAACAAAATTACTTTTTATCATTTTCACTTTAAAAACCTACTTACCTGTGCTGTCTAAGAGATTACTTTTAAAATAATTTTATCCACTTTTATGTTCAATTATGAAAAAATTAATGAAATTTTTTAATATGAATTTATTTTTTTAAATATGTTCCTTTTATTTTTGGATAATATGAATAGAAAACTTATTAATTTTATTACCATGGTTAAGGGTAAATCAGTTTACTAAGGTTACAAATAATATTACATACATTATAAAATCACCCTAAAATATTCCAAAATTCTATTGGATGAAGTAATTTTACCCTTAACACCTATTTTTTTAATTTAATTATTTAATGGATACTTTTCCATTAAAACGAATTATATATTATTAAAATCATTGAAAGGGACAAAATGTCAGACAATTACTTTTAATAAGTATAATATTTTTAATATGGGGTTAAATAGAAAATATTCTAGACTATATATGTTATTAAAAAATATAATAGGCTTATCTAAATCAATATTTTTAAATTTTACTCATTGAATAATTATCATAAATAATTACACAATGTTGACGCAGTACTTATTCAATTAATGAAACAATCAATTACATGATATTAGAAATTGGAAAAGAAATATAATATGACATAATTAATGTTATACACGAATTTTATAGATTATTATGATATATTAAGTGTGTATTAAATGATTATTTTGAAAATTTCTTATTGTATTTATTTTCTTAATCTCAAATTATTGAATAGCATCAAAACTGACAGGTTTTTATATTTTATGAAAATTATATTTTGTGAAATTATATATAAATCATAAAATACTAAAAAAGTACAATGTGGATGATATATGGTCTACAACATCATCAATTTTCTATTTATGGTCTAATTGACACTTAATAATTTAAAATCACATCCTTTTTACATTGAAAAAGATGTCACGATAGTTAAAATTAATATAGGTTAACTAAGAGTTAATCAAAATGATAATATTTTAAATAATAAAAAAATGTTCTAGAATTCATGGAATTTTGGAGGTATTTTTTAGAATGAAATTAATATAAATTAATCTTTTTGGAAATTCCAGAAGTTCCCCTCCTCTCTCTTATAAAAGGGCACCTCATCATCTGTTTCCATCACAATTAAAACAAATTAGACAAATTATATCCATGTATCCTAAAAAATTCCTTACTTTAACACTATAAGGCTTCCTTTGGGATGAAATCCAACCAAGGAAGTCCTTTGGTGCATATCAAAAGGAGATACCCGAAAAATAGGTAATGTTAATCAATGAACAATTTTTTATTTCTTACTCAAACTATGTAAATTATATTTATTTCATATTTACATAAAATAAATAATATATTAAATAAATTTATTGGTTTTTATGTTAATTTTATGGCCTAAAACTTCACACACTTCCATGAAATTTGATACTCAGTCATCGTTCCTGTGTACGACAGACTACCACCTTGCGAATTAATGTGGTTTATTATTCCAATACCACATATAAAGGTTATGAATAATGATGGATTTATAATTTATATATTTCATATATCATTTTTATGATGTTATTATGATTATGAAATTTTTATATCACACATAACTTCATGCTTTTCATTTTATGGGAATACAATTACGTCATTCGTGTGTACGCCATACCATTGCCTCATGAAGTAATGTTATTCATTCATGTATTACCTATAATGCATTTAGAACTATTTTAATATAAATATGTGATATATATATAGGAAATAAATATTAATATTTAAATATATCAGGTACTTTAATTTCTACTAATACGACCAGATAATGAAAACAACGTTCTATCGTAAGCACATCCCAATGTCTCTATGAATGGTGTATTTTAGTTTCTACCAATAACATTTATGAATAACCATAAATACATATATAATGAACATATATGATATTTATATCATGTTTATCATTCATTATATGATTAAACCGTGATCTATGCATGATGACTAGCAATAAAAAGTCATTACATGTATGAAAAACAAAGCAGTAACTTTAACATGTGCTTGTTAATAAACATGTTATATAAAGTCATAAGTAAATATTATATAGTATTATATTATAAATATAGTTATATGGAAGATTTATGATACACTTATATTTATTATACATTAGGTCCTAATGTATTTTATGGAATTCAAGACTTCAGGTAAGGAGATTCTTAACTTAATTTCCACTCATGTGGTTAAACTTCTATATCAATGATTATGTCATGCTACAATTATGTGTGAAATAACATTTGATTTTCATATGTTATATTTACACTTTTTTATGTGGATTTTTATTGAACACACATTATTTATTCCTTTGATTAATTATCACTTTAGTGATATGATATTTGTAGGAGTTTATTTCACAATATCATTATTATTAATGTTTGTTTATATTTAAGTATCCATTAGGGGATATTTATTTACCATGTCCGTGTTATCATAAAAAGTTTTTCAAAAGGGTTTTTAATATTCATATATGAATGTTTAATTTTTTTTAACATGTTATAATATTTGACAAATGGTTTTAAAATAATATTTTTTTTCATTTTCTAAGCAAGGTACTTTGTGAATTTTCAGGAACAAAATATTGAAGGAATGTATTTAAAATTATACTAAATGAGTGGAATTCCCCTCGTCATGAAAACCTAATGATATAAATATTTCTTTAAAATATTACAATCTTATTTTCAAAGAAAATATTTTACTTTCTAATTGAGTAGCTCATTAATAAAAATATTTCATAAAGGAAAGGAAATTTTCCTTAAGAATTATTTCAGGTGATCTTTCAAAAACCATTTCTCCTATTAAGATGAATTTGGTTGGTGATACTTATAATTTTGTGGGGATATGACCCCAGGGTACAATTATTATTCTTTATTTAAATGGTTTATGTTTATGATGGCATGATATTTATGAAAAAATTTTCTTTTCCTTGAGTTATGTTATGACGAAGTGTTTATGAAACTCATTTATTTACCTAGGTTATGATGTGATGAATGATATATGGTCCTGTGTCACACATATGTATAGTTTTCCTTAATTTATGGGTAGGATCTATATATCTCTATAATTAATTGGGTAATGATAAATTTTCTATGATCTCAGAGGGTACACATTATTTCATCATAATCCTACAGTAAGAGGGTTCACATGAGGTTATCCTAAGCCCACAAAAAAGGGTACAGGAGAGGTCATCCTAAGCCCGCAACTAGAGGGTACACTGGAGTTCATCCAAATCATTCAACAAGAGGAAAAATAGGAGGTCATCATAAGACCAATACTAGAAGGTACATGGTTGGATATCCCAAGATTGATGTATGTACACTTGTGATTATCCCAATCCTAACATACTATGAATTTATTGGTAGGTATCATTAACATGATATTTTTATGCTTATTTGGCTGCCAAAAATTCAATATATTATTCCATTGTTACTATATCATGGATAATATACTTTGATTATATTATTATTCATATCTTATTACCATCCAATAATTAATTCCTTGATTCAAGATTATGATATTTGTTATGAATGGTATACTTGTCAAACGTTATGCTCATATTTTCATACCCTTAATCTCATTTTATGCTTAGGTATCATCCATGTTTACCCTTAATAAAAATATGATCTCACCCTTTCTTATATTTACTTTCTCCAAGTCATAAATAAATGTATATGTAGGAGTATTAAATAGTAAGATCTTTATGTTAAATTTTGAAGATATTTCACTAAATTTGAGGAATATGTTCCAAGTTTCAAAATGTTATAAACTATTATGGTCATAATCATTATTTTTGTTTAATATAATGACTATTAATATAAAAATATTCAATATCCATGTTTTGAAATCATATTTATTTATATCTAGTATCAAGGATAAGAGGGATGGAAAAATCCAAGATTATATTGAATGAGACATACCTGAGTATTCAAAGACTGAGATAATCAAATCATTTAAGATATGAAAAGAGTTTCGAGGCCAACAGACCAGATTCAAGTATATTATGAAGAAATTAAAATATCATACATGAGAAAACCTGATCCTATTGGATTTTGGAGGAATAAATGAGTATATAATTTTGAAGATATTTCTAGTTGTGGATCAACACACACTACTGGAAAACTAACCTTTACCAACGGTTTGGAGAACCGTAGCCAAGTAAGCCGTTGCGATAGGTCTATACCAACGGTTTTGGAAACCGTTGGTATATGTAATATGAAATCTATACCAACGGTAATGGAACCGTTGGTATATAAATTCCAAAAAATAAAACATCCGCTGGGATTTGATCCCAGGACCCCTCGTTTATAATCGAATGACTTAACCACTAACCTAACATCACTTTGTAAACATAATTTCATAAATATATATATGTATTATCATAATTATTTAAAATTTTTATTTATATAATGTTCTTGGTTAGAAGTCCTGGAAAAAAATTAAAGAATCTATCCCAACGGTTTTCCAAACCGTTGGGATAGGTTTGGGTGGGTTGAACTTTAGTTTGCCGAAGGTTGAAATTATCCCCTCTCTTTCCCAATGGTTTTGATGAACCGTTGCGAAAGAGGACCCTTTCCCAACATTTTTGATGAACCGTTGGGAAAGGGGAGGGAAAGAGGGACCCTTTCCCAACGGTTTTGGTGAACCGTTGGGAAAGAGGACCCTTTCCCAATGGTTTTGGTGAACCGTTGGGAAAGGGGATGGAAAAAGACCCTTTCCCAACGGTTTTGGTGAACCGTTGGGAAAGGGTAGCATACCAACGGTTTTTACAAACCGTTGGTATAGAAGTGTTGGGAAAGATCATCTTTCCAGTAGTTACAGTAGAAGTGAACACTTTTTTAACTAGGTACTTAAAGTAGGAGAATAATTAAATGAAACTTCATAGCAAGAGAATACATAATGGGGTTTTTGTTGATCACTTTTATAAGTGGGAGTGATGTGATATCTATTTAACTCTTGATTGGAAGCACTGTGGGACTCAATGTTTATGGGACTTGAATTTACTTAGATGTTAACACACATATATAGTGATGAATTTGTAACCATGGTGAATAATAAGTTGTATCAAAGAGTTGGATTTTATAAAGAATGTTTTAAATATGATGTGATGCTATCTATATTATTAAAACATCACATGAGATAAAATTTAGAGATAATACTTAGTGGATTAAAAACCTTATAAAGTTAAAGATATTAAATTATAATGGAATTTCTAAAATGAATGTCCCACCGATGCATCCACCCTCTCAGTGAAACCCAACTGGTCCTTGGAATTTATAGTCCCTTCAGAGAATGAGATCAAAAATTTATTGTTATCCATAAATGTGATCATCATAGTAGAACTTAATAAATTAAAAATAAGTTATTTATATTTAAATGGGACATATTTCATGTTGACATATCCAATTTTTTGAGTTACTTCCTTACCTCTAACTCAATGAAACATTAATAAATTCTCACATTGTTGCATTATTTAGTATTTAGGACCACAGAATTGATATAAAGTTCACCAGTAACATTTTCATTGGGAACACTTCTCCAAATATTATTAGTAAAATATTGGAAATGAGTATTTTAAGAATAATTGGTCATATCCTAACCTATAAGAAATTTTAATTTTTTTATATTGAGAATATTCAAAATTATCTTTCCACCAATTCATAATGTATTAACTTCCTAAATATGAGGGTTAAATATGGAAAAGTTTCACTAAAAATTGTTCCCTATATGGTATTTGTTACAATAATACGGGGTACCTACATATATGTATCAAATAGCTACGTATTATCAAATAAAATTACCATGTTTATTAATTTCAAACTTAAGAGTGTCATGATCCCTGTTCTCCTATATGGTTATTTAAGAGGGATATTTAGAGTTTTAAGAGGTTTTAGGAAAGGAGGCCCTCTATCATGTATTATATTTGAAATTACTGAGGACTACATTAGTAAATAACTTTTTTATCTTACTTATGCTAGTTGTTACATATTGATAAGGGATTAGATGAAGCTACTAGAATATTCATATATATTATATATCAATGACATCCTTATTTTCAGG
The DNA here is from genome assembly GCA_963277665.1 of Viscum album. Lineage (NCBI taxonomy): Eukaryota > Viridiplantae > Streptophyta > Magnoliopsida > Santalales > Viscaceae > Viscum > Viscum album. Next base: position 1,510,274,546 of record OY728161.1, read on the forward strand.
GAATATTTAAAAATGAAATTATTATACATGTAAGCTATTTTTTATCATTACAAAGATATTACATGTCATTCCATTAGAATGAAAATATGATTTTTTAAAAAGAAATTTATAGAGAAAGGACATCAAGAATGTAAGGGAGAGGATATTCAAGGTGGATGAATGTTATGCAGTTAAAGGGTATATATTCATACTATGTTAATAAAATTAGGTTTTACAGATAAAATGAACTGATAAATAATCATCATTTCCTCTTGATATCCTTTAGAAGAAAGGGTTTAGGTTCTTTATTTCCCTCACACCATGTGTGGTGGGAAGGTTAATCCATTAGCTGGAATAAATCCAAAACTATGTTCATAGGGGGTGTTCTGATTTCCAAATAGTGTAAAATGTGGAGGATACATGGAATTAAGATATGACATTTCCCAATTAATTACATGGTTACTCCCTTGGTTTAGGTAAATGTTAAGATATATTATTTAGATAATATTTCTTCTAGGCTCATAACTCAAATGGATAGTTATAAATTTAAAAGAATTTACTATGTATAGAGGATCCCTTTAGTAAACTCATGGATTAAATAAATGTTTTTCAAATAATTTTATAAGTAAATATATCATAGTATTTTGAATAATAAACTCTATAACATGATATTTTTTTTCTTGACCTGTCATGTCTAGGAAAATAAAAATGATCTATTTCTCATGGAATAAATGTAAAAAACCGATCGATAAGGGTAAAATTGGGAAAAAATATCCCTATATATTTAATTAGGGTTTTCATGGAATTTTTAAATATAATATTCTTACATTATTTGATGAAGCTTTAGAGTTTCTCAATAATGGATTTGTTCTAATGTTTCCAAATCGGTAAGAATTATAACATTCATGAAATGTATATAGAGAGATTAATAAATTATATTATGATATTATGAACTAATCAAGATAGATTATCTATAGAAATTTTGAACTCATTTTATGGTATACATGATGGATGGAAATAACTATAATGAAACTCATAGTGATCCCATAGAACAACTACCAGATTCTAATTACCGATGTGATTAGAAATATTGGCGAGCACTCCATATTTTTTCTATAAAAAATTGTCTCAAAAATTTATAGGAATTTCTATGTTGATAGGGATACCCTTGTACAGACTCTGAGTGGAACTAGATTTCTAAATAACATGATACAAATATTACTTGATGAAACATCGATTTCAATAAATCATTTTATTGCACTATCTATTTTTCTACTTATATAAATGTTATATAGAAATTTACTTCCACTTGATAATCAAATCGAATAATCAATAATTTTACTTTTCTTACCCCGTACTACCTTTTTTATGGTTCTAGAAGATTTGTTGCACCTTTTTGTTAAATTTTATTATCATTTATAATATTCAGGGTCACATTCCAATACATTGTAAATGTCTTGGTATAATTTGTAAATTAATTTGTTGATCATATTATATATATCACTAAATCAGGATGTAGTGATAAGGTTTAAAATATTCTATTAGATCTATAACAAAATTCATTGTATTAACATGAGATATAATGAATGGAACAATTTTCAATAAAAACACTATCCTCTACTGATACGGGTGATATATCCATTCACTAGGATATTCAAATGGCTACCAAAATTGAAATATGTTTAATGAAATATGATTTATACGAGTCAAACAGTCATGAAATTCATAGAATTACAATAATTATAAAGACGTGTCGTATTTTGAAGTTCTTTAACTAGATCCCACTTATTTAAATCTAGACATAGGTTCATATAAATGGTGAGACTTTATCTGCACTAGGTACCTTGGGTTGTGAAAAGGTTTTTCTAAATTAATGTTGATTTATAAAGGGATTATTTTATAATTAATTAATAATGGATTTACTTTTTAGGCATAACATTGGGTTATGATTCATCCAATCAAACATGTTTACTGCATTTGATGGAATTTCTTATGGTTTATATCTAACTCATTTCTTACGGGGGGAATTTTAAAGACGATATCAAGAAAGGTCCCTCAGGGAATCTTTCCTTTTTGGTTGTAATTATTCTAAGGCATAGGTGAATTACATTTATAGATTAAACATGCTTATAAAGATGTGAATCAAGAGGAATAAGAAATCTAAAAAAACAATTGTGGAAGCCACCTTTATGTGGTCAATTGTGATACCAATCTCATGTTCACTATGGGTGGAGTTAAATTCTTAATATGAATTTTTCAATAGAATTTTGAAACCTCCATATAACAAAAACTCATTACTATTTTCTAATAAATTTCTAGGATCATGTAAAATCAGTGGATGAAACATTCTGATTATTATTATTGTGGTATTAATTTTAATAATAACAATAACAATAATAATATTATTATTTTCATATCATCATAGACTATGTTATAGAGTTTGAGTCATATTATTATAAAATTTATTATAAAATTATTATAATACACCTTAATATTCAACTTATTAAACTATACTAAAAATATATATTCAAAATTTCAGAGAAAATTTTAATTGATAGAGGAAGATCGGGCCTCTAGATAATTATTTGTAGGAGTGAATGAATATGAAATTGTGCTATAATATTTTCTCAAGATGATATAATTTCCCAAGGATATAAATTTGGAACTTTTTTTCAACTGTATTATCAATGTATTTTTAGGGATAACGAGAATTTCAAAGGTTGGGAAGGTGGAAGCTATTTCCTCCTTTACAAGATCTCTATATATAGATTTTGGAAAACTATGAAATTTTACATCCTTAAAAAAGAGTTTCCTAAAAGAATAATTTAAAGGCGTATAATTACATATGTTCATAATATAATTAGTTGGTTCCATCATTGAAATAATCAATTGTTGAAAGAATTTTTTCCCACCATGAAATAAATTAATAAAGGTTTAAAATTTGGTTCATCGAGTCATAGAGGTCTAGGGATTAAAATATTGAATGTGTATTCCCATGGGGTATAGATATCTCCATATCATATTCCCTTTTGAAAATATGAAGAGTGGGGATGGGGATTTTTTCGATTGGTGATAAGTCTAGTACATTATTTATATATGTGTGTTATCCTTGGTTTAATATCTTTTTATTCTTAATATTATAAATCTAGTATGGATTCATGTATATTTCATGAAGTCAATCTTATATAATTTTTTAATTTTTATTAACATTTCATATGAAGTTAAAATTCTTTTTATAAAGGATAAGGACATAGAGGATGCTCTCTTTGGGTATATTTCTCGTATATTGGTGGAGGTGAATTGTAATTACCCTTTAATTTAAATATTTTTTATGGTATAAATTTTATTTTAATATTATGTATTCTGATAAATTCAGGTTGTTTTTTGTGTTAGCGGTGGATCAAGATTCATATTTGAGAGTTGGAGATTATTAGTTACTTTAGTTATATAATAGGTTGGGTCTAAAGGCATGACTAAAGGGTGTCATGACATGATGGGTCTTATATAAGAGTACGCCACTCTATGACTATGGGTTTTAATGGAATGAGGTTTGGGGTAAAATGTTTGGTAAAGTATAATTTGTATGAATTGTTATAACAACCTAGGATTTTCATACATTGATATTACATCTTTTTAGATGAATATTTAGTACATTAAAAAAACACATACCCGTAGACCATAATAGTTTTGTGACATTAGAGACTAGGTGCACAGTTCTATTATTTAGTGAAACATCTTCAAAATATCCTATAAATATCTTCTTCTTTAATAATATTCACAAACATACCCTACTTAAAACCTTTCTTTATAAAATGGGGAAAGGAAACATAACAAAGGGTGAACTCATATTCTTAGTAAGTATAAGAATAAGTGACATCAATCTATGATCATATGAAAGCATAAGAAAATAATAAGAGGTTTTAATCATGAACATAAATTAAAAATATCAGAAAAAACCAATCATATATTACAAACTTGATTCATGTCATTTATATTTTTTATTTCTAAGAAGGGATAATAGAGTAATAACAGTTATAAATTAATCATGAACCATAATCACATTCCATTAAATTATGGAACCATAATAAATATTCAAAACCGTTTCATATTTCAAGGTTAACTACTAATGAAATCAACATAGTGGATCAAGAAACACCTATTTACCATACTAGAATAGGAACATCTATTTCCCCTAGTGGGTTAGGAAACACATATTTACCATATAGAATCAATCCCATCGTCTTGTTTCCCATTGATATATCATGAGATATAAATATTTTCCCAATGTATTAGAGGGAGATATAGGTTCCACCCATCAAATAATTGAAACTATACATATGCAGGATACACGATCATAAATAATTAATCATATCAAAACCCATGAAGTGAAATGAGTTTCATAAACATCATTCCATCATAAACACAAACCATTTAGAGAAATGATAAGAATTGTATCCTTGGTTCATATCCCCAAAAAATATAAGTTACATAATGGGATGTTAGGTTAGATAGAGTGTTATTTTCAAATATAAAACAAATGAAAATTTTCTTGAGGAAGATAAATTTTCATTGAAAATAGCATTATAAAAATAAAATTTCATTAAATATTTCATAAATTCTTTTATTTGAAAATAAATTTGAAAAACAATAATAGAAGATTTAAAAATAATTTAAAACATTTCTTGAGGAAAATATCATTTCTGATTTTTTTGAATATACTATTATTTTAAAACAAACTTGGAAACTTATAAATGATTCTTCAATGATAATAATTTTCATGATGACATTATGTTTTGTTCATTGAATACACGTTAAAACAAATATTCCTTTCAAATTTTCAGTAAAATCAAAACAAAAACTATTTTTGAAAATGACATGAGGATTATTTTTTAAAAAAAATTAAAAAATTAAAAATGGTTAAAATTTATTTTAAAAACTATAGGATTATATTAAAAAAAAATTAAAATAATTTTAGAAACATGATTTTGCAAGAAAACAAATTTTTGATCGAAGAGAGAAATAAAGTCATATTTTATTTAAAGAATTTTCTCAATTATATTAAGTACAGAAGAGTGTAAAAATTGTCCAATTACTTGAAAATATCATGTATAAATATAGGATAATAAAATAAATTAGTTTAATTTGATATATGTCATATTATTTCACCATTGGAAGAATAATTATGAGCAACCCTGATAAACATTGAAATCATCTTTTAAAAACCACACCACTTTGGTAACTTTTAATATTAATACCCATGAAATAATAACATAAACTAAAAATTAAAATATAAATATAGTACATAAATTAATTTTATTTCATGTCAATGGGGATTTATTTACACCTCATAATGAATATGTTGTATAAAATAATATATTTCACCAAGAAGAAGAATTGAGAAAAAAAATCCCGTACCAATTTGTTTTCTTTTGAACCGTAAAAACCATAAAATAAAGATCCAAAAATGGATATTTATACCCAATTAATATTTATTATAATAATGATATTATATATTCATGATCATTATAAATTTTATATAAAATAAATAAGTGGTGAATAAGGCTTGTGTCTCATAGAAGTAAAAAGTGAGATGGAAATGCCTTACCCTAAGTCATGAATTTCATTGTAATATTTATAAACTCCTATGTAATTAATATAATTTAATTATAAATCAAATATAATAACATAATTATATATATATAATGTCATATTTAATTTACTTATTACCTTTTATTACCTATTTATTAACGATTCCTTGTTAAAATCACATTTCTGGTAATAATAGTTTTGTTTTTTTCGTATATATTTTTATTTGTTATTTTAGTCATATAACCTTGATCATGGTTTTATTTTATACATAATAATAATAATGAATTTATTATCAAATTTATATGCCAATTATACTTTAATAAAAATATTAAAGGAAGGTTTTGATAAATTATGTACGTTATAATTATAGAGATGGTATGCCATACATACACATGAATAACGTTTCCATTTTTCAACGATCATTATTAAAAAAAGTAGGTGATATATTATTTTTAAATATAGATAATAATATCCTAATTACCATATTATTTATTTAAAAATAATTATATATATCATCAATGTGACGTGGTGTGAAAAGTGAGTCACGCCGCTTCATGAAGGCGGTAGTCCACACGTAAATGAACACCGTTATAATATTTTAGTGGGAGAAAGTGTAAAAATGAAAATGATATATTATATTTTAATAATTATATATGTGTCACCAATAGATTTATTATTTCATTTATTTTACATATATTTATCCTGGTTATCTTTAATATAATCTTTAGTGGAAAACAATCACATCGCTTCGTAAGGAAGTAGTTTTCAAACACACAAACAAGTTTATCATATCAACTATAGAATATAAAGTAAAATGTTATATATGATATAATGAATAAATATGTATAATAATGTTATAAATTTCATATTTTTACTTTATATCTTTCATAGAACTCAACCATGAGAAGTGGTAATTGAAACATGAATGCCATCAATTCGTGAGGCTGTAGTCTGCTGTACACAAGTATGGTGATTTCATAACCAATTTTATGGAAGAAGAAATGGTTTTAGCTAATTAAATTTTCTAAAAGGCCCTATGTTTATGAAATATACTAGGGTTATTATACCATCAATGAATAATAATTCATTTGGAAGGTGTTGTAAAATCCTATGGGTGTGATCAAATTAGAAATTTATGTAAAACCAAAATCACACTAACTACAATGGTATAATAAAGAAAAAACGCAGGGTCAATCCCAAAGAGATAAGGGAATACAGAAATAAATATCCTTGACTGATTTTCAATTTAATACAATTTAATTTTTATTTATTTAAACTATTGATAGAAATTATAGAAATAAATTAAAATAGAAATCCATAAGATAGGGAAATCATCTTCTTTGGGAGGTTTTGTGAATAATGAAATCTTAAGTGATCTTAAATAATAACAATATTTGTTTATATATAACAAATAATATTTAATTTATAGGATCATTGGTAAAACCCTATCAATCTACCATATAATCTCAATTCATGGTGGTCTGATGAATTAAAATAACCATAGTGCGTTAGATCATATTGAAATTGTAGAAGAATAATCACATTCAATGATCATGAATTAGTTATCATAATCATGTTGAGTATCTTATAAAATCAAACACATTTAGTTTGTGATTTAGTAAAAATATATAAAACAATTTAATCAAAACACAATAAAAATTTAATTAAATCAATGCACGAGTGAATAATGAAATAGAACAATTTGGTATGCCCACATTTCAAATAATTCCACTCCACAATATGGATTTAGAAAAGCATCATTGGGTGGTCACTAATGAATAAAAAACCATGTTATAAAGGGAATATAATAGATAACATTAAATTATAAGGATAATGAATAAAATAGAATGATTTTTATTAAACTAAAAAGAATTTAACATTACATTATATAACAAAAAGGGAAAAAGTAAAGAGAAAGGAAATATGATCTTTGAAGAATAATAAGTTGGAACTATACAACAACCTACCAATGGTTGATCCTCTGGCATAAAATGGAATCTTATATCTCTTAGATAAAACCCATATAAAAAATAGTGGAAGTCATCCTTAGGCATCCCTGGGTCAAAGATAAGAATAAACATTAGTCCACAGGTCAAAAGAAATATTTCCACTATAAGATAAGGTGAAAATATAAGCTGTTTAAAATTTAAAATGTTTTCACATCACGTAATGTTTTCACTAAGTGTAATAATTTGTCTTAAAAAAATTCACATCATGTGGCCTGATGTGCATACATTTCTATAAAAATTTATGAAGTCTGACAACGTGACACATATAGTCTTTAATCTGGGAGATTTTATTATTCTCACCCTATAAATGGTTCATTTATTAATTTATTTCATGTAGTGTAATGATTACACAGTGTTTAATATGTGTTTACAGCTTTGGAAACACTATTTTTTCTTGGTTCTTCAGTTTTGTGCCTTTGGAACATCCCAGGATCATCAAACATCATGGAGAACCTTATTTAAATGGAAGTATTAGTATCATAAGACTCAATATTCAATCATGGATTCTTCATATTTTCTTTTTTTGGCCACGTGTCTTCTAGTCTCAATGTGAAGTTCCTTTAAATTATTCGATTTCCATGTTTTCCTTAGTATTTCTTAAAATGGTGGTCCTACATAATAATAAAAAATATATCAATATTTTCTGTGAAAATAAACATTAAATAATTAATATTAAATGAATTCACACATAAAAACAACGATATATATATATATATATAATATATATCATTTAATAAAAATTATAGGAGGCGGAGTATGAAATAAAATAAAAATGACCGTTGAAGAACGTTACCTCTTCTTCGGGTGACCTCCATAGGTTTGCACCAAAAGCGATCCTATTTTTGATATATGCCCAAGATTAGGATTATAGGATGAGAGGAGGGATGTTGGGGAGTGGTTTTGGATTGTATTGTCTGAATAAAATGGCTTTCAAGGGGTTAATATGAGACGATAATGAATGACCTTTTATAAGTGAGGTGAGTGGAATTTTTGTAAACACCCAAATATATTCAATAATGGGAGGTCAATATGAAATAATGTGGGTCCAAAATTTTTAAATTATAGAGTAAAGGGATTATATAGTTAATCTAAAACTTAATCTTAAAATGAACACATGTTTTAAACATTTCATTACTTATCCTTTAAGTTTGACTCTCTTTTACCATTTTAATTTTAACCACAGTAACTAGTTTATTTAATCCAGCTAATTTATCCTTTAAAAATAGAATAAAAATATCATAATTAGATAACTTATAATTATTTATTATAAATATGAAATAAAATTTATTAAATATAAATAATTGGTTTTTTGAAATTAAATTTTAACACAAGCGCATATAACGCAAAAAACCTCATTTTAATATTAATCAAAGTAATTAATTTTCAAATGTTTTCATTAATAATTTTTGTCAAAAATTAAGTTGATATTATTAGATAATATAATTTTTTTTTGATTTTGGATATGGAATCAATTTTTAATAATTTCATTCATATATTTTTTATAATTAAATTTAATATTAATCTCGTAGACGCTATGAGAAGGTGGGCTTTCAAAAATAAAGAATGGTCAAAATTATATGAAGTTTCTATATAAAAATTGAATATGGAATTTAATCCAATTACCAAGATTGGAATAATATATATATATATATAATTTAAGTAATTTTACATTAAAATAAATTTAAAATATAATTAAACTATATAATTTATTTAAATGAAAATGTAGTTTTCAATTAAAATTTGTTATTTTTTACAAATAATCAAAAAACCCATCTTTTCAGAAAGTTATTAAAAAGTCTCCCAAATATAATTTTTATATAATGATTTCAAAAATTACATTTATTTGAAATTTTTTTATAAAGTTGTAAAGAATTAAATTTATTTTTTTTATTAGAAAAAGATAATTTTTTTTGAGAAAATTATATTTTCAAAATTTATTAAGACTATTAAATAATTAATTACTGTTTTTTATCATTTTTATTTATTTATATTAATTTTTTTACATAATATTCAACATGTTTCTATTCCTATTTTTCTTCTATTTTATGAATTCGGTAAAAATGATATTTTTTAAAATAAAATATAAATTGTTTTCCATGGTTCGTTAAAAAATGATGTTTCATGTAATGCATTATAAACCCTGTAATGGGTGTAATGCCCGATTTTAATAAAATTTAACTTATTTGGAAAAAAATCCCAAGAAAACCCTGGGTGTTACATTTTACCCCCCTTAAATAGATTTTTCTTTTGAAATTTGTAAATTTTATACAAACAAATGAGGATAATTCTCCCTAATCATTTCCACAGGTTCCCATGTAGATCTTAAAACTGGTGGTTTCACCAAAAAACATTAATCTAGTGATTGGTATTATTTCATAGAACATTCTCTATAAGATCAAGAGTGTCTACAAGTGTTTCATCATAATAAATATCTTCCTTCAGTAACATGGCCTCTTAGTTTAGTACATGTGTAGGGATAGGTATGTAATTCTTTATGATAGATACATAGAAAATAATGTAATTGATAAAGGTTCGGTGGTATTACCAATGGATAAACTATAGTCTTGATATGATCCTGTATTTCAAAGGGACCAATATACCTAGGGGTTAGCCTTCCATTATTTCTTCTGTGGATAAATTTGTAGAAAGATATTTTCACAAACTTCAAATTCTAGATTGCACTAACTATTATTAGCATAACATTTATGTCAACTATGTGCTATCCATAAATGATTTAGAAAGAAACTAAATTTCTATACCATATAATCTACTTTCCAAGGCCCCAATAGTTTTAATTCAATAAATTAATCCCAATACATTGTATTTCTACACTTCTTTCCGTAACGGGATTCCTAAGGATCCATGTTAATGATAATTTAAGATCCATTATCATATAATTGTTGATGTAGAGAATGGTGTTGATTCTAACCACCTATTAAATCCATTTAAAAAGATATTATTATATCCTATAGGGTGTGAATTGTTCTTTCATACTGACCAACTATCAGAAGATAATATATAATGTTGAAACTAAACTCTATATCAATATATTTATTAATATTCCACCGAAACATCATCGAAAACTCCAGATACCAATTAGATAAAATTTAATTAAGTACCCCATGAAACCTTAGAATGTACTTAATATATATTTTGGAAAATAGATCTAGAGAGAAACATTATCAAATATAAGTAAAGTGTGATGAATTCATAAGGTGATCGACTACAACCCATTATTATCTTAACATAAAACATAAGATAAAACATAAAGGCTACTAGTAACAATAATCATGTGTCCAAAAATTTTAAAGGCATTCTTCCTCAAATAAATTTTTCACTATATAAAAAACCAAGGTGTTTAATTTCCATAAATGTCTCTTAAAATATCCTTAATCTTGATATACTTCCATCACACAACACATCAAAAGGGGTGTCAATGGATTTGAACCAATTATTAAATATAACATCACAAACCCATTATGGTATGCATAAATATGATGTGAATATTACTTGGGTACATAAATTATTCCAAATTACAAATCACAATTTATTCCTTAAATAATGTATTATCTCACACAAAAACATTTCCATTGGAAAAATGGGTTCAATCTTGTACAAATAGAATATAAAATGTGATTTTTTTAAATTATAGAATTCAAGTATAGGGAAAAAATACAATGAAAATTATCTTAAGGATGAACAATACGATTTTCATGGGGCTCATTCATACAAAATCAAACATGGAAATCCCAATAATGTAGGGGATGATTAGTGTTCCCTAAATATCATGATTCACTTCCACCATCATGATTGCTTAATATTTTCCATTTTTTCTTTGTTTGTAGAGATTATTGTTGATTATCAACCTAATTAGACAATGGATTAGGGGATTGATATGCATAACTCCCAAAATCCTTGAAATTGAAGCACTGGAGTATGGGTGGTGCATTGGTTGGAGTCCTCTTTTCCTCTAATACATCAACCATAACATTAATAACATTTAGAAATTCGAAGGATTTATGACATGATTTTCCAAATTTAAAAAACCTCCTAATTCCATTCAAGAAATTTCCTTAATGATTCTTCAGAAATTACAAGATTTTTTATGAATGGAATTTATTTGTACCATGTGATTTAATAATGTTTTGTTGAGACTCAAAATTACTTTTGTTATGAAAATTATAATAATAATGTGAATCTCCAATTTATATTTATATGCCCAGTGAACATATAATGACTTATTCGTAGATTATAATTTCTATTATGGATAGTACCCTTGAGAGACTTGTTTTTAAGCCATTAAAGATTTAGTTAACCCTACGTTCATGTTAGATGGTAATACCAAAATCATAAATTGTATGTTTTGAAAAGTTTTCCTTGTAGATACCAATATATTCATCATTCTTTAACTTTATCTCAAGGAACTATTTTTGGATATTTATATGAATAATAAAAGGAAAACACTAATTGAAAAAATAGTTCTTGAAGTCATCCCAATCCTTATATTTAATTTCATCAGCTTCTATTGTATTCATGATGAGAGTCCAGCATTAATTTTCTTCACCATCAAAATAGTATAAAACCAAAATTAATTTATCATGCTCCAAACACTGGAGTATGGATAATATATTTTTTGTTTTTTGGATGCATTACTAAAAAACTAGTGGAATACAAGACCCACTGAATTATGATGGATGTTGTGTCATAGTGGAATCAACAAAATATTATTCTTTCCTTTTCTATTTTGGAAGTCCCGCATGATTCATAGGTTGAGAATTTTTTGTGAGCATAAAAAAAATATTTATTAATCTATATTCTCTAAAATTTGGGTTTTATAGAGGATAATATTTACATTGTCTATCATAATAAGCATTTAAAAAGTTTCTTTAGATTCTATCCATTTACTAAAACTGATAGCAAAGTGTGAGAAACACTAATCATAGTTGTGAACTACCTAATAATGAATGATCACTTATATGGTGTCTAAGTCATGACACCTTTTATTTAATCTATGAAACCTTAGGATTAATCTAGGTCATTCATAGTCATCAACTATTTAAATCCTTATGGATGGGTTATAAAGAGTTTTTAATTTCTAAATCATATCCTCAGGGAGTATAAAACTAGGAGTGTATTAAGGCCCATTTTCATGTACCAGGTGACAATTGAGTCCAATTAAATTCTACCTTTTTTGGAGTTATTAGCCTTAGATACCTCTATTAAAAAGAAAAATCCACCTATAATATCCATAAAGGGATGTAATTTCTTGTAAACCACTATATCTATCCTTTACCAAAATTCTAGGAATTTTTCTTATACTTTGAATCATCCCCAAAATTATCTTTATAGATATTTATAGACACATCCTTATAGATATATCTATGTATCTCAATAAATATTTCTCATCCTTGTTTTTGAAGGATAACTAAAACATTTGATTGATACCAACTATAGAGATTAGGGAATTTTATACATAGATACTACATCTATTTAGATGAATAATTAATAAATTACATAGACACAGTCCTAAGGTATGTAATAACTTTGTGTATTTGGATACTAGGTAAAAAATAATATATTATTGTGAAATATATTCAAAATCTCCCATAAAGATATTTTCCTTTAGTAATATTGAAAAACATACCATTCTTAAAACCATTCTTCATAACCTAGGGAAGGGAAACATAAAAAAGGGTGACATTAGATGCTCTATAGGGGTAAGTATATTAGATATCAATACATGAACATATGGAAGAATAAGTTAATAATTAGGGTTTTTGATAACTAACACAACATATACTATACCAACCAAAATATCATAGATCATAAACACGAATCACAAAATCAAAATTTATCATTTCATAAAACATTGGCTAATAGAGTGAGAACCATCATAAATAAATCATGAACCACTAGCTCATTTCATAAATGTTTGGTACTATCATAAATATAGATTATCATTTCATACATCAGGGTTAGATACCAAGACCATAAACATAGTGGATTGGGAAACACCTATTTCCCATAGTGGATTATGACACAACTATTTATCATAGTGTATCAGGACACACCTATTTCTCATAGTGGATTAATACAACTTTTCACATTATTATGTCATGAGATATAAATATTTATCCAATGAATTTGAGAGAGATATAGGTCCTACCAGTAACATAGTGAAAATAATACAATTTTTTTCCAAAATATTATTCAACTTTCATCATGCTATAACACATGAAATATAATGGGTTTCACAAACAAAATTTCATCAGAAACACAAACCATTCAGAGAAATAATAATAATGATATCCTTGGCTCATATCCATAATAAGTCATAAGTTACATTAAATTCTGTCACATTAGATGAAGAATAATTTTTAATGATAAATATCATGAAACATTTATTAAGGAAGATATATTTTCACTGAATATCAATATTTGTTACTAAAATATAAATAAAATATTTTTAATTCCCTTTATATGAAAATTACTTTTAAAAATTATAATTGAAGCTTTAAAATTCATTGAAAAAATTTCTTGAGGTAAATATCAGTTCTGAATAATTTTTTTGAAAATAAATTTATTTGAAAATGACCTCAATACCAAAAAATTAACATTAAAAGCTTATAATTACCATGATTTCATGAAGTTTCCTTCATATAGTATATTTTAAAACAAATGTTCCTTTCCCATTTTTGGTAAAATCCAAACACGAATTGTTTTTGAAATTTACATGAAGATTCATTTTTAAAATTTTTCGTAAAAAGTAAGAAATATTTAAAAATTTATTATATAAATAAATGGATAATAATATAACAATTTTTATAAATTTTTTGGAAAAAAATATATTTTAATAAAATAGATTTTTCATAGAATAGGGAAATAATGTTGGGTTTTACAAAAAAATATTTCTCAATTATTTTAAGTAGTAATAATTGTATAGGTGATACTATTAGTTGAAAATATCCTGAATTACCATATTACAAGAAAATAAATGAGTTATTTTAGAGATATAACATAATATTAAATCATTGGAAGCATAATCATGAGAAATCCTGATAAATGATGAGATTGTAACATAAAAACCTTACCACTTTGGTAAGTTTGAATTAGAAGTCACATAAAAATAACATTAAATCTAAATTATAATATAATTAGAATAAATAATTTCATTATATGAAATTTCATAGGGTATGCATATTCTCCTCATAAAAATAATAAGTGAATAGCATAACATATGTCTCAAAGAAAGAAAATTGAGACAAAAATCCCCTACCGATTTGTTAAATTTTGAACTGTAAACCTCATGAAAGTGAAATCCTAAAATATATATTTAAAAGATAATGTTTTTCATGAGAAAAATAATAATTTTAATTCATTGGTATTATATACAACACATAAATGAAATATGGGGAGAATGTGGCTTGTGTCTAACAGAAGTAAAAAGTGAGACCGAAATATCCTACCTTTAGTGTCGACTACATTAATAAATGTTTGAAAATACTGTATAATAAATATAAATTTATCTTATATATATTAAATAAACTTAAATATATATTTGATAATATATATTATTTAATTATGACCTTTTACTTCCCGTTTATCAAAAATTACGTGTTAAAATCATGTTTTAGGTAATAACTGCTTTGTTTTCCGTATATGTTTTTGATTTCTTTTTTATGTCATTTTAATTTAATAATTATTAAATTATCTCCATAATAATAATATGATATTAATTGTAATATTTTTAAATAAATTATAATTTTATTACCAATTATAAAGTTTTATTTGAGAAACGAAGTATGTGACGATCATTAAGATACTTGGCTATACATACACATGGGTAACATTTACATATTTTAATGATTATTATGTAAGTGAGGAATATATTATATTATCTTTATAAAATTATCATAATATCATAATTACCAAATTAAATCTTTAAATATACTTATACATATCATCCATGTGGTGTGGTGATGAAAAGAGAGTCACATAACTTCGTAAAAGTAGTAGTCTACATGTAGAGAAATGACATTATCATCTTTCAGCAAATGAAAATTTAAGATATAAAATGATAAATTATTTTATATTTATGACAATTATTTCATTAATATCATAAATATTTCATTTATATAACATATATTTATCCTCTTTATCTTCAATGTAAAGCATTAGTGAAAAACGAATCACAAAGCTTTTTGAGGAGGTGGTCCTCTGTACACACGAACGTCATTATTGTCACCCCTTTGAAATGGAAGGTAAAAAGTATATATATGATATAATGAATCCATAGTTATAATAATTTTATAAATGTCTTATATATTATTTATATCTATCATCATACCTTACCATGAGAGGTTGTAATGGAAAAATGGATAACACCAGTTCGGGAGGCGGTAGTCCACAATACACACAAACGAAGATTTAGTAACCCATTTTATGGAATAGGAGATTATTTTAAGTACTAAAATTAACATAAAATATAATAATTATATTTAATATATAGAGTTTATTTTATCTACATGGTTTAATAATAATTGAATGAGGTGGATAAATAAATAAAATAGAAACATCCGTTGAGAAAAATTATCACTTCTTCGGATAACCTCCTTACATTTTCACCAAAACAATCCTATTTTATATATCTGACAACAGTTGTAATTATTGTACGATAGTATGTAATTTTTGGATTATTTTTAGATAGTATTTTCTGAACAAAATGGTTTTTTACGACGTTAAGAAGAGAGGATATGGGGTGGATTTTTTTTGGTGTGGTGAGTGACATTTATGTAAATAACCAAAATTATTCAATAATGAGTGGCCACTATCACCTCATTTGGATAAAAAATAAGAAACTAATTGAGGCGATGGGGTATATGGTCTAACCACACCAAAAAAACACTTGTTTTAAAAATATTATTTTTTAGCCATTATGTTTTACTCACTTTTACCATTTTAATTTTCACCATGGTAAGTAGTTTTTTTAACCTAGGTAATTTATCCATCAATAAGAAAATAAAAATTTAATTATTATATTATTTATACCTACTAATTATAAATATGAAATATAATTTATTAAACTAAAACCCTTGGTTTGTGGAAAGTTAATTTAAACACAAGCGCAAGTAACACGCAAAACCCCGTTTTAACCTTAATCATGATAATTAATTATTAACTATTTCACTTATCATTATGGTAAATAATTATGTTTACACTATTAGATAATGTTAATTATTATTTTTAAAAATATGGAATTTATTTTAAACAAGTAAATTCAAATAATTGAAAAAATATGTTTAAAATTATTCCGGCAGATACAATAAGAAAGAGGGTTTTCAAAGAAAAATGTTCAAAATTTTACAATGTTTTCAAATCATAATTTCAATATGAAAATTATTATAATTAACTAAAATAGATTAAAAAATATATAATTGAACTAATTTTTCTCTAGAGACAATTTTAATTATAATTTTACATTATAAATTATTTAAACGAAAAGGTATTTATGAATTAAAATTCATTATTTTTAACTATTCATCAAAAAATTAATCAATTTTTATAAAATTTGGGAAAATTATCTCTAAGATAATTTTGATATATTTTTTTCTAAAATAAATTTTCTTTTATAAAATTAATTTCTAAAAAATTTCAAAAAATAGTTTTGTTGTTGCCATAAAAGAACATAACAATATTTTAGAAAATAATATATTCAAAACATATAAAGTTTTTTTGAAATAATATTTATTTTTTTATCAATATGTTTTATTTATATAAAAACATAATAAATAATATTTAAAATTTATTTATTACTACTTATTCCACCAATTGAATCCCTAGGTAATAAAATAAATTTTTAAATAATAATTTTTTTGCATATCGTTAAAACTCTTTATTGCGTGCAGTACGAGCTAAACCTTATATATGTGAAACAAATTCTATCCATGATATTTAATTTATTCTGAAAAAATTCAAGAAAAACTTATGGTGTTATAATTATAATCCATAGGTATGTTCATGGAGTGAAAAGGATTCCACAACATGATGATCTATTAGGAGACATGGGTGAATTATTGGCAACATGACAGGGTGAGGGGCCATTATAGTGTCACCAAACGATCTCAATATATAGAATTACTTTGATAGAGGTTAGTCCATATATTTATGGGATGTTACACAATTATCCAAAGTTTCATCATAATGATGAGAACCACATGAAAAGTCTCTACAATATGATTATTTTTAGCAACTACAGGAGCTCGAACCTTAGGTTTTTTAAATGGTTTGGATAATGGACTTCAACATAGATCCCATTATTTTTCATCATACTTATCCCTTAAACCATTCAGGTTTTTATTATTTTATGGAAATTATAAATGGAATTTTCACTCCCTCTTCACTATATTTTATCCATTAGATGGTAAATTCATTTTTGATTATTTCTCTTGGTATTTCTGAGACTATCGAATCCCTTGACCCCTTAATCAACTTTTGTCTCTTTATTTCCCATTATAAAACCCTAATTTCGAGGTTTTATGGCTTATTTTAGTGATTCTATGGTTTGGTATTGAATCTAAATGAACATATTTATGTGAGTGATCTATTAATATTAAGTAATGAAATCATTAACTTGGTAAAACTATCATATAACGTTTTATGGATTGAACTGCACGAGTGTGCGTGCATAGGACGATGAGATTTTTTTAGTATCAAAGTGACTATGTATGTCTTTATTGATTTTATTTCACCACTTTGATGATTAGTTTGAGATAAATGGAATGTAAATAATGTAAAACCACCCTATAACATTGTTAGAGCCAAGGTAATCTATAGGGGTAATGTGGTCCTTAAGAGAGAGTCATTTATGTTCGAATTTTACATCGGTTTCCAAGTAGTGTGGAAATTATTTAACAATGTTGAGACCCATACCTAAGATGGAATTAGGGTTGTGAATGTAAATACATAGATAACCATTAAGAATATTCATGGGATCATCCATAGGGATGACCTTGTCTCATTAATTTTACATTCAGATTCACATAGTGTAACATGTTGTGATTGATATTGTGTGGTGTCCTTTGAGTCATAAGTTACAACCTGAGAATATCTTGTGACTCATCCACTAATTTATAGGTTATTTTCAAGTAAAATATTTTTTATATACCTTTTGTTATGGGGGATAACTCGAGAACATATTCTATGGAATCCCCTCGGTTATAGGGGACGAATAGGGCATTATGATTCATCCCATGAGTAATTTTTTATGACCAAAAAATGTAATGTGAATCATAAATAGAGTGATATGGTATGACCATAGAAATCAATGTGTGGAATCCACTATGTGATATGGGATGTATACGTAAATTTTCATGCAACCTCCCTTGATTAATAGTGGAAGGATTGAGAACTATTTTTTATTGAAATGACAATTCTTCCAGTATAGAGATGTAGAAGTCATAACCAGGGAATGTGGTGGCTTAGTTAGTTCATGATGACCTAGTGGGAGAGGTATATTGTTATATAATTATTTCTATCAAAGTATACATATTTTAATT
Organism: Viscum album; assembly: GCA_963277665.1. NCBI lineage: Eukaryota > Viridiplantae > Streptophyta > Magnoliopsida > Santalales > Viscaceae > Viscum > Viscum album. The sequence goes on from OY728161.1 coordinate 1,510,293,678, forward strand.
TTAGTTTATCTTACAAAAAGTATGTGTTAGTGGATACCTTATAGGTTATATTATTCAATCCATAAATTGGAACTCTAGTGCATGTGTAATATTTATTATTAGTGATATGACCAAGGGTTATGGCTTCGTGACCAACAACTGATTAGGTGGAGCTAGTAGATAGTGAGGTAAATTCGGGTCATGGTCTATGGTTTTTTTATTTTTTGTAGGTATTATTTTATTCTCTTGTTTGGTGTATAAATTGATATGTCAGATGTGGTGATGATATTTGACATTATTGTACTTGTTATTTTATTCCATTTTTATATTGCATGAGATTTTTTCTATTTAGTTCCATTTTTTTATTTCCATTAATTTAATTATTATCAAATATGCTTTTTTGGGTGGATATATCATATACATGGGATAGTTTCCCCATTTTTGGTGCTAACCCTTACCACTAGTCAGCATCCTCTTCCATGCAGGGATCGATGCCTTAGGTCACATTCCACTCCATATCGAAACTATTGATCAATCTTAGGGAAACATAAAGTAGTATTAGATCCCATTTTTTTATTTGTACTATTTTGGGAATGGTATAATGGATATGGGACTATTAAAACACATATAGGAAGATATGATTATGCCTAGAAATTACATATATAGTGTAAAATTGAGTTTATAGGGCAATGTGATTTATCTTAACGATTTTGCTTTTACAATAACATGTTGTTCTTCTAGTATTATTGGGTTTTTATGGATTTTTAGATTTTTATTTGACCTATGGTTGTTAGAGTAGTTGTGTTCAAACATCATGGATAAACATGTAATTCAACATGTTCTATGCCTCTATTCATATGGTTGATATAGGTTAAAATTAATTTTATACTAATAACAATATATTCATGAATATATCAAATACAATATTGGTAACATTTATGTAATTCCATATGGGTATGTTTGTGATTTTATTTTATATAACTGTGAGTAATATCTAGGTACCAATGGTTTAGCCTACGGAATTTGTTGAGTACAAGGCAGTTATTACAAGAGGTTTCTGGTATACCAATACAACATATTACCTTTGAATGTTGTGTGAGTGATTTTAAATTAATTAATTAATTTTTTTTAAATATATATTTTGTTAACGGTGTTTTGAGACAATGTTTCAGAATTTTAGAAAATGATTCAATAATTATATCACATGGTTCCAATTAGGGACTAATATATAGATGTTCATAAGGTGTTTAAAACAATATTTATAGCTGTAGATGTAATATATTGTGTTAATAAGCTTGCTTCCATTTATTCACCAGTCATCGATGTAGCATTTCCAATATAGATAGGGGTTTTTATTTATTACCAATGGGGGTAATGGTTCTAATTATGGAGAACATACCAATGCATATTTTTCAAGGGAATTATAGATATATAATCGACCATTTATAATATATAAAATTTTATGTTATGAAAATGAGGATTATATTTATATAATAATTTTTCTCATTCATGTAGAGACACGAATTAATGAGTGATGCTTATGATTACTTGATAAAAGGAACCACCAACAGATAGTTGGGGTGTGAAGATAAATTCTTGGAGTCATAAGGTACTATCATGGATTGAATTTAAGGACAACTTCATTTGGGATTTATTCCTAGTTATGTTATGGTTAGATTGATATCAAGAGTTTATAGAGTTATAAAAAGATATGATGTTTGTGATAGAATATGAGACTCATTTTGGAGAGATTAAATTATTTTTATCTATTATTGGATTGGATTGAGAAGCATAAGGACAATATGTTTGAGATATTTCTTTAACACAGAGGTGATTTTCCATGTTAGGTTGTACGCCAAGATATCTAATTTTTTTGTTGTCCCCCAAGCCCTGAAAATCGATAAGGGCTTGGATGAGGATAACACCATTGTTTTTATTCTTTTTTTATGTCCTATATGGAATAATTATTTTTATGTCTATTAGTTCTTCTTCTCGTGGTATTTATAGGATATTAGCTGAGATGTTCTAGGGTAATGATAGGTAATAATGAAAGGTTAAGGGTTCATTATCCTCTTCTATGGAATGGAATCTCTTAGGATGTTATCATTGTGAAAGGAAAATAATTTTCACAGTTCATGCATGAAGAAACAAATATATTTAAATGTGTTTTATATGATTTTATGTCTCCAGTGTTTTAATATTTGGATGTCTCAATTTGGTAAAAGTAGAAGCTTAGGTAATACATGGGCATTGATCTATTGGTTAGGTGGAACTTATATAGATTATAGTTTTACATCTCAAATTTTGTGGTGTGAAGCTAGATAATGTTTATAGTGGAATCAAAAACTACATACACCATATGTTTTTTATCCTCAGGAGATCTAGGGACTTATGGTTAGCATTTTAGATATGATGTAGGAAAGTTTTACGGTTTAGACCATTTTTCAACAGATAGAGGGGAAAGTCCTTCTAATGTAATAAGTCTATTTTTTTTATTTTTTTTATTTTATTTTAAATGTTTAATATTAGGAAATATCATTCCATTATTTATAATTGGTTAGTATTTAGTTTGAGGTTATCTAGGGAGTTTAACCATGAGATATTGGGGCCTAAAATAATTTTTAGAAAGAGGTGGGATTGTGTTCATAGTTTCCTATAATGTGTTTTAGATAATGGAGGCTATAAAAAATTTGTGGGACAATTTTTTTCTTTATATGAAATGTTTCAACATTAGTTTTAGGATGGTTTAGATGACATGATTGCAACATGAAATCAAAAAATATCATAGGATAGTGTATTTTATATCCCTTAAGTAGTAGGGATATATTCTAGGTGGGTTAATAGGATGTGGAGGTTGTTAATAAATGATCTACAATTAGTTAGGTAAGATCCATTACCACTCAGGTTGCAAATACTGTACTTATAATGGATTAGGTGGTAGTTTCATCATTTTCTATGTTTTTTATAGATAATTTCTAAATATTCCTTCCTAATAGGTTTATTGACTTGTTATAGATATGATACTAGGTGTAGAGACCATATCGATTTCTCGTTATAATATGTCACTAACAGAGCTGAGGGAATTATAAGTACATCTTAAGGACCTTGAGGTATAGGTTTAATTCAATTTGAATACCTCTACATGATGTTAACTAGTTTTATTCACCATGAATTCAGATGATAGCCACATATTATGTATATAATACCTGAATTAGAATGCTGTCATAGTGAGGACCATGTATCCATTTCCCCAAATCGATTAAATTTTAAATCTGTTGAGGGGAGCCTAATGTTTCTATTTAATCAAATTATGATTATTTTATCCTCTATTGTGGTCCAAGATAGAGAATTTTCCTAGGATAGAATTTTGGAGTGGGTTTGAATTATACATGTACGTCATGATTATACTAATTTTATTGAATGCATCAACTATGTTTATGGATTTCATAAAACATATTTACCATAATTACCTAGACTATTTCATCACGGTGTCATTGATGATATTCTAATACAATCATATACCATAGAGATGTATTTCATGAATCTAGAGATCATATTTAGTAGTCTTCAAGTACCACATAATTATACCAATTACTTGATGTGTAATTTTTTGATTCAGAAGGTGTGTTTCCTTGGGATTGTGATCATAGAGGTAAGGATATCGATTGACCCATAGAATTTTGAGGTTGAAATAACTTTCACATGACCATGGCTTGTGTTCAATATCCTGATTCCACTTTGGTTGGATGGGAATTATAGATGGTTCATTCAAAACATCCCTTTATCATTAGTTCCCAAGAAATATCTAGCTAAGATGGTTAGTGAGGTTCAGGTAGACTAGATAGTGTGATGATTCCATCTAAGAACTAAAGAACAAGATCAATTATACTAGAATTTTGACACTTCCTAACACAAATATTAGTTATTACATCTACTGAAATTCCATAGAGGTGGTAAGGGGATATTTTTTGATCCAATTAAATCTTATGGTTACTTTCATATAATTTTATCCTATACTATTCTTCTCTTAATTGCGATGGTTACGGTTAGTCGATTAGAAATTATTAAACCAATATTGATTTAATATTCCATCATGTGGGTGTAGTTTATCCAAAATTAGTTGGTTATAAATTAGAGAAAGAAATGATCATATTGAAATTTTAGGTGGAGATTCATGGTATTCGCTGTGGGAGTTCGGGTATTCTTATAGGTATTACCTTGTTTATGAATTTGATGTCTAGGGTGGAAAGGAAGGATCATGCAATAATATGTCGTTTCAATAAAGAATGTAGAGGTTATTTCAGTAGTAAATTACGATTTGTATCATTATCTATGGAATATATGAATTAATGATGTATTTCACACATATCATATCTAAAAGTAAGATAAAGACCCTATACTAATGATTTTGGGTGATGATTTAAATCTGGAGGTGGACATGTCAATCTAGGAGGATCTGATGCACATTGTGGACAAGAGAGAGATGTTATTGAATGGAAATGAAAATATTCACATTCAAGTGTTATGAAAACATAGTTATATTTAAGAGGAGACTTGGGAACAATAATTATATATGTGGGTGTTTTGGTCAAATATTTTCAATGGTGAAATCTAGACACACACATTGGGGAGGATAAGTACTTATAAGGGGAGTTTTTAATGCCACATGAATTTCAAGGTTAGCTATTATTGAAATTTTATTTTAATATTATTCAAATTAAAGAATTTAGGATATTTTTCTTGTTAGTTATGGATCAACCAAAAGATTTTTTGAGTTGGTGATAGATTAGAGATATAGTTTTGTAGTAGGAGGGGAATCACAACATGAATCATGGGATACATATTGTGTTGATTAATATGGAAGAAGACTCAATGATATGGCCCTAGGGTTCCATAGCGAGAGACCTAGGGAAATAATTCTCATAATATCCCATAAATAATGATTATAATAATTACATATGGTCATGGCTTGGAGGGGGTTCCATAGAGTGAAAATTGGTGAGGAGATAGAGTAGAGGGAGAGGAGCTATGTCCTGGGGGGTATCACGATGGGATCACTATAGGCCATGATGTGGTGGAATTATAGTTGGGGTTTGAACCATTTATTTGGTGCTAGTCACACCATGAACTAGAGGTTAAATGGTGTAAAGTTGAACTCATGAAGAGGCTTCGTGCTAATACCATTATTAGTTACACCATGAAAAATAAGATGGGAGTTTTTTTAATGGAGGAATATTAGGGATTTCACATTCGATACCCTTATCTCTCCACCCTCATACCTTAACCCTTTGAAGACTTACATGATTTGTAACACCCCATGATTTCATAGTGTGTTATTTCTTCAAAATAATTCAATAACTTGCACTACACGGAACACCGAGTTCAATCACACCATGACTTACAAAAAAAAATCCATTCAAAAGAGGTTATGAATAGTATTATCTAAATTTTAAACTTTATATAATCCTTATAATTTTAGAATCCATATTATGAGTTTCTTAGATATAATGCAAGAACAAATTCATTTTCAGTATTGTACTTTTATCAACTTTTAATAGTGAACCCTTTTTAAATACAATATTTTAAAATTTTTGACTAAATGGGGACATCAAAAATTTAAAATGAAACATCCCAAGCTTCCACAGTACGCTTTCTTTGAATAGTACAGTAGCGTGTGTTGTACGCAACCTTGAGTTTTAACACACACCACAACCAATCAAACTAGCCATTATGAATAGTAATACCTAATTTTTAAAATCATATATATTTTATATTTCAAAATGGACTTCATTTTTGGATTCAGAATATCTAATTTAGCCTAAGGTTAAATTTTGGTACTTTTCGGATAACTTTCATATTTTGATGAATTGTGAAAATTACTAAATTTTAATTAAAAACAACTTTTTTAATCAAAATAATTAATATTGATAAATTATGAATTTGAGTGGTTTTAAAGTATATTTAGAATATATTTTTACCATTTAATTTAATGTTTGTCATTGGACATAATTTCACAATTAAACCAGACATAAACAAGTGTCAATCTTTTGATAGTTATTATCTCTTAAAAACACGCTTTTTATTTTAACAACGGGAATTAATTTTAAATTAATTTCTACCACTTCTGTGTTTTGAATTTGGAAAAATGGATTACATATTTTGAATCAGGATTTCCAAATTATGTAAATAGGTAACTTTTATTTTTACACATTTTGAATAATTACTGTGGTAAATATTTTATTTACCATGGTTAAAGGGTAAATCCGGTAAATAAGGGTTAAAAAATAATATTATAATGATACAAAATTACCCTAAAACGTGTCATAAACTTATTGGTGGACACATAACCGACCATGGGCATCCTTGGGTCGATTTGGGGACCCCTTAGAGCCACTTGTATGTGGTAGGGACACATTATATTAATAAAGTTAAAATAAAAATAAAAATGGCATAAGCTTACATCTTTTAGAAGAACAATTTTTACATAGTGTTATACATGTTGGATTTTAGATTATAAATATTCATTAGAAAGCTAAAAAGATTTCCTACATAATGATATTTTATTTATAATTTTTAGACATCAAATAATTTAAATTATTAATGACACAATAATGATGCAATGTTTACCTCATTAATAAATCATTTAAATAAATAAGATTATAATGATTAAAATATTATCTAAAACCTGTCCAATTCTTATTGGATGATGTTATTTAGAAAATGAGTCATCTTATCTTCGACCTCAATTATTTTTGGACCATTATAAACCGAATATAATTATATTATAAAGTAATATTTTCACTCTTTCCTAAAGAGCCCCTCCTCTCCCTTATAAAAGGAGACCAATTCTACTCATTCCTCACACCTCTCAAGCCACTTGGCTCGGCCAAACTCTGCCCAAATACTCTTCCAAATTACCTCACTACAACCTAGAGGCCTTAGTTTGATCAGAAAGCCAACCTAAGGAGCCCTTTTGATCAAATCAAAAGGAAGAACCCGAAGAAGAGGTAATGTTTTCGCCACCCCTTTTCAAGTTCCTTTCTTCTTCCACTTATTCTTTCTTTGTTATTACCATTATAAAATAATAACTCCAGTATCTCACATATACTGTGATGTTATTATAAATATGGTACAACCATATTCAGTATTCTATCCACCCTTTGAATAACATGTCACCATACGTGCGTACGTACGGCTTACCGTCTCTACGTCGTGGTGTAATTGTTATTCAATATATTATTATTTGGATGGGTATAATAATGATGTGAAACTAATGTAAATAATAAATATAACATGTTAATTATTCTGTATATATGATATAACATCCATTTATATATTATTTTAATATCAAAAGAATGATATTGTCGCTCGTGCGTACGTACGGACTACCGTCTCCACAAACGCGATAAGATTCATTCTCCATCGTATCCATTCAAGTATAATTATCATTTGATTATTTAAAAATGATGTTTAAGGACTTGATATCATTATGGATATAAATAATATACAACCTATCCATTACAAACATGTCTTACGTAACAAAACATATAAAATAAAACAAGTAAGTTAACACCCGAAACAACGATAATACTAAGATATTATTATCAAATCAATATTAAAAGATCATATATGATATCATATTAATGTATATGATTCTTTTATAATTTAGTAACAATTATTTCACCATTATACAGGAGGTTAACCTACCCCAACCAAGGAAAAGTACAAGGTAAGGGTTATTTCACAATCTCTTCATTATCCGAGGTTGTTTATACGTAATAATCTACTGGGATCTCGTTATCATCAACATCCATGTTTCTCCAAAATGTATTTCAAAACATTTTTAATATTTAAAAGAATATGGGTTAAAGTCATTTATACCCTTGTTTGACTTTTTATAAGAGGTTTATAAGGGAATCTTTCCGTCGTTTTCCAAACAAGGTGCTTTTTAACCTTTTCGACATAATTAAGATAAGAATGTTTTTTTAACTTATACGGCGGGTGCCGTTATTTTCCGCCGTTATAAAATCGTCAAATATTCCCTTACAAGCTTATAAGAATATTTTCAAAGAAAATGTTTTATTTTATAAATATATGTCTCTTAAATGATTTCAAAATAGAAAGAGATATTTCTTTAAAAAGAGTTTTGATTTCATCTATGTCAACATCCTTTAATGGATTTTACGCTTATTTGAGGATGATATATTATGATACAAAACTTTTATATTGTATTGAAGGTTTTGTGATATGTTTGACTGTGGATGTGCTATTTTTTTATATACCATTCATGGTTTATGGTGAAAGTATTGACATTTCGTATGCTAGTTTTAATAAAAATGTTTATGTTATGATTAAACCTTTTCATATGGGAATGAATTGGACTTAATATGTGACGGGTGGAGCCTGCTATAGCTCCTCGATGCATCGGTAGGTATCATGAGACAAACTAGTGTCTTGGCACAAGGCCTTGGCAAAATCTTATTTGTAGTCTTGGCACGAGGTCTTGGCTATGTGGTTATGATAGTCTGGCATTATGCATTCCATCATTATGAAATTGGTTATTGATATTGCATGTGATTATTCGATTAGTAGAATATCCATGTGAATAAGTAAATGGAATTATTTCATTTTATTTATGACATACTATGTTGAAGTTAAAGTTTAAAAGGATTTTGTTTTAGTTATACATTGCCTTAAATGTTTATTCTTATTTATGAAAGTTTCCGCTAAATTGTTATCCTTACTGGGCATTTGAGCTCACCCATTTTCTATGTTTTATTTTCCCAGGATGTGAATAAGTAAATTATGAATGACTTGGAGGGATATTATGAGGGGTTAATAGTGTGGACTATGGAGACAATATGTTGTTGTAGTAGTTATTTTTTATTTTGATGATGTAATGTAAAACTTATGAATATATCTAGTGTTTCCAAGGCTACTAAACCAATCGGTCTTTCGAGATTTGATCTTTCTTGTGATCATGCCAATGTTATGTAATTAATGCACCGACTCTGGGTAACTGGGGTCGGGGTGTTACAGTTGGTATCATAGGAAGTTTAGTACAAACCTTGGAAGCTAGATTTAGATAAACTCTGATTAGAGCACGTAGACCTAAGATGAACTTTGAGGATTAGTATAGAAGAACTTCCTAGAATTTTGGTATTGTAGAGATTTTGTGAGTTTTCCGAGAAATACATCCCTGTCTAGATACGAGCAGGTAGAGGCGGCTCTGGCACAGATGTACCTAGGGGTAAAACCTGAAAACACCGCTTTGAGCTAGACTCGAACGGGAACTGGTGCACGACAACGGGCCTTGTTGCACTCTTGGTTACGACACTCCCGAGGGATATGCTTAGGATAACTCTCATTTTCTTTACAAATCATTTTGAAGGGATTATGAGTATATACTTCCTCAAAGAAAACATTTTTATGATTATGGATTATATCCATAAATAGTTCAATTTATGTTAAGTGTTTTATAAGTATGGGATTATGTATTTTGATTCATAAACTGATCTAGTGTATGCCATTGTTTAGAAATGGCGCCCAGTAGAATGAATGAGAACTCCAGAAATGCACATGATCCAAAGAGAAGGAAGGATCATATCTTTCATGGTATTAAGCTAGAATTTATAAGAGAAATAGTCTCCCATGTATTATCATCATATGAAGAAATAATATCATGTGTTGATAAGATAAGTAAAGAGTTTACTGAGTCCTATGGCTTTGAAGGGAAGCAAGAGAAGAAAAGGATGGAAGAGAGAAAGATGGATAAAGGGAACAGGGAAAAGAATAATTTTCCCATATGTGGTAACTGTGGAAAGAAACACCCTAGAACTTGCCTGAAAGGAATGGGAGTTTGTTATAAGTGTGGAGAAAAAGGGAACAAAGTACGTGACTGCAAGGGTAAGAAAATGGTTTTAAATGTACAATGCTTCATTTGCAAGGAGTTTGGACACTACGCAAACCTATGTCCCAGTCATCAGACTATGCCGCAAATGATGTTATTGGATAATAATCAAGTTATGATACTACCAAAAATGAAGAGGAATGATTAGATTTCTTATGTTGATTATGTCAATTGAGTGTTGTATCAATAATGTACTTTTTATAATAATTATGGAGTATATAAGGATTTTACTGCAGTACTATTTCATTAAGGGCTTGATATTGTGTGGAACAAAGAAAAGTGACTCAATAGAAGGTTAATTTTTTGGAAAATATATGTTCGAGAGAAAGATAAACCATAATATGGTTTTGATACCGAGGTAGTGATTTTAGAATAATACATGATTGATTAGGATAAATTATATTGGATATTCTTGACTACCTTGAAGATGATTAATGATTTGTCTATTCTATCATTGTTGGGGTTTAAAACATTTTTGGATTGATGAAGTATATCCAGCTTTCTATATGGAATAAGGGAGCATGAATGTAATCAATAAGGAATATGGTAATACATGATGAAGGTATTCATATGCTATTACGGGGTAAAAAGGATCTATATTATGTTTACCTTCCTTATAAATGTTGGACTGTGAGTTTGGAAAGAATTATTTTGGATAGTTCTAGTTTGGATTATTTTGGATTGCCATAAAAGGACAACCCGGATGTCGGGCGGCAACTCGTCGCGTCCGGAAAGGCTGCGAGACTTGAACCCGCAACCGAAGGGCGACAAGGGTGTATCACCTACCACTGGCCCACGAGATGTCCTCGATTTAATAATGTAGTTTTTATTAAAAGATATTGTAGATGAATTATAAATTCGTTTATTTTGGAACCCTATACGAATAGTGTAAATAGAATTTTTTTTTACATTATATTATCTTTTAGAGTGAAAGATGAGTTTGTGGTAGAAATTTATTAATGGATAAAACTCTAATTATAAAGTAAGTATATCTCCTTATGATCTTAGCCAATCTCATAAATAAATTCCTCAACATTAAGAAAAGCAACTTAGAACAAAAATGTTTTCCTAGATGGTACCTTAAATCATCACTAATTTATGGCTTTGGGATTGTTGGCCTTTTCATAGCCATGTTCTCTACCACTCTCCATCAGATAATTGATGGTTAGATTTTTCTTCCATATCCATATTTTCCTACATGGAACCCTAGTATGTGTTATTTTCGGTAATCTTCATACTTTCGACTCTTTATTTTAAATAGAGGCCTCATTAATTCATTTTTCGATGTGGGATTTCAACTAAGATATTTTGAAACGTCAAAAATGTGTTATCCTAATACCCTATGTTTTGTTGAACCGATGGTATTTCAAATCATCATAGATTGATGAATTTAAGGAACTCAATTTTATACTTGTTTGTGATTGATGACCTCAATCACTACCTATAAATATTGACGTTTTTCCTCCAATTATATGTCTCTAATTTCCACCAATGTTCTCCTAATCGAGATCATAATTTGGTGGTGACCCTTTCATTTCTCTTTTCCTCATATTAAGACTAAATTTTAGTAACCAAATTTCCGATGTGGGTTTTCCCCCAAATATATTTTCTATTTTCAACCTTTTATTTTCGAAGAACAATTTCAAATTGCAAGGACGCAATTTATTGAAGGAGGGGAGAATGTAACACCCCAAGATTTCATAGTGTGTTATTTCTTCAAAATAATTCAATAACTTGCACTACACGCAACACCGAGTTCAATCACACCATGACTTACAAAAAAAAATCCATTAAAAAGAGGTTATGAATAGTATTATCTAAATTTAATACTTTATATAATCCTTATAATTTTAGAATCCATATTATGAGTTTCTTAGATATAATGCAAGAACAAATTCATTTTCAGTATTGCACTTTTATCAACTTTTAATAGTGAACCCTTTTTAAATACAATATTTTAAACTTTTCGACTAAATGGGGAGATCAAAAATTTAAAATGAAACATCCCAAGCTTCCACGGTACGCTTTCTTTGAATAATACAATAGCGTGTGTTGTACGCAACCTTGAGTTTTAACACACACCACAACCAATCAAACTAGCCGTTATGAATAGTAATACCTACTTTTTAAAATTATATATATTTTATATTTCAAAATGGACTTCATTTTTGGATTCGGAATATCTAATTTAGCCTAAGGTGAAATTTTGGTACTTTTCGGATAACTTTCATATTTTGATGAATAGTGAAAATTACTAAATTTTAATTAAAAACAACTTTTTTAATCAAAATAATTAATATTGATAAATTATGAATTTGAGTGGTTTTAAAGTATATTTAGAATATATTTTTACCATTTCATTTAATATTTGTCATTGGACATAATTTCACAATTAAACCAGACATAAACAAGTGTCAATCTTTTGATAGTTATTATCTCTTAAAAACACGATTTTTATTTTAACAATGGGAATTAATTTTAAATTAATTTTTGCCACTTCTGTGTTTTGAATTTGGAAAAATGGATTACATATTTGGAATCAGGATGTCCAAATTATGTAAATAGGTAACTTTTATTTTTACACATTTTGAATAATTACTGCGGTAAATATTTTATTTACCATGGTTAAAGGGTAAATCCGGTAAATAAGGGTTAAAAAATAATATTATAATAATACAAAATTACCCTAAAACGTGTCCTAACCTTATTGGTGGACACATACCTGACCATGATCATCCTTGGGTCGATTTGGGGACCCCTTAGAGCCACTTGTATGTGGTAGGGATACATTATATTAATAAAGTTAAAATAAAAATAAAAATGGCATAAGCTTACATCTTTTAGAAGAACAATTTTTACATAGGGTTATACATGTTGGATTTTCGATTATAAATATTCATTAGAAAGATAAAAATATTTCCTACATAATGATATTTTATTTATAATTTTTAGACATCAAATAATTTAAATTATTAATGACACAATAATGATGCAATGTTTACCTCATTAATAAATCATTTAAATAAATAAGATTATAATGATTAAAATATTATCTAAAACCTGTCCAATTCTTATTGGTTGATGTTATTTATAAAATGAGTCATGTTATCTTCGACCTCAATGATTTTGGGACCATTATAAACCGAATATAATTATATTATAAAGTAATATTTTCACTCTTTCCTAAAGAGCCCCTCCTCTCCCTTATAAAAGGAGACCACTTCTACTCATTCCTCACACCTCTCAAGCCACTTGGCTCGGACAAACTCCGCCCAAATACTCTCCAAACTTCCCTCACTACAACATAGAGGCCTTAGTTTGATCAGAAAGCCAACCTAAGGATCCCTTTTGATCAAATCAAAAGGAAGAACCCGAAGAAGAGGTAATGTTTTCACCACCCCTTTTCAAGTTCCTTTCTTCTTCCACTTCTTCTTTCTTTGTTCTTACCATTCTAAAATAATAACTCCAGTATCTCACATATACTGTGATGTTATTATAAATATGGTACAACCATATTCAGTATTCTATCCACCCTTTGAATAACATGTCACCATACGTGCGTACGTACGACTTACCGTCTCCACGTCGTGGTGTAATTGTTATTCAATATATTATTATTTGGATGAGTATAATAATGATGTGAAACTCATGTAAATAATAAATATAACATGTTAATTATTCTGTATATATGATATAACATCCATTTATATATTATTTTAATATCAAAATAATGATATTGTCACTCGTGCGTACGTACGGACTACCGTCTCCACAAACGCGATAAGATTCATTCTCCATCGTATCTATTCAAGTATAATTATCATTTGATGATTTAAAAATGATGTTTAAGGACTTGATATCATTCTGGATATAAATAATATACAACCTATCCATTAAAAACATGTCTTACGTAACAAAACATATAAAATAAAACAAGTAAGTTAACACCCGAAACAACGATAATACTAAGATATTATTATCAAATCATTATTAAAATATCATATATGATATCATATTAATGTATATGATTCTTCTATAATTTAATAACAATTATTTCACCATTATACAGGATGTTAACCTACCCCAACCAAGGAAAAGTACAAGGTAAGGGTTATTTCACAATCTCTTCATTATCCGAGGTTGTTTATACGTAATAATCTACTGGGATCTCGTTATCATCCACATCCATGTTTCTTCAAAATGTATTTCAAAACATTTTTAATATTTAAAAGAATATGGGTTAAAGTCATTTATACCCTTGTTTTACTTTTTATAAGACGTTTATAAGGGAATCATTCTGTCGTTTTCCAAACAAGGTGCTTTTTAACCTTTTCGACAAAATTAAGATAAGAATGTTTTTTTAACTTATACAGCGGGTGCGGTTATTTTCCACCGTTATAAAATCGTCAAAGCTTCCCTTACAAGCTTATAAGAATATTTTCAAAGAAAAGTTTTTATTTTATAAATATATGTCTCTTAAATGATTTCAAAATAGAAAGAGATATTTCTTTAAAAAGAGTTTTGATTTCATCTATGTCAACATCCTTTAATGGATTTTACGCTTATTTGAGGATGATATATTATGATACAAAACTTTTATATTGTATTGAAGGTTTTGTGATATGTTTGAATGTGGATGTGATATTTTTTTATATACCATTCATGGTTTATGGTGAAAGTATTGATATTTCGTATGCTAGTTTTAATACGAATGTTTATGTTATGTTTAAACCTTTTCATATGGGAATAAATTGGACTTAATATGTGACGGGTGGAGCCCGCTATAGCTCCTCGATGCATCGGTAGGTCTCATGAGACAAACTAGTGTCTTGGAACAAGGCCTTGGCAAAATCTTATTTGTAGTCTTGGCACGAGGCCTTGGCTATGTGGTTATGATAGTCTGGCATTATGCATTCCATCATTATGAAAGTGGTTATTGATATTGCATGTGATTATTCGATTAGTAGAATATCCATGTGAATAAGTAAATGGCATTATTTAATTTTATTTATGCCATACTATGTTGAAGTTAAAGTTTAAAATGCTTTTGTTTTAGTTATACATTGCCTTAAATGTTTATTCTTTTTTATGAAAGTTTCCACTATATTGTTATCCTTACTGGGCATTTGAGCTCACCCCTTTTCTATGTTTTATTTTCCCAGGATGTGAAGAAGTAAATTATGAATGACTTGGAGGGATATTATGAGGGGTTAATAGTGTGGACTATGGAGACAATATGTTGTTGTTGTAGTTCTTTTTTATTTTGATGATGTAATGTAAAACTTATGAATATATCTAGTGTTTCCAAGGATACTAAACCAATCGGTCTTTCGAGATTTGATCTTTCTTGTGATCATGCCAATGTTATGTAATTAATGCACCGACTCTGGGTAACTGGGGTCGGGGCGTTACATGATTTTAGGAGCTTATTATTGAAATATTATGTTCTATCCTCTTCACCCCTTTTATTTTTGAATCATTTTTAATTATATAGATTTTTTATGGACATTTATAATAATACCATATAATCCCTATATCACTTATTTATCCATTTTTGTTAGATTATAATTGTAAAACCATAACTATGAGTATTTGGGAATGATTTTATTGGTTTGTTCGTCAATTTCATATTATAATGAATGTTTTGATGTGTTCACTAAATAAATCCTAAAGTAGAAAGTCATCACTATATTACAATTCTCATACAAAGTTATAAGGTTTGAATTACAAGTGGGTGTGTGTGTAACCCTATAAGAATATTATTTTGGAGTGAAAGTTATAGGGTTGAACTGAGTTAATGTTATTTACCCATTATTGATGGATTTATTTGGAAATGGATTATAAAGTGTATAATTAAACCCCATTATATGTTCAGAGTTATAGTTTTTTATAGGGTAACATAGACCTACAGAAACCGTTTTTTAGCCTCAGATATTGATGGGGTTACTGAGTAGTGTATAAATTGGGTACTAAGGTTGATACCCTAAACATGATATAGTTATGGGAATATAACTATGAATATTTGGGTAACCATGAGTGTTTAGAATGGGATAATTCTGAGGGTTATCATTTTTTCTTTAATTATTATTATGCTATGTGATATGCGACATGTTTTGATTGATATTGTGTTGTATCACATGAATGATATGCAATATCAAATTAAAATATTTTTTTTATCCCCTATATTATTTTAGGGGATGAGTGAACATATTATGAAGCATCCCATGAGTGATAAATAATGACCATGTAATTTATTATGGGAATCCCCATAGTGATATGGGATGAGTAGGGATTTGATTGTGTGGCATACCTTTAGTGATAAATTATGATCAATGAATTTAATATGTGGCATAACTAGAGATATAGATGATGAAAAATCACAAAACCTCCATTGAGTAAGAGGTAATGGTTTGTAAACTATTTTGGATTGACATCATATTCTTTCAACCATTGAGCTAATGCAAGTGGTTGTCCTAGTTAATACACAATAACATGTTGAGATTAGTATTTTATTATATATTTATGTCTATTAGTGAATATACATTTATATTATTTGTTCACTTATTAATAAAATGTGTTTTTAGTGACCTAATGGGTCTTCTTAGTTAAAAATTCATTGGGAACCCCTGTGTATGTGTATGAATGTTTTTTTCAAGGATCTATCCAAGTTAAAGAAACATATAATGGACATTTGATCTAGTCAAAATAATTAGTTTTAAGGTGATAATATGGCAAATTTTTGGATATTTTATATATTTCCCTATATATTATGTTTTTTTTCTTAATTATTTCATACCTAGATCTGCTAAACTTGAGTTTACTTCTTGAAATCAATGTACTAGTTATTATATAGAATTTTTATGTTTCATGATATGTTATCTATTCACTTTACTTGTGTTTATTTCATATTATTGATTATTAAATAATTATTATGTAGTATTTTATAGATAGATTTATAATATTGGGTGAGACATACCCGTTTTATTATGTTGGCCCTTGGCACTAATTGAAAATATATGGGTTAAAAGGATGTGAACATGAGGTCATATGCTACATCAGCTAAGACCAAGTGATCTGGATTAGGGAGTGACATAGAACTTAGTTCCTCCTTTACTAATAAGGTGTTTCAAACTACTTAATATGATTATTTTTATTTTAGTATAACATATGAGCACATAATTCCATTTTTTATGGTCATTTAGAAATTATCCCTAAGAATGATTTTTTTGGATATTAGTTGTTATCACTAGTCGTTGAAGGGGAATGATACACTAACCTATAATAAGATAAAAGTGGAGTAGGACTAAGAATATTATAGGTTTAGTGGATATTATTTAGGGATATAGTGCACAGATTGGGAGGAGAGTTGATTAGAGGCAGATGAGAAACAATAAATACTAAAAAATCTTATACCAATGGTTTGGAACCATTTGTATAGGTCTCGTAATTTTTAGTATAGACTATAACAAAGGTTTTGAAGAACATTTTCTATTCTAGTGTTCATATAAACCTATACCATTGATTTTCCAAAATTGTTTTGGCATTTTTCATATGAAAAAACTACACTAATTATTTTGAGAATTTATTGGTATAGGTAATGTAAAAATAAAATCCAACAGTGTTTTGATCCCAAACACCTCCTATTTATTTTACAATGACCAAACCAATATGATGTGATTAATTTAGTGAAAATAATTATATATATATATATATAATTATTTTTTTATGAATTTAATTTTATTTGAAAAAAGAATCCATAAAGAATATGGGTACCTATACAAATAGTTCTCAAAATTACTTGTATAGGTACCTATATTTTTGGGACCTATACCAACTATTTTTGAACAAAATGTAGGTATATGGTATATACATGAGACCTATACCAATAGTTTTGGTCGATTCGTGGCTATAGGGTCTCTATAAGTGGCCTATACTAATGGTTTTTTCAAAACCATTGGTGTAGGGTCTCTAAAATAGAATTTACTAACAGTTGTTTCCAAATCCTTTGGTATTGGGTCTTTCCATAGTACCTTTAACAATATTTTTGGGAAAAATATTGGAATAAGGTCTTTTTAAGGTATAATTTCTAATGTTTTTTTGAAAACCGTTGTAATAGAGTCTCTCTAAGATACTTATACCCATAGTTTTGTCCAAACCGTTGGAATGTGTTTGTTAATATTACTCCAATTTCTAGTAATGAATCATACTAGTTTCTATATAGCTTCAAGATAATTCATTTATACTCTTAAAATTATAATTGATAATGTGACAATTATTTCTACAAATAATGATGATATTAGACCATGGATAGAGGTAGGGGATATTCATGTGGTTACATGTGTGGATAACCTGAGTCTGAGGGATACTGTGGATCTTTAGGATAATTATGGTGATGGTTATAGTTCCTGAAATTTGTAAATACTGTAACAATAATTTTGTGATTCAATAAATTTAAAAAATAATGTTTGGTAGGAATTTTAATATAAAAATTTGATCTTATAGGGAAAAATCATATTCAATCATCTATAGGTAAAGGCTGGTACATTTGGTCTAGATATGATTCGATATGATATTTATATATCGGAGAGGTAGTTTCTCATCAAGAACTTTAGTTATATTTAGTTTCTTTAACTTCAGTGGGTACTAGTTAATTGATTATCTCTATGGAGGATTATCTTTTGAGTATTGGATAAGATAGTTTTCATCCTTCACAAATAAGAGAGGGGAATAATGAAATGATTGATCCTAATTAAATATAGTGTAGTTGGGATAATATAGTGGATTATTAAGCTCAAAAAAGGTATATTATAAAGAATAATTTTAAAAAGGTAGAAATTAACTCATTGAAAATAAGGGATTTCAAATTTTTATACATAGTAAATCAAGGTTCAGGACAGACTAACCCAACTTGAAACCCAATATTGTTATATGATCTCATGCTCATTTGTGATATATTTAATACCCAAATATAGAATATGAATATTTTAGTGAGATGTTTTATTAATATCCTTAATGTTTCCACTATAAATATATTTCATTTCTGCTTTTACCCTAAATAAATGTAGTTAGGTCTTATCTTGACCCATTGTCCATTCATATCGTCCTTTTCCTCAATATATGAGGAAGGTGTCTTCGACTACAATAATTAAATATTTTGATTATTATTATATTTTTTTGTTATTATTCATTACTAGTATTATTATACCATATATAATGAAACATGGTAACTAGGACCTCTTATATAACTAAAGAACCTATGATTTTTAAAGGTAACATATGTTGAGTAAAAATTTGGTACTATTTTTTATGAGTATTAATAATTATCAATTAAATTTGTAAGATGAATATGAAATTTATTTGTTATATTATCATTGTTAATTTTGTTTTTAGGGTTGCTTATTATTGAATAATATTTGTCAGTTACCTATACCTTCTTCCAAGTGCATGAAAGTGGATTACAACCTTGTGTTAATTTTTTTGTATGTTTATTTATTAATGTTGATTATAAAGGGGTAAAACATTTTTAGTTTGTGGTAAATATAAATATTCTATGATTAATATACTTCTTATTTTCTAGTTCTGGAGTGCTATAATGGCTAAGGGTAATCATTATTACTCTTGGTTATAGTGCTTTCTTATAATGGTGGACGTCTTATTTGTGTTGAGAGGTTATATATGAAATTTTATTGGTTTTGGCTATTCTTACACATATGTGACCAAAATATTTCTATATTTTTTTCTTAATTTTTTTATTTATAATCAATGTAATAGTTGATGCTCACTATAGATTATTTTGGGGATTGGAATTTCTTATTTTAGATTCTATATCACTCCTCATATATTTCGATATAATTTAAATAATAGGGAATGAGTTTTGACTATCCAAACTCATTGATAATCATTTTTCTTATTATTATTTACATCTTTTATTATTGTTGTTATTTTTGTTTTTGTTTGTTTGTAACATCCTAATTTCATTCAATTAATATTATTTGGATCAAAGCATCCCTAGAACATAGGTTCATGTCCCCACACTCTAATGGATGGAGACTAGTAGTAGGGGTATATGGGGTTATAATGGATAGACTATACACTCTAATGATATATTATAACAATACACAATAAAAGTGAAAGGAACTAAAAGTAATAGGAAACAAAATGGAATATTCACTAAATTACATGTAACAACATGTCAATGAATCAAGACACTAATACACATAATCATCAATAGTTCATTTTCTACTATAAAACACATAAAAATCATGATGAAATTAATAATTCAATAAAAATTTACTAATATAATTAAATGGAATAGGGGAGACAAGTAGTGAGGGAAATAAAGGGGCCTGTAATCACAAAATGGTAGAAAAATAATCTTCCATCTCAATAACAAGGAGAAAACTAGCTCATCTTAAAAATCAAAATCTTCAAACCATGCTCCATAGACACACCCATCATCATTGTGCTCTTTATTATGATATCTTACCCTTACCTACTCCATGAATTTTATTGTCATCACATGCTTTAGAGGGCCCTTGAAAGGTGTGATTATGAACTTATTAGGCCACCAATAATGTTTCCCTTGGAAATATATATACGTATAACATTTTATGAAAAATGAAATAAGTATAATCTAAATCCGACCACAAAACCTAATTCACTCATTCCAAACCATCCACAACTGAGCCTTTATGAGCCTCAACCAATGATAATATGAAAAAATGCATCTGTAGTATACTATACCTAATGTTCCCTCAACCATCCATCTAATTTTATGTAACATTTAATTACTATTTTAAATCATATATAATTCCTCAAAAACATGTCCAAAATTATTACCACAAGAATCAAGTTATTGTGAACCCTTTACTAAATGCTAGTTTTAGAGCTTGTTGAAACCTAATCCATGGGCTCACCCATTATTGTCCATGTCTTTCTCTTGATTCATAACATATAAAATTTATATTACTTGTATCCATATACTATATAGTATTCTTATACACAACCATCAAAAAATATATATAATTTATTCTTCCATATAACCATGATTCTCATCATTTATCCCCATATTCCACTGAACTATATAGGATAAAACCAAAAAACATTGTTCTCAAAACCACATAATGGTCTTTATATTTTCATAAACATATATAAAATAGTAGTTAAGATTCAATTTTACAATATATTTGATCAATATCACTAATAGTTACATGAGATACACCCAAAAAAGTCCAAAAAATTCACACTAGCTAGCACACATAATGAATCAGCTCTATAAAATACGGTATCATTCTCATCAAACCTCAAATTACACAAAAAATCATGAAAATCAAATCTAGGAAATATATTTAATTTTATAAAAGAGACTAACCCCATAAAAAACGTATAAATAATGGAATCCCGGTATAGTTTTATTCTCATCCACATAGATGACATTAACCAAGAATATATTTTAGGAAATATGTATAAACATGTATAACATTAAAAATTTCTAGGTTCTAAATACCATGAATTAATATGACTACACACATAAATAATCTCTAATTAATCAATATTTTATCAGAAGAAACCATATTGTTTTATTAAAATCACAATTATGTAAAATAATTGAAAATTTGTAGAAAACGAGAGAAACAATTAATAATCACTCAAGAAAAACTATTCATACCAGTGAAAACTCATTGCAACAAAAGTAATAGAGAACTAGTAAAAGTAGATTAAGATCCCACTTGAGGATGAAGAGAATAATGATATAGAGTTATAAGGTTTACCCACTTCATTATAGTAAAAAAAATCATAATCCTAATTTTATAAAGAAAATAAATAAATTAAATATCATTTCAGAAAAATCAAGAAAAATCAAAATACTCAATTTGTTTACAAGAAATTTGAACCTCAAGATTTGAACCTTATGTATCATACCTTTATGTATGACCACTTGATGACCGTTATATATAAATGCACTTCATACATTATTCATCAAGATTATTAATGTCTCAAATACTTATATATGAACCGTTACATATGTGGCACCTATGCATCATCCCTGAGGACCCACTACTACAAATTTGGGATTATCTAGCGCTAGGGTTTACCAGTGTTGATAAAGGCTCACTTTATCACTGATTGCAAAAGAGCTGAAAAACGAGGTTATTTATGAGATCTTAGAATAAGTTATAATAATGGAGGTATTTATCAGCTCTAAAAAAGATCCGATAAAGGGGTCATTTATCAATGATAATAAAAAGCAATGATAAAGTTGGACCCTTTATCAGTGCAAATAAAAATCTCTAATAAAGTGATCTATTTATCATATCTAGTAAAAAACCATTCATAAAGGGTATATTTCATTAAATAAAATATATTTTATTAAAAACTATACATTAATATAAAAATATTTAAATATTTAAATAAATATAATATATTTTTGAAAATAATTTTTAAATGAGGCTAAATAAGCATTTATTGTTAATATGTAAGTAATTTAATGAAAATCGCATATAAAATAATTTAAAAATATTATTAATGAATAATTTGATAATAATTAATGTGTAATTGGAATTTAATAAAACGTTGATGATAGAAAAATTAAATGAATTAATGAATAGTCAATGATAAGTTAAAAACATGACTTTGACTTCAAACATCCCTAACTGTTGATCTAAAAGTCCATTTTAGATCTACCACATATGAAACTGAATACTATAAAGATATCTATTCCATGGTGATATAGGGGAACCATGATAGTTTTTTGAGTCCAAAAAGGATTACAAGGCCTACAAAAATGAGTTTTTAGTTGGGATAACCTATTATTTTTAACATTCGATAGTATTTCAGATTTTTCTAATAGAGTTTTATTATCTATTTTAAATGGGAACTGAAAGTTTTATATGGTCTTACAATTATATGATTATTTTGGTTTTGAGAATTTATCATTTTACATAATGTACATGTATTTATAATTAAATATATTCATAATTTATTATATTACTTATAATAAATCAATTTTATAAATACATATTTACATAATAATGTATTTTAAAATATATAAACCCTATAGAAACAAATATTTATTATTTATTTAATATTAAATAAATAATTATCCATTTTATTTACCTTATTATAAAGCATTAATATGTATATATAAATTTTATATATACATATGTCTATATTAATATACACACAAGAACACACACACACACACACACACACATATCTACATTCTAATAAAAATAAATAAATAATAATATATAATATACTTAAATAATTATATGTGTTTATATATGTAAAATAGTTTAAAAAAAGATGTATGAGAATATATATAAATATATATATATGATAAAATGAAAAATAAAACAAGGTAGGGTAGGGGTAAAGATTCTCATTGTAGAAGCCATGTCAAGGGTTCTAGTACCGCCATATGTAGGTGTGTAATAATATATCGAGACCTAATAATGTGGGGTCATGAGAATAGTTAAATGGATGAGGGTGCTTGAGAGTGGGTGAGGTGTGGTTGGGGGGGGGGGTGGGGGTGTGGGATGGGGGTGGGGGGTGAATAATGTTGGGAAGGGGGGTCTCATAATTTTTATTTAAAATTTCATAAGCTATAGGAGAAATCGTAGATAAATTCACCTTTATTAATGCTAAATAAAATAACTATTAAAGGAAACCTTTATCAGTGAAAATGAAATTTACTGATAAAGGCCCCCTATATCTGTTTTTTCTTTAGTGTCTATAAAATGGTGCGTTTATTAATGAATTTTCCTTGTGCCGATAAAGGATGGATATTAATAGAATTTTGGTAGTAACAAATTTCTTAGTGTTGATAATGCGTCATTCTAGCACCGTTAAAGGTTTGTTTTGTACTAGAGACCCCTACACATAACCCATCAAAATTTACAAACATTAGGACCATTTTTATGGGGACCCATAAAAATAGAACACTTACCTATGAACCCATTTTATAACATCCCTAATGTTAAATTTTCATAACTTATCAAACTTTAGAATCAATGTGACCCTTATATATCCAGTAAATGACCTTAATATATATCTTCTTTAGAATTTCATGAGCCTTATATATGATGTGGACCTGATGATACACTTATATGCCAACTTCTTCTATGTCATAGTAGCTTCCCACACATTAAATATTTTTTAATACAAGAGGACACTTACGTATCCAATTAATCATTATATTTAACATTGGGCAACCCTTAAATATTGGTTTTATTAATTATTTAACTTTTGGTATCCATGAACACTCTAATATTATTGGTTGAGTCAACACATTACCAATTTTTTCCAAACCTTCAGAAGGTGACATTTATTAAAGGTTAAAATTAATTATGAAGACCCTTATGTACTATAAAACATTCATATTATAGAAGTACAATATTTTTTAAATAATTCACAATGAAAAAATGTAGAAATTCATCCCATAAATTTCATGACATATGACTTAAGGAAAAAACTCTCTAAATTCACATCAATCCTTTAGACCACTTACTAAAAGAAGCTTAGTACAATTTCACAACAAATAAACCCCAGATCCTGACCTAAATAATAAGACTCAATCCCAGACCCATACTAATTCTATTAAAACCTATAATATATCTAAATTTACATGGTAACTCCAATATCTTATCTAAAACCTTTCACCAAAGTACTAAGACCATTAAAACCTCCCCAAAACATGATAGCTCATCCCAGAGCTATATTTTTCCACACATTAACCAACTACTAATGAAACCCAGGTATCTCACTCATCACATTAAAAATAAATGTAGAGAAAATAAAACACATTTTTACTACCACATTACACTGGATTTCTTAACAACAACCGAATGATCCCTTTTGTGTGAATTTCCCACCATAGGAATGACCTAACCCGTCTCATCTTAGAAAAACTACATGAAATTGTAAAACATCCTTACCCATATATAATCTAAAGTTATAAACACACTATATACATAGGAATATCCAAATATTATAAATTTCCACTATATCACATCATACTAATTCTTACTTCTATCTTGCATCATACCCGATTCCCACTTTCATTCTACATCAAACCACATTCCCACATTAATCATGCATCATCCCTAATAATTAGTTTTTTCCATCATTGTAAAAGATTTAAACTTTTAATCTACACATATGAATCATATATTTATTACACATATTATTTAATGCCCATACCTCAACATGTATTTAGTTATTCAATTTATCACACACATATATATATATATCACACACCAATATCTGTCAAACATAACTATAATTAATAGCCTCATAATGAACCTCATACTGTTCATGGATCCCCAACCTTATTAATGTTTGTTAACTCAATTATATTCATATGACCTTAATTTTAATTTTTGGATG
The DNA here is from genome assembly GCA_963277665.1 of Viscum album. Taxonomy (NCBI): domain Eukaryota; kingdom Viridiplantae; phylum Streptophyta; class Magnoliopsida; order Santalales; family Viscaceae; genus Viscum; species Viscum album. The sequence goes on from OY728161.1 coordinate 1,510,318,954, forward strand.
CATTTACACTGCACAGAGTCATTATAACTCCTCATAACTCAAAAAACCAATAAATACATGATTGATAAAAAGTGTGTCACCTTATTGAATTTCTAGGATATTTAATTTTATAGTTATATTGAATTAGGTAAAATATTAAATAATAAAGGGAATAATTTCACATAGAATAATTTTTGCAAATAAAAATAGATCATTATGTTTACACCCTTGTTTCATTCAAGACATTTTTTTTGTCATTTATGATGAGTCGCCTTAGTGAAAATATTGATATTGAAAACATTTATACTCATAATTAGATCCTACAAAAATCATTTGATATTGTGGGATGCAAAAATAAGGCTTAATAAGGGATATAAAAATAATAAAAATCACATTAGTCTAGTGAAAAACATGAAAAACCATAAAGACATTTAACTTTTTCACAACAATATATTGATCACATATATAAAAAAAATTCAAAAATTTAAAATCAATAATTTCAGAAAGAAACTATTGAAAAAACATTATAAAACATAGAGGAAAATGAGAAGGTATCCTGAGGAACATGTGAACTCATGAAAACATTTCATTTGAAAAAAACCTTTCACCCATAAACATTCCTTACCTCATGAAATAAAAATATTTCAAAAACAAAACTTTTTTGAAGCATAATATTGGTAACATGGAGAATCATATTCATATACAATTTAAAAATTTGTTTAAACAATGTAATACTAACCAAGTTGTAGTTAATTTAATTATAGAAACGATCCTTTTTGTCTCACCCAATTTCTCCTTAAAATATTATATCATTATTCAATGCATTGGAGAGCTATGTTAGTGTCACCGATTGTTATGATATATATTGTGATAACAATTAATCATATATAATGAAAAATTAACATATCATAAATTAAAAATTTATATGTTTATAATTTCTCATTATAAAACCCTTTAAATTTTCATTTCAACTAATAATATAAAGACATTCAATTTCACTTGATCATAACTAAGAATATCATTTTTCTTTGAAAACTCAAAGAGAAAGAAAATTAACAGAAGAGAGGGAATATGTTTTTCATTGAAAAAATTTGTTAACTTGTAGAGGAATATTTATACTTAATAATATCTATGATGGTTGGATAATCTAGTCAAGTTTTATATGATAAAAACATATTCTTTTACACTATGTTAAAAAAACTCAAAATGAGCCATTCCAAAAATGATAAAAGATTAATTTTTATTCCTTTTAATGAAAATATAACTTTTTTGAAGATAAAATTTAAAAATAATTGATATAAAAATAATAACATACTATGGATATTTTTAAGATCAAATAAATAGAGTAAATAGAGTATAATGGAAGTATTTAAAACAAGGTTTTAAATAAAAATCTTTTACAATGATCCTTGACTCATTTCATTGTTATTTATATCCTCTAGAGAAATAAAATTAGATTAGGTTTAAACTTTATTAAAAACCATTTATATGTCAATTAATTCATCATTATTCTATTTTTTTAATTTTTAACCTATATTATTTAGATACTAAAATGGATAAGTTCACATTGGACATTTTTAGGACGTTCAATTTATAGCTTCAAAAAAGCATTGGTGTATTAACCATGTTCAATGGGGATGTGGATCCAATATATATAAAATATTAAAAAAATTTAGTTATCATATTTATATATTAATTACACTTTTAAAACCAACTTCATAAGGAGGTCATGAAAAATAAATGATGTTATTTAACAGAGATGTTAGTTCATATGTATGCATGAACAATGTTTTCAATTTTCTAACTGGTGGAAAAGAAATAATTTTCAATTTTTTTTACATTTATTAAATAATAAACATGTTATATATTTCTTATTAAATCATTAGATTCATTATAACAACCAAATATATAAGGTTGATATTAATAATTAATTACATCACATTGTTGAATTATTATTCCATGTCACGAACCAACCCTGGTTGACCCTAAACCAGTATCTCACGTTGGCCTGTGGCACAGCCTGAGGGGCGTTCCTTATTCCCATGGGCTGGAAACTAGTTCCGTACATCAAAATCTAATCATTGAGAATGATTTGACCCATGAAATAAAGAAAACCAAATAAATAAAGATTGATGATAAGAAAATAAAACTAGTGGAGGAATGAAAATAAATTGTACAAACCTCTTTATGACCCTTCAGGTCACCACCCAACTCAGAACCAAGCCTGGTCCAACATTGAGCACCTGATCCAGGAACCAAAACAAGAAACTGAACCTACAACCGGAAATATATAATTTTCATGAGCACCAAGATGCTCAGTAGGGATGCCAAGAATAAACCACCGAATCCAACAGTTCTCTTTTCCAAAGAAGTCCATAAACACAAGTTTGAAATACAAGTATGAAAGTAGGTTTTTCACATTTTAAAATAAGAAACATGTTTTACCCATATAAAGACAGCCCAACACATGCTACATTCCACTTTTAAAACCATCTAACTTTTTATAAAAAAACCAAGACAGAAAGACCAAGGTTATTCTAAAAGAAATGAATAATTAGGACAAACTAGAAATAAACTAACAGGTATAGATAAAGGTAAATAAGAAATATAAATAATTAATTAAACATGGGTGATCCTAAACATCCCTATATGACCCTTGGACATACATGGTTCGGAACCACCGATCGGCGTATGGTGACACTCTAATGTCTATAACCAACTGGCTACCCTCATAGAAATAGAAACCATTGACACTCCCCATATGGCCTATACACCTACCAGTGGGTACCGACCTTTCTAATCAGGGCTTCTAATAATCCATCACTCGATCAACTATAAGATTCCCAGGAACCCAAGGTGGATATAATAATACTATGAATGTAGGAAGACCCTCGCATGCATGACTCATCTCACCACACTTTCCTTCCCCAAACATGGATGCTTCCTATGTGTTCACCCATAAAGGATTACCCTAGATAGGATCACCCCATATATTATATATATATGTATACTTGTCAAACATACAAAGTTTGAACTGGGCTGTCACATCATTCGATAATCAAAACCACTTTATTAAACACTTGGAGATGTAAATTGGGCCTCTAGATTAACATAATCAAATTCTTTTATGAAAACATTTCACAAGATCTTCTAAGACATATCTAGACAACACTTTTGTATTTAATAATCTAAATGGGCCCTTAAGTTCCACGTTTCAAAGAATTTCCATAAAAGTATTTAGTGATACTATGATCAATTTCATAAAAACAAACCAAGAGTTGCCTTACACCACACACTCAACAAAATATATACACAAAAATCCAAACATGCATATAATTATGGATTTTTTTCAAAACAATTTAAAGGACTAAACGAAGAGACCCACAACAATCTGGAAACATGAACCACTTATAAAACCAATTATTCAAGAAAAATACCAATTCAAAGAGACACATGAAATCATTTCTACAAAAACACTATGTTTCATAATACTAACCAACCCAGGACAAATAAGTTTTATTAAATTTTTCTACAAGAAAACACCACAAAATACATCCAACAATACCATTTTCAGATAAAGGAATTTAGTTCCAACCAATTTGGCAAGGCATAAACATCTGCATATATAGAGGAGCATCCAAAAAATCCATTTTTAATCAAATATTTCAAAAACAAAACACTACCATAAGTCAAATATAAACCTAATAGAGGTTTGAAACATAATATAATATTTAATTAATAAAACAAAATCATTAAATGGATTAAAATTTAGAGCAAGGGCATGGAAACACCTACACATAACCAAGTAACTATTTCAAATATGTTTTTAACACTTTTAACCATCATAAAAAAAACTACAATGAATAAAATACCATGGTTATAATGGTGCGAATAAAATTTATAAATTAAATGAAATAATTAATGTGAGTACGTTAAACTCTGGATGAGGGAAAGTATATAAATGCCAACCTCAAGAAAGTCAAGACAAAAGTTTCTAACTCAAGAAACATCTCACTCGCACGTACAGACGCACACACACACACACACACACACACACACATATATATATATAAACCTTTAAACTGATGCACATGTTCCCTGTTCCATGAGGAAACACGCACTCAGAAGGTATATATATATATATATATCCATACTTGGGAAAATGCCTGTGGGCACCTGGAAATGATCTTGACTCCCTACAACAATTTCCGACACCCAAAAGTTTTACGACGAAGACCCTCACCCATCAAAAAAATGCCAGGGACTCACATAGATAAACGCGACCCAAAAATAACGTGTACAAAAAGACAAAAAATTAAGAACAACACATTTGATGTTGGTGGAATCATTGAAAACACAGGGAAAACTGAGATTTCATCCAAAATCATTATCTTCACTACTAAAATAGGAATTCAAAACACAACAATGACAATAAATTAAATATGCACGTGATAATAAAACTCTCACCTTGGATGGTGACGGCAAACCTAAACATGCGGCAAGACAAAAATTCCTAACGAATAGAGACACATGGTTTGAAGCGATCCAAATAGCTTCACCTTTAGTGACGGTGGACGGGACATGGTCTGACATGACCCGAGACATCCTTCATGAACCTGATGAAGTTTTCGCTGCCATGCCAGAGAAATGCGGAGGCGCTGCACAATGGGGTTTGGGTTCATCGCTGCTGGATGCCGAACAAGGGGGAGTGTACGCTAGAGAAGGTTGTCGGAGGCATGGGTCTCAATTTCATCACTGCTAGCCTCTAGAAATGGTTTAGGTACCATAGGAGAAGGTGAGTCCAGGGTCAGTGGGAGGGGCGAGCTGCATAGCGATTGGAGGAAGATGTTAGCGAGAGGGATAGCTACACGATGGGAGGATCCATGGGTGCCATATTGCGGAAATCAGGTGAAGTAGTTGGGTAGGGGAGGCCAATACTGGGGTGAGAGGTGTGGGTGATGGGACATTCTTGGTGTGTGAGGTTGGGGTGTGGGAAGTAGCCAGAGGCGAGGTGAGGTCAGCATGACACTACTGGAAAATAGACATATACCCACGGTTTTGAGAAAAAACATGGGTATACGAGTACCCTATACCCACGGTTTAGGAAAACTGTGGGTGTATGTATAGTGTGGTACCTTATACCGATGGTTTTCCAAAACCTTGGGTATAGGTGTTTAATTCAAGTCCTATCCCCATGGTTTTGTTAAAAATGTGGGGATAGAAGGGTTTTCGAAAGCCTATACACATGGTTTTGTAAAACAGTGGGTATATGTGTTTATTTCAAGTCCTATCCCCATGGTTTTGGAAAAAACATGGGGATAAATGTTTTTTGAAGGAATATACCAACAGTTTTTTAAAAGCACGAGGATAGGTTTCCCAGTGGACAAAAAATGCACGGGAAACAAAAACAATATGGAGGGAAAACCTATACCCACATTTTGGATTTATATATTTAGGTTGATAGAAATTTAAAAACATATTCATTCTGTGGCTGGGTTAGTGAGGCATTGCATATTTTTTGCAGTCGTTGCGGTTTTGAATCCCGCTGGTTTCTTTTGTTTGAATAAAGAGACAAAGATTAATATATTATTATAAATGTAGATATATATAGGTGTAGTCAATTCAACTTGGTTGGTTAAACACTGGATGGTCGCTGAGTGAGATGTGGGTTTGAATCCTACTGGCTTCTTTTTCTGAATACATAGATAAGTATTAATATATTATTATAAATGTAGATATATATGTTTGTAGTTGAAGTAGATTGGTTGGATCGATGCGGGTTCTCTTTTTGGCAGGTCACTGGTTCAAGACTCCACGTTTACAAATTTTGATTTCGGTCGGGAAACTTAATATATTAATTAAAATTTACATATATAAAGATGTAGAAGTAGTAGCTTGATTGGTCAGGTAGGATAGATAGATTGAAAGGGTGTAGGTTCGAAACCCATGCATGATTTTAATGTTTTATTAAATACCAACGGTTTGAAAATTGTGGGTATAAGCCATTGACACGATGGAGATGATTATTACATGGTGTCAATATATCTATACCCACGGTTCTCCAAAACCGTGGGTATAGGATAAGACCCATATTGTGACGCCTTTCCAGCCAACGGTTCCCAAAACCGTGGGTATAGCCTATAACCACAGTTTTGGGGGCTATACCCATGGTTTTGAACCGTGTGTATAGGTCGTTTTTTCAGTAGTGGGGACCTGTAGGGGCGAGCAGACAAGGGCGGAGGTAGGAGCCGGGTAGGGAGGTTGGGTCACGCGCAAACACAGAGGGGTGAGGCTGGAAAAGGGGAGACCCGGTGTGGCGCGTAACGGGAATAGGGGGGACGTAGATTAGTGTTTTAACATTTTTTTACATTTTATAATAATAATAATAATAATACCGGAATAATAATAATAAGAATAATAATAGTAGTAGTAATAATAGTATTAATAAAAATTTTATAAAAATAATACTAATAGAAATTGAATAATAATAATATTAATATAAACTTAATGATATTATTATTATTATTATCTACAAAAAAATATTATCATGGCGGTTTAAACATTTATAAAATTTAGTTATTTTATGTATGGGGATACTGAAAATTCACTAGGGCTGAACACATGGGAACTACTAATGGTAAGATGACCACACACCTGCCCAAGATACACTGAAAACATCAATGTTTCAAATATCTCAAACTTGGACCCAAACCAAACTCTGTCCAAAAGACACAAGACCGAGAAAATAATAACATAATAGTTGTCTATGGTCGAGGTGTGACAATTATCCCCATCACAAACACTTTCTACCCCAAATATTCAGTAAGAAAAAAGTTGGAAAAACTTGAGTCCATGCCCAGACAAAATCATAGATAACCGAGAGCCTTGGGGTGACCATTCAAAACAATCATCACACCCGAAAAAATCAATGAAATCCACTACCTGATATTTAGAGGGAAACATGAGGGGGTTCTCCCCACCAAAATAATTCAGTAATATAGAATCCCTTGAATCCCGACCCCCCCCCCCCCCCCCCCCCGAGGGGGGAGGGGGGCAACGTGGGAACTCCCAATCCAAACTCATTCATTTCCCCCATATGGATGGAACAACACACCTGAGACATTCACGTAAAGCATTCTATAGAAAAACCAAACAACTTGAGGATGAGAAATTAACGCAAAACCTCCAATCAATTTCATGAAATGAAACACCCCTAAACAAACACAGCTGAGACCAACTCAAAATCAGAACAGTTCAGTTTATTCATGGGCCTAACACCCTTCATGGAAAATGAATGATTTGGAATCCAATCTAAGAGAAGATAAGACCGCTTGTATAGTGGTGGAATGAAATCATCACGCCAACACAAAAAAGGTTAACTTATGACAAAAAAGAATAGAACAAGGATATTTCCATCCAAAATTTGAAAGCAATATCTGGAATGAGGATCAACACACCCTCAGAAACACTTAACTATGCATGAACTTCACCCCGAGACCTATGGTTGGGGACCTGATGGCTGAAGAATATCTTGCCTCATAGTTAAGAATTTGCATCCTTTGGTCCTTAACTCCTTCATCCAGAATGATGATTTATTTAGAATTCTCCCTGGTGGCCTGAACAGTCACATGGTAGCAAGAATTCATAGGGATGCGACAAAGCAGATTAGAATGCCTGAAACGACCAGACGAGTGGCATGAAAAAGAATAGTTCAACAAACTGGTTATCAGTACAGATGAAGATAGCTTCTTAGATTCTGGTTCCTCCAACATGAACTCCTAGCCATATGGGGAACCTTCACAAGATCCAAACCCCACCTCTACATCCCAGACTCTAATGATGATGAGGCATCCCACCTTTACTAGTCCCGAACTTAATCCTCAAATAACTATGGGGCAGTACGATCCTTAACTACCATGGGAGTTTCCATCAACATGAAGACACACTATCTTTTTGAACTATACAACTCCCTCTAGTAGACTTTTATTACCACGTTAAGCAGGCAACACATTAAAATAACTAGTAATTGGGCATAACTCATTAACAATTTTTAGAGGCTTTCTGGGTGGCGTACTCATAACAACATGAAAAACACCATTGAAACTGATCCTCAAGACAAAACTCAATCAAAGAAACAACACAAGACAACGGAAAAATTCCCATATGCCAAACATCTACAAACACAATCAAAAATAAATTCTCAAAAACCGTTATTTCATTAAATTTTTAAAACTCTCCTATGGATCTGTATGAACCATCACATGTGGGTTCATTTAATCTATCTCGAATCATCTACAGAAAAGTTCCCCCACACTCTCTCCATACGTACCCACACACATGTGACCTCCATAAGGAATTCCATGGTTTAAACACATATTTCCCAAACCAAATCCAAACACATACTATGTCTTTCCAAACTAATACCCTTTCTCTTAAAAACCCACTTTAATAATTTCAAAAAATAAATTGGAAGAAACCCCCTTCATTTTTTTTTCATTTCAAAATCACTTTCATTTTAACACACATTCACATCAACTGAGTTCAAAAAGAGACACAACTAACTCTAAACCATCGTAATGAGGAACTAGTTTCTATGCCTAACATGGCGAAATAGTGGCGAGCCATGCCCCAAGTAAGTCATAACACTAATAAGAACTTAAACTAGGAACTTGGACTCCACATGGGTCACCACACCATGTGATGCCACAACATGAACTGATTATCCCCCATTTTCATCCCTCAATCCTAAATAACTAAAGAAAAAAGACTCAAATCCCAGACTACCCCCAGTAACTCAAGTCTCTTCGTGAGTGGTGGTGATCATGCACTGTCCCGTAACCTACATCCTGAGCCCCTCCATTCCTAATCTCATTCTACCAGACACCAAAAATCACAAGGCCATCCTCTGATAGCATTTTTTTCATGAACCAACCTGGTTCAACCCTAAACCGGTCACCCGAGCTGGACCACAACTTAGACTGAGGGGAAATCCCGATCCCCATGGGCTGGAAACTAGTTGTTGACATCAAAATATAACCATTGGGAATGATTTGACCCTGAACAAAAGATAAAAAACTAAATAAGGAATCACTATAAGAAAATAAAACTAGTGGAAGAAAGAAAATAAAATATACATACCACCATGTGCCCCTTTAGGTCACCACCCAACTCAGAACCAAGTCTTCTCTAACACTGAGTAACTGAACTAGGAACCAAAATAAGAAACTGAACCTGAAACTGGAAATATATAAAAGGTATGAGCACTGAGATACTCAGTAGGGATTATGAGAATAAACCACTAAATCCAACAGTTCCCTTTTCTGAAGGAGTCTATAAACACAAGTTTGAAATACAAGTATGAAAGTGGGTTTTTTAAAATTTTAAAATAAGATACATGTTTTTCCCATATAAAGAAATCCCAACACATGATACATACCACTTATATAACCATTTTACGATTTATAAAAAAAACCTAGGAAGAAAGACCAAGGTTATGGTAAAAGAAATTTATAAACAGGACAAACTGGAAATAAACTAATAGGTATAGCTGATGGTAAACGAGAAATGTAAATAATTAAGTATCCATGGGTGATCCTAAACATCCCTAGAAGACCCCATGTTGTACTCAGTTTGGAACCACCTACCAGAATATGGGGAAACTCTTAAGTCTGTAACCTACTGGCCTCCCTCACAACAATAGAAACTAACAGCACTACCCATCTGGCCTATACACCTACCAGTGGGTACTAACTAGTCTAATCGAGGCTGATAAGAAACCATCACTCGATCAACTATAAGATTCCCAAGAACCCATGGTGGTTATAAAAATACTGTATAGGTATGAAGGCCCTCACACATGTGACTCATCTCATCGCACTTTTCTTCCACAAATAAGATGCTTCCTATGAATTCACCCATAAAGGGTTACCCTAGATTGGAGTGTCCCATGTACTTATATATATATGCATACATTTCAAAATACAATGTTCCTATAGGCCATCACATCATTTGGTTTTCAAAACCACATTATTAAACATTTGGTGATGTAAATTGGGTCTCTAGTTTTACATAAGCAAATGCCTTTATGAAAAAATTTCACAATATCTACTAAGAAATCTCTATACACCACTTTTGTATTTAAAAATCCAAATGGGCCCTTAAGATCCACATTTCATATAATTTACATAAAATTCCTCAGTGATACTATGTTCAATTTCCTAAAAAACCAAGTTTTTCCTTACACCACACACTCAACAACATATATAAACCAAAAGCAAAATGAGATTATACTCTATGATTTATTTCAAACCAATTAAAGAACCACACGAAGAGACCCACAACATTTAGAAAACAATATCAACTTATAAAACAAAGGATTCGAGAAAAATACCAATTCAAAGAGACACAAAAAATCATTTCCACAAAAACACTATGTCCAATAAAACTAACCAAAGCAGGACACACATGTTCTATAACATTTTTCTAGAAGCAACCACCAATTAAGTCATTCAACAATATCATTTACAGATAAAGGAATTCTTTTACAACTAAGTCGGAAAGGCATAAACATGTGAATAAATAGAGGGGCATCCAAAAATCCATTTTTAATCAATTATTTCAATAGGAAAACACTACCATAAGTTAACTATAAACCCAATAGAGGTGTAAATCATAATCTAAGATTTTATTATGAAAAAAAACATCAAATTAATTAAAATTTGGAGCAAGGGAATGGAAACACTTACACATAACCAAGGAACTATTTCAAAGCTATTTTTGACACTTTTAAGTATCATAAAAAATGAGGTAATGAATATAATATCATGCTTATAATGGTGAGAATAAAATTTATAAATCAAATGAAATAATGAAAGTGTGTATGGAAAACTCTAGATGATGGAAAGGATAGAAACACCTACCTCAAGGATGTCTAGACAAATATTTCCAACTCAAGCAACATACCACTCACACGAACGAACACAGTTATATATATATATATATATATATATATATAGACACACACACACACACACATTTAAACTGATACACGTGTTCCCTGCACCATGAGGAAACACACACTCAGAAGGTATATATGTATATATATATATATATATATATCAATACATGGGAAAATGCCTGTGCGCACTTGGAAATGATATAGACTCCCTGCAACAATTTTTAACCCCCAAAATTAGTCTAGTGAAGACCCTCACACATCCAAAAAATTCCAGGACTCCCTAAAATAAACCCGACCCAAAAATAAAGTGCACAATAACACGAAAGATGAAGAATATCACCTCATATGCTGGTAGAAACCATGTAAACATGTGGCAAGCCGAGATTGCAACGAAAATCATTATCTGTAATACCAATAAAATAGTACTTCAGAACACAATAACGATAATAAATTATATATGCACGTGATAATAGAACTCTAACCTTGGATGGTGATAGTGAACCAAAACATGCGGCAAGACCAAACACGCCCCGTGAATAACGGTAGACGGTCCGAAGAGATCCGAGTCGCTTCACCTTCGATGAAGGTTAACAAGACGGGGTACAGAATGACCCGAGACACCCTTCATGAACCCGATGAGGGTTCCATGGCCACACCAGAGAAATGTGGAGGGGATACGCAATGGATTTTGGGTATGTCGTTGCTGGCTGCTGGACAAGGGGGGAGGGTTCACTAGAGAAGGTTTCCAGAGGGAGGGGTTTTAGGTTCATCACTACTAGCCGCTTGACATGGCAGAGGCACCACGGTTGAAGGTGAGGAAAGGGTCAGCGAGAGGGGAAAACAACAGATCAATAGGAGGAGGTGGTGAGCAGTGTGGTTGTGCGAAGGGAGGATCCATGGGGGTTGAATCGCGCCAGTAGGATGAAGAAGCTAGGTGGGGGAGGCTAGAGCTGGGGTACGAGGCAAGGGAGACGGGACCTGCCAGGTGTGTGAGGTCTGGGCGAGGGTGGGAGCCAAAGGCGAGGTCGACAAGACCTACAATGGAGGGAAAGCGGATGAGGGCGGAGGCGGGAGACGGATAGGGAGACGGGGTCCCGGGCGAACGTGGAGGGGCAAGGATGGCAGGGGGAGACCCAGTGCAGTGCATAACGGGAATGGAGAGGGAGGGTTGATTCGGATTTTGATGTTTTTTTCATATTGTAACAATAATAATAATAATAATAATACCATAATAATAATAATATGAATAATAATAGTAGTATTAATAATAATATTAATGAAAATTTAATAAAAATAATACTAATAAAAATGTAATAAGAATAATACTAATATCAATTTAATGAAAATAATAATATTATTATCTTCAAAAATAATATTATCATGGTGATTTAAACATTTATAAAATTTAGTTATTTTAAGTATTGAGAAATTTCGCATTCACTAGGGCTGAATGCATGGGCACCGCTAACAGTACGTTGACTCCGCACCGGCCCCAGATCCACCAAAAACATCGAAGTATCAAAAAATTTAAACCCGAACCCAAACCCAAATCTATAAAAAAGACATGGGACCTTGAAAACAATAAAATAATAGGTGTCCATTGTCAGGGTGTGACATGCCACACTTACACTTGAGAGATTTCATCAGTTTACAACCGATGGAAAGGGTAAGGATATGGATAATGTATCATCATTAATGAATAAATATTTATGTCACAAATATCATATATAAAAATTTTATCTACCATTCCAACTATGCATATAATCTTATGATGAAAAATTAAACACATCTATTCGTGGATGTGGTAGTTCATCAATGCATAAAAAAAACCAATTTACACCTTAAGAATTATAGAAGTTATATTTTAGTGAGACTAGAACCTATACGATATGAGGAGGGATTTTGTAGAGATATTTGTTTAGTTAATTACCAAACTATAACACTTAAAATTCTTGAGAAAGGGAGGGTAGTGTTTTCACTTATATATGTGAGGGGAGTGGGACATTTTTTTTCAATGATATTACAACTTACACATTCCATTATAATAATACTTTTTTGTCTTAAACCTTAAACTAGAAGTTCTTATATCCTAATATAATATAATAATTTCTATAAATATTTATATTTACATGTATTGATATTTTAGTTTCTTCTATAATATTTTACTCAGTTTGGATGGAGTGCATACTCTTTTTATTTCTTTATTCTGACATTCTATTCCATGTTAAAGTTACACATTTTTCAATTTATACTTTCATGTAATGATAATATTTGTTAACAAGTATGAATATTTACTCAATTGAACAAAATTATAAACCTATACATCACATATATCACAATGTATTCTATTTTTTTGAGTATCCCCCTTCCATAATGTATATTATCTTCGTCGATGATGAAAAATGACTGAGATCCAGTTACCTAATCTCTATACTTTGTAGACATGAAAGTTATGTGGTTACTATAATATAAATTTGTTTTTTATGGATTGATGAATGAATGGATTCAAATTATAAAATAATTTTATTGATAATATCTACACTTCTATAAAAAAAATTTAGTTTTATGTTTGTGATAATAAAGGTATTTTATTATGGTATTGGAAAATAATATTGGAGAGGGTCTTGCAGTGGGGTCTGTAGTGAGTTTTCTATATCCTTATCCTGTTATGATAATTCTTAATAACATAATGAAATAAATAAAACACATAAAACCTTTTATTGTGTATGTTTATTCTAATTTTTATGATTATATATATATATACATTAACACACACAACGGAAAATTTACATTTATTACTTTTATGCTTCAGCTTCAATCTATGCTTCTATAAATACTATAATATAGTCACATTTTCACATACCATGACATGAAAATTATATATTAAGATCATGAAAATATATACTGATTTTGATCTTTTCTCATTTAGTTTATGTTTTTTGATTCACTGATAACATATTCAATAAAGTGTTTGAAATAAAGTTCTTAAATTATATTATTTAAAACATAGATATTGTAATATTTAACAATAATATATATTTTTTTATTGTTTTTTACAATATATAAATGTATATATTCCAAATTTAAATTTATTAATATAAGATAATTTTAAATAATTCTGATATGAATTTTAATTGTTCATGTTGACTTATGAGTTTTATTATTTTGACTTATTATAGTTTTTGTTAATGTCTTCATGAATATCAATTAAAAAATTCACCATGTTTTCTGTGATAATTATTTCCTTCTTTTAATTCTGTATATTTTATCAACATATCTTAATGGTTTTTTGGGTGTGTTTTCTTATGTTTTTATAACTTTGGGTTTGTCATTTTTTCCTATAAATTAATGCTCATATTTTACCTGTCCAAATTCTATTTTTATCATTTAAATACTTCACATATGGGTTTACTTTCATTGTTATAGATACGAGAATAATTCATGTGGAAATAATATTTATTGAAATTAATTTAACTTGTATGTGTGTGATATTTTTTGACATATTCCATCCCTTTTCTTATATTTTATATACTTTGATTTTGTCATTCCCACTCCCTATAAATTATTCATCCTCTTTTCCCTGTTTACACTTATTTTTGTTTTTTAAATCTATCATAGAATAGGAAAATTTATTTTTTAATTTTATAATATGACTTCTAGTGGAGGTAAGAATTATTAAAATTAATCAAAAATTCAGGTATTGTTTTGAAATTAATTGAAAACAATCAAAATTACCACATTCATCAGTATTTTCCAATAAATTATTGACCATACATTCCCATTTTTATTTTATTTTTCATGTTTTAATCTATCATAGTAGGGTTTTATTTTTTTATAGGTGCTCTAAAACACTTCTTTTTTATGTATGATTTTTTTGCAATTAAAAAACATTCCTATATATAGTATTATTTTTACATTTATTGAAATTATTTTATCTTCCCACACTCTTCATATTATTCATTTAATAATTTTATCCTTATTTAATTCATAAAAATTAGTGGGTGTATTTGAATCGGTTCCCCACAATATCAGTTATTCGACATTTTAGGTACGGGTATAGATCTGGTATCCTTATTAGGAATAATGATCTATAACATGGTTGATGATCATTAGTGAATTATATTCCATTAAAATTGAGTATAATTATTTTTTCTATTTAGTTTTGTATTTGTTTGCAAAATATTACCATAAATATTGAATTGAAAAAAATATTGTTCATAAAACTAGTTATCTATTAATACCAAATGTGTTCCATCAATGTAGTGGGTGTTTTGTGTACTCTATTGCGAGAATTTTCATTTTTATAGATGGTCGATGATTTTTGAGGACTCTATTTTCTACTTCTCTCCTCTATTTCTATAAATTTACTATATTTTCTGATTAATGAGTACATATTTCCAATTCCTTTTGTGATATTTGATGAATACATATTTTCATCTAGTTCAATTTTGGTGGTTGTTGGTGTTTTTCCATCATATTAGTTCATTTTATTTCTAAGAAAAGGAATTTAGACAATCATTCACATGGGTGGAACACTAGTTCCTTTTAAAAACAAACCTTTCACCACTGAACTTTACTTACCTAATAAAATAAAATTTCTCAATAAAAATATTATTTTCAAGTATAATATAGATAAATTGGTGCATCATATTCATATCCCTTGTAAACATGTGTTAAACCTTTTAAAAATAACCAAATCTTAGTTAAATTAAATAGAGAAACAATATTTTTTATCTCCCCTAATTTCAAATTAAAAGATTACATCATTACCAGATACATTAGAGATATGTATTAGGATCACCCACCATTATGATCTATTTAGGGTAACCCATCACCACATAAAATTCCCAAGTAATATATCATAGATAAAAAATCTATAAGATTACCATTTTTCATCGTAAACCCATTGAAAATTTCTTTGGAACCTATAATAGAAACACATTATATTTCAGATAACCATATTTAGAAATATACTTTCTCTTTGAAAACTCATAGAAAAGGAAAATTCTAAAAATAATGGTAATATGATTTTACATTGAAATTTATTTTAACTAATATTGGAATATTTATATTGAATAATATCTATGATAGTGGGAAAATATAGTCAAGTTGTATATGCTAAAAAAATTATTTTACACTCGTAAAAAATGATCCATTAAAAAGATTTTATAAAGATTATTTTTTATTCATTTTTAATGAAATTGAAATATTTTGATAAAATTTTTTTTAAATAATTTATATAATTAATAACATACTAAAAATATTTTTAAGATCATATATATAGAGGAAAAAGAGTGTGATGTAGTACTTTAGAATAATTTTTTAATGAAAATTCTCTTAACATAAGGATTGAATCATTTCATTCATATGTTTATCCTCAAGATAAATTAAATTTATTAGGTTTATAATTTATTAAAAACCGTTTTTACATAGATTACATTATCATTATTTTATTGTTATCTAATTCTAACAATGTTTTATTTAGATTCTAAAATGGTTATGTTCACATTGAACATTTTGAAGACGTTAAGTTTATAACCTCAAAAAAAAAAACTTTGGGCATTGACTGTGGTCATAAAGGCTCTTTTTCCAATAACTATAGAATCTTAATTTTTTTAATTATCATATTTAAACATTAATTCCCCTTCTAGAACCAATGACTTAAGTTTATTAGGAAAAATAAAAAATGTCATTTAATAGAGATGATAGTTCATACGTATACATGAAGAACATATTCATTTATCTAAGAGGTGAGAATTAATTATTGTTGGAAATATTTTACTTTTAATGAATAATAATTATGTTATATATGCCATATCAAATCATTAGTTTCATTCTTATAATCACCCATATAATATGGAGATGTATAATTAATGACATCACTTTATGGAAGTGGTATAACACAATTACGGATGATCGACATTATCAAATTTTAATAGATGGAATAGGTAAGAGAATGATGAATTTATCAATATTAGAGAATCATAATTATTTCATAAATATCATATATAATCATTTTATTCGTTATTTTAACCATACCTGCAATCCTAGGTTAAAAAATGAAACACATCGCTTCGTGGATGTGGTAGTCCACACGAACACATAAGTGATGCTTTAACTTTTCATAGGATAGAATGTGATTAAAAAGGGTTTTATCATAATCATAATAAAATTTAAGTATATATAATATACATATGTTACTATTTTAGATGCTTAAATTTGATTTAAATGTTTCAGAATAATAAATCTTTATGGAACACTCCATTAAGAGTTATAACTCTTCTTTGAAAAACCACATTTTTATTATACCTTAAGCATTATATAATTAATATTTTGGTGTGACCAGAACCTCTATGATATTTGTATATGTTATTTAGAGAGGTTTTTTAGGTAATAACCAATCTATAGCACTCAAAATTCAAGAGAAAGAGAGGATATATGTTTTCCTTTTATAAGTGAAGGGAGTGACACATTTGTAATTATTAAATATTTAAAAATAATATTATGTCACTATTATGGTCTCATAGAACTTAAAATTTTTATATTCATAGATATGGTGATAAGGGTATCAATACTATCATCCAATAAGAATTATAAAATAATTTTCATACCTTATCTCATAGTTTTTACTATAATTAAAAATATTTACCGTTTTAAAATGATAGAACATATTTGATGCAAGGATTTGTCGTCTTACATTTATTTCTGTAAGACATATTCCATATTAAGAACTTCTTTCCTTTTTTCGGGTTTATTTACTACCCAAGTATAATTTTTTATTAGTTTCATGAAATTTATTGGGATTTAGAAATGCATCTATTTTTTTATTTTGAATGGGGTTTTGATTCAAAGACTACCAAGTTTATAAGGTTTATTAATCTCAATGTTGTTTCATTGAGACATTTTTTATGTTATGAAACTATTTATGTTTATATTGTTGATATAAAAACACTATGACATGTTATTAAATTAATATCATCATGTTAAGGATATATATGTTTCATTTTATTTAATTTTATGGGCCTTAGAATTCAAATGTTACATACATGGTAAGACTTTTACATTAAAATATCATTTCTACTCGGATTGTTTATACTTAAATTTTTTATAAAGAAATTATATATTATTTTCCTCCAAATATTATTTTTTACTCTACTTATTTATTTATATTTCATTTTTTCTTCTCATTTTATTCACATTTTGTTCTCAATGGAGTTAGTGAATATTTTTTAGGAAAAAGGACTTTATTTTAAAATTTAGTTAGGAATCATTTTATTTCATGCCCACATATTCTCTAAAATGATGTCAAAAATGTTTTTAATAAATTATGATTGTATAACGAATTTTCTATTCATGTTTTATTATTTATAAAAAAATTTATAAGGAATTTTCATTTAATTTTAAGAACAAGGTACTTTTGACTCTACCCAAAATTTGAAGGTAATATTTGTTTTAATGCACATAATATGAAAACAGATTTTGACGTCCTGACCACTAAATTATTTGAGGAATAGTTTTAAATTTTCCATGGGTATTTTGAAAGATAAATTTTACTTAATATTTTGAAATTTTTTATATTATTAATAAGAAATTGTAAAATGAAAAGTGTTTTTTCCACAAGTAATTGTCTGGTGATATTTTAAATAAATTTTTCAATAATGATGACATAATTTGATGTTAATTGTGTTTTACTAGGGCTATGATTATATGATACCACCATATTAATTCTCTACATGGTATATGGTCATGATGATAAAATATCAATGAATTTTTTTCCATGAGTTATGTTATGATGGAATGATAAATGATTTCATGTCTTTGTGATTACTTATAAATGGGTTATGAACATGTGATGGGTGCATCCGTTTTACCCTATAATTAATTTGGTAAGGATTAATGTTTTATGAGCTCTAATGGTATAAGAGAGGTTATTTTAATCCTAAAATAGTGTACAATGGAGGCAATAATGATCCCAAAATAGGGTACACAAGAGGATATCCCATGCCTAAAAGAGGGTACATGAGAAGTTATCCCAAGACTGAAGTATGTTCAGGAGTGGTTAGACCAATACTAACATGTGATTAATGAATTAGTGTGTACCCTTGATATAATATGTATATTATTATTATTCCAGACTTTATTTAACTCTTTTATGAAATGATCTTATGATATTGTTACGCTTTAATACCTCATTTTTTATTCCATTATGTTTCATGTCTTATCAACCACCAATAATTCTTCCACAACCAATGATTATGATCGATGAATTTTTGGATATGATTTTAAAAGTCTAAGATCATGTTCTTATAACCTTATGCTCATGTTATGATTAAATTATCATTGATATCTCAATTTTTATTCTTATCGATCATTAGATCTCACCGATTATTATATTTCATTCTACTAGGATATTATGAATGGGTTTATATATGACATGTAAAAGAAGTGTGATAGCTGGGATAAAATAATTGAGGGAATGTGTAGTTATTTTACGCATTATTTTCTTGAGAAAACAAGTTTTCAATGAAATTAAACATTTACGAATCTGAAATGGATTATAAGGATATGTTATGATTATTCATATAATAAGATGAAATATTTATGTATGAAATGTTTTGGTCAATACAATAACTATCTATTTAAATGTATAGTGTAACTTCATATATATTTATAAACCACCACATCATCGACTCTATATCACTTCATTAAATAAAATACCACCAAAAAAAGATTCGAAAATACCACCTCTATGGCCTTTTCATATTTGAACATGACAATAATGAATTTAAGAATTATAGTGTATGGTATCTCCAACTTTCTATATCCATACCTTGGTGAAGCATTATCTCCACCCACAAAAATGAGAAACACTTTCTAAAACACCATGATGAATCCCCTAATCCCATTCTATGTAATCAAAAACACCAAAAATCACACATGTTAAACCAATAACATTTCAAAATAAAAACATCAATCAACATATCTATAGAATAAACTCTTTAAAACATACATGATCATGCCCATATAAACCCTCAAATCACAAAAAAATTAAATCCATGTTATTAAATGCCCAAACCCTTAATTTTATACAAGGGACTACCCCCAGATATCTCTTATAAAGAACAAAAACCCCATGTTTTTTATTCTAAGTCTCCCATGTGACCCTACCCATAACTTTTTATTATACAATATTTATACCTAAATGTAACATAGGAAATAGTTAGTCATGACTTCCTTGATATAAATTTACTCCACTCATGTTCAAATTATTTCTAATCTAGATCAAATAGAAGAAACCCAATAATATGAAGAAATAAATGACTTTTGGACAAATTAATAGAAAATGAGGAAAAGTGATATAAACTAATGATATTTAGTTACTGATATTAACCATTACTGAAAGATAGTCCATATAATGTAAGGCATAAAAACCAATAATTTTTCATTAATATCTCACTAGAGTGTTGAGTTTACTTTGTTTGAGTTATACATCTATCAAGGATTTATTTTCAAGGAATGTTAATTTATCGATTAAGAATAATTATCTTGGATGTTTAATGAATATGGTGATGTTTTAGTATTTATTATGGATGATAAGGAATCCATGTGTGTAGAAGAGTCAATTTTTCATCCATATGCGATAAATGATAAAGGAAGTGACAGTGAGAAATATCAAAGATGGAGTAAACATTGAAGATACTTGGGTGGACGTTTTAGTGCATGAATGATAACATAGTAGGCTATGGGGAAACAATGAGAATATTAATTAAAATGTGTCAGTAAAGCTACCAATAGTCATTGATCACATGATAAAAGGAGGTGGATATAACTTAGTCTATAAAATGTGATGTTTCCTTTTAAGGTTCAAATATCACGATATTAATTATCATGATTCCAAAAATATTTATTTTATAAAATTTAAATTAAGGAATAATTTTTAAAAGGTGAGAAGATGAAGTTTGTGAGCTATTTGAAGGAGTGCAGAACCACATATGTGAATCTAAAAATCTATTTATGAGTATTCCTTCATAGGTAAATATTTATTTATGAATTCGTTAATGTGTATCTGAATATCCTTGGAAGTAGATCTCCATGTATATAGATAGGGTTACATGATTATTCATGTAGAAAAATGTGTCACGTTGGTGTATTTGGATACATGTTGGACCACATAGAAAAATATTCCATATTGGATAATTTATATATGTTAATGCTTAATATATATAGAAAATGACATATGGTAATTAGACATGAAAAGAAATGTTCTTGTGAAGTAGGACATATGATAATTGGCCTTATATGAAAAATGGTTCACATATGTGAATAAGTTATCTATGTAGTATATATAGGAAATGAAATAATGGTTCATGGTAAACCTTTGGGCCATGATGATAATGATTCAGTCAATTATAGGTATACTGCACCTAAATGGAAATTAACCTCAAGAGATGATATATCATGAATCAGGTAGTGTAATGAAGAAATAACAAGAATACATCATAATGGAATACATAAATATGTGTATAGGTTATTTTGTTGATGATGAAAGATATTGAAGAAGGTTTAATTTGGGGATATTTTTCGAGGTAAAAATTAATAAAATGAAAATATATTCCTAGATAAGTCTCAAGGTAAAATATTCTATTTGGTGAAAAATTATAGAAGGTATTTTTAGGGGAAATATCACTGGAAATTATAGAGAGTCTATTTGGGATGTTAAATGATGGAAGAGTAATAATGAATCATGAGTTGTGTTTCATAAATAAAGGGAGAGACGACCAAAACCTTTTCTTAATTTGTATATAGGCAAGGATACGATTAAAAAATTAGGATTTTGTTGGGTGATAACTGTAATATTTTTTATATATATCAAGGAAAATAATGATGAAAGACAGACTGATTCTTTTGATAAGTCTATATGTTACATTTGAGTAACATCAAAAACTATAAAAATATAGAAAGGACGATTAGTGTGGATTTGGGTGAAAGTAGTTATCGAAAATCAAAGTGGATATCAACTACAATACATCTTGTTAATTAAAATCATATGATCATATGGTATTAAAAAGATAAATGAAATTTATTAATAGGAAGTTTACCAAAGAAATAAGTTTTATTATTGAAAATATATACAATTCAGGTCTATGAATAAGAAATATATAATAATAGAAAGATGTTCAACACTGTGATTTAAGAGATAAAATTATTTTTTCTAGATATAGGATACCATACTATATAATAATCATCCTCATATAGATATTTTTAGTTGAATCCAAGAAGAAGAAAAATAGTTTAGATCAACTACACTGAATAAGATGATGGGAAGAATAAGGAGAATGAAATAGAATAAGAGAATATGGTGTTTTATATGTATATTTGCATAGGTTTAAGAAGAAGAATAAGATAAGATAAAAATAGAGGGATATGAATATCTACTTCCTCATGAATAATAATAATTTTCGTATTTGGGCATGAAGTTCACAATAAGAAAGTTGTTTTGTAGTTTTTTTTGCACAGAAAGAACAGAAGTAAGGTAAAATAGTCATGATGTTTGAAAAAGAAGAGTGTGTGTACTATTGATTATGAAAGACAAGAAGTGTGGATTTCATGTTAATGTAAATGAAATAGAGTATTGATAATACACATACATAATAAAAAAAATCATCATATGGTTAAAAGGAACCTATATTCCAAGAAAACTTGATGTACCATCATAAAGACTATAGTGAAACTTTAGTATCAAGGATATACATATTCTATTTATAACTCACAGATCATTTTTAGAGTTCACAAGAGTTGTTCATATATATATAAATACAAATCAAAAGAAAATCAGAATTAAAAACCATGTATATTTGTAAATAATGAATATATAACAATGATATAAAAAGGAATACTCAAAATCATAATTCTCTCATGATGTTTCAGAAGATTATTCAATTGGAAATAGAAAACTATCAGAAGGAAATACTTGAATAAAGGAAGTCAAACATGATTAAGATGATTGAAATTCCTAAATAATTCATTTTAATAATATAACATATAATTTACCTTGTGGGAACTCAAAAAAATGTATAAATATATCCAATTTTATACTTGTAATATGAAAAACTAATTTGGCTAAGGAAAAGTATATGGAAGAGGCTGAAGATAAATTTTATGGAAAATGAAAAGAGAATATTCCAACTGAGGATCCCAACTTTCATGAGTGTTTTTTAGAAAAAAAAAACTCTTATGATAAAAAATACTTTGTGTGAGGTGCAACATGGTTGGGAACACTCATAGATATTAATCTATAATAATCTCCGCACGTAAATAGTTCCTTGTTAATAATATTATTGCTTTCAAATTTCTCTACTTATTATGGTATTTAAATGGAATGCATAATTTATCAAGAGCATAAGAAAAACAATGAATAACTTAATTTTGAGTCAAATAATTCTTTATATAAAGATCATCAATGTTTCATGGATTTAGTTATATAAACCATATGTACTTGGCAACATGTGCATCAAGAATCTCATCCTTTTCAATCAATCACTTTAAGATTAATTTATTCAGAGGCTTGTTTGTGGAAAATACAAATCTTTGGGATTTATTATTTTTATATATTTGAGTAGGATAAAGTCTAGGAATTTGAATTATATTTCTTCCTCTATTTGTCTAAGTTTCAAATCTATCTTACTTATATTTTCTTCATAGTCTCATATTGAGGACATTCGTTAATTCCTCTCTTAGCTTCTAGTTTGATAATTAGACACAGATTCTTTTACTAATATGTTAAACCCCTGATCTCTAGTGAGTAATTATAATGTTACCATTAAAGTTCATATTAACTATCTTGAACCCCTCCCTGATGATGTTAGAACAATGGTTTGGAATTATGTTTTCCTATGTAGGGAGGATTTTCGAATATAAGAATCAACATTGGATGGAAATATTAACACCAAAATTTATTACAAGAATTAAATACATTGATTTTATTTATATATTGGGAATTTGAATAAAAAATATTTTTCTACATCACGATTTAGCATATTATGGAGGTTATCCTTTTCTCGACAGCCTTTGTACTCCAGCCTTTAGAAAGTGGGTATTTCACTATATTCCAGAATTGTTTTCTGTCATCATCACATGGGGGATTTGGAAGATATTTTTTTTTATGATTTCATACTAATTCAGTAGTTTTGAATTAATTTATTAGTTATTTTATATTTATTTGGTTCATTTTAACTCAATTATTAATCACCATAAGGAATGCTTCAATCTCCTGATGTCCCATCAGATTATGAATCTCCTCTTGGTGGCCAGCACAGAGCTATTTTATTCTATATAGAGAGGTAAGAAGGTTATGATTCACAATTAGACATCCTTTAGTTCTTCATAATATATTGATTCAATATTAGTGTCTATTTAGAATTACAATTACATTAAACATGGACACTGAAAAAACTATGTACATGATTTATCAGTGCTGATATGCCTAAAGGTTGCATTCAATTTTTTATATAAATTGGGTACCTTTAAAGTGTTATGTATCAATCCATTTCTCAGATGGCTCAAATTTCATTCTGATAGAGCCTTGAGATAAAATCCTTGTCCTACGGGCTATGGAGTTGTCTAAAGAAATTATAGTGGTGACATAATGAGATGACTTTATGGCCCATGTGGTGTTGCCTATTCTCTTGACATTAAAATGGTAGGTTTAATCAATATGGTGAAAATATAAATATAATGAGGTTAGAACAATTTATAGTCTGAGTGTGAATCCATTTTGGTTGTAAATGCTATTCAAAATGGTAGTAATCACCATTCCTAGAAGATGACAGCCTGATAGATCAAATGTAATGACATGATCTCCCCAATGAATTACACCATCACACAATTTTTTGTGAATCCAATTATCTTTATGACAGTATTGAGAACAAGGGGGGTGTTGTGTGGTTATTTAATCCTATTAAACTCCCTAACTGCCAAGATGATTCTATTTATTATAAGATATAAATGTAAAACTACCTCATTTAGACTTACGTAATAGTTTTCATTTCTGATGGAGACCTATCCATTAGACAAGGTATCATTAAAAAAATGAATGCTAGGGAATTTTTTTGGGAATACCCTCTAAACCCTATTTTCCACATTAAGGAATAGTAAAAACAACCTCATTACGTTGTGTTTTTTATTTACTTTTACATTCAAAACATGGAATTTAGGTACAAACATGTAGTTAGGGGGAGAACCTGAGTAGGAGTAATGATTGTTAATACTTGATAACCTTTTTGTAAAAGATACAATTTGGTTTGATCTTATTACTAGTATATTATACAACATGAATTAAATAATATCATACTTGATGTTGATATAGAGGTTTTCTGCAAAAACCCATGTTTTTAAAAGGAAACATTATGTTTGATAGTGTATATGATATTCCACATCAAGCATAAATGGAGAAATAAATATTATTATTTAAATGCAACCATTCTAACCGATCCTTTGAATTGGTAGATTTGAATAAGAATAATGGATTTATAAAATAAATATATAGTTATTAACTAATATAAATTTATTGTAAAATCATTATAAATTAATAAACCCAATTTTTAGTAAATTCATTTTAATCATCAAAAAATAAATTGTCATTAAAAAAGTTTTTATTGCTTATATTGAATTAAATTATAATTAATTTTAGGAACTTATAGAAAAAATATTTCACAAAAGGAATCTAATTTTCCAATTCATAATGTAAAACTTATTCTAGGAACAATGTTTATTTTGTTTTTTAGAAGTAATTAATTTGTTTAAACATAAAAAATATAATGATTTTATGAAATAATGTATCTTTTATGATATCTTCAAAAAATAACAATGA
Organism: Viscum album; assembly: GCA_963277665.1. NCBI lineage: Eukaryota > Viridiplantae > Streptophyta > Magnoliopsida > Santalales > Viscaceae > Viscum > Viscum album. The sequence goes on from OY728161.1 coordinate 1,510,344,759, forward strand.
AATAAAAATTTATTAAAATTATATAATGACTCAATTGTTATATTAAAATATAAATATCATAAAAAAATAATTTATAACATGTAAATTATAATTTATTTCATGATAAATTGTAAAATAATATTCAGTGCTAACACAGTGCTTGCGTATAACTAGAAAAGTAAAATTCGATGTCTTATTTCTTATAATTGAGAGGTATAAAGTATTTTCATGACCAATTTATTATATGTAATATATTAATGGTGATTTATAGTAATAATATTTAATTTTATAGTCATATAACAAGAATCATATCCAAATTATTGTGTAATGCTTGTGCGAGGGATGAAATGTAAAATTAAAAAAAAAATAAGTTTTGTTGAAATGTATATGTGTGAATATACATAATTAATGAATATAAAAGATTATATTGAGACTAATTAATTTATTTTTATGATATTAATTTATTTTATTAATTTTTTTCAAAATTAAATAATTACTTTTAATTCATATGCAACACAGGCGTAGTGCTTGTGAAAGAAGAAGAAAAAGAAATAATATAACTTTATTTAAAATGATAATAGCAGTTAAATGATCCAATATAATGACTAAATATTATTTTTTGATTGTATATATAACATAATAATCCAATGAAATATTTTTAGATCATTTTTCCACTTGGTTGACATTAAGTCATTTATAGTATGTTATTTGATGAAAATAAAGACATATTACACTATTTTGTTTAATAAGTATAACACTTTGAATATATGGTCCCACTAAATATATGTTACACTATAAATATTATTTTTAATAATAAAATATTTATATTTGTCATGGTATTTTATTTCAAATTTTTATAGAAGAAACAATTTACTTAAAATCTTTCACAGCGTTGATGCAGTAATTATTTAATTAATGGAATAATAAAATATATGCAATTAAAGATAATCAATAAAAAATAAATAAATATATCTTTATATAATTAATTTTATCCAATAATTTAATATACTAATTTTTCTTTTTTATGATTTATTAAAATATTTGGTTCAAATTTTAGATCTTGTATTATTTTAATGTCAATGTAAAAAGTATTATCGAATTTGACATTAATAATATTTTATGGAATAAAAATTTATTAAATTATATAAAAATCATAAAAATATTAACTAATACCAAATTTGGAAATATATGGTCTAAAATTTCATTCCCTATGAGTTAATATTCCATTTGAATGTCTTTAGATATATAATAGCCTTATTATATTTTAATATTTTGGGAAATTCCAAGAGTGCCCCCTCTCTTATAAAAGGACATTTCTTCTACTCAATCCTTTACACTAAAGAACATATTTCATTTATCCAATAATTATCCAAATAACTTTATCTAATACCTCCCATCATTCTAGAGGCATTAGTTTAGGTATAACACTAGCCTTATCAGTGTTAATTTGTTAAGAAAATGAGGTTTTTTGAAAAAGAGGTATCATTTTTAATCTAGTGTATTGGTTTAATATCATTTTACACATCCTATAAATATTCTAAAAGAATGTTAAAATAATAAATCTCATATCATCCATATAATAAAATTTTATTAGGATAGGGTAATGACCTATATCAATTTACACTTCCATCAATTGGGAAAAGAATTAATTGTTCGTGTGTACAATGGACTACCACCTCGTGAATTGATGTAATTTGTTTTCTATAACCGTATCTTGAGACTGATAGTAATGATGAAATTAATGATCATATTGTAAATTAATTACATATTTGTTATTATGAAAATATAATATTTCTTTTACATTTTTACCTTTCCATGCACAAAAAAGGATAACGTTTTTCATGTGTACGTGTGGGCTACCACCTTCATGAAGTGATGTGAATCATTTTTTCATCACCATATCATGTGGATGATATATATTTGTATATTTAGAGAATTAATATTATATATATATATGATATTATTATCATTATGGGAATATAAAATAAAACTTACCTCTTTTCTCTAATGAACATTGAAAAATAAAAATGTTACTCTTATGTATATAAGGCATACCATATCTTTGATTGTAATGTAGTTCATTTATAATTACCCTATTTTATGTTTATATGTAAAATTATAATCGATTAATTAAATTGATAATTATTTCATGAATACTATTATGGAGAATATGTAACATTGATCTTATTGACCACAATCAACCCACCAAATTCATTCTTGACATATAAACAGAATATCATCAAAGCATCTAACATGAACTTTTATAATTAAATAATTGTTATTACATGGTAGTATGTGAAATAAAATGAATAATAATCTTGAAAAATGTTCCTGAGAAACTAAATATTTATCCTAATTTTAGTTTTTGGGATGATAAATAATGTTCATGATGACTCTGGCTCATAGTATAGGACACCCCATTTTAAATGATTTAAAGATTTATTTTCCAAATATTTAGATTTAATTTTAGTGTTTTTAAAATCATTTTTATTAATTTATTTATATATAAACGAATTTTTTAATAGGGTAATATTTAAATTTAGCTAAATTTTTTTCAAAAAGAGTTACTTTTAAGGTTTTATGTAATGTAATTTCTTTGAAAAAAATCATCTTTTAATGTTTATTTTAATGAAAGTCAAAATAAATATTTTTTACATATACAGAGTGAGTGGTTTTTACCACTTCCATGATTCCTTAATGATCTGGATCTTCCTTTAACTTATTACATGGTTATTCTGAAATAATTTTTTCCCTTTATATGAGTACAATTTCCTTTTAAAATAACTGATTCTACTCAAGAAATGTTTTTATGATGACAACATTCTTGTTTTATGATTATGCTATAGTTATGGGGAGTTTTTTATGATGTAGGGTGGTTCCATTATAAAATAAATATACATGTATCCTTGATATCCCTCTAATGTATTATGAATTTTTTAATTTAAAAGTGATAATTATCACAAGTGTAACTAAATGGTTACTCCAATATAAATGCAAGGTTTTTTCATGTTTAAGCATGAGGGTTATTTCATAGTAGGCGTGAGGGTTAAATCACATGGTATCCACAACATTTACATCATAAGTATGATACTTTAATTATTCACAAAGTTTCTTATATGTTCTATTATTCTTGCAATGTTTTTACATACATCTAATGTTTTCACAAGGTTAGTCATTGAGTTTATGTTCAATAGAATTATATGTTACATAGGATTGTAATTTTTTTTATGAGTTTATCATGTGTTCTAAAAATTGATATGTATTTTAATTTTCATTTAAAATTTATTATGAAATTTTTTATATATCAATTTTGGCAGAAAATGTAATTTCTTGGGTAATAAAATGTTTATTTTGAGCCCAATGTTAATTTTTAAAAAGAAAACTTTTTATAAGTAATTGTAGACTTATGATTACATTATTTCTTTTTTATGTCCCTTACTAATATTTTTATGCTTATCACATATTTTAAAATGTTTTCCTAGGGATTAAAATAGATTAAGGTCATGGATGTGGTCATGAAGAAAATTGTGAAGATATATCATGAAAAGAAGTCATGTTTTATTTTAAATTATTTACATTTATAGTAAAAATGGATACTATGTAGAAGTTTACCCAAGTAATATTTGAGTTTACAATATAATATTTTATACTAATTATCTAAAACTAAAATCCTAAAATATATTTTGATGTAAAATAAATAGTATTTTATTGTAAATTCACTATAATATGTATTTTTTATGGCTCGATCCTTACATAGTCAAATATGGATAACCATTTCAGGAATTACATTTCAGTTAATTCTCAATTTGAAAACCCTAAATAATATATACTAAATAGATTCATAATTATAAAGATCATGTGGGGTGTATCCTTGAGGGGTTGATAAGTGTACATGTATAAAGAAGCAGCCAGTATTATCATTCCATTATTCTGTAATGAGATTAAAGAGGTTTCATCGAGAATGAATAATTTCCATCTCTATCATCCATTGTAAATAAAATAAAATATATCAACATATATGGGGAAAAATAAATTCACAATTAAGTGCATTGAAATATGATTTTCAAGAAAATCCCTCCAGTTTCCATGAAAATAAATGTTTATATATGCTTTATTGTTTTTTACCAATTTTTTGAAGTGAGTGATTTTTTTGGTTTATTTTTTCTATAAAAATATTTTTATAAGAATTGGATTTTTACTTGAAAATATTGGGATATATTTTAATAATATTAAAGAGTTTTTATTTCATCCGGAATCAAGATTAATTGAAAATGGGAATAATATTTATCTTAATCAAATAAAAAACTATTTTACATTGAGAATGGATCCCATATACTTCTATAAATATTATTGATGTGACATTTATTAATAATTAATTGATACCCTTTTCCTAAGTACATTATATTTTCTTTCAATAAGGGGGTGGGGAAGTGCAATGAATGAATGATCAGAAAGAGGTATAGTAGAAATGTTGATAACACACATTGACACATCATTTATAGAGTATTTCCCATTAATAACAACAAGGAGTTTGTTTAGTACACTTTGTGTTAGTTTTATTTGATTCCAAGTAATGATTGTAAAGTCATTTCAATACATTGAAGAAGTTGTAGTATTTTTGATGTTGAAATAATATGGCGATAATAAATTATTTATTATGGATGATAAGGAATCCATGTTTAACATATCCACATGAATGCTCCAAAACTGGTTCTTCAATCCAGTTCATTATTAGGCATTAACTACCACTCATCGTATGCAAGAATCTACTGAATAACAGTGATATATTAGGGTGTGACTATGGGGAGACTATTCCCTATTATAACAGTAATATAAATATGTTAATATCTGAGTATCATACATAATATTAAGTAAATAGAGTTGCGTAGTAGAAAATAAACTATAAAAGGACATGCTATTATAATAAATGAAATTATATAAATCCCAAAAAATTGTTCCATACATACAACACTCGTCACCTACTGGGATGACCATATATATATATAAAAGGAATAGAAACTAAAATAAAAGTTCTTGTCACTACTACTAAATTTGTGAAATACCACACACCTAGTTTCCATGGATTGTTGAAAACCCCATCCAAATCTAAATAACTAAATCGAGAAACTCCGCTCGATCATGAAACTCTTGGCCTTAGCCCTATCCACCATGCAAACTATTCTCACTCTAAAAAGTAGACATAAGGTCTACACATTCACTAAGGTGCATGTGAAGGGTTGAGAAATAATCTCAAGAGGCCACACCAATGATGAACCAAAAAATACTCTACTATATGTGCATGGAAATGCAATTACTCATCATAGTCGAGACTCAACTTAAATGATCAGTAAATCTGATAATGTGAAACCACAGTCAATCCACTAGTCTATGATACGAACTAACTTGGAAAGTGCCCCCATTGATGTCCATATTTAAATACGTATACACATGATTCCCAATACCTATACCTATATACATAAATATTATTATTATTGAATAAAGTGAATGATATAAAATCAAAACCAATCTAAATTCAATACTTGGGTCTATAATCCCGATCGCCTATATATCATATGAAAAGAGAATCAAGATGGATGTTATGCAACATAAAACATTTATAATTTAGTTGATCTCTGGGTTTGCAATCCCAGTTGATATATACTGTCTTTATAAAACACTGGAAAATGTATCTAAGAAAGGTATGCCACCATAGGTGGATACTCATCCTAACCTTTGGTTTATCAGTACTCACCTCCAATACTTGTAATAATGGATTCCAAGGAAGTACAGTTAGACACCATATAAATTGACACCGATATAGCCTCCATACCGATTAGGCCATGTAAATATAGTCTAATGTTTGAACCCTATGTATCGGTTCGTTGGCGATCATGACATTGAGACTAGGATAAACCTGAAGGGTTTGACCCATAGGTGATCATTAGGAGTGATCATTTGTGATATTCCATGTCTACCCCACATGATCCATATATGTATTTCATGCCCACCATATGTCATAAGTGTGAGAGGCTATTCTCAACCACCCTTATAAGAAAAAGGATCATAATCTTGATCCCAGAAATCACATTTGGATCTCCTCATCATATGAAAAATACAGGAGAACATAATAATATTTTAAAGTAAAAAATTCTGTGGAGTGCGTAATATTCCTCTATAGACCATAATTCAAGGAGAACATAATCATCCACCAAAAACCTCAGGTTTAGGAGAGCATACTTTTCCTCATTGACCCATGAGCTGAGGAGAGTGTAATCATCCTAATAAATTAAAACATGATGAGATATAAATCATACTCATCACTTGGTATATCATAATAATCCACGAGTATAACTAATAGGTACATCAAGACCATATATCAGAATCATAGGATCAATAGAAGGATTCTAGGAACTTTATCTTGAAATACCAATAATATAACAATCAAATATACAAGATCAATAACCAAATCTTATGTAGTACCTGTAGGGTTATAAATAAATATAAAAATTAACATTTTCACATAGATATATCCCTAGATATCATGTATGAGAGTCCCAAATAAAAAATAGGCCTCATGCCCGGATTAACAGCCACCAACCAGAAATCAGCTCTAGTAATCATCACTACATCAACAATAAACATGTGAAAGAATAATAGAGGAGTGAGGATGGATGAATGCATAATACCAACACTATTACAACAACCCCATGAGAATAAAATTTCGTCATAGGTTTCAATGTGACACCTGCTACCATTTCTACACACACTCGATGTACTAGTTCAGGGTTGGTCAATCATCACGACACCAGTTGGGTCTCTCATGTAAAAACACTAAGGGGAATCCAATTTGGGATCCTTAACAGAAAAGTAAAAGAATGAATCCTACACAATATCATCATGCTCCATCCACCAGAAAAGGAATAAAACTCTGGATTTTTTGTTATAATATGAAGGAGGAATCATACATGAGATCCTTGAATGGTATGGAACAGAGGTATCCAATAGGGGATCCTCAGAACATTATATAGGAAGGGGTGTCCTACATGAGACCCCCACAACATGATATGAATGAAAAAATGAATCCTATATTGGATTCTAGTTATATTAAAAGATAGATTTTTCATACACTTGATCCTCTAGGTTGAAATATAAGAATAGGTATCCTACATGTGATCCTTGGAAACAAGTAGGCTTATGTAATCTTAGTCCAGAAAGGAACATATCAAATAAAATAAATCCACAAGGGAAAAACTAAAAAGGAACCACTCTTATAAGATAGATATTGGGTTATCTTTGATCTAGGGTATCTCTCTTAGGGGACTAAAAAATTAAAATAGTAGTGGAACAACATCTTCGTTTAGGTAGAATCACCAAAAAAACCATTAAGTGTTCTCAAATCACCATAAAGGTTTCACCATCATGATCTACATGGAAAACTAATCGGAATAGAATAATCTTTAGTTTAATTCTGAATCAAGGGTAGAAATATTGAAAAAATAAAAAATGGGTTACATAGGATAAGTACACAACATGTCTCCATGAGTACATGACGTGTAATCCCAAATCCCCACCCGGTGGTGTACTCCTACAAGGCTTCGCATGTAAAAGACAAAGTATATAGAATTTTGGGTCTGTACATGGAATGTACCCTAAATGGGGTACCTACATGTGTATCTCACATGGCCAAGTCATGTTCTTGGACTAGATTTGTACTTCTACATGGTGTGGGACCGAAACGGGGTGTGACTGCATACTCTACATGGCCTGTACCCCTTACATAGGTAGCCTAGACTGGTACTCAACTACACAAAAGTGTCCCAATAAAATTCAAGTATAACCCATACATTGCATTTATTTTGAAAATATAATCTTCCCTGAATATTAAAAACACAAAATGTGTGTTCCTTAAACCACACATTGTGTAGATGGGTTTTCTCGATCATAAAACCGTTCGAAGATCATGAAACCCTCGTTTTCTCCATACTAAAAATATTTCAGACCATGATGGATCATTAGAAATTCTGATATGGGATTAAAAATTAAGAATGGAAAATACATGGGGATCCATGAAAAAAATATAAAAATTACATACCATTGGGAGGAATCCATTGATGCCTCACTCATTTCCATGGTCTATGGTTTCAACATGACGATATAGAGTGTCCCAAGCTATATGGATATACCTCTATCTCTCCCTCTCTTGTTCTATTATCTCACTCCCTCTCCTCTATCTAGGAAACATGAAAGGGAATCTTCAGGAGATTACAAAAGATTCCATGTAAGGAAAAGAATGAAAAGAAAGGAATGAAATGGAAGAGATGAAAATAAAATAAAACAAAAAAGGGGCCTACCCATCCTTGGTGCCGAACACGAGTTTATGAACCTCCTGTGGAAAATCCCCATTATGGATTCAATGATGGAGATAGAGTCTAAATATGATGCTCCATTCAAAATATATGGTTGAATGGACCTATGCAAAGAACTTATTATTTAATTAATTAAAAATAAAATTTTAATTGTCCTGCTAAAATTGGAAGGTATTGGAATTCAAAAAAAACCCTATCATAGGGTAAACACCCTATTCTGAGACCAAAAGTGTGGTTTGGAAAATTATCCAAGGTGATATCATAGGTTAAAAAGACTATTTTACACCTCATATTAATCTAATATCAAAATACAAATTTCTACTCAAAACTCATGTCTAGAAAAACACGAGACCTTACAATATCCCCCACCATAAACATTCTAATTCATAATAAGCCAAATGATAAGAATAAAAGACACGGTCTAAATATGACCATATTCAAAAAAAGTTATCTAAACTATCCAATAACCAGTCTCACAACATCAACAATTGTATCCTACCTGAAATGCATTTAACTACTACCGATATGGTACTCCCATCTTAGGAACCCCCTTATTGGCATCTAAAAACCAAACTCCACACACAATGGCCCATTTAAAACACCAAATTTCAACTAAAAATGAGGGTCACTACCCTAAAAATACTAATGGTTCACTCCCAAACATATGAATTACCTTAACCCACTTCTTGATCATAACCTCAATAGGTCACCTCATTTAGTAATACATTTAAAAGAAAATAATCTCAGCATTGGAATGATGTTCTCTCAGTGTACTCAAGATGAAGTCAAGATAGAGCACAGTGGTATATAAATCGGAGTACACTAATATTACACAAAATGAATATATAGTTCTTTTGATCCATTCTCACAATAAATTGGCTAAACATTTATTTAACCTACTCCTGACAACCCATATCCTGACAATGCATGTCCAGGTCTAGGCACATGTCAACCATCTTGTTGTACCTGATCCTTCTCAATGTGACCTCTACTATGGATGCAATTTTTTTCAATTAACTATATCTCCTAGGAAACCATGTCAATGGAAATTATAGAAAATAGAAGCACTGGGCACACACTCAACCACTCGCCAATTAAGGATTTAAATGATACCACATGAAACCCTTGTATACCTTTATCACCCATAACACTCTAGTGAGTCACCCAAATGAATGATAAGATAACTATGAAACACATAATGATAGTCTCATAAATCTAGAATCTCCCTTGGAAATCCACTTAAAAATCGATCACCTCACCTGTTCCAAAATTTATTCCATGAACGCCTATCACCCTACATCATTCCAGTCACGAACATATACCCACACTCTAAAAAAATTAGGAACAATGGAAACACTATTTCACTGGGAAAGGCACCAAAAAAGACTGGCCCATTTTAGAAAAACGTGATTCCATGCTCCCTAGGTGCTTATCAAAATCTTATGGCTTTAATATGCCTATATTGAAAAACCCAAGCACTAACCAAACATCAGTTTCAAAATGAATGTATAACCAAGATGAATATCAAAAAACCCACACCAAAACATAGGCAAACCTCTTAAGAAGGTTTCCATTGAATAAAATCGATGTTTAATGACAAAGGTATGAGTCAAAATAAGTCTCTTTATTCTGCCACTTAGCCCTAAAAAACAAGTATCACAACTAGGTCACAAGGACTAACCACCTAGCCCAAAAGATCAACCTCTATAAATAAAGTGAAGACCAAACTGACATATGAGGGTCAAAACTAAAAACATAGCCTACAATACCCCCATCCTCACCAAGTATCTTCATAATAAGCTACTCCCCAAGGGATACGATACCAATATAGAATAGACACTAAAATGAAACTCACCAAGCATCCGTATATGGTAATACCCCTTGGAGGTCCAGTTCATGTGAAATGTATAGTGTACCTATCAACATCAAACATAAAGATCCATCTAGATTTTTATGAAGTGTGAATCAACACCATAAAAGGGGAACATCAAAAGGTGTCAAGTTCCTTATCGACCTAATAGGGTCATTACACCTCATGTGAATGAGGTTAGAGTCATTTGAATCACCACCAAACAACTTAAAGTAGATCCACATAATCTACAATTGGAAGGAGATACACACACACACACACAGATATATATATATATATATATATGATGGATGAATGCAATATTCCTCATTAATTAGTAAAAACAAACACTAGTAGACCTATATGATGAGAATTCTACGTGCCAGATATGATGCATGTGATGCCTCTTGCCTTCAGAAACTACGATTTAAAATCCATCAATGGCCTTCTAAAAATGGAGAAGAGCAATAAATTCAAATTAAATCATAACAAACAGACAATATGCATGTCTCTCAAAAAAATCATTTACAATAGTAACATCATAGATCAAAACAACAATACCATACCCATGGAAACTAGGACTTTTTACAGGAACAAGCGTTCTCAACCAGAATATATGATATCCATCACATGTTATGAATCATTCATAATACTCCTATCTAAAATTTAATTAATAGTAAAGATTATGAAAAGAATAGCTCTGATACCACTTTGTAACGTCCCGACCTGAATTCCACTAAACTGGTGCTCCGATCAGGTTCAATACAAGGCCTTAAGCATGGCTCCCCATATGCTAGTGGATACTCACTAGTAGAGAGGGCCTAGGTTGTGACTGTGGAAAGACTATGAACTCATATCATAGTAAGAAAATAACATAAATAGCAATGTATGATACACACTAGTATGTAAAAAGTGTGAAGAAGTAGTAAATTTACTGAAATAGAACAAGTTGTAATAATAAATGAAATTATATAAAATCCCAAACATCTATTCCACACATAAAACACTGGTAACCCACTTGGATAACCATTTATATGGGGGAAAATAGGAACTGAAATAAAAGTACAGGTCACTACTACTAACTCCAAGAAAATCCACATACCTAGTCTCCAGACACTATTGAACTGCACCATCCTGATCAGAAGAACTCACTCGAGAAACTCATCATGATAATGCACCTTTGTGCCTTATCCCTATTTACCACACAAACCATTTTCAACTTGAAAAGTAGACAAAAGGACTACATGTACATCGAGGTTTATGTTCATGCTGAGAAATAATCATTGTGGGATACCCCAATGATGAAGCAATAAATATGATACTTTATGTGCATGAAAATGTAATATACTCATCCTAGACAAGAATCAACTAAAAATCATGTATATACAATATTGTGAAACCATAGTCAAACTTGGGGTGGATTATCTCGATCAACTTGGAAAGTTACAAAATGGATTTCTATATTGACATGAATATACATGTATAGTTCCATTGTTATACCTATATTAAAATATATGAACATTAATGAGTAAAGTAAAATAAATAATATAAAAATTCCTATTATATCAAGCCTTGGGTTCATAATACTAGTTTCCTAGATATCTTATGCAAAGGGAATTGGAAAGGATGTCGTTTCACTCAAGATGTGTATAAATAATTCGATCACTATAATAATATATTCTAGGTACGTATGTCTGGATATCCTGTTAATGATCACTGATCTAGACTCCATGCTACTTAGGACATTTAAATCTTGTCCAATGTTTGAGACCTAGGTCCCAGTCTATAGACATGAATGACATAGATATTAGGATGAACCATAAGGTTCTCACCCTTTGGAGATATGTTGGAGAGATCACCTGTGAGATTCCATGCCCACCCCTTGAGATATAGATAAGAACATCATGACCAACGTATTTCATGTGTATTAGAATCTATGCACAACCACCCAAATAATAAAAGGATCATATGTCTGATCCCAGAAATCTTGTTTCGAGATCCTCATCATATGAATAATTGAGGACAACATATTAATCCTCCATAAGCCATATCTCAAGGAGAGCATAATCATCCTTTATCGACTATAAGTCGAGGAGAGCGTAATCATCCACCAAAAATCCCAGGTTGAGGAGAGTGTAATCATCATCATTAACCCATGAGAGAAGGAGAGTGTTATTATCCCAATATTATGACAAATTTAGGAGAGAGGAATCATATTCTCACTCATGAGAGAGAAATAATCCACATTTATTATTAATAGGGATTACATGCCCTTATATAAAAATCAGAGTCTCAACAATTGGATACTAAGAAGAAATTTTGGTAATCACAAAAATATAATTATCAAATATAGAAAAACAACAACCAAATGCCATGTAGTAAATCTGGGTATAAAAATAAATATAAGAAATATCATGGCTCAGAAGATGGATCCCATGAAAGAATATCCGGGTAGCCCAAAGAGAAAGAAAGATTCCTCATGTTAGCCTTGACAACCATAAATGAGAAATCACCTCTGGTAATCGTCTCTTCATCCAAAATAAACATGTAAAATAATAACAATGGAGTGAGGGAGGTAATAATCCTAAACATGACACTAATACCACAACCCCTTGGTAATACAAGATCCGCATGGGTTCCAAGATGATACCCACTATCATTTCTACCCACACCCGACATATTAACTCATGGTTGGTCAAACATCCGAGATCCCAATGGGTCCGTCAAGTAAGAACACTAAGAGGAAAACTAAATGGGATCCTTAATAGAAAAGGTAAATTTGTAATCTTATATGGGATCATTATGTACCCTTAATAAGTGAAGGCATCCTACTTAGAATCCTCACCTGAAAGGTAAATTCAAAATCTTACAAGAGATCCTCTAATGGTAAGAAAAAGAGGCATCTAATAAGGCATCCTCAGAACAATATATGGCAAGGGGAATTCTACATGGGAGATGAAAACAATTTCTAAAGGAAAAAAGGAATCCTATAGTGGATCCTTGGAACAGGAAAATATGGAGGCATCCTATATATTATCCTCTTAGTGGAAATGTAGAAAGAGGTATGATACAATGGATCCTTTGAAATAAATAGACACATATCCTCTTAGGCCACAAGGGAACATCTCACAAAGGAGATGTCATCATGGGAAGAACTACATAGGTCTTGGTCTCAAGGGATAGTTCATGGACCATATCAAATCAAGGGTCTCACTCTAAAGAGATTGAAAAGTTCAAATACTCGAGGAAGAACCTATCAATTTAGGTAAAACCCCCAAAACACCCATTACGAGTTCTCAAATCATCCCAAGGGTTTCAGCATCATGATCTATAAGAAAAAATATATATGAATGGAATAATCTTGGATCCAATTCTATCATTAGGGGGAAATGAAATGAAATCCTTAAAAGGGGTTGAAAAGGGGCAGTACACGACATGTCTCACTAAATACAAGGCTTGTACTCCCAAATCCCATCTTGGGCGTGTACTACCACCAGACATGGCATGTAAAATTAAAATTAAATGATGGGTTGGAACTATAAATGGTGTGTACCCTACAAGAGTTACATTAATGTGTACCTAAAATGGCAGGTCCCTGTACTTGGCTTGGTCATGTACTTCTACAAGGTGTGTGACCCAAATGAAATCTAGCCATGTACTTCACGTGGCATGTTCGCCTTATACGAGCAGCTAGATGAGTAATAAACTACACGATTGTGTACCTGTACATGGAATATATAACCCATACATGGTTTGTACTTTTAAAAGTTCATCTTCCCTGAATAGGTGGAACACACGGTGTGTGTTTCTTGAACAACACATCATGTAGATAGGTTTTCCTGAACAAAAAACCCTACAAAGCGCCCCCCAAACCCCCATTTTCTCCTTGTAAACAATTGAATGAACACATGGGGTCATAAAGAAAGAATAACAGGGGATTAAAACATGAAAAATTTAAAATACAATGCAATCTATTAAAAAACAAAAAAACTTCTTACCATAGGGAAGAACCCACGGAAGGTTTTTCTATTTCCATGGTCTATGGTTGCCGTATGGAGATCCAGTGCATTCCAAGCTCCATGGTGGTACCTCTCACAATTCATATCTCATTATATTACTCTATCTACCACTCCTATATCTCTCAATCATGAGAAGGAGAATATATATGGGCGTACATGAGAATCCAAAGAGATAAAAGACAAAAAATAATGAAAATAAAATAAAGAAAACAAATGAATTGAAAAAGAAAAGGGGGATCGGTCCGACCCTGGAGCCAAACATGATTTTATGCTCTAGCTTGAAAAATATCCCAATTATGGATTCAATTAACAAGATGAAATATCAATATGATTCTCCTTTAAAAATATATTTCCAAACAAACATTTCAAAATATATTAATATTTAATTAATTAAATTTTAAATATTAATTTATCTGATCAAATTTGAATAGATTAGAATTCCTCCAAACTATTTTACAGGCCAAAAACCCACTTATAAGACCAAAATAGTGGTTATAAAAATTCTATATGGTCATATTCTAGGGGAAAATTATAATTTTACCCCTTATAAGAAAATTATAAATAATTTAAATTTTCACTCAAAACTCCAGTACGGAAAAACATGACTAAATACACCAAGTGTTTTAATGAAGAATATTTTCCATCCAAATGTAATAGAAGATTAAGGAAGTTAACATGATAATCAGGGTAAATGGATCTACTATGGGAGATACCCAATAAGACAATCAACCACATGATTGAGGGCATGGTAGGATGAGGACTGACAATGGGCATATCGAACACAGGTGTAGGTAAATCTAATACGATTTATCAACCACATGATCAAAAGAGGGGTACTAAATATATTCAATGAAAATTTAATTGTTCTTCAAAGGTAAAAATATCATGATACAAAATATTTAATCATAGTAAATAAAATTTTATTCCTAAAAAACAATAGTATAATGCACAAATCATTTTTCAGTAATGTGATTAATATAAAAATTATAATATTTAATAATTTTTTTTGAATAAATTAATTTAAAATATTAATTTGGTATATCAAAATTAACTTAACAATATGTTTAAGACATTTTAGAAATAGTTTATTTATATATGAGTCGTGAAAAATATTGATTTTAAAAACTCTAAATTTTATAACATTATAAAGATATGAGAACATATTTGTGGTTTAGGAAACCTTTTTTCTTGAACAAATATATAATTATGATGTAATATAATTGATATAAAATTTTTATGTTTAACTTATAAATATATCCTTAACATTGTGGAAATCTATGTAATGCTTTTGTTCAAATAAAAATTATTTTTTAGTTCTTCCTCAAAAATCATGTATTTATAAGGCTATATTTGGTTTTGGTTTGCATTGAAGATAAATAAGTCAACTATGATTTTAAATTTATCCATTTAATTCCATCAAAATCAATATTATACTTTATGTTTCTGTAAAATATTTTTTATATATATAATAGAATCATTCTAGAAAACCATATATCGTTGAATTTTTTATGTTTATAAAATTAATTTATTCAACATATAGAAATTAATTTACATAAAATGGGATAAATATTTTTAATCAATATTTCCACATTTAGTAATGTGGAAACCTCCAATTTTGGTCATTGTGCATAGTGACTTCTATAAAAAGTCAGTTACCACAGCAAGAGTAAAAACAAGTATAAAGGGTTAAAACTAAGATAAAAAGGGTTAATATATAACTAATAATTTTATAAATCCTCTTTTACGGTCATATATTGACCCTATATCATTTCCTATTTTATGATGATTCATTTTAGATAATTGTTTCTTGATTAATTTCTTAATATATTTTAATTTTTCAAAAACACCACGTTGATCCTCTCCCTCATATATTAAGGGACACCACCACTTATCTCCTCCCCAAACATCATGAGAAACTTTGATCTTCTAAGATAGCTACAAATATTTTAGTAATATACCTCCACATATCTTAGGAGTCCTATTTTTATAATAAAAATAGCATATTAATTCTGTAGGTGTGAACCTAAGGAGGATGCTTGAAAAAAGGGTATGACTATTAGTTATGTGCTTTCTTTTTTATGTTATTTTTGTTCTTATAAACCTAAACTGACCATTAAAATGAAATAACATTTGTATATACCATATATTTAAATGTTTTTATAATTATGTTATATAACTTTTTATTTTACTTTTTAATTAAATAGAAAATGAAACCATCTATCTTGCATACGATCATACCACCACATTATGAAGACGATGTATTGAATTGTCCATCACATCCTCTTATTTTTGTTCATAATTATTTATCTAAATGGACTAGTATGGTATATATTTTATTTAATACATAATTATGATTTTTTTAAATATTGGATATAATTTAATTTCTTACCTTTCAAACCATTAAAAAAATGTTAACATCGGTCTTGCATACGTGTGTATTGCAACCTCCACGAAGCAATACGACTAATTTTTCATAAATTCATTTAAAAAATGATTATAAAAATTTATATTATAAATTTATATTATATTTATATTATGATTCAAACTCTATTTATTGTGGAACTATTATAAATATTCAAGGAACAAAACTATCAAACCAAAACGTATACGAAAAACAAAAAAGTTTATACTCAAAAACAAAAAAAATTATAAAGATAATTTTATAAAAGAGTATTAAAATTGTATAATTGGATAATATATGAAATTATAGGTAATTATATTTTTTTATAGAGGTATAATAAATTTAAATTTATTATATAATATGTTTAAATCACTTATAAAGAAATTAAGAACAAAGGTAAGGGTTTATTTCAAATTATAATCCTTATTCAGGATTGTTTATATTTAAGTTTCTATTAAAGAATTATATGATATTCATATCATAAAAATATATATTTTCTTATCCATTGTTTATTTCTAGAGTTTTTCGGTATTAGTTCTGTTTTTACCTTCTCTTTTTTACTTTTATGACTAAAAGAATTTTTTATAGGAATGTTTACTTTGTTTTTAAATTCAGTCAAGAATTATTTTCATATATGTACATATTTTCATTACAAGGTTATGATAATGTTTATTATATTCTATAATAATTAATTATTTTAATTTTTAACTTTTTTTACCTTCTATAAAATTTATGAAATTAATATTCTTATCTTTTTCAGAATGATGTACATTTTAACAAAGGAGTAGAAAAAATATTTTTTTAACATTTGATGAATAAAAATATTTTATTTATACCATGATTATTACTTGCCTATTATTCATTTAATTGGTTCCATGTCACTTTTATAATAATATTTTTTTGATAATTTCTAAATTTTTATATTTCTATATAAGTCAATTTAAATTGAAAATGTTATTTTCCTGAAGATAACATCCAATGATCTTTTTAATTTATTTTAATGTTTGAGAACAATCATTAATGATTAATCTAATTTAATAGAGATATATAGACTTTGATAAAATCAAAAATATCACATTATATGTATCATAATAATATTATTATTTTATTTAACTGGGAAAACTATTAATATTTCACATGCAAGTTTTTTGAATATGAATGTTTATGTTGATTTTGTATTGAATTTTTTTTCATTTATTTCTTATGATAAATTCATTAGACATAGTATATGTTGAGTGGGGGACATTATTGACCCTTGAGGCATCAATAGGTCTCAGGAGGAAAACTATTTTTGGTATATTTTATAGAACTTACATATTTATGAATGAAACCTTTCAATGAGGCCTTTATAGTAAGATTATGATGTAAGAAATTATACATTATATAATTATGAAACTAGTTTCTTGTTATCGATGTGACTATTTATGTTATTAATTCATTCATGTATTTAGTTTACTTTATGATATTAGTTATATGAAATATTTTATTATTGGTTATCTAAACCATATTTGTCATGCTTTATTTATTTTATAATACATCTACTTAATAATTTCCCTTTTCAAGCATCTGAGCTCACACACTATTATGTTTTACTTTCCCCAGGTTACCAAGAAGGGATCAATGAGTTATTTTAATTTTTTAGAATAAATGATAATGTTATAACTATAATTTCTATGATGGAATCCTTATTTTCAAATGTAATGTGAAAATAATTAATGTACATAGTCTCCCAATACTAATAAAAAATTATATACATCGGGATGCAATCCATTGTATTTTTGGATAATGTATTAAAATAACCACCAAATTGAGGTTACTGGAATATGGGTGTTATAGTTTCTATCAATGTAATCTTAGTATAGACATTGGGAACTTGATTTAAGAAAAAATAGATTAGAAAATATTACACTATGAATTATTCTAAGGATAAGTATATGTTTAGGATAATATCATATTGTTATAGTAAAGCATATATTTTGTGGTTTTACTAGGAAATGAATACCAGTATAGATAATGGAAAGTTGAAATAGCTTTGAAACTGATGCACGTAGTGGTAAAAAAGAACTAAACGTTGTGGATTGGGTATCAAATTGATTATAATTAGTGCATGAGGGGTGACGATAAGACTACAAACCTCGGTAGATACTCTAGAGGGATATTATTCGGTTGATATAAATGCAACTTAAAAAAATTATGAATGATTCGAAAATATTTTTATGAGTGGATGATATTACCAAAGATACATTCCTCAAGATTATGATATTAACTATGCCTAAATTTTAAATTTATGTTAACTGTTACACTAGAAATAGAATCAAATACAAAAATTCATACTTTTAATATATAATTTAGTATATTTCATTGTTTAGAAATGGTTCCTAGTAAAAGGAATATAAAATGTATCAATTCATAAAATATTTTTATAAATTTTCTTATAGGGAAAGAAAATGAGGATGGAGTTAAAAAATTATAACTTTTTTGGAGTAAATTGCACATGTTATGACTAATAAAAAATCATGTATGAATTATCCTTCTGAACCCCAACATGGTGCAACAATTTCGGACCACATCATTTATAAAAAACATCCATCATTAAATGGGAACACAAATCAATTTGTAACTTAGCAATGTATCATATCCCTAGAGAATATATTTCATTATTTGGGAAGTAGAGAAAGAGAGAAATTTATCATGAGAGTTTATCATATTAAAAGATACACTGATCGAGGATAGTCCATGATCCAGAACACAATGGAGTTAGAGGAAATAAATTATATGGTGTGGAAGAATTTATGAAGATATTTTCAATAAATAATGTTTTATTTTAAATAAATGAGACGGTATGGAAAGGAAATTCGTCACTATAATGAAAAAGGAGGGATAAAATGTTTTTGAATATGAAGATATAATTACTTGTTTAGAAACGCATGTGGTGTATTATTTATGTAATTGAAGTACTGATATTAATTATTTATTTGATGAGATAAATAATATTTTTTAATGGAATTAGTCTCCCATAAATTTTCATTGTATGAGGGAATTTTTTCAAGTGTCATCAAGATTGAGAATGAATTGTCAATGTCTTATGTTTTCCTATGAAAACAAGAATAAAAGTGGACAATTAAGAATACTGAAAAAATAAAAATTATAAACGTGATGAATATGTGGTTGGAATTTTAAACCTATAATAACTGTGGAAAAAAATAATTTTTCTTGCTTATTTGAAATGTGGGATTGATTTAACTATGGAGATAAAGTCTATCATGAACATGATTAAATGTGTATAAAAGAATATGAAAAATAAAAATTCTATAACTATAACAATAAGGGGATTTATTTGATCAAAATCCCCAATCATCAGGGGAATTTTCCGTAGAAAAGACCAAAAAGTGTTGCGATAAGCCTATACAATTACTATAGTAAGGGTTAACGTTCCAAAAGATGTAGTGGGGGGTATATTGATCAAAGACTCAAATTTAGCTAATTATTTTTTTAGGGATATTCAAACTCTTTTATTTCTTACATGTACTCTAAGAAAAATATATAGTTCTATATCACGTTAAGAAGATAATCTTCAATCAAGAGATTTTATATGTCATTTAGTTCCCATTATGTCAAATAGAATTACCCTATTTTAAAACATGGTTATTATACCTATGGATGTAATTGATATAATACTTGTTAGGTATTGGATGAAAAATTTTAATTCTTCATTTTCTTTTCCAGGTAAGGAGACTACAATTTCTAATAGTGATATAGAGTCTATTTCCATTATAGAGGAGAATATGTCAATTGAATCATATCAAAATAAACTTCTAGTAGACAACCTTGTTGAAATTTATAGAGTATATAATAATACACAACCTATGAATGAGAAATGTATCTTTAGAATAAAGGATGTACCTATTTTCCATGAATACATTGAATTTCTTCCAAAATATCCACATAGACACCCACCTGAGTGTGAAGTTAAGTTTCCCATTAGAGTCATACATGATTAAGAACCTATATATAAGATTCTCTATTGGATGTCCATAATGGAATTAATTTAAATAAATAGATAACTACATGAGATTTGTGAAAAGATATTTATATTCCCCAGTGTTTGACCATAGTGAGTCCCTATTCTTTTTACTAAAAATAAATATGGTTCTATGAGGTCGTTCTTTGATTATTAGGAAATAAATGAAATTTCTATAAATAACAAGTCTCTTCAACTAAACATTTATGACTTATTTGATCAACAACATGGAGATCAATATTTTTAAATGTTTTATCTTTATTATGGGTATCATCAACTAAGAGTTAAGAAGGGAGATATTTCAAGGGTATAATTTCATATGGGGTATGAACATTACAAATTTACAATAATTCCATCGGTATTGACTATATAACTATGTATTTTTATAGATATTATGAATAGAGTATTCAATAATTATTTTGAAAATTTCGTTGTGGTATTTATTGATGATATCATGATATAATATAAAATAAACTTTGAGTATAATATCTATCTAAAAAAGTTTAATAATACTCTTATAGAAAATGAGTTATATGGAGAAATTATGAAATGTTAATTTTGGTTTTAGAATGTTTATTTTCATCACAATATTGTCTTTAAGGATGTAAAATAAGTGTATCCTTCAAATATTAAGGAAGTGATTGAATGGTGAACACTAAAGAATATAACAGAGGTATATAGTATCCTTGAATTAGTAGTTTACTATCAATTATTTGTTCATAATTTTACTTGAATATCTAACCCATTAACCATGTGGACCTATAAATTGGATATGTTCATATGGATAGAATAATTTAAAGAATTTCATGAAGAATTAATGTGGAAATTGGTGAATTCATTGATATTTAATTTACCATTAGGAATGAATGAACTAAAATATATAGTTATGTATCAAAGAAAGATCAAGGATGTTTTGTTACTCAAATTGATAATGTTTTATCTTAAACATCAAGGAAGTTAATAATTAATGAAAAAAATTATCCAACCCATTATATTAATTTGGAAGCCGTAATATGTTCATTTAATATTTGGAGAAATTAAATTTATGGTGAATGATGTGAAGTATATATGGATCAAAAAAGATTTAAATAAATCTTATATTTTATGGATCTCAACATGCGTTAATGGTTATGGTTAGAAATACTCATGGATTGTTATTAATCAATACACTACTACTCTAATAAGGAAAATAAGTTGTCTAATTCATCTAGTTTGAAATATCATTGAGTTTTGAAAAAAATAAATATTTATAATGATCTTGTATCAATGGATTTAGTAAATTCATATATGTGAATATTTAAGGATGGTAAACTAACCAATCTATTTAAAATTATTAACAAACCATCCTTATTACAAGGAATAAAATTTTTTCATCTCCATGATGAGAATATTAAGAGGAAAATAAAATCCGTTAATAATGGGATGTTGGAATAATTTATCTATAAACATGGTATATAAATACTCAAAAAGAGATAATGTGTTTTATCAATACCTGGATTAAATAGACAATTATTAGATAACAGGAATTGAATAAATTTCTCTATACACCTAAATTGCACCAAATGTTTTCCAGATTTGAAAGAAATTTTTTCATGGGATAATATGAAGTTGAGTTTTTTTTCCTACATATCATGATGGTCTATTTTTAATAGGTAAAGGGCATGAGATAACATCCTAAAAGAGATATGGAACCTATATATATTATTGTGTGGAAATGGGATGATATTACTAGAGAATATTTCTTGGATTTCTGACCTTATACAATAAATCATTCTATATGTGTTATTTTGATCTATTTACCAAGTACACACATTTTCTCTAAGTTAATATCTACTCCTTGATATCTTCTAACCACTCTATATTAATGTAGTTGAAAGACTTTATGGTGAGAATCATTATTTAATGAAAACATGATATGTAGTTTACACCCAAATTCTATAATATTCCTTAGATGTCTTTTTTACATAGAGCTACATGTGACCAAATCCTATCATTATAAAATTTATAGATTGTCTAAATATACAATTCATACATTAGAATAAATGTTGAAGTCATTATTATAATAATATCATGGTATGTGGGATCATTATTTACAATTATAAGAATTGAAAAATAATAATAGCTTCCATTCAAGACATAAAAATGAACCATAGAAAGCGTTTTATGATAAGAGGTTTTGTACTCAAACTTGTTTGGATGGAGTTGGTGAATGGAATATTTTAAGACTAGATCTCCTAGAGGATATACTAGTGAAATTAAAAACAATTCATAATCATAATAAGTCATGACATAGTAGACAAAAAATTTATATTGATAATTGAATGATGGATTTATAATTTTGGGTGAGAAATCATGTTTTCTTGAAGTTATATTCTTGGAAACATGTTATTAGAAATATATACCAAATAATAGATATATTGGCCCTTTTAAAATTATAGAATGAATTAGAGTTTTTTATTAGAATTTTTAAATGACACATATCCTCACTAAAGATCATATTTAATCCCATGTCTCTTTTTTAAAGTAAATTCTTGACCAAATAAATTTTGTCACCTCTATGTAAGTTAAATTTGAACCAGATTTATTTTATTGTGAAAATATTATCCTAATTCATGACACTAGAGAATAAGTGTTGTGGAATTAGATGACTTAGATAAAAACGATACTTTATAAAAATGAAATGACAAAGGAGGTGACATGGGAACCTTATGTGGTTATGATAATGAACTACCTATATCAATTAATTGGGGTAAATTTTAAAAATTTCAAGGATAAATTTTTTGAAGGAGGTATGAATATAACACCATAGATTCAATTTTAGTATGTTTTCTTTCTAAGGAAAGAACAGTTTATTAAACATAGATGTGGTCCATAATTTTATGAAAAAAAATGTTCTAAAATTGTATATACTGAATTTTAATAAATTAATATAATTTTTGAATTTATGAGGTAAAAATTATCTCAGGATAGATTTTTTGGATTTTTTATAAATAGTTTTTTGTTATATTTATAATTAAAAATATCAAATTTACCAAACCATCAATTTTATGAAATTAAAATGATATAATAGTAAAATTATTTATATGAAATTTTTCTACAGACCAACTATTATATAATACATAATATAATTTATATAAAAAATAATGTTTATCATTTAAACACAAGATTAAAATTTTGAAATTCTATGAAATGTTTTTGTTTAAATAGATACCATTTTTAGTGATTCTATTTTAATAAATTATTTATAAGTTTATTTTAGGGTTTTTAAAGAAAAATATGTATACTTTTATTTAATATAATACAATAAATTATTTTTCAATAAAAAATTTACATAATTTTATGGAAAAACTATTTTTATACTTAATAGTATTTTTTCTAGAAAACAATTTTTCTTCATGATTTATTTATTTATTTTAAAATTAATTTATAAAAACTATAAAAATTAAATTTAAAAAAATTGAAACCATATTTGGGGTCCACATTTAATTTTTTTAATAGGGACACTTTGATTTTGATTCATTATGAATAAAGAAATTTTGTAAAATATCAGTTACGATGATAAGTGTTAAAAAACGTTAAAGTGGTTAAAAATAAAATAATATGGGTTAAAATGACCTAAAAAATTATATAAATCAAATAGTCGGGTCATATTTGGACCTTATATTATATTCTATTTAATTATGAGTCATTTTGGATCTATTATTCAAGAGTGAGAGCTTAATATATCATAATATTTAAAAAACATCGAGCTATGTCCTCTCCCTCACTTATAAAAGGACACCACCTATCCTCCATTATCTACACTTGAGTGGCCTCTTATATCTTCAAATAATTTCCAAAACATTTTCTTACTATCCATCCCTACAACATGTAGGTATTTTATTGATCATAGTTCTATCTTATGATGTCTATATGTAGAAACCTAATGCGGTTATCCCATGAAAATGTATAGTTCTTAACGGAGTGTTTTCTTTTCAATTTATTGGTTTTTATACCTTCACAACTCTCGTAAACAATGTGATATACTAATGATAATATCTCTTGTATAACTAAATGTTATTATGTCGATTTACTACTCTTTTTTTATATATTTATCAATATATTGGAAAATAAAAACAAATTTCATATGTACTTGTGGATTACTACATCACAAAGACAATACATTTCATTTTTAATCACCAACTATTATGGTATTTTATAACAAGGGATCCAAATTAAATAATATAATTTTTATGATATAATTATTATTCAATAAATATAATAGATAATTTTCTTTCTTACCCTTCAAAACACTAAAAAATGATAATGTCACTCGTACGTACATGTGTACTAAAATATTTAATTAATTTTTAATTTGTGAATTTAAATAAGGATTTTAAATGTTTATTTGTTGAATATATGTTATATTTATATGAAGAAACAATTATATATATGATGTAACTATGTAAAATAGAAAAGGACCAAAACTATGAAACCAAATC
This sequence comes from Viscum album, assembly GCA_963277665.1. NCBI lineage: Eukaryota > Viridiplantae > Streptophyta > Magnoliopsida > Santalales > Viscaceae > Viscum > Viscum album. The sequence goes on from OY728161.1 coordinate 1,510,369,875, forward strand.
ATATATGAAAAATGAAAAAAATAACACTTGAAAACAATGATTTTTTATAAATAATTATTAATAAACATGAGTTTAACTTTAAGAAGTTGATAATATATGATGATATAAGTATGTATACTATTATATTAGATCCTTGTGATAAAAATAAATTTATTATACATGATTTTAGAAGAACATAGAAAAAAAGTTAGATATGGGGTTAGAGTTTATTTCACAATACCATTCTTATTTAAGATTGTTTTTTGTTAATTTTACATTTGAGAAATTTTATGATCTTTATATATTAGACACAAACTATTTTATTCTAATTTTTTTATTTCTAGTATTTTCTAGTATTGGTTTTATGTTGACTTATTTATAACTTAATAATTCCAAAATAATTTTTTAAGGAGAACATAAATTATGTTTCAATTTGGTCAGGAATATTTTTCATCTATATTTTTTTTATTTAGAATGTTACTAATATTCCCCAATTATTTATTAATGTTATTATTACCTTTTTTTACTTTATATTAATTTTATGAAATGGAATATAATTATTGTTTTTCAAACAAGGTAATTTTTCCTAAATGTGTGAACTAAATTATTATTTTAATGTTTATTGTATGTATGACCTTTTCTGATGTCAATAAAATTCCATTCATTGATGGTTGCATTAAATTTTTACGGGTTTATTTTCAAATAAAATTATTTTCCTAATATTTTATTAATTTCTATATTTTTTATAAGTGATTTCAAAATGAAAAGGGTACATTCCTTAAGAAATCATCCTATGATATTTTTAAATTACTTTAATATATTTCAAAATCCATTGATGAATTTTATTCATTATTAGGAATATACTATATTGATATCATCCTTCATATTAATCTAGAAAAATTACGATTATACTCTCATATTTATTGACTGAAGAAAATACTGACATTTTTATTCTATTTTTTCATTACGAAGGTTTATAATTATTTTGTATTGAATTATTATTAATTTTTTTTCATATAATGTATGTATTAGTATTAGTATACATTGGAAGGAGACCGCTATAGCTCTTTTATACATCAGTAGGTCTCACGAGACATACTAGTTTGGGTATTTAGCATATGCATTACCTATTTATGTATGGTTTCTTGGAATGAGGCCATGATGGTAAGATTATGAAGTCTAACATTATTACATAATCATTATAAGACTCAATTTTTATACATGATATTATTTATTATAGTATTTAATCCATTGATTTAGTTCCCTTTTATGATATTATATTTATGTAAATTTTGAATATTTTTTATCACATACATAATATTCATCAATTATTTATTTTATGATATATTTTTGTTACAGGTTTTACTTTATTAAGCATTGGAGTTCACCATTTATTATGTTTTCATTTCCCTAGGATACCATAAAGGGTTATATGAATTATTTCAAGGATTTAATAAAGGAAATAATAATTTTATCACAAAAATTTATAAGTCTTATAAAATGTTCTTAGATGTAATGAAAAAATAATTTACGTTTCTAGTTTCCCAAGAATACTAAAATATTTGACCCTTTTGGATCATATAAATTGTATATTAGGAAAATATTGTAAAATAATGATTGGCTCTGAGTGACTGGAATCAGGGTGTGATAAATATCATGAAAATTTTAATAATGATAGTTTTTTAGATTAGGTTATAAAGAATTGTGAATGTTTAAAGGAAAGAAGTTGATGTTTTTTCAGCTGGTTAAAGAAGTGAAAAAAATAGTTGAATCTCCATATCGACATATGAGTTTTCACGAATATATGGATATATGTAGAATAATACATTAAAATATATCTAAATATCCATGGAAGTATATTTACACATGAATATATCTAGATACATGATTATTCAAGTCGGAAAACTGGTAATGTTGGACTATTTGTATACATTTTAGGAAACATTGGAATATAGTCAACATATAAGAATTGGTTGTGTGATGGGCCATGTAGGTTAATGGTTCATATATTTTATTTAACTAATATTAATATATTTCCACATTATGAAATTTACATACAAAGAATGTTTTGTGTGAATTTTACATGAATGTGAATTGAATCATGTAGGAGAAAACATGATCTATGCCGTAAGAAGTGGAAATGGAAGAATGTTTTATGCTGATGCTTCATAATGTGATGATAATGATTCAACTGTTTGTAGATGTAGTAAAATTAAATGGATATAATATCACATACCATTATATAATGATTTTTAAAGTGTAATGATGATTTAAGATTGGGACATCATGAAGGCATACATACATATGTGTGTAGGTCACTATATTGATGAAAAAAGAGAATGGAGGAGGTTTACTTTAGAAACATGATATCAGATAAACTGTAATTAAATGAAAATATATATCATGATAATTTTCATCAAGATATAGTATGTTTATGAAAAATAATGGAAGATATATTTTCGGGTAAATATCACCAAAAATGATGGAGAGTGGATTTAGTCAGTTTAATAAAGGAACATGAATAATGAATTAAAAACTGTATTCCAAGAAGCTAAATAGTCTTTCATAAATACAAAGTATTTTTAATATAAAATGAAGATACAATTTAAATATTTATATTTTTTTGAGTGAATATTGAAAGTTATTTCCATATATCATTGAAATAATAGAATATGGAATATCTGAGTCTTTAGCCAAGTCTTAAGAGAATGTTTAAATAACACCAAATAATGAAAAAAAATATAGAAAGGTATATTAATGTGGGTCTAATAGAAGATTGTTATTGAAAATTCAATAATATTTTAATTACTTTAAAACATGAAAATTCAAATCATTCATTCATGAGATTATTATGTATATAAATGAAAGATAAGAAAAAGAATGTAACTGAAACTAAATGTTTTATTAATATATATACAGTATATATATATTAAAATGAAATATAGAATAATATAAAGAAGTTTGACACTATAATTTAAGATACAATATTCTTGTTCCAAGAATAAGAAGACATGTTAGTGTAATAATCATCCTCATACACATGTTGTGAGTCAAATCCAAGATGAAGAAAACCAGTGTAGATCATATTCACAAAAATATATGAATAGATTTAGGGGGAAGAAAATAGAAATACAGAAGAGAGTGTTGTACATATTATTTTTATAGAGGTACAATAAGAAAATGAATAGGGGTTAAGAATAGTGTGTGGGACATATCTAGTTTTATAGGATGAACAAGTATATGAATTTGAAGATTTGGTCTTGAAGTTCACAAGAATAGATGAGCTTCACGGTATGGTAATCCCAAAATGAAAATAAGGATTGATACACACGTAAACTGGTTGTTGTAAAGAGTTTGTATACTATTATGTATAAATAATAAGTTGTGTTTCTTTCAAACTACAATTAAATTTAGAGTGGAATTAGAAGTCCTTATCACCAAACAAACAATCATCATATGGTGCAGTATGTTCTAGTGTTCCAAAAATCACTGCAGCCCCATGAAAGAGACTATATCACTACACATGTTTCAGGGATATACCCTGCAAATTTTTAATTGACTTAATTTTTCTAGTGTTTCATATGGTCATGTATATTTTCCATACTACACAAAGTAATATCTTTATTATTGATATTTGAAGCTTTTAAATCTAATATCCACTTTGAGTGATTCCTAAAAAAATATAGGGTAGATAATATAATAAGATAATAAAGATTTTAACTGCACACAGATTTAGAGCGTTAAAAATATTAACATTAAAATAAAATAGTACTAACATTTAGTTAACCCTAATGTTGTGTATATCGCAAGTTGTTTTAAGATTAAGGATAAATAAAAAATTATAGAGAATTATTGTGAATTCCTAGTGAATTTTGGACAATAAAATAAATATCCCTATTTTTATACATAATAAATAATGTCATTATAATTTTATAAAAATATGAAAAAACATATCATGATTCCCAATTTTTGTATGAAAACTATAAACATCATGTATTGAACCATAAATATGGGACGCTCAAATATTTACCCATAATGTCTATTTTAAATTAGAAACTTTTGTACATAATTCATCAAAATTACAAGATTTTGAGGACCTTATATATTCAAAATTTTTTATGTGACCCACAAAAATAATCATGGAGGATCCTAGAAATCACCTATAGCAATTGACAACCATCGGGTCCCTTACATATAGAACCCCTATGTATGCGACTCTTATGTTTCACTCCCAATTCCTCTTAGGCATTGCCTACTAAAATTTACTAATACTATGTCACATTTTTATAGATCCTTAAATATAAGAAACTTATGTATGAGACCCTTAAATATTAGAAAATATACCCTTATATATTACCCCTTTAATATATCTAGCCCCCTATATATCACAGGGACCCAATGTTACCCTTACATATCATACCCTTATGTATCATAGTGGATCACCACATTTACCCAACATCTGAATGAAGTAGGATTCTTTCATATCAATGTTACCTTTACATATCACTAAAGTTTTACCGTTATGTATTTAATTTTCCATAATCATGTATGTATGTATCTATGTTTACAAATACATATAAAAGGGTGAATCAACAAATAACTAATGTTAAACCCTTTAAAGGGAAACCATTATGTATGGTGGCCTTTACACATGGTGGACCTTATTCATTATGACCCTTTCATTCCCTGACCCTTCTATATGGGTGTTATATAAGTTTTCATAAATCCATTTCAACTCTAAATGATGTCTATACTCATCCAGAAAATGGAAAACATAAAATTTATAACAAAACATTCCAAAAAGTAACATCCAAACTTTAGTACTGTAACTCCCTGACCCCAGTTACCCAGAGTCGGTGCGTTATTACAAAACATTGGCATGATAAAAAAAAGATCATGTCTTAAAAGATCGATTAGTTTAGTATCCTTGTAAACACTAGCTATATTAATAAATCTTACATTACATCATAAAGTGAAAAAAAACTACAACAACATCTTGTCTTAATATCCCCTCATACATTCCCTGCAGGTCATTCATAAAATACATTTTCACATGCTGGGAAAAATTAAAACATTGAAAGGGGTGAGGTCAGATTCTCAGTAAGGATAAAAATATAGCAGAAACATTCATAAATAAACATAAAAATTTAAGGTAATGTATAACTAAAACAAAATCCTTTTAAACTTGAACATCAGCATAATATGGAAAAGATAAAATGAAATAATTCCATTTACTTATTCACATGGATATTCTACTACTCGAATAATAAAATGTAATATCAATAACCAATTTCATAATGATGGAATTCATAATGCCAGACTATCATAACCACATAGTCAAGGCCATGGGCCAAGACTACAAATAATATTTTGTCAAAGACTTGTGCCAAGACACTAGTTTGTCTCATGAGACCTACCGATGCATCGAGGAGCTATAGCAGGCACCACCTGAAACTTACTAAGTTCAATTCATTCCTCATATGAACAAGTTTAAGCATAACATAAACATTCGTATTAAAACTAGCATACGAAATGCCAATACTATAACCAAAAACCATGAATGGTATAAAAATAGCACATCCAGAGTCAAATATAACTCATTCCATACAATATAAAAGATTGTACTGTATCAAATTAACCTCAATAGAGAATAATGAAGGATATTAACATAGATGAAAATAATCATCAAAACTATTAGAGAGAAATATCCCCCTTTTTATTGAAATCATTTAAAAGTCACACTATTTTTCAAGAAGCCATTTAAAAATAGATTTTTGAATCAAAGTGTCCCATAAAACATTGAAAATTTTAAAAGGAAGTTTTATTTGAAAACTATAATTTACATATAAATAAAATATTAAAACTATTTTTAAAACATGAAAATTAATGAGAAAGATTTGGAATAATAAATCATTAAAAAATTTAAAATGATATTTTAGTTAGAGTTCCAAACCAAAAGAGAGACACTTGAATACAAATAATTTAGGTAATTAAAACATTCTAATATCATGAGAATAAAGGGATACATGATATTATATGTCAAAGTACATTATATACACCACATAAAAGTGAATTGGCGTATAACAACAAAGAAGTCTCAATGGAATGTAAATTGAGATAAAATCTCTTATAAAGAATGTATCCTTAGGTTAAGGATAAATCAATGGTATAATTATGTGTAAAAAATATAAATACACTTGAGAATTTATCTATGGAGTGATTATGTGTATCAAAAAGTATATGCACAAAAAGGAGAGTGGAAATTATGAAATAAGCAAATGAATAGTGATTCCACACAAAATCTTGGAGTAAAATAATCAATGAAGTATGCATAAAGCTGAATGAGTGGAAATTGAAATTTCAAATTCCCATATCGATTTGGTAACTTAAGAAACATACACCCATGAAATAAGGATCATACAATTATGATGTAAATGTACATAAATTAATGTATATTACACAACGAATACAATCATGGGTAGTACAGACACAACATGCAATAAATAAGTGGTGAACAATGGAAATCTCACGAAATTAAAATTGTGATAATAAACCCATTACTTTGTACTTTTTCCTTGGTCGAGGGTAGGTTAAACACCTGTATAATAGTGAAATAATTTTTATTTAATTATAAAATAATTATATACATTAATATGATATCACATATGATCTTTTAACATTGATTTGTTAATAATATTTTAGTATTATCGTTGTTTCAGGTGTTAACAGATTCATTTTCCTTTATATGCTTTGTTATGTGAGCCATATGTTTTATGGGTGGGATGTTTCTTATTCATATCCAGAATGATATAATCTATCTAAAACTTATTTTTAATCATCAAATGAAATTTTGTCTTGAATGGATATGATGGGGAATGAATCTCATTGCGTTCCTGGAGACTGTAATATGTACGTACGCACGAGCTACAATATCATTATTTGGATATTAAAATAATATATAATTGAATGGGGTTTCATATATAAAGAATCTTTATAATGTTATATTTATTATTTACATGAATTACACATCATTATTATACCTATCCAAATAATAATATATTGAATAACAATTACACCACGACGTGGAGACGGAAGGCCGCACGTACGCACGTATGATGACATGTCATTCAAAGGATGGATAGAATACTGAATATGGTTCTACCATATTTCTAATAACATCAAAGTATATATAATATACTGGAGTTATTATTTTATAATGGAAATAACTAAGATAGAAGAAGTGGAAGAAGAAAGGAACATGAAAGAGGGTGGTGAAATCATTATCTCTTTTTCGGGTTCTTCCTTTTTATTTAATCAAAAGGGATCCTTAGGTTGGAAATATGATCAAACTAAGGACTCTAGGTTGAAGTGAAGGAAGTTTATAGGATATTTTGGCAGGTTTTTTCCGAGATAAAAGGCTTTGAAGGTGCGAAATTGAGAGAAGGTGGAGTGCCCTTTTATAAGAGGGGTGAGGGGCACCTTAGGAAAAGCTAGAAATATTATTTTATAATAAATTCATATTCAGTTTATGATGGATCCAACATGAATTATTTCATGGCTAATGTGGGGATGGGTCGAAAAACACCCAACCAATAGGTTTTATATAGGTTTGGATCACTATATTAACCTTATCATTTATATTTAACTCTTAGTTAAATAGTTTGACATTTACCATGTCTCTTCGTATTTTTATATTTTATGGTTAATAAACATACATTATACATCCAAGAGAACCCCAAGTGGTTCATTAATGATATTTTTATCATTATATAAGTCTCTTGGCCGAACCATATATTTTTAGGAATTTAATATCAATTAATAATATAATATTTGTTTTAAAAACTCTTTTATGTCAATTTTAACACTATTTGGTATTTTGTTTTTATTAAATTTATAACAGAATTATTACTTCGAAACTAATTAATTTAATCAACCCTAATATGTCATATTAACCTATAAAATTCGTGGAATTAATTAAAAGTCTCAAATTATATTTATTTGGGTATTTATAATATCAATCCTTCTAATATTTCACTAATAAGGTAATTAATGCATCATCATTGTGTGATAAATAAATTAAATTATTTAATGTCTAAAAATTATAAATGAAATACCACAATGTAGGAAATATTTTTAGATTTTTTAATGAATATTTATAATTGAATTTATATTATGTATAACCCTATATATAAATTTTTTTAGTTAATAAACTTTGATTTTAACTCTTTTAACTCTTCTTTGAATTAAATAATAATAAATGTCCTAATCTAATCCAAGTGGACCAAAGAGGTTCATATTTTATTTATAAGGTTATTTTTGGTCTAATTATTCTTATAAAATAGAATTAGGACATATGTTATGGTAATAATAATATCATTTTTACCCTTATTTACCCTATTTACTTTTAACTGTGGCGAATAAAAGTAAAAAGTTACTATTCAACAAAAATTATTTTTATCTTATTGAACCACATATTCCTCCTTGATATTAATCGTGTCTCTTGTATTTTTGAAATTCCATTCATAGAAGCGGTAAAATTAAGTTTTATGTGAATTTGCAAATTCTCCTAGGAGATGGGTAAAAGACGGTGAAAAGTTCAATACAATTTTTATATATCTAAAATTATTATAAACTGACTACAATGAATTAAATTGAAAATATATAGGTATTATGTATCTATTATTACCTCAAATAAATTTAAATAAAATAAATAATTATTTAAATAAAAATTCGGTTTTAAACTATGACTTTGTGTTTTTCACTATTCATCAAAAATTGAAAGTTTTCAGAAAAATACCAAAATTTTAGCCTAGGATAATTTTGATATCATGAATCCAAAAATGAAGTTCATTTTGAGAGATAAAATTTATAAAATTTTAAAAAGTGGGTATTACTATTCATAACGGCTAGTTTGATTGTCACGGTGTGTTAGAATCTCAAAGCTGCGTACAATGCAAGCTATTGCATTACTCAAAGGGAAACGTACTGTGGAAGCTGGAGGTGTTACATTATCCCCTCCTTAAATAAATTGTGTCCTTGAAATTTTTAAAATTGGGCTTGGGAATATAATGTAATGTCCCACATCGGAAAAAGATTCAATAAAACTACCACTTTAAAAGAAAGAGAGGAGTACAATGGTCACTTGAGATAACCTATACTATGATTCCATGTAGAAAAACATGGATGTGGATGATAAACTAAGTGTCAAGTTCTGATGGATAGGGATAGAAAACATGATTTAGAGAAAGTTATCAATAAGAAAACCACAAACTTGTGATGGGACAAACGTTCATTAGTCTCCTAGTAGGAAAAGTAAACGGACAAATTTTTTTTTGTTTTAAGTTACATCACATAAAGATAAGGAATTAATTTATGAGATTAACTAAGAACATAAAGATATATAGTTACTTTTTAAGTAGATTTTCATTCTTTAATAAATTTCTACCACTGAATCATTTTTTAATGATCAGTATTCAAGAAGACTTGGTCACACTGGAAGAGAAAAAATAAACTTCTATATAATCACATGATCCATGAAGGATAAACTATATAATTACCTTGTCTTTAGAGATTGATCAAAACCAAAATAGTTAGTATAAGATCTGATGATCCCTGAAAAGGATATTCCATTAAAGAAAGAAATACTAATCTTAATTTCTAAAACTAAACCAACAATACCCCAAAGTTAAATAAATATCATTCAATAAACAATTGTCCTTAAAATCTATCAATATAATCCAAACTAATATTGAAACCCAAAACGTAGAAGAATTTGGTTATGTATTCTTCCACGTAAAATTGTATATCCAAATGACACCAACTACTCCTAATGTCACATACATAAAAGTAATTATCCTAATCATATATTCTCTACTACCAGTTAATAATTTTCCTAAATAACCCAAATCCCTATAAATCAACAATAAAAACATATATAAAAATCCAACATTACTCCTTACATGAAATCCAAAAGTACTCTATTTTCCTTGGACATATAGTGTTCTCAACAAAGCGAACATCTTCCAAAATAACATTTATCACTTAATCACCGAATCATTTTTATATACTAAGGGTATTCATTTGATAAGACATAATATCCAAAATAAACTTATTATTGACCAATAAAATCATTTAACTAAAAATAATTAGTCATACTAACCTGGGACTTCACATAGTCCAGTGGTATGCGATAAATCCCAATCGCACTTTGGTTGTGGGTTTGATTCCCACAGCTTTGTCCGATGCGACGGGTTGTCACATGGTCTGCGTGTTGTCCTTTTTCAAAAACTATATTTTATAATATTACCAAAATGAGATAAATTTCTCAAAATAACCATAACATAATTTACCCACAAATGTTATCTCATACCTTGCATTTTCATCCCAAAATATAATAACTTGTAATCGCCTCAAATTCAAGGATCATATAAAACCAAATGGTTATTTATAACTATATGCACAAGAGAAAAGATAATTCTTCCTCAAATATCATTTTCACATGATAAATTGTAGGGTTACACATATAAGATAAATTTCATCTAAAGTAATCTCAACAAGAAAGAGCACTAATATCTTTAAACCTCTTGTCATCCATTTATTTCCACATAGGTTCTTCCTTTACCAAGAGGTTATATTATAGAATAGGGCATTTACTTTGGTGATTCCAAGGTCCCTTACATTTACGACAAGTCACCGTAATTGGAATCTTAAGATCATTTTTATTTTCTTCCATAATATCTTCATTTTTCCTCAGAAATTATTTACTTTATGCCCTTCTTTCCAACACATAAACCATTTCTTTGTTCTATTGAGACACTTTCCTGGGTGTTTTCTTCCACATTTATAACATGATGGAAATTGAGCAATCTTCTCTCCATGATCTCCATAGCTGGGGCTCTTATCATTCAATTCATTTCTCTTCTTTGTTGAGTCCGGGAGTTCTTTAATATATATGTTGTTGATCATATTTTTAGAGAACCGATTCGGTATGAAGACAATATTTTTTATGCCTATCCACATTCCATTTTGTTGCTCAGTTCCACCACCGTTCCTACCTTGTACATCATTATCAAAGTTACTATGACTTCCTTGGAATCCAGCCATTGACTAAAACCAGAAAGCATTGTGTGAGTAACAGTAGTCATAAAATGATTTAGAGAATATCATGAAACCATATTCTAATTTTGAAACACCTTAGGATTAACCAAGGCAATTTATTCTCATCTTATATTAAAATACATTAAATCAGTTTGTAAAGAAAATGTAAATTATCCTAAGCATATCCCCCAGGAGTGTCGTAACTAAGAGTACAACAAGGCCTGTTGTCGTGCATCAATTCCCGTTCAAGTCTAGCTCAAAGCGGTGTTTTCAGGTTTTACCCCTAGGTACATCTGTGCCAGAGCCTCATCTACTTTCTCGTATCCAGACAGGGTTTTATTGCTCAGAAAACTCACAAAATCTCTATAATACCAAAATTCTATGAAGTTCTTCTATACTAATTCTCAAAGTCTATCTTAGGGCTATGTGCTCTAATCAGCGTTTATCTAAATATAGTTTCCAAGGTTTGTACTAAACTTCCTATGATACCAACTGTAACGCCCTGACCCCAGTTACCCAGAGTCGGTGCACTATTACATAACATTGGCATGATCACAAAAGATCATGTCTCGAAATATCGATTAGTTTAGTATCCTTGTAAACACTAGATATATTCATAAGTCTTACATTATATCATAAAGTGAAAAAAAAACCACAAAAACATCTTGTCTTAATATCCCCTCACACATTCCCTGCATGTCATTCATAAAATACTTCTTTACATCCTGGTAAAAATTAAAACATTGAAATGGGTGAGCTCAGATGCTCATTATGGATAACAATATAGCAGAAACATTCATAAATAAACATAAACATTTAATGCAATATATAACTAAAACAAAATCCTTTTAAACATGAACTTTAGCATAATATGGAAAAGATAAAATGAAATAATTCCATTTACTTAATCACATGGTTATTCTACTAGTTGTATAATCACATGATATATCAATAACCACATTCATAATGATATAATGCATAATTCCAGACTGTCATAAGAAAAAAGTCAATGCCTTGGGCCGAGAATACAAATAATATTTTTTCAAGGCCTTATGCTAAGACACTAGTTTGTCTCATCATACCTACTGATGCATCTAGGAGCTATAGCGGGATCCACCCATCACTTACTAATTACAATGCATTCCTCATATGAACAGGTTTGAACATAACATAAACATTCATATTAAAACTATCATACGAAATGTCAATACTTTAACCACAAACCATAAATGGTATAAAAATATCACATCCACAAACAAACATAACTCATTCGATACAATATGGATGATTGTATTGTATCATATTAACCTCAATTGAGAATAATGAAGGATATTGACATAGATGAAAATAATCATCAAAACTATTAAAGAGAAATATCCCCCTTTATCTTGAAATCATTTAAAAGTCACACTATTTTTCAAGAATCCATTTAAAAATATATTTCTGAATCGAAGTATCCCATAACACTTTTGAATCTTTTAAAAGGAATTTTGACTTGAAAACTTTAATGTCCATATAAATAAATCCTTAAAAATATTTCTAAAACATGGACATTAATGAGAAATATTTGGAATAATAAATCTTTAAAAAATTTAAAATTATATTTTAGTTAGAGTTCTTAACAAAAAGAGATACACTTGAATAAAAATAATTGAGTTTATAAAAACTTTTTAATATCATGAGAATAAAGGGATTCATGATATAGTATTTCAAAGTTCATTATATACACCATATAAAAGTGAATTGGCGTGTAACAACAAAGAAGTCTCAATGGAATGTAAATTGAGATGAAATATCTTATAAAGACTGTATCCTTTGGTTAAGGATAAATCAACGACATAATTATGTGTGAAAATATAAATACACTTAATATGATTGGATATATAGTGTAAATAAATCATAGGACATTCACACATATTCTTGTAAAAACAACACCAATGAATTGGATATTTAACTCAACAAATAGAGATTGAGTAAAAATTACTCTTATCAAGTACATATCGATGACTTGAGAATTTATCAATGGAGTGATTATGTGTATCAAAAAGTATATCCACAAAAATGGGAGTGTAAATTATGAAATAAGAAAATTAATAGTTATTCCACACATAATCTCTAAGTAAAATAATCAATGAAGTATGCGTAAAGCCGAATGAGTGGAAATTGAAATTTCAAATTCCCTTATCAATTTGTTAACTTATGAAACATACACCCATGAAAGAAGGATAAAAAAATGATGATTTAAATGTAAATAAATTAAAGTATATTACCCAATGAATACAATCATGGTCAGTACACACACCACATGAAATAAATAAATGGCGAACAATGGAAATCTCATGGAATTAAAAGTGAGATAAAAAACCCATTACTTTGTAATTTTTCCATGGACGAGGGTAGGTTAACCTCATGTATAATAGTTAAATAAATGTTATTGAATTATATAAGAATTATATACATTAATATGATATCACATATGATCTTTTAACATTTATTTGTTAATAACATCTTATTATTATCGTAATTTGGTGTGTTAACAGATTCATTTTCCTTTATATTCATTGTTATGTGAGCCATATTTTTTATGGATGGGATCTATATTATTCATATACATAATGATATCATCTCTCTAAACATTATTTTTAATCATCAAATGAAATTTAGTCTTGAATGTAAATGAATGGGAATGAATCTCATTGCGTTCGTGGAGACGGTAATCCGTACGTACGCATGAGCGACAATATCATTATTTTGATAATCAAATAAATATATAATTGGATGTTATATCATATATAAAGAATCATTATCATGTTATATTTTTTATTTACATGAATTACACATCATTATTATAACCAAGAAAATAATAATATATTGAATAACAATTACACTACGACGTGGAGACGGTAGGCCGTACGTACGCATGTATGGTGACATGTCATTAAAAGGATGGATAGAATACTGAATATGGTTCTACCATATTTATAATAACATCAAACTATATAGAAGATATTGGAGTTATTATTTTAGAATCTAAATAACAAAGATAGAAGAAGTGGAAGAAGAAAGGAACTTGGGAGAGGGTGGTGAAATCATTACCTCTTCTTCGGGTTCTTCATTTTGATTTGATGAAAAGGGCTCCTTAGGTTGGATTTATGATCAAAATAAGGCCTATAGGTTGATGTGAATGAAGTTTCAAGGATATTTGGGCCGTTTTTGGCCGAGCCAAATGGATTTGAAGGTGTGAAATTGAGAGAAGGTGGAGTGCCCTTTTATAAGAGGGGTGAGTGGCAACTTAAGAAAAGCTAGAATTATTATTTTATTATTAATTCATATTCAGTTTCTAATGGATCCAAAGTAACTTATTTCAAGGCTAATGTGGGGATGGGTCAAAAACCACCCAACCAATAGGTTTTAGATAGGCTTGGGTCACTATATTAACCTTATCATTTATATTTAACTCTTAGTAAAATAGGTTGACATTTACCATGTCTCTTTGTATTTTTATATTATATGGTTACTAAACATACTATATACATCCAAGAGAACCTGAAGTGGTTCATTAATTATACAATTATCATTATATAAGTCTCTTGGATGAACCTTAAATTTCTAGGAATTTAATATCAATTAATAATATAATATTTGTTTTAAAAACTCTTTTATGTCAATTTTAACACTATTTGGTATTTTGTTTTTTTTAATTCATAACTGCATTATTAATTCGAAGCTAATTCATTTAATAAACCCTAAAATGTCATATTAACGTATAAAATTTTTGGAATAAGTCTCAAATTATATTTATTTGGGTATTTATAATATCAATCATTTTAATATTTCACTAATAATGTAATTATTGCATCATCATTGTGTGACAAGTACATTAAATTATTTAATGTCTAAAAATTATAAATAAAATACCATTATGTAGGAAATATTTTTATATTTCTAATGAATATTTATAATTGAATTTATATTATGTATAACCCTATATTAAAAATGTTTTAGTTATTAAACATTGATTTTAACTCTTTTAAATCTTCTTTGAATTAAATAATAATAAATGTCCTAATCTAATCCATGTGGACCAAAGAGGATAAAATTTTATTACTAAGGCTGTTTTTGGTCTAATTATTCTTAGAAAATAGAATTAGGACATGTGTTATTGTATTCATAATATCATTTTTACCCTTAATTTCCATATTTAATATTAACCGTGGTGAATAAAACTAAAAAGTTACCATTCACCGAAAATTATTTTTATCTTATTGAACCACATTTTCCTCCTTGATATTAACCGTGTCTCTTTTATTTTTGAAATTCGATTCAAAGAAGTGGTAAAATTAAGTTTTATGTGAATTTGGAAATTCTCATAGGAGATGGGTAAATGACGGTGAAAAGTTAAATAAATTTTTTATATATCTAAAATTATTATAAAAAACTCCAATGAATTACATTGTACTTATTTATGTATTATTTATATATTATGACCTAAAATAAATTAAAATAAAATAATTAATTATGCAAATAAAAATTTTGTTTTGAACTATGACTCTGTGTTTTTCACTATTCATCAAAAATTGAAAGTTTTCATAAAAATACCAAAATTTTACCCTATACTAATTTTGGTAATCCGAATCAAAAATGAAATTCATTTTGAGAGATAAAATTTATAAAATTTTAAAAAGTGGGTATTACTATTCATAACGGCTAGTTTGATTGGTCACGGTGTGTTAGAATCTCAAAGTTGTGTACAATGCAAGCTATTAAATTATTCAAAGGGAAACGTACCATAGTAGACTGGGGTGTTACATTCTCCCCTCCTTAAATAAATTGTGTCCTCACAATTTTTAATATTGGGCTTGGAAATATAATGTAATGTCCCACATCGGAAAAAGATTCAATAAAACTACCACTTTAAAAGAAAGAGAGGAGTATAAAGGTCACTTGAGATAACCTATATTGGGATTACATGTAGAAAAACATGGATGTGGAGGATAAAATAAGTGTCAAGTTCTGATAGTGAGGGTTAGAAAACATGATTAAGAAAATGTTAACAATAAGAAAACCACAAACTTGTGATGGAAAAAATGGTTATTAGTCTCCCAGTAGGAAAAGTAAATGGATAACATTTTTTTGTTTTATGTTACATTATATAATCATAAGGAATTCATTTATGAGATTGACAAAGAACATAAAGAGATATACTTACTTTTTAAGTAGAGTTTCATTCTTTAATAAATTTCTACCACTAACTCATTTTTTAATGATGAGTATTCAAGAAGACTTGGTCACACTGGAAGACCTAGAATATACTTTTATATAATCACATGATCCAAGAAGTGTACACTATATATTTACCTTGTCTTTAGAGATTAATCAAAACCAAAATGGTTAGAATAAGATCTGATGATCCCCTAAAAGGATATTCCATTAGAGAAATAAACACTAATCTTAATTTCAAAAACCAAACCAACAATACCTCAATGATAAATAAATACCATTCAATAAACAATTGTCCTTAAAATCCATCAATATAATCCAAACTAATATTGAAACCCAAAACGTATAATAATTTTGTTATGTGGTCGTCCACGTAAAATTTAATCTCCAAATGACATTAACTACTCTTAAAGTCACATACTTAAAAGTAATTAACCTAATCATATATTCTCTATTATTGGTTAATCATTTCCATAATTAACCCAAATAACTATAAATAAACAATAAAAACATAGATAAAAATCAACCATTACACCTTAAATGAAATCCAAAAGTATTATATTTTCCTTGGGCATATAGTGTTCCCAACAAAGGGAACATCTTCCAAAATAACATTTATCACTTAATCACCGAATCATTTTTATATACTAAGGGTATTCATTTGAGAAGACATAAGATCCCAAATAAAATTAATATTGATCAATAAAATAATTTAACTAAAAATAATTAGTCACACTAACCAGGGACTTCACATAGTCCAGTGGTAGGCGATAAATCCCAATCGCACTTTGGTTGTGGGTTAGATTCCCATAGGTTTGCCCGATGCGACAGGTTTTCACATTGTCTGCGTGTTGTCCTTTTTCAAAAACTATATTTTATAACATTACCAATATGAGATAAATTCCTCAAATTAACCATTACATAATTTAACCACAAATTTTATCTCATACATTGCATTTTTATCCCAAAATATAATAACTTTTAATTGCCCTAAATTAAAGGATCATATAAAACCAAATCGTTATTTATTACTATATCCACAAGAGAAAAGATAACTATTCCTCAAATATCATTTTCACATGATAAATTATAAGGTTACACAAATAAAAGAAAAGTCACCTAAAGTATTCTCAACAACAAAGAGCACTAATACCATTAAACATTTTTCCATCCATGTATTTCCACATAGGTTCTTCCTTGACCAAGAGGTTATCTTATAGAATAGGGATTTGACTTGGGTGATTCCAAGGTCCCTTAAATTTATAACAAATGACCGTAATTGGAATCATAGGTTCATTTTTATTTTCTTCCATAGTACTCTTCATTTTACCTCTGCAATTTTTTACTTTATACCCTTCTTTCCCACATATAAAGCATTTCATTGTTCCATTAAGAAACTTTCCTTGGTGCCTCCTTCCACATTTCTGGCATGATGGAAATTTAGCTTTCTTCTCTCCATGATCTCCATAGCTGGATCTCTTATCATTCACTACCTTTTTCTTCATTGTTGAGTCCGGGAGTTTGTTAATATATATGTTGTTGATCATATTTTTGAAAATCTGATTTGGTAAGAAGACAATATCTTTTATGCCTATCCACATTCGATTTCGTTGCTCATTTCAACCACTGTTCCTATCTTGTACATCATTCTCAATGTTACTATGACTTCCTTGGAGTCCATCCATTGACTAAAACCAGAAAGCATTGTGTGAGTAACAGTAGTCATAAAATGATTTAGAGAATATCAGGACACCATATTCTCAATTTGATACATCATAGGATTAACCAAGGTAATTTATTCTCATATTATATTAAAATACTTCAAATTATTCTGTAAAGAAAATGTAAATTATTCTAAGAATATCCCCTGGGAGTGTCTTAACCAACAGTGCAACAAGACCCGTTTTCATGCACTAGTTCCCATTAGAGTCTAGCTCAAAGTGGTGTTTTTGCGTTTTACCCCTAGGTACATATGTTCCAGAGCTACGTCTATTTGCTCGTATCCAGAAAGGGATTTATTTCTCGGAAAACTCACAAAATCTCTACAATACCAAAATTATAGGAAGTTATTCTATAATAATCCTCAAGTCTATCTTAGGGATATATGATCCAATCAGAGTTTATCTAAATCTAGCTTCCAAGGTTTGTATTAAACTTCCTCTGATACCAACTGTAATTCCCCAACCCCAATTACCAAGAGTCAGTTCATTATTACATAACATTGGCATGATCACAAAAGATCACGTCTCCGAATATCTATTAGTTTAGTAGCCTTAGAAACTATAGATATATTCAGGAGTCTTACATTACATCATAAAATGAAGAAAAAACTACAACAACATCTTGTCTTCATATCCCATCATACATTCCCTGTAGGTCATTCATAAAATACTTCTTCACATCTTGGGAAAAATTAAAACATTTAAAGTATTGTGCTCAAATTCACAATAAGGATATCAATATAGCAAAAACTTTTGATAAATAAACACAAAAATTTGAAGAAATATATAACTAAAACAAAATCCTTTTAAACTTGAACTTCAGCGTAATATGGCAAAGATAAAATGAAATATTCCAATTTACTTAATTACATGGTTATTATACTAGTCGAATAATCACATGAAATATCAAAAACCACTTTCATAATGATGGAATGCATAATTCCAGACTATCATAATCACATAGTCAAGGCCTTGTGCCAAGACTACAAATAATATTTTGTCAAGGCCTTGTTCTAAGACACTAGTTTGTCTCATTATACCTACCGATGCATCAAGGAGCTATAACAGGATCCACCCATAACATAATAAGTCCAATACATTCCTCATATGAACAGGTTTAAACATAACATAAACATTTATATTGAAACTATCATATTAAATGTCAATACATTAACCAAAAACCATGAATGGTATACAAATAGAACATCCACACTGAAACATAACTCATTTGATACAATATAGAAGATTATATTGTGTCATATTAACCTCAATCAAGAATAATGATGGATATTGACATAGATTAAAATAATCATCAAAACTATTAGAGAGAAATATCCCCCTTTTTCTTTAAATCATTTAAAAGTCACACTATTTGTCAAGAAGCCATTAAAAAATAGATTTTTGAATCCAATTGTCCCATACCGCTTTGAAACTTTTAAAAGGAATTTTAATTTGAAAACATTAATTTCCATATAAATAAATCCTTAAAACTATTTTTAAAACATGGACATTAATGAGAAATATTTGGAATAATAAATCATTAAAACATTTAAAATGATATTTTAGTTAGAGTTCCTAAACAAAAGAGAGACACTTGAATAAAAATAATTGAGGTAATCAAAACTTTGTAATATCATGAGAATAAAGGGATTCATGATATAGTATGTCAAAGTACATTATATACACCATATATAAGTGAATTTGCGTATAACAACAAAGAAGTCTCAATGGAATGTAAATTGAGATGAAATATATTATAAAGACCATATCCTTAGGTTAAGGATAAATCAACAACATAATTATGTGTCAAAAATATTAATAAACTCAATATTATTGGATATTTAGTTTAAATCAATCATAGGAAATTCACACATATTCCTGTAAAAATAACACCAATGAATTGGATATTTAACTCAACAAATGGAGATTGAGTTAAAATTACTCTTATCAAGTGCATATAGACGACTTGATAATTTATCAATGGAGTGATTAAGTGTATCAAAAATTATATCCACAAAAAGGGGAGTGGAAATTATAAAATTGGCAAATGAATAGTGATTCCACACATAATCTTGGAGTAAAATAATCAATGAAGTATGCGTAAAACCGAATGAGTGGAAATTGAAATTTCAAATTCCCTTATCGATTTGGTAACTTACGAAACATACACCCATGAAAGAAGTATCATATAATGATGATGTATATGTACATAAATTAAATTATATTACACAATTAATACAATCATAGGCAGTACACACACCACATGCAATAAATAAGTGGTGAACAATAGAAATATCTTGGAATTAAAAGTGAGATAAGAAACCCCTTACTTTGTACTTTTTTGTTGGTCGAGGGTAGTTTAACCTACTGTATAATACTGAAATAATTTTTGTTGAATTATACAATAATTATATACTTTAATGTGATATCACATATGATCTTTTAACAATGATTTGTTAATAATACCTTAGTATTATCGTCGTTTCGGGTGTTAACAGATTCATTTTCCATTATATTATTTATTATGTGAGCCATATTTTTTTATGGATGAGAGGTATATTATTCATATCCAGAATGGTATCATCTCTCTAAATATTATTTTTAATCATCAAAGGTAATTTATTTTTGAATGGATATGATGGGGTAGGAATCTCATTGCGTTCGTGGAGACGGTAATCCGTACATACGCACGAGCGACAATATCATTTTTTTATATTAAAATAATATATAATTTGATGGTATACCATATATAAATAATAATTATCATGTTATATTTATTATTTAAATGAATTATAAATAATTATTATACCCATCCAAATAATAATATATTGAATAACAATTACACCACGACGTGGAGACGGTAGGCCATACGTATGCACGTGTGGTGACATGACATTCAAAGGATGGATAGAATACTGAATATGGGTATACCGTATTTATAATAAAATAAAAGTATATATAAGATACTGGAGTTATAATTTTAGACTAGAAATAACAAATATATAAGAAGTGGAAGAAGAAAGGAACTTGAAAGAGGGTGGTGAAATCATTACCTATTTTCAGGTTCTTCCTTTTAATTTGATCAGAAGGGAACCATAGGTTGGATTTATGATCAAACGAAGGCCTCTAGGTTGAATTGAAGAAAGTTTAGAGGATATTTGGGTAGGTTTTGGCAGAGATAAAAGGATTTGAATGTGTAAAATGGAGAGAAGGGTGAGTTCCCTTTTATAAGAGGGGTGAGGGGAACCTTAGGAAAAGATAGAAATATTATTTTATAATAAATTCATATTCGGTTTCTAATGGATTCAAAGTGACTTATTTATAGGCTAAGGTGGGGATGGGTCGAAAACAACCCAACCAATAGGTCTTAGATAGGATTAGTTAACCATATTAAACTTATAATTTAAATTTAACTCTTAGTTAAATAGTTTGACATTTACCTTGTCTCTTTCTCTATTTATATTATATGGTTAATAAACTTAATATATACATCCAAGAGAACCCCAAGTGGTTCATTAATGATACAACTATAATTATATAAGTATCTTGGACAAACCTCATATTTTTATGAATTGAATATCAATTAATAATATAATATTTGTTTTAAAAACCCTTTAATGTCAATTTTAACACTATTTGATATTTTGTTTTTGTTAAATTTATAACAACATTATTACTTCTAACATAATTAATTTAATCCACCCTAACATTTCATATTAACCTATAAAATTCTTGGAATCATTAAAAGTCTCAAATTATATTTATTTGTTTATTTATAATGTCAATCATTTTAATATTTCACTAATAAGGTAATTACTACATCATTATTGTGTGATAAATAAATTAAATTATTTAATGTCTAAAAATTATAAATAAAATAAAATTATGTAGGGAATAATTTTATATTTCTAATGAATATTTATAATCGAATTTATATTATGTATAACCCTATATTAAAAATGTTTTAGTTATAAAACTTTGATTTTAACTCTTTTAACTCTTCTTTGAATTAAATAATATTAAATGGCCTAATCTAATTGAAGTGGACCAAAGAGGTTCATATTTTATTCATAAGGTTTTTTTGTCGAATTATTATTATCCAATAGAATTAGGACATGTGTTTGGGTAATAATAATATCATTTTTACCCTTTAATTACCCTATTTACCTTTAACTATGGTGAATAAAAGTAAAAAGTTACTGTTCACCAAAAAATATTTTTATCTTACTCAACCACATTTTTCTCCTAGATATTAACCGTGTCTCTCAGATTTTTGAAATTCCATTCACAGAAGTGGTAAAATTATGTTTTATGTGAATTTGAAAATTCTCCTAGGAGTTGTGTAAAAGACGGTGAAAAGTTCAATAAAATTTTTATATATCTAAAATTATTATATGATAACTCCAATGAATTAAATTTAACTTATATAGGTATTATGTATCTTTTATGACCTAAAATAAATTTAAATAAAATAAATTATTATTTTAATTAAAATTCGGTTTTAAACTATGACTTAGTGATTTTCACTATTCATCAAAAATTGAAAGTTTTCAGAAAAATACTAAAAATTTTCCCCAGGATAATTTTGATATTAAGAATCCAAAAATGAAGTCCATTTTGACAGATTAAATTTATAAAATTTTGAAAAGTGGTTATTACTTTTCATTACAGCTAGTTTGATTGGTCACGGTGTGTTAGAATCTCGAAGTTGCGTACAATGTAATCTATTGCATTATTAAAAGGGAAAGGTATCATGGAAGCTTGGGGTGTTATAAGTACTATTCCATAAACAAAATATAGTATAATTTTAAAAGAACCAAACCCCTCATCCTAATCCAAATCTTAGTACTCAATCCCTATCTTACAAAAACACCCCAAAAACCTCAATAGGGTAATAATTCAAATATCCCATCAATTAATCGATATAAAATATCACTCAAGAATACATGGGCTTTTACAATGTTAAAATTTTAGTTTTTGTGTTCTTTCTGTTTTTGTATTTTTTTTATTAATTTTCCTGTTGTTTTTGTTTTTATATTTTTTTCTATTATTATCATAATAATAATAATTATTATTAATATTCATGAGGATAGAAACTGGAATTGGTCACTTCTTATGGTGATGAATACTTCATGTAGTGTATGATTGAATATAATTAGATGTATGAAAAATTAAAATTTTGGGAAATTTATATTATTAAAGGGTACTAAAAAGACAAATACCCATGTTTATTCGAGGGTGGATGAGTTTTGGACTCATGTTAGTTTGAAACAAATCCCTCATCTATGGCCGGTAGTTGAAAATAAAATATATACATGGTTAAATTAATAAAATTGTGTCCCATGTGAAATATGACCATTAATTTTAGAATTGTGTATTGGTAATATCATTTACCTCCCTATGGAATGGGTGTGTGTGTGATCATGTTTTTTTAAATCCTATTGTACTTAATAGTAATATTATTTATTACTACTACAACTACAACATCTATTACTACCGCTACTTCTACTACTACTTCTATTAATATAATTAACACTATTATTAATATCATTATAATTTCACCAACCCCATGGTTGAGTGGTAAGGGTTGGATGCTGATAACCATGTTTGTAGGGTTCAAATAATGGTGGAGATCAATTATCAAGTGTAACTAGAGAGACACTACATAAAAAACTATAGCGGGTAATCTAAAAATAATTATAAAATTATATATAGAAACTACTCAAAAGCCTTTTGGATCATGAATGAATACCTTTATGATAGTTGTAATGTATTTGAATCCCTATCATAAAAAGGAATTCAAACCCATGGTATAAAATAAAGTTATTAAAGACGAGTTAGGCTGGGGGGTCTTGGAAAACATTACTAAGAACATATGGGGTTTTTGTGTTATTTTGTATGATTTTACCCTTAAATAAATACGTCTATTATTATAACTACTATTATTAATAATTCCATTTAAGGGTAGATTTATCATAATACTATGGTTGATTATTAGGGGAAAACATGAATGTTTATTGAAGAATTATTAGTTGATCAGAAACTGTTAGCGGCTAACTATGAAGTCATATATCATATGAATTAAGGGGTGAAATGGATAAGAATATATGAAATGTATAAAAATTGGAATGCATGAAATTTTTTTGATATATAATGGGCATGGATGATACTTGGATGATGTGTTTATGTGGGAAGGAAAGTGACACGTGTGATAATAATGTATGTGTTCAATGACATGTGACGAATCAATGATGTGTTAACAACATTACATGTTGTATTTAGTTAAGAAATGTGTCTTTTATGAAGATAATGGTTTATGAGAATAATAAATAATATTAATAAAATAACATATGATCTATAATTGTAATGTTGAAATTATTACCTTAGTCAGAATATGTTTTTATTTTCACTTTTGTGTTGGCCGACTATAGTGGGAGGGTGTGGTTTAATCTAATTATTCTATTATGGGTGTGTGTTCATTGAGTTGGTGGTAATAACTTCTTATATCATTATGATGATGATTATTATTATGATCAACATTATAATTTTTATCATCATTAGAATCATCACCACCATCATCATCATTAATATCCCTATAATTTTCATTATCATCACCATTATCAGTATCATAATAATAATCATCATCATCCATTTTATCACTGACAAATATTTGACTATCTATAACCACTAAAATTGGTTACAAAAGATCATTTTAGAACATTGGTTCTTTCTCCATGTTTTCTTTTAGTATTCATGTTATAAGCGGTAAGAAATACCCATTCTAAAACTACATAAATTATATTTGATGTAATTCCTTTAAAAAAATCAAAACATTGTGTGTGAGGGTTATTAACAATGAGTGATGCATTGGTTACGAAGAGAATGAAATCGAGGTAAGTGAGTGATGGGTGGGGGGAATTGTGATCATGAGTTAGCGATGGGTGATGATGACCTAGTGATGGGAAAGTGACATGTGATCGATATGTGGGGTTAGGTATATAACATCCACAAAACAGAACTCCAAGATCCATTTATAGATACATAATCATTACATTTCCGGCTTCGATATTGATAAACGTGGACCAATTATATCAATCCAAAAATTAAAATATCCTGTGGATATATATGATCATATAAATTCTATTGATATTTTAGGTTAACAGTTTTAGATATTTAGGACAAAATCTACAAAACAACACACATGCCTTCATGTAGGATCATTTTTACCTTTATACCAAGATTTTATTATTCCATATTAGTCCTTCTTGATTACCAAAATGAAGCACTTTTAAACATATATTACTTAATATATTTCTTTATAACATTGGGAAAATAAAATATATGAAAGGGGTGAGCTGAAATTCTCAGTATGGGTAATCATAGGCCTTAACAATTGAATATCATTATTATGAAAAAGATATGCATAAGGGTATGAGAAAATATTAAATTTGCATGACCATTACATATGAGAATTCACAATCATCAATATATGGATTAATAAACTTTTAACATAGCAAAAATCTTAAACAAAGTCATGATTCATAAGAACTAATAATCATGAGCCATATCATGCCAATATTGATCTAAGGAACCATTAAAAGTATATAGAAATCATAGGAAAAACATGTTAGTATCTTGGAACATTATCCTTATCACATGTGATCACATATGTCAGAAATAAATTGGCCCTATTTAAATCATAAGATACACCTCTGCAGTCAACTCCCTCCATTTCCCTTTAAAGATAAGGAACAATACCTAATGAAATGAAGAGATATATCGTTCTCACCCATCATATATGCTATAACTGGATCACCCAAAATCATGAGATATATCAAGATCACACATCATTATCAGTAATTTACATGTACCATACATGAATATAAAAATGGAAGCTTCCATTTTAATTTTCAAACATTGGAAAACAACATGAATTTATTTATAAATTAAGTTACCCATGGAGAAGAAACGAGTTTCATGATAACATCATTAATACAATTATCATAATCCATTTAGTGAAAAATATGGATGGTATCATAAGATAATATTCCCAATGAAGTATAGTAATAAATAGTACCTATTTAAATTGATGAATATACATTTAAAAGAATATTTTAATATTTTCATTGAAAATAATGAAAAATTCCCTTTTCATTGAATAATTTTTAAAAAGTAAGATTCAAAAAATATTTAACAAATTATATTCTTTTAAAATAACCATATAAACTTATGAAGTAATATTTTAATCATGTAATAGTTTTGATTTTAGGAAAATCCATTTGTATGAAATATGTTAAAATAATAATTTCATTTTAATGGAAAACCATACCATACAACCTACTTTGGCCTAAGACAAAAGTTTGAATTGTATATTTGAGAAACGAAGAATATACAAACAGGGAAAATAAAAACCTGGAAAACCAAGGATGTAATATCCCAAAGCTTGTTCTTTAACTTGGCTTCCAAATCCCATGTCATCCCATAAGTAATTCAGTAAAGTAAGGGAAACATCTCATGTGAGATCACAATACATAATAATAAATAATGATACATATAAAGAATTTACATTAAAAACTCTCAATTTTTGAGGTGGAGTCTTAGCCCATCCTTGATCTATCACTATGGTACATCCATTCAAAATATCCAATACCACTAAACCCCTTTAAGGTGATCCTTTTTAAAGTACAACTATCACTCGTTGTACTATAAACTTGAGTCCATCCTTGTTATCACATGTAAGGTACCAAGTATCACCTGAGGCTTTGTATAGCCATATTGTGAATAGTTACTTCCTTGGTTTCCCCTTAGGGAACCAGTATCATCCAATAGTATAATAAAAATCATGGGGGAGACCTTTCATAAAAATTATAAAACACTACTTTACCGGAGCATCGTGGTGTAGCCACCTGATAATTGGAATCTATCCATGAGTTCTTAATATAAAACCCATGTTCACACTGGACAATTGTCAAGTGAACCACAGTTTCCAAGGTACATTTCAAGGAAAAAATCAATACATAAATCACATGGGAAAAATTTACATAAATCGTGCTATCAGAAAAGCACTGTGATCTATAAGCTATTCAAGAAATCAAGTAAAATAATCCAAGCCATCAACATGGAATAAGGAATTCAGAACATAAGTAACCAAAGACTCTAATAAAGATCACTAGGTAATAAGTATTAATCATAAGAAAGGCTCACACAACATTCTTATGAACAAGGAATAAGCTCTAATAATGAAATGAAACCAGAGTAACATGACATTAATATTCCTTTAACAATATGTCATTAATGACATTTCAAGGACTCATGATATAATGCATAACCATATATTTTATATAACCAAGAAAAATCACTTTGGAAAAAACAATATACATAAACAAGAACATGCACAAAGATAAATAATAACAACAAGGAATACACATTATCAAAGGGCTAGTCCATAGATTAATTCCCATTTTAAATCATATAATAAATTTTGAAATTTTTTCTATGGTATAACACACCCACCCAAAGGTGCTAAAAAACTAAAGGCATTAGTAAAGAAGTACATTTTGGTTTTTCATACCCAAAGGGGTGTCCAAGAGGAAAGGAGAATACCCCGAATTGATTTCTCCATAATAAAATGTAAAAATAGACACACTAGAACAAACCAAACAATTAAATACATGTAAAAAATTAGTTACGACTAAACAATTTATTCAAGGAGTTCCAACTATCATACTAAATGCCATTCTCACTCAATTTCCCAAAACATGGAAAATTGATTTAAATGTACAAGTTCTAAAGGGTTCATGTTCGTTACCCTTTAGGGATGATACCTTCTTTCCTAATTCATTCTAACCATTTTATTCACCTCAAGAATTTTTTTAACTCATTGAGACATAGAAACTAAATTACATGGTATAAAGCAGCAAAACATGTCATTAATCATGTATAACTCATAAATAAAGGAAAAATAAGTAAGCAAGTTAGGAAGCATAAAATTAAATCTCTAAAGTTTTAGCTTGATGGTAGCACACCTATGATAGAGGGGTTTTATTATAAAAACAGTACATTTTTATAAAAAACACATATATCTTTTATCTATTTCACTAATTTTCTCATGGATGATTTTAAATAGAGAAAAAAACAGAATTAATCAAAAAAATAATGGTTCATTAAGTAATATATTAATTCATAACTAAAATTAAAGGGACAAGGATAGGGAATATACCTCATGGTAGAACCAAATTGAACATTTCAACTATTGGTGGTTTCTAACTAGAATCCTCTTCTACCCTACTAATCATATACACATTTTAATACATATATGTACACATAGACTATATGTACGTATTTCAAAAGCATTGAACACAAAAATAGGGAGCCCTACGCATAACTTATATATGTATAATCAACTTCACTCATACACGTATGCATTATATATATATAAGCACACATATAATCATATATAAAATCATGATTCTATGGGAGGATATATATATATATATATAATGGAAGCACATATGAATATAATCTTATCTCTACATACGCGGTGAGTTGCCATTGACTCTAGGGACTCAAACCTACCTCAAGGATGAGCGAAACTCAATAAAAAATTAATAGGGATCCCTAATAAACTAAAGGATCCAAAATAAACTAGGTGAGACCAAAGAGTGGATATAAAATACTTTATTCAAGGGATGATGACTACCAATTCGACCCGAAACACCTCACCTTAGGCGGCAAAAACTGAACTCCCCTGAAGGGGTCCTGAGAGACGAACCGCTCACCCTAAAATCAGAATAAAACCAAAATAAAGATTAACCCTTTACATAGGGATTCTTCTGAACCCTATCAGGTAATAGGGTGGGGGGGGGGGGCTAAAACACGGCAAAAAATTGAAGCAGGAATGATAAGGCCCACCCCGATAAGCCACAAACAAAATTGGTGATCACCCCACCATAGGATGTCATGAGGATGGAGGTCACGAGGAGGGGTTCCGCAAAGGAGGGCATCGTGTGAGCAGGAGGGTAAGGGGGGGAGCTCATGAAAGATAGGGTGAGGGGAATACCCATATAGTCTTTAAGAAAACTCAATCAAATAATAATAATAATACTAATAAAAATAATATTAATATTACTATACAAACATTTTCTTTTTATTATTATTTTTCATTTACAATTTTTTATTTTATTTATTTTTAAAATTTAAATTAATTTCATAAAAAAACTATTCGCAATGATCCAACTAATAGAATTAAGTTTGGAATATTGGTTTAAAAAATTAGCTCATCTATTAGTTACAAAAAAATTTCAATTCCCCCTCAATTTATCCTTGGCTCGAAACACAGGCTGTTACAACCTACGAACCATATATATTCTCATCCTCCAGAAGTATTTGGGAACAAGGAAAACATCCCGGACCTACGAGGGTCATGATGTTTTATTAAAATGGTTGTGTTTCATTTTAAATTTCCCAACACACCTTTATGCATTTATTAGGAAGGTTGTACATAATCCATTACAACCAGAGCCAACACACGTTTTCTAATTGAAACAAAGAGAAAATGGTTAACCAAGACTGCTTTCTATATACTCAATCACTTCATCAAATCCTAAATATTTATTTGACAGTGATATCCACTGTTCTTCTTCACATTATAAGGGTTCATTTCCAAGTCATGAAACCTCCACCATTGAAATTGTATTTCAAACCATTCCATGAAACATTCTAGCAATGCTTTGGCATGATTTTGAAATGATCGTACAGTCGATTCCAAACATAAATTATTTATCTAATTTGAACCAGCTCCTCATAGAAAACCATGGATGAAAAAAAATCCAATCATCTCACCATATGACGTGCCAAAAATGGTCCTTGAATGACCATTCCATTGACCAAAAGAGGTAATTATTTGATCCACTCTGGTTGACCATTCATGAAGTTACTTGACTTAGATTGAAGATATTTTAAAAACTGATCCAATAAGAATTATCCGATGGAATATCACATTTACCACAAACAAGTCCACTTAAGTCCACACCCAACTTCTGATAATGTTCCTCGGTAAAAACCTCACCTGAACATTTAAAATTCCATACCACATCACGAGGAAGGGTATAACCCTAATCCATACCACTAAAATCATCACACCGTTTTTAAAAAATCATCCTGGAGCCCTAGAAAAATTCTGGGATAACCATAAATTTAATCCAATGTCGTGCATGAAACTAGCCAAAGTAGTCCAAACACCAATTTTATAAGCGAGACATTGGTACAAAGCCAATACGTCCAAACCAGAACATTGATTGAGCCTAGAGCGACATCCACATGGCGGTAAATTCCATAAAAATATCTGGTGTTCAAGAGTCCATTCTATGAATTCCAACATAGGAACCCGGATGTAACTCAGATAAACCAACCCTAAACTAGAACCTCTCATTTATCATTCTACACTAGAATAACCAATCAAACTAGATCAATGAATTTGAAAATTTTGTGCGGTTTAAGTCTTCCTATATCTAAGTGAATTATGGATGAAATCAAGATATGGGACATGTATGTCTCCTATTATAATAAATTAATAGGGTTTAAATTGTTTCAAGTCAATCCTTTATGACTACTAGAAATAGGAATGGTTGAACCCGAACTGGTTGACTTCAAATCGGAAAATAACCTTCATCTACCGATGTGTTGTTACTAGCCGATCATGATGCATTACCACATAAGTCACCATGTAATCATTCAAGGATTACCACCAAATTCCATTGCAACTGACATTTCTTCTCAAGGGGTTCATACACTGCTAAACACATTAAAACCATTCTTCCAAAAAAGCATGGACAAGATTCAAAACCCGCAATCCTGAAATGAAAATAAGTAATACCGACCATTTTCAAATAGTCAAACTTGTATGTTATCCCTATACCCATAAGGATACGTATTTAATAGAACTAGCATGAAACTCACCACCTTTGAAGTTTCATAATCATAAACAAAAGAGATAGACTAGCTGCTTAAAAGTATACTCGGGCGGAACAGCTATAAAGACAAACATTTAAACAATTGGCATGAAGACCATAACCAAATTGACTAGTGTTTCAAAACACCCGAGTCTCAGGAAGTCATCCTGAGAATTGGTAAGAACTTGATTTTATTATGCCCAAGTCACACTAATATGGATATAACCCAAGAATATAGTCAATAGTATAAGGCTCAATGATTCCCCCAAAATCAACCAGTTTTTCACATTATTAAAAACTCGATAGTTACTCTATATACCGACACATACCACCCTAAGATTTCATAAGAAACCAACACATATTGATTAATATCAATAAGATATCTTCCCTTTTCATTCATATATCAGAAGGTCTGTATAAGGGATTTAACCCATCATCATATTTACCCATATGACCATTAACTAGGACGATACCATATCAAGTCCTCCATCCCTAAGGAAAATAAAGGGGCAAGTGACCTATAAACTGGCCAACAATGGCTGTGGAATGTCTAAATATAAAAAATTGAGAAAAACTCAGTGCTCACACCCATATCAAAGTCCAGTTAAAACTTGAACAACTATCTGAATAAGGGTTTCATTTTAAGAAAAGAGGTCCTTCTGGGGACAACAACACACAAATGACACCAAAAGACAGAAAACCCATGGCATTAGTAATGCTTTTATGTTCTAAGGATCTTACCTACCACAAGCAAGATACATACAAATAATAAGCATTTATCCTAACACTGGGTCATTCTAAAAGAAGTCAGTAGACTCAAAATCCAATAATATAATCCATTACTAAAAGAATGAGTGCCTATAGAAAATTCTCGCATTTCCATTCCACAGAAACTCAAAGAAGCTTTATCTAAACTCACACATGGGTATTAAATAGAGGACACCACTACAGGTTATATATACAATCCCATTGAATTTAAATCCATTTAATAATACAACATTCATATTTTTAATAGTATAGTCATATGGGTGACCATCTACCCATCCATAATGTTCCCATACACACTACTAGTGGATTTTGGCTCCCATTTAATTGTAACCAATCCATTTAGCCCGTGCAAATCAGTTACATCAAAATAAAACTAGCATGTCATCATATGAAGCTAACATAAGGCAATCATGATATAGGAATAGAATTATGACATATTAACACCTAAGTAGGTTATATAAACATGCATGAAGAAAAACATAAAAACATGACATGGAATTCAAGG
The DNA here is from genome assembly GCA_963277665.1 of Viscum album. Lineage (NCBI taxonomy): Eukaryota > Viridiplantae > Streptophyta > Magnoliopsida > Santalales > Viscaceae > Viscum > Viscum album. Next base: position 1,510,402,115 of record OY728161.1, read on the forward strand.
CACTCAATCATATCAATAGGAAACCTATGAATGTAGTTAAACTAGATCCTAAAATTATAATGTCTACATGGGTACCAAGGGCACCCTAGAAGGGTATGAGATATAAATCTTCATAGGTCGACACCCACACTGTCTAGCTAAATCCGGACCATGAATTATAAATATATAAGTGTTCCATTTTAAAAAATGATTAATGATGATAAATTAAATAATATAATCTTGGTTAGTGTTATTAATGGGAAATTCATCCCATACAACCTACTTCAGCCTAAGATAGATTTTTGAAAAGTATAGTTGAGTAAGGAAGAATGTAAAAACAAGGGACAATAGTGACATGGAAAACCAAGGAAGGAAAATCCCAATGCTCGTTCTTAAACAAGGAGTCTAAATTTCTTGTAATCACATAAAAAGGTATTAAAGTCACGTAAACATCTCACGTGAGATCACAATACATAACAATAAATAAGGATTCATCTCAAGTATTTACATAAAAACACATTTATTTAATATATGGTGTCTGATCTCATCCTTGAGGAATCACTATAGTACATCCAATCAAAATATCAACTACCACTGATCACATCCATGGAGATCCTTCTGAAATTACAAGTATCATTCATTGTATGGTAAGCATGAGTTTGTCCTAGGTATCAGATGTAAGAGATGAAGTATCACATGAGGCTTAGTGTAGTCACCTTACCAACAGGTCCATCCTTTTTTACCCCTTAGGGAACCAATATCACCAAATAGTATAATAAAAATCATGGTGGCGTCTTTTCCTGGAAATCCTACAACAATTATTCCCCAGTGCATTGTGGTAGAACCACTCAAGCACAATAATCCATCCATGAGTCCTTAATATAGAACCCACATTCTCACCTGGCCTGTAACTGGTTGACCATAGTTTTCATGGAACATTTCATGTAATACATCCATACATTTATCACATGGAATGTATATACGTAAATCATTCTATCAAACAAGAACTATGAGCCAAAATCTAATCAAGATATCAAGTAAAACAATCTAAGACATTAACATTCCATTATTTATTTATAAAAAATGAAACCCAAGGATATATGAAAAATCACTAGGTAATATGAAATACACATACTAAAGGTTTAGGAAAGAGGCTTAACAACAAGGCATAAGATCTAATAATTAAATGAAACAAGAGTCACAAAGAATTAGCATGACAATAACCATATGTAATCAATAACATATCAGGGTCTCAAACTATCAATCTTGACCCTTTATTTTATAAAACAATGACAAACCACTTTAGAAAACACAATATACATACACAATCACATGCACAATGCTATGAAATATGAACTAGAAATATGTGATGTCAAAGGCCCATTTCATATTCCAATTCCCATTTTAAATCAAGTTATAAATTTTGGACATTAGTCCATGGTACAGAACACACACCCAAAGGTGAAACAAAACACTAGGCATAATGAAAAAAATTAAATTTAGGTTGGGAACACCCAAAGTGGTGGGAAAGAGGCAAGGTGAACACCCTGAATGGGTTTCACCATAAGTGAATTCCACAACAGACAAGATAGAACAAACCAAACAATTTAATACAAGTCAAAAAATTAATTATGGATAAACCATTTATTCAAGGAATTCCACTTAGTATAAGCTATCCTATAATAGGTCAGTCTCAGTCAATTTTCTCATACATAGAAAATTGATTTTAAGGTATATGTTTAAAGGGTTCAAGTTCGTTACCCATAAAGAATGCTTCAAAAATTCCTAATTCAGTCAAACCATTCTATTCACCACAAAAAATTTCATTTCACTCATTGAGACTTATAAACTACCTTACATGCGATCAGGTACCTAAACATGGAATACATCAATTATAACACAAGCATAAAGAAAACGACAAGTAAATAAGTTTGGAAACATAAAATTGTATCTCTATATTTGTATCTTGAATCCATCACAACTTTTTTCGATAGGTTTTATTTTAAAAATGTGAATTTTTTATCAAACTAAAAATATATCACTTTTATCTATTTCAAAAACTTTATCATGGAATATATTAAACAAAAAACGAAAATACATTAATTAAAAACTATGAATTGTGAATCAGTAATTAATTAATATATTACTAAAATTAAAGGGCAATGAAAAGGGACCCAACCTCAGGGTGGAAATAAGCCAATCATTTCACCTCTTAGTAATTTATAACTAGATGATGAAGCTCCCCCACTGAGAAAATGATCCTTTTCAGTCATATAAGGAAATCTAGCCCCTATGTACGTATTTTCATGGCCATGAACACATACAAGGGGATCCTTACACATAACATATATGAGTATACCCATTTCCACTCACATAATTATATATTTTTCATATATATATATATAAGGGCACCTAGCCCCATATATATAGTCATTATACAGTGGGTGGATATATATATATTGGTGAATCTTATATATATATATAGTCCTACCTATGCGTATTTGGTGAGTTTCCTTTGACTATAATGACTCAAACCTGCCTCAAGGATGAATGAAAATCACTAAAAAATTATTAGGGACCCTTAATCAACCGAACGACCAAAAATAAACTAGGAGAGACCAAAAAATGAATATAAAACACTTAAATCAAGCAGTGAAGAAAACCAATTCGACCTGAAACACCTTGCCATCAGTGGTGAACACTGAACCCTCCAGAAGGGGTCTTGAGAGACAAACCACACACCCAAAAAATAGAAGAAAACCAAAATTGGGATTAACCCATTACCAAAGATTTTGGCCAAACCCTATCAGGTGACGGGGAGACTAAAAATCAGTAAAAAAATGTAAGAATGAAGAAGGAGATGGCCTACCTCAATGATCTCCATGAAAAACTGGTGATCACTACACCAGAGGACACTGTAACGAGGGAGGTCAGGATGTGGTTGTTCGACCATGGAGGTCATCGCGTGAAGAAGAGGGTAAGGGAGGGCTCATGTGAGATTGGGTGATGGGAAGACCATTATTGTATTAAAGAAAAACTAAAACAAATAATAATAACAATAATAATAATAATAATATTATTATTATTATAAAAACATTTAGTTATTATTATTATTTTTTATTTACCTTTGTTTAGTTTATTTATTTTTAAACTTTAATTTATTTAATTTTATTTCATAATAATACACTTTGTAATTATTAAACTCTCATAATTATGTTCTGATGTTTGTTTACAATAATGCCCATTCCAGTAATTACCAAAAATTTAAATTCCCCCTAAATTTGTTTGGCACGAAACACAAATAATTACACCACCAATGAATTGCGTATATGAAAGAAAATCAAATAAATTCATAGAGGTGGTAATCCACATGTAGACGCAAACAACATTACCATTTTCTAATAGAAGGAAGGGTAAGAAATTATATGATATATTATCCTTAAATAATATAAAATATTTAATTATTATCATATATATATTAAATACATCATTAGATGTATCCATGAGTGGAAGTGATAGAAAATCATGCACGTGGCTTCGTTGAGATGGTAATCCCCACTTATACATGAATACTATTTTTTTCACCATTAGATAGAAAGAGAAAAATATGGTTAGAAAATCAACATAGTAACATCAAATTATATCATATATATATATATTATTTAATTTTTCTTTTTAAAAAATAATTTAAGGAAGTTGAAGATGACATAAAATAAAAATTCATGATTAAGAAAATTATTTCTTCTTTGATGAACCGATTTTAGATATATCTTTAATGACCATAGTGATTAAATTTTTGAATAAAAAAACTTTTGGAATTTTACTATGGATTTGAAGAAGATTTTTATCAAGGTATTTTTAGAGTTAATAATCTCAATAAGTGTTTAGAATAGAGGATAGGTCATATCCATTTATATGTGAGGGGAGGGGCATCCTGGGAATTACTTAACGTGTTAAAATAATATATATATTTTTTCATGTAAAACTAAAACAATATTGAAATATTTATAATATAGGATATTAATTTGTATAAATACACTCATATAATAAAATTTACACAAGTCTAGGGGATTTTTTAACCCTCATATTGTAGTTTTAACATCTTATTGACCCTTTTAATTATTACCATAATAATAGTGTTTTTTCTAATTAAGGGTGAATAAATTTAAAAAAACAAGATACACCTAAGTGGAAAACTATTGATATATTAAACCACAATCCTTTCAATTTTAAAAATATTAAATTTTTATGAACTTTAAATAATTTGAAAAAATATTGTTTAACATAAGATACCATTGATTTTTTTTAGATTATTAACATAGTTTGACTATAAATACATCATGATAGTAAAATAATTTAAATATTAATATATAAAATATAAATAATTTGAAAAATTTATCTAAAACATTATTGACACACACGAATTCATCCAAATTGTATGAATTTTATTGTATTTAATATTATTTACTTTTTTTTCTATTACTTTAACATTAACTATGTCGGTTTTTCATAAGCATACAAAGTAATTATTACATCAATAAAATTAAAAATAAATAATGAAGCGAAAAATATTTCTAAATATTTAAAATAACCATTTATAACTAAACAAAACAACTTTTTATACATATGAAAAAGTATTAGAGATTTAAACAAAGAGGGTAGCATTTTTTTATTCTTCATTTAAAATCATATTATCATAATTATGAAAGGAAAGTGGAAAAAATTGATTTTTTGAATTAAGAATGATCAAGGATTAAAAAAACTATTAAATGAAATAAAGTTATGTCATTTTTTAATTTAATGTTTTATCCCATAGTCTTAATCTTTTTTACCCATTAACCGTTATTGAGGTGGAATATATTTTCAACAGCTGCTATACATAATAAAAAGGGGCTAGTTTAACAAAAATTGAACCTTCTAATTTTTAATATGGAATAAAATTTTAAGGATTCATTATCAATATGCAGTTGATAAAATTATTAATATAAATGAGTAAATCACAACAAAAAACAGTTTTATTGAAAATTCATTTTATACGAAAAATGAATGTATTCAAAAATTAATTTTAACATCAATTGATATATAATTAATTTTATTATATATAATTAAATAAGACTAATTAAATTTTAATATAAAATTAAAAACATAATGGAAGTTTTATATTATATTATTTAATGACATGAAATGATTGCTTTGAAAAAATTGGCATCTTCCCTATTCACTTAATAATAAATCTTATCAGAAAATTCCCAAATATTCATACTAAGATATTATTAAAATTATAGTTTAAAAAATATATTCATTTCCTCAATAAACATTACTGAAAATTTTATAAATTTATGATAATATCTATATAAAAAATCAATTAAAACCCATTTTTGAAGGAAATTATTTTTAAAGCGTAAAATGACATCACTGAAAATTAAGTGTGTATGAATTAATTAATATATTTTAATTATATGAATCCTTCATAAATATTTTTCATAATGTTTTTATTACTATTAATAAAAATTATTTAATTTCTTGGTTATAATGTTCATATTTAAATTATAATATTTCTAAAGAATATCAAAATTTTCTTATTGCTTAGTGTTGTGTTTTAAGTAAGATACCAAGAACATAACTATTTTAAACTAAATTTTTGAGGTGCCACATTCAACATCTATTAAATATAATTTAATACCCAAAATTTTATCTCATTCAAAATAAAATGGTTAAAAGCAATTTAAAAAAAATTATTTCTATGAAGTGGAAGATAAAACATATAATAATGAATGAAAAAACATTTTTAATATTTAAAAATATCATTTTTGAAAACCCCCATCATAAATAGGTATAATAAAAAAGCATTTTGAAGAGATTAAAAGTAAAATTTGATGATTACTAAAATAACACATTTTTTAGATCTCATATTTGGAGAATATTGGTGAGAAGTGAAAATTTTGACTTTGAATAGATAAATAACATCCATGGAATAATATAGAGTGATAGAAAACATGGTAATGAGATAGTTATTGAAAAAAATCATAAATCAGAATTGAATGGAGAAAAACATCAATCCATAAAAAATTATGGTCAAAGCATAATTTTTTTTTCTATACCCACTTCCTAGAGTTTATTAATTCTTATACCATTTAGAATAAGAACATATAGAGATATACATACTTGAATTTTTTCAAATCCAAAAATGGAATTTAATTATTTGGTTTTATGTTTCAAAATGTTTCTCCATTATATCAACTTTTTATCAATATGATAAGTTTGAAGTTTTAATTCCTACACCACGATAATAAACTTTTGATGGACCATGAGGTATATAAGTGTAGAAACTTTATTCTTCTCGTCCTAATTAAAGAAAAAATAATTAAAAAATGATAATATAACACCCAAATAAACCTGTGGATGACTATATAAAAAAATAATCTCATTTTATTGAACGATGAAACCTATATTTTAATATTGACAATTTCATAAATATCTAAACCATAAAACTATTGAAAATATTTTTTTCCCAAAAAACAATAATCACTATTGAATCATATAATTTAGTTAACTTTACCCAAAAAAAATTAGATAGTAACCAAAAAGGTTATTGTTAACTTCATCATGAATATATCTAAAAATATTAACGTGTATGAAAATCACATTTCAACCATCAAGGATAACCCAATATCCAATAGATCATAATTACCTCAATGGATTATACATCCTATAACCCAAAAAAATATTCAAATCACTTTTAATTATTATATCTTCTGAAATTTAAAGTGAATTTTCTCCATTGAAAATATGATCAAACACCAACTTATAAGACCATGATAGTATCCATAAGTATTAAGTAAACTTTATATAAAAAATAAACTCCAATGTCTTTTAAAATCTTCTCTAATACCAACTATATCAATCCTGAACCAGCACACCAAGATCTGATGCTAAAAACATAATTCCAACATTTTTGTCATTTATAATGATAAAAATGACCCAATGTCCACCATAAATAAATAAAACACCAAAAATAAATGTTGAATTTCTTAAATTTCAATGATCCATTAGGTTTAGATTTCTAAAGAATTAATAAAGATAATTACATAAAAATACCCAATTCATTATGTTTGTATTTTCCCACTATACATTGATATTTTATTCTATATTAAACCTGCATCATTACTCACATGAAATAATTATAGAAACATCATACATAATATATTTATTTATAGCCCGTGGGAAAGGAAATACAACAAATGGGTGATCTAAAATGCTCAGTAAGGGTAAACATATACATTAAAAATTGAATATAGTTGGTGAGAATAAGATAAATATAAGGTTACGAGAAAATAATCAAGGCTAATGATAATTACATAAGTGAATCCATACCAATAAAATATTATACCATAAAACATGTGATATGGTAATATCTTTAAAAATGAGAGATTCATAATAATAACTAATCATGATCCCTATGATGCCAATATTAATCAAAAGAACAATTAAAAACTCATAGAAAACATAGAGAAAACCTATTTTTATCTTGAAAAGTTATCTTTATTACTCGTGTTAACTCATTTCAGAAATTACATGATCCTAATTAAAAATATATAATAATTATCCCCAATTAACTCCCTCATTTAATTTAAAGAGAAAGAATATTACTTAATGAATCAGAGTTCAAAATTATTATTACTATTAATATAAGATATATTGGTCTCACTTGTTATCAAGAAATATATTTATCTCACCTATAATCACCAATAATTTCCATGTATTGTACATTTCTATAACACATAGAGGATTTTATTTTAATCATAAAACTTCTAAAAGCAACTTGATTTCATTTATATGTTGATTCATCGATGGGAAATAAATAGGTTTCATGATAAAATGTTAAAATAATAATCACAAGCCATATAAAGATATATGATGTATTTTTTCAAAAGATGATATTCCCAGTAATGTATGAGAATCATTACAAGATGTTAACAATGATTAAAATACCTTTAAAAGAAAATTTTAAAAATATCTTAAAAATTTGGAGAAAGCCTTTTCTTTTTTCACCTTTAAAGAAATTAAAAAATATTTAAAAATGTGATTTCATTGTAAATAAACTTAGTAAATTTTAAATTAATCATTAAACCAAGGTATAATTATGATGGAAGAAAGATTTATTGTAATGATATATGTTAGAATAATGACTTCATTCATACATTTGGTAAAATACACCATATTCGAAAAACACCAAGAAAATTACATTTAAATATTTTTACATAGTGAAAAATATGGGAAAATGTGATATTAATAAATAATTATAAAATATTAAAAACATTATTGAATTATTATTAAAGAAAATATATACATAGAAGAGATATTCCATCGACTAATGATTAAATATAGTTGGATTTTCTTAAAAACATTTTCTCTTCCATCTTATGTACAATAGAGTTAAAATTGAAAGGAAATCATTTAATCATTAAAAATAACCCGAATAGAAAACTATCTATATGGTTCATTGAATTAATACAATATAAATTACATGAAATTAACCATAAACAAGAACAATTATGAGAATAATTTTTATGGTAATATAATGCCTTTACCTCTTTGGTATCTTTTCAGTCGAAAGTAATATAAAGAAAGAATATAACATGAAAATGAAAATACCATGAATTACATAAAGTAATATTTCATTATTCATTCTTAGTAATGTAATTAAAACATATAATGAAATCATGGTTCACAATATGAAACATGTCTCATGAAAATGATATTTAAACAATGAAAACTCTTTCAAATATCATAATTATTAATGTGTCAATTAATCCATGAACTGATTATGTGAAGATATTTAAATAAAAATAAAACATGTTTTAATAAATTAGAAAATAATTTAGAGAAAATTTCACAACTATTAATGTAATTAAATAGTCAATAAAGAAAATTTATACCCTAATAAAAGGAAATTATGTTAAGAAAATCCTAACCTCAAGTGAAAACATCATATGTATATCCATCAAATCATATATAATAAATATACATTAATTATTTTATTACTATATAAAAATTTTCAAGTTTAATAAATTATCACAATATAAATTATTTCATTACTATAATAAAATTTTTTATAGCTTAATCAGTTATGTCTATAATGAGTGTTTTTAGGATGTTCAGTTTTATCATTTAAAAATGACTTTGGTAGGTTGACTATGGGAAAAGTGGTCATTATTCTACAATATAAAGAATAATTATAATGAAATTATTAATAATTTTATAAGATAAATATATTTTTTTAACCGTTCATGGAATGAGTACGTGAAAAGTGAATCCCATCGCTTTGTGGACGTGATAATCCACACATACACATGAATGCCACTATGATTTTCCAAAGGATGGATGAGAAATAAAATAGATTATATATTACCATAAAAAATTATAATTATTTCATTAATATGACATATATGTTAAATAAATCATTATATATATTTATGAAAGGCAGTTATAGAAAATGAAACATATCCACTCCAACGAAATAGGGGAATAGGGTTGGTTTTTTTAAGATGGTTTCTGAAACCACCGCTAAAAAATATTTCATATATTCACTACCTATTTTAAAAAAACCACCACTAAATCCTTATAATTTTATTTAAAAAAACCTCTTCCGCAAATCACTCCCTCTTCTCCCTAGAGCCCCCCTCTACCTGATGGCCGAGCCTTCACTACCACCCATTCTCTTTCTAGTCTCTCATCGATCCCCCTCATCACCGCCTACCATTCACCCTCATCACTTCTCACTGTTCATCCTCACCACTAACCTTAGACTACCCAAGCACCCTCCCTATCTCCCCACCAATTTTTGGATTGACTTATCCCAGGGAGTTCTTGGACACTCCTTCTTCGTATCCACTCTATTCAATGGTTTTTTTGAAGAGGTTTCATCATGATTTATGATCAAAATTTTCATGGAATGGTTCTATATTTTCTTATTTATTTTCATTATTCTTCATTTTTATGTTCCTTCCATTGCTAAAACTTAATGAAATATATGATTAATTTTTTATATTTTTTGATTTTCGAGTTCATGATGAGTTTTTTGTGGTCTATACCGTTGATGTTCATTGATGAAGGTAGTTTTCCCCCTTTTTATGTTAGATTTTTCAATTGTTATCTAATTTGGATCAAATAATATTTTTTTACTATTAAGTTCCTCTTAATTTTATGGGTTTCCATGTTTCAGAGGTGGAATTTCAACATCATTTTCAAGGGTAGTGAGCTTCATGTATTTTCACCTCATTTAGGTTTTTAAATTCTAGAAATTCAATTGCTTTTATTTTTAATCCCTCTATTAGATATAAAATGATTATAATAAATATCTTTAATTGATGCTATAATGGGAAATCACGTTTTAGATGTTATATAATAATATTTAAAGAATTTAACTAATTTAGATGTTTTATAAAAGTGTATTTCAAATCATGTTGTATATAAGTTGTTTTGTAAAAGTGCTAATTTACGTTAATTTTTTTGTTAAATTATTTACAGGATTTTTTGGCATTAAAAGTGGGGTTATTTGAAATTAATTTTTAAATGGAGTTATTTTTGTGTTTTAATTTGACTCAATATTTCTTTTAGATTTTAAATGTTTTATGGTGATTGTATAATTATTTAATATTGTTGTACCTCATTTATTTAGGGTTCCCATAATATTTTTTGGTTTTAATGTGTGGGTTTTGAATTCAAGGTTTAATTTATACTAATCTAATTTAAAAGATGGATCACATTATCGAGGAGAAAAACTTAGTATGTTATGTTTTTTGAGGATTTTTTTTATTTTTTGATTTCCAATTAATCTATTGATGGGACAATAAGACTTTCATACCCTAAATGTAAATTTTTGAATATGTTTAATGATACATGAAGTTTATGAACAGTTGATATTAAAGATATTACTTTCTCAATATTTTTTCTGGATTTAGCTTCAAGAATCGAATGATACCGATTTTTTTATTACTGAATTCGATCAACAGAGTAAGATCCCTTAATTATCAAAAATGGACAATGAAATATGAAAATTTATAAATTATTTTTTCATAATTTCATGACAAAAACACCAATATCAAATCATATCAGAACAACCAGTTGAGGGTGATAAAAATAGTAACAGGAAAAATGATGTTTTTTGCACTATAGGACAATAAGAACTAGATTATAAGATATTATTTGATCATTCTCTTGATATTGTAGACACTAATGTAATATAGAACTTCACTGAGAAGAAAAATGTATTTCTTGATGTAGGTGATGATGTAAATCAAGATCTTTACGGTTGATATATATAAATATTAAAAACATTTTTATCTACAAAAGTTTCACCATATCAAATTCATTTGAAGAATTAAAAATAAGGTTATATAGATGACATTGTAATTATTTTATGAAATATTTACGAAAGAAATGATCCATGATTATTTTTTGTGGTATTTTTTCTTAACAATACTGGTCTGAATTAAAAAAAAATTAAATTATTATCCTAATGATGGAATAAATTATTATCTAGATGATTCAAAAAGAATATATTGAAAAAAATGTTCATCATCTAAATGTAATTCAATGAGTGATGTTATAAGTCTAAATCAATATACTAATATAAAGAATAATATAAAGAAAAGACCTAGAAAGATTTTTCATTACTTATACTTAAAACCTCAAGGGAAAATATTATTCATGTCATCAAAAACTTCCAAACACATGAAGGGGAATTATATATATATAAATAATGATGGTTTAATGTGAAATCCAAGAGATTCAAAATCAAGGAATTAATTATATTTATTACATCTATATTTATCATTTGATCATGGGAATGAACAGTTGAGATTTTTATCTATCGATTAAACCCATTTGAGAGTTTAAGTAATAGTCATTTCATTTGGCCAGTGGTTTTGATCATTTACAATTTACCACTATTTATGTGTGTGAAAAAATATATTTTAATATTTAAATTATTATTCGTAGAAAAAAATCCTCAAAATGATATTGATGTATACTTGTAGAATACAATTGAAGAATTATATGAGTTATGGTGAAATGGTGTTGAGACATATTATGTATATTGTAGAACAATGTTCAAAATGAATCCTACTATAATGTGAACCATTAGTAACATACATGGAATTGAGAACTTATTTGGTTGAAAAAACATAAACTGGTTTGGATTTTTTTATTTGTATCTTTAATTATAGATCATAAATTACTACCCTATAGTAAAAAATTGTGATTCTTATATAATTTTATATTTCTCAAAGCATCTCAAATATTTATATTGAAAAAATCAATATTTAATGGTTTTATTGATCATACACCACCTAAAAAGTTATTTATAAGTTCTAAAATATTATAACATATATATGTTGAAATAGAATTTGGGAAGTTGCATCATGTAAATTATTTTTGGAAATTAGTTCTAAGTTCATCATCAAATAAAATTATAATTAAACAATGAAATGAAAAAAGTAAATTCTTCAATCTTTCTTATAGATAATTTAATTTGTTGCATCATAATTTTGATGTTTTTTTATTGAGAAGAATGATTGTGAAAATTTGATCATTACATTTCATAATGATCTTGGAAAATTGAAGGAATTTATTAATGATTATAATTAGTTATAAACAATGAATATAAATCATGATCAATTTACTGATCGGAATGGAAATCCTGATCCGGAAATTTTTAAAATGGAAAATAGGGATAAAGATTAATTCCTTATAATTTTAAAACATGTGAAGGTATCTAATAGTTATTCATGGAATATATATGGGTTTTTTGTATAAATAACTTTAGGTCATGTGGATAAAAAATTATTTATTCACATATTTTTTTACATATGTTTCTAAGAATGGAATTTTGAAAATTAATACCTAAAAGGTTATTGTAGTTTTACTCAATTTTTTAAGATTCTTCGGAAATATTTGTGATAAAACTCTACACAAAATAGAGCAGTAAAATCTTTAGAGGAGATTCATAATAACACTTTGTGAAATGGAGACAATCTTTCCTCTGTAAAATTTCACTTTGACGATGCATTTAACATTGTAATTAGTCAATGAAACTAAATTTAAAGGTATCATACATTATTGATGGATACATCCAATTGAGTGGTACTTTATATTATATTTTTTATCTTAAGTAAATAGTTCTTAGAAATTCATTAAATTTATAATTATTTATTATGTATTCTATTCCATATATAAATTGTCATTTTAAATCCTAAAGGAAAAATAATTCTCAACCTAAAGGCCCTATTTCTAAAGGCTATTTAGTATATGAGTGACTTAAATTTTGTTTTAGCTACATGGTTGATATTTAGACTTTATTCAATTGATTTGGATGTGTTTTTGACCAATAAAATCAATATAATATAAACTAGAACTAATAAATATTTTATAATATTGGCCAATTAGTTGAGAAGATCTCAAATATTACACTAAAAATGGAATTATTACCAGACTATAAATATATATTCTACTGAATAGTGAAATTGAAGATCCATTTATTAGAGAGAACTGGATACAAAAAAATAGATGAATGAGAATTCAAACATGAAATGATAAATATATAACAAAACCTATTAATAAAGATATTGAAGAATGGATTTCACATCATGTACGTTCATGAATGTTGAAATAAATATGGATAATAGGTTGAAAAATGTATTCTTAAATATAATAATGTATATTATCGTTTTTTAGATCATGAATACTAATACTCTGGATGTGTCATTAGAATATTACAAGTTTCTATCTCAAGTTCCTTTAAAATATGCTAGAATTTTCGACACTTATAATGTAAATGTCTTTAAATTACACTCATTCGACCAGAAACATGGTCTAAAAACACATAATAGTATATTATTTATATTTTATGAATTGGGATACTATAGAAAGTTGAATACTATTATTTAATTAAACTTCCATGATATTTTATTATTATTTTTCTTTGAATGAAAGTCGGTCTATATTATTAGGGGTATAAAAATAGATTCCTTGCAATCTACTAATGTGAACCTATGTTGCTTGATGGATGTATATGATTTTGAATTAAATGATGTATATATCTTCTTATAATAAGAGAAGATGGAATATTATTTAGATTATATCATGGATGAAGGGTGGAGTGTAGTTGATCATATAAAACAAATAGACATATAGAATATGGGTGATTATTTAGAATATTTAACCATTGATTATGAATCCCATTAAAAACAAGAAGTAAAATTATTTTTCCATCCTAATATTGAAAACTTTAGTCTAGAAAGTGCGGATAAAGTAGATTAATTAATTATGTTTAACCATAAAAAGGTGATTGAGGGACAAAATAATTATATATTCACACATCAATTAACTTATCAACCACCTATGTTTAATGTTATTCATTTCCAGTACCATGGATGTGTTATCCTATTTAAATAAATTTTTTATGTCTGAGTTATTTAATTTAGAAAAATAAAATGTTATATTTTTTATATGTGTACTCATTGATCATAATATCAATTTGTTTTTTTGTCAGTACTATTCATCCGTTATCATTTATAATTTTCATTTTCTGAATGAGTTTTTCAAAATATATGTTATAAAGTTAATTTAACTTGTTCAAATAACAATATTTCTAAACAAAAAGTATTTCAATAATCCCATTTGACTCATTATTATTTTTTCCTTGACCACACATACACTTGATGACCCATCATGATCACTCCCTAAAACATCTATGAAACCCTACATCTACCCCTACTATCATCTATCACACCCTCATTTTGACTTATGTCATTATCTGTAACACCCTCCATCTCTATCCCATTAGCATCTTGCACACCCTAGTCATGTGCACAGTATGGGTTTGTTACCATTTCTATATAAGATCATTGGAAGGTCACTACAGATTGTAGAAGCATCTAATCCTAGTTGTACAAACTCTGTACACTGATATTCTTAATGGGAGTTTCTTTCAATAAAAATATTAATTTAGTAATAGGGGAACACAATCCAACTATAGGGGGATCATGTAAATATTCAATATACAAAGTCTATTGCTCTTTAGAAAGAATTAAATGAGAAGATGAGAGGATATATGCCAAGTAATATTTCACTGATGGATGGTTTGGGTGAGTTAGTAAATCACACAACTTCATAATCATTTAGTATATAATATTCTATTGGTTTTAAGTTTAAATTTTAATATACAACACTATTTAATTTTTGTGAAAATTTTTATATAGGTTCTAGTAGTAGGGATCGGAGATAGAGACAAAGAGGGCACCAATATTAGTTTTTCTCGTATTGATTAGGGTTGAGTTTAGATTCAGTGATGGTGATGTGTAACTAATCTCATTACATAATAACAATGATAGGGTTATTGAGAAATACTGCTATGGTTTGAGGTAATTTTTATCTATATTTCACTTAAATGGAATGAAATCTATATTTTTGATGATTTTATATGTTTTCTTATGTAATTTACACTATACTCATCATTATTCGGCTCTACAGGTTTCTACCATGTACTTTATTTTCACACATATCCATTTTTTCTAGGCATAAACCCTTTATATAGTTAAAAAATTCCACAAAACTAATATTTACAACATATTCACTTATCAAAAAAACCATTTCCATTTTAAACAAGATATTGGGTCCAATAGATTCTTTTATATCATTGGATGTATCCTTTTTTATGACTTTTTATTATTGGGGTTTCAATGTTGTTTTTCAAGGTTTTGTATAAAGGTATATTGACATACAAGATTTATTGGTTTTAAATGGGTGATTCCCCCTTATTTCATTTGTGGTGTCTAAGTGAAACTTAATTAATGTATCTAAAAAATAGGTTTATAAAGTGATTTTGAAGAAGATTTTATATGTATGGTAATTATTATAAATCCACAGTCCTCTTGGGCCATTGGTATAATTCATTTTTTTTAAAATGTGTTGCACACTTAGTTTCTTCCCTCATATATTCTTTTTAGAATGTGTTTGTAGATACCATGAAAGAATTTTGATTCTTATTTTTTATTTTATGAAAAATATATTGGTAATTTATAAGAATGTTTTATAGGGGATGTATGGTTTATAAAATGTATATTCTTTTCATTATTTGATATTATTGGTAAGTTAATTATATGTGATACGTGTTTCCCTACCATTAGTCTCTAGTATCATGGGAACCGTTGACATCTATATGGGAGATTGAGAGATGGTTTATATGTTATTCATGATGAGAATATGACTAGGGTCCTTTGTTATATTATTTTTTTGGACTATGTGGAGTCCCATCTTGTGATGATTGATGGAGTAATATGCGATATATTTTTCTAGGAACATCATTAATAGGCTTGAATATAGTTCTACCCGAGTATATCTAGGACTGCCTAATTGGGACCATGAGTGTTTCCCATGATTATATATACTTTATGTGACTTTAATAATACTAAAATCAATTATTTTTCTTTATTTTATATTATAATTATTTCCTTATACATGATCCCATCCTTATTTCATTTAAGGTCTTGTTAAAATAAATATTTATTTTTGGTATAAATTTTTTTTATGTTGATCCATTTTTTCACCTATTTTTATTCCTTGATTCCTAGATTCACTTTTTAATTTGATGTTTTATTTTTTTTATTTTGAGTAAGATATTTATAATTCTTTAAAATAATGTCAGAAATTGTTTCATAACATCGTTTTAAAATGTATTTTAAATGAAAATATAATTTTTTTTAAATTTTTTTTAAGGTTTTAGAAAAATAATTTTTGAATTGTTTATGAGTTATTTTTTAAATTATAATTCATAGAAAACCAGTATTGTATTAAAAAACTTGATTTATGGAATACTTTTGTTTTAAATGTGTGCGATCTTTAATTAATAGGAAGCTAATAGGTTGTTTAGCTCACACACTTGTTATACCATTAATTATATTTTGACTATGTGAATTTTATAGGTTCGAGCTTAGATACTTATGAAGTACTTATTTATGTACTTATTTACTTTACACTCTCAAGAGATGGGTTTTTTGGTGATGGTTTTGGATAGGTCCCTTTTTTTAAATAGAAGTTTCCTTTTTAGAATTTTTGTTTTTATTTCTCTTATCTTATACTATGTATGTATTGGATAATTTATGGTTCTATGTATAATGAGATTTTGGTTTAGATTTATTTTTCACCATAGTATTTATTTTATGTATATATGTAATAAGTTTTTTTTGTTTTTTTGTTATGGTTTTTATTGATTTTATGGGGATATAGTTTCTATAAATTTGAATTTGTTAAAAAAACTCTACAGTGGCTATTTATATAACTGATATATATGATCATTTAATTAGTATCAGTTTGAAACAATGGTAACCCCTGAACAATTTTTCATAGAAAATACTATCACTAAATTTTTAAGTAGATTTTTCATTCATAGATAAATATTATAAAATATATTGTCCGTTTAAACAAATTAAAACTCCAAAAATGTTTTTAATATAAAAATCCACCACATAAAATAAAGTAACCATCGTTGAAAAATGTTTCACAAAACCTCTAAACAGCTACTGCTAAATGGGTAAACCAAACATAAGTTAGATGCTGATGACATATTTAAAGGTAGTTATAGAAAACATGAATGGAAAATATTTGTTTTTGTTTAAATCACTGTAAATTTTTTTAAAAAACCTATGGTATTGCTTTATTTTACTGTAGGGATCGTTCCATAGAGGTAGTAGTCCACACATACAAATGAATGATATATTTGTTTATTATAATATTGAAAAAGATATTAATAAGGTTATATATTTAAAATAATGACGTCTCAATATATATTAGATGCTTATTCTATTATTTTCGAATAGTTGGGATTGAATTTAATGATGTCCAAGAATATATAAAATTAAAATGCTCGATTATAAAGATTACCTCCAATTGAAATAACCTCCTTTGGATATAACCTTAAGGACTCTGGGGATGATTTTTCTGAAATACCAAAACTAGTATAATATATCTAAGGATGTTAGTAGGATTTTTTTGGCAGGGTTTGGTTAATCTAATTGTCACATTATATGTGATATATATAAGACACTTGTTTTTCTTTTATACGTGATGGGAGGGGTATCCTTGTAATTACTCAAAGTCTTAAAATAATATTAATTACATTACATTTACAAGTGAATAAATTGATAAATTTACAATATAACATGATAAGGTTTCTAAATCCAATCATAAAATAAATTATAGACAATTATAGGTGATGTTTTAACACTTATCTCTTAGTTTTAACCTCCTGTAAAGCCTTTTAAGAGTTCATGATATAAAAATATTTTTTACAATTTAGGGGTCAAGATATCCATTAAAGAAATAAAATTGACATTTAAATGGATAATAGATGAAATTATTGAATATAACCCACTATCATGGCCAAATAAATTACCTTTGTTAATTTTAAATCATTTAATAAAATATTTTTTAACATAGGATATCATTAAAGTCACAATAAATACTATTCACATAGTTTGAATTAATAGATAAAAATATAGTATGGAAATGTGAATATAAAATTTTTACAAATTAATTAATATTTTATTTTTATCTAAAAAATTTATAGAATGTAGTAAATCATCCAAATTGTGTTACATTTATTTTTTTAAAATCCATTTACATTATTTATTTTCTATCAATTTAATAAACACTATGTCAGTGTTTCATAAAAATGTAATATAGGTATTCCACTTCAAAAAAATAAAAAAAAACCTTACCATGATAAAAAATTCATTAATCTTTTAAACAACATATTTAAACTGCAAATATACACATTTTATGATTATGAAAAAAAGTATTTTATCTATTAAAACAAAGAGAGAGACATTTTATTTTTATTCATTTCTTCAAGTCATATTAAATACTTTAAAAGTGGAATGTGGAAATAAATTTCCTCATATTAGAATTTCAATAGATTATAGTTGAAAAAACCCATCCAATGGAATTAATTTTAGTATTTTTGTTGTTTTAATGTCTTATCTGATAATGTTAATGTTGTTTTACCCATTTCACCCTTACTGATATGAAAAATATTTACTATGAGTAATATTCATAATAACGAAAATTAAAGGGGATTTATTTACCAAATTTGAATAAAATTATTCAAAATATGAAATCCAATTTTCATGGTTTGACATATATAAGTGCATAAAATATATTTTACAAAAAACAAAAAATGAAACAAAAAATAGTTTTTAGAAGAAAAAATTTTTGCCTCAAAATGAACTTATATAAAAATCCAGTATAACAATGATTCTTATGTAATACATTAGATTATATATATTTATTAGATACTTATATTAGTTTTAGATCAAATTAAAGGATATAATTTAAATGATAAATTTCATCGTTTAACAAAAAAATGGCAAATTTGAAAAAATTCTCATTATTCACTATTTACATAAAAATAAATATTTTTTGAAAAAAATAATATCCACCATAATATAATAATAAAATTATTATTTCAAAAATTATAGTCATTTATTCACATATAATTTCTAAAAATGGTATAAATTAATAATAATTTCAATGCATAAAATTAATTAGAAACCATTTTTGAAGAAATCACATTTTTGAAGCATAAAATGAATTTACAAAAAATTGAGAGATTATGAATTAGTCAGTAAATTTTCATTATATGAAACATTTATAAATATTTTTAATTATTTGGTAATTAATATTTATTCCAATAATTTTATGGCTAATTTATAAAATAAACTTTTAAATAATAATGTTTTTAATGCGTATCTCAATGAACTTAATGCTTTCTATTGAGTGTTATGAATGCTATTGAACACAGTAATATTCTGAACTAGATTATAGGGATGTAACTTGGTGGGTCTGATTTAAGAAAAAACAATAACACCCTAGTATTTTAATACAACAACCAGTTTGATAGTGTACACTATATGTAATACAATGAATAAATGAACCAAAACATATTATTATATTATGACCATTATAAGATATTCGATTGAATTGAAGGCTATGAATATGATTAAACACATTATGAAATATATGTAAAGGAAATACTCAATAAAATGTATATATTAATTATTTTGAACTAGGTACTCAATTTATATATAGATATTAGGTACTTGGGGGTAAAATTACATTGAACATACAAACACCACATAGAGAGACCAAACACCTAGGCCATAGCCCCAAAAGGGTAACCCACCCATCAAGCCTTAATTATTCAGAATATGGGCCATAGGCCTAGTGGGAATGAATCCCATTAAATGGAATTTTTGTTGACCTTTGGATGGATGAGATGCCATTTCTTGCATCTTCCTGCATCACAGCCTTCCCATGTCATGCGTGCACCACTTCCCACATAATGGCCTGAAGGCCCATTCGAGATGAAACGTACTGTGGTTATAGTAACCCCTATAGTTCCCACACCTCTACAATGATACAATGCTGCTATAGTAATTCTATAGTACCTGGAGAAATTCACTCCCACCAATAATTCAACTTGGGTCTGATGCAGGATTATAAGGAGGATTTAAAATATATTCAAAAATAGGTTTTATTATGTTTTGTGAAAAAATAATATAATAAATGTTTTCTAGTATTATAAAATTTAAATGAAAAAATAATGCTCATTTGTTGAAATAAAACATTTAAAATTATATTAGAGTAAAATATTGATAATTTTTTGAAATGTTTGAAGAATAGTTAAATATTGATTTTTAACGAAAAATGTATTATTTGATTCAATTAATTTTTAAAGTACCATTTTTAATGGGTTAAAAGATAAATTATTTATATTATATTAAAAATAAGGAAGTTAATTACATTGTAATCAATTTTCTTGATTGAATTAGGTATAAAAAAAATTTATACTTGAAAAGACATTTTCTTAAAATCTAAATTTTGTATGGTATTTTTTTTACTTAAATTAATTTCATTCAATTCTAGAAATTGAATATTGGAAAATTAATTCAATATATGGAATCAGCTTCAAATATAGTTTATAGTTCCGTTTAACTTTTTATTCAATATGAATAGTAAACATGACAAATATTTTTCACCTCAATACGGTTAAAATGTAAATAATATTTTTAAAACCATTATTTTGGGTCTCATTGTAAACAAAACACTTTCCTATATAATATTTTATGAGTGTAGTTCATCCATTGACAAAAATGTTTCAAATATATGGCATATAGATTCTAGTTTTCTTTGATATTGACTTTTATATTACTTTAATAATTTAATAAAAACAAAATTTTACATTATTGAATTTAATATATCTATTTTATTCAATATGGATAAAAGATATAGGTTTATTATTAAATTTTAATATTAAATATTAATTTATTTTTTATGATGATTACATTATTTTTATTGACATTTCTTTATAGGTAACACCAACACAGTATTTATTTTGAAAATATAAATATAAAATAATTTATTATAAAATATTATATGTAATAAAATTTGAAAAAAATTATAGAGTTGCTTGATTTTTTAGATAAATATTTCATATTAATGTTGTTTTAATGTGTTATATTTTAATTAAATCTTTTTATTATTTTCATCAAAGTTAGAGTAAATGAATATTTCCAAAAATTGTAGCAATGATATATTAAGAAAATAATATTTTATTAAATATGTTTAAAATCAAAAAAATCATTAAAAATGACAAGGTGGATAATATATGTTCTAAAATGTCGGCCATTTTCCATTTATGTTAAAATATTTAACTTTATAAGTAAAATTATTACACTTTAATATTGAAAATTTGTTACCATAGATTAGGTTTAAATTGGTTTACCATGTTGTTAATAAAAATCATATAGTTTAAAACACCACATAAACATGCCAAAAAATTTATTTTATGTTATCATTTCAACCTAATAATAGCTTATATCAGAATCTCTATCCATTGGGAATCATTTTTCTATAGAATTCATTTATCATATTTTAATTTTGTAAGAAATTACACGAGTTCCCCTTCTCTCACTTATACAGTGCACACCTAATTTCTATTCATTAAACCTATTTTAACTTATTATATTTATCAATTATAACATCCCAATATTTCAAAGGGAAACACTATGTTCTATAGTGTACTGGATACCCAACACCGGGCTTAAAGAAACCACAATATAATACTAAATATTATTATTTAAACAGGATTGTTATACTATCTCTATTAAATTGGTGGGTGTGAGTAAGATTAACTATATTATGAAATATATATGAAGTTAATATTAATTAAAAATTTATTTATTAATTATTACCTAATAAATTAAAATTCATAGTAAATTTATTTTTTTCAAATACATGTTTTAATAAAAAAGCGAATTTTATTACATTCTATTGAAAAATAAGTGTAAATAATTTTTTTTACAATTTTAGAAAATGTATTTAATAATATGAATTCGTTTAGAAAATAATAATAAAAAAAATAGTCCTTTTTAAAATTTTAATAATTTTCCGAAAAAGATAAACTTATGGTGAATAGTAAATAATACATTTTTTTAAAACACGGTCTATTTTGTGATATAATTAAAATATATGTATGATACAAAAATTTATTCAACTTATGTAAAGTTTCATGTATTATAATATAATATGAATATCATACAAAAATATAACAGAACATATAAATTTAAATCTATTTCATGATAAATATAAAAATCATTTTCAATGATAATGTTGTGCCTATATAGTATATAAAAAGTCAAATTTTGTTCCTAATAGATATTATTTTTTTGGTAAAAAGTATTTTCATGAAATTTTTATTAAATATACTTAAAAAAATACTATTTTTTACTTATAGTTAATTATTTTTTACTTATATAACTTGAATCTTATTCAAATTCTTGTGCAATGCTTACGCAAGGATAGAAAAATAAAATTGAAAAATTAAATATGTTGTGTTGACATTGATATCAGTAAATATGCATAATTGAGGATTATAAAGGACTATATCAAAACAAATAATTTATGTTTTTAGAATTTATTTACTTTTTATTTTTTTATATGAAATAAGTACCTTTATTGCTTTTGAAATACTGACGCAGTGCTTATGCAAATAGATGAAAAATAAATAAAATGATATTAATTAAAATTATAAGAAACTTTAAATGAATGAAAAATTTGACTAAATTTTATATGATGATTAATTGATGACCATAATAATCTATTTGTTTAATTTAGGACCTTTTAGATCCACTTGGTTGACATTAATTTGATTAGAGTATATTATTTTAATTAAAGTCAAAATTTTCACACTATTGTTTTTAATAAGAATAAACTTTCCAATATGTGGTATTATAATAAATATATTAAAACATAAATAGTGTTTTAAAAAAAATATATTTAAATTTTTTATGGTATTTTTTTTAATTTTTAGAAAATAAATAAATTCCTTAAATACTTACACAACGATGATGTATCTATTAATAAATTAACTAAAATAAATAAATTATATTAAAAAATTTAAAATAAACATAATTTGATATAATAATTATAATAATGAAAATTTTCATATTATGATGAAAACTCTTGGATCTAATAAAATTGTTGGTTCGAATTTGAGTAATTTGTTTTATTTTTATAAATTATTAGTGATTAATAGTGTCAAATTTTCCATTATTGATATTTCATGAAAATAATATTTGATTAAATTATTTAAAAATCACAAAATATTAAATAAGGATAAGTAATATAATATATTTTCTAGAATTTCATACCATATACATTGAAACTATTTTTTCCAATTTTAATCTTTAATATTATTATTATATTTCAATATTTTTTGGAATTCTAAAAGTGTCCCTCACCTCAATTATAAAAGGGAACACCTTTAATCACTTCATTTCACCACCTTGATCCTTCTATATATACCATAATATTAAAATAATCCTCTTATACCCCTAATTTGACACATAATATAGGTGACGGTCTCACTAAAAGTCCAATTCTATGTTTCTTAAGGGATTCTTCAAGGATGTAATATTCAAGAGCATTCTTTTTCAAAACACATCTCTTAATTTATTTTTTTATTCAAGCTTCTCCTTAAAAATTTATTACATAAAATATTAATAAATCCAATAAAATTTATATACAATAAAATTATATAGACTTGGGAATATTTTCAATCCATCCTTTTTTCTCATCACCTCTTATTTAAGGAAAGGAACCCATTTTACAAATTATAGAGATTAACCTTCTCCATGGATAATGAGTTTTAGTTTTATATTACTGACTTCATGGATGGTTATAAAACTATTATAAATGTGTAATAATAGTTTTATATTTATATTATATCTTATTCTAGGTTTTGGAAGTAATATATAGACATAATATTATATGAAACAAAACAAGATTGTGTTTGATGAAAAAATCACTAAAATAAATTAAACTTTTACCATTAATGTTTTATAAAATGATTCATTCTTATATTAGTATAAAAATTTATTTATGGGACTATTTAGAAATATAAAATTAGATAAATTAATATTCAGTCAACTTATGTAATTTTATTTTCATTCAATTATAACTTCAAGAATTACACACAGGTATCCAATCACGAAACTGTGAAATGAACACTCACTGAATAATGAAATTGATCTTTATAACGCATCAAATTGTGATAAATGAACATAATAAAATTATAATAAATAAAATAGATGTTTAATAAGTTATAAATTAATTAATAATTCTAATTTTATTATCCATGATATTAATTTCCAGTGAAGAACGCTTTTTAACATAAGGTATGAGATATTTTTGAACCTCCATATTTCCTTTAAGTTATGTTCTCTCTCTCTCTGACTCAATTTATCAATTAATTCATATTATATACTTCTCATATATTATGTATATATTTGTTATAATATATACCATGTTTATTAAATATATATTTAATTGGGTTATAGAATTATTAAATGTTTTGTTCTTTATTCCTTTTAAAATATCGAATAAAGAGAACTTATCTATTTTATTTGTCTATTTTAAAGTATATTGGATGGATTTTTTAAATATTAATTATTTATAAAACACTAATAATATGGAAAACTATATTTTTTCACTTATGGTTTTATGTAAATCATTACTCTCTTACCCCATTTAAATACTCACTACATCTTGTCTTCAAACCTATCTTAAGCGGTACATTTCAAAGGTTACATAACCATTATTTTTATAAGTTCTCAATTTAGTTAGAAATAATATATAATAATATATTATTAATTATTCTGTATGAATGTCCATACAGGATTTAGATCCATTATTTTATGGATAGAATTATCATAGGGATGTTGGTTATTCCTTATGACATGATTACGATACCCATTTTATTCCATGGGTAACCTTTATGCTTATTTCATATGATTGATTTTTTACGTGGCACACATTTGTATTAACATGTTATAATAGGTTAAACCATATATGAATATAATTAGTTTGGTAATGTTTTATCCTCATTAGAAGTAATCCATGGGATTATGGAATAAACATAATCCATTATGGGATTTTGTCAACCATGTTATTTAGTCTTGGCATTTAGACGTGACTCGTGTCTATGTCATGTTATATGGTGCTGCCCTTTCCTATTTTTCTATCATCAAATATTCAATTTTTTATTACTCCATATGTTCATCAATGATCCATCCCTTTTATGTTATCATCTTATTACTTCTAACTCATGTTGTATCCTTCAACCCCATGTTATTTGACATATGGGGATTTTTAGCTCACCCCTTTTGTCTTTGTATTCCCCTGGTTAACCCATGTAGTTGTAGGAGATCAAAGGGTGTTAGGAGATAATTGATAATATTAATAAAAAATATCACAGTTTAATGATTTGTATATATGTAACCTGTCTTCCAAATACACTATAATTTATGATCTATGGTTTGTATTTTATGGTTAATTATGCATAGAATCATATAATACCATTTATAAATGGCATGGATTTCTATAGTTGGTATCAGATTATGGTCTAGTTATTTTTGTGTATTAGGACTAGAAAACATTAGTAATAAATCTAGAGATAATTCAATTACCATATATAACAAAAATATAAATATAGGGTATCAAAAGTTTTGATATACTTTTAATTTATAAGTTTATCCTTTTATGTTCATATTTTTCTTTTTATATTCATATTAGATAGGTATTCAAGACGTCACATTTTTTCACCTTGTTATGAAAAAGTTTGGGGGAAATATCACAAGGGGGAATAATGTAATAACCCAATATTGGAAAATAATACATTATGTTCGATAGCATACAAGATAGATTATATTGAGATCAAAAACCACCGATATAATTTTAAATATTATTATTTGAATAATACCATCATAACCTAGCAATTAAATTGGTTGGAATGAAAATTATTCACTATATTATGAAATATATACGAATTTATAATTAAATAAACATTTATTTATTAATACATATGAAATAAGCACACAATTTTTAATAAAGCCATTTATCAAATATTTGTTTTAATAAAAAAGTGAATTTTATTACTTTTCATGAAAAAATAAGAATAATTAATTTTTCAGAGATTTAAAAATTTTATTTTAGAACATGAATTTTTTTTTATAAATCATCATTAAAAAATTATTTTACTATGAAATTTTATGAATTTTATTAAAAAGTAAATTTATTACGGAATATAAAAAATACATGTTTTTTAAATACAGTATTTTATGATAACATAAAAGCTTAAATTTGAAGTAAAAATTTATTAAAATTATTTAAAAACACATTTATAAAAATATAATATAAATATCATAAAAAACTACAGAAAAATGTAAAATATATATTATTTCATGATAAATATGAAAATCATTTTCAGGGATGATGTAGTGCTTATGCACCATTGAAAAGTAAAATTTGGAACCATTAAAATATTCATTCATAGATATAAAGTCTTTTAATGAATTTAATATTAAATATAGTTCATAAATTATTATTTTTATCGATAATTTCTAATTTTTGACCTATATTATATGAATATAATCCAAATTCTTATACAATGCTTGCACAAGTTCAGAAAATTCAATTTAACAAATTAAATAAGTTTTATTAATATCTATTTGAGTAAATACACATAATGAACAAATAAAAAGAACTAAAGTCAGACTAATTATTTTTTTATATTAGTTATTTATTTTTTATTTTTATATATATAATATTTACTTTTAATGCTTATGAATAGTGACACAGGGCTTGTGAAAGTAGAAGAAAAATAAATGAATTGATTTTAATTGAAATTATATGAAATAATAAATGACCTAAAAATATGAATAAATATTATAGTATGAGTGTGTTTCATCCATAATCATTCATGGGTTGAATTTAGGACATTTTGGATCCACTTGGTTGGCATTAATTCCCTTATATTATTTTAGTTAAAAGATAGTCAAACTAGTCACACTATTATTTTTAATAATTATATATTTTTAATTTGTTGTATTATAGAATATATATTTTAGAATAATTAGTATTTTAAAATAAAAAAGTTATAGATTCTTTATGGTTATTGAATTCTAATTTTAGGTATTAAGTAAATACCTTAAATGATTACACAATGATAATGAATGAATTTATTAAATTAATGGAAATATCAATTAAATGGTACTAAAAACATGAAAACAAATATCATTTCAGATAAATAATTCAATAAAAAAATTATATTTAACAACATGAATTTTCTAGGATATATGAAAAATAGATGGCTCAGATTTTACACTTCGTTGATGCTTTTAAAGCAATAGAAATAAATAGTTTCAAATTTGACTGTATAGATATTTCATCAATATAATATTTCATTCAATTATGTAAAACTCATATAAATATAAAATATGGAAATATTTGGAAACATATGGTCTAAAATGTCTTCACTTATAAATTTAGAGGCTATTTTGGAGATTTTTCCTCTAGAATAGTAAAATTATATTTTAATATTTTAAAGAATTAGAAAATTTCCCCTCACATTACTTATAAAAGGGAACCCCTTCACTTCATTTCACCACTATGGGAGTTCTAGATCTTCCACAATCTTACAAATATACTACTAGAAATAAATATCCACATTATATAGGTTTCATTCTAACTAAAATAAACATTCCATGTTCTTTAATGGATCCTTCAAGTAGGTGATACTCAAGGGGTAAATTTCTAAAACCACATCTCTTAATTTATTTTCTAATTATACCTTATATTCACCTAATTAATCTCTAAAATAATAATTATTCTAGTATAATTTATATAATTTAATGTCATATTTCTAATGTAATATTTTTTATCCATCCCTTTTTCTCATCTCCTATTATTTAAAGAAATGAAACCACTGTGCAAATTTTAGCGATTAAATGCATCTCTAGATAAAGAGTTTTTTGTATTTAATTAATTCATTCATGGATTATCATAAAATTTTTATTATGGTTTAATAATATTTTAAAATGTATATTATAACTTATTTCAGGTATGGAACTACTATATACTCATAATATTTAGTAAAAAATGATTTTTGTGATGGACAAAAAACATTGAAAATAAATTAAACATTTGTCATTAATGTTTTATCAAATGAATCATCCCCATGAAAGAATAAAAAATTATATATGGGACCATTAATAGTTCTTAAAGTTCATAAATACTATTTCCTTCTACATTTGTAGTTATATTTCAATTCGATAAGAACATAAATAAATATATTTAAGTTATCCAATCATGAGACCTTAAAACAAAAACTTCGAGAAAGAAAAAATTGATCTTTATGACAAATATAAATGGTCATAAATGAACATAATAAATTTATAATAAATAAAATATAATTGTAAGAGGTTCTGAATTAAGAAATTAATAAATCTAATTTTATTATCAAAGACATTAAGTGCAAGTGTAGAACACTTTTAGACAAAAGGTAAGGGATCTTTCCAAAACTACAAATTTCCTTTATGATATGCTATCTCTCTATCCACCTCAATGTATCATTTAATTATTCTTATATAAATATTATATATTATTTTATATATGTATCACAAATATATAACATTATAATTTAATCCTTCATTTATGGGGTTATTCATGTATTAACAGTTCCAATATTAATCCCTTTTAAAAAGTCTAACAAATGTAACTTCTTTATTTTATTTGTGTATTTTAATGTACCAAAAAGTGAAATGTTTTAAAAATTCAATTATTTATAATATAACTCCTTATTATTTTGAAAAAAATTTGATTTAACTTTTGTTTTTGTGTAAAATATTATTATCTTACATCTTTTAACAGTAAAAAAATTTCACCTTTTCCAATGGGGGTATATCTGTTGGTAAAAGCGTATTTTCTGTTAGAAAAATATTTTACCAACACATACGTCCTGGTTACTATATTGTTGGTAAAAAATCTCTAACTAAATGTTATTGTGACAAATAAAATGATTCTGCTTCAATTATAATAATACCGACAAATAATATATATGTTGGTTAAAATGTATCGATACAAATTAACATGACTAATATATCTGTTGGTAATATCATTAACATTTATAAACAACACCAAAAATTAATATTTGTCTATAAATTATATTCTAAATATTGATATTCCAATACTTGTTGTTAAAATTTTACAATAAATTTAGAAATATAATGATATATATTATATTAATATATATATTATATTTATAATATAATAATTACAAACTTAGCATATATAAAACTCTAAAAAATAGAATTTATTTGAAAAAAACACATTCAAATGTAATTTAAATACATGTTCAAAATTCATGAAAAGACAAGAAGCTCCATGAAACATATTACCAACATGTTAAAACATATTCAAACATTAAAATAATTTACATGGAACTCAATGAATCATTGTTAGTAATCTATTTCTCGCAAATACATACATCACCATCATGGAATCACAATCACATCACATGACCAATCATCTACTATAATGGATTGGGACATACAAATCTTCATCATCGTCCATTTTATTTTAGTGGACATCCCTTCTATTCATGAACTAAAACTTATCTCTACTCCCTCCACTTTAGAGATGCACCACCATGAGAAACATTCTGATCACAAACACACAACAGTTAGAAAATAGATTTCATTTAAACACATGATATAAAAATAATAACACATGATATAAAAATATTAACAAATGATATAAAAATATCATCCAGTGACTAGAACAATAGGATAATCTAAGTATTGAAAACAACAACCATAAGACAATCTAAATAAAGACCACAACAACTGTAAGATTAACCCTCCAAACCACAAAATTAGTATATATCCAATGACCAGAACAATATCCATAATGCATGATATAAAAATAACCAGTGATCAAAGAAATACAAAAATGACTAGAAAAAATAGTAACAATAAAAAAGGTTTACAAGTGACTACAATAATAGAAGATATATAGTGACCAAAACAAATGAAAATGAGATCGCAAAATATAGAACTAATAAATAAGATAATATAACATGTGACCACAAAACATTGAGAATGACGCTAATTAGGTTGGATTTTGAAGGAACCTACAAGGGATATACCTTCAATTGAACTGAACAGAGTAGGGAATCCCTCAAATCAGCCGAGTCGCATGTATTTGGGCAAGGATAGAACTATGTTTCTAGAGGCATTTATCTACAACATGGGCATGTTTACATAACTATTATATGATTCAAAAATTTCACAATTCTATCATAGTATTTATACATATCATATACATTATTTCCTAGGTTCAATTACAGGGATTGGATTATAGTTATATGAATCTACAGTTTTATGTACCATAACTAGGTCTCTCTTCCCTTGATGAATACTAACCTCATTTATGTTGTTAAAGATAATTTTCTTAGTCTGACCCAATGGGGTGTAAAACAGATGTATACATGAAATTCTATATCGTGTTGAATATTTTTATCCATTTTAGCACACTTTTCACCATTGAATAATGCCAAAAAAACGTTTAAACCAAGGAAGAGATAATTTTATGATGTGAAATTAGGGTAGAGCCTGATGGGATCAAAAATGAGTTTTGAGCTCCAGAACATGACCCCTCATCCACCTTGGAGTGCATACTAAATCAGCCCAAACCAACCTATGAAGTCCCAACTACTTTTAATGATGATACACCTCCTCCAAACACATTTATATTACCAAAAAAGAATCACCTAAAAACATATGAAATCATTTTATTCAATATAAAATTTATAAAAACCTATGAAAACCACCTTTTAAAATCATTAAGTAAAATAAGCACCTCTAGCTTCATTTGAAACCACTTTCAAAGGTTTAAAGTGTTGATCTGTTTTTGGTTGATTTGTTTTTTCTTCCAACTTTAATTCACATTCACCCTAATGCATACAAACCACCTTCATAACAGGACTATTCATCTCGTTCTTGTCACGCCTCACCCTATTAGTATTTTTTAGTACCAAAACATATATTTGAATTAACATAGATCATACCACCTTGAATTATAATATACATTAGTGACCTTGTTATCTTTAACTCCACTTCATAGATATTTATCACATAAATCATCCTCATGTGGTAGTTGACTCATTCCTTGCACATGAGTCATTTCAGAATTCTTGTTAAGCATGTGCACATCCCAACTGAAAAGTTAAACTACTCGTTTTTTATAAAAAAATCCATTAAAAAGTACCATGTTTAAATTCATAATCATTTCATACATAATAATTATGTTGTGTATCTTTTTCTACAAAATCTGGTTACCATAATTGGAACACTAAATAACATCATAGAGATACATAATGTTTTATTTCCCATGAACTCCATGTATGAAAATTAATGGTCATGTGATTCCACACCGTCAGTGGATACCATGCTTAGTCACCCATCATGATGATCGTCGTATTGATGTTACTCACTAATTATGACCCTTCAAATCCCTTACCTAATGTAGTGAGATCACCACCAAGAGCCACGAGTGAAATCTTAGGCTTCAATTAGCATATCAACAATGATGAAGGTGGTGGTAAATCATGATTACATCAAATACCGTCATTAAAATAATCCCTTCAACATTATAGAGGAATGTTAAATTTACCATCTAGGTGGTTGAACCATATTGGGACCATGCATGAATGTTCAAAGGGAGTGACACATAAAACCATGCTGTGCATAATAAAATCATATAGTGCATAATAAAATCAAAGATCATAAAAAAATGCTGGTAAATTATTTTAGATGATAGCACATACTCACAAAAGAAATAAGAAAACTCACACACTCACAAAGTGTTTTTAGTCACAAAATTAGAAAAAGAACGTTCATTGGCATCGGGAACACTTTCACCATGTTCCACCATTGTAGATTAGCAGTCTCAATGATACAGGTCTTCACCATAATCAATACAAAACACCACAATAAAAGTTATAAAATGAAAGAAACAAAATATAAAAATGTAAATCAGTTTAAAAAATATAAAATAAAATAAATATGTTTGAACTAAAAGATGAAATCTCTATTCTTTTATGGATCTCTAGATCATCTTCAATAACCGGGTTTCCTACTTTAGCAGTTGGTGTTTCACCCATACCGTTGAGTCGACATATGATCTAGTCTCCATTCCACTGTTCTTTGATGATCATCCCTTGGTCCCATCCTTGCGTTAGCTCTCCTCTCTTGGCCTTGTATGACAAGTCCTAGGTGGTGGTCATTTATGTTCATCAAATTTCCTTTGATGATACTCGATCTCCCATATAAGGGGTAGTGTGCGTCTGAATCTTTCCATGGCCCGAACTACTTCCCTTTATTGGAAGCATTCCTTTATTGGCATCTTCTAGCCCCTTCATATCCTCAATTTCAATTCTCTGTGACATCATCATCACTACAATGAAGGATCTAGACCGGTGCCATCCTCAGTCATCTCATTCTTGAATGAATCTGGCATTTTTCATCCTGGCATCCTGATTTGGAGAGGATATCCCAATGCTTTTGTCGACATCCTCCTGTTCAAGGCCACAACTACTCGATCATGCCCTAGTGGTTTAAATTGGTAGTGGTTGCAGAAGATGATGTTCATGAATGTCGGTCGATGGAATGTAGTAAAGGATAATTGGGATTAGGGTTTTCTGGTATAAATTTAGATGCATGAACTATTATTCTCAATAATCAAAAAAATATATTTTTTATATAGATACAAAATTTATTGATGAAAAAAATTATAAATATTATAAAATTATTTATATTTTAATTTTATATTTTTTTAAAAAAATTATTGAAGATATAAGGGGTTGATAGTATATTTTAATTAAGTATTTTAAATTTGGTAAAATAATAATTATTGTTGAATTATTTATTGTAATATGTTTTCATAATGGTAAAATATTTAATAATAATTTAAATTAATAAAAATATATTCATTTTTTGGTAAAACAATTGTTACTACTAGTATGATAATGCAACATATTTTATTATTTGTAAAAAATATGTTGGTGTAAAAAAATTAATATCGACATATATATATTTTGGTAAAAAAATTGTTTGTACATGAAATAAATACAAAAAATAACATAATATTTATTGGATGTACTAATTTATACTAACAAATATATAATTTGTCACTAAATTTCTGTTGTCATAAGTCACTTTTTTGTAGTGTAAAGACTATTTACCTCTTCTCTTGAAACCCCGCTTAAGCGGCATATAAACCGGGTTACATAACCACTATTCTTACATGTTTTCACTTTATTTGGAAAACCATATTCAATAAAATTGGTTAATTTTCCATTATAAATATCCAAGTATGATAACAATCGCTTCATTGATGGATACCATTGTTATATTAAATTTTTTTATGCCTCATCACATGATTATGAAACCCATTTCTTTTCATGGGTAACTAGTAATACCAAAATTTACCCTATAGTTAGAAGTGGTAGTTGTATTACATGTATGGGTTAGATATATAGCGTCTTATAATGAAACCTACCAACATATATATTTTATTTAAGGATAATTTTTGGAGGATTGGTTATGAAGTGGGAAACATTGGTGTTTATTTCAATTATGAAGATAAAATACTAAAGTACCTAAAACAATGGTCAACATTTAATAATGAAAAAACTAATGGTTTTATTAGAAACAATTAATGTGGTTTGTTACAATCATAGTTTTTTAGGGATATATTTGATGTATTTTATTTCATAGAAAATATAATATCACAAATTGAATATGTATCTATACAAAGAGACAATTCCAAAACATCATTCACCAATTTTATTCCCAAAAAAATTCAAGTATAATAACAAACTCATTTAGAGTATCAATTTAAAGAGAACTCTAATGAATTGGATCATACAATACCACAAAATGTTTCATCACTAAGTCAACGAAGACAAAGAATATAGTAACTCATTGAATTGAACTATTAAAATAGTGGACATATTTAAATATTAAAGAACATGAAATAACATTTAATCCAAACCCTTGAAACTCCCTATGATCAACCAATAAATATATTATCCTTAATTTATGTAAATCTCTAAAAGAAAGTTTAAAATAAAATTAATGAAGAGGGATTGATGAAGTGGAAATAATGAAATAACAAAAACTCCACTATTGTGCGATGAATTTCACAATTTTTAGTGTGAATAAATTCACAATATTGTTCAAAAATATTTAAAGGTTTAAATAAAATAGAATAAGTGAAGAATAAGAACTTTTATTCTGAATTTAAAGTGATTAAAACAATTTACATGAGATAAATTTAACACACAATTAAAAAATGAATGTGTAATAAAACAATTGAAAGAATAAAACATCTGTCTAATTCCTTCACCGAAACCACCGTAAATATGAAATATTCGATCCTTTAGTTGAACCACATCAATAAATATTATCCCCATTAATTAGGATAGTAAAATATTTATGATGTAATGGGGAAAGTGTAATTTTTAATATTGACCATAATAAATATATCAAGAGGTTTTCCTTTTTTGAGATGATAATTTATATTTGAATATGGATGAATTTTGGATAGTAATAGAATATAAATATGTTTATCTATATGACCTATAATTTATAAAGAATGTTCATCCCAATTGAATTTTCCATTCATAATTTATGACGAAGTTGGTGGGATGACTTTATGGGCTTTCAAATATGTCCCACAAATTAAACATAAACTGGGGTTGCATGGATACCCAGGAAACATCAGAATTATATATAGCCACAGTTTAATGAAATGTTCCCTACAATTTTCTCACTTCCTAGTTTAAATATTAGCTTCATTTTTCTTTAATTTTGGGCTCTAATTTTATTTGATGGGCCTATGTACCATTATTCTTTGATAATAAATTTCAGCATTCACGGAAAAAATTTCCATCATCACATATGATTCATCAATTGATCCCAAAAGAAATGTATTTACACTAAAATCGATCAATAATATATTTAAATATAAAATACAAATAATTAAATAATTTATTCCACACAATGATGATTAATTTTGCCCAAATTGAAACACTCCAAACATTAATTACACTTGTGATTAGAAATTATGTTCAATTTATAAAATGATCTAAAATTTGTGATTATATACACTAAATTAAATGAATATTAAAATATTAAAAATGAATATGATCCTCTTTCAGTGAATAATCACACCCCTACTAGAGTTTTTCGAGTACCAAGAAAAAAGAATCTCACAAATATAGAATTGAATTCCCTTGACCAGAAACATTTGAACATCAAATTCTCACCAAAAGATATCTTCCAAAACATTCATGAAACTTATAAAAATATTTTCACACAAGATAGGTTCATTAGAATATTATTGGACCGAGACTGTTCATTTGTTAAAATTAATTGCCACATTTAATCTAATTTCAATTAGGCATTATGATGTGGTGTGAATCACAAAATAATTGTGGATAATTTTTTTGTTTAAGGGGAAAAAAATAGAAGAACTAGGTGGGATCCAGATTAAACATTACATTGATTATCCAACATTACATTTTTTATTTTTTTATTTTTTTCTACACTATTATTTTTTTAATTTGTATTTTTTACCACAATATATACGAAAATAATCACTCCATGCATGATAAAATTGGAGTCACAATCACTAAGTATCAGATTCCACACACATCATTAATTCCATACTATATATTAGAGTTTTTAATCCAAACTTTGAGATATAAGACTATGGAGTAATCATTCCCATGTTCTGAACTCCATATATTTGGACAAAAAATTTCTATATGTGGTCACCATTTTTTTCATTTTTTTGGATACTAAAATTTAATTCAAAGTGGCCCAAAAATATATTCTATGAAGAAGGGTATCAAAGAACTCAAACATATAACCAAAATCCCATAGATGAACATTTTGGAATTTTGATTCAAATCATGAAAATTTTGAAATTGAAAAATCACATTAGACAACCACACTTTATAAAATTATGCTCATGTAATTAAACATGAATTACAATAATAATAAAGAGTTAAAAATAAGTTCACATTAGGTTTTTATGTCTCACAATTTAAATTAATAATGTGAGGATAATTAATTGAATTTATTCCATGTAATTGATTTTTTTTCATAAAATCCCATTTTTAAATCTCAAATTTTCCCCCATCATAGAATAAGACATACCTTAGTGTCGAAAGAGGAGATAAGAGAGGGTGTAAAATTTGGAATAAAGAGGGGGAAATGTGATTTGAAATGAATACACAGAACCAAACCACCTAGAATGATGTTGAAGGTCCATTAATAAATAATGGATCACTTTTTATTCATATCACATGTTGAATCCTTAGGGACGATTGAAGGTCAGGTTTTAATTTTGAAAGGTATGTGTTTGATTTCCAAATGAAATAATGCTTCCACAGTTAAACCTAACAAAAAAGTAACATTTAATCATGTTTGAATCCCCAATGGGGTTCCCAAAACAATAAATAAAATAAATAACTTAAAATAAAATAAAGTAAAGAAAAATAAAAAAATTCAAAAGCTAAATTTTCCTCCTGATAAGTGCTTAGTTTAATTTCATTATTTTGGCCAAGGCCCACATCATTTCCCATGCCAGCATTATACATTTTAAGGAAATTATTTTTCCCCACATTAATTTAATTTTGATTGAGTATCCAATTAGGATTGGTAGAATTGTTTTTGAATCAATTAATGAAAAATCATATATGTCTCGGTGAATGGGATAATCCCAGTAACACTGAAAATATATCATTTAATTTATTTCGTAATATTGTATAAGAAATCAAGGAGAATTTTCCTGTCATTGTATTTAATAGTGGATGAAATGAAATAATATAGTTTTTTATCCACATTGATTTAATAATTGATAGGGGATGCATGGACCTTGAATTTTATATTTTGCTGGTAGGCACTTTCAAACACATTTCAGGTATTTGAATAAAACCTATTATCATTTTCAATATTTATCAATAGAATTGGTTCCTTTTGAACATAATATTAAACCACCATATTAGAAAGATCTGTATTAGGGATTGGTGCAGAATAAAATATTATCATTTCTCCCAATTCATTAGTTATTAGTGTTTTTGAAGAGTAATCAATGGATCTATATTTAGGAAAATCAATCCATGATGTAAAACTATCATCTTTTGAATCCAAAAATAAAATTCCTTCTGATGAAAACACTCATTAAAAGTCCCATCATGTTACTCAATATTAATTTCAACATTCCCTATCTAATTCAACTCATTATACCGCTTTAATTTTTCATATTATAATATTCAGTTTTCTATATTTTCCTCTAATTTTTATGATTTTGATGGTTTTGTAAATATTACATCTGGTTTTTCATTTTTCAAACTATTGTAAATAGCCACATATTAGAGTTTTTCATAAGAATATTTTGTGTAACAATAATATTCTATCAATGATTAGAAAGAGAAAACCTTAGTGGGGATGCGTTATAACACTATTTCCATATATTATAGTTCTACTCTAAATGATGAAACCAAAGAAGTAATTCTCTCCATTTTTTAATATAGCTTATCATGTTATGGTTGAAGATAAAGATGGTTAGAGGGTTGATCCAAATTTACTATTCTTGGAGGATAATGATATTTTTTCTTTTCACTAATTTATTCTATGATTATAATTTTTTGGATTGAAACTCATTATAGGCTAGGATGTTTTGTGGGAGAATAGGAGTTCAAAAATATTAGTTGATTTGGTTGTTGATTTTTACACCTGTAATTGGATGATCATTTCATGTCACACTTAGTTTTGGGTAGTCAACATATTGAAAGGCCCCCCTTGTATGGAATTTTTTAAAATAGTTTTCTATAAGAGTGAAATGATGGGTTATAATAGAAGATTGTGTTGAGAAAAGGATTATAGAGTCTAAGATAACTTAATTAGGTCCTTGGAAATGTAACCAAATTTTGGTGATTCCCAAATTCACCCTACAGGTTGTAGTGGTATTTGTATCACATGAAGGGGGTCAAATGAATAGATTACTATGAAGAAACATATAGACACATAAATTCTATAGAATTATATTTGTTGGGAGGTTTGGCTATGAAGTTCCAATCTTTTGTGTTAATTACTATTGTTAAACTAAAATAATGAAATACCAAAGAGAGTGGTTTGTATTTAATAATTAAAAACCAAATTATTTGAATATAAATGATTAATGAAGATGTGTTGATCCATGTTTTTAGGGCTATATTGGATGTGTTTGTTTTCATAGAAAATATCATATTAATAAATCATAATTTATCTAAAAAATGAGATATTTCCCCAACATAGTTGGCCAATTTAATCCCTAAAAAATTATTATTCTAACACAAATTTTCTTATACGATAAAATTAATGATAAATCTAAGGAATTTTATTACACTAGTTCTTAAAATTCGTTATCATTAATGTTGAAGATGACGAAGAAGAGAGTAACTTGTTGAATAAAACTCTTAAATTAACGAACTGATATAAATATTAAAGAACATGAAATTACCTTTAATCAATAACTATGAAAATACTCATTATCAACCAATAAATTAATTTTCCTCAATTTTTGAAAATCTCTCAATGTAATACAAAAGTCAACTTGATGAAGCATGATTAAAGAAGTGAAAACAATGAATTAAGGAACACTTCACCGTTTTGTGAGGAATTTTACAATTGTTGGTATGAATAAATTAACAACTTGTTTCAATGGTATATATCTGTTAAAAAATTATAGAATATGTGAATAATAATAACTTTTATTAATAAAACAAAGTGACTAAAATAACATAGAAGTGTGAAATTGAACATACAATAAAAAAATACAATCTTAACAATACAATTTAAGGAATTAAAAATCCACCAAATTACTTCACCATAACCACCATATATAAGAAATATTTAGTTCTTAGGTCTAGCCTCTATTATTCAATATGATCCACATTAATGGGGTAATCAAAAGTTTGGTGAGAAAAAAGGGAATGTGTAATTTTCAATGATGACTATAAAAGTTAGATTAGGATTGTTTTCCCCATTTTAGTTGAGAATTTAGAATAGAATATGGAAAATCATTGTATTATCATAGAATAAAAATATATTATTACATATAAAATATAATATATGTAAAAATTTCAGCATAATGGGATATTTCTTTTGGTTTTTGTGATGAAAATGTTGGGATAAATTTATGGGCCTTGAAATCTGTCACACAAATTAAACATCAACTTGGGCTCCAAGGATCCACTTGAAAGAATAAAAATTAACCCCGTAAAATGTTTATTAAATTTTACACAAGATTTTCTCTATATCCATGTAATATTTGGGATTAATTGGGCTTGAATTTGGGGTTAAAATTATATTTTATGTGTATACGGACTGTTATGATTTGATAAGAAATTTCTGCATCCATGGAAACAATTTCCATATTCCCTTGTTATGGATCAATTGATCCTAAAAGACATAATTTTACACTACAAGTGATCAATAATTTCATAAAATATCATATTAAAACATGTAAAATAATTCATTCCACAAGGTAATGATTAATTAGGCCCAAATTAACAAACTATAAACATGAATCACACATGTGATGACAAATGTTGGTAAATTTATAATATTCACAAAAATTTGTTTTTATGGATACTGAATCCAATTAATATTAAAATGTAAACAATGACTATTATCCTATTTTTTGGATAATTAGAAACCCTTACGTTTATTATTTATGTTTGATTCTTTAACTGCCACACATATGCATGAACATGTAAAAATAGGTAAACTCAAATAGCACTCTAATGCATTTTGTGATGTTTTATTCTCATGAGACATAATTTATGGGATCATGGAGTAAACCTGTTTCATTATGGGACACCATCCACCATGTGATATTTTTGGGGGAAGTTAGCCTCAACTCATGTTAATTTTATGTTATAATTTTCAACCACATTTTTATATTTCTATGATTCCGTGTTCTATATGTTATTTTTATATATATTTATTCCTGATACATGACTTTTATGTTATCATGTTGTGGATTCTAACTCATGTAATTGGATTCAATCACATTTTTATTCCCATGCTATGATTTTTAACTCACCCATTTTATCTATGTAATCCCCAAGTTATAGTATGTTGTTGTAAGAGCTCAAAGGGAGTTAAGAGATTACTATTGAGATTAAAAAAATATTCTTTATTCATGTTTCTGAATTTATATTTATGTACCTAGTCTTCCAAATATACTATACTTTGAAATAAATGGTTTTATTTTATGGTTAATTATACTAAGTATAATGTAATAATATGTATAAAAGTCTTGGGTTGCAATACCTATCCCAACCCAAAAATCTTATGAAATTAACAAATCACTTATTAGTGGTTTTGGTATTCATAAAAGATCATTCTATGGGTCCCTAAGAAGTGATTTAAAGTTCAGATACCGAAGGAGAGGTAATGGCCTTACCTAACATGTTTCAATACATTTATCCTTTTAATTACATTAAATATATGAAATTATTAACACCATAATAAATTTTCTATCCTCATTATTCGGAAATTTTATTATTATTATTATAAAATTACCTTTATTCAACCTATTTTCTATCAAATGGGATGTGAATGTATCACTCGTGCATATGTATAACTTTCCATCTCCACGTAGTGATACATGTAACATTCCACACCTATCATTCATAGATGTTTATTTTGATTTTTTAATGTTTATAAATTATATTTATCAAATAATTATTCATCTATAATTTTAGTATCATATCTACCTTCATACATTCAAATATGTTGGAAAACGATAACGTTGCTCTTGCGAATGTGTAGACTACCACCTCAACAGAGTGACATGATTCTTTTTTTTACTCTTATTTACATGTATGGTAATAAGTATATATTTATTGAATATATATCATATAATAATATTAATTTTAATTTTAATTACTATTTACCTTTCATTCAATCCATCTAGTGAATAATTAAAAAAAATTTCAAGTCGATGTATGGACCACTATCTCAATGAATGGTGTAATTAATTTTTATATATCTCCATTTTATGAATAAATATAAATATAATAATATTGAATATATTATATTAATATCATGTTTAGCATTATTAATAATATGGAACCATTGTAAAAGTATAATTATTGATATTTTAGAACCCAAATATGAGTAAAAAACAAATTAGTTATCAGCAAAAATAATAATTTTAATAAATAAGTGTTAAAAACTTGTGAGAAGATGCTATAAGAAAATGAAATATGGTGTGATATATTTTATTATGGTTTTGAAATAATTCTATAGTATATTTATATTTATTATATAAGAGTTTGGAATATGTACAAATAAATATGATACTTCAGGTATGGG
This sequence comes from Viscum album, assembly GCA_963277665.1. NCBI lineage: Eukaryota > Viridiplantae > Streptophyta > Magnoliopsida > Santalales > Viscaceae > Viscum > Viscum album. Next base: position 1,510,443,988 of record OY728161.1, read on the forward strand.
GTTTTCGTCTCACTTTTAGTTATGTGATAAAAATTCTATGTTAACCATTTGTTTCATTAATTTGGTTCATAAACTATAAAATAATGTATTTTATAATCCTTTTAGGATTGTTTTTGTGAGATTACTTTCCATATGACGATCTTAGTTCAATGCTATTTTGATTTTAATGTTACTAAATTGGTGAGGGTTTTATTTTTTAATCTCATTATTTACCCGGACTATTTATGACTATGTTACCATAATAAAATATTATTTTAAAACTCTTAATAAAATCCTGAATTTTATTATCCTCCATTTATTTCTAGAGAATACATATTTATCTCTTATTTTACTATATTTAAGTACTCAATAGACCAAATTAATTTTTTTTATGGAATATGACTTTTTTCCACCCTTCGATAAAAAATTAAATTTATTTATGTGTCCTTGTTTTATAAAAATATTTTCATGAATTTTTTATTATTACCCAATGATTTTTAATGCAATTTTAATACATTTTTGAATTATTAAAAAATGGTTAAAAGTGAATCTTCTTTTTATTTTTTTAATGAGGTACTTTTGACTTATTATCATCAAAAGTAAATGAATATTAAATGTAACATATACCTCATGGAAAATTTTTCATTTTGTCATGTATGATCAATTATTTTAAGATTATATTCCATTTTTTAAGGTTAGTTTTTATGAAAAATATTTCCATAATATTTTGTAATTTTTTATATTTCAAGAATGTGATTTAAAAGTGAAAAGGATATTTTCCAGATGAAATATTCCAAGAGTTCATTTAAAAGAATTTTTAGCTATGATAACATCCTTTGATATTAAATAATATTTTATGGGAATATAATCCAATGAAACCATATTTATTATTCCTCTTTATGGTTTATGATTATGATGATGAGAAGTTTATGAAACCCATTTCCATTCCACGATTTATAATATATGATGAATGATTTATGATCTTATGGAACACATATAAATCGATTATGATTATGTGATTGGTGGGCCTGAAATTATATAGACCTACAATGAATTGGGTGAATATGGAAAGATCATGAGATAAATATTTTTTAAATGAACCTTATTTCATGTTTATAATTTTTTACATGGAACTGGGTTTCATGTCCATAAGTTTATGCATGGACCTAGTTTTTGGTTTCATAAGATTATGAATCAAACTTAATTCTTATTTATAATTTTATAAGAGCTCCTCATTTTAGGTCATTAACTTAATGAGTGAACCTATTTTTATTTATATGTGTTCAAAAAATTATATGATTATTTTTTCCTACATTCCTATGTGTATGTTATGCTCTCATAGATCATGTTATTTGATTCCATTATTATTCATGTATTATGAACATCAATTCCTTATTCCATGACTCATGGTTACACTCTATGATATTTTGGGTATGGTGTTTAAATGGTAACCACATATTTTCATACCATTATTATAATTTTATGATTAAGTGGTCATTGAAGCTCTCTTGTTTAACCTTACATAGTATCTGATCTCACCCTCTATTATGTTATCTATCCCCATGTTTTGAAGAATGTTTTTAAGGAGGGTATTACTAAGAAGAATACTACAGGGTAAGATATTTGTGGGATATATTGAATAATAAACATTAATTAAGAAAATTTTATATCTAATCTCAAATTAAATTAAATGTTTATGGTTTCTGAATGAATCGTAATGTAATATAATGAATATTCAATTATTAATATGTAATATCTATATACGAGAAGTATGGATCAATATAGTTAGTATTGTGGTAGGTTTTAGTAAATATTTATATATTAGGATTAGAGAACATTGGAGAAAAAATTTAGGCTACGTCTTAGTATATGATAACATCCTAATGTTTTGGTAAGGAATATATTTGGTGGTTTTAATAGAAATACATACCTGTCTGGATACGATTAGTGGACAGTGTTTTGGAATAGATGAATCTTCGATATAGAAAAAAAAGTAGTTGGTTGAGAATATATCAACCTTTATTTTGGTGAATGGTGGGTGTTCCCTTATTATATATATTTTTTAATACACATGAGGGTATGAATGTGTTAATTCATATTTTATATACAAACCATTTTGAAGGATTTGAATAGATGATGACTACAAATGAACTAGGTTTAAACTATGGTGAATAATATTGAAATTAAGGATTGATGATTTAGACATCCTATAAATGATTCTTAATGATTCCTAATTATGAAAATTTCTTCTCACTCTACACTTTTTAGTTTTAGTGAATGGATAGAACCAGGATGAATCATGATAATACCAACAGACAGTGGGAATATTTTCCTCATGATAAACCAAATATAATTTTCAAAACAATGAAAATAATTGTCACTATTTATAATAATATATCTTTTTATATATTTAACAAACTCATCTTAGGTGATTTTTCATAGATACATAATAATAGAAAAATTGAGTTTTTTGAAGATCATAGAGGATATAGTAATTAAATTTCTACATATTAAGAAAGTGGGAAGAATCACTCAATATAATTTCTAAAAATAATGGGAAGATGTTTTCTATTATGAAAATAAGGGCATATAAAAATTAATTATTGAGGAAAATGATGATTATTGAACTGTACTATTTATAATTTAATGTCCCTTATATGGGGAATATAGGAATTATCATTGTCAATTCCCTAATGCAAGGGTTAAATCATAGGGAAAGAATTGAACCATGCCATGTTAATCATTAATGTAAAGTAACAATATTTTAATTTATAGGTATTACAGAATATTGATATAAAAGTTTCACGACAATAAAATTTTGGATATAAGAATAATGAAACATATAATTATTCTTCCACAATAGTTTTTGAATTTTTATTTCCAAACATATGTTGAAAGGAACCAATAACGAATAAAAGAGATTTACTGGTATGGTGGTATGGTTATGATGGCATAAAGATATTATTTTCCTTGATGAAGTAAATGAGATAGTTTGGGAGACCGTTATATTTGTTTTCTATTTGATGAAAAAGTCATTTAGGTCATCGTTGATTATTATTTTTTGATTTTTAGAGGAATAATGATTGTGTTAATTTTTGGAAGTATATATGTTTTCATTTGGGATTAACATAAGAGTTTGGGAAAATAAATTTTTTTTATAACTTTTAGGTTGATAATTATTTCAAAGGATTCAAAATCCCATTTTTTGGTTTTAAGTGATGGAATTTTGAGGTTATTTGAATATTTTACTAAAGTTTAGGAAAAAAATTGTATTTATGTTTTAATAACTCATTGGGTTATTAAATAATTTTATGTTATGTTATTTATAGTCTATTGGATAGTTAGGTATAGATAATATTGATTCTAGAAATGTGATCTATTGATAAGATGATGTTTTCAAATATACTTTTGGTGAAGATAAGGATTACCTTTCATTTTAGTATCTAAATATATTTTATAAAATTTGTCTGAAGGTCACTAAATTATAATATTATATGTATATTTATCATTGAAACTAATGATATTGTGTATTGATATATATGTAATCCTTATGATTAATATGTTATATAATATGAAATATTATTTGGGAATAATACAACTAAATTAATTGGGATGTATGTTGAAAGGTATATGTTTAAAATTGTGAATAAGACATTTTTCAATGGTGTGGTTATTGGGATATTTTTTGACTTATGGTTTTTTATTTATGATATGATCTATGTTGAACCTTGGGTTTTGTTTGGGATTTTTGTAATAAAAGGTATCATTTCTTCTAATAAAGATCTATAAATTTTATGTCAACTAGATAGGTTTTGTGTAATGTCTAAAAAATATGTAATCCTTATGTGGATTATTTGATCTGGTATTGGATTATTTCAGTGCTCAAGGATTGAATAATTAATCTTTAATACTCATCATATGGAGAAAAGATGAGATTGTTGTGTAAACTGTTTAAAGATGGAATTATACATTTCATGTAAGTATATTTAATTATATTCTTAGTTAATATGTTAAATTAATTCCTCAAATATAAGAAAATTATATCAAAAAATGTTATCCTACTATGATCATTTCCCATTAAATGGTGGAATATTTTACATCTTATTGATTTATAGGGTTTTTCTAATTAAGTATCTCACGATCATTAAATTTACTATGATTAATGTTCAATGCCACTGTCCATTATTATTTTTATTTTTTCCATGCTATCTATATTTTTACTTCCCACAAATATTATACTAGTAGGAAAAATTTTAATTCATTATTCTATATGACCTTCATATTTCTCATTCCCTATTTTCTAGAGAAAGTATGGTTAACCCTTTTTATGATGTTGGATTTTAACAAAGGAATTTTCAAATATCAAACCCTTTATTACCAATGACAAGTTAAAATTTCAAGTAAAAAATTTATTAAATAGGTTTATAAAGTAATACCCTAATATTTTAAAATATTATTATGTTTTATATCATATACAATACACAACACCTATTTTAAATGAAAGAAAAAATATTATTATTTTGTGATCGTTATAACATTGATGACTGAATTGGTGTATAGAAATACGATCAACTAAATTATGAAATATATATACACACACACACACATATATATATATATATATTAACTAATCAATATAAACATATTGATTATTTATTAGGAAATAGGCATTCAATTTCATGTAAAGTCATTTTTTTATTTAAAAATACAATTTCTTCCCAAAGGTTTTATTGATTTTTGGAAGAAAATATATAATTAATATTTTCCACTTGTGGAAAATTTATTTAAAAAAATTGAAGTAATTTTTGAAATGAAAATTACATAATAATCTAAGTTTCTAATTTTTAAAATTTTCTTAAATGAATAATGAATAGTTAAAAATACTATTTTTTATTATAATTTTTATCTTTGAATCAAAGAATTTACAAAGTTACTTTTTTTAAAAAAGGTTTAAAATTAAAATTATATATATTAAATTATTAATAATTGATTTATTTTATTGGAATAAATTTTATGGTATAATTTGTTATAAAAATTTTTACTTTTAAAATACATTTTTCTAAAAAATTGTTTTTCATTATGTTTTGTGATTTTATTTTTACAATAATTTCTGTCACTTATATAAATTTAACATTCTTAATTAGATTCCATTTTTGGAACTAGGAAGTCTAAATTTTTTAAATATGTCTCTTTTATTTTTGTTCATTATTAATAGTAAACATGGAAAATATTTTTCACTTCATTAAGGGTAAGATGGGGAAAATAGGGTTCAAACAATTATATAAGGTCTCCAAATAAATTAAAATGTTTCCTTTATCCTATTTTATTGGTGGAGTTCATCTATAGACATATATGTATCAATGGTATGGCCACTTGGTGTCTTTATTTATATTTACCTTAATATTAATTTAAGAAAGAAATAAAACCAAAATTTCATAATCATGTTTTTAATATCTCTAATATAAAATAAATGTTTTTTCATATATAAGTAGTAATAAAATTTGTATGAATAACTGAGTAATAAGGATATTTCAATTAATATGACAAATTATGGATATTTGAAGGGATTGTATTCAAATTCCTCTTTGGATTGTTCTCTTTAATGCCAACTTAAATCAATAGTTCAAAATAGACATTAATGATATTATTAGAAAGAAATATTTTATTAAAATATATAATATTTAAAAAAATCCTACGTAACATGAATATGATTTGGTAAAAAAATTCATCTATTTTCCATTTATGATTATTTTCACCTTATATGTAAAATTATAACCAATTAATATTAAAATACTTGTTACCGTGATTAAGGTTAAAACTTGTTAACCAAGGGGTTAATAAATAAGACAAAGTTTATAACTCAACAAAAACATATAAAATTTTTATTTTTTGATGTATTTTATGCTAATTATTTCATTATATTTTAATATTTTTACATATGGAAGAATTTTTATTGATAATGACTTTACAATATTTTAATATATTATGAAATTCCTAGTGTTCCCCTCCCGAACTTATAAAAAGAACCCCAACATTTTCTACTGATCCCAATTTTATCCTTCTATATCAATATATCCCTACCAATATCTCTTATAAACATCCATATCCATGAATTATAGGTGATTTTATTCGTAAAATTCCATTCAAAGGACCCTTATGAAGAGATCTAAAGGATGCCCAATAATGAATATGTAATCATATTAACAAACCTCTTTAAATTTGTTTGTTCTTCTAATTCCCCCAAGTCTAAAATATTATTAAGAGAATGATAACTTAATTAACTTAAATATTCAAAAATGTTATTATTTTTTATGAAACCCCCATTATTACCCCTCTTTTACATCAAATGGGAAGTAAAGGTATCGCACATGACTATATACAACTTACCATATCCACATAGAGATAGAATTCATTTTTTGTCACCATATTTCATGGATTGATATTAAGGTGAGTTTGTTGATTATAACATGATATTTATAAAAGAATTGTTATTATATAATTATAATATCATTTATACCTACTTACCATCAAATCTGTTGGAAATCTACAACATTACTTATGTGTACATGTGGACTACTACCTCTACGAAGCGACATGATTCATTTTCTAATTTTTTTTATAGATTTCAATAAGTATATATTTAATGAATATATGTAAAATATATGATATAATATTGATTATATAATGGTGCGTTATTATTTACCTCTCTTTCATTCCATACATTGAAAAGTGGAATCTATTTTGATGCATACAAAAATAATATATATGATATTAATATCATGGTTAAAATTATGTGGATTATGAAGTCATAATCAAAGTATAACTACTAAGACCTCCAAATATTATAAATTCATGAAAAATCAGTAATGAACTGTAATTATAATTTTAATAATGCATTATTGATAACAGGGTTATATGATTTTATAATAGAATCATATAAGATTTTATATATTTTATTATTGTTTTGGAATACCTGTATAATACATCTATATTTATTAGACATGAGTTTTGAATGAGTATGTAGAATTTCGAGACTTGAGGTAAGGGATTTATGGTTAATTTTTTTCTTATTTCATACGCATTATATATTTACAAATAGTTTTAATTATGTGTTGTATATAATTCCTATGAATATGTTTTATAATTATTCTCAGGAAAATTGTAAGGATATAAATGTTTAGCTAATAAACCATCATTTATATGATTTTGATTTTGATATTACTAATTTACTTAGTGTTTTATGTCAGAATCACATTCTTTACTATGATTATTTATGATTATATTGTGAGGTTGAATTATTATGTTCTTCCTAAAAAGAAGTCATGAATTTTATTATCATGTGGATATTTTTAGAGAATAAATGTTTTATATTTATTTTTTCTCTTTAATTAATCATTTAAACAAAATAATATTTTTAAGGAAATCAGATTTTTTTCTCTATCATTGATAAAAAAATATTTTACATTTTATGTATATTTTTGATAAATATGTTTTCAATAACAGTGTTAATATTTTACAATTATTTTTTAAAGTACCATTCAACCATGTTTTATTTTTCCAAAAAATGTATTAAATTAATCTTCTATAAAATTTTGTAACGAAATACTTTTAATTTTTTTTAAATGTTAATGGAATATTTGTTTTAACATAGAAAACATGATTTAAATTTACCACTAGCATTACCTCTTAATTTTTTGGAGCTTACATTACAATTTTCTAAGGAAACAATTTGGGAAAAAAACTTTTCTTCAAAACATGGATTTGAACATAAAATTAGAGACCCTATTTAAGTGTATTGTCATAATACTATGGTAGTGGTGGTTTCCAAGGATCTCTGGACACACTATAAGAGAAATAATACAGTTTAGAAGTTTCATCTCTAAAGTTATTTCACTCAGAGAGGCTAATTCATAATTAAAAAAGTATCTGTAGTGGACATCATGGTAGACCCCTTGATTAAATCCATATCCTAGAAGAACCGTGATAATCAGTTGATAACTAGTGGGTTGAGAATTGTTAGCAGTTGGATCCAGTAAATGTTGGAGTGTTGTGAGTTGGAACCCTTTATCCAACTCCATTAAATACATTTATCTCCATTACAAGTACTAATTTTGATATGGAAATGTGTTTATTATTCTTTCTATAATAGTGTAGATACATATTTTTCTACATTTTACAAGGTAATATAGATAGACTACATGTTATATTAAAAGTTTATATCATTTCCCAAAAATATTGAAAACCTATAGATACTATGATAATAATCATAAATATATTTTTTATGGTCGAAATACATCATATTGATGTGTCATAGATGATGTATAATTATTAAGTGTTGGAGGATCATAAGTATTGATACATATTTTCAAAAAGTTAACACTTGGTGATCTTTGGTAGATTATATCATGAGGAATGACCAACTAATATGAACATGTCATGTTTAACGAGACATTGTAAATTATTATCTAAAAACATGTGTATCAGTTTCCCAATTGAGATTGCTATCAATATGTAAAATTAGGTAGCATACTTTTATATAAGAAAAAAATTTCACATTGAAGTTATGGTGATGTATCTTTTTTTGGGTGCGTTATAGGTGGAATGACAATTTTTGAATGATCAAGATAGAATATTTGAATTTTGTATTGAGGATGAGAAATCTCATCCGGCCGGGTTGAACTAGATAGTAGTAACTTCATTAAATAAATGAATATGGTATAATACGATATGTTGATACAATAAGGCATTGAAAAATATAAACCATTAAAATAATGATGGAACAAGTGTTCGTCCTACATTATGAGATATCATGAGATAAAGAGATTATATTAATCTAAAAATGTTTATAAGAGGTAGGCATAGCAATGAATCTAATTATCTCTTTAGGTGACATCATTAGTTTCTAGACTCTCCTATTTCTATGTGGCTGGGAATTACATCAATCAAAACATGGACTTATAGGTTTTTAAACTATGTTTATCCACACGTTTAATCTATTCAGATGAATCCGAATTTTTAATGAACTGAACCAAACATGTGAGGGTTGGTGAATGGCTATGTATGATCAATCACAATTAAATATAATTCAATTATATTTTTTATGTTTAGAATAATGACAATTTAATAAATTTCTTAGGGTAATCAATATTTGTTTGATCATAAAATTGAATATGATAAAATTTAATTTTTCAAACTAACACAACAAATTCAAGGATTGTTAAATCCTTTTAGGAGATTATGGTCCAAGTTAATTTTTATTTTGTTTTCAAAAATAAAATTTTAATGTGATACAAGTTAGTAATAAAATATTCATGAAATTCATGAAATTTTTAATTAATTAATATTAGTGAACAAGGGTATAAAATGAAGGTTATTACTTTCTAGAAAATAAAGTGACATTTTACAAATTATAAAATAGGAATAATAGTTAATTTAAGAATCTTGAATTGTCAAATCCACTATTTGGATATATTCCGATAGATAATCCATCATATACTTTCTTCTCAAGCTCTTAGAGTGAGATTTTGAAGAATGAACAAGGTCAAATCGACACCGCTTTCTCAATCTAGTCTGCACTCTTCATGAAATCAAATGGGTTATCATAATCCTATTTTATTTTCCATGATATAACCATGTAATTATATATTGAACATCCAGGATGTGTGGTTCATGTGTGGATGATCTAAAGGATACCTAGATTGTCACATCTAACCTAGGACACACCGATGATGAGTGAATGAAACTAGTGATTTCTAACAAACAAGGTACCATTTACACTTTGGTTTGATTTTATATTTTATGATTAAATTGAATTTCATATGATACATTAGGAAATTAGAACAATTATTTTTTGCGATTTAATTTTTGTAACATGAATCAGTATCCCATAATTAAAATTTCATATTTTCATGATACCACTACCCCGGGTTCCTTCAGTGTGTCTATATAATTGTGTTTTAGGTATTCTTATAAGGTTGTGAGTGGGTATTATTATGTTAAAAATATAATTATAATTTTTCGGATGAGTATTAAAATAGTTATACTATTATTATCATTCTTGTATTCGACATAATTGTTGTTAATTAATGTTTAAATTGATATATTTTTTTATGCCAATGTTGTGAAACACTCATCTGCATATTCTTAAACCTATGTTATTATCTCATGGAGTTTTTTGTTGACTAATGTTTCCAAAATATTTTGAATTATATATAATGTTTTGAATCATGATTTATGATATGTGCTGCTTATTATTTTCTTATATATCATGATTATACCCATATACTCTTTTTATTCACATCTATTCTCTTTTAATGTTATCATTTATGTTTACCCTTATTGATTATGTGAGCCCATATATTTATTATATTTCCATTTCCTTAGGTTATGATGATGTTTATAATATATAAAACGTATAGTGGGGAGTTTTTTGTAGTTCTATAATGTATAAATTCTCACAAGGTTTTTAAAATAAGTTGTTTTTATCTAGTTTGCAATGAAATAAAACCATTGACTATTCAGATTGTGTGATATTACTAGGAGAAGTAATGTTTAAATTTCATAAATGATGAAATTTAAAGATATTATTTTCCTGTGTTTCTTTAGATTCTATCATAGTAGGGTTATATATTTTTAGGATTAGTTTAGTTATTTTTTATAATAATGATTTGAGAATATATGTTAAAACCCAATTGATATATCTAAGTTATAGTTATAAGTATAAGATAACATTATTAAATTTTATTAAATTACTGATTATGTGGTTTACATGAAATAAAATCTGTTTTTGGATACAACAAGTTGATGTAGGTTCAAACATATATGTACCTAGGGGTTTAACCCTGAAAAGGGTGTATTGGGTGTTAATTGAATCATCTCCAAATGCGAGATAATGAGGCCTAACTTTGCATATATTCTCACACCCCTAAGGGATATTATTTTCTCCATCACATGCTATTTAGAAACAATTAGTATGGTTGTACATCATAATTACATTAATGTATTATGTTAATAAGTACAAGAGAACCTAACTTAAAGAAAATAAGATTGAATTCAAAGTATCAAATGAAAAAAATAATGGTTTCATTAGATAATACATATTAAGAATACGTTTCGTATTAATATAATCATTCACACTGATTCTATTGGTTATTACCCAAATGATTTTGGATTTAGTATTTGGTAAAAACAAGATCCTGAAAATGAAGATGAGAAATGTATGTATCTGGAAACCTTAATGTTTTATAGATGATAAGATATCCATATTAGTTGGTTGAGAATCAAAGTATATTATATTTATGAGGGAATATGTGTGTTTACTTATCTTACCTATGTTAATGTGGTTGATATAAAAATAGATATTAAATATCAACACTCTTAGATATTATTGTTGATTAGTGATATTTATAGATGATATAATGGTATATTATAAAATTTATGTTGATTATGTAAAATAAATGGGGATTTTTTAGGAGTAGTTTTTCATTAAATGTTAAAAATCATATATTAGCTAATACAAAAAAATATGAAAAAATATTTTATTAAAAGGTATTATTTTTGGGGATAACTATTGAAGAAAACTTGATTATGGAATGGATAACTCTTAGGTTTAATATAACCATGATGTTGTGTTAATAATGGGATGATTGATTTTGATAAATTATGCTAGATGATATGTGTGAGCTTGGGTTTGATTATTGATTCATGATATTTTTTGATAAGTTCATATCATGTTTAGGATTTTTGTATATATTAGTGGATGTGTGATTCTATACCATTTGATGGTTAAGTATAGTGATAATTTATGGAATGAAATATGTTATTTGTGGACTATTTTCATTGTGATTAAAATGAATTTGGGAAAAGTATATTATAGAGACTATGTTATTGGGGTTTATACATACTTGGGAATATGATTATATTAAAGGGTAATATTTTTTGAAGAAATATAATTGAATTTATGTAGTCTATATGAGTATGGTAGATTTTATATTTGAGGTTATATCCCCAATGATTAACATATTAATAATTTCATCACCATATTTTATCAATGTGAAAAAAATTAAAATTTCAAGGATTCAACTTTTTAATTGTTGGAGAATGTGAAAACCCTCAATATAATTTTTCCTTAAATAAATAAGATGATAGATTTCATTCTCCACACAAAACACCAAAATAGGACAAACCCATGATATGTTTAGACCACCGAAACATTGCCATTGAATCATAAGGTGTGAATAGGAGTAACTATATTCTAAAATATATGTATAAGGAATATAAATTCCACTTTTAACCTTAATTAAATTACATTTATATAGCTAAAAAAGAAATTATAATATCATTTTACGCTTTAAAATTTATTTTTCTTAAAATTAAATTTTTATGCGATAATCATTAATATATCTAGGAAATTTTGATTAATTTTAGATAAACTTAATAAATTTTAACAACAAATTTGACTATTAAATAATAAAAAAATAACTATAGTTATTCTTCTAAAATTTTTTTCCCTATAAAAATTATTTTCATTTTATTTTATGATTTTATTGTAAAATTAAAAGTAGAAATTTTAGGTTTTAAATTTTGAAGAAATAAAAATTATTTTTGTGTTCATCCAAATTACCTTATCTTAGGATAAATTTATAGAATTATTCTTAAGTGATTGATTTTAGGGTGATTAATATAATATTATGTTTTTAAAAATATTGATCCTTTTTTGGAATTATTATTATATTAGTATGATATGGAAATTTGTGCTGTAATTTTATAAAAAATATTTTTTTATAGTTAATTTATAATATTTACTAAAATTTATATTTTCATTTAGAAAACTGTAATTGACATTTGGGAAAATAAGTTATATTTTATTAAAATTATTTTAAAATGTTTTATAATCCTTAATAATTTTTATCACTTTAAAAACCCAAATAAAAGAAAGAAGATTGAATTTTTTTAACAATTAAGACCAAATTATATAATAAGGAATATTATATTTATGGTAATAAATGGTAAATTACATAATTAGAAACTAGTTACAATGATAAGAACTAAAATAAAACAAATGAGTAACCAAAGTGGTAAGGTTCCTAACATGTTAAAAAATATTTTTAATTTAGTGGTTGAGGTTCTTTTATACATTATATATTTCTTCATATATTATTTCCTAATTTTTTAGCCACTATACATGAGAGTGACTTCCCATTATTGAAACATTTTGGGTATTTATAAAATTTCTATCCCTTTTAACTTTAAATAGGGGGAAGTGCTCTCCACACATGCCTTCATAACAAAAACCTCATCATTTGACCCAATCTATTCCCATATTTAAAAACACTTAACATCCCAGTCATGTATATTATGACAAACTAGATGTATTTTCCTTACGTAACATAAAAAAATCCATGTAAGAATTATATAAGTCAAGTGCATTTGTAAACATGGATGCATATACAACTGGTTTATAAGTGATCTGTATCATCTCCTAGCAAGTTATTCATAACCAGAACCCTTTATATACATGTAATATATAATACCATTCTTCATAACATGTTGTTAATTTAACATATGAAATGGTGATCTCATATTCTTAATAAGGGTAATTAAGGGAGATATCAATATAACATGAGAATTAAAGAATGAGAATGTGATAATAACATATAAAAACCATACTATGCAAATCATAGATCATAAAAATGAGTCATATAATAAATAATATAAGCTAAAAAGACATTAATCATAATATAATCAAAAAACGTGATCCATGAGATAATAAAATTGGCATTATTCATAGATTTTTGGAATACACGTATGGATAGGAAATCAGTTCCTTAGTAATTAAGAATAATTTCCAAAACTATCATAGTGGGATGGTTTTTGCTGCCCAATTCATCGTAGTAGTATATTTTTACTCCCATGACCATCATAGTGTAAATATTAACTTACTGATCTTGGCTCACTCCCTATTCAAGTCATGCTTATCTCCTGAGATATGAATCTTTAACCAATTACCTGGAGGTAGATATAGGTCCAAACAAACCGTGGTTATAACATAACCACCACCATTGTTAAGAATGTAACCACCATAATTGGTTATAATTTAATCACCTTGACTTAATTAATACCAAACAAAAGTGTGCCACAATATCATACAACATTCATCAAGTCAAAACCCATTAAAAGAAATGGGTTTCAAAATCATTTATTTATACTATAACTCATGGGAATGTAATGGGTTTCATAAATATCATGTCATCATCATGGTAAAACTTTTATATAAATAATAATAAATGTATCCTTGGTACAAATATATATTAAATAATTAGTAACATCTATGTATTTTATCTTAGATGGAAAATTATTTGTAAAGATCGCACAAAACATTTCAAAATGAATATATCCTTTTCACATTTAATTTAACATTTTCAAAAATAATGTTAAAAAAATTAAAATATTTTTATTTGAAAATAGTAATTGAAAATTATAAATTAAGGTTTAGAAATTTTAGGGGACATGATGGTGGAAAATACCCCTCATGTTGCACATGAAAAACCAATGATTCCTGTGACATTTTTTTGTAAAATTTTAAAAAGTACCTCATTCGGAAAGCAACAAAGAAATTATTTTTTTTACCATTATCTAAAAATATGAACACCCAAATTTTTTTTAATAAATAAATTTATATTAAAGAAAAACATTCTTTAAATTATTTTAGAAAAAATTTATATGGAAGAAAAAACAATTTTGACTAAAGAGAATTATAAAGTTTGTTTTACATAAAAATGTTATTTTTAATATTCATTATCGAAAGAGAGGATAAAGAGATGTAAAAAATTATTTTCTAGAAATAATAGTAATAGAAGAAAATACATGAGTTTCTTTAGGGATATATTATAAAATCATTAATTTTAACCCAATCATAAACAAACCAAATAAACAATGAGACTGTAATATATAACATTTTTCATTTCAGTAATGTTTGGATCATAATAACCATTAAAAAAAGAAAGTTATTTGGATATATATATATACATAATTTTCATTATGGTAATCGTAAAATAAATTCATGGTAATAATATACAACCCACAATATAATGTTTTTTTGAATATATCATGTGTCCCAGAAGAATAAAAGTGAGATAAAAATACATTTTACTTAAGTCTTGATATCCTAAATAAAAAATGTTTATTATAATAATATTAAAATAAAATTTTAATATATATCATACAATATATGATTTAGTTATGGCCTTTTAGAGCCTATTTATTAACAATTCCATTTTAAAATAACACTTCAGGTAAAAACTGCTTCATTTTTTGTGTAAATTTTGGGTTGGCACTTTTGATTTTTTGAATTTGATCATGGTTACCTAATATCCTGAATGCTAAAAATTATATAAATATAATATATATTTTTTATATTAATCCATTAAATATTAGTTATTGAAAATGAATTGAACTGTTCCCAAAGATGACATGTTATACGTATGCATGAACGATGTTTCCATTTTTTTGTTAGATGAAATGAAATAAAGGTAAATAATATATTAAATATATATAATTTTTTATATATATAGTTGAAATATTTTTTTATAAATATATTTATTATTTTCCATGCAAGGTATAAGTGAAAAATGAGTCACATCGCTTCGTGAGGCTGTAGTCTGTCGTACATACGAGCGACGTTATCATATTCCCAAGGAAGGGAAAGTAATAAGATATATAAGATCTTATAATTCCATAACTATACATATGTTTTGAATGTAATAAATATAATTTTAATACATAATTATATCAACTTCTGAGGATGGTGATGGGAGATTAATTACATCGGCTCGCGAAGTGGTAGTCTGCCATTGAAATGATCGATGCATTCATTTCCCATTTGATGAAATATGAGATAAATATAGGTTATTTAATTAAAATTAAAAAATATAACTATATTGGATATAATTATTTAATTATATCACTATAGGTAAACATTATTTTATGTTAGTGAAAGGTGAAATAAAATAAAAATTATTAGTTAGGAATTTTACCTCTTTTTCAAGCAACCTCCCGAGGAGAGAACCAAAATCATTTGTTGGAGTGTTTAATAATAAAACCAAGGAATCAATATTATGGTAAAGTAATTAAATACATTATTTGGGTATGTTTGTTCCAAACCATAGTGTTTTGAATATGTGAATAAGAGAGGATAGGGAGTTCAATTTTATAAGTTTGGGAGAGGACACACTTGGATGTTTTGAAAAGAAAAAGCTTCAAGCACATTTAAAACATAAAAAAACTTCATAATGGATCATTATCGAATCATAGATGATTTATCTCAAAAATAGGGACATAAAATGGTATATAGACACGTTTATAGGCCATTTCCCCATATATTATTAGTTTAAGGCTTAGTAAGCCCCTTTTAACCTTAACCGCTGTAATTAATTTTTTTATATTTTTACTATTAATTTTGACCAAAAATTTGGATTAGGTTATTAAATAATATTATTTATGATAATAAAAATTATGTAATAATATATTCCAATTTAAATTTAAATAATTTTAAAATTTATTTTAATGTTAAACCCACATTAAAGGTGAATAAGAGGGCCTATAGAGAGAAAATTTTCATAATTATTTATAGATATAATATCAAAATTAATTATGAAATTGATTAAAATGAAATAAATTATAATAATAAATATGTAATTTTAAAAATTTAAAATTTAACAACATCCTAAAATTAAAAAATATCTTGAAAATTGTTCAAATTAAATGGTATTTTTAAATAAAAATCATTCTTTTTTTAGTACTCATCAAAAAATTATTCATTTTAGAGAATTATGAAAAATTTACTCAAGGATAAATTTGATTTTTTTAAAAAAAATGAAGGTATATTTTTCAAATAAATTAAATAATATTTCTAAAAAATAATAATATTATTTATTCCCAAAAAAATACAAATCATTTTTTTGTGAAAATGGTATTTTTGAATAATATATTAATATTACTACAAATTATGTAATTATTTAAAAATATATTTTCTTTATCTAAATCCTTTATTCTTAATTTTAAAAATGTTGTTATTATTATTCATAACACCATTTTTAATGTCCATAGTATAATATTCATGTTTAAATAGTATTATATATAGTATTTAGTAGTTCATAAAAAGATAGTGTTTTGTGTAACATAAGATATTGATGAAATTAAATTAATTAAACAAAATATTTCCAAAACAATTTATTTGTTACATTCAAGAAAACATAATATGAAACATTCACTCAAAATTCATCTTGATTATACAAAAAAATGAGGATACTTTTTCATCATTATATCCTTAGGTTACCATGTAAAATCTTCCAATTAGTTGTTTCTATATAAAAAATTATTAGATGAGTTGTATTTTTCTTCAAAAATTTCTCTCCATGATCCAGAATCTCAGTGAGTTCATCCTAGTAAAAATGATCTTTCTCCATTTTTATGACCACCGAGTTCAACACATGTGACAGATTAGGTATATAATAATATTAGAAGATATAAATTAAACATATAGTGGGATAGAGAGTGGGTCGGCGGATGAACCGATCAATAATCTACCATCCCAATATGATCAATAATTTCATTGGGACTGATATACCTAGGGATTAGTTTTATCTTATTTTAAAACTTCATAACATTTATCCATGTAGAAATTAGTATAAAACCTTCTCACCAACATCAAATTCTAGACCAAACTGATCTTTATCATCATAACATTTCTATCATCTCTATAATGCTAATCGATAAGCTACTATCTCGATATGATCATGAATTTCAAAGAGACCGACATACATATGGATTAGTTTTCAATCATTTTCAAATCACATTTCTTTGTTTCATGGATAAGATTAAAGATAATATTCTGACCAATATAAAACTCAAGACCACACTAATGGGTTTTAATATATGTTTTATGTGGAATCATAGATTCATTTATGTGATATTGAATGGATCTAACATTCTCTCTCAATACTCAACTAGATCATGATGCAATAGCTTTATTTCTCAATCTTCATCCATATATGTTGGATTTATAGAGTTATTTCTATAGAGGGATTCATAAAGAGACATATTAATTCTTTAATGAAAGTTATATTTGTATGAAAACTCAAATAAATAAATTTTTATTCTAAAATATATTTTAAATCCATAAAAATGATCTCATTATATCCTATAAGGTTTTAACTTTTCTCTTATACTGACCACCTATCTAGGAATGATACATTGTATTCAAACTAAATTATGAATCAATGTATTTTTGAATACTTTCTAAATAACATGAAGCTAAACCTTGGATCCCAATATGATATAATATAATGTGGTAATCCATATATCCTTACTACTTAATTAATATCCTAGAATTTTAATTAAGATAAAAATATTATTTGATAGTGATGAAGTATGAAAACTTTGTAGAGTGTTTGACTATATTCTATATAACATTGTTACCCTTTATATGTTTTGGTGATTATGGTGAAAATATACATAGTGATTTTTCAAATTTTCAATATAGTATGGGTAATTCCTGTAACATTTTCTTAGACATTTTACATTCAGCTTTAACTTGCTGACATACTAAGAATCAAGATACATATTCTAAAAGATCTCTCTTTAGGTCATACAACCAAAAAAACTTGTTCATATCTCTATTCTTCTTCATATATCTATGATAAATATATAATAACGAACTGTGAGCTACCTCTAATAGATCCTTCTTTAAATATAGTACATATAGAACAAATACATGATTCTAAACCCTTATCATTCCATCATATCCAAGATTAATCATAGGAACATTTCTAAACTTATTTTACATTTCTATATCCTCCTTATCAACCTATTATACTTTTACAATGATAGATGGTTAGTCAATAATTTTAGAGAGATAATAATTCTCCCCTTTAATTATGTTTTCTATATCCATCATTTGAAAATCATTAAATATTGAATCTTTTGTGATCCTCATTATAGATATGCTATAATAAACTATTTGACTCCAACCATTATCCACCTTGTTCTCATTCGCATAGTTTTAATGTATTGATAAATTAAAATCATTATTAAGCTCTATCTATCTTCAATGGAGCATATTCAACTCCTACTATGTGAATATATACTTTAATTTTTTTATATGTATATATATCACAATTTTTTCTATAATGATAATGATTCAATTTTTTGAATGAAATAATTACGACAACACACTCCAAATCATTAGTTAGGAAATTTTTCTCATGAACCTCAAATTTTAATGATGAAAAATATATCACCATATTATTCTACATAATAACATTTAACAATCCCTTTTTAATGAATCATTATATATAACATACCCTTCTCCACTGCAGGGTAATGTACAAACATGTGTCCTGATTAGTATTATTTTCAGTTCATTGAAATTGTTCTCACATTCATTAGTCCTATGAAACAAGGATCCATTCTAATTTAACATTGTGAGTAGATTATATATTTTTAAGAAATAATCCACAAACTATCAATAATATCTAATAAAACTAAGAAAAAATTGGATCAAAGTTAGCTTGGTCGGTATTGGCCAATGTTAAATACCCACATTTGTTGTTGGACAATCTATATATCCTTTACTGATATTAGATATCCCAAAATTAATCCTTTTATAGCCAAAATTATTACTTTGTAAATTTTTACATACATTTTCTGCTTCCATTGTTCCTTTTGTAAAATAATAAAAATGTCTTTAGGATCATCAATTCTCCTAGAATATATAATAATATCATCAGAAAAGGCTACCTAAAACTGATCAAGGTAATCTTTAAAGAACCTATGCATTAAATCCATGAAGATAACAAGGTAATTAGTCAGACCAAATGACATTAGTATATATTCATTGTCTTCATACCATGTACGAAATGTTGTATTTGGTATATCCTTCTTCTTAACATTTAATTTATGATATCCCAGTTGTAAGAAAATAAAAAAGTGAATTGAGATCCAAATAGAGTGTAAGAAAGAAATATGGGGTAAAGGATAACTTTTTTTGATTATGATCTTGTTCAGTTATTAAAAATCAAGATAGTATCGAATTGATCCATGTTACTTCAGAAAAAAATGGATAGGTTCACCCCAAGGTGACCAACTAGGCTGAATGAAAATATTATCAATATTCTCCTAGAGTTTGTTATTAAATTCCTATAACTCAATTAATTACATTTTATATGAAGTCATTGAAATAGTTTTAACACTAGGTATGAGATTTTTTGTGAACGCAACATTATGTTTCAGTGGAATACAAGGAAACTCTTCTAGAAGGACATCAAAAAAATCTTGTACAATAGGCATATCATTGATTTTGAGTTTCATCCCACGAAAGTAGGATAAATTGTTTTTATAGAAATCATGACGAATACAATGGATGTGATTCCCATAAATGTTCATATTATTTTACCACTGTGATAGATGATAATAGGTTGGTTCCGAATATCAAACGTGACTTCCCAAACCATGAAATTGACGTGGGATTAATATATAGAAATTCAATCCATGCCTAATATAATATCAAATTCAAACATAGGGATGATAAATATATTTGTTGGAAACACATTACCAAAATAAAAATTATTGACGAGAATTATATACTATAGATTAAATGAATAGGCCATTAGGAGTTTTCACTACTAATTCAACATCAAATCATTTGGGCTAGAAATTAGTGTTCCTATTTTTTTCATTAATTAGGGGAATTTAAAAAACAAGCACAAATAAGATACTTTATATTTTTAACTTACGTCTCACAACCTTAACTTCATCTATTTATATTAAATCCCTTTTTAAACCAAAATGGTTTGCATAACCATTAATAATCATTGTTAAAAGTGATTAATCATGAAATATAATTCATGGTACATATAAATCTTATTTTAAATCTTCGAAAAATTTGGAATGACCTAAGAAATCCATGGTCATTATTCAAATCCTTCATGATGGTTCATAATGTTTTTGTTAATTTGAAGAGCTTATCCACTGAGAGTGTCAAACCAGATGGGAATAAAGGATAATTATTCTAAAGGAAGGGATTATATATTCCATATCATGTTACATATTTAGAGTAATTATGCCTAGGTAAAACTATTTTAGATCCACATCCACTTGTATTATCTGTATAGAGACAAAATTTCTTAGAAACCACTATCTCTATCATTCACCAAAAGTCCAGGATATTTTTTTATACTTAGACTTATACTATTATTTATCACTAAATATTAATCATCATAATTTCCAAATGGAAAATAATTCTTACTATGATATCAACTGTAATGTTCCAAACTTGTCATACATATATATTACATCTTAGTAGATGAATATTCATTACATAACATAACGAACCATAGCTGAATTGTATATGTATAGTGACTATATAAACATAGATATATAAAACACTTGTCTATCAGTGAGCTATATTATCACCCACTACATTCTTCATAACTATCACCCTTGATAGACATGTCATGCATAATACCTTACTTCATAACATGAGGAAAAGGAAACCTAAGAAATGTTGAGAAAAGAATAAATAAAGGATGATATCATAATTAACATGAATAACTATGAGGAGGGTCATACCTAAACTCCAAATCAAGTGAGAGTAGACCTTATTACCAAACAACCTATGTTATGTGAACATCATTCCAATATACTCAACCATGGGGGTGCAACACATCATGGCCAACGACCCTACTTGAGGTCCCTTTACTCATTATGTAATAGAATTTAATTTATTTGATCTTCAAGCCCTTAGCCCGATGTTCTGTAAAGAGCCAACAAACATCACTGAAGGCATAGTGGATCATTTTTATCAAAATGATTTTACATTTATAACCCATCCATTTTTTTATCCAAACCAGTAATACTGGTCAATTATAAAGAATAAATAAATCCAAGAACATAATTATTCCATTTTTTATATAATTATAAATAAGATATGGCCATGTCTATAAGCATGCATCATCATAATTAATGAATACTTGTAGAGGTCCACACCAATTAACCATTTCAATTTAATTAATAACAAAGGTAAGGTATTAAATCATTCTATACATTTTTAATTACTAAATCAAT
Organism: Viscum album; assembly: GCA_963277665.1. Lineage (NCBI taxonomy): Eukaryota > Viridiplantae > Streptophyta > Magnoliopsida > Santalales > Viscaceae > Viscum > Viscum album. Next base: position 1,510,466,089 of record OY728161.1, read on the forward strand.
TCTTAATTAAAATTCAGTGAATGTTACATGACAATGTATTACCACTCACATTATATGTTATTTAAATTATACATTTTAAACATAACAAAAACCAACACCCATTAGAAGTTGGGTTGAGAATAAGGGAATAATTGGTTGGATAAGTCTACCTGATCTATATCTCAAGTAATCCATTTAATTAATCCATTATCATGTAATAATATAGTACTCCTCAACATGTTGTTTTATTAGATGAAAATTTAATAATTAATATAGTATTTGTAGAATATACCCTAATGGGGTGATCCATATTTTGATGAGAAACATCTTATGATTTTATTTAACTAAAAATTTATTTCATTCAAGGAATTTGGCTCTACATGAAAATTTCACATTTTTTAGAGGTGTTACCTAGAAATACCAGAACATGACATGACAGTGTAAATTATGAAATGAAGAATCTTTGAGGAAAAATATATAGACTACCTAGATTATAACAAGGAAGAACAATTCATCAAATATAAAGATTCTATTTAAGCTATTTTTTATAGAAACTGAAGACACATTCAAATTCATTGAAAATATGATGAATTTGAATTCATGAAGATAGAACCAAATAAATAAAAGAAAACTGAGAAAGTGGGAAGGAGGATTCAATATATCATTGATATTATTCTATTATTATGAATGGAACTCAAAATGGAGGCCTGATGTAGGTGATTTATCTAAGGATGGAGAAGAGTAGGAGGAGCTTAAAGGAGGGAATACTATGCATAGATGAGAGTTAAAGAGATTAGGGAGGAAGTATAAAATAAGGTAGGGGAAATAGGAATTTCAATGCATTTTTAACGAGGCACATAGGTTGGAAGAATGGAAGGCAAAACCATTCATAAACAATTCATAGTCTACTTCCTATGCATAGGGCTCTCATGGTTCATATTTATGGTCTAAGAAACAATTCTCTAACACTGAATTTATCCTATATTAAAAGGATTGAAATAGCCACACGGCCATGCATCCAAATTCGCATGGTTAGAACAAACCAAACATTATCCCCAAACTCTCTAGATAATCCACACATTTTCTCATAGTGGTCCGCATAGTTTTTAAAAAACCATGTTCCCTTTCCAGCCTCTTCGATATTTTAGTATTTATGGTCATCCAAAAACAAAATTCAATAAAATCCAAAATATGCATCTCAGGACATATAACAAGTCTAAATAAAACACATTTGAGTGTTCCAACTCCCATAATTTTGTTATGAGGATTAGTTTAGAGAGAAAAATGTCCACCAAATAGAAAAATTTAACCATTAGAATTACACACTGTTTCAAAACACATGTTATTACAATCTCTCAACCATAAAAATTCCCATCCATGATAATACTTCGAGAAAAAAATGTAAATATCACCTGATGTACTCAGGTTGTGATGTTCTAGGCACATTTTCACATTGCATTTCTAATTCCCTGATGCACCACTAAACATAACATTAATCATACAATACATAAGTCATTAAAACGTGATACAACAGTCACGATAAGAATTAAAACATTGAGATGATTCATTATCAGTTTTTTTAAACTAGATATATGATCAAATTATACTCTTTTTATTCATTTGGACAATGTCTATCCCCACCATAGCTTCTATCTTTAAAAGGACAATTCTGAGTCATGGTATCTGCACCATCAAAATTGTACAATGGAAAATAATTTTAGCATTATTATAATGATTCCAATATGATTATCAAACTAATAAAATATAATGTTCAATCCATCATTTTAGGAAAATTCTTTGCTGACTCATACTGCAATCTCCTCGTTCCGACGACATTCCATGATGCGGGTCCTGACTTACGTCAATTAGTGAAACAACATGAAGAATGTCATTCCACTTCTAGCTGAATATTATAAATACTATCATCATATACATCTGAAGTATCAAAACCAAACAAATGAATCCTTATCCTAAGGCACATTTTATTGAACTTGATTACATCCACCGAATTCCGTAACTAAATTCTGATGATGGTGCATAGGAAAAACTCTGATTTTTTTTTGTTTCACAACCCAAACATAGGATTATACATGATCAAGAAAACTAGGATACTAAACCTAAAAATACCCATCCCAGAATAAAATAAGTTAGGGGTAACCCCCAAGTCATCAACAAGTGTCTAAGGAGCATATCAATGGTAGCCTATACTCTAGTGTTTACAAGTGAGGTGTCAGTAAATCGATGAAATTTACACTTATCAGAACCCTAACTGAGCCCATTAAAAAAATTTAATGTATTATGTATTGTTCATGATAATTTATGAGGTGTTCCTACTAGGGAACCCAAGTATTACCCTAGAATAAAAATTCCTCCTAAATATACCACTTCAAAGAATATTAAGTCCCACAATGTCTATTAATTATGACTAACATCATTTAACCTCTTTTATTATTTAGCTGAGTATATAACTAACCTTATCTCAGTGTACCCAGATAATGTCAGGATATGGGATATGATCACCAAAAATATAAGAGTATACTAATAAGGTAAAAATAAATACAAGGTAGACAAGAGACACTTCTAGCTTGTCTAATGTGAATTTCTTAGTTTGGATTCCAATCAACCAAACCCAAATACCTGAAAAGAGAGTATGCTAAAAACTACTGCATGTATTTTTTTTAAAAGTGTTCAGCTACACTTTTTGACACATCTTCATTACTAGAATGGGATTCCATTACTATTTTAGGCATCCAATGATCAATCGGTCATAACCTGCAAAGTCCAAAATGTCTATTAGCATTTTCCATGGTTGTGTAAACACCTAACCATATCATCACCCTAATTCCTCAAAAGAAATGAAATATCAAAATGATTACCAACTTTCATGGTATTCACAGTAGTAAAAATAATATTCATATGGTCCTCCTCAATTGAATTCCTTCTACATGGAAGTATATAATAAACCTTCCAAATACTACAGTCCCCACCAATGGATTGTCCTTATCATCACATTATTGAGAATAGGAACTGGTCCCCGGATGCACGTGACTCAAACCACTAACAATAGTTTATTGATGTGTCCAACATTATTTTAGGTAGCGCAAATACAAGAAGAGAGTGAAAAAATCTGCATAAAATTGTGCTAAATCAGTTCACCTTTAACCCTTCCCATGACACTCCTCTAGAGTTATGTCCATGCAAGCCATGCTATTAATTCTAAAATAATAACCAACTATATCGGTGGTGTTAAAAGACCCAATCATTTTACAACATATTTTTATGTATTAGGGCATGGAATATTTCTTTTAATTCCTAGGTCAATATACCTTTAAGATGACTAGTAGGTAAAGAATAATTTCTCAAGGATTTTAAAAATTACCACTAATATCATACAGTTCACTATACCATTTTAGCTACCTGATGAAAAAACATATATCATGGCATACTACACAATGACTTCGTCACACATGAAACCATAATTGATAGTATCTACAGGCCTATCAACCATATTCATTAAAGTATCATATGGACTATAAAAAAGAACTATCACCATTTCATACTATCCCATACGACTGTAAAATAGGATGATAACCTCTCAAGTCATCCATCCATGAAGAAGAAGAGTAGGGGTCACACACCCCACTAGGTGGCTGACCACGTCATAGGCATGTATAACCTACTAGAACAGATCAATTATTGGAACTCACATCTGTAAAAAGGGTTAACTTATCTAACATCCTCACATCCATCCTATGTTTTATTTCGGCAACTAAAAGTCCTACTGGGGATAAAAACACCGAAAATACATGAAACATATGAAAATGTTAAAAAAAGTATCAATATTTTGGTTTTGAGGTCACTAACTACCACAAGATAACCCCTTAAAAAAGTAGAAAGTGTCAGCCCTATCGCTATTTCTTTTCGATAAATTCACTTGGATATCTCGCCAATAATTTAGGATCAACATATCATAATAAATGAAAATTGGGACCTATATGTGAAACGCATATTCCCATCCCATGAATATGTTGAAGAAAAGGAAAAGTTAACCTTACCCTATTTTCAAGCTTTAAGAACCTCTATTAGTTTCATTTAATTTATTACATTAATTGAAATTTAGTTTATTTAAGCATTTCATGAATAAGTTTTAATGAATATCAAGAACTAGTTATAATGAAAAAGTTCTTGGTACATTATTCAGCTAAATTCAAAAGGCACCCTTGTGAGTTTTATCAAACTTCCTTTCAGGAATGATTTATTCAACAAACATACTATCATAAATTGGAAATTCATCACATAAACTATATTTTAGTCATCATTTTTAATTCATAGGATTTTCTAATTGTCTTAGATAATTAAAAATTAAATTACAATCTATTTAAGAGTATCCCCTTTATGTTGTAATTGGAATTTTAATTAATTGACACATCATAAAATAAAATATTGAAAGAATATAACATATATGTTATAATTTATAGGGGAAGCAGTAAAGGAAGATTATATCCCATATCTATATGTGAACCCATACAAGTGGGTGAAGACACATTAAATAACAATCCCTATATATCATAATCTTACCCCCACAGGGTTAATTTCAAAAGAATAACAAAGTAAAGGTATCATGTGCGGGTGCTGTCAATTATTCAAAGATTCAATTACACCCATTGTGGGCTTATCTCATAACCACAATAAATATGAGAAACCTACATGGGATGATTCAAGTTTATACAATAAGAAACATCCTATAGCTGACATATGTTTGTCTCGTTATGAATTTAGGAATTTGGTCACATGGGTATCCATGCCCAATTCATAGATGTACAATACATTATAAAGCTCTACATTTCTTATAAAATATGATTTAAAAAGATCTATTTTGATATAGTAGTATCAAGTAATTTAATATAATATACTATGGTTTGATTATATGTGTTAATATTTTCCAATTTATAATATTCCCACACACTTTATTGATTGAAAACTGGTTCCCATTTAATCATAATAAACATGTTTCAGCCCATATAACAAGTGTTACTTGTCAGGAAGATATCATAATGAGTAATAAAAATAGAATTCCTCTATAATTATTTGTATGAAAACACCATTTAGGTTGATATTAACATTTTATTTAAGTAACCATTTACCTTACTATCACAACACATTCTATAAAACTGAAATAAATAAAGGAAAAAATGGTAATCATAATGTAAGAATGATGAAGTAAAATGGTAGGCTACTACACAAGTTGTAAAAACACCCAAACATGTTTAAAATCAATATTATAATAATAAAAAAATAATTTAATTTAATCATATATGAATAGTAAACACATGATTATGCTAAAAATCATGAGGCAGGGGAAAAAATAAAAAAACAATATTACAAGAAAACATGATAAAATAAAATTTTAAGCATGAAATATGACTCAAGGAACATATCAACTGTAACAAGGAATATAAGGAACCAAAATCCAATCCCTATACACTTGAAAGTTTCCCCATGTGTGGGCTGATCACTCTTCAACATGGCTATTTAACAAGAACTGAAACATTCATAATCTCCTCTGTACTATCCTAGAACAGTAAGGAAAAAGAAAAAAACCACCTTGTATACCAATTTATAATGTCTTGACCAATGAGTAACAGAAATAATGCTCTTAGTCGATTATTTCCTTGGCCTCAAGTGCACCTCCACATATGCCACATGCTTTCGACTAAGAGATAGTGTCTTATGATTGTATGGTGTAGAGACTATAACCTCATGGGAAATGTACAACTATGGTATATAATAATAATACAATAGTGAATGAAAAAAAGTTAAAGGAAAACTAGTGGATGAATATTATAATGATGTATAAAATAATATAGAATTTCCCATTCCATATATACAAAAATTTATGTTCATGTGACTACAATATAGAATAAGAGGACATACAACAGTTAATGAATAAATAGTTAATAATGAAATGAAAAATCTACATGGCATATCTCTATGATAATCCAGATCTCTTTCTCATTCCCATGCTTCTATGTCTTCGATACATGCTGAACAACACATTCATAATCCAATGACTGGCTCACAATACATTGAGGTCTATTCTAGAAACACAATGGAATGGCTACCAAAAAAGGTGTTAGATATATTTACTTTTCCACTATAAATGGTTTCTAAATTATAATCGAATTTGTGAACATAAAATTCAGTAGTGTTCTTGTATAATAATAACAAGGGAATGAATAAATGTAAACTAGTTGGACTTCGGTTATATATGGATGGTCAGATTCCAATACATTCTTTGACATAAGATAAAATAAATTTATGAATATATATATATATATTAATATATATAGGGTGATATGTATATAAATTAACTACAATATTAGTTTCAATTATATCTATATATATGGACACATAGTAGTAGCTATAACCAGAGGCGTAACCCAGGAATCCATAAAAAATACTTACACATAATAATAATAAGAATCTAATAATAATAAATATGGGTCATCATTATAAATGATTATAATCAATTATAGCCACCATGGTGATTATCATAGTCAATATATAATGCCATGATGAGTTTCATGAATAACATTGAGGAGGGTCATAACCAATCTTTTAATCAAGAGGGTGTGGAACATCATTCCCAACAACCCAAGTGATATAGATTCCATGCCAACATCTTTAACCAAGGTGGTGAGACACATCATGGCCAATGACCCTACTCAAGGTCCCCGTATTCATTAAGAAATATAAGGTAATCCAATTTCTGTATAATCCAATTATACAAATAGGTAACTAACACTAGTAAAGGTACAATTGATCCTATTTAGTACAAATCATTTACAATTTATTAACAGAGCAAGTGTTTATAAAAACCACTAATAATGATCTATTATGAATAATAAATAAATCCATGATTATAAGAATGTAATTTTTAATTTAATTATAAATAATTGATGATCATAACATAATCAAACGTCATAATAATTTAGGTATACTTACTGAGGGACACACTCATTTATAATTTGAATTTAATTAATAATAATTGAAATGTATTAAATCATTCTATATATAATTTATCAATTTTAGTTACTAGGTTAAGTATTAATTAAGATTTATAGAAGGTTCATGTAACATGGTCTAACCTATCACCTGGATTTAAGGGAAATTATACATTTTAAACCTAACCTAAACCAAAAAATTATAACAGTTGGTTTGTCTAGAATCAAGTAATTGGTTTGAGATGTTTACACATTTTTTATCCAAAGAAATCTATTTAATTAATGAATTATCATTTTATAAGACAACACACTTCAACTGTTTCTTTTATTTGAATTCAGTTGCATAATTAATAAGTACTATTAAGAATACATCAAGAGAGGATGGACCACATTGGGGATAAAAATATAAAAAAAATTCAATTTAATTGGATCATTTATTTAGTGTAAGGAATTAGGTTCTACATCACAAATTTCACAAATTTAGAAAGGCATGACATATAAATATTGACATGTCATTCAATAGCTTAAATGATGAAATGAAAAAACATTGATGGAAAATATATAGACCAAAAAACATATTCCATGGAAATTAACCTGTTCCAATAATGATATTTTATTTGATCTGATTTGAGAGAAATTGAATAAATGTAAAAACACCATAAAAATAGGTTGAATTTGATCACACAATGATAACACCAAATATGGTGAAATAAATGGATAAGGGAGGAAGTATAAGTGAAATACACAATTATATTCTTCCATTTTTATGAACAAAACTTGAGATAGTAAACAGATAGAGAATATATATCTAGGGAAGGAGGAGAGGAGGAGGATCCTTATAGAGGTGTCCATACATAAGGATGGGAGGAATATAAATGAGTGTTGAATTATAAAATAAATTATAAAAAATGGACATTTAATCCCCTTTTTAAAGAGTTTTGTTTTTTATTAATGATTGGAAAAAAATTTCACCGACCGTGCATAGGCTACTGCCTATGAACATGTATCACATTTTTCATGTGCATAGTCCACGAAACTGAAAACAAAATTACATTTATCCTATTCTAATAGACCTGTAACAACTGAAAGGAAATGTATCCTAGTGTATAAAGTTAAACCATACCATGAATCACCAACAACCTATCTGGATAGTCTGCTCATAGTTTTTCCTACAGAACCACAACATTTCAGGAAAACTATGTTCTTTATCTGGCCACTTTCAGATTTGAATTTTCATGGTCTACGACTCCTAAAACTCATATAAACACCCTAGAAATATATGGGGCCTTACAAAAAGTCTTAGAACAACACATTTCAGTGTTCCAACTCTCATAATGTTTTCCTAGACTAAAATTAGAGAAGTTCAAATCCACAAAATGATAAATTTTAAAATTCATTTGGAATTATTCATTGGTCTGAAAACCAAGACATTATATAGAAAATTCCATAAATTATGGAAGTTCATAATGCATGAATTATAATGAAATCAATGAACATGAGGAATGGGAGTATAAAACTATCATAGTACATAGAATTGTGGTATACAAAAAACATGAAAAATCATTTCCATATTAATTAAGTCCCATTTGGAAAACTATTTTAGTTGAATGGGTCAAATCCCAAAACGATCATAGTAGTTATGGTTCACTATCAAGTTTATCATAGTGGAAGAAGTCCCTTTCTGAAATGAGTTCACTATCTATTATATTCCTAATTATCTCGAGAGATATCCAACTATAACCAATGTATTGGTGGGTGATATAGGCCCCAACCGCCCATGGTTATAACATAACCACTATCTATGGTTAAAATATATCCATAATCCATGTTTATAACATAACCACAATCAATTTTTATAATAGAAACATTTTTATATAATGAAAACTATATATATGTTTTCCATATGATCAAACAACATTCATCGTTTCAGAAAGCATGAAAAGAAATTTTTTTCATAAACATTTCATTATAGAAAAACCCATTGGAAAGAAACAAATTAAAAAAACTATTATCATCATAAACATAAACTATTAAGGGAATTATTAATAATGCAATCAATATTTTAAATCCTTTCTAAAGAATGATTAACAGAAAATAAAGACAATGTATATAGAAAATGATTTTTAAATATCACTTGGAACATTTATTGAGAAAAATATATTTATTTTCTATAAAAATCACCTTTTTAATACTATAATTTCAAAAAACAGTGTGAAAAAAAATTATTTTAAAATAATATTTGAAACATAAAAAAAGAATATTTAAAAAATTGAGTGGTCATTATAGAAGAATATATTTTTCATGTTATACATGTTAAAACAAATATATCTTTCACATTTTCAGTAAAAAAATTACCTCATTCAGAAAGTGATAGGAATATTCATTTTAATCTATTTATTAAAAATTAAAACATGGGTAAAATGAATTTAATAAATCATTAGATTTAAGAAAAAAATTTCTTCAAAAAAATTTTATAAAAAAGATACATTAAATAAAAATTATTTTTGACCGAAGAGAGAACTAAATTTAGGTTTCTATTAAAACATTTTTTGGATTGTTCAACACATAAGGAGAGTAAAATAAAAAGGAAAATTGTCTTGTAATTGAATAAATAGTTCTGAATAAAATAAAAGATTTTCTTGAGTGACATAACTTAAAATCTCATATTGGAACTATATCATAAACAATACCGATAATTAAAGAGATCGTACCATAAAACCGTTACCACATTCAAGATGTTTGAATCAAAATACTCATGAAAGAAATAAACATATATGTATATATAAATACCCATAGTTATCATAATAATAAAAATAAAATACATTCATAGGAATAATATGCACTGTAAAAAATAGGAAATTAGGGAATATGGCATGTATCCAATGAAAATAAAATTGAGGTGAAAATCTCATAACCTAAAGTATCGACTTTATTCATAATCTTTTGAAATTACTTTATAATAAATACTAGTTTTTTATAAATCCATTACAGAACCATACTCATATATATCATTAAATAAATTTTTTACTTATGACCATTTATCATATGTTTATTAACAATTCCTTATTCAAACCATGCTTCGGTTAATAACTGCTTTGTTTTTTATATTTTTTTTGGTATGGTACTTTTGGAACTTTTGTTTTGATCAAGGATACATAATATATAGAATTTTATAAATGATATAAATTATATATATATTCATTATATATGTATTTATAGTAATCCATTAATGTTTTTTATAAAAATTATATTACACCGTTTATGGAGACAGTAGGCCATACGTACACATGAAAACTTTTAAAAATTTCTTGACAGATAAACTGAATGAAATATAAATAATATAATAACTATAAATAATAATATTTATATCATATATATCAAATATGTTCATTAAAACATTCATTAATACATTCTATATACAGTGTCTATCAAAAATAAGTCACATCACATTACGAGGCAGTAGTCCACTGTATACGTGAAGGACATTATCGTATTCATAAGGAATAGAATTTAAGAATGCATATATAGTATTATAATTATAGAATAATTTTTATGATATTTATATATTATATTTAATTTAAATCCATCACTGTATCCACCTATGAGATATGGTGATGGAATATAAATTACCTATGTTCACGAGGCGATAGTCTACTATACAGAAGATCGAAAATTTAGTTTCCCATTTGATAGAAGAGAAGATAGATGTATGTTATACCAATAACATAATAAAGTACTATTATATGGGATATAATTAGTTATTTTTATAATATTTTAAGAGGATTTTAAATATATGGAATATAAAATAAAATAAAAATGATCGATTTAGAACATCACCTCTTCTATAGATAACCTTCACAAGATAGCAGAAAAAGCCTTCATATGAGAGATTCCATATATATATAATGTATCTAGGAAGTTAGTATGGAATAAAGTAATGTATTAAATAGTTATTTATATAAATAATGTTTTTTTGTGTGTGAAGAGGAGAGGATAGGGGGTTTTGTTTTATAAGTGGGGGAGAGTACAAACATGGAATTTTGGAAAAGGAAATGGTGTTTACATGTTTTAAACATGAAAAAGGCTCCAAAATTGATAATTTTATGATAATAAGTGATATATATTCTATATATGTGTAACACCCCAGGTAAATAAAGAATATGACATTTTCATATTTATCCATATTTGTGAATAAAATATAGATATGACTTTAAAGGGGACTCTATGCTCGATGGCATACCCAACACGCAACAACGAGTTTCTTGCGAATCTTACGTTGCACTCTAATAATAAAATAATATTATTTTAAATGGTAGTTAACATGTAGCAGTTGTAATGAAGGTAATGGATAGAAATAACTAAAATATGATTATATATGTTTTTAAATGTTTTTACATTTACCCAATAAAGGATAGAGGCTTAAAATACAGAAAGAATTCAATTTTAGGCGTATATGCCCTAGTTTTCACTCAAGGTTCACATATCACCTTTTGATGATGAACCATCATTAAATATAGTTTTGTTCACTCTTATACATTATTTTGTACCAAATAAAACTCTTATTATGAATCGGGACATCAAAATTTACTTTGTGTAAATTTTTGGTATCTTTCCGATAAAGTTCATTTTTTTTAATGAATAGTGTAAAATGTTGTATTTTAATTCAAAACCACTTTTTAATCTAATTTATTTATATGATTAGATTATATTTTGAATTGGTTTTAAAGTGAAATTAGAATATATTTTTACCATTAAATCCAATATTGGTCGTTGGAATTAATTTCACTTTGAAATCATACTTAAACCAGTGTCAATCTTTTGATACTTATTGTTTCATAAAAACACGCTATTTGCTCTGACAGCGGGAATTAATTATTAAATTAATTAATGTGACTCATATGTTTTGAATTTTGAAAAATAGACTTCATTTTTGAATTCGTAATATCAAATATAGCTTAGGGTGAATTTTTGGGATTTTTCTGAAAAACATCAATTTTTGATGAATAGTGACACCACTAAGTGGTACTTATAAAAACTGATTTTTCCCTTTAAATGAAATTTTTCCATCTTTGTGTTTTGAATTTAAAAAATCCTACATACATGGTTTTCATTAAGAAGTAAAATGTTGTTCAATGGGATAAAAATAATTTTTTGGTGTATAGTAACTTATTAAGTTTTTAATCGCGATTAGAGGTAATTAGTGTAGTTTAAGGTAAAAATAATATTTTAATAATAAGAAATGAACATTACACATGTCCTAACCTCATTGGATGTGTAATGGCCGTCCAATAAAAGCCATGGGTCAACTTGGGGACCCCATGGAGCCACTTTGGTTGGGAAATGACATAAATAACTTTTTATTTAATGTAAAAGTAAAAATGACCCAAGCATGATATATATTACTAAAACAATTTTTAAGTGGGGTTATAAAAATAAGAATTTTTATTATAAATAGTAATTGGAAATATAAAAATATTTCCTACATCATAGTAATTTTTGTATAATTTTTAGACAGTAAATATATTAAATTATTTATGACATCATAATGATGCAGCGATGACATCATTATCTGACGATTTCAATAAAATGAGAAGATAATGTAAACTCTATGACCTACACAGGTCCAAAACTTATTGTATGGGTGTATTTCGAACCCTTATCACCTTATCCACGAATTATATCAATGTGGGACCTTTTAAAACCGAAACACATTTTCAAATAAAGTAATATTTCTTACTTTCCAAAAGTGCCGCTCCTCTCCTCTTATAAAAGGCCCCCACCTCTACCTCATTTCACACACTCCTCAAGACTTTGGCTCGGCGAACCCCTGCTCATTTACTCTCTCCACATCCCTCTACTCATCCTAGAGGATTCCCTTTGGGCAGAATCCTTTCAAAGGAAGCCTTTAGACTCAAATCAAAAGGAGTTACACTTTTAAAGGTAATTCATTCTCTCATGTTCATTTGTTTTATTTTGCTTCTCCATCCACCTAAACTCTTTTTATTTACTACTTTTGTAACAACACCAGTATGTTCAATATACTAGGATGTTGTTATAAGATTTATTCGATCTACACAGTCACCAAACTACATCAAATGGTTAAAGAACATACGGTTTCCGTGGATGGTGAAATTCTGCCTCCCGAAACGATGATTGTTCAATACTCATTTAACACCTTCTAAGGTGGCCATTATGATGTCACTATTTTTATATATGATATATAATATGTTTATTTTTTCCTTAAGCTACCGTTTTTTTCATTTTGGGCATACCTTTATGGTTTCCATTATGGGTAAACGCGATATCTTCATTTAAGGAAGTGCGGACTACCGCCCCCTCAAAGTGATTTGATTCGTTAAATACCATATGTGGGACGTATAAAGGATGGAACTATGATATTATATATGATATTATACTGGAATTATAATATACCTTTATATCATTATGATTCCATTCTATAAAAGACGAAATAGAAATGAAAGTAGCGTTCATGCGTACGTACGGCTTACCGTCTCCATGAACGATGCATTTAATTTCTTACCTCTAAATGATTATGTAATGTTATAAATGCATGAATTTACTGGATATATATATGACATTTATGATATCTAAATAATGAATTCAATTTTGGATATAATAAACATTTGGCCACACGAAAAACATGTAATTGTAAGAAGTCCACTTTCGACTTAAGAACAAAATATCGGCAAAACAAATATTATTAACTTAAATGATTACATAATGTTTATGACATGGTAATAAGTGATATAAAAGGAATAATTAACTTGAAAAAGGTTCTTAAGGAATTAGAAATTAACTCAAGTTTATTATTCCGGAGATTAACAAACAATCGAGTCAAGTCGGAACCAAGGTAAGGGATCCTACTCCTCTCTTTCTTTTTAAGTACACTCTTTTATGTCATTTCTTTTATGCTCATCTTTCTTATGATTGGGATGTTATTTTATATTACTCCTACTTTAATTTTTATGTTCATGTGATGAGAGACCCTATTCTCTCTCATCAATCCATTTTGGAAGTTTTGAGTGGCGCCGTTAGGCTGCCGAACTTTCGTAAGAGATCTAACCTCTCTCTTTCTTTTTAAGTACTCTTCTTTATGTCACTTATTTTAGGCTCCTCTTTGTAATGTTGGGGGATGTTATTTTATATTCCTATTGCTGTAAATTTTATTGTAATGTGATGAGATACCCTATTTGATCTTATCAATCCATATTCAGATGTTTTATGTGGCGCCGTTAGGCTGCCAAGTTTTCGTAAGGGATTTTTCAGCTCACTTATATTCCTGTGAGATTTATGCTACATTTGCCACAAATTCCATTGAGTGGTGTATGTACTGCCCATTATTCTACTCTTTGTGTAATATACTTTCGTTTATGAGTATTTACATCAATGATCTATTTTCTTTCTTTCATGGGTTGTATGTTTTGAAAGATACCCAAGTCGGTAAGGGAACCTTTCACCCTCCTCTTTTTTAAAAGACTTCTTTTGTTGGGTCTTTTAATTTAAATATTTTTATGTTGGGATATGTTCTCATATATCCTTATTGATGTAAATTTTATGTCCAAGTGATGAGATACAGTTTTTATCTCTCATCAACTCATTTTGATGTGATGCCGTTAGGCTGTCAAGGGAACTTTTTAACCCAATTTCGTTTTCTTTGGGTTCAACATGTAGTCATTGAATATGTCATACATTGAATATGTGTGAATGACCTTTTATTGTTTTACACTTAATATCCACTTATATTTGGTGTATTTATATTTTTCACACATATTTTTGAGATTGATTTGTCCTTAATTTAAGGATACCTTCTTTATAAGAGATTTCATCACATTTGACATTTCTATTGAGGGTTCATTGTTGTTATGCACCAATTAACTCTTATATGGTGTATATACTATCATTTGGAGTATTATATCATGAATCCATTTATTCTCATGATATTATAAAGTTCTGACTAAATGTTATTCCTCAATTATTGTATTCAAGTGTCTCTAATTTTGGTAAAACCCCTTTAACCAAAATATCGTTTTAAATGTTTTAATTATTTGTTCTTATTAATATCCATGTTTTAAAAATGGTTTCAAGGATTTATTTATATGGATATTAATGGTTTAAAATATTAATCCTCAAGGTGGTATGGGACACTTTTGATTAAAAAATCTCTTTATTAAATGTTTTAAATGGTTTTGGAAATGGTTTCTTTTTGAATGGATTCATTATTTCAATATACTAAAATGTTATATTGTGATTGAAATGTGGAAATGTTATGTTTCCTTTATGCATGTTTTATGTGATACATTTATGTTATGGTTCTTGGGCATTGTTATGAAAACAGGTGGTTCCGTGATAAACTAATGGCGGGTGAGCCTGATATAGCTCTCCAATGCATTGGGTAACGCGAAGGAGTGAAACGTTAAGGTTTCTC
Organism: Viscum album; assembly: GCA_963277665.1. Lineage (NCBI taxonomy): Eukaryota > Viridiplantae > Streptophyta > Magnoliopsida > Santalales > Viscaceae > Viscum > Viscum album. Next base: position 1,510,481,518 of record OY728161.1, read on the forward strand.
TGAAGAGATTTAAGGAATATACTATGATGGGTATTCCAAACGTAACCAATAGGGTTACTCCCTATGTAAGAATGTTATGAATGCCTCAAGTTACCTTTATGTCTTATGTTTTCTATGATTTATTCATGATTTGATATTCCTATGTTTTATGGGTAAAGTGTGATTTCATTCTAATGTATATATGAACTCATGTTTCCTTTCCATATTTTTATAACTCTTACTAAGCTTTTTATGCTCATCCCAAGTTTCTGAAATGTTTTTCACAGGTAAAGGGAAAGGTACATGATGTGATGATAGTGTCAAGGATGTGTCAATAAAGAATCTGTGTTATATTTTAAATATGTTTCTGTTGATAGGAAGAATGAATACTGTCTTTTATGTAACAACTTTGTTTAAATGTAGAATGTAATGCATGTTTCATGATCTAATTCTCTAAAACTCTAAACCTAAAAAGATACTCAATGTTTAATCTTGTAATAATTCAAGATTACGTAAGGTTTAAGGCCGGGGCCTTATAGATGGTATCAAAGGTCGGTTTAGATTACTTTAGAGGTTAGGGTATTCTTTAGGCATAAGGGACATTACCATAATGGTTAGGATTTCAAAAAGAGTCCTAGTTTTAGATAAAGTGAATGAGTAAGAACATCTTAGTGTTTATCTTCCTCATTAGTACATGATGGTTTTGTTGATATACTCACACTGGAATTTCTGTTTTAGTGAATGGATGGATCTAGCAGGCACCAAAGAGACAACAGGTTTGAAGGAAACTATGGTGGTTCTCTGATTAAGATACTAGATAAAATGGAGGATTCAATGAGGAAACTCATGGTTGTTCTAATCCAAATATCAAGGAGTCATGATCAACCATTTGAACCTTGGTATGTTCTGTAATGCATCTTGTATGAGATGACCAATCGATATGGAAGATCATGTAATAATTATAAAGGTGACCATTAGAGTTTATATGATCTTTACTTTTGAGGTAATTATGGGTTATTATATGACATGCTGGAAAATGAAAGGCATGAGATAAACTTGAGGTTAAAATATGTTATGATCATTTTTGATGATTTTATCTCTTTTTGGGGGATGATTTAAGAATTATATAGTTTTTGGAAAAAGGACAACATGCAGACCGTGTGACAACCCGTCGCGTCAGACAAAGCTGCGGGAATCGAACCCACAACCAAAGTGCGACTGGTATTTATCGCCTACCACTGGACTACGTGAAGTCCCTGGTTAGTTTGACCGATTCTTTTTAGTTATATGATTCTATGAATTAAGAGTAAGTTGATTTTGGGTTATTTATGAAAATGATTAACCTATCATGGAAGATATGTGATTAGGTTAATTACTTTTCAATACGAGACTTTAGGAGAAACTGATATTGTTTGGATATAAATGTTACGATTTAACTTGGAAGACTATGTGACTAAATCCTTCAAATATTTGGGTTTCAATCTTATATTGGTTTACTTTGAAGAATTTTATGGACAAATTGTTTATCGGATGGTCCTCATTGAACTTTGGGTTTTGTTGGAAAAAATTTTGAGATTAAGAATAGATTTTCTTTTTATAAAGGGTTATCTTTTTTTTTTGGATTATCTGACCTTGTACTAACATTTCCAGTTTTGGTTTTGGTTAAAGCCTAAAGACATGGGATGCATATAGTTCTCTTTTGTGGATTAGGTGATTCTCTAGAAGTTTTTTATAGTACTATTAATGCGAACAAGTCTCCATAAATACTCGTATTTTGGAAAAAATATGAGTTTGATTAAGGAATTTAGTAAAATTTAAAAGTCAACATGATAAGTGATTATGCTTCCTTATGAATAAATTCCTCAATAAAAAGTAACTTAAAACAAAAATGTTGTCTATTAACTTTTCCTACTGGGGAACCCAACACCGTTTAACCCATCACAAGTTTGTGATTTTCTTATTGTTAACTTTCTTCTAAACGTGTTTTCTATCACTCTCCATCAGAACATGACCCTATGTTTTCTCCTCCATGTCCATGTTTTCCTACATGGATTCCTAGTATGGGTTAACTCGGGTGACCTCTGTACATATCTTTCTTTATTTTAAAGTGATTGTTTTACCAACTCCTGTTCTGATGTGGGACTTTCAAGGATGTTTCCAAGCGCAATTTTAAAATTGCGAAGACGCAATTCCCAAAAGGGGGGAAGGATGTAACACCCCAGGTAAATAAAGAATATGAAATTCTCATATTTATCCATATTTTTTAATAAAATATTGATATGACTTTAAAGGGGATGCTATGCTCGATGGCGTACCCAACACGCAACAACGAGTTTCTTGGGAATCTTACATTGCACTCTAATAATAAAATAATATTATTTTAAATGTTAGTTAACATGTAGCAGTTGTAATGGCGGGAATTGATATAAATAACTAAAATATGATTATATATGTTTTTAAATGTTTTTACATTAATCCAATAAAGGATAGAGGCTTAAAATACGGAAAGAATTCAATTTTAGGCGTATATGCCCTAGTTTTCACTAAAGGTTCACTTATCACCTTTTGATGTTGAACCATCATTAAATATAGTTTTGTTCACTCTTAAAAATTATTTAGGACCAAATAAAACTCTTATTAAGAATCAGGACATCAAAATTTACTTTGTGTAAATTTTTGGTATCTTTCCGATAAAGTTCATTTTTTTAATGAATAGTGTAAAATGTTGTATTTTAATTCAAAACCTCTTTTTAATGTAATTTATTTTTATGATTAGATTACCTTTTGAATTGGTTTTAAAGTTAAATTAGAATATATTTTTACCATTAAATCCAATAGTGGTCGTTGGAATTAATTTCACTTTGAAATCAGACTTAAACCGGTGTCAATCTTTTGATACTTATTGTTTCATAAAAACACGCTATTTGCCCTGACAACGGGAATTAATTATTAAATTAATTAATGTGACTCATATGTTTTGAATTTTGTAAAATAGACTTCACTTTTGAATTTGTAATATTAAATATATCTTAGGGTGAATTTTTGGGATTTTTCTGAAAAACATCAATTTTTGATGAATAGTGACACCACTAAGTGGTACTTATAAAAAATGATTTTTCTGTTTAAATGAAAATTTTCCATCTTTGTGTTTTGAATTTCAAAAATCCAACAGACATGGTTTTAATTAAGAAGTAAAATGTGGTTCAATGGGATAAAAATAATTTTTTGGTGAATAGTAACTTATTAAGTTTTTAATCGCGATTAGAGGTAATTAGTGTAGTTTAAGGAAAAAATAATGTTTTAATAATATGAAATGAACTTGAAACATGTCCTAACTGCATTGGATGTGTAATGGCCGACCAAGACAAGCCATGGGTCAACTTGGGGACCCCATGGAGCCACTTTGGTTGGGAAATGACATAAATAACTTTTTATTTAATGTAAAAGTAAAAATGACACAAGCATGATATATTTTACTAAAACAATTTTTAAGTGGGGTTATAAAAGTCAGATTTTTTGTTATAAATAGTCATTGGAAAGATAAAAATATTTCCTAAATCATAGTAATTTTTGTATAATTTTTAGACATTAAATAAAGTAAATTATTTATGACATCATAATGATGCAGCGATGACATCATTATCTGACAATTTAAATAAAATGAGAAGATAATGTAAACTCTATGACCTAAACATGTCCAAAAATTATTGGATGGGTGGATTTAGAACCCTTATCACCTTATCCACGAATTATATCAATGTGGGACCTTTTAAAACCGAAACACATTTTCAAATAAAGTAATATTTCTTACTTTCCAAAAGTGCCCCTCCTCTCCTCCTATAAAAGGCCCCCACCTCTACCTCATTTCACACACTCCTCAAGCCTTTGGCTCGGCCAAACCCTGCCCATTTACTCTCTCCACATACCTCTCCTCATCCTAGAGGATTCTCTTTGGGCAGAATCCTTTCAAAGGAAGCCTTTAGGCTCAAATCAAAAGGAGTTACACTTTTAAAGGTAATTCATTCTCTCATGTTCATTTGTTTTATTTTGCTTCTCCAACCACCTAAACACTTTTTATTTAAATATTTTGTAACAAAAAAAGTATATTCAATATACTAGGATGTTGTTATAAGATTTATTCGAGCTACACTGTCACACAACTACATTAAATGGTTAAAGAACATACGGTTTCCGTGGATGGTGAAATTCTGCCTCCCGAAATGATGATTGTTCAATACTCATTTAACACCTTCAAAGGTGGCCATTATGATGTCACTATTTTTATATATGATATATAATATGTTTATTTTTTCCTTAAGCTTCTGTTTTTTTTTCATTTTGGGCATACCTTTATGGTTTCCATTATGGGTAAACGTGATATCTTCATTTAAGGAAGTGCGGACTACTGCCCCCTCAAAGTGATTTGATTCGTTAAATACCATATGTGGGACGTATAAAGGATGGAACTATGATATTATATATGATATTATACTGGAATTATAATATACCTTTATATCATTATGATTCAATTCTATAAAATACGAAATAGAAATGAAAGTAGCGTTCATGAGTACGTACGGCTTACCGTCTCCATGAACGGTGCATTTCATTTCTTACCTCTAAATGATTATGTAATGTTATAAATTCATGAATGTACTGGATATATATGAAATATATGATATTTACATCATGAATAAAATTCTGGATATAATAAACATTTTGCCACACGAACAACATGTAATTGTAAGAAGTCCACTTTCGACTTAAGAACAAAATATCGGCAAAACAAATATTATTAACTTAAATGATTACAAAACGTTTATGACATGGTAATAAGTGATATAAAAGGAATAATGAACTTGGGAAAGGTTCTTAATGAAGTAGAAATTAACTCAATTTTATTATTCAGGAGATTAACGAACGATCGAGTCAAGTCGGACCTGAGGTAAGGGATCATACTCCTCTCTTTCTTTTTAAGTACACTCTTTTATGTCATTTCTTTTAAGCTCATCTTTATTATGATTGGGCTGTTCTTTTATATTAATCCTACTGTAATTTTTATGTTCATGTGATGATAGACCCTATTCTCTCTCATCAATACATTTTGGAAGTTTTGAGTGGCGTCGTTAGGCTGCCGAACTTTCGTAAGAGATCTAACCTCTCTCTTTCTTTTTAAGTACTCTCCTTTATGTCACTTCTTTTAGGATCCTATTTGTAATGTCGGGGGATGTTATTTTATATTCCTCTTGCTGTAAATTTTATTGTAATGTGATGAGATACCCTATTTGATCTCATCAATCCATATTCGGAAGTTTTATGTGGCGCCGTTAGGCTGCCGAGTTTTCGTAAGGGATTTTTCATCTCACTTTTATTCCCGTGAGATTTATGCTACATTTGCCACAAATTCCAGTGAGTGGTGTATGTACTGCCCATTATTCTACTCTTTGTGTAATATACTTTCGTTTTTAAGTATTTACATCAATGATCTATTGTCATTCTTTCATGGGGTGTATGTTTTGAAAGATACCCAAGTCGGTAAGGGAACCTTTGACCCTCCTCTTTTTTAAAAGACTTCTTTTGTTGGGTCTTTTAATTTACATATTGTTATGTTGGGATATGTTCTCATATATCCTTATTGATGTAAATTTTATGTCCAAGTGATGAGATACACTTTTTATCTCTCATCAACTCATTTTGATGTGATTCCGTTAGGCTGTCAAGGGAACTTTTTAACCCAATTTCGTTTTCTTTTGGTTCAACATGTAGTCATTGAATATGACATCCATTGAATATGTGTGAATGACCTTTTATTGTTTTACACTTAATATCCACTTATATTGGGTGTATTTATATTTGTCACACATATTTTTGAGATTGATTTGTCCTTAATTTAAGGATACCTTCTTTATAAGGGATTTCATCACATTTGACATTTCTATTGAGGGTTCATTGTTGTTATGCACCAATTCACTCTTATATAATGTATATACTTTCCTTTGGAGTATTTTATCATGAATCCATTTATTCTCATGATATTATAAAGTTCTGACTGAATGTTATTCCTCAATTATTGTATTCAAGTGTCTCTAATTTTGGTAAAACCCTTTTAACCAAAATATCGTTTTAAATGTTTTAATTATTTGTTCTTATTAATATCCATGTTTTCAAAATGGTTTTAAGGATTTATTTATATGGATATTAATGGTTTAAAATTTTAAGCTTCAAGGTGGTATGGGACACTTTGATTCAAAAATCTCTTTATTAAATGTTTTAAATGGTTTTGGAAATGGTTTCTTTTCGAATGGATTCATTATTTCAATATACTAAAATGTTATATTGTGATTGAAATGTGGAAATGTTATGTTTCCTTTATGCATGTTTTATGTGATACAGTTATGTTATGGTTCTTGGGAATTGTTATTAAAACGGGTGGTTCCGTGATAAACTAAGGGTGGGTGAGCCCGATATAGCTCTCCAATGCGTTGGGTAACGCGAAGGAGTGAAACGTTAAGGTTTCTCTGAAGAGATTTAGGGAATATACTGTGATGGGTATTCCAAACGTAACCAAGAGGGTTACTCCCTATGTAAGAATGTTATGAATGCCTCAAGTTACCTTTATGTCTTATGTTTTCTATGATTTATTCATGATTTGATATGCCTATGTTTTATGGGTAAAGAGTGATTTCATTCTAATGTATATATGAACTCATGTTTCCTTTCCATATTTTTATAACTCTTACTGAGCTTATTATGCTCATCCCAAGTTTTTGAAATGTTTTTCACAGGTCAAGGGAAAGGTACATGATGTGATGATAGTGTCAAGGATGTGTCAAGAAATAATCTGTGTTATATTTTAAATATGTTTCCGTTGATGGGAAGAATGAATACTGTCTTTTATGTAACCAATTTGTTTAAATGTGGAATGTAATGCATGTTTCATGATCTAATTCTCTAAAACTCTAAACCTGAAAAGATCCTCAATGTGTAATCTTGTAATAACTCAAGATTAAGTAAGGTTTAAGGTCGGGGCCTTATAATATGTCGATAAAATTTTATTTTAACAATTTTATATCATTTTACAGCTTGTATTTTTTATTTGACACCGAGAAAACCCGTTTTAACCATAATCGTGGTTAGTATTTTAGTCTGGTTTTACTATTAATTTTGAACAAAAAATTATTTTGACCATATTATATAATATTAATTATGACTATTTTAAATATTTAATCCTTTTTACAAAAATTCATTTTTATAATTGGGAAAATTTAATTAAAAATTCAACCCTCATACGCAGAGAAAAACTGTTTTCCAAAGAGAAAATTTTCATAAGTATAAAATGTATTAAAAAAACTAAATATAAATTGGATTTGATAAAAAAAATTTTAATTATAAATATATAATTAAATAATTTTTTACTTCTAGAAAATTATTATAAATAATTTTTTTTTCAAATTCATTAAATGAAAATGCAGTTTTTAATAAATATAAGTATTTTTTAACTATTCATTGAAAATTTAATTTGTTCAGGAAATCCTTAAAAATAACCCCAAATATCATTTGGAAATTTATATTTAAAAATGATTCTTTTTTGAAAAACAAATTTAATAATAGTTTTAAGGATAAATTTTTGTACTTTTTTCACAAAAATAAATACAAGTCATTTTTTGAGAAAAAAATCTTCGAAGCATACAAAAACTCAACAAAACATTTATTACATTTTTATAAATATATCTTATTTATATCAAAAAAGTATAATGAATATTAAAAATGTGTTTATTACTATTAATACCTCAATTTTTAATATCTAGTTTATGATGATCACATTTAAATAATTATATAAATTGTATATTGTGATCTGTTAAAACATGGTGTTTCTTCTAATACAAACTATCGAAGAAATTAATTTTGTTTGAAAATAATATTTCATAACATTTAATGTTGTCACACATTAAAATATCCTAAATATTTTTATCCATTTATATGAGGTTTTGGTCTTATCAATGGTCTATCCCTCAAAGGATTAACCCCCTTTTCAATAGATATAATGCAATAAGTGATGTATAAATTTTTAATTTCTACATTCTCATTTCAAAATCAACATGTGCATTTGTTCGTCAAAAAATTAAATTACATAATCAAAAAAAGAGAACATCGGTATAATATGTACAAAATTATGTTATTATAATTATGGTTAAGTAATTAACGACCTTTCCCTGTTCAATTAAATAATACAATAATGTGATTTTTGTGTGTGTGTGGACTACCACCTCTACGAAGTATCTTGTTAATTTTCCATCAATACCTAACATTTATAGTTAAAATGGTAATTAAGTTTATATATATGATATTTATGAGTTATATAATATTTTAATTTGATAAATTATACAAGTCACTTTTCTATTTCTATGAAAATGAAACCACCATCCACGCGTCAATGCAGACTACTTCTTCCATAGAATGACACATTCTGTTTTCTATCACCGCCATTCATAGATGGTTGTAAAATGAGTCTTAACAGATAAATTTAATGATTATGTAATGAAGAAATTTATTTTAATATAAATTTAACAACCTATGAATGATGTTAATGGAAAAAAGCCATTAAAAAATTTACCATGATAAACCAGCAAACTAAGAAGAGAAAAAAATTAATCCATACTTTGTTATTACATCGTATACATCGCTTATTATCTTACGTAATTATAATAATGATATACCGCAGTAATGAGAAATTAATTATATAATTATTTTACTTTAACAATTTTATTTAAACTAAGTCACCCTTTAAACTATTGTTAATCATGATATGTTCATGTCTGGGTTGGTTTGACCACCAATTTATACAATGATAAATTTTTTTAACATTGGTTAATATAAAAAATTAATTCATTGAATAATAAGATAATTATATTAAAATAATTATTTATGTTTCTTTATGAGAATGAAACATAAATATTTAACTCGATAATTAAGAAAACACATTTTGTTGGTTTATAGAACCATCAATGAGTGCTTATAGATGATTTTTTCTTCACAGTTAAAGGGAGAAACACTCATAAAATTAAATAAAAAATGTATAAATAATTATAATTAATAATTTATATTAATTTTAATGATATTATAATAATGGTTCTTATAATATTAATGAGTATAAACAAAATTCCATTGATACTAGTAGAAATCATGAAAAATATAGACAACAGATGTGAAAAAATTAGTGAAAAAAATACCAAAGTATATAATGATTATAAATAAAAATTATAAATATATATTTTTATGAATATTATTCATAAATAATTTATTATGATAGTTTTGTTTGTTGTAATAGTGTTTAGCTTTTATTCAACTAAGCAGAGAAACAGGTTATGGGTTTCTTGTCTCAAATTTTCACCCCTTGTGATATATATCCTATTATGAACTATAATTCTTAATAATGGTCTACCTACTAGATAATGGATTAATTATACAATATTAATTGGGTTAGAATATTTATAACATTATATCTTTTAAATGTATTTTTAACTAAATGATGTAAAATATAAAAATCTTATTTTTGTTAAAATGATACTCAGATTGTAAGGGTATCCAATAATGATATAATTTTCAAGATAAAATAGTTTTTTTAAGGATAATAAAACTAGGGAATTTTGGATCATTCAAAATTATATAGTAATTTCCATTTTACATTCATAGATTTATAATTTTCCTCTCAATATTTAATTTCCCATTGACCTATAATTTTTCAGAATTATTTCTTGTAAGTGAAGCTAACCCCATCTTCTCTTCTCGCTTGGGAACCTATATTTTTCCATATTCATAATCATTGGATGTTTTTTAATGTATTATTATCTATGAATCTATAATTAATTATTGTTTTTTATATTCCCAAGTGGATTATATAGTCACCTAGAGATGGGGGTAAATGAATGGTGATTGAAATTTTACCAACTATATTTGGAATAAACGCTTTTTATACATTAAGTTATCAAAACATTATTATTAGTTAACATGTATGGATTTTTAGAAACTCTTCGTCATTGATTTAAAATTATGCTATGAAGATGATGTTGATGAAATTGAATGTAGGTATTTTTATAAGGCTTGTGCTCAGTGGGAAAACACATATCCTTACAATAGCGACTCCCATTGGTCCATGGCTTCATTCAAAAATAACAATTTCATTAATTAAAAGTGAGAGGAATTTATACTATATCACAATGAAGTCCTCCACCTATCTACTGATAAGAAATTATACATACTCCAATTAGATAAAAACATTTTTCTCTTTCATAAAAATATATGATAAACATATAAGTAGCTCATAAAAACTTCATTCAGAAATTCCCCATCAGATAACTCCATTATGGGTGAATCTGTATAGTGAGCATATATCTCCATCCAATGTGAGTCTATCCAATGCACGTTGATACTCTATGCCTTCGGTAGAGTCAATAAAACAATTCCCCTATGACTGGTTGATCTTTATGATTGAACATTTTATACCAAACATGTGACTAGTAATCCTCCATCTGATACTTATGATCAAAAACTCTTGCTGATATACATCTGATTCGTACCTCTATCCAGTGACTCTTTATCAATGAAGTGTTTCCATGGTTAGAACATCATACCCCTTTGAAATCATTCTCTATTTTTTTACTTTTATATAGGAACAATGTTACTATATATAGTATGTACTCCCATTTATATTGTAATCCCTCAGAGGAAAAAGTGAAAAAAATAAAATAATTTTTTCCTAGTCAACTCAAATTACATTTTCAAACATCCTTCACATTTCAAAACCCCTGTATGAATCTCAACTATTCTATAATATTATTGAGGCTTTAAGAAAACTCTAGCATCTGGAACATTCATCAAACATTATTAACCTCACCATTATAGATCATATTCAAACACAATTATCCTATATTGATAAAAAACAGTGAGGGATCATCTCAACATCATCATTATTAAGGTCATTATAGTGTAGTGTAGAGATCCTCAATACTCGGTATGAAATTTTTATTCTAATGAATACATTATGAACTCCTATATCTAATTAATATTTCTCCATCTAGTGTTTTTATGTTTCTCCATCCAGTAAATAACCTCTCTACAAAATAAATTTATTGATTGAATCAGTTCAAAACACTTAGTAATTCTTTAACAGGTTCTATTAAAATACATGCTATGACAAATATAATCACATTTTTTAGTCTGACATTATCTGTTTGATGTAGAAAAATCCATCTATCTGGTCACACTACGTTATCTAAAAACATTTATAGCGCTTGGTTAATAAAAGTCAATATTTTCCTTTAATTACATCATTATATCTTTTATAATGCCCATATATCATTTCGTTATTCGACCGATCATTCTGACTTGAAAACCCATATAAGAATCTCATTTGATATACTACATTATTTGACTAATGAACATCCAAATATTGTGATTGGTAGAACTTTGTAAATTATCCGTTATATAGAACAAAAGATTCATATATGTCTTCTTTTATATTTCTCTACCATAAAGAACCATAGTATTTATTAAGTTTATGATTTATCTATCTTCATCATAATTAACTCCATGAAGGATTATCTTTTGGAAAACCAGTGAAAACCAATAATTTTGTACTTCATTTGTTGTAACATCAATCTTGTATATCCATTAATATTTTTAATGATCTGTCTAAACTTTCCTTATATTGGAGAGAAAATATCACTGTCATAAGAAACTTGGTTTGATGGATCTTAATCTGATGTACTCAATCCAGTATCCCTTAAAAATAAACACAATCCTGGAATGAATGATATCAAAATTAATATATCTTGTATCATAATATTTACCACACAGAACATATTACAACCTATCTATATGGTATAATCAAGACATTACCATTTAGATAGGTTTTTATGTTCCCTAGTTACAACTTTAACATATCTTGGATTATATTTTGTCCACTTATGACTATAATGTTTTCTCTCAATCATTAGCTTATTATCTTTTTACAAACTCAGAAAAACTCTGTAATCTATAATGAAAGCTTCTAAGAACTCCTATTATAAAAACAAAATTCACATTCTATATGATTAAATTAAGAAAATAAACCTCATATATATTCTGGATCGCCATTCAATCCCATTTTTTCTAGTGATATATATCCAATATCCTTGATAGGTTACCAATATTATGGTAACCTCTAAAACCAATTTTGTACTCAATCATGAATCATGAATATATTTTTAATGTTTTAAACTTATGGAATTAAATTTCATCATTTGAATTTATATGGATTTTTCATAACATGGTTATGGAAACTTTCTTAACCTCCTTCAATACTTCTTATAAAATTATTCTTAACATGCATACAAAATGCTTCCAATATTTATATAGTAACTCACAAGGGACTCTTTCAAATATTTAGTGTTATTTTTCCTTCCTGATAATAATGGATAATTGCACTATTGTTCTTTTGATGGTTTTACCATTTAGAAAACACCCCTTAGCATATCTTTAATATATATATCTAATGGAATATACTTATATAACTTCACATGACATAGATAATTCTTTTTAATCTTACAACAATATTCTATATTCATAAGCACCACTATACTATAAAATTAATTATGAAAAATTTATATATAAAACCATATTATTCAAATTATTCAATAACTTTATAAAAAATATTCAAAACTTATATAATATATCAACATCAACATATTATAAAAGAAATAAAATATCCCTTTTTATTTTTATTTCAATACTAAATTTTTGTTAAAGTCAATTAAAACATTCCCCCTTAATTAATATGAATTCAAAGGGTCCTTCCTCCAAGATCTTTATATGAGGGAAATTTTTTTCACCAAAATAGTGACCTGAATTTTAAATATCCATTATTAATAATTTATTTTAGGGAGCAACACTCATTACAAATTTTCGTCTTCACCTCATTCCTTCTACCAAACTAAGTATAAACTCTGAATTTCCTAAGAGAACGAAAACATTACTATTCTAAAAGAAATACTTCCATAATGTACCAACTGTAAGACTATTTGAGGCATGATTGGTATAGAAAGAAAAGATTAATTAACTAAGAAAATATTGATTTTCATGAAGTTCACCATGCGATTCCAAATTTTAAAAAATTTATTTCAGGGAAAATTTCATTATATTTTCTATCAACTTTTTTCCTACATTCATCATGAAAAAAATATCAAAAAGCTAAAAAAATGAGCAAGTTTTCTATCTCTTTATCAAATAATTCTATTTCATCAATGAACTATTTTATTCAGTATAATATTTAAACTATAGTTTTTAGAAACTTGTGTGTATAGAAAACATTCATCGAGGATGAAAACAACTTTCAATATTCTAGATTTTTAGTATCTAGTATTGGAAGACCTTGTTTAATGTGAATGACTTTCTACAACACCATATAAAGATTACAAAAAAAAATAGATTCGTATATCAAATTTATGAATCTACATGAACATCATTCCCATCAATCCCCATCCATAGTGTATGCGCACTGAAATAAATGAAGGAATAATCTGTAACATTCATATATTCATAAAAAATTCTGATAGGGATGAGAATGGTTTCCAAACAATGAAGCTCACATTTCTAAATTATCAATTCTATATATAATTTTCGACTCAAATTTAAAATTAGTTAACTTAGTTTTTGGCATGGGTTTCTTATCTTCAATTTTCTTTAGAACATTTATTTTTGGATTCCACTTAATTGAAAATTTAAAGGAACGCAAAATTGTATTTTTTTTAGTTCCATCCTCTTTGCTTCTTCGAAATATTCATTCCATATAACAATACAAACCCTCAAAGTAAGTTCATATTTTTTCTCTTTATGAAAATTCCTTATATAACCTAATATTTCATCTAAGTATTTTTAATTATTATTTATAAATATCTAAAATACTTATAACATTTTCAAGATGTTTTTTTTTGATTCTATCAAGCCAACTTACATCTTTAACACAACATATTTTTTGTTTGTTTACTCTACTTAGGTAACCTTTGGTTTTCTCTAAATTATTAATTATAGATTTATCACACTATTCCAATCCACTTATTTCTTTCTAAAATTTATTGAATTTGTTATTTGAGATTACTTTCAATTTATTTAACATTCATTAAAATATTACAATAATACATAAAGTTTCTGTTTGTTCTATAGAAGTAACATATTTTCATAGGAATGTAATCTTTAGAAATGTTCATTATTGGTGAAAAATTATTCTTAAGTTTTTATTGTTTATTCTACAAGGTATATTTAAAATCTATATTACTTGTATTTTATTTCGTAGTTTACTAAATTTTTATATTAGTAGTACCTGTGTTGTTCATTGTAGAAGTAAACCAACACTTTTTTTCATTGTGGAAGTTTTTACTAAAAAATTCCAAAAAGTAATCAATATACCAAATCCTATTGGATGTCAGTTGATCTTTCTTCTTAGATGAATATTTAGTATAAAAAGATGAGTTTCATTCTTCCATAAACTTTTCTCCCCCTCAATTTTGTCTTTCATTGTTCTTTAAATCATTGTGTATATTTCTAAAAATCAACATAAATGTTCCCTAACATTTGATAACTCTAATAGTATCAGATAATCCTAGGCTTAATATCCTATATTTTATTTTTACTAGATGAAAAATCTCCCAAAAATTATTTCTTTTATATGGTCACCTTTTTATTTGGGACATCACTGGGGTACATCATTCTCTTTTATTTTCTAACTTCAACCATTTTGAAATATGTTTTATTAAAAAATATATTCACACTTTTTTGTCTCAATTTAGAAACTATAGTTTTATTTTGAGAGATGGGGAAAATAGAATCATTAGAGTGTTGGGTTATCATTTTAATTATCCTATTGAAATATTTTTATTTTATTCTTTTACATTATTCTGGCCATTGTATTGAGATTTTCCTAATTTAAGACTTCCCTCTGATACATTTCCATGTATTCATGTATTATCAATATGTTAAGATTCAAATTTAATAGGTTCTATGTTTCTCAATATTATCAATTTTTGAGAAACAATCATCTTAAGGTGTTCTAATTTTCTATACTATTTATCTTATGTATATCTAAAAATTCAAAATTTTGTATCTTTTCTTCATCTACCTTATCCATATCTTTCAATAAAAAATAATATTCCTTTATACAAATTTATTTGATAACCAGTTGATAATTATTAACCTTAAAATATTTCTTTATGAGTATCTTTTAGAACATGTAGTTTTTCCTTTACAACATTAGTTAACAAATCATATTCACACTAACTCCTCAGTAAATCTAATTTTTTATGACTAAAACTTTTTATATGATTTTTTTTAATTCATACATAATATCATTGAATTTATTTTTGGTATCACAAACATGATCCTTATAATGTTTTTCTTCATAAATTTTATCTCCTTCTTAAGGATATTTTAATCTCTTCTATTCTTCTAGAATTATAATATAATTGAGATTTCTTATCTTGAATAGTTGATTTAAATTTTTATAATCATTCCTTAAGAACATCCTTAAAATAAAATTTCTCATAAAAATATCTATAAAATATGTTTTCTATAAGGTTTAATTATTCTTTAGTACATAACAAAATTTCTTCCTTTCCATCAATAACATTAATAAGATATTTACACGCATAATTATTATTTCCCAATACTTTCTCTATGTTAGAATATTATGATTTCAACTATGATATTTAAACATACTTTCCCTCGATATATGAATGTATATATTTAATAACATCAATTGGTATAAATTTCATATAATATTAAAATAATATATAAAAATTATCAACAATCCTTATTAAATTATATTATTCACCACTTGGGAAGATTAGTTTGTGGAATTAAAATTTTCTGATTCACATGTTTTCTTACCACTAAAATGGCCTTTTAGTAGTGGTGGATCCTCCATCTATTTTTTTGAGATTCAAAATTTCACTTTTTCTATGATTCTTCAAACTATGGGGATTTAAAGGTTTTTCCCAAACCTATATATTGTTATAACTATGTATAACTTATGTAATCTTCAACTTAAGGTGACCATTATAAACATCCATAGAAAACCAATTTCAATTTTTGGAAATATGAACTTAATATAAAATATTTAAAAAATAATAATAACAATACATATAGATTCAAATAGAGGGTACCTTCCATCTAATACTAATTGTGATTCACATGTGAATAGTGTAATGAACCTGATTGTGGGGTTCAATCAATGGTGACAAAATTTTTACAGAATATATAAAATGAAAAATATTTCTTGCATTAAGGTGATTGATCTTATGAATTAATATGTGTGAATATTTTAAAACTCTTCATAATTCATATATATATATTATATAATGATTATAAGAGTAAAATATCACATATTTATTTGTAAAAGGTTGAACCTCTATGTGAGAACCTACATCCTTTCCATGGAGACACTTTTTAATCCATGGATTCTTCCACTAATAATAATTTTATAAATTTATAGTGAGAGGAATTTATTCTATCTCCCATAGTTATCATGTCTTCCGAAAAGCTGAACCTATATCCTGATAAGAAATTATACAAACTCTCATTAGTTACAAAGTATTATTATCATTTAATCCCACATAATATAAACATGTAATAATATTCAGAAAGATTGTTAGGAAATTATCTATTCTATAACTCTATCTAGTGTGCCTCTTTGCTCACCCAATGTGACTCTGTCTTATGCACCTCAACACTATGATACATAATATGGTGCACTTAGACACTTCCCCTCTATATGATAAACCTATTTATTAGAACTCTATCTGTTTTACTTTTGACCAATGATCCTCTATCTGATACCTTGGAAAAACTGTAGTTCATACATCTCTAATCGGTACCTTTGTTTGGTACCTATTCTAGAAACAAGATTTTTTTCAGTTGGAAATTTACAATTCTATGAAATATTTAACACTTCACTTCAATATCACATATTAATTGTGTTACTACATTAAATACAAAACCCTTTGAATTTCCATGCATCAAGGAAAAGGTGGGAAATCGTATATGTTTTCCTAATAAAATTAAATTCCAAATTTAATCTTCCCACTCATTTAAAATTAATTAGATGTATACCAAATATTATATAATATTATTAAATATTCATGGAACCTCTGTTGTCTATATCCTTCTTCAATCATTTATGACTTCATAATTACAAAAATTCTTCAAAAAACCTTATCTAATATGGATAAAAAAACAATGAATTGCTTATCATTTTCATTATTATAGACTTTAAAAAGTCTTTTAAATATCCTCAATACTCTATCAGATACATGTTATTTTGATTTATTAATTAATAACTCCTCCATTTAGTGACTATTCCTCTATCCTGTATGTTTTATGTTTCTTTTTCAAGTAAATCACCTCTCCACAAATTGCTTCAACTAATTAATTATGTCTCTTGAAATAAAATACTTATTCAGCCAATTCTCTCCATATTATTCCTTATATTGATGGAATATTATTTGTTATATCATATAAGTTCATTTTATGAGTAAAAATCTCTCTATATGGTCACACTGCTTCTTCTCAAACATTATATAGTACATGATTGAAAAAACACAAATTTTTTTGTCTAATATAATAATTATCCTTTGTATGATGGATTTCCATCATATTAATCTTTTGAAATATCATTTTGAATTGAAAAAATCAATTTAGAGACTCATTTGATAGACTTACTTCTTCAACAAATGAACATTCTACTCCCTTGGATAGAAAGAATTATTTAATTTTACATCATATAGAAATCAAGATTCATCTTAGTACTCTTACATCATTCCCTACTTGTAGAACATCCATATTTATTTAACTGATGATATCATAAATATTTATCATATATTACTCTCTGAATTTTTTACAATGTAACATCTAAAAACAAAATATCATTTGTACTTCATCTGGTGAAACATTTAACATTACCAATCATTTTTATATATAAATGCCTATAAAAACATTTCTACTAATGCAGGGACAAAATATCTCTCAAACAATACTTGGTCTGACAGATCTTCACATGATGAACTTGATCTGGTATCCTCCAAATAGTTATTCACTTCATTAATTCATAAAATTTAACATCATAAAGATTATAACATAATAATTGCCTTATAGAACATCTTAATAATTGTATTTCCAGTATACTAGATTCATTAGAATTCAATAATGTCTATCTTCTACGTAGCAACATCTTGATTATATAATTTCTTGTATTTTGGGTATCCATTAATCAATTATTTAATATCAATATTTAGATTCTTCTCATTATAAAAACCCATGAAAATTATTCACTCTACAACACCAAATTAAAATAACTCTTTACATAGTAACATCAATTATGTTTCACATAATAATGATTTAAAACTCTAACCTTTTACATTTATTTTATCTCCATCCAATAAAATATATCCAGTGATCATTGTTTGGTATCCATGATCTATTACCATAAATTTAGTGAATTATATATTCCTATTTGGACTCAGTCTTGAATAATGCTGGAACTCTTATTGTTAGAAAATTATATAACATCATAACATCATCAGAATTTATAAAGAATATTACAAACATGGTTAAGGAAACATTCTTTACCTCCTTCTACACTTCTTATGGTTAAATTATTTACACCCATAAGTTATAGATACTAATATTATCTAGACACTCACAAGGTACTCTTGAAAAACATTAGTGAGTTTTTTCCATCCTGATTATTCTAGACAACTTCCTTGTTGTTCTCCCAATGGTTTCACCTTAGGTAAAAATTACTCCAATAAAACATCAATTTACCTCTCTATTGGAACACACTTATTCAATATCACATGACATGGATAATTATTCTATATATTGAAACATTCTTATATTTTCATTATCATCACTATCTGAAAAAAATTCCATTGCAACTATTACCCAACATATATATACATTTAACATCTTAATTATCATTATCAAAAATTGTTGACGACATATAAAATTTGTTAGAATAATAATTTGATAGGAATATTAGTCACTTTCAAATACTTTAAATAATTTTATGTTTTTTTAGAAATTTTAATCATTTTCCATTTGTATTATTTAATTGAAAATGTAAAAGGATTATTTTTTTAAATGTTTATGTTTGATCACATCATTCTTCTCCTTTTATTTTATATGACGATATATCTTTAAATTTTTATGGTGTTTAAAATCTATTATTTCTCTTCAATTTTTTAAAAATATATCTAATTAAATTATTTCAGATGATCCATTATATTTAACATCTTCAAAGTGATTTTCCTGAAACTCTTGAAAAGTATTTTTCATCGAATCCATTTTCTTGTGAAATAAATTATTATTTATTGAAGATATCATTTAAATATAACAATTTACATTATATTTATGGATGGCCAAAGAAATTTTTTTCCCTTTTAGAGAATTGATCCATCTCTGCGTTTCTCTTTTGTAATTATCTTTAGTGTATACAAGTACTTTTTCATCAAACTCATTACTTTATGGTTACCATATTATTTATTTTATTTATATAATGGTGTTCATCTAGATTCAATAAATAAATTTTTAAGATAAATTATTATCTTTACCATATACACTTTACCTGTATGTGGTAAATAACATATTCTTTATTTTATTAATTGAATAGAATTCACCTATAATGTAATTGAATACACATTTATTTTCATTAGGATTATCTTTTTTCTATTATAGATTATTTATTTATGTGAATCTACTTGAAAAGGATAAAAATACATATTATTTCCATGGTATCTCAATGATATAAAAATTGAATGATTTTTATTTTAATTTTCTATGAATTAAACTTTATTTCAATGGTTTCCTAAAGATTTTATATGCGAATTATTTTTCAAGTGTCACAAGTTATTATGGATGAATGATGAGTCAGATCCTATATCCCCCTCGAATGTATTAGTTATAGTTTTATATTTCATGAGGTACTTTTTTTAGTGTGAGTATACATTTGGTTTATCTATAATCATAAGGTTTCATGTGGATATAATTTATATTTATCTATTCTCACAATATTGTCTATGTGTGTAATTTTGGTTTAACAATGATCATAATGTTGTGTGTGTTTGTAATTATGGTTTAGATAAGCTCACAAGTTTGTTCATCAGTATTATAATTATTTAGATATGCTCTCAGGGTTATGCAGTGGTATAATTTTAGTTTAGATTTTCTCACACGGTTTATCATGTGTATAGTTGTATTTTAGATACACTCAAAATGTTGTTTGTGGGTATAATTGTATTTAAACAGTGTTCAAATGTGTTTTTATGATTATAATTGTGGTTAATGTTTGATCACAAGTCTATTTGAAGAAATAATTGGGCTAAATATATATTCAAAATGATATATTTTTTATGTATATATTTATGCCACACTATTATGATTATTCCTAGGAAAATGTTTTTCACTTATTAATCATGTTTTTGGACTAAAATTTCGTCATTCTATTAATTAGTATATAAGGTTTTGACTATTTAATAATTTTTTTTCTTTGTTGGGCATGATTTTCTTATATATATTGATTAAAATAATTTTCTTATTTTATGCTCACCTATACTCAATGATTGTTATCACTTTTTTTACCCTTATAGAGAATCTCCGGTCACCCATATCTTATGTTTCCATTTAGCTAGGTTATAATGATGAATATATCATATAAAAAGTATTTGAGGGAGTAAAATGTTGATAAAATATGTATAAATATTCATAAGGGTTATGTAATTAGTTTCTTATATAGCTAGTCCTCAATGAAACTAAACCATTCATTCTTGGTATTGTGTGATGTTTTGAGAAAAAATTATTATATTATGGAAATGATATAAAATAAGAATATGGTTTGGCTGGGTAACAATAGTATAAGCATCTTATTGTGGTTAGACCTTGATTGGTGAACATACTATATTTTTATTAGGTTATTATTCTAGAAAATAATTTGAAGGATGCTCCAATCGTATATTCTAGTATTATCTCTCAAATACTATAAATTGATTTAAATTTGTTAATTACATTGTAATCTGTATTTTATTATGTGGAAAATTTTACGGTGATCTCGTGATCCAAAAATGTTCGGGTTTGTAAATAATTCAATATACCCTATAATTGATCACATGAATGATGAGGGACTTATCCAAGGCCATATTCACAAGGGACATTCATCAATTATCATACCAAGTATTATATTTACTATAAGGGGTTTAATAAAATGTATTAACAATATTTTTTATGAGATTCAATTCTTGACAATACCAATGATTTAATATGTCCTAAATGATTAGTAGGAGAGTCTTGAATGTATATAGGTGGAAATATTCACCCCTAGTGGGGACATATGTATCTATAATATTTCATCAAGTTAATAATTAACTGGTTTTACAATAAGTGGTTATATGGATACAATGATCATTTGAATTAGAGAGGATAATGAGTTAGTTGGACAGATACATTATTTTTTTAATATTTATTTCATAACTTTGAGTAAATATTGATTAAAATTATTATAAAATTTGTTACAGTGTTTCTAACTATTATTGAGAAAAATATTATGTATTATCTTGTTATTATTTAATAAGATACTATGTGATTAACATTATAAGAATTATCTATAAGAGAATATATTAATCTTTGATATAAATGATGAAATCATGATATAGTTAGTCTTTGGTGCTAGGATAAGTGTTATTGACTGAGATTGTCTCAGTGGAGTTGATATGTATCGTGGAGAAATGTTAATTTTTCATTATAATTGTGACATTTATACCCATTATAAATAATTTTTCATTTATTATAGTGTGTTAAGATTAATCAATATAACTATATCTACCTAGTGTGGGATAACCATTGTAATGATACACATTGTTATATGTTGTACAATACCATGGGAATTTAATTATTTGGTTTTATGGAGAGTTCATTTTGAGAACCAAGAATAAGATAGGGAATTTGAGTGCTTTAATGTTTTAATACAGTGTTTTTTGATTTTTGAATGAGGTATGTTCAGTGTCATGGGAGTTTGAATAGATGTTGGGGAGGGGTCGAGGTGATCCGATTGTTGAAATTTAGAAGCCTCAACATTTCACACCATGAAATAAGGGTTAACACTACAGAAGAGGTCAACCAGAGTAGGGTGACCCTTATGTAGGGTGGGTCATGCCATGAATTGTTTAATCACCCGATGAATGTGACCTTTATATAGATTTTATGGAAACCAAACATGTCCATTCAAGACACGATCCACTTTTTTACATCGTAAATGTTCCAGGTTGATATTTTTAGCAAGGGAAGACCTTATAATTTACCAATTGATCTTTTAAATATTTTAGGTGAAATGGTACTTAGGGATTTTCATTTGGTTGGTTGCTCCACCTCTTTTTAATCCCCATCAAAACCCATGGAGAGTGGTATGTTTAGAGTGTATTCTACTGGTGATGTGTAGTAAGATCCAAATTTTATTCCTAGTTCCTCACCTTACATTATATCCCTTTAATTTTGGTTTGATTTAAGTTGTGTCTTTTTTGATGGTTTCAAAAGTGGATGGTGAAGTCATATATGAATGCAGATAATTGTGTGTGTAGTTTCTTGATGAGGACATGAGGGGGGGATCACATGTTGTTTATTATCTTTAGAGGTGTAAAACTTCTATATAATGTATAAGATGTTTTTGGTTTAGTCAAATAATTATTTTGATTAAAAAATTATAGTGATATGTAATTGGTATAATAGGAATATCTATGTATGGTTCATGGACCAATCATGGATTCTTGGATGAGGTTTCACTGAGACTATTATTAATTGGTAGTATTTAAGAGGTTATTCGTATTTGAAAAAAATATAATAAATAATTATATAATGGTATAATTAATTATTAATGTTTTATTGATTGAATCATGTGTCTAAGATCATATACCAGCCACATTCATCTTTTATGAGGCTGGATGGAGCTTTGTGAGGGGATATATTCATGTTGGAGATAAGTGGACACTACGATGTAGTTCCATATGACTATATATGCATGAGCGTGCATTCTTTCATAATTCCAGGGGTTTGAGAATGGGGTATAAGGACTCATGAAGCCTTTAGGAAAGAATATGAGATCGATTTAAGAAACTATACATAGAGAATGTTCTTTCAAACACATGGTTAAATAAGGTTTATTTTGATACTAGGTCTATAAGGGGGGATGGATAACGAGTGAGTTGATAAGTGACCACTAGGAGTTCCTAGGACATTAGATGGTATATACGTAGAATAAGATGTATTCTTAATTCTAGTGGGATGGAATGAGAGGCTTGTTGATGAGGGATGATATGTGATTTTTTCATGCATCTTGAAATTTAATTTTAACACCCTCTTTTGAGTAATCGTGAGCATTAAAATTTTCCCATATTTTATCAAGTCTTTCAAGACTTTAAATGTTTGTTCGTGAGTGGTTTCCACCATGAAAGAAATTGAGAGGTGTCCCACTATGTATGTAAGAGGAGATATTAAAGTGGTTGAGGAAATTTATTATGACATGGAATGAGTAAGTAGGGGTGTTGGTATAAAAATTGGATTCCACCTATTGAGGCTAGGGTCAATGTGATCCTTTAGGATATGTTATCACTTAGGGGTGATTCCTATGAATTGGTATCAATGAGTAGGTATCGATGATGTTTTGGGGGACTCGAGTATATTTTCTATTCAGTGGGATGACTTTTGTAATACTGTAAGAGGCCAGATTGGGGAAAGGCCTTGATGTGATGATATGGAGTGTTTTTGACTAGTTGTAGACCCTAATTAAAATATTATTGTGATGGGTGAACGATTAATCCAAAGGGATGATGGGTATTTAAGCCTATAATCTCTATGAGTGATCTGAAAATTGATTCAATACAATGATTGAGATGAAATCCCTATTTCTCAAAAGAGTTGGGTTATCCACAAGTGATATGGCTGGCTTAAGATATGATTGGCTAATAATGAGTGAGATGGTTGTTTTATTTTTTGATAGAGTAATTCCATGAGTTGGATGGTTTAATTAAGGATAATGGTCTATCAATGAGTGATATGGTTTTACCCAAGTGATAGTTTTTATACCACCATGTGTGAGATATGGTTCAAGGCATTCTGAAATATCAAACTAGATGGTGAGATTTAAAGAGAGATTTAGAGCCCTATATGTGTAGCATTATATGATATGATTATGGGACATCCATGAATGAGATGGGTATAGTCTTGAAACATTATGTATATTGTGTATGGAACCAACATTGAGTGATAAGGTTGTAGTTGAGCCTTGGATAGACTACCTTCCTTACACGAGGGGTTGGTCATGATGCTTGATATATGACCCTTCTCAATAGGTGTTGTGTTTGGGAATTTATGTATACACTACCATTTTTCATTAGGTAAGGGTTGGACATGTGGAATGAGTCAAAGATAAGATCCTTGTATGGCATTCAAGAAAGTACAAATACAATTCAATGTGGCTTTATTGACGCACAACGACCTTATGGGAATTTGTATATCGCCAAGTGTCCTGGCGGCCTGGTTATCACACAAATACCTAAATAGAATGTTTATTTATGTATTTTTTGCTTTTTCAAACACATTAATATGATACTGTATATCAAGGGTTCTTTGTTATACGATACTGTGTTATATGCACACACCCTGCATGGGAACTCTTGGGCACATTCAGACCCTATATTTTCTTTGAGGTCAGTATATTGGACATGAAGTGGGTTGCATTGGGATAACATGATAGTATCAAAAAAAAATTATGTGTCTTAGAGAAGTAAGTAGTTATAGTGTTTGTATTTATG
This sequence comes from Viscum album, assembly GCA_963277665.1. Lineage (NCBI taxonomy): Eukaryota > Viridiplantae > Streptophyta > Magnoliopsida > Santalales > Viscaceae > Viscum > Viscum album. The sequence goes on from OY728161.1 coordinate 1,510,506,378, forward strand.
GTCTTATTTAATTTTGTATATGGGATAGACCCAGTGTGTGATTAGTTGTATATTTGTTATGCCATCATCATTTTTCTTATTAGACATGTTTTTCAAATTCTAATTCTTATATAATGATTTTGTTTTGTTTTTTATTGTTATTGACCTCTATCACATTGAGGCAATATTATTACCAATGCGTATTTTATTCCATTTCTTCATGTTGATATCCCCAAAAATATGAGGATATGTAGTTAGTTCCATGGAGAATCTTCATCCCAAGAACGTATAATTAAACTAGGGCATGGTAGTTATAAATTTTTATTAGCTATTTTATTTGTCAATGATTTTGGGATGTGGTAGAGATGAGTTCTATAATTTTAGAATTTTGGGATGACCCTCACACTATTGTATCATGAACACTTTTCCAATGGGATATCCTATTTACCTATGTGATGGGATTGCAATTTTATATTTTGATGTTATTATTAGTATATTGATTATAACATGATGTGTGTACTGAGATCATTTTTGTTGTTTGTTTCTTATCTCATAATGGTATTATACATGATACATGCATTATATTTAATTGGACATGACTCTTAGTAAATATGTCTTATTTCCATTTTTGTTTTATATGTAGGGGATAAGTTGTTTAATTTTTCAATTAAATATTGTATATAATTTTATCATATAAATTGGTGGGGGAATTCAACCTAGTTAGAGAATAATGCATTTATGTCTAATGGAATTCTATGTTAATCTTTTGGTGGGAGGTTATCTGGTGAAGAAAACATAGTCCTTTCGTAAAGGGATATATGAAGACCTTTTATGGGTCATTATGGGAATTTGAGCCATGGGTAATGAATATATTAGTGAATACTATTAGTAATTAGAGATCTACGATGGGAATTGGTTTTAATGTTGATTTGGGTTTGGTTATATAATTTTATAATGATAAATATGGTATTTATCAATACATATTCTTAGTGTAATTATACTTAATAGAACCAGGTATATGTTTGACAGACCCTAGTGGATTATAGAATATAATGAGTGATATTTATTGTGCAGTGATGTAGATCATAATATTTTCTCATGGTATCATGGTTTATTTTTTAGGGTAGGACCACTAGGTTCCTATCCAGCAGTTGGTAGATGCACTCTCAATGGTTCAGTGAGAGAATAGGTAGTTTCTCATAGTTTTGAAACACCACCCTTAATGAAGGTGATAGTGTGATTATGCAAGGTGTGAGAGATTAAATGGTATGTGGTTTGAGTTTTAAATATTAAACACCTAAATATATAGTTTAAAATAATACTATGATTGATATCTTTCTTAACACACATCACTGAATATTAAGAAAAGTGTTATATACTATAAAAATATTGTTATTTAAATGTAAGAAAAAAGTATTAGTCGTTAAATTGGTGGTATGAATAGGAGTGACTATGTTTTAAAAAAATATTTAAAATGTTTTTATATAGTGGAAATTATATTATTAATAAGTTCAAAATTTTCAATGAAGCCTTTTTTTGCTTAAGAAATATGTTTTTTTTCAAAAAACGTTTTTATTTCATTTTGGACCAGATTATTATTTTTAAGTTTCGAAATATTTATAAATTTCATTAGAAGAAATAAATATCATTTGTTAAATAATAAATTGAATATTATATTATGGTAATTTTTTGTAATTTTTATAAAAATATATATTTTTCAGTGAATAGTGGAATAATATTGATTTTTGTAAAACTGTCATTTCATATCATTAAATAAAGTAATATAAAAATTGAATTAAAATTTTAATTATATATGAAAATAAATAAAATATCTTAATTTTATATAATCTAATTGAATTCATTTTAATCTATATTATACTTGATTTTGGTACAAGTTAACTTTTAAACTTAAAAACACATTTGTCTAAAAACGTGTTTTCATTGTGTTATATGTATTTATATTAAAATGTATTTCCACCAATTATAGAATTAAAACTAAGAAAAATTTATTCAATATTTCGAATCTTGAGATTCAATTTTGGTAAATATTTACGATTTATATTTGGTCAGAATGAATAGTAATTGTGGTAAAGAGATGTCACCTCGGTCAGGGTAATATAAGTAAAACCATGTCGAAACAAAAGGATATGGCTATAAAATATCTTTAACACCTAACGTAATCCTATTTAATGATTTAATTTGGATTTTATCATTCATTTTTAAAAATTTTGGAATCTAGGTTCCATTTTACTTTAGTTTTTACCATAATATTGCTTTTTGTGAAGAAAAAATAGAAAATGTCACTTTCTTTGTTTTAATATCTACATTAGTTATAGGGATGAAAATATGTTGTATTCTATTATAATTGTTTATATGAATGAATAATGAATAATTTTTTTTCATGGTAATTTAATATTAATTTTAACATATAAAATAATAAACATAGATGCTTATACAATACTCACACCGTGCTAGTTCACTTAAAAGAAAAATCATATAAATAATTTTAAAAATATGAAATTAAAAAAAATTAAATTAAATATTATGTGGTAATGTTTTTAGAAAAATATGACATATTAGTGTTGTTTCAAATTTTCAGATTCAAATATCATTTCTATCTTTTTATTCTTTAATGTCAAACTATTTGTATAGTTTTTTAAATGACTCTAATGGTACCTTATGATAATTAATATATTTTTAAATGATTAAAAATTAATAAAGAAAATATATTTATCCATATGAATTATATATGTCATATGATATCATTAATTATCCACTCAAGGTCCAATTATCATTTTTTTTCTAAATTTCATTACCTCTGAACAAATATTTAATTTGATATACTGGTAATCATCAAAAGGGTTAATAAGGGATTAAAAATATTGGATAAGGGATAAAACATAACCTAAAACCTCATAATTTTTATTACCTAAGAAGATTTATACTCATCCTTATCCTAAATTTTAAATATATAATTTTTTCCACCTTAACATGATAATTAAATTATAATAATTTAACACATTAGGTAATTCAATAGGTGCCCCTCCCCTAACTTATAAAATGAATCCTCATATTAACAATTATTCATAAAGTATTATTATTATATATTGAAAAATACATATTCTAATATCATCCAATATTTCTTAAATTTGTTCTAGAGATTCTATTCATTCCAAAATATGATCCTTTCAAGGATTAATGTGTAAGGTAACGGAAGTATCTCAATAAAAAGGTATGACTCTTAACCAAATACTTTAAATTTAATTTCACCTTTTACATACTCTAAAACTGTGGTATCCATTATAAAATATTTAACATAACATATCTAATAAAAATAACTATTATTATGATGATGTATCATCCATTACCCACCCCTTTCCATCCATGGGGGAAAAGAAAACATAGCTCGTGAGTATGTGAGGACTATTACCTCCATGAAGCATTGTGTTTTTATCATCGATTCAAATATATGTTTATAATTTGGGACATAAAGAATATATATTACATATATTATATTATTATAATTATTAATTTGGGAATTATTATTGAATTTTCATTCAATCTATCTATTGAAACATGGAGACGTCACTCAAGCGTGTACAAAGATTACTATATCCACGAAGTGATGTAATTTATTTGTCATCACCACTTTATATGAATATCTATATATGTGTATAAAATGAATAAATATAATAATAATTAAATTATTACAATTATTTATATAATATAACCATGATCAACTACATGGTTAGAATCTTACGAAATGACACATGTATGATAAATTAACTAGTTATCATCTGGAATAGTGATTTCAATAAATAATTGTTCAAAAACTTTTGAAACGATATTACAAGTAAATCACATATATCATGATATATAGGAATATGTATTAGTAATATGTTTATAAAATATCTATATTATTTATATATGAGTCTTTAATGTTTATGAATAAAGATGAGTGATGAGGAAAGCGTTTCATGTCAGACTTTTATTTTTGTGGGGATTATTCTATTTTCACAAATTGTTTTTTAATTGTGTATCTAACTCCAAAAAAATTAATTTTTATTATTATCATTAAATTATTTTATTTAAATCCATATATATTTCTCTATTTTATGATTTTTTGATTCAAATATTACTACATCAATAGTGGTTTATGTTAAAATCTCATTTATTTTTGGGATTATCTATGAAAAATTTCCAGTGAGGAAAATTTTATGGATCTTATTATTTAAACCAAAATTATTTTTTATACATTAGTTATTACAGAAATTTTCAATTATTAAAATAATTTTTTCTTTGGTACATAAAATGATTGGAAATTTATTTAGATTAAAAGATGACCTTATTTCCACTCTAGTCAACACACATTATCTTCCATGTCCATGCACATAAAAAATATTTTATCCATGTTATTATCTTTATTTTATTTTTACTAATGGTTCCTGTTCACTACCTTTAACATTATTTATTGTTTTTTAGAAAATAAATATTCTAATTATTTTCCTAAGAAGTCATTTTTTGACTTTTTAAGAAAGTATGATTGAGATGTTTTAATTTAACATGTATGACATGAACATGCAGGACATGAACATGTTTTCCCATCATCACGATCATTTATTTATTTGATCATTAAAAAAATAGTTGTCATTTTAAAATAAAAAAATAACTATATTTATGAATTTTTAGCTTAAATTTTATCAAATGTACAAAGATATTTTAACATGTTTTCAAAGAAATGTTTGAATTTTATTTTAATTTCATTTTTCATCGATTTCATTATAATTTAACAATTATTATTCTTTCAAATCATTATGATATTCTGATATCATCTAATTTATTTATTCGGGTGGATTATGATGATAATGACTATATTAAACTCATTACTTTCCCATGGATAAATTATGTTATAATGATATCTGTATAAAATAAATTTATTTTCCATGTATAATTATGTGTTGAAATGATTAATGTTTTATGATTTTATGTTACACATTTGTATGGGTTTATTTTTTTTATGTAAGGTTCAATTATAGACTTTCAATGCATTGGTTAGATCCTTATATCACATTGTAATATCTTGTTATTTTTCTAGGTATGTTCCATTTTGAGTTTTCTTATTTCATCTATGTTTGGAGAGGGTTTGATTTTGTCTTGGAAGGATTTAGTGGTGGTCAAATCCTTAATGTGTAATATTTTGGAAAAATAGTCATAAGAAAATTTAAATTCTATGTAATACTATTACATGCCATGTAATATTTTAATGAGGATAATATCTCCGAATGTGAAGGGGTTTTTCAGTGTAATCCATTAAAAATAATTTCAAGATCAGTAATATAATTAAAAATTATGAAATTACCTTAGAAACAAATTAAAATTTGTCTTGTACTTAATTTAGGTTTCATTCCTTCATGCATCCTTCCTTCTCTCGAACCTAGGGAAACTCTGATCAATTTTGGAGTGATTTTTTCATCTCTAATCATCATAGATTGATGTTTGATTCTAGATAAACCTTTTTTTTATTTGGTTTCATTCCATTAATCCTTCTTTAGATGAAGTGGTAGAATCCTTTTACCTTTTGGGTTTGGTTGTTGAACTTTATCAATTGTTTCAGTCGAAGATCTCTAATTCCATTATTGATCTAATCCTTCTACATTTGTTGAGGGTTATGGTCGGAAAATAAATCATCAGTGATCTTTAAGTAGGTGGTCTATTTAACTATCCCCATTGTATTCATTGAAATTTTGTGAATGTAATTATGAAATTAAAACAACCAAATTTGGAAAATTAATTCTAAAATGAAAGTAATAATATAATTTCTATGAGATAATGTAATGGGTTCAACATGGAGAAATTGAAATTCGAATGGGTATATGTTGTGATATTGAATATTGGTCATAATTGTGACAATATAATTGAAAAATCATGCTGATATACAATATGGAATTTTGGTAATTGTTAAATGGGTGCTTTTTAGGATTGTTAAATGGGTTTCCATCGATGGTGTGGGAAAATATATTTAAATCATTGAATTTTGATTTTTACTTGTTTGATAAATGGATATAGTGAAAGTGATAGCCACCCATGTGGTTTTACAATATTATTGAAATGTGTCATGGGGTGGGGATTCGTGCTCCAAATACCCCTATAGAGATAGATTTCTTCTATAGGCCCCAATGTATTAATGTATTTATATGTGATCACTAAATTGTGGGAAAAGTACTGCTTCTCCAAATACCCATAGGGTGATAGACTGCCTCTCTAGCCCCCTATTTCTTGAATTTGAGAATTAAGTGAAATGATAAATGAAATCCACGAGACGTGATATGGTGAATACTCTTGCATGGGCCTTATAAGGTATTGATTGTTAGAGTATCAATGTGAACCTAGGATATATTTTAGGTTAATTAATGAATACTGAAATGTGATAACAGTTTTTATTGTAATTCATCCAATATAGAACTACATATACTATTCTAGACTAGATATTGATTTATACGCCATTTTTGGAAACCTATTGAGTTATACTCACACCCTAGATGGGACACTTGATCGGTACCCAAATTGAAATCATGTTTTCAAGACATTATAGGGGAATGAGAATTATGTTAGATGTATGAGTTGGGATTGAGAATAAATAAGGGAACCAGACATTGTGTCCAGATTCAATTTGATGTTATCAATGTGTCTTTATTCTAGGTTTTTCATAATGAAACATGACACATATATGGAATTACATATTGACTATTTTGGTTTGGATAGTTTATTCTTATATTGGTCATTATGTGATATTGATATTATTCTTGTTATAGTTATAATCATTGTGTTATTGTTTAATTATTTCCACTATTGTGATGAATTTATAAACATGTTATAGTCTCCACATTTTTTATATTATAACCATGCAACTAGTTGTCTTCCTCTGGCATGTAAGGAGGCACACTTGATGTTACGTAGCAAACCATATCGGGGTGCTGGCATGTGGAACCTAGTTTGGGACATTACAAATTGGTATTAGAGGGAATGTTTTATTTTATTTCATTTAATTTTGTCTTGATTTTTGGGAAAGTTATATATGAGATTAGGATTATTCAAGACTTGGTCAAGATTTCATTAATGAGAGTAGATAACCATTGTATAGGGGAGAACCCATTTATCGAAGTAGGTATTTTTGTTATTGATTCTTGTTATTACTATTGGATATTATTTCACATCGAGTGATGAAATTGTTCTGTGATGTTACTATTTTATGAGATTTTATTAATATCCTAGTATTGCATGATTGTTGAGTATACATGCATCACTCTATGTACACATTAATTTTTGTGACATGCATCATTTTTATATACATACACAAATTATGGTTTAGGTGATTTGTTTAAATGAAAATGTTTTCTTTAGTTGTGTAAATTTAGTTAAAATGGTTAATAATGATAAATTAAAAATTGTAACATGTTGTAGAATATCGTAAAATAAATGGGTAAATTTATGTCTAAAAAGAACATTAAAATGTGAAATTTGTTTACCATATGTGATTCATGACACATGTGAGGGATAGTTGAGGGGAGTGATAGCACCACAGTTTTGAGCATATGTTTGACTACAGGGGATTAGTTATTATAGATTTATGTGAATATCACTTACAAAAATATGATAATAATGTGTTATGTTCCCTAATACATGCTTTTAAAATTTCAGAGATATACATCCATCACAATGATTTTTGATAGGATGACAAGAGGACATGGCTGGAAATGCGCCTCCTATACTAGAACCAGAGGAATTAATAGTTTTGATTGAGTATTTGTAAGATAAATTTGAAGATAATATTGTTAAGTTTATGTAGTTTAGGGAAATAGACCTTGGGTGAGTTGTTAAAAGTATTTTCGACATGACATGGGAGTCCTAGTTTTATAACCCTTCAGCTTTTTCTAGAGAGGGTGGAACTGAGGTAGTATAATTTGGGATTGAGTCTATCTAGATGATCAATTACCACCTAGAGACTCTTTTTGAGGGGAGATTCAAAATGGAATATTATATGTTTCCTAGCCAGGAAAATTGTAAGGACCTGACCTTAAAACTTACATAATATTTAATTAAATGAATAAATCACATTGAGGATATTTTCAGGTTTATAGTTTTAGAGAATTAGAAAATAACTATTACATCTCAAAAGAATTACAAAGTAGACACTTCTACACAGTTTCAATTGTTTTTCATAAAATAACAAATCTTAAAAAGAAACATGTCTAGTTCCAGGTTTAAGACAACATGACTTTTCCTTGATCCCATCCTTGACCCTATTCCACATTATGTCCTGTGAAAAGCATTTCAAAAACATGGGATGATCATAAAATTCTTAGAAAGAGATACACAAACAAGGAAAACTGTTAGTTTTTCAAAACAACAGGTAAACCATGAATACATTATCATAAGTAAAACTTTTTACATTTATGAAGTAGTTAATACTTTTCACTATATAAAAGATCATTACTTACCCTTTTATAACCAAAAGATTACCATAAAAACCATATTAAAAATTAATAAAATATTAAGGTGACATTGAACATAAAAATACTTAAATATAATAACCATACGGTTGACTTCCACACATATCACTAAATGGAATATCCATACGGCCAACTTCCGTACCCAATGCATTGGAGGTTATAACATAACCACTCGTCCTGGTATTCACGGCACCACCTGTCATATGGTTTATCACATAAACACCTGTCAAATTTCCATGTACCATCATAACTCATAAAATATTTCAAATATAACAATTTCAATAATAACATGTCATTGGATATCATAAGAAGTAATTTCAAGATATTGAAATAATCAATCCATTTTGAAAAACCATATAAAAAATATTTTTGAATCAAAGTGCCCCATACCACTTTGAAGATTTTAATGGAATTATAATTTTAAAACATTAATGTCCATATAAATAAATAATAAAAACCATTTTTAAAACATTTACATTAAAGATAACGATTAAGAATAATAAATCTTTAAAACATTTAAAAAATGATATTTTTGTTAATGAGTTTTTAACAAAATGAGAGACTGTTGAATAAAAATAATTGAGGAATAACATTTAATCAGAACATTATAATATCATTAGAATAATGGGTTTTATGATATAATAAGCCAAAAGACATTATATACATCATATAATAGTGAATTGGTTTATAACACTAATGAAGTCTCAATGGAAATGTAAAAATGAGAGGAAATCCCTTATAAAGAAGGTATCCTTAAGTTAAGGATAAATCAATCTCATAATCATGTGTTGAAAAATATAAATACACCCAATATAAGTGGATATTAATTGTAAAAAAATTATAGGTCATTCACACATATTCATAGGATGGCATGTTGAAGAAGTACTACTTTATCACAAAGAAACAAAATTGGGTTAAGAAGTTCTCTTTCAAATATTCGACAACCTAACGCCATCACATTCAAATTTAGAAACTTAGTTGATGAGATAGAAAAGTGTATATCATAACTTGGACATAAAATTTACAGAAATAATGATATATAAGAACATATCCCAACATATGAAGATGTGAATTAAAAGACATATAAAAAATAAGTCTTTTAAAAAGAGGAGGGTGAAAGGTTCCCTTCCAGCTTTGGTAACTTACAAAACATATGCCACATGATAGAAGGATCATACAATGAAGATATAAATACTTAAAAATGAAAGTATATTACACAAAGAGTACAATATTTTGCAGTAAATACACCACACAAAAGGAAATAGTGGAAAATATAACAGTAATCTCACGGGAATAAAAAGTGAGATGAAACCCTTTACCACGTTGTAATCAATCAAGTCATAAGAAAAAAAGTTAATAACCGACAAAGGAATCAGAGAATACAATTAATATAAAAATAATCATGATAATATATATCAAATGGCAGTATACAATACACCACATGCAATAAATAAGTGGTGAACAATGGAAATCTCACAGAATTAAAAGTGAGATAAGAAATCCCTTACAAAAAATCGGCAGCCGAACGACGCCACTTTAAAATTCTTAAAATGAATTGATGAGAGTAATAGGGGGTATCTCATCATATTAAAATACAAATTACATTATCGTGAATATAACAGAACATCCTCCATCAAAAGAACATGGATCATAAAAAAATGACATAAAAGAGAGTACTTGAAAAGAAAGAGAGAGGTTGGATCCCTTACCCTGTGTCCGACTTGACTCTATCGTTCTTTAATCTCCTGAATAATAAAATAATGTTAATTTATAGTTTCTTAAGATCCTTTTTAAAGTATATTATTCTTTTTTATATCACTTATTACCATGTTATAAACATTATGTAATCATTTAAGTTAATAATGTTCGTTTTGTCGATATTTGGTACTTCAGTCAAAAATGGACTTCTTATAATTACATGTTGTTCACGTGGTCAAAGTTTCATTATATCCAGAATTATATTCATGATTTGTATATCATATATATAATTTATATCTAGAATATACATGTATTCATAATAGTACATAACTTTTAGAGTTAAGAAATGAAATGCACCGTTCATGGAGACGGTAAGTCGTACGTACGCATTGACGCTACTTTCATTTCTATTTCTCATTTTAATGGAATTAAAATATAATGATACTTAGGTATATTATAATTATAGTATCATATCACATAAAATATCATTAAATCAATCCTTTATACATCACACATAAGGAATTAATGAGTCACGTCACTTTAAGGGGACGGTAGTCCGCACTTCCTCAAATGAGATTATAGTATTTACCCACTATGGAAACCACAAAGGCTTGATATAATTGGGAAGTACAGAATCATAGGGAAATAATAATAAACATAATATATATAATATATAAATACATTTCCATCATAATGGCCACCATGAGAGGCGGTAGAAGATAATCGAACAATCATAGTTTCGTGAGGTGTTAGTTTTCTATCCACAGAAACATTATGTTCTTCATCCATTAGATGGAGGTGTGTGTAAGTCTAGCTCGAATACTTCTCATAACAACATCCTAGTATATTTATGATACTGGTGTTGTAACAAAATAAATTAAATAAAAAAATTTCAGGGATTGGAGAAGTAAAATAAAAGAAAACAATTTAAGAGAAATCATTACCTTTAATTTGGGAAACTCCCTTTGGTTTGAACCAAAGGACTTTTTGAAGTGCCTTCTGCCTAAGGTACGGCTTATAAGAGGAGGAGAGGGATGTAGGGAGATTAATTGGGAAGATTTTGGTCGAGCGAAATGTCTTTAGAGGTGTTAGGAATTGGTTAGAAGTGGTCTCCTTTAATAAAGAAGATGAGGGGCTCTTTAGGAACGTGTGAAAACATTATTTTATTATATAATGATATTCGGTTTCTAATGGTACAAAAATTATTAAGGTAAAAGATAAGATGACTCATATTTAAAATAAATTCATCCAATCATAATTGTACATGTTTTGGAAAATATTTTAATCATTATAATCAAATTTATTTAAATCATTAATTAATGAGGTAAATACTGCATCATTATTTTGTCATAAATAATTTTATTTATTTGATGTCTAAAAATTATAAAAAAATTACTATCATATAGGAAATATTTTTATCTTTATAATTAATATTTATAGTAGAAAATATAATTTATATATCCCTATGTAAAAATTAATTTACTAAAAGATATTTGAAAGTGTCATTTTTTCCTTTACATTAAATTAATTAATATAAAGTGTTATTATCACACCCAAGTGGCTCCATGGGGTCCCCAAATCGACCCAGAGATGTCCATGGTCGTCCATGACTCATAAAATATGGTTAGATATGTTTTAAGGTAATTTTGATTTATTATAATATTCTTTTAAACTTGAATTACCCTATTTACCTTTAACCGCGGTAAATAAAAGTCAAAAGTTACTATTCACCAAAAATTATTTTCATCTTATTGAACCAAATTTTACTTCTTGATAACAACCATGTATGTCCAATTGTTGAAATTCAATTTAATGAAGTGGTAAAATTTCATTTAAATGAAAAAGTCAGTTTTTTTAACTACCACTAAGTGTTTTCACTATTTATCAAAAATTGAAGTTTTTCAGAAAAATACAAAAAATTCAGCCTAAGCTATATTTTATGTTTCTAATTCAAAAATGATGTCTATTTTTTCAAATTCAAAACATAGAAGTGGCATTAATTAATTATAAAATTAATTCCCGTTATCAAAACAAATAGCTTGTTTTTAAGCAACAATAACTATCAAAAGACTGATACTTGTTTATGTCCAATTTCAAAGTGAAATTAATTCCAATGACCAAAATTGAGTTAAATGGTAAAAATATATTTTAATTTCTCTTTAAAACCCATTAAAAAGATAATCTAACCTAATAAATAAATTAGATTAAAAGGCACTTTTGAATTAAAATACAATATTTTTCACTATTCATTAAAAAATGAACTTTATTGGAAAAATTCCAAAAATTTACACAAAGTAAATTTTGATGTTTCCATTATAAAGAATGATTTTATTTGGTCATATATAATGTATTAAAGTGACCAAAACTAGATTTAAAAAGGTTTCTCCCTTAAAAGGCGATAAATATCCTTTTAATGTAAATTATGCTTAAAATTAGATTCATTCACATTTTAGGCCTCTAACTTCTATTGGATAAATGTAAATACATTTAACAAACAAGTATAAACATATTTTAGTTAGTTTTTTTCATTCCTGCCAATACAACGGCTAGGAGTTAACTACCGTATAAAAAAATAATATATTATTTGCGTGCAATGTAAGATTTCAAAGAAACCCATTATTGCGTATCAGGTACGCTATCGAACATAGTAACCCTTTCAAAGTAAAACTAATATGTAATTTAAAAATTAATAAATATGAAAAAATTCATATTTTTCATTTACCTGGGATGTTACATCCTTCCCCCCTTTTGGTAATTGCGTCCTCACAATTTTAAAATTTGGGCTTGGAAACATTATTGAGAGTCCCATATCAGAAAAAGAGTCAGTAAAACTATCACATTAAAAGAAATAAAGAGAAGTACAATGGTCACCTAAGTTAACCCATACTAAGATTCCCTAAAAACATGGATATGTAGGAGAGAAAAAAGGATCATGTTCTGATGGAGAGTGATAGAAAACATGATTAGGAGAATGTTAACCATAAGAAAATCAAAAACTTTTGATGTGTGTAAATGGTCATTCATTACCTAGTAGGAAACGTAAACCAAAAACGTTTTTGTTTTATGTTATTTTTTATAATTTTGATGAATTAATCTTCTACATAAAACTAAAACATAAGGAAATATACTTACCTTCAAGTAGAGATTCATCTTTTAATTAGTTTCTACCAAAACTAATCATTTCTCTAAACGATGAGCATTAAAAAAGACTTGGTCACATAAAAAGCACAAAAATCATCTTCTAGAGAATCACATAATCCCCAAAAGGATAATCTTTTACAAAAAGAGAAACTACTCTTAATCTCAAAAATTTGTCTTAACAAAACCCAAAGTTCATCAAAGAACATTCAACAAAAAATTGTCCCTAAAATTATTCATAAGTAATCCAAACTTTGATTGTATCCCAAATATCATAAGGATTTAATTACATAGACTTCCAAGATATATCTTATCATTTATCTCCAAGTAACACCAGTTACTCATAAAGACTCATATTGAAAAGTAATTAACCAAATCACATATTCTCCATGATAGGTTAATCAATTTCATAAATAAATCAAATCATTTTGTGTCCATAATAAAAACATATATTCTTACAAGCTAAAATTTCAACCATTATTCCACAATTGAAATCCCATAGTATTCTATATTCCTTAGGCGTATAGTGTTTCCCCAAAAGAAAGAACCTCTTCCACAACCACCTTTATCACTTAATTACTAAATCAATTTTCTATACAAAGTATATCCATTTGACAAAACATAAGTTCCAAAAATCAACTTATTATTGTTCAATAAAAACATTATACTAAAATAATAAGTCATACTAACTAGGGACATCAAGTAGGCTAGTGGTAGGCGATGCACCCTTGTCACCCTTCAGTTGTGGGTTCGATTCCTATGGCCTTACCAGATGCGACTGGTTGTCACCCATCCTACGGGTTGTCCTTTTTATAAAAATAAAAAATAACCCTAACATGTTTTAACCTAAATGGTTTCTTTATACCTCTCATTTTCATCCAAATTCATTATTATCTCAACATCTTAATACTTGAAGTCTTATTTCACAAATATCTGATAAAATAAAATGATCCCCAAAATGAATAACATCATACCTTAACCATGGTGTCCATTTTGTTTCATCTTCATCTTGTTCACGTAGGTAGAAGGTCCATGCATTGTAACAATGATTTAGAGATCCTTTCAAAATCATTAGCTTCCTCCATCCAAATACATCTTGTACAACATGGGTCATATGGGTGTTCACAGAAAAATAGTTTTGGAAAATAATCATGTATGACATATAATTTCAAAACATCTGATAAAACATGATTTATATAAAACAGTCGAACTGAATTTGAGTTGAAACATTCAATCAATGATCCTTTTAAAATACCATAAGTATGTGCTAAGAGACTATATTTTAAAATAAAATATAAATAGGTTGCGCAAGGGTCTTTTTATTTAGCACCTTTTTTTAAAATCATAATATGCTTCAAAATCTTGTGATAATGTAAAATATTTGAAAATGCCTTGATAATATTTACCTTTATTGGAAATATGAGAATATTGTGAAAATAGAATTTTTTTTAAATACAACCCATGACCCACGATGATAACGAGGTATGGTGGAGGTGTTTGATATCTCAAACAACTGCTTGAAAGTGAGTTGTATTCTAGAAGGGGTTTCACAATCATCCGAACATGACATTACAATAATTATTGCAAGAATGTCATCAGGAAGAGATAGGAATGTCATTTTAGATCCTCCTCCTTCCATTTGTAACTGAATTTTCTTGATCTGAAAAAGTTATAAAATAAGGATTTAACTGAAATAATAGATTGGGACTAACCATATGTCTAACCAAAATTCCTAATCCCTAAAGTTGTCTAAACCGACCTCTGATACCAACTGTAAGGACCCGACCTTAAAACTTACATAATATTTAATTAAATGAATAACTCACATTGAAGATCATTTCAGGTTTAGAGTTTTAGAGAATTAGGACATAAATATTACATCTCAAAATATTTACAAAGTAGACACTTATACAGAGTTTCCATTGTTTTTCATAAAATAAAAACTCTTAAAAGGAAACATGTATAGTTCCATGATTAACACAGCATGTCTTTTCCTTGATCCCATCCTTGACCCTATTCCACATTATGTCCTGTGAAAAAAATTTCAAAAACATTGCATGAGCATAAAAATCTCAGTAACAGATACACAAAGAGGGAAAACTATTAGTTTTTCAATACAACAGGTAAACCATTAATACATTATCATGAGTAATACGTTTCACCTTTATGAAGTAGTAAATACTATTCACTGAATAAAAGACTATTACATACCGTTTTGTAACCAAAATATTACCATAAAAACCATATAAAGAACACATATCATATTAATGTAACTTGGGACATAAACATACTTAAATCGAAAAACCATACGGTCGTCTTCCACACATATCACTAAATGGAATAGCCATACGGATGACTTGCATATCCAATGCATTGGATGTTATAACGTAACCACCCATCCTGGTATTCTTGGAACCTCCCGTCATATGGTTTATCACGTAACCACCCGTCAAATGTCCAAGTACCATCATAACACATAAAATACTGCAAATATAAACATTTCACTAATAACATGTCATTTTCAATCACAAGAAGTAATTACAATATATTAAAATAATCAATCCATTTTCAAAAACCATTTAAAAAATATTTTTTAATCAAAGTGTCCCATATCACATTGATGATTATAATGGAATTATAATTTTAAAACATTAATGTCCATATAAATAAATAAACAAAACCATTATTAAAACATAGACATTAAAGATAAATATTTATAATAATAAATCTTTAAAACATTTAAAAAATGATATTTTTGTAAAAGAGTTTTTAACAAAATGAGAGTCTGTTGAATACAAATAAATGTGGAATAAAATTTAATCAGAACATTATAATATAATGAGAATAATGGGATTCATGATAAAATAGGTCAACGGACAGTATATACACTATATTAGAGTGAATTGGTTCATAACAACAATGAAGTCTCAATGGAAATGTAAAATGAGATGAAATCCCTTATAAAGCTGGTATCCTTAAATTAAGGATTAATCAATATCATAGTTATGTGTGAAAAATATAAATACACCCAATATAAGTGGATATTAAGTTTAAAACAATCATAGGTCATTCACACATATTCATATGATGACATTTTCAAGAATTACAAGTTTAACCCAAAGAAACGAAATTGGGTTAAGAAGTTGCCTTGCAAAAAATTGACAACCTAACAACGCCACGTTCAAATTCAGAAACTTAGTTGATTAGAGAAAAAATGGTATCTCATCACTTGGACATAAAATTTACAAAAATAAGGATATATAAGAACATATCCCAACATAAGAATATTTTAATTAAAAGACATAACAAAAATAAGTCTTTTAAAAAGAGGAGGGTGAAAGGTTCCCTTACCGGTTTGGTAACTTACAAAACATATGCCACATTATAGAAGGATCATAAAATAAAGAGGTAAATACTTAAAAATGAAATTATAATACACAAAGAGTACAATAATGGTCAGTACATACACCACACAAAAGGAAATATTGGCGAATATAACATTAATCTCAAGGGAATAAAAAGTGAGATGAAACCCTTTACGACGTTGTAATCAATCAAGTCATAAGAAAAAAAGTTAATAACCACCAAATGAATCACAGAATACCATTAATATAAAAATACTAGTTATAATATATATCAAATGGAAGTATACAATACACCAAATGCAATAAATAAGTGGCTAACAATGGAAATCTCATGGAATTAAAAGTGAGATATGAAATCCCTTACAAAAATTCGGCAGCCTAACGACGCCACTTTAAAATTATTAAAACGAATTGATGAGAGTAAGAGGGGGTATCTAATCATATTAAAATACAAATTATAGTATGTTGAATATAAAATAACATCCTACAACATAAGAACATGGATCATAAATGAAATGACATAAAAGAGAGTACTTGAAAAGAAAGAGAGAGGTCGGATCCCTTACCTCGTGTCCATCTTGACTCGATCGTTCTTTAATCTCATGAATAATAAACTAAAGTTAATTTCTACTTTCTTAAGAACCTTTTTCAAGGTTATTATTCCTTTTTATATCACTTATTACAATGGTATAAACATTTTGTAATCATTTAAGTTAAAAATGTTCGTTTTGTCGATATTTGGTACTTGAGTCAAAAATGGACTTCTTATAATTAGATGTTGTTCATGTGGTAAAAGGTTAATTATATCTAGAATTATATTCAAGATTTTGATATCATATATATCATATATATCCAGAATATACATGTATTTAAAATAGTACATAACTTTTAGAGGTAAAAATGAAATGCTCCGTTCATGGAGACAGTAAGTTGTACATACGCATGAACGCTGCTTTCATTTCTGTTTCTACTTTTAATGGAATTAAAACATAATGATACATAGTTATATTATAATTCCAGTATAATATCATATATAATACCATTAACTCAATCCTTTATACATCCCACATAAGGCATTAACGAGTCACGTCACTTTAAGGGGGCGGTAGTCCGCACTTTCTCAAATGAGATTATCGTATTTACCCACTATGGAAACCAGAAAGGCTTGATATAATTGGGAAGTACAGAAGAATAATTAAATAATAAACATAATATATATAATATATAAATACAATTTCATCATAATGGCTACCATTGGAGGTGGTAGGAGAAAATCTAACAATCATCGATTCGCGAGGCATTAGTTTTCCATCAACAAAAACATTATGTTCTTCACCCATTAGATGCTGGTGTGTGTAGTGTAGTTCGAATAATTCTCATAATAACATCCTAGTATATTGAGGATAGTGGTGTTGTTAGAAAATAATGGAAATAAAAATAGTTTAGGGGTTGGAGAATTAATATAAAATAAAACATTTTAAGAGAAATCTTTACCTTTAATTTGGGTAACTCCCTTTGGTTTGAACCAAAGGACTTCTTGAAGTTCCTTCTGCCTAAAGTAAGGCTTCTAAGAGGAGGAGATGGTTGTAGGGATCTTAAATGGGAAGATTTTGGACGATCTAAATGTCTTGAGAGGCGTTAGGAATTGGTTAGATGCGGTCTTCTTTTATAATGGAGAGGAGGGGCTATTTAGGAAAGTGTGAAAACATTATTTTATTATATAATGATATTCGATTTCTAATGGTCCGAAAATCATTAAGGGCAAAGATAAGATGATAAATATTAGAAATAAATTCATGAAATCATAATTGGAAATGTTTTGGATAATATGTTAATCATTATAATCGTATTTAATTACATCATTTATTAAGGAGGTAAATACTGCATCATTATTGTGTCATAAATAATTTAATTTATTTGATGTCTAAAAATTATAAAAAGAATACTATCATGTAGGACACCTTTTTGTATTTCCAATGAATATTTATAGTCTAAATGATAATTTATATAACCCTATGTAAAAAATAATTTACTAAAAGATATTTGAAAATGCCATTTTTTTCTTTTACATTAAATTAATTATTCTAAAGTGTTATTATCACACCCGAGTTGCTCCATGGGATCCCCAAATCGACCCAAAGATTCCCATGGATGGACATGACTCATAAAATAAGGTTAGGACATGTTTTACGGTAATTTTAAATTATTATAATATTCTCTTAACCTTGAATTACCATATTTACCTTTAACCGCGGTAAATAAAGGTCAAAAGTTACTATTCACCCAAAATTATTTTCATCTTATTGAACACCATTTTACTTATTGATAACAACCATGTATGTCAGATTTTCTAAATTAAATTCACAGAAGTGGTAAAAAAAAATTTAAATGAAAAAGTCAGTTTTTTTAACTACCACTAAGTGGTTTTACAATTCATCAAAAATAGAATTTTTTTCAAAAAAATACCAAAAATTCATCCTAAGATATATTTGATATTATGAATTCAAAAATGATGTCTATTTTTTCAAATTCATAACATATAAGTGGCATTAATTAATTATAAAATTAATTCTCGTTATCGAAACAAATGGCGTGTTTTTAAGAAACAATAACTATCAAAAGATTGATATTGTTTATGTCCAATTTCAAAGTGAAATTAATTCCATTGACCATAATTGGATTAAATGATAAAAATATATTTAAATTTTACTTTAAAAACAATTAAAATATAATCTAACCATAAAAATAAATTAGATTAAAAGGCACTTTTGAATTAAAATACAATTTTTTTAATATTCATTAAAAAATGAACTTTATCAGACAAATTCCAAAAATTTACACAAAGTAAATTTTGATGTCCCCATTCTAAATAAGGATTTTATTTGGTCATATATAATTTATTAAAGTGACACTAACTAGATTTAAAAATGGTTCGCCATTAAAAGGCGATAAATCATCATTTTAATGTAAATTATGCTTAAAATTAGATTCATTCATATTTTAGGCCATTAACTTTTATTGGATAAATGTAAATACATTTGACAAACATGTATAGTAATATTTTAGTTAGTTTTGTTCATTTCTGCCAATACAATGGCTAGGAGGTAACTACTGTTTAATAAAATAATATATTATTAGTGTGCAATGTAAGATTTCAAAGAAACCATTTGTTGCCTATCGGGTACGCTATCGAACATAAAAACCCTTTTAATGTAAAATTAATATTTAATTGAAAAATTAATAAATATGAAAAAGTCATATTCTTCATTTACCTGGGATGTTACAAAAATCATTTTTGTCAAATCTAGAATGGGATGGATGACTGGAGAATATGGTGTGGAAGTATTTTTAGGATAAGTTCATAGAGCACTTTTACTCTGAGAATCTTAAATAGAAGAGGGTATCTGAGTTAATGAGGCTTACCTAAGAAATCATGTATGTTATGGACTATGCCTAATGATTTATATATTTGTAGTGAATTTATCCAACATTGGTCAGGGAGGAGGATACTGTAGTGAAATGTTTTCAAGATGGGATTAAATGTGATATTAAGACACAAGAAAAACTATTTTGGATGAAAAAATTTCTAGAATTAGAGAATCAGGATCTCATATGTGAGGGGAACATAAAGAGGGCCTCTAGTGCAATGTAAGTGGTATCTATTAGATGAAAATTTGGTACTTATTTTGACATTAGGAAACATCACTTTGAGGATGAGGATGGGTAACTGTATATTCTGCCACCTGTGTGGTTAGTTAGGATATATTCATATCCAATGTACCCAGCCACCAGTGGAGGGCCAAGATTTTGGAAGGATGGGTCACTTGAAGTGGTATTATATAAACCCTTTATCTATGGGTTTTAATGAAGGATATAGTCAGAGTCAGATTTAAGGAAGGGGATCTTCTACCCCATTTCAGTTTGGAAGATGGAGTTTTGCTGGCCATAGAGGATGAGGCAGTGGACGTGGTACCTATAAGAAAGAGTATTCGTATTACCAGTGTGGGGAATCTCAGGGGACTCAGACCACATCACAGGGAAGAGGATCAGGATAGATACATGTAGTTTGACCTAAAAATATAGAGAGAGAGTATAAAGAATCGATAGTTAGAGGTTCTACTCTTGTAGCTTATATGTTTTCTAGTGCCTTATTTTTTAGTTTTTCCTCTCATTCCTCTATATCTACAAAACATGTGAATTTTCGGGTTTGATTTTGGAGTTATTGATTAGAATTATGTTGATTGATACACCATTGGGGGTATGACAAAGATACATATATTTCTTCATGGGGTGTTCGATCGAGGCTGGGGAGTATCATCTTCTATGTTGTCTATAAATTCGTGATATTTCAAGCCATTAATTCATTCTGGGAATTGAATGGTTAGTGGAATAATAATCACACATTGATTACTATGAAATGAGAGTGAATTTTACATCTTATGGGGGTGGAAATTGTTTACATCATGGAGAGTGGGATATCCGAGTAGGCCATGCTGGGATAGTTCATTAGCAATAGGGGGTTATCACTGCCAATGCTACAAGTCTATTTCTTGATGATGGGGGTATAATGCATGATGTCCTTCCACCCATCATGGACCAGTTCCATAATGTTTTTCTTGATATATTTTTATGGCTTCCACCTGACAGGTATGGGGTTTTTTTTATTAAGCTCCATCATAGATCTAATACGATTCCCATTCCACCATATATAATGGAACCATAAGAGCTTCAAGATATTAATTATTAGTTATAAAAGTTTATGTAAATAGGATTTATCCATCCAAGTAATATTCATTGTATTTCT
The DNA here is from genome assembly GCA_963277665.1 of Viscum album. Taxonomy (NCBI): domain Eukaryota; kingdom Viridiplantae; phylum Streptophyta; class Magnoliopsida; order Santalales; family Viscaceae; genus Viscum; species Viscum album. The sequence goes on from OY728161.1 coordinate 1,510,527,872, forward strand.
CCATTTTATTAAAAATAAGGCTGATGAGACATTGCATTTATGTGTTGACTATCATATGTTGAACCAGATGACAATGAAGAACCAATATCCTCTTCAATGTATTGATAGTACCTTTGAAAAGTTGAGAGGAGCTTGTGTATTCTCAAAGATTTAATTGATATCATGGTATCATTAGTTGAGATTCTGACCTCTTGATATACAAAAATATTATATTATAAGTTTGTAGGACAATTCTGAGTTCATCATTATGCCGTTTAGGATGATAAACACTCTTACAATATTTATGGCCATGATGAACAGAATCTTCCACGCATACCTGGATGATTTTGTGGTCGTTTTTAGATGATATCTTAGTGTACTCTCAGACTCATGATGATCATTCCCAACATATTGACATCATCCCGAGTACACCAAGAGAGCATCGACTATATTCCAATCTTTGTAAGTGTCATTTATGGATTGACTAGGTTCATTTAAAGGTTCAAATAATCTGAAAGGAAGGTGTCTCAGGGGTCCCATAGAAGGGGAATGGTGTTTTTTCTAGGAATAATCTCATGATTTTTTTTGATATATGTATTTTTATGGGATTGGTAGGTTATTATAAAAGGTTTATCCAAGAAATTTCTGGCTTAGTTGAACCACTTTCAAGAATGACCAAAATGGGAGTAATGTTCGTATGGTCCGGAGCATGTGATACTATTTTTCAAGAGGCAAATAAGCACTAGAATAACCTAACAATCTTAATCATATCCAATCCATGTGAGGAGAATGATGTTTTTTGTGATGCATCGAGGATAAGAATGAAAGTGGTTCTTATAATGGGAGATTATTTTGTGGCATATGGGTCAAGGTAGTTGATGCCTCAGGAATTGAATTACCCAACACACAACCTCGATCACAAGTGGTAAACTTTTCATCCAAAAGATTATTCCGCCAAAAAAAATTTAAGCATATATCATTTAATTTTGAGCTATCACATATTCTGAGGAATGGGAAACAATGTTTTTAATTCTAAGGTAAGGAAAACATAAACTAAATATTTATAAAAGTCATTTTCTTAGAGAAAAAATGATGAATTTGATAGCTGATATGAATGTTGTTCTTGTGTAGGGATAGTATTAGATGACCAATTAATTAGTATCATTTGATTCAACACTTTTGTGCTGGGATAGGTAAATGATGTTTGGTAATCATTAGTTTTTCTTTCATGAGTTAAAGCCGTAAAATTTGTGAGTCACCTTCTGGATAGAGTATATATGAGGTTGATTACATTTATGTCAGGGGATGTATTATTGTGACTACACATATGTTAGAGGAGGTGATGCATGAATTTCATTCCATAATGTGGGTGATGTGTCCAGGTTAAACAAAACATTACCAAGGCCTACATCGATCGTATTGTTGTTTAGGATTAAAAAACTATTTTTCATGGTTTGTTGCATGATGATACACCTATCAATAGGTGAATAACAAGAATAAATTACATGGTTGTTTTCAATAGTCGTTTCCCATTCAATAATATTAGTGGGATGGTGTTACCATGTATTTTTTGGTTGGTCTCCCAAGGTTTCCGGAGAATAAATAATTTTTTTTTGTAGTTGCGGATAAATTGATGAATGTAGCACATTTATTACCTATTCGTGAGACTTTCTCTGTGGACCAGTTAAGAGACTTGTTTTTTCGGGATATGGTCCATGTCCATGGGGTACCAAAGAGTATAGTTTTAAACCATGGATCTAGTTTCACATAGTTCTTTTAGAGAGTCACGTATAAGAAACATGGTATACAGGTATTAATAAGTATTAATTTCTACCCACAGATAAATGGGAAGCTAGAATATATTATACATGTTATGGTGTATCTTCTAAGAGTGTGTGTTCTCGAATTTGGTGGTTCTTTGGGAAAAGAAATTAGAACTCTCTAAGATCACCTATGAAAAAAAAATTTATGAAAATATTCAGATAGAACCATATGAGAATATTTATGTTAGGCCATACAGATCACCTCTATGCTGGCTGGAGGTAGGTGTGTCAGAACTGTTGGGACAAAGTCTCATGCATGAGACATCAAAGTAGGTTAAAATTATTTGGAATGATATGGAGATGACTCATAGTAGATAGAAGTTTTATACGGATAGATTTTTTCTCCCACTAGAGTTTATAGTAGGATATCATGTGTTACTTTGGGTGTTTCCTAAATTAGGTCACTATAGGATTCAGAGATAGGGAAAGTTGGAACCTATGTTTGTTGTACCTTTATTGATTATGGATACAGTCAGTCTAGTGGCATACTTATTTACTCTTCAAAAAAGTTTTAATTTTATGTATGATGTTTTTCATGTTTCTCATGTTCATCGGTATCACCAGAACACTTCTTATGTGATCAATATTGGTGATATAAATCATGAAACTGATATGTTATTTAAGGATAATCCCATACATGTTATGAATCAAAGTGAGAAATTATTTTTAGGAATGGACATTAATATTGTTTGAGTATTGTGGAAACATTTTAATGGTTAGGAGGAAACGTGTGATAGGTACTGAAATATGAGGGGTCAGTGGCCTGACATTTTTACCACAAAATCTTACAGATTAATGGGAGTATAGATCAAGGATGATCTGTAATAAGGTTGTTAGATTGTTAGATCATCTGATTTCTTTAGGTTTGTTCCCTTTTTTACTTATCTTTTTTTCTAGGTTTGTAAAAGGATATATATATTTTTTTCAACGCTTTGGAGGTGGTCCGATCCTTTTGTATATGTTTTGGTCTAAAAACAGTATGTAAAAAAATACACGCAATGTCATTCTATTACACTCCATTTAATATTTAATTGATATAAAATCATCTGAGGCAATGGGTTCTTCAAAATAACCCATTAAAAATAATTAAAAGTCATGTATTGCAATTACACATTATGTAATTCCATTTTTAGAAAATTAAAAATTTCAATGTGGTTCATTTTGGTTTGATTCCTCAATGTATCCTTCCTTCTATCAACCCTATATCGACTCCTATATATTTTGGAGAAAAGTATTCGTCTTTAGTTTCCATATATTTGTGTTTGACTCCATGTAATACTTTTATCATTGGTTTCCTTCCATTTCTTACTCTGATGAAGCAGTTGAATATTTTGATAGTTGTGGGTTTGGGGGTTGATCATGATCTAGAGTTTCATTCCTAGATATCTTCTATCATTGTTGATCTAACCCTTCCACATTAATTGAGGGATGTGTTTGGTTGATCATTCATCAATGATCATGATATAGATTGTCTGTTTATCAATTCTCATAGTCTGGATTGAAATTAAATGTACGTAATTGTGAAATGTAAATTCCCAAATTGGTCAATTTCATTATAAAAAGAAAATAATAATTGAATTTATGTGTGATAATGAAATTTTTTTAACATGGTGAAATTTAAAATGGAAATGATAAATGTAGTAAAAATGAATATTGGTTTGAATTGTGATTATGTAATTAGTGAATCATTGGGGTTTAAAAATTGAGAATAATGGGAATTGAGAAATTGTTGAATAATGGAATTGTAAAATGGGTACCCACCAATGGGGTGTGAGGATATTTTTAATGTAATTGAATTTTGATTTTTACAAGTTTGATAAATTGAAATAGTGAAATTTCAAGCCACATGTGGGGTGTGCTGATATGATTGAGATGAGTTTAGCGATAGGTAATGCTACTCCAAATACCTATGGGGTGCGAGAATGAAACTCTAGACCCCAAATATATTTATGTATTTATATGCGATCAATGAGTTGTGGGACAAGTACTACTGCAACAAATACCCATGGGGTTCCAGAATGCCTCTCTAGGATCCCATTTCCTGAATACGATATTGAATTAAAATGATAAATGAAAAACCTTAGATGTGATATTTTCTAGAGTCTGGCATAGGCCAAAGCAGGTATTGATTGTTTGGATGTTAATAAGAACCCGGTTGATTTATGTGGTTAAATAAATAATAATAAAATGTGATAATAGTTTACATTATTATACATTATTCTATATAATACTGTATATACTTTTATTGTATTAATATTGTTTTTGAAGCCATTGGTGGTCACCCATTGTGTTGTACTCACACCTTTCTTGGTCTTCCTAATCGATAACTGAATAGATTTTATGCTTCAAGTACATGATAAGGGAAAGATACATATTTTATATGGATGATTTGGGATGGAGCATGTATTAGGGAACTTGAATTTGTGTCAAGACTGACATTGGAGTTTTCAGTGTGTATGTATTTTTATTTTTGAATATTGACAATAAACACATATATGAAATGACATATATACTATTTTGGTTTATATAAAATATTATTATTTTGGTCTTAATGTGTTACATATATTATTATATTTATGGTTATTATCATTGGGTTGTTGTTTATTTATTCCCATTGTAGTTCTTCTTTCATAAAGAATGTATTACCTTCCCATTTTTATGTTAGACCCTTATTACAAGTTGAAATATTATAGTGTATGGGGAGGTGCACCTAAGGTCATGTAGCTAACCAATTTGGGGAACCCAAATGTGGCATATTTGTTGGGTTGTCACACATATGAGATAATTATGGTAAATGAGTTAATGTGCTCGATCCACTATGGGAAATAGGTAGGGATGTTTGATCTATAATGATTTAGAGAACATGTTGCGATTCCCATTATACCATGATATAGGAAACATGTGGTGATTTATAATCTTGTATGAAATGATCATCTTATTAGTTAACCATGAAATAGGATATAGTTTCTATTCCAATAATGGTTTCACACTCTCATGTCATTGTTTCCATGGAGAAAAGATGACTGAGAACTCCTATAAATGACCCGATGGTTAATTGTAAGGGGTTTAATTTCATTACCAATCATTAACATCAGGTCACTACTATCATTTTTAACCAAAAATCCCCAAGATTCCTTCATCCATATCTGGATATAGACCTTCATTCCAAATGATTTTGGTCAATTGGGGGTTTTGACCCACTGATGCTTTGGGACTCACATTGGTCGAGAGGACGGAAGATCGGGATCATCACACCCATGTTGGGGGGGAGTTGTTTTCTACTCCACAACTCTCTTATAGATTTGATATATGTTTGATAATATCTTCCTAATCATGAAATAGGACCATTTACCCAAACAAAATGATTATAAGTTAGGTATTAATTATATAAAAAAGAGAAATAAGATCTCATTATTGAATCCATCTGTATGTATCTGAGGACCTGTATCCATTTTCAAGTAATGAATATATTTTTATAAACAAATGACACATAACCATGTGCTTTATAATTTTTTCCATGAAGAGAGGTGTTTAATATTCTGAGTAGGGGATTGATCCATTATGGGGCTTCCTATATATCCTAATTAATACTGGAATCAAAACCCATATGGTTTGTTAAATTCATATAGTTTAACATAATAAAAAATTACATATGTCAAGGTTATTAGTGATAAATTATTTACGATCGAGTCTTGATGAGATGACCTACAAATCTTGGTTGTAGCTGAAATCAATGTTATCATAGTTCAATCATCCCGTAGGGGCTGGCCCCAAGGTAGATTTACTTATTCGAGGGATGATTATATCATGATACTAATTGGGGATTCTATAATTATATTTCCTTAGATGGTGGAGATTCGTGATTATTATGATGTATTCATTGTTTCTCCCTAATATCATTTGAGTCACGCTCAGTGTGAGAAAATTGGGACGACATGTGATCACCTTCGGTGCATTTGAATGTGAGGACTACATACTAGAACAATCATTTGGATGCTTAATATATATTTCATGCCTTATATAGGTGTCCTACATATCCTGGTTATTGTGGAAATTAGATTCATTATAGTTTAGTTGGATTCTATGTTCATTTATGGATGAGGTAGAATGATCAGTCCATGGTAATGATTGGTTCCCAATGGTTGAAATGTCAGAGACATTTCATGACTTACACTGAGGTAGATTTGCATTGGAGTTCAATCTCAGGCCTTTGGAATGAATGCTACATATCCTAGTTATGGTAGGAATCAAATTACTTGTATTTCAATTGGTTTGGGATTACACACAGATATTTCCCTTATATATGGTTCATATCTTGTTTTGATACTGATCTGGAATTACACACTAACATAGTCCTTATAAACTGGACATATTATGTCATGACTGTAGTTTGGGATTATATGATATGGTTCCATGTTCCATTGTATAGGCTTATAAGGTGAATGATTTTGATCACTATGACTCCCTAGGACCTCGTGATCTATTATCAGTGTGAAAATAAGGAAGATGAATAATCAGTATTATTGCTTATAGATTTGGGATTTATGTACTGTGAAAACTATTAGAATGTCTTACTATGGTTCTTGAGTATTATAAATGTTTTCATTATGTCCTAATTGTAGCAAGAATCAGAGTGATAGTAGTTTAATTGGATTGTGGATTAAAAAGTGAGGTTTCCCTATTAATTGGGGCTTACCCACCAAAGACGAACAAGTTTATCATGTCCTAGGATGTTGGTTTTGGCCTGAACTACATTCCTACAAGAAATTCTTTGGTTTTATACATGACATGGCTTGATTATCTTCCTGAAATTCCAGAGGATATCTACCTAGCATGTTAATGGACAATCACATCATCAATTTTCCCTCCATAGGGGAAATCACATAACATGGATGGAATGTCTAAGACTTTTCATATGTTCAAAGATGACTTATCTAGAAGACAACATGAAACCCGAACTAAAAATCCTTGAATCAATCAGATGTGAATAGTGTACATGTCTTGTGGGAGATGTAAGATCTAGCTAACTTTCCAGGGTTTCACATTGAAATATGGATGGTATGCCTAAGGGACGTCTCCAATGTCCATGCGACTTGTCTGGAGGGTGACAAATGATCAAAGAACACGTGTTTGGAGGATATCATGATACCTGGTTGGTGTGCTCAGTGGGTGTCACAAGAGCTAGTTGACATGCCTGGGAGCTACCTCAAGACACATAGGACACAAATTGGTGACCTCATATGAGTTAGAAAATGTGTCTGAAAGAAAATGAGAGGGTTGGATGGTGAGTCTTAAGGGCTTCTGAGACTGGGGTGGCATGACCGTGGGGTTCCTTGTGACATACATTGATATGTACATAGGACTTTACCTGATCCAAATAGTATAACAAAGGAGCGTTTTGAAATATATGTGGGATTTCCTGCTGGTTTTTTGTGTCCTTGGTGGTTCATGTGAGTTTCATGATGATCAGAGGATCTGTTCTTTGCATATGTCTCCCATCTTATGTCTCAGTTCTGTCCTTTTATTGAGAATGTATTATATTTGTTAATTGTTAGATCATTTTAAGTCTCATGTTATCTAGAATATGTGGATGATTTTCTTCATTTGGACAACCAAATGTCCTCTGCATAATCAATGAATTATCTCAAAATGTTCTTTATGCACGATACATGATCAATCCAGTTCATCCCTTCATCTTACCTGATGGAAATCTTCCTGGTCATAAGATCATCTCCTCTAATAAATCCTCTATAATTCCAGTGTGAGGTTACAAGGATTTGTCAGAAAATCTCTAAATTTAGTGTGGAATATTTTATACTGGGGTGGAGAATTTATAAGCCTATATATCCAATTTGTCCCCTATTTTCATAGTGCATATCATGAAAATCCAAGATGGAGTCAGTCGATAGATTCAACACCATGTGTTTCGTGAGTTCCCTACATAAGTCATTATGGGGGTATCACATGATTTTCATTGACCACAAGATCATCCCATCAATTCCACATTTATTGTATTATTTTTTATTAAGGGGGTCTTCTTGAATCACACATTCATGTAAAGGGAATTTCATATTGTTCATTTGAAACAACCATGGGCCTTAGCGAGATTAGGGAACCTATTGAAAGGCCTTCACGTGTCCTCGGGTTACTTTTATAGTACTTCTAATGAGATAAAGATGGATTTTCATGGGGCCTTCAACACAATAATTCAGATACCATAGGTTTTTATCATGAGTTTTATCACCACAAGAGGCTCTCTTCATTAAATCTTTTATTTATTTTGATTATTTTACAAAGTTGGGGGATCACTATAGTATTCATGGGTGTTGTCAAAGACAATCACTCTACCTCATGATAATGCATCACATGACCGAAAATGGACTTTGTGAGGATTCATGTGCACTTCATGGACAATTCCATGCATTTGTATTTATGGGGTCAAAGGGGGAGCATGAGGTCACCTGGACAAGTTTGAGGCACTTCATGGGATAGGGATGATATGCCAATGGTATCTTGAGAGTTGAGGAAGACATGTCTATAGGTTCTTGTGGTGTCTCATGAATTTATAGGGGTACATGTTGGGAAGTTTACGACGTGAAGAGGCTACAACCTTCTACCCTTTTTACTAACTTTTTTTTTTAAAAATGGGAAATGGGTTTCATAAGTTTTCATGAGTTTTGTAATTTAAAATCATTCTCCCCATCAGTAATGTATTGTGTTAGTTTTATGAATCCATGAGGCTCCCATCTTTTGGATATTTTCATCCTATTTTCAAATTTTATTTTCATTGTTCATCGGGTGCATTCTTATAGAAAAGTCGTGTGACCTGGGAGATCTCATCTCATTGCTACCACATGATCATCAATTTTCTAGGGTTCCTTCAAAATAGATGACAGAATTTTCATAGCGACTTCATGGGATCATCCATAGGATATGCACTACATGCAATTATCCACATGACCTTCTAAAGTTCATCTGATTTTGTGTCTTTTGGGGGTTTAGGTGATCTACATGATCATGGACACCTTCTTCTTCCTTATATTTGTGGGGAAGATAATACCAATATCATTTTATTTCTTAATTAGTGGTTGTTTTGATGCTCAGTTAGTAGGTATCCAAAAATTCCCCCCAGGAGTGATTTCCATGTGGACAATGACTCGATTTTGAGGAATATGAATTTCTCCTTGAGTCTTTGACACTATCTCAAATCAGTGTCATGGATGACTCTTATTCTACCAGGTGATGAGTGGAATTATTTGCGATGCACTATAACTAAGGTAGTGGAGGGTGTCACCATTAAAAAGTGACACATTTCTCTAGATCTCCCTCTCCATGCTTCTATCACGTAACCTTGTCTTAAGACCTTCCATTAAGAACTGGTAACTTGACTCAACTGTAAGATATTATTACAAGAAATCCACCACAATACATCTTTTTCCCATGATCTGACATGAACCATCCATGAACAAAATAGTTGTAATTTCTTGAACTTTGGATGTGGGGATGCTCAATATTCTTAAAGATTTGATGAGATCTTTTATCTTGATCACATGATCTTTTGACTACTTTGTGGATCATGTGACCGTGTCAGTGTCACACAATAAAGAGTATTTTGAGGTAACATGATGTTTCATGATGATTTATGGGTTTATGATATCCACAAGATCTTCCAAATTCAGGCGGTTTCTTAATCAACTATATGATTCGTTAATGAACTACTGATTCATATGATGCAGATGATGCAATCTTTTTTTTATTTATTTCATTTGAAAATATTATTTTACATGTCTGACATATTTCAATAACCTTTGATCAGATTTCTTCCAACTATCATCGATGTTCTTCCACTTTGGCTAATTAAAGGGTCATGATAACTAGAAATTTAAATTGTAACCCATGATACAGTGTGCATTCTTACAATGAGATTCAGAAACAACTCCTTTCATTAATGCTTCAAAATTATACTTCTTTACAAAACTTCTTCTATACGAGTTCGACTTACTAGATGATGTCGATATTCATCCTTCATATATCAATATTTTATCCTTCTGGTTTTCAACCTCTTCTAAATATATTCATACAATAATTTACAAGGATTCCTAGCTAGTTCATGCTTATCCCAAGGGGTTATATTACATGTTAATAAATTCTCCCTTTCGTCAGTATAGATTTAATTTTTCTCATAAGACTATTTTTCAGAGATACTCAAGTATATTAATATATTTTTTGAATAATTTTGGAGGAACATGGAGCTCAAAATAATATCTTCATCCTAGTGGTAATTTCTTCAATGAATTGGAATAACCATTATAGGTAAGGAAAATATGATTAGTGTTCAGTAACCAGAAATACTGGGTCCATATTTTTGAAGTAGTATTTTTTATATTTATTTTCATTTAATTCCCAATATTATTTGATAACATATCAGCCATTGGTTCCCTAGAACTAACTCATTTCATATATCCCATGAAATGGTGGTAATCATCCTATGGTATATCTAACTAATGGGAATGATCCCTCCCATCTTAGAGGCATGTGCAATGAGTTCTTACCTTCTACAGATTCTTGGGATTTCCCTTTGTAGGCTCAAGACTTATAGAGGTACATTCTCATCATTTCCAAAGATAAGATGGGGAATTATATGACATTGTACTCAAACATCTACTTTATGGATTGGATCAATATTTTTCTTTATCATAACTTGGTTTGGCCAACTGCCATTTTCCCCCATCAGTGCCCTTCCCAGTTAGTTTGTGACAGTTTTGGATCATATTGGGCCATTATAAAAGCATAGGATTATACTTCATAGGGATATTTAGTTAAGTAAAATATCCCTATAAGCCTTAGACTACAAGGCTTTATGGACAAGTTCATGAACATATGGATTTTCCCAATTGGGGATGCATATACATGGATATATTTTAGTACCATGGTAATAGTAGTGTGTATATAAGAGGAATGAAGATATAATATGGTTGTTCCAACCCATGCATGCCATTACCAAATCATAATCCACATTTGGCAAGGAAACACCCCTATATGATTAGTGGTCATTACCAATTTTTAGTCTATTAGATATGGGAGAATTTCCATTTCAAAAAATACTAAAATTACACCAGATTCCTAGAATCCTTATCTCATCCTAGGTTTCTAAACATAACTATGGCTGGAGATATGTCATTATGATCTATGAAGATTGTACACATGATATTATGATCTGATAGATTTGGTTTCATTCCTTATCCCACACCAACTTGTCTGATAATCACCAATGGATGTGCCTACATTAATGACATGCCTTACATGATCTCACTTCGACATAGAGTTCTCACAGCCAGGATAGGAGACCAGATTGTATATGAACTATATAAATATTATCATTTTCTTGTCTGTTTTAATACAACCAAGGGGTATCTCATCTTCTTTCAACTGGTGTGTGTGGAGAGCGACATCCTTGGATTATCCACTAGCTTTGGAAAATGGTTTGTGTGAATAAAATGATGCTTAGAACATTCCTTATCTCACTGATTCTACTTTCTATCTTACTCAAGATTTCAGCCATCCTTGGGAAGTATCCTATCCTAGTTCAGTTCTAGGATGACTGGTTTTTCATGTGGAAAATCCATTTTCATTAATAAAAATCGATTCATGGAAACAATGATGTTGAATGAAGACTTGGGTGAGACATCAAGGAAGAGGCCTTTTACTGGGAACAACCATTGAGATAGTGGGATTGATTCAATTAATGAAATAAATCCTACAACATATGTGATGGGTGATTCCTCTGTTGAGGGGAGTATAAATGGATCCTCCTCCCCTTTCACAATGTCAGCTCAACCGACTACTCCTCCTTTCATCATGCCCATTCCATCAGTCATGGAATCTTAGACACAACATATGTTGATTTGGGAATAAATTCACACCTTTAGTACTGAGACTCCTATAGAAACATTCCATGACCTAGGGTAACACCTTCAAGAGCTATTTATGAACTTGGGGGAAGGTGGTATTGATCGGCAACCACTATAAAAAATCATGAATTTTTTACTCAAAATGATTTGTCCACAAATGAGAAGGGTTTACATGAAAATGAATATGAGTATTCTATTGATGGATAGATAAAAGAGGAAATGGAGGCACTAGAGCTGAGCCATTGACTTATATCTAGATTTGAGGCCCATATGGATGCACAGACCATGGAAATATGAAGATATGGGGAAATAATATCTCACCTGATATCTAAACATTCTAGGTCACCAAACTCATTATAAATGAATCAAAAGAATGTTTATGATCTAACTACTTTATTCAAGACTGTCTATCCTAGGGCAATATGAGAAGTGGCAGGATGAGCGATAGTTCAACATTTTATTGCTTCTTCTCTCTAGACTCTTACTAAATCGGTCAGCTTATCCTATCAAATATAATTATAGTTTAACTATTGAAACATACTCTATTTTTTGTTAGATTCTTATAGAGACTTAGAAATGTGAAGATTACACCTTTTTAACACTATTATTGATTGAATTTTATGAGCTCTATAAATTTTTTTCTAGTTTCTCATAGTTATGATGTGTATGTATTTTCATGGATCTGATTTTTTATGAATCACCCTAAATACCCATCCTTTTGTTAATGTCATGTAATCATAAATGATTGGGTTTGAATGTTGTAATGATTTTATATTTTTCTCATGAAGTTCTCATGAACTCTCATGAACATGAGATTGCTGATATACTTTATCCATCTATCTTGATATTAACTAATTCTCATATGGATAATATGGTATAATACACATCCTAGAGGGAAAGTTCCTTATATTTTTGAATGCTGATATGATTGGGAGGAGTAGCTTTAATTTTTCCATTACCATATGTTATCCCTTAAAATCTTTTCCATTCAGGAAGAATACATCTTTGTTGGGATGTAATCAATGGTATTTTAGTTTTAACCTTATATCATTGTATTTTATGATTTTTAGATTAGAACATTTATTGGTTTAGTTTATGGTTTTTTATACATTATATCAATATATTTTAGTGTCTTTTATTCCAGACCTTCAATTGATATAGTTTAAGGAATTTTATCGTGTAACGTCTATCACTGTAGATTAGGTTCTTTTATCTCAGACCTTGTTTTGATATAGTTTAGAGTCTTTTAGCATGGTCCTTGTATTTTTGTAGTTTAGAGACTTTTAGATAAGACCTTGTATTGATGTGTTCTGGTGTTTTTTAGCTGAAACCTTCTCGATGATCATGGAATATAGTACCGACATGCATGTAATGACCCAAAACAATATGGGTGTTGAGTTATACCATTAGGTTATCGAGGATCACAGGGATGAAAGATCCTTTCCTCCAGGGAGGATATGGATCCAGTTGGTGGGAAAATGACCTTATATATCAATATCATTTCCAAAAAGATATATATCCACTCAATTACAAGGATTATAGAAGAATTATGCGGTAAATATTGGTTGAGAGAATAATACTAGGGGTTCTAGGTCCACCTAGATAGTTGGATTATGGGTGATACAAGTCATTAACCAAATTTTTGAGTCTATTAATATGGGGTGGGGAAGACTTTCCTGGGATGACCAATAACACCCTGATGTGCATGGTCTCACCATTGTGTTTCCAAGGATCACATGGTAGGAAGTTGGTTTTCTATAAAGAGGAGAGTCCTTTAGTTGTTAGCTAAGATCCCTTATGTTTCCATATAATGGACTAGAAAATATGATCTACACTCCTTTTTGATGTCCGTGAAATATTCATGATGAATCAAGTGATTTGAATATAAACCTGAGTATCAGAGGAAATCAATCCTAATAGGGTTTTGGAACCCTAGAGAAGATCATCTTTTAGCTGTGAATCTGGAGCCCTACACCACATGATTTTGAATCATTATGTGTGGGCCACTAATGGTTTGAGAATGGATTGTCCAATTCTTTCCTTGAAAGTGTGAACGCGACATGATAATTCATTATTAATGATTTAGAACGCATTCAGATATTTAGGTATAGAGATTATAAATCTGGGTCCAAATTGCTTCGGTTAGGAGTATGATATTGGACAATCATACTGGGAATGACCCAAACCACACTAAGGTGGTGAGTTATTTTATAATGATGGTAGGGCTGACATGGACCGAAAATCCTTTTTTTAAGATTCAAACATTTTTTTCGATGACCAACAACGCATATGCAGGATCCATAGGCATACATGGATAGTCAAGGAAAGGGTCCCTTGATTTTGGGTATCTATTTACAAGGGACATGGATGAGTTATCAAGTTACGAGGAGCTCAAATCATGAATTTTGGTTTATGTATTGTTTAATATCCAATAATGGTTGAAGGAAACTGAATGTTGTGTCACTCCCTTGTAAATGTATTCTATTGGTGAGGATATGTGATAATGTAATACTGTAATATTTTCTTAAACTAGGGAGTTCATAACACATTGCTTGGATTTTACTATGGCTATAGAGTAGGCCTTATGAGATTTGTCCCATATTTGTTTGCACCCTATTTTTTAATAAACTTATGAGATGAAGACTTTAGTGGGTGGAGACTTTAATTTTGCTGAAGCCACTCATTTTGGGGTATCAATGTGAAAATAAGTGTGTCTCTTCCACTGGTAATTTTATGGCATTGCGATTTTGACTACATGTGGGATGAAATTTATGTTCTTAATAATTTTACTAGAGAATAATAAGATTATGGTCATGAAATACATGGGTTTTATATGGGGAATGTTACACAAGATCCTGGTTGGGATACCTAGGTTCAAGAATACCCAAACATCGTTCTAAGTGGTAGCTGGAAATGTTGTAAATCATGGATTGAGGTTTTGAGTACATGAGTAATGATATAGGTAAATCATATCGGGAGTAGTTTAGATCACACTGATGTGTTGAGTTCTACCATAGTGATTTAAGGGTCCACAAGGATTAGAAATAACTCTTTACAGAGTGACTCATTCGGTTAATGACTATACTTGCATATCAAGAATCAATACACATACATGAATTGACAAAAAAAGGGCCTCTTGAAGCTGGGTATCATTTCCAGGGGTCATGGAAGGGTTTTGGAAACCTGAGGTGTTTGAAAGATGATATGTGATTTATGGACTGAGGTTCTTAAAAATGATGGAAGCACCTCATGCTCTAGATGACCATGGTAAGGGTATCATGTTCAATTAATAAGGGGTGAAAATGGGTGGTGGTATACATAGTATAACATCATTTATTAGGGATTTGTTTTCCATGTATTTTAACATCATATGGTAAAGATGTTTTTCGTCTAGTTTATCATCATTCGTTAAAGAGTTTTCTTAACAGTTTAACGTCTTATGGTAATGTTTTTTATTCATGCAGTTGTAATGCCATGAGATATAAATGTTCTCTTTTTTAGTTTGAAATCATGAGGTAAGGATGTGGGATCCGATGTGAAAAATAATGCACAAAATATTACACGTGCAATATGTCCATATGTACCTCTGACTTGTACATAGGGAAAATAGATATGTATGGATTAAAAATTAAATAGTTGGGGTGAATTGTTTACATGTTAGTTGTTATAGTTGGGCCCTGGATTATAGATCATGTTGTCTCAACAGATCCTGTGTTGAAAGGAATAAAACCACGTGTAGTTCATGAATGGGAAACACTCTATGTAGGTATGAACCATACATAAAGGTGGTAATTTTATTACATTATTTGGGGTATATGGTCCCAAGATGGAATATCTAGGCATCACTATTCCATGATGATGTGAATCAATCCACACATTGTTTTTGAGGGACCTTTTAGTTTAATATCTGGTGAAAAGGTCATTGTCTTCCTGAAATAAACATGGTTATTGTGTATGGAACCAAGGATATAAATATGGTTTCTACTACATATCTTATAGTAATAGGAATAAATCCATATAGTTTGTATTTAAGGAACATCCATCACTAGTCTGGTCTACATACAGAGAGGGGAAATATTTATATTTGTTTTGAGTGGACCCTAGATTGATGATCCACATGTCACTATGTATATGGTGATATCATGAATCAACTCATAATTAGATCTCGAATAGAGGTGTGGTCAGAGTCTACAACAAATAGTAATATTCCTCTCAAGTGATGTTTGCAAGATTTTGATATTTTATGTCATGAAACGGATACCAAACATGCAGTTATACATCATACAACAAGGACTGATGGTATACCTTTTAAGGTCTTGTATTGTGACACCCAATAATTTTATGAGAAATATTTTGTTTTTATAAATCATCAATGGAATCTTTCACTACACACAACACTAGCTTGGCTTGCTTTACACGCAACCACGACCTTCCTCGATAGCTTGCTTCGTACGCAATACCGAGATTCACTAAAAAACGATATGATATTAAAATATTATTAAAACTAGCTGTTATGAATAGTAATAACCACTTTTTGAAATTTAGTAAATTTTATTTTTCAAAATGGACTTCATTTTTGGATTCGGAATATCAAAATTATCCTAGGGTGAAATTTTGGTATTTTTCTGAAAACTTTCAATTTTTGATGAATAGTGGAACCACTAAGTGGTAGTTAAAAAAACAGAATTTTTCATAAAAATTAATTTTACCGCTTCTGTGAGTGGAATTTAGAAAATAAGAGAGACACAGTTGATGTCAGTAAGTAAAATGTGGTTCAATGAGATAAAAATAATTTTTTGGATAGTAACTTTTTAGTTTTATTTACCACGGTTAAAAGTAAATAGGGTAATTAAATGAAAAAATGATATTATTATTACCCTAACACATGTCCTAATTCTATTGGATAAGTGTAATTCGACCAAAAAAAAACTTAGGAATAAACTATGACAATTTAGGCCCACTTGGATTAGATTAGGACATTTATTATCAATTTACAAAAAGAAGGGTTAAAATAGTTAAAATCAAAGTTTAATAAGTAAATCATTTTTAATATGGGGTTATACATAAGATATATTCGACTATAAATATTCATTATAAAGCTAAAGGGATTTACAACATAATGTTATTTTATTTATAATTTTTAGACATTAAATAATTTAATTTATTTATGACACAACGATGATGCAGTAATTATATTGTTAATGAAATATTTACATAATTGATGTTATAAATACGCAAATAAATGTAATTTGAGAGTTTATATGAATTGAACTAATTTTATAGTTTAATATGACATGTTCAAACTAATCATTCTGTTATGATTTTCACAAAGATCAATTACTAAATAGTGTCAAAATTGACATAAAATAGTTTTTAAAACAAATATTATATTATTAATTGTTATTTTATTCCTAAAAATATATGGTTCAGCAAAATGACTTCTATAAGGTTATATATATTAATAATAAACAACTTGGGGTTCGTTTTTCTTGTTATAGTAAGTTTATTAACCTTATAGTGTAAGAAAACAAGAAGGCACGGTAAAAGTAAAATTATTTAACGTAATGTTAAATCTGAATGATAAGGTTAAAATAGGAACATAAACTTGTCTAAATTCTATTGGATGAGAGGATTTCGACCCATACCCACCTTAGATTAGAAATTAATTAATTTGGAGCTATTTAAAACCGAATTTGGCTTTATAATACAATAATATTTTTAGTTATTCCAAAGGTGCCCCTCTCCTCCCTTATAAAAGGGCACCTCCTCCCTCTCTTCCTCACACCACATTGAGCCTCCATGCTCGACCAACCTCTGAGAATTTATTCTCTCCACTTCCCTATAGACATCCTAGAGGTCCTGGTCCTCTTGAAGGACCAATTTTAGTGCCCTAAAATGAGGTCTCAAAGAAACGCTTCAAGGAAGAGGTAATGCCCGTTACCGATTCATTCATCTCTATTTCTTCTTCCACTTATTCTTCTTTTATTGTTTCATTATGAAGTAATAACATCAGTATCACTCATATACTGATATGTAATTATATGTATGAAACAACGCTATTTCACCATCTATCCATCCTATGGAAAATGAAATCACCGCTCGTGCGTACGTACAAAATACCATCTCCACGCCGTGGTGTAATCTATTTTCCACCACCACCTTACATGGATGGGTATAATGGTGTAAAGACTGAATATATATGATTATTTTAAATTGATATTGATTCTGAAATATTATACATACACTCCAAGACAATTCCACGATCCTGGGAACGATATCATCACTCGTGCATACGTACAGAATACCGTCTACACGATGTGATGCGACTTGTTCTACATGATCTTTATTGCATAATGATTATATAAATGAATTGAGTGAATGAATATGATATATATTACACTAATACCATTCTGGAAATGATGTATCTATAAACTAAAAATAAGAATAAGAATTTATTCGACAAAACACGCATTAGAACAAAAAGTAATAAACACCCGAATAACAGGTAGCAATGAAATATTACTAATAATAAGCTAAGAATATGAACATATATGATATAATAACAATGATTATGTTTCTGGAATATGTCAATAACATTATTTAAATCATTATACAGGAGGATTGGACACTTACGAAGCAAATCGGACCTAAGGTAAGGGAAAATATGATAATCTCATTTTATCCGAGATTGTTTATACTTTGGTATTTACTGGGGTGTATTTTATCATCCACATCCATGTTTCCTCAATATGTAATATTTATAACCTTCTACAATAGTTTATATCCAATTTTACCATTCAGTGAGTTTTTAGTAAAAGATATGAAAGGAATCTTTTGTCGTTTTTCGTACAAGGTACTTTTTGACTTTTCCGAAAAAAGTACGAGAAGAATGTTTTTTAACTTATACGGCAAGAATTGATTTTTAAAACATTATTTCCAAGAAGCTTCCTTTACAAGTTTTCATGTTTATTTTTAATCAACTTATTTTAGTTCAAAATTGAATGACATGTTAAGAAAGGAAAATGTTTTTGAAGTAGAAAGGATATTTCCCTAAAGAATGGAGTTCAAGTCTTTTATCAAAATTATTTTCCATCTAAGATAATATAGGGTTCTGTTTCTATCTCTATTATTACATTGATTTGATTATGTTTTGATGGAATTATTTTTATGAATTCCTTTATCTTATATTAGTTTTTTTATGATGTCATGATGTTTAAGAATCCAATTTTTATTACATGGGTTATGCAATGATGTATGATATATGATTTTGTGGAACACATAAGAATGGTATCATTATGAGATGGGTGGGACCTATTTCTCCCTACAATTCATTGGGTAAAGATTTTATATCCCATAAGATAAACTTGGCTGGAATGGAGGGTTAAACCGGTTCAGTGAAACAGGACTGAAACGAAGAGTGAACTCAGTTTAGAAATGGACTTTGTCCGCTAAGATAGTCTAGGAAATGATTCTTGACTACTAAGAAATGATTCTCTATGATGGTGTGTGTATGAAAATAAGTTTCATGTTTTATATTATTATTATTGGGATTACATTTCACTACTATGATATACCCCATGTTATGAATTTATGATCTCTTTTGTAGGTTAAGATTTCCAAAAGTTATGAAAATGATGTAATTGAGATTTCTTTTGTTTACCCTTACCGAGCATTTGAGCTCACCCTTTTCTATGTTTTATTTCCCCAGGTCAAGAAGAAGGTTATTAATTAAGATATCCCAAAAGGGACTATAGATATGATGAAATAAATGGGAGACAGTGTAGACACTTTATGAACCAGTTGTTTATGTTTCCCAGTTTCTAGAGACACTATACCTATAAAATCCTTTCCTGGTTTTGTTATATATTGTAATAAGTGTGCTTCAATTTTGAAGTAATAACAATGTATGTAAAGTATGGGTCGTTATAGTTGGTATTAGAGGAAAGGAATAGTCAACCTTTGGAAACGAGGATTTGAAAGTCTTAGTAAGAACCCTAAGGATAAGTCTAAGCATAGAACACAATCTTAGTGTTTTAGAAATGACCATGAATAACCTAGTATAAGACCTTAAGTGTGAAATTGTATTCTTGATTATGTGGTTTTCATATTATAATTAGTGTTTCTCACACAATTCTTCTTGGTTTTAGTCAATGGATGGAACCTGAAGGAACCGTGTTAATGCGGAATGCGCAGGGCAATGCAATGATTGTCCCCCTGAGCAACCAAAAGTTATGAGAGATGGAATGAAAAATATTGTAGGCATGCTCACACAACTTTCCCAAGCTATGAATCATGCTGGACTTCCAAATGTGCAAAGGAAGTAGCAACATTCTGTTGAGTCCTTCATGAGGCAGCGTCCACCTTCATTCAGCAGGTCTACTGATCCAGTAGTTGCTAAACAATGGATCAGTACTACTGAAAATATATTTTCATATCTTCAATGTTCTGAACATGATAAAGTCATCCTAGCAGTGTATCGTTTGGAAGGAGATGTTGATCAATGGTGTAATCTTATTAAAAATATGAGGCAAAGGGATGAAATTGAGTCAATGGAATGGAACGAGTTCAAGAACTTATTTTTCAATAAGTACTTCCCTCGTATTCTCCGAAAAAAGGTAGAGAAAGAGTTTCTTGAACTGAAGAAAAAGGATGATGAATATGTTGGTACCTATGAAGAAAATTTTACAAGACTTTCAAGGTACGATTCTAGTATTATTATCCAACCTGAGAGTAAGATCGATCGACTATTTAGTGGATTAAAACCAAGTCTTTGAAGGGTCTTAGCCATAAGGGACTTCAATAGCTATGAGGAAATCGTTCGATGTGCTCTCAAAGTTGAGATAGAGATTTGAGTAACCCATCAGTCATATGGGTTTGATAAGAAGAGGAAAATGGAATTCAAAGGATAATCTAAAGAGCACATTGAAAAGAAGATGATCTTTCCCTTATGCTCAAAGTGTGGAATGAAACATGGAGGGATTTGTCTTAAAGGGACAAGTAAATGTTTCAAATGTGGAAAGGAAGGTCATCCGGAATTTGAATGCTGCAATGATGAGAAGAAGATGTCTAATGATGAAAACAATGGAAGGTATACACAGAATGACCCTACTACACTTCAATGTTTCAAGTGCAAGGAGATGGGTCATTATGCCAATAAATTCCCTAATCCAAGGGTTGATGATGATGGTCAATGTCAACATACTCTTAAGGCTAAAGGCAAAGGAAAGTCACATGCAATTTCTATCAGTGATGTGGAGTACGATAACGATGTGGTGAAAGGTACACTTACCATCCAGTCTAAAGTAAAAAATGTTTTATTTAATTTTGGATCCACCCACTCTTTTATTTCTGAAGATTTTTCTAAGGGTATCACCATATTACCTCAACAATTAGATGTTTAGTTAGCTATGAAAACACCTAATGGCACAACAGTCCCATCAAAAGTTTATAATTCTTCCCCAATTGAAGTTTATGGGAAAGTGCTTCCTGCAAATCTTGTGATCCTTCCTATAGTGGAATTTGATGTGATTCTTGGAATGGATTGGATTTCTTTATATGGAGTTCATATCAATTTCCAAAGAAGGGAAGTCACATTTCATATTACAAATCAATCTATGATCGTCTATCGATGAAAGGATGAACATAACCTTCCAGGGGAAATTTCTTCCATCTTATGGGTCTTGATTACACTAAATGAAGGTTATTTATCTCAAATGGTTGGTGAGAAACTCACGATTAAGAATATTCCCATTGTACGAGAGTTTGATGATGTCTTTCCGGAGGAATTACCAGGTCTTCCACCAAATCGTGAAGTTGAGTTTTCAATAGAACTCATATCGGGTGCTTTGCCTATTTCGAAGGCAACTTATAGAATGGCCCCAATTGAGTTGCAGGAATTGAAGAAGCAACTCCAAGAGAATCTTGATAAGGGTTTCAGACGCCCTAGTGCGTCACCTTGGGGAGAACCTGTTCTGTTTGTTAAAAAGAAAGATGGATCAATGAGACTTTGCATTGATTATCGAGAACGTAACAAGATCACTATCAAGAACAAATATCCTCTCCCACGCATTGATGATTTATTTGACCAACAACGTGGAGCCTAATACATTTCCAAGATTTATCTTCGTTCAGGGTATCATCAATTAAGGGTCAAAAGGGAGGATATACCAATGATGGCTTTCCGTACAAGGTATGGACATTATGAATTTATAGTGATGCCATTTGGTCTTACTAATGCCCCTGATATCTTTATGGATCTAATGAATATAGTCTTTAGAGACTATCTTGATCAATTTGTGGTAGTATTTATAGAAGATATTCTTGTCTATTCAAAGAGAAAGGAAGAACATGAATATCACTTGAGAATTATATTGAAGACCCTGAGAAAGGAGAATCTTTATGCCAAATTTACCAAGTGTGAATTTTGGCTTCAAAAAGTTGCATTTTTGGGTCACATAATCTCAAAAGAGGGGATATCTGTGGATCCAGCAAAAACAGAGGTTATCAAAAGATGGTCGAGACCAACAACAGTAACTGAGATCCTATGTTTTCTTGGTTTGGCTGTATATTATCGACATTTTGTGAAAGATTTTTCACGATTATCTAATCCATCACCAGGTTGACTCAGAAAGGAGTTAAGTTTTTTTGGACAGAAGAATGTGAAAATAATTTCAAGGAGTTGAAAAGAAGGTTATCCAGTGCACATGTGCTCACACTGCCTTGTAGTAGAGAAATGTTTGTTATCTATAGTGATGCATCCAAGAAGGGATTGGGGTGTGTTCTTATGAAAAATGATATGGTGATAGCTTATGCCTCACGACAGCTGAAAATCCATGAGCAAAATTACCCAACTCATGATTTGGAGTTAGATACTGTAATATTTGCATTAAATAATTGGAGGCATTACCTTTATAGTGAATGGTGTGATATTTATACTGATCATAAAAGTTTAAAGTATATTGTCACACAAAAGGAGCTGAATATGCGCCAAAGAAGATGGTTGGAGCTGATTAAGGATTATGACTGCTCAATCCATTACCACCCTGGGAAAGAAAACAAGGTGGCAGATGCATTAAGTCGACAAGACCATGCCAGTTTATCCATGATGAGGATTACAAAAGATCCAATATTTATGGATTTACAAAGGATAGATTTTGGAATTATAATGGAAAGGGAAAAATCTTATCTTTCTCAAATGAATGTTCAACCATCTATACATGTGAAGATTAAAGAGGCACAGAAAGAAGATGTCGAGTTATAAAAGAAGGTGAGAAATGTTCCTAAATTCAACCTTGATTGTGATGGGATAATAAAGTTCAGGAATCAGGTTTTTGTTCCTCCCATCCCTGATTTAAAAAAGGAGATACTGGATGAGGCTCATAGTTCTTCATTCTCTATTCATCCTGGAAGCACGAAGATGTATAGGTACATGAAAGAGTACTTCTGGTGGGATGGAATGAAAAGAGATGTTGCTGAACATGTCTCTCGATGCTTGGTTTGTCAGCAAGTTAATGCTAAGAGACAGAAGTCCAAGGGGATGTTACAACCATTACCCATACCCAAATGGAAATGGGAAAACATCACTATGGACTTTGTCACAGGACTTCCTAAAACATCCAAAGGAAATAATGCTATCTGGGTCATAGTTGATCGTCTTACAAAGTCTGCACACTTCATTGCTATTAGAGAGGATTTATCTCTGAACCAGCTTTCTAGGATATATGTGAAGGAAGAGGCAAGATTGCATCGAGTACCACTTTCTATTATATCTGATCAGGACCCAAGGTTTACCTCAAAGTTCTGGCGAAGTCTTCATCATACTCTGGATATAGAGTTGAGTTTCAGCACTGCTTATCATCCTCAGACAGACGGTCAGTCTGAGAGAACAATTCAAAATCTATAAGATATGTTAAGAGCTTGCTCTATGGATTTAAAAGGTTGTTGGGATCAACACCTACCTTTGGTGGAATTTTCTTATAATAATAGCTTTCACTCCAGTATTCAGATGGCTCCTTATGAAGCTCTCTATGGAAAGAAATTCATGACTCCAACTTGCTAGGATGAAGTTGGGGAATGAAAGCTATTAGGACCAGATATTGTTGATGAGATGGCAGAAAAGGTCCAATCTATTCAGCAACACATAAGAGCAGCTCAGAGTCGACAGAAAAGTTATGCCTAAAACCGAAGAAAATACCTAGAGTTTGAAGTGGGTGATAAAGTGTTCTTACGAATATCTCCCTGGAAGAATGGTCATGAGATTTGGAAAGAAGGGGAAGTTGAGCCCTAGATATATCGGTCCTTTCGAAATACTAGATCATGTTGGAAAGGTAGTTTACCAATTGGAGCTTCCACCAAATCTCTCTCATGTTCATGATGTGTTCCATGTATCTCTTCTGAGAAAGTACATACCATATCCTACACATGTACTCAGCTCAGAGGTTGTACCGCTGGAGCAAGATCTTTCTTATGAAGAACAACCGATAGAGATTCTGGATCGTAGTGAAAAAGCCCTATGAAACAAGATCACTCGGTTGGTGAAAGTTTTATGGAGAAACCACCAATTAGATGAAGCTACATGGGAGCTTGAAAATATGATGAGGGAGAGTTATCCTCATCTTTTTGTTACAAAGTGATGAATTTCGAGGGCGAAATTCATTTTAAGGGGGGTAGAATGTAACACCGGAGACTTTTATGAGAAATATTTTGTTTTTATAAATCATCAAAGGAATATTTCACTACACAAAACACTAGCTTGTCTTGCTTTACATGCAACCATGACCTTCCTCGATAGCTTGTGTCGTACGCAATACCGAGTTTCACTAAACAACGATATGCTATTAAAATATTATTTAAACTAGCCATTATGAATAGTAATAACCACTTTTTGAAATTTTTTAATTTTTATTTTTCAAAATGGACTTCATTTTTGGATTCGGAATATCGAAATTAGCCTAGGGTAAAATTTTTGTATTTTTCTGAAAAATTTTAATTTTTGATGAATAGTGAAACCACTAAGTGGTAGTTAAAAAACTGAATTTTTCATAAAACTTAATTTTACCGCTTCTGTCAGTGAAATTTCGAAAATACGAGAGACACAGTTGATTTTAGTAAGTAAAATGTGGTTCAATGAGATAAAAGTAATTTTTTGGATAGTAACGTTTTACTTTTATTTACCATGGTTAAAAGTAAATAGGGTAATTAAGGGTAAAAATGATATTATTATTATACTAACACATGTCCAAATTCTAATGGATAAGTGTAATTCGACCAAAAACAATCTTAGGAATAAAATATGACCATTTCGGCCCACTTGGATTAGATTAGGACATTTGTTATCAATTTACTTAAAGAAGGGTTAAAATAGTTAAAATCAAAGTTCAATAAGTAAATAATTTTTAATATAGGGTTATACATAAGATAAATTCGACTATAAATATTCATTATAAAGCTAAAAGTATTTCCAACATAAAGGAATTTTTTTATAATTTTTAGACATTAAATAATTTAATTTATTTATGACACAACGATGATGTAGTAATTATATTATTAATGAAATATTGAGATAATTAATTTTATAAATACCCAAATAAATGTAATTTGAGACCTTTTATGAATTCCACTAATTTTCTAGGTTAATATGACTTGTTCAAAGTAATCATTCTGTTATGATTTTCGCAAAAATCTATTACTAAATAGTGTCAAAATTGACATAAAATAGTTTTTGAAACAAATATTATATTATTAATTGTTATTTTATTCCTAAAAATCTAAGGTTCGGCCAAATGACTTAGATAAGGTTATATAAATTAATAATAAACAACTTGGGGTTTGTTTGTCTTGTTATAGTAAGTTTATTAACTTTATAGTGTAAGAACACAAGAAGACACGGTAAAAGTAAAATTATTTAACTTAATGTTAAACTTAAATGATAAGGTTAAAATAGGAACATAAACTTGTATAAATTCTATTGGATCAGAGGATTTCGACCCATCCCCACATTTTGTTCAAAATAAATTAATTTGGAGATATTTAAAACCGAATTTGGCTTTATAATCAAATAATATTTTTAGTTATTCCAAAGGTTCCTCTCTCCTCCCTTATAAAAGAGAACCTGCTCCCTCTCTTCATCACACCACTTTGAGCTTTCCATCTTGGACAAACTCTGCCACTTTCTTCACTCCACTTCTCTAGAGACATCCTAGAGGTCCTGGTTTTCTTCAAAGACCAATTTTAGTGCCCTAAAAGGAGGTATGAAAGAAACGCTTCAAAGAAGAGGTAATGTCCGTTACCGATTCTTTCATCTTTATTTCTTCTTCCACTTATTCTTCTTTAGTTGTTTAATTATGAAGTAATAAAATAAGTATCACTCATATACTGATATGTTATTATAAGTATGAAACAATTCTATTTCACCATCTATCCATCCTACGGAAAATGAAATCACCGCGCGTGCGTACGTACGGAATACCGTCTCCACACAGTGGTGTAATCTATTTTCCACCACCACCTTTCTTGGATGGATATAATGGTGTAAGGAATGAATATATATGATTATTGTAAATTGATATTGATTCTTAAATAGTATACATACACTTCAATACAATTCCACGATAATGGGAACGATATCATCGCTCGTGCGTACATACGGAATACCGTCTCCACGATGTGATGTGACTCGTTCTACATGATTTTAATTGCATAATGATTATATAAATGAATTGAATTAATGAATATTATATATATTACACTAATACCATTCTGAAAATGAGGTATCTATAACTTAAAAAGAAGAATAAGAATTTATTCGACAAAACACGCATAAGAACAAAAAGTAATAAACACCCGAATAACAAGTAGCAATGAAATATTACTACTAATAAGATAAGAATATGACCATATATGATATCATAACAATGAGTATGATTCTATAACAAGTCAATAACATTATTTAAATAATTATACATGAGGTTCGGACACTTATGAAGCAAATCAGACCTAAGGTAAGGGAAAATATCACAATCTCATTTTATCCAAGATTGTTTATACTTTGGTATTTACTGGGGTGTATTTTATCATCCACATCCATGTTTATCAAATATGTAATATTTAAATCCTTATACAATAGTTTATATCCAATTTTACCCTTTGGTGAGTTTTTAGTAAAAGATATGAAAGGAATCTTTTGTCGTTTTTCGTACGAGGTACTTTTTGACTTTTCTGACAAAAGTACGAGAAGAATGTTTTTTAACTTATACGGCATGAATGGATTTTTAAAACATTATTTCCAAGAATCTAACTTTACAAGTTTTCAAGTTTATTTTTAATCAACTTCTTTTAGATCAAAATTGTATGACATGTTAAGAAAGGAAAATGTTTTTGAAGTAGAAAGGATATTTTCCTCAAGAATGGAGTTCAAGTGTTTTATCAAAATTATTTTCCATCTAAGATAATATAGGGTTATGTTTATATCCTTATTATTACATTGATTTGATTATGCTGTGATTGAATTATTTGTATTATTTCCATTATCTTATATGAATTGTTTTATGATGTCATGATGTTTAAGAATCCCATTATTATTACATGGGTTATGCAATGATGTATGATTTATGATTTTGTGGCACACATAAGAATAGTATCATTATGAGATGGGTGGGACCTATATCCCCCTCCAATGAATTGGGTAAAGATTTTATATCTCATGATATAGACGTGGCTGGAATGGCGGGTTAAATTGGTTTAGTGAAACATGACTGAAACGAGGAGTGAACTCGGTTCAGAAATGGACTTTGTCTGCTAAGATAGTCTTGTAAATGAGTCTTGACTACTAAGAAATGATTCTCTATGATTATGTGTGTATGCCACTAAGTTTCATTTTTTAAGTTATTATTATTGGGATTACATTTCTCTACTATGATTTACCCCATGTTATGAATTTATGATATCTTTTGTAGGTTAAGATTTTCAAAAGTTATGAAAATGATGTAATTGAGATTTCTTTTGTTTACCCTTACTGAGCATTTGACCTCACACTTTTGTATGTTTTCTTTCCCCAGGTTAGTAAGTAAGATATTCCAAAAGGGACTATAGATATGATGAAATAAATGGGAGACCGTGTAGACACTTTTTGAACCAGTTGTTTATGTTTCCCAGTTTCTAAAGACACTATACCTATACGGTCCTCTCCTGGTATTATTTTATAATGTACTAAGTGTGCTTCAATTTTGAAGTAATAACAATGTATGTAAAGTATGGGTCTTTATATGTATTAAGGACCTTGATGATTCTATCTCAAGATTTTATTCCTTGTTTGTGTGGGGAATACCTTACTGGGATTTTTATGCTCACATGATCTATGATCTGTGTAAGAAACAAGGAATGTAGAGGGTTCCTCTCAAATTGAAGAGGTAATCAAAGATAATATTGGGTAATATTTCATCTTGTGGTGGCCAGACCAAGATATGGGTTTGAGGCATCCCTAAATATCTCATTGACCATGAGAATCAAGCCATAAGTATTTTAAGAAAACTATTAATTTTAATGTAGTGTGATAAAGATATCAATCGTGTGGTTTAATTTCATGTGGTGGTGATGTGGGTCACCCGACTTGAAGGAAAAATAAATTTAATGGTTGGGCCCATGATATGTGGTTCAAGAGTCACTTTGTATCCTCTGATGTTAGGAATGAAAAGACACATTGTTCTTGGATGAAGATATTCCCTATGTGGAGATATCTCTCACATGTGGATGGGGGAATCTATTCATTCCTTTGGATAGATATAGTTCATGTGTGGTGAGTTTTAAGTGAGATATTGCTTCCCTTTAAGTTTAACATCATGCCTTGAGTACATTATTCATAAAATTTTGTGTCATGTGGTTAAAACCCGAGACATTTTATAGTTTAATATCTTGCTTCCAGTATGAGATATGTTGTGTAGTGTAATGCCTTTCTACCAAGAAGAGATCCATACATTTTAAAAGTCATGTGGTTATGAAGTTCTCCACACCGTTTAACATATAATAGTTAAAATTCACACCATATAGTTTAACCTATTGTGATTAAAACATGTGATTCATGGTAGTTTAAATTCATTCTACAAGGAATTTATTCTTGAAAACAAATATGATAAGTATTTATTGAGAAACCTCTCATTGGTGGGGGTGTGACATGATCCCCATCCATTGTGTCTAGTATATAATCTCCATTGTAATAGACCATATGTATGATGTAAGGCCCTTCCCATTTGGATTCCATTTTTTGAGGGTTCTTACCATGTATCATTGGGTTCCTGAGATCCAACACCAGTTCCCATTGGATGAATGAATAGAGGAAATCTATTTTTATTATGGTTGTGTGTGGTTTGATTTTGTTGGACATCGAGGTTTGGAAATGTATGCATCCTTTTCTCATTAATCAGATCCAATTCATCTCGTCTCTTCTAGGATTTATTCTCATCACATAGTTTTTTGAAAATGTATATTTAGAGTGATAGATTATGGACTTCTATGGGTAACACTGACTCAGTCCCATACAATAATGAATATAGATTTTCTTGTGTATCCAAAAATGTGGTTGTGTAGTAGGCCCATAAATCCTAGAGGAGCTTGTTGTCTTGGACATTTTATCATTGTTCAGCATATTCTGAAGTTTATTTGACATATTCTCATTAAAGGAATTTAACTATCCATTTTACATTGCATGATAGGGATATGAGTGATTGGACTCAATGTTTTACTCTAGG
The DNA here is from genome assembly GCA_963277665.1 of Viscum album. Taxonomy (NCBI): domain Eukaryota; kingdom Viridiplantae; phylum Streptophyta; class Magnoliopsida; order Santalales; family Viscaceae; genus Viscum; species Viscum album. The sequence goes on from OY728161.1 coordinate 1,510,557,326, forward strand.
TATAGTTTATTAAACTCCAAGGAACAAAATTTGGTGTCTTTGTAAGTAAATATTGTTTTAGGGAAACTTAATCCATTGATGATATGGGACATTATGAAATTAGTGATGTTATTCATTCTAACTTATTTAATGGGTATTTCCCTTGAACATTTCGAAAATGAGTTGGTATTAGTATGGATATAATTAAAATTCTTAGCAGTGGCTGAGGGATATGTCCCCACAACATCCATTCCCCAAATGAAAAATTTTGAGGAAAATTTATGTACATGTAGAAATTCTAGGGATTAATGGATGATTTATTCATGGACCTGATAGACATGAAATTTATTGGTGGATTTAACATAGTCATGTATCATGGTTTTCTAGTAATAACCCTAGCTCTTGATTTTGTGGGAGAGCCTGGTCATAGACTGATGAGCACCGTAGGAACCCGCATAGACTTCTTCCATGATAGAGCGAATCGATCCTTCTGCAATACATTTGAGGAGGATTTCATTTAATCCACACATGTAATAGTGCTTATGTTCATTTGGATGACTATATATGGTAATGTTTAATGTAAATAACTGATCTTATTTCCTTCTAGCTCAATCATTCAGGAGAACTCTGTTATGGAGATATGTGAATATAGCCTCCATCCGTACATGGGTGGATGATGGTTTATCATGCTCTATGGTGGTGTTGACCAACTTAATTTCATCCATATCATAGAAATTTATCAACGATAACATTCTTTAGTGTATGATATAGAATACTTCTTCTATCAAATCAGTGTCATCCAAAACTCTATCTGAAATATCCAATGAATTGGCATGAGAAATATATGACCAGAGAACATTATACAATATGGTCTCAAAATGGAACCATACCATCACTCCCCTAACATTACTAGTGAGGGGGGATAATTCTCTTTTTTTGATGGTATATTTTCCATTGATCATATTTCTCACTATTTACAAATCCCATTTTATATTCAGGTAGGATATCATTAGTTGTAGGACTAATACCAACCTAATTAAGAGGACTTGGTATTATGCCTCATTATTTATGTATCCTTCAAATAGTGAGAAAGAGTGTGGAAAAAATTCTTTTTTTTCTGGTGAAATAATTACAATTCCTAATACAACCTAATAGTCATTTAGTTTTTCAATCCTTTTTCTGATTAGAAATCATGTCGCAACATCAAAATACTCCTCTCATGCTCGACAAGTATCATGGGAATAGAATACTTCCCCATCTAAAAGTTATGTGTCCATCGATGTATTCTCTAGGGAAGGATGTGCTGTGAGGAAATCAGTTATGGATTTCCCTTTCACTAACTTCATTGATACAAACTGAATGTTTTATTACTAAAAAATTACTTCCCATCGATCTCACAACCCTATTAACATAGGATGACCAAGTATGTATATTATAGGTTCAATGAGAGACACTATATGGATTCCAGTGTGCTTCAAGTAATGCCGTATCTTTTTCACATTAGATATGAGTGCACAATAGTTATTCTTAGCATCATTGTGTTAGGTCTAAGTAACTACAATTGTTCATATAAGGTAGTAGAGACTATTCATACTCACCGCATGATCTTTCCTTGTGAGGAGGGTGTCAAGTGAGCATTCCATGGAGGAAACATATAAGATGAGTGTCCTCTATTCCACTGGAGGAATAAAAACCGATGGTAATAATAAATAATTCTTGATACATTCAATGTATTATTAGTAGTCATAAATCTTTTGGAAGGCTATTCCCTTCTAAATTAGCATGGAGATGGGGAGAGCATTCCTAACCATGATGGATATAGAATTACAAATGTAAGTGTGATGAAAGTGGATCCCCATCAGTCCATTGATATTTTTGGGGGTGAAATTGAAAAAAAAGAACTACTCTTCTTTAAGTCAACCTATATTCCACATTGGCATACTAAAAAGATGAATAACATTACTGATGTAACATAGAAAGAACATTTTAGCTGATTCATATTCATACTAGGATTTCATGGATTTTTAAATATTGTTGGAAGATATGTGAAATGATCACATCTCTTTCCGAATCTGATAACTAGGCCATCGATGAAACATCCAACTATCCTTCCCATGTATAGATTAACCATATGATTTATGGAATGTTCATATGTGGTGTTAGTGCTTTTTAAACCAGAGGGAATGACCTAATAAAAATAGATCCTATGGGTACAATGAAGGGAAAGATTTCTTCATCTTAAGGGACCACATTTATTTGATTTTACCATGAATACCCATCCATGATGGAAATGTATTGGAAGTTAGTAGTTTCATGTATCAAGAGGTTTGTTAGCCGAAATGGGAAATTTTCTTTTAATAAGTGACGATCAATGTATTTGAGATTGATGAAGACCATAATATGAACATTTTTTTCTTGGATGGAAATTTATTGTTGAACCATATCAAGTATTTCAATTCTTGAGAAAGATATCTTTGATTATTTTTTTAAATTCTTCCCCTTCATTAGTAAAAAGAGATAGGTGCATCCTCCGAGATGCCAACATGAATACTTGTTGCTCATTGTGTAATTAGAGATGGCGAATATCCATATTTGGGTACAATCTGGTAATTTTCTTATAGTTAAATGTCAACACATATCGATGCTATTTTAAATGTGATGTACATACCTTACTCTTCAAGGGGTATGGTGAAACTAATCAGTGTAAGCCGTTGGTCATGATCTATTCCTAGATTTACCCATATATGATTATCAATGGTGGTGGAGATGACTTACTCAAATATAGGAGGGGTGTTTCTATGGTCTACCTCATCTACCTTCACTTCAGATTTTTTGGAGACACTTTAGATGACGTTGAAAATTTGGGGACTTCTCTATCACTATTGAAGTGAGATAGGCCATAAGAAGAGACATTATCACCGCCAACGTCTTGAGTCATTGCAAATTGAAGTTATGGAGGACTGTATTATTAAAATTTCATTGGGGATATAAGGGGTTTGGACTTATGGGACTAGATCTATTATTTCTATTGGATTTATGGGGAGCACATAGTCACTATTGATCATAATCTATGGATTTTCAGGGGTGGTTCGTGAGCCAATGGGAGATGCAACCAATATATCATCATCTGTCATTGGATGCCCCCATTTTATAGAAACCTACATCACCATATGTTTCTTAACACGTTCCAAATTAGAAACTATCTCCATATAGTATGAAAACCTTCCCATCGATGGTAATTTTAGACACTGATGGAATATTGAAGGTACCACCACATGGATTTAGAGCTAGGGCCTTTTGAGCTAAAATTTACATGTGCTGTCTTAATAGATAACCATAAACTATGTTACATATGTGAGATACACAAACTATGTTTTCATTTTGATCTTCTAGAGTAGTCTTTATCATTCCTATCATACCGTTGAATGGTCAGCTTTGTGTGACATATGTCCCCATCACTATATCCCAAATATCGGAGGGTCAGAATGAAGATGATATTGATACGGACACTATTATCAATGAAATCCCTTTGGATATAGAAATTATTAATTCCTCCAAAAACATATAGGGGCCTCATGTGATATTGGATGGCCTATTTTTGATCCGGGTTAGTGAATAAGATGGCTATAGGAAATTCTGATGGCATGGTCTCCATTCGATAGAATTTTACTATAGAGAATTATATCTTGAATTAATTTATTCTCAGGAGGTATTTAGTGAATATATCTTTGACTTCTTTTTAATGATATACCACATCAAGGATTGATATCATTGATATGAGAAAGAGAAGCTATTTCAGAATGTTGTACTTTTGTGCCATAGATCAGAGTTTACCTATGTGGAAATCTTCCATTACATGTGGATGATGAATTTAGGAAATTTTGGTGGAAAATGATAGTGTTTATGAATAGGTTGATGGAGTATCTAATTCCAGGGGAACAGATTATGTCGATCTTCCCTGTTTCAGGGGATAATTGGATAATCGAACCCCCACTAGGTGTTCATGCTAGAAAAATGGGTATATATGAATACTTGAGGGTTCTGGGACACCCTTATCCCTATTTTGGGCCTGATTTCCCACAAGTCTAAATTACATACATGTCCTATGTGGAGATGTGACTAGAATATTAGGTTTGAACCCACCCGTGCTATCCCCTTTATCAATGATTCCTACACATGCGGCCTCCAGTTTTCTGATTATGTGTAGGAAACTCATATTCTGAGATATATTCATCATCAAATTTGGGATATTACAAGTGTATCATGTTGACATAAAAAAATATGATATCTTTATATAATGAGGGTTCTGTTTGGTGGGGTATTTAACATGCTTTAGATACCGTAGGGAAGAAATATGGATGAGTCAGAGCATGAATTTGAGATGAATACAACTTCTCCTATTATGGTTCTTCTTTATTTATGTGGATTCAACCACTATTGGGATACACATTTGATGTCACATTATTAGGCGGTGGATCTATTTTGTGACCGTAGAACTATGCACTCTGGGTGGCAAGAGATTGGTCAACTATTTTTCAAGTCATCCTGTTGCTGAATTTATGTTAATGCCCCGCTAGAATCATTATACCAATCACTCTCTTCTTCTAACTGGGTAATATTTTTGAAGTAAGCCTACTCTAAGGAGTTTTCTACCACCACATATTTTGAATTTACAATTCCATGAAGGAATTATTTGAAAATGAACCATTCTTGATGTTTATGACCCAACCTTATATGGAACGGGAATTAGTCAGGATAGTTGGTGCGGTTAAACCCATTGGGAATTTAGGGAATCAGTAGCATGAGATGGTTATTTTTAATGGATGAAAAGAAATAAAATTGTGCATTTTAATTTCTAAAGGCGTATGTTTTATTAATCCATTCCCTAAATCCTAGGCGACTAAATTTTTTTGTGATTGTGTTCGAGGGAGATTTTGTGGTTATGGCCCCTGGACATGAGGTGCAGGGTGGATCGGACTTTCCTAGGTGCTTGGATGTGAACCTATACTATATTAATATTTATATTTTCAAATTCTACATTACCTATCCTCTTCCCCTATACTTAGCGAATGCGTCGATATTTGGATTAGGATTTCTAAATTTCATTCTATAGGCTTTGTGCAATTTCGGTGAACTCACTGATCCATGTGGATTCTTCATTGAGAACATCAGTGTCTAAAACACATCCTGGAGATTTTAAAAATATATTTATAGTTCTCAATCCTAAAAGAAATATATTATTAGTGAATAGACTAAACCATTACATTTGGATATAAAGCCATACACCCTCTCATTTTCACATTGTTTACAATTTTCTAGGTCGACTATTATTGTTTTCCTCAGTGTAGAGATGTACTGATTAAGGAATTGAAATAAGGACTTCCCAACCTATAGTGGATCCTATTGGAAAGATACAATACCAAACAAAGACTGACCTGGTCAAAGACTTGATGAAAAAATGTCAGCTTTGTTGCCTCCTATTGATCTTAATTGCCCATCATCGACTCATATGAGGATACAATATGTGTGAATTGGTGATCAGGGTTTCCTACACCTTCAAAGGTAGAGAATGTTGTATTGGGAAAATTGGTTGGGGTAAAAGTGTCATCCACCCATTTGGAATGTGGATTCCACTCATGCTACACAAGTGTGTGTCACACCTCCATGGATTCTATTCAAGACCTAGGGACTCGATGACCCTTATTATATTTGAGGGAATAGATGTATGAGTCTCCTTCCATATAAAAGGTGTAGGTGGAGGTTGATGAGGTGTCTCCACATTCATCTCCTACTGATTCTAAATTTTTCTTAAGACCGATTGATCACCTTATAGATCATGTGTCTTTCACCACATTGGAGGGAAGATATGATTATTATTTTACTTCCTCATTTATATAGATACACTGACACGATATGGATCTATATACATTCTCAAATTACAATCTCTGTGGTAGTTTAACTATGGGAGGTAGAATACTTATCTCTTCTTAAAGATGACTTATGGTAGGAATATTTCCCCTGAGTAGCTTCCCGTTGAGTTTTTTGAGAGTTTAGGTATCAGTTTCAGATTTCTACTTGTGTTCATAATTATATGGAGCCTCACCGCTTATGGGTGGTGATTGGGAGGTAGCCATGCCTTTCCATTCTTCATTAGTAGTGTTTCATTAATGTAGGGAAAACTCAATATTCATAGGTGCTAGATTTTTAATCCTCCTTTGGATCTTAGTGCATGCAAACTCTTTTGGTGCATCAAAATCACCCTCCTCTCATGGAATGTTTTACATGTTGTGGCCATATTAATTTTCTCTTTGATAATCCATATCTAATGAATTAAAGGTAGTGAAATTCATAGAGGCATATTGGGAACTGGTGGTTGTCCCATTAATTTTTATGTAGCAGGATGATCCTGCACATCCTTCATCAAGGCCATTGTCTAAACCCTATTCCAGATTGGGTCATTTTGAATTGAAAACCCAATGAGGTCGGATTACATTCACTATACACTCTTCCAATTTTTCTTTATAAAAAATAATCATGAGGACATACCATGAATAATAAAGGTTTATCTTGTGGTGGGATAAATAGATGGGATGATGACCGGTGATATTTACCCCCAATCCATAGGATACAAATTTAATTTGTGGTGATTAGTATGGTGAAAATTTCCCTTGCATTTTGGGCTGGGTTCATTAAAAACTGAAATTGGATTTGATTATTCATATTTTTGGGGATCTAATGATTCCAGTGGTGGATTTGATGACTCCCAAGACTAAAATTGAGATATAATTTACAAAAAACCAATGGTATTGGGTTGGTATAGAATAATCATTGATTTCAACTGTAACCTCTAAATGGATAATTAACCCAGTGATGGTAATTGAGATATAAATTCCCATAGCAGTTTTATATGGGGGTTTCTGGCAGCTACTAAATATATTCCTTAAATCCTCTAACGAATTGATGATCCAAGAAGTAAAGGTAGTGATAAATATTCCACAAACCTAATGGTCTAGCTTCAATCCTAGATGGATACTATATAATCTTCTACTATGGATCATTTTGTGTAGTGATTATGTGACTGTGTATGATCTGGGTGTGATGGAAGCCCATTATGGGAATCATTTTTTACAAGAATTTGTACAGTTAATAACAAATTCAACTTACATGTCTGAAATTATTTCATATTTCATTGAGGGGCCCAGTATAATGTCTTATTGGCTATCCTCTCCCTCCATTAGATATGTCTGGTCATCATTAAAGAAGGTTAATTTTTTTGTAATGATGAACTGGCTAGTGAGTTACCCAATCTGTTGATTTTTCTGGAGGGTATGACATTAAATGATAGAATATCTAAAAGGTTATGATTTTATGGGGACATAGTTAAGTGTAATGATCCATATTTTTCCCATCCTCAGAAAATAATGTTTAGAGAAGCTTAGGAAATTAGCCGATGGGGGGTTTTATGAAATGATCAAAATCACTACGTAGGTGTTTATTATACTATGGTACTCCTTGATTTGTGGCTTTATAAAAGGATACCATATCCATATGACAACAGATTGTATTTATGATCTAGAGGTGATACTCATATCTTGGATAGGGGAGATTTCTAGCCTTTAGTCGTTGATGAGTAGCCAACATAGTTTGATGTAGATAAGGCATTCACTCCTTCTATTGCTCATCTGGTACCTTATAATTAGAAGTAGTGAGGGGGGAACAAAATGTGGGGGTTTGGATAACTCTCTCCATATATCAATATCGACCTCCTATTTATTTGACTTACAAGACTCCATATGTATAGACCACTAATAGATAGATTTTTGGGTCATCTACTATCCCGAGTTGAGTGCTGTTGGAAGTCAGTGAAAAACTATATACTGCTAACACCAATATCTCGATCACTACTATATAAAAAGGTGTCTGAGTTTTGGAAACATCTCTAGAGGAATGTTTCTATCAAAGGGGATGATTTCATTTTTTATGGGAGATATCATCATGGGAAGGTTGACCACAGTTGATGTCTGTATTAGAGTCCCTTTGATCCATCTCCACACTACCACGAGGATTACTATCATTGTAATATTCATATTCTACTTAGGTTAAAGATTTTAAGGACCATTGTGTTGTTGAAAAAATTTTCTCAAACAAATTCATGGACACTTGTATTGATTATATTAGGGATATGACCCTTTTTCTACATCATGTCTGGAATATGCCGACCAAAATTTTGGTATTGTACAACAATATGAGTCTATAACATGACAGTTTAAGGAAACTGTTTCTAGCCATCTGGTGTTGTGGGAGTTTGATCCAGCAATAGTGAAGCTGCTGGAATATTCTAATGAGCATCCCCATTATTGAACATCATATGATCCTATCCCAATTCATGTGCCATTAACACATGGATAGCCTCAGTTAGGATAAAGATATGTGCCCAGTAATAATACTTTGGAATATTTTTATCATCTTTCATTGTATGAGTATCATCCTTCCTTGAGGAATTTTCCTCTCTCTATTAGTGAGACTCTATTGGAAGAATAATATGATCCAGATCTGAATGTGCATTACCCCATCAAATTTTCTGGTGGACCTCTAGAATTGGGGGGGGGGGGGGTATTTGAACCCCCTATTGAATTGACTCAGAATGATGCCAGTGTATTTATTCAGTAGAGAATGTAGGAATATGTACCTAGCTTCTATAATCTGCATGAATATTCAAGGAAGATTCACTAACATTTTTATGAGTATGTACTAAGGCATGGTCCAATCTCAATTGGTTTTTCCCATATAGAAAGAGGATATAAGTCTGATCCTAGGCCTTTGGAGTATGTTTCTAGTATTCATTGACATGAATTTGAGCCTTTCATGAGGTATGATCCTCTCTCACATAGTGAACCCGATAATGAATTTGAATATGAGCCTGATCCTTTCCCTTTGGAATATACTTCCAAAATATTTTGATATTCTTTTGCCACTGTCCAGAGGCATGTTTTGACCTCACATGTTGAGCCCCATTATAACGAGAGTATGAGACCGATCTGACATATCTTCATTTTTTTAGGATATGGTGATAATCCTCCTGGATGAGAGATATAATGCACGATTTATTTGGAGCAACCACTTGATCATAATGATGAGAGTGTTGATATTCCTTGGTTATCTATACAAGATTACACACATGTCCATGTATCTACAGTAGTATCAAAATATGTTGGTATATTTCTTCAAATGTTACTAAAATTTATTGTCATTTTATAAAAAAGTGATCATAGGGATATAAGACATCACATTTTCTATCTCCACCATGTACATGCGTATATCTTTAATTTTAGTAGTGATATGAGCACATTTTTTCCCTATTAACTCCACAAGAATATGATGATGGACCTCATGCATGGGGATATGGATATGGAACTCCCCCATGCCTGCTATATAAAATCAATCACAAACATGTTCTGAGTGAGTAGGCATACGAGCATGATTACTGGTTACTTAGAGAATCTTCCGGTTGACATCATCAGTGGGAGTGGGGATATGATCCCGATAATGGATATCGAGTTTCTTCCTCACCCAATGTGTCTTCCTTTCTTCCCATACATGACAATTAGAGGTTGAAGCAAGTCAAGTGGTACCCTCAGTTGGCCAATGATGGGTACTAGCTTGATGGTGATGGAAATGGAGGTTGATTGGTTCCATCCTTAGTGGAACATGAACTGGAAGGGATATGTATTTGAATCCATAATACACCTTGAATAGATATTGAGGGTGGTTATTATCACACTCCATTGATAAGATTCTGATGTAGCTGGCTGTGGAAATGAGCACTGTTGAATTACATTCAACTTTCCTTTGAGAATGAAGATTCATTAGCTTTAGTAATTAGATACCCCAAAATGAAGATTTTAGGTTCATGATTATATCATGTCTATTGTATTCTTAGAAAATTATGTTTTCCTTTTTACAATGAATCTGTGGGGGAGGTAAAATTATTTTTGCGACCCTCAGGGGTTGTAGCCACAACTGACATTCCAGAATGTTCTCTAGATGCTGAAATTATCACATACAGTAATGATATTGATGAGATAAGTATCTACAGTCATACATACATCTACGAAAATGGCCTCCAATTAGTGAAATATAATAGTAATTATGTACTTAATTAGATATACTCTGTTAACACAATTGTCCTTTAATTCTTGATATGACAATTATTATCACATGGAAATGTCAATACAAGGATGGACATATTTCATGTGAACCCTGATGGCAGATGAATTTAATAGATTCAAGTTGGGTTCAACATTTTCTTATTCTTATAGAGTGTAAAAAAGGCCATATATAAAATAACCCAATCATTTTTCTATTTGATAAATTCACGTTGAGTTTACAATTTATGTTTTCGTATGGTTTCAAAAAAATGGCCTGATAAATAACAACCCAATCATTTTTTATTTTATGTTATTACATCAGGATAACAATTTTTGTTTATGTATAGTGTGACAGAAAAAATTAATGATAGGTAATAACCAAATCATTTTGTTATTCGAGAGTTTCACATTGGGATCACTATTCGTATTCTGATGGAAAAGAGATGACTGGAAAACCTATTGAGGTGGATTTGGTTTGGACCGATGGATGCATGTGAGTGCTTTTATTTCTTGAGCAATCATTAAAAATGGGTCACCATTGTCATTCATAATGGAAACATCCAATGGTTCCCTCATCCATAACAGGGTACAATCCTTCTTTCCAAAGGCAGGTGGTCATTTGGGGTTTCAAACCTAATGACACTTTGAGACATTCATTGTTTTAGAGGATGGGTGTTTGGGTTCATTGCACCCAATTTGTGGGGGGAGATGATTGTTTCCGACTATGTGAATCTCTTATAGATTTAATATATGTTCATGAATCTATTACTAATATTGATAAGGGATTGGGCAACCTAACAAAATGATTATAGATTATGTCTCTTTTATAAACAACATATAAAGGAGGTATCATTATTGAATCCATTTTATGTATCCTAGGTTTTTCCTCCATTTACAAGAAATGCATACTTATTTATATGATTAAGTCACATAACAAGATTATTTTGAATATTCCACCATGTAGGGAGGTGATTAATATTCTATTGGGGGATTTATCCATTATGAGGTGTCCTATGTATCCTATTTATTATTGGAATCAATACCCACACTATTTATTAAAAACATACAATTTAAAATAATTCCTAATGGAAATATGTAGGAACTAAATATTTGATATCATGTCTCGAGGATACATCCTACATATCATGCTTATAGTAAGAATCAGAGTTATTGTAGTTTGATCATGTCCTTGGGATTAAACCCAATGTAGATTTCCTTTTAAGGGGATGTTTATAACATTACACTAATTGGGAATTACATACTGACATTTCCCTAGATTGTGGATATTCATTATTCCCCTGATGTTTTCCTTGCATCTCATAATGTTCAGGTGTTCTATTCATGGTGTGATAATTAAGGGATATGAAGTGATCAACCTCATATCAAACTAATTGCAGGGATTACTTATACGGAAAACAACTGAGATATTTAATATGGGGATCAAGAGATAGGTAGGAATCCAACATATCCTGCTTATATAAGAAATCAATGTTATTTTTATTTAGTTATATTCTCAGCCTACCCATGGATGAGGTAGAACGATCATCCCATGGGAAGGATTGGGTTCTGAAGGTTGAAATGTCAGAGATATGAAGGTAATTAAACTGAGGTGGATTCCCAATTGATTTTCTCCTAAATCATTAAGATAGCGTAAGATTTATCCTAGTTGTGGATGGAAATAGTGTCCTCATAGTTATGTTGGTAGAAGATTACACACTGACATTTCCCTTATTTGTGGGTCATATCATGTTATTCAGCTGGTTGGGGCTTACACAATGAAATTTCCCTTATATGCAGAACATATCATCTTGTGATTCTAGAGACGACTTACATGATAAGATTTCTATTGATTTTATAGTGTCTAATAATGTGAATTATTATGATCATTTCAACTCCCTAATCCAACGTGAGCTATGCTCAGTGTGAGAAACTATGGGAGGTATATAATTAGTCTCATGGACTATGGACGTGGAAATTATGTATTGTGATAATCCTTAACAAATTTCAATATGGTTCTTGAGCCTTGAGAAAGTGTCTTACATATCCCATCTATAGAAGGAATAATATTCATCATTGTTCAATTGGATTGGGGCTTACACACTATTGTTTACCTATTGATCGAGGCTTACAAAATGTGTACAAAAAAAGTTATCAGCTCCTAGTAAGGCCATTTTTACCTGACCTATATTTGACCAAGGACAATCACATAATCCATTTTCCATTTCTAGGGGACATAATATAAGTTAGGTGGAATGTCTATGGGAAATCACATGATCAATTCTCACTTGTTCAGAGGTAATTGTGAGACCCGAATAAATGATCCTGGAATCCATCACATGGTCCTAGCTGACATTTCTAGAGGCCATCACATGATCCATCTATCTTTCCATTGTTATATCTTGAAAGCTGGATAACTTTCTTGAGGGTTTCATGATACTCCATGCGACATGTATGGAGGGTTAAACATGATCAAGAATTACATGTCTGGAAGTTAGCAGGGAACCATTATGCCATGCCCATTGGTTGTCAGATGTTCTAGTTATCATGAATAGGTGCTACTGCAAGTCTCAGCTAATATGTATTGGTTTTATTGAATGAGTTAATAAACATGTTTGAACAAAACTAAATGGTTTGAATGGAAATACCATATGGATTCTTGAGACTGGGGTGCATGCCCATGGGGATCCATGTGAAATTATTTTATATGTCCATGAGATTTTCATGATCCTAAATGTATACCAAAGAGGCATCATGAAATATGGATCACATGTCCTGGTGTTTTTATGTGTCCTGGGTGGTTCACGTGAAGCACATGAGGATCAATGAATATGTTCACTACATAATTATCTCATATATTTTATGTGTTCTAACATTTTATTAGGAATAAATTATATTTGTTTAGTGTTATCACATTTTAAATCTCACGTTTTCTAGCAGATGTGTGGGATGTTCTTCACATGACCTACCAGAAGTACATCATGTGATATATGAATGATCAAAAAAATTTCTTTGTGCATGTTTCATGACCACTCTAGTTGTTATATGGATATTTCCTAATGGAAATTGTATTGGTTTTAGTATAATTCACTCTGATAAATCTTCTCTGATTCCGGTGTGAGGTTTTAAGGATTTCTTATATGTTTGGGTTTGTAGTGGTGAATTTTTAATTATAGGGAGGGGGATTATAGACTATAAAACCCTTTTGTTCTACTCTTTTTGAGATTCATATCACATGAATCCATGATATAGTCACTGGAGTGCTTTGGAATCATGATTTTGTGAGTTTCCACTATAATACATTCTGTGGGTGTCACATGATTTTCAGGGATTGTGAGATCATTGCACCAATACCTCTTTTATTGTATTATTTAAAATTATGGGGGTATTTTAGAATCATGTTTTCATTCTAATATAATTTCATATTTTCTAATCGATATGTCCAAGGGCCTTCATGTGATTAGGATGCCTGTTGAAAGGCATTATCATAGTCTCTAGTGACTTTTTTTGGAATATTCCTTGAGATAAGGATGGCTTGTTAGGGGGAATTAGAGACCATGATTAAAATATCCTCGGCACATCACCTTAGTTTTATGACTATGAGTGTCTCCCTTTATTTCCAATTTTATTTTATTTGAATATTTTACAAATGTGGGTGGTCTCTCGAGGTTCCATTAGTTTTGTTGAATATAATCACTCTAACTTATAGTGATTCATCATGTGATCGAAAAAGGAGATAGTGGTGATTCATGAATACTTTATGTAAAAAACAATATGTTTATATTTATGGTTTCAATGGGGGTGTGTGAGGCTTCTTGTATAGGTCTAATTCCCTTCATGGGATGGGGATAATATTCCTACGGGCTCTCATGAGATAAAGAGGACAAGTCATTGGGTACATGGAGTCTCTCATAGATCTCGACGGGAACATTACCTAAAGATTACTACTATAATAGGCTCTAACATTCTCACTTCTTACATCTTTTTTTATTTTATAAATTTCTGGCGGTTTTAAGAGTTTTCTTAATCTTCTTAGAAGAAACTCATATTCCCCGTCGACAATGTTTCCCATGAGTTTTATGACCTCAAGAAGCTACCTCCTTTTGGATATTTTCATGATATTTTCAAAGGATATATTGATGGTTCTTTAGAAGCCCTCTAGTTGTGAAGCTACATGTCTTGGGAAAGCTCATATTGATTCCACAGTGTGATCAATGATTATCTGGGTCACCTTCTTATAATAAGAATGATTTTTTGTAGAGAATTCATTGTAGTTTTCACGGGCTATGTGCTTCACACATCCATCAACACGACCTTCCAAAGGTCATGCCATTATGTATCTTATAGGGGTTCTATCTGATCAACATGACCATAACTATCTTATTATTACTTTTATTTGTGGAGAAAATAATACCCATATCTAGGTATTTTTTCTTCTTAAAATTTTATGATACTAATTTTGTGGGATTTAATAGACATGTAATTATTATTATGATTTTAACTCATTTATCATTATTGATTTTGGATGATTGTCTAATATTTTGAAATGATAAAGTTTTATTCTAAGACTCATGATTATTATCTATGAATTACTAATTATTACTTTTGAATTATACCTCATTTTTTCATACTTTTTTTAATGACATGCTTATTTGTGATCGTAAATTAATGTCTTATATGTTTACCATTAATTAAAATCTAATCTAACCACTTATTTTTTTGGTTTTTACTATGCTATACAGAAGGATACAAGTATGGTGATTATATAATAGTACATTATTTAAATAATTTTTTTGAAATAATTAATATTTTACTTAATTAATATTTTTATTTATCTATTCCCCATATATGCAAAACCATTTTTGTTATTAGGTTTGTAATGTTTTTATATGTATTAAATATTTATATAAAAGGATCTAATATTTATGTATAAAATGTTTTGAACACATTAAATGGTATTTGAGAATGGTTTAGTTATTTCTAGAGATTATGATTTAGGAATTTATTTATGAAACTCTGGGAAAACATATATGTATAGTATAATAGACTAATGTTTTGTAAATGTATAGATTAAGTTGTTTTTATATAATATATACATGTTGTGATACTATAAAGTGGATGTGTATATAGAAAATTTACCCCCATGGGTAATATCATTAAATGGTATGGAATTGTTATTAACCCACTAATAATCTATGTGTGATGAGTTTTCTTAAGAGTACTCACCAGGATAGAGAATACTAGGGGATATGTTAGGATTTATTCAAATTTTTATTATGAATTATAATGAATGTTTTCAGTATATTATGGCCATAAAAGTCTTGGGGTTAAAATAAGGTGTCATAGATTAAAAAAATGTTTCAATATTTGGTCACCCAATTACGAGTTTTTTTTTGAATTTTATGAATTTTTAATATAATTTTAAATTCTTCACACTATTTATTTTGGTTTTAGTTATTGGATTTAGAGTGGATAATTTGTGATAATGATGAATGTGATGAAAAATAGAATAATTTTTTCATTAAGAAACCGTATGAAACTATATCTGGAATATAAAACATAGTGATTATGTCTAATAATATATCTCATTATATAATTAAAAAAATCAAAATTGGAGGTTTCATAAAACACCAAATACCAAAAAATTGAATTTTCAAGGGATTTCCATTGATGATGGACTTAGAGGGAAGATGATTCTGCTCCCTCACATCATTTATATGAGAAGAAATACCGAAGTAAATTTATCAATGGAATGTTATAATTTTTTATGTATGGATGTGAATGCTCTAGAAAGAGTAATTACAAAGTAAAAATGAAAAGTTTGATGGTGGGAAAAAATGTTAATCATAATGTATCATTTATAGCTCAATGACTTATGTTTGGGGAACATAGGAATTATCTGAGTCAAGTTCCTAATACAAGGCCTAGCTCTTAAACCATGGAAGGGAAAATATTATTCCAATTGTAAAAGTGGAATTATTGTAGTATATATGTTTTGGGATTTGAGAATTAAGTTGTATAAGGGTTTTATCAATGATATTGTAGTCATAACACGCATGAAACATCTATGGAATATGTTAATGTTTTTGTTCATTATTAATTTTTTTATTTATGTAATATGGTACTTATAACCTAAAAAATTGATTTTGTAGTAAGGTATATTTTTGGGAAAACACATTATAGAGGGATAAAAAAGAATTAATATGTTCCTGAGGTTGAGATAATAATTTTTATTTTTTATAAAGATATTTTTGATATTGATAAAGTAGATTGGATAGTTTTTGTTGTGCTATTTTTTGAAGCCAATTATAATTTTACATTTGAATTATGACGATTTAAGATATATATGATAAAATTATCATATTTTCTGGATTACATGATTAGGGTATAATCATTTTTGGTAAATGAAGTAATGAGCCACTGATAAAATTTAGAGATAATTGTTATGTTAATCAATGAAGAATATGTGATCAATTAAATTTAACCGTAAGTTTTCTAATTTATCCTAGTCTTTATTGACTAGACTTCTGTCTAGTTGAACATTTTTTTCTATTGTTGATATTTTAGATATTGGTGTACAAATATTTATTCATGATAGAAAAAATCTGCAATCCAATTTGAATATAGTATATATCTAAATATAATAGTAAATTTATAGATATTATGATCAATTAAAAGTTCATTTTACTTGAATAGGCATGAAAAATATTCTGAATATGAATAATCAGGTCTTGGAGTAAGTGGTGAGATAGATGTATAAATTGATCAAAGTATATCCAAAGCATGGAATTGTTCTTATGAAATGGAAAGGATTCAAGTATATTTTTTTGTATACTATTTATGGATATTTAAACAATCCCTAACTATAGTAATAGGATATTGAAAGAAAAACATTATCCTTTCACCTTTATTTTTAATAATTCAAATTTATTATTTTATACCTTACTGTTTTATGGTTTTGTGATCATAAAATTTATCAATCACTTCTCATTTTTTCTTGGATGTTAATTCTACTACTTCCTAGATCTGGGTGCCTCCCAAGGGTTCCCCATAACCTGTTGGTCACATTACCTCATGCTTATTTCCCCAAAATCCAGAGGCTGATGACTAGAAGTGAGGGCCAAGGTCTGATAATAAAGATATTATGCCCCCATTGGTATAGTATACACAGTGGAATAAGAAATAGTAAAAAATAGTGGAAGTAGTAATACTAACAAAAGAAGTTGTCACGACCTGACCTATACTAGGGCTTGAACCACAGCTACCTCATGCCCGACTCCATAGCCCAAGGGCTGGCGACTAGCGCCGAAGGCACAATAAACTTAGGGTGGCATTTTCCAAAGAACCATTACACACACACACACAACTATCTCAATGAAAAAGTGCAGAGAAAAAGATGAAAGTAAGGTTCCATAATGCTGTAAAAAGGGAACCAAACAAAAAATTCATCGACCTCTAACAGTACAAGTATAAGAAAAGTAAAGTTGAAAGGGAAATGGGAAAAAATACACACCCAACTAGAAAAGTTCCACAACCCGGCAAGAGGTGAAAAAGTAAAACAGCGGGAAGAGTCGCACTCCTGAATCTCAAGCTATGACCACCGCATGCGGTCCAAACACCCCGTATCCCGAAGCTCCTCTGATGTCACGATCAACCTGTTCGTCGTCAACAAGGGAATGCCAAATGTGGGAAAATCCCAAGTATGGGTGAGTATAAGAATACTCAGTAGGATGCCCCGAAGGCTTGGGAGAGCAGCAAGAGATGTACTGAAGAGGAGAGCAGTAAGAGAGAACAAGGTACACCAAGAGTGAATAATAATAGTACAACTCCAACCAATAATATATATGATCGCTCAATGAAACCCAAACGATAGAGTAAGGGGATCTTCATATCTCAGATCACACTAGTTATATTCCCATACATATACCCAGGGCGACCAGATATACTCATAACTTAGACCCGTTGTCTAGTGACAAGTCACGTAACCACATACCCACGTTAGGGATCCAATTCGAAGATTTCTACGAAGTGCTCATTCTGGGATAACTCACTCCACGAGTCTGATACCTCTGATGGCGTCCATACAAGATGTGTTTTTCATTGGGAAATGTCATGAGAGGTAGTTACACTCATTACGGGAGACAAACTCTTGAGTGGGAAGATCACGATAGATAGAAGAAATCATTACAGGAGACACGCTCCTGAGTGGGAAAGATCACGATGCATAGATGAGGATCACTTCCAGGGCTATGGAGGATACTGAAACTCATCCGGATTCACCAGCTAGGTGATTCACTAGTTTGGTAGAGGATCAACGCCCAGTACCGTTGGTCACGTCGATGCCTGACTCTATCTTGGGTCTGGAATGGATAGAGGATCTCTCTTTGGGCCTCTCAGAGGGATGCCGACTCTATCACAGAAAGTCATGCTGAAGGGATCATACTCCTATAGAAGGAAATGATGCTTGACCTTCAGGGGAACAAGAAGAAGGGGAACTAACCCAAAAGAAAGATATCCAAGATACGGTGGGCATGAAGATCAATCCATTTACTGAAAATTACACGGCGTGTAGAAAGGTTACACGCCGTGTCCTCTGACCCCGGGTACTACCCATGTACAACGACTCATGTCTCAAGGTTAGTCATGTAAAACGCAACTACACAACATGTAGAAAGGATCACCCATCATGCCAAAGTATCTGGGGTCTTCCCCGTGTATGCTGGCCATGTGCCCATACACGGTCTCAACCCATGTACTCCAACCCGTGTAATCGGTACACATAGTGACCCGTGAAACCAGCCTGGTCTGGCCATTTGATAGTGTACCGGCCCCAAGGATAGGAAAACCATCTCAGAGGAAAATGAACCCACACTTATGTGGTGGGGAGTCCCTCCTCTACTAGATTATAGGGGTAAGGAATAATCGTGCCTTGAGTCATTAAGGGAGTTGTCATCCTAGATCTCACTAAAAGAAACTCCTCGGTTATGATCCTCTGGTTGTCAATCATAACTCAACCACTATGAAGTTCCACAAGGGAGAAACCCAGAGGACCTTTATGTCATAAGGGTTCCCACACGACAGACGGTGCATCAATCTGACGCCCAGTCTATAAGTTATAGGCATTTTAGTTCCGATGACCCGGTTGGATTCGTGTTCGATCCAACCCTGTCGTACTTCAAACAACACTAGATAACAAAACTAGTCACACCATTGTGATCCATATGAAAAAACAAACAATATTGACTAACCATTTGTCCAAAATGGATAGCCTATGAAAAAGTTGCATTTCACCGCAACACGGGTGAACCGGGACTTGTGGGCCCCACACCTCGACCTCGACATAAATATCCAAAACTAGTCTTGAAACGTTTGTCTTAATTTCAGGGTCGCAATGTCACAGGCAGTTCATTGTTTTGACACCGTATGAGAGAGATACGTTAGATACAAGATCCCGTAATAATAATAATAATAATAATAAATTGGGTGTTTCGTTGACCCGAGGCATGAACAAGAATTTAGTATCGAACATTAGACTTGA
The DNA here is from genome assembly GCA_963277665.1 of Viscum album. NCBI lineage: Eukaryota > Viridiplantae > Streptophyta > Magnoliopsida > Santalales > Viscaceae > Viscum > Viscum album. The sequence goes on from OY728161.1 coordinate 1,510,576,988, forward strand.
ATCAACCGCCTTAAAGACAGGGTCACCTCGCCGCTGACATCTAGTTAATCAGATGTCGCATGCAAGAGTTATGGTGGGTCGGAGATTTAATAATAATAATAAATCTATTAATGTGCAAGTGTTTCGGGTACCTGATCCCAAAACCCGAAAAAGACATCCAATATTGGACTCAGAATGTCCTTCTCAGAATCTGGGTGGCACCGCCGTAGAAGGTTCATGAAACCATGGTTTCATGAATAAGTTGCGGTCGAAAAAGTGTTTTATCAACAAAAATAATATTATTATTATATTATTATTATTATTATTAAAGGATTTAATTCAAATACCTAATGTCACACACCACCCTCTCTCTCTAATTTCATGCACCTCCCTCCATTTCACGCATGGCCAACACGCCCCCATGGTTTCCTTCTCTCCCTTTTTTTCATTTAATCTTATAGTTTATTTTATATAATCATTAATATATTTTTCTTCTCTCTCCAATATAATTCTTCACTCATGATTTGTTCTCCCAATTTGCGCCCCAATCACCCGACATCCTTCCACACGGCCAGAACCGCCACCACCTTTGGCTGCACGTGCGGCTGCGCCTCCAGCCTTCCATGTTGCTGCCCCTCAACCCAGCTGGACCACCAGATGCTGCCTCGACCTGCCCTGCCAGAACTGCACACCATCAGGCCGATCACCCGCACCGCTGCTGGCCACCTTGCCTAACCCGCACCAGTCAAAACCCTCGTCAGACCCGTGTAATGGGATCCTTCGGCACGCCATTTTGGGTTCGATTTAACTCGGAAAAAAGAGATTAATGTTGATCCATGGTCCTTGGGTCGAGACCTTCACGTCCGTATGCTGCGCTCAACAATGCATTGGGTTTCCAACACGCTTAATTATTTGGCGTGCCAAAGAACGCGCGTAGATAGAAAAGGCATGGTATATGATCGGATCGATGGCCATGTTAGTTTGGCCATATTTTTCTAAGAATCAAGAATATGGGGAATAAATAATTAAATATTTATCATGATTCAATAATTTCAAAATCAGGATAAACAAGAAGAAAATTTATTCAATCAATTGTTTATAGATCCGGGAATTAATTTATTTAATTCGTGTTCATCATGAGAAATTAAACCGCAGTAAGGAATCCACAAAGATAAATCATACCTCATGTTTGGATCGATCATTGGAGAAGATCACATTCATCAAGATCCGTTCATTGTTGATGAGGATCACACTTACACGATAATGAGAAGAATATGTTGCATTCGTCACTCTTTTATTCACTTGGATCCGAGGCTTCGTTGTTCTTCATTCGTTATTCATCGACGCGGAGAGGAGATGAGAGGAAGGGAGGGTTTACCATCATTGGCCAAAATGAATTCTGAGGCCAACCCCTTCTAAACAAAGAATTTATAACCTCTCTCTAGGTTAAAATAAATAAATTAAATAACTAAACAAACAATTATTTAATTATTTAATTATTCTCCCGTGATGGCGCATATTCCAAACACATGATACGGAAAAAGGTTATACATTTATTACGGTAAAACCTACGTCTCGAGCTCATCGGTGGCCTCAGATTTTTCATCTGAGTCCATGTCCTTGAGATATTCAGGTTTGAGATATTAAATGAATAAATTAATAATTTAATTTATCCATTTAATACATCGCCAATGAGAAAGGGGTCCAAACATCTCGTGCCGACTTATTTTATGTCGCTCCAAGGGGAAACACTGCGTTCCGAACCCATCCATGGTCGCAGATTTCTGATACGATCAACCGTTTAAGATATATCCCATTTTCTTTAGTAAACCGAGCATGTGTAATATAAAAACACTTATCATTTTTATAAAATTAATTCTGGGTACACCGGGAATTAGAATTGCATGCTGTCTCAGCGCCCAGCTTTGGAAATATTCTTAGAAATATTGCAAAGTCGTATTAGGCCAAAAACTGAGTCTCTACAGAAGTAAGCAACAGAAGATGGAAAGTAAATCCAATAGTGGCAATAGTATATATATATATATATATGATTCATGGAATATGTATCTACAAAAGCTGAAAAACATGTCACAATAATGGAAAGAAATACAGAAACCAAAATACAAAAGAAAACAAGTAAACTCTAGCAGTATCGCAAGGCTCAGCTTTGTCCTATGCTCTCCAACTCTAATAGAAATCATATACCTAATGAATAAGGGAACATTCCATTTTCTATACCTACAACCATATAATCGTTTTGGATCCATAGCATGACCAAAACAGGTTGTGAGATGAATCCTAGTAGGAAACCACCAAAGGATATGTGCCTAACTTTCAGTAAAGAAATACAATATTAAAATGCATAAATGAAGCAATAAACATGGAAGTAATCAAAAGTAAACAGTCTATCAGTATTCAATTACATTTATTTACTTTTATTATTCAATTTTTTGAATCATGTACACCTTGGGATATAGACTAAGCTATGTATCCCCTGCATATGTAACAAAACAGATGTCTCAGAAGACCATATAAATAGAACAGGTATGATCGGGTCCAAACATGTGCTTTGGCTTGTTAGACTAATCACAATCATTCAATTATACAATAATGACCATTTTGGAAAGATCTCATTGTCTAATTCCCCCTGGTCAAACATAAGAATAGTTCATTCAATAATGACCCTTTGGGAATGATCTCATGGTCCAACCCCTTTGGTCTAACGTAATAGTTATCTTTTACAAACGACCACCTTGGAAGCTCTCATAGTCAATACCCCTTGGCCAACATAGCATCACTAAATTATAAACGAACACCTATGTAGCTCTCATGGTCTAAACCCCTGGGTCGATGACCACCTAATAGCTCTCACAGTCATGCCCCTAGGTCAACAAGACAGTAAAACATACTAAAATAACCCAACTAAAGGAAGCCCTCACTGTCAAATTCTCTTTGGTAAAACATTAAAAATGCATATCATACGTGTCTCATATAATCATAAACTCCATCTTAACAATACAAGTCAAAACAATAAGGAAATAATAACAAGAATCCTAGAACAAATGACCATAAATAATCAATCAAAGGAAACACACCCATGGTGTGTCTCATTAACAAGGTATCTAACCCCACACATATGAAACTACAATTTATCAATATACCAAATCATAACAAGTAATAAAAAGAGTCTACTTCCAAACATGAAATACCCCAAACATGGGTGTATGACACTTACAACACATGTAATCCAACGACAATCAATAAAAGGAACAAACCACCTACCTCGATGTCTCACGGTCGATATACTTGAACACCAACCCTTGAATCAGCCTAGATCAACATAGATCTACAAAAAGGTGAAAAATTCCCAACATGAAATAACTCACATGAGGGGAAAATTAGAAATAAATGATCGAGGGGTTTGGACGACTCAATGGTGGGATTCCTACCCATTGATAACGTCCCAATCGGAGAGTAGATAGAGAATCGGAAGGGGTTTGAAGTTTATCGGCCCTTACATCAAGCTATGGTACGAACCACTCCTAGAAGAAGGTGTTTCTGAAGATAAGAAATGACCCCGCTCTTATTAATAAAATAAAAATAAAAGTACATGGTGTGTTCATTTAATGTACACATCGTGTGTCAGCCTCAACCAGCTCTCGAATTAATATGGTTAGCCATGTCCTCACATGACCATGTACTTGACTGTTATACGACCAATACATGGATGTACATGGAAACTAGGTACATGATGTGAACTCATAAGTAAATTATGTGTACATAGAAACCCAATATTTCTTCATTTTTCTTAAAAAAACATGAAATAAAAATCTATACTACAAATAAAGATCTGAGTTCTTACAAACATCCCCCTTAAATAAATCTGTCCGCGAATTGATGTTCCAAGGGTGGTGAAGAAGAATCTATGAATAACTCTAGCCACTGTGATCGTATGTCGACCTCCCTCTACCATGTCTCGTCCTTCACTCAACCATACTACCATACCACCCATACCAAAGGAACATACCATCCATAGAGAACCATCATTCTATGATCCAAAATTGAAATAGGGTGCTACTCGAAGGATGCATCCACCTCCAACTCTACCTCCTTGTGTTGAAAAACGTGATAAGGGTACGAAAAGTAATTTCATAGATAAGAAACAGGAAAGACGTCATGCATAGCCCAATACCTAAAAGGTAACTGAAACTGATAGTGAACCGGGCCAAGTCTCCCCAAAACTGCAAATGGACCTGACGAATCTCGGTGATTGATTCCCTAGTCTCATAATCCTCTTTTTGTCCCAACCTTGATGTGACACGAGGAAAACCTGATCTATGAAATTAGACTCTAGAGGTCATCTCTATCGATCAACAAAATATTTCTTCCATGACTGTGTTGTATCCATCCTCTTCCAAATCATTTCCACATGCTCAGTGGTCTCTAGAATAAGAAGAGGTCCCAACATATCATCCTATCCTTCCACCAGCCAATATAGGGGTCATTTTCATGGCTAACTGTACAATGCCTAATAACGTGCCTTCTGAATCTTTGCCTAAAATTATTATTTTAGGAGAACTCCATCAGGGGTCTATGTCTCTCTCAATATCCCCTAAAATCTAGGACACATGCTCAAATCATGTCCTCTAGAACAAGAATCATGCACTTGAACTGGCCATCTGTTTGGGGATGGAAAGTTTTTCTCAGAAGAACATATGTACCAAAATCCCACTCTAGTCTCTTACTAATATGGGAAGTAAACCTGGCATCCTTGTCCTAAATTTCAGAGTTTGGAAACCCATATAAATTTATAATCTCTCTGATGTAAAACGTTCAACGATCATTAACACTAATGGTTTCCTTGATCAGTAGGATATGTGAAATATTTTTGAGTCTATCAAAAACAACCAATACAACATAATTTCATATTGGAGACCATTGTAAACCTGTCATGAAATCCATTACGACATCATTCCATTTGCACTCAATAATGGTAATTGATGTAATAGTGATGTTGGTTGCCGATTCTATGCCTTCACCTAATGATCAGTGGAAAATCTCATTAAAAACCAAAAAATCTCTCTTCTTGTCTGGCCTCTAATACTAACGATGTATATCTTGACACACCTTGGTGACACCAGGATGAACTTCTCATATTGAGGAATGAAAATCTAAAAAAATCTTCTTGAGAATGTCTGTTGACACCCACATGCACCCATGAAAATGATAAACCTCATCCCCGCCTATGGTCCACCCGGAAGTGGGGTCCTCACCCGAAACTCTCTCTATTAAGACATGGCCATTAGAATATGATAGCTACCTCATTCTCACTCGATCTAATAGTGTAGAGGTAATAGATATAGGAGAAAGAACCATCATACCCTATCTGTCGTGCACCTTCAAATGTATCTTAGAGAAAAATTACATAAGATTCTACTCAATAATGGCCGCCATAAATTCCTTTATCTGAGTTCTCTTTATCCACTCATCAGCTACTACGTTGCCTTTCCTAGGTGTTTAGGAATGAACAAAGTCAAGACACTGAAGGTTCTCAACCCACCTTCTCTATCTCATATTCAGATCATGTGGAGTAATGATACATTTTGGGATTTTGTGGTCAGTGTGTACCAAAAAAAACCTCCCAAAAGATAATGTCTCTAGAAGTCAAACACATGAACAACTATAGACAACTCAATATCATGCATTGGGAAATAATTCCCACATGACCTCAGCTGCCGAGACATGTACACAATGACTCCTTACCCCTGTATTAGAACATCTCCCAGACAGATACAAGATGCATTTAAGTAAATGTTGAAACTCTTTCCCGGATTCATAAAAATCATTATCAGTGCTGAAATCAATATCCATTTTAGCTCCTGGATGACTGAATCAGAGGAATCTATTTATAAGTACTTTTCACCCTTCTTTGTCAGAACCGTCAATGGTGCTGCTATGCATGAAATGTCCTGTATAAATTTTATGTAGTAACTAGCCATCTCCAGATAATTCTGTACCTCAAAGACCTTCTTCATATTCTCCTTGGAAAATATCACTCTCACTTTATTTGGGGCTACTGATACTCATGTATCTAAGATGAGATGACCAAATAAGTGAATCTGATTCATCCAAAATTAGCACATTGACAGACTAGTATATAAAATATGCTCTCAAAGGGTACTAAATATGGTCTCAAGATGGATGGCATGGTCATGTATAATGTTAGAGTCCACCAAGATATCATCCACGAAGACTACCACAAAATAATCCTAGTAAAGATGTAACACTCGGTTCATCAGTGCCATGAAAACTTTTGTCACATTCGTGAGACCGAACGACATAACCAAATACTTGTATAGACCATACCTACTCCAAAAGAACATAAGAGGTACATATGATGGTCTTACACACAACTGATGGTAACCCGATCTCATGTTAATCTTCGAGGACACTCAGTATCCTCAAAGATGATCTAATATATGTTAAATCTTTGGTAAGGGATATCATTTCTTGATCATCGACTAGTTTCGCATATGATAATCCACAAAAAGTCTAAGGGTAATATATGCCTTCTTTAAAAAAAAGACATGTGAACCCCAATAAGAAGTACGAGGTCAGATGAAACAATTTGTCTAAAACTCCTCTATATTCTTCTTGAGATTATGTATCTCTAGTGTAGCCATCATGTAAGGAGGAATAGACACCTATGTCACTCCTAACAGAATCTCAATAGATAAATCTACCTCTCGCTCCAGAGGTAAATATGAAATGTCTTCTGGAAAGACATATCTAAAATGATCTGCCACTAAAAGAAAATTATATCTGTGAATTCCTATTGTCATCCAGATATTAACTTGAATTATATGATGCAATTCCTCCCAACCCATGTTCCTCAGGTCTATCCCTACTTGCCTGGACATCCTATTCACCCTGGTGTATAAAATAACCACCCTCTAGTGACATGAAACTCACCCTACGGTGATAGCAGTCAACAAAGGGCTGGAAAGAGACCAAACATTCTATTCTGAGAATGAAATCAAAGCTTGTCATATCAAAGAAATATACGTCCCATAAGAAGTGACACCCATCAATATCAATAGGGCATTCAATTCATTGAAGTACAATAGACATCCTAATCCCCATCAGAATGTCTAGCATCATGAAAACCTCAGAATAATAGATACAAAGCCCAAAGATACCCCGAATTACAATTGATATAAAACAATGGGAAGCCCCCATATAAAAAATAACATAATCTAAAATTGAGGCAACAAGAATAGTAACTCTAACTCTAGAGGGTCTAGGATCCTACTCCTTCAGGGTCTGCTCCATCGCAAAAGTCTAACCTGGACCACGACCCTGTGACCCTACCTGACTACCCCGAGATGATCCACCTTGATATCATGGAAATGTTGCCTTCTAGATACCACAAACACAACCACCTCCTCTGCCTGACAATGCCCAATTCCCAGACAAAGAAATTTGTGGTCCTTATCCTTAATGGGGAGTTAGAACATATTTCATCTCACTCACTGCTAGTGAGGACGTCCGGAAAACCCACTGAAAATGGCCCATATTTCTGGAAGATTGGAACTCATCTAGCTCATTCTGGCAACTTGATCTTGTATTGCAACTCTTCCTGCATTTGCAGCATACCCCTAGATACCCGAAGATATATCACATGAAATATCCATGAAGCACTTCCTGATATGTTTGGAAGGAGTACCAGCCCTAGATTCTAAACTACCTAGACTCACAGATCCCAACTCCCTAAGATTATGCTAATTAATCAGTGCATGGTTTACTATTGCAGTCACCAAAGTCAGTCTAAAGACATTCACCTGCGATTAGATGTCATGCTTACAACCATCCTCAAATCACCAAGCCAGTGACAACCTCCCAAAAAATTTCCGAAGTACTGAGTCATTATAAATCGAAATGAATAATTGATCACTGAAGATACTTATACTATATGTGAATGAAATCCCAGGTTGGATCAGCCATCAATGTCTCTGGGTAGAAGTAATCATATATGGTTCTTAGAAACACATCCCAAGCCATATCCTAATGAAGTCCTACCTTTGAGATAAAATTCCACCATATCTTGGTGGAATCACATAACATTTAATTCAGAATATATTACCTCATTTTAGGGGGAATCTAAAAATGCTTAAAGATGGAAAGCATGGCCTCCAACCATGAATCTTCCACCTATGTTCATATATATCTTGAGAAATTAAGAGGATGCTTCTACCGGAACACGCTCATCAAATATACCAATGTTGGGGTAGGATGTGGTGCTCCCTGAAAGGTCTGTATCATCTTCAAAAATCCTTCACAGAATAATCCATTATCACTTGTGTCTATTATAATAGCTGGTGCCAAGATGGGCATGACATGAGGATCTGCTGGTAGTCCCTAATATACCATTTTCAGTGTCTGGTCATTTCCCTATAACTGGCGTACAATCAGAGGATGTCTTGGTGGAATGACTCTGTAAGGTTAGGCTCACAGATTAGTACATGATTATCAATCATAAAAACTTAGAAGTGAAATAATGGTATATGAGAAGGAAATAATTCATGATATAAAAGTAGGGTTACACATTGTGTAGAACCACTACACGATGTGTTCCCTTAAGCATTAACATGGGCGTGTATCTCTACCAACCGGGTCATGTAACACCACATACACCCAATGTGTTCATCCTATGAAATGGAATGTGCTTGAATATTCCCTCTTTTCCAGGTTCTTCTATTGGGATAGAACTATATGGTTCTATATCGTTGCAACACTACATGATGTGTTCAGCCTAGACACTACATGTACTACTTATGTTCCATTTGACTATGTCATTAGTCACATAGATGGATGCACCGTTGATTACTACATGTTGAGCATAAGCTTGACACGACATGTAAAACCTATGTTTCATTCACCCATTTCTTTTGACACATAGCCAGATTCATGGTCTTTAAAACCACAACGTGTACTCCCATTATAAGGGGTGTTCTAACACACGTTTATCAACCCTGTGTCTCTATTAACATAGTCAGTCACACGGCCAACAACTACAAAATTGGTACATACAGTACATAGTAAGTACATATGATACATGCCATGTACATATGTTACACAGTGTGTACATATGGTATATGGAGTGTACATAATGAAAGTCGGCTCTTCCAAAATAGAGGAACACATGGGTTGTGTGCATAACCTCCAATGGCATTTTTTCTAGGTTTCTAGACATTAAGCCTTCGAACCTTCTTCAGAACCTCTAGAAATGTAAAAATTTTCTAAGGCATGCCATGTTATGATCCGTGAGAGCCCATACTTGCTAAGAATCAACGTTTTTCAGCCTCCTTCATATCATAATTGGATATAATTTAATCAATGTTCCTCATGATCCACCAAATTCCGATTTAAGAGGGCCCATAACACCTCAGGTTCCAAATATTGGCGTCCATACCAAATTAAACATACATATACCAATACACTATCAAAATATTAGCTATTTCTATCACAAAATCTATCACAACTTCATCTATATCTAGAACAATAGATATTACAACAACATGAAATCAGTTAATGATCACTAAATGGCATGAAAAGATTGCATGAAATGTTATCTATAATGGGTGCCTATATGATGAATTAGATGGAATACCCTCATATAATCAGTATTTAATAGGAATATATCCACTATTATATACATCATTATGGCACAAAACAACTGCATCACCCAATGGTGAAATCAAATCAACTGTAACAATTGAAAAACCAAAAAATTGAAATATTTGAGGTAACATGGTGTTTCCATGTTCACATGTTAGAAACTCCCAAGACAATTTTATTAAAAACAACCTATTCATTTAGATCTCTATCTATTAGCTCCAAATAATAAGAAAAAGTAGAAAAGAAACTCTTCTCATACCACTTTGTAACATCCTAGACCTGGGTGTCACCCAAGGGTACCCCTTACCTAGTTGGTCCCATGACCTCTAGCCCATTTCCCCAAATACCAGAGGGTTCTGACTAGCAGGGAGATCCAAGGTCTGATAATGGAGAATCTATTCCCTCATTAGTAGAGTATACATAGTTTAATAACAAAAAGTAAACAACAGTGGAAGTAGTAATACAAACAAAAGAAGTAAACAACAAAAGATGGAAAGTAAATTCAATAGAGGCCACAAAAATTATATATATATATATATATATATAATTTATGGAATATGTATCTAATAAAGAAATTAGACATGTCACAATGCTGGAATGAAATACAAAAACCAAAATACAAATGAAAAGAAGTAAACTCTAGCTGTATCAAAATCCCCAGCTTGGTCACATGCATTCCATCTCTAACAACAATCAATTACCTAATGTAGAAGGGTGATTTTCCTTAACTATAATTGCATCCATATAATCTATTTGGATCAAAATAATGATCAAAATAGGGTGTGAGATGAATCCCAGTAGGCAACCACCAAAATAAATATTCCAAACTATCAATTAATATATATAGAAAGCAATGCAGAAATGAAGAAATTAACAAGGAAACACTCATAAGTAAAGAGTCCTAAAAATTTTAATTACATTAAATTCCTTTTATTATTCAATCCATTTATTCATGTAAACCTTGTAATCTAACCCATGCTCTGCATCCCCTATGTAAGTAATAAAACAAATGTCTCAAAAGACTATCAAAACAGAATAGGTAAGACCGAGTCAAAACTTGTGCTTCGGAATGACAGACTCATAACAATCATTTAATTATAAAATAATGACCCTTAGAGAAATTTATCACAGTATAATTACCCTTGTTATAAATTAAATATAGTTCATTCAATAATTAACCTCTGGGAAAGCTCTCATGGTCTAACCCCTTCTGTCTAACATAGCAGTAATTATTTAAAAACAACAACCTGAGTAGCTCTCACGGGCAATACCACTTGGTCAACACAACAAAAAGTAATTATAAATGACCACTTGAGAAGTATCATGGTATAAACACCCAGTACAATGACCACCTTGCAGATCTCACAATCAATACCTCTGGTTCAACATAACAGTAAAACATTCTTAAATGACCCTACCTTGGGAATATCTCACTGTCAAATTCCCCTTTGTAAAACATTTCAATGAATATGACATACATCTCATATAATGAGTTACCCTATCCTACAACACATGGAATGGAAAAAAAGGAATTCCTAATATGAATCCAAGAAAAAATGACCATAAAAAATTAAAAAAAAGGAATCACACACCCAGGGTGTCCCATAAACAAGGTATATAACCTCACACAAATGAAACTAACCTTTATCAATCTACCAAACCATAACAGGTAATAAATTGGGTCTTATACCAAACATGAAACACAAAAAATTTGGTTATATGAAACTTATTGTACACATAATCAAATTATAATCAATGAGGGGCACAAACAACCTACCTCGTTGTGTCAAGATGGATATACTTGAATGTCGGCTCTTGAATTGGCCTAGATCGGCATAGATATACAAAAAGGTGGAAAACACCTAACCATAAATAACTCGAGAGGGAGGAATAATAAATTATAAAGTATCAATGGTTTTTGAGGATTCATCAGGGGTATTCCAATGCTCCTGACAACATCTCAATCAGAGCTCAGATGGAGAATTGGGGGGGTTTGAAGTGTATCATCCCTTCCATCTTTCTTTGGTATGAACCAGAGGCAGAAGAAGGTGTTTTCGAAGATCAGAGGTGACCTCGCTCTGATTTATCAATTATGAAAAAAGTAAATAGCATGTTCATTTAATGTACACACAATGCATTAGCCTCAACTCGCTCCCGACATAAGCCAGTCCGCAATGTCATCACACGACCATTTACTCGGCTGTCTCATAGCCCGTGCACAGTTGTATGCAGAAAACCAGTACACGACGTGTACTTTGAAAAATCCCCATTTCTTCCTTTTTCATAAAAAAAATCCAAAATGAATATGCATACCAGAAATAAAGATCCTCATTCTTACAAATTCGCTAAACAATTTCCAATTTTTCACTAACCTCAAATTCTATTCTTATTTTGGATTTATATTATTGTTTATTTTAGGATACAGTTATGTAAATTATTCCCCCTTTTCAAATAATTTTTCATTTTCTATGTATTTGATATGGATTTTCAAAAACTATATTTCAGAATATTTATCCTTTATAAAATTAGATAAATAATATATTCATGGAATTTTTTAGGTGGGGTGGGGGAGGATGGGGAACCTGAAAGTTTAATTTAAATGAATATTATTCTCGATGGATTTCTTAACACACAATACTGATATTTAAGAAAACATAGATATAATTTAGAAAAATATTATTTAAATTTGAACATTATAACCTTGCCCATAAATTGGTTATATGAAAAGGAGTAACCAAATTATAAAAAAATTATATAAAAATAATTTATTTAATTAGAATTTTTTTATTAATGTGTATGAAATTTGCGGTAATGGAATTTCATACTTGAAAATATTTTATTTTAAAAAATATTTTGTATTTTTTGGGAAAGAATTTTATAAATAATTTATACCATAATTAAAAATGGAATTTTATGAATTGAATATCAATTTTTAAAATATAATGTCTAAATTACAGGAGGGTGAATTTCTGGGTTTTTTTTAAAATTGTTTGGGTGAATTGTGAAAAATAATGATTTTGGTAAAACTCATATTTCCTATCATCAAAATAAAGTAATTTAGAACTACCAGTAGGTTTTGAATTTGATATTAAATTAATAAAAATATTCATTAATTATATATTTTATAAATAATATTCTAGGAATCATCATTATACTTGATTTTTGTATATGTTCAATTTTTGGTTTAAAAATACATATGTCTAAAAATAGGGATCCATTGAATTTTATAAATTTATATTAAAATTGATTTCATATATGTCATGAAATTGAATATAGAATAAATTACTCTATATTGGTAATCAACAGGTTCAAAATTTTCACATAATTACCCTTTTTATGTTTGGTAGTTATGAATTGTAACCGGGGTAAAGATTTTTCACCTTGTTAAGTGGAAAATATTATTAAAACTTTTGGATAAGGCTTTTAAAAAAATTATAGAATTTATACAACAGGTTAGACTTATTTGGCCTATAATCATCTAAGTTTCAAAAATATGTAAAATGGTTCCATTTTTTTAATTATGAATATAATATTATTATTATTAATGAATAAATAGAAATTATCACTCCCATTGTTTTAATTTCTGAAATTTTTTTAAATGAAAAAGAAGGTTATTTTCTTTTATAACTTTTTATATGAAATAATATTGAATTATTTTTTTCAAGATAATTTATTTATAATTTTTAGTGGTAGAATAATTACATTAATGGATTACATAATTTCAACACATTGGTTTCTAATGTAACAAAAAAATCAAATAAATAATATTGAATCTATTGAAAGTAAGAAACAGAATTAAATATTGTGTTACATGAATTTTTTATATAAATACAATTTTTTTGGATATTTTAAAAGAGTATATTCAAATTTTATTTCAATATTATGTTCTTTAAAGTCATATTATTTGAATAGTCCTTAAAATGACTTTAATGATGTCTTATGCTAGGCAATATTTTGTTAAATGTTTTAATATTTATAAGAACATTTTATTTTCCTGAATAAATGGAATATGATTGGGTATATTAACCATTATCAAAGTAAGGGATATTTATTCCTTCTATAGTACATATATTTATCCGGAAATATTAAAAAACATTGATATCTTTGTAATCATTGAAAGGATTAACATATAGTTAAAATAAACAGACAACCCTTAAAATATCTCCTAAACTGATATAATTTTTTCTGAAATGATTTTGAGTCATCATAATTTTATATTTAAACAATATTATTTTGGTTCCACGTTTACATGAAAATTTATTTATAATAATTTAATACTTTATGTAATCCCTAGGGTACCACTCCCCTCAATTATAATCAAGAACCTATTCATATAACTTATTTGCTTTGATTCACCTTGTCATCCTAGTATGATCCTATCTTAATACTATCTTATCATATATCAAAACATCCTAGATATTTTGGTCTTTCCAAAATACCAATATGTCAGGGATTAAGGTGTAAGAAAAAGGAGGATTCACAATAAAGAGGTAAAAATATTAAATGAGTACTTTCAATCTTATTTCTTTTTCAACCGCATATAAATATGAAGAATCATTTCTAAGAAAATTAATTCATAATATTAAATATATTAAATTTTTATTATGATTATTTAACAACCATTATCTATCTCCATTCTATTCTATTGGAAAATAAATCATTATTTGTGAGTCCATGTGGACTACCACTTCTAGAAAACAATGTGTTTTGATGTTCATCATCGCTTCATGTTTATTTCTATCATAATGGACTTACAGAATATAAATGATTTATATAATATTATTTTGGTTCTATAAATTTGAATTATTATGTATTTCTCTTTTATTCCATCTATCGAAAAGTGAAAACATCACCCGTGCATACATACTGACTATCACCTTCACAAAGTGATGCAATTAATTATTCATCACCAATCTATATAAATAGTTATAGAATTTTATATAATTATAAAATGTGATAATTAAGGCATGAATAAAATTTTATATATTAAATAAATATCATTAAATTAAAAGTACTGCGACTAAGGAGCTAAAACATGAATGGAAAATGAAGTCGTTGTACCCAGAATAATGATTTTAATAAATAATTGTTAACAAACGGGTGATGAGATGTTATAATTAAATCATTTATTGGGTGGTAAATTAAACTATTACTTTAAAATATATTTATAATATATCTCTAGTTTTTTACAAAGGAGGTTCTAGTGTGCACAATGAAAGAAGATACTTGAGGTAACAGTTTCCCATATCACTTTTATTTTTGTGAGATATATTCCATTTTAAAGACTTGTTTTTTTCTATAGAGCATATAAAACCTATGAATGTATTTTATGAATATTCCCATGAAAATTATTGGGGTCTAAAAATCAATATATGTTTCTCTTTTTCAGGGGGTTTTGATTCATAGATTACAAATATTATAAGACATTATATTACAATCCCATTTTTTGGGATTATATAGGCTAAATATACATAGAGAGAATTTTTTTTGTTATTATCCTTTTAATGAAAAATATTTTATTCAATTATGGTTATGACTAGAGTTTTCATCTATTATAACAATTTTACCTCCCATCAATCCCAAAAATTATCAATAAAATATCCTTTATGAAAAGTTGATGTTATTTCAGATTTGGGTGAAGAAATATTTATTTCTTGTCCAATATATACAAAATTATTTTATTACCATTTTAAAATACAAACTAAATGATATAAAAAAATAATTTTCAAGATAATTTTCATTATTTAAAAATTTCTATGAATTTATCATTCTAAATGTTTTTTAATGTTGTTTTTGATTTTTTTTAAAAATTTAGAAGTAATGCTTCCATTTAACATGTACAACGTGAATTGATTTTCCTTCCATCATGATATTTCAAGTGTTTTTTGACTCCTTTAAAATATTATTGTACTATTTTCAATGAATATAATTCAATATATATATTATTTTATTTTTTATATAAAATTTATTCAAAGGAAAATAATATTTTCTCATGTTTTTAAATAAATGTTTGAAAAATATTTTAAAAATATTTTTCATATATATATCATCGTAAATTATTGATTTTTGAATCAATTGAGTTGATATATTATGATATCATTCAATTTATTTCTTCAAATGTATTTTGAAGATAATGAATCAATGAAAATCATTTCTTTCCCCCTGGTTAATTAAATAATGATGATATTTTTTTTAAATCCCTGTCCTTTTCTCATGTGTTATGATGTGTTGAAAAGATGAATTTTTTCTTATCTTGTTGTGAAAATATATATACTTTTCATTATTTTATGATCTAATACAATATATATAACCAATATATTGAGTACATAAGAATATTTAATGAGATTGTTTTGGGAAATAGGTTGATGTTCTCAATCCACTATTGGAAATGGTTAGGGATAACTAACCCCTTATGATTTAGGAAACATGTGTTGATGTCTGATCAACTGGGTTATGTGAAATATTCTATGGTGACTCATACACTATGATATTATGGTTTTAGTAGTTAACTATGATATATGATATGGTTTCTATACCAATGATGGTTCCACACTCTTATGAAATGTTTTTTTATGATTTCATCTCATGAATCATGATAGATTTTTTATGTTCCACAAATATTTTGATAGGATAATGTTTTATACCATGAATCATGATTATGATCTATGATTTACTATGTTTGATTTTCTAATTATAATTCCATTTTCTCATTCCATTATGCTCAGAACATGATTATATATGATCATTGATTAGCATCTACCATTTTTACCATTACTGATCATATGAGATCTCACTTTCTTATGACACAATTTTTACTTTGGTAATGAAGAAGGGTACTAAGTGGGATGAGTAAAGAAGTTTCACTTATTTAAATAATTATTATAGAGATAGTGAATATTGTACTTCAATTATATTTTTAGTTATATAGTGTAAAAATAAAATAGTCCTTTGTAGTAATTTGGAATGTAATGTTATTTTGATGTATTTAATATTCATATAAAATTATGTACTATTTATCTATAAAATGGTTGGGTTCCATTATCACATGAATTAGGGGAATGGACAGTTGTTTAGGCATGTGATGCTAGGATTGGTCGAACATGAATCATGGGAGTATAAATCAGGTTGAGTGAATATGATTCATGGTAACATCTAACTATTTAGTATTTATGAGAATAAGTATGATGGTGAATATGAACCTATGCCAAGATTGATAGGGATCACTCTTCCTTTAGGAGGAGAGTGGTCGTGCACAAGTATTTTAGGAAAAATCCTTAATATATGAAACAAATAATTTTTGGTAACCTGTGGTTCCTGTTTGATATTGGATCGATGCAATGGACCATGTTTAGCCTATTTGAGATCATTTTAATTGTAATGGAATCCAAGTAGTGTAGTAGAGATAGTGTTTTAGTGTATCTGTTATAGTGAAACTCTTTTGGTGAGGTGACCAGTGTGATTAGTGAGACGTTTGATGACATCATTTTCTTGTAGCATTATATGATAGTTTGAGATATCTTCATGGTAAGAGATTACATCCGTAATGTATTAGGGTACCTTGTGGTAGTTGACTTGATGGCATTCCTTAACATTGGATGGTGTGGTGTAAGAGGTTGAGGAAAGTCTAGTGTGGTTTAGTAGGAGTAAAATTTTGACGGTTTCCAGATCCATTTGGTTATGTTCTTGAGGAGAGATTTAAAGGAATCCATATAACGAGGGGTAATTTTTTCCATTTTTTTAATTGATCCACCTTTCATGTGGATTGTAAATTGTTCGAAATATTGGTCACAGTGGGATAACATTGGGTGTAATTGTGGTACTTATTGTTTGTTCTCAAGGATTAGTGGGTAATTATTTTCACTCATTACATACATTAGTAGAAGGAGTTTGGAACATAGAGTTTGGATTTTTGGTTTAACGGTTGATGATAATGATACATCTATGATGAATAACATCAAATACGTCATGGGTAAATGAAACTCAGGTATTATGGGTCACAAATATAGTGATCTAGTAGGTGGATAGTTCTGTTGGAATTGTAATTTTTTTGTGCAGTGAGACCAGAGAAGATATGCTTCCTAGGTGAATTTGAAATTTATAAATATGAGATAGCATCAGTTGGAGTTTGTGTGATGGAATCGATCTTGGGGTGGATGTGGGGTGGTCTATAATTATGTTATATTCAATGTTTTATAGTGCTTGAGGTGAGAGCATGATGACTGAAGGTGGTGTTTGGGGATTTGACCATGTAGTTACATAAGGATTTAACTTTGGACTTTGATTTGGGTGGTCAGATGGTCATGTGATGCCTCTATGAGTTAAGAATGATGATTGAATGTTTTGAGGATGAAATTGTGGGTGAAAAGAGCATTAATTTGTAAATTCATCAATCGGATAACTAAATAAGGTATGGTATTGAATTTCAATGTGGCGAGGTGGAAAATATGTTGGGAACATCATGTGGGAAATGATTAAGGTGGTATATGTATTTGAGGGGATATTTTTAGAGGAAAATTATGTTGATCATAGCATGGTTATCAGTATTGGGTAATAGAGAAACATTTGGAATTTTAGATAATAAATTGGTGATATGAAAGTGGTTTTGTGAGTGTGGTAGGATAGAATATTTTGTTTATATACTACTATGTATTTTTAATATATATATGTGATATGGTTTGGGTTTTTCATGATCATCATCATTATGGGCTCTAAATTCTCAATGAAATTTAATTTTTTATATTCGGGGGTTGTTCATTTTGAGAATACGAACTCATATTGGGATTCTATGAATTTAGAATACTATAAGTGATGTCTTTTTACAATGAATGAATATTTTTGGTGTCAAGTGTGTTTGGGAAGATGTTAGAGAAGGTTTGGGATGATTTGTGTTCTAAACTTTAGAAATTTTTGTAGTTCACACTATAAATAGAGGTTTCACACCAAGAAAGAGGTCATCCAAAGGAGGTGTACCCGAATATAAGATAGTTTAATTCATTAACAAGATATTGAAATCCTGAATTTTATCTTTACATATATATTCTAATACCTCTTTGTATCCATTCATTCTATGACACTTGGTTCACACCATGGATGATGTTTTTCTATGCGTAAAGGCCAACAACCAAAGTATTTCATGGTGTAAACCCCATGTTCTTTTCATGTATGGTTTTAGGTGTATAGTTTTAAATAGGGGTAAATTGTGAATTTAAAATTCATTTAACTGTTGGTTTTATTTATGAAACGGTTCCTAGGGAGGTCTATTTAGCCCTCTACACCCTTTTTGCCTTTCCCCTTCAAACCCCTTGGAGGGGGTGTTTTTATTCCTATTAAAATATTAATTCTTGGTAATACCCCCCATAAATTCCTTATTTCATACCTCATGTTCTATGTCATCAATTTATTTTGTAGTTGTGATAGGTTTATTATGATGTTTTCTTCGGAGCATAGTGAAACTGACTGTGGTTGAGGGTGATTTTGTATGCAGTGGATGGTGGAAAACCCATGAGGGAGATCTTATATTGTGTCTAATAATTGTAGTCAATGTACATCAGTCAATGAATGTGTGAAATTTTATTAGTTTAAATTGTCAAATTTTGAAATTTATCTATTGTTCTATGATAGATATTTGTGGTGAAATTGTGCCAAGGATCTTATATGGATATTCCACAAGTTTTTGGTTGAGGTTTTAGGGGGGTGGCTATACACAATCACCTTTTTGAAGATTTTGATAATTTATAATTAAATTAAATAATTATATGTAAATAATAATTATTAATTATTTATAATTTATTGTGTAAGATAGTTGTTCAAGTGTGTTGATGAGGCTCGATGGGACTGAACATGCCTTGGTGGATACCTGTGGGTGGTTAACTCTGTGTTCAAAGTAGGTGGACCCTATTATATAATTTAATATGTGTCTCAATAAATTATAATGATTGAATAAATAATTTTATGGATTATTTACCATGGAATAAGTGATGTTATAGTCCTTAAATATTATGAAATTTAATATTTGATCCCCAAAACATGAAGAAATTACTTGTTATCACTTTCTTAAATTAGGGTTTTCTAGTTACTCTATTATGAAGGTGTGTAGATGATGAATTTTCCAAATATAAGAATATAGGAAGTCCTATTAAATTTAATGAGATATAGATATCATATGATGTGTTTCTAGGGATTTTTGGTAGGCATGATAGTTTTTGTCCCAAGAGATTATGAAAGAGATGGTCGTAAATGTTGCGAGTGATGAGAACTTCCTAATGAAAATGGATGTTATTATTTGTACATTAATAGAGTATAATAATTCCTTCAACACCTAATGTTTTTCATGAAGATTGGATTCTTTTAGGTGTCCATCTAAGATGTCTCCCTTAGAGGATGTTATATAGGACCCTAATATGGGTCTAGGAAACTATTTATGACATAGAATTCGAAGGAAAATGGGGAATGAGATAGGTACAATACACTTCATGATCAGTTAAAGGTTTGAGTGAGCCTTTAATATATGGTTTAACTAAGGGGTAATTTTTTTTGGATTTTGTTATGACAAGAGACTGAGATGGTTTTGTAGGTCGCTAGTAGACAACCAGTTAGAGAGAGATGAGTTGTGTTGTGCAATGAGAATCTTGTTGGAGGTCAAGCGTGGGAATGATGAGTTGGATATCTATGTAATGGGATGTAAGTACTATTTGAAATTTTCTTATGATAAAAAAAACAGTTCATAAAATTCAGGATGGGTAATGAATATTGGGCTTAGAAAAAGTTAGATTGCGGTGGAGGGAATATCATATTTGAGACTGAAATCCTTGTTGTGCATGTGTATTTCTTATCCATGAGTGATATGGTTGTCTTAATGTCTTTTGTAATTCCATTACAGATATGGTTATATTGAGATAAGTCTAGGATATCCATGAGGGATATATATATCTTCATCTTGATGGAACATCCATGAGTGAGATTTTTGTAGGAACAAATATTTCAACACCATGAGTGAGATAGGGTTCAAGTTGTAATGTGAGGTCAGATTAGATGGTGTTCTTCCATAAGTGAGATAGAACCCAAAATGTGATGTGTTTAATGATTGGAGTATGGTAAAACTATGAGTGAGATGGGGTACATGTTGGTATATGATGAGAATTATGGATGAGCACTATATTTATTGAGAAGGTAGTGGTTCACCCTTGCATGTGAAACTTCCACAATGAGAGGGGTTCACTTGGATGGATGGTACAAGTCTGTACTTTAATGGAGTAGTGTTTAGGAGTTGTTTGAAACCCCACCATGAGTATTGTGGTTTTATTTTTACATTTTATCATGAGGTGATCATATAATTCTAATAGAGAATCTATGAAGTAATGATTAAAAACCATGGTGAGCTAGTTGGAATGAGATGTCATGAGGGGCATTTGTATTTTTAGGGTATTTTGGTGGCTTGATTAAGACACGAAGACCCAACAAGAATTTTTAATTATATATTTATTTTCCTCATGAATATAATCACTTATGGTGTAATATTTTTTTTGGATCTTTGTTAAACCATACAAAATTATATTATCACAAATATCACATGAACTATTGTGATAATACATACCATATGTTTTGTTTTTGGTTAGTGAGTGGGAGATGAAGTGGAGAAGGATAAGACATCTTTAGGGTATTAAAAGATTGGGATGAGGACTGGGGATGGTATTAAAGAATGTGTGCATAAATTTAGTCATTATTTTATCTTGATGATGGTAACTAACTAGTGAGATATATATCTTATTTTTTATGAATGCATTGTGTATGTTATTGGAAATGTTTATTGATTCTACGTACACTAATGTGAATGTGTTGAATTATTTTATTTTTGTTTTTGGAAACTCTTATATCATTTGAATGGTCCCCCTAATTCATGTTTTATGTATTATCCATTAGTTAGTAGACTCAATAGTACATATAGTCATTCTTGAGGATTTATAAAATCCATGGAATAGGAACTATTATGTGGCAGAGGTTAGGGGAATTACAATCATGAGTAGAGTGTGATTGAATATTTATCATCATGTACCTTCACTATAGAAAAACTAGTATTATAGAACAAAATACGTAATAGATATTCCTATATTTGATCCCTAGTTAACTTTTTTTCTCGATGAATCAAATTTAGAGAGAAATAAGAAGATTAGTTGTATATTTTAAAGACTATAATCCTAATGAATTTTATGTTCCATAAATTATATGTTTTTTCCATTAATTTTTATGCTTTATTGGAATTAGTATCTCACATTTTTTGTAGTGATGTTGATTTATTATATAAAAAATAAAATTCTAGTAGAATAATTTTATCCAGAAATATGTTTGGAGATTCAGTAGAATTGTAATAATAAGATAGTGGATTAAAGTCAACAAGGTGACCTTATCTTAGAATGAGTAAACTTCACATAGAATTGGTTATAAAGGAGATAGATTCTCATGAATTCAATATATGGATATTGATTGACGTGATGATTATTTTTAATTAGCGGGGAAACATTATCACTAATGTTTTTTACCATATCATTTTATCATTTATCAAACTATTATGTCCCTTCTCAAAGTCACCACTATTAGAATATTTAATTTATCTTGTTTGCAATCAGAGTGGATTGACATGAGTAGTGTTATTCTAGTGTCCAAGGTGAATAATTATATTAATGTCATAGAATCTTGGATAATATACTTTATATATCACATGGGTCACTAATATTCTACTCATCAATTCAGATGGATAGTTATAGGAATGGTAGTTTGGTATGACAATGGATAATTATTTTTATGAACCATACGAATTCCTCTACAACACTTCTACATAGATAAAGCCTATGAACAGTTCCACATCCATTTTAAATAATGTTGGATGAAATTATAATTTTTTATTTAAATTATTCATTTTTATATTTCAATGATATTTTTTAAAATATGGGATGGTAGCCTCTATTTTTCAACATTATTAGTGTGATAATATTTACTAAAATTTTATGGTTTGTGTTTTTCCTTTTGTTGAGAGTTAAATATGGTTATAAAATCTCTCAAACCAGTGATTAGATATTAATTTAATGAAACTAAATTTTATATTATATCATTTACATTTCGAAGGAAGATTTTGTTGATATAAATTCATTATATGAATATGATGTATCTCAATTTATTTTAGTTAGTGTAATAGAATAGTTCTGAAATCAATATAAAATGTGTTATATTGTATTGATATGTGAAGTAGATATTTCCAGATGATATATATCATGCAATCTAATATACTATGTTTTTTTATGACTGAGTTATATAGAAATATAATTTATTGAGGTTTCATTAAAATAACCATTTTAATCATAAGGATAGATTGATGGATATATTAAGGAACTTCCCATGAAGTCATAGTTTAAAAATTCACACTATCTACAATTTTATATATTTTTAATGACAACTATTATAATTAAATGTAATCTTTCAGAATGGTTATCATTAAAGAGGAATTACCTAATATTTATTCTAGTGTAGTTCAATGTGTTTATATATTAGTTGGTCAAAGAATTTAGTCATGTGTTATGACACAAATGTAATTTTGCGAAGAGAATATGAGTGTCCTTAAAATCATTTTATTTAAGGATAAAACCCATTTGAAGGGGTTATTATTGAATATTTTATTTATTTGGATGAATCTCCCATAAATATGATTCTCCCTTCATCATTTCATATTTTTCTGATAGAGGTAGCAGCATTATGTAGATGGTAGGTTTATGCAAATTGTGCAACTATTGATTCTAATTCAACCCGTGGATACAACATATTTCAAAGAATCATTTTGTTAATAATTGGTAATAATCATAAGGAATATAATATATAAAAATAAGAAGTAGGAAGTATCTTCAATTTATGGTATATGACTTCTTTATTTCTTGTATCAGTGAATTCATTTATCATGAATTCATATCATTGATTGTTTTTATTTATTAAAACAATTAGTTTAATAAGTGTCGTAAGATCCTACCTTAAATTTATATTTAAGAAATAATGTTTGGAATTAATATTTTTTATAACCACATTTAATAACATATTCTTATCATAAAACATGATTCATGAAATTTTTGGGATCATTCGAGTCATTCCTTACGATATGAAGATATCATATACAATGAATCAATATAAAATCTACATTATTGTACTAGTTATATCATATGAATCTTGATATATCATATCTTATTGTATGAAGTGACACCTTTCAAAAACTGAGAACATTATTGATTTTATGATATATATGTGTATAATAAATTACAATATGATATATAAGAGTATAATACATATCTATAGTGGGATTTGATTTGACCACTATTTGTAAAATATGCATAATGGAACAAAAATAGTTTTAATATTTCCAAATTTTTATTCATAGACTTTGAGTCTAGAACAGTAATTAAATTTGATTGAAGAAGAATAATTTATTTTTCATAAAATTAAGTCAAGGATTGTACTTTATAATTTATAAATTATATATATATATATATTAAGAAAAGGAATTATTGAGATATTTATTAATTTATAAAGAGAATAAAAATAAACAAATGACAATGTGTTTATTTTTAATTAATAATTGTTTATGATAAATTTAATGATAAATAGTCATTAATATTAAATATTTTCATTAAAATTTAAAATTTAACAAATTATGTATTTTTAAGATGATATAGAAACAAAGTGGTTATTTAGATATCCAAAGGGCAATTTATAAATATTATAAATTTCAAAACAACGAAAAAAATAAAGCATTTATAGTTTAATATTTTGTAATTATACCTAGTACATAATTTTAATGGTTCAAATTAAGGTCCTTATTTGGAATATTATTTAAACCACATAAATGTTTTTTAGAAATGTGTCAATAATGATAAGTATATAATATTTATAGGATGTAATATATTCAAATAATAGTAATTGAAATATAAAATAATTATATTTCATAAAATATAGAGTATTTAATGTAAATTAAATATAATGAATAATATGATGTATTTCATACTATGAAGTGATTATTAAATTTTTATATTCAATATTATCTATTTTCCATAATGATAATATAATTTATAAAGTGTTTAAAATTAGTTTTTTTCAATAATTTACCAAAAATAATTAATAGGATGGGGTCAGCCCCAATTTTTATTAAGGAAAGAAAAACATATTTTCATCTAAGATGACATGTATCACTTAAATGACCCAAATCCCCAATGGAACAAATTCCCACTAAAATTTGATGGCTCAGAAGGCCTTGTAGATTGAAAAACAAAAGAGATGAACTGAATGCCTAAGATGATAAGTCAAACATCACATCATGATTATAGTATTCCCACTATGAACATAACCAGAATTCAATATGTTTCACCACACCACCATGATATCAGAGAAGATCACCCATATTTAACCCTCATTGGGGAAGAGGGATAAAGTATTGGTTTCAACTCACCCACAACTGATTCATGCATCTCGTCCTCTAATACCTACAGATCTATATGCCAAACTACCTTCCAAGATGCATATATTTTCTTGTCTAGTCAACCCCTTTCAGACCATGAGTCATCCACTATACTAAGAACCATATTGATTTTCTTACCTTTATAAATGTATGTAATATCACCCCTTTGTCCCAAGAGGTCATATGTCTAATTGATATGTTACAACTCACCAAAAACTCATCCGAGCATCCCATCCAGTAATGATGCATGGAGGTAAACTTCACTGCCTCCCCAATTTGGTTTAGTAATTAATTGTTCACATAGAATAACCTACTTCTATATGGTGTCCTAGAGGCTCTATGGCCTAAAATTCTATGGGGACCCTATGGCCATGTTTCCCAAAGCCACAAATCTATGTTCTGTAGGACCAATTCAGTTGAATAGTTTTATTATTATAGTAACTTGTACATTAATTGATATAGTGAATAAGAAATCCAAACCTTCCCAATTTAGAGCCTAAGTATTTTTTATTCCATGAAATATCTATACCACTTGGATATATATTCATTGTCTTTTTATAATTAGTTTTTTTTTCTCATTATTCATTAATATTTTTATCGTGTTGAAATATGTGAAATATTCATTTGTTTACAAATTAGCACTTTTTAATTATTCATATATGTAAATCAATAAAATAATTAATATGTGTGGATAAATTAGTTTAACTGTTAAACTACTTATAGGTATTACATACATGTATATATAGTATTATGTGCTACGTATGATAAATGGATTTACATTTCATCTACATTGACCTTATATAATATTTAAACTTATTATTATATTTTTTGTTGTTGAATTTTTTTTATAATTTTTTTATTAAAATTTTGAATAATTGAAGTATATATTGAGAAAATTATACCATGTTATAGGTACTTTGGGTTGATATTGGAACTGGCCTAGAGGATTATATCATGTTCTTCAAAGGATGCAGATGGCTATCTGTGGCACCATGCGTACTCATGATGGATTTATAATTTAGTATAATTATAAAACATCACATGATAATTCCATATACCATATAAATGAGATTTATTTGGATATATGTAAATATACTTGATATCTATTTTCAGGCATGAAACACATAATACGGGTAGAGTGAAGAGTTTCACATCAGTATATTTTGAACATACTGATTTAGTGAACGAAATGTGATTCCAAACCTAAATGATAAAAAAAATAATATATTTAAATTTATCATTATCTTATAATATTTTTTGATCAAATCCCAAACATTATAGTAATTGTTATATTCCTATCGAAGATGAATATATAAATACATTGATCATTCGAACGAGATAGTTCATGCTAAAGTGAGGTGCCCCTATATTACCTTTTGTAATGTAAGTAAGAAATATGGTTACCCTAATTTTATGAAACCCCATTACATGTATTTTATTTATGTTAAAATTTGATATAATACCCAATGGTTTAGGATTAAAGAGTAATAGAGTTGTTATTCTCATATGATGAATTCAAAAAAGAGTTTTTAACACAATTATCTTTGAATTTTATATTATATGATTAGGATGATTCCATACTTAGATAACTATGTTATAAGGTTCAAACCAACGTGAAGTTAATTAATTAGTGAAATACGTATCTTGGATAACTAATGTTAATGATGATTTTTAAATGGTTATCGATCACATGATATAACATTTATAAAAGTATTAATTCAATGGTTATAAAACATGATACTCATCTAATTAATATTATTTTGTGAATAATAATATCATCATCATCAAACATGACATTGAAATAACCCCTTGGAATTAAAGCTATAGTTTAATTAAATATTATAACTATTTAAGATAAATTCAATGTATTATATAAATACCTTCATGAGATACCAACTAATGAAACTTTTCAACACATAAAATCTTAATGTTTTTGTTAAATATAAAATGATTCACTAAAAATATCAAAGGCATTGAAAGTAAAATGAACTAACGAAA
Organism: Viscum album; assembly: GCA_963277665.1. Taxonomy (NCBI): domain Eukaryota; kingdom Viridiplantae; phylum Streptophyta; class Magnoliopsida; order Santalales; family Viscaceae; genus Viscum; species Viscum album. The sequence goes on from OY728161.1 coordinate 1,510,604,130, forward strand.
TTTTTTCTCCAAAAATATTCACAAAATGATTAAGGAGGCTAATTACTTATTGAGAGAATATATTTTCTTGAATGATTGTTCTAGTTACGGAATTCATCATATTTTTAGTTATTGAAATGTTATTACTATGTGAATGAGTTCAGGATATTTTTTCCCAATAATTATAATGATTAAGGATAGATGACATATGGACATGATATTTGATTTTTGGTGTAGTATTAACAATAAGAGTGGGTAACAGTCCAAAATAGAATAAGTAATGCTAATTTCTAAGGCCAATAATGTTTTATCTAGTAGCTAGTTATCATTACTAAAACCTATGGTTTTAATCATGATTGAAAATGATTACATAGTATGGAATTATTTTAAATACATGAAGTTATTTTTAAAACATAATGGAATGTATATGTCAAGTATTGGTGTTTTAGAAATATTATTTATTGGATTTTAATGAAATATTATACCAAATGTATACTTTATAAGCATTGTAAATACATATGATTTAAAAATTATTGGAATAATTGACAGAGCTTTTAATTTACATCCATGTTATGAAGAAAAGAGTTTAAACAAAAATATATATATGTAATGGAATATATCATGAACATATGAATCCTGAAAAAGGATGTGTATGGTTATATGATTGTTGATGTTATTTATTAAACCATATTTATTATGAGAAACTTGTCATAATAAAATAAATACACATTTTTGTAGGATTCAATTGATTTTATAACTTTTGTTTAAAAGGATAAAGGGATATTTTTTATCTAAGATAAACATGCTTATCAACATGTTTTTAAAAATATATGTTAAGGTGTTCTAGTTTCCCATAAGTGAAATATTTTAAATAATTAAATATTATTTTGCAAAAATTATCAAAAAAACTATAATTCCATTTGTGATATGAAAACAAAAGTTTATTTTATATATATTACTATTCAAATGAGATATGTGTTATTTTCTACAATAAGAAATTTTTGATATCAGAGAATGATATTTTTAGGAGGATGTATTATTTATGTGTTTAGTGACAGTATGTTTGAACATAGAGATGGTCAAATTTTTAATAATAAAATGTTATATAAGTCTAAAAATAAATAAATTCAACACATAATACTGTAAAGTGTTTAGAAAAATTTATAGTAATGAAAAATAAGGATTTTTTATTTATTTAACCATTAAAAAGAGAATATAACTATTTATTAAAGAATTATAGTAATTTATAGTGATTATTATTTGATATCCTAAAATAGTTTTAGGGTATGGATATTTAAAAAAAATTAAGGAGTTATATTTAGTTACCAAGACAAAGTGAATATAAATTTATCCGATAGTAGAACAGGATGTGTTGTTATGTAGAAATGTAAATAGTTATATTATTTACTAATAAATTTTATGGAATATTTTGATATAAATGGTTATAGAGATTATGATTCCATACCTAGAAACATTCTGGGAACAAAAAAGAATTTATTTCCATCATAACATTTGGTGTTTTGTATTGAAGGTGTTTGAATAATTTTAAGGTGTAAAAAATTAGATTATTATTTAAAGATAAAAAAATTATTCAAACATCAATTATTCATATACTTCACTCACTAAAAATTTATGTGGGAGGGTTTTATTAGCTGGTCACATAGAGATATGAAAATGATTTTATATAAATAAAATGACAATACCAAAACCCAAAAGTAAAAATAAATTTAATGGTGATATAAAAGTTATTTGTTTATGAGAAGCTAGATAGACTGTAATGTATAGTTTGGTTATGTATTCCTAACATAATTTTAAAATAAAAAATTATTTTATAAAATTAAATAATAACATTATAATTTTTTAGGGTAAAACCATAATTTATATATTGATATTCACTTTGTGAGTTATTATGATAATTATTATAACAATCATGCACTTTATTAGACAGCTAAACAAGATTTATTACGTAAAAATGAACTTAAGACAACTATGAGGATCATGAAGACTAGTGTCTTGGGAAAATTAGGAACATTACATAAAAACAAATAACATAAAACACAACATCTTTGTTGAAAAATTCTTTTACACAACCACAACATTCATTCATACTTAGCAATGTACCAGATAACATGAGGACATTCATAAGAAAAGGGGGAGATATGAAGACTAGTAAGGGGATAATAAAAATATAACATGAATAATATAGAAAATGTTATACCATAAGTATATCAATGTATAAGAAGATAAACATGGAAATAAAGGCATCATATAACATGATTATCGTGACTTGGGAATTTGGCAATAACATTTAACATGATATTAACATGAGCCAAGTCACATTTCACATGGAGCATGAGTATAACCTCGATGAATGGGAATTATCATGAGTAAACCCTAATTTCCCTTGAATTATCTTGAGTAAACCCTTTTTGAACATGGTATATTAGGATACTATTCTTTACCTAATGCACTGGAGCGTTATCCGGGTGCACCCTTTATAATCATTTCATTTGATTCATGAGTGGATTCATTAAACATCATAATTTATTACACGAATAAGATATGTTTAATATGTTAATGTATTCCCTCAACAAAAAAGTAAATGTTCATATTAGTGAATAACCTTGATAGATAAATGGTATGGTATTCACATATATGATGATTTTGGCATGGGAAATTTTAGTGTAACTTCAACTACATAACGATGTCAAATAGAAATTGTAAAATGGGTTTATGTGAGAGAAAAGGGTATCACATAACTTATACAGTAAGTGGACAATAATGGGGTCATGGAACATAAAATTCTAACATATTTAATGTAATTTATATGTATAATATAAAATAATTTCTTGATGTAAATGAGGAGAGAGAAATCCCGTATGGAATTTCAACTTGGTTACAGGTGTACATAGGAGGAATTAATGAGAGATAAAGGGGTATCTAATCATTAAAAAATAATGAGGGAAGTATAGGGGAGGTTTTAAATCATACCCAAAAATTTGTAATTGAAAATAAATGGTTATAACAACATAAATAAATTTGGACAAAAATGGGAAAGGAAGAAGTCCCTTACTTTGAAGTGTGATCCCAAAGGCTTGGGAGAGGATTTAGAGAGGATTATTTTGATATTGGGTCACAATGGGAGGATTATAGAGATAGTATGGAATAATTTTTTCAAGATAAAAATGGTTTTAGTGAAGCGGAATGGGAGATTGAGTGGGTTTATATAGGAAGGGATATAGAATTCTTTATTATTTAGGTTCTAGACACCACATATTAGACTAATAAAAACCAAATACCAACCCATTGTTTTTTCAAAAGTGGAGTGGGAATAATTATTTTATAAGTAAAATTTACAAACTTATTATAATATTATTCTTTGTTATGAGGAGGTGAGTCACACTCTCAAAAAAATAATTTTAAAAATGTTAAAATGTTTATAAGTCTTGGAGGGCCCACTAAGGATTTTCAAAATAAATAAAACAAATCTAAAATCAGATTATGGTAAAGGTAAATCGTATATTGTCCATAAACCACATTTATAGTATTTTATTACAACACTATTGGGCCATTACAATGTCCCAAAATACATTATATATTTAAATAGTATTTAATTTTTATGCAAAAATTCAAATGGCTAAGAAAATTATGAAAAATTTATTATTGAATAATTTCGATGTCTAGGTTCAAAAAATAATATTCATTTTATCTAAATAATTTTAAAAATATGTGAATTTCTACTTTTAAGATAATTAATGATATTTATCGAAAATTAATGGGTTTTGACAAAAACAACTTTCAAGGATTTATAAAAATTACAATTATATTCATTATAGTTATATGATCATTTATATTTTAAAAAATAATTTAGTAGTAATATTTAATTAAAATGTATTTTAATTCCAAAATCCATTAATTCGTAAAAATAGATTTCATAATTAAATATTAAATAAAAATACTATTTGTGATTAAAAAACCATTTACAAAGTAACAATAATATAATGAATGTATATTATTTATACAAAAAAATTGCACATAATCATAATGTTAGGGTATTGTTACATAACCCCTTATAACACCCACATAATACCTATAGGTAAGGTGTGTGATGGATGCATAATATTGGGGAGGCTTGGATAACATCACATGGTTGGTAATCTCTTTTAACTTCTACCAATCCCATAGGCAGTTCCATTCAAGATTAACTTGGTGAATATCAGATTGGTCTTGGTCAAGAGTGATGTCCAATGATGCTACCTCCGTTTTGTGCTCTGAAAAATGGTCTCTGTATAGAAAAATTCTACTAGATGAGACCATTTCTTCCTTTATCTGAGTAAATTGGATTTGTTATAGCCCTATATTTAAACAAATATTGTGATCACTATTCAATCTCTATATTAGCATTAGTAACCATTATTAACGTTATTTTAAAATCCAAAAACATAAAACCTAGGAAGTGCATAATTTTTATGTAACTATTTTACATAATAAGACATTTAATTAGATCAAGAAGAATTTTAATTAATAAAGGTTTGAGTCATTATACTCTTCCCCCCTTAAAAAAATTCACCATATAATTTTTCTTTTCCCACCCTAAAATAGATGAGGGTTACTCGACATCATCACTTCCTTTGATTTCCATGTTCCTTATTCAAAATTGTGGTTTTTCCACAACTCCTTAATGAGGGGAATTTTATTATTTTGTAGAAAATTTTAACTATGATCTAAGATCTTTATTAGATTCTATTAATAGGAGAGGTCATTCTATAATGATACCACATATAGATTGAGTACATGCGATGGGTCTGGTATGTACTTCCTCAGGAGTGATACACGGAATACATCATGTACTTGAGATAGGTTCAATGGGAGTGCTAGTCGATAGCCCAATACTCTAATGCGATCAAGGATTTCAAAAGGGTCAATGTACCATGAATTAATCTTTCCCTTCTTCCAAAATCTCATAACTCTCTTCTATGGTGATATGCGAAGGAAAACCATGTCTCCAACATCAAACTCTGGGTCTCATCGATGATTATCAAAATAGCTCTTTTTTCGAATCTATGTAGATTTAATGTGTTGTTGGATGGTATTAACCTTCTCCACCATTTCTTTAACTATTTCTTGACCTTGGAGTTTTCAATCCTCAAATTCATCATAACATTCTGGTGTTCTGCACCTCTTCCCCTAAAGGGCTTCATAAAGAGCCATTTGGATTCATGAGTGGAAAAATTTTTTGTAAGATAACTCAACCACATGAATATGCTGATCCCATCCTCCTTTGTAGTCCCTTGAGCGTTCTATCAAAACTTCCTCAAATGTTTGGATAGTATGATCATATTGGCAACCGGTTTGAGGATGACAAGTTATACTGATGTTCAGCTCAATATTTAGAGCGTATTGGTGACTCTTCAAGAACTTAGAGGTGAATCTTGGATCTCAATCGGATATAATCGAAAGTGGTACCCCATGCAGCCTTACCACTTCTCAAATGTATATCTATGCCAGTTAAACTAATGAGAAATCCAGTTGAATTGAAATGTAGTGTGAAGTCTTTGTATGAGGATCCAAAATAACCTAGATAGCATTGTTTTCATTGGATATATTCAGACATCCTGTGACATAGGTCATGGTAATGTTCGCCCTTTTTTATATTGGTTTGGGTAATGGTTGCATCACCCCCTTAGACTTCCACCTCTCACACTTCACTTGATAGCATACAAGTCACTTTGATGTATACTCAGTGACATCTTTCTTCATATTATCCCACCAATAATTCTCTCAGAGATCATGATACATATTTGGGTTTCCTTGGTAAATAGAGAATTTCTAACTATTCCCATCATCAAAAAGTTCATTATTTAACTATAGATTTTATGGAACACATAGTCTTGTCCCAAATCTAAAAATTCCTTCTTCATTATCATTGAACTATGAGGATTTTCCAATTTTGATAGTTTCCATTTTCATCTAAATTCCCACAACATCAAATTGAGCATCCTTTAACCATTCCAAAATTGATGATTGAGAAATAATTTGTGAAAGGATTGATGATATTCCATTATTTATGATTCCAATGTTCATCTTCATCAAATATAAGAAGTTTGGATACTTTTCAATTTTTAATCAATGAAAGAGTAGCTGAGTCCATTCTGCTTAGAGCATCCTTCACCTTGTATACTTTTCCAGGGATATAATGGATTGATCAATCATAGTCTTTGATCATCTCTAACCATATTCATTGGCGCATGTTCAAATCTTTCTATGTGAATATATACTTATGGATTTTGTGATCTGTGTATATTTCACACTTCTCCCCACAGAGTTAATACCAACAAATTTCCAATGGAAAGATTATAAAAGCCAACTCCAGATCATGTCATGGATTGTTTTTCTCATGAACTTTTAATTTCCTTGAATCATAAGCAATGAATTTTTCATTTTTCATCATCAAACAACCCATGAACTTCTTCAATGTATCACTAAATACTACAAAACATTATCCACTTGTGGGTATTGTATGCATTAGAATAGAGATAATCCCCCTCTTCAAGTCATTGAAGCTATCATCTAATTCATCACTCCAAGAAAACATGAATCCCTTCTGAGTTATCATGGTAATAATTTTTGAGAATCATGATAAATTTCTCACAAATTGGTGATAATATCTAGCTGACCCAAAGAAGCTATAGATATCCAAAAAAGATTTTGTCCTCGACCATCCCTCAATTGTATTTTTCTAAGATGTATCCCTAAATTTCCAACTGCATGTGATGTTCTGACTCAAGAGTGATACATCCTTCAACCAAAACTCACATGTATTGTACTTTTAATATAGATTCTCCTTTATCAAGGTCTCTAGTACTGTGCTTAGATAATATTCATTATCCTCCTTATTTTTGGAGTATATTAGAATATCATCTATAAATACTGCTAAATATTTTTCAAGGTAATCAATAAATACTCTATTCCTCAAGTCCATGAAAATTTTTGGAGTAGTTGTGAGTCTGAAAGTAATTACTATGAATTTATAGTGCCTGAATCATGTATGAATAGCAGTCTTAGGGATATCATAATTCTTCACCCTTACTTGGTAATATCCTGAATTTAGATCCACCGTGGAGGAGTATTATGCTCCATATAGCTGATCAAAAAATTCATCAATTTGTGGAAGAGGACACTTGTTCTTTATCAGGATTTTGTTTATCTCACGATAATCAATTCAAAGGCGCATTGAACCTTCCTTATTCTTGATGAAGAGGACTGGTGAACCCCATGGTGAAGCACTTGGGCATATAAACCCTTTATCAAGATTCTCTTGTAGTTGTTTCCTTAGATTCTTAATCTCTAAAAAATATATTCTATATATAGTCTTGGATATTTTCAATGCCCCAAGAATAATATCAATCTGGAATTCAACATCTCTTCTATGAGGAAGTAGATGAAATTTCTTGGGAAATTTTTCATTGAATTCCCTCACAATAAGCATGTATTCACAAATATATGATTCCCTAGACTTAATCATTTGAGAATAATATTCATGCTCATTAAGTTGTATTATCCATGATTGAGATGATGGTGCAGAAAAGATCCATCCTCCTCATTGCACTTGTACAGAATCAGGGGTCGATTCTCTATATGGAGAGTGATTTCTCTCTCATAGAAATTTTTTTTGGCTTTATATAAGGAAATTCAATCACTGATAATAATTGAAAAAAATTCCACTAGAGGGAGTATTCCGAGGTTCTACGGGAATTTTAATCCACAAATTATGATAGGAGAGGTGTTATATTCATGGGATGCAATGATTTCCCCATGTTCCATCCTCACTGACATCCTTACTTCCATGATTTTTTGTGGTGTTAGGAATGTTCTACTAAACATTTGGGATATAAATGAATTCATAGAACTAGAATCAAATAGTAAATTTTCTATTCATGAATGAATAACAAGTATACCTGCCACCACTTCATTGTAGTGGTTCATTTTGGTGGTACGGATGGAAAAATCTCTCCCTTACTACCTTGGAAGATGTTGGTCACCTTTGAAATCCCTTTTCATAGAGGAATAGTTTTCAAAGTTCCGTATTTATTATCATTTGATGAAATAAAAAATGCATTGAGGGTTGAATGGAGTGTTCCTCTCCTCTGTTGTAGCAGTGTGTTTTTCATGCCAGTAATTGATGGCTAGGTTCCATTATCTTCCACACCTAAAGCATTTCTTCTACCCCTTTATGCAATTTATGGGGTGCTTTTTTTCACAACATTGGAATGTGGGGTGCTATATTTTCCTAGAACTATTGGATTTATCCATCAGACCACCATAATTAATGTCCACTTTACTCTTCTTATCCCCACGATACCCATGAGATTCTACAATCTCTATTTCTACTTTGAGGGAAAATAAGATAATTTCCTCATAGCTATCAATGTCATGAATTTCTAGGGATTTCTATAGGCTAGGTTTTATCCCACCAAAGATGCGGTCAACCTTGCATTTGGGGGTAATGAAAAAGACTAACGCATATTGTGAAATGCTTGTGAAGTTTTCATCATACTCTTCAATGTATTATTAATCATTTTTCTTGAGGTCAAGGAAGTCCCATTCCATATTATGTTGGAGGGTGTGAGGAACATATTTGTCGATTAATTTCTTGAAATCTTTCTATTACAACGCCTCGATCTATCCCTCAGGATTCATATTTTTTATCAACGTACACCATTGATCTGCTTCATTGTCAATTCAATAAGTATCCATAAGAATCTACTCTAGTTAGGGACATTGAAGGATGGAGAAGATCTTTTCAATTTTGTTGATCTATTGTTTAGAGATTGAGGGATCGAATGATCCATTGAAAATAAGAGTCCTTTAAATCATGAAGCTCTTGATTGAGGTTTTTTATTTCTTAGGGGGTTTGGAAAATCATATTAACCGATTTTTCTATTAAAAACATGAGTTAAATAAGAGATTATCATGATAGTGTATGCAATTAAAACTCCCATCAGATTGCGAATCTCCTTATAAAATTCATCACACTAATCTTCACATCGGTTTCTGGCATGACTCTTCCTATTACCAGCCATTGGATGGAATTAAAGGAATGTTAAGGTTAACATATAAAGAAGAATCCAAATACAAAAAGGGATAAATTATAAATTAATTTTATTTTCTTAACTTATTAATTTATAGAATTCAATCTATTTTATCCATGATATACATCCCAACATATATTCTCATGTGAATTTTTTATTCCCTTAACAATGGTATATACTAAGATAATGAATTTAAAAAACAATATCTCCTAGGAGTGTGATAACCAAGAGTGTAGAAATGCCTATTTTTGTTCACCTGTTTCTATTCGAGTCTAGTTTAAAGCGGTGTTTTTGGGTTTTACCCCTTAGTACACCTGTGCCAAAGCCACCTCTACTTGTTCATACCTAGACATGGAATTACATTATTGATAAACCAATTACTCTATACTCACCAAAATTTAGGGTTGTTTTTATTATACATAGTCTTATGACTAAGGAATTCACCAGGATTTTCTAATCCTAATTCCAAAAAAAACCAAATCTATCCAATGATACTAACTATAACGACCCTGCTCTTTATTACACACATAAACAATATTTATTTAATAAAAAGGCACTTTTTAAATCTCTATGGATCGAGAGGTCCTGCGTATTTGGAAAATTAGTATCATTACATAACAACTTAGAACATAAATTTTTTTTATTGAAATCTTATTTTACATTACCACAATATTCCTTCTTAGTTAGAAATGCATGGGAAAACCTGAGGACATGCCTAAGAAAGGAGAGATATATAAATCCCAGAAAGGGGGTAATCAAGGCATAACATGAAGAATATCATACATGTTATTAAATATGCATATCAATGGAGTGCAAGAGAAACATGGAAATAATGTCCTGATATATCATGATTATTGTAACTTGGTATTGTGGAAGAAACATTTAACATGATATTAGCAAGATCCAAGGCTCATTACACATAGAGCATGAGTAAACCCTCATTGAACATGAATTAACATGATTAATCCCTCATTGAAATTGAATTTTCATGAGTAAAACCTCATTGCACATGGAATATCATGATACTATTCTTTACCCAATGAATTAGAGCTATATTTAGGCACACCCTTCTTAATAATTTTATTTCATGCATAAGTGTGCCCCATGGATCATAGAACATGGATTCATTAATCATCCGAATTTACTCCATGAATATAATATTAATAATACATAAATTAAATTCCTCAATTATAAATTACATGTTAATAACGATTAATACCAATGATATAGAAATGGGTATGGTATTCACTTACATGATGATTTAGCGGTGGGAAATTTTGGTGTAACTTCGGCAGCATAACGACGTCAAATAGAAGTCGTAAAATGGGTTGATGAGAGAGAAAGTGGTGTATCATCACTTATACATGAAATGGATAGTAAGGGGGTCATGGAATATAATATACCAACATACATAATAGAATTTATATGCATAATATAAAACAATTTCTTTAATGTAAATGAGGAGAGAGAAATATCTTACGAAAGTTTCTACATGGTAACATTTGTACATATGGGGAATTAACAAGAGATAATGAGGTATATAATAATTAAAACACAATAAGGGATGTATAGCGGAGGTGTAAAATCATACCACAACGTTTTTAATTGAAAATAAAATGGTATTACAACACAAATAATTTTTGATAAAAATAAGAAAAGATGAAATCCCTTACTTGGAAGTGTGATCCCAAAGGCATGAGAGAGGATTGAGAGAGACTTTGTGGGAGCATGGGAAACCTTCGGATGATTATATAGAGAGGAAGGAAGTGGTTGGTTGAGAACCAAATGGTTTGAGTAAAGAGTTATTGGAGTTTGATTGGGTTTATATTGGGAATGAGAGGGAATTCATTATTATTTATGTTTTTAACACCAGCCATTAATTTAATAAAAACCACAAACCAATCGATGGTTTTCCAATGGTTTTTTTTAAATTGGAGCGGGAAAATTTATTTTATAAGTCCAATTTCCTAACTTATTATAATATTAGGCTTTCTTATGTGCAGGTGAGTCGGAGTCTCAAGAAAATTATTTTACAAATCATAAAATGCTTTATAAGTCTTGGAGGGTCCACTAACGCATTGTAAAATAAACCAAAAAAATATAAAATCACATTATTTTAAAGGAATAAAATATATTGGTCTAACATCCCAATTTTATTATTTTCTTACATCACTATTGGGTCATTATTATTTTATAAAACAAATTATATATTTAAAAGGTATTTAATTTTTACCCCAAAATTTGAATGTCTTAGAAAAATATGAAAAATTCACCGATGGATAATTATGACATCCTAATTCCAAAAATAATATTCATTTTAGCTAAATAGTTTTTTAAATATGTAAATATTTTACTTTTGAAATAAAAACCAATATTTATCTAAAATTAATGGGTATTAACCAAAACAACTTTCAAACCTTAATTAAAATTATAATTGTATTCATAAAAATTAAACGATCATTTATATTTTAAAAAAATTAATTTATTAATAAAATTTCATTAAAATATTTTTTAATTAAAAAATCCATTAATTTGTCAAAATATATATCTTAATTTAATATTAACTAAAAATACTATTTTTACTTTAAAAACCATTTACAAAGTAACAATAATAAAATGAATGTGTATAATTTATTCAAAACAATTCACATAATCATAGTTTCAGGGTCTTGTTATATAACCCCTTAAAACACCTACATAAGACACAAGTATAATGTCTCTGATGGTGATAGGCTCATGGAGAGGCTCAGATAACATCTCTCACATGGTAATATCTATTAACTTCTACTTCTCTAGTAGGTGGTTCTGTTCAAGCTTAACATGTTGAATCTAAGCTTGGGATTGGTATATAGAAAATCCCAGTGACACTACCTCCTTTCCATGCTCCATGAAATGGGCTTCATATTCAGAAATTCTACTAGATGAGGCCATTGCTTCCTTTTTCTGAGTAAATTGGATTTGTTAAATCGCTATATTTATACTAATCATGTGATCACTGTTCAATGGCTATAATAGCAACTACAGAAATTCATAACGGTTTTTTAAAATCCAAAAAAATAAAACCAATGATGTGAATATGATTTATGTATCCATTTTACATAATAAGAAATTTAACTAGATCAAGAATATTTTTTATTAATAAAAGTTTGGGTCATTATAATTAGTCTCTCAAATTATATCATTGAGTAATCCCTTGCCATTTTTCATTAAGAATTTCTATAGGCTATTGGAAATTTCTTATCATATAATGTATAAAATTCAATTATCAAGAAATATATTATTCCCATTAGGGTTAAAAGTTGTTTTTATGAACTAGATGACCAATGATGTATACCACATATAATTACATAAACTTTTTGTTTGGTATAGTTTGGTTGAATGAATCATGTTTGGAGTTCCTCTTATATGTGGATGGTAAGGTACGTATCATTTGAACCATACTACATTAATATCATACATAAAAATGCCTTGAATTGTAGAAAATCAAGTTGTGGATGCGTATATTTCGAATCAAGAGTTTGGTTAGAGATTAACCAAGATTGAAATTTCCATCACCTATAATGTGTATGAAATCTATATCCTCTTCTTATATGGAATAAAGAGTGTGCACCAATAGATAAGTAATATATATCATGTTCTTATCTACTCTGATGAGAGGTATGGCATATTCCCATCAATGAAGGTGAATTAAATTTAAAGTATTCATGGATCCAGTTATTCTGTAGATGGATAATCATGAGTGTATAATTTTTATATATGTCATTGAGATATTCTGTGTCCCACGTAAGTTTTACTTATTAAATAAAGGGAATATATGAAAGGCCACACTAGAATTTGATGTGAGTATTGGACACATGTATTGAGATACATGTGTTTTATGGATATCACACCAAATACCTTTGAATAATGATCCTCATTGATAATTTTATAGAGACCTAAATTATCCAAAATTTATTGAACCATTGGTTTAGAATTTTTTACATTTTAACAAACTCATTTGGTTTCGTACTTATTGGTCAACAAAATAGGGATTTCGTTTTACTTATATATCAACTCTAAATGTGTTTTATAGTTAATAAAAAATATTTTTATGGTAATTGAAAACTTATTTCAAGTGACATGATATAATATGATGTTTGTAATATTTTTAGAATGAGTTTTGGATGATATCCAAAAGTGTTTTTAACATAGTTTAACATGTACCTATGTAAGGTGAAATACAAGGTAAAATGAAAAAATAGTTCTAAATTTTTTTCAGTGGGAGATTGAAGGTGGAATATCCAAAATCAATATTTAATATGTTATAACAAGAAATTTTATATATTATAAATATTTTCTTCAACAATGTAATGAAATTAAATTTCATGATACCTCCCATTTCAATCAAAAATTATAAATGATAAATATTTTAAAGAACTTACCATGTAGTAGCTGTATTATAATTTCCACTATTAATTAATATATGTGATATTGAATTATAGTTTTTATCATTACATTAATTAGTAAAAATATGCTACCATTGTAGAGGAATGACATGAGATATAATGTAATAGAGTTTAATGCATTCATGTGTGATTTTGAAGAAGAATTAATAAAGTGTTATAGTGCATGTGTAAATTCATCCCCTACAAGGAGTTCCATTAGGATATCTATATAATTCTATAGAATACATTCCATTGGGGTTATAATTGACTCTCATATATTCTTGGATAAAATTTATTCATATGCAATTCTCCCTTAATCAATTTTGGTTTTTCATAGATAGGTCCAAGCATATCATATATTAAATGAGTTTTTTCATCATATTATGAATAATTCATATTCAATGTGATAATAAACAATCATGGGAAGAATATTTTGATTATTACTTGGTTAAGATCATCAAAAAATAGAATATGTTAGCAATAGTAGTTGGTAGTATCTTTGATGTAAGGCATAAGAAATAATCAATTTTAGTATATGTTTTTACATTTATCATACGTAGAGATCCATGAATTAAATTCTATATTTCTTACACTTGTTGATAATGTTAATTTTGACCCCATTGAATCCTATTATTATGAATAAGGGAAGTGATGTTTCTATCATCAAAATGATAGTTCAAATTTGACTATAAGTACAAAGAAATAGTAGTTTGGATTAAACATGGATGTAAATATAAAAAAGATAAAGATTTTTTGGGATCAGTTTTAGTTACTTTATTTCACATTGATTGACCTTTGTTAAATAAGCTAAAAATAATGATATAGGGGTTGAAGGAGATTAAACATTCACCCCTAAAAAAATTTATAGAATCTACAAAAAATGAGGATCATGAAAATCAATTTTGGAGCTATATAGTCCAGTTAGTGAAATTACAGAAGGGAACTATCATATGATTTTTATAAATTTAAATACATGGAGTACCTATGTAATTATGAATATACAAAGAATTTATTAACACTTAAAAATAATTTTAATTATATAATTTTTATGTTAATAAATTTCAATATTTTCATCATGAAATTGGGTCACAACATTCAATTATTGATTGGTGTGTTAAACAAGACCATAAACCATTAATACATACTTGGTAAATACATTTATAAAGATAGTTAGGACGAAACAACATCATATATATGATAAATTAAATTCTTAAATTTATAGAATAATTTTTATTTTGAGATAACTGTATCAAGATAAGATGTAATATCATGTATTGAGAGGATATACCTATAGAATGGGTGAAATATGTTTTCATTGGAAAATATGATATTAACATGTTAGTAGAAGAGTCATTAACTTATTATTAGAAAAATTTCATTATATTTAATTATAATGTTATTAAAAATCATGATAATCATTTCATATAGTATAATTTTAATGACATAGTGATATATTTCTTTGTAGATCGTAAATTTTTTAAATATTTATGGAATCATCATGGTTGTAATTTTCTTATATTAATATTACAACTATTTGTATAATTTCTTTTTAGGATACATCATAGGTTTTATACAATTATATATACTGATGGAATATTTTTTAATGTAATGTTTTAATTTTTTTTAATGATTTATATGATCATTTTGGATCTCAATTTTTTCAGGTTCACTTACTATTATGTGTGACTATACAATTTAATAGTTTTAAATTATACTCATAAGATAATGTTTTGTTTAAGAATTTTAAAAAAAATATTAAGGTTGTATGATGTCATTGAATTTGTTATTTTATATGAAATTGATTCAAAATATTGATACTTTTTATTATTCATTATTGAACATCAATTAGTGTTAAAAAATATCCATTATATTTAATAAGTTATATTTTTTTCTAATATGTATAATGGAGGTTACCTATAATTAATTATTTAAAAGGATGGATTAAGGAATGATGACTTCTCAAAGTCAAATTTTCGGTTTTTGTCGTATGAAAAATTACATATCATTCAACAAAATTATATGTATTTAGAAACCGATGTTTATAATTTTTAGGTTATAAATGTGTTATATATATATATATATGAATTACCCAGTGTATGTTCATGGATGTAAGATTCGATTTACTTTAGTGATAGGGTGTTTAGGTAGTGTGGATGCAATCACATTAGATTCTCCACTAATTATAATATGCATCTAAATATAGAAAGAGTTTAATCTGGGTGACTATAATTTTATGGGTTCTCTTATAAAATAAATTTTTTACTCAGAATTTTGGATTTGATTAAAGTTAATTGGATTATTTTGTGGAAATAATTATATAATATACTCCTAATAGATTTAATGATTAATCATGATATGATAAAAAAATATGTAAAATTAATTTTCTATGAATTAGAGTTTATAGTGAAAATATAATATTATCTTTCAACAGTGTTTTTAGACTTAAATAATTTGAGTATACGTTTTCATAGGATAATGTGATTCTATGAAGGGTTTAGGTTTTTTATTGTTGTGTTTCAGAATCTTATAGGTTGTGTTTTTTCTATAAATATTAAATTAATTCTCCAATTTAAATCACTTTATAGGAAGTTGAAGACAATTAAAACAAGTAAATTATAGGGGAGTGATATTTTTCTCCATAAGTCATAATTATCAGTCCCCAAACAAATTTATCTAAAAAAATTAATAAATGTTTTAATTTTTTAATAAATAGTTAATAAAAATTTTTATTTATATAATTATAATTATAATTATTATTATTATTATTATTTTATGATATTTATAGGTTGGATGCCAGTTGTCAACTATTTTTTATGATGATATTGACAGATTAAAATCCATGTACATCACAGTATTTTTTTCTAAATAAAAAAATGATGTCTAATATGTGTATCATGTATATTATATTTCATAGAGAAATGAAACATGTGAAATTCCACACATTATTGTTATTCTTCTGTTGGAAACATGTATAAAGATACATGTGTTTGATGGGGATCAAACAAGATCCCTTAAAGCATGAGTGTCATTTATTATTTTCTAGAGACCCGGATTTTATTAAATCTATATTTCCATTGATGAATTTTGTTTCTGATTGTTCTACAGTGTAATTTATTTTTATACATTATGGTTAACAAAATAGTTATAGCTTTTTTACTTATAGAGATACATTAATTTTTTCTAGAGTTAATCAAAACGCTTTATTTGGTTGTTTACTAGGTATTTCATATTACATGATATTTTGTAAAGATGATAATATTTTTTATGTTTTTTGTATGATTTGAATAAGATTTTAGATTTTTTTTCACCAGATATTGGGTAATATACAATATAAGGATAAATGAAATAATTTTTTTTTATGATTTTGGTTTTAGTAGGATATTCCTCAGAGATATATCCAAAAAACTATTTCATTTTTTAAAATAGGACATGATGTAGCTTATAAATATGGTATATCATAATTTAATGAATAGAATATTCATGATACTCCCCATTTCTATCAAATGCTAATAATGATGGATATCTTAAGGAACTACCAATACAATAGTAGTTTATGAATTTACACTATCTATTATTATTTGTTTGATTGAATGATAATTTTTTTTATTCAAGTAATTCATCTAAATAAGATATCATTGAAGAGGTGTTAATGACATATAATATAATAGAGTTTAATGAATTCATGTGTGATTTAGAAGAAGAATAACGTAATATTTATAGTACATGAGTAAATTCTTCAACAATCAAAGAATTCCCTTAGGTGTATTATAAAAAGGTATAGATAAAAATATATGGGGTTTATGACTGCCTCTTTTATATTCTTGGATAAATAATTTTCAACCTCGATGATATCTTCACCATTTTATCTTTTTCTTTGATTGTAACATGAATATCATTTAAACTTTTTTTCATTAATCACATGATGAATGATTCATATTCAACCAGAGAAAAAAGGTAAGGATGAATATTTTTAATTTTATTAGGTTATCATAATCAATAATATAACATGTTAACGATAGTAGTTGGTAGTATGTTCTATGTAATTCCCATAGCTTCATCATTTTCAGCATACATGGTTCCATTTATCCTTCATGGAGATCCTAGATTGGAATT
This sequence comes from Viscum album, assembly GCA_963277665.1. Classification (NCBI taxonomy): domain Eukaryota; kingdom Viridiplantae; phylum Streptophyta; class Magnoliopsida; order Santalales; family Viscaceae; genus Viscum; species Viscum album. The sequence continues at coordinate 1,510,621,738 of OY728161.1, forward strand.
CTATATTGGTTACCCTAGTTGAGAAATTGTTTTCAGATTCCAAAAAAACCCATCATTATGTCTATTCAAAGGGATGTATTTATAATCCTCATGATGGTTAAAAATTAAGTACAAGAATAATGAAATGAATTTTAGTTTAACACACGGGTGTGAAGATATGAAAGACACATAGTGTATGGGTTAGTGTCAATGACTATCTTATAAATTCACTAACCATGGAAAAATAATCTATGATATTCAAATTGGGGTTTAAGGAGATTAAAAATTATCACCTAAACATCCATATAGATTCTCCACAAATATTTGGAGCGTAAAAATAACTTCGGGGGCTATGTGGTCGAGTTAGTGAAGTTATTGAAGGGATTTATAATGTGAGTTTTACAAAAGCATATATATGGATCCCCTGAGGGATTAAGAATATGCAGTTAAAATTATTGAATCATGAATCTAATTTATTTATTAAATTTTTATGTGAACAGTTTTAAATATTTTCATCATGAAAATTAGGGTATAACATTAAATTGTTGACTGAGATGTTTATCATGAACCGAAACCCTCAATACAAACATGAGGAATAAATTTATAATCATATGGAGTATAAAAAACCCTCATATATCCAATATATTAACATCCTACATTTATAAAATAACGATAATTTTGATAAAAAAATTTGTAAGGAGATTTTTAATTTCGTATATTTTGAGGATATACCTAGATAATTGGTGAAATATTGTTTCATTGGAAAATATGATACCAACATGTTAGTAGTAAAATTACTCACCTATTATTGGAATATGAACAACGGATTTAATTATATAGAGATTAGGTATGATCCTATTCTTTTCATAAAGAAGAGGTGTAATGATAAACTGATTTATTATGGAATATATCATAATCATTTTGTGGATGTTCATGGAATCATCTAGGTGTTTTTTTATTATTTTTATGCTCAAACTATTTATATAATTTTTTAAAGTTAGTACACATTTGAGGTTTTGGATGGTTATATATAATTTAAGGAATATTTTTTAATGGAATGTTACAAATAATTATAAATAATTTAGATGATTATTTTGGATCTAAATTATGGAAAAGTCACTTAAGATTATGGGCCACTCTACAATGTATTATTATGACATTATAATCATAATATAATTCATTACTGAAGAATGTTATATATGTTCTAGGATTGTAAAATTAAATTTATTGGAGAATTTTATTTGAAATTGTGATGAAATTTTTATTTTTATCTATTATGTATTATTAAACTTAAATTAGTGGTGCAAAAAATAATTATGATTTTCTGAATTATGTAATGTCTGATTAGTATAAGTGAGATTTCCAAAAATTTATTGTTAAAATGGATGGATTAAGGAATTATGAATTAATAATTTCCTATATTTGTTTTACATATAATTTAACGACATCAACTGGATATGGATATTGATTAATATATTGATTAAAAATTAAATGAGTTTATTATATATGTTTGAAATACATTTTGCATGTTTTGGAAATTAAGATAAAAAAATCACAGTGATTGGGATTTTGAGTAGTTTGGATGCAATGACATTGGATTATATACTGATTCTATCATGTATTTCAATAAGAAAATATTTTAAATTATGTTGAATTTTATAGTGTTGGTTTTATTTTAAAATAACATTTATCATACTCATAATTTTGGATTTATTTTATTTTCATTTAAATTTTTGGTTGAAGTAAATATTTAATATAATCACAATATATTATATGAATCATCATGAGATGATTTCAATGAAAATATGAAAAATATATTTTTCAACAATAATGGTCTATAGTGAAAACATGAAATTATCTTCCCAATGGTTTCATAAATTTATTTCTATTAGTGTAGTGTTTATCTAGATGATGTGTCTCATACAGGGTTTAGGCTTCATAATTATAGGTTTTAGAGTCCTATAGAGTGTTTTTTGTCTATACATGTGATATTAATTGTCTAATTTTAATAACATTTATCTGAAAATTCTGTTAATGAAAACCAGAACATTCTAGAGGTGTCTATGGTTTTATCTCTAAGGTAAGATTATTGGGCCCTATACTAATTTATATCATGGAAATCAAATGAAGCATTAAATTTTTAATTTATAGTTTATAATAAATAATAATTATATTTCTATGATTAATAATAATATTATTATTTTAAGATATTCAGAGGTTGGCCCTGGTAGCCACATCCCTCCATCAACCACAATTTCAGCCACCCCAACCCCTTAGTGTAGTTTATATCATTCATCTATGGTACTATGAAAAAATATCCTAAAATTTACATGGGCCTCCATAGAATAATAATCTAGTAACCATTTTGGTTGTATTTGAACTCTACAATGGAGATTAATTTAATTTTGTGCTACAATGTCATTTGAGATTGATATTGAGGGTTGAGTGGTAGAATAATATGGGAATATAGTGGGAAAAATCACAATGATTGTGGAGGATGGTAGTGGTTCATGGTGGGTTTTCCAAATCATCATCATTTAATGTGTCGAAACTAGGGGTAGATGAAGGACATTCCCTGTATCCATTAGAAAATAAAATGAAATTGGAAAGTGTCCCTTTGTATATTGTGGTCAGTGGGGGAGAACAAGTGTTCCATGATAGTGGTTGGGTTTTATAACATGTGAGACAATGGTTGTGTGAGTATGAGGTAATGTCTCTATGGTTAGGATTTAGGGATATCATCCCAGGCTACATAGGCTAAGGCAAGTAGTAGATTAATGGACCAAGTAAATGATTGAGACCTGAATAGAAATCTAGATGAGGTTGGATTGTTTATTTTTCTGATGGGATGACATAGTAGGAATATTTCAGTGGGTATCATGACCCAAATAACCCTTGTGTAGTGCGGGGGTATATTATAAACACATTCAATATACATCTTATCTATTATCATATGTCCTAACCCATGAAAAAATGTATAATTCACCCAAGGAGCCTCATGGAAGTCTTTTAAATACAAATAATAGAAAATATTATGTATTATTTGATGTAAATTGGACAAATATAGTTTATTTATTTTACAAATTATTCTATGTAGATCATGATAGTAATTTTATTAAAGGAATTTCAATGTTTTTATAGTTTTTTTTTCATTTGGAAAAGTTGGCCCTATTTTCTACGATGACATTGACTGATTTGAATCCATGACTATCACTGTGTTATTTTCTAAATTATAATACAATGATGTATTTTTTGGTCATTTTTAGCCCATAATGTTGTGTTTTTTGAAAATAATATATTAGATAGAGAACTCTCAATATACACTCAGATAATAGAAAGGGAAACTATAGTATAAGAGGAGTTCTTAATCAAATCTATGATAATGAGTACGACATTAATGATCCATTCCCTTTTAAAATTCAACATTACATTATGGATTGTTTATGTTATTAATTAATATGAATAGTGGAAGAAATTCAATGGTATTTACAATTTAATAATCTCCCTTGCATTTAATGAGTTGAGGAATTATTGAATTAGACATCAACGGTTGATAGAATGATTTGACACAATTATTTAGGATTTTATCATTATGATGATTATATTATATATGAAAATTTGGTATAATGATGCATAGAATAATTTATTATAAAAATGGGATATATAATGGTCTTATATTGTAACACCCTGCCCCTACCTTATTGGCTTGAGGAGGCGGTGAGGGTTACCTGGCCTTAATCAATGTTCCTAAGGTGCCAAAGGCTGGAAATAAATGTCAAGGGCTTCAAGGAACTGTGGGTAACAATTTTCCCTTAAGACAAAACCAACCAAACCAATAACTACAGATGCATTCACTTTCAACCCAAACATGTATTCCCAAAAGATAACCAATTTGTTCCACAATATAACCCTAAACCAAACCAACCAACCATATCAGAGTACAAGAAGAAACTAAACAACAACACTATGATCCATGACACCACCATAGCTCCAAACCAAGCTCCAAGCTCCAAGATCCACCAAGGGATCACAATTCTCCACTAAAGGAGGGTGATGCCTTACCTTTTCCCACATCATGGTACAGAACATCTGCAAAGACACCAACGTGCCAAAGAAGGGGGTGAGTACTAAAACTCAGTAGGTTTTCCCCAAATGACTTTCCTACACACACCACTAGGATACAATCATTAACACTTTCATATAATACAATTTATATAAAATAAATCACAAGTGAAACCATTTCCATAATCCAAACATGCCCTTACCAAGCCATCACACCCAAACCAAGAAACCATGGTAAATCCAACCAAACATGCCACAAGACATCTCATCATTTACATGTCAGCACAACAACATCCATCTTGCAAAGCAATGCAAAACAAATAACCAAAATGGCCAAACAACCAAGCAACCAAGCGGTGGAGCTTTCTTCCAACCTGTTCACCCATTCACACATTAGGGGCACTTCCCGTCGACTTACCATTGATGGCGGCCCATCCATCCACTATCTATCCCCCTTTTTATAGTGGTCTTTCCTACCACTTCCACAATACATTACAAACAATTCAAACCAAGAATATAACCCACCAAGGTCACAACTACATGCAATCGACCAATTCCATTGCATATCAATCCATTCCAATAAATCATCCATTTATTGAAAATGATTTTCCATGCCAAACAACATTTCAATAAAACTACCCTTTTTATTGAAAGCCATTTCCATCAATCATTTTCACAAATCCACTATAGTATCCCATTTTAAAATCTCTATTTTAAAGTCCACAACAATAGCATTTCACCACAAAACCCTATTTTTCCCAAAAATCCCCAAAACATCACCCAAGGGATTTCTCCCCAATTTTTCACATCAAATAAAATTAATTTCAAGAAAAAAAAATTAATATTATCCAAAACCATTAGCTATAACCAAGTGGAGTCAAGATAGAATCCAACTACCTTTAGAGTTCCCGAGAAATCGACCCACGAATAACTACACCTCAAATTCGTTGAACGCACCACAAAAACCTCTCTAGATCCCTTTCCCTAACATCCACAGGTCTTAAAACCCTAATACAAGGAAACCAAAACCCTATATCTACACAATAAAGCGTATATATAGAAAACTAAGAAAGATAGGGTTGTAGATCTAGAGGAAAACAAAAGGAAACCAAGAGGAGTGAATTTCCTGGGAGAAACCACCATCAAACTGCCAAGAAACCTCTTCAAAATTCTTCCAAACCGAGTGGGAGAGCACACACAACCCCTAAGAACCCAAAATTCTGAGTGAGGCTCGAGTGGGAGGAAGTTTGGAGTAAAATAGGTTGTGCCCGAGGGATCTTGGAACTTATAACCCTATTTTTAAGTGGCCACATTGTTAGTCCGCACAGTTTGGAAAACTGTGCGCTAACTGTGCACACGATACTTCCTCGAGAGAAAGGGTCTACACAGTTTCCTTCTAGGGTTTGGAAAACCGTACATAGGCCGTGCGAAGCCTGCTGTCTCCCTTGCACAGTTTCCGGGAGAATCCGTACGGTATCCACTAACTGTGCTCTAACCATGCACCCCTTTAAAAGCTTCCAAACTCATCCAAAACCATTCCAAACTATCCCAACCTATTCCCAAATCATCCCATGAACTTTAAAAACAGAAAAAAGAAAAATCAAAGGCTATATACCTCAAAACAAGGGTACTTCATTCTCCCCACCATTGTACTTTCCATCCTCGGAATGTAGTGAACCCACCCTTTGCGGAAATAGCTCGGGCCACTGCTCGACCATATCTTTCTCCCGCTCCCAAGTCTCCCATTGAATCTGACCATGTTGCCAAAAAACATGAACTAAACTGATGCTTTTACCATGAAAGACTTTCTCTTTCCTATCCACAACCCGCAGTGGCATGTGCATCAACGAAGCATCTGGTTTTTTCTCAACATGATCCCATCGAATCACATGGTCATGATCCAGTTGATACATTTTCAATTGAGACACATGAAACACATTGTTTACTGCACTAAACCGTGGTGGAAAAGACAAACGATAAGCCACCTCACTAACCCGCTCAAGAATATCAAAAGGACTAATATACCTTGGATATAACTTTCCCTGCTTCCCAAACTAACAATGTCCCAACCTAGGAGACATCCTCAAGAACAAATGATCACTCACCTCGAATGATAATGGATGTCGATGGTGATCCGAATATGATTTCTGAAGACTTGGAGTTTTCTCCATTCTCTTCCTGATCAACTTGATCTTCTCTGTAGTCTCCTGGACAAGGCTTGGTTCAACCATCGAGGACTCACCCATTTCCACCCAACATAGTGGAGAACGACATGGCCGCACATAAAATGATTCAAATAGAGCCATTTGTATAGATTCCTGATAACTGTTATTGTACAAGAACTCAACCAACGACATGTTATCCTCCCACAAGCCACCAAAATCCATGACACAATACTGCAACATATTCTCCAGAGTTTGCATCGTCCTCTCAGATTGACCATCCATCTGAGTGTGATATGTCTTACTCATCGTCAACTGTGTCCCAAGGGCTTGTCGCAAGGATTTCTAGAAATGAGATGTAATCCTCAGATTTCTATCTGATACAATAAAAACTAGAACACTATGCCTCTTTACCATGTCCTGGATACAGAATTTGGACAGATATTCAACCGTATGAGATTCCCGAATTTGAATGAAATGGGCCGACTTCGTTAGCCAGTCCACTATCACCAAAATGGCATCATGCTTTATGACCGTTCTTGGGAGACCGGTATCAAAATACATCATTATCTTCTCCCTCTTCCAAATAGGTATTGGTAAAGACTGCAACATTCCTACTGACCTCTGATGCTCTACCTTGACCTGCTGACAAGTCAAGCAGCTCAAAACAAACTCAGCCACACTTCTTTTCATACCATCCCACCATAACTGCGTTTTCAATGCTTTATAAATTTTCTGAATTATAGGATGAACAACCCACCTAGAATGATGATACACCCTGAGAAGTTCCTCTAGAAAAGAAACTAGTACAAACATCTAATTCCGAAAACAAAAAACTAAATCTCCATTCAGTTAACAACCCTCAATGGTCTCCCCACCATTGAGTCTCAACCCCATGGTCACACACTCTGAATCATATAACTGTGCCTCTCTAACCAGGAAAACCAATTCAGGAATCAAAAGAACTGGAAGGAAGACCGCTCTATCGCCCAGGTCCTCACATTCCAACCGCATATCAGCTATAACCGACATCAACTTCCACTGCTCTGATGCCTGTTTTACCACATGAGCATATGATTTTCTACTTAATGCATCCACCACCAAATTTCTCTTACATGGTGTGTAAATAATGTCAAAATCAAAAATATAGAGATATTCCATCCATCTCCTTTTCCTCAAGTTCAAATCCCTTTGTGAGAAAATGTGCTTCAAGCTCTTATAATCTGTATATACTGTGAATTTCTCACCGAAGAGATAATGATGCCACACTTTCAAATCATGGACCACTACTGCCAACTCCAAATCTTGATTTGGGTAGTTCTTCTCAGGCACTCTAAACTATCTTGAGCCATATGCAACCACATGATTCCCTTTCATGAGAACGCACCGCAACCCTGATCCCGATGAATCGCAATACACCACGTACCCTTTTCCTAGTTCTAGAAAAACCAAGATTGGTTCTGATGTGAGGCGACCCTTTAGCTCTTAGAAACACTGATGGCATTGTTCATTCCACTAGAATGGAACATCCTTTTTTTGTCAAAGCTGTCATCGAAAAAGCCAAACATGAAAAATCACTAACAAAATGCTGATAATACCCAGCTAGACCAAGAAAACACTGTATCTCAAACACATTCTTTAGCAGTTTCCATGAGAAAACGGCCTCTATCTTTTCTGGATCCACTAAAAAACCTATTTCAGAAATCACATGGCCAAAAAAATGAACTTCTTGTATCCAAAAGTCACACATTGACAATTTGGCATACAGTGGATGATCCCTCAAGATCCCCAGAACTGTCGCCAAGTGATGATCATGCTCTACCCATTTCTTTGAATACACCAGAATATCATCTACAAACACCAAAATAAATGAATCTAGATATATCTAAAATATCTGATTCATTAATGCCATAAACACCATGGGATCATTCGTTAGACCAAAGGGAATAATGACATATTCACAATGGCATTATCTACTTCTGAATTTTTTTTAGGAATATCCTCCTTCCTCACCTGCAATTGATGATATCCCAACCTCAGGTCGATCTTGGAGAACCACTGGGCTCCCCTCAACTGGTCGAACAAATCATCAATTCATGGAATTGGATATCTATTCATTATTTTTACTTGGTTAAGTCTCTAATAATCAACACATATCCTCAAAGTTCCATCCTCATTTTTCACGAACAACATCGGCACTACCCACGAAGACGTTCTAGGCTGAATAAGCCCTTTGTTTTCTAACTCTTCCAACAAGACATTAAATTCCCGGAATTCAGCTGGTTCCATCCGATAAGATGGAAGTGAGATATGAATGGTCCTCGGAATGAGATAAATCGTAATCTCCACTTCTCTTACGAGAGGTAACCCAAAGATTTTTTCAAGAAAAACATCCATGAACTGATCTACCACTGCCGGAAGAACACTCTGCTCAACACCCTCTACTGATAACAATGACAACACCGCCAACTGATATGATAATGTACCCACTGCTGGTGCCAACAAACCTGTTGCACCCTACCTTTCATGATTCTATCCTCTAAAGAGCTGTCTAATGCCATCGTGTGTTGTAAAAGCCATTGTTCGTGCATCAAAATCGATGTGGGCCTTAAAATCCACCAGCCAATCCATTCCCTGTATTACATCATACACACCCATCTCAAGCATTGATAAATTCCACACTATCTCAACTACGCCGACAACAATACAACATTCTCTACACAAGAAGTCCCGACACTCTCTTTGACCTAGAGGAGTTTGATGTTTTAAAATCGAGGGAATCGCTTCTTCCCTTAAACCTAGAAAATCAACCACACGTGCATCAATAAATGAGTGTGAAGAACCCATATCAAACAACAATTGAATCATGGTAGAATTTAAAGGAATATTACCTCACACTCTGGATGGTCCCGACTGATCTACCACCATAACCTGGTCATCTCTGAACACATGTTTTCTTCCCACACTCTCCTCTTTATTACTCTGCTAAGGCGTCGTGGTATTCTGAGAATCACCATGACCCACTTTACTCTACTAACGAGGGGTATGCTTCTTTCCCCATCCCATCGAAGCATACGACATCTGCGATCCCTGAGGAGTGTCAAACGCACCCTACCTTGGCGCATTCCGATAATAATGTTGCAGATACCCTGTTTGCTTACAGTTATGACATGCTCAAGGTTGTTATGTACAATCCTGATTGATGTGGCTCATAGAACCACACTGAAAACATCCCTCCTTGCTCTGGGGCTTCGAAGGAAGATTTACCAATCCTACCATCGGGTTACATGCCATATTCCCTCCCTAGCAATAAGTGTACCTCCATCGTATGAACCCAGCGTTAGAGTTACCACTATTATCCATGGGTACCACCATGCTTCCCCCAACCAGAGCTCCCAACATATCCTGCTCAGCCACCGAGGCTCTATTCACCATCTCATTGTAATCATGTATACACAGCACCACTATATTTGAACGGATTTCTTGCCTTAACCCCATTTCAAAGATCTTTTCCTTCAACGATGTGCTACCCTCCACCTCGGGTGAAAACCGCACTAAGTTCCTATACTTAGTTGCATACTCCATCACTAACATAAGCTCTTACTTCAAACTGAAGAAATTAGTCGTACTATGAATTCTGAACGAATGTGGGTAGAATTGTTTATTAAACAGTTCATCAAAGCATTCCCACATTATACCCTGGTCAGTCCCAGCTTGGACTACCAACTCCCACCACTGAAGGGAAATATCTTCCAACATATATGTGGCCAACTTCACTTTCAACTCTAAAGGTGTTCCCATGAACTCGAAGATCTTGTTCATTCTCTCTAATCATGCTTCTGCCCTCTCTGGCTCTGAATCACCGCTGATGATGGGTGAATTCTACTTCTGAAACTGAACTGCATGATCCTCATGCCTTGGTTCATCCATTTTATTTCCACTTTCCACAGCTTGGAAAACATGCACAATGCTTTGCACTAATAATTGGTTCACCTGAGGTTCAGGTGCTACCACATTCTCAGCATCCTCCTCTAGTTGATCTCTACAACGCCTACCCAATGCCATTTCTATAAATAGAAAACAAACAATTATGAGTCTCACTTTCATAGACATTACGAAATCCCATTTCAAATCACATTATACAACACTTTCACAACAAGGCATTCCAGAAGTTCACATTTCCCATGTTTCACCATTTGAAAGTCAAACCATTCTCAAAATATCAAATTTATTCACATTACAGTTTCACACAAAAACCATTTATCAATTAATCTCATAGATCATTATACCCCAATGAAATATGAATCGTATTAGGAAGTCATTTATAACATGAATACCATGCTCATATCATTGGCTACACCCACGGCAATGAGATATCCAATGCCTATAAGTGTCTCCAAAACACTTATGGACCCAACATCCTGGTAACATGAATTTTAGCATAAGAGGGATAGCTACATCCTTTTATGATATACATTCCAAGTTCCAACATTCCTATGCCATGCTACCATCCCGACTCAAGGAATGTAACACAATGAATGTCAACACCAAATCTGAGCATCAACTCCAAAGGACCGAACAAACTGATACCACTTGTAACACCCTGCCCATACCTCATTGTCTTGAAGAGGTGGTGAGGGTTACTGGGCCTTAAGTGACATTCCCAAGGCGCCAAAGGCTGGAAATAAATGTCGAGGGATTCATGGAATAGTGGGAAATGATTTTCCCTTATGAAAAAACCATATAATCCATAAACTACAGATGCATGCACTTTAAACCCAAACATTTATTCCCAAAAGACAACCAAGTTGTTCCACAATACAACCCCAAACCAAACCAACCATCCATATCAGAGTACAAGAGGAAACTAAACAACAACACTACGATCCATGACGCCACCACAACTCCACACCAAGCTCTAAGATCTAATATCCACTAAGGGATCACAATGCTCCACTAAAAGAGGGTGATGCCTTACCTTTTCCCACATCACGGTACACAACATCTGCAAAGACACCAACGAGCCAAAGTAGGGGGTGAGTACTAAAACTCAGCAGGTTTTCCCCAAACGACTTCCCTACACACGCCCTAGGATAAAACCATTAGAACATTTATATAAAACATTTTATATTAAATAAATAAAAAGTGAAACCATTTCCATAAGTCAAACATTACCTTACCAAGCCATCAAACCCAAACCCAGAAACCAAGGGAAAGCCAACAAAAAATTCCACAAGACATCTCATCATTTAAACGTTAGTACAACAACTGTAACACCCCGAGCTTCCTTGATACGCTTCCCTTTCAATAATGTAATAGCTTGCACTGTACGCAAGTTCGAGTTCTAAAACACACCACAACTAATCAAAGTAGTAATTATGAATAGTAATACCCACTTTTTAAAATTATAGAAATTTTATATTTCAAAACGGACTTCATTTTTGTATTTGTAATATCGAAATTATCCAAAGTTGAATTTTTTGTAATTTTTTATGAATAATGAAAAATACTTAAAAATAACATTTTTAATCAAAGTATTTTATAGTGATAAATTATACTATTGAGTGGTTTTAAAGTATAATTATAATATATTTTTACTATTTTTTCCAATGGTGGTCATTAGAATTAATTTCACTTTGAAATTGGACATAAACAATTGTCTATGTTTTGATATATATTGTTTCTTAAAAACACGCTATTTGTTGTGACAGTGGGAATTAAATATAAAATTAATTAATGCAACTTATATGTTTGGAATATTGTAAAATATACATCTTTTTTGGATTCAGAATATCAATTATATCTTAGGGTGAAATTTTGGCATTGTTCTGAAAAACTTCAATTTTTTGATGAATAGTGAAACCACTAAGTGGTAGTTAAATAACTGATTTTTTATTTAAATTAAATATTAACACTTATGTGATTTGATTTTCAAAAATACAATATACCTGGTTGTCATTAGGTAGGAAAATTTTGTTCAATGGGATTAAAATAAATTTTTTGGTGAATAGTAACTTTTAAGTTTAATTAATCGCGATTAAAGATAATTAGTGAAATTTAAGGTGAATATAATGTTATAATAATAGGAAATGACTTTGACACCTGTCCTACCCCTATTTTATGAGTCATGGCCGACCATGAAAACCAATGGGTCAACTTGGGGACCCCATGGAGCCACTTTGGTAGGAAAATGACATTAAAAACTTTTTATTTAGTGTTAAAATAAAAATGTCACAAACAAGAGTTGTTTTACTAAAACAATTTTTAAATGGGGTTATACAAGTAATATTTTTGAATATAAATATTAATTAGAAATATAAAAATATTTCCTACATAATGATATTTTTTTATAATTTTTAGACATCAAATAAATTAAATTATTTATGACACCATGATGATGCAGCGATTACCTCATTAATTAATGATTTTAATAAAATGGGAGGATAATGTAAAATATAAGCATTAAACTTTTCCAAAGCCTATTGGATGAGAATATTTAGAACCCTTATCAACTTATCCTCTAATTATATAACTGTGGTACCTTTAGAATCCGAAAATCATTTATAATAAAGTAACATTTCAATCTTTCCAAGAGTGCTCCTTCTCTCCTCTTATAAAAGGCCCCCACCACTACCACCTTATTCACACTTTCAAGCCATTTGGCTCGGCCAAAATCTGACCATATACTCTCCCAACATCCCTCCCTTACTCCTAGAATCCTCACTTTGGGTAGAATTCTTCCCGAGGATGCCTTTTGCTCAAATCCAAAAGAGTTACCTGATTTTAAGGTAATGTCTTTTCTAATGTTGTTTTGTTTTATTTTGCTTCTCCAACCCATTAAACTCTTTTTATTAATTTCTTTTGTAACAAAACCAGTATCCTAAATATACTAGGATGTTTTCATAAGAAGTATTTGAGCCACACTTACACACACCTACATATAATGGTTAAAGAACATACTGTTTCTGTGGATGGAGAATTTCTGCCTCACGAAATGTTGATTGTTCAATATTCTTTTAACACCTCTAACGGTGAAAATTATGATGAAACTATTTTTTATATATTATATATATTATGTTTTTGGTTTACTTATGATTCTTTATTTTTCATTTATGGCATACCTTTATGATTTCCATTATGGGTAAACGCGATAATTTCATTTTAGGAAGTGCGGACTACCACCCCCTCAAAGTGATTTGAATCATTAATACCATATGTGGGATGTATAAAGGATGGAGTAAATGATATTATATATGATATTATACTGTAATTATAATATACCTTTATATCATTATGATTTCATTCCATTAAATATGAAATAGAAATGAAAGTAGCGTTCAAGCGTACGTACGGCTTACCGTCTCCATGAACGGTGCATTAAATTTATTACCTCTAAATGTTACGTAATATTATAAATGCATGTATATACTGGATATATATGATATATATGATATCTACATCATGAATATAATTCTGGATATAATAGATATTTCACCACACGAAACAACTTGTAATTATAAGAAGTTTATTTTCGACTCAAGTACCAAAGATCGACAAAACAACCGTTATTAACTTAGATGACTACATAACTTTTGTAACATTGTAATAAGTGATATAAAAGGGATAATTAACTTGAAAAGGGTTCTTAAGAAATTATAAATTAACTCTAGTTTATTTTTCAGGAGATTAAAGAATGATCGAGTCAAGTCGGGCACGAGGTAAGGGAACTTCGTAACCCAATTTCCATTCTTTGGGTTAATCTCCTACTTTCAAATTATGTCATGATATTATTATGTCCTATCTTGTATTTGTACTTTATTTATGTGTACTTATAGTGAATACACATAATAGATCTATTTTATTTAAAAAAATGATCTTTGTGAGGGTCTTCGTCTCAATCCCCTTTCATTGAGGCATATTTGGTTTATACACAACCTTCTTTTATATGGTGTATAAACCCCTTTGACTTTTACATTTATTCAAAAGGAATCTTTTTATATGAAGTGTTTACTGAATGACAAAAGGGAATGTTTTTGTCGTACGTATGCGGCGACAACGACTTCTCCGCCGCCATGACAATTATTTGAGTTTCAGCTTCCTCTACAAGCCATACCTTTTTTAAAAAGAAAAATAAATACCATGTTTTACGTTTCTTTTATTTTGGTATTGAAAATGGTTTTTAAAGACTTTGTATTATATCAATGTGTTGTATTTATATCTTGTGATTGAAATGTGGAAATGTTATGTTTCCTTTATGCATATTTTATGTGATATGATTATGTTATGGTTTATGATATGTTCAAACCTATTCATATGAGGAATGCATTGGACTTAATAAGTGACGGGTGGAGCCCTCTATAGCTCCTCGAAGCATCGGTAGGTCTCATGAGACAAACTAGTGTCTTGGCACGAGGCCTTGGCTACGTGGTTATGATAGTCTGGCATTATGAATTCCATCATTATGAAAGTGGTTATTGATATTGCATGTGATTATTCGACCAGTAGAATATTAATGTGAATAAGTAAATGGAATTATTTCATTTTACTATTTCCATATTATGTTGAAGTTCATGTTTAAAAGGAATTTTTTTAGTTATACATTGCCTTAAATGTTTATGTTTATTTATGAAAACTTCCTCTATATTGTTATCCTTACTGAGCATCTGAGCTCACCCCTTTCAATGTTTTAATATTTTCTAGGATGTGAAGAAGTATTTTATGAATGACCTACAGGGATAGTCAGAAGATGATATGAGTGTGGGCTATGGAAACTTTGTTATTGTAGTTTTTTACTTTATGATGTATTGTAACACTTATGAATGTATCTAGTGCTTCCAACGCTACTAAACTAAACGGTCTTTCGAGACTTGATATTTTAAGATCATGCCAAGGTTACGAAGTAATGGACCGACTCCGGGTAACTGGGGTCGGGGCATTACAGTTGGTATCAGAGGCAGTTTAGTACTAACCTTGGAAGCTAGATTTAGATAAACTCTGATTAGAGCACATAGCCCAAAGATCGACTTTAAGGATTAGTATAGAAGAACTTCCTAGAATTTTGGTATTATAGAGATTTTGTGACTTTTACAAGCAATAAATCCCTGTTTGGATACGAGCAGGTAGAGGCGGATCTAGCATAGATGTACCTAGGGGTAAAACCCAAAAACACTGCTTTGAGCTAGACTTGAACGGGAACTGGTGCACGACAACGGGCCTTGCTGCACTCTTGGTTACGACACTCTCAGGGGATATGTTTAGGATAATTCTCATTTTCATTACAAACCACTATGAAGGGTTATGTGTATATACTTATTCAAAGATTTTTTTATGATTATGGATTATATCCATAAATAGTTCAATTAGTGTTAAGTGTTTTACATTTATGGAATTATGTATTTTTATTCATAAACTAATCTACTTTATGCCATTGTTTAGAAATGGCACCTAATGGAAGGAATGAAAACCGTATCAATGCGTGCACTCCGTGTAGGGATTTCCCTCCTGCTCAAGATAATTATTGTGGATCTGGAGATACAACTGGTGATGATCAACTTATTACCATACCGGGACAACTCACTCGGGTTATGAATAATAACCTTACTCGTATGGAGCACCTTGATCCGCAACATGGAGGATTAATGTTAGACTGCTTCATGAGGAAACAAATTCCAACATTTAATGGGGGTACGAATCCATTAGTAGCTGAGAAATGGATAAACTCCTTAGAGAAAATATTACACGCCTTAGGGAGTAGCGAAAGGGAGAAGGTTATCGTGACAGTTTACCGTCTCACTGGAGATGCCGATCAATGGTGGTCATTGATTCAAAATAAAAAGGAAGATGAAGAAGTATCAAGTATGGAATGGGGAGAGTTCAAAGATCTTTTCTTAGAAAAATACTTTCCACATGACCATCGAGCAAATATGGAAAGACAATTTTTGAGTCTGAGACAAAAGGAGGATGAGAATGACGCAATGTATGAGGCCAACTTTACAAGGTTAGCGAGGCATGCAGCAGATTATATACATAACCCAAGAAGTAAGATTGATCGTTTCGTTGATGGGTTAAAACCATTTCTCCGTCTAGCATTAGTCTCATAAACCTTCTCGTCATATGATGATATTGTCTCATGTGCTATGAAGACAGAAAAGGAATTCCTTATGTCTTTTGATGACAAAGCAAAGTAAGAGAAGAAGAGAACGGTGGAACAAGAGACGGATAAAGGGAAAAATGGAAAGAAGGATTTTCCATTATGTGATAACTATGGGAAGAATCACCCTGATGCTTGCCTAAACGGGATGGGAGTTTGTTATAAATGTGGAGAAAAAGGTCACTAGACACGTGATTGCAAGGGAAAGAAAGAGGCTATCAATGTTGAATGCTACAATTGTAGAGAAATGGGTCATAATGCAAATGAATGTCCTAAGCGTCAGGGAAACATACCTCAGAAAAGGCCAAGGGATCAAGTCCAACCTTATGTTGTGACTACAGATAAAGAGGAATAATTAATGTATTGGTGTTTTGGACTCATGGATTATATTCTTATTATTAGAATAATGTGATATATATAAGGATTGTACATCAGTACATGTTTATTTCATTAAGGTTTTAATATAATGAAGGTAATCATATTTTTGTATTTGACAATAAGATAAACTTTACCTTGTTTGAGGAATCTGATGATACAATTGATTTTGGAATTTAGAGACCTTTTAGAGAAAGTCTGGATAGAGTTATTTTGGATAACTATAAAGGTGGGAATGAACTAAGTTGAACCTTGGATAGTATTGTTTAAGGTTAAAATATTTATGAAGATTATTTTTGGAATATTATAATACTATTGTTTTTGGAAAAGGACAACCTTCAGGGTGGGGCATAACCCATCGCATCGGACAAAGCTGCAGGAATCGAACCCACAACCATAGTGCGACAGGCCTTTATTACCTACCACTAGCCTACAGGAAGCTCCTGGTTATTAAAAAAGATTTTTTTTCCTAATCTAAATGGTAGGTGGTAATATTTAGAACATTATACAATTAGTATAAATAGAATATTTTTGAGTTCTATTACCTTTTAGTGTGAAAGATGAGTTTGTGGTAAAAATTTATTAAAGAATGAAAGTCTACATGACAAGTATGTATATTCCCTTACGTACTTAGTAAATCTCCTAAATAAATTTCTAAACTTTATAAAAGGTAACTTAAAACAAAAATGTTCCGGTTAAATTTTCCAACTGGGGATTCAATGACCGTTTAACCAATCACAAGTTTGTGATTTTCTTATGGTTAACTTTCTCCTAATCTAGTTTTCTACCACTCTCCATCAGACCTTGATGGTTTGTTTTTCTTCCATATCCATATTTTCATGTAATCCTAGTATGGTCTATCTCGGGTGACCTTTGTACATCTATTTAATTCTTTTAATGTTATATTTTTATTAACCTTATTTCTGATGTGCGTTTTCCACAAAGGTATTTTCCATTTTCAACCTTTTATTTTCAAAGAAAAATTTCAAATTGCGAGGACACAATTTATTGAAGTAGGAGAGAATGTAACACCCCAAGCTTCCACGATATGTTTCTCTTTCAATAATTAAATAGCTTGCATTGTACGCAAGTTCGAGTTCTATCACACACCACAACTAATCAAAGTAGTCTTTATGAATAGTAATACCAACTTTTTAAAATTATAGAAATTTTATATTTCAAAATGGACTTCATTTTTGTATTCGTAATATCAAAATTATCCAAAGTTGAATTTTTTGTAATTTTTTATGAATAGTGAAAAATACTTAAAAAAAACTTTTTTAATAAAAGTATTATATAGTGATAAATTATACTATTTAGTGGTTTGAAAGTATAATTAGAATATATTTTTACTATTTTATCCAATGGTGGTCATTAGAATTTATTTCACTTTGAAATTGGACATAAACAATTGTCAATCTTTTGATATATATTGTTTCTTAAAAACACGCTATTTGTTGTGACAATGGGAATTAATTATAAAATTAATTAAAGAAACATATATGTTTGGATTTTTTTTAAATAGAAATCAATTTTGGATTTGTAATATCAATTATAGCTTAGGGTGAGATTTTGGCATTGTTCTGAAAAACATCAATTTTTTGATGAATAGTGAAACCACTAAGTGGTAGTTAAATAACTTATTTTTCATTTAAATGAAATATTACCACTTATGTGATTTTATTTTCAAAAATCTGACATACATGGTTGTCATTAGGAAGTAAAATGTGGTTCAATGGGATTAAAATAATTTTTTTGGTGAATAGTAACTTTTAAGTTTAATTAATCGCGATTAAAGGTAATTAGTGAAATTTAAGGTAAATATAATGTGATAATAATAGGAAATGCCCTTGAAACTTTTCCTACCCCTATTGTATGATTCATGTCCGACCAATACAACCAATGGGTCAACTTGGGGACCCCATGGAGGCACTTCGGTAGGAAAATGACATTAAAAACTTTTTATTTAATGTTAAAATAAAAATGTCACAAACAAGAGTTGTTTTACTAAAACAATTTTTAAATGGGGTTATACAAGTAATATTTTTGACTATAAATATTCATTAGAAATCTAAAAGGATTTCCTACATAATGATATTTTTTTTATAATTTTTAGACATTAAATAAATTAAATTATTTATGACACCATGATGATGCAGCGATTACCTCATTAATTAAAGATTTTAATAATATGGAAGGATAATGTAAAATATAAGCATTACACTTGTACAAAGCCTATTGTATGAAAATATTTAGAACCCTTATCACCTTATCCTCTAATTATATAAGTGTGGGACCTTTAGAATCCTAAAAGCATTGTATAATAAAGTAACATTTCAATATTTCCAAGAGTGCCCCTTCTCTCCTTTTATAAAAGGCCACCACCACTACCACATTATTCACACTTTCAAGCCATTTGGCTCGGCCAAACTCTACCAAAATAATCTCCCAACTTCACTCCCTTACTTCTAGAAGCCTTACTTTGGGCAGAATTCTTCCCAAGGAAGGCTTTGGCTCAAATCAAAACGAGTTAAGTGATTTTAAGGTAATGTCTTCTCTAATGTTGTTTTGTTTTATTTTGCATCTACAACCCGTTAAACTCTTTTTATTAATTTATTTTGTAACAATAACAGTATCCAAAATATACTAGGATGTTTTTATATGAATTATTCGAGCCACACTTACACACACCTACATATAATGGTTAAAGAATATACTGTTTCTATGGATGGAGAATTTCTGCCTCACGAAACGATGATTGTTCAATATTTTTTCAACACCTCTAATGGTGGCCATTATGATGAAACTATTTTTATATATGAT
Organism: Viscum album; assembly: GCA_963277665.1. NCBI lineage: Eukaryota > Viridiplantae > Streptophyta > Magnoliopsida > Santalales > Viscaceae > Viscum > Viscum album. The sequence continues at coordinate 1,510,641,289 of OY728161.1, forward strand.
ATATATTATTTTTTTGTTTTACTTATGATTCTGTATTTTTCATTTATGGCATACCTTTATGATTTCCATTATGGGTAAATGCGATAATTTCATTTTAGAAAGTGCGGACTACCACCCCCTCAAAGGGATTTGAATCGTTAATACCATATGTGGGATGTATAAAGGATGGAGTAAATGATATTAAATATGATATTATACTGTAATTATAATATACCTTAATATCATTATGATTTCATTCCATTAAATACGAAATAGAAATGAAAGTAGCATTCATGCGTACGTATGACTTACCGTCTCCATGAACGGTGAATTGCATTTCTTACCTCTACATGTTACGTAATATTTTAAATGCATGTATATACTGGATATATATGATATATATGATATCTAAATCATGAATATAATTATGGATATAATAGATATTTCACCACATGAAACAACTTGTAATTATAAGAAGTTTATTTTTGAGTCAAGTACCAAAGATCGACAAAACGACCGTTATTAACTTAGATGACTACATAACTTTTGTAACATAATAATAAGTGATATAAAAGGGATAATTAACTTGAAAAGGGTTCTTAAGAAATTATAAATTAACTCTAGTTTATTAATCATGAGATTAAAGAATGATCGAGTCAAGTCGAACACGAGGTAAGGGAACTTCTTAACCCAATTTCCATTCTTTGGGTTAATATCATACTTTCAAATTATATCATGATATTATTATGTCCTATATTGTATTTATACATTCATTATGTGTACTTATAGTGAATACACATAATAGAAATATTTTATTTAAAAAAATGATCTTTTTGAGGGATTTCGTCTCAATCCCCTTTCATTGAGGCATATCTAGTTTATACACAACCTTCTTTTATATGGTGTATAAACCCCTTTGACTTTTACGTTTATTCAAAAGGAATCTTTTTATATGAAGCGTTTACTAAATGAAAAAGGGAATGTTTTTGTCGTACGTATGCGGCGACAATGACTTCTCCGCTGCCGTGACAATTATTTGAGTTTCGGCTTCCTCTACAAGCCATACCTTTTTTAAAAGAAAAATAAATACCATGTTTTACTTTTCTTTTATTTTGGTATTGAAAATGGGTTTGAATGTATTTTTATTATATCAATGTGTTGTATTTATATCTTGTGATTTAAATGTGGAAATGTTATGTTTCCTTTATGCATATTTTATGTGATATGATTATGTTATGGTTTATGATATGTTTAAACCTATTCATAAGAGGAATGCATTGGACTTAATAAGTGACGGGTGGAGCCCGCTATAGCTCCTCGATGCATCAGTAGGTCTCATTAGACAAACTAGTGTCTTGGCACGAGGCCTTGACAAAATCTTATTTGTAGTCTTGGCACGAGGCCTTGGCTACATGGTTATGATAGTCTGGCATTATGCATTCCATCATTATGAAAGTGGTTATTGATATTGCATGTGATTATTCAACTAGTTGAATATCCATGTGAATTTAGTAAATGGCATTATTTCATTTTACTATTGCCATATTATGTTGAAGTTCATGTTTAAAAGGCTTTTTTAGTTTTAAATTTCCTTAAATGTTTATGTTTATTTATGAAACCTTCCGCTATATTGTTATCTTTACTGAGCATCTGAGCTCACCCCTTTCAATGTTTTAATATTTTCCAGGATGTGAAGAAGTATTTTATGAATGAACTACAGGGATAGTCAGAAGATGATATGAGTGTGAACTATGGAGACTTTGTTATTGTAGTTTTTCACTTTATGATGTAATGTAACACTTATGAATGTATCTAGTGTTTCCAAGGCTACAAAACTAAACCGTCTTTCAAGACTTGATATTTTGTGATCATGCTAATGTTACGAAGTAATGCACTGACTCCGGGTAACTAGGGTTGGGGAGTTACAATAACTTCCATATTTCAATGAATTGCACAACAAACAACCAAAATGGCCAAACAACTAAGCAACCAAATGGTGGAGCTTTCGTCTAACCCATTCACCCATTCACACTTTAGTGGCACTTTCGGTCCACTTACCATTGATGGTGGCTCTTCCATCCACTATCTACATACCTTTTTATAGTGGTACTTCCTGCCACTTCCACACAACATTCCAAACAAGAAAAACCAAGAATATAACCCACCAAGGTCACAACCACATGCAATCAACCAATTCCATTGCATATCAATCCATTTCAATAAATCATCAATTTATTGAAAACCATTTTCCATGACAAACAACATTTCAATAAAACTACCCTTTTTATTGAAAGTAATTTCTATCAATCATTTTCACAAATCAACCATAGCATCCCATTTTTAAATCTCCGATTTAAAATCCACAATAATATCATTTCACCACAAAACCCTCTTTTTCCCAAAAATCCCCAAAACATCACCCAAGGGATTTCTCACCAATTTCTCACATCAAACACAATTAATTAAAAGCACAAAAAATTAATTTTCTCCCAAACCGTTAGCTCTAAAAATGTGGAGTCAAGAGGGAATCCACCTACCTTTAGAGTTCCTGAGAAATCAACCCACAAACAACTACACCTCAAATCCGGTGAATGCACCACTGAAACCTCTCTAGATCCCTTTCCTTAACATCCACAAGCCTTAAAAACATAATCCAAGGAAACAAAAACCCTCGATTTACTCATAAAATGTGTAGATATTGAAAACCAAGAAAGAATGGGATGTAGATCTGGAGGAAAACACAAGGAAACCAAGAGGTGTGACTTACCCGGGAGAAACCACCTTCAAACCGCCTAGAAACCTCTTCAAAACTCTTCCAAACCGAGTGGGAGAGCACCCACAACCCCTGAGAACCTAAAATACCGAGTGAGGCTCGAGTTGGAGGAAGATTAGAGTGAAATAGGTTAAGACTGAGGGAGCCCGAAACTTATAACCCTATTTTTATGTGGTCGAATGGTTAGTCCGCACGGTTTGGGAAACCGTGCACTAACTGTGAGAACACTACTACCTAGAGGAAAAGGTTATGAACAGTTTCCTCCCATAGTTTGGAAAACCTTGTGTATGCCCTGTCAAGCCTAATTTCTCCCTCGCACGATTTCCTGGAGAATCTGCACAGTTTCCACTAACCGTGCTCAAACCGTGCACCCCTTTAAAAGCCTCCAAACTCTCCAAACATCTTCCCAACTCATCCCATGAACTTTAAACACATAAAAAAGAATAAACAATGGCCACATACCTCAAACATGGGGTACTACATATATACTCTAGGATGTGATAACTGACTTGTTATTGATATACGTTGGTATTTAATTATGTTGTTGTGCCTCCCTAATTGTAGACTATTACACAGTGACTGTGATATATATAGATATTTATGCTGATAAAATGATGTATTCTCTATCAATAAAAAACTTTTTCTACATACTCATAATATTTTTTTGGGGCAATTAAATGATTACATGATGAATCATTTCTTTAGATTACAATTGATCTTGATGGAGATGTGAGTATATTCCTCTATGTAATGGATTCAAGAATGTGTTTATGTATAATTCTTGAAAAATTCAATTTTTAGGTGATATCGATATAGAATAAAACATTCTATATATTTATGTGTTCATAAACTTAATACAAAGATGTGATTTCTAGTATAAATGAGTGCAGACTTGGGTAAACATATGGGTTTATATACTCTTCCAAGTGATGATATTCATAATAAAGAAATTATATGCAAAAAAAATTACAAGTTCATGTATGACCCTAATCAATACAATCATATATATGGTGTGGGTCCTCATATGAGATATGGGGAGTGATTCTAGTATTGAGTTTGGAAACATGACTATATGATGAAATTTATTTATAGAGGATGAGTCAAAGAAATTTAGATGGAGCAAGAATAAGTTGTCGATTTGGGGAATATATAATCTCTTAACTATTTTTTGACATATATTACTCCATGGTGGTACTAATCTATAAGTTTGAAACTATTTATTATGATTTCATATATTTTAATTTGTATGGATTTACATGAATGATATTAGAATTTATTAAAACTTGTGATGTCTTTCCATCTTAATGTAATCATATTGAATATGAACTTGTTTATTGGAATAAATGTAGTTTTATAGGTTCTTTATATTTTTTAATATTGTAGAGTGATGTGGAGAAGGTGGTGTTATCGTAAACTAGTAGACTATGTGATGAACATTTGAGGTGTCCACCTAGAGGAAACATATTTATTAGTTGGCAATCTTACTCTGGGAAAATATTTAAGTATTGGTTTATATCTTGTTTGAGGTATTTTATCATATTAAATCCAAGTGTCACTCTATAATTTTTTCACACGACTTGATAACTTGAAAAAGAAATAAAAAAATATCCTTTTAAGGAAGAATTACCTGAATATTTGAACAAATAAAGTAGGAAATAAATTTAGAGTAATGTGTATCAGATTTTCAAAATATATTTCAACAGATGGAAGGAATAAATTATACAAACGTTATAGTAGGAATAAAGTACATTCAATATACAATTGGTATATATTAGTATAATGTGAATGATGGAGAATATCATATATAGGGAGTGAATAAATTTTTGTTTAGTGTTTATTCTTTATATGGTCTGAGACATACCCAGAATCATGTTTTAAATAGAGTAAACTTGATCCGGTGACATGTATATTTATTTTATACCACATAAAATGGGTATTTCATATGACAGATTTAGTATTTTTATATTTAAAATTTTATTTTTAACAAAAATATGAGGTTAAAAATATGCAGCAGCAGCAAATAATTTTTTTCCCATTTTAAAAATCCTGTTTATGGGTATATAGTACCCCAACTTACAAAGACAAACAGAAACAAGGAAACATAAATATCATACTACGCAAACCAACATAACATTACACATCATAATAACCAGACTCATCTCTGCATCCCATGTAGGAGTCATCTTCTCTAGTAGCTGATTCCCAATCTGGATGTATCCAATAGCATCCAATTTGAACCTGACTCCTAAGCTGATCATGAACAGAATGGTCTGGGGATGCCTCCAAGACCACACTTCCTTTATAAAAATCCAACATCACCTCATTATTCTTCTTTGAGGACGATATATTCCACATCGGCTGTGAACGTTATGAGTAATCCTTCCTTGTTATTCTTCTTGGTGTAGCAGATAATGATCCTTTCGCTGTAGTCAACTTCTGATTCCCAATTTGAACCACATCAATGAATTAACGACCAACTGGGCCGCTCACATTTTCTTTCCCTCCCCCATAACTCTCCCTTCTCATTCTAGCTCGCACCCTCAAAATAGAATTTGTACACCCAGAATTGATCCCTGGCCTCTGGACTGGAGTGTTTATCTCCATCAAAGGAGACATCTGTCTTCAGTAGTATCATTTTCCACAAACATAGAATGGGACTTCTTCCACATACCTTCTACCTATATACCCTCCTAGATTTTCTTACCACCAACCATCACTACAACACTATCCTCAATCATCCCAACACTTCCATTACCTTTGTCGTAATCTGATTCATGCACCTACCTTCAGCTTGCTGACCCTCCAAGGTCCCCACACCACCTGAACCTCTTGTAAAGACATCCTCCTCTAGTTCCATGTCCATCATATCCTCAAACAGCCCTTCAAACGAGTTACTCAGTGGTATAAAAGGTTTAGCCGATGGAGGTTAAAAAAATGAATTAATCAAATTGAAGTACATGAACTCATAAACTCACTATCATGGGTTGAAGAATATGAATACCACTTATTTATAAACTAAATCAAAGGTTGTAAAAATAAATTGAACCATGTAAATAAATAATAAATTAGAAAAGTTTACCTTAGTTTTTTTAGTTAGAAATATGTATTTCGTAATGTTCAAATTTAAAAATCAATTAAAAGAATTAAAACCAGAAAAGAAAAGTGATTAAAATTGGAAATGGTTGAGGGATATTCATTTAATAGTTAAAATGTACAATTCTGTAACAAAATTTCACCATCAATTGAACACCTAAATACATCCATCAAGGAATCAAATGTTATTTCCCTCAATCATGATCCTCAGGAATCCTATCTATGGGAAATTGTGGGGGTAAGACTATGGAATTTCCTGTGTGGAAGTGTGAGATCAGATGATGATAAAACATGTCCTAAAAAATATTTGGATTCAACTAGAAATCAGTTTTAATGGGGTAAAAATTTTTTTATAATGACTAATATTATAAATATACATTAAAATTATGTAAAGGCAGAAATATTGAAAAAATTATATCCATTACCTTGCACACAATGATCAGTTATTGACAATTTTTTTCACTTATTTAACAATAAGAGATATCATTTCCACCAATATTCTTTTTGATCTAAAATTTTATAGCCCCTTTTTTCTAATAAAATACAATATAATTGAAATAATATTGAAAAATAAAAATATATTATTCAAAAAAACATATTTGTGAAAATAGGCTTAAAAATTCATAGTTGTAGTAAAATATATTCAATATTTGTATATATTATTATATAAAATTTTTTCAATTGGTATTTTTGTTAAATTTGAAAATAATAAAAAAAAATATATACAATATTACTTCCAAAATATCAAAGAAAACTAATAAAATCTGTAATCATTATTCAAAAATAAAATCACTATGTTCAATTAATATTAAAAATGTTGTGATAAAAAATTTAATTTAAAAAAAAGTATATGGTATAAAATAGAAAAATCAAAAGAAATTTCAAAATAATTATAGATAAATATTGTATTTATCACTGAAATAGAAATTTATTTAAAAACATAACAATTAATTCATAGAGAAATATTATCATTAGAATGTTATCTTTTCAGATGTTATATAAAAATAAAATCTATAAAAAATGGAAATAGAAACAATTATAAACTGTTAATTTTTTATAAAAAAATGTAATGTTTATGAAAATAGTAATTACCTATAACTAAATTATAATCTCATGTCTTGTAATGATATTAGGAAAAATAGTGGGGTCAAATATACAATCACAAGTTATTTAGATTTTGGAAAAATATATTTGTATGGTGACAGTTGTGCTGACATAAAATTTAAGATAATAAATAAAAAATTATATGAAAAATTATTACACATTTTCTAAATGTATGTTGTTTTTAAAATAGAACTGAATCCAAATAATATTAATAATAAAGTACTTGATTATTGGTTATATATAGTGTATACTTGATATTTTTATAAAATAAATCCCATGGATAAAATTATTTTCACAAATGGTATTCAATGATTGAATAATATTTACGTCCCATGTACGAATGTAGTAATAATTATACAATAAATAAGACATAATTTGAAAATTTTATAATTTAATAAATAATAACATCATTGATATTAGTGATAATAAAATGAATGATAATATTTGAAATATATTATTACTAAGAAATTTTTCATGAATTAGTTATATCACAAAACTAGTGTTTTAATGGGAGTTTTCATTCGATATAGAGATAATTTGTTTAATGAAACCATCCTAGAGTACATGGTTTACAGTTATGCCTTATTAAATATCGTCATTGTTTCAACCTTAGTAAAAACAAATAAAAAAATGATAATACAAAAAATTACATAATATTAACAAATAAGATCAGGTTAATACAATAATGAAAACACATGAACATGTAAATAAATTATTGTTAACAGAATAAATATTTTTTTAATAATGAAAAATGAAAAAGCTATATATTTGTGTAAAATCGATTTTTTTTGTTAAAAATAAATTGTTTTGTAAAAAAATATACAATATATTTTCAAAAAAAGTTGAACCTATACGAATGATTGGATAAATGATTAAAAATAATAAAAAATAAGAAAAAGTTATAAAAATTACGAACCTATATAATGGTGTTGAATAAATTGTAAAAAAATATGAACTACTCCATTGAACATAATAAATATATAGATTTAAAAAAACATATACATTTGAATAAAAATAAATATTTTATAATATGAATTAATATTAATAAATTGGATAAAATATGTTTTTTTTAAATATAAACCCAAAAAAAATTCATAACTCACCATTCTGAAAAAAACAAAATAACCTTCATAATGGGATACACTATTGGAATTTTGAAGCCTTCACAGAAAAACATTTATTCTATAATTTATTTACCCTTCAAAACATATGAGAAACCCCTTAAGATCCTCTTAAACCCAATGCAATTTTATTCTAAATAAATAAATACATTAAAATAAAATGAATGAAGTTAATACATTGTATTTTTCCTCCCCAATTACCCATTGATGTTATATTTAATACCATGTCCTTAAACTCAAAATTTAAAAATAATTATGAAATATCTAGTTTGTTAAAACATTATAAGATACATTCAATTTAAATATAATACGAATACATAACATTTAAGAATAACAATCATATCATATATGAATAGAAATTAGTTTAGATATATTTTTTTAAATAATAATCATGAATTATAAAATTTAAATTTTACCTAAAAGTTTTTTTCCAATGTCCAAACTAAAGTCAAATATAACTTTTAAAGTTTATTTTTTCAATTTTTTTTGTTTTTATACATCTCAAAATTAATGAAATATCATGTCTCAAAAAATAAGTTATATATTAACCATTTCAAACAAATATTTATTATAATAAAAATAACCGCATTTCATATTATTTTGTTCAAAAATGAAATTCATGAAAAATAGGAAATATAAATATAATATTTTTTGGTAATTTAGAAAATTAATATTGATTTGTGATAAATAGAATATTTTAATAAAAATATTCAAATATCCTAATGAAATTACTATTTTTCATATATCATTTACTGAAGAAATAATAAAAAGAGTACAATGTAAATAAAACATAAATTAAATAGATATAAAACCCTATAGATTTCAAAACCTTAAAATGATGAATGATTATTTTACTTGAATTCATAAATAGATATTAATATAACTATAGATATTCTAAAAATTATTCTATATATATATTTTAACACAAATGGAGCATTAAATTTAAGAACATTTCATTCATTGTGTTGTGAATACTAATCCTGATGAACACCATAATATATTCTGTAATGATTTGATAAAAGTTTTTAGTAATTGTAGCTATAATTTACTTTCTAAAGAATAAGTTATTTTAACCAATTAAAGATAGAAATCCAGAACATGATCCATCTGTTGAGGGTAAAAAACTAATAAGAATCCATATTTGTATAGAAATATATATCATTTTGACAAACATATTATTTCATATCTATGTTTTATTTTTTTAAATAATCACTCTAAAATTGAAATATTGGGATGATTTGGATGGTAAATTGAGTCCCTACTATAATAACTGTATTTTAAAAATTTTATTCATAATAAATATACAAATATAGTTAAAAAATATTTTCAAAATCATATCAATTTTAATTTATAAAAATCTTTTTTATTTAGATGTTATAAAACAACCAGATGAAAACCAAATTAGAAAACATATCATAAACTGAAAAAATAATATTATAATAGGATTAGAATCATTTTATAGAAAAATATTTCTAAAAAAATAACCATATTAGAACAATGTATGCATACGTAAATAATCTTTATCTTAATGAATACACAACTAATGAAAAAATTATTTTATTATTTTTTAATATTTTAATGGTGATGATAGTGGATTTTGAGTCTTAGTACATACTAATAGCCACTAAATGAGGATGATTGAAACTTAGAGGAAACAATCCATGTATAGGTGAGAAATTACATAATAAAAAAAATAAATGGCATGATGGGATTTGTAGAAATAATATAAATATGGAATAATGATCACTGAGGATTAAAACGATTTATAGGGGATCATGTGAGGTGAGGATCTCTGATCAGGAAGGAAAAATATAGGGGGAATTATGGATAACATATAGAGATATGGATGGGATTGGTGTTGGGTGAGGAGTGGGTGAATTGTAGATTAAGGAAAAAGAATTTGTTGGGGGGGTGATGTGGGTTTAGGTAATCTAATCCTTATTAAAATAGCATTATTTTATTGATTTAATGAATACGGATAAAATTTTGTTTTCATACTCTTCTATGAAAAAATTGAATACATTTCATGAAATATACCATTTTGAAAAATCATAAATGAACCATTCCATATAAATGTCAAGTTTTAATTTATCCTTCATTAAATATTCATTACAAAACTTAGGTAATAATCATATGAAATATTGAATACGTAAAATGAAATATATAGTATTATATATACATTAATAAAATTATAAAAATATATTTATAGAAATCTATATTTAATAATTTTTATATAAGAATTTCCAATATGAGATATTAGATAATGATATAAATCCAAAAATCAATTAATATATTTTAACAAAATTTATAACAAAATTAATATGGAAAGGAAAATATTTGAAAATTATAGAATTATAGAATCTATCATGGTATAAATGGGTAATAATTTAAAAACTAAAAAAATAAGTTAATAGATTAATCATAAATTCATGTAATATTTTCATTGGTTCTTGATTATATAGTCATATAGAAGGATTAGGTATTAAAATAATATTAGTACAAAATGTCTGAAATTGTGTGCCAAACCACTAAAATTGAAAGGAATTCTCAAGAACATTAAACTTCGAAACTATTAACTAAGTGAAAACTATTAACTATCTAATTACCAATTTTCAATTTGAATTATATTAATCTAGTTTAAAGAATAAACAAATTGTATCAGGTATTTATTTTCAAGAAAACTTCTCCTTGTAAAATGGGTTAAAGAATATCACTATTACATAGAATAACATTTAAATTTATAAATTTTAAAGCTACTAAAATGATTAATTTCATTAAAAAAGTTGTTTTTCTTTATATTTTCCATAATTTCCATTAAAATTTTTTTATATATGAGTAAAAAATAATTTTTCATCTCAATTTTTATTCCAATATTCATCTCTTTGGAGAAAATTAGACATTAATACTTTCAATTTGTTCTAATGTAAAAATTAGGAGAAGATTATTTTTCTAATATGTAATATCATTTAAAGGATGTTAAAATTTTAATGGTTTAATAATATCCATTTGGAAAATAATAAAACAATTATTTCATCACCTACATAAAAAAGATTCAGAATTAGTTTAATTTCATTGAGTAACACTACATTGATTATACACCATAATATTATATAAGATATTAATATAAAAATTATGATTCTTTCATTAGTCTAATACAATGTTATTTATATATATATATATTGGAAAGTAACATATTATAAACAGTATAAAAATACACTGGTAATAAGTATCATTATATAAAAAAATATCTTTATTGGAAATTATTTTTAACTAGGTACATATAGAAAATAAAATACAAGACATTGAGTTGATGTCAAGATGGATAGTTTTCTAATCAATTTGAATTATTCCAAAATAATAATAATAATAATATTTAGAGATTTTTTTATATTCCTAAATTTTAAAATTTTAGTATGATATAAAAAAAGTTACAATTTATATAAATACTTTATCCAGATAAATGAATAAAAAAATCATAATTCCTAAATATTAATTCTCATGTAAATATTACAAAATATTATTATTGTGTTTTAAACACCCTACTAAAATTAATTTCAAGTAAATAATAATTAAATATTTTAAAAATTATTCATACTCATTTATAATATTAGAAATCAATAATCTATATTAATAATATAATTAAATCTAAATTAGAAATTCAAATAAAAACTAAATATAAAAAATTCAGAAAAATGTGACATAACTAAAAATAAAATTATATTTAAAATATAACAAAATATATACTTGAATTTCCAATTATGAAAACTAAAATTATCCTAAAAAAAAAATTACAGGTTTGAAATTTCATTTTAGTGTGTAAAATTTTGTATATTTTGCATTGAAAATAAATTGAAAATATAAATAAAAAATTCTTCATTAAAATATTAGATATTGAAACAACCATAGGTTTTTAAAAAATGGAAATCATAATTAATTTAAAGTAAAATATTCATATACTATTTCTAAATAACTACTTCAAATAAAATAAAATTGTTTCTTCTTTTAAAATTCTTAAACAGATCATATATGAAAGTTTAGAGAAATGTACATAGGACCTAGGGCCATGAGGATTAAGGATATCAAACATGGAGAGTGAAATGGAAAATTGGGAAGTAATAAATTAAACCTATAATAATGATGAAAATGAGAATCAATCAAATGAAAAAAAGATAAATTTGGAAATTAGACTAAAATAATCATAACATAAATTAGTACAAATAATAATTTAAGATTATAATGTAGAATCATAATAGAATTTTAGTAATATTTGTTAAATGAAGTGAATTTTTTTATATAAAACACATTTAGTAGATAAATAAAATATTAATTTTCAAATATATTATTATTAAATAATTATCCATGGTTTTAAATTATCAAAAAATATAATAATTTTTTTATAACATTCCTTTACCATTGATGGCTCGCTATAAGATATTTCTATTTTTTTATGATGATAAAATTAATCCATTACATAACCAAAAAATTAGAAGTGTAATTAATTGAATATAAATGTTCATGTAATATAATGTAATTAAAAATTAATGTATCATGGTAACATGATCATTCTTGTAAATGTGTTTGATTTTCATTACATGAATAATCATGGTTTTCTATATATATATTCTTTGTATTTTAAAGAACAATGTGGCATCTTTGGGAAGATGTAATATCCCAATGTTCGATAGAATTATATTCATAAGTATAAAAATGATATAAATATGAATAATATATTCAATAAAATAATGATAATTTTACACAAATTTTTAGGTAATTGTATTACATACAGATATAGTTAATGCATTTGGTAATAAAAGTGTGTTTGAAAAAATATGTTATTAGAAATGTTTTTTGGAAGTGAAAATTAATCAATTGCATGAATGTTTCTTGTAACACCCCAAAATTATATATTAATACAATTTTACTCAATATAATTTGGGATGCGCAAAACCAATCATAAACAACCCAAAAATAAATTTCTTTAAATTTAATCTCTTTGATAGTTTTCATAACACGCAACCCCGAGTCTAAATAAACTATAATATAGTAAAGTTATAAAAACTAGAAATTAAAATTGAGGTTATAAATATTATTAACGAAAAATACGAATATTATGGTTATATATTTATTAGAATTTAAAATATAATAATTTAATATAAAAAAATGTTTTTTGATAAACTGTATTATTCAATATTACGGTTTAATATCGCTCTGCGCACATAACCTAAAATTAAATCATAATTTTTTTGAATCTTTCATTGATATAATTAGGTTAATTTTTTAAATAACAATATTTAAATTACATTAGGGTTATTTTTGGTATTTTTTTGAAATGTTTCTTTTATTATGAATAGAATGAAATTCTGAATTTTTATTAAAAACCTACTTTTTATTTAAATATGTTATAATATTAAATTATATTTTTGAAATTGATTTTAAAGTAATATTTTTTCAATTTTCTGTCAATAAATTGAATTTAGATCATTGGAATAATTGTCATATTGAATTTATATATAAAAATAATGTGATCTTTTAAAATGTTTCTCTTTAAAACTTTTTATCACGTTTATGGGAATGATTTTAAATTAAAATTTTATATTTTAATTAATTGAATATGGGAAAATGGATTCCATATTTTGAATTATAATAATTTATAATTTATAATAATGTCAAATTAACTTTTTACCAAAACAAATAGTCAAAACAGAAAAAATTAATTATCATGGTTAAGGTAAATAATGATTTATTGGGTGTTTAACTATGAAAATAAGGGTAAAAGGATATATATATATATAGTTTTAAAACACCAATTAGATGGCCATATTTTGAACTTATACCTTTAAGGTTCTATAATTTCTTAATTTAGTGTATTATTTCCTAATAAATATGTGGGTATGATTAATTATTTTCAAAACATTAATATTATATCACTCACCTCTCTTTTAAAATGACACCCACTCTCCCATCTTCATTGCATTATTGGATAGTTTTGGTTCAACCGATAACTTCCGAAAAAACATCCCAAATTCCCTCTGATCATCCTAAAATTCAATGTTTTTGTATAAAAGAAACCATGGTTGGCTTTTAGTAGAAACCTGAGGAGTATACTTGAATAAGAGGTAAATTACTTCAACCAACATTTTTAATTAATGTATTCCTCCACATCATTCAATTATAAATAAATTTGATAATATAATAAATATTTTGTATTCTATATACTAATATGTGGTTATGTTATGGTAATTACCTAAAACCATCACCACTTTAATCAAATGGGCCAATAAATTATCATTCGCATGTATGGTGGACCACCACCACTTAAACCAACACTATTTTTTTTCATTACATCATCTCATGGGTTTTTATGATGATGGTTATAAATTATATAAATTAAATTTATAAAATAATTATACCTATATATTCATTTTATCATATATATATATACATTTTCTACTTATTATTATATAGGGGATATGATAACGTCGCTCATGTGTACGACGAACTACCACCGCGTGAGGTGATTTGATTTGTCTTTCACTATAACATTATATAGAATATGATAAGGATAAAGTTAATGGTATTATGTGATATAAAAGAAATAATTATGCAATTAATGAAATATTTATCATTATGGATTTTTAATATATATCATTTTATTTCATATCATTTCACTCAATGAAGTATGATAAGGTCAGTTGTGTACGTGTGGACTACCTCCTTTACAAAACTATGTGAATCTATATTCATCACCACACCACACAAATGATATATAGAAGTATATTTAATGAAATAATGTGGTATATATTATGTTATTAACATTATTGAAATATAATATATTTATTATATTATTTTTATAATGATCGTTTTAAAACTAATACATTACTCATTCATTTGTACAACCTATCAAAAAAATATCAAAAAATAAAAACGTTACTCAAGCATTAATTTAATAATAAGGGTTCCCCCTCATCTATATAAAGGGGGTTAAAAAATCAGAAAAAAAAGAAGGCCTTCAGACCATTCAGGTAGGCCTATCAGCTCCATGACGTAACACCATTCATTTATCCAAAACAACATTCATGACTATTATTAATTGTATAATTAACTTATAAATATGAAAATTATGTCATTAATATCATTATTTAGGTTATGTAACTATATAATAATCCAAAGAACCGTACTTCAAGGAAAATTAACGATTTAAAAAAATTGGAAATTAACATAAAAAAAATAAAGAATGATTATTCACAAAATGGTTAAAATATGTTATAAATGTATAATATATTATATCATAAAAACGAATATTTATCTTTTATTAATTAATTACATGATTATAACCATTATAAATGAGTTCAAATAACATTCAACGGAAGAAAATATTGAGGTAAGAGACTTTTTCTCAATTTCCCTTAATGGAGGCATATTGTAATGTTATAAACCCAATTTCTCTTATATGGTGTAAATAATTCAATTTGGTAAGAAATTTCATAATTAATTAATGAATAATTGAATTAAAATTTCCTTTTAAATTATATAATCTTTTTGGTTTTTCCTTGAAAATTTTTAAGTTGTAAAATTTTCTTTAAGATCTCACTTTCCTTTATGATTGTTAATTTTATCTCGAAAAAATCACTTTATTGCAATCATTTCTTACTGGAACATAAATTTATCTTAAATATACATATTATGATATGATATATATGATTTTTCCCTATACCTTAAACCATTTTTCCATATAGTATCCAATTTTTAATTTGTTTTATTAATTGGGTTATTATTGATAAATATATATCCATTACTTAATAAATATACAAGATGATAGGGAGCATTGTTCAATAAGTAAATTGATTATTCAATATATGAGGAATTATTTGGAACTATACTGATGGGTTGGTCTTATTATAATATAACACCATGATTAATCGTTAGGACTCATGAGAAAAATAAGTTGGCCAAATTAAATGGGCATTATCTGTAGTTTTAAAATGTCATGTAAACGATCCTAACCATAGAGGTATCATGATTCTTGAGATCATAGAATAAAATAATTAAGTATTTACAAAATTTATAATTCTATTATCATTATCCATGATATTTTCAAAATGATATTATCTCTAAAAAAATTCATTCAAAGTTTATTGAATAAATGAAATGAGTTTTTAGGTATTTACCTTCTCATACTGATTATACCTTATCTATTAATATAGTAAAATTATTTTAATGGAATGTGATTTAAATTATATTCCTTTCAATATTTATTATTCTTTATTGATCCATGATAGCATCTATATTTCATAACCCTTACTTAGAATTTGATCTCAACCTTATATTGTTTTATCCCTTGATATAGAGAATAAATCTTTGAATGAGTTTTCGAGAATATATTTCATCTTCTTTGTTTATGTATTATGTATTATAATATTTTACCAATGTAAAATGAGTATCATATATGTATATGGTTCCCCCAAATTCCTAAATTGATCTATCCTTTAGTAAATTATACCGTATAACTATGCCAATATAAAAATATAAATATCATTCTACGGGTTTTAAGGGTTAAAGACGTTATAGTTTGTATCAACATAAGTTTAGTAGAAGCTTTAAAAAATAGAATAATAAAAACATATATTCAGGAACATAACTATATTATAGATTTTGAGGATATGTATTGTGCAACATTCTGATGTTTTTTATGGAAGATATTGTTAGCCTATTCTAGGAAATACATGAATTTATGGACACCACAAGTGGATGTGGTTGTATAACCAAGGTAACATGGGGTTATAACATTTAAAAGGGAGCATTGGGCTTGACTCGGTCATCACCAAGTTCCAAAAATGAGTCATTAATGCTCACTTGGTGTTACAATATCGGTGGATATACTTAAAGTAATTAACATTTTGTTTACAAACCATAACAAAGGATTTGAAAATAAATATATTCCCAAATAAACAATGTTTATAATTCTGTGATTAAAAATAACGAAATTTAAATTTATGTTAGCTGTTTTGTCATATTTTGAAATACTCTTTATGATTTAAATTTTAGTATTTTAGTCTCTTATGCAATATATTCTATTGTTTTGAAATTTCACCTAGAAGGAAGAAGGGTATCAATAATCATGGACAATATAGTGATTTTTATTAAGAGTAAGCAAATAAAAATTGTATAGGATGTGATAAAATTATATATATATTAGTATATCTTAACGAAGTAATGAAAAAAACATTCCTAGATAGAGAAACATGGTCTGTTGTAAGATTCTCCTATGTTGGATTACTTTATGCGATAGAATCCCCAATTATTTTAGGGACTACTAATCCACTAGCATCTAAGAAGTGCATTACATCTCTAAAAAAGATATTTATTGAATTTGGATGTTTTGAAAAGGAACTGGATACATTGGAATTGCACTATCTCAGAGGTGATTATAATAATTTATGGTCACAAATCATGAATACTAAGTAGGATGAGGAAATAGAACTCATGGAACAAAATTATTTTAAGGATAAATTTTTAAAAAAATATTCCCCTCATGGGAAACAAACTAAGATGAATAGAAAGTTTCTCATCTTTATAAAAAATGGAGAAGAACATTTTTTTCGAGTATGAAGCTACCATAATAAGTTTAGTTAGATATTTTTGAATTATATAGGGAAAATGGATTGGAAAATTAAAAAGTTTATTGAATTTATTAAGATATGTATCTAAAGCATGATGGTCTCTCAAAATTTGTCCTTTTATGATGAGATAGTTTTATGGGCAATCAAGATGGGGAAATAAATTTCTATGTATTATGGCTTCAACGGGAAGAAAGATAATAAGAGGATGGTAGAACAGAAAATGGATCAGGAGAATAAGGTAAAGAATGATATTATTTCATGTGATAATTTTGAAAAGAAGCACCCTAGTACTTTTTTCAATAGAATCATTGTTTTATAAATGTGTGTAGAAAATATAAACCAATATTTTTATTGAAAGGGAATTAAAGAAACAACTAAAGTGGAATTATTCTATTAAAATATGTGGGACAATAAAAAAATGAATGCCCTAAGTAGAATGATAATATATCTCTAAAGAAGATAAGTGATCAAGGTCAATATTCATCTATTGATACAATCAAAGTGGAATTTTTAGTATTATAGTTTATTTAGATCTAATAAATTTGTGGTAACAGTAGTTTATTGATTATATTTTTATTATAAAATTTATGAAACTTATGATGATTATTTATTAGTATTATTTCATTAAGGATATTAAAGAATATGTTTAATGGTACTAATAACATAGAAATATCATTCAGTGATAAGAGAAACATATTTGAAGAAAAATTATTAAGGGAAATAAAGCCCATAATATGATCCTGATATTGAGATAATGATGTTAGGATAAATATATCATTTTATATAGATATTGTAAATTGGATAGTACTAACTAACCTGGAAATAATTAATGATTCATTGAAAAGGTGTTTAATACTATCATTAATGGAGTTAAAAAAATTTTTAGATCTAATAAATACATCTAATTATATTTTTTTATTTAATTATTATTTAATCATTCATTACATTAATATGGTTTTATTGTAATTCAGGTAATTACTATATTTCAATAGAATATATGAAGAATGTATTCACATGTTTGGTATGTGATGATTATGTGACACTTCTTCTAGGGAAAATTATTTTTATTTAGATACCATCTTATAAATATTTTTATACATAATTTTGGATGAGTTTTATGGATAACTATTTATGTAATGGATTAAATTGATCTTTAGGTTTTATTGGATACCTTTTTCTACCCATTTTGGAGATAGTGGGAATATATTTTTATTCTTTTATATACCATCTGTTCTATTCAAATGTAATTTTTGTGCTTCAGGTATTAAAAAAAATAAATATTGGATATTCTTTTAATATATTAATAAATTAAGTGGAAAATTATTTAAGAACAACAAAAAAATGAAACTTTTCCAATTAAAGAAAAATATATCAATTAAGTAAATTTTAATATTTTGTCATTCTAGGTTGTAATGTAATTACTCATCAATAGGAATGTATCATAAAAATAAGTATCCTAAAACTCTCATTTATAATGGATCAAATGGTCCCTTAACCCATCATATATTTATGGTTTTGTGGTCATGAACCTTATATAGATCACCCACTTTCTTGTGATCAATGATGTCTATCACTCCTAAATAATATATTGGAAATAATATTATCTTCCATTAACATTTTTTCATTAACCACCTATGTTATCTTACATGGAAACCTATTTATGTTATTATTTCATATGACCTTCATAAATACTTTTCTCCCATATTAATAGGATATTTTATTAAACGATTTATGATGTTGGTTTTTCCACAGGTGTATATCGAAATGTAAAACCCTTGATTATCGAGATAATGATTAAATTATAAGTAAAAATATATATTTAATATGGGTATAATATAACACACTTAAATAATAAAAATATACCATTGAAATCTATAGTGTATGAGATATGAAAAATAGATCTTAAGCAACCCACATAACACATTTATTTAAATTTATTCTCTTTTATAGACTCTTGCACCCGCAACCCCTTGTTGAATTGAACGATTATATTGTTTACAATTGTAACCTAACAATTATATAGAATCATAAAAATTTTAATTTTAAAATTCGAAGAATAATGTATATCTATTAATTTTAAAAATAATAATAATCATTTAAAAAAATGTAATGTTTTCTGAAAAATATTATTTTTCTAAAAGATTGTTTAGTCATGCTAGTGCACATAGTGTAAAATTAGTTTTAAAACCTTATATAAACTTTATTTGATAAAATGAACTTATTTTTTGAAATCATAATATTGAAATTTGTTATGGTTAATTTCATGGATTTTTGAAAAATGTTTCATTTTTTTATGAATAATGAAAATAAATTATTTTAATTGATAACTGCCTTTTATTTTAAATAATTTTTAATCTTAAATTATATTTTGATTTTTTAAAAGAAAAATATGTAGAACTATATATTAATTAATCTAATTTTGTTTATTGGAAAAATTCTCATATTGAACTTTGATATAATAACATTGTAAATTTCTGAACAAATTCTCTTTAAAACCCAGCTTTCTCATCGTGTCTGTAGGAATAATTTTAAAATAAATTTTTTAATTTTTTTAATATAATCTTTTAAAAATGATTCAATTTTTTTAAAAATAATAATTTATAATTTTTAATGATTTAAACTATTTTTTTTCAAAACATCTCAGTGAAAACAACAAAAATTTAATTATCATGATTAACGTAAAAATAGATTTATCGAGTGTTTAAAATATAAATATAAGGGTAAAAATGACCTAACATGTTTTAAAATACCAATTTTATGGAATAATACTATTTTTATATCATCTTGTATCGATTTGGGGAAATTTTGAGGGTTTTCATTACAAAAATGTGGGTATTATTGAATATTTTCAAAAAATACAAGGGTGTCACACACCTCATTTACAAAAGGCGACACCTCTCCTATCTTATTCCCTCATTAACAACCTTTTGGTTCATTTAATACATAGTAAAAAACATAAAAAATTCACTCCTCTCATATTAAAGTCATCATTTTCATAGTGAATTAAACCTTGAAAGGGTTTTAGTGAAAAACAAAAGAGGATACAATAAGACGAGGTAACATTCTTTAATGACCATTTGCTGTTTTATTTCTTCCCCCACAAACATAAATTATTATAAAATATTGATGATATAATATACTAAATATCTTATATATATTGATATTTTTTTCATTTATGTAGTGACCTATAAACACCCCCACTTCCATCAAATGAGTTACTAAATTGTAATCATTTGTATGACAGACTACCACGTCACAAATCGATGTCATTTGTTAATCCATTACAACATCCCGGGGTTGGGTAATATGATAGATATAAATTATATACATAATATTTGTAAAAAAATTTATAACCATGGATTAAATATATCATATATAAAATTTATACTATCCATTAAATAGGGGATATGATAACGTCAATCATTTGTACAGAGGACTGCTGCCTCACAAAGTGATGTGATTCGTCTTTCACAAACGCTTTATATGGAAGGTGATAATGATAATATTAATGATTATATGTGATAAAAATAAAAAAATTGTGATTATCTTGATATAATTATCATTATAAAATTATAATATATCTTATTTTATATCTTACTTTTTCACTCAAAGAAAACAGATATCATTATTTGTGTATGTGTGGACTACATCCTTCAAAAAACGTTATGAATCTCTTTTAATAACAAAACCACATGGATGATATATATATGTGCATGTTAAATAGAATAAAATTTTATATATTATATTATAATCATTATGTAATTATAATATATAACTGACCTTGTTTCTATAATAAACATTGGAAAATTGAAACTTTACTCATGATTACATATGATTTACCATCTCCATAATCGTAACATACATATTTTAATGAAAAAAAGTTTATGATTGGTATTAACTATCAAATTTATGAAGACATATTATAATTATTTCATGATTATTATTATAGATGCAGTGTAACTATATAATATGAACATGAACCATATCATTCAGGACAAACCATGAATGATGAAACACATAAATTAATTACAGAAGAATTGAATAGAATGAAATATTTTTAACAGATGGGTGATAAGTTGTTATAAAAGGATCATATATTATATTATAATTATTTATATAGTTCTTTTATTAATTAATATCATGATTAAAACCATTATATTGGAGGTTAAATCAATTTAAACTAAACGAATTTATGAGGTAAGGTACTTCGTTTCAATTTCCCTTCACTGAGGAATATATAATGTTTATAAACCTAATATAATTAATATGGTGTATCTATTTCCGTTTGACATGTAATATATTGATTAATTCACAATTCACAGTATTTTTGTTTCAATTTGAATTAATTCATATAATTGTATTTGACTAGAAAATTACCAAGTTGTAAAAGTTGATGTGAAATCTCATTTTCTTTTGTGATTGTTAATTTTCTCTTGATATAATAAATTTCTTATAATTATTTATCATTATAAATTTAATTTCTATTAAAGAAGCATTTTATTTTATGATGGATTTGATTATTTGCTAAATTTGAAACATTTTTTACATATGTTTGCTACTTTGAAATTTATTTCATTCATTAGGGAAATATAGAGAAATCTATATACATTACTCAATATAGGTAGACGGTGAAAAGGAATATTATTTAGGAAATAAATAAATTATTCAGTATATGAAGAATTATTTTGGACATGATGTGAATGGTTGTTCCCAGTATAATATACCACCTCAATTCATTGGAAGGTGTCCGAAGACAAATGTATTGGTTATATTAAACGTGTTTCTAAATGTAGTTTTAAACAATCATGTGAAAGGCTTGGAAAATTGAGGTTTCATGCATCCCGAGACTGTGGTACCAAAAGTAAATCATTTACTTCATTTTGAATTAAGTTATTATTTTCCATGATATTTCCACAATGATATTATCTTTTGGTATATTTCATTATAATTTTATTGATTAAATGGAATCATTTTTTAGTTAATTACCTTCCCATAATGATTATTCATTATCTATTCACAAATTCAAGTGATTTAAATTTCATTTTTGATTTTTATATACCTTTTTATATTGATTATTCATTATTGATATATGATATCTTTCATTGTAGTTTCATCTTATCGATCATTTGAGCTCACCCTTATTTTTTTTCATTCCCTGGGATATTAATTAGAAAACATTAAATGATTTTTCAAGGATGTAGTTTATTTTATTTTTTTTTGTTTGTTACGGTTTATATACTATTAAAAATGTAAAATGTGTATCATGTATATATTTGGTTCTCCCAAACAACTATACTGACCAGTCCTTTGGGATTTTATTACTTGTATTAATGAAAATGTAATAATATAAGGAACCAACTCTTGGTTATTGGGGGAACAGTCATTGCATTCTTATAGATTCAAATACGTATAGTATAAAATTTCTGGATTTGAGGTAAATTAAAAATATTAATATCATATTTAATATGTGATGATATTTATTAGGGTTTAAAAAAATTAATGAAAAAAATTAGACTTAAAAAATGTGTAAAATAATGATTTAATAATTTTAGTGATGTTGATTTTCAATGACACCCTATTGTTGAGATTTTTATTATGATAATAAAAAGTACATGTTAATGATAAGCTTTTTATATTAAAACAAGACTATTGAGGAGATAATAAATTTCAGGTTTCATCTAGAATTATTGAATATAATAATAATAATAATTTTATTCAATAATTAAATTTTCCTAAAAATCATTGGAATTTTTTTATCTATATGGGGGTTTGGATTTACCATCAAAATCACTAGGGTATAAGAAATATAATATAAAACATAATATCATTTCTTACTATAATAGAAATTTCATAATTAAATTTGTGTCTTGCATATATAATATATATAGGGACCTTTAATGTGAATCAAATTATGAAAAATTATTAAACAATCCATATAGTTTTTTAAAATAAATATGAATATGGAATTTATTCAAGTATTTTAGTTATTTTAATTATATAGATATAGTTTTTCAATTTCTTTTCTTATGAGATGGAGTGATATGAATATATTTTACATAGATATAATAAATTTAAATGAAATCATATAAGAATTACAGTTATAAACATTAAAAGGTATGGTGATTAGTGATAAACCTAGATTGTTAATTACTGATAAAAACTATGGTAATATAAAAAAGGCCTAAGAAATGGAAGATTCTTGAAAAAAATAAAGGGTTTATTAGGGTAACTAAATGATTTTGAAATATACACAAGATGATGAGAAGTAAAATTCAAAAATGTGTCAAAGGTTAATGAAGAGGGAAGAATATGAATCAATGACCTAAACATATTTTAAGGACCAGAAAAAGAAGAATCACATATAGGAATGAGAAGGATTTAATGGAAGGGATAAATTTGACAAAAAAGGGATTTTGTGGTATTAATGATCATCAATGATATTTAATGATGATTCAAAGGGTTAGAGTGATTATGTTGTAGCATAAAGTATAGAAAAAATTATCTCTATTCTCATTATTGATTATTGATTGGTTGAGAAAAAAATCATCATGTTTGTATATGTGGTAGATCAATTGCACCAGTAAGTGGCTTTCATGGTTGATAATTATACATAATTATCATGATAACCAAGTTTTTGGAGGAAAAATGAATCAATTAATGGAGAAATTAAACAATATCCAATAAAAATATATTTATATATTATTCCAATGGAGTAGGGATAATGTTTATGTAAATGGGGGATCTCAAATCAGACAAGGGGGTTTGGGATATGTAATTAAAGAAACCACACCTCATATGGTATGTCAGATTACGATGTGAGTATAAAATATCATTGAAACAATAAAGGATTAATTCATGAGTTCATTGTTTTGCTAATTATTAGAGGATATCATAGGATGATGAAACCCTTATTAAATTTTGTAGAGGTAGAGGTGGTGAGGTATTGGCGGTGAGGTGAATGGGATGAGGAGGAGGTATTGAGATAGTAGCTGAGGTATATGTGAAGGTTACAAGGTGGAAGGTAAAGAATATAAAGAGTTTGAGAGTAATGTATTTTTAATGGATATGAGGTTGTAGGGGAAATGAGAGTGAGGGGATGGTGGAATAATGTCATTGAGTTAGTGTGTAGGTGAAACTGTTTGGAGGGAAAAAATCCTATGAGAGACCAGAAACTATATGGAAGATCCACCACCAATATTATATAAATATATTATAATTTATTCTATGTATTGATTATATGATTTAAAAATTCTATTTAATATATAGTTTCATGCATATTAGTTTAGTTGTAGGTGTTTAGTACATATATTTCCTTCTATCAGAGATTTGTTTGTTTAACATTTTACATTTCATGGGAGAATACCAAACATATTGTGTGCATTCTCACTTTTTCATAGTTATCAAAAAATTCCAATAACAGAGGTGGGATTTTGGAGGCACACTATACATTTTTGATGTCAACGCAGTGGTTCTGGTGTGGTTAGTTCCTGAAATTTAGAATATATTGTAATCATCAAAAGGTAGGATATTTGATTGTTAGATTATGAAAGAGGAAAAATATTTTTTTATAATCTCAATACTCAAACATATTTTAATAATATTGTCAATAATTTTAAATTTTTTAATAAATCCAATTTTTTAGAATTATCATAATAAGAATTTATTTGTTTCTATAATGTTAAAATAAAAATATGAAATTTCACATAAGCTACATTATAAATTCCATCAACAAGAAGAAATGTAAAGAATCGTAAGAAAATATTAAATTCATTTGTTAACTATCATATGATATAAAATAATAGACTATCCAAAAATTACATTAGAATATTATTTACAAACTTCTAATTATAATAAAATATTACTTTATAATATATTCCCTTTGAGGAACAAGAAATCATAATCTCATTTTAAAAATCAATGACTTGACCTACCAAACTAAGACTATGTTTTGGTTTTGTGTTAGAAGGTTATGCTACCTTAAGATCTCATTTAATGTGACAAATTTTAATCATATATAGAATAAAATAAAGAAAAATAACATAAATTTAAGGTTTAAGTAAATTAAAAATATTCTAAAGGTAAAACAAACTAAACATTGCTAGAAAAGATATAGGAACACCTAATTCATTGCTCTAAAACGCAAACCTCATTTGTGTCTATCATCTCTAAGTACCAAAAAAACATGCCACACTAATCCCATATTCACCAAATTACTTCTAAATTGTATAGAATATGAAAAATACACACAAAAAAGTATGGTGATACATTAATAAATTTGTGAGTTTATATATACCAAATATAATAAAACAAAAAATTAAAAAGGATAAATAAAATATACGAGTAAGATCTAAGTTATAATGGTATAGAAAGGAATTAAAAATTATACTTTTAATATTGAGAAAATGAGTAATATGATAGTTTCAATCATAAAATATCATCTTAAAATGAATTTATCCTTATAATACAAAAAGAATAAAAAATAACTAAAATAGAAAAACCACATAATCCCACTAATAGTATTAGGCGACCCATAACTCACTATAAAATTTGGATTAATGGATGAATCACCAAATAAATGGAGTACCCATCTCTTTATATATAAATCATGTTGGTTGATCAAGTACCATGATACATATATAATGTAACTATACCTAATTGAATCATGTTACATTGAATAATGGAATACATAACTCTCTCAACTCTGTAGGGGACCAACACCTTATCAATCAGAAGGGTGTACGAACCTGATGTGAAAATTAAAAAGGACCCTCAACATGAGTATGTGGGGATTAATGGACTCTATAAACCTTAATGGGACTTATTCCCTATTATATGGACCGTTTTAGTGGAGTAATAAAACCCGTGATATGCTCTTCCCATGAATCCTCATACCCGAAGTCAACTATATTGTGATAAATTTTAAATATTATTATATTTCATTATAAATTATTTATGATGGTCAAAAGGATCACACAATTTAAATATAGATTAAATTACACTCTGGATAGAATAATTATTTTCATAAAACCGACTCACAAACATTGAGATGTAAAAATGCCCATAAAGGGCTTGTATTAGGTTATTCAACTTTGGGAATTCATTTGTGTTACTTTGTAACATATAATTTCTTGTTTTAACACTTGAAAAATCATAATGACAATGTAATAAATAACACTATATTACTGCCAGTATTTCCTCCCCATATCATGCCTTGTTACATTCATCTCACATATGACAAATTCAACAAATTCATGTAGTATCCAAATCTCATTCCATGGTAATCCAGAACAAATGTTAAATAACAAATAAACCACTATGGGGTGATCCTGTAAACTAATAATTCATATAATCTTGATAGTTTAATAATAGTTTATGCTAAATCATTAGGTCATGATTCTCTTTTGAAAAAACATAGAAAAAAATAATGGACACACTATATAGACCCAATATTAACACACATGGATATTGCATCATTTTTTATGAATATTCACCACATTAAAAATATTCATGCTTGAGGACCATAATAGTTATGTTTCTTAAGAAACATGGAAAAAAGTATTCTGAATTAGTGAAAGATCATAAATGATTACAAAATATAAATTCCCATTTAGTACTTATACTTAAATCCTTTAATCATAACCTCGATAATGGAATAATAAGAAAGGGGGTAATATTAGATTATTAGTAAGGGAAAATAAGGTAGATATACAAGCATAAAATGAGAATAAGGTTACGAGAACATTATTGTATCATTAGATGATCATATCCCATGTATCAAATATCGTAAAAATGAATCATGGAATAAATAAAATATGTTCACGAGACATGAATTATATGATATTATAGAGGATAAATCCTAAAACAATATTATAGGAATAAGACATAAAATTGTGGAAAACAAATCATCTTACAACCCAAAAAACATGTATAAGTAAAAATTGGTTCATGCATAAGATTAAGAACATGAAATTCGGTCATGGCATACACTTATTGACATGTAAACTGGTCCTTGAATAATGTTGTAAACATGCAATAAGTTTCACACATAAAATTGTGAATAAGAAATAAATCCCACGCATAAACTTATATGCATGAAACCATGTCCATGCATAACATTATGAACATGTAATCGGGTTCATCCATGAACATTGTGAATAAGTAATTATGTTCACGGATAAACTTATAGACATGAAAACTGGTCCATGAATAATATTTTGAACATGTAATCAAGTTCAGACATTAAATATTTGACATGAAATAAGGTTAACTAATAACACTGGGAACATTTAAGCTCATTCACACATAATATTACAAACATGCAACTAGGTCTAAGCATAACATTGTGTACATGTAATCATGTTCATGCATAACATTGTAAAAATGTAACCAAGTTCCCATATAACTTTTTAAACATATAATATGAATCAAACATTACATTTATACTCATGATTCTTCTATCATTACCCAATGCATTGGAGAGAGATATAGGCCCTACATGTAATATAATAAAATCATACATACATGTTTTAAAAGATTATAAACAATCAACATACCATAACCCATGAAATGATATGGGTATCGATAACATTTCATCATATAATTACCTATGGAAAAAAGCTAGTTCTTTTAATCATTTCATCTATGAATAAACCATGAATAGGAGTGTGTTTCAAAATAATATAACCTGTGGAACAGAAACTAGTGTCATAAAAATCATTCCCTCAAAACATAATGATTTGATATATAATATGATTGGTATTATTGGATAATGACCCCAATAAAGATCAAAATATATTAATGGTTTCCATATTTTATGGAGAAGGATTTTGAAAGATTACATCGTTCATTTCTAAAGTAAAACAACCATTCTTTAAACCTCAATTTTTAAAACACTAATCATTTTCCAAATCCTTTTAAAAACGCTTTCAATACTTATGATGTAAGGTTTAAAATAATTTAATACATTTCTTGGGGAAAATATCCTTTATTATATGAAAATAATTATTTTTGAAACATTGAAACTTTTCAAACCCATTTTATTTTAAAATAACCTTGAATACCTTTTTAATATATTTTCCCATGAAAACTTATTAAGTAAGATTGAAAATCATTTAATTTAATTTTCTACGCGTATAATTTATGATTTTTAAATAAACCACATTAAAATTAGTAATTTCTATATTTTTAGTAAATCCATTTTCTTTAAATATAACCTTATAAACATTCAAATGAAGCGTTAATGGACGTGAAAATCATAATTGTGTGAAAATATGTACATGTCGAACATTTCTTTTACACTATTAAAAGTTGAGAAATGTTCCTTGATCAGAAAAAAACAATTATTTTCCTTTTAATGAAATATTTTATTAAAAGGATAACACATGGGTAAAAATATATTTTATAAATCCTTGTAAAAAATATTTTAAAATATTATTATCAAACATGGTTTTGGGTGAAAATATATTTCTGACCCCAAAAAGAAAAAATATCAGATATTTTTAAAAGCATTTTTTAATTATATTAAATTTAAAATAGTGTAAAATGGTAATAATACATGATGATATCATTAAAAACAATATGAGAATAAATTTCATTAGTTTATTTAGATATTGATCATAAAATTTCCTCAATTGGAGCATAATTATAAATAATCCTCATAAATGGTGATATTTGTTAGATAAATTATTACCATGTTAGTATTTTTGAATCATAATCACCATGAATGAACAATGTTTTATGAAGATTATAATATCATAAAAAAGATATTAATGATATAACAAGTCAAGGTGATTTATATACATTTCATAAAATAGTATAGGTTCAAATAATTCCATGTTTCTCAAAGAAGGAAAATTGAGACAAAATTACTTTGCCGATTTGGAAAATTTTGAACCATAAACCCCATGGAAGAAAGATAATAAAATGGATATGAAAATATAAATAATTTTAAGTATAGAAATAATATAATATATTCATGGAATTATATACAACACAGAAAATAAATGAGTGGTGAATAAGGCATAAGTCAAAGAATAAAAAACGTGAGACCAGAAAACCCTAACCTTATTTATTGACTATCATATTACATGTTCAAACCTCAAATATAATAAATTAATGTTCTATATTATTATACCAAAGAAAAATTTTATTATTTATAATATCAAAATTTATTTGGTTATGAATTTATTGTAAACATTTGTTAAAAACTCATGTTATTGTTGCATTTCAAGTAATATATGCTTTGTTTTTTGTTTATGTTATGAATTGTTATAATAGATCCTCTTAATTAGATCATGATTTTTTATAGAAGGTAAAATGGATATAATTATCATATATATTCAGAATATATTTATTCATAATAATCTATATAATATATGTGAAATTTAAAATGTTGTTCATGGAGACAGTAGGGCGTCTGTGTACATGAATGTTGTTTCTGTTTTTTTTTTGTATTGAAAGAAAGAAATTAATTGAAAAATAGGTATATATATTAGTAATATAATTAATATAAAATTATTAATCAATATATACCATATAATTTCACTAAACCCAACCACAATCCATTCCATGTAATATGTGAACAAATCACATAGCTTTGAGGTGGTGGTTGTCCACACCTCCACAAATGAAGTTGTCGTATTTACACAAAATGGAACCAATGAAGGTATGTTTTATATAATAATTTAAAAATAATAAATAATAAATATAGTAAATATCATATATTAACTTATTTTATGTCATAAGTTATACGGAAGATATAATTTAATGGAAAAACGAACAACATTATTTCGTGAGGCGGTAGTTCACACTAGACAAGAACGTTTAACTCATTACCCAATATATTAAAGTGTGTGTAGGTGTAGGTAGAAACATTATAATAAAATAATATAAATATATTTATTATAATATTGTTATTATATTCTAATTTAATAATAATATATGAGGAGTGGAGAATGCAAATAAAACCAAGGTGCTTGAGGATGGATGGTACCACTTTTTTGAGAAACTCCACTAGGTTTGCACCAAAGAGATTTTTTGGTCGAATTTATGCTAAAATATATGATTATATTATTAAATTAGGTATGTTGGTATATTATTTTAGAAGATTTTTGTTGAGAAAAATTTCTTCATATGTGTGAATAATTATAAGGGATGAGTTCATTTTTATAGTAGAGGGGGAGTGGCATTTTTGTGAATATTTGAAAAGGGAATTACACTAACAATTTTACAATGTAATGATGCTCCAATAATAGTAAAAATGTACCCAAAGGTGTATATGGTCTAAATATGAACCTAACATGGATTTTGGACTTGGTTCTAGTACATTTGGGCATTAAGTTTAAGGTGCAATCCTTCGTAAAGTTATTTTTTCTATTAATCAAGGTAATTAATTTTAATCACATTCATTAATATTTTCAGTAAAAATAATATTTTAAAATAATAGTAACAATAAAATACACTTATTACAAATATGGAATTATTTTTCCCTAATTTTTATAATATAAGGGGAAGAAAGTAATTTAAAATTAATCATACCGATGGGATGACAAAGCCAATTGTTAAGTAAAAATGTTCAAAAAATGAAGATGTTTTTATACCCAATTTAAAAGTGAAATTTATTCCAATGACCTAAATTTGAGGAATTTATTTAAAATTCATAAAATTATACATTAAAACCATAATTAAAATATAATATAACATTTTAAATAAATCAAAATAAAATAATTTGTGAATTAGAATTTCTTGTTTTTCACTATTCAACAAATAATGAAGCTTCTCAAAACAATAAAATAAATTCACTAAATATATAGATTGATACTACACATTAAAAAATGAAGTTAATTTTATGATATAAATTTTAAAAATATTTCAAAAATAAAATTTTAAATAGGATTTCCAATAAAATACGGTGAAATTACCTTTAAAAAAAATACATCACATTATTCATAAAATTGGATTTAATATTTTCTTATACCTATAAAATATATTGGATGAGTATAAACAAATATTTATTGAATATATAATATTTATATATTGTATTGATAAAATTAATGAATTTTTTAAAATTTATTGAGATAAAATTGTGTTTTTCCATTAAAAAATAGTCTTGTTAGAAAAGTAAATTCTTTATTTCCAAATAGGTATTTCATTAAAATATAATTATTAATAACCAAAGGATTAAATTTATATATATGTGTGTATCATTTTTTCACAATTTCATTAATATAATTCATAACACCCTTTCCAATGGCTTTGTGGTAGATATAATAATATAATAATAATTATATTAATATTATATTGTAGTTTGCTAAAAACTCATCCTTATGTGTAACACAAGCTATCGATGTGGATTAGTATTGTTTGTAATTTAATCCTAACATGGGGTTTCATGTAGAACAAGATATTATAAATATTCTAGGTATTCCATGAATAACACGGTGTTCCGTATAACACAATCCATAAACAGTGATTTTACAAAAAAACCTATATTCAATGTTTAGTAAAATGAAAACCTTAAAAAAATATCAAATTATTTAGAATAAATATTTCAAAAAATCTCACCGTGTGAAATTCAACCCCACTTAAAAAAAATTCCAGTAAAATTCGTCTCGGTTACTAATGTTTTAATAATTGAATATTACATTCTTAAAAACACACATTGTAAAAATAAACACTTTAACTTCATTTTAAAAATAAAATTTAGAACCATAATGGTTACCCAAAGTAACACATTACTAGTTTTCGACAATGGAGAACATAGGCGGGAAGGGAATATTAGAATTGGAAGAAAATAATAAATTAATATAGATATTTAAAAATATCCTTTATCCCCATAAAATGAAATATCAATGAAAAGTTAAGGGCCTAAAAACCAAAAATATATAAAGATTTATAATATCATTAGTTTAATAGAAACAAAGGTATTATGATAAATCTTTTTCAATATCATTTTCTGAGAGTTTATGAATAATTTTACTATCTAAGAACATAATGAAATATGATTTTTTGACATTATTTCTTTTCACATACATAGTATCACCCTTCCGTTGTGACTTTCTCAATTTCCACTTCATATCATACTCTTTGAAGTGATGGTGAATTTTTAATTCCTAATGTACAAAAAAATAATGAGATATAATGAAACTTTTCTCCCCTATCTTTAGTTAGAATCACAAAATATTGTTAACACTAGTAATTCAACATGCATAAATCATAATATACTATGATAATAATGTAATCTCCAAAACATCTATGGAATTTTAACAAAAACCATTCCATAAATGGTTAACCTTGTTACCCTTTTCAGGGATGAAAAACCAAAAATTTAAGAATAAGAAATCTAAATTATAATAGCATTGAGCCCCATATATCATAAATTATCTATTACTTTTCACATTCCAAACCAGTGAAAACTCTCATCATATTTTCTATTGAAACAAGGTAATAACATGAATATCAATAAATCCTTTTTGAAAACATTCATTCTTCCTTTAACCAAATATTAAAAAATATATTCATTATATCATTGAGATTTTAATCATCACCACATAAAAGAATCCCACTTTTTCCAAAAAATCCATTTTTAGTTCTGATGTCATAAACACTATCCAATTTACATGATCCATATATTTACCTATTCATATATAATAAATATCATTTTCTTATTGTTAAGAGATTTTTAAGGGTTACCTTACCTTAATGTAACCTTAATATTAAATCATTTTTCTATTTCATCAGTATCATTTAACATATTCCTGAAAATATTTATGGAAAATCCTCCAAAACAATCCTACATAATTCAAGATTAATATAACATAATATTTGAATTCCAAAGCACTTACACATCATTCATCCATATTTATTATCAAACCAATACTCAGGATTCATCAAATTATTCCATAATACTACATTCCTAGAATATGAAATTTGAATCATGCCTTTTGGTTCTTCAATAACATATAATGTAAAAAATACTAGATGAACATACCATACCATTAACATGTCATTTTTAGGTCACCTTATCTTAATATATATTTCAAATACATGTACAAAATTCCTATCTCTATTCATGAGACTTCTACTGAAGACCTTGATATTTATAATTACCATACTTTCCACATCTAAAACATTAAATGTATCCCAGTAAATTCTAGTTACTATTATTGACTAATACCAGAAAGCATAGTTTGAGAAACATATATCATATAAGAAAACCACCTTATAATTAAAAATTACTTATAAGATTTCTAAATCATGAAACCTAATTATAAATCTAAGACACTTTAGGCTTATCCACATAGAAATTCCTAGTTATGGCCTTATAAATATCCCTGAGGATATTTATAACTTTTTCTCATCCTAGATTACTAATATTGAATAAAAATATCCACTAATATGAACTAAAATGACCCTAGACGAAAATACATGTATTTTACATCATTTTAGAGAATAATTTAGAACATTCCAAAGATACATGCCTATGGATTGTAATAGTTTAGTGTCTTCTAAAACATGGAGAAAAATCTTTTTATTATAGAAAAAAATATATAAGGTTTCCCACATAGAGCTCCCCCTTTAGTACGTATAGAGTAACCTATATTCTTAACCTAGGTAATGTATATATAAGAAAGGGGTGAGATCATATACTCAATAAGTGTGAACAAGGGAGATGAGAAAGCATAACATGAAAATAAGTGTTTGAGAACATGATCATATCATTATAAGATCAAACCATGTACATAAATATTTAACAAAAGGAATCATGTCATAAATATTAGCGATTCATAATACATGAATCAAAATATAATCAAGAGAATATGCCATAAAATCATAACATAGGAATAAAACATGGGATTGTGGTATACACATAAGATTTTAACATTGAGAAAATGTACAAGTAAAGATAGATTAAGTCATTATTTTAAGGACATGAAATCAGGATGTCACATACACTTTGGGACATGCAACCAGGTCCACAAAAAACATTGTGAACATGAAATCAGGTTCACATATAACATTTTGAAAGTTTAATCAAGTTCAAACACATACTTTTGTACATGAACCAAGGTCCATACATATCATTTTGAACAAGTAATCTGGTTCACCCATAACATTTTGAACATCTTATCAGGTTCATGAATAAAATTATTGACATGAAACAAGGTCCATTGTGAACATGAAATAATTTTTATTAATAACAATAAGAATAGTTAATAAGGTTAAGTGTAACATTATGAACGTGTAATATTTTTCATGCATAAAATTATAAACATGAAAAAAATTCCAGGCATAACATTATGAAAATGTAATCAAGTTCGCACATAATAGTGTGAAAATTCAATCGGGTTCATGCATAAAAAATGTACTCTTGTGTCACCCATAGATAACCAATTTAATGAAGGTAGATATAAGTCCCATTCGTAACACAAAAAAATCATACATAAATGTGCCACAAGATTATAAACAATCAACCTATCATTAACATGAAATTGAATGGGTATCATAATCATTTCAACATATCATTAAATATTGAAAATATATAGGCCACATAATCACTTCCTTGAAGAATAACCGATGATAAGGAGTGTGTTTCAAAAGAATATAACCTATGAAAGAAAAATGGATATCATAAACATCATCCCATAAAAATATAAATGATTATATAAAGAATATGACTAGTATTTTTGGATCATGTCCCCGGTAAATCATAAAATATATCAAATGATTCCATCATAGATTGATAATTTTTTTGAAATAACACTTAGATAATCTCTTAAGTAAAATAAACATTAGTTCAAATTATCTTTTTAAAATATATCTCATTTTCAAAATCCATTACATTAAAAAATTAAAATCATATAATGTAATATTTAAAATCATTAAATACATTTCATGAGGAAAATAAAATTTCTTCTTTGAAAAAAAATGATTTATGAAACATAAAAAACTATCAAAACCATATTCTTTGAAAATATCATTGATGATATTTTGAAAAACATATTTTTAAAAACTTATAAAGGAAGCTTTAAAATCATTAAAAACATTTTAATGATTAAACAATTTTTTTAAAAACCGTTTTATTTAAAAAATGAGCTTAATAAAAATAATTTCAAGAATACATTGAAAAAATTTTTATTTAAAGACAACGTTTTAAAATTTCAATGGAAACATCATGGAAATAACAGTCATGATTGATAGTAAATCCATAAATACTGATCATTCATTTTTCACTTTGAAAAGATTAGAAAATTGTGTTGATTGAAAAATGAAAAAGAGATTAAATTTAAAATAATTATTTTATTAAGAAGGTAAAACATAGGTAAAAATGTCATTATAAAAAATATTTATATATTTTTTTAAAATACATGGTTATGGGGGAAATTATATTTATGACCGAAAATATAAATAAAGTCATATTTTCATGAAAACATTTCCCTAATTATATTAATTACCATAATGTGAAATAAATTATTCTTATACATATTGATATCATGAGTAACAAGAGTATAAGAAATTTCATGAGTTTTCTTGTGATATGGATCAAAATATTTCAGAAATGAGATTATAATCAAAAACAATTCTGATGAACGCTAAGATTGTTTCAATAAACTGTTACAACATTGGTAACATTGAATCATAATCCCCGAGAATGATTAATGTTAAATTAAGAATATAATATCATTAAAATGATGATATTTGTTATATAACATTTTAAATAGTAGTATATACATATCATAGAAAAATAAAGATTCATTACATTTTATGTATCTCAAAAAAGTAAAATATAGATAATTTAATTTACCTATTGGTAAATTTTGAACAATAATAACCATAGAAGAAAAAATATAAAATGGATATGTAAATTAATATAAATTTATGTATTATAATCATAGAATAAATTAATTTGAACTATATACACTACATAATATTAATGAATGGAGAAAGAGTCATAAATCTCAAGGAAATAAATATGTGATGAAAACAACAATACCTTAATTCATGATTTTTTTTCACAAATGATAAAAATTCTTGTATAATAAATAATTTTCCAAAAAGTCATTAAAAAAATATTATTATATCTAACACCATATATTATGTGGTTATGAATTTATTATACCAATGTATTAACCAGACTATCTTAATGTTACATTTCAGGTAATATATTCTATATTTTTGTATATGATTTCACATGTTGTTCCTTACCCTATTAATCATGAATTAATTATTTCCACTATTTAATAAATGATATAAATATAATACATTTTTTTATATTTGGTATTTATAATAATTTATATAATATATAAATATTAAATGAAACACTATTCATAGAGATGGTAGGTCATACGTACGCTTGAACAATGTTTCTATTTTATTATCATTTTTAATAAAATTAGAAGACCTATATAAATATATATAATATCATTAATAAAGAATTATTATTTCATAAATATCATATAAGTTCAATAAAACAATTTTTAATATATTCAATGTAATGTGTGAACGAATCACATCGGTTTGAGGAGGCTTTTGTCCACACATCCACAAACGAAGTTGATATATTTAGAAAAAATAAAATTAATTAATATATGTTTTATATAATAATTTATGAAGAATATATAAATAATAATTATCCCATATTTCATATAAATAGAGAGTTTTCATCATAATTCTCACTCAAGAGCTACAGTAATGGAAAAAAGAACAACATCGTTTCATGGGGCTGTATTTTTCCAAACACAAGAATAGTAATCTAGTTAGACATTATATGGATGTGTGTGTAAGTATAGGTCAAAAAATTATAATAAAAACATTTAGGAATGTTTAATATGATTAGGTAATTATTTAATCTTGTAATAATAATTTTTTAGGTAGTGAAGAATGAATATAAAATAAAGGATCTTGAAAAAGGATGTTACCACATCATGGGGTAACTCATATTAGTTTACAAAAAAGGGCTTCTTTGGTTGGATTTATACCCAATGTGAGGATTATAAAAATAATTTAGGGATGTTGTAATCTTATTTGAGTAGTTTTTTTGAGAAAAAAAGGGCTTTATATGTGTGAATTTTTGGGAGGGGTGAGTACCTTTTTATAGTGGATGAGGAGTGGCATTCTTGTAAATCATTGAAAAGGGAATTCCATTAATGTGTTTCCCAAGTAATTTTGATCCAATAATGGTAAATATTAGATCCAATGTTTTTTATGGTCAAAATATGAATATAATATTGAATTTTGTCTATTTTTTAGGTCATTTTGGGCATTTTGATTATGGTTTAGTCCTCTGTTAAACTATTTTTTTTCCAAATTTTCAGAAATAAATTTTAATCACATTTACTAATATATTTTGTCAAAAGGTAATTTTAAATTAATAAAAATTATAAATTAAGAATACTCCATTTTTTTAATCCAATTTTTAAAATTTCAATCAGAAAATTTTCTGAAATTAATTTAAATTTAATCTTGAAGAAAAGATGATGATGTGTATTTGTAATGTAAAATTGTTCAATAGACTGGTATGTTTTTATTTCCAATTTCAATGTAAAATTTATTAAACTGACCTAAATTGGATTACTCTTTGTACCCTCCATCTAATTTAACTGTAAAAAAATTAATACATAATTTAACTATATAAAAAAGTATGATTAAAAAGTAGATTTGAATTAAGATTTAGTGTTTGTAACTACTCATAAAAGAATGAAAATTCACATAAAATTATAAAATGTAACAGTAAGTAAATATTGAAATTACAATATATATTTTTTAATTTTTTTAAAAAATAAAAATAAAGAAATTATCAAAAATTAGATTAAAATGAGTTCTTTTAAAATGGCGCTGAAATTTACTTTTCGAAAATAAATATTTTTAATCATAAAATTGGATTTATTCATATAATATACCCATTAAATCTATTAGATGAGTATAAATAATATTGACTGAATATATAAAACAAAATTTTTTTAGAAACATTAATCTAAATATTTTTTTTAATTTATTGTGATATAAATCTATTTAACATGGAATTATTGTTTTCTTAGAAAACTAATTTATTTATTTCCAAATAGTTTATTTAATCACTTATACTAATCGATAAACAAAGCTTTTATTTTATATACACGTGTAAATTACATTTTCACAATTTAGTTAATATGATTTTTCACTTCCATTCAGATAGCTAGGTGGGTTCTATTATAATATTTTAGTACTCATATTATGAGTATATTTTAGTTTAGTAAAAACTAATCCTTTCATATAACTCAAGCTATCTAAGGTCTTGTTTTTGTTTGTAATACAAGAAAAATATATTCTTTAGTATGCCCCGATATAATCTAATTGTTGTATGTAGTTCAATATAAACTATTTTTTTGATATAACCCAATCCAAATTTAGTTCTTTTATAAAAACCAATATTCAATGTTTCTTTAAATGAACAATATTAAAAATATTTAATTAAATAGAAAATATATTTCAAAAAATTGAGGGGTGTTATGTTATACCCAACTTAAAATTAATTGATCTATAAAAAGTATTCTATGATATTTAAGGTTTAATAATTGAAATTTATATATATAAAAACCCACATCATAATAATGGAGAGTAAATTTAAAAAAAAAGAAATGTTGGAACCATAATAGTTACATAATGTAACACATTACTTGGTTTCTACATAAGGGAACATAGGTGGGAAATAAATATTAGACATGAAGGAAAGGAAAAAATAATTTCATAGTTTGATAAATATCATTATGGCCAGAAAGTGAATGATAAACGAAAAGATAAGGGCCGCATACCAATAAATATATGATGATTTATAAGACCATTTTCTCAATAAAAAACCCTTGTATCTCGATAAATATTTTTTAATATTCTTTTCCTATAGTTGAAGAATTTTTTTACTATCTATAAACATAAGGGAAAATATTTAATTTATTTAATTTCTTTTCATATACGCAATATCACCCATTGGTTGTGCCTTTCTTGATTTTCACATCATCTTTTACTCTATAAAACGATGGTGAATTTTACATTCCAGAAGTACTAACATATCATGGTGTAGAATGGTAAGTCATTCCATATATATTTATTTTTCATCACAGAAAAATGGCTAACACAGTTTATTCAACATTCATAAATCTTCACATGGTGAGATAATAATTTAATCTCATAAACATCATTTGAAGTTTAACCTAAACCATTCCACTAATGGTTAACCTTGTAAACCTTACAAAACATTAAAATTCAAAACATTATATAGAATTTCATCAAATTAACGTATCATTGACCACCCATATATATCATAATGTATATTTTAGTTTTAATATTCCATAGATGTATATACTATCATCATATATTCCATTGAAACGTTGTAAAGTCATGAATAACTATAAATCATTTTCTAATACATTTATACTTCCATATTTCAATTTTTACTTGATATATTACTTAAATCCTAGAATATGTAAAATTTATCTCTTTTAACATATACCACATTTCAATAAATCCTTTCTTAGTCATGATGACATAAATACGATCCAATTTGATTTATCAATATGATCATCTCTTAATCCATACTAAATATTATTCTCCCATTTTATGAACATGTTAAGGGTTACATTTTCTTAATGTAAACAATCCATTAAATCAATTTTCTTGTTTATCACTATCATTAAACAATTTATTAAAAATAAATATTGAAAAAAATCAACAAAAATAATTATATAATTCATGATTCATATAACATAATGTTTTAATTCCAAATCATAAATAAATCAATAATCCAAATTTAATCCTAAAACATTAATTCAGATTCATTAACTTATTCCTTAATTCCACTTTTTTAGATTATGAAATATGAGTCATGAAGTAAGGTTCCTCAACCACAGTTAATGTAAACAATACTGGATGAACATCCAATACATTTAATATAACACCGCAAGGTTTTATAAAAATAAATTGAAATGCATGAAACATTTTTTAAAGTGGATATTTATAACTAGCCTTTAAAAATATCTTTACTACCATAGTGTTTTGAATTTCAAGAAATTGTCATCTACAACTGTGTTCATTGTGTTATTTGGGGTCTGATGAAACCAACTTGTATTTTTGTGAATAAAAACATTCCCTTATGATTAGTCATATGAATAGTAATATGACCATAATGAATAGTAAATTTTATTATTATTTTATTTTTTTAAGTATAGAAGATAATAACATCTTGGTTAATTTTTCATTGTGATAAAGAAGTACTTATAGAATTAGAACTGTTAATTTTTAAATTAAGTATTATTTTATTTAAAAGTTTAATTAATAATATTTAGAAAAATATTTTTGAAAAATGGACTTCATTTTTGAATTCTTCACGTTGAAAAATTGTTAGGGTAAATTTTTGGGTTTTTTCTGAAATTCAAGAATTTTTTATGAATAGTAAAATATGATAAAATATGATAAATGCTAAATACTTTATTTAATGAATCATTGGTGATGAAACGATGATGTAAGCCCACATGGTTTGAAATAACATGACATTTTTACTATTTGGGGTCACATGAATTGAGATTATTCATAGTCTTGAGTAAAATTGTATAATAATGATTCAAATAATCTAAAATACCCCATCCCCTCCACTATAAATACCACCCTCACCCCTCTTCCTCCCACACCTCTCAAGCCTTGAGAATTGTATAATTTCTGCCAAATTACCTCCCAAATCTTCTTTATCACATCCTAGAGCTTGTGGTCTCACCCAAAGACCAAAATCAAATCCCTTATAGGAGGATCTCAAGGAGAAGAGATCAAGAGGTAAACATCCTCTTTTATTTTCTTTCTTTTATTTCATTTTATGTTATTCTCTTCCATTTACTTTGGATTGTGTTGGGATAATTCATTAAATATCCCCCATTACATCCCATAGTATGTATGAATGATGACATATCCCCTTCCTCTCGTAAAACTATTTTTATGAAATTTTAAGAGACGCCGTTAGGCTTCCGAATTTTCGTGATAAATTCATCATGTTTTCTTTTATTTTAAGATTCCTTTATTTTCTTCTTCTATCCTCACCTTGTAACACCCGAGATTTTTATAAGTAATATTTTGTTTTTATCTTCTATATATATCATCAAAGGAATATTTCACTACACACTAGCTTGACTTACTTTACACGCAATCACGACCTTCCTCGATAGCTTGCGTTGTACGCAATACCGAGTTTCACTAAACAACGATATGCTATTAAAATATTATTAAAACTAGCAGTTATGAATAGTAATAACCACTTTTGAAATTTTATAAATTTTATTTTTCAAAATGGACTTCATTTTTGGATTTGGAATATTGAAATTAGCCTAGGGTGAAATTTTGGTATTTTTCTGAAAACTTTCAATTTTTGATGAATAGTGAAACCACTAAGTGGTAGGTTAAAAACTGAATTTCACATAAAACATAATTTTACCGCTTCTGTGAATGGAATTTCGAAAATCCGATAGACACGGTTGATATCAGTAAGTAAAATGTGGTTCAATGAGATAAAAATAATTTTTTGGTGAATTGTAACATTTTACTTTTTTTTACCGCGGTTAATAGTAAATAGGCTAACTAAGGGTAAATATGATATTACTATTACCCTAACACATGTCCTAATTCTATTGGATAAGTGTAATTCAACCAAAAACAACCTTATGAATATAATAAGACCATTTAGGTCCACTTGGATCAGATTATGACATTTAATATTATTTTATTTAATGAATAGTTAAAATAGTTAAAATCAATGTTTAATAAATAAAAGATTTTTAATATGGGTTTATAAATAAGATAAATTCGATTATAAATATTCATTATACAGATAAAAAAATTTCCTACATAATTATATTTTATTTATAATTTTTAGATTTCAAATAAATTAATTTATATATGACACAACGATGATGCAGTAATTACCCTTCTAAGGAAATGTTAACATAATTAATGTTATAAATTCCCAAATAAATGTAATTTGAGACTTTTTATGAATTAAAATAATTTTATAGGTTACTATGATATATTAGTGTTGATTTAATCAACTTGGTTCGAACATATAATTCTGTTATTACTTTCACAAAAATCATATATCAAATAGTGTCAAAATTGACACAAAATAGTTTTTAAATAAAATATTATATTATTAATTGTTATTTTATTCCTAAATATCTAAGGTTTGGCCAAATGACATAGATAAGGATATATATATTAATAATAAACATCTTGGGGTTCGTTTGGCATGTTATAGTAAGTGTATTAACAATATAGTGTAAGAAAACAAAAAGTCACGGTAAAAGTTAAATTATTTAACTTAGAGTTAAATCTAATTGATAAGGTTAAAATAATAACCTAAACTTGTCTAAATCCTATTGGTTGATAGGATTTAGACCCATCCCCACTTTACCTTCTAAATAAGACCCTTTGGAACCATTATAAACCGATTTTGACTTTAATATAAAATAATATTTTGAGATATTCCTTAGGTGCCCCTCTCCTCCCTTATAAAAGGGCACCTCGTCCCCCTACTCCTCACACCAATTTGAGCACTCAAGCTCGGCCAACCCCTGCCAAAATCGCTTCTCCACTTCCCTAGAATAATCCTAGAGGTCCTGGTCTTCTCCAAAGACCAATCTTAGTTCCCTAAGTGGAGGTTTCAAAGAGGCGTTTAAAAGAAGA
This sequence comes from Viscum album, assembly GCA_963277665.1. NCBI lineage: Eukaryota > Viridiplantae > Streptophyta > Magnoliopsida > Santalales > Viscaceae > Viscum > Viscum album. Next base: position 1,510,684,671 of record OY728161.1, read on the forward strand.
GGTAATATCCATTACCGTTCTTTTCAATTTCTTTCTTATTCAACTTCTTCTTCTTTAGTTGTTTCATGATAAAGTAATAAAATAAGTATTACTTACATACTGATATGTTATTATAAATATGAAACAACCCTAATTCACCTTCTATCCATCCTACGGAAAAATGAAATCACCGCGCGTGCGTACGTACGGAATACCGTCTCCACGCCGTGGTGTAATCTGTTTTCCACCACCACCTTACCTGGATGGGTATAATGGTGTAAATAATGACTATATATGACTATTAAAAAGTGATACTGATTCTGAAATAGTATACATACACTCCAATACAATTCCACGATCATAGGAATGATATCATCACTCGCGCGTACGTATGGAATACCGTCTCCACGATGTGATGCGACTCGTTCTACATGATCACCATTACATAGTATTTATATAAATGAATTGAATGAATAAATATGATATATGTTACACTAATACCATTCTGGATATTAGTTATCTATAACCTTAAAAGAAGAAGAATAATTTATTCGGCAAAACATGCATAAGAACAAAAGGCAATAATGACCCGAGTAACAAGTAACAATGAAATATTACTAATAAGAAGCTAAGAATATGACCATATATGATATCATATCAATATGTATGATTCTGTAATAAGTCAATGACATTATTTAAACCATTATACAGGAGATTCAGACACGTAAAAAGCAAATCGGACCTAAGGTAAGGGAAATATCACAATCTCATTTTTATCCGAGATTGTTTATACATTAGTATTTACTGGGGTGTATTTTATCATCCACATCCATGTTTCCTGAATATGTAATATTATCCACCAAAAAATGTTTAAATCCAATTTTACCCTTCGACGAGTTTTTATTAATGAATATGAAAGGTATCTTTTGTCGTTTTTCGTACGAGGTACTTTTTGTCTTTTCCGACAAAAGTACGAAGAATGTTTTTTTTAACATATATGTCAAGAATGGATTTTTAAAACATTATTTCCAAGAATCTTCCTTTATAAGTTTTCAAGTTTATTTTTAATCAACTTCTTTTAGTTTATAATTGTATGACATGTTAAGAAAAGAAAAGTGTTTTTGAAGTAGAAAGGATATTTTCCTCAAGAATGGAGTTAAAATTTTTTATCAAAATTATTTTCCATCTAAGATAATATAGGGTTCTGATTTTACCCCTATTATTACATTGATTTGATTATGTTTTGAGGGAATTATTTTTATGAAGTCATTTACCTTATATGATTTGTTTTATGATGTCATGATGTTTCAAGAATCCCATTTTTGTTACATGTGTTATGCGATGATGTATGATATATGATTATGTGGCACACATAAGAAAGGATTCATTATAAGATGGGTGGGACCTATATCTCCCTCCAATGCATTGGGTAAAGATTTATATCTCATGAGATAGACATGGCTGGAATGGAAGGTTATTTCGGTTCAGTGATACATGACTGAAACGAGGAGTGAACTCGGTTCAAAAATGGACTTTGTCTACTAAGATAGTCTTGGAAATGAGTCATGACTAACAAGAAAAGATTTTCCATGATTATGTGTGCATGACACAAAGTTTCATGTTTTATGTTATGATTATGGGGATCTCATTTTCACTTCTATGATTTATTCCATGTAAAGAATTTATGATCTCTTTTGCAGGTTATGTTTTTAAAAAAGATATGATATGATTTTTATTTCTTTTATTTTACCTTGCTGAGCATTTGAGATCACCCTTTTTTGTATGTTTTCTTTTCCCCAGGTCAGGAAGATGGAAATTAAGTAGAATATGCTAAAAGGGACCCTAGATATGATGAAATAAATGGGAGACACTATAGAAGATTTATGAACCAGTTGTTTATGTTTCCCAGTTTCTAAAGACACTATACCTATACGGTCCTTTGTGGTTTTGTCATATGTTGTAATAAGTGTGCTTCAATTTTGAAGTATTAACAATGTATGTAATGTATGGTTCGTTATAGTTGGTATCAGAGAAAAGGTATAGTCAACCTTTGGAAACTATGATGTGAACGCCTTAGTAAGAACCCTAAGGATAAGTCTAAGCATAGAACACAATCTTAGTGTTTTAGAAATGGCCATGAATAACCTAGGATAAGACCTTAAGCGTGAAAATTTTATTCTTGAATTATGTGGTTTTCCTATTATAATTAGTGTTGCTCACACTATTATTCTTGGTTTTAGTCAATGGATGGAACCCAAAGGAACCGTGTAAATGCAGAATGTGATGGGCAATGCAATGATTGTCCCCCTGAGCAGCCAAACGATATGGGAGCTGGAATGAAAAATATTGTAGCCATGCTCACACAACTTTCTCAAGCTATGAATCATGTAGGACTTACAAACGAACAAAGGAAGGAGCAACATTCTGTTGAATCCTTCAAGAGGCAGCGTCCACCTTCTTTCAGCGGGTCTACTGATCCATTAGTTGCTGAACAATGGATTAGTACTACTGAAATGATATTTTCAGTTCTTCAATGTTCTAAACATGATAAATTCATCCTAGCAGTGTATCGTTTGGAAGGAGATGCTGATCAATGGTGGAATCTTATTAAGAATACGAGGCAAAGGGATGAAATTGAGTCCATGGAATGAGACGAGTTCAAGAACTTATTTTTCAATAAGTAATTCCCTCGTATTCTACGAACAAAGATGGAGAAAGAGTTTCTTGAACTGAAGCAAAGGGATGATGTATCTGTTGGTACCTATGAAGCAAATTTTACAAGACTTGAAAGGTACGCTTCTGGTATTGATATCCAACCTGAGAGTAAGATCGATCGATTCTTTAGTGGCTTAAAACCAAGTCTTCGAAGGGCGTTAGCCATAAGGGACTTCAATAGCTATGAAGAAATCGTTTGATGTTCTCTGAAAGTCGAGATGGAGATTGGAGTAACCCATCAGTCATATGGGTTTGATAAGAAGAGGAAAATGGAATTAAAAGGAAAATCTAAAGAGCACACTGAAAAGAAGATGAGCTTTCCCTTATGCTCAAAGTGTGGAAAGAAACATGGAGGGAGTTGTCTTAAAGGGACAAGTAAATGTTTTAAATGTGGAAAGGAAGGTCATCAGGCATTTGAATGCCGCGATGATGGGAAGAAGATGTCTAATGATGCAAACAAAGGAAGGGATACACAGAATGAACCTACTACACTTCAATGTTTCAAGTGCAAGGAGATGGGGCATTATGCCAATCAATGTCCAAATCCAAGGGTTTATGATGATGGTCGACGTCAACAAACTCTTAAGGCTAAAGAAAAAGGAAAGTCACATGCAATTTCAATCAGCGATGTGGTGTACGATAACGAAGTGGTGAAAGGTACACTTACCATCCACTCTAAAGTAGAAAATGTTTTATTTGATTCTGGATCCACCCACTCTTTTGTTTCTGAAAAATTTTCTAAGGGTATCACCATATTTCCTCAACAATTAGATGTTGTGTTAGCTGTGACAACACCTAATGGCACATCAATTGCATCAAAAGTTTATAATTCTTCTCCAATTAATGTTTGTGGGAAAGTGCTTCCTGCAAATCTTGTGATACTTCCTTTAGTGGAATTCGATGTGATTCTTGGCATGGATTGGCTTCCATTATATGGAGCTTATATCAATTTCCAAAGAAGGGAAGTCACATTTCATATTCCAGATCAATCTATGATCGTCTATCAATTCAAGGATGAACATGACCTTCTAGTGGAAATTTCTTCCATTTTATGGGTATTGATTCCACTAAATGAAGGTTATTTATCTCAAATGGTTGGTGAGAAACTCACGATTAAGAATATTCCCATAATATGGGAGTTTGATGATGTCTTTCCGGAGGAATTACCGGGTCTTCCACCAAATCGTGAAGTTTAGTTTTCAAAAGAACTCGTACCTGGTGCTTTGCCAATTTCAAAGACACCTTATAGAATGGCCCCAATTGAGTTGCAGGAATTGAAGAAGCAACTCCAAGAAAATCTTGATAAGGGATTCATACGCCCTAGTGGGTCACCTTGGGGCGCACCTGTTCTATTTGTTAAGAATAAAGATGGATCAATGGGACTCTGCATTGATTATCGAGAACTTAACAAGATCACTATCAAGAACAAATATCCTCTCCCACGCATTGATGAATTACTTGACCAACTACGCAGTGCTCAATACTTTTCCAAGATTGATCTTCGTTCAGGGTATCATCAATTAAGGGTGAAAAGGGAGGATATACCAAAGACGGCTTTCTGTACAAGGTATGGAAAATATGAATTTATAGTGATTCCATTTGGTCTTACTAATGCCCTTGCTATCTACATGGATCTAATGAATAGAGTCTTTAGAGACTATCTTGATCAATTTGTGGTAGTCTTTATAGATGATATTCTTTTATATTCAAAGAGCAAGGAACTGCATGAAGATCACTTGAGAATTATATTGAAGACCCTGAGAAAGGAGACGATTTATACCAAATTTACCAAGTGTGAATTTTGGCTTCAAAAAGTTGCATTTTTGGGTCACATAATCTCAAAAGAGGGGATATCTGTGGATCCCGCAAAAACAGAGGTTATCGAAAGATGGTCGAGACCAACAACAATAACTGATATCTGATGTTTTCTTGGTTTGGCTGGATATTATCGACGTTTTGTGAAAGATTTTTCACGATTATCTAACCCACTCACCAAGTTGACTCGAAAAGGAGTTAAGTTTGTCAGGACGGAAGAATGTGAAGAGAATTTCAAGGAGTTGAAAAGTAGGTTATCCAGTGCACTTGTGCTCACACTGCCTTGTAGTGGAGAAAGGTTTGTGATCTAAAGTGATGCATCCAAGAAGGGATTAGGGTGCGTTCTTATAAAAAATGATATGGTGATAGCTTATGCCTCACGACAGTTGAAAATTCATGAGTAAAATTACCCAACACATGATTCGGAGTTAGCTGCGGTAATCTTTGCATTAAAGATTTGGAGGCATTACCTTTATGGTGAAAGGTGTGATATTTGTACTGATCATAAATTTTTAAAGTATATTTTCACACAAAAGGAGCTGAATATGCGTCAAAGAAGATGGTTGGAGATGATTAAGGATTATGACTGCTCAATCCATTACCACCCGGGGAAAGCAAACAAGGTTGTAGATGCATTAAGTCGACAAGACCATGCCATTTTATCCATGTTGAGGATCACAAAAGATCCAATATTTATGGATTTACAAAGGATGGATCTTGGAATTATAATGGAAGGGGAAAAATATTATCTTTCTCAAATTAATGTTCAACCATCTATACATGTGAAGATTAAAGAGGCACAGAAAGAAGATGTCGAGTTACAAAAGAAGGTGAGAAACGTTCCTGAGTTCAGCCTTGATTGTGATGGGATAATAAAGTTTAGGAATCGGGTTTGTGTTCCTCCCATCCCCGAATTAAAGAAGGATCTTCTGGATGAGGCTCATAGTTCATCATTATCTATTCATCCTGGAAGCACGAAGATGTATAGGGACCTGAAATAGTACTTCTGGTGGGATGGCATGAAAAGAGATGTTGCTGAATATGTCTCTTGATGCTTGGTTTGTCAACAAGTAAAAGCTGAGAGATAGAAGTCTAAGGGGTGGTTACAACCATTACCCATACCCGAATGGAAATGGGAAAACATTACTATGGAATTTGTCACAGGACTTCCTAAAACATCCAAAGGCAATAATGCTATATAGGTCATAGTTGATCGTCTTACAAAGTCTGCACACTTCATTGCTATTAGAGAGGATTTCTCTCTGGATCAGCATGCCAGGATATATGTAAAGGAAGTGGTAAGATTTCATGGATTACCACTTTCTATTATATCTGATCGGGATTTGAGATTTACCTCGAAGTTCTGGCGAAGTCTTCAGCATACTCTGGATACAGAGTTGAGTTTCAGCACAGCTTATCATCCTCAGACAGACGGTCAGTCTGAGAGAACAATTCAAACCCTAGAAGATATGTTGAGAGCTTTCTCTATGGATTTCAAAAGAGGTTGGGGTCAACACCTACCTTTGGTGGAATTTTCATATAATAATATCTTTCACTCCAGTATTCAGATGGCTCCTTATGAAGCTATCTATGGAAAGAAATGCAGGACTCCAACTTGCTGGGATGATGTTGGGGAACGAAAGCTATTAGGACCTGATCTCGTTGATGAAATAGAAGAAAAGGTCAGATCTATTCAACAACACATAAGAGCAGCTCAGAGTCGATAGAAAAGTTATGCCGACAACCGAATAAAAGACCTAGAGATTGAAGTGGGTGATAAAGTGTTCTTACAAATATCTCCATGGAAGAGGGTTATGAGATTTGGAAAGAAGGGGAAGTTGAGCCCTAGATATATCGGTCCTTTAGAAATATTGGATCGTGTTGGGAAGGTAGCTTATCGATTGGCGCTTCCACCGAATCTCCCTCAAGTTCATGATGTGTTCCATGTATCTCTCCTGAGAAAGTACATACTTGATCCTTCACATGTACTCAGCTCAGAAGTTGTACCACTGGAACAAGATCTTTCTTATGAAGAACAACCGATAGAGATTCTGGATCGTAGCGAAAAAGTCCTACGAAACAAGACCACTCGATTGGTGAAAGTTTTATGGAGGAACCACCAACTTGAAGAAGCTACATGGGAGCTTGAGGATATGATGAGGGAGAAGTATCCTCATCTGTTTGTTACAAAGTGACGAATTTCGAGGGCGAAATTCTTTTTAAGGGGGGTAGAATGTAACACCTGAGATTTTTATGAATAATATTTTGTTTTTATGTTATATATATATCATCAAAGGAATCTTTCACTACACAATAGCTTGACTTACTTTACACGCAATCGCGACCTTCCTCGATAGCTTGCGTTGTACGCAATACCAAGTTTCACTAAACAACGATATGCTATTAAAATAATATTAAAACTAGCCGTTATGAATAGTAATAACCACTTTTTGAAATTTTATAAATTTTATTTTTCAAAATGGACTTCATTTTTGGATTCGGAATATCAAAATTAGCCTAGGGTGAAATTTTGGTATTTTTCTGAAAAATTTCAATTTTTGATGAATAGTGAAACAACTAAGTGGTAGGTTAAAAACTGAATTTTTCATAAAACATAATTTTACCACTTCTGTGAATGGAATTTCGAAAATCCGACAGACACGGTTGATATCAGTAAGTAAAATGTGGTTCAATGAGATAAAAATAATTTTTTGTTGAATAGTAACTTTTTACTTTTTTTTACCGCGGTTAATAGTAAATAGGGTAACTTAGCGTAAATATGATATTACTATTACCCTAACACATGTCCTAATTCTATTGGATAAGTGTAATTCGACCAAATACAACCTTATGAATATAATATGACCATTTAGGTCCACTTGGATTCTATTATGACATTTAATATTATTTTATTTAATGAATACTTAAAATAGTTAAAATCAAAGTTTAATAACTAAAACATTTTTAATATGGGTTTATAAATAAGATAAATTCGATTATAAATATTAATTAGAAAGATAAAAAGATTTTCTACATAATGATATTTTATTTATAATTTTTAGACTTCAAATGAATTAATTTATTTATGACACAACGATGATGCATTAATTACCCTTTTAAGGAAATGTTAACATAATTGATGTTATAAATGCCCAAATAAATGTAATTTGAGACTATTTATGAATTACAATAATTTTATAGGTTACTGTGATATATTAGTGTTGATTTAATCAACTTGTTTCAAACTTATAATTCTGTTATGACTTTCACAAAAATCATATATCAAATAGTGTCAAAATTGACACAAAATAGTTTTTAAATCAAATATTATATTATTAATTGTTATTTTATTCCTAAAAATCTATGGTTCGGCAAAATTACTTAGATAAGGATATATATATTAATAATAAACAACTTGGGGTTCGTTTGGCATGTTATAGTAAGTGTATTAACCATATAGTGTAAGAAAAAAAAAGTCACGGTAAAAGTTAAATTATTTAACTTAGAGTTAAATCTAATTGATAAGGTTAAAATAATAACCTAAACTTGTCTAAATCCTATTGGTTGATAGGCTTCCGACCCATACCCACTTTACCTTCGAAATAAGACCCTGTGGAACCATTATAAACCGATTTTTACTTTAATATAAAATAATATTTTGAGATATTCCTAAGGTGCCCCTCTCCTCCCTTATAAAAGGGCACCTCCTCCCCCTCCTCCTCACACCAATTTGAGCACTCAAGCTCGGGAAACCCCTGCCAAAATCCGTTCTCCACTTCCCTAGAATAATCCTAGAGGTCATGGTCTTCTTCAAAGACCAATCTTAGTTCTCTAAGTGGAGGATTCAAAGAGGCGTTTAAAAGAAGAGGTAATATCCATTACCGATCTTTTCAATTTCATTCTTCTTCAACTTCTTCTTCTTTAGTTGTTTCATGATAAAGTAATAACATCAGTATTACTTACATACTGATATGTTATTATAAATATGAAACAAGCCTAATTCACCTTCTATCCATCCTACGAAAAAATGAAATCACCGCGCGTGCGTACGTACAGAATACCGTCTCCACGCCGTGGTGTAATCTATTTTCCACCACCACCGTACTTGGATGGGTATAATGGTTTAAATAATGACTATATATGACTATTAAAAAGTGATATTGATTCTGAAATAGTATACATACACTCCAATACAATTCCACGATCATAGGAACGATATCAATACTCGTGCGTACGTACGGAATACCGTCTCCACGATGTGATGCGACTCGTTCTACATGATCATCATTACATAGTAATTATATAAATGAATTGAATGAATAAATATGATATATGTTACACTAATACCATTCTGGATATAAGTTATCTATAACCTTAAAATAAGAATAAGAATTTATTCGGCAAAACATGCATAAGAACAAAAGGCAATAAAGACCCGAGTAACAAGTAACAATGAAATATTACTAATAAGAAGCTAAGAATATGACCATATATGATATCATATCAATATGTATGATTCTGTAATAAGTCAATAAAATTATTTAAACCATTATACAGGAGCTTCAGACACGTACAAAGCAAATCAGACCTAAGGTAAGGGAAATATCACAATCTCATTTTTATCCGAGATTGTTTATACTTTAGTATTTACTGGGGTGTATTTTATCAATCACATCCATGTTTCCTTAATATGTAATATTATCCACCTACAAATGTTTAAATCCAATTTTACCCTTTGGTGAGTTTTTAGTAAAGAATATGAAAGGAATCTTTTATTGTTTTTCGTACGAGGTACTTTTTGACTTTTTCGACAAAAGTAGGAAGAATGTTTTTTAACTTATATGGCAAGAATGGATTTTTAAAACATTATTTCCAAGAATCTTACATTATAAGTTTTCATGTTTATTTTTAATCAACTTCTTTTAGTTTATAATTGTATGACATGTTATGAAACGAAAAGTGTTTTTGAAGTAGAAAGGATATTTTCCTCATGAATGGAGTTCAAATGTTTTATCAAAATTATTTTCCATCTAAGATAATATAGGGTTATGATTTTATCCCTATTATTACATTGATTTGATTATGTTTTGAGGGAATTATTTTTATGAAGTCATTTACCTTATATGATTTGTTTTATGATGTCATGATGTTTCAAGAATCCCATTTTTGTTACATGTGTTATGCGATGATGTATGATTTATGATTATGTGGCACACATAAGAAAGGATTCATTATAAGATGGGTGGGACCTATATCTCCCTCCAATGCATTGGGTAAAGATTTATATCTCATTAGAGAGACATGGCTGGAACGGAAGGTTATTTCGGTTCAGTGATACAGGACTTAAACGAGGAGTGAACTCGGTTCAGAAATGGACTTTGTCCGCTAAGATAGTCTTGGAAATGAGTCATGACTAACAAGAAATGATTTTCCAGGATTATGTGTGCATGCCACAAAGTTTCAAGTTTTATGTTATGATTATGGGGATCTCATTTTCACTTCTAGGATTTATTCCATGTTAAGATGTTATGATCTCTTTTGCAGGTTACGATTTTCAAAAAGATATGATATGATTTTTATTTCCTTTATTTTCCCTTGCTGAGCATTTAAGATCACCCTTTTTTGTGTGTTTTCTTTTCCCCAGGTCAGGAAGTTGAATATTAAGTAGAATATGCTAAAAGGGACCATAGATATGATGAAATAAATGGGAGACACTGTAGAAAATTTATGAACCAGTTGTTTATGTTTCCCAGTTTCTAAAGACACTATACCTATACGGTCCTTTGTGGTTTTGTCATATGTTGTAATAAGTGTGCTTCAATTTTGAAGTATTAAAAATGTATGTAAAGTATGGGTTGTTATACACCTCCTCTTAACAAAGATGCATGAAAGCTCTATAATATTTTATATTATGGATGCTATCTTGTTCATGGAAAATTCATCATCATTATTTTTCTCCTCCCCCACTTATTCATGGAAATAAAATATTGTGCGTGATGTGTTGAATTACAGACATCATGGACGATGTGATTTCAATTTGCATTAATTCCGTCAAGTATGGTTATCAAACCATTTTTATGGTTGAACCAGGTTATAATATATGTAGTATGACCCATCCATGGTTCTGGAATTCTTTTGTAATCATGGTTCTAAATTATAAGACAAAACGAGGTTGTCGTTATCGAAGAACCACTAAAATGATCTAAACAAACATCATTAATGTTTAATCATATGAATCATCCAAATATAAAACATCAAAATAATAAATGGTATAATTTATGGTACTAGAAATATGTAAATACCATTTCATTCCAATTCTGGAGTTTCACTTCCAATCGACATGAACATCCATCATGAACTAATCATGGAAATCATGTAAGGAACTCACCCAAAAAAGTGCAAGGAACAAAATACTAACAATTAATGGGTGAAATGAGGTTATTAAATGATCATATTAGATTTTATAAACATGAAATTTTTTCTGTAATATATTAATAACACTCTTTTAACCATTATACAGAAGGTTTAAACAAGTTTGAAGTAAGACAAGCCTATGTTAAGGGAATTCTTAACCCGATTTCCATTCTTTGGGATAACATTATACTTCATCATTTATGTGGTATTTAAATTGTTTGTGTGATGACTTATGTAACACCCCATGCTTCCACGTTACGTTTCCCTTTGAATAATGAAATGGTCTGTGTTGTACGCAATATCGAGTTCTAACACACATCACAACCGATCAAACTAGCCATTATGAATAGTAATACATACTTTTTGAAATATTTTACATTTTATCTTTTAAAATGGACTTTATTTTTGTTTTTTTAATAACGAAATTATCTTACGGTGAAATTTTGGTACTTTTTGGATAACTTTCATATTTTGATGAATAGTGAAAATTACTAAATTTTAATTAAAAACAACTTTTTTAATCAAAATAATTAATAATGATAAATTATGAATTTGAGTGGTTTTAAAGTATATTTATAATATATTATTACCATTTAATACAATTTTGGTCATTATACATAATTTCACAATTAAACCGAACATAAACAACTATCAATCTTTTGATAGTTATTATATCTTAAAAACACACTTTTTGTTTTGACAGCGGGAATTAATTTTAAATTAATTTCTGCCACTTCTGTGTTTTGAATTTGAAAAAATGGATTCCATATTTTGAATCAGGATGTCCAAATTGTGTAAATAGGTAACTTTTATTTTTAGACATTTTGAATAATTACTTCGGTAAATATTTTATTTACCGTGATTAATGGGTAAATCCGGTAAATAAGGGTTAAATAATAATATTATAATAATACTAAATTACCCTAAAATGTGTCCTAACCTTATTTTTGGATACATGTCCTACCATTGGCATCTTTGGGTTGATTTTGGGACCCCATGGAGCCACTTGTAGGTGATAGGGACACTTTATTTTAATTAAGTAAAAACAAATACAAAAATGACATAAGCATATATCTTTTAGAAAAACAATTTTTACAAAGGGTTATATATGTTGTATTTTAGACGATAAATATTAATTATAAAGATAAAAATATTTCCTACATAATGGTATTTTATTTATATTTTTTAGATATGAAATAATTTAATTTATTTATGACCCAATGATAATGAAGTAATTACTAAATTAATGAAAAATTAGAATAATTGATATTATAAATACCCAAATAAATATAATATGAGACTTTAAATGAATTAAATTAATTTTATTGGTTAATATGACATGTTAGTAATTATTTAATTAAAGTTTTTCTAATTAATCATTCTGTTATGATTTTCACAAAAATGAATTTTCCAAATAGTGTCAAAATTGACTTAAAAGTGTTTTTAAAACAAATATTATATTATTAATTGATATTAAATTTCTAAAAATCTATGGCTCGGCCAAGAGACTTATATCATGATAGTTGTATCATTAATGGACCACTTGGGGTTCTCTTGGATGTATATAGTAAGTTTATTAACTATATAATATAAAAATACAAAGTGACATGGTAAGTGTCAAACTAATTAACTAAGAGTTAAAACATAAAGACATGGTTAATATAATAACCCAAACCTGTCTAAATTCTATTGGTTGAATATTTTTAGACCTATCACCACCTTAACCTTTAAATAATCCACTTTGGAGCCATTAGATACCGAATATGAATTTATTATAAAATAATATTTCTAGCTTTTCCAAAGGTGCCACTCACCCCTCTTATAAAAGGGAACTCCTCCTTCTCATTACTTCACACCTTCCAAGCCTTTTGGTTCGGCCAAACTCTGCCTATATATTCTCTAAACGTCTCTCAATAAAACCTATAGGACATAGTTTGTTCAGAAATCTACCCTAAGGATCCCTTTTGATCAAATCAAAAGGAAGAACCCGAAGAAGAGGTAATGTTCTCACCACCCTTTTTGAAATTCATTTCTTCTTCAACTTCTTCTGTCTTTGTTATTATCATTATAAAATAATGAATACAGTATCTCCAATATACTGTAATGTTATTATAAACATGGTACATCCATATTTCAGTATTCTATCCATCCTTTGAAAGACATGTCACCATACATGCGTACGTATGGCTTACCATCTCCACATAGTGGTGTAATTGTTATTCAAAACATTATTTTTTGGATGGGTATAATAAAGATGTGTAATTATTTTAAATAATAAATATAAAATTATAATGATTTTTTATATAAGATATACCATCCAATTAAATATTATTTTAATATCAAACTAATGATATTGTCGCTCGTGCGTACGTACGGACTACCGTCTCCATGAACGCGATGAGATTCGTTATCCATCGTATCCATTCAAGTATAATTATCATTTGATAATTTAAAAATAATGTTTAAGGACTTGATATCATTTTTTATATGAATACGATACATCCTATCCATGAAAAACATGTCTTACGTAACAAAACATATCAAAGAAAATGAGTAAGTTAAGACCCGAAACGACGATAATACTAAGATATTATTAACAAAGAAATGTTAAAAGATCATATATGATATCATATTAATATATATTATTCTTGTATAATTTAGTAACAATTATTTAACAATTATAAAGTAGGATAATCTACCCTTGACCAAGGAAAAAGTGCAAAGTAAGGGGTTTCTTATCTCACTTTTAATTCCGTGAGAATTCCATTGTTCACCACTTATTTATTACATGTGGTGTGTGTACTACCCATGTTTGTATTAATTGTGTAATATACATTAATTCATTTATATTTAAATCATCATTGTGTGATCCTTCTTTCATGGGTGTATGTTTTGTATGTTACCAAATCAATAAGGGAATTTTAAATTTCAATTTCCACTCATTCGGCTTTACTCATACTTCATTGATTACTTACTCCAAGATTATGTGTGGAATCACTATTAATTTGATTATGTCATAATTTACACTCCCATTTCTGTGGATATACTTTTTATACACATAATCACTCCATTGAAAAATTCTCAAGTCATCGGTATGAACTTGATAAGAGTAATTTTTACTCATTCTCGATTTGTTGAGATAAACATCCAATTCATTGGTGTAGTTTTTACTATAATATGTGTTAATGTAGCTTGATTGTTTTACACTGAATATCCAATAATATTTAGTGTATTTATATTTGTCACACATAATTATGTCGTTGATTTATCCTTAACCTAAGGGTACATCCTTTATGAGAGATTTCATCTCAATTGACATTCTATTGAGACTTCTTTGTTGTTATACACCGAATCACTTTTATGTGGTGTATATAATGTAATTTGACATAGTATATCATGAATCCCTTTATTCTCATGTTATTAAAAAGTTTTGATTACCTCAATTATTTGTATTCAAGTGTCTCTCTTTTGGTTAGAAACTCTAACTAAAATACCATTTTTAAAATTTTTAAAGACTTATTCTTCTAAATCTTTCTCATTAATGTCCATGTTTTAAAAAATTGTTTTAAGGATTTATTTATATGGACATTAATGTTTTAAAATAAAAAACCATTTTAAAAGTTTCAAAGTGGTATGGGACACTTTAATTCAAAAATCTATTTTTAAATGGCTTCATGACAAATAGTGTGACTTTTAAATGATTTCAAGAAAAGGGGGATATTTCTCTCAAATTGTTTTGATGGTTATTTTCATCTATGTCAATATAATTCATTATTATTGATTAAGGTTAATATGATACAATATAATCTTCCATATTGTATCAAATGAGTTATGTTTGACTGTGGATGTGCTATTTTTATACCATTCATGGTTTGTGGTTAAAGTATTGACATTACGTATGCTAATTTTAATATGAATGTTTATGTTATGTTTAAACATGTTCATATGAGGAATGCATTGGACTTAGTAAGTGACTGGTGGAGCCTGCTATAGCTCCTCGATGCATCAGTAGGTCTCATGAGAAAAACTAGTGTCTTGTCACAAGGCCTTGAAAAAATCTTATTTGTAGTCTTGTCATGAGGCCTTGGATGTGTGGTTATAATAGTCTTTCATTATGAATTCCATCATTATGAAAGTGGTTATTGATATTGCATGTGATTATTCGATTAGTAGAATATCCTTTTGAATAAGTAAATGGCATTATTTCATTTTATTTTTGGCACACTATGTTTAAGTTCAAGTTTAAAATTATTTTGTTTTAGTTATACATTACCTTCAATGTTTATTCTTATTTATGAATGTTTCCGCTATATTGTTATCCTTACTGGGCATTTGAGCTCACCCCTTTTCTATGTTTTATTTTTCCCAGGATGTGAAGAAATAATTTATGAATGACCTGCAGGGATAGTATGAGGGGATATGAAGACATGATGTTGTAGTTTTTTTTACCTTATGATGTAATGTAAGTATTATG
Source organism: Viscum album (assembly GCA_963277665.1). Taxonomy (NCBI): domain Eukaryota; kingdom Viridiplantae; phylum Streptophyta; class Magnoliopsida; order Santalales; family Viscaceae; genus Viscum; species Viscum album. Next base: position 1,510,700,068 of record OY728161.1, read on the forward strand.
AATATATCTAGTGTTTCCAAGACTACTAAACTAATCGGTCTTTAGAGACTTGATCCTTTGTGATCATGCCAATGTTATGTAATAATGCACCGACTCTGGGTAACAGGGGTCAGGGAGTTACAACTTATGATTATAATATGTTTTATTATGTGTATTAACAATATATATACATACTCCATTCACTCTATTAAGTCTCTCTTCAATTGAAGAATATTTATAATATGATTTTCATTAAAAATCCTCTTTTAAAATTATGTTTTACAAAAATTCAAAAGTAATTTCTTTATGCTATTATTCATGTTGAATGGTTATGTTTTGGTTCTTGGGAATTGTTTATGATAAATGGTGGGACCTATATTTCCCTCCAATGCATTGGGTTTGAGTAAGTTTGATGTCAGCCATATGGTTACTCCAAGTGTAACTACGATGGTTACACAAAGTAAGGTAGCCGTGAGGGATACAAATTTTAAGGTAGACAAGAATGGTTACATGATTATATAAGTAATTCCCCAAGATACCTTTATGTTTCGACTTATGTTATTATGTAATTGTTGAAATCTCAGGTTTTAAAAGGTAAGTATATATGTATATATATACTGGTGATAAGCAAGTCTTTTGAAAATGAATTCATACGTTACATGTTTTCTTGGACTAATGTGTTCTTTCCTTCTTTTTATTTCCCTTACTGAGTTTTTATTCTCATCCAATGTTTTTAAATGATTTTCATTGGTTAATGGATGTGTAAGTCAAAGAAGGAAGACATGTTAAATGTTGAATAATTTTCAAGGAGTCTTGTTTTATTTTTTAATTATTTACGTTTTTAAAAAAAGTAAAACTTTTTTATGGTATCCACTCTGTAATAATGTGTAATATCATGAATTTACTACCCGAATTCTCTAAATCTCTAAACATGAAAAGATATTCACTGTAAAAGGAAGTGTTCTCTTGACTAAATTCATGATTATGTATGTCATAAAGTCAGGTACTTATAGTTGGTATTAGAGGATGATTTGGATAACTTTTGGGGTTAGGGTGATGTCAATAGAATAACATAAATGTTTTTCACTCAATGTTTAATTTGTTATAGCATTAACAGATTACCATGTTGCTTCATCTGAGATATGATTGTTTATAATGGTTTTATGCATAAGGAACAAGGATGCTGAAGAGGAGAGGCACCAACGTAATGAATTCCTTCCGAAACTACATCCCAGGATGGTGGGGATTGGAACTAAGAAGTTTGTGACAGTAATGTATCAGCTAACACAGGCAATAAATGGTGGTTTCATCCATGAAAGAGTACCAATAGAGGTACCACAACAGATCATGATAGTTGTGGAACATTTTATGAGACAATATCCTCCTGCATTAAATGGATCTTCGGACCTAGTAGCAACTGAAGGATGGATCAAAGCCCTTGAAAAGATATTTTATGTTATGGGATGTTCAGACAATCAAAAGGTAAGTCTTTCCATTTATCGTTTTTAAGGGGAAGCTGATCAGTGGTGGTCAATGGTAAGGAATATCAGGGGTAGAGAGGATTTTATGCCTTAGAGTGGGATGAATTTAAATGCATTTTACTTAAAAAATATTTTCCTAAGGTGGCGAGACTTAGAATGGAGAAGAAATTCATCAAATTGAAATAGAAGTGTTAATAATCAGTGGTTGTGTATGAAGCGAACTTCACCCGATTGGTAAGGTATGCACCAAATCTTATTCTGGACCTTCATATCAAAATCAACCAATTTTAATCAGGACTGAAGCCAAGGTATCGTAGGGAATTGGCCCACCATTAATTAAAATTTTATGAGAAACTTCTCTGATGTGCTGAGAGGGTAAAGGTTATGTTTTCTGATGATCTTGTATGTTTTGGAAACAAAGAGAAGAAGAGGTCTAATTAGCAAGAAATGGGTAAGAATCAACCTAAGAAATCTTAGGGTAAGAAAATCCAATTTCTAGTTTGTGAAAAGTGTGGAATAAAAGACCCTAGGTAATGTCTTATCAAAACTGGGAAGTGTTTTAAATGTGGTATGTTTGGACATATCGCTCGAGATTGCAATGAAAATGATCCTAAGACTAATCTAGAAAAGAAAACTGTAAAGTGTTTTAAATGTGGTGAAATGGGACATTATGAAAATGTCTGCCCAAAGAGAGATCTGAATGATGTAAAGAATCTAGACTACAAGAAGAAATGTGTAGTGGGGTCCTTTGCGACTACATCAGCATATGTCAGGCCATCCAATGAAGTTATATCGGGTACTTTGTTTTTTCACTCAAATTTTTCTAAATTTTTGTTTGATACAGGGTCTACACATTCCTTCATCTCTGATAAATTTTCTAGTAAATTGGAAATATCACCTCAAAAAATGATACCTGAACTTGTTGTTAAAACACCAGGGGTAAATGTTAAAGAAAAAATGAATTATAAGAATCTTTCTATTGTGGTATTTTGAAAGACTTTACCTGATTTTTTTTACCCTTAGTTAAGTTTGATGTTATTCGGGGGATGGACTGGCTTTCTGATTATCATGCTAAAATTTACTGTTGAGCTAAAGAAGTTGTTTGTCAGAAAGAGTTTCAGTTTGTATACAATAATGAAAGCATAAAATTGATAACATATCAAGAAGATGAGAAACTATTGAAAGACGTAAATGAAATTTATCTTTCTCATATTTTTGAAAATAAGGGAACTATTCAAATAAATGATGTGCCAATGGTAAATGAATACCTTGATGTTTTTCCTGATGAGTCACCTGTTGTCATACCTGATCGAGAAGTCGAATTCCAAATTGACTTAGTCTCTGATGCTAAGTTAATTTCAAAACCCCCATATCGTATGGCTCCAATAGAACTTCTTGAATTGAAAAATCAGTTGCATGATTTTCTTGACAATGGCTTCATTCGTCCTAGCACTTCAACATAGGGTGATCCTATTTTGTTTGTTAAAAAGAAATATGGTTCCATGAGACTTTTCATTGATTATAGAGCTTTAAATAACATCACTGTTAAAAACAAGTATCATTTTCCTCATATCGATGACTTGTTTCATCAGCTCTAGGGAGCTTAGTACTTTTCCAAGATTGACTTGAGATCCAGATACCATCAGCTGATGGTGAAAGTGGATGACATCCCGAAAATAGCCTTTCATACTAGATATGGGAATTATGAATTTGGTGTTATGCCATTTGGAATAACTAATTCACCTTCTCTATTCATGAATCTTATGAATAGATTATTTCATGAGTTCTTGGATAAGTTTGTGGTTGTATTTTTGATGACATTCCGGTTTTTTCTAAAAATAAGGAGGATCATAAAAAACATTTAAGGATTGTTTTACAAACATTAAAAGAAAAGAAAATATATGGAAAATTCAGAAAGTGTGATTTTTGGTTTCAACCGATTTCTTTTCTTGGGCACATTGTAAATAAGGATGGAATAACAGTTGATACTACCAAAAGAAAAGTTATTGATGAATGGCCAAGACCCATAAATGTTACATAGATTCATAGTTTTCTGGGCTTAACAGGTTATTACCGACGGTTTGTTAAGAACTTTGCACGGTTATCTATCCCGATAACTATGTTAACACAGAAAGGGGTTAAATTTGTTTGGACAGAGGAATGTGATGTCTGTTTTCAGGAACTGAAGAAGAGATTGTTGAATGGTCCATTTTTTGCCTTACCTTCCCGAAATGGTGATTTTTTCATCTACAGTTATTCTTCTTTGAAGGTAATTGGTTTTGTTTTGATGCAGAATGATCAGGTAATTGCCTATGCTTAGAGACAACATAAACCTCATGAGCTAACTTATCCCAAAAATGATTAGGAATTAAAATCTGTGGTTTTTTCTTTGAAAATATGGAGGCATCATCTATACAGAACCAAATGACAAATATATACTGACCATAAATGTCTAAAGTATATATTCAATCAGAAGGAATTAAACATGAGGCAGTGAAGATGGCTAGAAATGATAAAGGATTACGATTGCACGATCAACTACCATCCTGGAAAATCAAACAAATTAGTGGATGACTTAAGTCGGAAAAATCATGCATCATTAACCATGATACGTTTGGAACATGATCCCTTGATTAATGATTTGATGATTTTTGTCTTAGAAGTTGTTGGTGCAGGGAATACATCTGTTTTGTTTCAGGTTTCAGTGCAGTCTTTGTTTTCAGATAGAATTAAGAAAGCGCAGAAGGAAGACCGTGAGCTGTAGAAGAAGGTATAATTGGTTAAAATGGGTAAGATTATAGAATTTAATCTGGACAAAGATTGTGTTTTGTGATTTGGAAAATGGTTGTGTGTTCCTTGTGATTTCCAGATGACGAAAGTACTGTTGTGTGAAGCTCTTAGTTCTCCATTTTCAATTCATCTTTGAAGTACTAATATGTACAGAGACCTTCTGGAGTATTTTTGGTGGGATGGAATGAAAAGAGATATTGCTGATTTTACCATGAAATGTTTATCGTGTCAACAGGTTAAAGTAGAGCGACAGGTACTGAAGGGGATGCTTCAGCCTTTTCCAGTTCCAAAGTGGAAATGGGAGAATTTATCCATGGACTTTGTGGTGGGACTACCAAAGACTTCTCGAGGTAACAATGTGATTTGGGTTATTGTTGATCAGCTAAAAAAGTCTGCACATTTTCATTCTATTTGAGATACAATATCTTTGGATCAGATTTCTCGATTGTACTTAAAGGAGATTTCCAGGTTCTATGGAGTTCCTCTTTCTATTGTATCTGGCCAAGATCCCAGGTTCACTTCTACCTTTTGGAAGGGTCTTCAGAAGTCATTGGGAACAGAGTTAAATTTCAGTACAGCTTTTCATCCTCAGTCAGATGGTCAGTCAGAACGAACCATTCAAACATTGGATGATATTCTTCGAGCTTGTTCAATGGACTATCAAGGAAGTTGGGATCATCATATTTCATTAGTTGAGCTTTCATATAATAACAATTTTCATTCCAGTATTCAAATGGCACCTTTTGAGGCCTTGTATGGGATGCGGTGTCGGACTCTAGTGTTTTGGGATGAAGTCGATGAAAGAAAGATGTTGGGGCCAGAATTAGTTGAAGAAGTGGCTGAGAATGTGAGGATGATCCAGCAGCACCTGAGGAAAACTCAGAGCAGGAAGAAAAGTTATACAGATATTAGAAGGAAATACTTCTCTTTCAAGGTAGGTGATCATGTTTTCCTGAAAATCTCTCCTTGGAAAAGTGTGATGCATTTCGGTAAGAAAGGGAAGATAAGTCCACGGTTCACTGGTCCTTTTGAAATCATGGTGATAGTTGGAATAGTTTCATACCACATAGCTTTGCCACTGAGTTTGTTTCAGGTACATAATGATTTTCTTGTTTTGATGTTGAGAAAGTATGTGTCAGATTCATCACATGTCATGAGCCCAGAAGCGGTTCAGCTGGAAGAGAACCTTTCTTATGAAAAGGAACCAGTTCAGATTTTTGATCAATGAAAATAGGTATTGCGGAATAAGGTAATACACTAGGTAATGGTTTTGTGGAGAAACCACATGGTTGAAGAAGCAACATGGGATTATGAAAATGCTATGAGAGAAAAATAACCTCAGTTGTTTAACAAGTAAATAAAATTATGAGGACGCAATTTCCAGAAGGTGGGGACAACGTAAAACCCCAATGTTTTCTGAAAATAAATTTAAATTCATGAAACATTGTTAAAATTAGATATTTATAACTAGCCTTTAAAAATAACTTTACTACCACAGTGTTTTGAATTTCAAGAAACTGTCATCTACAACTGTGTTCAGTTTGTTATTTATGGTCTGATGAAACCAACTTGTTTTTTTTGTGAATAGTAACACACCCTTATCAATAGTAATATTAATAGTAATATGACACTAATGAATAGTAATTTTTTTATTATTTTATTTTCTTATGTCTAGATGATAATAACATCTTGGTTAATTATTCATTGTGATAAAGAAGTAGTTATAGAATTAGAGCTGTTAATTTTTAAATTATGTATGCTTTTATTTAAAAGAAAAATTAATAATATTTAAAAAAAATATTTTTGAAAAATGATATTCATTTTTGAATTCTACACATCAAAAAATGGTTAGGGTAAATTTTTGGGTTTTTTCTGAAATTCAAGAATTTTTTATGAAGAGTAAAATAAAATAAAATATGATAAATGATAAATACATGATTTAATGCATCATAGGTGATTCAAGTATGATGTAAGCCCACTTGGTTCGAACTCAAATGAAATTTTTACTATTTGGGGTCACATGAATTGAGATTATTCATAGTCTTGAGTAAAATATTATAATAATAATTAAAATAATCTAAAATACCCCCTCCCCTCCACTATAAATACGACCCTCAATCCCCTCTTCCTCCCACACCTCTCATGCCTTGAGCATTGTCTAATTTTTTCTAACTTCCCTCCCAATATTATTCCCCATGTCCTAGAGCTACGGGTCTCACCAAAAGACCAAAATCAAAGCCGTTAAGGAGGATCTCAAGGAGAAGAGATCAAGAGGTAAACATCCTCTTTTATTTTCTTTCCTTTCATTCATTTTATTTTTTTTCTCTTCCATTACCTTTGGATTGAGTTGAGAAATTTCATTAAATATACCCCCTTACTACCAATATTATGTATGAATGATGAGATATCCCCTTCCTCTCGTCAAACTATTTTTATGAAATTTTAAGAGACGTCGTTAGGCTGCCGAATTTTCATGAGAAATTCATCAAATTTCCATTTATTTTAAGATTACTTACTTTTATTCTTCTTTCCTCACCTCCTCTGAACCAAGAGGAATGAGAGCTATAGAATCTTGTATATTCTGGATTCCCCCATTTTCATGGAAAATTCACCATCATTATTTTTCTCCTCCCACACATATTCCAGGAATTAAAATATTGTTCGTGATGTGTCGAATTACTGACATCGTGGACGATCTGGTTTCAATTTGCATTAATTCCTTAAAGTATGGTTATAAAGCCATTTTTATTGTTGAACAAGGTTATAATATATGTATTATTATCCATCCATGTTTCTGTATTTCTTTTGTACCCATGGTTCTAAATTATAAGACAAAATGCTGTTGTTGTTATTGAAGAACCACTAAAATGATCTAAACAAACATCATTAATGTTTAATCTAATGAATCATACTAATATAAAACATCAAAATGTTAAATTTTATAATTTATGATACTATAAATATGTAAATACCATTTAATTCCAATTCTGGAGTTTCAATTCCAATCGATAAATACATCCATCATGAACCAATCATGGAAATCATGTAAGGAACTCACCCAAAATAGTGCAATGAACTAAATACAAACAATTAAGGGGTGAAATGAGGTTATTAAATGATCATATAAGATGTTATAAACATGAAACTTTTTCTTTAAGATATTAATAACACTCTTTTAACCATTATACAAGAGGTTTAAATAATTTTGAAGTAATACAAGCCTGAGATAAGGGAATTCTTAACCCGATTTCCATTCTTTGGGTTAACATTCTACTTCATCATTTATGTAGTATTTAAATTGTTTGTGTGATGACTTATGATTATAATATGTTTTATTATGTGTATTTATAGTTTATATAGATACTCCATTAACTCTATTTAGTCTATCTTAAATTAAAGAATATTTATAAGGGTCTACTCATTAAAAATCATCTTTTAAAATTCTTTTTTACAAAATTCAAAAGTAATTTCATTATGCTATTATTCATGTTGTATGGTAATGTTTTGGTTCTTGGGAATTGTTTATGATGAAGGGTGGGACATATATTTCACTCCAATTCATTGAGTATGAGAAAGTTGGTGGTCGGCCTTGTGGTTACTCCAAGTGTAACTGTGATGGTTACACAAAGTAAGGTTGTCGTGAGGGTTACAAATTTTAAGGTACTCCAAAATGGTTTTAAGATTATGTAAGTAATGCCCCAAGACACCTTTATAGTTCTACTTATGTTCTTATGTAATTTTGGAAATCTCATGTTTCACAAGTATATATGTATATATATATAGGTGATATGTGAGTCTTTGGAAAATGATTTCATATGTTACAAGTTATCTTGGACTAATGTGTTCTTTCATTCTTTTTATATCCCTTACTGAGTTTTTATGCTCATTCTAGGTTTTTAAATGATTTTCATAGGTTAATGGATGTGTAATTAAAATAAAAAATCCATTTTAAATGGTGAATAATTGTCAAGTAATCTTTTTTTATGTTTTTATGTTTTATATTTTGAAAAAAATGGAAACTTTTTTATGGTATCCACTCTGTAATAATGTGTAATGTCATGAATATACTGTACTAATTCTCTAAAACTCTAAACATGAAAATATCTTCAATGTAAAAGGAAGTGTTTTCTTGACTAAATTCAATATTATGTATGTAATATGGTTGGGTCCTTATATTTAACATTTCCTTTTCAGTCTTTTTATCTTAATCATTATTTGAAAAAATAATACCACCTACATGATAATAATCATGATATTTATACATAGTATATTGACTTTTACAATGACCATACATTCAATATCAGAAACATTCATTGTTGACCCAGTTATTTATATTTCTCAAAATTGAGAAAGAGTAAAAAGAATAGTGTGAAAAAAACTTATCATATTAGAAAACCACATAATCCTAAAAAATTACTTCTAGTATGACTAAATCATGACACATACTTTTAACTAGAGTATAGATTTGTCTAATCCTTAGAGACATACCTATATATATCCTAATAGATATACTTCATTATCCCACTAAAGTTTATCATCCTTATTTCCAAAGGTGGACTAAAATATTCCTTTGATACTGTTTATAAGGACCCAAGCTTAGAAAACAAGGATATTACCTCATTTTAAATGAATATTATTCACATTAAAAAAATATCTCTCCTAGTATTACAATAGTATTTTTTCTTTGGAAATATTGAACAAACTATTCTAACTCAGTGAGGTATCTTCAATTATTCCCACAAAGATATTCACCTTTATTACATCTACTTATAAACTTTATTCATACAAAAGGGAAAGGAATTAAAAGAATTTGGTGAGATCAGAATCGCAGTAACGGTAATATAGGATGATATGTAAGAATAACATGTACATAAGGGTATGAGAACATGATTATATCATTTTAAGATCTTACCATATATACCAGAGATCATGAAAATGAATCATGGATGAAATATTAACAGTTGATAATACATGAATCATAAGATAAACCAGAGAATAAGTCTAGAAATCATAACATAGGAATAATACTTGTAATTTTGAAATATAAATTATCTTAAAACATTGTGAACATGTATAGGAAGAAAAAAATTCAATAATTAAGTTAAGGACATGAAATCATGACATTGAGAAAACATAAGGACATTGAACCAAGTCCACAAATAATGTCGTGAACATGAAATAAGGTTTATGCCTAACATTTTGAACAAGTAATCTGGTACATAGATAAAACTATAGACATGTAACTAGGTCCAATCATAACATTGGGAACACGTAATCAGCTTCATACATAAAATTTTGAAATGTTATTAGGTTCATGAATAAACTTATGGACATGGAACCACATCTATGCATAATATTTTGAACATGTAATAAGTTTCACATGTAACATTGTGTACACATAATAATGTTCACACATAACATTTTGAATATGAAATCAGGTTCACACATAAACTTATGGACATGCCACTAGGTCCAATTATAACATTGTGAACATGTATTGCTGTTCACACATAATGTTTTGAAAATTTAATAATGTTCACAGATAGAATTGTGAACATGATAATTAACATTTCTACTCATGAGTCATGCATCTTTATAAGATTTATTTGACCGAGATATAATTCTCACTTGTCAAATAATAAAATCATACAAATATTTTCCATAAGATTAAAAAAAATCATCATATCATTACCCATGAAATAAAATGGGTATCATAAAATTTTCATAAAATCATAAGAAATAAAAATAGATAGGTTACCTAATAATTTCATCAAAGAATAACATGTTAAAAATAGATGGTTTCAAAAGAATATAACCTCGGGAGGAGAAACAGTTGTCATAAACATATTTCCATCAAAAAATAAAACATTCAAGAAATAATATGATTGGTAATCGTGAATCATGTCTGCAATAAAGCGTAGCATATATCAATGGATGCCAACTTACATAGAGAAGGATTTTGAATGATCACATGGTGCATTTTTTAAGTAAAAGAAATTTTATTTTAAATTCACTTCTTAAATGATAAAATATATTAAAAACTATTTTCTTAAACAAACAAATTGAAAAAAAATTATGTAAGTATTAAATTCATTCAAAACTTTTTTTGGAGGAAAATTATCTCTTTTCTTTAAAAAAATAATTTTGGGAATCAAAAACCATTTTGAAAACAATTTTCTTTAAAAATAAACATGATTACATTTTGAAAAAAATACCTTGAAAACTTATAGAGGAAGCATGGAAATCATTTAAAACACTATTTAAATAGAATACCATTTTGAAGATATTTTACATTTAGACAATTTATAAAATCAATTTCAATAATATTAGGGAAAATGTTTTCATTGATTATATCCTTATAATCATTAAATGTAAGAATCATGGATGTGATTGTAATGATGGTGGGTAAATCCATATATGTCGAACATAAATTTTTCACTGTGAAATGATTAAAAAATATCATTGATTGGAAAATAAAATAGACATTCCTCTAAAAACAATTAACTTATTATAAATGAAAAAATGGGTTAATTTTTTTTATAAAAACATTCTAAAACATCATTGAAAATATTTTCATAAGTTATGGATTTTGGGGAAAATTTATTTCTAACAGAAAGGGAAAAAAATTTTGATTTTCAAAAAATCATTTTATTAATTATCTAATGTACTAAATAGTGGATAAATGGTAATAATACAAGATTATATCATAAATAAAAATTGGAGAATAAAATTAATGAATGTTATTAAGATTTGGATCATAGTATTTCATCAAGGGAAGAATAATTGTAAAGAATCCTGACAAGTGATAAGATTATTTCAATAAAATGTTACCACTTTGGTAACAATGAATCATAGTCTCCATGAAGGAATATAATTAAATTAATCAAAAAATATTATTAAAATATTTATATTCATGACATAAAATTTCAAAGGGTTTTATATAAATCACATAGACAAATATTGGTTCATAACATGGCACATATCTCGAAGATGAAAAATTGAGACAAAATTATTTTATTGATTTGGAAAATTTTGAAACATAAGTCTGATGGAATAATTATTATCCAATATGTTTGTAAATACCCATAAATTTAATTATAATCATAATACAATACATTTGTGCGTATTATATACACCACTCAAAATAAATGAATGTTGAATAAGGCATAAGCCTTACAGAAATAAATGTGACGCGAGAAAACCCTTTACAATAATTCTTAAATTTATTCATACACATTCAAATCTCTTGTATAATAAATATCAATTTAATATACTTATACCATAGAAAAATATTATAACATATAATTTCGTATATGATTTGATTTGGGACTAAGTTCGCTGGAATATGTTTTTTGAAATAGAAAGATGTTCGTATCTCACGATATTGAATTATGTTATCTAGAAGTTTCCAAAGTAGAAAAAATGATGAAAAGTTATAAAATGTTGAAAATACCAATGACCTTAATATTTAAAAGATGTGACTCAAAATTATTAATAATGTACATCTGATTGAGGAAATGAATTCGTGAATAAAATGTTTGTTGGACTCGCATTAGGTTCCAAATGAAAGGAAGATATTATTGAGAATATGTTTTGATGTATTATTAGATATGATGATAGTATATTGATGTTTTTTGGTTTTCTATTCAAAAAATGTAATAATTTTTCGGAAAAACATGTAATAAAATCCTTATAGAATTAAGGGGGAGTGTTGTCACTCATATTAAGGTATGGTTGAAAAGAAAAAGAACGCTAGAAAGGATGAGAATATACAAAAATTATTGATACCTACACCTAATCTTCTGGATTCGGTAAAAGATTATTTATATTTTATTATTTAAAAGTAACTAAAAATATATAGACATTTACAGCTAAGGATCTTTTTTGGTTTAGGCTTTGGAGGGAAATGATGTAAATTTGTAAATAAAAGGCAGTGACGAATCTTTTCTCTCTCTAGATTCTTATTGATCCAAACTCCATGAAAGCTATATATGAACATGAAAAATTTATCAAAAAATATAGGTTGATAAAACTTTCCTTGTAAGGTGTTTTCTAAAGACATTGGAAAAACTTTTTTCAAATACTTATACTATTTGAAAAATACTTTTGTACAGTATTTTGAAAACATCTTTTGAAAATAACATTGAAAAATAATTTTTAAAAATATATCTTGAAGATAACATTGATAAAAAAAATTAATCATTTATTTTGAAAATAGTTTAGAAATCCTTGGTAAATACTAATAATTTTTAGAACATAATTTTTAAAAAAATTAAAAACATAATATATTTTTGAAAACTATTTTTGAAAATCATTTGAAAACATGATTTTGAAAATGTAATTGAGAATAAATATACCTTTGAAAACATATATACATTTTATTTCAAAATTAATTATTATTTTGGAAATTATCTAGACCTTGTGAAAATACTTATTATTTTGAATAAATTATATTTTATTTGAAATTACATAGGCTTTGAAACCACTTTAAAATAATCTAGTGAGTTTTCCAAAAATAATAAAAAAAACATCAAAATTTAACATTGGGGACAAATTAACATTGAAGGTAGTTTTGGGCATACCCAAATGGTAATAAATGAGTTCAATCATCATCCCATTCATTATTACAATTTATGAGTTCCATTTTTTATAAAAACATTTTTATCATGCATAACATATATACCATTTCCACTAGGGTTATTGATATGAAAAGATAACAATGAATTAAATACACAAACACATTTAGAAATATAAGAATAATTATATTATTCAGTAAATAACTTGTTATATTTGGCACTAACTAATCTCATGCTATTTTTATATTATGTGATCTGTCAATAAAATAATTAACATTAGTGTATTTAAATTTTCGATAAATTAATATTCATTAAAACTTTATCTTTGAAAACTGATCTATATATAAGAATTTTAAATACTTATTTTATTAATCAAAATAAATTAAATAATATATTAAAATTTCAAATTAAATGGTAGCTATTTTAATTTGTAACTCATAAGAAAAAATAGAAATTTAATTTCTATTTCATAGAATTATAATGAGAACATAAAATATAAAAATTTAAAATAACGACGTTCATAATAGTAATTCTAAAATTTCAATTTTTAGAAAATTATCCCACTAAAAATATATACATATATATAATTTTACTCTAATGAAACATTACAAGAAAAATTATATTTAACCTTAATATATAACTTTAAAATAAAAACTTTTCATCACATTTAATAAATTTAAAAGTAATATTATCAAAAAAAACTTCTTCATTTCTTAATTTAAAAATATTATGCTGGATGATTTAATGCCTTGAAATGAATTATATATTAATTTTGAAACAAGAAATGATGAAAATGAATATATATAAACACACACATATATATAAATATATAAATATATATATAATGAATATAAACATAGAAGATTTTTAGAATATAATATCACATGTACACAATAATTTCTTAAACATATGTATGATAAAATATTTATATTATATGTTTTATATTCACATATTTACTTACATATATTTTATTGGTAAAAATTTAGTGACATGAATGTGTGTATATATATATATATATTATAGATTTAAATTCTCAATCATGAAGATGAAGAAATTGAAAATTATTTACGTGCATAATATATATATATATATTTATTTGTTTGACAACATGAAATAATAAAAAATATTCTTATATATATATGTATTTATATACCTAAAAATGTAAATTTGAGATAATAACATGAAACACCCTTATATGATAATAAATTTTAAACTATAAATCTATAAGAAATATATTATCCTTGAATTGATAAATATGGTTATGTATAAAATAAATTTTTAATTTATATCTAGTATAAGAATATATATATATATACATAAACCGATAATATATTTTAAAAAAATTTCTACTTACATGATAATTTTAAAACACAGGTTCATGATTTAATGAAATAAAATGGATCCTAATTTTAATACTAGTATAACAATACTTGGATAAATTAAAAATATCATATGTATATACATGTTGGTGCATATAATATAAAAAATATTATATATATTGGTATATATATAAAATGAAAGTATTCCACAAACATTATAGTGAATAGAAATCGAAGGAAGAAAACTATTCTTTCTTCAGGGATTTGAAACAAAAGAAAGAAATGCATTGTCGTGTCTACAAGTACATAGAATAAATGAAATTCAAATGGTAGGAAAAAAAATGATGAATCTTCGACAAAGGTGTTCTAATGAGGATATCATTCTACAATGAATGATACTTATATATAGTTATATGTTTAACTTCTATGAGAATCTTGGAAAATTTATTGAACTAAAATAGTGTTTTTCTTCCTATAACTTGTGGGTGAAAGAGGAAATGAAGTCCAATATAACTGATGAAACGGGATGAAAATGAGGGATATGGTGTCTATTTTTATATGGATTGCAGAACAGACTAGTGTATATTGTTGGAGTCAAGAGGTTGAAATGTTCTTAATAAGCTGGGTCGTACAGGCAGGGCTCGACTGACCGGTGTATCAGAGTGAGGAAGATGCGACAAGGGAGATCAGACGATCTGGTAAGTCAATGCGTGTTTGTTGGAGTGTGATTGGCGGCGACAAAAGGGATATTTGGTGGTCGAGGTGTGCCTATCAGTGTGGGGCTTGGAGTTTGTGGGAGAAAGAGTCCTAAAGAAAACACAACACACTCCCCCTTTTTTATTCTTGTTTTATGATTTTGTTTCAGGATATATATATATATATATATATATTTATTCTATTTCTTATATATATATAAGATACATTATAATTATATTATAAAGATTAATTAATTAATATTAATATTTTTAATGAATATATATATACATACATATATGAAGGTAAATATAAAAATACTAAATTTATAATTTGAAAAAAAATAATTTACGAAAAAAATAAACATTATTATTATTAATATTATTTGAACTCGGTTAGAGAAACATTTTTCTTTCAAACCATCATCATTTTAAAAAATTTTATGTGTGTATTTTAATTTTTTACGAATTGTTGTCATATTTTATATATTTATTTTATGTTATCTTCTAATCCTTTTATTATTATGTTATTTTAAACATATATAATTTTTTAATCTATATATACACATGTTTTTATTACTACTATAAATATATATTATATCCAATGTAGATTGATAATATTTTTTTACATTAATTCTGTATATTTGTATTCATTAATGATTTTATATTCCTCAAATTGCATTGTACATTTTAAAATCACATTAATTATCATTTTACTATTTATATTTATAGAATTTATTGAATATAATTATTTGTTAAAATATATTTAAAGTAGTTTAATTCGAAATATTGTTTAATTTATATGGAAAATATTAATTTAAAGATATAAAATAATGTATTTTTACATTCTACCCCCTTAAATAAAATTTGATTCTCGAAATTCATTTTTCATAATTAAGTAAAATTATGAAATTTGATATTCTAAATTTAGGAACTATAATTACTATAAATATATATTATTAATAGTTACTAAACTTCCTAGTAGTTAGAAAGTAGATTTAGAACTCTCTTGTTTTTCAAAATATAAAATGCTAGAAAACCTAAGTTTTTCTAAAATTACATAATTATAAAACTCTATGTATTTCTAACCAAACATCCTAATATATAAAGTTATCTAAATATTTCATCTGATACTAATTGTAAAGACCTAGAACTATGCATCTATATCCAATAAAAAATGTTTTTTTTATTAAAAGGTAACTAAAAATAAATGCATCATAGTATTTTTTAAGGATTATAATTTGGAGGGAAAGGACCCTTTTTACACATTTTCAAAGTTAAAATAATAAATAAATGGCATCAAGGAAACATTTCAAATGCTATCTTCTTATCGATTTACATTCCAGGAACAATTTTTGTGAACCTAGAGACATTTTATACAAACATTGGGTGAGAAAAATATCTTAGTCAGGAGTTTTTGAATTACTAGAGGAAAACCTCTTTGAAAATACTTATTCATTTAGAAAAATACTTCTGAAAATACTTTCAAAAATATATTTTGAAAATTGATTTGGAAAATAATTTTTAAAAATAGATTTTTAAGATACCATTAATTAATAATATTTACAAATAGATTTTGAAAAAAGTTTTTAAATCCTCTGAAAATACTTATAATTTTGAAAACATAATTTTCAAAATACTTTTAAAAATATAATATCTTTTACAGAAACTCTTTTTGAGAATCCTTCGAAAACATGATTTTGAATAGTCAGTCGAAAATAATTTTTCGTTGGAGAACATATAAGTATACTCTTTTAAAAATAATTCAACTTTTTGAAATTATCTAATGCTTTTGAAGATGCTTTCTCCTTTCAAAAGATTATATTCACTCTAAAAATTCGTTCAATTTAAAAACACCTTAAAATAATCTAGTGATTTTTCAAAAAATACTAAGAAATATCATCAAAACAAAACAATGGGGCCACTTAAACATTGAAGGATGTTTTTGGCCTACCCACATGATTAAAAATGAGTTCACTCCTTTGTCCATTCTTGTTTATGTGGACTAAGTTCCATTTTTTATGATGAAATTTTTACCTTTCTTTAAATATATACATTTTTACTATGATAATTGACATAATAACATAATAATTCATTAAATACACCTAAAAATTTGTAAATATATAAATAGTTTTTTACTTTGGATAAAAACTTGTTAGATTTGGCACTAAAAAATATCATTCCATTTTTCTTTTTTATGGTCTATAATTGAACTAATTAACATCAATGTAAATAAATATTATAATAAATTACATTTCATTAAAACAAAATATTTTAAAACTCATCCCTAAATAATAATATTAAATTCTCATTTTATTAACTCAATGTACATTAAATAATATATAAAACATTCACATAAAATTTTAGAAATTATATATTGAAATTCACATTAAATAATAGACATTTAATTTTACATTCTCATAATTATTATGAGAACATAAAATATAAGAATTTAAAATAAAGATGTGCGTAATAGTAATTGTAAAATTACTGTTTTAAAATAATGATCCCATTAAAAATATATTCATATAATGAATTTTAATCTCATAAAAAGTATAATTAAAATGTAATATAC
This sequence comes from Viscum album, assembly GCA_963277665.1. Lineage (NCBI taxonomy): Eukaryota > Viridiplantae > Streptophyta > Magnoliopsida > Santalales > Viscaceae > Viscum > Viscum album. Next base: position 1,510,717,480 of record OY728161.1, read on the forward strand.
CCTTAACTTATAACTTTAAAAGAAAATCTATATATCACATATTGAAAATATTAGAGTCATTTTCTCAAAATAAACATTTCATCATTTCTTAAGTTAAAAATATTATGTTTGATGATTTCATGACATGAAATAAATTTTATATTCATATCAAAACATGAATTGATGACAAGGGACACACACAGACACACAAGTATATATATATATATATATATATATATATTTAATGAATATAAGCATAAGAGATTTTGAGAATAAAGTATCACATGTGCACTCTAATTTCTTAAACATAAGTGTGAAAATTATTATTTCAAATGAGGTATATTATCAAAGGTACTTACATATATTCAGTAGCTAAAAATTCAAGGAAATGTATATATATATATATATCATAGATTTAAATTCTAATATAGAACCATAACAAAATTTAAAATAATATAAATGCATAATATATATATATATATATTTGAGAAAATGAAATTATATGATACATATTTATACATGTAGTTATATACTTAAAAAATGTAAATATTAGATGATAACATATCGCACCCTAATATGATAATAAATTTAAAGCTATAACTCTAGAATGAATGTGTTGTCCTTGAATTGATAAATGTGTAGGTCTATAAACCAAATTTTAATTTTGTATCCAATATAATAATATATATACATTTACTGAGAATATTTTTATAATTATTATTTCCCTATAGATTTTAATTTGAAAAAAAAACATTCATGATTTAATGAAATAAAATATAACTTAAATATAATACCAGTATAATCATACTGGAGTGAATTGTAAATATCATATGTATATATAAGTTGGATATTTAAATCTAAAAAATATTTTATATATTGTTATATATATATAATTAATGTACTCCCCTCACATTTCAGGTAATGGAAACTGAAGGAAGGAAACTCTTCTGTGTTCTGATGTTTAAACCAAAAGAAGAAAATGTATAGTCTTGTTTGGGGGAATTCATGGTAGAAGAAATTTAGAATGAAGGAAAATAAAGGGAGGTAGCTTTGTCTTAGGCAGTGCAATGAGGAGATCTCCATGCACTGAATGCTACTTATATACATGTACCAATTAAGCTTACTGGAGAATTTTTGAAAAAAGATTAATCTAAAATGGTGTTTTACATCATGTTACTTGGGGGTCAAGAAGAACATGAAGACCAATTGAACCAATTAAAGGGGAAGATAGAGACAATGATAGTTTCAGATTCTCCATGGATTGTAGAAGAGGCTAGTGTATGGTGTTGGGTTGGGAGGTTGAAAAGTGATAGACGAGCATGGGAATATAATGAGGGTTAGGCCAGCCTACGTGTTAGAGTGATAAAGATGTGTTAAGGGGGATTGGATTCTCATAATGGTAAAAGCATGTTCTCCATGGTGTGTTAGGTGATGATGGAGGAGAGATCAAGTGGTCGATTTGTCCCTGTCAGTGTGGGCATGGTGTGGGTGGGAGAAGACTCTCTAAGAAGTCATAGTGCATTCCCCCATTATTTTTATTTTAGGGTTTCTTTTCATTCATTATATATATATATATATATTCTATAGATCATATATATATATGTGTGTGTATGTGTCTGTGTGTGTAACATTCATTATAATTAAATTATAAACATTTAAATATTTATTCCTAATATTTTATAATGCTTACAAATACACACATGTATAGAGGAAAATATAAATAAACTAAATTTATAATTTGAAAAAAATATAAATATAAGAAAATAAATCTTTTATTATTATGATTATTATTATTTTCCAACATAATTTAGTCAAACGTTGTTTATTTCATACAATCATTATTTTTAACACTTTTTAGCTCTGTATGTTAATATTTAAGGTATTTCTATCCTATTTCATATATTTATTTTGGGTTAACTTCCCAACCTTCTGTTATTATGAAATATTAAAAATATATAATTAATGTATCAATATATATATATATACATACATTTTTTTTATTACTACTATAATTATTTATTTTATATTATGTACCTTTATAATATTGGTTGAATTTAATTTGGTATAATTTTGTTCACCACTAATTTTATATTCCTCAATTTGAATTGTATATTTTTTATGTCACTGTTATTATCATTATATTATTTATATTATTAGTTGTAATTGAAAATAATTATTTATTAAAATATATTTATTGTAGTTTATTTTTAATATATATAATTATTGGATAATAACATAAAGAAAATTTAATTTAATTATATATAATTCAGGGATTTTAGAATACATCCCAATGTTAGTCAGATGATGCTATGATGACCTTAAACATATTCATTGTCCTTAGTAATTCATCATAAAGATAGAGATTTGTAAATTAATAAATCTAATAAATCTGAAGATTTTTATTTTCATGTTCATCAGTTTGATACTACCAGATTCATATTTATTTTAAAGATAGGACTCTTGATCAAAACATGAACATATGAAGATGTTGGATTTTAGTCAAATCAGTATGATAAGAGAAACAAATATTCAATGAAATAATTTTAGTTCTATATGTTCTTTGGTATCATAATAAAAATAGGAAATAATTTGTTAATGTTGAAGCTACTGAAACAAGTCCTCTGGACGCGGTGTGACATAGATCATTGGAGTGACCTTGGTACAGATAATCAGAATATGTGTCGGTTGTAAAAATTTATATGGAATAATTTTTATTCATTGGGAATTTTTATGACCAATAAAAAGAAATAAAATTGGTTGTTGTTAGCACTGATGAATTGTCACGACCCACCTTCACCAAAAGGAGGGAAGGGTCAGCAGATTTCCAGACCCTTCCTTCTTTAAGTTGAAGGAGAGATAATGACCCCCAAGACCTGCCTTCAATAGGTCCCAGAGTGGCGACTAGCACCAAGGGTATAGAAATTTATCACAAATGGAAGGCATTACCCCTTTTTGTTTTATAAGATCGAGAGATGAGATGATGAAAATCAACAACACCAAGGTAAAAGAAAAGTAAAGCCAAAAATAAAGCATTCCCACATGCATGTTACAAATGTAAAGCCACAAGTACAAAACGTGACTACAAGGTAAGTACCGAAAAGAAAAACAATAACTGCAACTGCTCCAAAGGTCCGAGCTAGTAAGGTCCAGCATGATCCCTGATATCCTCCTGGAGACCTGAAAGCAGTTTTATATACGTAGGGTGAGCATACAAGTACACTCAGTAGGGAAAACCAAAGACTCTCGTGCACAAGTGGGAAAACGTACTAAAGTCCCATGAGGAAAGAATAAACCAGACACCTATCAAGGTAAACTATCTACCCCATGCCTCACTAAGGCACACTCCCCAAATAACACAAGTCAAGTAATATATATAATCCGAGCACATCGATGTTTGGGTACCCCGCGCCACTTTCTCACTGGTCATTGAGACGTCCTACGCATCGGACCAATCCCTCCATTCTCACCGTAGTCCCACTGCCACACCTGCCTGCACACACCTGGGATACAACCACACATAGTCCCACTGCCAAAATCCCTCCTGAACAGACCTGGGCCACAACTGTCAAATGTAACCTCGCCTGCAAACACCTAGGCCAAAACAACCACCACCACGCCCGAATACACCTGGGCTAGAAAATCCACTGCCATGCCTGAAGACACCTGGGCCTCATCCAAAAGACACTTGGGAAACCACCTACCGCACACACCTGGCCAACCACCACACCACCCCGCCCAAAGGTTCTGGGGCTAATAATGGACCTCAGGCCATCACAGCCTGCCCGAAGATACTTGGGAAATCCGGGAAAGGGAGCAGAAAAGGAGCTAATAACCAGCCACCAAGAATAGTGTTGAAAACACCACCCTCCCCCATGAAATGGGGGTGTTCGGAACTAAGTACTCAACTTGGGTGGGGCGCGAATAAGAAACACAAAGCTACATGTATATATATATAGGTACCAAGCACTCACATAAAGCTAGGTTTTTCTTCAGACAACCTACAGATCAGAACAACACTCACGTCCGAGTCACGACTCACGCTAACAACCCATTTGTCCCCTTTCTTATTTCAAGTTCAGTAATAATGTTTATGTTTAAGCACTACTGGGCAACTAGTAGGCCTAGGCATAAGTCCAGTAAAGTAAACAGTCAAACATCAACCAAAACGCCCACACACGGTTCTCAACAATAGAGGATTCCGCCCCAATTCGCGATATAAACAAGTATCCACCAGGTCTTAAAACTCACAACCACCGAATCCATACCTACAGGGGATCCCATCCCCAATTTCACACAACCAACGAGGGTATAAAAGAATATGGGATCCCATCCCCTCCCACATCTCCAGCAATCGGCCCAAAAGAAAAACAACCAACTACCACCACCAACACAAGTCAAGGATTTTCAGATTTAAACGACTTAACACACTCCATGATTTCAAATTCCGTGTGTTCTAATCGGGAGTTATCATAGTAGGGTTTATCCTGGTTCTTTCAATTTATTCAGCTGGATATACATGATTAACCAATTCACTTTTCATAGAAGTAGTTTGCAACTAAAAAACAGCCATTCAAAACAACAGCAGGGTTCATTAGTGCACAAACAACGACCACCAACAGCCTCGATTTTTAGGAGGCATAAGCCAACACAACTCAACAAGATGGTCATAAAAGAAACATCATCAAAAATATAAGACAACATCAACGATAACAGCCCCCCCCCCTCTTTCTTTATAGAATCCGTTCATTATCTTTAATTTGGTCTGGATTATCCAAACCTACAGAATCAAAAGCACGCCCACCCCGCTTGATACACAAAAGAGAGAGGAAAAAGAGAAATTCCATACTTTTTGATAGATGATCAATGTTTAGGCCGGGGGCGCGGAACTTTACAGATAACGATGCGGTGCGCCCGATGCACCAGAAGATGTTTGTGAATAACCACAATCGAGGAAAGGGGAAACCACTGCTAACCCTTAGTTTATAAGAGTCGAGGACAGTTGAGGTGAAAACGCGAAACAGCGTAAGTCACGGGGGTTGTGGGTTGACCACGCGGCTCCACTCATCACAAAAAGGGGTCGGGTGGTTTAAGCCGGCTCATGAATTGATTAAGAATTTAATTAAAACTCTTATGTGCGTTACGAGTCTTTAAAACACGCTTAAACGAGTCAGAATAGGGCTTAAACCCCTATTTGCGCAAGAGGAGCACTACTAGAAACAACATGACAAGGCCGGGTGACGCCGATCGGTCTCACTGATTTGTCGCGCTGATCGGTCGTGCCGATTGGTCTCACCGATTGGTCTCACCGATCGATCACACCGATCGGTCTCAACGATCGGTTGCGCCGATTTCCGATCGGTCGCGCCAATCGGTCTCACCGATCGGTCTCACCGAGACGCCACTCCTTTAGGACCCGAATTTTGGCAAAGGGAAGGACCAAGAGAGTCTGGGTCATCACATCAGATACCTCTCAAACTATTCTCGTCCTCGAGAATTTAATCAACCCAGAAGGAAAGGGAGGGTCCGAACAACCACCCCGAAAGATACCTCTCAAACTATTCTCGTCCTCGAGAATTTAAACAACCCCGAAGTAAAGGGCAGGTCTGAACAACCATCCCGAAAGATACCTCTCAATATTGAACCTCATCGTTAACTAAGAACACCTTCCTTTCACGAACCAAGTAACATATCAAGCCAAAATGCACAGGCATGTGAGGGTTGGGGAGCCTCCTTCCCCATGTCAAGATATTATTCACTTTGGGAGTCACTGACTCACCCGCACAGGTTTAATCGCATCCACATTAAGGTTTCTTGATTAGAGGTCGAGTTCTCTCCCTCCCCATAGATGGGGCTTTTCACACACAAATAGAGGAAAGAAAACCAGTACATTTCATGGCCAAAAGAAAAAACGTTGTACCACAACAGGTACCACAAGGAACAAAAATCAAAACAACTCTGGGTGATTGGTACACATCTGTGCTTCCCTCTCCCACGTACTCTCCTCAAGCCCACCATGTCTCTAAAACACATGAACCAAGGGGATGGTTCTCCCGCGAAGCACCTTTTATTTGCGATCCTCGATCACCACTGGTCTCTCCACAAAGGTTACGTCGTCCTCGATGTCCAGCTCACCCTAATCAAGGACGTGTGAATCGTCGTGCAAATACCGATGGAGTTGGGACACATGAAAGACATCATGTATCCTTAGTAGCGGTGGTGGCAATGCTAGCTGGTAAGACAATTCACCGACCCTCCGCAACACTTGGAAGGGTCCGATAAATCTGGGAGAAAGCTTACTCCCTTTGTCGAACCTCCGCGGCCCACGCCGAGAGGAGACCTTCAAGAACACGTGGTCCCCAACCTCAAACTCCATGGGACTCCTCTTGGTATCTTCATACGACTTCTGTCAGTTCTGGGCCACCTTCATCCTTTCCCGTATGAGCTGAACCTTCTCTGTCGTGTTCTGCACCACCTATGGGCCAAGGATGCCTGCCTCTCCTACTTCGGTCCAACACACAGGCGAATGACATGGCCTCCCATACAAAACTTCAAATGGGGCCATACTGATGGTAGAGTGGTATCTATTATTATAGGGAAACTCTACCATTGGAAAGTATTGCACCCATGATCCTCCTGAGTCCAGATCACATGCCCGCAGCATATCCTCCAAGGTCTGGATGGTGCGCTCTGTTTGTCCATCTGTCTGGGGATGGAAAGCAGTGCTAAGGCGTAACTCGGTGCCAAAGGCATGTTGTAACCCTCTCCAGACTTGTGAGGTAAAACGTGCATCCCTATCCGAGACTATGGACTTCGGTACTCCATGCAACCGTACCACCTCATCCACGTACTTTCGTGCCAAAGCATCCACAGTACTCGACTCCCGGATTTCCAGAAAGTGAGCCGATTTCGTCAACCTGTCCACTATCACCCAGATGACGTCATACCGTCCTTGGAACTTGGGTAGTCCCGTGACGAAATCCATCGATATGTCATCCCACTTCGACTCTGGGACGTCTAGAGGCCGTAGTAGGCCGCCTGGAACTCAGTGTTCATCCTTCACTTGCTGACAGACTAAGAACTTGGCCACAAACTCTACCACTGCTCGCTTAACTCCGGGCCACCAAAACTGCCTCTTCAAACCCGGGTACATCTTGGAAACTCCTAGGTGTACCACCAGGGGTGAGTTGTGGAACTCACTAAGAACCTTTCCGCGCATCGCCTCCGGGACAAATAACCTTTTCTGGAAAATCATCTGGTTCTGACCATCCTCTGTCCATACTTCCGGAGCATTTCCCTGGTCAACTTGGTCACGCATCACTTCGCACTCTAGGTCTCCCCACTGAGACTCATCCACTTGATAAAATAGGGATGACTGCACTGTCATCTGATATAGGCAGCCTCTGCTGCTATCCATCTTCGCATCCAGGTGTAAGGCAGCCAACTCCTCCATCGCTTTCCAGGCGTCCGCCGACTCTCGAACCACATCCTTCTGCTTCCTCCTACTCAAGGCATGGGCCACCACATTGGTCTTTCCCTCAGTATAAGAGATCTCAAAGTCATAATCCTGGAGGAACTCCACCCATATATGCTGTCTCAAGTTTAAGTCCCACTGGGAGAAGATATACCTCACGATTTTGTGATCCATGAAGACCACAAAGCGTTCCCTGATGAGGTAGTGCCGCCACAACTTTAGCGCAAAAACGACTGCTGTAAGCTCCAGGTCATGGGTGGCGTAATTACGCTCATGGTAACGTAGCTGCTTGGACCCATAAGAGATCACCCCTTGTTGCTGCATAAGCACGAATCCCGGACCCTATCCTGAAGCATCACAGAACACCTCATAAGCCGCCCCTTCTTCTGGTAATCTCACCACTAGGGCACTAACCAACTTCTCCTTCAGATAGCTGAAGGCTGACTGGCACTGCTCACTCCATACGAAAGCCTGGTCCTTCTTGGTCAGAGCCATCAAAGGGGCTGCTACTTGGGAGATGTTGGGTACAAATCTCCGGTAGTAACCTGTCAGCTCGAGGAAACTTTGGACTCCTGCCACATTCTTGGGTACTGCCCAAGAAGAAACTACCTCAACCTTTGAGGGGTCGACCGGTACTCCCTGCTCAGACACCACATGCCAGAGGAAGTGCACTTCTCGTGTCTAGAACATGCATTTGGACAATTTCCCATAGAGGTGGTGCTGTCGGAGGACCTCAAAAACTGTCCTCAGGTGCTCTACATTGTCCTCTTCTGACCTCGAATAGATCATGATATCTTCGATGAACATAACCACGAACCGATCCATGTACTCCCGAAAGATGGAGTTCATAAGCCCCATGAACATAGCTGGGGCGTTCGTAACACCGAATGGCATGACTACGAACTCGAAGTGTCTATATCTTCACCTGAACGTCGTCTTCGTGATGTCCACCTTCTTCACTCTCAGCTGGTGATACCCAGACAGAAGGTTGATCTTCGAGAACCATACTGCCCCTTTCAGCTCGTCACAAAGATCGTCTATCCTCAAGAAGAGAGTAGCAATTATTTAACGTCACCTGATTCATCCTCCTTTAGTCTATGCACAACCTAATACCACTATCTTCCTTCATTGCAAACAAGATTGGAGCACCCCACAGTGATGCACTCGGTCAAACATAACCTCTCTTCATCAGATCGTCAATCTGGATCCGCAAATCCCGTAGCTCTGAAGGTGCCATCCAGTAAGGAGCCATCGAGATTGGACGAGCACCATGATGTATGTCTATCCCGAACTCGATATCACGTCGAGGGGGTAGAGTTTTCACCTCCTCAAGAATGATGTCCCTAAACTCACAGACGATCTCTAGCACTTCTACCATTTCAGTATCTACTGATTCCACTGTCAGGTCGGCCAACAAGGAGAGGAGAGGTTCCTCTCTCCTGTTTCCCTTCGGACCGCTCCGCTCGCCGGTGAAGGTAACACGCTGGCCGTCCAAGTTTGAGAACACCGCCCTTATTCGGAAATAGTCGATGATGACACACATGGAAAATATCCAGTCGATTCCTAGGATGACATCGTATGGCTGAATCTATAGCAGAAGAAGATCTCTAACCGACTGATGTGGCCCTATCATCAGTCTACATCCCCGACAAATGAACAACAAGTCATTCTGACCTCTGACTGGTGTTCTCAACACCAGGGGTACTGGAAGTCTCTCAGCATCTAGACCCAAGGCATGGGCTAGAATGGGTGCAAAAAAGTCGTGCGAATCTCTGGTATCGAACAATGCATAATCAAGAGTGCTAAATAGACTGATCGTGCCTCGAACAACCTATGGCCCTACTGGAACTGCTACCTCTGCAGCGTGTAACTGTCCACGCCTAGCTCCCCTGCCCCTCGGATGTCGGCCACCTCCCCGACCATGCCCTGGTCAAGGTCCCTGTGGAGTGCCCGGAGGTCAGCCTCCTCCTCCTACGTCTGCCCTCGGAAAAACGGGAGCTCGCTGTCCCTGCTGCTGCTGCTGCTGGAAAGGTCTGGCTAGAATCTACTGCTGGGGTGGGTGCTGGGGATGACTGCCACTGCTGTACTGCACCCGGTCGGGGCACTGACTCCGGAGATGCACATGCCTCCCACAGATGAAGCACCGTGGTCCTGGGCCCGTAGGAAAAGGGCGAGGGTTGGGGGATCGAAACTGAAACTGCTGCGGTTTGCTCCCTGCGGGTTGGATCCTAGAGGGTCCGGATGCTAGTAGACTGGTGCTGACGGCCTTCCCCTTCGATGGTCCCAGCTGGATCCCCTCTCGCAACACTCCTTCTTGATAATGCATCCTCTCCACCACTTCAGCCTTCTTTTGGACCTCCAAGTACGTCGGAAAGGTAAAGAGGGTAACAACATACTAGAGGGAGGGTCGGAGTGCCTCCTCTAAACGTCTTTCCCGAGACTCCTCATCGGGAAAGAGGTCTGAAGAAAAACATTAGAGGCCCTTGAACTTGATCCCCAGCTCTCTCACGGACATACTCCCCTGCTGGAGGGAGAGTAGTTCCTGTCTCTTTTCTGCCTTCATCGTCGAGGAGAGGAATTCCGCCCGGAACTCCCTCTCAAAATCCACCCAAGCCACCTCAGACTCTATCCTGTCCCATAGGTAAAGCATCCACCACTACCGTGCCGCTCCCCACATCTGGCTAACAGCTAGAGGAACCCAGTACTCGGCCGGGGTCCGAATCAGGCCGAAGGCTATAACTAGATTATCTAGCCATCCTTCTGTCTTCATATCGGAGGTGCTGCCCTCATACTTCTCGAGGGCCTGTCACTGGAAGGCCCGATGAGTCTTCTGCCATTGGTCATCCTCTTTCTCTTGATCAGCTCTCTGCCAATCGGCCAAAGTAGTATGTGGGGCCTCGATCACCGGCACCACACGCGGTCGCCTTCCAGGTGCCATAGCTACAAGATAAACAACGAATTCCTAAGCCCAAGTAGTGCAGAATATCGTTCTTAAAACTTCTTAAAATTTAATTTATTCTTAATTCCCAAGACATCCCAGAAACACATGAACACAAGTCATTATGATTCCTGTACCTTTCCTAGGGTCTCTACCATACAATCAGTGTGGCCTTACTTGGTCGTTCAGTAGGTCCAAGGTCCTTGCATCGGATCACGGGGGGCCCTAAAATCCCATGTCCTAGTCAGTCTTCCCTGGCCTAATTCATGCGCCAAGGTCACCCAAAACTGTTTCCTTACCATCCGATGCAATCGTCACTGTGCCTTACTCCAGACTCCATCTTATCTCTCATCCATCAGCCTCTGATACCATTCTGTCATGACCCGCCTTCACCAAAAAGAGGGAAGGGTCAGCAGATTGCCAGGCCCTTCCTTATTTAAGTTGAAGGAGAGATAATGACCCCCGAGACCCGCCTTCAATAGGTCCCAGAGTGGCGACTAGCACCAAGGGTATAGAAATTTCTCACAAATGGAAGGCATTACCCATTTTTTATAAGATCGAGAGATGAGATGATGAAACTCAACAACACCAAGGTAAAAGAAAATTAAAGCAAAAAATAAACCATTCCCACATGCATGTTCCAAAAGTACAGCCACAAGTACAAAAGGTGACTACAAGGTAAGTACTGAAAAGAAAAACAACAATTGTAACTTCTCCAAAAGTCCAAGCTAGTAAGGTCCTGTGTGATTCACGAAGTCCTCCTGGAAACCTGAAAGCAGTTTTATATACATAGGGTGAGCATACAAGTACACTCAGTTGGGAAAACCAAAGACTCTCGTGCACAAGTGGGTAAACGTTCTAAAGTCCTGTGAGGAAAGAGTAAACCAAACACCTATCAAGGTAAACTATCCACCCCAGGCCTCACCAAGGCACACTCCCCAAATAAAGCAAGTCAAGTAATATATATAATCAGAGCACATCGATGTTTGGGTACCCTGTTCCACTTTCCCACTGGTTATTGAGACATCCTACGCTTCGGACCAATACCACCATTCTCACCGCAGTTCCACTGCCACACCCGCCCGCACACACCTGGTCCACAACCACACGCAGTCCCACTACCAAAATCCTGGCCGTACACACCTGGGCCACAACTGTCACACGTAACCACGCCTGCAAACAACTAGGCCAAAACAACCACCACCACGCCCGAAGACACCTGGGCTAGAAAATCCACTGCCACGCCCGAAGACACTTGGGCCTCATCCCGAAGACACTTGGGAAACCACCTGCCGCACACACCTGGCCAACCACCACACCACCCTGCCCAAAGGTTCTTGGGCTAATAATGGACCTTAGGCCGTCACAGCCTGTCTGAAGATACTTGGGCTATCCAGGAAAGGGAGAAGAAAAGAAGCTAATAACCAGCCACCAAGAATAGTGTTTGGAAAAACACCCTCCCCCATGAAATGGGGGTGTTCGGCACTAAGTGCTCAACATGGGTGGGGAATGAATAAGAAACAAAAAGCTACAAGTATATATATATATATATATATATATATATATATATAGGTAACAAGTACTCACCCAAAGATAGGTTTTTCATCAGTCAGCCTACAGATCACAACCGCACTCATGTCTGAGTCATGACTCACGCTAACAACCCATTTGTCCCCTTTCTTATTTCACGTTCAGTAATAATGTTTATGTTTAAGCAATACTGTGAAACTAGTAGGCATAGCCATAAGTCCAGGAATGTAAACAGTCAAACATCAACCAAAACGCCCACACCCGGTTCTCAACAATAGAGGATTCCACCCCAATTATTGATATAAACAAGTATCCACCTGGTCGTAAAACTCACAACCACTGAATCCATACCAACAGGGAATCCCATCCCCAATTTCACACAACCACCGAGGGTATAAAAGAACAGGGGATCACATCCCCTCCCATATCTCCAGCAATTGGCCCAAAAGGAAAATAAACAACTACCACCACCAACACATGTTAGGGATTTTCATATTTGAAATACTTAACACACTCCATGATTTCATATTCCGTGTCTTCTAACCAGGAGTTATCACAGAAGGGTCGATCCTGGTGCTTTCAATTTATTCAGCCGGATATACGTGATTAACCAATTCACTTTTCACAGCAGGAGTTTGCAACCACAAACAAGCCATTCAAAACATCATCAGGGTTCATTAGTGCACAAACAACGACCACCAACAGCCTCGATTTTTAGGAGGCATAAGCCAGCACAACTCAACAAGATGATCATAAAAGAAAACACATAAAAAATATAAAATAGCATCAACGATCACAACCCCCCCTCTTTCTTTATATAATTCGTTTATTATCTTTAATTAGGCCTAGTTTATCCAATCCTACAGAATCGAAAGCATACCCGCCCTGCATGATACAGAAAAGAGAGAGGCAAAAGAGAAATTCCATAGTTTTTTATAGATGATCGACGTTTAGGCCGGGGGCGCGGAATTTTATGGATAATGATGCAGCGTGCCCGATGCACCAGAAGCTGTTTGTGAAAATCCACGATCAAGGAAAGGAGAAACCATGGCTAACCCTTAGATTATAAGAGTCGAGGATGGTTGAGGTGAAAACGCAAAACATCGCAAGGCATGAGGGTTGTGGGTTGACCATGCGGCTCCACTCATCACAAAAAGGGGTCGGGAAGTTTAAGCCGACTCATGAATTGATTAAGTATTTAATTAAAACTCTTATGAATGTTACGAGTCTTTAAAACACACTTAAACGAGTCAGAATGGGGTTTAAAACCCTATTTGCGCAAAAGGAGAACTACTGGAAACAACTTGACAAGGTCGGGTGACGCCGATCGTCCTCACCAATCAATCTCACCGATTGGTCGTGCTGATCGGTCTCACCGATCGGTCGCGCTGATCGGTCTCGCCGATCGGTCTCACCAATTGATCTCCCCGATCGGTCGCGCCGATCGGTCTCACTGATCGGTCTCGCCGATCGGTCTCACCGATCAGTCTCGTCGTTTGGTCTCACCGATCGGTCGTGCCGATCGGTCTCACCGAGACGCCACTCCTTTAGGACCCAGATTTTGGCAAAGGGAAGGACCAAGAGAGTCTGGGTAATCACATGAATGATGGTAAAAATATTTTTTTTATTACCAATATGATGTATAAAATCAGAGATCAATAAATAATTTTGTCAATGGTTTTCATCAAAATAAATCATTTATTATTTCCCTCAACAGGTGTTCAAGATAAAAGAATAAATATGATTGTTTTTTATTTGGGGAATGTGATAAGGTATATTTTTACATACAATTTCAATTTAGTTAAGATCTATTGGAATAACGATGACCCCTATTACCTATGTAAAGCTGATATTGTTTCATCAAAATCATGATGACACTAATGAATCTAGCAGACTCAAGACCGTCAGTCTCAGAAATGAAAAATAGTAAAACTTATTAATGGTTCTCAATGTGTTATCATGGGGATAATATAAGTAATTTATGAAGTTTAAACAATTATATTCATAAAATTTATTGGGTGAAATGAGACAAAGTAAATATTCTTTTCACTCCATTATAAGGAATAAATTGGAATGGGAATTTGGTTCCATGAATCATAATAAGAAGATGAATGTTTGTATTAATTTGTGAAATGATATGTAATGAACACTCTATTATCTTCATCATAATATGCAAATCATGAAAAAATCACAATCCAACAGAATATTGTTATGAAAATATGGATCAAGCTAAATTCTTGAATATTCAAAAAAAATTAGAAGAGTTGAGAATAATTTATGAATCCCAATATGTATATAAAATTTAAGGAAAATTTTAGGATTCTAGAAATTTGGTTGAGTGTGGATGATTTTTATAATCACACGTAATAGCACTTTTGTGTCACAAATAAATAGAATATGTACTTTTTTCATTCATGACACTTGTACCATGTGTGATGGAAGATAGAGAAGCTATGAATTTGTATGGAGAAGAGATTTCTGAATTTTGATTTCTTGAAGTTGTTTTCCATAAAAAATAAAAAAGGATAAGAGACAAGATCGTAATCATATTTTATCAGATCAGACTGGGTAGTTAGATTTGGATTTCCAGACTGAGGTTGAAACAGTTCGTAATTAATTTAACTATATTATGATAAAATTATATTTCTATATTGATTAATCATACATGGGTATAGTATTAGTAAATTAGAGTGAGTATCATTACAATGTCAAATTAAGTCATTACCTAATGTTAGGTAATAATGTTAAGAGTTTCTTTTAATTTTATATTTCTAAAAGTTGATTAAGTAGCACCGTAACATGTTTGTTGAAAAAAATGTATTTCACCATTTCATAATACATGAATCACATGAACTATTAATTGAACATAGTGGTATATGATTGTAAGGGAATATCCTACTCATTTTTTTCCACACAAAAAGGATTGTTTCCCAGAGTATTGTTTGGTATTGGATTATTTCAAAACCATATTATGGATGTATCTTCTTATGTCCAGTAGTGAACATTGTATATTCTTGTGTTCCTATGGATCTATTTTTTGTTTTATCATCATTGTAATAACTCTTTAACTGGAGGTGAATGTTGTTTCATAAGGAAGGAAACATAAAATAAAAATATATCATTGATTTATCCCCTTCCCCTCTTAGTGATTGATTGATCTTGATTCAGAACATTCAATTAGTATCAGATCATAAGGTTCACTTTATTAATTCTTTACCGAAGTTTGGAATGAATATTTGTGATGAATACTAAGAATTCTGTGAAACCTAATTGGGTTCTAGTCTTTTATTGTAAGAAGTATCATCTCTAGAAAGATATAATGTTACCTTATCTTATATCTCTTGGGTCTGATGTTGTTGAGGCTGTAACAAATTGATTTCCTCATACTGATGACAACTTTTGACTCACATATATTGACAAGAATAATATTGAGAAGGATGAAATTGATAAGAATGAGTTACAATCATCACTTTTTGGAAGTGAATTGTTTAGAGTGAAGGGACTTTCCACAACCAAAGGTATCTGGGATAAGATGAAAAATATTTATGAAAGAAATACAAAAGTAAAGAATGAAAAGTTAAAAATTTTAAGGATGAAGTATTAAAATCTCAAGGGGTCAATAAAAATATTTTAGAAACAAATTTACCAGGGTGAATAGAATTTCCAGTACTATTAGAAGTCTTTCTAAAAAATTAGAATATTTTACATTTTTTTAATAGATATTGAGAATTATTCCTGACACATTTGATGACAATGTATTGTCATTGGAAATAGAGATCCTAAAACATTATATATGGATGATTTCCATAACACTCTCATTTCATATGAAATTATATGTGATAAGGTCATTAAAGGAGAGGAAAAGTTGAGAGATAAATTTATTTCAAGGATTCTAAGAAAGAAAAGTTAAAGCAGAGTCATATTGATGAAGAAGCTGGTGATTCTAATTCCAATAATGAGGTATGAAAAATTATTAATGAATTTTAATTATTTTTTATAAAAATGTGAAAATAGGCATATGTAAAAATAATGGGAAAATTTCCTCTAATTTTTTTGAACGTATTGATATTGGGAACATTATGGATAATTTTCCTTAATTAAATAATGAATTTCACAGTGAGGAAGATCATAAAAGACAAAGAAGATCATGGAAGAAACATGGTGATGTGGATAAGTTTTATTCCAAAGGTAAAGATAAAAAATTTATCTATTACAAAAGAAAAAGTTTCATATCTAAAAATAATGATGAATAATATACCAAGGATAATCCAAAAAAATCATTCAGGAGGGATGGGTAAAATACAATCATTGCCACTGTTAATAATGAAGAGTTTAGAAGCATCAGTTCTGAAGAAGAAGAAACTCAACTATAATATATATGAAATAAGAATTAAAAGCGTGTCTATAAAATATTATGAGGCCTGAGAAAAAAATACACAATTTTAGAAATGAAGACTCTTCAACAAATAACCATGAATTTTTCCCTAATGAGAAGGATAAGCTGATAGAAGAGATCAATAATTTGATGAAATATCTAGAGAATGAAAACAATCATAAATAACATCTATATGTAATGTTGATGGAAAATGAAGAGGATTTGGAACTTTCACAATAAAATCCTTCTAAATTTTAGTACATGGAAACCATATTAAACATTTATATCTCTAATGTTGGGGAATGCTCTGGAAGGCTATACATTTGTAGGATAAAATTTTACAAACAAAGGTTGATGAGAAATTTTAATTTTTTTATATGAAGATGAATGTCAGTAAAGTTAAGTATTCTTCCAATAAAAAAATGTCTAGTTGTCAGAAGTTTCTAAAAATTATATGTATGAAAAAGTTTCAAATAATTCTGGTTTATATGGGGCTAAAAATAAATCCAAGCTAAGAAAAAAATAGTATTTTTTATAATATAAAGGTTGGTGGTCGACAAAGTGTTGATAAGAAATTCACTATGAAACAAGGTCACAACTTCAGAAAATATTTATGTTTCAAAGGTAAATATTATTTATATGGATACTATTGTTATGTTTGATAGATTTGGACACACAAAAAATATGTGTTACTTCAATCAAATACAATATAATCACTCCATAAGTTACATAAACTATATAATTAGGGAGACTAAATCTCATGAAATGAATATGATTGAGAAGTATGTTCAAAAAATTATTAGAAGGTTGATATAGAAATTGAATATAGATTCTAACTATTGGAATTTATACTTGAAATATGTGAAGAACCACTATATGTCAAAAAATGAAGAACTTTTTGGTTACCAGAACAACAAAATTTTGTTAAAAATTTTCAATATATATATGTTTAGAAAGATAATGGGAAAAAAATATCTTTTTGTTGAAATTGATCTAAATGAAAACAAATAAGAATGAAATTGGATTCTATATAGTGGGTGTTCTTCTCATATCAAAGGAGACATAATATTTTTAACCAATGTAAAAGTCTTCAATGATGGAATTGTGAAATTTTGAAATGATGAATCCATCAAGATCAATGGTATTGGATCTGATATTATTGGGAATGAAAATTAAATATCCTAAAAATATTTTTTTATTGATGGGAAGAAACATAAATTATCTGTGTTTCAAAACACTATGATGAAGGAAAAAAATCAGTTTAGATAAGATTAGTTTGTTGTGAAAAGTGAGAAAGATTTAAATTTTGTTATATGAAAAAAAATACAAAATGAAACATATATCAAGTAATTTAAATAAAACAATATTTTTATTTAGACATGGTAGAATAAAATAAGATGTGGAATAAAAGGAATAGACACATGTGTCAATGAAACATGAGAAAGTTTTCAAAGAGTGATAGTTTCTGAGGTATTTGTAATATGTTAATAAGAAGATATTGGTGGTGCACAATTTGTAATAAAGAAAATAATAAAAATAATCTAAATAATAATGTTTATATTTATTGAAAAAGTCCAATAGAAGTTATTCATTATAATATATGTGGGACAATGATCAAAATATAAAACCATTAAGATAAGTATTTCATCACATTCAAAGATGAAATTACTTTCATTACTCGTGTCATATATTTGAAACATATGTTAGATTCTTTGAAATTTTTTTAATGTTTGAAGAGGAAATTTGTTAATAAATATGAGTATTCATTTAAGAAGTTGAGAATTGAAAATGGTGGTGAATAAAAAAAATTAATATTTGAATGTTATTTTGGGAATAATGAAATTTAGATGAGTTTAGGACACCAACACTCCTAAAAATGGTGTTTATGAGTAGAAAAATAGAATTTTGGTGGAAATGGTCCAAACTATATTACTTGATCATTGTATTTCTCATTACTATTGAATACATTCTATGATAACTTCTGTGTATATTCAGAACTAATGTTTCCACATACCAAGATGAGATTTGACTCCACATGATTTTTTTTGGTTAAAATCAATGTTTGAATAACATATGTGTTTTTGGGACTCAATGCCTCATAAAAAAAAGGTTGAAACCTTGAGAAGTTTGTGTAGGTATGTGAATATGGAATTTTTATTGGCTAATATTATAAAAGTATAAGATAAAAATGTTTAAATAAAGACTCAGGATGATTATTTTAATTTGTTAATTTGAATGGGTTTGAAATATTAGATGAAGCTAAACAGAATCATGAACATAAATAAGATAAATAGGAAGAAATAAATTATGATAAAGATCTTGATATGTATGAAAACAATTATATTCAATGAAATAAGTAGAATCAGAGACATATATTTCTAGTAATGATGATGAATGTCAAAAATATCATCCCAAGCTAAAGAAGCAAGTATAATATCAAAATATAATTTGTGATCAACATCAAAGGGTTAAAAAAATGATGTTACACATACTTATTTATATTAAAAAGTGGAACAGAATGATTCAAATAATGTTTTGAGAATCTGTAATGAGTTAATGCCATGAATGTGGATTTTTATTATATTGTGAAGAATGTCACTTGGGAGCTCATTCCCAATGTAGATAAAGAAAATTCTATTGGTAAATTATAGGATTTCTGGAATAAGAAAAATAAAGAGGGTGATGTGAAATTGAATAATTAAATATTTCTATTGAATGGTTTATGCTAGATTGAAGGTATTTAATTTAATGAAAATTATTCTCATATTTAAATGTTAGAATAAATCAAAATATTTATTGCTATTTATATACAAAAAATTTATAAAAATATTCAAATGTATGTGAAATTAGTATTTATGAATGGCCATCATGTTGATGATGGTTATATTGATCAACCATGTAGATTTATTGTTGGGAATGATGAATGTTATGTGTTAAAGTTAAATAAATCCATGTATGGAATAAATAAATCTCCATGGGTACGATATTACTATTTGGATACATGCTTTAGGAAGATGACTTTTGTGAAAGTAATAGTTGAAAGTAATTTTTAAATCAAGGAATGTCAAAAGTTTTCCCACATCTAAGTTACATATTTTGAAGATATTATATTTTAT
Source organism: Viscum album (assembly GCA_963277665.1). Taxonomy (NCBI): domain Eukaryota; kingdom Viridiplantae; phylum Streptophyta; class Magnoliopsida; order Santalales; family Viscaceae; genus Viscum; species Viscum album. The sequence goes on from OY728161.1 coordinate 1,510,736,889, forward strand.
AGGATTGATGAAATAACTTTTGAATGATTTACTTAAGAGATTGAAAATATGTTCAAGATTTCCATTCTAGGAGAAATGAAATACTTTATTAGGTTAGAAATTATAAAAAAACGGAACATGTTTTTATTTCTTAATAAAATAATTCTATGGAGAATATTAAGATGTTCAACATGGTGATTTCAAACCTAGTTTTCACATCAATTTTAGTGGGAACAAATTTTTCTAACGATGGTGAAGGTAAGGAAGTTGATCAAAATTAATATCAAAATATGATAGGAAGTTTGATATATTTTCCTACTTTAAGACCCAAAATTGTTTATACTATACCATGTGTGAATGATTTCATAGTGCTCAAAAATAATAACACATATTGGTTGGAAAAATAAAACTCGAATATATTGATGGCACATCAAAATTTAGAATTAGGTATGAAATAAATTAATGTATTAGCTTATTTGTGTATTCTAATGCTATTTGTGAAGGAAATTTTGATTATAGAAGGTCCATATATAGTGAATATTTATTTTCTATGATTAGATGAGTCATTTGGAATATAAGGATATAAAATTTATTACATATAATAAGGGATGAAGAAGAGTATTTTTAACCAACTCAAGATGCTAATCATCTTATGTGGATGGAGAATCATTTTGAGTATTTATATGTTGATGTAATGTAAATATTCATCTTGGGATGGGATAATCAAAGTACCATCAACATTACCAGAAATAAGTTTCAAAATTCTCACCCAAAAAATATTTATATCAAACATAATTTCATTCATGAGAATGTGGATAAGTATTAGTTAATTATAGAGTATGTTCCTACATCAGAACACATTATTTAAATTTATTATCATATAAAAAAATATATTTAAATTACCTTTTAATGGTATTAAATGTTAATTTTTGATCTTATGGGCCTGAGTTAGTGCATTTTCATTATGAACATCCATTCTCATCATTTGTGCACTTCATGCCTAATATACACCAATTTAGGCCCAATGAGTAACCTGATTCTAAAGAATGTAATTATCAATTTTTTTAATTTGATATTTTGGTAACTTTATCTACACTTAAATGTGAACATTTTTCATTCAGGGATCAATGTAGAATTCATGGATGAAGATGGGGATATTTTCTGATGAAAGGAAGCAATTCTAGAGAAGGCATATTGGACACTAGCCCACTGATGAGACTGTGGGGCCCAACATACAGGCCTAATGAATCCCATATTTTGTGGGATTATAGAATATATTTATCGGAACAAATAACGCTGCATGATAAAATGATAATTAGGCATCTATTGTGGCCATTAAAGCGGCCCAAGTTAGCGATACAATTCTGGGCCAGATTCTGTGGCCCAGAAAAACAGTCCACTAAGATTATCATATCTCGGAATCCGTAACTCCAAATGGGCCCAAACATTACAGGCCGTTAGAAGACATCCAGTGATCCATTTTCTTTGTCTATGGCCCACTCTGATTCGGCCGTCTAGAAGGTCTTCTAGATGCGTCTGTTCGGTGAAGGAAAGCTGGCTGCCACCTCGGGTCAAATGTGGAAAAGTTCAAATTCCACAAGCTTTCCACCACCTATGGCCTACCAAAATTAATTGACATGCTCTGTACTATTTGAGGCTCGACCCAAGGCTCCCAAAATTCCTATTTAAGGCAGTGTTAGTGAAGGTGTTTGGAATCTTGGATTCTTTGTTCAATTGTAATGTTATGCTGCATTTTTGGTCCGTCAAATTTGTCTTTCACATGTAAGTTGTACTATTCACAATAGTTTCTTAATAAAAGTTCTTCTTCTACTCTTATTCTGTTGTTCTTCATATCACTTTGATACCGTTGGATCATGGTGTGAATTTATTCACACCAACCCTTGTGAAATTATTCACACAACGGTGGAGTGATCATTTTATTTTTTTTGTTTTCTTTACTTCTCCATTTCCTCCCTCATGAGTCTACTTTCCGCTTCCATTGAAACCATGGGATCAATGGAGGGATAACCCACTTATGGGTTGATCCTATGGTGTAGCAAGGGGCTGAATTGGATGTAAATTATCACCTAATTAATGTATAATCACTTCTTTAATTGGGATTTTTATTTGATGATTTTTAAACTCCATCGTCCTTGTTGAATTTAAGGCCACACACTTCAAGTACTAGTACGAACCTTTACCTTGAAGTGCTCAAAAAGTTGTTCCTTCAAGTGTATAGGTGATTAGTATTAAAGGGTGTAGTCATTAAACCAGTAAGTGATGATGTTGTTTTATCTCCTTAAATGAACCCATCTCAAATTTTAGAAATTGAAATCATTAAAAAGGAAATACGTCCAATTCACCCCGATCGATAACCTAGGATCAACTCAATCTTTTAAATTGAATTCACTTAAATAAATTATATATCTTTAAAAACCATCCAAAATCAATCCATGTTGGCCACTTCATAGCCGAAAATAGTCCATAGAATGTACGTGTCTATAGGTTTATTCTTAGGTCTTTGTGGATTCGATAACCCAAGCTAAACTACAAGGACCGTCTTACCTTATTCTCTTGGGTAAATTTGAGCGAGAATAAAATTTTGGCACCGTTTCTAGGGGCCCAAGTAATTCATCTAAACACTCATTCTATTATCCCCCATTTCTTTTTTTCTCATCCAAATTCTCTTATCTTTTCCCTTTCTCGTTTTTTTCTTTTGGCGCATGTCCGCCTACACTCGCGATCAATCAAACCGTCTAGTTAGGGTGGATAGTCCTGGGGTTGGGGAGTCAAGTACACCAAGGGAACTCATTCCATTAGATCATAAAATTCCTAATACTCTAGAGTCCAAAGTTGAGCCAATTTCAATGGAAGAGCTTCAAAGAAACCAACTCATAAACCCGGGTGGGAACCAAAATGGAAACCCAAATTAGGCAGCCCCAAACTTGGGGAATGCAATTGATCAAACCATGAATGACTACCTCACACCTTCCTGGACCAATACCCCCTCATGCACTAGACAAAATACCCTAGGAGATGCCAACTATATCTTTAAACCCCATGTTCTAAAACACCTTCCCACATTCCATGGAATGGAGTCCGAGATGCCATACCTGCGCATTAAGGAGTTCAATGACATTGTAGAAACAATGTGTCCCCCACATCAACTAGAATCTGCTAAGATGAGGCTATTTCCATTTTCTTCAAAGGATCGAGCTAAAAATTGGCTAAAAACAATTTGAGGCCATCATCCATAAACTCTTGGGACCAACTACAAAGAGAATTCTACAAAAAATACTTTCCCCACCATAAAACAATTGCACTTAAAAAGAGTATCCAAAAATTTTTTGAAAAAGAGGGAGAGTCATTCTATGAAACATGGGAGAGGTTCAAAGACACTCTAAACATGGTTCCACACCATGGTTTTTCTATTCCAGAACAAGTGAGAATTTTCTATGAAGGGTTGGGTCCGGGGAACAAACAATTCATTGACATGATGTGTAATGGAATCTTTAAAAACAAATCCCCAAATGATGCTTACGAGTATATAGAAAGCCTTCATGAACAAAACCAAACATGGAGAACTTAACCTTATTATGAAAAGACACAAAGAACTACTGGAATTCATACACTTAGAGAAGAGGAAAGCCTTAGGGATAAACTCGCAGCACTCACTAGGAAGGTTGAAGAGATAGACCTTAAGAAAGTCCATGAAATCCAAACAGTTGACCCTGTTTTCACAATTTGTGACAAACATGACCATAAGACAGACAACTGCCCAAACATTCCATCCATCAAGGATGTTCTCTTAGGAGGACCCGCAGTAGAAGTAAATGCTTTGAACTTCCAAAAGCCTCAATACCAAAACACCTTCAACCCAAGGTATAAAGACCACCCAGGCTTCTGCTGGAAAGATAACCAACAACCTATCCAACCACAAGGACAAAATCCCTACCCCCATCAGAACTACCAAACCCATAACTAGTTCCAAACCCAACCTATCCAATACCAACAGCCACCGGTCTATTTTCAACAAACCATCCCACCTCCAAAATATCCCCTTGGGATAAACCAACCTACTCAAGCACCCACCCAAACTGTTCCACAAAGACTACTAGAAAAACTGTGTAAACAAATGGAGAGGATGAACTCAAAAGTCTCTTCCCTAAATCAAGAACTTCAAACCATCAAAACCGGAAAGGCACCCATGCCTACTCAGGCGGTGCCATCCTCAAATTCAAGGGGAGAGTCAAGTTGTGCTCAAACAACTCATGAAAAACTAAAGGTTGTGACTGTTTTAAGAAGTGGGAAATCAATTGAGAAACCTTAACAACTAATTTAGAACCCACCTAAAGATTCAAACTTGGATGAAAATTCAAATGAACCACAAGATCAAACTGAGGAAACTCATAACATTTTCATGGAAACAACTCCTCAACAAACGACCCCACAACCTGCGCCATTTCCTCAAAGCATGAGGGGTAAACCCAAGCCTGAACTGAGTGAAACATTGAGGGAAATCTTCTCACAAGTCAAGTTAAACATTCCTCTTCTCGATGCAATCCAAACCATACCTTCCTACTCAAAGTACCTTAAGGACTTGTGCACTTTGAAAATAAAATTTTCACATAAAAACCAAGTCCTTTTGGCTGCTAATGTGAGTACCACCATTCAAGGGACCATTCCTCCTAAGTTGAAAGACCCGGGTTGCCCTTACATCAATGTTGAACTAGGAGAGAGCAAAGTTGTCAAGGCCTTGTGTGACCTAGGTGCTAGTGTCAATCTCATCCCATATGCTGTGTACTGCCAGTTAGGCCTAGAAGAGCTCCAACCCACATCTGTCACACTTCATCTTACTGATCGTAGGATTAGGGCTCCAAAGGGGATTTTGAAGGACGTTCTGGTAAAGGTTGAAAACACTATCTACCCTGCTGACTTCATTGTCCTTGACAACCATCCAAAATTAGGAAATAAGGATCAAACCCCAATCATCCTTGGTCGTCCTTTTCTTGCAACAATCAACTCTGTTATCCGAGTTCGAAATGGGAACATGACCATCACCTTTGGGAACATGAGTGTAGACTTTAACATCTATAATGAAAGCTCACAAATAGGGGATGACGAGGACATTCAAGAAGTAAACATGATAGGAAGCATTGATAATGAATCCATGGAACATCAAGGAATACTTTATGAATGTATATGTCAGGATGATATTGATTTCCTATGTTCATATGAAGGAAGTTTATCTCCTTGTCTTGAATCATTTTCAAATTTCTCTTATGATGAAGTCTTAGGTCCAAAAAGTAGTGAAACCTTTCAAGAACCCACTTTCATGGAGACCACTGCAAATTCATTCCCTAAAAATGATCAAGCCAATCTAGTAGCTGAAACTTCTACATGTGGGGAATCAATCCTATCTGAAACTCTAAAAAAAGAAATTGATCTTGATCCAATGTCCCAATCTTCTGCTGAAATTATGAACCAACCTGATCTTCAATTGAAGGAAATTCCTGCTGCACTAAAGTACGCCTTCCTAGGGGAAAATCAAACACATCATATTGTCATTTATTCTTCTCTTGAAGCCAATAATAAGAGGATGCTTCTAGATGTCCTTAAGAAGCATAAGAAAGCCATTGGTTGGACCCTTTCTGATATTCCTGGGATTATCCCACTTATAGGGACTCATAGGATTGTTCTGGAATCTGATTCAAAGCCATGTCCTAAACCTCAACGGTGACTCAATCCTAATCTCATGGAGGTAGTAAGGAAGGAACTTCTGAAATTGTTAAAAGCTGGTATCATATATCCCATAGCTGAGAGTGAGTGGGTGAGCCCAATCCAAGTGGTTCCAAAAAAGGCCGGAATCACAGTGATAACCAATGAGGATGGAGAGATTCTTCCAACAAGGGTGAGTAGTGGATGGAGGGTCTACATTGACTACAGAAATCTAAACTCATTCACCAAGAAGGACCATTTCCCCTTACCATTCATTGACCAAGTCCTTGAGAGAGTGGCAGTTCATGCCTTCTACTGTTTCTTAGATGGGTACTCGGGGTACAATCAAATTGAGGTCTCCCTAGAGGATCAAGGGAAGACTACATTCACATGGCCTTTAGGTACCTTTTCCTTCAAACGCATGCCCTTTGGGTTATGAAATTCCCATGGAACCTCCAGAAGTGCATGATGGGAATCTTCTCAGACATGGTAGGGGATTTTCCAGAGGAATTCATGGATGACTTCTGTATGTTTGGGGATACTTTTTAGGGATGTCTGCAGAATGTGGAGAGAGTCTTGTCAAGATGAGAAGAAAAAAATCTTCTCATAAACTGGGAAAAATTCCATTTCATGGTTAAAGAGGGACATGTTCTAGGCCATATGGTATCGAGTAGGGGGATTGAAGTTGATAAAGCAAAGGTTGACATCATTCGTCACCTTCCATCACCCAAAACTATCAAGGAAGTGAGTTCTTTCTTAGGACATGCTGGTTTCTATAATAAGATTCATCAAGAACATTAGTTCAATATCTCGTCCCCTTTCTGCTCTCTTAGTAAAGGATGCTCCATTTGTTTGGACAGAAAGCTGCGAGGGTTCATTCTCAACCCTCAAATCCTCTCTCACCTCTCCTCCCATTATGAAATCTCTAAATTGGAACCTTCCTTTTGAACTTATGTTTGATGCCAGTGACTTTGCTATAGGAGCTGTGTTAGGACAACATTGTGATAAAAATCTTTATGTCATTGATTATGCAAGAAAATCCTTAAATGATGCCCAAATCAACTACACCCCCACTAAAAAGGAGATACTTGCTATTGTGTTTGCCTTAGAGAAGTTTAGGTCCTACCTCTTAGGATCACCCATCACTGTGTTCACTGACCATTCTTCACTAAAATATGTCTTCCAAAAACAAGATGCTAAGGCTAGACTGATTAGGTGGGTCCTAATCTTACAAGAATTTGACCTCAAAATCAAGGATAAAAAGGGAGTTGAAAATGTTGTAGCTGATCACCTCTCTAGGATGGAATTCAAAGACAACTCAAATCACCTTTCTTTGTCTAATTCGTTTCCTGATGAACACCTATACTCTGTGAGTGACTGCCCTTGGTATTCCAACATAGCCAATTTCTTAGTGACATGAGTCATTCAAAAATTCTTAGGGACTCAATCTTGAAGGAAATTCCTTTCGGATGTTAGACACTATGTGTTTGATGATCCACACCTCTATAAGTTCTACCCTGATCAAGTCATTAGGAGGTGTGCTCCAGAATCTGAACAAGAGTCCATCCTTAAATTCTGTCATAGTGAGGCATGTGGAGGTCACTTTTCCTCTAAGAAAACATCTGCTAAGATTCTTCAATGTGGTATTTTCTGGACCACCCTCTCAAGGGACTCCTACACATTTTGTCAAAGCTGTCCTAGGTGTCAACAAGTAGGGTCCATCACAAAAAGGAATCAAATTCCACTCAATCCCATCTTAGTGGTTGAAATATTTGACTGTTGGGGAATTGATTTCATGGGTCCCTTCCCAAACTCTCGGGGATACCTCTACATACACTTAGCTGTTGATTATGTCTCAAAATGGGTTGAGGCCATTCCCACTAAGTCCAATGATCATCATGTTGTGATTCGATTTCTGAAAGAGAATATATTTTCAAGATTTGGAATTCCTATGGCTATAATTAGTGATCGAGGAACCCATTTCTGCAACCACCCATTCTCTTCACTCATGTCTAAGTATGGTATTTCTCATAAAGTGTCCACTGCATACCATCCTCAAACCAATGGTCAAACTGAGTTAGCGAATTGGGAGATTAAGCAAATTCTTGAAAAAACTGTCAACCCCTCTAGGAAATATTGGTCTGAGAAACTATTAGATGATCTTTGGGACTATAGAACCGCATATAAAACCATTTTAGGAATGTCCCCATATAGGTTTGTTTATGGTAAAGAATGCCATTTTCCAGTAGAGATTGAACAGAAGGCCTTTTGGGCAATTAAAAAATGGATTATGATCTATCATTGGCTGGAACAAAAAGGAAATTTGATCTCAATTAACTGGAGGAATTAAGGATGGAGGCTTATGAAAATTCAAGGATCAATAAAGCTACAGTTGAAGCCTACCAATCTAGGAATATCAGGGTAAAACATTTTGAACCAGGAAAACTTGTGCTCTTTTATAGTTGAAAACTTCATTTACACCCGGGAAAGTTATGGTCTAGATGGTCAGGTCCTTTCATAGTGCATCATGTATACCCCCATGGGGAAGTAGAGATTCAAGATCCCACAAGTGGTCACAATTTCAAGGTCAATGGTCAAAGGATAAAAACATTCATTGAATCATTCAATAAACAGGAAATAGATGTTGAGTTAATTGATCCAATCTATGAACCAGGAAAAAATTGATAAATTTGGGATCTATGTCGGGCTAACGACGTCAAACAAAGAGCTACACAGGAGGCAACCCGTGGTTTTTATGTTTCTAATCTTTCAGAATCATCATTATTTTTCAAATAAGATTACTTAAAAATTTTTATATTTAAAAATAAAAAAATAGACTTCTGACCTTTTCTTCTATTATGAGTATGGATGGGTACAAAAGAGGAGCACCATATTCATCCGTGTCACGTGGTGTGATCCTTGAGTAATACCTTACCCAGAAATTTAAAAAGAAGATAATGTATCATCAGTTTATTTTGTTTTATTTTTATTATTTTATAGGTTAAGATAAAAATAAAAATAAAATAATAATAAAAACAAAAAGTTCACGCCATAGGCCGTGGGGCAAACCCCGTCACAACCGGCGAAGCCGCAGGGACTCGAACCCGAGACCGAAGGGAGACAGGGGCGCGCGCTTACCACTAACCTATGGCTTCTTGTGCTTCCTTATTCTATAATTTTTATATATATTCTTATATTTTACTTCCTTTATTATATAAATATAAATATATATATTGTTTGTTTTTGTTTGTTTTGTTTGTTTTGTTTTTCCTTTTTCCACTAGGAAAATTTTCAAGCGACATGGATATCAAAGGAATAAATTTGAGCGGCAAGAACATCAAACTTCAAGAACCAGGTGACTTCATTCCATGATCCTCATATTTCAATTTCCTTATTGAACTCCCTTTTTTATTCCTCTACCCCATTCTAAATTTTTTTTTATGAAACTAGGGACAATTTCATTCTAAGTTGGGGGGTGTGGAAACAAAATGTTTGTTTAAAAAAAAACCAATGATAACAAAAAGATGTAAAATTCCTTTATCATTCATATAATAACATCTTTGCTAACATAAAAACTACATATCAAATAATTATTATTTCCTTGACTCTTAATTTAATTCATGATTAAGTTTAAAAGCATTGATTTTGGAAGTTTGGTTTTACAATGAAAATATTCATCTTTTTTATTTTCATCCATTAAATCAAAATGCCACAATGCACGTCGTTTAGACTGTGGGGTAATAATTTGAATTTTTGGGGTCCCATAATAAATAGCTAGGCTGGTTTGATTTTTATGAATAATATGAGTATTCAAAAAAATTAAAAAAAACAACAGAAAAAAAAATTGCGTGTAGAGAAATGGATTGATAAAATGCGAGGCTTTCGACACTTGGGGATCGTGACTCCATAGTTGTCTAGCCCTGAGTTTTTCAATATATCTCTATTTATGGTAATATGACTTTGTTTTTGACTAAGTTAACTCGAGACGATGCCCGAGTATGTGGGCTTCACTTGGTGCCCTAAGGACTTTGAGTCTGGGAGTCATCGGCAAAGTCTTGCTACATGGGTTAATTTGATTAACTGCAATCTCAATTACTATGGAAATATTGAAAAAAAATAAATCAAAAAAAAAAGAATGAAGAAGACTCATATTAGGATTAAATGTGATTCCACCTAGCGCTTCCATGATTTCCCCCTTGAATGAAAATGAACCCCCATATCTATTGTGATACACAACCCATCATTACACCTAATTGAGTTGGATAAAGTATGATGATGGATTTGATCAAAGGAATGTTCTTGGTATTGGGATATGCTTTTAAATTCATCTTGTTTTAAATTATCTTGATAGGTTATAAAAATATATTTGTGTGCAGTTTACATTGTGATCACTGTTTGTTATAATGTGTTTGAAGAAAGGAATTCAAATAAAATCATTGAATTATTTGCTCGGGAATAGCAAATCTCAAGTTGGGGGTGTGATTATCCAATAAAAACATATATTTTAATTACATTCTAATGGTAATAAATATTCATTTTTGATCTTATGGGCCTGCGTTAGTGCATTTTCATTATGAACATCCTTTCTCATCATTTGTGCACTTCATGCCTAATATACACCTATTTAGGCCCAATGAGTCATCTGATTCTAAGGAATGTAATTATCAATTTTTTAAAATTGATATTTTGGGAGCTTTATCAACACTTAAATGTGAACATTTTTCATTCAGGTATCAATGGAGAATTCATGGAAGAAGATGGGGATATTTTGTGATGAAAGGAAGCAATTCTAGAGAACGCAGATTGGACACTAGCCCACTGATGAGACTGTGGGGCCCAACATACAGGACCAATGAATCCCAATTTTGTGGTATTCTGGAAGAAATTTATAGGAACAAATAACTCTTCATGATCCAATGCTAATTAGGCCTATATGGTGGTCATTAAAGCAACCCACGTTAGAGATACAATTCTGGGCCAGATTCTGCGGCCCAGAAAAACAGTCCACTAATTTTATCATATCTTGGAATCCGTAACTCCAAATGTGCCCAACCTTTACAAGAGGTTAGAAGACATACGTAGATCCATTATCTTATTCTATGGCCCACTTTGATTCGGCCGTCTAGAAGGTCTTCCAGATGCATCTGTTCGGTGAAGGAAACCTGGCTGCCACCTCGGGTCAAATGTGGAAAAGTTAAAATTCCACAAGCTTTCCACCACCTATGGCCTACCAAAATTAATTGAGATTCTTTGTACTATTTGAGGCTCGACCCAAGGCTCCAAAAATGACTATTTAAGGAAGTGGTGGTGAAGGATTTTGGAATCTTGGATTCTTTTTTCAATTGTAATGTTATGCTGCATTTTTGTTGCCTCAAATTTGTCTTTCACATGTAAGTTGTTCAATTCACTTTAGTTTCTTAATAAAAGTTCTTCTTCTACTCTTATTCTGTTGTTCTTCATATCACTTTGATACCGTTGGATCTAAGTTTTAATTTATTCACACCAACCCTTGTGAAATTATTCACACAACGGTGTAGTGATCATTTTATTTTTGTTGTTTTCTTTACTTCTCCATTTCCTCCGTCATGAGTCCACTTTCCGCTTCCATTGAAACCATGGGATAAATGGAGGGATAACCCACTTATGGGTTGATCCAAGGGAGTAGCAAGGGGATGGATTGGATGTTATTTATCACCTAATTAATTAATAATCACTTATCTAATAGGGATTTTTATTTGATGATTTTTAAACTCCATCATCCTTGTTGAATTTAAGGCCACACACTTCAAGTACTAGTACGGACCATTACCTTGAAGTGCTCAAAACATTGATCCTTAAAGTGTATAGGTGATTATTATTAAAGGGTGTAGGCATTAAACTAGTAAGTGATGATGTTGTTTTATCTCCTTAAATGAAACCATCTCAATTTTAAGAAATTGAAATCATTAAAAAGGAAATACGTCTAATCCACCCCGAGCGATAACCTAGGATCAACTCATTATTTTAAATTGAATTCACTTAAATCAATTAGATATATTTAAAAAACATCCAAAATAAATCCAATTTGGCCACTTCATAGCCGAAAACAGTCTATAGAATGTACGTGTCTATAGGTTTCTTCATAGGTCTCTGTGGATTCGATAACCAAAGCTAAACTACAAGGACCGTCTTACCTTCTTCTCTTGGGTAAATTTGAGCGAGAATCATACATTTTCAAAAAACATTTTCTGAAGGACCATTTTTACAAAATGTGTCTGAAAATGTGTTTCCAACCTCCTTATCATAAATTTTGAGGTATATGTTTTTCCCCTCTATCATATTGTATTTGGATAGTGTTCTCAAGGGGGTACTATTTTCAGAAATTTATCCACTGAATAAGTGATCATCCTTTTAAGGAATCATGTATGTGGGGGGGGGGGGGGTAAAATCTGAATCCAACATGTGATTTTGTAGGCCACTCTATCTTTTTTTTGGATTGGTTGTAAGAAACTCTTGTATCTAGAAAATTTGGACAGGTAATGAAAAATGTGAAGAAAAGATGAATATGTTTCATGAGTCACTACATATCTTCATTATGGTTTTTCGTTCAATAATTTTATTTTCTAAAAAAGCGTTATATAATGTAGTCATATAATTGTTAATAAGTAATCCATTTCTTGTGGTTATGATGGTCAATAATTTATGAATTTTGGGTGATAAAAAAATACAGAGGGGTGATTTTTGGGACCATGTTGGAAAGATGATGTTTTTGAAGAAGAAATATTTTTTTATTTTAATATATTATCTTCTATTTTTAATATCAAAGAAGAATAAATACCATAAATTAATGAAATTTTGATAATTGGAATTATGATCATATTTAGACGATCATATACATCTTTATTATGAATGTGCATCAGATTGATGAGAAATTTTCTAGAAGAAAAGGTTCATCGGACTCACCTCAAGTCCAGAATAAATGGAAGAAACTATTGATAAGATCTTTTATTCTTCTTTTCTCCAATGATGATTTAATAATTCATTTATATTTTTGATTTTAAAGATGATATATATTTTTTGGTCGAAAAGTTTTGATAAAAGCCTTATAAAAGAAAGGGGGTTCTTAAAATCGTGTTGAGGTATGATTGTAAAGAAAAATATTTTCTAGAAAGGATGGGAAGAGAAAACAGTTCCCAATGTTAGTCAGATGATTTTATATTGATATTCAACATATTCGAAGTCACGAGGAATTCATTGTACAAGGAAAGGTTTGAGGAAGAAGTTAGTTGTTGAAAATAAAGATTTCTTGTCTCAAGTTCATAGGTATGAGATTATTAGAAGTATATTTTTTTTCAATTTGATGAAAAGTTTGATCATAAGATGAAAAAATAAAGATGATGGGTTTCAGTTAGAAAAAAAATCAATGAGAATCAAATATTCTACGAAAAAATTCGGGTGATAGAAGTTCATTGGTATCATAATGAGAAAAGGATAGATGTTTATAATGTAAAAGCTACGTAAATAGGTCCCTTAGACAAAGTGTGACACATATCATAAGAGTGACCCTCATACAGATCATTAGATGATTTTATGGTTGCTAAATTAATGCGATAAAAAATTATTATTTCTATGGAATTTCCAAGACCAATGAAAAGAAAATAAATTGGGCATTCTTTGGATATATGAGTGTAGAAAAAAAATGTTTTTTTGTGACAAATATGTAGAAGAAAATTAGAGATCAATAAACTATTTATTAAACCCTTATCATCGAGATATATTTTTTAATGGTTTTATTAATCATTTTGGTCAATATAAAAGAATAACTCTATTATTTTTTCCTTTAGGGCATGAGATAAAGTATGTTTTCCTTACAATTTCAATTATTTGAAGAGAAATAAGACTAAATATTAAACATATCATTAGAGTAAATCCAATAATGATTCATCAGACATAGGGTGACACCGATGACTTCATCAGACTCAAGATCATTGTTCATCAAAAATAGGAAAAGAATAATTGCATAAAGGTAATTAATATGTTATTGAATGGATAATAGAAGTGGTTGAATAATATTGAAAAATGGTTTTCATATGTTAAATTTAGTGAAAAGAAACTAAATGAGGAATTTATTATCTATATTATAATAAATAAATTAGAATGAGCAGTTGGTTTATGAATCATAATGAGAAGATATATGTTTGTATCGATTGGTGCAGAAAAACATAAGAAATATTCCAATGTCTTAATTTAAATGGTAAAATCATAATTGAAGATAGATGTTTGGAAAGATATTTTAAATAAGGTTTGAAGAAAGTTAATGTTGTTTATATTCATGAAAAATCTGGAATATTTGAGAATAATTGATGAAGTCAAAGATATATCTGATATTATAGGTAATTCCGATGATTCAGGAAGTTTGGTTGAGTGGGAAATATTTTTATAATATTGTATAAAAAACATTTTTGACACATATAAATAGATGGGGTAATTTTTACTTTACTAACACATGTATTTTTTTTGAAGGAAGAGAGGGAAGCTCTAATGTTATAGGGAGAAGTAGTTTTTGTATTGCGATTACCTAAGGAAGTCAGTTGGAATGAAGAAGGAAAGGGAATATACAATACCATAAACCAAGTTTCCAGAATTAGACCAAGAAATAATATTTTTATTTAATAACTGAGGTATATGTAGTTCATAACAGTCTCAACTATATTCTGATAAAATTATAGTTTTTTATCGACTAACCAGACAGGTGAATTGAATCGGAAAATGAGACTCAGTTACAATATGAAGTCTAGGGATGTTCTTGCGAGTTATTGGGTAAAGAAGTGAATAATTTATTTGAAGTTAATATTTTTAATAGTTGATAAAGCACCACCATAATAGGTTTTTATACATAAATTTTATTACATAATTTCATTCTTCTTGAAGCACATGCACTATTGTATTGAACATAGTCATACATGATTGTAATAGAATATCATAATTATTTTATTCCCCAAAAAATTATGGTTTTATATTTTATTTTTTTGGTATTGTATTATTTTCAAACCATAAGAAGGATGTAGATAGTTTTTTTGAGTAGTGAACCTTGAAAATACTTTGGTTCCAATGTATGTTTGTTGTTTTCTTTTTATAATGGTGACAACTCCTTAACAAGAGGAAAAGGATGTTTCTTAATGATAAAAACATAGAAGAAAAAGATTTCAATGATTCACCCCATTTCCCTCTCATTGAATCAATGATCTTGACTGGCCACATTAAATTTTTTTATGACTTTAGATTTTCTATTAATTAACAACTCCATGTTAGTTTTATATTTTGGGTAATATTTGATTTGTTTTTCATATATATTTTTGGCTTGTTATTCTTGACCCTTTTATATATATTATTATTTAATTATGTAAAAAAATGAAAAAAAATATATAAATAACTTATATATTCATTATAAATGTACTTATAATAATCCATAGAATATAGAAATATGGACTGGAATACACTTTTCAAGGTGATGGTTAGCCACACGTGCGCCAAATAGCTATTTATGTTTTATTTATTTATTGAAAGAATAAAAGAAAAGAAAATAAATGTATATGTATAAATATATTATCATTATTATGGAATTACTATTTAATATATATCTTATATTTTCATTAAAACCATTCTTAATACAATACATTTAATGTGTGAATGAATCAAAACACTCTGAGGAGGTAGTAGTCCTCACGTCCACAAATGAAGTTATCATATTTATTAAAATCTGAATGCATGATGGTATGTTTTATATAGTTATTATATAAGAGTAAATAAAACATAAATATCATATATATATAATAAAAATATATTTTCCATAATAATTACCACACATGAGAGGTGGTAATGGAAGAAAACAACATCGCTTCGTGAGGTGGTAGTTTATCGTACACAACAACGGTAAACTCATTTCCCATTTGATGGAAGACTGTGTAAGTGTACGTGGAATACGTAAACTAGAAACATCTAAATATATTTGTCTATTAGAAATATATTATAAAATAATGGAATAAAAAGTTTTTATGGGGTTGGAGAATGAAAATAAATGAAAGGAGCATGAAGATGGATGTTACCTATTCTTTAGGTAACTCCAATTGGTTTGCCCAAAATGGATTTCTTTGATGGATTTCATCCAGGACAAAAGATACTATGGTGAAAGGATGGATGTTGGAAAATTATTTTATAATTGTTTGGGTGACCCAAGGGGCTAAATTGGTGTGAATAAATTGGATGTTGAGATCTTTTAGATATGGGAGGAGTAGTGACATTCTTGTAAATTTTTTAAAAGGGAATTCCAACCATGATTTCTCCATGTATAGAGGATCCAAATATTTTCAAAATTCAATAAAATGGCGGATAATGTAGAAATATTAATATCCAATGGATTTTTACAAGTTTCTAGGTTATTTAAGGCCATACGTTTAAGGTTTAGTCATTTATTAACCTAATTTTTCTCTTATTCATTGTAACAAATTTAAATCACTTTTAATAATAATTTTTGTTGAAAAAAAACATTTACATTATTAGAAATTAGAAATTATTCTAATTACAAATATATAATTCATTTTTTAAAATTAAAATTACATATGTTATAGAAAATAATTGATATTTAATTTTTTTGAAGGGATGACAAAGCTAGTTTTTAATGTAAAATAGTTCAAACGTTTGTGACTATTTTATATCTCATTTCATTGTAAAATTGATTAAAATGTCCTAAATTGGATTAATTTATCTACAATTGATGTTATCAAACTTTTATTCCATTTAGAATATAATGTTACTAAATAAATAAATTTGATGAATAATAATTTTCGAATTAAAATTCAATGTTTTCACTTGTCATTAAAAATTAAATCATCGAAGAAACATACCAAAAATTATTCCAAATTAAATATTAAATTTCTGCTTTCAAAAATTAATTTTATTCTCTCATTTCAATATTATTAACTTTTCTTAAATGATATTTAAAATGGGTTCTGCATTAATATTTTGTAAAATAACCTTTTATAAAAATATATTTTTTATTCATAAAATTGAATTAGTTCTTCTCTTATACCAATGAAATATATTGGATGTGTATAAAAAATATTTATTAAATATATAATATATATTTTTTATTGAAAACATTAATCAAAATTGGTTTGTTTAATTTATCAAGCTAAAATTTTCTTTTTACATAAAAAATATTTTTTTTGAAAAGTAATTTCTTTATTTTCAAATAGTTATTTCATTCACTTATACAAATTTAGAAACAAATTAATCATTTCATATTCATGTGTTTAAAATATTTTAAAAATTTAGTGAATATTATATAAAAAATGTATCCCAATAGCTACGTGGTAGATATAATTATATTTTAATAATCATATTAATAGTATATTGTAGTTCAGTAAAAACATGATCTTCCATGTAAAAAAATCTATTGAAGGGACTCAGTGTTTTTTGTAATACAAGTTAAACATAGTGTTTTTCATACCATATGATAATCTAAGTGTTTCATGTAGTTCAAGATAAAATTGGTGTTCTGTATAATGCATGAAAAACACAGTGCTTAAAAAAACTATATTCAGTGTTACGTGAAGTGCCAAATACCAAAATCATTAAATTCATTATAAAATATTTTTACATAAATCTCATGGTGGTACAAACACTGTACATTGTGGACTACCTTTCCAAGGAACAATGTGTCTCTACAATAAAATATAACACTATTATTCATCATATTTCATTGATTTCATCACAATAGGGCACTTTTCTTGTCATAATTCATCATCTATATCCTCTATAATTAGAACAAAATCTTCCCGTTTATTGAATAATAAGAAAAAAATGGTATAAAGAAAATTAAATCATCAATAAATTGTTCTTCACACTATAAGAAAATAAGTTATTAAAGATATATTTCAAAATAAAAAGTGGTATTGTAATAAATATCCATGTAACATTGAATCTATAGAAACATAAGGATCATGTTGAATAAATAGAAAATGAGATGTTGTAATGAATCAAAATTTATATCATGATATAACATGTGAATGGGTAAAATAATAGTCTTACATTATAATTTATTCACTTGAGTTCCAAAAATAGAGTACTTGAATGATCTTAGATATCACTAAATTATTTTAAATGTTTGAAGATTCATCTAGATTACCTAGGTATCTATAATATAACAACCAAGGTATGGGAGATTGAGTAAAATAAATAAAAATATAATAAATAGGAATCAAATTATATTTATATTGAAATTATAGGTTAACAAGATCACAAAACGACATTCTCTATTATGGCATAATACCCCCCAAAAAAATTATAACCACCATTAAATAAAGAATATAAAAATATAATAGTCCTCAGTTTATAAATATCTAAAAATAAATCATGATTAATTAACTAGGAAAATCCCCCATTAAACATGATAAATTATCATTATAATCATTTGGTTCTATCACATTTTGGTTCTCTTCAAGTGTTCATAGTGAAATATTTAATCCTATAGAAAACCTATTGAAAACCTGGATCTTATATAATCATTCATAGAAAAAGTCCATAGTGTATCACCCATAGGTATGAAATAACTCTTCCTTGGATTGATATCCCAAATCCAAAAAACTCTTCACATTATAAACTAAATCAGCACATAATAGGGATAAAAAAAATCAAAAATAATTTCACAATTTGTTGATGTTAATTTTATACTCAAAAATAATAAATGTTTAAAATGCTAAAATTTCAGGTAACTGCATCCTTCCCACCATAAAGTATTTATATTTTAATCAAAACCATATAAAAAAAATTAAGTTTATAATCTTTTATATGATCCAAACAATCCCAAAAAATCTCAAAAAATGTCTCATGATTCCAAATAACACACACCAAAGGTTTCCCCAAACCATGAAGAGTCTTATTCTTGTAGACCTTGATCACTACTATATACTCCAGGAATGTAATATGTTCTTGAATTTTCAATTGGACCCATCAAATGATGTGTGATTGTTCATTCACATATATCCGCATAAAAAAATAAATATGTTGTTAAATCGAATTAACTATGAGTGAAAATGTAGAAGGTAAGAAACCTATTCCACCATATGTGGAATGTTTAATAAATTAGTGAACATGGGGGATATGTTCTTCCCAAAATAATACATAAATCATGTCATTGAATGAGCTTATGTAACATATGTTTTCTATCCTCAAAAACCTAATGTATTTTTAATAAATTTTTATAGGATGTATAATGACATTAAACTATTCTATTCATCTCTTAAATCAAATAAAACATCACTATAATTTACAACACTAATCTTGGTACCATGAGTGTCTATTCAAGAGTCTCCCTAAAGTACAACATTAACTAAAACATCCTCCCAGTTATAGATTTGAGATGTTATAGGCTGATAGTATAGTAATGGATATTATTTTTATTTAAATCCATTATGTGATATTGATTCTTCTAGATATAAAAAAGATATATCACAAAATCCATCAACATAAACATGAAACTATGAACAGTTATCTTATACTAGCCGTCTCTTTGAGGGTAGAATATCATATCCAAAAGAAACTATATATTGAAATCCTCTTCCAAGATCCACAATAATAGAGATTAAAAATGGGAATCATAGTTATTAGAGATTATCATAGTTATCCCATGTAATCAAATGATACCCTTCATATATAAGAAACCAAATTCACCTCATTGAATATTTATTGAATATGAATGAAGTCATATGACTTCTTTAGTTAGATGATGGAAATAATAGTGTTACATCATCTCATTGATCATGGAACCCCCATTAAAAAATCTATCTATATTCCATCATTCTATAACTGTAAAACCTAACGTGTTTTGGAAAAACATATTAAGAGCTCATACACTATCTTAAAATAACGACTAGCAAGACACTGTGAGATAAAATCTATAACACTCAACATTATAAATAGACAGTAATGGATATTTAATCCTAAACCATACTACTGGTTTGACCATAAAAATTAAATATCTAGATATTTTATAGGACTTTTTCTAATCTACCATTTGATATAACAATCACTAAGTAGTGGGCCACTCAAATATAAAAATAAAATGTTGAGAGCTCTCTATATAGATATTTATCTCAAATAATGTTAAATATAATCATCATATGATTTTAATTCTCATTCTTTGATTTAAAATATATGAGTATTTTCCATGATGAATAAAACCATAAACTAGTTTATAAAAGGATAAATGACTTAGTTTCAGAGGTCCATGGACACAAAAAGGTGTTTTTTATATTTATCAACATCACTATAATATAATATTTTATTTTTTGACACATGAAAAACATAGTCAAGATGCCTTAATCAAGATATAGTGTCCCATGATTTACATAAATGGATATGAAATCATTTTACATGAATTTTCAGTACATTAAAAAAATACATACCTGAGGACTATAAAAGTTTATTGTATTTAGAAACATAGAAACAAGATATTCTATCCTAGTCAAATATCTTCAACATCTCCCATTAATATCATTACCTTTAATACTTCTATATGAAACATTTCATTAATACATGTGGAATGTAAACTTTAGAAAGGGGTGTTCTTAGATTCTAATTAAGGGTATATAAAGGAAATGTGTAATAATAACACTACCAAAGTGTATGGAACTTGAGAATAATATTTAAAGACCCTAATGTAGACATTAGAGACCATAATAAAGAATGGAATTTTATAAGGTAGGGAACATAAGATATTTAAGAGCAAAAGTCATTAATGAATAACATAGAAATAAGACATGTAATCTTGTTCATGAACATTAATTTATAATTTGATGTACATGTACATGTAGAAATTGGTTCAGTTAATATGTTAATGATATTAAATTAGGCGCCGACATAAACATATGGAAATGTAACTTGGTCCATTCATAACATTATGAATGTGTAATCAGGCTCCAAAAAAACCATATGTACATAAAACTAGGTCCATGCCTAACATTGTGAACATGTAATTAGGTTCACACATATCATTGTGGACATTTAATCTGGTTCATGAATAAACTTATAGAAATGAATCCAGGTCTGTGAATAATATAGTGAACATTTAATAAGGTTTACTCATAACATTGTGAACATGTAATAAGGTTCACACATAAACTTATGAACATGAAACCAAGACTATGTATAACATTTTGAACAAGTAATCAGATTCATGAATAACATTTGTACTCAAGAGTCATTAATCGTTACCCATGCATTGGAGGGATATATTTTTCCCACCAATCACATAATAAAATCTTACATACATGTTCTAAAAAACATTAATCATATCATGTAGCATGAAAAGAGTTGATTTTTATAAAGATAAAATCATAACCCATGACATGAAATCTGTATTTCTAACCATTCATCACATCATAACCTATGTAAAATAGATATATTTCATAACCATTTTGTCAAATTATAACCCACAAAAATAAGTGGGTTTCGTAAACATATAAACAATGAAATAGAAAATTATTCCATAAACATATACCCCATGAATGAGATACTTTTTCATAAAAATCATGCCATTGAAATATATACCATTGATGAAAGAATACGAATGATCCCTTCCTTCATTTCCTATAAGGGAATGAGTAACATAAAAAGATTCCATCTTTAATTGAAAATAACAAGGAAAGGTATTTTGGAAACATTTCTTAGGAAAAATATCCTTTATTATTTGATAATGGATCTTTATAACATAAAACATTTTGAAAACCATTTTCTTGTAAATAAACATGAAATATTATAATGTAGTATTTAAATTTCTTTTTGGAAAACTTCCTGTTTGAAAAAAATGTAAAGCGACACTAAAAACCTTTTGCAAACAATTTTTTGAAAATAATATTCGAACTTATAAAAATTTACTAAAAGTAATTTGAAAACAAATTTCATTAAAAACCTATAATGAAGCTTAAAAATGTTTTAAAAATATTTTCCTTAAATATTTTGTTGAAAAAATATAAATATAGAAAACATTTTGAAATCAATTTCATTGAAAATAACTTTTTAAAAACATTTTCATTAAAATTTACCTTGTAAACATGGAAAAGAAGCATCAGAGAAAGGACGGTAGTTAAATTCATACATGTCATAAGAGGTAAGAAGAGAATTCCTTTTGTATGAAAAAAGGTTAGAAAAATTCCTTATTTGGAAAGAGACTACAATATTAAATTGAAAAAAATTGTAAAAGGAAAAAAATGAAATAATATCTTTTATGTATATCAAAGAATAAGATAATATTTTTGGATCCCTTTTTAGAAAAAAGGTTTTGAATGAACATAGATTACTGACCAAAGAGAGTGTAATATAAAGATTTCATAAAGACAGTTTCTTATCTATCTTATATATGAAAGTGTATAAAAATGGCACCAATACATGAATAAATCACAAATAACCAGAGGATAATAATAGTGGTTAATTCTATTGAGAGATGGATCATAATATTTCATCAACGGAATCATAAAAATATATAATAACGAAAAGTGATGAGATTGTTTCAATAAAATCTTACCACATGGTAACATTGAACCATAGTACCCATGTAAGAAAATAAGATTGAATGAATCTTAAAATATCATTATAAGAATAAGATTTATGATATAAAATTTCAATGAAACTATATACACCTTGTGGAAGTATATAGGTGTGCAACATGGTACGTGGCTCAAAAAAGGAAATTTGAGACAAAATTAATTTATGATTTGGTAACATTTTAAACATAAATCCCATGATAGAAATATCATCAAATGGATATGTAAATAGACATAAATTTAATTATAATAATAATATAATTTTTTATGGGTTGTATATATCCCATTCAAAAGGAACTAGTGGTGAATAAAACATCTATCTCCTGGAAATAAAGAGTGAGATAAATTCCACTTAACTTGTGTCTCAAAACTAATAATACTTGTTTAAACCAAATTTATAATAAATATAAATTTATTATACATAGTTTATAGAACCAGATTATATTATCTAATAAATTAAATTTTCTGATTATTAGCTTATATTAACCACTTTTTAATAATCATATATGAATGTTTTACTTCAGGTAATATCCTCTTTATAATTTACATGTGTCTTAATTTGCTATATATTCAGTACTTATACTTATATCAAGATTATAAAATGTAAATCATCATATAAATATCATTAATATTAATTATATGTTTATTATAATAATATATCAAATATATAATTATGAAATGCAATACACCGTTCATGGTGACAGTATGTCTTACGTATGCATGAACACTGTTTCCTTTTATATTGTCGTATTGGAAAAAATACCATATATATATATATATAGTAAAATTATAATGTTATATATATAATATATGTTCACCAAACCCTTCCTTAATAAATTCTATGTAAGGTGTGAATGAATTATATCACTTTGAGCGAGTGGTAGTCCACACTTCTTTAAAAAAATATCATATCTAAACAAAATGGAATGTAAATAGATAAGATTTTTTAATGGGATAATGATGTTACAAAGGATATCAAATCAACATAGAGGGGGGGGGGGTTGAATCCATTTTTTTCTTTTATTAGTTTGAACATTTTTAAAAACTTAACACCGATAACCTTTTATGATTTATATCCTTATCAATATTTAGTAAATACTCATGTATGAAATAGTATAAAATCATGTAAATCACACAAGATTTACATGTTTTGGACTCATTTTGAGAACCTACATCCTTTCAATAGCCACTCCCATGGGTCTATCAAAGTCCACTATTAGGAAGAATTAAACACAAATTTTACCAACTCCCATTATAAACCTTCAATATATTGATAAAAATGAATATACTGACTCCCCTTAGTTTAAAATGTTTTATTGTAAAACAATTGATCCTAAAAATAATAAAAAAAATGTCAAATATGCTATATAGTTTTCCATTATGAATCCTCACTCTGATTTTCCTGGATTCAATTTTCTCTATCTGATGAGTTTAGATCAAATTTTCTAAAAACCATTTATCTATATCTTATTCTCTAAATAATATGGACTCAATATTAGGAAATTATAATAAATATAAAAAACTAAAATATATCTCAAAAACTCAATAAGATTTATAAAAGTTAGATTGCCTAAATTTGATTGACTGAATATGATCTTCTCATTACGATGTTTCCCAATATGGTAAAAAAACATTTAACTATCTTATCCTCCTCACGAGATATTTTGTATTCAATAAATCTCACTTGATTTCATAATCACTGCACATTTTCAACTTTTGATAAAATTTAAACTTTAATAAATGAACTAAGAAAGTATTTGTATACCACTCAAAAAAAAATAAAGAAACTAGAAAAATTTTCCCACTTCCTCAAATATCAAGATCATTGACAATTTCTCGTATTTAAGTTTCAACATTGACTTCTTAAAACCACCATAAATTTCTCCAAAATTATTGAAAATTTGAATTTCATGTGTGAACTCTTTAGCACTTTATTAAAAATGAAGATTTTTATTTTGAGTCTGCTTCCTAATAAGGTTATTATGAATATATTTCCTTCTTTTAGTAAGTCTGATTTCTATTTCCTTCCTAGAGTCATTCCAATTTATGTTTCCTTTTAGAAGTATATACGATTTCTGTTTCCTTCTCAGAGTCAGTCCAATATATATTCCCTTATCACTAAATCCAAAAAGAAAATCCTTCTTAGTGAATCCAAATTCTATACATAGTGAATCCTATTTCTATACCCTTTTTAGTGAATCCAAATTCTTTATAAATTGAATCCGATATATCTATACTTTTTAGTGAATCCATATTCTGTATTCATTGAATCTGAATTTTGTTTCCCTTTCATCTCAATATAATTGAATTCTATATAGAATAGAATATTAATAATATATCATTGAAATTCTTCAAACCTTTCCACCATTTCATCAAAATCTCTTGTGATGAAAGTTTTCATGTTTTTTTAGAATTTTATGATTAGAAAATCACCGTCCTATTTTTTTAGAATGTATGAAAAGTTTCTAACTCCTGATGTCACAATATTCATTCAAAACACTTCAGAAACAATAAGGCTCATTCACTTAGAAAATTTTTTCTTCCTAACACAAAAACATATTTCTTTATCCGACAAATCAAAAGGTAAAATTCTAGAAAATAAGTATTTATGCATCCGATTTTTTTGGATTCGATGATCTGAATACGATGTAGATGGATTCGATTATTTCAGAAAAATTTATAATTTCTTATAAAATTTCTTTATGATGGACTATATTTGATTCCTAGAAAATAATGTATTGTAAAATAAGGTAAGATTCCAAAAAATACAAATTTTTTTTTGTTAAAACAATTTATCACAAAGATTTGTCAATCTCTCCCTTTGGATTTGTTGTCAACCCTTGTGAAAAAAATTCTAACTCATAATTTTTTCACAACATATCTTTTGAAAAAAACTCATGTTTTTTGAAATATAAAAAACATATAATTTTCTCAAAAGAGGCCATCTTATATCCAAACATCTAGATAAATTAATGTTTTAGAATTAATTTTGTCCCTTGGTGGTAATAAAAATTTTCATCTATGTAATGATAAACACACCTCACATATCTTTTCTCACATTATTTTGTTCTCCCCCTTTCATACATTTATTTTCTCACTTTTCCAATTCTCTAAATTATTTTATGATAACCACAACTTTATATTCATGAAATAAAGATAAACTATGCTTACATTTATTTTCACACTTTTCTTCTCTTCCCCATTCATACTTTTATTTTATCACATTTATTTTTCTCTCCCTCATTCTTACTTTTCTTTTCAAAATATTCATTTTCTCTCACCCAATTTACAATAACTAAAACATCATATTTATAAAATAATGATAAGTAAAACTTCTTACAAAATAAAAAGTTGTTATAATTACACACCATTTTTAAACATAATTAAAATCAGGGCGGGGTTTTCTTAATGAAGTTTATGATAAAATTATAGGAGGAAAAACATGATGTAGCATCCTCAATTCCACAATATTTTTTTCAACATTACTTTTCAAAAGATACACATATTATGATTCTTTGTTGAAATTTATTCCAGAATAACATCTCCAAAAATAACCTTCTCTTTTATAAAGTAAAACATAATACCATTTTTCTTTGATCTGGAATGTTGGACAAGATTCCTAGAAAGGCCAATTGCTCTCTAATTTTCAGAAAGTATCATAAATGGTTTAGAAACTATTATATTTAAATATTCCAGTTTAACATTCATCCACAACATTCGAGTATAATGATGAGTAGCTGTAACATATTCAAATTTAGCTATGATCAAATTTACTAAACATTGTTTAATACTATTCAAACTCACAAAAATTTACCCAAGAAAAAAGTTCCGCCTATGTTTTATTTTTTATCATTACAATTTCCAACCTACCAGCATTAGTATAAACATGAAACATTATATCACAATTTCTTTTATATAACATCCCATGTGAGTTATTCTTTTGACATATCTCAGAATTAATTTTTCTGCCAACATATGTGATAATTTTAGATTATATTGATTCTTGGTACACACAGTCAAAATATAACCAGTATCAAGTCTTGGGGCTATAAGGTAAAGAAGACTTCCTATCATGTTCTAAAATTCTTCATGATTCACATATGATTAGGATTCATCTTATCTGAACATTTTTCTCAAAAAATAGGTTTTGAAACTAATTTTGATTCATGCGTCCCAATCTAATTTCACAAATCTATGACATACTTTTTTTGGGATAAAAAAATGTATTTTCTGAACTTATAACCAGAGGAATAATTTTAATTATGCCAATATTTTCATTTCAATTTTTTTTAATTTACTTAGAAGATTTTTTATATACATTTTTTCATCCCATGAAGAAATTATATCATCCAAATAAAAAACTATAAATATGGTTATATAGTCAACATATTTGATATAAAATGTTCCAAAAACATTTATATTGAAAATTTTCAACATTCTTAAAAAAAAAATTCAATCTTATAATACCATGGACATGCTGATTTTTTCGTCTTATACAATGATTTTTTCAATTTTCAAACTTTGTATTGATCCTCATCAAGTATAAACCTAGAAGTTTGATCAATGTAAATTTCTTCCTCAATCTCACCATTTAATACTGTTGAATTTACATCCATTGGTAATATTTCTAATTATTATGAGAAACCACTGCATGAAATATTGAAATGTTTCTATTATAGAAATTGTGGAAAATGATTGCTCAAAATCCGCTCATTCCAACTATTCAAAATCTTTACAACCATATATATATTTTTTTCTTGAAAATTATCCATGAACATTAAATTTCATTCTATGAACTCACTTTTCTCTGATAACATTTATATTTGATGGCCAAGGAACAAGTTACTATGTTTAGTTCATCTCAATCTGATCCATCTCTTCATTCATAGTATCCAACCATTCATTATGTTTAATAGATTCCAAAACTGATTTCAGTTCAATATTTGAGTTATGTGATGTCTTATTATCTAATATCAACTTTCTTCGTGTATGTATAAAAGTATTTTGATTCCAAATAATTTTTTTTAGATTTAAAATCTTTTTTAATGTAGGAAATTTCAATGTTTATTTCTAGTTTAAAATTCACTCATCATACGATTATTATATGTATTGATAATGAGATAATGAAAGACATTCATCATTTTTGGAATTCCCCAATTTTTCGTCCTCAACATTATCAACAAATTTTATTAGGCACGTTGATTTTCAATTAACTTCACATCATATGAGTCCACAAACATTATTAAACATTTTTTCCAACATATTAAACTTATTTTATTTGTTGAATAACCCATAAAAGATCCATCCTCAACTTTCTCATTAATATTTCTTATTTCTGGATTTTTGATTTTGAGAAAAAGTGGACATTTAAAAACATTGATGAATTTAAATGATGGATTTTATACCACATATTAAAAGTATTATTTAAATTTTCCGGTAACTAAAAGAATCTCTTTTTAACACAAAAAGTATTACTAATAGCTTCTCTCTAATAGAATTTTCTTTTTCCAAACATAATTATTCTTATTTACACCAAACATCAATTATTATTTTTCGACTACATCATTTTTTTTGTGGAGTATACGAAGAACTATATTGTTGTTTAATACCATGATTTCTCAAATCATTTTCAATATTATTTCTTCCTAATTTGGTACCATTATATATTATCAGCTTCTTTATGTAAAACGACATTTTTTCTGAATATTTTTTATAAAGAATTAGAATATTTCAATAGCCTTGGAATTTTTATTCATAAACATAATGTTTTTTATTTGATTGAAATCATCAATAGAAGTAATAAAGTATAAATATAGTTTTATTAATTGATTTTTCAGCGAACTATATAAATCCGAATGAATAAGCTCGTGTGTTCTTGTGGATTGAATTTCAATTCTGTTATGACTTTTGGTTTTCATATATAACTTCTATAACGTAACACAAAAAACTTCATATATTCTATTCAATTCTAGAAAATTTCAAGTAGCATAAACATTAGAATTTTTATTATTGTCTTTCTTCCCACGGTTCACAAGTCTTCAATGCCACAATTTGTTTTCTTCATCAACCCATAAAGTAACATGAGTTAATAAATTCTCTTATTTGAAAGTGATTCCCACTTATTCCTTTTCATTTTGTAATGAATTTTCCATCGTTTACACTTATGATGAAACACAAATATTGTCTAAAATAGTTCTTTTCCATCATCATAGAGTTTAATTATAATAATAATTTTATTATTTAGACCATCAACTAATAAAACATCCATATATATAAACTTTTCGACTTTAATCTCAATCGTTCAAATTCATCTGATTTTTTAAGGAACTATCATTACCATAAGTATCTGTTCCTCTATCATGAGAACCAGTATAATTCAATTTTTTTATATCACCTATCATATGTGATGGAAAACCACTATGAAGTATCAATTATTTATTACTTTTAGTGTATTTCAAAGCTGTTTCAATAACAAAATATTTATCCTCAACTTTATTTTCTTCTTATTTCATTTCTTTTCTTTCATAAGAAACATTTTATGGAAGTACTATTATACATATTTTGGCATGATGACAAGTCTGATAACATATTTCACAAAATTCATCAATTCATTCAAATTTATTTCTTATTGGAATGTTTCTAAAATCATGATAATTCACCTATTCCACTTTCTATATGTTAGGAATGTTTCACAATCTATAGTCACTATTTTTCCACTTTTTTAAAACCTTATTTCGAGTAAGGATAAGTTGTGAAATCAATTATAACCCCTATTACCATAGGCTCTAAAACATCAGAAATAACCATCAAATATTGATTTTATATTAAAATATGATATTTTTGTATTTATACATTGTTGAGGTCGGTATTATATTTTAGCTCTAACATAATTAGGATGTGGACCATATTTTATTTTGAGTGAGTTTTCTAATTGTGTAGATTTTACAGGTTTCTCATATACTTTCTCCAAAAAAGTATTCCCAATCATTTATTCAGAACATTAAATTTTAAAAGAATCAGATAAAACATTATTTTTAGTAATAGAATATTTCACATGATTATCATATTTTTCTTTCTCATCAACTATAAATGTCTCATCTTTGACATCTGAATCTTTATTGAAGTTTTCATTTATCGTCCTCAATGTATTTTAGGACTCCAGAAGTTCTTATTGAAACTTGTTAACCTCTTATTCATTAGATTCCATGTTATTAATAAGATATCCAATCATCTTTCCATGTTTAATAATTCTATTTCTTTGTCATAAAATATCCTAAATGTATTCATCCTTCTCCTTGATGAAATCATTTCATCCATCAGAAAATTCATTAAAATATTTTTCATCAGCCTAATTTATTTCTTTAGTGTTTTTTCTCAAGACTTGAAAAAGTTCTTCTATGAGCTGATGCTCTATAAAATAGTCTTCACCTCCTTCTTCACTATATGTAGAATATTTTGTTTTTAGAAATATTGAAATAAAGGTTTTGAATTTTTCTAAACATTCATCTTTAGAAAAATTCTGTTCGGTTGAATGTGATTCTACTTTCTTACTCAACATACATCATTTGTTTCTAGTAAAAATATTCATGTATTTATTGAATGACTTTTCTTCTTTATAATATTTGGTACAGTCCCCCCATCGAGGATTTCCCTCATAATCATATAATTATTATCTAGCATTAATCTTGGAGAAATTCATAACAATGTATCTAATTACACCACACTCAAAAAACTTGAGAGTGCATTTACCTAAATAATTTTCTCATCATCTTTTATAGTTCTTGGATATAAGAAACTTGATTTTTTAATTCAAATCACCATCCTCTATATCTTCGGATTCACAAGGATCAACATCTTCAACAGCTTAATTTTTCATCTTTATTTTAGCAAAATACACTATCTTATCTTTTGTATTATTTTTAAACATTGGTTATTTCATTATTTGATAATAATAAAAAAGTCACTCAATTTATCAAGAGATTATTCATTTTTATCTTTTAAAAATAATTAGAATCAAACATAGAAGGAGACTTTCCCATATGTTTCTTAATAATTGTATAATATTCTAAGAGATCTCTAAGTCCTATGATATTGGAAACAATTTCATTAACTCTTGCGAAGTATTAATTAATTTTTTCTTCATCTCCCATTTTTATGTCTCCATTATTACAACGCCAAACTTTATGTATTTCTTCTTTAATTTTTTTAACTTCCATTGAAAAAACATTCCAACTTTTCCAACATAATTTTTGATGTTTTGAGACCAATCAACTTCTGATAAATATTATCTAATAATTAAATATTAATTTCATTTCAATAATTTAGATAAAATTCGATATTTCTTTTATCAGAAAACATCATAGGAGAATATTTATTTATATCTGAAAAACCAATTGTTGTAGTATCAATATCATCAATTCCAAGAGATAAGAGAAAAAGAATCGTCTTATTTTCCCATCTATAATAATTTTTTCAATCAAATGTATAAATTACTCCACCATTGATAAAATTGATATTACCATGATAAGGATTTAACAAGGGGACCTTACCTCATATACCAATTGATGTTAAAAATGATCAAATAACAACCGATAAGGGTGGTGGTGGGGTTGAATCAGTTGTTCGCTTTTTTAAATTTCAAAACATTTTTAAACATAACATCTACAACCAATTATGATTTATAAACCTAGACAATTTTAGTAAATACTCTTGCATGAAATGGTAAAAAATAATGTAAATCTCACAATATTTACATGGTCCTGCCTCAATGTGAGAACCTAAATCCATTCCATAGCCACTCTTGTGGGACTATGAAATCCACAATTAAGAAGAAGTGAGTTTAACTTATTCCAAATTTTGGTAGACACATTCTATCTCTAATAGGAATTATTTAACTGAATCCCATCAGTTTATAATGTTTTATTATAAAATAATTGAACCAAACTATATAATAAATACATTGTTGGATATACTATAGTATTACCTAGTCTAAATCCAGAGTATGATAAGGATAGATCTAATTTTCTTAATATGATGACTCTGTATCTGATTCTCTCAAAAAATTCTTTTGGATCAGATTCTCTCAATAAAATGTTCTTAGTATGATGAACCAATTCTCAATATGAAAACATGAACACTATTCAAAAACGAATTATTATGTACCTCATATTGATTAACTCAATCTGATTGACTAAATACAATATTATCAGTAAGATCTTTCTCAATCCAGTAAACAATCATTCAGTTATCTAATCCTCGTCATGATATATCTGGCCAGAAATGAATATCACATGATTTCTTTAGTGATCCTTTTTTTCATGCGTGAAAATTTCCACTTGAATAAATTATCTGAGAATGTATTTATATGTGTCTCAAAAATGTGGGAATCTTGGAAAAACATTCCCCTCTTCCTAAAATATTTAAAAAAATATTTCACATTTAAACATCAACTATGTGTTATTTAATCCTCCTTACATTTCTCCAAAATTTATAAAAATTTTAATTTCAAGTTTGACCACTTTACTCTTCATAATAATTCTATAATTTTCTTTTTTATTCTTCATCAAAATAATCTTATTATGAATATATTTCATTATTAGAAACAATCTTATTTTAATTTCCTTCTTAGAGTTAGACTAATTTTTATTTCCTTCTCACTGAACCCAATTTATGTATCCTTCTTAGTGAATCCAAATTCTATATTCATTGAATCCTATATATGTAACCCTATATGTGAATCTGAATTTTGTTTTTGGTGAAACTAATTTTTGTGTCCTTTTACATAAATCCATATTCATTATTTAGTGATTATGAATTTTTTTCCTTTCCAACTCATTATGATTGTATTCTCATTATGACATAATCCTTATAATGAAACATTTAAATTTTTAAAACCTCTCAACCATTTCTCAAAATGGTTTTATCAGGAATGTATTCATGATTTGTGAGAATTTTGTGACAATAAAAGAATCCTATATATTGTTTTATAAACTACAGATGCTTTATAACTCTTAAATTCAGAATATTATTTCAAAACACTTCATAAATAATATGGATTCTTCACTTAGTTAAATTTTTCATTTAACTCATTAACTTATTTCTTTATCATATTATAACAAAGGTAAATTTGAAGAAAAAACAATTTATGTATATGATTATTTTGGATATGATGATTTGGATATGATGCATGTGGAACATTTTCTTTTATAAAATTTTAAATTTCTTAAGAAAGCACATTACGATGGACTGGATCTGATTCCATAAAAGAAAAACATTCGTATACAGAAAAGTTAGTTATCATTAAATACAAGAAACATTGTTAAAATAATTTATCAAAAAGGTTATTCCTATTAAAAAGCCTAAAATAGTATAAATATAATATATGAAATATAAAAATATAGTTTCCTTAATAATTTCAACCATTAGGGGATGTAGAGTAAAAAATGAACAATCATCATTTAGTGAGGTGGTAGTTTTCCATACGCATAAACAATATGTTTGTTAACAATTATATAGAGATGTGTGTAAGTGTAAGTTTAATATATCGCATAAAACTTTATTATTATATTGATATTTCTAGTGTTTTTATACATGAATGGAATAAATATACTAGAGGGGAAAAGAGAGAAAATAAATTAAAGGATCTTCAGAGATGACATTACCTTTTAATAGGGTGACTTTTATTGGTTTGTTCCCAAAGGATTCCATATTTTTCTTTCTGTATAAGGGGAGGATACTAGTATTATGAAATATATTTTGGGAGCTTATTTAGGTAGTGTTTGGGAAATCCAAGGGACCTGAGAGTTTCAAGGAATTTGTAGGATATGTGGCCTTTTATAGTGGAGGAGGATTAACACTCCTCTAAATATTTTAAGATAGAATTATACCTATGATTTTTTTTGAATGTGGATCAAATAATGGAAAAAATATGAGAGAAGGGATTATTGTGTCTTTATAATTTCATAAAAGGTCTCTTGTAAAATTTTATAGGTCTTTTTTATTCTTAAATTTATGGTTTAGTCCTCAGTTGAACTTAATTTAACCTTAATCTTTTTAATTAATTACAATTAAATTTCCAAAGATTTTTGGTAAAAACCATGATGAAAATATTAGAAATTAGAAATTATTATGAAAAAAAATATTCAATTCATTTGTTCAAATTCCAAATACATAAGTGGCATAAATTAATTTTAAACTATTCCCATAGATGGGACGACACTATGAGTTTCTAAATTATAAATGATCAAAATTTTGATAAGTTTTTTATATCCAATTTGAACGTGAAATTTGTTCTAATTATATATATTGGAAGAAATGTAAAAATTATTATATAAATAAAATATTTAACTAGTTTATAATAACCTTTAACCTTATAAATAAAATAAATGCAAAAACAGTTTTGATTTAAAATCATTTATTTTTAACTATTCATTAACATATGAAGCCTTACAAAAAATATCCAAAAAATAACCTAAACTAATTTTTATGTTGCAATTAAATAGATTATGTTTATTTGGACATACTAAATTTATAAAATTTTAAAAAATTATATTTAAAATGGATTCTCCATTAAACGGTAGTAAAAAAACCTTTATATAAAAATTGGTTTTTATACATATAATGTGGTTTATTCTAATCTTATCTCTGTCAAATCTATTATATGAATATAAAAAATATTTTATTGAATATATAAAATATATAATACATTAATATCATTCACTAATTATAATTAATTTAATTTATTTGGTTTAAATAGATTTTTGACTATATAAATAATAATATTTTCCTCTATATTCAATCAGTTATCATATTCGTTTATAATTAATTTGTAACCTATGGATTCACATAATATTTTTGTAAATAGTATAGTTTCATAAATCAATTAATACTATTCGTAAATTATAATTTAATGGCTAGGTTATATCTTATTAGTTTAATTGATATCTTTTTAATGATTTACAATTGTTCGGTAAAAATTGATCATGCATGTTACAAAATCTATCGAGGAAAGACATTATTGTGTGTAAGACCATATATACTCGGTGTTCTCTGTAGAGAAAACAAAAATTTATCGTTATTTTTAGGTAAACATTAACTTGGGTTTGTGTATAAGGCAATACAAATAGAGTGATTTAATATAAAATAAACTATTTTCAGTGTTGTGTGAAATGAAAAATATCAAAAAGTTTAAATTAATTTCTTTTAAATCATTCTAAAAATTGTGGGGTTGTTACATTAGACTCCCCATATGATGAATTTATCCATCAAAATTCATCTTGTTTATCAATGTTTTAATTCTTGAATGTCTCATTCATAGAATCCCACATCGTTAAAATAAATATAAAAGCATACAATAAAATAGGAATGTTGGAACCCTAACGATTACCCAAAGTATCATATAACAGGGAATCTATATAAGAAAACATAGTTGGAAAGTGAAAACATGAATAGGGAATAAATATCTAACTATAATGATCAAATGGAGAGTGATAGATAAAAAGGTCAAGAGAAATTTAATAATCATAAATCCATAAATATATGATGAACCATAGGACCACATAACTCATCAAAATATAGTTAATAGGATAACATTATTGGTTTAATTATCAGTTATCTCAAAGTTAATAAATTTTCCTTAAATGATATACTTTCCTGATATTAGGAAAACCTCACCCTTTGTTTTCCCTTGATCCACATCACATCACTCTCCAAAAATGAAGGTGAATTTTTGATTCCTGAAGTAGTCACATATCATGAGATTCATGATATGTTATTCTATATATCATCAGTTATCATTAACACCATGTTTTTTTTGAAATTTTATAAAAAATGAATAAACATTCATGTGGTAAGATAATACTTTATTCTCACTAAATCCACCAAAATTTTAACATAATAATTCCATAATTTTATATACTCATAACCCTTATAAAAATAGAAATTAAAATAATTATAATGTATGTCATTAAAGTAGATTAACATTGATCTCCCATATATCAAAATGTACCACTTATTTATCACATTCAGAACATGTGAATAACCTCATCGTATATTCCCTCGAAACATGGTAATAACCATTGTTACCATAAATCCTTTTGGAAAGTAGGCATGATATTTTATTCTACAGATTATTGGATATATTCTTTATATAATGTAACACATAAAAATAATCCTTGATGAAATAGACCATTATATTAATAATCACTTCTAGGGTAATCTGTACCAATTAATCTACGTATTCATATCCAACATATCAATATACAAATATCTTTATCTCTTTTTTTGCCAAAATTAAGGGTTAATTTCCCAAAATAAAAATATCACCTTTCTATGAAATCACTTTTCTATATCTTAATCAACATTAAATATGTAACTTTCAATCCCTAATTAAAACTTATACTAAAAATACTTATACATTTCATGATTCATAGAATATTATCATTCTATTTACAAACATATATAATTTTTAAACCATTACTCATTCTTTATAATATTATTACATCATAGCTCATTCCTAAAATATAAAAGAAGAATCTTGTTAGAAGATTCCATAACCTCAATCTGGTCATGATTCTTATGATCTATGTAAAAAATACAGGAAAAAATCACATAACTTTTACATATCATTTGCGGTCTCTTTATCCTTAGATGTATAACCAATATTCATACCACGTTCTTGATTATATTTATGATATTTCCACTTGGGGAATTTATTTTCATGATTCCACTTCTTTCTACATCAGATATATTCAATGTTAATAATGTTTCATCATGTTCTATTCATTGACTAAAATAATAAAGCATGGGGGGAGAAAGAAATATCATATAAAAAGCCACATAATAATGAAAATTTACTTATAGGGTGACTAAATCCTGACACCCACCATTTAATGAGAGAATAATTTGGTTTCATCTAGTTTATTTATAGTCATATTATATTCAATTTCATCATAACGGTTTTATAAGAGTTTGTGGATTTAAAAATAATATTATCCGAGAGCGTAAAACTAAGCGTACAACAAGACCCAATTTTGTGTACTAGATTACCTAGATTTAGGACCGGGAAATATTGTTGGTGTTGTGACCTCTAGGTAAATATGTTCTAAAGCCACATCCACTTATCATATCTAGATAAGGATGTATTTTTAGGAAACCACTATCTATATCATGTACTAATATTCTAGGAAATTTTCCTAAGAGATGACTCATCCATATACTTATCCTTAGAGACGTCTCTAGACATATCCTTAGAAATATACCTAGGTATCTTGGTAATGTTTTATCATTATATTTTAAGAAGGTTTAATAATTATTAACATTGATGCCATATATAGCAATAAATTCTTAATATACATGGATATTGCATCATTTTTATGAATATTTACAACATTACCAAAATGCATACCACAGGACAATAAAAAATTACTATTTTTTAAAACATGGAAACAATATCTTCTATCCTAGTGATAGATCTTCAATATATCCCATAAATATCTCCACCTATATTAATTAAATGTAAAATAGTTTATCACAATATGGGGGAGGAAACATAAGAAATGGGTGAGCTTAGATGATCAGTAAGGGTAAATAAAGGAAATGTGTAATCATAACATGAAAAATGGGTATGTAACATGATCATATCATTTTAACATCATACCCTCTATATTCGAGATCATAATAAATAATTTAAGATCATAATACATGGATTATATGATAATTAATAGCTTAAATCATGAAATGATAACATAGGAATAAGACATGGAATTTGTGGTATCCATATTGGTTTATAACATTGTCAACATGTATAGGTAGATAAAGGTTCTCTCATTATGATATAGACGTAAAATATGGCCCCCACATCAACATATAGACATGAAACCAAGTCCATTTATAATATTATAAATGTTTAATCAAGTTCACACATAAATTTATACACATGAAACTAGGTCTGTACATAACTGTGTGAACATGTAATCAGGTTCATAGATAACATTGTGAACACGTAATTATGTTCACACATAAACATATGCACATGAAACCATGTCCATGCATAACATTGTGAACATGTAATAAGGTTCACTCATTACATTTTGAATATGTAATTTGGTTCACACATAAACATATAGACATACAACCAAGTCCATGAATAACATTTCGAACATATAATAAGGTTCACACATACCATTTATACTCAAGAGTCATCCATGATTACCCATCAATTAGGGGGAGATATAGGTCCCACCCATCACATGATAAAAAAATTCATACATGTTCATAAAAATATAAATCATATCATGATCTAGTAAAATATATGGGTTTGATAAGAATCAAATCATTTACCATAAAATGAAATAGGTATCATTAACATTTAATCACATCATAACCAATAGAAAATTGATAGGTTTCATAACATTTCAGCCAAACATAATCATTGAAAATAATAGGGTTTCATAAACATATAACATATTAATGAGAAATAGTTTTAATAAACATATATTCATTGAATGGGAAAAAAAATACTTCATAAACATCATGCCCTCAAAACATAACCATTCATGTACGTGTATGAATGAAAACATTAGTTCATTTATTAGAAGGTAATGAGTAACATCAATGAAATCTTTATTTTATGGAAAATAACATGGAAATATATTTCTAAAATATTTATTGAAGATTATATCCTTACTTGTATAAAAAAGGTTCTTTTAAACATAAATCCTTTTGATAAAAATTTTCTTATAAATAAACATGCACGCTTATAAATAATTATTTGAAAACATTTAGGAAAAATTTTCGTTGATAAAATTTAAATAGATATTGAAATCAATTTCAAATCCATTTCATTGAAAATAATTTGATGTCAAAAAGATAATGTTTGAAAATCATTTGACAACCATTTTCCTTGATAAATTTTAAAGAATAATGAAAACATTTGGAAAACCATTTTGGTTAAAAAATAGGTTGAATAAATATAAACAATGAAGACCTTCTAATATCTATATATTGGAAGAAATAATTATAAACATTTTTATAAAAATTAACCACTTAAACATGGAAATTAATCTTTACTAAAATGATAGCGGGTAAATATCTACATGTTGTATAAGGTAAGTGGAACATTACTTTTGAATGATAAAATGTTTACAAAATGGATGTTTCATAAAGAGACAATACTAATTATTTGAAAACAATAGAAAAAAGGGAAAAAATTCCTATAATTATTATAAGTTAATATTTTACAATTCTTTGAGACCCTTTTTAGAAAACATGGCTTTGAAGGAAGATATATTTCTAACTGAAGACATGGTAAACTTGGGCTTTCTTAAAAATATTTTTGAAACTATATTATGTACCTAAGAATAGATATATAGTAAAAATACACAAATAAGTCATTAATAACTAGAGGATAATAAATTTCATGAATGTATTTGAGATATGTATCACAATATTTCATCTAAGGAAGAATAATCATAAATAAACCTAAAAAGCGATGTGATTATTTAAATAAACTCTTACCACTTGGTAACATTTAAAAAATTACCAATTTAAGAAAATTAAATTACTTTAAGGTTAAAAAAATTTAATACAAGGAGATTTGTTATATAAGAAATCAATGGTAGTGTATATACCTCATGGGAAAATATATTCCCATAACATGGCATGTGTCTCAATGAATAAAAATTGAGACAAATCTTATTTACTGATTTTGTAACTTTTGAAAAAGAACCCATGATAGAAATATAATTAAATGGATATTTAAATAACTATAAATTTAACTATAATAATCATATAATTCATCAATAGCTAGTATACACACACTCAAAATGAATGGATGGGGAATAAAACACATATCTCATGGAAATAAAAAGTGATATGAACTCCCCATACCTTGTGTCTTGAATCTCATCATACACATTCAAAAAAAACTATATAATAATTGAAAATATATTCTAATTGTTTTACATAACCATTTTATTATATATATTTCCACTTTTTTTAACTTTATATTACCCTCTTGTAAACAATCATATGTTAAGGTTTCAAATCGGGTAATATCATATTTGTTCTTCACATGTGTCTTAATTTGTTATATCTTCGGCCATTATAATTATATCATGATTCCATAATGTAAAAAATGATATAAATATCTTTTATATTCATTATATTGATATTATAATTATTTAATTAATATGGATGTATGAAATGGAATACACTGTTCGTCGAGATATTAAGATGTATTTACGCATGAACATTGTTTCCCTTTTCTTGTTGTATCAAAAGAAAGAATGAAAATGAAATATATGTGTATAATATAATTAAATATTTATTATTATGTTTCATATATCATATATTTTCACTACTACTATCCTTAAAACATTCCATGTAGTGTGAGAACGAATCACAACACTTTTAGGGGGCGGTACCACACCTCCTCAAATGAAATTATGATATTACACCAAAAATAATGTAATATTATATGTGTTGTAAAAATAATAAAGAAGATTAAAAACACAAAAAAATATAATTTATGAAATATATAAATCTATATTTCATCAAAATTTCCACCATGAGAGGCGGTACAGAAAAAAATGAAAAATCATCATTTAGTGAGGTGTTAGTTCTTCATATATGTAAATAGTATATTTGTTACCTATTAGGAAGATGTGTTTATAAGTGATGTTAGAATGCATATAAAAAAACTATTATATTTAAGATACTTTTGTTTTATAAAATAATTGAATAAATTCTGTGTATTAGTAGGAGAATAAAAAATAGATGAAAGGAGCTTGAGATAAGTTATTACCTCTTATTTGGGTAACCCCTTTTAGATTGTGCCAAAAGGATTAATTTGATAGATTTTTACCCAAGGGGATAATTCTATGATTAAGGCATGTATTTTGGGACCTTATTTTATTATTGTTTTGTAAAATCAATGGGATTGAGCGGTGTGAGGAAGTGAGAGGATAAGAGGCCTTTATATAGTGGAGGAGGAGTCAAACTATTGTAAATATATGAAGAGAGAATTCCACTAATGTTTCTAATGTTGAATGTTGATACAATAGTAGTCAAATGTTTATAGAATCTAAGATGTGGCCAAAATATGGCCAATAAATGGCTCTGGTAAAAGATAATAGGTCATTTTGAGTCTTAAATTTAAGGTTTAGTCCTTAGTTAAGCTTAGTTTTACATTAATATCTATTATTTATTTTTCTTCTAGTCGCAAATATTTTTGGGAAAAAATATATTGAACATATTAATAAATATAAATTTTTTTGATTCCAAATATAGATTCCATTTTTCAAAATTATAAAAACATAAGTACAAGAAATTATTTTGAAAATTAATCATGATAACGGGACACGATTGATGGTTTTTAAAGAAACAATGCTCAAAAGATTTTTATGGTTTTATATCGAATTTCTTAGTGAAATTGGTTCCAATTACCTCAATAAGATTAATTGGAAATATATTTTCTATTTAAACTTTTAAACTTATTTAAAATATAATCAAACATTATAAATAAAATAAATGAAAAATACATTTTAAATTTAAATCCAGTCTTTTTTAACTATTCACTAAAAAATAAAACAATACAGAAAAATAAAATATATTTACCCAAACTTAATTTATATTTTTATATTCTAAATATGAATATTATTTTGACATATTAATTCTATAAATGTTCCAATAATAGTATAAAAAATTGTTTCTCTGTTAATAGGAGATAAACTACCTTTATAAAAAATAGGTATTTATGCATACTATTGGGTTTTTACTCATCTTATGTTTATCTAATCGATGGAATAAATATTAAAAATTATTTATTGTATATATGACATATATATTACATCAAAATAAGTCATTAATTTTAATTAATTTAAATTAATTGGATAAAAAAATATTTTGACGATAAAATATAACAATTTACTTTATATTCAATTGGGTTTCATATTCATTTATAATTAATTGGTAACATATGAATTAATTTTATATTTGTTTAAATCAAAATATTTCATAATATAGTTATTAATATTAATTAATTCAAATTTAAAAGCTATGTTATATCTTGTTATTTTAAATAATAACATTTTAATGATATATTATTGTTCGGTAAAAATCAATCATGTGTGTTACGTAAGCCATCAAAGAAACTCATTCTGGCATGAAACAAAAGCTATGATAGGTGTTATTTGTAGATATAGTCAAAATTTATATTTCATATAGTGCATGATTAACCTATTTTTGTTTATAATTCCTGATAAAAGAGTACTTTAATATAGAATAATATATTTTCAGTGTTGCCTGAAATGGAAAAAACTAAAATATTAAATTAATTTGAAAAAAATAATTCACAAAATCTCAAGGTGTTACACAATAATATGATTCTAGTCATAGTGAGAACATATATTAATTTAGATAAACTATTTTACTCAAAAAAATTGGTTATAGAGGTCATAATTCTTTATAAAAGGAAATTATTTCTCATAAATTACATTTTTTATGGTGAAAAATAATAAAAATAATAAAAATCATATCTACCATCTCAAAGAAAACCACATGAACATCTAAATGTGCATAATGAGTTAGATAAAACTATATCATATAAGGCCTTTCAACCAGATGTTAGGCTTCCAATTTTTTTTCATGGGAATCTAATAGTTTGTAGAATATATAATTCTATAAATTAGGTGTAGATTAATAGGGAATTTTGTATATTGAAGAGAGGTAAGCCTTAATAAATTCATATAAAATTTCTATATGCACGCCCACCAATTAATGCATTCTGTCATCTAAATCATCCACCACAATTAGAAATAGACTTACTAACTGATGAATAATGGACAATAACATATCATACACTATCCTTACTTATCTCAACTAATGGTTTTCCTCACATATAGAAAAATAGCTCAGACTATCCACTCAAAAATAGAACAAACATTAATGATACCAATCAATCTAGTAATGAACTGAAAATAGACATTCTATGTGAAAATTTATTTTTAATTTATTAATTTAAGCCATTATGAGGCCCCAAAAGTAGTTATCTTAATTATATATAATATATTATCATTTTAAGATGTGTGTGAGAACATGATCACTTTTAGTTGGAGTCTCTAAATTGATAATTCAGGTAAGAGACTCTTCCATGATCCTTTTCTCCCAAACAATAGCTAAATAATAATAATGGTTCTTGTATTGGTGAGTATGGATTCCAGTGTTGAGAGGAAACATATCATACCTTATACACTTTCAGAATAACCATTTTAGAGCTATCAATTATTCTAAACTAGATATATCTTGGACAACTAGATCCCTCATCCTAACATATACTATCTGTGGGTAACTATGTTGATGTTGATCATAGTGATTGTCACAAATATTTTTGTATCTTAGTAATCCTCCAGCTCTTATTCCATAATATCATATGATAGGAACACCTTTCCATTTATATAAAGACCCCTGAAAACACCACTACCTTGATAACAAGGTTCAATCCATTCTACCATCCAAAATTCCCCTAAATCACAATGAGTCTGGATGTCCAGGGATATAACTCCTCATCTTCTATATCTATAGATCAATTATTATTCCTAATGGTTAGAACATTTTCATGACACCCTTATCCCTAATCCTTAATATTTATAACCACTTTAGTATACATATGATAATGTTATCCAGAAATTTCTAATAAATAGTCCATGCAAGGTGACTATACATTTTTATAGCTTGCATCAACTCTAAAAATGTTTTCCCAAAACTAATAATCTATTGATCATTAAATCATTATCTGAGACTCCAATATTATTTGAGAGGAATATAGGAAAAACCATTACTTTTATCTTGATATAAAGTCTTTTTTTATATTTCTAGTTTTGAATGAATCGATTATGAATCAAAATGTTGATTATCTTATGAGGTTAGTACACCATGATACATAATCCATAATAAACGCACAACTTTATAGTGGGTCAATGATTAATAAATTCACATAGTCCATAGTTTTTTTGGATAATAATATTTTTGAAATATATTATCAATCTCTATCTATGGAATTGTCTCCCCTTATTGGGACTGGAAAATCATTGGACCACTTATAAATCTTTTCATATTGAGGAATGGATGATTTAATAGTAACCATAAGTGAAATGGTGTCTGGAAAATGTGGAATAGGAAGCCACCACCTCAATTAAATACATATCAATAAAAGGCTCTAGATTGACTAGAATCTTAGTTGGTCACTTCCTAGTAGAACTCATGATGTTCACTCATACTACACACATCCTCATTCTTTTTAACTAGATTAATCATCTACACTAAATTTTAGGGAATATTTATTGATGTTGTGAATGGTAAGTCCACTCATTGGGCAATTAGTGGAGGAATTACTTCCCTTTGAACCTAGGGTTGAGTATCATAATATAGTCCGAATATGGAATTCTCTTTAATCAGAT
This sequence comes from Viscum album, assembly GCA_963277665.1. Classification (NCBI taxonomy): domain Eukaryota; kingdom Viridiplantae; phylum Streptophyta; class Magnoliopsida; order Santalales; family Viscaceae; genus Viscum; species Viscum album. Next base: position 1,510,780,621 of record OY728161.1, read on the forward strand.
GGTCATTGATAACAACCTTGATCATTTCATTAGAATATTATCTCTTTTTCCCATGACTATGGCAGACCAATTTCATAGAGACATCCTATATTTGAAATTATAAACTATAAACCTTAAATAATTATTGAGAATGTGAATAAAGAAGTAGAGGTAAAAAATTAAAAATTTATTATATGATTCAAATCCCATTTACTAATTCCATGGAACTTGTGCCCTGGTGCTTTGAGTTGGCTTTTAGTTTATCAGTGTCTTGGTGAATGGATGTTTCATTTATCTCTTTGAAACTATTTTCTCTAGGTTAAAAAGAAAAATTTCCACCCCATGACATAATTTTGCTTAATTTCACTAAAAATATTACAAAACACATAACTTTAACTCCATCTCTAAGATGAATTCTCTTTGATACTACTTAGAAATGACTTAACCAATCCAAACACCTCCTAGGTTCACAATATCATGAGTGTTCCACATAAAAAAACACTTAATAGGATAATAAATATTTACTAGAACCACGTATACATATGACACAATATCGAAGGGCTTAGATTAATAAACCTATTGACGTTCACATATCTTGACATAGGATATATCAATATAAGCTAAATAAAAACTGTTCACTATAAAATTTAAAATATATGTGACACATACTAATCTTCTATAAAGTATGATATATGGAAATTTAATATATTATTTGATAAAAATTTCCAATATTCTATTGGTAAAACTGAAAAAACATGACTATAATATGTGAAAAAATCTCTACTAAAAAATGCAAAAAACAAGAACCCTACTAGTGTCTATCACCTATCGGAAAAACTAAACTCAAACTACATTGATATAGTGTGAACCAAGATCATCAAAAAACTATTCATCAAATTTATGTTACAGAATAATTCTAGGACAAATGTTTATATTGGGGATAGTATATACACTTCAAGTATGACTCCCCAAAAACCAAACAACATTGAATGAATTAAACTAATTAGAACCAAAAAATAATGCATGGGAAATAATAACTAGGAAATAATTTTATGATTAAGAACCCAAGACATAGAGGAGAATTTATATTGATAGCTCAACTCTTGAAAATCAACAATAACATATAGACCACACATACGAATCACCGATCTTAGAAAACCAACTTCATCAGACTAATTATTTTTTTAGACCCACACTTTTTGATAACATCTATTTTGGTTGTTGGAGTATTAACATAATAAAATAAATCCTCCTTCTTAATCATGCATGTGGGATGATGAAGAATATGAATCTATAGTAAGAGGAACCATTCCCTATTAAATCATGTAATTTTTCTAAGGAGACTATATAACTACATAATCCCTATGGGGGCCCATCCCCTCTCAGGATTTAAGGAATAATTATTATTTTCAAAATCTCTGTAATACCCACAAACAATTTATTTCGGGGATTATTAAATTCTATCTTTAAATAGAATACCCTAACCCCATCATTACAAAAAGGTTATTGGAGTATTGAACCCTGGTGTACACTCCACTCGAAACACCTATACCCAAACATCAATTCTATAGAGACATATTTCAAATTAATTTATATTGTCTCAGATATGATTTATAATATCCAAATTGATCACATAAATGTGATAATCATGTAAAAAACTCGGTATATGTTATTTATTTATGAAATATTTTCACAAGGATAAGTAACGGGTAAAATTCCCATGATGGTCTTAATTTATTCTAACCCCTTTTGGGATTCAAATAAGATATGATGTACTGAATAATGTCACCCCACAATGCTCAAAACGATCATCAACATTCTACAATAAATAACTCTATTATAAATCAATGATTTAATTAATCATTTATCTAGGACAACTTCATATCTATTATAACATAGACATCACCTTAATGTCATAGTATAGTCTCTCATCTCGGTCTTCATGAATGCTAGTCCTAAAAAATATCATGCATAGAGGCATGATCATATGAACAATTAATACATATAATTAGGAAAAGGAAATAATCATGCAAGAAAATTTGTTGTGGTACAATAACCTCAATTCTAAATTAGAAACAATTATCAAGGATACACATTCTTGATTGAACTTTTTGGATAGTGTCTAATATTACTCTTCATCAGAATATAATTTCAATAATAACTATATCGATGTGCTACCATCACCAGATATTTCCTTCATTTCTATTAATTATCAGAGTGGTCCTCTTTTTCTAGGAAGAAGGCTTAGATTTCATCTTATTGAAATATAAAAATGAGATAATTGAAGTAAAATATAAAATTTTTGGTTCTTTAAACAATATGATTATATGTTACTGGTGAAATATTTAAAAATAATCAATATTATATTTAAATAACTATATATAAATTCATTGATTTGAAAATGTAATGAACAATATTATTTGTGAAAAACAAAAAATAATTAATTGATTAACAGTAAATCATAAAATAAGAGAGTATTTGACAATCAAAGAGACATACCCTCTAAATATTTTTTTATAATTTCAAAAAATATTCTCTTTGAATTCACCAATGAGTCACCATGCGGGTTTCAATGATTAAATAGACATCGAGAACGGATAGATATCTCGAATAACAATACTAGGGGTTGGGATAATGGGTAAAATAAATAAAAAACCATGGAAGTGAAAATTCAAGTGATATTTATAATGAAAACATTTGGTATCATGATTGCGAAAAAAGATACAATACTATGGTGAAATAGATTAATGTAAAGAAAAAATCATTGAAAGAAGGTAATATCACCCTGAAATTTCCCAAATCCAACTACTATTTGAAATTAATGTAATGATAAAATACTCTCATAACTCTAAATTAAGCATTATCAATTACAATTAACATCCCATGGTTCCAAAACATTTAAAAACAATTAAAGGTGTTATAGTGAAATAAAAAATCTTTTTAAAATAATAATGTTACCCTAGCACTTATTCTATCATTTGTAGAAAAAGGCCATGAAGTGGAACCCATGATCATGTTGAAATGTATTTTGTGATGGATAAATAAAAATAACACAAATATTCCTAAAGTAAACCACATCAATACAACACTGAGATAATAATAATGGATAAAAAACCATCGTTCCCAAATATATTGTTCAACTCAAGAAAGATAAAAATGTATAAATTCTAGAAATCATGGTCACTGATCTCATAAATAGAAGACTTCAAATAAATTATCTATTAATATTTTATTTCCCTAGTGAGATAATTTGATGACAATATTTCTCAAAAGTTAAAAGTAAATTATATGATTTTCATTCATTATTGGATGACATATTGTCACCAAATATTTATAGAGTAATTATAATGATTATGTAGACATTATGTTTTAATGGTTTTATTGTTAAGACTTTACAAAAAATCAAGATTATATCATTAAATGAATTAATTGAGAAACTCTATAATAATTCTCTAGATAAAAAAAATTATAAAAATTTTTTCATCAATCAAATTACATTAAAATTTTCATAAATTTTTGTATTTTTCTCTTGTTCTTACTTTTTTATTCCACATATCATTCCTGTATAGAACTTCAAACAAAAAAATTAATCTTTAACATTAAATGACATCAGTCTAGTGTCTTCTGAATTTATAAATTAATAAAGAAATTAATTCACTAAAAAATTTGACATATTATTACTTGGAGATGTTTATTACTATATATGTGAATAAGATCTCCTTTCACATTTGGTTAAAATAAATTATGTTGTTGATTTTAGAAATATTATATACTTATAATGATGTCTTTATATAAGGGATTTGTATTTCTTCTTTTGAACTCATTCATTAGTTGTGTTTTGATAAAAAATTTATTTCATACAATTAAATATTTTTCTCCATTTATAACAAATTATTTTAAATTGGTTTACTCATTATTTATTGCACATATATTTTTAAAAAATGATTATTAATTTTTATTTTTTATTTTCTATCTTTCATTAAACTATATAATTATTTTTATTATAAGATAATGTTATAGACTATCTAGACATAGTGTCATTAGAATAATTTTAACATATTTTGTATACATCCAATATGATACCTGGTATTTTTCTTTTATATTTTAGTAATTCAATCCACCCTTTCCCCTCTCCTAGGAATATTTATATTGGAAAAACAGTTGTTATTATAGTAAAATAATCAATAGATAAATAATTTTTTTTATCTTTATCTTATACATGGTGTATCGTAGATACTTATAATTAAAAATAAATAAGTATCTATATATTTAATTTAGTAATTTAAACCTTTTAATAACAATTCTATATTTTATAATTTAAAATAAGTGTGTTTGAAATTTTTTTCTCGACTCACTTTTGAAAATTTTATATTAGTACCTTCATGAGTGAATTTATTAATATTATTTATAATGATAAAGTAAATCATATTATATAATGATTTTTTCTTATTTCATGACCATAAAAATGAATTATGTTACTATATATTAGTGAAAATATTTCTTCTAGGCCATTTTATCCATATCACAACCCAAACCAAGTAAATTTTTCATTGTCCTGTGGGTATTTATGAATCATGAATCGATGTTTTTTCCCTATCCCCACATTTTTTAAAATAATTCATGGTAATCATTGAATTCTACCATGGAAAATATTTCTCCCATGAATCACAATATACAGGATTGTCGATGTTTTCTGAGAATCTAGATTTGGCTGTCTATAGGTTGGAAATCATTAGAAAATAAAATATATATGTACAAATAAATAGAATAGGTGAATGTGTTAAAACAAGTAAGTTATATTCAATCAATTTGATTCAACAAACGCCAGAATGAAATAATAATTACATAATAAGGTCTAAAAAGTCAAATACATGAAAATAAGGATATGGTCTTCATAGATAGTACATTTATGACTACAAATAAATCAAAAATGAAAAATAATAAAACAATATATATATATATATATATATATGACCCATGGAATCTCACAACATCACCAATCACCCATTAGTATCCAAATATAATGAAATCCAGTTATAATTTGAAACCTGGAACATGTGTAAACCATGAGAGTTGGATACAAACAAGCACAATTGTGTTTGCAGGGTGTGAGCTAACATAAAATTTAGGTTCATTCTAAGGAGTATATATAATTCCTTTCAAAAATGAATTCATAAATTCTAGTTTTTAATAACATTGAAAATATGGTTGACTATTTTTAATGAAACAAAATTAATCCAAACATCATCTTTTATATAAATAAAAACTAATCAGTTTCTTGATTAAAAATCTTAGAGGGACATGACATAGTGGTGGAAACACGTTGTAACATATAATGAGTGATATCTTTTTATTTTAATTTTTTTTTAAAATTTCATAAAATAAAATAGAAAATATAATCTTTGTTTTTCTTATGGAAATGATATTACAATTAATCTTTTAAGAAAACCCTTTAGAAGAGTAATATGACCATGAATGAATAAAAGAAAAAAACAAAGAAACCACTATAAAAATTGAATATAATAAATTTTTAATTGTTAATGATACAATATGTATGTTCATCCTAAGTGGAATAAAAAAAATTTAATATGAATCCCTTATCTGGTGCCACTAAATCTAGTAATCAGTGTTATAGGCTACACGTGAGGTTCCAGTATGAGATCACCTTAATGATACGTTCATAATACATGACACAATTTTAGTATTTGTTATGTATGAAAAAGTAATAAAAGATACTCAATTTACCTACAGAAGCCAAAATAGGGGTACTCCCCTATCTCAAGAAAACCATAAAATTTGGGGACACTTTATAGTTTGTGAGATAAAAAGTGTAGCTTCAATTAATATCTCCCATGTATTAATCTGAATTTCTATGAACAAACCAAAGTGGATTTGAGAAAAAAATCAGGCCAATGAAATCATCCAAAGAATACATTATATTTATTATAACCATACCACACCCTTACATAGTACAATTTATTTCTCATTATATAATCATACTATAGAAATCCATATCCCCAAAATGGTAGAAACATGTTCAATAAGAAATAACGAGTGTTACCCAACCTCAAAAAAATTTTTTATAATGTGTTTAATAAGACATTTAAAAAACCAGACATTAAAGGGAATGAAATTCATAATGTTATTAAAATATAAAAAATATTGAAAAAATATATTTTTAAAAAAAATTAATCTCATTAAAGAGAAACTTCAAATATTAAATGTATTGAAAAAAACACATAATTTTCAATCAATAAAAATTTAAATATCATTGATGGAATTTTTCAAATGCATCACATTGAAAAAAAGTTAATTATTGAGGTAAAAAATATACTTTTTTTGAACAATACCATATATAAAATGATTCAATTTCAATAAAGAAATTCTAAAATACTTTTTCCAAGTCATACATATACATAGTTTAATTAAGAACAATTTTATAAAAACCAAGATTAAAATGTATTTAAAAATAATTTTATAATATAGAAATAACTAACTTAAATAGTACGAAAACCAATTTAATTCAATGGTGAAGGAAAAATCAAGATGGAAATAACCATAAACATAGCCCAAATAACTAAAACCTTATGTCAGATTAATCCTAACTTATAAATACACTTTTCACAACAATTCGGTTTCTAGGGAAAAAGGGACAACGTAAGAGAAATTGAGGATTTTGTAGAGTTTTAGATTAATGAGAATAATAGGAAGCATTACATTTAAATATCACGTCAAAACATTAAGAGGAATCTGAGATTTAAGGGATATGAAGCTTCATTTTCCCCCTATGGATAATAAATCTAGTTGTGGAAAATTGTATGTGGAAGGGAGGATAAATAAATTAAAATAGAGGAATAAATTTAAGTAAATTCACTATATATGTAATTATATATATGTCATATAGATTAGATATATGGCCTTCCCAAACATATGTGGTTCAATTTTTTTAATTTACATGACATAAATTATTAGGCTTCACATTTTTCTAAACCTTCCACCAACCATGAAAACCCAATTTATAAAAAATATATTACTCCATGAAGTTAACCGTCTAACATTAAATTATTCATGGGACAAGAGAGAAATATAAAATTACAAAATTTCAATTTCAAGACTTCAAAAATTCAAAAATATTAATATAAATTAGTTAATAATTAAATTATTAGATACACATGATTGATATAATTCAAACTGTAATGTAAATTTATTCCACAAGAATTTATAAAATAGAAAATATATCGAATTGGAATATTAAAACCTCCACACCCAATTGAAATAGGTATGTGGGTCAGGGAAGAGTGAAAGAGTGTCCATTAATAAAGGATAATCAAACAACCCACACAAGTTCTGAAGGTAATGGAAGCCCAAATCCTAATACACCATCATCCATCCCCAATAACAGACAAATGATAACCACATGTTTTTGGTATATGAATAATTAAAACCAATGATGTGTCTCTCTAGAATTTAAAAATCATTTAAAATACTGAATCCAAAGGATAAAAACACATAATATAAACCAACCATAAGTAAAAATCATATAACTAAAAACCCAATTTTATAATGTCTTATACTAAATAAAATAATGCATTCAGGAAAATAATATATATTCCTCAGGAGAAAAAAAATCTAATAGGATATCTGTTATACACTAAATTAAACCCATCAAAATGTTCATACACTATGTGAAACCTAAATTGGGAGAAAAACCCAAAAAAGCCTCATAGAGAATCAACATGGGCTCTAGATATAACATCCCCATATTTATTTGGAATATATTAATTAAAATTTATTAAAATTATTTAATGGAATGAGTTTCCCACAAATAAAAGTTTAAATTTCATTATAAACTACAGTAATTATTTCTTCCATTACAAATTATATATATTTTCATTGATAACTTGTGTTACAGGCAATGTCGAGTCTTACATAATAATAATAATATAATATTGATATAGTTATTTACTATAAAAGTTATCACCTAGTATTTATATTTATGGGTGTGAATATGAAAAAACATTTTATGTTTACTCTGGTTGATAAATTTTTTTCACATTCAAACAATAGATATTATTTTCATAAGATAAGAATGAATCAATTTTTAAGCTTTAAAATTGAATTTTTCATAAATGTGGGTTTACCACATTTTAATGGTGGACCTATATTAAAAATAAATCATGAAACAATTTTATTTTTTATATAACTAAATACACTTCGTTTTTTAAATAGGAATATCATTATTTACTTTGGTTTTTTTGGTATTTTTCTAAGAAGTTTCATGTTTTGATGAATAGTGAAAAATATTGAATTTTAATGGATGTTTTTTCATCTAATTTATTTTTATAGTTAAAAATTTTTTAATTTGTTTTAAAGTTCAATTAGTTTGATTTTACATAAAATAATCAAATTTAGGTAATTTTAATCAATTACATATTGATATTTTATATAAATACATGCCAAACATTTGAACCTTTATCTTTTAATATCTGCTATCTCATCTCATCCACAAGATTAATTTTAAAGAACTATTTGGCACTTATGTGATTAGAATTTAGATAAATGTATTCTATATTTGGAATGAGAATAATTTAAAATTTAAAATATGTTTTAATTAGTTTTTGTACCAAAAAAATTAGTGAATGCTTTTAAAATTAATTAAATTGATTAAGGAAAAAACAAGATTGCTTAATGATTAGTCTTGGAATATAAGGTTCCTTAATATCCTAAAACATGAAAAAAACCATTTTATGGACATTTTAAAACCCTAAACACCTTATTATCTATTATCATGATTTATTAGGATACTAATAAATGAAATTCACTTATATAATATATTGTGTATGGAAAAGGACAAAATAGGAAACTTCATAGCCTTTAATGCATATAATGTTTTGGAATTGGGAAGAAGATATATATGGTTGGATATAAATATAAATTTCAAAGATAAATGATTTATTGTTAACATAAATATTTATATTTTAATTTTATGGATGGTATAATTAAATTAATGGATTAAAGAACTCCAAAACATTGATTATTTAGTGAATAATTAAATAAAATAAATGGTATTTTATTAAATAATTAAAATATGAATAGTTATTATTATGTGTTAATAAATAAAAAAAATTTCAATTAATGGTCCAAATTATCTTTTATAATGATCTTATTTTCTCACAATTAGTAAAAACGTTTCTAGGGCAGTTAGGGTTAAAGAAGTGTTTTTGTGCGTTGCATGTGTTTTTGAAAAATTAATTTCCCAAAAACTAGGTTTTTTATTTAAAATATTCGAATTAATATTTTATAATAATTCGTTCAAAATTTTATAATAATTATCACTTGAATTTCTTCTTAATGGATTATTTAAAAATGGTATAAAACTAGCTACATCATTGAAAAACCAAAAAAATAAACTTAAAGACTAGGGAAAAAATGATTAAAATTATTTTATTTTTGTGTCTTGTGAGTGCGTATCGACCATAAAACCTATTTAATCCATTATTTTTCATCTTTTAAAAATATTAACTAATATTGAAATCCAAATAATTTTTACTTTTGATATTTACAAGAATGTGTGTCCTCCCTCGCTAAAAATGCATTCACTCTTATATGATCATCACACCTTTAAATCATTATATATCATCCAAAACCTATTAAAATAAACCAAAAACATCCCTCAACATATCCTAGAAGCCTTATTTTGTGCACAAACCAATCCCAGTAAGAACTTTGGTGAAAAATAAAAAGAGTAACCTGAAAAATAGGTAACATTATTCAACGATCACTTTTGTTTTATTTTTTTCTAGAATCATTCAATTATTATTATTTTGTGATAATATATAAATAATTCCATAATTATAATGATAATATTTCATTCTAGGGGTTATATCTAAACCTATAAACGCATTCATCAAATGGATAAAAAAATTACTATTTGTGTTTCCTACGAACTACTACATCACAAAACCATTTCGTTCATTATTTATTTAGAAAATCTAATTTTTTGTAATTATGATGAACATAATTTTTTTAAGATATCTATGATATTTATAATTTATTAGATTTATTTAATTTTTTATATAACACATACCTTCTTTTTTTATTTTTGTGGGCTTATGGTAACATTATTTGTGCCCATGTGAACCACCACCTCCCAAAGTGAAGTGATTCGTTCACGCATTACATGGAATGTAATAAGGATTAATATAATAAAAATAATTGATATAAATAACATAATAATGATATTAAATACATAATTAATTTTCATTAAATATAATATAACAATTTCTGTATTACCGTTTCACACACTGAAAAAGTGATAATGTCGTTCGTTGACGTATGGACTAATGCATCCACAGAGTGTTGTTATTACTTTTACATTGTAAAAATTATATGTATAATTATATATCACTAAGTAATCCAGTATGTATTATATATTTATAATTATTTGGAGATAAAATTTACTTAACTTTCTCCACATAAATCCTTGCAAAATTGTAATTTTACTTGTGTGTATGTACGGTCTATCATCTCAATGATTGTAACATCGATTCATTTTTCATAACAACATTTCATTATTACATATTAAAGTATAATTGATGTGTAATTATGATATTGATTTCATAATTATTAATCTGCAATTGTTTATTTAATGGCCTCCTTGACCATAGAACCAACCTTTGTTTTTTTGACACATAAATAGAATTTGGTCAAAATAACCGATATTGATTTAATTATTTAAGTAGTTCTATAAAAAAATTCCAATATATGAAATAAATGTAAAGATAAAATCTAAAATGGATTTGAAGAAACTAAATCATTAACACAATTTTTTTATTCTGGATGATAAAGACATACATGATAAGTTCGACTCAAGGTAGGTGATTTCATCTCAATTTCCTTTCATTGAGGCATTTATTGATGATATTCACATTTATTATTTTATAAGGACTATATGCAGCCCCCTTGAAATTTTATATCCATATTTTATCTATTCTCATGTTATTTAATGTTTTTTTAATTTTCTTATTTCATGGGTCTTATGATTTAAATTTCCATTAATGTATGGAAATATTTGAATGTTTAATGGTTTAATTTTAAGATATTTTCTCAATTTAAAAATTATTGATATTATTTTACATATTTATTTAGATGGATATAAATGTTTTATCAAAGAAATTTTGTTACTATTTTTATTTTCATTCCATTTTTTAAAAATAAATCTTTTTATTTGTTTTATATCGAATGGTTTTATAAATTATAAAAGGAATGTTCCTTTCTTAACGTACATATTGACAATGAATTTTCCCCCTCTGTGGACATTATTTTATGTTTTTACTAATTTTCAAGATTTCATGTTTCCTTAAATGAAAAAAATAATATTTTGTGTATTTTGTTTTTAAAAATGTATTTTCAATGAAGGGGTTTATTTAGATTTTGAAAACTGGTTCTCAAATGAAAAGGTTATTTTTTTAATGTGTTTTCATATGGATTTAAAATGCATTTTTTGTATAGGTTTTATAATTAGGGGTTTTGAACTATTGATATGTTACCTGAGCATATACGAAATGGGTGAGCAGGATATGGCTTATATAAAGGGGTTAGACTCAATATAGCTCATAGGTGAGCCTGATACAGTTCGTACAAAGGGTTGAGCACCATTATAGCTACTAAGAAATGGGTGCACCTAATATAACTTATATGAATGTTTGATCCTTATTATAGCTCATTGAAGTGACTAAAATAGATTATATGAAGGGTGATCCATTTATATATCTCTAATTAAATCTATAATTGTAATGTTTGAATCTAGCCTTATGGTTATCCCAATTAAAAGGGAATGAAAGGGTTTATGTATATGATGCTCTATGTCACCTAAAAAAATTAGTATTGCATGACATGGGTTTTAATGATTTTATTTAAGGAAAATTTATTTTTTCATAATTTTAATTTATTTTTTTTCATATTCTTAATAAACAATAAATATATTGGAAAATATTATTTGATTTTTTTAATTTTTTAGAAAACTAATGTTTTTCTTCCGATTTATATCCCATTTTGAGATTTTGTTCACATCAAATGTTTTTAAAATGTTCTCACAGGGTTAAAAGATGTGTAAGGGTATTTGAGAAGTCGTGTTAGAAGTCATAGAGATTTTCGATTAAAATAATTCTGGATTTATTTAAAAAAATTTATATTATGGAAAAAATTGATACTAATTGGATGTTTATAGTTTGTATCTTTTCGGTTTTTTATGTGTGATTTAAAAATTAATTCTCTAAAAATAAATACCTAAAAAGTCCCACAATGTGAGAGAAAATAAAATTATTACCATAAATCAATATTATTTAATGTTTTTGATCATTTCCGTATAGTTGGTACCAAAATAATGGTTTTGAAAAAGATTATATATAAGGATAATTTTAATAAAATTTTATTAAAAGATTTTACTTCTTTGTTATGTTATAATTATATAGAATTTAATGATTACCGTGTTTATTAATCTATGTAATGTTTTTTTAGAATGGTTTTCTAGAAAGTTAATAGGAATGATGAAGTGGAAAGGAACTGAGAGGAAAATATTATTCCATAACATCATCCTCAGATGTTTGGAATTGAATTATAATAGTTTATTACAATGATTTTTTAGTTGAAACAAGATATAAATGGATCTGGTATCCATGATAGAGAGGAACCCAATCTACTATGAAGGGACATTTCTATAGTGGATAATTTTATGAGACAACATCCTCCACGTCACGAACCATCCTCGGGGCCTTTTCCATGACTACCCCAAGCCCTCCTTCCATAGGTCAGGGGTTGGCAACTAGCACCAAAGGCATAATCCCGTTAAAAAGAGAAGGCATTGTCTTTAAACCTGTAATACACACTGTTTGAACTCAATCTGTAGAAGAAAAAGGTACTAAAATATAATAGAAAAGGATGCTGAAAGTAAGTGGGTCAGTATACAAACCCAACTGAACAACAAGTACAAGTCAAAAGGGAAAACAACTCCTGGATCGTCCACCGGGGGAATCCTACCTGGAGGGTAGGTACAGAACTTGAACAACTCGTCCCTGAAGTACGTCCCATCTAGTCCAGCTCTGAGCTGCCTCCCATCTGTCACCATCAGCCTCAATTAACTCTGACCGTCGTCTGTACAGAACAAAACAAGGTGCGGGCGAAGCCCGTGCAGGGGTGAGTATAACAATACTCAGTAGGGACCGTGAGACCCCTGAAGGTCTTCCAGAATCCACCAAGAATAAACTAATGTAGAAAGATACAATCACGAAGTATCAACAAACCCTTCTTAGGTATATTCCCATACATATACCTAAGTTATCAATCACAGTCCGACTCCAACTCTCGATCCCAAGCACAACCCATTACATAAAGGAAGTAAGTCAATCACCATGATGATGATGGTTGAAAGACATTAATCAGCTCACACAGGTATAAATATTTTAAAGAGTGATAGATATGATCATATGTAGTCATTGATTAATCTAAGCTATCAGACCCACATAGGATACAGGACCAGCTAAGCTGTCGCACTAACACAGGATAAAGGACTAGCTATTCTGTCAGACCCACACAGGATACAGGAACAAAAGTCAGAACTGTCGGACCCAAGGAGGATCCCAATATAGTAGTCATCGATATCAAACTCATGGAGAATTCTGGTACATTAGTCATCACTGTTGAACCCACGGAGGATTTCTGTACAGTAGTCATCCCAGCCAGCCCTAGGGTTCCCGCACACAACATGCTCGATTTTGCGAGGGTCCGCTCCACGAGCCAACTGTTGATACATCAACTATCATAAAGTCATAAGTTGATGTATCCCATAGATTCTTCTCATCATAAGGAACCCAACGCGACAGAAGGAGCGTCAATGGGATGCCCGGTCTGAGTGTTATCGACATTTCTGTTCCAGGAGCCTGGTTGGTTTTTAGGCTCAAACCAACCCGGCCATACCCCAACTGCATCCAAACCTCAAGTGGAGCATGCCAAAATAATAGACTCACTCCAAGAATTCCATCGCCACATGCGGTACGTCAATCAGACACCTGTATCCCTAGATGCAGGCTAAATAGTGGCAAGTCTTGGTCCGGTCCGACCAAGTCAGACTGACCCAGCCCGAACCGCTCTGAACCGAGGTCTGACCTGATCTTCAGGCCCGACCCCATCTGAGGAAGCAACCCAGGCCAGGGGGACAACCCGACCCGAAGATACGGCTGGGCCCGAGGGGCGGCCCGTCTAAGGGGCGGCCCAGCCGTGGGTGGCTCGGGCATGGGCGGCCCGGGCAAGGGAGGCCCGACCGAGGGGCGGCCCGACCTCTTTCGGCCTGGCTGAGGGGCTACCCGGCCTTGGGCGGACCGTTCCGTGGCAGCCCGACCAGCGATGCGAGGGAGGGGGTGTCGCGCCCCTCCCTAGTTTTTCGTACAGAACCGACGCACTGTGAGAGTTCAAGGGCCGCGAGACCTAGATGGTCCCGCTCATCCGGCTCCATAGTGGCTGGCTCGGTCGGCTGCCCCCGCTCCTACATCGTGGCGTGACGGTGCCGCGGTCATCCTACTATCCGTGTGGCGCGACGGCACTGCGCCTCCACCGCCGCTGCCCGACCTAGCTGCGACCTTCGGCTCCCCTGTGTAGCGCGACGGGGCCGCACCTTCTCCGCCACGACCTAGTTTCGCCACGACCCGAGGCTCCTCCGCACGGCTCGATAGTGCTTCACATTTTTCTGGTGGCCTTGTGCCATTGGTTTCCTTGCGGTTGGCCCGTCGCCGGTCGCCGATGCTCCACCTTGGTTCTCTCTTCCTATGTTGTCGTTGGTCCATTGTTGTCGTCAAACAATCAAAAACCAATGGAGGGATGTTGGTCCGTGTTTGTTCGGCCCATTACCTCCATGTTAAGTGATAAAAATAGGCCAAAAAGAAAAACCGAGGTTTGAATGACGAAGAAGAATAAACGAATTCAACTCAAACCCTATCCTTGTTGTCGATGTCGTTTGATGAAGTCACATGATGGTGGCGTCGTTTCATTGATATCATGAAAAAAATGTCGAGGATGGCTTCGGTATTCTTCATGGGCATCACTTCCATTTCCATGCCTTGATTTAATAAGGAAGAAGACGTCGTCTTTGTTCTTCGGTGGAGATGGGAATTCTTCACATTCTTTGTTGAGAGGATGATGTCCTCCCAATTCTCCCAAATCTCCTCTCACAATGATCTCCCAATAATAGATTATTCCAACCCAAAATAATTAATATATACTACCTTCTTATAATGGTGTCATAATGAATCCAAAAAGATTCAATAAGTTGAGATTAATTAAAGAAGACGACCCAATTAAATAATAAGGGTGGAGGCTCAAATATTAATGGGGAAAAAGGTGAAGAGTTTCACCAAATTTAATTGGGGGTTCAAGGGGGTAAAAGGGGAGTTAGAGAAGTCAGGTGGGACCTACCTAAAAATCCTCCCAAGGGAGGTTATGTGCGGGTGGGACCCACCACCATAAAATCCTCCCAAAGGAGGTTAGGATGTGGTGGCCTCGACCTCCAACCTCCCCATGGAGGTTTAAACTACCATCATAAAATAAATTTAAATCTATAACTTTATTCAGTTTAATTAAAAACCCCCAAAAACTATCATCTACTCACGATAAAACAGTCTTGTGGTGAAGGTCTCACTAAGAAATTACTGATGTTTTGAGCTCAATGGTGACCTCATATTTCAATTCCAATCACCTACTCAAAAGTTATAAAAGGTCACTCACACGTTTACTAAACATACCCAAAAAAAGTTCAGAAAGTTATTATCTGCTAGCCTCGACCCACTGCTGTCAAGGATAACCTTTGACTAGGTGAAATACTCCCTAAAGAACCCAACTGTAACCTTGGGTTTCCAATACAAATTACCATTTAGAAGTTATGAATTTTATAATAAAATAATTATCACTTAATTATTATTATTTTCAGCCAAAAAATAACATTCTTTGGTGGCCCTCGAAGTCCCAGGTATGTATCTGCTTAATGAAATCCTACCCTCATGAGTTTAGCGGTGGTCTCAGTTTTTTAATCTAAGTTACAGTTTGTGAGTTATAAGAATTTTTAAAAAATAAAATAACATTATTTAATTATTTTATTTATGGTTATGCCATTTTCTGGTTTTCTCAGAGGAGGCTCGCGTCGACTAAACTTAAGTCATGCTTAGGGTAAACCCACCATCTTGAGTGCAATGGTGGCCTCAGATTTCTTATCTGAGTAACCGTTTATTAGTTATTCCACTTCTTCTGGAAAACTGCATACCCACATTTATTTAAGCTTAACAAAACTTCAACGAATCATTCAAGGCACTCCGGGCGTTGGAATCGCGTGTTGTCAGAAACTTCACACTCCTAAAATTCCCAAGTACTTATGAAAAAAATCCACGGAATTTTTGGGTCTTTATATTCTCCCCACCTTAGGGATTTACGTCCCCGTATGTTACAACTCGATCTATGGGAACAAATGGGTGTACTAAGCATGAATCTAAGGCTCCCACTCCCATGTGATCTCCTGGAGGTTCCCGTACTGCCGGCGGACATGTACCAAAGCTATCAACTGTCCACGTAGGACCCGCTCCTGTTGTTCCTCAATCTCCACTAGAACCTCTACGAAAGTCACCCCGTCATCGATGTCCAGCTCCCCATTGTCGATGATGTTGGATGGGTCATGCATGTATCTCCTCAGGTGAGATACGTGTAAGACGTCGTGCACCTGGTGCAACTGAGATGGATGATCTAAGAGGTAAGCCACCTCACCTACCATGCTGAGGACCATGAAAGGTCCGATGAATCGTGGAGATATCTTTCCGCCTCAGCCTAGACTCCATAGACCTCATCGAGGTGAGACCCGTAGAAAGACATGGTCACCATCCTCGAACTCCAGAGGTTTCCATCTCCAAGATGTATGTGGAAGAACCATCAGGAATTCTATGGATATCACATCCCTCTTCCACTTTGGGACCACTAAAAATTGAACCAAGCCTACTGGTACCTGATTCTCTGCCTTCACTTGATGACAAGTGAGGCATCGAGAGACAAACTACACTACTTCCTTCTTCATACCTGGCCACTAGTGATGTCATCTAAGGTCCTAGTCCATATTCACCACTCTTTGATGTACTGCTAAAGGGGATTTGTGAAACTCCCTCAACACTTCCTCCTAAAATGAAACTGGCACCATAGTACATTCTCTGAAGAGGGTGAAATGCTCCCCACCTTCAGAAAATCCATCAGGTGACTGTCCTATGGATATCTAAGCACGTAATGTCTCACAGTCAGTGTCCCCACACTACGCCTCCATGACTCGCTGATGAATTGAGGGAGTGACTGTAAAAGACTGAAGGAAGGCTACTCCATCTCTATTAACAAAGGATATCTATAAAGTAGCCAGCTTCTCTGTCGCCTCGCCTAGAAGCTATATACCATATCTCTAACTAAGATCATCTGCTACAATGTTCCGCTTCTCAGGAGTATATAATATCTCTAAGTCATAGTCCTAAAGAAACTCGAGCCAATGTTGCTGTCTCAGGTTTTAGTCCTCATGAGTTAAGATATACCTAATACTCTTATAATCTGAGTGTACGTTAAAATGTTCGCTCATAGGATAGTGCCTCCACATATTCATGGAAAAACCCACTACTTCTAACTCCATTTAATGGGTAGTGTAGTTCTTCTCGTGTTTTCTCAGCTATCGAGAACCATATGCGATCACTGCTTGCTCCTGCATTGGGACACATCCGAGTTCGGTCCTTGATGTGTCGTAATAAACTACGTACCTTATGCCTTTCTCTGGAAGCCTCAAGATTGGGGAATTAGTCAGCCACTGCCTAAACTCCTAAAATCACTACTAGCATCTCTCCAACCACACAGAGGGTTACCCCTTCTTCATCAAAGATGATAGTGGAGCTGCAACTCTAGAGAAGTCTGGCACAAAGGTAAGTTTGTCTGATGGATGAGTGATCGAATGCACCATCTTATGCATGATTCCATTTTTTCTTCCTAGTTTTTCCTTTTCGAAAACCTAGAAAAACACCATCCTAGCATTGTAGATAAACCCAAACCTTTTTCCTGATACAGTCAATCTGTGTATGAACTGTGGTTGCCCATTCCATTCCCAAACTAACGTTGTAAGGCCTCGACGATGGCATGAAGAGGTTCCGACTGAAACTCTCGCATCAAGGGTCAGATCACACTGTCAGCGTATATGTGATTATCGAGTCTCCTACCAAAGGTATATCCAGATGTGAGGGTAAAGTCAATGGATTAACCAGAAACTCTAGGTCTGGTACATGATTCATGGAAGGAAGGATTGATTGGTACCTATGTCAATTGATAAAACAGCTAGTAGTAGACATATACCATACCTAAAATCATTCCTAGAGCCCTTGGGTCACACTCCATGACTGCATGCAGCTACTATCAACCCCTACCTTCCAGCTCCCTGAGCCTAGCAGGGACTACAAAGGCGGGTCATTGTAACATGTCAAAATATTCACCACCTCATGCTGCTCTCCTAGCTCTCCTTCCACGTCTGCTGCCCTACAGATTCATCAGTCTTTAACACTTCCTCATCTCGAAACATTCTACATGCTCATGTCTCTGAGAGTGGTGCTAGTTCCATCCTTCCAACCGCTAACATTCACTGGCTGAATCCTCTCAGCCAATGAACATTCAACCACAAAGTTTCTCTCTAGCACCCAAACATTAGTAGGAATGCATAGAGGAAAGAGTGGTGGCTTGGATATCCTTAAACACACCTCATTATGAGGTCTGAGATCTAAAGCATTGATTGTATCATATTCATAGAGTACCAAGAAAGATCGGTATGCCTCTATGAATACTCAGCTACCGACATGTCATCCTGAAGAAGTTGTATAAGATCTAGTAAACTCTCATCTACCTCCTCAAGCCAGTCCTCGCCCACCTATGGGTCAGGCTCGCCTTGGAACTTGAGGGATTTCCGGTGCAGAAACACATGTAAGGCACCAAGCCTACAAGTTTCCTCTACTAGTACTGCTGGTAGTGTATGCTGACCAACAGGTAATGATATAGTTGGCACACAGCCAGAAGGTACCGTCTCGGAAAACGGTCCATGTACTGAAACGTCACCACTATGCCGGCCATCTGTATGGTCACTCAAGGAAAAATATTAGTAACTAAGATCAAAATTTTCTATACTAGTGTCTCAACTAGGTGGAAAACTCCAGTAATCACCTCCATCTAGTCCTTTGATTCCTGGGAATCTGTCTCACCTCGAAAGCTCGGAGCCTCTACTGTTGGAACTCATAAACGCCCTCAACTGGCCTGCATCATCCGCTAGTGTGGCTGGTGGTATCTACTGACCAACGGGTCATGGTACTGCTGGTACACCACCCGAAGGTGCCAATGTAGAAATAGGTCCCTAAACTGGATCCTTGTCGCTCGATGGGAAGTCATCGTGTACTCTCTCGGAAACCCTAGCTGACTGTCTACCTAGTGGCATCCTGATAAAGAACGGATGTGCCACTGTCAATAAGTTATACCTGGTGATATGACTCAAAGAGTTCACAAAGAATACTCCTAAAAACACTCTTACAATCATTGTTTTTGTGCACTGATTCGGAAATAAAATTTATGGGTCCTGATGTATGGATACGTCGGCCGTGGAACCAACACTGGACTCCATGGACTGAAAACCACACTCAATACAATTAACACAATTTTTTCACCAAAAAGAATTATCAGGGACTTAATTTCTGAGGTAGAACTGACTCCTATGATACCAATTTGTCACGACCCATCCTTGGGGCCCATGCAGCGACTACCCCAAGCCCGCCTTCCATAGGCCAGGGGCTGGAAACTAGAACCAAAGGTGTAATCCTGATAAAAAGTGAAGTCATTACCTTTAAACCTGTAACACACACTAACTGAACTCAAGATGTAGAAGAAAAACGTACTAAAATATAAAAGAAAAGTTTTTTGAATGTAAGTGGGTCAGTATACAACCCAACTGAACAACAAGTACACGTAAAAAGGGGAAACATCTCCTGGATCGTCCACTAGGGGAATCCTACCTGAAGGGTAGGTACATAACTCAAACAAATCTTCCCTGCAGTACGTTCCGTCTAGTCTAGATCTGAGAAGCCTGCCATCTATCACCGATATCCTCGATCACTGCTGACTGTCGTCTGCACATAGCACAACAAGGTTCGGGCGAAGCCCATGAAGGGATGAATATAACAATACACAGTAAGGACACTGGGACCCCTAAATGTCTCCCTGAATCCAAAAGGGATAAATCACGGTAGAAAGATACAATCACGAAGTACCAACCAACCCTACTAAGGTATATTCCCATACATATACCTACGTTATCAATCATAGTAAGACTCCAACTCTCGTTTCCAAGCACAACCCATTCCACAAAGGAAGTAAAGTCAATCACCACGATGATAATTGTTGAAAGACATGACTCATATCACATAGTTATATATCTTTTGAAAAGTGATATATATGATCACATGTACTCACTGATTCATTTAAGATGTCGGGCCCACAAGGGATACAGGACCTGCTATACACCATCTAAGCTGTCAGACCCACACAGGATACAGGACCAGCTAAGCTGTCAGACCCACACAGGATACATGACTAGCTATTCTGTCAAACCCACACAATATATAGGAACAGTAGTTAGAACTGTCCTACCCACAGAGGATCCAAGTATATTAGTCATTTCTATCGAACCCACAGAGGATTTTAGTACAATATTCATCATAGTCATCCCTAGGGTTCCAGCACACATCACACTCGATTATGGGAGGGTCCGCTCATTGATCCAAGTGTCGATACATCAACTATCATGAAGTACTTATTTGATGCATCACTTAGTTCCATCTCATCATAAGGAACCCAACACGATAGAAGGCGCGTCAATTGGGCACCTAGTCTGAGTGTTATTGTCCTTTCCGTTCCAGGGCCACGGTTGGTATTTAGGCTCAAACCAACCTGACCGTACCCCAACTCTTTCTAAACCTCAAGTGGAGTATGCCAAAAGAATCTTCTCGCTCAAATAATTCCATCGCTGCTGGTGGTACGTCCATCAGAAACCCTTATCCCTAGATACGTGCTAAATGGTGTAAACTGCCATAGCGCGTCTGGGTCCGGTCCGGCCCAGTCGGGCAGACCCGACCCGACCCGGTCTGAACCGTGGTGTGACCCGGTCTGCCGGTCCGACCCGGTCTGGGGAAGTGAATTAAGATGAGTGGATGGCCCGTCCGGAAGAGACCGTCAGGCCCGAAGGGCGGCCCTACCTGAGGGAGGCCCAGCCTGAGGGCGGCTTGGCCAAGGGGTGGCCCGACTGTGGGTGGCCCGGTTAAGGGCGGCCCTTCCGTGGGCGGCACTATCGAGGGTGGCCCAGCCCTGGGTGGCCCGGCCGAGGGGCTTCTTGTCTTAGGAAGGCCTTGTCGTGGGCGGCCCGTCCATGGCGGCCCAGCCCGTGGCGGCCCATGCCGTGGTAGCCCGACTCGTGGTTGCCCAGCCAGCCACGCGAGGGAGGGGGTTCCACGCCCCTCCCCGGTTTGACATACAGAATCAATGCGCTGCTCCAGTTTAGGGGCTGTGGGACCTGGCTGGTCCTGCTCGTCCGGATCCACGGTGGCCAGCCCAACCGGCTGCCCCCACTCCTCCACCATGGTGGGGCGGCGCCGCGGTCCTCTTGTTCTACACGTGGCACGACGGTGCCGCGCATCCACCATCGCATCCCGACCTGTCCGCGGACTTTGGCTCCATCATGCGGCTCGATGGCGTCGTGCCTCCACTGCCGCAGCTAGGTTTGGCCGCAGCCTATGGCTCCTCCACGTGGCACGACAGTGCTGAGCCTTTTTCCGGCAGCCTTGAGCTGCCGGTTCCCTCGCACCCGGCATGTCGCTGTCCGCCGATGCTCCACCACGGTTCCCTCTTCCAGTGGTGCCATTGCGCCACCACCGTCGTCAACCAATCATGATCCAACGAAGGGACGTCGAGCCGTGTTTGTTCGGCCCGTTCCCTCCACGTTATGCAATAACAATTGGCCAACAAAAAAACAAGGTTTGAACGACGAATAATAAGAGAATACTTTAACTCAAACCCATACCTTGTTGTCGATGTCGTTTGATGAAGTCACGGGATGGTGGCATCGCTTCGTTGACATTAGGAAAGAAGAAGATGAGGATGGCTTCAGTGTTCTTCGTGGGCATCGCTTCCCTTTCTTTTCCTCGATTTAAGAAGGAATAAGAAGACATCAGCGTTCTTTAGTGGAGAAGGGCGTTCTTCGCGTTCTTCGTTGAGAGGATGATGTCCTCCCAATTCTCCCAAAGATACTCTCACAATGTTCTCACAACAAAGGATTATGAAAACCCCCAATAATAAATATATAATACTTTATTATAATGGTGGCATAAATAATAAAAAAATATTCAATAATTTAAGATTAATTAAAGAAGACAACACACTTAATTAATGTCGGTGGATGCTCAAAAATTAATGTGGAAAAAGGTGAAGAGTTTCACCAAATTTATTAGGGTGTCCAAGGGGGATAAAGGGGACACTAGTAGAAAAATGATTTTTAACGTCGCCAGTTTGATGTCGGTTTCTTATAAACCGACGTCAATAATTTTTACGGTGATTTTTTGGCGTCGGTTTTTTTAAAAACCGACGCCAAAAAGGAAAAAAAATTGTTTTGGCGTCGGTTCTTAAAAAAACCGACGTAAAAAACTAAAAAATATATATTTTGGCGTCGGTTTTTATGAAAACCGACGCCATAAATGTTTTAAATAAAATTCTTTGGCGTCGGTTTTTTAACAAACCGACGCTAAAAATTTAAAAAAAAACTACTTTTCGCGTCGGTTTTTTTACAAACCGACGCGAAAAGTTAAAATATATTTTTGGCGTCGGTTTTTATGAAAACCGACGCCAAAAATTTTTAAAAAAAATTATATTGTTTTAGATAATTCTCTAATCTTTGATTTGACTGGTCGTGGAGCAAAAACGGAGTTACGGATTAAAAGTTATGGCCTTTGAAAGTTGAACTTCCTTAAGACTTCTTTTAGAGAAGGTCAACTTCCGACATCCATAACTTTTAATTCGTAACTCCGTTTTTGCTCCACGACCAGTCAAATCAAAGCTTAGAAAATTATATAAAACAATGTAATTTTTGTTTGTCATTTTTGGCGTCGGTTTTCATAAAAACCGACGCCAAAAAAATTATTTTTTGTTTTTGGCGTTGGTTTTTAAAAAAACCGACGCCAAAAATGTTTAAAAAAAATTATATTCTTTTAGATAATTCTCTAATCTTTGATTTGACTGGTCGTGGAGCAAAAACGGAGTTACGGATTAAAAGTTATGGCCTTTGAAAGCTGAACTTCCTTAAGACTTCTTTTAGAGAATGTCAACTTCCGACATCCATAACTTTTAATCCGTAACTCCGTTTTTGCTCCACGACCAGTCAAATCAAAGCTTAGAGAATTATCTAAAACAATTTAATTTTTTTTTTGTCATCTTTGGCGTCGGTTTTCATAAAAACCGACGCCAAAAAAATTATTTTTTTTTTGGCGTCGGTTTTTAAAACAACCGACGCCATAAATGAAAAAAAAAAATATTTTTCACGTCGGTTTTTATGAAAACCGACGCAAAAAATTTTAAAAAAAAAATTATATTGTTTTAGATAATTCTCTAATCTTTGATTTGAATGGTCGTGGAGCAAAACCGGAGTTACGGATTAAAAGTTATGGCCTTTGAAAGTTGAACTTCCTTAAGACTTCTTTTAGAGAAGGTCAACTTCCGACATCCATAACTTTTAATCCGTAACTCCGTTTTTGCTCCACGACCAGTCAAATCAAAGCTTAGAGAATTATCTAAAACAATGTAATTTTTGGCGTCGGTTTTCATAAAAACAGACGCCAAAAAAATTATTTTTTGTTTTTGGCGTCGGTTTTTAAAAAAACCGACGCCATAAATGAAAAAAAATATTTTTCCCGTCGGTTTTTATAAAAACCGACGCCAAAAATTTTAAAAAAAAATTATATTGTTTTAGATAATTCTGTAATCTTTGATTTGACTGGTCGTGGAGCAAAAACGGAGTTACGGATTAAAAGTTATGGCCTTTGAAAGTTGAACTTCCTTAAGACTTCTTTTAGAGAAGGTCAACTTCCGACATCCATAACTTTTAATCCGTAACTCCGTTTTTGCTCCACGACCAGTCAAATCAAATCTTAGAGAATTATCTAAAACAATGTAATTTTTGGCGTCGGTTTTCATAAAAACCGACGCCAAAAAAATTATTTTTTGTTTTTGGCGTCGGTTTTTAAAAAAACCGACGCCATAAATGAAAAAAAATATTTTTCCCGTCGGTTTTTAAAAAAACCGACGCCAAAAATTTTAAAAAAAAAATTATATTGTTTTAGATAATTCTGTAATCTTTGATTTGACTGGTCGTGGAGCAAAAACGGAGTTACGGATTAAAAGTTATGGCCTTTGAAAGTTGAACTTCCTTAAGACTTCTTTTAGAGAAGGTCAACTTCCGACATCCATAACTTTTAATCCGTAACTCCGTTTTTGCTCCACGACCAGTCAAATCAAAGCTTAGAGAATTATCTAAAACAATGTAATTTTTGTTTGTCATTTTTGGCGTCGGTTTTTATAAAAACCGACGCCAAAAATATAATTTAACTTTTCACGTCGGTTTTTTTAAAAACCGACGCCAATTTTTTTTTCATTTTTGCGTCGGTTTTTTTATGAACTGACGCCAAAAAGGATATTGATTGACATTTTTTGCATAGATTTTCTAAAAAACCGACGCCAAAAGACCAATGTAAATACTATTTTGCGTCGGTTTCAAACAAAACCGACGCCAAAGAGTAACGCGGGATCAAAAATTCAATTTTTTTCACAACGCGCGTTTAACTTTTTAAAATCCCGCCAACATTTTCGTAAAACACAATTGAAAATATTTTCGTTTACTATATATATATCCAGTTTCTCCTTCTTTCATCATTTTCAACATCTTCGATTCAATCACGATTTCAATGCGACTTCAATCATTAATTGGTACATATTCTATTCATTCGTTTTCTTTATTATTATTATCCTTCATTTCTAAACAACTCGATTGGATTTCTTATAATGATGATTCATTCTCATTTCTAAATACAAGTTATATGATAATAAAAAACATATCATTTCGATGGAAGCCCCTAAAACCATTGAAATATGTTTGATGTATTATGATTATTTTATTACATTTGGTGTATATGATTTTAATTTATGTTTATCATGTTTTCTTTGAAACGAGTTGTATCAATCCAAACTTTGATATGTTCAACTTGTAACGGCGATAACTTTTGAACCGTAACTCCGTTTTAGGTCCACAGCCTGTCAAATCGAAGCTTAGGAAATGATCTAAAACCTAGAAAAAAAAATTTTGATTTTTGGCGTCGGTTTCTATAAAAACCGACGCGAAAAATATTTTTTTTTTCATTATGGCGTCGGTTTTTTTAAATAACCGACGCCAAAACTACTTTTTAAAATTTTTCGCGTCGGTTTTTATGAAAACCGACGTGAAAAATATTTTTTTTTTCATTTATGGCGTCGGTTTTAATAAATAACCGATGCCAAAACTACTTTTTTAAATTTTTCGCGTCGGTTTTTATGAAAACCGATGCGAAAAATTATATGAATTATTTTTTTTGGCATCGGTTTTTTACAATACCGACGCTAAAAAATGAATGTTATTCATTTTTCGCGTCGGTTTACAAAAACCGACGTAAAAATTCATATTTTTAACGTCGGTTACTTCGACGTCGGTTAAAAACCGACGTCCAAAATAAAAAAAACCGACGTTAAAAACCATTTTTCTACTAGTGGGAGTTAGATAGGTCTGGTGGGCACCACCTAATAATCCCCCAAAGGGAGGTTATGTGCAGGTGAGCCCCACTACCACAACAACCTCTCAAAGGAGGTTAGGTTGTGGTGTCCCCCACCTCCAACCTCCCCTTGGAGGTTTCAACCACCAACATAAAATAAAGTTATATCATTAACTTTATTCAGTATAATTTAAAACCCCCCAAAACAAACTTCTAATAATGATAAAACACAACTTCCTTGAAGGTCTCACGAAGAAATTACCGACGTTATGAGTTCAACGGTGCCCTTAGATTTCAATTCCGAGCACCGGTTCAAAAGTTATAAAATGTCGCTCGCACATTTACTGAACGTACCCGAAAAAATTTCGGAAAATTAATATTAGCCACCCTCAACTCACTGTTGTCGAGGTTAGCCTCTTCCTAGGTGAAATACGCCACAAAGAACCCAACAGTACCCTCATATTTCCAATCCAAATTACCATTTAGAAGTTATGAATTTTACAATTAAATAATGGTCACCTAATTATTTTATTTGTGGCCAAAAACTAACTTTCTCCGGTGGTGCTCACCGACCCAAGTTAGTATATTCTTAAATAAATCGTACCCTCACAAGTTCAGTGGTGGTCTTAGATTTTTAATCTGAGTTACCGTTTGTGAGATATAAGCATTTGAAAAAATAAAATAACTTTATTTAATTATTTTATATACGGTTATGCCATTTTCTAGTTTTCTCACAGGAGGCTCGCGCCGACTAAACATAAGTCACGCCTAGGGTAATCCCACCATCCTGAGGGAAAATGTGGCCATAGATTTCTGATCTGAGTAAAATTTTAAGAGTTATTCCACCATTTCTAGAAAACTACATACCCTCCTTAATTTAAGCATAACAAAACTTCGATGAATCATTACGAGCACTCCGGGCTTTGGAATCGCGTGCCGTCAGAAACTGCAGACTCGTAAAATTCCCAAGTATTTAAGAAAAAAATATAAATAATCCACAGAATTTTTGGGTCTTTACAATACATAATCCAATGAATAATTTGACCTAGTGGTAGCTTAAGGATGGATCAATTCCTTGGAGAAGATATTTCAATTCATGGGATATTTAGAATTTCAAAATGAAATCCTTTCCATTTATCATTTTGACGTTTAAGATGATCATTTGTGGTTTTAGGTTATGAATAATAGAGGAAAATATGATGTAGATGACATATAATGGGAAAAATTTATCAATATCTTCCATGAGAAATATTTCCCTATGGTTGTTTGGATTATGATGGAGAAATAATTCTTGGAATTAAATAAAAATGATGATGATTCATTGGACATATATAATGAAAACATCACATGATTTTCCAATTATGTTTCAAATTTCATTAAAAATATTTATAGTAAAATAAATATATTATTATCAGGATTGCAACCAACCCTACAAAGTTATTTGCCTCCCAAGAATTTAAATTTTTTGACAATGTGGTTTTTTGGTCTATGAATGTATAAATAATGTATGTAGAAACATATGTTCCAAGAGATAATAATTAAAATAAACTATCAAGGTGTTATAAAATAGAAAAGCAACCAACTATGAATTCTTGTGGTAGGCCAAAAACATATTCCAATTTTAGTAAAATACATTTTTTGTATGTATGTTAGGATATAGAAAGTGTTACTGATGTGGTATATCTAGCCACATGTTTGTGACTCTAAAGACAAGAGTTATAAAAAATAAAAGAGTGATTTAACTGATATCCAGTTGAGTGTGAGATGTTTTAGCTTCAATGAGTTGGGACATTATTCTATTGTATGTCTGAAGTTAGGTAATCAAGTTTGAGATCATCAAGATCAGATATAGAATGGTGTGGGAAAATATTTTTCTACAACATCAGTTGATTTTTTCCATCTTTTGAAGTGATAGAATCTCCATGTAGCTTAGTGTTTTTAAGGATAACTATAAGTTCATTGTTTTAGAGACTCCTAAGGTTTTATGTGACCTTTTCATAAAGTTATAAAGGAATTTGGGTGTTTTTTAGTAGAGTTTATGTTTATTTATGGTTTTATATTAATGAGTTGTATGAATTTTATTATTTACATTGGTTTTAAGGTATTTATAACCTTTATGGTTTATATGATCTTTGATGATTACAATAATTCTTTGGGAAGTTCGTTATAGTTAGAGGAATTATAAGATGGTGAAATTATAAATATAGAAATATATTATGTAAGTATATTTTTTTATAATAATTTAAAATAAAATAATTCTTAAAATTTAGGAATTAAATATTTTAAAAAATGTAATTTTAAAATGTCTATCCATTGTTTGCTGAGATAATGTTCAAACTGTGAGGATTAAAATTTTTAAGGGGGCAGGATCTATTATCCTAGTAATTTTTGAGATATATTAAATAAAATTAATTTAAATTATTTTTTGGATTGTGTTACAATTAATGCATATTTTATGTTGTGTAATAAGAAAAACCATGTTTATCATTCACTTTAAGTAACATCAAGATTCGTCAAAAAAATACGTTGCACACAAGGTTGAGTCTTACCAAACAATAATATACTCTTGATATTATTATTTAATATGGAAGTTATCACTTGAAAATTTTATTAGCTGGTGTGAATATGAATTAATATATTATGTTTACATAAGTTTATAATTTTTTTGACATTGATTCAATATAATGTATAAAAATAAGATAAAAACAAATACAATTTCACACTAAATTATATTATTATTTTTATTTAAAGTATAATTAGTTCAATTTTAATTTAATAAATTAAATTAAGGTAATTTTAACCAATTTCAGATAGAAATTTTATATAAAAACATGTGAAATTTTTTAACATTTTCCTCTAAAAACCTGATGGCTCATCCCTTCTAGGGGAATAATTTTAAATAAATTTTTAAACATTTGATATTTGAATTGGATGAAGTAGACTCCATATTTGGAATATTAATTATTTATAATTTCAAATATTTCTAACTTATTTTTTTACCAAAAAGAGTAATGAATGTAATTAAAATTAATTACTGTGATTGAGGTAAAAACAAGTTTACTTAATGGATAAACATAGAATATAAGGTGTATAAAAAACAAATAACATATAAAAACCAATTAAATGAAAATATTTCTTCCATAAAAAGCCTATTATATATTAATATGTGTTTTGAGGAAAAAATTATGAAAGTGACCTATATAGTTAGTTAAGTACATAATGAAAAAAATGAACCTTCATTTCCTTTAACACATACAACTCATTGGATTCTGGAAGAATATACACATGCTTAGTCATAAATATTATTTTTTACTATGAATGAGATATTAATATAATAATAATTTATATTTAATTTTTAGAGATGATAAAATTATATTAAATCATTATTAAACACCAATGCTTAGATATTTTTTTTAATAAATAAGTAAAATAATTGTTATTTTATTTAAAAAAATTAAAATTACTAAATATGTTATCTTTTGTGATGTGATTTTTATTTTTTTTAAAAAAAATCTATGTTCCCCTAATGGTCAAATTAATCATTTATATTTATCATATTGACTAATATATAATAATGAAGTTTTTATAACTATTATGGTTAATGTCTTTTTTGTGCATGTTACATATGATTATGTAATATTTAACTTCCAAAACTTATTGTATTATTTATAAAATAAATTATAAATAATATATGAAAATAATTGTATATAAATTTTCTAATAATTATCACATTAAATTATTCTTATTAGATAAATTAAATTTCTTTAAAAACAGGCTACCTAATAGAAAAATAGAAATAGAAATAATTTTATTTTGATGTGGGGTATTATTTTATAGACCATAATTTCCCTTTAATACATTTAGTGTAATTTTGGAATATCATAAGGAAAGGGAGATCTCCCAATATTGTTTAATTTTGGTGTTTACAAGAATGTCACACTTCTTCCTCTATAAAAAGGCATTCACTATTATCCTCTCTTCACAACGATCATGAATTTTGGATGGCCCAAACCCTGAAAAAATAAAATACCGACCCCCTCCTCTAATCCAATAACCCTAACTATTTGAAGATATCCAATCATGGATTCACATTGGGGAAAACTAAAAAGAGTTACCCAAAAAGGAAACAATCATAAATGATCTGTTTTGATTTATTTATTTATAAAACCATTAAATTATCCAATTTTTATGATAATATAAAAAATTAAATATATTCAATATACTATGAATTTTTTAGGTTATCGTTTAGACCTAAACATACACACACTTCTATCAAATGGGTAACAAAATTTTTGTTCATTTGTATAGAGAACTACCACTTCACGAAACAACGTCGTTCGTTTTTTCCATCACCAACTCTCATGTTTGGGTATTATGATGGAAATTATTTCTTATATTATATATATTATATTTTTAATTTATTAATAATTTTATAATGTTTATATGACACATTACTTTATTCTTTCCATCTTACGAGAATATGATAACATTGTTTGTGAATGTGTGGACCACTGCCTCCTCAAAGCGATGTGATTCGATCCTAATTTTCATAGAATGTATTGAGGATGAGTTTAATGATATCATGTTATATAAATAAAATATATATTATATTTATTATTAAATAACTTTAGTAAAATATAATATATAATTCTCTTCATTAAAATTTCACTCATTGAAAAATTTTAACGTCATTCGTGGATGTTTGGACTACCACCTCCTCGATGGGATGTGATTCCTTTTACATAAAAAGATATATATATATATATAATATGATTAAATAGAATGATTTAAAAGATATAATTTTCAGTATTTAAATTTAAATTTTACTACCTTCTTTCCAAAATGATCCTTCAATAATTGTGAAAGTGACTCATGCAAATGTATGAACTACCACCTCTATGATTATAACATTGTTTCATTTATTGTAACAATATTTAATGATTTGTATTAAAAGTATAATTAATTTAGAAATTCGATAACTATTTAATGATTATTATAATGGATTTGTTTATATAATTACCTCTATGACCACAGACCACCAAACATAGTTGGTTTGACACATTTACTGAATATAGAAAAAACACACAAAGTATAAATAAATGTATACAAAGTTGTATAAAAATTGTAATAATTGAAATAAAAATAATGATTAAATTGAAAAAGGATATGAAAAAAGTAAATAATTTACATATTTTTTTACCCATGAATATATAGAAACACGTGACATGTTGGGATCAGGTTAAGGTATTTCATCTCAGGCTTCTTTCATTTAGAAATTTATTGATTATTTTCTCCTTTATTATTTTAGAGGTGTATATATAGACCCTTTTACATTATATATAAATATTTTATAATTTATCATGTTAATTATTTTTTTTCTTAAATTTTATTCCTTCATGGGGATTACGTTTTAAATGTTCAAAGTGCTATTTGACATTTTGAATATTTAAATATTTAATTTCCAAATTATTTCTCCAAGTCAATATTCTTGATATTATTTTAAAATTTCATTTATATAGATATAAAGGGTATATAAAGAAAAATTCATGTCTATTTTCAATTATACGCTATTGTTTTCAAATGGTATATTTGTACATGTTTTATAAGGATCATTTAGATAAACGAAAAAGGAATGTTCAAATCATAACATAAAAAAATAAAAATTACATTTCCGAAACCATGGTATAATTATATTTTTGGGATAATTTTCATGAATTTATAATTCATTAAAAGATAAAGTATCCTTATACTTTAGGTATTTGGTTATTTAAAATGATTTTTCAATGAAAATGTTGTTTTAGTTATTAAAAATGGTTCCTCAAAATAAAATGGAATTTTAACCCAAATGTATTTTAATAAAGATTTAAAAAAAAAATTAATAGGATTTATGATGAGAGTTTTCATACTCTTCTTATGGTACTTGATAATTATATGAAATAGGTGATCCTGATACTTCTTATATGAAGGGTTAGGGCCCATTATAGCTCATTTTTGTTCCCAATACAACTTATACACGAATGGTTGATACCCACTATAACTCGTGAGAAATGAGTGACCCAAATATAGCTTGTACAAAGGGTTTAAACACATTATAAATTACAAGTGACACCAATATATATTATATGACGATTGATCCCCATTATAGATCTTTAATGCATTCGATAATGATAATGTAGGAATTTGGCCTCGTGATTATACAAAATAAAAGGTGTTTGAAATGGTTTATATATATGATTCTTTACGTCACCTAAATGAGTATTAATTTATTTTTATGGGTGTTAATGATTATATTTGTGATAAATATGATTGGTTCTCATTCTAAAATAACTTTTTAGATAAAGGTATCTGTTTTATGAGTTTTTATGTTTTTATAAAAAAAACAGTTTCATTTATTTTTATATCCTTAACAGAGATCTTGTGCTTTTTCCAAGTTTTTAATATGTTTTCACAAGGTTTAAGGATGTATAAAGAAAATGAAGTAGTCAATTTGGAATTCATGGATTTTATACATGAAAATTATTCATGAATTATCTTAACAATTTTACATTATGGAAAAAGTGGATACTGATCAGATTTTTCCACTTTGTATTTTATAGTTTGGTTATGTATGAGTTATGGAAAAATTCTATAAAAATATAAAACTGAAAAGATCATCATTATGAGATAATGTAAAAATATAGACTTTACTCAATATTATGTAATTTATAATGTTGGGACCTTATACCTGACTAGGGTAATGTCACTCCAAGAGGTTACACGTGGACTTCATCTATAGACCACCATCTCATGAAAAACCCTTTAAATCCAAAACTAACCCATCCATTGTGTAACCTAAGATAGTGTTATCCGTATCCACGTTAAAAAAGAACACAACCAAGGTTTTTTCATGAACAACCCATCAAGTGTTCAACCTCAAAAAGATATTATTCAAAACACCTAAAACCACTATGAATAATTCTATATTGACAGATAAAAATAATAACCAAAAACAAAAAGAATTCCTAAAAAAGTAATCAAATAAATAACGCAAGGTCACTATTCAACAATAAGTACATATAAAACATCAATAACATTTACATAAACCAAAATGGGATAGGAAATAACTAAAAAACAAAAAAAAACAGATCACATCCAAGAATTATTTCTATAAAAACATAAAAACCTCTAATGGAAGGAAAAATGGCCACACTGAAAGAATTCCATTAGCTGTTTTTGGCATATGGGGATAGTTTTACCAGGATACCGATAATATAAGTGAATGAATGGTATGTTCTTACACTAGTGCAGAAAACGTTATTTACGTCACCATTTTTGACATTGGTTATATATAACTGATGTGAGAATCCGTGAAATGTGGTTTTTAATGTCGGTTATTTTATAACAGACGTAAAAAATGCGCTGAGTAGCTTTTTAACATCGGTTATTTTAATAACCGACGTTACAAATCACACGTGTTCAGTTTTTACATCAGTTATAAATTAACTGATGTTAAAAATCCAAGCACGGGGGTTTTTTACATTGGTTATCTTATAACCGATGTAAAAAATGAGATATCTACGAGTTTTTTACGTCGGTTATAAAATAATTGACGTAAAAAACCAAAGAGAGGGGTGTTTTTTACGTCGGTTATAAAATAACCGACGTAAAAAACGAGATATCTACGGGTTTTTTACATCGGTTCTAAAATAACCGACGTTATAAATTTAAAAAATAGTTTATAACGTCGGTTATATAATAACCGACATTATAAAACATTTAAAAAATTAAATCCTTGTGGACTGTCATTTACGATTTTTCGATCGACAGTCCGCCGGCTCATCTCTCTCGCACAGTAAACCCTAATCGGCTCGTCGATGAACCTGCATTAAACTCATTTTGGCTTCATCGTTTATCATCTTTACTCTCCTCGAATCGATTATCTCAACTCGCAACACTCAAGTAAGCCTTCCAAAAATTTATTTCTTTCGTTTTTTTCCGAATAGTCTATATTTATGTTTTGCGATTTTTTTGTTTAAACTAGGTTAGATTCTTCCATTTCGAACCCTATTACATATTTTTGAATATCGTTGGCACCAGACATTCATTTTTATCTTGAGTGTATTGTTTTTTTATTTCTTTATAAAACAAATTTTGATATATTACCTTGTATTTAATGACACAAAATCCTCCTATGTTGGAATCATATTTGTGGTTATTTATTGAAGGACTATGGCGTGATTAAGGAAAGATTTGGAATATTTCCTAATTTGATCGGTTTGAATTTCATTATCAAAACGAAAATTGAGGTATGATTGATTCATCCATTCCTTTTATCCTATATTTCATTTAATGCTCAGGTTCATCTAAAAATTTTGTAGTTGGATAACCAATAATGTTTATGTGATTAGAGAATTAAAATAAATTATCATCATATATAGTGAATCATCCTTGTTGAGTGTATTGTCATTGAATAGGAATCAATCATCCATATTGAAGATGACATTTTTTTAGAAAACAAAAACCATTAATGTAAACCATTTATCATTCATTAATGGAACTAAAATAAATATTTACACATGAGTTTTAATGGAAAATAATAAAATAAATATTTTTCATTCACCCTCATAGAGTATAATAAATTTATGATAAACCATTTGTTTTCTTTAATGGAAACAAATTCACTTTTACCCACTTTGTATTTTTAGAATACACTAAACTCCCTTATAATTTCTCCCTTATGGGAAGTATTAAACATCATTATATCCCTTTAAAAAATCTAAATGTCATAGAAATATCATGCATCCATTTTGTATTATAGGACTCTACTATAGATAAGTATACCATTTTTAATATTATTAGTTATGATAAACTCTATCATAACATCATTAATATATGTTTATAATAATGGGAATAT
This sequence comes from Viscum album, assembly GCA_963277665.1. Classification (NCBI taxonomy): domain Eukaryota; kingdom Viridiplantae; phylum Streptophyta; class Magnoliopsida; order Santalales; family Viscaceae; genus Viscum; species Viscum album. The sequence goes on from OY728161.1 coordinate 1,510,815,415, forward strand.
CACAATTCTCATGATTTTAGTTGAGAATAAAGATAATGTTTTTTATTAATGATAATATATACATGGGTAATTTTACAAAAATAATGTGAACTTGAATAATTAATGTTACTTATATGTATTTGAGAAGATTTTTTGATTTTATGTCACAAAACTAATTGATGATCGAATACAACAAATAATTGCACCACCAACCAAAGTGAAACCAGTGTATTGTTCTATTTTAGAAATTCAAGATTCAATCAATGATATTGTGATTTATTTATTTTTTAGAGTTTCTGAATCAAGATACTAGATTCTATTCAAATGAGTATTTGTTTGTTTTTTGATGTTTCATGATTTTATTTGATGTAGGTTTTATATTTTTCATGGATTACTTCATAAAGTGGTATCGGTTCATTTGATTTTTTGTATCCTTTGACACCATCCCCCCTCAATGACTATGATCTCTCATTGCCAGTTTTTCTCTAATTGTTCTCTCATACACCTTTTGGATTTGATGGTTGACTAAAAAAATATTTATTCAAATATTTAAGCTGGATTATTTGAAATTTTTAGGATTATATTGATGTTTTATGAAACTTTATTTACTATTCTATCCAATACTAAGACCCTTTATAGTAAGAAAAATTTCATAAGAAATACGATTGGACTCTTCATCATATTTCATGAAACGTTTTTCATAATGTCACATTTTTTTAAAAAAAAATATGTTATCTCAAAGATGTGGAAACAGGTGGTGTCCGAGGGGGTGTCCAAGGTGGTGGGTGGGTGTGAGTTGCTGTCCACAGGGGTGGGGGCCTGTCCAAAGGGTTTTCGGGGTTGTCCAGGGGGGTGGGGGCTTTCCAGAGGGTTGGGGGTGTCCAGCGGGGTGTTCAAGGGGTAGGGGTGGGGGTGGTGTCCAGGAGGGGTGGAAGGTGATGTCTAGAGGGGTGGAGGCTATTCGGAGGGTTGGGGGGGGGGGTGTCCAGGGGTAGTCCAAGGGGGTGGGTGGGTGTGGGGGGCTTTCCAAGGGGGTGGGGGCCTGACCAGATGGTTTTTGGGGTTTTCCGGGGGGTTGGGGTGATTCTTAGGTTTACTCCATTTTCTCCAATTTTTTATCATCTATGTAGGGATCATGGTTTTCATTGACTCAATGAAATGTAAAACTATTATATCTAACTATATTTTGTTTTAAAAATAATATTCAAGCATATTTTCTTAAATACCAATAGATTTGTTTTATATTTTAAATTGTTTTACATTACAATTATGATTTTTTTCATATAAACATATATTTGTCTTATCTTAAAAATATATATTTTTTGTTGATATTTGTTTTAGGTAATAATGAGTCGAAGTTGGATTATGGCACATCGAATGATAAATGAATTTGAGGAAGGTGTTGATGCCTTTTTGGAATTTGAAAAACAAAATGTTCCAAGTAGTGGCATTTTTTTCTATCCATGCCTGAAATGTTTGAATATGAAGAAGTTGAAAAGTAGAGAGATAAAAGATCATCTGATTTGTCATGGTTTTAATCCAAGTTACAACCCTTGGATTTGGCATGGTGAAACTGAACAAAATGTCACTGATGATAATGATTCGCAAGATGGTAACTCCGATGGAATTGAAGAAATGATTCGCGATATTGTAGAAGAACAAATTGAGATAGAACCGATAGTTGCGCATCTATATGGTGATGCTAAAAAACCATTATATCTTGGTTCAACAAATTTTATGGTTTTGTCAGTGGTGTTAAGATTGATTAACCTGAAGGTGAAACATGGATGGAGTGACAAAAGTTTTACAGAGATACTACTATTGATGAAAGGCATTCTTCCAAAAGATAACGATCTTCCATATTCACATTAAAAAGCCAAGAAAATATTATGCCCAATGGGATTGGGATACAAAAAAATACATGCCTGTCTGAATGATTGCATTATATATAGGAAGGAATATGAATTTCTGTCAGAGTGTCCTAAATGTGGGGCATCACGGTATAAGGTGAAAGAAAAATCATAGGATGGTGTAGAGATTACAAAACTCCCTTAAAAGGTATTTTGGTATCTTCCTATAATTAATCGTTTCAAACGTTTATTTGATAATTCACATGATGCAAAAAGGTTATGATGTCATGCTCAAGAGCGGGTATGTGATGGAACAATACATCATCCATATGATTGTCCACAGTGGAAGAAAATTGATGCGTAGTATTCTACATTTGGAAATGAAATTAGAAATCTCAGACAAGGGTTGTGCACAGATGGAATGAATCCATACCGAACCCTTAGTAGCACACATAGTTCATGGCCTGTTTTATTGGTAATTTACAACCTCCCTCCTAAAGTTTGTATGAAGCGCAAATATTTCATGTTGAGTATAATAATCTATGGTCCAAAGCAACCCGGTAATGGTATTGATGTTTACTTGTCACCGTTGATTGATGATTTGAAACTGTTATGGGATGATGGTATTAGGGTGTATGATTATTATAAAATGGTATATTTACAATTGCATACAGTGCTTCTGTTCACTATAAATGACTTCCTAGAATATGTAAATTTCTCTGGATACAGTGTTAAAGGGAATAAAGCATGTCCAATTTGCGAACAACAGACGTCATATTGTCAATTGCATCATGGGAGGAAAATAGTGTACATGGGTCATCAAAAGTTTTTTCCAATAGAACACCCTTATAGAAGACTAAAAAATGCATTCAATGGCTCACAAAAATTTGATACTTCTCCAAAACCTTTATCCCCTGATCTGTATTTTTAGAGGGTGAAAAACTTTTATGTGACATTGGGAAAGACACAGAAATCTGGTAATGATAGACATATTTGGAAGAAAAGGTCAATTTTTTTGAGCTACCATATTGGAGGTATCATGAAGTTAAACATAATATTGATGTCATGCACGTGGAGAAGAATATCTGTGATTGTTTGATTGGAAAATTGTTAGATATTAAAGGAAATACTAAAGATGGGTTGAATGCAAGATTATACTTACTATCAATGAGAATACATTTGGAGTTAGCTCCCACTCCTAATGGAAGATGAACATTTCTTCCCCCGGCTTGTCATAAATTATCGAAGAGGGAGAAAATTAGCTTCTGCTAGTGTCTTCATGATACCAAAGTGCCTCAAGGTTATTCTTCTAATGTAAAAAATTTTTTCTCATTGAAGGACTTGAGGTTGATTGGTATGAAATCACATGATTGTCACGTCATGATGCAACAAATTCTACCAGTTGCATTGCGTGAAATATTTCCCATTCGTGTCAGAAAGACTATAATGAAGTTGTGTTCTTTTTTCAATTAAATTTGTAACAAGGCGATTGATGTGAATGCTTTGGAAAATTTGGAAAAGGATGCAATTTTAATAATTTGTCTATTGGAAATGTATTTTTCTACAAATTTTTTTGATATAATGGTGCATTTAATGATTCATCTGGTTCGAGAAATAAAGCTGTGTGGACCTGTATATCTTCATTGGATGTATCCTTTTGAATGGTATATGAAAATATTAAAGGGTTATGTTAAAAATCTATATCGACTTGAAGCCTCCATTATTGAAAAGTATATTTCTGAGGAGGTAGTAGAGTTTTGAACGACCTACTTGGCTGCAGCGCAACACATAGGTTTGCCTCCATCTTGCCATGAATGAGTTAATAATGAGGGAAAGGGGATTCATGGCTTTAAAGTCAAATAATTTTCAGCTGAACATATGAATAAGTTAGAATTGCATATCTTGAATAACATAGCTGATGCTCAACCATATATTACATTGCATATTAATGAGTTGAAACAATGTCATCCAACGAAGAAAGAAATGTGGATTTTGAATGAGCACAACAAATTTTTTTGTCATGGATTAAAAAGACGTTTCTTGGTAGATCAGATGTATCAGAGACATTAAAATGGATAGTGAGTGGACCATGTTTAAATGTGATAACATGGTCCGGTTATGACATTAATGGTTATATATTTCATACGAAAGCTCAGGAAAACAGAAGTGCATTTCAGAATAGTGGTGTATTGGTGTTTGTAGAAGCAATTCTTTTTTCGAGTGCTAAGGACAAAAACCCAATTTCTACATCAAGTGAATATTATGGAGTGATTGAAGACATATGGGAGGTTTATTACTTTAAAATTAATGTTCCCGTTTTTTACTGTAAATTGTTTAACGATAACAACAGTGTCAGACACGATGAATTTGGAATGACACTTGTTAATCTGAATAGATTGGAAGACACATGTGATTCTTTTATAATGGCAACACATGAAAAAAAAATTTTCTATGTAGTAGATCAATCAGATATGCAGTGGGATGTTGTTTTACAAGGGAAAAACAATATGTTGGTGAGGATGAAATTGATGAATATGCTGATTTATGTGAGATCTCTACTTCCATGGAAATATTAACAGAACATAATGATGATCATGTTCAAGATATAGTTTGTTACATAAGGAATGATCATGATGAAGGAATTTGGGAAAACAATCCATTTTTACATTCATAAAATTACAGGTAACATATGTTTATTTCTTGTTTACATTGATTGTTTCCATAAATGTTAGATATTGTAAATTTTTTGTTTATTAAAACATGTTTTAACACAAAATAATTATATGTTTTTGTTTGTTTTAAGTTTGTTTAGTTTACTTTATCATGTTTATAACCATTACATGAATTATATATCTATTATTTTTGTTCACTAACAATTACTTTACCATGTTTACCATGTTTACCAGGTTTACCATTTTTACCATGTTTACCATCTTGACCATCTTTACCATCTTTACCATCTTTACCATCTTTACCATTTTTTAACTTGATTAACATATTACCAATGTTTAATATTATGTAACTCATTACACTTTTCTATTTTCTGATTACAGTAGTATTAAAATAATTGAATTTGTATATTTGTGAACTGACGTTTCTTTTTTTGATTTGAAGGATAATGAAAAATCATTCAGATGATCAACCACATGATTCTAGAGAGGATCATATTGTTGGTTATACCTCTGGAGATGAACATTCACATGCTCCTATTACGAAAAAGAGTTCAAAGGTTGGTAAACGTGGGTGCACACGTTTACCAAAATTTTCACTTTCCCGTACACATGATCAGAGGATAGTCATTGAGTTTTATGATGATGATATTCCTATAGGTCTGAATGAAAAATATTTTAAGAGTTTTGTAGCAACAAAGGCTAAGAGAAAAGTAACCATTCTATATGATGATTGGAGAAGTGTGGATAAATCCATTATCTCTCATTTGTGGGAGACAATTTTGGTAAGATCTTTTTTCATTGTTTGACTATTCATTTAATGTTTCTAGTATATATAATATGTTTAACCTCTTCTTTATCAGATGAAATTTGATATTCCTGACACTAGAGGTGTCAATAATAAATGCTTATCCTTGGCTACCAGGAGATGGAGGGATTTCAAATCAACCCTCTCATCTGATATCATTTATGGTCCTGAGAGTCATGAAAATCCATGTCGTATATATCCATTTATAGATGAAGACACATGGAGACATTTTTTTGAATGTAAAAGAAAATAGTCATTTCTGGTAAGGGAAATGTAAACTTTTATAAACTTTCTTATATAAATGATTTTATTAATGTTTTGTTAATGATTTCTTGTTGTTAAATTACAGAAAACAAGGAAAGATCATCAGGTGATCCAATCTAAAAATGTATACCCTCATAGTTTATCTCAGTGAGGGTATGCATTATTGGAAGAACAAATAATGGCGGAAAAATTTCAACAACTAAGAGCTGAGTCTTCAAGCTATGGAGAGGTGGCCCCTCCATCTAGGCATGAAAAATTGAAGAGAGCTTGGAATGGAAAAAAAGGGAAATATCTTACAGAAGAATCAAGAATCGTAGCTGACAGGATTGTAAGATAACTATTTTATTTTTTTAAGTCAACTATTTTCTTTATATAATTTCAATCATTACAGAAATGTTCCATAAGTTAATACATGACTCTCATGAGGAGCAGAGTTCAGAGGGGACATTTACAGCTATTGGGAGGGAAGATATTTTATTTTCAGCATTGGGAAGGCCCGAACATCCTGGTCGTGTAAGAGGATATCCGGCAGGTGTATTGGTATGAAAAGTGTTTCCACGTTCTTCAACTTCTAACATTGAGGGGGTTTATAAAAAATAGAATCCTTGGAGGCTGAAGTTCATAATATTAATGCGACAATGGAGGACAAGATTAGAGATTCGGTGCAGTCTATGTTTGCAGAAATGCAAATACAATCTCAGACTGCAGCTCCCACTCCTCCACCTCCCCCTGCAGACCCCATTATTTATCCTCCAACTCCGCCAGTAGCTCCCACTCCCCCTCCTGAGCCTGCAGACCCCTTTTTTTCTCCTACGCCTCCGCCTCAGCTTCCTACTTATTGCGAGTTATATGTTAATGATTCTCAACATCATATAGTAGCATATGGGTTGGTATATTTTATAAGTGATACAGTTCATCATCAACAATTAGAGGTAGAGAATCAGAGGGTCACTGTACATGATATTATAGATAGATCAACTAGAGTAGCAATACCTACAAATGAGGTGGCGACAATTGGACAGAGTATCGGCCATTTTTTAATTTGGCCATCCATACTTCTTCGACTCATTACCATAGAGGTATGAATGTTATATCTTTTATTTTATTTTTTTATTAAAGTTGTTTTATCATTTTAAAACTAATATAATTTTCAATTTTTTTACAGGAATACTTCAAAGGTAAAGAAATACTATATAGAGAACAACAAAGACAAATGGATATGACATTAGATATAGATTCAAATGGTCTTGACAGATTGTCAAGATATTCACATTTTTTGTCGGGTTATTATGAGTTTCCAATGGAAGCTCATGTTTGTGGATGTGAAATAAGAGTAGGGATTATAAAAAATGATATCATGGAGCTTTTTACTGGAGATAAGTTGGGCATCAATGTGGTGCAAATTTTTTCCATGTATGTCTTAACACCATTTCCCTGCATTATATTTATTAAAAATGTAAACTTATGTATGTTTTGTATTAGGTATCTCTATAAAATTTTGGAGAAAAATGATCTGACTGAATTATATGGATTCATGGACCCGCAATTGATTTCCCCTGAAGCATGTGCATTGAATGAGGAACAAAGAATGGATTATATTGCTGAAAGATTTGAAAAGAACATAATCACACAATGTTGGATGATGCCTTTTTGTGAGAGGTATGAAACACATTTCTCTGAAATAGTTAATTATCATTTAATATAAAAAACCACTAACATCAAATTTCATTTTATCAGTGATCATTGGATGTTATGGGTTTTTTTTCCAAGGGAGAAAGTGCTTTATTGGATATGCTCTGTCCATGGTGATGTGCGGGAATGTTTTAAGAATATATTGGAAAAGTATGTTTCAATTTCTCAATATTTTTATATATTATATTGAATTTTAAATTTACCCCATTAGTATTATTTTCTAACAGTGCATAGGCCTACTTTCGAAAAAACACAAAGAAAAAAAGTGCAAAGATCAAATATGTAAATACGAAGGTAAATATCCATTTATAATTTGTACTTTTTGATTTATTACATAAAAATAATATATTGAATTTACACTCATTCAAACAGAATTTTCATGAACAACAAGGCCTCATCGAATGCAGATATTATATGTTAAGATTTATGTATGAAATAATAACAACTGGGACAGTTGTGAATTTTGACCTGGTATGATTTCCTCTTAAACTTTTCCATAATATTTCAATTTGATTTATTCACTATACACGTTAACTACTTTCTTTTTCATTTGTAGCTTTTTGATGACCATAATCCCTATACTATTGAAGACATCAAACACATACAAGTGGAGTGGTCAAATTATTTTACAGGTTTGATTGAATTTTAGTTGTTTGTAATGTAAAATGAAATTTTGAATATTGTCGTTGTAATTGTTTATTTGGAAGTTGTTTAGGTTGGATTTTTTTAAGTTGACAGTGTATGTTTTTAATGTTATATAAGTGAATGTTTAATATTTCTCTACATATTGTTTTGGTTTACTTATGATGGTGTTTCTGGTATGGATTTGGGTTTGTGGGGGAGGGGTTCCAAGGGTGTGGGGGTGTGTTCAGTGGGGTTGGGGGGAGTCCAGCGGTTTGGGAGGGCAGTCCGGTGGGGTGGGGGAATAGTCTAAGGGGGTGGCAGGGCTATCCAGGGGTGTGGGAAGGAGGACCAAGGGTGTGGGAGTGCTGTCTAGGGGTGGGGGTATACATGAGGGTGGGGGTTGTCCAGGGGTGTGGTGGGGGATGTCAAGTGTGGTGAGGGGGTGAGGGGGTGCTGTTCAGGTGGGTGGGGGTTGTAGAGGGGTGTTTGGGGCTGTTCGGGGGTTGGGGGCAGTCCAAGAGTGTGGTGGGGGCTTCAATGGGGTGGGGGAGGGTTGTCCAAGGGGTATACATGAGGATGTGAGCTCCAACGGGGTGGGGGAGGGCTATCCAGGGGGTATACATGAGGGTGAGGGCTCCAACGAGGTGGGGGAGGGCTGTCCATGGGGTATACATGAGGGTGGGGGATATCTAGGGGGTAAGTTTTATATGTTATTAATGTACATGCTTAATTTTGATCTACTTCTGTTTTTGTGGTACGATTTCTTGATTTGTGTTCTGGTTGATTCTGGTGGAGAGAAGATGAATGCATTCAATTTTTTTAAAAACATTGGGTTTATCACGTTGGTTATTTATTAATCGATGTGATAAATGGCCTGTGAAATGGTTTATCACGTCGGTTATTTAATAATCGACGTGATAAAAGGCCTGGAAAATGGTTTATCACGTCGGTTATTTAATAACCGACGTGATAAAAGGCATGGAAAATGGTTTATCACGTCGGTTATTTAATAACCGATGTGATAAACCCCTTCCCCCTGGTTTATCATGGTGTTTATATAATAAACGACATGATAAACCCCCCTCCCCCCGGTTTATCACGATGGTTATATAATAACCGACGTGATGAACCCCCCTCCCCCCGGTTTAACATGTCGGTTATTAAAAAACCAATGTGATAAACCCCCCGCCCCCAGTTTATCACGTCGGTTGTTTAAAAACCAATGTGATAACCCCCCCCCAGTTTATCATGGCGGTTCAATAATAACTGACATGATAAACCCCCCCCCCCACCAGTTTGTCACGGTGGTTCTATAATAACTGACGTGATAAACCCCCTGCCCCCGGTTTATGACGTCGGTTATTTAATAACCGACGTGATAGACCATTTCCCCGTCCTTTTATCACGTCGTTTTTTAATAACCGACGTGATAAACCAGTTTCCAGGCCTTTTATCACGTCGGTTGTTAAATAACCAACGTGATAAACCCTTCCCATTTTATTTATCACATCGGTACTAAAATAACCGACATCATAAACATCACGATTTAATGTTTTTGACGTCTGTTTTTAAATAACCGACATCAAAAACATTATTTATAAAGTTGCCTGTATTAACATCAGTTATAAACCGATGTAAAAAATGAAAAATAACCGACGTAAAAAATGTTTTCTGCACTAGTGTTATTATTATATCCACTATGGTCTCAATATGTATGACCCTCATCTACAAAAACATCAAACATTATTTAATGTGACAAATTATCTACATTGTACAAATTTATTTCATTTGTAAATTATAAAATCATTGTTGCATCTATCATTAATTTCATAGATTTATCATTCTCCACAAGACTAGGCCTTTATGCCAATCCCTTCAAGACATTAGAGTATAACTAATTATAGTTGATCTGAAATCTAGGAGAAGTATATATTTGATAAAAATTATCATTCAATGATTTTTTAAATATTTGATCTACAAAAAAACCACCACCTCCATGAAACAACCCACATGCACCTTCAAAAGCCTATCTCTATAGTCAAGGATCATAAACTCTAGATTACTCCCGGCCATCAGAAATATGATACGAAACAACTGAACAAACCCCGTATTCATGAATTTCCAAGGAATGAACCCACATTACTAAGAAGGGGTAATTGAATTCCACCACACTCATATTTTCTGTAAAACCAAGACCAACAAATCTCTCACCCATAAAACATCAGGAATCATGAGGAAATTTAGGATTTCCATAATAATATCTATATACTCCACCACATAATCCATAAACTGATATTTTTGAAATGAAGGTGGATATTGAATCCAGAAGTCTGATATAGGGTTTTGGGAAAAGAATCGTTCTGATTCCACCACTCTCTTTAGAGTCCATGTAGAATAAAAAACATATGGGTATTTATCTCAATTATTAGGGGATTAAACTTTTGATTATTCTCATAGAGATTCCTTTAGAATTTATTTTTTTACCATTTTAGAAGGAATTTTCTAAATTATACAAGACACAAAAAAAATAAATTCATGTATCACAATTTTTTAAAATATAGTCTCATAGTTAAGATATGGAGAAATATAACTATTATAACATCATTTCAATGAAAAAAATATATTAAATGAAATTAAAATTTATCAATTTCAATCATAAAAAATTTTGAAAATAACTTCAATACCCCTTTTCAAAAAATATCAACTATTGTAAAATATACAATTTATTTTAAGAATAAATGAAACCTTTTCAGAAAAATAGTATAATTTAAAATTTATTTTATCCTTTCATGTAGTTCAAAAAAAATATATAAAACCCCACTATGGGTCTAAAACATTTTCCAAAACCCATAATGAATGAAGCTACATCATGAAACACCCTATAGTAAATAATATAATTTTTTCCAAAAAACCCACAAAAAATGTTTCTCAATAAAATATTTTATCATATTTCTTTTTTTGTGAAGAAAAAACCATTAAAATTAGAGTCTTAGGAAAAAAATGACACAAAAAATGGAACATAATTCATTTATATAATATTAATACAACGTAAAAAAAACTTTTAAATCATCTCACAAAAGTAGAAACCGATTTGGAGTAACCTAGAATAAGAAGATATTGAAATAAAAATATCGGGTGGGATGAAAAAATGTGAATGGTTACGATGCATGTATTTTCCAACTTGTGAAAATCATTAAATATACCCTATTAAGTTCACTGAACAATCTGTATAAACTCCACATTGATTGAAAGACCATGTGGGATGACTATGAAACACTAGTTGTACATCATTTTTAACCAAAATGAAGAAACCCCAAAATAAATTTCCGAAATCACTGTGGATTCTAAATTCATATCTGCTAATCAAAATAAAAAAACCAATTAATAAAAATAAATCTAGAATAAAATCCAATCTACCCATGGAAACTCGAGGCTCTGAATTATAATTATATAATCAGATACTACCCTCAAATAAGTTTTATTTTATGACATTTAAATTATCCTTACTATTAATATTCAGCAATATAATATGTGTATTCCCTAATAATATGTTATCATGAACTAGTTTTGGTTATCCAACCATTTTATCCCAATCAAATCACAAAAAATCAATGAGGATCCTTCATACTTCCCATAATATGGTAACTAGTGCCTTCACATCACAGAATACTCACATGGGAATAAATTAGTTATTGAATCAAAGTAAAAATAATAATATATCGTTAGTAACATTCTATCACGGGGATTTTATACATTGGAAAGACATGAAAAATTAAATAAGTGCATACAATTTAATATAAGATCCCAACGAGCCTTAACAAATTAAGGTGACTAACTTATTTGATATAATATACAAATCCATTCAAAAAATAATATAGAAATCCCGAATCAATGGAAAATAACTTCACATAAATACATTGTCTTATTGGATCATATATCAAAAACCTGAATAGTACTTCATGACATATTCCATGAGACTAGTGGTCTCTCACCACATCCACCCTCACCCATTAGCAACCCTATAAAAAGATATCCAATGTAAAGAAGAATCTAGAAACCTATAAAAAATTTATATCTGTATAAATGTAATAATTGAGGCCCTAATGTAATGGGTTAACCCTAAACCATGTAATATCACATTTTAAATATAATTTGTTAATTATACTATTTAAATAATTTAATTTTTAATTTGAAATTGATCAAAATGACATAACTTTTTGATTTCTTCATATTAAAATTAGCTTAATATAAATTATTATGCTTTATCATAATTTTATTTTATTCAATTATTCTTAGTGGAGATTCATTTATTTATATCTTTGAAAACCTCATATCCTTTAGTTATTTTATAATAAATAAATTTATTTCATTCAAATCACAAACAATGATATCTTTATTTTATTTATAAATTTAAATCTTCAAAAATTAACATTTTAAAACTATATTTACATAAATAAGTATGTTTATTTCAATATTAAAATTTAAAAAAAAATTATTATTAATTTTTAAAACCATGTATAGTTTTGAAATTACAGGTATCAAATAATGTAAATGAGCCAATCATAATATTTTTTATTAAAAGTAATTACTAAGGATATAAATTATGTACCATCGTAAATGTGAAATAGGAAAAAATTAAAAATTTTAAAAAATTTCTAAATAACATAGACATTTATAAATATAAGTTATTGAACATAGTTTTGACCAAATATAAACATACGTACCTATTTTTTCTATTTTTGGCCATTTAACCTCGAATATTAACAATATATTTTTGAAAAAAGTAGGTGTTACCCCTAGAACTATCATTACATTCACATAAAAAAGTGTAACACTCATATTAATTAAAGGATCACATATCTTTCGTATTTCACCTTTAAACACATTCATTTTTATCCCCCATGAACCCTCTCCCACGAAATAATTAGTTTGGTGCGCATTAGTTTTCATATGTACTTCATCTCCAAGGATACATTCAATGAAAATTTTACCCCTAGAGTGAGTATTATCAACAACATATATTTTATCTGAATTTTTTTCATTAAAATTTATTTTATATAAAATAATATGATGATATTAGTATCATCTATATATTGAAATATTTTTATTTTAATGTTATTATCAGTATTTATTCATTTTACCAATCCATTATGAAAAACAAAAGTGTTGTTCGTGCATTTTGCAGTCTACCCCATCCACAACCCAACATGTATCATTTTCCATCACCACTATACAAGAATTGATATGATGATAGTGTTAAAGGATAAATATTATGTTTATAATATCATTGAGTTTTTTTATGATAAATTATAAAATATTTTAAAAATGTGATCTATAAATTATTATCATTAATTTAATGATTTAAAACAAGCGTACTAAGAGGATAATATTTTATTCAAATTGTGTTATATTTTCATTAATTATTCTATTAATTTTTACAATTTGGAAATATCTAACACATAAGCACTAAATAGTATCATTGTGATTTTTTTAATGACACATTAAAAAACACTTCATAATCATTCATAAAATTATGGTGTGTGTGTGTTTGATCAAGTTTAACAACCCACTTTTACAATATAATAAATTTTTATACTTAATGGGTATAAGGATAGAATTATTAGTATAATAAAATATAAACATGTAAATAATGATTTTTTATTTTGTAGATTTTGATTCATTATTTAATTTTTAAATTCAGTAATCAGCATTTAATATTAAAGAATCACTAAAACATTCTTATATCATGTTCATATTCAATGTTAAATAATAAAACAATCATTACTTCAATTTGAAACATAATAAATAATTATAAATCATCCCAAACAGTAATAATAACTTTCTATTAATTATGTTCATTGGATGAAGAATGAAAACAAACATCACTTTTGTAGAACTAGGAAAATAATGAAAATAATAAGCAATTAATGAGGATAATCACAAAAATTCCTGAAAAGACTGACTATTTATGAATATTATGAATGAAAACATATATAATTAATTTTTTTAATAATTTCATTAAGATAGATCAATTTATGATACAGGGGGTTAACATTTTTTCATGGAATTTATGATGAGAGGTATGGATTTTCTATCATAAATTCTTATCTATTGTATACATTTTCTATATTACACATAAAATCCATTTTTTTGTGTATATACTACCTATTTGAGATTTTTTATAATAAAATTAACTTAATAAATAAATATAATAATAAATTTTAAGCCCTATATTTAAATTTGTTTTTAATGTATTTCTTCCCAAGCCATATGTGGGGGTTTTCCATTTCATTTTTTATTCTCTTGGAAACATATTATATTCATCAACTATTTTCTTTTGTGTTGTTCATAAATTTCAATTAAATACATTTTTCATTATTAGTCATGAAATTTAATGAATTTATAAGTACATATTTATATCCCCTTATCAAATTTTTTTCATTCAAGAGTTACCAAAACCTTTATAAAAATAAATCTTTTTAGTGGGGGACACCATACTATGTTTTATTAAAGTAAAAGTGTGAGTAATTATCTAAAAAATTCATCGTTTACTAGATAACTTAGGGTCTATGTAGTTTTATTGTGTCAAAAACTAGAATTAATAAAACTATAATATTTTGGATGGCCATTTACTAAATGATCACCAAGTTACAAAATGATTGTGCCTAACAAACACACTTGGGGGACACTCCTTGGGGATATTCATTGGAATATTAACATGATTTTAATGAACCATGATAAATTATTTTTCCTAACATTATCTTATTCACATACCAATTCATATTGTGGAATAAAATTACAATATTAAATGGAAATAACACTTCATTAAATGTACCCTATATCCTTTATTTATTTGGTGAGGGTACTTTATGTAATTTTAATGATACCAAAAAATTCTATATTGATTAATAGATGTTCTATTAAACATACACATTATTCTATTGAATGGGGAAATAGTTTATTTATATATTTTTGATTATATTCATACCCATTTCTTATTAAAAGAAATTCCTTTGGGAATTTTATGAGAGGTACTGATTAATATTATGGAGAATGCTTAAGACTCAAGAAGGTGATGAATGGGCCCAAAATTTTATATCCCCTCAATTCATTGACAAGTCTCGTGATATGAAATAGGTTTGGGTTTTGTGTATAAATATTCTCATAATAGGATATTTTCATCCCATAAGGATTTGTAAACATTTTTCTATGTCTTACATTATGCATTCCATTAGAACGACATCAATTAATATTATATTCCATGTTTTCATTTATTACCATGGATATTACATGCTCTTATTTTCAGTTGATTATGGATTCTTATAGTTCATTTATTATTTTCATATCAGTAATTTCAATTTTCTAAAAGAAAAATTCCATTTTATACCTACCCTCTCTAACAATCAACTCTTATCCTTATTTATTTTCCATTCACAAGGAAACCTATAGGAGAACTATGTATTATTTAAAAGGTTTTGCCTAATGGGATGATCATTTTCTTGCAATGTTTTCATGTTTTATATTATATCATCAAATGTAATGTCTTTGTATATATAGTCATATAGAAATAATAGGATAATGAATGATATAAAAACTCTTATAATATATACCAATAATATAATATAACAACCAGATATAGTTTTTTGGACTGTAGTAAGATACAGTTTGTCTCAATGAATGTTTAGTTGAAACCTTGGGGGTTTTTAGAGGAAAAAATTTATATTGGTCATGTACGATGAAAAAGCATTGTTATTTCAATGTAAAACTCTAGAAAACATAGTTTTAAATATATTTTATAATTAAATTTCATGGGATAATTATTTTTATTCCATCGTATGAATGTGGTGATTAACAGGTGGAATTGGAACAATATCAACACCCATGGTTATTATGTGGATATTACCATTAAAAGTGTAAATAAATATATAGTTGAGGATAATAAGTTCATGGCCATATTTTGGAACATAACCCTTGTTATGAATAAAAATATTTCCTTCTCTTGGGGACCTATAGATCTATAACATATTGTAACTATGTTGGGTTTCATTATATAACAACTTCCTAAAAAATTTAATGGATTACTAATCCATATGTATCTGAATAATGGACAAGTTGCCTAGATTATATCATTATATCTTTTGGGTGTAGTGAAAAGTAAAAATTTATTATGGAATTATGTAATCTGATGGGAGATATATAATAAGGGTATTAGTTAATTCAAAACACTAAAGAGAATGATGAGATAAAGCACATAGAATATGAAAACTTTTAAGGAGGTATTCTATGAAAAATATTTTTCAGGTGAGAAAATTAATGAAATGGACATGAAATTCCTTAATCATGGATTAAAGTAAGCATAAAATTATTATATATATAAATATAACATTATAAGGTTATCTAGTGATTTTTGGAACTAATTATATAAAACATATATAATGATTAATCATTTCTTTTATGGGATTATGTTGTTACTTTGAATGGATTTGGTATCTCATACCCTGTAAAATTATATAAATACAAGCTGAAGCACTATCAATATAGAAATTGATTTTTCCAAGACAAACATATATAAGGTAAATCATGAGAATAATAGAATAAATTAGAATTATTGGATGAATAATATAGAAAAGGGGAATAGAGGAATGGTTTTATTTTAAAATTTTGATATCTATAGGAAGAAACATTTTGTGGATTTTTGGAAGGGAACCATAGTTTATTACAAATATAGAGAACTCATCCATAAAGATCAAAATTTATAGGTAAATGAATAAGATTTTGGTTTTTAATGATTTAATATTAGATAAAGGGACATTATGTGAACCTATTCACATAATCTAAACGTAATTTACCTCAAAAAAATCTAAGGGAAAAATTCCACGCTTTTCTGATTACCACAGGTAAATTAGATGTTCATAATAATGTGGTGGAAGATACTTTGATCGCAAATTGAATGTTATTATGTATTCTATTTTATTCTTTGTCTTCACATGGATCCAAATCTTTAATATTTTTTAAAAACATTAGATATTTCTATAGCACTCTAGTAATAGAATTATCAATTGATACACTCAGTGGAAGTGTTATTGTAGAAAAGATGTATCAGTAAATTCCAATTATAATATATGGGCTTACCATATTTGAAAAAATGGTTCTAATATAAATAATATACATTTATATAGTCCTTGGTATGGATTGTATTTCAATGTATAATAAAAAATTATTTCCAAGAGAATATGATTACGATTCTTGTAGGTGAGGTTGAATCTCTTATATTTAGAGGGGAAAATTTATTATATAAAATATGTTTGGATCCACCTTGAGTACCACTACATAATGAAATTATAGGAATATTGGAAGATCAAGTGAAATATTTGGAAGGAATATATGCCAATGATATGGTATACACCTATGGTTTTAAAATTCTTTGATGTTTCCTATAAGAATTACTGAGTCCTTACCAACATGTGAAGTTCATCACTCCATTAAAATCATACCTATTTTAGGACATATTTCTAAAAATACCAATATAATGGAACCAATAAAGTTGGTAGAATTTACGAAACATCTAAATATGTTTACTAATAGGGTATTTATATGATCTAGTGTTCCACTGTGGGGGACCTAGTTTTATTATTTAAAAGTAAGGATGGTTATATGATATTGTTCATCAATTATTGGGTGATCTGTTCCATTACTATAAAAAATATTCATACTTTACCATATATTGATGGATTATTTTTTCTACTTTAAGGAGATATATAATTTTAAAATATTGATCATCAATTTGGTTAGAATCAGTTAAGGTTGAATATGGTTAATCTAATTAAGAAGGAATTATCTATAAGATATGAACAATATGAGGTTATGGTAAAGCCATTTGGACTGACCAATGCACTTTATATCTTTATAGATATAATGAATAAAGTATTCAAGGATTATCATTATAACATTGCATTGAAATTCAATTATGATATGTTTATATTTTTTAAGAGAAATATAGAACAATAGAGTCATCTAAACATAATTCAATGGACCCTTAATAAAAACGATTTATATAGTAAATATAATAAGTTTCAATTTTGGATCAATAATGTATCTTTTCATATCCAAATTATATCGATGTATGGAATATCTATTGACCCTTCATAGATAATGGTAGTCAATTAATAGTCTATAATAATGAATATTTCATAAATTTAGAGTTTCTTCAGTATACCAATTCACTATTGGTGGTTTATTCAAATTTTTTCCCTGTTGAAAAACATGTTTTCTATGTTAACACATAATGGGGTTAAATTCAGACAGTCAATAGAATGTGAGGATTGTTCAAAGAGAAGAACTGGAGACTGATTATTTCACTATTATTAACTCTACAACCAGTTGAGGATGTATTTTTAATATACAATGATTTATTGATGAAAATACATTATCGTATCCATATATATGATGATAGAGATATTGCATTTTCATCAATTAAATTAAAAATAATAATAATTAAACTATGGAACTCCAAAACATGAGTTTTTAGCCCTAATTTATTCATTGAAAATATTGATATAAGGCACCAACCATAAAACATTTCATAATCTTTAGATAATAAAATAATAGGACTTTCTTTCACATCAAGGTTCAATATAGGTTTAGGGATTTAGAGAATTAGTACATTCTTAATACATATCATCCCAAAATCATTCCAGAATATACTATCTAAAGAGAATCTATTTTTTCTAAAAAAGGAAACCGTTTTAAAAATAAAATATGATTTATTTTCTTGATAAAAATCATCTATAATTTTTTCTTTTTCTTACTAATCATTATACCCTTTGAAAACATTTTAATAACTTGGGATGAGGATAACAACTAAGTAAGGGATATAAAAATAAAAGAAAACATTAGTCCATGAATATTTATAAATCCATGATTTCATAAGAATCATGAAAACATCATTGATATAATAAATCATAAAGGAAACTTGTGGCATACATATCATACATACATTATAGCTTTCATAGCCACATAGGTAGTATCCTCCATGGTTACATTTCAAATACCCATCATAGTATATTCCATAAATATCTTAAAAGAAACATAAATTTTTAACTCTTTTTCATTACCCATTGAAATGGGGAGATATCTCGAGCTCACTTGCCCTCATTTTGGCATGAAACAACATATTTACTAAAGAAATCTAAAGAACCATAACAAATAAACCACCCATAATAGAAACATTAAATTTCCACATTGGAATCATAGGATATCATTTCAAGATATTGATATAATCAATTCATTCTAAAATCCATTTTCAATAGAAATATAAAGAATAATGGTGTATGGAATTTTTCTAAACATTACGGATTATAGAGGAAGCTGAATACCAATTAATGGTCATGGAGGCAGAAAGGTTTTCGTCACCATGTAAATTGAAAACATATTCCTTTTGTCATTTAGTAAAATGATTCGTAGAAAAAATATTCCTTTTGTAATCCATCAAAGGAAATTAAAATTCATAAAGGTTTGATTATACATAATATAAAATAAGGTTTTGTATAACATCAAAATATGCCTCAATTAAGGGATATTGAGTCCATGTCCCTTACCCCGAGTCCGACTTGCCTCGTTCATTCATTATATTATAGAATAATAATCATAGGTTAATTTATACATTCTTTAGAACATTTTTTATGATTATTATTTATTTTATATTACTTGTTTCCATTTTATAGCAATTAGTTAATTATTTGAGTTCACATTGGACGTTTTGATGATGTTCGCAACATGATTCAAAAATGAACTTATTATGATTACAAATAGTACATGTGGTAAAAATACCATTATCTACAATATATTATTCATGATTTAAATATCATAAATATTTACAATATATTTATTAATTATAATCCATAATATTTGGAGATTGGAAATGATATGCACCATTCATGGAGACGGTAGTCCATACGTACACATGAACGATACTTCTATTTCATTGTCATATTAAAAGAATGAAAACTAAATGATACATAGGTATCTTATAATTATAGTATAATATCTATATTATATAAGTTAAATATATTCAATAATTCTATCCTTTATATGTTCCATGTATGGCATTAATAAGTCCTATCACATTGAGGGGGTGGTATTCCACACTTCCTCAGATGAAATTATCGTATTTACACATTATGAAAAACATAATGTTATAATATAATAAAAATATCAGAAGCATAGAGACACTATAAAATTAATATATATCATATATAAATAAAATTCCATCATAATGGCCACCATGAGTGGTGGTAGGAGGAAATTGAACAATCATCGTTTCGTGAGGTAGTAGTTCGTCTTACACAAGAAACAATATATTCTATATCTATTAGATTGGGGTGTGTGTTAGTATAGTTAAAACCATTATAATAAGTCATCATATAATATTTTGGATAGTGGGAACTTATAAAATAAGTGAATGAAAAATGGTTATAGGTTGGAGATGTAAAAAAATAAATGAAAGCATCATGAGAGAAGATGTTACCTCTAAATCGGGTAAATCCATTTTATTTGGACCAGAAGAATTTCTTGGATTTTCTTCTGCCTAAGGTAAGACTTTTAGAAGGAAGAGAGGGATTTTGAAATATTATTTGAGTAGAATTTTGATAATCCAAGGGGCTTGAGAGTTGTTAGTAAGTGGGTAGAGGTGGTTGCCTCTTTATAATAGGGAGAAGGGGCACCTTAGGAAAGTCTTGAAATAATATTTTATTATATATTAATTTTAGAATTATAATAACAGAAAATTGATATTATTTGCGGAAAAGATGATTATTGGTCAAAATCCTATAAACCTATAGTTTTTTAGACATGTTTTGGTCACAAATTTATACTTATATTTTAGCTTTAACCCTTAGATAAATTAATTAACTCTTACCATGTCTTCTTTTATTTTTAAACTATATGGTTAAAATAGTTACTATAAAATGTGATGAAAACCACAGGTGGATCATTAATGACATATGTTACTTTATATAAGTCAGTTGGCTGAATAATATATTTTTATGACTATTATATATTTTAATAAAATATTATTTTTCTTAAAAACTTATTTATTTTAATTTTGACACTATTTAGTAATTGAGTTTTTTAAAGTCATAACTTAATTCATTAAAAAACTATATTAACATAAATATTACATGTAATAATCATCCATAAAATTATGGGATGTCATCTATATTTTCAAATTAAATTTATTTTAATATTTAAAATATCCTTTATTTGAATATTTCGTTATTAAGGTAATGACTATATTATCATTATATCATAAATAAATTTATTTATTTAATTTATAAAAATTTAGAATTAATTACCATGATATGAGAAGAATTTTTACCATTATAATTATTATTTATAGTAAAAATGATCAGTTATATAATGCTATATTAATTTTTTTAGTAGAAATATAAATGATTATGTTAAATTTCTCATTAAATTAAATTAAGTATTATAACATGTCCTTATCACATCCAAGTGGCACCCAAATACCAAACTTTTGGCCAAAAGAGTGTTTTGGTCTCTAATGACTCAACAACTAATATTTGGACACATTTTACTATAATTTTATATTATTATAATTTTAGGTTTACCCTTATTTACCTAATTTACCCATTCATAGTGGTAAATAAAAATTATTATTGAAGTTAATATTAATAATGTCCAAAAAATACAAGGTACATATTTTAATAATTTAGATCTATTGACTAGTAATATGGAATCCATTTTTCCAAATTCAAAACATTTAAGTTTCCTTAATTAATTTAAAATTTATACCCAGTGTCAATACCAGAAAGCAGGGTTTTAAGAAGTAAAAACTATCAAAATATTGACTTGTGTTTATGTATTATTTAATTGTAAAATTACATTCAATGAAAAACATTGTACTAAGTGGTAAGAAAATAATGCAATTATAATTTAAAAAATATTGAAATGATAATGTAATTATATAAATATATTTGATGATAAGGTAGTTTTAAATAAAAATTCTGTATTTTTCACTACTCATTAAAATATATATTTTATAGGAAAAAAACAAAAATTCATACAAAAAAAATATTTATTTCTGAATTCTAAATAATTATATTTTTTGGTCAAATAGAACATATAAAAGTGAAAAAAACTATATTTAAAAAGGGCTCACCATAAAAAGGTGTTAAAACAACCTTTCAAAAATATTACAGTATTTAATGCTTAAAATTTTATTTATTCTCATTTTAATAATACAAAATTAATTGTATAAATGTAAAAACATTTAAGAAACAATTTAAATCATATTTTCATAATTTCATCTCATTCCCAAATGTAAAAAACGAAGGAATTGACTAACATTAAAAATAACAATAATATTATTGTATTAATTTTCGGTATTCATCATTGTTGTGTGCAACGTATGATTTCAAAGAAACATGTTGGTGCAAGTTGAGTTTTCTATCAAATATAGAATCCCCATTAAGGTAAAATTACTCTCCAATTCATTAATATTTAAAATGTATGAAAATGTATTATTCTATAATTACCTGGGATGTTACACCCTCCCCCCTCCTTTTGGAAATTCCATCTTAAAAATTCTATTCACTTATCAAATAAGTTAGGGTATTTATCCCTCATAGCATTTTCAGATTCCCACATTTCCTATTTAACCACATGGGGTTTCCAAAAAATGTTGAAATTGTAAATCACCTTATTTACCACCAATTTATCTCTTCGATCAAGAATCTGTACTGTTTGTTTTTTATAAGAAATATTCTCCTCAAACGGAACAAACTCACGAAACAAAATATAAAATAGAGCCAACATATATATTTTTATCATTGAAATATGAGAAATCATTTTGTACATAAGACAAACTAAGAGGTAAATCCACTAGGTTGGAAACTAACCCACCTATATCTAAGATTTCATAGGTTCCAATGAACCTTGGACTCAACTTCCATTTCTTATCAAAACATAGAAAACTTTTCCATGGGGAATATTTTAGAACGGCATGATCACCTACCTCGAAGGAAAAAACCCTCCTCTGATTATCTTCATAACTTTTCTGTCTTCTCTACAATTTCCTCATGTTATTATGGATCAACTGAACCTTTTCCACCATCTATTCTAATAATTCTGGTCCCATCAACTTTTGTTCACCAACTTCATACCAAAAAAGGAGTTTGAACTCGATTTCTATACAACTCCTCAAATGATGCCATCTGTATACTTAAATGAAAATTACTATTATATGAAAACTAAACCAAATAAATATTTTTATCTCAATATCCCTAGTAATCCATTGAAAAAGCACGTAGCATATCCTCCAAAGGTTTGAATTGATTGTTCTAACTACTTATCTGATTGAAATGAAAATATAAACTGAAAATTATTTCACTACACAACGACTTTTGAAGGCTTTTCCAAAAGTTAGTTGTGAACCTGGGATCATGATTAGATACAATGGAGTAGGGAACCCCATGTTACCTGAAAATATCTTTATGATACAGTTGTGAATGTTGATCTTCAGATTATATGTATCTAATATGAATAAAATGATCAGATTTAGTGAATTGATCAATAATAACCCCAATGGAATTGTTAACTTGAGATTTCATGGATAATCACAGTAAAAAAACTGTGGATATAGTTTCTAATTTCTACTCTAGTATTGGAAAAGGTTGAATAATCCCTTTCGACAAATTCCACTCTTATTTAACTTGTGAACAATCCAAACAGTTCACAGTAATGTCATCAATATCCTTTTTCTTTCTATCCCACCTGTAATACTCTTGAATATATTTCTACAACATAGTACTTCTAGGATGTAATGGAAAATAAAGAACTCTATTATTCACATTTAAACTCTTTCTTCAACTATAAATCCCATGGAATACATAATCCCTTTCTAAATCTCAAAACACCATCTTTAATAATGTTAAATTTAGCTAACATATAATTTTAAAACAACTCAACATTTTTAGGAAACTCACTATCTTCCTTATGAGCTTGCTTATTTCTGTACGATAGAGGTGGTTTCATTAAAACCTGAAACAAAATTGAGTAATTTTCTATACCAAAAACATCCATGCAAAAGTTCTTCAATTCATTAATCAATGGGTTACATTTAAAATGAAACAGGGGTTAATGGATCATTACTTTTCTAACTCAAAGCATCAACCACTATGTTTTCATTTCGTGGATGGTAATTAATTATGAAATAATAATATTTGATTAATTCCATCCACATTTCATATCTACTTTTTAATTCATTATGAGTAAATATATACTTCAAAATGTAATTTTCAGTATAAATTTCACATATTACTCCAAACAAATGATGCCTCCAAATTTTTAATGCAAAAAAATATAAGCTAATTCCAAATCATAAGTTGGGTAATTTAACTAATGAGTTTTCTACAAACAGGAAGAATAAAAAATTACCTGATCATTTTTCATTATGATACATCCAATTTCTTTCAATGAAGAATCACTATAAAAAAATTCATCATTCCAAAATGGTAATACCAAAGCTGTAGTTTCAACCAATCTTCTATTCAATTCCTAAAAA
Organism: Viscum album; assembly: GCA_963277665.1. NCBI lineage: Eukaryota > Viridiplantae > Streptophyta > Magnoliopsida > Santalales > Viscaceae > Viscum > Viscum album. The sequence goes on from OY728161.1 coordinate 1,510,839,883, forward strand.
TATTCATCACAGTCTTTTTCTAGGTGATCTTAACAACTCTTTGAATTAAGTTAGTTAGGGGGTTATATTACCATTTAAACATTTCAACAAACATCCGGTAATAACCTTCTAAACCCAAAAATCTAAAAATATCAGTTTTATTTATGGGTCTTGGCCATTTTTCAAAAACTTTTGTTTTAGCTGGATCAAAAATTACTCCAAATTTATTTACAATGTGACCAAGGAATGAAATCTGTTCTAAACAAAACTCACTCTTGATGCATTTCCAATGCAGTTTATTTTCTACCATGGTTTATAAAAACACCCTTAAATGACTTTCATACTCCTATTTACATATAGAATATACTAAAATATAATCAACAAACACAACCATAAAAAATCTAAGAACTTGTGGTATATTATATTCATAAAATCCATGAATTCAATAGGTTCATTAGTTATCCCAAATGGAATAACATTAAATTTATAATGGCCATATCTAGTATGAAATGTGATCCTACAAATTTCTTCTACCTTTACTTTAAAATAATGGTTCCATGAACTCATGTCAACCTTAAAAAAACTATTCTCCTTTGATCTAATCAAACAAATCATCCATATGAGGAAAATGATACTTGTTCTTTATAGGTTTGTTATTCAAGGCTCTATAATCAATTAAAATTCTCATTGAACAATATTTCTTTTAAACAAATATGACAGGAGAACCCCATGGTGATGTTCTAAGTCAAATGAAACCATTATCTAATAACTCGATGAATTTATTGTTTAACACTACATGTTCAATTTCATCCATTTGATAAGGGGGTTTTGAAATTATCTTAGCATTAGAAAACAAGTTAATATCAAATTAATCTTTTCAGTCATGTATACTTCCATGAAAATCACCAGGAAAAACATCAAGATACTCATTTACCACTTACACATCACATAAATGAACAATCCCCTTTTTTCAACAATATGTGCAATGTAATATTCATTTTCATCTTTTACTAGTTTCTCAGATTCTAGATATATTATCAATTGTAAGGGATCATTCTTGTACAGAAACTGAAATTATTTCTAAAAATAAACGATTTAACTCTACATTAAATGGTAGTATTCTAAATAAAATGAAAATCCATACATTGAAGAACATAAAGATATTCTAGAGAGAAAAAAAAAGTTTTGCATGTACATTATTTTCACAGGAAAGGACATGAAGATTCTTATAATTTATTTTTGTCTCAAAATTTCCCCCAATTATATTTACCATAAGTTCTAGATTAATTTTATAAGGTTTAATTCTTAATTTAATGACACTTTCTCAGAAATGAAATAATGTGTAGCCCCATGATCAAACAAAACATTGGAATTATCTATATAAACATACAATGTACCTAGAACCACTTCATTTGATGGACCAATATCTACTGATATAGTTGCAAAGGATTTCCCCATACCTTTATTCTTATTGTATGGTTACTTAACATCATTAAAATTCATCATTATAAACTCATTTCTATAATGAAACATTTCATTACATTTAAAAATATTCACTTACTATATATTAGAATTTATCTTACCATTATCTTTTTCAATGTAGTTACATGCCATATGCCCCATTTTACCACATCAAAAGCACTCACAAGTATTCCAAAAGAAATGCCCAATGTGATTTTCACCATAATTTTCACTAATTGTGAACTTAATGTTCATACCATCATACTTTTTTGATGAATTTTTCCCTTTGGTCTGTAATCTCGACCTTTTAATCTGATTGTTTCAAAATAATTAATGATCATCAGGAAACTCAATTAATACCTAATCTATACATCTAACAAGTTTTTCATTACATTTTAACTCACATGAAATCATTACCCTAAGATAAATTGGATTTAATCCTGAGTTAAAATGATTAATTTTACTATTAGGATCCCATATGATGTTTAGAGAATACATTTCCAGTCAAGTGAATTTTGATTCATAAGAAGCATCTCATCCATCCTCCTACATCAATTAAAAGAGTTTTCTTTCCATCCTAAGTCAAACCACCATAGTAAAGTATTTCTCAAGAAGCATACCTTTGAATTCATCCCAATTTTTAGCATAAATCTCATTAATATCCCTGATATTCTTAATCATCGACCACCACTGATCGGATTCACCTTCTAAATGGTATATATCCAGACTCAAATTTTGATTTTTTGAACACCCCATGAAATCAAAAATATTTTTGAGGTATTTAATCCACTCTTCATCTAGAACTAGGTTAGATAATCCTCTGAAAGATGGAGTACATTTCCTCATGAAATGCTCCACTGCCGACATGTTACACAATGGTTTATCTGTTTGATCTCATGCATGAATACCACCACAATTTATAGACTAAGTACCTTATGCAATAACTTCTACAAAATTTTTAGTTACGATTCCAACCATCTGAGGTTGCTGATTTGGAAGTTTGTTTTCCTCTATATTTTTCAACAGTATAGTTTTTCTATTTCTCTATGGAAAATCATTCTAAAGATACACATCTTAGATGATGAGACAAGTTAATCATCAAATTCTATATCTTACCAAATTAACAATAAATTAAAAATAATTTATTGATATCATATTAAAGATATACAAACGGCTAAAGTTATCTAAAACAACATTTAATACCAAATATAAGGACCTATCATTAAATCACTATATAATATTGAGATAAGTAAATAATATGACATTAATTCTCATTTAGATCTTTTTAGGTTTAGAGTTTTAGAAAATTAGACCATTCTTAATACATATCATCCAAAAATCATACAAGACGATTAAATGAAAACAATATCCATTTTTCCCGCAAAATGAGTCCATTTAAAAACAAAACATGATATATTTTCTTGATAAAAATCCTACGGACTTATTCCTTTATCTTATTAATCCTAATACCTTGTGAAAAATATTAAAATATTGGGATGTGCATAAATACTCAATAAGGGATAAAATAAGTAACGAAATCATTATTCAATGCATATTTATAAACACAGTTATTAATGAAAATCATGAAATATCCATATCAATCTTAAATCATAAAGGTAACCTATTAAATCCATATCATACTTATATTGTAGCATTCACAGCTATATATGGAGTGACCTTTATGGTTGCGTTTTGAATAACTGTCATAGTATATTCCCTAAATCTATTATGAGAAACATCATTTTTTATTCTATCTTATTACCTAATACATTAGAGAGGTATCAATGGCCCACCCACCCTTGTTTTATCATAGAACCACACACATATATAAGCATTACCCAAGAAGCATAACACATAAACTATTCAGAAAAAGGAAAAAATAGAAATTCCACATTACAATAATAAAATATCATTTCATGATATTTATATAATAAATCCATTCTCGAAACTATTTTCAATACCAAAATACTAAAACAGGTAATGAAGTATTTACCTTTGATTTTAAAAACATTATGGCTTATATAAGAATCTATATACCGTTTAATGGTTATAGCGGCAGAAATGTAATTGTCACCACATACATTAAAAAACATTCCTTTTTCCATTTATAAAAATTATTCATAAGAAAAGATACATTTTCTAATCCATTAAATGAAATTAAAAGTCAAAATTGTAGGATTATACGCTATATAAAATAAGGTTTTGTATAACATCTAATATTTTCGTCAATGATAGAATATTGAGACGAATCCCCTTACCTCTATTCTGACTTGTCTTGTTCAATATTTATATTTATAAATAATAATGATAGGTTAATTTATACATGATTTAGAACATTTTTCAAGTTTATTATTCATTTTACAAAACTTAATACCATATTATAGAAATTAGTTAATTATTTGAGTTTATATCAGATGTGTTGTCAATGTTTGGTACATGAGTAAAAAATGAACCTGTTATGATTAAAAATTGTCCACATCATCAAAAGTCCAATATATCCAGATTCGTATTCATTATTTAAATATCATATATATCTAGTATAAATCTATTATTATAATCCATAATATTTGGATATAAGAAATGAAATGCACCGTTCATGGATATGGTTGGCCATACGTGTTGATGAATGATACTTTTATTTAATTTCCATATTAAAGTAATGAAAAATAAATGATAAAAAGGTATATTATAACAGAATTATAATATATATTTTATATATGTTACATAATTTCATTAGTTCCATCCTTTATACGTTCCATGTATGGAATGAACGAGTTATATAACTTTGATGGGGCGATTGACCACACTTCCCCAAATGAAATTATCGTATTTACACATTATAAAAAGCATAATCATGTGTTATAATAAAAATTAAAGAATAATAGAGAAAATATAAATATAATATATATTATATATAAATATAGTTCCATATTAATGTCCCCCATGAGAGGTGGTGGGATAAAATTGAACAATCATCGTTTTGTGAGGCAGCAGTTCACCGTACACAAAAACAGCATGTTTTATATCCATTAGATGGAGGTGTGTGTATGTGTAGGTTTAACATTTAGAATAAAAAATACTAGAATATTGAGGAAACTCTTTATGTTATAAAATAATTGAAGAAAGAGGTTAAGGGTTTTTATAAGAAAAAAATATATGAAAACAGTTTGAGGGAAAAAGTTAACTCTAGATCGGGAAACTACATTTTATTTGAGTGAAACAGAATTATTAAATAGAATTATGATGAAGTTAAGGATTATAGGAGTAATGGATTTATATTAGGAGATTATTTTATCATAATTTTTATGATCCAAGGGGCCTGATAGTTGTGATTAAGTGAGTAGAGGTGGTGGCCTTTTATAAGAGGGAGCACGGGCAGATTAGGAATGTCTTGAAATATTATTTTGTTATAAATTCAGTTATGAATTATAATAGAAAAAATTTATATATATATATATATAGGATAATATCTGTATGAGTCTAAATAATATCAATTAATTTTTTTAATACATGTTTAGGTCACAAATTTAACCTTATCTTTTGGATTTAACACTTAGTAAAATAAATTAACTCTTACATTGTCTTCTTCTATTTTTACACTATATGGTTAATATAGTTACAATAAAATGACAAGAGAACATCAAGTGGACCATTAGTGACATTTTTCACATTATATAAGTCATTTGGGAGAAACATATATTTTATAAATATTATATCAATTAATAAAATAGTATTTTTTTAAACTCATTTATGTCAATTTTGACACTATTTAGTAATTGATTTTTGTTAAACTCATAACAACATTAGTAATTCGAGAAAACTAAATTAAATAAAATTTACCATGTCATTATTATCCAAAAAATTCATTGAAGGAATCAAAATTTTCAAATTAAATTTTTTATAATATTTATAATATCATTTATTTGAATCATTCATTAATAAGGTAATCACTCAATCATCATTATGCCATAAAATTTTATTTATTTAATGTGTTTAAATTATAAATAAATACCAATATTTATTCATTGTGTTTAGATTTATAATTAATATTTATAGTTAAAAAATATCATTTATATAACACTATATGAAACATTGTTTAGTAAAAAGATACATATTTTTTTATTATTTCCCTTTACTTTAAATTAATTAATATAGTGTATCCTTATCACACACTAGTGGCTCTCAAATTCAAGGAGTTTAGACTAAAGTTTTTTGGTCTCCCAGGACTCATCAAAATATATTATTTCATTTTATTGGGGAGTTTTATATTATTATATTATTATTTTTACCCTTATTTAGCTAATTTACACATTAACCATGGTAAATAAAAATAAATAGTGAAATTAATAATCATGATGTCAAAAAAGAAAAGCTACCTATTTACATAATTTGAAGAAGAGGATTCCAAATATGGAATACATTATTCCCAATTCAAAACATTGAGTATTTATTAATTAATTTAAAACTAATTGTCATTGTCAAAACTAGTGAGAGAGGTTTTTAGAAGTAAAAACTATCAAAAGGTTGACATATATTTATGACCAATTTAATTGTGAAATTTCATTTAATGACCAAAATTGGATTAAATGAAAAAAATTATTAATCCAAATAAACTTTAAAATTAATTAAAATGGTAATGTAACTATATGTATAAATTAGAATAAAAAGCAATTTTGAATTAAAAACTGTATTTTCACTATTCATTAAAATATGAAGTTTATCAGAAAAATAAAAAAAATTCAACATAAATAAATTTTCATGTCATACTTCCAAAGAAGAAGATTATTATTTGAAATAGAACTTATATAAGTGAAAAAATAAATATTTAAAAAAGATTCACTATCAAAAAGAAATAAAACTACCTTAAAAAAGTTTAGAGTATTTAATAAAAAAAATTTATTTATTATCATTTGTAGCCTCTAAATAGTATTAGATAAATGTAAAAACATTTAATAAACATGTGTAATAATATTATAATTAGTCCTATTAATTCATGGTGATGCTACATCTAGGCATTAACTAACATTTAAAATACCAATATTCTTATTGTATTATTTTTAGTATAAATCGGTGTTGTGTGCAACATAAAATTTCAGAGAAACTCATTGTTTCATGTGGAGTAATATATTGAATATAGCATAAAAATTAAGGTAAAACCACTATCTAATTCATATATATTTAATAGATATGAAGAGATATTATTTGATAATTACCTGAGATGTTACAAATGATGCACTACCTATATAGAGGAATTTGATATTTATATTGACTGTAAGAGTTTAAAATATATCTTTTCCAAGCACAATATCAACATGAGATAATGAAAATGGTTATAAATACTCAAGGACTACGATTTCACGAGAAAAAACAACATTTGGAAGGAAAATGATATGGATGATGAATTGAGGTAGAGGGACCATGTAGTTCTAACCATGATGAATATTAACAAGGATCATATATAAAAAAGATCTGATTAAGTTTGATTTAGTGATTTTCAAGAATAGGGATCCTAATTTTATTTTTCATGAAAATTCAAAAAAATCCTTACTAGAAAATATAGCAGTGCCCTAGTAGGATGAACATAACTCACATAGGAAGACTGATTTAGTGAAATATGAGAAATTGAAGGAATTAATTTATAGATATGGAGTGTTGATATTTAGGGAAGTGGTTATATATTAAATACATACTAAAATTAAATATGGAACTACTAAATTAAGAAAAAATGTTGAAATTTATTAATACTCAATGGAATCCAATAGATATATAGGGATTTAAGAGATAATTTTACGTTGTACAGAATGAAGTGGGAAATTGCGGAATATGTGTCTAAATGCTTAATATTAGAAAAAGGATAAAAGAAAAAATCCTAAGAGAGTCATGAAACCTATACCTATACCTACATGTATGTGGGGTACGTTTAGCCTAGAATTTTTCACAGGACCCACAAATACTTTAATGTTGTAATTTATTGTTATGTTATTTCTAATTATTTCATAGTGATATGACAAGTTCTACCCCTTGAGCATCTTTCCCAGATAAATATTAATAAAATTTCAAGGGTATATGGGTATCCTCTATTGATTTCTTCTGATAATGACCCTTAGTTCACATAAAAATAATAGAATATTCGTTAATGTCATCTTGACCCTGAGATAATTTTATGAAACACTTATCATTTCTAGACCGATGAGAATTTTGATAGGACAATCAATAAATAGAAGACATGTTGAAATCATGTCCCATTAAAATCAAAGGTATATGGGATCAATATATGTCATTTATTGAATTTTCATATAATAATAGCTTCTATTTGAGAAAATATATTGAACCATAACAAGAATTTCATTGGAAGAGATGGTTGTACTCTTACATGTTCAGAAGAATTTTGAAAAGGAATGTTAGTTGGACCAAACATTATATAAGGGATGTCTATTATTGTAATAACTATTTGAGGTCATATTAAAATATCCAAAATAAACAAATGATCTATGATGATAATCATAGGAAAGACATGGAATTTCAAATTATTATTCATGGACACTTACTGGTTTCACCATTCAATAGGGTTTTAAGATTTAGTTAAAAGGAAAGTTATACCATATGTATATTGGGCCTTTTGAAAAACTAGAAATAATTGGCGCTCTAGATAATAGATTTTACTTGAACCAAATATTTATAAGCTATATTATGTCTTCCATGTTTCATCCTAATTCAATATTTTTATTTTCAAAATATCTCTTCTAAGTTTTATGTGAGAACCCTCACTGAATGGCTCCATCTCAAAAAACACAAACATTCTACATCATCAAAAATCCCCTACATAGCATGAATAAATCTGCCCAAATCCCTTTAAAATTTAAAAAATTCAAATTTCAAAATTTAGAACCAGGTACACCCAAGTAACCTTATAGACCAATGACCACCTAACATACAAGATACCACCATCATTAAACCACATCACAACCATTAGTAAACCTCTATCCTTCTTCACAGAACTGTTATAAAAACCACCACATAAAATAAAGAATCTTCTATGATTCATCACACCAACAAAACATAAGAAAACATACTACCATAATCAAAATTATATCCAAATAAAAGACCATAAAATATAGAATAAACCATGACTATTTTCAAACACCAACTAAGAAGAAACAAACCATAAAATTCCATGTAAGGGTTTGGACACTTATTTAGGCAACAAGAACAGTCATTGTTGTGGACGATTCCTTCAAAGCATCCATAAAAATCCTTTAAAAACAGTTGAACTAATCATAGAATTAACGAGAAAAACATCCCATGGTAAGTTCCTTGAGTAATGAGCATCCTAATCCACCACCAAATGCCCCAAAACCCACCTATTTCTTTATAACAAAAATGGTGTTGCTGAAAATCTCACCTTCCCCTACAGGGAAAATCATCACTAAAACGCATTAACAATGCACACACAACAAGAAAAATCCCAAAAATGCCACAAGTACCTTCTTACTAGACCAAGAGTGACGTCTAACAAAAAAGGGTTGGGAAGAAGGAGAGGATGAAGGTCGAACGGTCTTACAACTATGAACAAACGAGAGGGAAAACACCAAAAGATCCAGGAAATAGATCAGAATGTGCCGACGAACACCACCACCTACACAATACAAAACGACCTGATATCCATCATGTGAAACTGAAAATGGGGTTTAACATGATGTTTTTCAGCTGATAAGAGCAGATGTTTTAGTGGCCACAACCCTTGAAATATCAAAAGAAATCCCAAACCACTAGAGAAATGAGAGGGATATTTCTGGGTACTATAACAGTACTGTAACAGGGGCTGTAGCAGAACTGTAGCAGAACTATACACTGTGCAGGTACTGTAGTAAATTGTACACTATGTAGGTATTGTAGTAGAACTATACACTCTGTTTTCACTATAGTAGGCAATATAGGAGTTACTGTAGCAGGTACTGTTCGAAACTGTAGTAGTGGGAACTATTCACCTTGGGCCACCAGTTTGGCATTGGAGTCCTTAAGGCTTTGGGGCCACCCATGCCATCCGGTCAGTAGCGAATTTAGGTCACCATTAAGGCATTCAAGCTACCACAAGACCTTTGAGTCACATTTCATTGCCCCATACAGACTCTACAAAAAAGGAGCAGCCCTAAAGAGGATTCAGAGAAGGTTCACTCACCAAAGAAGAGCCAAATGGATTTCTCAGAATGAGAGGGTATGACTATGCCATCGGGACTAGCCTTTGCTTACACATAAAGCCTTTCCAGAAATCCATGCGAAGGTGGAGAGTAACTATCATGATATAGATGTTGGGGAGGGGAAGTTTCTTGTAGATAGTCTGGTTAAATTCCCTAAGACCTCCGGGTCAGGTAATCTCCTCAGTCTATGGGGCATCTAATCTCTGAGCCTATAGGACTTGTAGGGTTCCCCCTCATCCTTTGAAATGGGGGTTATCAAAAATCAATAAAAATGAAGTCCTTCGTGCCATTCAGGGAGATGGGATACCAAAATAAAAAAATTGAGAAAAAAAACACGTGATTTGAATGGAGAGACAAGTGTGTAGTGAAAAATGGATCACCATGGGAGGAATATAAAAGAGAACGGGATGATAGGTATAGGAGGAACATTATCCTTGGGAGAGAGTGGACAGGTGAGTGGGGTTCCATCACATCCCTCTTCCAAGTTTCATTACTAGGGAAATAAATGACAAATTAAATGTATTTATAGACCTCTGATGGAATATATTTGGAAACATAATTTTGTTATAAGGAATAAAAATCTAGATTTTTGACAGCATAGTGTATGTGTTATAGAATTAGATAACTAGATTATTAAAGTCCAATTGGAAAAAAACTAGAAGACGTGATCAATGAGTCTGAAGATGATATGAGGAAGAAATAATCATATTTTTAAAACATTATTTATATACATCAATTTTTGAGGATGAAATAATTTATGTGGGGAATTTCATACCTTAGCCCGTATTGTAATAGAAAAACACCATATCAGGTATTATCACACTTTAAAGATCCTTGATTCATGTATTTATTTGAAATAATAATATTATTATTTAAGATTCACAAAACTAATATTATTTTCAAATTCATAATATCAAATTTATCTTAGTATTAAATTTTTTGATTTTTCTATATATGAAGAGGTTTAGTTGGAAAATACGGTTTTATTGAAACATATAATTTGTATAAATTAATCATTATAAAGGGATGACCTATATTTTTAAAAAATAGTTTAAGTAATCAAATATGAATTTAATTAATATCAATATTCATTTCAGAAAATTACTTGAACATATAAATCTTATGTCCAACCTTATTAGAATTAATTAAATTATTACCATAATAAAAATATTATTCTTTTCATTGGATAAATTATTTTCATTTGAGATTTGGTTTTTACTTGGCATTAAATCCTCACATCCATAATTTTTTATATTAAATTCATTTATGTCAATAAAATCAGTATCCCAAATAATTTAATCTTAAATGTAAATATATTGATAAAAATGTTATTTTCTTGAAAACATCTTTTTACATTATAATGTATTTTTATTTTAAAATTATATTTTGATACATTTAGAAATTTTATTTCATAATATTATTATTAATTTTAAAATAAAAATTATAAAATTAGTTATAGGACTCAATAACATTAATTATCATTTAAATTAATTATTTTGTTTAAAAATTAATTACTAAGGTAAAAGTGAATGATGGTAATGTTTAAAATATAAAAAATATCTAAACACGCATAGTTGTCTAAAAATATTTATTGAGATGAATGTTGACCAGAAATCAATATATTAACCACCTTTGTTTAATTTTTTTCCATTATTTATTGAATGGTAAACATATATTGCAGTAAATGTATGGGTTACTACAAAAAATAACCTTCCATCACTTATAAAATGATAACACCCCCCCCCCCAATTCAAGGAACCCATATCAATCATATTACTCTATAAAAATCTCCCTTGATTCTCCCCATGATCCACCTCCAATGTTTGAATGTTTCTATATACTATTATATAGCAAACGTCTGTCAAATACCAGGAGGAATCCATGGAAAATTAAGGTCCCCAATGTGAGTACTATTGACTATATAGATTTTCCTCTTAATTATATCAATTCAATTTTATTTTATCAATTTAAATATGGAGATATTACTATCACGTAAATAATTAAATTTTGCACTATTATGGGTATTATAATTATTTATTCATATTACAAATCCCCCAAAAAAACTCTTATCCATGAGTTCTGGGGACTATCACCCACAGGGAACAATAAGTTTAATTTTCTATAAATACATTAAAATATGGATCTAATGGTGGTGATAAAGGAAACATTTTACTTTTAATATACCATTAGGGAAATTTTATGAAGAAATTGAGAATCTGTTAAAGATGTTATCACAAAACAATTATTATTATATTAATCATAGAAAATAAACATTCTAAGAAGATAAAATTTTATTCAAACTGATTAATATTTTCATTACTTATTTCTATAATGTTGGTCGGAGTAGTTTACTAAAGAGGGGAGGGGTGAATTGAGTAACTATAAAAATTTCTGTTACAAAAATATTTTTTTAATATAATTCTTTTTCCCCAAAAATAGATACAACCTAGTTAGTTATGATTATACTGTTAAAAGAGTTTGAAGGTTTAAAAAACTTCTTAGAAGATTGATTAATTCTCAGTAATCTTAATATGTATTCTTAATATTACTTTTGAAGTTATCATACTATGAAAAATTAGTTATAACTTATTTCCAAGACTAACTATCAAAGTGACATCAGTGTTTTCTGGATTATACAATAATGCCGTAAAATTGAGAATACTAAATTTAAATAGCACAGGGGATATGAAACAAGGGGTTCAGTCTCAAGATGAGACATAATCCAGTCCACTTGGTGATCACCTACCACCAATCAGTTTATATAAATAAACTCTGAACCACACTCTGGATTGTGTTTAACAACAGTACACAGACAGTCCAGCTCACACAGGGACCTCTTCCATTGTTTTCGTGGGTAAAAAAAATAATAACTAGGCCACACAGGGACCTATTCCACATTTTTCGTGGGTAAACAAAAGTATAATGTGTTTGGAGTAAGGATTTAGAAATCCTTCAGTTTAGCACATGAGTCAGTTTGTGTATGGAATATACAGAGTACACACACTGCTCAAGAAGTAAGTAAAAGAATCAATAAGAGAGAGTACATATGATTTTAGAATTCTCTAGTCATTTAAAGTGCAGATCTGGTCTCCTTTGATTAAACTGAAATGATTCTGATTCCTTCTCTGGTTTTTGTCTTGAAAAATAGAATGTCGTAACTCAGATTGTGTTCATCATGAGTGTTGATAATGTGAAGATGTTTTCTGGATTCCAGTGTACTTTGTATGCTCTTCAGTAGAGTCGGATTGCATGTATGAGACAATGCTTTCTTTGAAAATCTTGCAATGTGTTCTTCGTGGTCGTGCTCACAGGCTTGTTTTTCTTTCAGTATCACGATCTATGGTTGTTGGACACACTCCCCTCTTTATCTTCGAATTCAGGTGTTTTAGCTGACAGGTTCCATGTGTTTTGTACCTCTTACCTTGTACTATATCTACAAAGAAACATTAATTATGTTAGTGTATTAAAGGCATCAAATATGATAGGTAAACATTAAATTTAAAGGCAACAAAATAGTTTAGGAAACGGTGTCACATTATGTTATGAAAACGATGTCTCCTTCACACGGTGTCTGAGTGTCACGGTCTATGTGTCACGGCCTGAGTGTCACGATGTCTGAGTGTCAAAGTGTCTTGTTCATGGTGTCTTTTCTTCCCTGTTTCTTGCTCACGGTGTCTTGTCTTCACGGTTTCTTGCTCACGGTGCCTTGTCTTCACGGTGTCTTGCTTCACGGTGTCTCACTTACGGTGTCTGGCTTACTGTATCAGGCTACACGGTGTCGGGATTAAGATGTCTGGCTTACTGTGTCAGGAATCACGGTGTTTATAAATAGGCAAATAAGAGTATTCATACTTAAATAGTAATATGCATGAAATGGATTGAGCTTAACCATTATAAAGCATGAGTGAACTTTAAACATAAATACACATGATTGGATATAATTTATAGGATTTAACTGGGTTGAATAAGATTTATGTTTATTAATGATATTTGTGATCATTGATGATATTTGTGATCATTAAAACATGATTAATACATGAAGATTCCAACAATATCCCGCTTTTTGATTATCACAAATCATGCATAGTTAAAGTGTAAATTAGATGCAACTATAGAGAAAATAACATACAGAAACTTCTTTCCCTTTTGGGATTATCAAAAACTTGAAAGCAAGAGAGGGTAAACAGTGCACATTCCATTAAGAGTAAATAGTTCAGTAAAAATATAGAGATGCAAAAATAATTACATCCCCATCAAAAAGGAGTACACAATGGTCTTCTTCAGGTATTGGCCTTTAATTTTCCTTTATCATCAGCAGAAGAGGAAGCCATAGAGGTAGTGGTTGACGTAGAAGAAGGCAGAGAGGTGGTAGATAGAGAGGGTAAAGGGAGACCTTCGATGACTGAGGGAGCCAAGGTAAATTAGTAGAAGATCGAGGTAATTAATGATCAAGAATGACAGGCCTGATTAGACTGAGTGCTTGGCCAACAAACATGATAGTTGAGGCTAAGGAATAGGTGAATATAGTTAGTCCAGCTCTGAGAGGTGCAGCTACTGGAGAAACAATTACTGTACTATGGACATGAATATAAGGTCTTAGAAGTATGATGATGTCTGTAATAATCTCTCCACCATACTGCATGTCTTGTTCAAAGTCATCTTTGTTTTCCATGAACTTGTCCAACAATCGGGTAAACAAGGTTAGCTTCTGGACTTGGTTTTTGAAGGCTTGAGTTACAGGAAGAATTAGAAGATTATCTACAAGGTATTTGAAGTGTATTGTCATATCATTCTTGGAGAAAATTCGGTTGAAATAGAAATCCACTTTATTAGAGATCTATTGCTGGGAATCATTTGCAATCTTGAAATGAATTTGCACAAGGTCGAGAACACTATCACTATTCTTGAAAACATCAGAGAAATAAGTTACACTGAAGCCACTGAAAGCATTCTGAATCTCTTCTTGGACTATAGATCTGAGAAAAGAACTGTCCAAGGAAGTTGTAGATGATTCCCCATAGGTATTAGAAGCTTTTCCATCTATGGTTAGAGATTTGAGCAGATTCAGAACCTTTTAAAGACAACCAGTTTACTCATCAGTGAGTTTATTCAGGTTCACCACAAGCTCTCTCATTTCCATCAACAACTGTTTGTTCCTTTCTGCAATCTTTTCATCAAAGGATAATAGATAAGGGTGAATCTGAGACACAACCACTCGAGAGATTTGAGAAACTGTGTGTTCTAGAGGAGCATTAACAGGCTCTGATCATGAATTCAGCTCTTTTTTCATATCTTCCACCATGCTTCTAAGGGTTGTGACTTCATTACTGAGAAACTTATTTTCAACTCGAACTTCTGGAATCTCTAGGAACATTTTAGGTTGTATCTACCAAATTATCTTCTCCAAAAGCAGTGAGGCATCTCTCTCACTCAGATTTGTCATAGAATGGGGTTGGGAGTTCATAAGCTTCTCAACTCCAGATAAGATAGTTTCTCAAAAATACTTCAAATCATTTTTACTGACAAAGGGCAGCTGTTCAGGTGAAGTTTCAGGTGTAGGAATTGGTATAGGGGAAGGTCCAGGTTCAAGTTCCTTCTCAGGGGAAAAGATAGAAACTGACTTTAACTGAAATATGGAAGAGAGATCAAGCCCGATTGTAGTAACCTACTGAGACTCACTCACATCATTAAAACTAGTAAATTTGAACTGAGTGTCCACATGACATGACTCAGTTAAATGTGAGGCTTCATCAAACTCAAGATTTTGGGTTTCCTCCCCCTCAATAGGTGCTTCCTTTTCAGGATTCAGAGGCTCGGGATCTTGGTCTAAATCCACAAGTTCACCTCTACGTTCCTCATTCATCTCTTGTCTAGCCTTCTGAAAGGCTATCCCCATACTCTCTTCAGCAGAGGGTATTATTTCAAGAATAGGTTGTTCCTCATGGAGTTCTTCTAGATTTTCTTCTTCCATAACAGGGAGTTCTTCAATATTTTCTTCTTCCATAACAGGGTGTTCTTACAGAACAGGCTCTTCTATGACTTTCTGCTCAGATTTTGTCACCATTAGTCTTTTTCATCCTCAGGATGGATTTCCAGATTAAAATATTCACTAGGGGTAGGAACTTCTTCATGAACAACATGAGGAACAATAATCCTTTCTTCCTCAACAGTAACTTATTCCCTATGAGGTACTTCAGCCTCTTATTCTACTTCTTCTGAATACTCACCAAGTTCATATAGTTCCAAACCAGGATCAGAAATATCTTTCAGCCTTGATGGATAATCCATAGGATTAAACTTCTTGTAAACCTTATTGTTGTCTTCCACCCACTACTTTTTCCAAGGGTTCCGATTTATCTTCATTATCCTAATAGTGTATTTAGAGAGGTAGTACTTGTAGTCCATAAATACTTATTCGTTAGGTCCAACTACACCTTTTGTAACAAGCATGGATGATATCAACAGAGAGTAGAACAGAGAGGTGTACTTTGATGTAACCTTGATCAACTCACACATATGGTGAATGATGTACTTAAACAGGTTAATCTTGTATCCGTTCTTCATAAGATTAATTAAGAACACATCTTGATACTTTAATATAGAAAAGCCACATTTCCTTGGACTAACCCGATTTTGAACAAACTTAAACAACAACCTTGTTTCCCTATCAAGTTCAGTAGCTATGGCCCTTCTCTTTGTTCCATTTCCAGTTATCATTTTCAGAGCATCTTCAAGATCAAAGAAATCAATTTTAGGTGGAGGTTCTCTCTGATAATCCTCACATATTACTTCGTGAGGTATCCAAAGGTATGCAGACTATAACCTCGATGAGAAGAAGTATCTCTGGCCATTAATCCATCTCCTCAAAACAAAGAATTCACCAGAGTCAAATAAGAACTGTGCATACTGGTTTAACTAAGCTACTAGCCTCAGATAGATGGGTATATTCTCACTTGAGAACCATTCTAACCATCTGTGTTCTTTAATAAATTGCAAGACTAGAGATTTTCTAGTTAAAATACATTCGAGGAAAATTTATTTCTCAGGAACAACACTACGATTTACCATGTTCAGATTCAAGGGCCATTCGTGTGTCTGGTTGGGTGTTATCTTCTTCTTCTTTGAGCAGAACTTCTCAGGTGTGGATGACAAATGATGTTTAATTCTTTGAATCCACTAAGGGTTGGAGAGAGAGATAGAGAAAGAGAGAAGGGTTTTTACGGTTTAAAGGGTTTGAAATGAGAGAGAGTCCGACTGAAGAACTGAGTGAAACTTTTTGTTTTATCATTTGGGAATTTCAAAAATCACAAAAATAAAAATGTGGGAAAGTAAAAGAGGTGAAATAAAAATTAACGTGATAAGGGTTTAAAGAAAATCATAAATAATTTTCATGGTGATACCATGAATGGTTGTTACGGTGGGACAGTGATCGGTTGTCACGGTACAACAGTATGTGGTCATTACGGTGAGAAAACATGTGGTCATCATGGTGAGATAGTTAACGAATATCACGGTGAGATAGTGAGTGAAATTTTCAGTGCGCATTACAGTGGGACAGTACGTGTCAGATCGTAAGTACAAAGTGATAACGATGAGACCGTAAACTTCAGAGACTGTAATTGAGAAACCGTAATCATGAAACAGTAAAGTAAAACATAGTACAATATTGAACAGTAAGACATGTGGGATGTCTATTTAAGATTTATCATGCCAAGGTCATATATGATGTAGTATATTCTCTTAGAATTTAATGGTTTAGTGAATATATCAGCAATTTGATATTCAGTACCAATTAATTCCATGGTGATATCACATTTTGGATAATGATATCTCAAAAAGTGATGTCTTACATCAGTGTGTTTTGTACTAGAATGTGAAACATGATTTTTTGAGATGTTAATAGCACTTGTGTTTTCACAATTTATTGGTACATGACTGAATTGATATCAATAATCTAGTAAGTGTGTTTCATCCATAAAATTTTTACACAACAACTTCCAACAGCTATGTATTCAGCTTCTTCAGTAGATAATGCAACAAAATTTTGTTTCTTACTACACCATGATACTAGTTACTTCCCTAAAAGGTGACATGTTCTAGAGGTGCTCTTTCTATCTAACTTATAGCCACAGAATTCAGCATCAGAATAACTAACTAGTTCAAATGATTGTCTTTTAGGGTAGAACAACCCTGGATTGGGTGTATGCTTGAGGTATTTTCAAATTCTCTTTACATCATTTAAATGAGATTCTTTAGGATTTGCTTGAAAACGAGCACACACACACACTCTAAACATAATATCCAGAAGGCTAACAGTTAATTAGAGTAAACTTCCAATCATTCCTCTATAAGTGGTTTGATCAACATATTTTCCATCTTCATCAAGATCCAACTTACTGGGGGTACTCATGGGAGTGTCACAACATTTAGTTTTATCCAATCCAAAACGTTTTAGAAGATATCTAGTGTATTTAGTTTTATTTAAAACAATTCCATCATTATTTTTAAAGATTTGAAATCCAAGAAAGAATTTTAGTTCACCCATTAAACTCATTTCAAATTCATTTTTCATAATTTTAGAAAAATCAATACATAATGAATTTTTTGAAGGTCCAAAAATAATATCATCTTCATAGATTTGAACAACTAAAACATCATTATAAATTTGTTTTATAAAGAGGGTAGGATCAGCTATTCCTTTTGTAAAACCTTTGGAAATAAGAAAAGTACTCAATCTGTCATACCAAGCTCTCGGAGCTTGTTTTAAACCATATAAATCTTTTTATAGTATAATATATGATTGGGAAAATGGGGATTTGTAAATCCAGGGGTTTGTCCAACAAAGAAATCCTCAGCTATATACCCATTTATGTATTCACTCTTAATAGTCATTTGATATAGTTTGAAATTTAGATGTGCAGTATAAGCAAGTAGGATTCTGAGGGCTTCATGTTTGGATACTAGAGCAAAGGTCTCCTCATATTCAATTCCTTCTTCTTGACTATAACTTTGTGTAACTAATCTAGCCTTATTCCTAACTATATTTCTAGCTTCATATAACATATTTCTAAACACTCATTTAGTGCCTATGTTGAAAGTGTCCTTAGTTCTTTCAACAAGTTTCCAAACATTGTATCTTTAAAACTGATTATGTTCTTCTTGCATAGCCATTACCCAAAATTCATCATTGAGGGAATCATTAATGTTTTTAGGTTCATGTTGTGACGAGAAGGATTGATGTTCAACCTGATTTATAAGAGAAGCTCTAGTTTGTGTTCCTTTATCTACGTCTCCTACAACTACATTTATGTGGTGGGTTTTTAGGGTTCTAACCATTCTAGAAAAAGAAGGACTTGTGATTTCAGCTTCATCAACAGATTCTGGTTTATTATGACTCTATTGAAGAGAATTTCTAGAATTGGAAGTTTTCAAAGATTCTTTCATAGGGGAATTTGAGGATTTTGATTTGATGTTTAGATTTGATACATCATCTTCTAGATTTTATAGGATTGTTCTAGAATCATGTGGATCTATTTCATCAAACATTATATGAACAGATTCTTCCACACATTTAGTTATCTTATTGAATACTCTATAAGCGTTAATTAATATTGAGTAACCTATGAAAATTACTTCATCACTTTTGGAAGAAAATTTTCAAAATTATCCTTAGTGTTGAGAATAAATACTTTTCAACCAAAATCTCTAATGTAATTAACCTTAGACTTCCTACTGTTCCAAAGTTAATTAGGGGTCTTTTGAGAATTGGATTAATCAAGACTCTATTGATTATGTAGCATGCTGTATTAACAGCTTCAACATAAAAGTAAATTGGTAAGTCATATTCACTAAGAATTGTTCTATCAGTTTCTTGCAGGGTTCTATTTCTTTATTCCACAATACCATTCTACTGAGGTGTTTTAGGGGTAGAGAAATTGAGCCTACAACCAGTTTTTGAGAAAAAGGATTCAACCTCTTGATCTTCAAACTCATGGACATGATCACTTCTTATAGATTTAATGTTAAGGAAACAATGATTTTCTACAGATTTGGAATTCGTCGTAAAATAAGAGCAGTCTTCAATTTTGTGAGCCATGAATAAGGTCTAGGTATATCTAGAAAAAGCATATACTAGAACATAAACATAGTGCTTCCCATTTAAACTAGAAACTCTAGATGGTTCAAAAAAATCAATATGAACCAATTCGAGTGGTTGAGAAGTAGAAACTTCTTTCTATGATTTGAAATATCTTTTGTGTTGTTTTCCCTTTTGACAAGGATTACACACTTTGTCATTTGGAAACTCAAGATTGGGTAAGTCTATAACTAGTCATTTTCTAGTGAGCTTTCTAAGGGAGTGAACATTATAGTGTCCTAGTCTCCTATTCCAGAGCCAAGATTCTTTATTAAATACACTTAAGCCTGATATTTTTTTGAGAAGCTAAGGAATATATGTTAACAGATTAAACGTTCTCATTCCTTGATGCAGAAAATACTAATTCATATTTAGAATTAAAGATATTACATGCATCATTTTTAAATTTAACATGATATCCATCATCATATAATTGTGAGATACTAAGCAGATTATATATTAAGCCATTAACCATCAGTACTTTAGAAATTAAAATCGAATCAGAGTTACCAATCTAGGCTAAGCTAATGATCTTACCTTTGGCATTATCACCAAATGTGACATGTCCTCCATCTACTTTTATCAGGTTCATGAAGCATAAGTAGTCTCCTGTCATGTGCCTTGAACATCGAATGTCCAAGTACTGTAGAATATTGCAAGAGATCTTTTTGTAGGTTTCCTATAACATGATCAAGAAAAGATAGATTTTGGCACCCATACTTTTTTGGGTTGAGTAACATTAGAAATAAGTCCCTAAGAACCCATATTTGTCTCATAGGTTTCCTATAAGAATTATGTAAAGTATTTGAAAAATAAACTGTATTTGGACCACAAAAACTTGAAATAGTAGAGTATGTAACATGACATGAGCTAGTTGAGCAATGTCTAGAACTAGGAACAAAATTATATGTCCTAGACTTTGAAACAAAATTCATTATACCAAGGTTTATTTTTCTAGGTTGATAACCAATTCCAATATTGTTTTTGGGGGAAATTTGTTTTCCTAGAATTTGTGAAGTGTTATTTTTCCCATTAGTAAATTTTTCTAAGTCACTTTTTAATTGCTCATTAGATATTTTTAATTCATTGATTTCTTTGAGAAGTTGAGAAGTTTTCTCATTTTCAGTAGTAAGTTTATATTTGACATTTACAGTGAGAGCATGTTATTTCTTCAATGATTTATATTTATCTTTTAATTCATTGCATGTCTCTTAAAACATGTTGCAATATTAAAAAATTTCTTAATTAGTCATATTTTCAGAGTCACATTCTTCTTCATAATAGTATGAATTATGTACAGAAGAGTTCAGTTTTACCTCAGATGTGTTTGTCATAAAACACATATTGGCTTTGTTAGCCTATTCATCATGTGATGTCTCTGAGTTGCTTGAACTATCCTCAGAGGCACTCCAAGTTACTTTCAATGCCTTTTTGTACTTCTTGGACTTATCCTCAAACTTTTTCTTATGCTTGAGCTTTGGAAAGTCATCCTTTATATGTTCTTTGTTATTACATTCATAGCATACAATTTCATCAATTTTGTAATTTGTTTTCTAGGACCTTTTCCAGTTTCCTTTTAGATCATAATTTCCCTTGATGTTAGGATTTCAGAAAAAGTTCTTCTTTTGGTAGAATAATTTGAATCTTCTGGTCAGTTGGGCCATCTCCTCATCACTGTTAGGTGATGATTGTTTAGTGGTGGAACTTTATATAGAAGATTCCAGTTTCCCTTTGTCATTGTGCTTTGATAAGTTGGTCTAAAATGATATAGATTTCTTCTTTGGTTCATCCTCATCTTCTTTGTTAACTTTCAGATCTTCCTCATACATAATCTATTTCCCAATTAGTTCTTTTATAAGTATATTTCTTATGTCACACGATTCTCTAATAGAGACAGAGGTTCCCCTCCATCTGTCAGGTAGACATCTAAGTATTCTCATGATCTGTTCTTTGGTAGTGACTTCTCTTCCAAGAGAAATCATTGTATTGAAATTCTCATTGAACCTCATATACATGTCAGAAATAGGCTCATCAGGTTTCATTTTGAAATTGTTATATTTTATAGTATATGTATTAAGTGTCAATTCCTTTACACTAGATGTTCCTTCATGTGAGACAGACAAGGTATCTCATATTTCATGGGCAGTTTTACAATCAGAAATCCTATTAAATTCTTCATATTCTAAGGAACCGTACTGAGAAATCATGTATTTTCAATTGTTATTATAAGAATTTTTAGTAGGTTCATCCCATGTAATTCTATTAGTCACATGTAGTTTGTATTCATCTATATTGGATGAACAAATTTCAAAGCTCATACTCTTTAGATGCATTTTAATTTTAATTTCTATTGATCATAGTTGGTTCCATTAATGAATGGTGGTCTATTGGTTACAACACCTTCTAATCTATTATCCACACTAACAAATTACTTTAAAAGATCTAGAAATTTAGAATTAACAAAAATCTACAGATCTTTAAAGTACAACTACAATCACAGTTGAGTAAGATTACATAGAGTCCTAAAAAAGCAACCATTGATACCAAATGTTGGTTGGAGTAGTTTACTCAAGAGGGGAGGGATGAATTGAGTAACTATAAAAATTTCTGTTACAAAAATATTATTTTAAAAGAAAATGTTTTCCCCAAAAATAGATATAACCCAGTTAATCAGGGTTATACTTTTATAAGAGTTTGACTATTTAAACAACTTCATAGAATATTGATTAATTCTCAGTAATCTTAATATGTATTGTTAATATTACTTTTGAAGTTATCCTACTAAGACAAATCAGTTACAACCTCTTTCCAAGACTAACTATCAAATTTAAATTATTGTTTTTTGGATTATACAATAAAGCAGTAAAACAAAGAAGACTAAATTTAAATAGCACAGTGGATATGAAACAAGTGGTTCAGTCTCAAGCCAAGACCTAATCCACTCCACATGTTTATCACCTTCCACCAAGAAGTTTATATAAATAAACTTTGATCCACACCGTGTATCGGGGTTAACAATAGTACATAGACTGTCCAGGTCACACAAGGACCTCTTCCATAGTTTTCGTGGGTAAACAAAAAAAATTACCAGGACACATTGGGACCTCTTCCATAGTTTTTGTGGGTAAAAAAGTATAAAGAGTTTGGTGTACGGATTTATAAATCATTCAGTTTAACACATGAGTCAGTGTGTGTATGGAATATACAGAGTACACACACTGCTCAAGAAGTAAGTAAAAGAATCACTAAGAGAGTGTATATTTGAGTTTATAATTATTCAGTGATTTTAAGTGAATCTCTGGACCCCTTTGATTAAACATAAATGCTTCTGAGTCCTTCCCTGGTTTTTGTCTTGAAAAAAAGAGTGTCATAATTCAGCTTTTGTTCTTCAAGAGTGTTCATAATGTGAAGATGTTCTCTGAATTCCTGTGTACTTCGTATGTTCTTCAGCAGAGTTGGATTTCATGTATGAGACAATGCTTTCTTTGAAAATCATGCAATGTGTTCTTCGTGGTCGTGCTCACAGGCTTGTTTTTCATTCAGTATTGTGCTATATGGTTGTTGGGCACACTCCACTCTTTATCCTCAAATGCACGTGTTTTAGCCGATAGTTTCCATGTGTTTCATACCCTGTACCTCATACTATGTATACAAACAAAAATTAATTATGTCAGTGCATTAAAGGCATAAAATATAACCATTAAACATTAAATTGAATGACAAAAAAATAGTTTAGGAAACAGTGTCATATTATGTTATGAAAATGATGTCTCCTTCACATGATGTCTGAGTGTCATGGTTTGAGTGTCACGGTGTCTGAGTGTCACGGTATCTTGTTCACGGTGTCTTTTCTTTAGGGTATCTTTCTCACGGTGTCTTGTCTTCATGGTGTCATTCTCACGGTGTCTTGTCTTCACGGTGTCTTACATCACGACATCTCACATACAGTGTCTGGCTTATTGTGTCATGATTCACGGTGTCTGGATTATGGTGTCTGGCTTATTGTGTCAGGCTTCACGGTGTCTTTACTTAGGCAAATCACAGTATTCAGACGTAAATAGTAATATGCATGAAATAGATTGAGATTAACCATTATAAACCAGGAGTGAACTTAAAACATAAATACACATGATTGGATATTATTTATAGGATTTAACTTGGTTGAATAAGATTTATGATTATTAATGAGAGTAGTGATCATTGATGAGATTTGGGATCATTAAAACATGATTAATACATGAGGAGTCCAACATATAATACCTTATAATTTTTATATATAAAAATAATAAATAATAAATAATATCATTACTATTTTCATATAATTATATAACAAGAAATCAATACTCATATGTATTCATTAAATCATGGTATGTTCATGTTTCGGTCGGTCTAACCACATTTATGATGATGATTTTAATTTATACCAATAATAACTAAGAGAAAATATTTAATAGTGAAATATAATTTAAATTCATAAATATTTATTTTTTACACAATTTATTTTATATCAATATTAAATTAATTAATTAATAAAACACAATTCTATCATTAAGAATCATCAACACATTACTGACATTGATTTCATCTTCCATAATAAATAAAAAAACCACATTAACGGAATTTGAAACATCATAAATAATTAAAGATAACACATAATAGTATCCTTAAGGATCATATAATGATGATCTTTGTAAGAATATTGAATTTGAAAATTTATTTTATGAAACCTGTACAAATGTTCAAAACTATAATTCTGAGAAAAACAATTTGGAATAATTCATGTAATGAATGAACATTTATTAGGAGAATAAATTATTATATACATTTTAAGGTTATTTATTAAATTAATAACATATATTTGATTATGATACACGAATTAAATGTATTTTTGTTGATTCGTGTACATGATATAAGGTTTTCTCCTCTCATATTTGATTCTTTGTAATATCATTGTTATTATGAATCGAACATCCTTTATGGGGTGTATATACTGACTATTTGAGATGTGTTTTTATGAAATTATTTTTTTACAGAATTTAATGAAAATTTTTAATCCTTATCTATAAATAGTAATTTAATTAATTTCTACCAGAGACATATGTCATGTTTTTCTATCTCAATTTCCATTATTTAGAACTTTTTTTATAATCACCACTTATTTTCTATTTTTTGGTTCATAAATTTCTATAGAAGAATTTTTTCTTATTAATCATGAAACATAAGGTTTCATAATTTCTATATTATAATCCATGTCTCATATTTTTTGTTTAATTTAAGAGTTAATAAAATCATTATAAATCTCTTTAATTTCTATTATAGAAAAACCATACTATATTTTGGAAAAGAAAAAGTATGTATAATTTCATAGAAAATCATCCCTGAATTGGTACTAGAATTTTAATATGGCCATGCAATAAATGAATCTATGGAAAATATCACTAATTATTTATGGATTTTTATTGAATCATTCATCACACTATTACATGATGAGTGGGAAGAAGATCACATATCATATGAGATACTTTCAAAGGATATGATTTATAATATTTTCACGAATGTAATAATGAATGATAAATGATTTTTCCTACCATTTCCTTTATCTCAAACCAATGTAAACTATTGAACACAATCACTAGAATTCATGGATAAATTATCAAATTAATAGAACCATCACCATTATATTTCATTAATGATAGTTATTATTGTTCCTTTGACCACACCCCATAAATTATATATTGATTCCAGAATGTTCCCCTACTCATCCATATTATTCTATAAAATGGAGAAATATTTTATTACTATATTTATCATTATACTCATATCCATGTTTTATTTAGAAAGTGGTTTTCTAGAGAATTACATTAAAGTTCATGATGATTTTTAGAAGGAATAAATTTGAGTTAATAATGTAATGGGTGGGGTTAAGAATTAAATATCCCCATAATGTTATGGCGTGTCTGAAGCAAAATAACATGGTGGGTTTTAGTGTATACTTATTCCCATAATTAGATACATCATGGAACAAGGCCTTGAAAGAAAGTTTAAATGTCTAGTGTTATGGATATCATCTATATAATATGAATGATTATTGTTATCCCAATATCCATTTATTATCATGGTCATAGAATTCCGTCATTTTTAGTCGATTATGGAATCATTGTTCTAATTTATTTTTATCACATTACTTATTCCGTATTTATGGTATGAAACCGTCCACTGTAAGATAATTCTTTATGATAATCCAAGATCACCCTTATTCTAATTCATTTCTATAAGAATACTAGAGTATAAATGTTGATAATTTTCAAGAGTATGATGGAATGTAAAATCATGTTCTTACAATTCATTAATGCAGTATCTTGTATTTTCAAATGTTTTGTATGTATGTATTTATCTAGTCTACTAATAATTCTAAGTTGTTGGATATTTTAGTATCATTAATAATCTTTATAAATAATGTAATACAACTGAAATATAAGGTTTCTTGAATCCATGATCAGACAATACACAAATAGAGAAATAATTTTACATGGAGTTGGCTAAGAGGTATTATAGTATCTAACCTATGATGTTGTTCAATTAATTTCCTAAATATGCATATAAATACTATTTTAAAATTAAATAGAAAATATATAAAATCAATTTAATAGCATAAAAAGAAACAATAAATCATGTTTTTATCCAATAAAAATCAGTATCATTAATTTTATTCTTAATCATATGGGAACTACCCCGAGTATGGTAAAAATTTAGTACAAAAATAAAATAACTCTATTTTTTCATTTTCATTATTAAAAAATTTATTAAAATCCTTATAACATAAAAAATTTAAATTTCTCTTTTAAAACATATCCAAAAATACCCTTCATGGTCCATTTAGAAAAAAACCCATCCATGAATGAATAAATAAAAACCACAAGTAAGAACCATAATAGAAGGGTAACATAACAGTAGTCAAAAATCATAATGGTTCTACAAGAATAATAATCAACATGGGAAACCATGAATAATTGAATGGAAATACACTTCATGAATCCTCGTAATCATGGAATAAATATCATGGTACACACCGTAGGTCCAAATATGATATTATCCTGACAATTATATCATAACATAGGACCAAATTCATGACTATTATATAAAATTGCACAAGCCCCTTGATTTACCCACCCATTCCTCAGTATGGGAACTCACATATCCGAGGAAAATCATATAATTAGGGGACACTAGATATTGTTCGAGAAAACTATTATGTCATGAATCATGATCCCTCAATTAGTTACCTATGTTACCTTGACAAAAATAAAGTGCGGGTGATAAAACAACCATTACTTTCTCAATAAAAAAGTCATTAAAATTATATCTCCATCACATTTAACACCCTCAAAAAAATAACCTCTTTTTTGAATTCAATCATCACATAATAATTCACAACCATAAATGGGGTGAAAATTTAAAAATTATAAATAATAATGGTCACTTGATATCAAACGATTGGTCTTATGTGGTTCCAAATGTGTTTTATAAAAACATGGCATCGAAGGAAAATTATTTTCTAATTTAATAACTATATTAAAACACAATTAAGAAAAAATTTATAAAAAAACAACAATTTTTTCATAATGATGAGTTAAAAAACAATTATTAGTTAAAAAAATTTAAGATCAATTTTATGTTTTAATAAAAAATATTAAATATCCTAAATACAATTTCTCAAATGATTTTCATACTAAAAAATTTACTTTTTATTGTAAAAATTGTAATTCTTGAAAAAAAAATTTATAAAATAATAAAATTTGATGAAAAAAATTCAAAAAACCATCAGGGATATTTTCTTTCCACATGAATTAAATAAATAATATTTAACAATTCAATGTATCTGATCAATTGGAAAATAATGTGATGACTTAGAAACACATACCTCAGATGTGAGGAAAAAAAGCACCGTAAATGGTAAAGGAATAACCAACCACGAAATCTCCCTTAATAAACCCTAAATGACCAAAAACTTAATTTAGAATGATCTGAATCAATAAATACCATTTCCACAATGGTGAGTCATCTTTGTAAAAATAAAAAACTAGATTAAATTAATAATGTAAGATATGAGAAGAGTATGGAGATGAAATGGAGATATTATCCCCAAAAACTAATTATCAACATGGTTATTTATCTATCTTAAATAGGATTGGAATAATGGAGATCTACCTTCAGTGTGTGTGAAATGGTGGGAGTAATGGAAGATAATTCCAATAAATTTGAGGATTAAATTTAAAGTATGAAAACCCATTTAGTGAATCTAGGTAGGCTATATGGTTTGCATAGATGGTTTTCTAAAAAGTGTTCCAGCTGTGTATGACCCACCAGATGGAATCTGTAGGTGTCTCATGATTTGGATGCATGGTTTAGAAATCATTCACTAAAACCACGTAAAACTAAATAATAATGATTTCATAACTCCATGTGGTTAACCATTATGATTTTCCCATAATATGAAACATCTTATCAATCTAGGAAAATCTTCTATTGCAAAATTTTAAAGAAATAAATTCCAAAATTCAAAATTGGACCAAAATAATTAATATTTGAATTACTACTTATACAGAGGGTATTACAATCAGATAAATCATTTAATTTATCATCATATGTTATGAGAATATATTATTTAATTAATTATGCTAACTCATCATGTTTTCTTTTCAATATTTAAATTTTTGTTACCAATATATTTGTTGCTTCTAAAAAACATTCAATTCACTATTTCACATATACTCCAAATGAGATCCTTCACCTCTATTTCCACTTTCATTATCATTTTCTGTTGACTTAGTTTATTCTTCATAATTTTATTTAATTTCTCCATCACCAAAATCAATTTAAATATAATGACATCATCAATGTCCCCCGGAAATTTTATATATTATTATTTTGAAATATAATTTATTTTGTTGAATTTTGAAGACATTCCATTTCCTTATGAAAGCATTTCAGACATCGGTAATTTATAATGGTTTTTATTTTCTTATGTTAGTATAGATAATAATATTCATATTCATTAGTAAAATTATAATTTATCTTCTGTTGGACCATCAAAATTGTCAAAAACTAATAATATTTAGACTTTTTAAAGGTAAAATTATTATTTATTAACATTTAATTTTCTACATTTTTCTTAATAAAAGTTACACAAAACTTTTTTAATTGATATCATAATTATCAAAATAACATTTAAATGATGTTTATGAAATAGTTTCATGAAAAACAAGACCCTTTATAAACTTATGCACAAATTAATATTCAATATTACACATATTAGAAATAGTAAAAATCGTTATCATCTAATAATATATAATAATACTATAGAGTTCATATAGTGGTTGGTATTCTAAATCATGATATTCAACAAATATTTTTTAGAATAAAAATTATTTTATTAAATAATCTGTATTTTATTTATTATATTCAACCATTTTATTTTATCAAAAAAATATAGGAATGTTTTGACTGTTTAATCCATTCAAAAGAAAAATTATTCAATAACCCATATTCATGTATAAAAACATCTTTTAAAATTACTATATTTTAATACAACTCTCATCCTTCATCCAACTCTTTTTTTAAATACATTAAAAATCCAATTTTAATTGATTCAGTAAGAAAAAAATAAAAATTACATACAGTAAATTTAATACATATATTTTTCAATCCCCAAAATGTGTAAAATATGAAAAAAATGAAAACCAATATAATAGAAAATCCACTAGTTTCGAAACCTCCTAAGGACATGAAATGTCAAACCATGAGTTTTCTGATCCGTGAACCCCTGAAAAACCTATCACTATCAACTTATAACACCTCATTGGAATGAGTTTTCTTATTGAACTCAACATCCCTACCTTGGACTGAAAAATATTCACAAAAGTGCATCAACCATAATCAAAAAACACCAAGAAAACTAATGAATCATCACTACATCCAATCCATCAAAAAGGTGTGGATAAAACATAACATAAAGGAAATTGAGAAATTGAGAAAAATGAGGACAAAACAAAATAAAACCACCACCAAAGGCGAAACTCCCCCACACGTCAATAAACCGGCCCCCTAAAAAACCCTAAAAAAGAAGATATATATATATATATATTAGTGGCCTAACCTCGACCTATAACATTATAAATTCATTTATCACATGGTCTCCATCATATTAACATGCACCACTTACGCCCATAGAAACCCCAAGATAAACCTACCAAGAAGTGATTTGTATATTATATTTTATAGAGATTGATAAGGACAAATTAATACGATAGGCAATGAGAGGAAAAAAGAAAACTATAAAGATATGTACACCACCATTATAAATGGAGTCTTAGATTAAGGATATTTTACACTCCATAAAAATATTAATATATTGTGAAACACATTCGGCCAAAAAAATATTAGAATGGAGGTGGTAAATTGGGTAGAAAGAGAAGGGAAAAATAAAAAACAATTCAAAACAAAAAGTAAAAATAATAAGGGACTAATACGGGAAACCTAAATACCAAAATACATTTGGAACCAATAGAACCAAAAAAACCGAAACACTTTGAATACAATACAATTAGTAATAAATATATGGGAATAATATTTGGTTCATTGTTACCAAGGGATGGGATTTTAAATGGTTAAACCAAGTGACGACCTAGGAGAGGTTCACCAGGTTAGTCAGTCCCAAATGTGGCTTCCTGTGCTAGAATATAGAGAAATTGAAACTCTGAGATAAAAATCACTATGGGTAGAATTTGAAAAATAACATTTAGATGATGAGTAAGTGTAAAACAGAGAAAGGTGAAATGATAATGTCTAGAATGGGTATAGATAGAGAAGAAATTCATCTTTTATACTATATTTTTTATTTCATTCACATATCTTAATATTGTTTCTTTAATTTTAATCAATATAATCAATTTAAAATTTTCATAAGATTGATATTTAATATATTACATACTACAATTCACATCCATTATTTTCAATGTCCCTTTGACAAATTATTATCATCCATTATACTTCATCCAGTAGAATAAAACATTTAGTTATACTTATTTACATGCTTTGACGGTTTAAGAGTGATATATAAACATAAAAATTTTAACGATATAGTAATATTTCAAACTAAACATGGGAACTCTATTGACATTAATAAAACCAATTTGACCAATAATGTTTATAAATATTCTGTAGAAAAATAACTAGTAAAAGATAAAATGAATAATATTATAAATCTATTTAAATTTTCATAAATATTAAATGAACATAAAATGTGGGACTGTAACCCTCATACAAATCTATATATCAATATTCTTCACCGAGAAGACATGATTAATGAATTAAATGTTTATAAAAAATATAAACTATGACATGAAATAACCTCTATAATTATTCAAAATAGCTAATTCTGGTCCTAAAATTAATAATATTTTCTTTGAAACTATATTTATATTCAAAATAAATAAAAAAATCAGTGAAAAACTTGAATATTTATAAGTTTGAACCTCATTTTAAATTATTACATCCATTGTATTTTTAGACAATTATTTTTTTATTCTCACTACAAATACATAATGGAATAAAGTGAAGTTTGAATTACTCCTTAGTTAGCAATTTTTATTACATAGTATCTCACAAAAATTAAATATTCTCTCAAATATCAACCAAAACATATAAAAAGTATATCGAGGAAGAATATTATGGTATCTAACACATTAAAAAAAATTTATAATTAAATTATTATATATTATAATTAAGGTCATTGATTTAAAAACAAATAATTAATTATTAGATTGAATTGAAAATATTTTATTCAATAATGTTTAAGAGATATTATATCCCATGATAAAATTATATATTTTCTTATAGGGATTATTCAACTATATTGAAAAAATTCTCATGAAACC
This sequence comes from Viscum album, assembly GCA_963277665.1. Lineage (NCBI taxonomy): Eukaryota > Viridiplantae > Streptophyta > Magnoliopsida > Santalales > Viscaceae > Viscum > Viscum album. The sequence continues at coordinate 1,510,871,592 of OY728161.1, forward strand.
TCACTTTAATATTTCAAATGATATCATATAATTTTTTATATGATGTTTTTACTCAGTAATTTCTTTTCATTATATAAAATTTATGAATAACCAATAACATCCCTATATATTTGAGATATTCAAGTCTAAACGGAGATACCCATGTAAACATAGTACACTTTTCATCCTGATTCACAACTATATTAGAACTCCATAGTTAAGAATTCTAGGTATAAATTAGTTTCATGATGGGTGACCACTAAGAAATTTTATGATAATCTATGTATGTGTTCACAAGGGATGCTAGAATGAGTTTTCTTAGGGTATGGGGATAGTAATTATTCTAATAAATTTTCATTTAGAAATGACGGTGGGTGAATAGATTCAATAACACATGTCCATATCGAAACTAGTGGTTCATGTTATAGTTATTTGGGCATTGTAGTTAAAAATTAATCAAAGATAATATATAGATTAATGTGTGGAGGAGATATCAATCCTTAAGGGTTGAGGTCCACTATTAGGGTGTCCTTCTATAATTTTAACAATTTATAAAACCACAATAAATATTAGGCTTAAAAAACTAAATAGTACCACCACTAAAAACAAGGTGAACATTAATTTTTGGGAGGCTAACTAATTATAACATTGTAATTAAGTATTTTTATAGTTGATTAGATTTAGGATTGGTGGACAACTATAAATATTCCCATGGATCATGTTAGTTAAAAAAAGGGACACTGAAGGAACATGTGTTGGAATATGTGAATTTTATTATCCTAATAGGTGACCATTCAAGAAAATTAGCGGTCTGATTAATGGGATGGCACAACTCTATCAGGAAATTGGTGGTGAGAAAAATCTTCATCATGGCCTATAAATTATAACAAAACCTACCACATTGTAGATTAATTTAAATAGTTATTACATCCTTAATTGAATATTAATTTATTCCAACCACATGAATATTTATTCCTCTATAATTAATGTCACAATTACATATTGAATATTGAAAATAACCAATAATAAATTAATTTTTAATGTATATATTGTAAAATAATAATATTTACTTGTGGAATAATTTTCATTATATATTAAGATATAAAAATGTATTATAAATTTGGGTATTATTCATAAAAATAGTCTAAAGATTAACAAAATTCTATTCAGATATTTTTAATAAGAAAATAGAACCAATCAACTTTTATTGAAGATATATGATACATAGGTATATATATTTTTATCTTAGTGTTCTTATCATATGAAACCATTATTTATTTATTATATATCTTACAAATGGTCCTTACCTGATTAAAACATTATTTTTTTATATCTAGGAATTCAATTGAATGTATCATTTCACTTTTTTATATGATCTATAGATGAACAATTACATACACAACAACTTTTAAAAACGTTTACTATCATAATATTGACATCGTATATATATTTTATCCCTTATTCATATAAAATAGAACATAGTATCCATGATAAAATTAAATAACGTTGTTTGAAATAATTTTTTTATTCAAGACTTCTTATCATAGGAAACATTTCATGTATTATATTGAAAATATGTTCTATTTTATTATTCAATAATTTATTACATAATTTAAATTATTTGGTCATGAAAAATTTAATAATATAATCTTGTTATATTTAATTTTAAATAAAATTTTCTGTTTTTTTATTATTTGAAAAAGATACAACATGTTCTCTTTAAAATGTTGGATCTTTTAATGATATATCATTAACATTTTCTTTATTATATTAGAAGAAACATATATATTAAAATTACCACTGTGATCATCATTATTAAATTATAAAATAAACTTTTATGTTTAGTGGGATCCAAGGACATGGACATTTATGGTGAAAACCACTACAATAGAATAAAAACAAATAAAAAGTATATCATTATTTTTCAAATCAAATGATTAAATAGACACAAAACTATTTTTATTATAAAACCATGATATTAATCATGGAATTTTCCAGGAGGTTATTTTCTATTATAGTGTAAATAAATTCCATGAAATTCAGCTTGTATTAATAAGAGTAAATCTCATATTCTAGCTCCTTAAATGTGCAACCATCCTAAATTATACCCCCTTCTATTATATTATTTTTGGACAAGAGGAATTCCGTGTAGATCAACTTTAGCATGATTATCATGAGATAATATTGTAATTCTATTATTTGACATTACTCGTTCTTTATGTGTAGATTTCCAAAGTTTATCAAAGATATTATTCAATATTTCATATAAATTATAAGGTAATTAGAATTACCTCGGGTTATTTTCTAATTGGGACCCATATTCATCATAATTGTACTGGAGTTACTAGTTATCCTCATTAATAAACTCCTTATACATAAAATATTTTCATTGTTATTGAAATTTACCCTCTACCTAACCTTATAAAAATTTAATAATTTCCAAAATCAAGTCCACCCCTTCTATCTAGCCTTTTCCCTAGACTGAGAATGAAATTATTCATTATCCTTCACCAATAATTCTTATACTGAAGAATCATATCACATTTTATTATTATTTTTTTATATATTCCACAAAACATCCGTTTCCACTACTATTAGGTCCATATAATAATGATAGGGATATGATCCTAGATCCTATATGTTATTATTTATCAATGATGTATCATATTCCCATCATTCATTTTACATATATAGAGAAACCATCATTAGATACTCAAAAATTATAAAGGATCAAAGGAATGAGATATTAAATTATTCCATGAATGGTGGGTATCACATCACATCAAAATAAGAAAAGTTATAGTCATCTCCAAATGACTATGAAGTCAGAAATTTAGCCAATATTTATCATAGTATTTTTATAGTGATTCCTTATTAATATTTTTTTATTGAAAATGTTAATCAATTTTTTGGATTAATAAATTATAGGTAGATTCCAAACTCATGGGTATAGATCTATATAAAAAATTTCTTATTGAAAAACCTTTTACTGGTGAACTATTGTTTTTCCACAATAATGATCATACTAGTTAAACATTCCATGGAACTTGGAACCTCCCCCCTTAGTACATTATCAATGATATTGTTAAACCAATGTATTTATTGATCATTTATTTAATTAAGTTTTAAATAAGTACAATAGAAATTTTATGAATATACCCAGTTCCTAGTTATCATGAGACTATATAAATATAATGATTCCTACTAAAATATTTAATTTAATCAACCCTATTTGTTGAAATAATTAGTCTATCAATGTATCACTCCTAGAAAGCAGAAACATAATCAATATAATTAATAGTGAATGGATTACATATAGGGAAAGAATGAGAGTTTTATATATTAATATATAAAATATAAGAATCGGTATTACGGTAGGATGAAGATTGGGATTTATCCCTGCATTCAATAATCCTGAGTTATTGGATCTATTAAAGATGACCCTAGTGATTAGAATAGGGGAAAAATCAACCTAACACTTGAGGCTTAAAGATCTCTCAAAAAAAATTTAATTTTCAATATTCATCAAAATATACTACATTACAGGTTTTGATATATGCATATAAGCACACATGTGAGAAGATATAGAGTGGAAAAGGGAATGGTACCAACTAAAGAAACAAAATAACCCAACTTGTCACGACCAGTCCTCGGGACCCGTGCCGTGACTACCCCAAGCGCGCCTTCCATAGGACAGGGGCTAGTGACTAGAACCAAAGGGGTAAATCCCAATAAAAAGGGAATGCATTTACATTATAAAATAAACAAACACCACAGAGTAAGCAAGCTAAAGTAAACACTAAGTAAACTGGGTACAACTGTAAGTGCTGGAAAGTAAATGGGCCAGAATACAAACCTAACTGAAGTAAAGTAAAACGTAATAGAAAGTATAGAAACTGAAAAGTAAAGCATCAATGCCGAGCCGTCCACTAGATATCCCACCTGAAGGGTGGGTACAGATAGCCTCCTCAACTCCTCGGGTCCAACCGTCCGCTCCGTGTACGTCTCACCCAGTGGTCCGCCTCCAGGTACTGACTTTCTCCACAAGCCTCAACCACGATTAGCGCTATCCCTCGTCTGCAACCAACACAACGTAGTGCGGGCATAGCCCGTGCAGGAGAGAGTATACACTACTTAGTAGGGACCCCGAGACCCCCGAAGGTCTCCCAGAATCCACTAAGGATAATCCACAAAGGAAAGATACAATCACGAAGTAACAACCAACCCAACTTAGGTATATTTCCATACATATACCTATGTCATAAATTCTAGTTCGGCTCCAACATCCCCACACAAGTTCGATACAGTCCACACAGGATAGCACAACCAACCAACAAAAGATAACACAACCCAATCCACTTAGGAAAACAAGTCAATCATATTAAAGATATTGATTGAAAAGTCAAGACTCAGCTAACATAGATATACTTATTTGTAAGATGATAGAGATGATCAGATGTATCCACTGATTCATCTAAGTTGTTGGACCCACGTAGGATACAAGACCAGTTAAGCTGTTGGACTGACAAAGGATACAAGACCAACTACTCTGCCGGACCCACGTAGGATACAAGTACAGAGTCAAATACCATCGGACCCACGAAGGATACAAGAATAGTAGTCACGTATTTTCGGACCCACAAAGGATACAAGAACAGGATTCATCTCCATCAAACCCATGGAGGATTCCAGTACCATCGTCATCACTGCCAAACCCACGAAGGATTTCAGTGCAGTCGTCGTCACTGCCGAACCCATGGAGGATTTCAGTGCAGTTGTCATCATTGTCGTAGTCGCAGCCAGCACTGGGGTTCCCACACACAGCATGCTTGAATCCGGGAGGGTCAGATCCACGAACCAGGGGGGTCGATACATCAACTGACACGTAGTCTGGAGTTTATGCATACCAAGGTTTTGTCTCGACAATAGGAACTTAACGTGACCTATGGTGCGTCAATCGGACGCCCAGTCTGAGAGTTATTGGCGTTTTCGTCCGAGAAGCCTGGTTGGTTTTTAAGTCAAAACCAACCCGACCGTACTCCAACTACGTCCAAACCTCGAGCAGAGTAAGCCACAATGTCCGTCTCACTAAGAGGAAACCAAAAAAGTCGACGGAACGTCAATCGGACGTCCAGAGCTCATGTTACAAGTGTTTCCGCTCCGAAGGCCAAGTTGGTTTCGTGTTCGAACCAACATGGCCATACCCAAAGTTCTCCAAAACCATGATTGTAATATACATAAACGACAGCCTCGATTCAAGGATCGCATCGCAACTGACGGTGCGTCAATCGGAGGTCCGTTGCCCAAGTTATAGGGATTTGAACGAACCTGTATGATTTTATGGGGGTTTGGGCCCGGACCGACCCGACCCAGAACCCACTGGGTCGGCCCAAACCAGGTCAACCGAACACGGGTCTGGGTCCGGCCCGGCCGGCGCGGCGCGGCCCGGCCTGGGGGGCTCGGCGCTGGCCGAGTAGACGTGGAAAGGGGGGAACGCTGCACCCCTTGATTGAAGAAACGCCACCCCCCCCCATGGGGGGGCCGCCTACCTGCCGCTGAGGATTAAGACCCTTGGCCTCCTTCAAATGGCCGGCCTGGCTGGCCAGCAGGTGCCACCACTGCAAGACCCCACGGGACCGCTCCTCCGAAGCGCTGGCGGCCGGTGATTCTGGCCGCCCTTCCTGACACTGCCACGGCCTTAGGCCGCGGCCTTTGTCCGATCGGCGCAGCGCGAAGGCGCCGCGCCCCTCCACCACGACCCTCCATTTTTTTCCAGTGCGGCGCGATGGCACCGTGCTCCTCTACCGCGGCCCCGCTCCGGCCGCGGCCTCCTTCGGCCTCAACAGCGCAGTGATATTCTTCGTTCTCGCACGGTGTCGTTGCACCGCACTGCCTTTGTCCCAAACCGCAATGGTGAAAATCAACAAAGGGTGAGGAGGATCGGCCGTGTTCATGCGGTCCGACCTCCTCCCATTAAAATGATAACATGGGGCCCAAAAATAAAACAACTTCCACAAGAAAGAAAAAATTTAATCCATTAAATTTGAACTTAAACCCCTACCTCAATAAGTTGTCATACAAGGATCGTTGCGGAAAAACGGCGTCACGAGGGTGGTTCAAAGAAGGCGTTGGCAGGAGGCTAAGAAGAGGATTTCGTCCCACACTCGCTGCAGATAAGGGAGAGATCGACACATCATCTCTCCTTGATGCTTCGACATTCTTCGCGTTCTTCAATGAGGAAGAGGGTGTTCTTTAAGACCGCCAGAGTTTTCTCCTCTATCCCGCACAACGAAAATCCACCAATTATAAAATAAGACCTTGTCGTATTTTATTCACACACACACACATGCCAACATTAATTTTAAAATAAAATTAAATTTACCAAATTAATTAATGTGTGTCATCCAATTAATGATGCATTTTATTGGCATGTACTTTAATGTGGAAGAGTTACAAAATTAATTTCTAGAAGAGAAATAAATGGGGTGTTGGGGAAATTGAAGGAAGTGGGGGCTTGTGTGGGCTCACTTCAGTAATATCCTACCTATAGGAGTTAAGATATAGTGGGTCCCACTCCAACTTCACTGTATAGGTAATAACTACATAGAATAGAAATAAAAATTGTAGCACAAATTTTTATTTCACTCTTCAGTTAACCCATTTATTTATCAACCTCACCTGAGCAAACGCAACTCCAGTAATGGTCTTCCTAAACAACTACCAGCATTTCGGTTTCACTGATGCCCTCAGATTTTTATTCCGAGCACTAGTTCAAAATTTAGGAAAATCCACTCGTTCATTCACTGAACGTACCCAATCTAAACATCCGAAATTGATTCTGGGGACAACGGGCCTCAGAATCAGGTGCTTCCAGAAACAGCGTACTCATAAAATCCAAAAGAAATTTAGAAAAAAAATTCATTGAAATTTATGGGTCTTTACATTACTCCCACCTCAGAGCTTTACGTCCCCGTAAAGTTACATCACAAACTAGGGAAACAAATGAGGGTATTGAGCATACATCTGAGCCTCCTGCTCCCAAGTACTCTGCTGGAGGTTCCCGTGCTGCCACCTAATGCACACTAGAGGAATCGACCGCCCACGTAGGAACCACTTCTGTTGATCCTCGATCTCCACCGGGACCTCCGCAAAAGTAGTCTGATCATCAATGTCCAGCTTCCAATGGTCGATGATATGCATCAGGTCGTGCACATATCACCTCAGCTGGGATACGTGGAAGATGTTGTGCACCTGGTGCAACTGAGGTGGTAGAGCCAGGAGATAAGCCACCTTGCCAATCCTGTTGAGAACCTGGAACAGTCTGATGAAGCGTGGAGATAACATGCTGCTCTGGCCAAATCTTCGTAATCCACGTCGAGGTGAGACCCTCAAGAAAAGGTGGTCGCCATCCTTGAACTCCAGTGGTCTCTGCCTCCTATCAGTATAAGACTTATGTCGGCTCTGAGCTATCCTCATCCGCTCCTAGATGACCTGGACCTTCTCTGCCATGGCATTTACCATCTCCAGTCCCGCAAGTGATGACTCCCCAGGGTCTTTCCAGCACAATGGTGGTCTGCAAGGTCAGTCGTACAATGCATCTTATGGTGCCATCCCGATGGTGGAGTGGTAGCTGTTGTTGAACGCAAAATGAACCAATGGTAGGTGATCCTCCCAGTTGCGACCAAAGTCGAGGATACATGCAGAGAGCATGTCCTCGAGAGTCTAAATGGTCCTTTTCGTCTGACCATTCGTCTGAGGGTGAAAGGCGGTGCTCAGACGTGGTTGTGTCCCGAATGCCTCCTGCAACCCCATCCAAAGCCGAGAAGTAATGGGATCATCTCGATCAGAGATGATAGATGATGTCACACCATGAATCTCTACAATCTTCTTAACGTAGAGAAATCAAAAGCTCTCTACTGAGCCCTGCTCTCTGATGGGTAAGAAGTGAGCCGACTTGGTGAGTCGGTCGGAAATCACCCAAATGGAGTCATGACCTTTGGAAGTGCATGGAAGTCCAGTCATGAAATCCATAGATATCCCGTCCCACTTCCACTCCAGGACCACTAAGGGTTGTACGAAGCCTGATGGTACCTGGTGCTTCGCCTTCACCTGCTGGAAAGTGAGGTATCGAGAAACGAACTCTGCTAGAACCTTCTTCATACCTGTCCACCAGTGCTGTCGCCTGAGATCCGGGTACATCTTCGCTACCCCAGCATGTACCGCTAAAGGGGAAGTGTGAAACTCCCTCAGTACCTCCTCTTGTAAAGTAGCTGGTACCATGGTACCTCCTCTGAAAAAGACTTCGTGATCTCCTCCTACAGAGAAGCCATCAGGTGCCTGTCCTGAGGATATCTATGCACTCTGCATCTCACAGTCAACATCCCTACGATGTGCCTCCCTGACATATTGTAGTAGTGGAGTAGTGACTGTGAGTGACTAAAGAAAGGCTGCTCCATCTCTATCCACAAATGATATCTGTAAAGCGGCTAGCTGATCATTCGCCTCCCCAAGTTGCTGAATTCCCATCCTCTTGTTGAGAGCATCAGCTACTACGTTCCCCTTTCCAGGAGTATAGACTATCTAAAATTCATAGTCCTGGAAGAACTCGATCCATCGTCGCTGTCTCAGGATCAGGTCCTTTTGTGAGAAGATGTACCTAAGACTCTGGTGGTCAGAGTAGACTGTAAAGCGCTCGCCCATCAGATAGTGTCGCCACATCTTTAGATAGAAGACCACTGCTGCTAACTCTAGGTTATGGGTAGCATAGTTCTTTTCATCCTGCCTCAACTTTCATGATCAATAGGCGATCAGTGCCCTCGCTTGCATCAGGACACGTCCGAGTCTGGTCCCTGATGCATCGCAGTAGACTACGTATCCTACTACCTCCTTCGGTAGCATCAGGATAGGTGTGTGGGTCAATCTCTATCTCAGCTCCTGGAAGTTCTGATGACATCTGTCTGACCACAAGAAGGTTTTCCCCTTCTTTGTTAAAGATGAGAGTGGTGCCGCAACTCTGGAGAAGTCTGGCACGAACCTCCGGTATTATCCAGCCAGTCCTAAGAAACTCCGCCCCTCCGTCACACTCCTGGGTGGCTCCCAAGCTAGCACTTCCTCCATCTTCACCGGATCCACCACAACTCCCACCTCAGAGATGACATGTCCCAAGAAGTGGACCTTATGTATCCATAACTGACACATCGTGAGATTACCATAAAGCTAGTGCTCTCAGAGTATGTCCATTACAACCCACAAGTGGTAGGCATGCTCCTCCTCAGTGGTCGAGTATATCAATATGTCGTCGATGAAGACCATGAAAAATCGATCGAGGTAAGGCTGAAAGATCCTGTTTATGAGACTCATGAACACTGATGGAGCATTGGTTACATCGAAAGGCATGACCAGGAACTCATAATGGCCATACCGACATCTGAAGGCCGTCTTCTGCACGTCCTCATCCTGAAAGCTGAGATGATGATAGCCTGACCTGAGGCCTATCTTCGAGAACCATCGTGCTCCCTTGAGCTGATCGAAGTGGTCGTCAATACTAGGTAGCAGATACTTGTTCCTCAAGGTCACCTGGTTCAGGCGACGATTGTTGACACATAGTCGTAAGCTCCAGTCCGCCTTCTTGGCGAAAAAAATCCGCGAAGCCCAGGGTGAAACACTAGGTCGGATGAATCCCTTTCCCTGCAAGTCCACCAGTTGTACCCGTAGCTCTCAAAGCTCAGCGGGAGCCCTCCGATATGCTGGAGAGGATATCGGGGATGTCCCTGTAAACAGGTCAATATAGATTTCTACCTATATGTGAGGAGGTATTCCTAGAACGTCGTCTGAAAAAACGTTCGCATATTGATCCACTAATATAGGAAAACTCAGACTCCGCACGTCAAGTTATCCTAGGATGAGGCTAGAAAACTGATGAGTGATCGGCTGTCCTCTCCTCTGCGTGAGTCCATCATGTGCTACAAAAGCTCTCTTCTCGCTGGTGAAGGTGAACCTGCTCCCATCGGTGCAGACACACTGCACCTTTTGCCTAATACAGTCAATCTGTGCATGAACTATAGATAACCAATCCATGCCCAAGATGATGCCGCAAGGCTTTGACGCCTCTACAAGAAAACCCCAGGTAAAGCTCTCGCCTCCTAGAGTAATCTCACACTGTCGGCACTCGTGCGTAATCATCGATTATGCTCTCGTAGGAGTCTCTAGATATAAAGATCAAGCCAATGGCTCCGTCGGAATCTCCTACCTCCGAACAAGGGAAGTGGCAATGAAAGAATGAATCACTCCAGTCTCTATAAGAACTTCAGCAAGGGTGGAGTAGACACAGATGGTACCTCGAATCATATCTATTACACCATGGTCATAGGGCTCTGCTTCCTGAAGCTGAGCCTGCCTCCACCCGCCAGCTTCCTGTGGTCGGGGTGGACCTACTAGTGGTGGTGGTGGTAAAGCCTCAAAGCGTCGCCCACCACCTGATGCTCATCCAGCTCCTTGGACTCGTCTGCCTGCTCCCTGCGGACTGCCACGGTCGACCCTTTGCCTCTGCCAGGGTGGTCCCTCAACCATTTAATGCTCGTCTGTACGGTAGGTCAGGCAGTCACGATCCATGTGGCCCGGCCCACTGCATGCGTAAGACTGTCCACTCCTCGGAAGGCTAGCTCTATACCATGTGCCCTGCACCTCTGATTCAGTGTCCTAAGATCGTCCGCCTGATGGTCGGTCTTCCTGGACCCCTGTGACATCCGTCGACTTCTATCTATAGAAGACTCAGCTACGTGCCACCCTGCGGTAGGTCTCACTGCTGGTGTTGGCTCAGCTAGAAAGCACTCTATGAGAAGGGCTCCCTCCAGTACTCTTGCCTGCATCGGAATACTGAGGAAGATCATTGATGCCATGATGTCATGCCTCTGTCCCTGCTCGAAGTTTCGGGCCCAGAAGAATGGGTCCCGTACCATGTCCGTCAAATAGTGGGAGAGATCGGTTAATCTCGCCGAGTACAGGGCTACCGTCATACTGCCCGGCCGCATCTGTAGTATCTCCTAAATGCGCACCGCAATGAGGGTGGCTAGGATGAACTCAGAGAAGATGAGGGTCTAAAAGTCTGACCAAAGGAGAGATGCCTCGTCATGCACCTGGAGCATCAGGCTCCACCATTTGTCTGCTGCCGCATTCAGGAAACTCACTGAAAGGATCAACATGAGGTCAGCTGGTGTCCCCACTAACCTGAAAACTCGAACTACAGCCTCCAGCCAATCCTTGGATGCCGGAGGGTTCATCTCCCCACAGAACCTGGGCAGTCTCTAGCACTGAAACTCGTGTAGTGCACTAAGGAAATGTGCACTCTCAGCGGATGGGGCTGTTGGCATCGGTGGCTCGGCAGGTAGTGGTACCGCCGATGCCTCCACTGTAAAAGTGCCATGCACCGAGGCCTCGCTGCTCGGTGGGCTGTCGTCACACATGAAGCTCGGAACCCTAGCTGGCTATCGTTGCGGGGCCATCTTGAAAAGAAACAGGTGCGCCATGGTCAAAACAGTATACCTGGTGAGCTGACACAAATTAATCACAAAGAAAAAATTTGAAACACACATTCAATCAATGTTTTCTTGCACTGAGTTGGAAATCAGAATTCAGGGTCCTGGGGTACGGATACGTCAGCCGCCGCACCAAAACATAACTCCGTGGACTAATAACCACACTCAAAACCCTTAAAACTATTTCTTCACATAGAAGAAAGATCAGAGTCCTGAGTTCTGTAGTATAACCGAACACCTCTGATACCAATTTGTCACGACCCGTCCTTGGGACCCGTGTCGTGATTACCCAAAGCCTGCCTTCCATAGGCCAGGGGATGGCGACTAGAACCAAAGGTGTAAATCCCGATAAAAAGGGAAGGAATTGCCTTTATAAAGTAAACAAACACCACAGAGTAAGAAAGATGAAGTAAACACTTATTAAACTGGGTACAACTTTAAGTGATGGAAAGTAAATGGGCCAGAATAAAAACCCAACTGAATTAATGTAACACTTAAAAGAATGTACAACAACTGAAAAGTAAAGTAGAAACGCTGATCCATCCACTAGAAATCCCACCAAATGGGTGGGTACAGATAGGCTCCTCAGCTCTTTGGGTCCAACCGTCCACTCTGTGTATGTCCCGCCCGGTGGTCCACCTCCAGGTACTGACTTTCTCCACAAGCCTCAATCACGATCAGCGTTGTCCGTCATCTGCATCCAACACAACATAGTGTGGGCGTAGCCCGTGTAGGGGTGAGTATACGCTACTCAATAGGGACCTCAAGACCCACGAAGGTCTCCCAGAATACGAAAAGGATAATCCACAATGGAATGTTACAATCATGAAGTAACAACCAACCCTACTTAGGTATATGCCCATAAAAATACCTAAGTTATCAATTCCAGTTCAGCTCCAACATCCAAGCCCATGTTCGATACATTCCACACAGGATAGCCCAACCAACCCACACAGGATAACACAACCCAATCCACTTAGGAAAGTAAGTCAATCATATTGAAGATATTGATTGAAAAGTCAAGAATCATCTCACACATGTATACTTCTTCGTAAGACGATAGAGATGATTAGATGTATCCACTGATTCATCTAAGCTGTCAGACCCACGTAGGATACAAGACCAGCTAAGCCGTCAGACCCACAAAGGGTACAAGAACAGCGACTCTGTCGGACCCACGTAGGATACAAGTACAGAGTCAAATACTACTGGACCCACGTAGGATACAAGAATAGTAGTCATGTACTGTCAGACCCACAAAGGATACAAGAACAGTAGTCATCGCCGTCGAACCCATGGAGGATTCCAGTACAGTCGTTGTTGCTGCCGAACCCACAGAGGATTTTAGTTCAGTTGTCATCGCTGCCGAACCCACGTAGGATTTCAGTGTAGTCGTCGTCGTCGTCGCAGTCGTAGCCAACTCTAGGGTTCCCACACATAGCATGCTTGATTCTGATAGGGTCCGCTCCACGAGGCAAGGGGGTTCAATACTTCAACTGACATGTAGTCCTGAATTGATGTATCCCAAACTTCCGTCTAGACAATAGGAACTTAACGTGACCGACGACGCGTCAATCGGACGCCCGGTCTGAGAGTTATTGGCTTTTTCGTCCTGGGGCCCCTGTTGGTTCTTAAGTCAAAACCAACACGACCGTACTCTAACTATGTCCAAACCTCGAGCAGAGTAATCCAAAAGGTCAGTCTCAATAATAGGAATCCAACAATGTTGATAGAACTTCAATCGAACGTTCGGAGCTCATGTTATAAGTGTTTCTGCTCCGAAGGCCCGGTTGGTTTCGTGTTCGAACCAACCCGGCCATACCAAAAGTTCTCCGAAATCATGAGTGTAATATACAGAAACGACCGTCTAGATCCAAGGATCATATTTAAACTGATGGTGTGTCAATCTGACTACATATCCCATGTTATGGGAATTTGAACGAACCTGTCCGATTTTAGGGGGGGTTTGGGCCCGGACAGACCCGGCCCAGAACCCCCGGGGTCGGCCCGATCCTGGTGACCTAACCCGGGTCCGGGTCCAGCCCATTAGGGTGGGCCCCGGACCGGTGGGCGTGGCCTAGCCTGGTACAGGCGGCCCATCCTGGCCCGGCGCGGGCGGCCCAGCCTGGGCGGCTCGGCGCAGGCCGAGTGGGGCGGCTTGGTGCTGGCCGAGTGGATGCAGAAAGGGGGGGCGCACTGCCCCCCTTGATTGAAGAAACGCCCCCCATGGGGGGCCCACCTACATATCGCCGGGGGTTACATCCCCCGGCCTCCTCCGAACGGCCAACCCGACTGGCCGACCGGTGTCGCCGCCGCGGGACCCCGCGGTACCGATTCTCTGAAGCGCCGGCAGCCGTTGATTTTGGCCGCCCTTCCCTGCACCGCCACAACCTTTCTCCGACCGGAGCATCGCGACGACACCGCGCCCCTCCATCGTGGCCCGCCCCGGCCGCGACCCTCCATTTTTCTCCAACGCGGCGCAATGACGCCGCGATCCTCTACCACGACCCCGCTCCGGCCCCAACCTCCTTCGGCCTCAACGGCGTGGTGACATTCTTCATTCTCGTGCAGTGCCATTGCACCACGCCGCCTCCGTCCCATACTGCAACGGTGAACATCAATAAAGGGGGAGGATGATCGGCCATGTTCGTGCAGTCCGACCTCCTTCCGTTAAAATGATAACAGGCGGCCCAAAAATAAAACAACTTTGACAAGCAAGAACAAATTTAGTCCATTAAATTTGAACTTAAACCCCTACCTCAAGAAGTTGTCATACAAGGATCGTCACGAAAAAACGGCGGCGCGAGGGTGGTTCGAAGGTGGTGTTGGCAAGTGTCCGAGAAGAGGATGTCATCCCACACTGGCTACAGAGAAGGGAGAGATCAGCACGTCATCTCTCCTTGGTGCTCCGGCATTCTTCGTGTTCTTCAACGAGGAAGAAGACGTTTCTCAAGACCGCAAGAGTTCTCTCCTATATCCCACACAACGAAAATACACCCACAATAAAATAAGACCTTGTATTATTTTATTCACACACCCACACATGCCAACATTAATTTGAAAATCAAATTGAATTTACCGAATTAATTACAGTGCGTTGTCCAATTAATGAGGAGTTTTATTGGCAGGTACATTAATGTGGAAGAGTTACAAAATTAATTGTTAGAGGGGAAATAAATGGGGTTTTGAGGAAAATGAAAGAGGTGGGGGCTAGTGTGGGCCCCACTTCGCTAATATACTACCTAGAGAAGTTAAGATGTAGTGGGTCCCACTCCAACTTCACTACATAGGTTATAACTACATAGAATAGAAATAAAAATTGTAGCACAAATTTTTATTTCACTCTTCAGTTAACCCATTTATTTATCAACCTCACCCGAGAAAACACAACTCCAAGAAAGGGATTCTTAAGAAATTACCGGCATTGCGGTTTCACCAGTGCCCTCAGATTTTGATTCCGAGCACTGGTTCAAAAATTAGGAAAACCCGCTCGTTCGTTCACTGAACCTACCCGAGCTAAACTTTGGAAATTGATTCCAGGCACACCGGGCCTCGGAATTAGGTGCTGTCAGAAACTACATACTCGTAAAATTCCAAAGAAATTTAGAAAAAAAATTCCTTGAAATTTATGGGTCTTTACACAACTATAAACTCGATATTCATCAGGATGGATGTATTTTTTTTTGAAAGATTCATGAAACCCAATAAAGATAACCCAAATGTTCAACATAGGGGGTCATACATCAATTGAAACTAAGAGAACCATTTGAATTAGGAGAGGAAAACAAATTGTTGTGATGTAGTGAAATATACTAAGCTAAAACCAAATCATCTTCATCCATTCAGTGAATCATATACTATCTCAGGCCTTAAAGCCTGATGAAAACACATTCCTCTAAACCCTAATATTTGAAGTTGATAATATTAAAATTTTCAACCATAGTATAATTCTAACCAAAACGAGACACTAAAGTGATCATGAGTAGGTCCAACACATTGATTAATGTAAAGATGAAAGGTTTATCCTTGCAAATCCATATTATAATGAGGTATGCTTTGAGATTAGATAAATTTCTAGGAAAATCCTGAGCCAATACATAATAACTTATATCATAAATAATATTCATTCTAATATATGTATTTATATAAGACACATTTTGATTTAATAAATAGTTATTATAAATAATATAAATATTTTAATTTATTATTTAATAAATTATAAAATTTCTCATAAAAATAATCACTTAACATGTATCAATTTTAAATTATTATAAAAAAATCTCACAATTGACATATTCTAGAAATGCTATTCCTAAATGAAATATTTATAACCTTTTTAATTTATTTATTTATATATGTTGTTAATTTCTAATAACATGGATAAATCATATTTTAATATTGTAATTGTTTAATAAAAAACAAATAATTTTGAATATTTTGTATGTCAGTTACTCAAAAAGAAAACTAATTAATATAGTATATTTAAATTTTATAATATATCCATGAAATAGTTTTTTAGTTATTAATTTATAAGAAAATTATTAAATCCTGCATAATTATATGTTAATTAATTTTAATAATTTTATAACACTTAATAGTTATGAGATAAATATATAAATGATTTAGAATTGAAATTTTCATTTAATGTAGTGTTTAAATATTAATATTAAACCATGGTTTAGGAATTAATTTTATCCATCTTTAAATTATTATTCACTATCATTAGAGTTATCTTTATTCTTGCCATGATTTTTTCTCTCATATCTTTCTAAATATTTTCAAACTTTTTACTTCCATTGTTATACATAAACTTTGGTTAATTTTAATTTTCATATATAAGTTTTTATTAATCATATAAAATATTTATTATTGAGATTGTACCTAGAGATTGTTAACAATTATCCTATAAATACATCTAATGGTACACTTTTACCTAATTTTTTTTAATTGTGATAAACATTTGTCATTTTATCATCAGTATCAAGTGACATATTTTAATATTTTCAAAACATTATTCAACACCATATTTTCCCATATTCATTTTCATGTTTTTTAAATTGATATTATATTACATATTTATTATTTTATTTTCATTGATATAGAAATATTTCTATCGAATTCATCATAATATTTTCAATGGCATTCTCTAAATTGGTTTTAATAATATCTTTTTATTATTTAATTTATATAGAGACACAACTCTATATTATAAGTTATTTAATACGAATATTTTTAAGAATTATACTTTTAATTATGAATTATCTATGTTATAAAAAAATATTGATTATCGCATAAAATGTTCCCTTTATACGATTAATTTACACACAAAAATTCTTTTTTATAATGATAATATATTATATTATACTTATTAACTATAATGATTTTATGTAATCTATTTATTTATGATAAATTTAACTTGTTAATATATTGAGAATTTTTTTATTAAAGAGTAAAAAAGTACTCAAATATAATTTGAATTTTTGGACATAATATAATCAAATTTATGTAAAATAAAATTTTATACTATTATGTGATTAATATCCTCTTTTGATATTTTTATGATAACATTCCTTTATAAAAATCCAGAAAAGAATATATAGATATATAAAGTTTATCATTAAGGTTTTATGGTCTATATTTATTGAATATCATGTCATCATGTTACCAAGAGAATTATAACATTGATAAAAATAATTTATTTTTTTTGATAAATAAGTAAAATCACATGGAGTAAATTTATAAATTAATAAATAGTTATTTTTATGAGGGGGAATACATGATGTGTCATCGGGTCTTCAATATGTCAGTAGTGGATTCCAATTAGCACAAGCAGTAGTAAATTTTTTTCATAAATCATTATTATGTTATTCATATACTCCATTTAATTCCTAATTATGATGGTATTGTATTACTTTTTTTCAAATAGTCACAATTTGTACTTAGTAAAGTCTTGATATGTTCTGGTGAAGGTGTAAATTAGACCCCTACTTTTAGAATTGTCTATGATTTAATGTGTTAACTAATGATTTATATTAATTGATATTTAATAAATATTAATGTTATTAAATGTGAATATTATCACATGGGTTATCACTACAAATTTTAAAAAAATGATAGAGATTTAATTTATATCCAAAAATTAATTATCCAAATGAATATAGTTCTATAGAATCTAAATAACAAGTTGTTGAATAAGTTTAGACTGATTTAAATGATGTGGTGAAATATATTAACCTCGAAATTACTAAGACTTGACAAAGAAATATGTTTAATGAAATATATATATATATATATGTGTGTGTGTGGGGGGGGGGGTTATCCATATTGAATAAGTATTAGCATAAGAGGAAAATGATTATCAAATATATTGAGAATGAAAATAATCTTCCTAGGTATTCAAGGGTGTCATCATTATAGTATAAGATGAAATATCTTTTTATGGTTATTGAATACTATTTTTAAATGCATATATATATATATCATTTTAATAAATTCATTAAATTTTTTGATTAAAAGTTTCTCCAATGTATAGAGGAAATAAAATGTAAAAGAGATAATAAGTAAAACTATTACATAATATTACTATTAAAATAATTAAAATCACTTTAAAAAAGGAATTAATTCATTAAAATTATTTAAAAACCATATTAGAGGTGTTACATGAAATTATCATTTGTTCTTGTGGGTGAATTATTACCAATTCAGAAAAGAAAGATAATTTTAACTAATTAAATCTATAGTAAAATTTAATTAGTGCTAATAGAAAATGTCATGTTTAATATTTTTAAAATATTATAATTTATCATAATCATTTATTCAAGTCATCACCCCAATTGGTGATTTTTTTATCAAAAGTTCCCAAAAATTTAAATTCTCGTAAATTTACTATATTATTTTACCAATATAGATTTTTTAAACTCCACTTCATTAGATTCATATTTCATAGAACTTGTGGAATTTTAATTAATTTACAATATTAATATATTTCTAGTAGTTTAGTTTTTGTTATCATTTTTTGGTTTTTTTATTTATCTATATTATAAGAACAAACATAAATTATTATTTATAAAAATATTTATTTTATTTTATTTTTTATTGGGTATAAGTTTTATTAATGAAGAAATAAGTTTTAAAAATAATTATTCTTTATTGTTTACTATTAATTGAAATTATATAGTCTCTTTTAACGTATAAAAATTATTTTATCAAATAAAATATTTCTAGAAAATTTTTACAATTATCTTTCCATATATGGTATTTCATATAAGGGTTGTGAAGGTGAATTAATAAATTAAACATTATTATAATTTTTAAAATAAAATATTGTTCAAGTAGAACTCATAGTGGTTTGGGATCAACGTTATACCCACACACACTCAATTATACTTCTATAAAATTCAGTATACCAATAAATAATGGGATTAAAAAAATTTATTCCCAATAATAAAAAAATAGATAATCATTAAATCTATAAAATTTCATCCATGATATTTTTCCCCTGTTATAAATATATGTAGTGAGAACTCAGTGAAATTAAGTTTTATTTTTTGGGATGTTCTCCCATTAAATAATTCCACAAAATTTAAAATAATTTTATATAAATTGAAGGGAAACAATTCAATCAATATATATAAAAATAAAAAAACATGAAAATTAATAAACTATGTGATGAATTTTATTAATTTAAAGTATTAAATATAAAGTGATTTTAGTTTTTTTTTGAACAATTATATGATTTTAGGATAATCATTTATGTCACATAAATGATTATTGTTGGTATTATTCGTATATTAAAATTTTCTTATACCGTTTTATTACTTTTTTGTTATATAAATGTGTAATTTTTCAATAATTATATAATTATATAATTTTCTATTTTATATAATTAATTTTTGTAAGTGATATATTCTGAAAAAATTTATACAATTAATTTATATTCATTTCTAAAGAACATTTTTTCTTTAATACCCATTGGTAGACATATTATTCCAATGTAACAAAAACATGAATTCAGTTAAAGATAATGTGTACTAAATTATTCATAAAATTATTTGAGTCTTTTATTCAAATAATAAAATTCATTTCTCATTTTTTCTTTAAGTTCATTTAAATTTCATATCGGTTTTACATAATATTTTGTTATAGTTATTTTTTAGAAAATTATTATTTAAAATTATCAAGTCATATTTTAATTTCTTATTTTAAAATAAATTGTTTAAAAAAATTTGTTCACATTGTATAGTTATGATCGTTGTTTTTCATGGAAAAGTGATAGAACAACTCTGGTCCCTCTAAATCTTTACATGTTTCATCATAGGAATTTAATAATAAATGTTTCTGATAATAAACACTCTAATTAATGGTATCGATATTCCCTTACTATCATCCTTTCATAACAACCCATATTGTATGTATTTTTTATACACTTTTAAATTATTACCATAATAGACAAAATTTGGAAATTTACTAAATTATTCTTCACTTATTAGACATACACTTTGTCTATTTTTATGCATCTCAAAATGTATTTTGTCTATAATTTAAAATCAAAAATCCAATTCATGATTGGGTATCCATATAATATTACTTATTTTAATTTTCCATAAAATTATTTGACACTCAAATTAATTTTTTAGTTAAGTGGTTTGTATATTTTAAAAAATATTAATTTTTTATTTATTAATTCAATTTTTGTTATGATATTTATTTAATGGTTTTTTTGCTGCATAAATTGTAACGACCCAATCTTTTTGAGTATTATATTAACTTACTCTTAATGATTTAATAATACGTTAATGGTTAATGCAGAAACGGGAGTTGATGGCTTCATCCAGTAGACTCAACCCTTACGAAGCCCACTTATCAGAGCTTGGGAAGGAGGTAGCATCTGTGGGCTTCGCTTTGGACCAAGCCCAAGCCGAGCTCCAGCGTGTCAAGCTTGAACGAAAATGTATGCAGGAGAAGTTCAAGTTAGTGGAGATTGCTACTAGGGCAATGTTATCTGAGACTCCCTCAGATTCTCTCACCATAGCAGACCTTACACTTAGGTCTTATTCTAGTGTTATAAGGGGATATGTGATGAGACCCTAGTTTCCTTGTGTAATCCTTTCGGGTGAATAAATTGAGATTTCTTCCTTTAGTGATGTTTGTGAAATTTCAAATGTCTAGATAATTTTAGAATGTATTTTATTGATGAATTTTGAAAAAGGGATATTTTGAAATATATATGTAAACCCTAAATAACTAATGATGTGTAATGATTTTTAAAAAATGGTCTTCTACAAAAGTGTTCATTAAGGAATTTGGAGTCTAATAAGATCAACTTAATTTTTGATGAATAATAAATTATGAATAGTGATTTTACGCTTAGGATTAGTAATATGACCAAATGGATTAGTAATTTCACTCAAAGAAAGTTTTAATATAATTTAGACACCTAGATTAAGTAATGTGATTCAATAAAATGGTTAAATAACGGTTTCATAAATTATTATTCAAGTATTAGTTTTTTCGGATGAATAGTGTTTTTAATTAAAAATTTAATTATAAATAATTAGAATATTATTTTTATAAAAAGGACTTTATTTTTGAACTCAGTGCATCGATATTATGTTAAGGTAATTTTTGGGGATTTTTCAGAAAAAAATGAATTTTCTATGAATAGTGTTTTTATTTAAAAATTAAATTAAAAATATTTAGAAAATTATTTTTATAAAATGGATTTCATTTTTGAAATCAGAGCATTGATATTTGGTTAAGGTGAAATTTTGGGATTATTCTGAGAAAGTTGAATTTTCGGTGAATAGTGAAAGTATAGTTTTTAAGTTACGAGTGTTTAATGACATCATTAAATGATGTATTAAGTATATATTCAATATGGTCGAATTATGAATAGTAAGATAAGGTGTGAGGTGTCCCAAGTGGCCAATACCATGGGCAAATACCATGGGAATGCCCATGGTTTTGCCAAAACCACTAGTGAGGTGTCCCTTGGCCATTAATGCTTTGTCCCCTCACTTTCCCTATAAATACCCACCCTTTCCTCCCTTAGTTTTCACTCCCAACACTCCCCCAACGAAGTTCTGGTCTTCTTACCTTCCAAAGAGTCCTCCCAAGGTTCCCCCAAGCCCTCAAGGTCCAATCCTTTGAGTTTCAAGAGTCACATTTTAAGGTAAGGGATCCGACCCCTCTCTTTCTTTTCATGAAATCTCTTTTATGTCATTCCTATTATGCTCCATGTTTTTATGTGAGAGGATGTTCTTTTATATTCCTCTTACTGACCTTTCATTTTTATATGACTAGAGATCCCCTCTTACTCTCATCATTTCGTTTTATGAAAGTTTAAGTGACGCTGTTAGGCTGCCGAATTTTTAAGGGATTCTTTCACCCTTCTCATTTTTCTAGTTCGATTTTCATTTCAAGTCTTTCAAGTTACTTTTTATTATGTTGGGGTATGATCTCTATATCAATCATACTGATCTCTTATTATCATATGATGAGGGACCCTTTTTGATCTTGTCAAATCATTTTCTTTTGAAGTTAAGTGACGCCGTAAGGCTGCCGAATTTTCATAAGAGAAATCTAATCTTTTTCCTTCCATGTTTTTCATTTCAAATGGTATGTCCCTAAAATTTCGTTACCATGTCCATATTTCCTTCTTACTCTTTCAACCTACTGTTTTATGGATCATTTATGAGTGGGTGACCCATGTCCCCTCTCATTTCAATGTTTTCTAAAACCCCGAAACTTAGCCGTTATGCTGCAGAATTTTCCCCTCAAAATGCCTCTCTCTTTTCTCAAAAATTATTTTATGTTATAAAGTGAATACTCAAAGCTCTTATTTCTACAAGGGTATTCACATATATATCAAAATGTTCCATTTTAAATTCTGGTATTTACATACATGAGACCCGCTTTCCCTTTCCGTGGGTTTAAAGTGACGTAAAGATCATGTCTTCAAAGCAGTTTTTAAAACATTATGATTATGAAATGAAACCCATTTATTTTATGCTATGTGGGTTATTTATGAAATGTTTGATGATGATATATGTGGCTCACATGATAATAAAGGCAAATTTAAGGGTGCGCCCTGATAGCGCTCCAATGCATTGGGTAATGATGTAACCACTAGAGATTACAATTTTCATGATACCTTGGTGAATAACCTTGGTAATTTTCAAATGACACCTTGGGGATGGACCTTGGTGATATGTTCATGATTTTCTATGTTAAATGATGTAGCCACATCTTCAAGTTATGGAAAATGTTGTTTTTATTATGAAATGCCTCATGATTTTCTTTCTCATACCTTAAAGTTCTTTTCATGTCCTTATTGAAGTATATCAAGTTCACATGTAAAATGTTCCTCTTGTTTCCCTTACTGGGCCTTCTGCTCACCCTTTCTTTTGATGTATGTCCCCAGGTTATGAGATGCAGTAATGAACCTAGGATGAACTTAAGGAGAAGCCTTTCAAGTGTTTAAGAAGAATGCTTTATGTTGTTTTCATGTATTATGTTCCTGGTTTCCAAGACACTAAACCTTAAAGATCCTCAGTTGTGTGTAATGTAATGAAAGTTTATGTTATAAAATGGCGGGATGCTATAGTTGGTATCAGAGGATGGTTTAGTTATTTGTGGAAATTAGGATATAAAAACTTTAGGAAGAACCCTATAGAAAAGTTTAAATATAGGAAAACTTCCTGGTATTTTGGTAAGTATTGAGTAAGTGGTCTATCAAACAAATACATCCCTGTCTGGATACGAGCAGGTAGAGGCGGCTCTGGCACATATGTACATAGGGGTAAAACCCAAAAACACCGCTTTGAGCTAGAATCGAACGGGAACTGGTGCACGATAACGGGCCGTGCTGCACTCTTGGTTACGACACTCCCGGGGGATATGTTTGGTTAATCACAAGCTTTTTATGAATCATTATGAAGGAATTATAGAGAAGTATAATTGTCTAAGCATGAAGTCTTAGTTAAAAGATTCATAAATGAAATAAGTTTCTCACTAAGGTTTTATTCTTTTAGAAAATGGCGGGCAATAGGAGAAACCATGCCGATGGTGACCGCAATGCACCATGTGCTGACGGCCCTCCGATGGAAGCCGGAATGGAAACATTCATGCGAATGATGAACCAACTGACTCAAGTTATGAGTAATAACTTGAATCAAGCTGAGAGGCCGACCTCACCACGAAGGGAACAACTTTCTGTTGAGTCCTTCATGCGTCAACGACCGCCAACATTCAGTGGATCTACTGACCCATTGGTTGCGGAACAATGGATAAGCTCCATTGAAAAGATCTTTTCTGTACTTCATTGTTCGGAACAAGAAAAAGTCACCCTTGCTGTTTACCGCCTAGAGGGAGAAGCTGATCAGTGGTGGTCACTGATCAAAAACACGAAGCCACGAGGAGAGATGGAAGCTATGGAGGGGGAAGAATTTCGGGGGATTTTTTTTAACAAGTATTTCCCTCGTTCCATGAGAACGAAAATGGAGAAAGAGTTTCTCAAGCTGAAGCAGAAGGAGAACGAATCTGTCGGAAGCTATGAGATGAACTTCACAAGGCTTTCCCGTTATACCTCAAGCTTTGTCATGGACCCTAATGGGAAGGTTGATAGATTCTTTGGCGGACTACGACCACATCTGCGGAAGAATCTAGCCAACAGGGACTACGATAGCTATGAAGAAATAGTTCGAAGTGCTATGAAAGTTGAACTACAGTTTAGGGAGACACAGTGGTCTCACAAATCTAATGAGAAGAAGAGAACTCTAGAACCAAGCCTGTGAAGAATTTTTGATCAGGAAAGAGGTGGAAAGCATATGCAACATGCCACATGCAATAAATGTGGGAAGAAGCATCCGAGGAACTGCTTGATCGGATGTGGAATGTGCTATAGGTGTGGAAAAGAAGGCCATATTTCTCAGAATTGTCGTGGTGATGTGAAGCCTCAACTTCCCAACACTAACGACAGAGGAAAGATGGTTCTGGCCCTACCCGAAGTCACATTCTTCAAGTGTGGACAGCTTGGGCACTTTGCTAATCAATGTCCAAATCCGAGGGCGGTGGAGGGGAATCACCATCAACCTCAGCAGAGGCCAAGGGAGCAAGGTCGTGCTTTCTCTATCACAACAACTGAAGTTGAAGTTCCGAACGATGTGGTAGCAGGTACTCTTGTTGTCCTCTCAAAACTAGCAAGTGCTTTATTTGATTCTGGTTCTACGCATTCCTTTATTTCTTCCATGTTTGCAAAGAATATAGAATCAATCCCCGAATTGCTTGAGGTAGAGTTCTTAGTCAAGACTTTAAGTGGGATTATCCATGCATCAACAGTGTTTAGAGACTCTAGTGTTTACTTTGGTGAGCACAATCTTATCGCAAATCTAGTAGTCATCCCCATGATGGAATTCGACGTTATACTAGGGATGGATTGGCTCTCAAAGTATAATGCTAAGATCAAATGCAGAAGTAAGGAAATCTCAGTAGTGTTGAATGAACGACCTACAGTTATCTTCCGAGGAGAGATATCCCGAACTGATCCCTATCTAGAAGCACCTCCTATAGCTTTCTTTATGGAGTTAATCGGTGATGATGAAGAAGGGAAAGGGAGCATACAAATTGAAGATGTTACGATTGTTCAGGAATACATGGATGTATTTCCTGAGGAGTTACCTGGACCTCCCCTAGAAAGAGAGGTAGAGTTCTCCATTGAACTCGTACCTGGGTCTCAACCGATATCAAAGACTCCGTATAGAATGGAAAATGTGGAGCTAGAGGAGCTAAAGAAACAACTCCAAGACTTGTTGGAGAAGGGGTTTATCCGACCGAGTGTGTCTCCTTGGGGAGCACCAGTTCTCTTTGTGAAGAAGAAGGATGGATCAATGCGGCTATGCATTGATTATAGAGAACTGAACGGGATCACAGTTAAGAACAGATACCCTCTTCCAAGAATTGATGATTTATTTGACCAACTTCGTGGGGCTCAATTCTTCTCTAAGATTGACCTTCGATCTGGTTATCATCAACTGAGGGTGAAGAAGGAAGATATTCCAAAGACTGCCTTCCGATCAAGATATGGGCATTATGAGTTTATTGTTATGCCCTTCGGCTTGACTAATGCTCCTGCTATTTTCATGGATTTGATGAATAGAGTCTTTAAGGACTACCTTGATAACTTTGTGGTAGTTTTTATTGATGATATTTTGATATATTCAAAAAGTCGTGAGGAGCATGAAAATCATCTGAGGGTTATTTTGAAAACTCTACGGAAGGAGAGGCTCTTTGGGAAGTTCAGAAAGTGTGAGTTTTGGTTACAACAAGTGGATTTCTTGGGGCACATCGTAACCAATGAAGGAATCTCGATTGACCCTGCAAAGACAATGGTTGTGGAGGAGTGGCCTCAACCCACAACAATAACTGAGATTCGTAGTTTCCTTGGTTTAGCGGGATATTATAGGAGGTTTGTGAAAAACTTTTCACGGCTTTCTAATCCACTAACCAAGTTGACTCGAAAAGGGGTTAAGTTCATGTGGACAAAGGAATGCGAGGAAAGTTTCCAAGAGCTGAAGAAGAGATTGGTTACTGCACCTGTATTAACACTACCCTCTATCGGAGAAGGATTCGTTATTTTTAGCGATTCATCTCTGAAAGGGCTTGGGTGCGTCCTCATGCAAAATGACAAAGTAATTTCTTATGCATCTCGACAGTTGAAGATTCATGAGCAGAATTATCCTACACATGATCTAGAGCTGGCGGCAGTTGTTTTTGCTCTAAAGATATAGAGGCACTATCTATATGGGGAGAAATGTGATATATACACTGACCACCAAAGTCTAAAGTATATTTTCACACAGAAAGAATTGAACATGAGACAAAGGAGGTGGTTGGAGCTTATTAAAGACTATGATTGTTCAATTCATTATCACCCTAGTAGAGCAAACAAAGTCGTGGATGCATTAAGCAGGAAAGATCCTGTTGTTCTAGAAACAATGAGGATCCTGGGAGATCCCTTGATTAAAGATCTAGTAAAACTGGACATGGGAATTATAAGGAAAGGGACATCATCAACCCTATCCCAAATGATTTCCCAACCTTCATTACTAGAGAAGATCAAGAAGGCTCAAAAAGAAGATCCTTTACTACATGAGAAGTTCGAGGATGTAAAGAATGGGAAGTTCCCTGATTTCAATATTGATCAAGAAGGTGTATTGAAATTGCGTACAAGACTATGTGTTCCATCTATTCTGGAGACAAAGAAAGAACTGATGGATGAAGCTCATAGCTCTACTTTCTCTATACATCCGGGAAGCACTAAGATGTATAGAGACCTTCGTGATCATTATTGGTGGGATAACATGAAGAGGGAGATTGCCGATTACACTACAAGGTGCCTGGTGTGTCAGCAAGTAAAGGCATAAAGACAACTTCCTAAGGGGGTATTACAACCACTACCCATACCAGTATGGAAGTGGGATGATTTCACCATGGACTTTGTAACTGGTCTCCCAAAAACATCCAAAGGAAACAATGCGATATGGGTTATTGTGGACCGTCTCACCAAGACAGCCCATTTTATCTCTATTCGGGAAGATTTCTCTCTGGATCAGCTTGCCAAGATATACGTGAAGGAAGTGGTAAGGCTGCATGGGGTACCACTATCCATCGTATCTGATCGTGACCCAAGATTCACATCAAAATTCTGGAGAAGTCTTCAGCATGCTCTGAATACTGAATTGAATTTTAGTACGGCCTATCATCCTCAAACTGATGGCCAATCTGAAAGGAATATTCAGACACTCGAAGACATGTTGAGATTATGCTCAATGGAATTTAAAGGTGGATGGGATCAACACCTCCCATTAGTGGAGTTCTCCTATAACAACAGCTTCCATGCGAGTATTCAGATGTCACCCTATGAAGCTCTGTATGGAAAGCGGTGTAGAACTCCTACTTGTTGGGATGAAACTGGTGAGAGGAAGCTTCTTGGGCCTGATCTCGTGCAAGAGATGACAGAACAGGTTCATGCCATCCAACAACACATAAAGGATGCTCAGAGTCGGCAGAAGAGCTATGCTGAAAATCGTCGAAGGGACTTGGAGTTTGGTGTTGGTGACAAAGTCTTCCTTCGAATTTCTCCATGGAAGAGAGTCATGCGGTTTGGGAAGAAAGGGAAGCTCAGCCCTAGGTATATCGGCCCCTATGAAATCCTTGATCGCAGAGGAGCAGTGGCCTATCGTCTAGCACTTCCACCGAACCTAGCTCAAGTTCATGATGTCTTCCATGTATCTCTCTTGAGGAAGTACATACCTGACCCTTCGCATGTACTGAACCCAGAGGTGGTACAACTTGAACATGACCTCTCTTATGAGGAGCAGCCAGTGGAGATCTTGGACCGTAGAGACAAGGTTCTACGAAACAAGACTACCCACCTTGTGAAAGTGTTGTGGATGAATCATAAGTACGAAGAAGAGACTTGGGGGCCTGAGGAAACGATGAAGCAAAAGTACCCTCACCTTTTCGACTAGGCCTCAAGTATAAATTTCGGGGACGAAATTTCTTAAGGGGGGAAGAATATAACGACCCAATCTTTTTGAGTATTATATTAACTTACACTTAATGATTTAATAAGACGTTAATGGTTAATGCAGAAAGGGGAGTTGATGGCTTCATCCAGTAGACTCAACCCTTACGAAGCCCACTTATCAGAGCTTGGGAAGGAGGTAGCATCTGTGGGCTTCACTTTGGACCAAGCCCAAGCCGAGCTCCAGCGTGTCAAGCTTGAACGAAAATGCTTGCAGGAGAAGTTCAAGTTAGTGGAGATTGCTACTAGGGCAATGTTATCTGAGACTCCCTCAGATTCTCTCACCATATCACACCTTACACTTAGGTCTTATGCCAGTGTTATAAGGGGATATGTGATGAGACCCTAGTTTCCTTGTGTAATCCTTTCGGGTGAATAAATTGAGATTTCTTCCTTTAGTGATGTTTGTGAAATTTCAAATGTCTAGATAATTTTAGAATGTATTTTATTGATGAATTTTGAAAAAGGGATATTTTGAAATATATATGTAAACCCTAAATAACTAATGATGTGTAATGATTTTCAAAAAATGGTCTTCTACAAAAGTGTTCATTAAGGAATTTGGAGTCTAATAAGATCAACTTAATTTTTGATGAATAGTAAATTATGAATAGTGATTTTACGCATAGGATTAGTAATATGACCAAATGGATTAGTAATTTCACTCAAAGAAAGTTTTAATATAATTTAGACACCTAGATTAAGTAATGTGATTCAATAAAATGGTTAAATAACGGTTTCATAAATTATTATTCAAGTATTAGTTTTTTCGGATGAATAGTGTTTTTAAATAAAAATTTAATTAAAAATAATTAGAAAATTATTTTTATAAAAAGGACTTTATTTTTGAACTCAGTGCATCGATATTATGTTAAGGTAATTTTTGGGGATTTTTCTGAAAAAAATGAATTTTCGATGAATAGTGTTTTTATTTAAAAATTAAATTAAAAATATTTAGAAAATTATTTTTATAAAATGGATTTCATTTTTGAAATCAGAGCATTGATATTTGGTTAAGGTGAAATTTTGGGATTATTATGAGAAAGTTGAATTTTCGGTGAATAGTGAAAGTATAGTTTTTAAGTTACGGGTGTTTAATGACATCATTAAATGATGTATTAAGTATATATTCAATATGGTCGAATTATGAATAGTAAGATAAGGTGTGAGGTGTCCCAAGTGGCCAATACCATGGGCAAATACCATGGGCAAGCCCATGGTTTTGCCAAAACCACTAGTGAGGTGTCCCTTGGCCATTAATGCTTTGTCCCCTCACTTTCCCTATAAATACCCACCCTTTCCTCCCTTAGTTTTTACTCCCAACTCTCCCCCAACGAAGTTATGGTCTTCTTACCTTCCAAAGAGTCCTCCCAAGGTTCCCCCAAGCCCTCAAGGTCCAATCCATTGAGTTTCAAGAGTCACATTTTAAGGTAAGGGATCCGACCCCTCTCTTTCTTTTCATGAAATCTCTTTTATGTCATTCCTATTATGCTCCATGTTTTTATGTGAGAGGATGTTCTTTTATATTCCTCTTACAGCCCTTTCATTTTTATATGGTGAGACATCCCCTATTACTCTCATCATTTCGTTTTATGAAAGTTTAAGTGACGCCGTTAGGCTGCCGAATTTTTAAGGGATTCTTTCACCCTTCTCATTTTTCAAGTTCGATTTTCATGTCAAGTCTTTCAAGTTCATTTTTATTATGTTAGGGTATGATCTCTATATCAATCATACTGATCTCTTATGATCATATGACGAGGGACCCTTTTTGATCTTGTAAAATCATTTTCTTTTGAAGTTAAGTGACGCCGTAAGGCTGCCGAATTTTCATAAGAGAAATCTAATCTTTTTCCTTCCATGTTTTTCATTTCAAATGGTATGTCCCTAAAATTTCGTTACCAGTTCATATGTCCTTCTTACTCTTTCACCCTACTGTTTTATGGATCACTTATGAGTGGGTGACCCATGTCCCCTCTCATTTCAATGTTTTCTAAAACCCCGAAACTTAGCCGTTATGCTGCAGAATTTTCCCCTCAAAATGCCTCTCTCTTTTCTCAAAAATTATTTTATGTTATAAAGTGAATACTCAAAGCTCTTATTTCTACAAGGGTATTCACATATATATCAAAATGTTCCATTTTTAATTCTGGGATTTACATACATGAGACTCGCTTTCCCTTTCTGTGGGTTTAAAGTGACGTAAAGATCATGTCTTTAAAGAAGTTTTTAAAACGTTATGATTATGAAATGAAACCCATTTATTTTATGCTATGTGGGTTATTTATGAAATTTTTGATGATGATATATGTGGCTAACATGATAATAAAGGCAAATTTAAGGGTGCGCCCTGATAGTGCTCCAATGCATTGGGTAATGGTGTAACCACTAGAGATTACAATTTTCATGATACCTTGGTGAATAACCTTGGTAATTTTCAAATGACACCTTGGGGATGGACCCTGGGGATATGTTCATGATTGTCTATGTTAAATGATGTGGCCACATCTTCAAGTTATGGAAAATGTTGTTTTTATTATGAAATGCCTCATGATTTTCTTTCTCATACCTTAAAGTTCTTTTCATGTCCTTATTGAAGTATATCAAGTTCCCATGTAAAATGTTCCTCTTGTTTCCCTTACTGGGCCTTCTGCTCACCCTTTCTTTTGATGTATGTCCCCAGGTTATGAGATACAGTAATGAACCTAGGATGAACTTAAGTAGAATCCTTTCAAGTGTTTAAGAAGAATGCTTTATGTTGTTTTCCTGTATTATGTTCCTGGTTTCCAAGACACTAAACCTTAAAGATCCTCAGTTGTGTGTAATGTAATGAAAGTTTATGTTATAAAATGGCGGGATGCTATATAAATTTTATATATTCAAGATTTTTTTAGGTGTAATTTCCAAAATATATGATTATACTAAATATATATATTGTATTATTATATAAATGAATCATTAATTATTCGATCACTTTGTTTTTTGAAATGTATAACAGACCGATTATATACCTAATATTTATTATCCAATTATCAAAATAAAGGAAAATTAAGTTAAATTAATTTTAATAATAGGGAAACCATCATTTATTTCAATTTTTTGGATAAATATAGAATATAATATAAATAAAATTACATCATAATATATGGGAAACCATTTCCCTTACACAAATCCTTCTCTAATTATAAAAAACCATTTACATATAACCCAAGTCATCATTATATTTTTCCAGGAATCCGTTATAAATAACATATATAACCACCATCCAATAAGTGGATTCCAAAAAAGAAAATTTATACTTTTCACATTGTATAGGGTGATATTATATAAAAAATTTAATTTATTTTTTGAGAAATTTTTTGAGGTAGTTGTATATTTTTTATGTGTTCTTCCACATACATTTGTATTCACATGTGTTAGTGTGTAAAATTATAAATCTATTGACTATATTGGAATTATATCATTCCATTTTTCTCATATAGTGTTAGGTAAATTTAATTAAATTTCATAATAATTGATGATTAATTATAGACTAATTAATTAATTTATGTGTAACATTAGTTATTATCATTGTTAGATTTATATTTTTTACGATAATTATTTTAATACTTTATTATTTAAAATTATATGTTGTTATTTAATTTTTTATAATATAATATTTTATATACTTATATTAAATATAATATTATTATTATTATTTTAGTTTTTTAATCAATATTAATTTAAAATAATTAAAAAAATTTGATATTAGTTTAGCCTTGGTTAAAATATAATTTTAATATTTTTTTAAAAAATATAAATTTTTAAACCCATTAATATTCAAATACAATAAGTAGTATAAATTAATGCTAGTATAATATTTAAAAATAAGTAAAGAAATTATTATTCTTATCTGTATAAAAAATTTATAATTATAAATTATAATTCAAATTAATTAAAAATACATTATGGTAATAATAAACAAATTTCATAATATATTATTAAATAAAAAAAATATCTTCATTATTAAAAATTCATTAGTTCAATTATTTTGAATCAATTGATGTTATTAAATAGAAATAATATTTTATTAATAATAACTATTATTACAATAATCTTACTATAATGTTTATTAAATATAATAATAATAATAATAATATAACTAAAAAGGTTACCATAATGTTATATATATTATTAAGCATTATGTATTTATTAGCACCCTACCCTTTATGTCACATTAATATATGATTTATTACATAAGATTATTCATAATACAACCCAAAATATTAATAAGTCTAGTGTATTGGGAAATTAGGTATATTACATAAAAACATAAATGATAGAATACATCACCTTTATTGAAGACCTCTATTAAATGTTCGTACTGTTCCTTCAAGCTTAAAACTGCATGGGGTAACCTATGGACATACATAATAAAGAGGTGATATATAAAGAAAAGTAAGGTAATAGAACATGGAGTAATATGAAGAATATATTACATTTTAGAAAATATGTATATCAATAGTGAATAAAAGGAAGATAAATAATTAGGCATGATACAACATGATAATCACAACTTGAGAAATGTTGAATCAACTTAAACCACGACATTGTAAACATAGGTCAAGGATAACATACAATACATCATGATATAAAAATTTCCATAATGGAATAAGGTTCAATCCCAATCCCAACATTTAGTATCATTAAACTAAAAATTATCTAATACATTAGAGATCTATATAAATCCAAGTGCATCCGTCACATTCATTTAAATATCATGATTAAGTATGCCACATGGATCACATGAAATGGATTAAGTCAACATGAAAATTATTCCATGATCAAGGAGTGTGTATTAAATTCATATATGTCCAAAATAAAATGGTATATGTTCACAATGTCTAAAAAATATAATTGGTAATGGGTATATAATTCACTACATATTTTTTTCTTGGATAATTGCAGTGAAATTTTATACGAATAATGACATCACATAATGATAAATGAAAAAGTGTTGTTGAGAGGGAATGGTGACTATAATCACAAATAAATCAATGTTTTAGAAATAGGCACATGAAAAACATATCCCATCATTATAAATTTGGAAACAAAAGGATGAAGGTAATTAAGAAAGATGAATAAAGAAAATAATATTAACTATAATTCGACATGATAATGTTTGAACATAGAGGATCATTTATGGATTACTTGGAGTGGCATGATGATCAAATAATTTATAAAATAAATTCAATGTATGGAGAATATGAATGAACATATAACAACATAATAAAATGGAGTTGAAGAGGCATAGCATAATAGAAGTTCTTGATTGAAAATGAAAAAATAGAAATCCCTTACTTGAGTGTGTGACATAAATGTTTTGTGAGGGTATTCATAAGGGAATGGGGTAGCCTTGGTAGGACTACAGAGAGTGAAGGGAAGAGAATTTAGGTTCTCAAATAAAGTTTAGTGAAGAAAAATGGGAGGTTGGGTGGGTTTATATAGGAAATTAGGGATATTAATTTATTTTCTAGGTTTTGGACTATAAAAAATAAAAAAACCACAAACCATACAATATTTTTTCCCATGTTTTTTTCAAATTTCAGTGGTTATCATTATTTTATAATAAAAAATGCCTAAAATAATAAATTAATTCAATTTCTTATGTGTAGGTGAGTCACACTTTTAAAGAAAATATTTCAAAACTGTGAAATATATTAATGGTTTTGGAGGATTTATAATGGATTTATAATATCAATAGAATAAACATAAAATCATATAATATAAAATAGAAACATATATTTGTTCATTAATAAATTTTATATTACTTATTAAATCTCTTTTTGATCGTTATGTTGTAATAATACATAAAAGATATTTATACAGTTTTTAATTTTTACCCAAAAATTATTCTATATTAAAAAATTATGAAAAATTTACCATTGGATAATATCAAAATTATTATTCAAAAAATAATTTTTTATATTATCTAAATATTTATCTAAATAGTTGAATTTTTAATTTTAAAATAAAATAAAAAATGTCATGAAATGTTGTTTTTTTATAATAATATTATTTGATCTCTTATAAAAATTACATTTGACATCAAAAAAATTATATAATAAATTATTTTTAATAAAAATTATTTAATAATAATATTTTATAAAATATAATATTTATTTTAAAAAGAACATAATTCATCAAAATAAATTATTTAATTTAATTTTAATATTACCCAGATAATTCTATTTGTGTTTTTATGATTCAAATTAAAAATACTTTATAAAGTATAAATAATTAGAAAATAATATATTCATTATCTTATAAATAATAATTCACATAGAAATATATCAAGTGTATTGATACATATCCCTTTAATAAACCTACAAAAACTCTATGAATAAGGTAAACAATGGTGATAATTTCATGGGATGGTTCAACATATATTGTGTAGGTCATGATCTAGAAGAGCTGGATCTTCTCCTATAAACTGTTTCAGTCATGATTATGTGTTAGCTCTTAGATTTGTTTCGATAATGGAATATCCCAATGATGCAATCTCCCATGGAATCTTCTATATCTGAGTTTCATAGGGTATTATCCTACTCGTTATGTCTATCACTTCATTTTTATATGTCTATTGGATTTTTTGAAAACCTCAATTTAAAAATATCATGTGATCAAGCTTCACTTTCTGACATATCAGACACTTTTATGTATATCCAGTGATATCCACCTTTATATTTTCCCAAAAATAGAGCCTTTGGAGATCTAGATATATCATTTTTCTTTATAGATTAATTGAGAAAGTCAATCTATGTGCATCAGCTAATAGTTCCATCATTAACTCAGGATATGAGGGTAACATATTCATGATCCAAATTTCACAATTCCTTCTTTATTAACATTAATATATGATGAGTTCTTGTTTCTTATATTTTCAATGTTATTTTTAATTTACACATCATCCATTATAGAATCTTTTAATCTATCTTGAAGGGATGGTTGAGAAATAAATTGTGAATGGATAGACGATGTCACTTTATTTATGATTCCCAAGTCCATACATTTTAAATCTATGAATATGGGATCCCTATAAATTCTTATAAATGATAGAATTCAGGAATCCTTTCAATATATAGAATATTAAAAAATATTCACTTCTCTAATATGGTAGTGGAATGATCATTCATTGTTCTTGATCAGCTCTATGCATCTTTATTTTCCCTGATTCTGTTCTTTCGGTGTTATTATATACATGATTCTTTTTTTATTGGTATATAATTCACACTTCACCCAAATGATATAATGCGTCCCTATTTTCAAATATATGAACACTGATTCAACTCCAGATCGTGCATTGGATAAATATAATCATGAACATTGAACTTCTATGTATCATAGGCTATGGATTTTCATTTTGAATTAACTCACAAACAAATTCCTTCTTTGATGCATCATTGAACACCACAAAACAACTCTCCACTTTTGGGAAGTATGAGCACATGTTTAGAGATAAGCGTCTTGTTTATATCCATGAATCCCCCTTCACATTCATCACTAA
Source organism: Viscum album (assembly GCA_963277665.1). NCBI lineage: Eukaryota > Viridiplantae > Streptophyta > Magnoliopsida > Santalales > Viscaceae > Viscum > Viscum album. The sequence continues at coordinate 1,510,907,233 of OY728161.1, forward strand.
ATAGAAACATAACTCCATTTTAAATTATCTTGGTAATTGGGTTTCAATGTTGTGAGAACTTTTTCACAAATTAATGATAATTCATAGTTAATAAAAAGAAAATATATAAATTTTTCACATATATTTGCCTCGACCATCCTTCAATAGCTTCTCTTTATGAAGGGTCTATAGAAATTTCACTACCTGTGAAGATATTCCCCATGAATGGGACTTCCTTTAACCAGAACTCACATTTTCAATACATTGAAAAAAAATTATCACTTCATAAGGTCCATATCACGTTGCTCAGATGATATTCATACTCATCCTTGGTTTTAGAGTATATTAGAATATCATCAAAAAATTCTCCCAAAAAGTCTTCAAGGTAAAGTTTGTAGACTATATAAATTATGTGCATGAAGATAAAAAGAGAATTATTGAGTCTGAATGGCATTAATATGAACTCATAATTCACATAACGTATATGAAAACAAGCCATGGGGATATCCTCCATCTACACCATAACAAGAAAATATCATGACCGAATATCCACCTTGAACATGTATTGTGATCCAAAGAGATGATTTAACAAATCATAAATCTGAGGAATAGGATACTTTTTCTTTATCATGATATTGTTTAGCACACAATAATCAATGAAAATTTGCATTGATCCATCCTTTATCCTAATGAAGAGGACCGGTGCACCCCATGGGGAAGCATTGGGGTGTATGGAAACATTATATAGATTATCCAATATTTTATTCTTAATATCCTAATTTTCAATAACTACCTACAAATATGGAGTCTTGGATAATGGAAATTCCCTAGGAATGAGATAGAATAAAAATTTGACCTCCCATCTAGGGGGAATACTATGAAATTCCTAGATAAAGACATCACAATATTCCCAAAGAATAATCATGTATTTGAGGAGATTAGTTTTCTTATACTCAATCACTTAATCTATATATAATATCTCATTGGGAAAGAATATCGATCATTGTGATTCTAGTGATAATGAATATTCATCAACCTTCTTGCAAATGTGTAGAATCTGAGATCAATTCTTAATATAAAGAGTGATTTCCTTCTCATGGAAATTTATGACGAATCTATATTGTGAATTACAAAAAATACCTATAATTTCATCAAATTTCACTAAAGAGAGTTTAAAAAGGTTCACAAGGAAGTTCATCCCACAAATTATGGTATTGAAGGAGTTATATACTCGATATGCAATAATTTCCCCATTTTTCGTTATCAACAATAACTATACATCATTGTTTTGTGGTGGTGTTTGTTTATTTGTACTAAACTTTTGTGATACGAAGGAGTGTGTAGATTCCGAATCAAAAATCACATTCATTATTCTTGAATGAATAAATAGCTTACTCCCACAACTTATTAGTTGGGATCCACCTCACCATTTGTGACTTTAAAATCTCACCATTTCTACCTTGGATGATGGTTTTTCAATGAGAAAACCTTTGGAATTGGAAATTGTTTTCCAAAGTGACATGATTCATTACAGTTGAAGAAATGAACAATTATATTTTGGTTTACTATGGAATTCTTTTCCTCTATAGAATTAGCATGTTTATACTTTCATAAATCATTGGCTTTGTGTCCTTCTTCAACTAACCTAAATCATTTTGTCCTACCTCATAGGGAATTTATTGGGTCCTTCTTTCCACACCCTTAACAACTGGGATGTTGAAATTTCTAGGAACCATTAGTTTTATCCATTGGACTGCAAGAATTATAATCCAAATTTTACACCTTATCAGCATGATTCCATTGAGATTCACTGATCTCTATTTAGACTTTTAGGGTATATGAATATAGTTTCTTTATAGCTATCAATGTCTCTAATAACCAGGGATTTTCGTAAAGTAGATTTTAACCCAAAAAATATTTACTGAATCATGAATTAAAGGATCAAAAAAGACAAGGGCATATCATACATGTATTGGGATGTTTTCCTCATACTCATTGATTGTTTTGTTGACTTTTTTCTTGAGAGAATGTAAATCTATTTCCATTTTAAGATGAATAGTATGAAGAAGGTATTTATCAAAACACATTTTCTAGAATTTATTCCACTCCATCACTTCAATATCTTCCTATGGATTCATATTATTTTCAATGAACACAACTGACCGACATCTCTATCCATGTGATAACAAACCAGATGAACCATCTATGGTTCAGAATATTGAAGGATGGAGAATATCTTCTGAAGAGAGTCTATCCATTTTTCCATAATTAAGGTATTATATGATATATTGAATGTTAAATCCCAATGTCACATAATTCTCTAAGTCACATCCTATTAAGTCATAGGGGGATTGAGGAATCCTCCTGCTCTATATTTCTATTTAGAAATTGAGTTAGCTGAGAGAGTGTCATAATGAAGTAATTGATTCTTGCTCACATTAGGTTGGGCATCTTTTTGGGGGAATTCATCACATTTCCCATCACACAATTTCTCCCATGATGGAATCCTAATATATTTTTTAATTATTATGAAAGTCATATGGCCAAAATTATTAAAATAAATACCTTTCTTATGTAGAGGTGATTCACACTCTGAAATAAAATATTTTATAACCATAAAATATATTAATGGTTTTGAAGGATTCATAGTGGATTTATAAAATTAATAAAATAAATATTAAATAAAATTATTCTATATTTATTGAATTATATGGTCATTGTTACTTTTTATAGTATTTATTACATCACTTTTGGGTCATTATGATGTCATAATACGTATATTATATTTATACGGTATTGAATTTGTTCCCAAAAATACGATTATCTCTGAAAATTATGAAAAATTTACCAATGGATAATGAAAATGTTATGATTCAAAAAATAAAATTAGCTTTATCAAAATAATTTCATATATATATGAATTTTCACTTTTAAAATAAATTCTACAATTATCTTAAAATGATAGGTTTTTTAAAAAATATCTTTTGATCCCTTATAAAAATTATATATGATTTCATAAAAATAAAAATATTATTTATATTTAATAATAATTATTTAATAATTATATTTTATTAAAATATTATTTATTTTAAAAATATATTAATTCATGAAAATAATTTCTTCAATTGAATATAAATATTTCTTAAGAAATACTATTTATTTTTATTGTATCTAATTAAAAACCACTTATAAAGTATCAATACTAGGTTGAGAATATATCCATTATTTCATAAAATATAATTAACAAACACATTTCGCTAGTCTCTTGATACATATACCTTTAATACTCCTGAAATTCCCAAAGAGTAAGGTACGTGATCGTTAGACTTTCAAGGGGGTGGTTCAACATACATAGTTTGGTACATGATATCAATGAGCTTGAACATATCCCATAAATGGTTTCACTCATACATATGTTGTTGCGTCTCAGGTTGGGATTGGACAATGAAAAATCCCAGTGATTATATCTCTTTTAGAAGGTCTAATAAATGGGCATCATTGGGTACGATTCTATAGTTCAATTCCATCACATCCATTTTATGTAGGAATTGGTTTTTTTAAACCCTATATTTATACTAATCATGTGATAAGTGTTAAAATACTATATTATATACTTTTAAGATGATTAATAATCATTTAAATCCAATATGATATAATAAAAATTGAATTTCATATGTTTTCTATGTCAATATTATGCAATATTACTTTTAATTTAAATCTATATGGGGATTTTATTTATATGATATTGTGTTGTTATAATATTGTCATCATATTTTTTATGAATTCTAATATCAAATTAATATTTAAATTAAGTTAATTTTTTGTGTAGTTCTAAAGGAAAGAAATAATATTTATAGATGAGTGATGTCATTTTTTTTACATTAATGATATATCTAATAAATTTTAAAACTATAAAAAAGTTGTATAGTTTATATGTGGTTTTATGATAAATTTCATTTCAATAAATATTTTAGATATTTAAATAATTTTTGATGTTATGAATTATAATTTAATTCATTTAATGACTTTTATACTTCTCTCTTGAACTCCTAGTTATATATATAAATAAAAGTAAATTTTATCTATAAAATGAAATGTATAGACATGTTGTAGAGAAGATTGTGTAGTTTTTCCCTGTTAAAATAGATTTGGATACGAAATATTAATATGTTTATTGTAAATAAAACAAGTATATGGGTCAATCATATCTAGTTCATTCCAAATAAAGTTAAAATTATTATTATTTCCATGAAAAAAGGACCTAGAACCAACATGTTGTTTTAGTTTAGCATTGAAAAAAATCATATTTTGTTATCAATACATGAAAATGAAAATAATCTTTATTAAGCATGCCTTAATATTTTATTAAATTAATTATTTCTTTGATTTGTGGATATTATAAAATTAAATAAATTTGTCCATTGATTTTGAGGTTGGTGGATAATTTTCCATGATACGTGGGATTTTGTGTCTATTATGTGGTTACATGGGTGTACAACAAAAGCTGATGTGATGTGGATTTCAAATTTTTTACCCCGAGAGTGATGAAACTTCATCATCTCTAGTGATTCAGTCCTTGATAGAAGTTTTTGGATCTCACGTGAACTTAATAAGAAACAAATTTAAATTAATTCTTACCTTATTCAATTCAGTGGTGTGTTTGAATGACGTTTAACACCTACGATCATTGCACAAGGGACCTAAATACAACCCCTATAACTTATACAAACAGGCTTCATGAATCTACATGTATATAAATCATTTAATTATGGGTTCTTCCACGGAGCTTTTATGGCTGGATTTATTTCTTTAGGATCACCTTGCTCTCATCAGTTCGATCTTCCATGGAATTCTTGGATATATTTATTAAACGTCGGATTTATATATCTAGGATGCCGAAGGAGAGACATTATATCAATTATGTGGGAATAAATAATAATTATGGATTGATTCTCTCTCTTATTCTTATAAAGTGGGTGGCTCAAAGAGATGGAATGGCTTCCCTGACCCCCACAAATAAAATACCCAATAAATAATTGAAAATGACCTATAATGTTAAACTAACTATTTCTTAAGGTCAATTATATATTTATTACAGACATTATATTTATAATTAATATTTTTTAGGATAAAATTGATTCATTAACTTGAAATGTAATTCTCAATAATATTAAAATAAACATGAATATCAAAATAATACTCATACGTATAATATTTTCCTTGTATTCACTTAATACATTATGGATAATTTATATATTTAAATTCAATCTAATTCTTCCATACTCAAATATAATTGAATTTCTGTATTCATTGGTGACTGATTATACTTGGACACATATTGGCCTCTATGGTGTGGGCCATAATGTTTTATACACCTATTTATTAGAATATTTATGTCTTTTGAATATGTTATTTAATGTGAACTTGAAGGCCAATATCTTGATAGTAATTAAAATTATTCACATATAATGAATGAAGTTTCTAAATCCATCAATCCCCCTAAGGAGATAAAGAAATTTTATAGAAATTTAAACCATTATTATGAACTCATAAAATTTAATATAATCTATTTGTCTCACAGTATCTCATTAAGAAGGATGCACAACATGTGTCATCATCCATTACTGATTTATTATTATTTTTATCTATTTTGAAACAATTTCCTTTGAATAACTTGGTCATGGATTTATAAAGTTATTACCATCATGATCAACTAGGAATAATATTTCATTACCTCCAATAATTGGTGAAAAATTATTTCTTGATAATTAATCCAATGCTCTACCCCAAATACGCAACAAACACAAGCTGCCTCACCACAAATTTAGTATCATGGTTTTTTTATTTCATCAAAGTACATGATATAATTGTATACAATGATATTGATCTCAAATAAATAGAAAAATAAAAATTTTCATAAATAAAAACCACTAATGACACCTAAAACATGTGGTGTTCCAATTGGAATGTATTTCCTAATTATCTCACATAAGAGTGATTAAAAAGTAAAAACTTTATGACATGATGTCTCAATGATTATGAGCCCCCAATACCTTATACTGAAATATCCACTGTGTCGAGTATGTATGATGTATATAGACTATATGATATGTGTTTATGAATAATTTCATAGTATCACATGGTTCTCATAAACCATGGATACCTCTTTAACCTTTGGCTATGAAAAATAATCCCCAAAAAATAACATTTAAATAGTGGAAAAAGAAATATGAAAAATATTATGTTAATAATAAATCTTACATACCTCATTTTATGCATGATATGGTAATATAAATGTAATGATAAACCTTGGTTCATGGTACCATCTTTGAAAAAACTCTAGCTTATACCGTGCTGAAAAAATAACTGTCGTTCAAATATCTCACATGGTAAGATATTTCTTCTATTGAGTTACGGCTTTATTCAGGGGCCTACCAAATTTGTAATACATGACGAATTTTTTATCAATGAAAATACCTCCTTTAGTATTAAATATTAATATATGATATCCTCTTGTATATCTCTTTTTGAAACTATCATAACATGAAATATTTTCTTATAAAATCAATTGATTTGTCATAATAGAAAGAATTTATATACTTGGTGTGACTCCAACTACCAAAACAATTAATTTCATATTATAAACTACTTATTATGCTATTTCAGAAGATGAATCATAATTGGTATTTTTAAATATGGACACCATTTGTTCAAATTAAATTATCCTACTTATTAACTTATTAGTAATGCGAAATTAGATCATATAAATCTTAAGGATTACTAGTGACTATTTCCATATAACTAGTATAAATTCCTCTATATGTACCATTTATATACACTTCGTTCATGATTATATAAAAAAGGATAAATCAAAATACTTCATGTGTTGTTCTTCTAAATATGACTAATATTTTCCTACCATATAATATATGATTCAAATATCACATGTTGTGCATATTATGAAATTTTTGATTGATCTCTTGATAAAGAATATGGAATTAAAATCACCAAATATATCATATACTATGTCTCATATATTTCTTATAGACTAGATTTATTCCATTTTATATTGGTACCAATTCTCTCTCAAATTGTTATTATAATTTATTTCCCAATACATTATGAGTATATATACTATTGACATTGTATAATAATTCTTTAGATCAAAAATTATAGATCACATCCATTACATTTTATATTTCTAATTTATGTTAATCTAAAGATAGTTACTATAATTATATTCTAAACTATCTCAAAGAACAATAGTTTTTTTCATATATTAATAAATTTATTTTACTTCAAAAAAGTGGCTCTCTAACTATCCATATGCAAAAATTAAAGTAGTTCATTTTGAATGAATATTTTATAATATTTTAGTAATTTAATCCAAAATTAGGTTTCAGTACCTTCTACCCCTTATCTGAATTCTATAGTTTCAGTAGACCTTTTTGGTTGTGTCATATAGAATCCTTCCATGATTTGTGGTCTTGATATCCAATCTCAAAAATATGGTCATATAAAGTCTCTATAACAAGTAAAATTATAATACATTTAGGATTATAGACTTGGTATTACCAATTGATATTTATTGGTCCATGAATGTAGCAACCATCTATAATATAACTTGAATACACATCAAAAAATTCAAAATAATAAAACCCTACATTTTGATACATGGAGTCTATTGTTAATTTTTTTTGATATTGTCAGTCATAGGTAATTTTCACTTAATGTTTACTTGTAGGATTCATTATTTATAATTAATTAAGTATCATCGGACATGGTTAATGTAAAAACATTATGATGGATTTATGATTCCTATGTAGTATGTGTCTATGGAAAACTTCTCTTCCACAAAATTATGTGAAACTTCTTCCTATTTAAACTATTTGGGAATTTATGCAATTGACTAAACCCAATTCAACCTTTAACCCACTATCTCTAATAGATATATGCAACATTTTAATCTAAATATAGTCTTATAATTAAATATCTCTTTTCCATCATAATTACATTTATATACCTTTAAAATATTATTATAACATCTTTAGATAAACATTTTGTTTCTCTTGATGTTGGTATTTTTATATCCAAATAAAATCTTTGAATGTAATAAAATGTTCATAAGAAAAATGATTTACATCGTAATATAAATCCTATAATATATATTTTTTATTATAGTTGGAATATATGTTACTATATTACGTATATATTTTAAATAAATCTCTTGAAAAATAATTGATGTATCTAAAATGGAAATAAATTTTAACATTGATTCCCTATTTAATTACATCATGAATTTTATGTGTGAAAGGAAATGTGTGTTTATAAATTAATTGATACTATATTTAATTGATCAATGTTAACATGTAAGGCTCATCATCAATATAAATTATTAGAATCATTTATTTTTTTAACACCATAATATAATGATCAATGAATGCTCAGTCACAATATTCACTGGTATACCATCCCAAATAAACTCACAACTTTTCACCGTTTATATACCATACTTCACATTCAAATTCAAAAAAAAAATAAAAGAATTTTATGAAATTTTTTTACCACTATTATTAACATAGAATAATTTTTGATCTATAGTTGAAAAAAATTCAAAATACTTTATGTCCTACCATTACATATAAATTTTTCTTTGACCAAAAATATGTACATCAGTGTGCCGATAATACCTAAGCTATTTGACTCAAAATATTCTAAACCCATATCATATAAAACCTCAATAACAAATTATTTTTTCTTAAAAATGTATTATCTTTCACAAAATTTGTATATAATTATTAAATTTTATATTGTTCATATATCTCCAATGAAAAGTGTATTATTGAAAAACATGTTGAGAATTAAACAGAACAAAAAACATTTAATCCAATACAAGAATAATTTATTCTCTAATCCAATGGACAAATAATATTAATACTTAATAAACATTCAAATAGAACCATTTATATGAAAATTATGAGGTGTGTTCTTCTGAACACTAACTTAGGAATCAACATTTCTCATATTTTTGGAGAACACACCATATGTCTTCTAAGGATTATTTTCTTACATAGTTACTATATTCGAATACACAATTCTGATAAGAATATTTATTTATTATCCTAGAATTATTTACTTAAATGTACCTATAATTTATTAATATACATGAATAATAAGAAACACTTAGTTAGAGATAACTTCAACTATGTTCAATTATAAAAATGTACAGATGGTTGAGTTCAAATTTCAATGATGGAAATCACTTCTAACATAATATTTTATTTGATATAATTTGAATATTACATATATAATTTAATAAAATTATATTAATGATGTTCATAATAAGTTGTCATGATCCTAATTTATCATGTGTGATAAGAAAAATATCTATCACATCATAATTAATTTGCCACTTTATTATTTTATTTGTTTTTATTAGACATGAAAATTACAAAAAAAATAAACAATTCATAAATAAAATAGAATTACCCGAAGGGGCTTGAGAATAAAATATTGGTATATCCAATTAAACTCAATGGATAAATCCTAACATAGGGGTATTATACCTGAGTTTCTTCTTGACTCATGATGTACCTCTTCCCCATTATAGTTTTCACTTCTCGTCTGGTATACAACCTCATCTTACTATGGTCCTCATCTAACATTTTCATCATCAATAGTAAAAATTCACTAACACACAGGCGAGGGGGTATTTGGAAGAGAAATATAAATAAATATTATAATTTACACATATTCCCTAATATATAATGAATAAAAATTGACAATTCAAATACTATCAATAAAAACATTATTTTGAAAAAACATTGCATACCACTCTAATATATATTTAAATAAAAATAATTACAGCAGAAATGGTTCATTCACTGCTCAATGCTTGTCTAGGGTGAATTTGAAAGCATGATAAAATTATAATGTAATAAAATTATTTATGGGAATTTTAATAAAATTAAGAGAATTATTTTAATTAAAATTGTTTATTTTTGGTCAATCCAATAAATAATTTCATTTTACTGAAAAATTAAATTAATCAAATAATTTAATTTTATTCAAAAATCAAATTAATCAAATAAAAAAGTTTTTATTGAAAAATAAAATTTATTTTTTAAAATAATAAAATTATTATAATATTAATCCAACAACATTACTAATTAATAATTTGTATGTATTAAAATTTCCATTGGCTCTAAAACCATTACCATGCCCAATGAGGGTCAGGTTGAACCCACGTGGGCGTATACTAGGCTAGAAAACACCCCCTATGAATGGGGTTCAAGGATGGAAAACCCCCTCAAGCCCGTTTGGGTCTGGAAGACCCATCCAATAATGTTACAGGGAAGATCAAGTTAAACATGATCCTTTTGAGTCTTTTTGGGGCGGTTTAACATGGTAGGAGAGACTGAGGATGACCTATTAATTGAAGAAAATATGTAACCAATTATAGAGGATTGGTATGTGTGGCACGGGAGGTGGTCGCAATTGATCGTAGGAACACACATGGTGGAATCTTGATCAAGTGCTGCTGGTGAGGGCTGCACAACATTGACGGGACTAAGGTGGGGCAGTGTGGGTGTATTCAACTGGTGAACTTGGGATGTATGCTAGCCCGAAAAGTTTATAAAAAGTAGTGGTAGGCATCGACAAGGGTGGAATGATGGCAGACATTTACATCTAGTCTAGGATGGTGGAGGATGTCGTCTTGGGGGAGGGGGAGACCATTAAAAAGGAATTTTTCGGTAGTGGTGGATCAATGATGGCTAGAGGTTTGAGGTGGTTATAGGTATGCTATTGAAGGTGAAGTACAAGAGGGTGGTTCTCCAGGATTCCATTGGAAGCTTCACTATTAATTTATTTTTTATTTTTTTACATGTTTCAATTTTTACCAACTCTGTAGATAACTATGTGTTTCCATGCATTTTTCCCGTCACAATGGCTACTGATCCATGTAACCCCCTTTTGTGTTTTTCGACCACTTTGTATTTTAAAAGGAATTCTTCAATAGATAAGCTTCTCAAAATAAATAAAAATTATTTTTCATTTTTTTTAAAAACCCAATGCTTATGTCACTAAGCTATTGAAAAAAGCTTATATTTTTAAATTAAAATTTCTCTTTTTTGTAAAATTATTGCTTTTAGGATGAAACATTTTTTTCCACCAGATTCAAGTTGAATCCTGGTTGAAAATCATGGTGAGTATTTGTAACACCGCAAACATAGTAAAAATAAGAACACAATCAAACACCCACACATACACACAAAAATATATATCATAGTTGAATTTAAAAACCTAAAAAATCCTCATCTGATATATATTAAAAAAATTGGTTGACCATAACTTGGATATAAAACATTTGACTGACAGGAAGTCTTTTTCATTTGGAAAAAACAAATCCCTCTTCCTAATTTAACGATACATATATTTTTTCTTTTTTCAAGAAATTAATGTGATCCCTCTGAGACCTATTATTGGTAACAAGGGCCGCAACAGAAGTTAGTGGGATGGGTAATTAAAATTTTTCGTCTCTTGAGTAATGAAAATTCTTCTTATCTAATAATTCAAGTCATGGAAGAGGTATTAGAATATCTTATTAATTTAATAAACACAGTACTAAATGAACATTTACCTCATTAAAATCATCTACACATTAGGATACAGATTGATATTGGTGATCATGCATGATATATTTGATCAATAACCCCTATAGATCATTGAAAAACATTTCAAGAATATATACAAAGTACAATCATCAAATTTTGGGTGATGGGGTTGAGATTTGAGGCTTTATTTTACATCGTGATAATCACATTGATTGTATCCCTTTGGTTGGTAAAGAATATCTCAGAGTAATTTTTAGATGATTATTTCCTTCTGTGGTATATGGTAGGGGAGAGATTCTCTCAATTCTATTGTAATTAATAATAATTATGGATTTCGTCCCTCCCTTATGCCCTTATAGTGGGAGTTATAAGTAGTAATAAAGGGTTATCCGACCACCAAAAATAAAATATGCACTAAATATGAATTAAATTGCTTGTTATAAAAAACAAACTATGTCATAATTTCATTTATATTATTATGATTTTTTAATATATAATATATATATTACTTGATAAAATCAATTCATTAAATCGACTTGTAATTCTCCCAAATAATAAATAAACATTTAATATTAAAAAATATTCATGCATATGGTATATTCCCAATTTTCACTTAATACCTTGTGAATAATTTCAATAAATAAATAATAACCAATTATTTTATACTTGAATAAAAATTTATTTTTAATTTTTCGATGACTGATAATTCTTGGATGTATCTCGACCCCTGTGGTGGGTAACACCTGTCCAATACAGCTATCCAATAGAGGAGGGAATAATCTTGAATATTCTATTGTGTGTGACCCTCTAAAAGGTTATATTGATAATAGTTAATATTATTCATATATCAAGAGTGTAGTCTATAAACCAATTAAGTCCCCTAAATAGATAACTAATATCCAAAATAACAACAACCTTCACTAAGAACACGCTGTGGAATATAATTTATGTCTGAAATTATTACATAAATCATGATGCATAGATTGTGTCAATATCCATTCCTGATTTATTATTTTTTGATCTAGGTGGATAAACCAACCATCAAGTACATTGGATTACGACTTATGAAGGTACTACCATCATGATCAAATTGTCATAATATACTACTTCTACAATTAATAATTGAAAAATTTTATCATGAAAATTCAACCAATTCTATACCACCAAAGACCCACCCACCACAAGATACCTCTCCATGAAATAAATTTAATGTTTTGTTTTTTAATTGATGTACATGATCAAATGGTATCCATTGATTATTATTCGATTTTAGGAGACCAATAAACATTTTCATAGTTAATAACAACCAATAATAAATTAAAAATTGTGTGTTCCTTTTGGTGGGTATGTCCTCATGATCTCACCTAATGTAGATCACCGAAAGTGAAGAATATGTCTCAATGATTATGATCCACCATCACCTGATCATCAGATATCAACTGTATATAGTCATAATGTTGTATCTAGACCATAATAAATATGTTTGAGATCAATTTCATAGTATTTTTAGGTTCTCAATAACCCTAAAAACAACTATAACGTATTAATATGACAAATAATATTTATAATTTCTCATTTTAATAGAGTATTCATAAATATTGACATTATAATGTATGAGTGCATCATGTATAAGTCATTATATGCATGATATGGTAAAAAAATAATGATAATGGTGTGTATAGTGTACCCACTTTCTCAACATATTACTGGGAGGGTTGATCTTTTGTAAATGGTAATTTTATCTACCTGAATGATGTTCTATGTTACATTATTTATATAGGGCCATAGAATGTTACAAAATCACTAGTATTCATTTAAGGGAGAATATTTTCTATAAAATAATAGATTTTGGATCACACGGTTTCATGTGATCAGACTTACCAGATACGTCATGAGGGAATTTCCTTGGGTCAAAGGGTATTTCCCAAAGTCGTCATCTTAATAATATCATGATTATATATTTATAAATATATATTATACGATATATATAATATATATGTAATTCCAATAATGGACACTAAATTTTAAAAAAATTAATCAAATTTGATATATAATAATTTTAAATTTGAAATATTAAATACATAAAAATATAATTTCCTATAAATAGTAATAATATAACTTAAGCGGGTCTGGTGGGATGCATATAGGTGTATGTATTAAAGACCTTGGCCAATTTTTTTTTTCGGGATTGAAATCATGGTTTTTTTAAAAATTAGGACAATGAAATTAGTCTATAAAAGGCCTTTTGTTTTCTTTGGTTTTTTAGGAAGATCCAGTCCCCTAAATTATATACAGGCCTAATGTAATTTATTTTTAAATATTTTCTAATAAACAAAGGACACTTTAATGGACTCAATAATCATTAATATTAGTTTTTATACTAATTATGAAGTGTAATATTTATGGGAGGAATTATATTTTTTATCACAAACGATAAATTTTTTAGATTGAGTTTGAAGATATGAGAGTTAATTAAATGATTACATTTTTCAATGATATAGTATGCAGGTTTCCTCTTGAATTCATTAATAGTTACATTGGGGGGGATGCTATGAATTAAACCTCCATTAACGTTGATATTGGATCATTTATTTTTTTAAAATCATCTATGATTCAAAAACAAAATTTACCCTAGATAAACATAATTTAAAAAATTATATTTTATTAAAATGATTCATTACTTGTAGTCTTTGAATCACTGGATGACAGTTTCATTCAATATGTTATCATAGTAACTGCATCAAGTACTCTGAATAGATGCAATGATTACAAATTGATAATTCCGTTAACTCAAGATGGCCAAATACTTAGCTTTCATATATGAGACCACAAACATGGGTCCAAATAAGTATATTTTTTTCCTAAAAGTTTTTTTACTTTATACATATATTCGCTGTAACTATTTATTTTGGGGGTTAAATAATAATATTAGTTCATCATATTCAATAAAGTGAGGTTATAAATATAGTGAAAAAGATTACCATGAACCAGGTGTGATATGATATGATAATTCTCCGATTCAAGAGATTTTCATGACCATTGAAATCACTAAATTGATAGAATGACCATAAAAATTTAAAAACAGTTTACCCCCTGATTAAGATCATTGATAGTAAAATATATTGATCAAATGATATCATTGAATTTATAAGATATTTATAATGTCTATATATCCATAAAATAAAATTTATAACCAATTGGAGTTCATATATAGAATAAATCATAGTATGGGGCTTATTTTATTTATTACAAAAAATCTTCGTTAAAAAATATGTGTTAAAAACAATTTCAAATGTATATAATATTATTGTTGTAAAAAGAGTTTCTTTTTGATAATAATGGTATTTATCTACAACCATTGATGGATATCTTAGGAATTTCAAAAACCCTAGTTTTTGCCTGAACCGTTATTCAAATTTGTTTTCCACACACCTGAGTGGATTTCCAAATCCCTCAAAGTTAGTGATACGTACCAGAGTATCCAATACATATATAAAGAAAATTATTTTCCTTTAAATATTTGATATTTTTATTGAATAATTCTACTAAAAATATATCATCAATCATCCATATATTTGATTTTCCATTAAAGAAATAAAATATCTTATGTAGTCAAGACAAATGAAAAAAATAATATTTTTTCATATATAAACTAACCCCTTAGCTCACCCCTAATATTATATACATAACAATAATAACTTCAGCCACCAAACAAGGTTCTTCAAAATAAATCATCCTCCACAAAAATAATGCATTCCCTCAATAACTGAAACTGAATGAAGTTAAAAAACTCATTTCAAGAGACACACATTGAAAATTATAACAAAATATGCGAAGGTCTTATAAAATAAAGTGATATGAATCACCAAATGAATTTGATAAAACTCCATTATGATTAATCCATTAAGGCATTCAATGCTCCAAGAGTGTTCAAGATTTGAGTATAATCTTGAAACATAAAATATCATATTGGAATGAGAATAAAAATAACCAACAGGATAACACCCACTTTACCAAATGCCATGCCATTAATTAAAAACAATTTCATGCTTGTTTGAAAGATAATTTTAAAATAGGTTTTCCGTTATTATTTTATTTAATGAATACATTCACTTGAAAATACATTTCCACAATCTAGACCTTTTTTTAAAACTAAAAAACTTATTTTGAAATCACATTGAAAATACCATAACATATATAAATTTAAAAAACTAAAAGAAAAATATTTAAAACCCTTTTTGATGAAATTGTCCAGGAACAATGATAGAGTGATATACAAGGCAGAATCATAGGTTGAGAAATAAACAATGATAGAAAAAATATAAGGGTGCCACAATCTAAAAATTCATTGTATAAAAATCATGAAAAGGAATGGAAAACCCTATATTAACCACCAATCAATAGAATGTTTCCTATGAACTAATATAAGGACTCAAGTAACACAATATTGAACTAGATATAAGACCTTTAGGCCTACCAAAAATTTATTATATGTCTTCTTATTCTAATCAATCTTATTGGTCCCTAACACCATCCCATAAATATGGTACACGAGGATCAATAATATGGGTGCCTCAGAAACCTCTTCAACCTCTCCAAGATAGAACATCTAAAGTAGGGGTTTCATATTATCTAATAATCTACTAAGTGACCCAAAACACTCATAAACGACACCCAAGCAAGGGTAAAGATACAAATTAGTCAAAATAATGCATAAGAAGGCATGATAAATTTACAATACCTCCACAGAAAAAAATTGTCTACTAAATAGAAAATATCCATGTTGAAAATTTAAGACACCCATAAAATGTTCCATATTAAATACTATTTGAATATTCCATATAGTTCTTTATGAAATCAAATAGGGATGTGGAACCATTTCTTTTATATCTAAAAATTCATTATAAATCATTTTTCAAAAAGACTTTATTGGAAGTAATCCCTAAAATCAACATAAAATTATAAAAATATTTATTTAAAATCCCTAACAGTTCAAAAAACCCCATATTTAATTTATTTCATGACACAAATGGGAACAAATCTTCTTAGACCACTAATATTATTTAAAAATAATTCTTTAAATAATGAATCTATACTTTCTATATCATTTTCCAATTGAAATACAAATTAAAAACAATTTAGAATTCAATTTAAAAATACCAAACATTTTTATAATTACCAAATACTATTTTAATGATACTTTAATCAATTTCTAAAGAACCAGGAGTTCTTAGTTTTCCAAAATTGACTGAAATCGATATTTAAAAATAGGGAAATTCAACAAATAATATTGATTACAATATAAAAACCCTTATTATATTATCAATACAAATAAACATAATTTATTACTTTCATTAAATAATTTAAATATAAATGAAAAAAATAGGTAAATCATTCATTTGTGATTTTATTATTCTTGAATTGGGTAATCCAACTTCTAATATAACCAAGCTACGTTGAGTAAATAATGTGTCAACTTCGACGGAGGACACAAATACATGGATGAAGGAAACCAAAATAACTCTAGAATCATAAGAACCACAAACCTCATCAATACTAGAACCAAAAATAATTCATATAAACCAAATTTTATATGAGGAAAGGGTAAAACATAGAAATAAGGATGGTGTAGGGGAGAGAATTTCATACCCATGATATTCAAGAAAGAATCCAGAATAAATCATGAGAAAATATCAAGGAGGAGGTGGTATGGAGAGAAGGCGTAAGGTGGGGGAGGGTGGATTTAGTTAGGAATTCTATGCGATATTCAAGGGGATAAAATGGTAAAGGTGGAAATAAATAAAATTAAGAAGGAAAAAATATTTTTAAAAATAATATGTAATGACAGATTTACCCACACGATTACATAAACCATGTGTAAATCATTTTGCCTATAGTAAGCACTGAAAACACCTCACAAGGGGACTCTTAAAATCGTACATGGTTTAAAATCCCAATTGATGACCTTTTAAAATATAAATTTCCATGACAGACCCAATATTCATGGTTGTGGCATTGTTTTTTAAAACAAGATAGCTAATCGTGGGCCCCGTTATAACATACTAAAGTTGAAAAATTACATTGAATTCAGGAAAAATCCTTATGTATCGAAAAAATATAAAATAATATTAGAATAATAAATTAAAAACATGATTTTTTATATGATAAATGAATCATTGGATAAATTTTTGATTAAATTTTACATAAAATTTAATAAAATGTTGATACATGATCTTTCCTTATTACTTTTAATTAATGAACCCTCTACATATAAATATATAATAGGATATATGATATATTTGAAATTGAATTTTATTTATTAAAATATAAATTAAAAAAATCCATATGATATAAACATTGTAAAAATGGTATATATATTTATCACCAACAATTGTTTCCCTCAATTTATTGGTTTAAAATGAAAAGAGATTTTAACATTCACATGAATGTAAATTAATTCAATAATGAGATATCATGAATATGTGTTTCTATATTTTTAGGATTTATTAAATGACTTTATTTTTATATATTCAAAAATTTCACTTGAATGCTATATTTTAACTTTACTTGTATTCAGATAAATAATATAATAAATCTTTAATTACACCTGATTTACAAGGTTCTTCCCAAAAATGGTAAAATATATCTTTTGTAATGAGTAGAACTGTTAAAAATAAAATTCCCCAGTAGATTTAAATTAAATGTATTATTGTGTAATATGGTTATAGAAAACACATCAAATTATTTGGTTAATAATATCCTATCATATTTAAATTATCATTAAGAATCATAATTATTGATACTAAATTCATTAAACCATGATCATATGATTTGTATAAATATAAGGTTTTAAAATATTCAATTGAAATAGAAAAAGGATGTGATTACCTCAACCAGTGGGATCATACCCTATAAATCCCATTTATCAGAGCATCCAGGGGTGATAAAATCACTTGTATTTTCTATTTATCATCCATAATCCCAAATACAATAACTTAAGCATGAGTGAAACCATTTATGGGAGAATTTTATGATCATCAATATCATGACCAAAACTATTTATATCGAAACCTTAGATGTCTCACCGTCAAAAGCCATACACATAGGGTTTTTTATGGTGTACTAACGATATATGTATGAATCCCCTAATGATATGATTATGTATATTATTTTTTTTGAACAATGGATATATTCTCTTCATATTATTGATTCTTTATAAATGATTTTTTATTTGATATAATAAAACACAAAAATTATTTTTGGTTAAAATTAAAATTCATTTAAGATATTTATATTGATGACTTAAGAAATTGTTTTAGATAAATAATATTACAATAAAATATTTATATTAAATAATATTTGAGGAATATAAATTATCAAAATAGTTTCATGAATTCGTATATAACATTTATAAGGGAGTGAAAATAGTTATTTTTAAAAACCTAGAATTTAATTATAAATGTATATTTTATTTTAAAATTTAAAATTATAATATTGGAGTAATTAATGATCTAAAATGTACATTACTTTTGGAATAAAAAATCAAAATTATCCAATGGTGAAATTTTCGTAATTGTTTCAGACAGTCAAATTTTCGGGTAAAAATTAAATTTCATATAAATATAATTTGTGTATTATGAAATTATATTAACCCAAAAGTGATGTAATATATACTATAAAATGTATCCATAACAAACTATTTGTCTTCCCTTTAAAATAATTTTATTTCATGTATATTTTTTTAATTTTATAAAACGATTACGAATCCTCCAAACCCATTAATATATTTTATGGTTTTAAAATATTTTATTTGAGAGTGTAAATCACCTCCACATAAGAAAGGGAATTATTTTATTACATTAACCCATTTTCCATATAAAATAATGATAACCACTCCCATTTTTCAAAAACCATGGGAAATCCCCTCATATGGTTTGTGGTTTTGGTCATATTATTATGCAGAGTCCAAAACCTAAATAATAAATAAATCTTTGTTATTTACTATATAATCCACCCCTATATTTCATTTATCATCACTAAAACATCTTATAGAACATCGATACTATTACCCCCACTCTCTATATCCCACTAGGGAACCCCCAATCCTTCAATAATAACCTCTTTAACATTTGGAGTGACATACTCATTTAAGGGATTTCCCTCTTCTCATTTCTATTCATGAACTCCATTTATGTTACATCCCTTAAATTCCATTTTATTGTGTTAGGATTTGTTCATACAAATTATCCTTACTATCCATTTAATTTATAATTTATTATAACCCCCTATCACTCTTATTAATCCCCCAATGTTCTATTATGTTCAACCGTTATCATGATGAAATAGAGTTAGGATTCTTTTCTATATTAGTGTTTCTAAATAAAATTATGGATTATGTTCAAAAATTTAAAATGTTTGGATATGTTATTCCATTTTCCAAATTTTACCATTATATTTACATGTGATGAGAGAACCATTTCTCTCTCTTCATCTCATTTTTATTAATCTTTAACTGACACCATTATTCTACTGAAATTCCACCATAATTTTCCATTCCAAAACAATTGTGTAGTGAATACCATACCAACTTTATATACTAGGTTTTCACATTTATTCACATATTTCATATTATTAGGGAATAAAATGTATTAATTCCACACTCTATGATAGAGGAAAAATTATGATAATGAATGAATCCATGTTGTGTGATCTTTGTGGAACACATAATCATGAGAATGAAATGAATGTGATCGGTGTACCCAGAGTTATATAGATCTCCAATGCATTGTGTAATGTTTAGTATCATGATTCATAATGTTTGGATCAATGATTTAACCTGATTCCATTATGGTATTTTTTTCATCATTATTTCCATTTAGATATCCTTGATATATATTTATGATGTAGTGTTTTATGTTTTTTCCACATTTTCCATGTTAAGATTATTATTCTATATCTTGCCTTATTATTAATGTTCCTTTTATTCCACCCTAAAATTCTAATAATATAACATGTATTATCATCTTCATATTATTCAATGTTTATTCCCTTATTTAAATTTATATCTAACCACTTTATTTTGTATATCCCCAGGTTATCCCGTGTAGTTTTAAGTACGAATGATCATTATGTACTTGTTAAGGAGGATTTCAATAAAGATGATGTATTCCATTTTTTTATATTGTTATGTAATATACCTAATTACAAAATACTATATACTACGTGATCTTATATGTTTTATTAAATTTAATATTTTTTAATAAATATAGTATTAATGTGAAATAAAGAACATGGTTTTTATTGTTGGAATCAATGGAAATGTTTTTTTTGGATTTGGATTAGAAAACTCTAGCGTAATCCATATGGATAAGACTAATTATAAGAAAAAATCCCAAATTTTTTACGTATAAAGAAAGTGCTTTATCAAGAAAATATATCCATGAATGGATATTATATGTGGGTGTGGTTCTGGAACAGATAGACCTAGGGTAACAACATTGACAATGTGTGTAGGGCTTGACTCGGCGTAACCAAGTACATGACAAAACGCCTTAATTTTCCCAAGGTTTGACACTTTTGGATGATATTGTTTTCTAAATTGATAATCTAATTATTAACTAGTATTGAGGTAAAAAATAACAATAAGAATAAATGTTAGGAAATAGATCATAGATAATAGACTTTGATGACTTGAAATTCATAAGATAAGGAAATACATGTAATATAAGAATTATATATTTAATTCCATTGTATTACATTTTATGTGTTTAATTTTTTTACAAATACTCATCCCAAATTTTCCATTATTTTATCGAATGGATGGTTATAGGAGGATTTGGGAAAAAAATCAAGGCAATGAGTAATTTGATGACTTCCCCAATGAGATTCCCAAACTAATGGGAGAATTAATCACAAACATCATGATGATACTCTCTCAACTGACTCAGGCCTTGAATAAAAACCAATATTATTAAGATCACACAAATCCCCCAAATATAAAACAATTTATGATTGAGATATTTATATGACAAACAACTCTAACATTCATTGGATAATCTGATACCTTAATCACATAAAAAGGGATCAGATCCACTGAGAAGATCTTCTCCATCCTTAAATGTTACAAACAATAGAAGGATCTACTAATTGATTATAAAATTCAAAGATAAGCTGATTAGTCATGGTCATTGTTCAAATATACAAATCTTGAGGAAGATATCGAATCGATGGAGTGGTTGGAATTCCAGAAAATATATTCTAATAAATATATTCCTCACACTCTCTATCTTAAAATGTAATTTAATTTAATTACCCTAAATCAAAATGATTTTGATATTTTCTGAGTGTATTAAGTAAACATCATAATAATTTCATGAGAAGCCTATGAATTTTTTTTCACCTCCAAATTCAAGGTTGACAGCTTCTATGGTGAGAAAAAACATATTCTATGAAAATTCATGGTTATATGAGACATAGAGATCCATGAGGAAACATTTTGATGCTTCCTCAAAGACAAAATAGAGATTGAAAAATATAAAGGGTATCACAAGGACACAAAATAGAAAGTGATGTGTAATTTTTGTGGTCTGATGGAGAAATAAAACGGTGCCCCGAAATTTCAACATCTATGTTTTAAATGATGTAGAAAGAGGCTCCTAGGTAATTTCCTAAGTGTTATAATGAAATAATTTTGGAATGGGAAGGAAGTAAACCTGTTCGATGATTGACGACATGAGAAAACTTCTAATATGACAGATGGAATAAATTCTCTGATATTCCCTCAATGCATCGCTCATTGCTACAACTCTATGGATCCAGGGAACTTAAAAAACCAATGTCCAATGAAAATGTTTTTCAGAGGAAGCTATGATCCACCACAAGGTCAATCTTTGATCCATGCCCCATGTGGTTATGGTCATCACATCATACCCTTTCACCTCATTTGGGGAGGGACATCCACTTCCTCTCAATGGATATCCCCCACCACATTTCTCTCATTTTTCGACCCATGATTGTATTACCTTCATTCCTCATGATGGATCTTTCTAACTATTGTTGTAAATATTGATGTTCATTAAGGATTCCTCATGGTTTCATATGGTGCTGATTGCATGATTTTAAAAATGATGGTTTCTAGTTGATTCATTTGACCAAATCATTTTTATATGATAAGGTTTATAAGAGTGAGCGACTATTGGGCTCCTTGAATCCATTCACATCATGATAATACCGACCTATGATGATGATTTTGTTAAGGTAAGTTCAAGAACACCTCATATCTATAATGAATCATTTTTCATATCTTCAAATAGACGTATGAATTCTATATGAAGCACTATTTGCAAACTATGGAGATCTTGGTATGATTTCTGACATTATGATTCCTTTTGAGGGTCCCTCTCTTTTTCTATTGTAAGGAATTATCGTAGGGAATTATATTTGTTCTGATAGTACAAATATATCCAAATGCCACAAAATTTCACAAATTTTTTTCATTGATGTTGATGTGTCAAATAATCTTATTGAATCCATTTAGGTAATTGGTGGTGATGAGTTTTGATACAATCTATATATTTTTATTATTCTCTGTGTGGTTTCTATCTGATGTGTAAGAAATTGGGGCATAAGTTATAGGCTTTCAGGCATATTAAATTAATGAAAAATGTTGTTGGCTTGGATGGGGTGCATTATATCATAGTTGGAGGCCTATTGATCATTATTATGTTCATGTGAGCTCGTGATTAGTATTCAAATAGGTTTAGAAGCATGTAAAGGCTATGCCTCTTGATTCAACAGTTACTAATATTAACATAAAATAAAATGTGATTTGTGAGGGTTATGTTATATAGGCGAAACCATGATTTTTAGTAATCATGTGTCATTGGGAAATAATATTATAAGTGTATTTGATCCTCATAATGGTGTAGTGTATCTAGCCCGAAATGTGGAAACTATTGATGAATATATTTTTAGCAAGGGGAATGAGAGTGTCTAAGAATTTTTTTTCAGATATAGAAAAAAATAGGATTCCATGGATATTAATCTAGAAATTTAGTGAGATTCTGTTAATCATGAGAATGATGCTAATGTTATTGAGTAAGTTCATAAAAGTCACACTACTTGTGTGATCACTCAATGTGTGGATTTAGAGGACACAAATATGAAAACATAGATTATGGGGTGAGGTTTCATACAGACTGATGATTTAGAGTCGGAGTAGGATCCAAGAGATGGAGAATGAAATATTGACACACAAACCACTTATTTTGAATAGGATATCCAAAAATAATTAAAATCATTGACAATTAAGTACATTATGGACAATTTTTCTGTTGATGAAAGGCTGATGGATAAAAACCACTATAATGAATTATACCATGATAAAGACACCTAGATGAATATTTTTATAAGTTGGTAGAATAATCTGATTGAAAATATGGGTTCATATATACCCCTCCAAGAGAACATTGAGGAAATAATACTCTAATGGGGAAAAGGTTGTGTCTACCAGGTCCTCCTCTATGGTTTCAGGAATGCCCAATCCTGAAATACTAAAGAAATTCAATCAAGTTATTTCTTAATATGAATGAGAAACAACTGATCAGTCAGGTTATAGGTATTTCTTTTCATATTATGATATTTTGTTTTTTCATATGATGCATGTGGGAAATTTTTGTTTTCCCCATCTACTCTCCTTTATAAAATTTTCTTTCCTTTAATAAATGGACATAATATTTTTCATTAAAAAATAATTTACTAGTAACAACTGTTTCTTGATATTACCAACAACCTCCAAGAAAGTAAGGGTGAGCTTTTACCATCACAAACACTAAGGAGGATCATGACTATGATGTAGTAATAATTACACTAGTAATTGATTCAAGAATATAGAATGAAATTTTTATAGTATAGTAATATGCATTTATTCATATCAAAAAATCTTATTAGAACTATTAAAACACTACCACAATTCATTAATGTGGAGTATTATGTGAAAATGGAAAATGGTTCAGTTATTGCATCTCGAGTATATAACCCTCTCCTATCATATTTTTTGGGATGATCTTCCATTAGAGTATTTTCATACTCCCATTGGTAAGATTTGATGAAATTATGGGTATTGATTATCTTTTCCTATTTGGAGGCAACATAAATTACTACAATAAGTAAATCACTCTCCATATTGGGAATTGTCTCCCAATTATGTATATGTATATGGAAGATGAGGAATAATCATTATCACCAAAATCTAAAGCTTGTGTATTATATCCCTATGAGAAAATTTATCTTGATAAAATTATTGAGTCTAAAGAAAGAACCATCAACAAAGACATTCCTTTTGTGAGTGAATACAGTTATCAGTTTCTCATGGAGTTTCATGGTCTTACTCTAAGACAAGAGGTTGAATTTTCAATCAATTTTATACCTGGAACATTTCTATTATACAATAATCCATATAGAATGGATTTTGTGAAACATGGGTTCTAAATACATAACTATAATAGAATATAGGTAATGGGTTCACATTCCCATGTGGTTCACTCTAGGGTGAACCATTTTTCTTTATCAAGAAGACAGATGTGTCAATTTACATTTTCATTGATTTTCATGATCTCAAAAAGATAATGATAACGATCAAGTATCTTATTACCAAGATTGATGTCTTGTATGATTAGTTAGGTGATGTAAAAACATTTCCAAGTAGGAATTGAAGTCGGTATATTAACATGTTAGGGTGAAGACGGAGGATATTGCAAAGACTACATTTTGTATAAGGTGCAGGCACTATGAGTTCATAGTAATTCCATTTGGACTCACTAAAGCTCCAAAAGTCTTCATAAACTTGCTAAATATAGTCTTAATAGATTACTAAAATAAAATTTTGTTATTCATTGTAGATAGTATTCTAATATACTACAAAAAATGTAAAAGCATGAGGAGAGTCCGAGCACTATGGTAAATACCTTAGAAAAGGAGACACATTTTGAAATGTATATAAAATTTGTGTTTTGGATGAAGGATTTGACAATTATGGGGTATATCATCAAAATAAATGGGATATCTATGGACCCTAAAAATATATATGATATTTAGGGATGGTGTAATAAAACATTTGTGATGGATATCTATAGTTTCTCTGGATTGGCTCGGTATTATTCTCAGTTTGTGAGAAATTTATCGTCATTTTCAAACACTCTAAAAAAATATGAAGGGATTCATGTTGTCTAGGAATTATGAATGTGAATAGAGAATAAAGGAGTTGAAAATGAGTCTTATCACTGTATCTTTTCTTATACTACACACAAGTAGAGAGATTTTTTTGGTGTTCAATGATGATTAAAAGAAGGGATTGGGCTATACATTAATGAAAAATGACAAAGTCATAGCTTATACATCAAGGAAGTTGAGAATTCACAATAAATAACTACCTTATAAGTAATAAAGAGTAATAAATTGTGATCTTCACATTGAAAATAAGATGTAATTATCTATTTTTGGAAAAGTTTAAAATATGTATATTTCAAAAAATCCTCTTGTATATATTTACACAGAAAGAAATGAATATGAACCAACAAATATAGTTAAATATTATCAAATACTATGACTTACCAATAAAATAATAGCATGGAAAATTGAATAAATAGGAAGTTAATATATTTATAAAGGATAAGGAAATTCATCCATTGATGAGAATTGTGAGGGATATGATCTTATAAGATTTAAAAAGGATGGACATCGGAGTCATAAAGGAAGAAACACAGTGAATCCTTTCACAAATGATTTCTCACCCATCCCTTCTCAATAGTTTAAAATATTGTCAAAAGGATACTGTTGGAATTTAAATGAAAGTAAAACTATAATAAAACGGAATTATTTGGATTTCAATGTTAATGAAGAATTATTTGTGAGTTTTCGGTCACAATAATGTGTACCTCAAAATCATTTGTTAAAGAAGGAGATATTGGATTCTATACATTGTTTTACATTTTCAATTCACATAGGGAGGACAATGATGTATTGGGATATCCAGGAAAACTATTGGTGGGACAATACGGAGAATGAGAACACTGAATATACATCAAAGTTTGTGGTATGTGATAAAGTGAAGTCTGAAAGGCATAAGTCTAAGGGGATGATGCAATTAGTACCCCTTCCAATATATAAATGGGTGAACATAACCATGTACATTGTTACCAGACTTTTAGAGAAATCTATTGGAAATTATGATATATGGGTTGTTGTGTATTATCATAAAAAGGCAACTCACCTTATGAAAACTCAATCAGACTTCTCAATATATCTACTTTCATGGATATAAATAAAAGAAGTGGTGATAATTATTGGATTACCACTATATATTATATATGATTGAGATTTGAGATTCATCTCTATGTTTTGGAAAATTCTCCCACATTATATAATCATTGAGATGAACTTTAATATAACTTATCATCTTCAAACTGATGTTCATTCTGAGTAAACTATTCAGAAACTGGAAGAAAAGTTGTGAGCATGTTCTATGAAATTCAAAGGAGGATGGGACTAACATACACCTTTTGTCGAGTTTTATTATATCAAATATTTCCACACAAGCATACAAATGGTAACCTAAGAATCCCATTATGTGAAGATATATAGAACAATTACATGTTGGAATGATTTTGGGTAAATAAAATTGATATTCCCTAAAATGGCAGAGGAAATGGTGAAAATTTTTATGAACATTCAGAAACACATCAAGGGTACTCAAGGTTTAAATAAGTGTTATTCATACAATAATTAATGTGACCTAGAGTTTGATATTGGATACTTGGTATTACTCCAAATATCTACATCAAATAATGTGATGATATTGGGGAAGAAGGGAAAACTTATTCCAAGGTACATCTGGCCTTTTATGATCCTAGATTGAATATGGGTGGTGGCCTACTGACATGAACTCCCACCTAAACTATATCAAATATATGATTTATTCCTTATTTTACTCTTGATAATGTACATTCCCTATCCTCATGTTTACTCAATCCAAAGGTTGTACTGTTGGATAATAACATTATATATAATGAGAAGCTGGTGAATATAATATATTGTAGAGAAAAAGTTAACAGAAATTAGACACTACAACTTATCCAAGTGTAGTGGAGAGACCACAAGTTTTAGAAAGAATCCTTAGAACATGAGGAATTTATGTAACATAGTTACTATTTTCTATTTTGTGTGGTAAATGAAATTTTGTTTGGGTAAACTTCTTTAGGAGAGATATTTTATCAGTCGAACTGTTATAAACAGAATCATCTTTTTTACTAATATTAAATGTATTATTATGTAATATGGATATAGAAACACATGATCTTATTTGGTTTATTACATATAATTAGATATAAGTGAACATTAATAATGTTTACCATTGATAATATATTGGTTAAATAACGATCAAATGATTAGAATAAATATTTGGTTTTAACAAATCAAATTGACCTAGAAAAAGGAATTTAACACCTCAACCTGTAAGATCATATCCTGTGATACAAATTCATCAGATATTCTAAGGTAGATATAATCACTAGGATTTTCACTAGACCAACCACAGACTATGATTCAACAACTTAATCATTAGAAGAACTATTTGCATGAGATGTTGAATCTCATAGAGATCATGGCCCAAACCATGTACACTAAACCACCCAATGAAAGTATCACTATCACAAACAATACTCGTAGGGTGTTTGTGGGTGAATAAAAGGGACATGAATCTTGAACATAGAGCTATTAGTATATAAACTATTTTTTCAATAATAATAGATGTATTATCACCCTATTATTATTACTTTATACATGATTTTTAATTTGATATAAAAAAACATAAATTATTATTTTGGGTAATATTAAATTCCAGATAAGGAATTTACTTGGATGAAATAATGGAATATTCAAATAAATAATATTGTACTAAAATAGTATTATTAATAATTTTTATTATATATAAATAATCATATAATGTTTATCAAGTTAAATGTAATATTTAGCGACAAAAAAATGTTTTCATAAAAAATCCATCATTTCATCATAAATTTATAATTAATTTTTAAACTAGAAGTTAAAATATTTATGAAATTTTTTATATAAAATTAATAATATATTTTAATTATAATTCCAAGATTATCCAATAGTGAATTTTTCATAATTTTATGAGACAATCGAATGTTCAAGTAAAAATTTAATATCATATAAATATACCTTTTGTATTATGTAATCAAAATGACCTAAATGTGATTTAATAACTACTATAAAATTTTTAAAAGAAAAATATATTTTTATCCTTTATTATAAACTTATTTTATTTTAATTTTATTAATTTTATAAATCCATTTTGAATCTTTTAAAACTATTAATATATTTTAAGGTTTTATAATATTTTATATACGAGTGTGAATCACCTCCACGTATGCATGGGAATTTTATTATTATTTTTTGGACATGGAGTTTCAAAATAATTAAAACCACTCCAATTTTGATGAAACCATGATATTTTCTGTGGTTTTGGTTTTTTTATTACGTAGAGTCCAAAACCTAAATAATACTTGAATCTACCTCATTTCCTATATAAACCCACCCATGCTCCTATTTATCTTCATGAATCCTTCTTGGAGAATGTATATACTATGATCTCTACTCTCTATAGTCCTCCCAATGAATCCCCAATCTCTCAAGAAGCCCCTCCCAAGCATTTGGAGTCACACACTCAAGTAAGGGACTACTCTATTCTCAATTCCATTCAAGAACTTATATTATGTTATGTCTCTTAAATTCCATTTTATTATGTTTATATATGTTCTTACATATTCCCATTACTTAAAATTTAATTTATAAATGACTATAACCCCCCTTAGGTATCAAGATTCCTCCCATTATCCTTTATGTTGTCCCATTACCATGGTGAAATATATTTATGATTATTTTCATTACTCATGTTTATTAATTTCCTTATAACTTATGTTTCTAAATTTCTAATACTAGGATATGTTTTCCATGATCAAATTACTAAAATTTTTATTTATATTTGATTAGAGACCTATTTATCTCACATCATCCTATTTTTATTAACATTTATGCGACACTGTTATGTTGTAAAAATTTCACCAGGATTTTCCATGTTGAAAACAATTGTGTAGTTAATACTATACCCATTTCCTATAAATGGTGTTCACATTAATGCATATGTACATTTTTATAAAGAAATTTAATGTATTTTTTTGAAATTCCTTGATCATGGAATAAATTATTATAATGAATTAATAGATGTTTTATGATCTATGTGGCACACATGTGCAAGAGAAGTAAATGAATATAATGGGAGAACCCAGTATTATATAGAGATCCAATGAATTAAGTAATGTTTAGTATCATTATACATGATGTTGAGATAGGGAGTGAACCTAAATCCATTATTGTACTTTTTATATAATTTTTTCTTAGTAGTTAGACTTGTCATATATTTATGATGTAGTGTTTTAAGTTACTACTAAATTTCCCCAATTATTATTATCATGCAATATTAGGCCTTATTTTTCTTGTTCCATTAATTCCCCACTGATATAAATATTCTCTAACACGTATTATCATCCTCATGTAATTCAATGTTGATTACATTGCTAGGATTTAATTCTCACTAATTTCTTATGTATGTCACTCGGTTATCCCCAATAGTTATATGTATGAAGGAACATTATGAACATGTTAATGATGCATTGAAAGATGGAGTTCTCCTTTTTTAAATTTGTTATATAATCTATATATTTCAAAATGGCACTAGGCTTTTAAATCATCCCGATTGTATTAAGTTTAATATTATATATTAAATCATGTATTAATGTGAAATAAAGAGTAGAGTAGGTATATAATTAATGTTAATGGAATCATATATATAATATTGGTTAATATAATAATATTCAAAATAATGTTACAATAATTTATGGGAAGGTATTATCCTTAAACACAGTGTGAATTTTCTCTCAATAATTTAATGAAATCTCTCTTAATTAGCAAATAACTAAATATTTTTTAATAATTTTTGTATTTAATATTATTCAATATGACTATAAAACATTTGATTTATGTTTTTAAATAATGTTTGTGAGAAATAAACCAATTCAATGTTCTCATAACATTTATATAAATATATCCCTCAATCATAGAATATACATAGAAACATGATCTTAGTGTTTATAACTTACACTACCGACATGTTTTTGAGTCTTTTAAATATTATTCTCTATATATTATTCAATTAATAAAAATTATATGAGTATAGATAATTTATTTTTATAAATAATAGAATTGTCTCTAGAATTGAATTTAGATCTTCCATTTGATTGGGCTTTAATCATCTCTAATATATTTAAAATTTGCAAGAAATTTTTATTATTATATATTCCGGGAATTTAATTAATGGTGATTAAAATTTTTACATTAAAAATTAGAATAGATAAACTATATTCTAAATTTAAATAACCCTATCATCATTAAATATTATTTGGTAATGTTTTATCTAATTTCATCAAACATATAGTATATATATAAATAAAAATACTCCTAAAATTAAATTAAATATTTCCAATAAAAATAGTAACTTCCACGACCCATTTAAGGAAATATATATATATACTAAAATAAAATACTTTTTAGTTAAATATGATTCAATAACTATATAATATAAGTTAAATATAATCGATTACAAATTAAAACATTAATTATATAATAAATCTACAAGGAATATAAATTTCTATTAAAATATATTAGTGTATCGTAATCCTGGTATGCTTATATGATTCATGGAGAAACATCACTTAAATTTGAAAAAATGTAACTTATATATAGTTTTAATTAATTTTATATATATTACTATTAACTGTATTTTAGAAAATTCTGATATATATTTTGAATTTAAATTTAAATAATAATATATAATGTAATTTATATTACTTGTAGGTCATATCAAATATATTTTTTGACAGCTTGAGCAAGTTCATTAAAACCTTCAGTTAAAATCGTGGTATATTAACACAATTCTTGGTATCATAAAAAAATTATTTTTTATGTTTTTGATCATGGAAATATGTTTTTATATTCACATTAAACTATGAAATTTTTCTCAATTATTTTCCCATATTGATTTCAAATAACATCAATTTTCTTATAAAACATCAGACCTACTCTTGTCTTTATTTAACCATAATAAATATACACTACTCTCATCATTAACATGTTTTATAAAAAAGATTACGATTTCCAAATTTTAGGAGATTTAAAATAAATTATCATATGGAAAATTTAGGTAATATGTTCATACATAATAAATTAATCCCATGTGGTGAAATCTAAAACAACAATCCCATATACATTCTTTTAATGTGTCCTCACTACATCTTTACTTTAACAAAAAAATATTTTCTTGGGAATGAAACAAAATTGAAGAACCAAATGGAATATATATACAACACCTCATATTTTCATATTATTATATCAATACCCCATATTATATAACATTAAAATGTTATAGGTTACTTATTCATTCCCTTTGGATTTGAAACCAATATTATAAATCTAAAACAATAATGAGTTATTATCACCCCCCTTATTTTAAAATAAAATATATTATGAAAGAAATATGATTAAAAAATCAGTCCCCTTATTAATTTTTATGAACATGAAACACATAGAAATACAGAACAAGATTGGGAGATATTTTTTAGGAATTTATATCCTTAAATTTCTAGTTTATTTATTTTTTTGATTTATAAAAAACTCAAATTTATTATCACTTTTCTAAAATCATCTTTTATCTATTCTCCCTATTTTTTTCTTAATAATTCTCGATAAAATATCATGTGAGAGTACCCCAATTTTTAAGAAAAAAACATAGATTTTACAAGATATATAGAGATTATTTTTTTATCTCTTTGGTTTGAAGACATTATCTGAATTAATATTGAGATAATATGATTAAAAAATAAAATAATTATAAGTAGGGAATGGGTGAGCTCCCTCTTTCATCAAAACACATGAAATTTTTATTTTTTAATTCATTTACAATTATATCAATTTTTTATCCCTATAAAATAAAATATATAAGCAATATAGTTCCATATAAAAAATAATTTTTCTTAATGTTGTATTTATTTTCAATAATGTTTTATTTATAATGTGAAAGTGAATTCTTGGAGTATTTTACTAATCATTGATAATCATGTTAAAAAATCTATTTAAGAATCATAATTTTTTTCTTCTAATTGTATGTTATTGTTTTTTCTATGAGTTTTGTGTCCATTCTTGTATAATATTCCTATAATCATATTTTTCAATTTTTAGTGTAACTGGGTTTATATGTTTACATAGATAACTAATGAACATAATTCTAATGAAAAAAATTTACCTATATATATCTTTTATATGAATAAAATTACATTCTAATTTTATGTTAATAAGTCCTAAAAACACTTTTGAATAAAATTTCATATAAATGAACCTATAATTTATAGTATACCTAATATACTAGTGAATACTCTTGTAAAAGTTCATTTATGACTCTAAGGTGACTTAGAAATAGTAAACATAATATTAATTTTTAACAAAAGTAGTTCCATGGAATTTTAAAGTATACGATGCTTTAAATTAGTCTTCTGAATACATTTAAACCCACACTTTGGCTAGATTAATCTTTAATCTATATATAAAATAATTAAGAGTTGTACAAGCATATATGTTATCTTTGGGTCCAAATTTATTTAGTTTTAAAATTTAATAATTCACTTTAGATAAAATATATAATTTTTTATTTTCCTAATTTAATTACTAAATACGGTCTTTATATCACTTACAATTTATATCACAATGTATTTATTTAGTAATTATGAAAAACCCTATGATATAATATTTTTTTAAAAAAATAACTATATAACCTAAATAAACAAATGAAATTAAATTACATGTGGTATTCACATTTATATATGGAATTTTCACTTTTCAATTAAGGAAAATAAAATGTTTTTTAGTTATAAAATGTCGAATAATAATATATTGGTTATTTATTCAATCATTATAAATAAATATATATAGTATTTATAGTTATGTATTATCAATTTGTAGAATTAAACTTTCAGGTGCACAATTTATATTTCCACTTCAATATTTCAATTTTGAAATTATAATTCCACATTAATTTGGTATAAATTATAATGTACCTATGTTATATTAGGTATAAAAATTGAATGTCGTTATGTATTATTTAAAGAGAATGTTTTTCCATAAAATCAATACCATATTCATGAGAATACTCATTACTTATTAATTAAGAACATATTTTTTGAACATAAAATTTATTAATTAGTTCATGTATAAGTATCCACTATGTTATACCAATATTCACCCATTTTTTTCATGGAACAAAAACCCATGTGAAATAATTTTCAAAGAAACGTAGTCATTTTCTTATTAATTATACTCATTATTTATTACCAAGTTATTTATCAAATAATTATTAATCAATTCATGGTAAAAAATATTTCTAATTTTAAAAACACTAGTCTAACTTTAGTATTTAGTAGAATAATTTTATCTATAAGTATATATTTATCTTTAACGTTATTTTTAATATTATATAAAATTTTAATATCTCTAATATTGAAAATTTTCACCACTAATAAAAACAAAAAATTTATCCCAAATTATGTTATCTTTATATCATTCATCATGAATACTATTAAAAACATAAATCCATTTATTGAGAAATTTTAAATTCATTCGTATTTCAGTGACTTACTATGAGATTGTATTCCATAATATATAAATAAAAAAGGTAATAATTTCTATTATATTTTATTACATAATTTATAGACACATCTAATAGATAGATTCCTATAATAGTATACTAGTTTAATGATAAATTTTTAAAAAAATTAACCATTAATTTTAATCAAATTGGGAAAACAATTATTATAAAATATTTCAATAAAATATATTGATTGTACTATATCATATAAGTAGTTATTTATGACCATTTTCTAAGTAAAAAAATATACTTTAAATATTAATAAAATTATATAAGACTTGTTTCAATAATTATTGTGAAATTTTATTGTCATACATATGTTTTATTCCTATTTAAATAATTATATTATTCATCTTTATATATGTTCTATTTTATGGTTATGTTTATTGATTGTTGTATTCATATTTTATTCCATTATTTGTATAATAAAAACTAATTTAAACATTTATAATTTGTTTTACATTTTAATCTTAAGTTTCAAGATAAATATTCCCAATTCCATTCTAAAACAAATTATAAAAATCTTATAATTATAAAATACATGTAACATGTGTTTTATGAAAATTAAATTATTCATTATTATATAATAGTCAATAAATTTGATGAAATTTAAATTCAATTTATAGATTTTTCCTTCATTACACCATTTAGATATGACTGTATTTATTCTTGAATACATTAAAAAAACATAATTACTCTTTTATGAATACTGTGTATAATTATTATTTTTGGTATGATTCAAATTTAATTTATCATTCTCTTATATTTTTTAGAATATGTTTCAAAAAAAGTCTTTAATTTTTTCTTATACATTTTTTTTTCAAATTAGGAAAGTATTACATGGTAATGCCTACCTTAATTATTAGAAATAATATATCTGGGGTTATATGTGTTTTTTGAATTTTTATTGACTTTCCAGTTGTTAATTATACTTTTAAAAAATTATATCAATTAATCTTTTTATAATGAAATCATTAATTCTTGAAATTAAAATATGTTCTAAATCACAATGTATACTTATATTGAGGAAACTATTCTTAATTATTTTAATATAATTTTTAAGAAATATTATCCATTTTAAGAAACATATGTCACTAAAATGTCCCAATGAAATCTATTTTATATAGACATTACAAATAATGTCAATAAGTAATTTTTTAGATGTATAATTATTCATACACAAATATAAATTCCATGCCATGTTTGATTAATTGAAATAATTTTTTTAAGAATTATTATTTCTTTTTAAGCATTATATTGCCCTAAATATATCAAAAATAACTAAGAAAGTGTTTTATGCAACAAATTAAAATAATGACACATACATCACTCATGAACTCTCAAAATAATAAATTAAAAAAATGATACCCAATGTAATCAAAATTTCTAAAAGCGACATCTACATATTCATAATATTTTTTCGGTTTAAATTTTACTAAAATTATAACATATCTTTTATTTATCATAGAACATCAAGACAAGGACTTGTTTCTCATTTGTGAATTTAATTAATAAATCAATTTCATATCTAACACGCATGGCTCACAATATCACTAAACATAACAATTAAAAAAATTATTAAAAACAATGAATCTATACATATATAAATATAATCAGGTCTTTCTTTCATAGAACCCACCATTTTTGTAAAAAAATAAATAAATAATTTCATCTATTTTAAATAATTTATTTTTATTTTTTTCGATGAAGAACATTTGGTTATTTTAAAACCTATTTTTTATGTGAATTAACATGGTTGGATTTGATCTTAGTGGTTTATGGAGCTTAGGAACCTCATGTAATCTGGGATGAGGTTCCCTAGGGGATTGAGATAACTAAATGGTTGTTTGGTAGATTTGGACTGGTGAAAAAGATATTCAATGAATTTATATTATTATTTTAATCCTTATTTTATAAATTATATTAAAATATGATAATTTTTTATTAATGAGGTCAAACCCTTTATTACACTAATACAGAGGCATTATTAAAGGGGTGATAATTCTCTTACTCTCTTTTCTCTCCCATTTTATTCCCCTACAAGTCCAAATAGACCAAAATATGATAAAGTAAAATTATCATTTGAATTTAATTTATGTATTTAGTTTCCTAAACATTTATTCTCTATAACCTCATATATTATTTCGGTGATAAAAAATGAGTCCATTATAAATATTATAAAACAAATTTTAATGTTATAGCTGGTGCATACTGTCTTGGATTTCCATCTATGTATTTTATTATTAGGATAAAATTTCATTAATTTAGATGTTTTTGTAGAAAGGAATAAGTTTGAAGTATGTTTTTAGGCACATAATCTATAGTAAAACATATGATACCACAAGGTACATTGTGGTGGTGCACCGTTTATACAATATCTCTAACTGTGAAAAAAGTGTGGTGCCAGATCAACCACCAAGGATATAAATTAAAAATAATTTATGTTAAATTTTATTAAAAATAAATTGTCAATATTGTTGAGAAATAAAGTGTTGATAAATAAATTTAAAATCATATTTCTAAAATATTATGTTCTAGGTTATTGATTATTATAAGGATTTTTTTTACATAGGATTTTGTATTAAATATAGGAATGTGAATTCTGATAATGTAACATATAAATTGAAATAATGAAAATATCATGAATTTGGATAAAATACTAGGAATCCTAAGGTTTGTCTATGATATTACAAACACTATATAATTACCTAGAACTGCTTTTAGACCATCATATATAATATTTTTTTAGGTCAAGTAGATATAATATAAATTATATGTGTTTAGAATTAATACTATGTGTTTCATATATATAGTGAGGTTACTATTTCAGTGAATTATTTTTGGAAGGGATACTGATAAAATATATTTATTGAGATTATATTAATTGAGTGAAATTATAATATCCATAAATAATGGACTAAAAGGGTAGATGTGGTGTCAATAAAGATTTCATCAAACCAAAAATATCATGACATATTTTTTATTATTTGTTAAAATTATAGTGTAAAATTAAACAAGTCATAAATAGCATGTTATACTCTAAGTGTTAAATCGATTCAATATTGATTATACTAAGTTATTCTCTTTCACAATATACCTCCCTATTTGGTATTTATAATTATTTTACTTTTACTAATTAAAGAATAGGAAATTAACATTTATGATATACAGATATACTAAATCGAAACTAGGTAGTTGATTTTTCATATCCAAACAAAGATGTAAAATGGTAACAACATTTTTATTTTGCGTGTGATAGTTCAAATGTTATAAAATAATAGATATTAATAAATCATTATAACATCTATTTCATCATGAGTGATTTAAAATATCATATAATTTTATTATATGAAATGTTAAAATCTAAATAATTATTTATATATTAGAAAACAAATAAGTGGATTAGATCAAATGTTAAAAATATTTTGAACATTTAAAGAAGTAATATAATTTTCATCAATAGTAAGATGTTTTAGAAAAATTTATAATACAATATTGTTTCATTAGGATCTATACAAAGAGGTTTGGTCTTTTTTAAGAGTTTTTTGTTGATATTATTTGAATGTTTTCGATTCACCATTTTCAAATGATTTTATATATCTTTAAATTTAACAGGTGATTCTAGAAGAATTTGAGGACGAGGGGATACTTCCAAAATGTTTTTGTATCCATAATGTCCATAGAAACTATGGGAGGAAGGTGACCATTGGTTACATCTTTGGGATATTTATCACACACTTATAGAAGATTTTCAATAGATTGGTTTTAATATAGTGAATTTATGTTCTCCAATTTTATATATTCAATTGAAATGTTTGTACAGATCAAAAAAATAGTATTTCATCGGTTTTGTTCACCACATCATGAAAATGAATTACCACTAAAAAAATCCTTTACTGGTATTAGAACCAATTTAATATTATTTGTATTAGACACCTCAATATATAACGAATATGGGAAAACATTGTTTCCCAAAAAAGAATAAAATATTTTAATGATTTATAAATATATTCATAAAAATAATAAAGTTTGAATAAAATGTCTCATAATTTTACAAAAATATTATAAAACTATATGATTGTTTAAGAAAAATCATAATTAAAACTTTTATGGGAAAATATCATTAAAAAATGAGTTATTAATGAGAAATAAATTAGTTTTAAAAAAACAACTTTAGATAAACATGCAGGTGGTTGTAATATAAAATATATTTTCAAAAGAACACCATGAAAAAACATGTAAAAAAATCATAGTATCAAAACTACGATTTTAAGGATCTCTATGTAATAACGTTTCCAGTTAAAATTGGACATTTATCTTAGAAATTTCTAATTCTGAAAAAGGTGTTCATACAATATAAAAAATT
This sequence comes from Viscum album, assembly GCA_963277665.1. Lineage (NCBI taxonomy): Eukaryota > Viridiplantae > Streptophyta > Magnoliopsida > Santalales > Viscaceae > Viscum > Viscum album. Next base: position 1,510,946,021 of record OY728161.1, read on the forward strand.
ATTTCGGGGATGTAAACCATTTTAATAGTTGATTTACATGATATACTAACTTATAAAGTGATTATAAATTAAAAAAATATATCTATAGAAAATAATGATAATAATATAAAAAAATCCAATAAATAACAACATGAATAGTTCATATTAGATGTTCTTTTTTAAAAATTTATTTAGACCATATCAAAATGCACTAATCTGATATTTTTATTTTGAAAATTCACATTCTCAATATATGCATGTTATTATTAAGGTCAATTTACATAAAAGTAATAATAATAATAAATTTTATTTCCTTAATATAAAACAATATATATTAAAGATAACTACACTAAAAAAATAAAAGTAATTTAATGGGATAATAAAAAAATAAATATCATCTGAGGAATTTTAAAATATTTAGGGACATTTTCTACTAAAAATATCACAACCAGGAACCAAAATTCAAAATAAAAACAATTATTTTGTAACAAAAATATAATTTTTAAACGAAATGAATGTATCATTGATGAGATATTTAGAGAATAAATAATTTAAAATATAAAGGTATTTATAAGAAGTATGACAATTATCTGGTCATCAAAATAATAGCTTAAATATAAAGTACTAATATGGACATACGAAGTAGTAATATTTAAAAAATTAAATCTTACCATGAATTAATTTATAAATGAAAATATTACAACTTTATAAAAAACCCATTTCATAAAGTATGTAATTAATGTAATGTATAATCCCAAATTTGTAATAATTTATGTTTTAACATATGTAGGAAACCATAAATTTTTAGTTTAAAATTTTAATAATATAATAACATAATTTTAGAACACATTTTTATTAAAAAATATATAATATTTAATTATCAATAATACAATAATTCATAAATAATAAAAAATAGAAATGTAATTAATTATATTAAAAGATATACTATTTATCCTAGATACAAATATTTATATTTACAAAGTAATATTATTTAAAAGTAAATGTGTAATATTTTTAATATCAATTTGATGAAAATATACATTATTTTTATGTTTAGAACATGAATATTATCTATTTATTACTTTTTTACGTTTTATTAAAAAAAATTAAATATAGGTTAATCGTAAAAATGATGTTTTCTCATATATAGTATGTTCCGTGAGATCAATATATTGTGAATAATACTAAAAAATAAATAAAATATTTTAAATGGCATAATCAATATTTAACAACTAACGTAATTAATTTAAAAATAAGATAAATAATTTCCAAACCATTATAAAAATTTTCATAATCCTGAGTTATATTTAATTAAAATAAAAAACTATATTTGATTTATCATATCTCAGAATTTTTTTAATGTTACATTCAGTTTCATATGTGTTTAAATATTATAAAAACCCATATGTTTTATTAAACCTCTATTAAATTTTTTAATAATCAATATTATTAAAAATCTTGATCCTAAATAATAAATTAATCAAAATTTTTATTTAGTTTTGGGTGTGTTTAATTGTTATGAAAAAAAATATTTTCAATTAAATAGAAACAAATTTTATAAGAATCAATACTATTCATAGTATTGACTATAACTTATATTGCAAACAGTGATTAATTCAAATATAGAACTCCCTATTTAGTTCCATAAACACCCATCTTACTCCCCTTTCTCTATATATAAAAAAAATTTCCTTTTCCAAATATCTTTCCAATTCATTCTTTAATCTCTCATAGACATGTTAAAAAGAACAATTTCAATGAATAAACCCCCATTTAATGGGGTTTGATGCAATACAAAATATAAGACACAAGAAATCTAATGGTTCCAAATTCCATATTATTCATTTCAATTCATTTATTATCCCTCCAAAAACAAAAATAAACATTGAAATATTTTTATAATTTTAATATAATGTTTTTATTAAACATATTGGTATATTAGTTCTCATATTCTCTTTAACTCTTCTTATAAAAATATTTGACCCTTATAGTTTAATAAATATTAAATAAACAATAACAATTCATTTTCACAAAATATTTTCATGTAAATTATTAAAAAAAGTTTTACTTAAGGAATATGAAAATAGTAACCGAGTGTTTTTTGTCTATTATTCTATATATAAATTATATTTTGGATTATTATTATATGAAAATTGACAAACCATAATTATTTTAATTTCTTAAAATAATTTTACGAAGGATGATTTTATAAATTGTAGATATTTAATATACTACCGAAATAATTTACTTATATAATGAAATGACCAATATAGCCTAAAATGTTTTTGATATTATTTCACCATTTCACAATTACAATCGAATGTTATCATTTTATCAAGCATGTTTGGATTCATGAACCGAACACCTACAAAGTGGTAACGGCAAACAACAATAATTTAATAAATAAATAAATCATGATAATAATGGATTTTAATAGATGAAGAAAATCATAAAGAGTTTTTAAAATGATTAATTAATATATTTAACAGGGCTATTAAAGATTACAATGGAGAGTCAAATAGAGTTTAGTATTTTTTTAAGAGTTCTTTTCAATTTTTTATAATTAGGGTATAGTTTTATATTAGTATATCACTCTCACTTAATACACCTCCCATTAATTAGTTTATGTTTTATTTATAAAACATAACATGATATATATAATTTCATTAAATATTTAATTTCTCTATATATGGAGTCCTCTATATATCTATTTCCAATATTTTAAAAATATAATACATGAAAAATGAAATAGTTATATTTCTTTTTTACTTTTTAATTTCAATTCTTATAAAGATTCTTATATTTTTTTATTTTTTAAATAAACACATATTTTAATATATTGTATGATTTTTTTGAAATCCCTATTCTCTTACCATTTTAATTATTTTCCCATTTCTCAAATGTTTTCAAATGTTGTTCAATTTCAAAAAAAAAACTTCTTTTTTATGGTTTTTCATTCATTTAGGAAATCTAATTTTTTGAAAAATATTTTGCATTGTTTTAAAATATATTTAAAATATTCTCGAATAAATTTATTTTGATATCCAACAACACACCTCAATTGTTAAAGAAGTATGTATTTATTATGTTACATTTTTTATTGATTTATATCATGATTTATTTTTATGTATACTTATTTTTTATGTTATGTGAATATACATAAAATATTATGCTTAATGGTGTGACTAGAATTATACTTCCTAATAATTTATTTTTTTAATACTTTATATCTTATAATAACACCATATGTGTGTATAATACCATTAGGTTTGTCCCCAATTTTTTCTATAGGCATAATAAGGCTAGCTTTGTCTATTATGTTTTATTTTCTTTCTAATCAACACTAAAATATATTTCTAATTACCTTCCTTATAATTATTCTATATTATATAATCCTTATCATTTCAAAACAAAATATCAATTTTTTATTCCACACTTCCATGTTGTAGTTTATGATCAATTTTTTACGATTTGGTGATATGACTTTGGTATGTCATGATATCTCACCCATTTGTTATCTTATTTTATTATTTTTATAGGGTTTTTTATCTCCCAAAAAATATTATTTATAACACAATGATATATTAGGTAGTTTTGGATATCTTAATTTGACAATTATGTAGGAACAAAATGAAATATTATATAGTTTATTTGAGTATGTTTTATGGTGTCCTTAATTATCAAAAGATATTATACCTCTAGATTTTTCATTTGTGAATTATGGATGTTTAGGCCAAAAAGTATGCAATATTATTTTTATGATATGTGTGTTGTAATAAATTTTATTAGATTAATCTATAATTATTTTTATGGATTTGATTGGTGAGAATGATTGGAAAATATGCCATAAATATCATAGATTTTGGCAATAAATTCAATTTGTATATGTAAGTAATTTAATATATATTATTTCCAATTAATTATTTTTACTATTATATAATTATTAAGATTAGAATTTTCATCCCTAAAATTTTTTCTAGTAAATGTAACGAAATTAGTGGAATCATGTCAACCAATGTGATTGGTAATGTAGTGATTTCAAAAATGACATGCCTAATATAATGGGAGAATAATTTGAAAACATGAGGGCAATAGTTTATTAATTAACTCATGTTATGAATATTAAAAAAGGCCATGTTATGTTCATTAATGCACTATAGAAAGACCAAATTTTGGTTAGTAATTTTTGTGATGACAACTAACCAATATTCATGGATTTTCTAATCCTTTATTCCTAAAGCAATTTTTATATTACATTCAAATGATATTTTTTTCCTACAATGTTTAATTGATGAGAATATAATTAAAATTTTATATTCCATGTAATTAAATGTATATAATTTTTGGATACTTCTATAAATAACAAGAAATAGTGCCCACCATATCCGTAAAAACACAAAGTTGTTTAATCATAGAATATAATGTATATAAATCCAACCTAGTTAATATTTACGGGATGAATCTCCCCGAATATCTATTTATTTTAACTTTGTTGAAATTTTATTTTATTATATTAATATATTGGTAGTACTTATATTTTTTAAATATTAACTATTATGAGAGGGAAATAACATTCCATATCCTAAGATATCATATGATTCTATAAAATTCTATATAAAATGTTGAATATACATTGTATATACCTTTTTTGTTATAGATATTATTTTCATATGAGAATTATTATCAAGTCTAAATGATTATGGAAATGGAAGGTTCACCATTGAATGGATGATCATTATGTAAAATAATAATAATGTTTTTTAATGAGTTTTTTTCATTCCTCTTTACCAGGAGGATGATTTTTCTATAAGACATACACTCAATGCTCCACCCATATCAATGATTTCTAATAAAATATTTCTCATTTATTTATAATTATTGATGAATAAAATTATAAATCATTTAAATGTGTTTTATGAATAATAGTGCTTCTAAATACGATTCCCCAATCCGAATTTTTTGAAAGGACGATGGTTCAATGAATAGTATAATTCATTATCATGAGATGAACAGTATATTAGAATGTAATATGTATCTAATAACATGGATTAATAATTTTTTTTTGTTAAATATGTGGTTTAAAATTATTCTAAATGTTTTATCATCAGTTTTTATATCATAAAATGAGGATGAAAAGTTATAAAATTACAAATATTCTATTGTATAAAATATATGAATACTATGAGATTATGGTGGTTCCATTTTAACTCGTTAATACTCCATAAATCATTATAAATTTGATTAATAGTGTAGTTATTGATTACTTAATAATGTTTTTAGTGGTCTTTATGTATGATATTCTCATATATTAAAATTTTAAGGAAGTAGATAAAGATAATTTCAATATTATATGAATTACATTATCAAATTAGACATTTTATAAAAATTTCAAAAATATATATATCTTTTGTGGATTGAGTTACATTCATATGGAATGTGATCACAAGGAAAGGGATATCAGTGGATCCTTAAATGATTAATGAAATTGATGAATGGTCAAACATAACATCAATGATAAATATCTATAGTTTACATTGATTATCAACGTTTTATAAATGGTTTTTGAGAAATATATCAAAATTATAAAACCCACTAACCATGATAACTCTATAATAAATTAAGTGTTTCTAAATAAATTAATGTTAATATAGATTTAATTATTTAGATTAAAGTATATTCACAACACCTACACTATCATTACCCTCTATGATAGGAGGGTTTGTGATATATTATTATTATTTAATGAATTTATTCATTTGTTTAATCATAATAAATGATAAGGTTATACCTATACCAAAGACGATTGATGATGAAAGAGAAAATATTCATGATGTGTGATTTTGTGTAGATAAGTGTAATGTTTTTTTAATGATTTACATGTATCATCTCTATGGATAAAATTAATATAGATATAATGGTCATATAAGTATTAATTCTATATTATGATAAATGGAGTTCAACATTAACTAACTAAGATGGTATGAGTTGTTTAATTACTATGAAAACATAATCCAATACTATACTAAAAAATATAATAATATGGTAGATGTCTTGTTAATAAAATTACATAAACATTAACCATGATGATGATAAAGGGGATACAATATTCTTAAACATTCAATGGATGGAATTGGGAATCATATAGGATTGTATGACTTAAAACCATGCCCAAATTTCTACTCAAGAAACTCTATTACAGAAGATTAAGCTAGAATAATAGAGTAGTGAGGATATAAAGAAGTATATGGAAGAACCAAAAAGGGGAAAATATAATATTTAATCATTAATATAGATAGAATTTTATGATTATGGAGAAGACTATATCTTCCATCAATACATGAGATAAAAAAATTAATATTATATTTTCCCCATAGACCAATATTCTTTATCTGATTAGGATCAGAAAGATGTATAAAGAGAAATGATAATACTTTTGGGGGGTAATATGAATAAAGATAATGTTTAATACACAATAAAATAATTGATATTCCAACATGTCAGGGAAGAATGTTTGACTGATAAAGGATTGATATAACCATTACCCACACTAACATGGAAATTGGAGAACATACCTATGGAATTTAGCATTATTCCTTAAAAGATATCCAAATGAAATAATTCCACATGGGTTGTTCTGGATAATCTTATAAGGATAAATTATATAAACACCATTCATTAATTATTCTAACTCAATCAAATTGTTAATATATATATATATATTGTAGAATGGATTCATAAAACACTACAATTGATAGAATATAATCAATATTTGAGAATAATATCAATGTTTATGAGATATCTTCCAATGTAATTAAACTGAGTGTTGAACATCAATAGAACATTTCATTCTCCCACATATGGTTAATTAAAAATGGCCAACACTAGATTATATGCTATAATTGTTCACTATGGACATAAAAGAAGATTGGAATCAATATATTCTTATACTTTAGTTCTCAAAAAACATTATCTCCCAATTAATAATTACGATGGATCCTTATGAAGCTATATATAAAAATAATCATAGAACTCCAACTTGTTGAAAGATATGTAATGCCCAAAACTGAACCCATATGTGTGACTCAGAAAGTCACTTGAACTCATGCTCATGACCCCATTCTAAAGAAGATATTGACATGTAGTAAGGGTATAAGTCCATAAGTGGGGAGATTATAATATTAGAAAAATGTCCATGCATGAATGAAAATATATTACAATATAATAAAATATGAAATTAATTCATGAAAATTAAATTGATTGAAAACCATTCAAAAAAATAATTAAATATATCTCCATGTGTGCAAGAAAAACCCATATATTAGTGAATGGTAGTAAATAAATAAATAAATAGTAGTATCCTTTAGAGTGTATTGTTGTACCTCTCCTTACTCCATGATCCTTTGATCAACCATATACTACATACACCTTTACCTTGAGTCAATCCTTATATATGATCTCTATACACACATAAAAATTTCTATTCAAGTTGTGATTAATAAAACTAGGTTGGAAACCATTGATGCATATTTTACTAAATGTGTACCTTTTTTGAGATATATATTCCAAATTATAATAAATGTTAAATAAAGCACAAAAAATCATCATCTAAGAACCCCTATTTTAACCATGTGACTAAAATCCCCATCAATACCCATATCACTTCCATGCAGAAAAGAAGGTTATGAAGAAAAAATGATCAATAACTAGCTATCAGAATGGTGGCATGTCACTTGGTATCGTCAATGCATCAATTAAGAATTCTACTTGGTATCTATAAGGCAGTATGTTATGGAATGTTCCTCGGTGTCCACGTGGTTTCAATTTAAATCTAGGTGATAAGGCTATCATGCACCGACCTTGTCTGGGTTATCATTTTCATCATCATCATAAAACATACACACCCCCTCTAAGGTGTAATCATACAATGATGGATACATTTCATGATAAACCAATAACAAACATCAAACCTCTTTGTAATACACAAAACAAACAAGTACATTATAATAGAAGTATTGAATGGAATCATGAGAATATAGTTACATCATATAGAAAATATTATGATCATTAATAATGGTAATAGGATTATATAGATATACCCATAAAGACTAATATTATATATGCATATCTAGAAAGGACTGAATCTAATAAAATACCCATAAATAAAGAACAACAAGTCATTCCAACAAAAAATGGAATCAAGGTAGTAAATTAATAAAAGGGCCTCAAATGATAAAGAACATCTTTCCTCAATATTGATGATAAAGAAATAAAAATTTCATCAAATGATTAAAGAACAATGCACATCACACACCAATGGAGAGTAGATAACATGTCAAGGACATAAGCGACATGTTAGTGTAATGTATCACCAAGTGGGGGAGGGGTGAATCAGTAATACTTTTTTTCTCTTCATTTCCCTTTTAGTTGGAACAACCTTCACCTCATGTTAAAGATTTAATTCCCTACTGAAAACAAAACAGGACCACATCCACTAAAATATATGTATTTATATGGTTCACTATTCAAAAATAATAGCTACGTCCTTGGTATGGTTGGATGAAGTCCAGTACCATACAATCCACTATGAAAATAATCACTTGATTACAATGTGTAGTATATACACTTACACTTTTGAATCACTATGTAACATTCCCACTAGTGAGTGTGAAACCTCTTATCACAAAGGGTAACTTAAACTTCATTTATAACAACTCATTTTGCATGCGCTTTATTTAACTTCAATAAGTTTATACAAGTCTAACACAATTATTCAAATTTATTACCCAAATGAAATGTAATAACATCATGGACCTTTGTTATGAAACATAGAGTCTAAATTCCCAGTATGCTCCCCTTGAATCTAGTTATCCTGATAAAACTGAATCATCTCCCCAACAATCCCTAAGTATACTAAAACTCATATTAGTTCTTCTTCAGTCCAAAAATTCTCTGTACGGTGAAAACCACCAAGAAACCTCCATTCTAATTATTCCACAATATGAGAAATACAGTATGGTGAAAATTATTATGGAATTATTATTCCGATTATCTCATCATGGTATGATAAAAAAATTCAAATTATCTTAGCCCTATACCGCAAACAACTGATCAAAACATTCTTCCTGATATAATGTAATCAAATTAATACAGTCAGAATAACTTTCTCTATCTTAACTATTATAGAATCTATCTCTTCAATGATTTATATTACTTCATGTAAGACCTCCTCTAGTACAATTTACATCTGCTATCCTTTTATAGGTGACCAAAAAGGTTAGGTGGGAATTTCAAATATGTTTTCCAACCCACTGAAAATTTTTTATTTCCCTCTAAAATCTCAAAGAAACACTGACAATGTCAATGCATATCAATTATTTTCAAGGATTATTCGTCCTTCATCTCGTTTTCTTTAGACTCTAATTACTGAGGTTGATTACATTCATTAAGAATAACAAGGATCCGAACATTATCATCCAATTATCACATCCTGATTACAGAATCTGACTCTATAAAATTTATTTAATTCATAATATTTCAAGAGTTCAGCTCCCCCTCGACAAATTATTAAAAAATATTGATCTCTTTTCTTCTTTCTCGTCCCACAAGAGACAACACACTCCTCGATTATGATTTTACTCGACATATTATTTGTATCAACTATCAGAATCACTCATTTTGGAACCTCTATACTTCATTCCACCTTTCTTATCTTAGCTCTTCCTCTGCTTTATTCCTTACCAACTTTATGAGAACCACTCTTCTTGGCCCACCTATGATTGATATATTTATTTGTCATCGTAACTTCTTTTCTTTCCACTGGACTCCTTTTTTCAACAACATTAGTGTCACACTTCACCTTATTGGTACCACCTCTCAATATGGTAATGATTTTTCTAGTCCACCTCTCTTACTCCAAGGTTGCATCAGAAGGTTGTTTCTTAACCCAAGATTTATGAAAAGTAATATTCAGTAAAAAATAATCATATTTAGAAAATAGAATTTATAGTGACTCTAATACTCAAGTACACTAACCAAGATCCATTCCGATTCACTCAAAAATAAGGCTTTTATTCTAATTAAAATAAGACTCGGATTCCATAAAAAAATAGGTTTATATTGAAAAGGACAAGTTCTGATTTCTGGGAAAAACAAGGTCTGATTCCATCAGAACATAGACTCTGTTGTCATACAAAAATAGGATTTTATTCTCTTGAAAAATAGAATCTGGTTCCCTGAAAAAATAGACTCTAATTTATTAGAAAAGGGGACTCCAATTTATTAGAAAAATATGCTTTTATTTCTTCAACAAGCATACACAGATTTCATAGAAAAATAGGATATGATTTCTTTAACAAGAAGACTCCAATTAACAAATTCTAATTTATTCTCAAATAGGATCTGATCCTCTTGAATGCAAAGTGTGGTTGATTTCTTTCTTCAAAAAACATATTCTTTGAAAAAAAACACATCAAAACCTCAAACTACATCATTAGCATGGTCCTAAAAATCTCCCCCACTATATTTTTTTGTCAATAACGTTTTCATAAATCACCGAACTGTGTATCCTTGAGGAATGGATTACTTATCAATAATTCTAATCTAATGCAAGCTAAATAATTGTTGAAAAAAAGAATCATTGACAATAAAACCACGTTGTCCAAAAACTTGTTATTATGAATTCCTATTTCTTTAACATATATATGCTATAACCTTCATAGAAGACATAAAATTTCATTCCTACAACCACTCCAAAAAATAGTTTGAATAGTTCAGTCACAAAATATTGATGTATTCACATCTTAACCAAAACTCTCTCTTTTATGATAGAAATTTATGAAATTGTACAAATATCACCATAAACAATACAATTCAAAGTTAAGAAGCGAGAGGGTACAAAACAACATACCTTATCCTTGAAGTGGAAGAGGTTGGGCACCAATTTTAAGCTTAATTTTAAAGAAGTATTCCATAATCAAGGGTTTTTTGAATATATAAGCAACTTTCAATGATGTTATAATATATTAAGTACTCAATTAATTATTATCCCCATTCTCTTTAAATAAATTGTGTTTAATATCAATATTTATTAATTAATAATGTTGAACTAGATTCCTGGTGAGATTGATTGTGCTTTGAATATCACACCCCATGAGAAAGGGTAAATTTAATTCAATAAGTAAGACTTCATGTTGATTTTTTATCCACATAAGTTGAGTAGTAGCTTGAGTGGAACCCACATACTCAGATTCATGAGTACATAAATTTAAAATATTCTATTACTTTGAGTGACTGCTAACAAAAAAATTTTCATAAAGAATACTCCACCAGATGTGGAACTTCTATCGTCCAAATTTCCTTCCCAATAGTCATCTAAATATCAAAACTATCCAATATTATCTATGCTTCAATACTTAATTCTGAATTTTGTTGTTCCATTGATGTATCAAATGATTATTTTTCAAGAAATTATATGTGATTTTGTAGGAGTACTTTGAAATCTTACACATATTGTTACAGCATTAACCATGTCGGGTATTGAGGTTGTCAAATATAAAAAACATCCAATCAACATCCTATACACTTGCTGACAAACAACTTTTTCTTCACTATCTATACATAAATTTGATCCCACTAAAATGTGTGTGGAAACAGATTTTGAGTTTTCCATGCTGAAATTCTTGAGATGTTCCTTACCATACTTTCCTTGGGAATGAAAAACATATTCTTTTTTTAGGATTTGTAATCCAATACAGATTTTCATTTCCTCCAACATTGACATTTCAAAAACCTTATTTATCTCTTAAAAAACCTTTCACAACTTCTCTCATCACTCTCATAAAAGATAATGTCATTGACCTAAATGATCATAATGAGGGAATATTCTCGGAATTCTATAATATATATATATATATATTTCTATCCACTGTTCATTTCAAGAAGATCATCTTCCATAATTAATTATCCATTTTCGAATACCTTACCCTTAGTGATTTTTTTCCCCAAACAAGGATTTATTCATTCTACATACATATCTTCTGTCTTTCCTAACAACCAATCCACAAGGTTATTCAATATAATCCTCCTCTTCATGATCACCATTCATGAATGTGGATTTAACATCCATTTTAAAAACAATGTAGCCTCATCACGCACCAATAGAAAGAACTATTCTTATAGTTTCTAATATAGCCATTGGAGTAATGTTTTCATCTAAATCAATTCCTTCAATCTAAGAATGGCCTTTTCACACCAGTATTGTGTTGTTTATGATAACATCACATTCTTTATTCATCATGTTATGAAAAAACCCATTTTGTGCCAATTTGTTTTTTGCTTTCGGGTTTTGTTATGAGTTCCAATGTATTGTTCTTGTCAATCTGATCCAACTCTTCATTCATATCTTGAACCCATTCTAGATGCTCAAAAGCTTCTTTCACATCATTTGGTTCCACTTTTGAATATAATTAAGCATGTATAATAGATTTTGTTTTTCTTCTGTTTTGAACATTCTCTTGTTGATCACCAGTATAATTATTAACTTCCATATATTTCCTCATCTTAGGATAATATTTATGATTTTATTCCTTATCACTGGAAATAGATGAGCCTGATTCTTCTTCAAGAGAATGTATATATTCATCTACCTTCTCATCATAATTGTTCACTTCAACTTCTTCAACTCTCCATTATAATTTAGAAAATTATTCTATTCCACATCATTCGATAAAATTCAAATCAACATAACCAATAACATTCTTTGTTTATTTTTTGATGCATCTATAACCTCTTAATTTGGAATCATAACCAAGAGAGATTTAATTTTCACCATTTCATTCAAACTTGATATAGCTTCCACCTTACTTCTTTATAATACATGGACTCCCAAAAACAGAAACATGCTTTAGACATAGAGTTTTTACATAATGAAATATGAACGGATTCATATCAGATTGAGGATTTTAGAAACAATGTTTCTGAATATAAATAGTATTACTCATGGATTACGTCCAAAAATAATGCAAAAGACCATGTTCAAGTAACGTGGTTCATCCCATTTCCAACAAGCTCATGTTCTTTATTTCAAAACACTTATTTTTTTCATTCTTGTAATGGTAACTATATTCATGATTAATCCCATGCATCTCAAGATAGGCTTCGAACACTTCACTTATATATTCACCACAATTATGATTTTATAGCTTCTTCACATGATAGTCACATTCTTTCCTAGATTGTCTTCTGAAACATTTGAAAATTTTTCAAAGCATCTAATTTTTGTTTCATAAACATAACACAATTAATGGGAGTAAAATAATCAAATAAAGTAAATGAAGTAATTGTCTCCATTTTTTATAGTTTTCTCATTGACACTTATATATCAGATTGTATAAGATCCAGGGGTTTCTTTGAACATTCATCATAATTCATATGCACAACATTCATAATCTTACCTCTCTAGAAGATAGAGAAATACCAATCTCTTTTTCTTGAAAAATATGAAATATCTTGAACACTGTCTCTTTTAGATAGCTTGAACATGTTTCTATGACACATGTGCTTGAGCCTTTTATGACATAACTAATTTTATTCCACCTTTCTCATGTATCAAGAGTTTTTTGTATCACCAACCTGAAACAAGTTCTCTTTTTAATACTAAAATATTGTAACAATATTTTCATATTCTTTACTTTTTACAATGAACCCATCTTTCATGATGATAACATTGTTACCCTAATCACATATTTGTGATACAAAGTGAATATTGTGCTTCAGTCCATCAGCATAAAATGTTTTTTAGAATTCATATTCTTTTCCAATGATGGATGATGCTACACCATTGATCTTAAATGGTTCATAATTTCCAAATTTAATAGTTTCTTCTTTATGATCTTTCACATTCTTCATCAACTTCATGTTTCATATCAGGTGTGAGGAACACCCACTATCAGTTATCCAAGGTCGTTCTCCATTTTTTTCTTTCAATGAAGGTTATAAAACAAGATATTTTTCATATTTAATTTCATTCGTTACCTTTGGCTTATGAGCATTAAGAATCTTTTGTTGAGCTACAAACAAAACAAGACACCCTTTCGCCAGATGTCCAAGTTGTTCATATCTTTGACAAATATTTTCCATGTTATGGATACACTTTAAAATCTTTATTCTCCTTATTTCTGAAACATTTTCGTTCTTATTTATTTGAAAATATTTAATTCACCTAAATCTAATCCTCCCATAACCTGCGGTATAATTGTAATGTTGTTGGATAAACCAACACATACATTCTATATGCCCGAATACTCCCCAACACCAGCAATATCCATAGAAATTGTATCTTCCTCTAAAACCTCTGTACTGATCATGAATACGTTTTCATCCACTTTATATTAATTTCTTTCTAATACACCAAGAATCCTTTAAAAAAGATTTTTAACAAAATCAGAAGTATTTGAATCCTTTTGAATGGTGATTGTTTTAGAACATTATCAAACATATTTTTTCTTAAGACTTTATAATCTCCATCATTTTTGGTCTTGGACACATAAAAAAGCATTCCCAGCAGTCTTTTAGTCACCCTTTAAAGGTAACTTTTGTTGAATCTTCTCTAGATTATCTTTTCAAGAACATTCACCATCTTTGGTGATACAATTTTTTAAATATGTGTTTCCGAATTGTTCTTTTGATAGTTTTCGTTGAACATGTCCCGGCTCTTCTTCATTTTCCTTGATATTTACATTCCAAAATTCATTACGATTATTCTCCTCTTCAAGAGAGTTCTTAATTTTATAAATTTCTTTCAGAATCATATCTTTCCCATCCGAAAAATCTTCTTGATTACACGCTGAAGAACATTCATCTTCTAATTTCATGTTTTTCTTTTCAATCCTTCTTATATTTCATATAAATTCCCTCAACTCTTCTTTAAAATTCATTTCATGTTGAGGTTCTTATTATTCTTCATAATTACTGATTCCATATTCTCCATCATTAACTATTTACATGAAAGTATTTTTAATACCAAACTTAGCAGAATTTTTAGAATCATCATCACATCCTTCTTCATCTTTATCTTTCGATTTGAAACTTCTTCTTTAGATTTGATTAATTTCATTTCATTCATGGAATTTCCTTTACTATTTTTCTTTTTACACTATATTATTTGATTTCATTCCTCTTCATCATTATCTACTTAATTATTTCTTAATGGAAAATTAGCCACAAAGTGACCAATGCCTCTACAATAAAAACACTATAAGGTAAGCTTCCATTTTATTTCTATATACCTCATTTAAAATTATTAGAAAACAATTATAAAATTTTATTAGGATTTTTACATACCTCATTTTTGGAACTAGAATCGCTATCTTCATCATTGATATGAATCTCCTTCATGTTATCCTTCTTCACATCCTTGGAAGAATTTTTATGCCAACTTTTGTGTTTTTTTCAGAGCATTATCTCATCTCATTTCATAAGAAATATGATTTATAGGAAATTAATCAAGAGATAATATCTCAATATCTATATCTTCTAATGAGGAAATGTTTCCATCAATTTTTTCAGGTAGGATTATCATGAACTTTTCAAGAAATGTAGAGTTATCCAGCTATTCACCATGAAATCTGATAATATTTATAATGTCATTTACCCTGGAAATTAGATCCCTAACATATTCATTCTCATCCATATTAAATTATGTACACATTAACCTATAAATTTGATTCTTTTTCTTTTAGAATTATTTATTTCATTAATAAATATTTTCTAGTTTTTCCCATATTGCATTGGCTACGGAAAAACCTTTCACTCTCAGGAATTTACTTTTAGCATGAGTTGATAATATTTTATTCTTGTCCCATCCATAAATCTAAAAAAACTTATTGTCAACAGGTGTAAGTGAAGCTTTATCATAAATAGGAAGAAACCCACCTGTTGTCGTTTCAAGAACATAATAACTGATGGACATAAGATATGGAAGCAACCTCTCTTTCAAGATTGGATAATTCCTTCCATCGAGGACTATAATATCTAAACTATTCAAGTGGTGCATGTTCTCCATCTAAAAACAATATTGAAGGGAACCTGTCTCTAATACCACTTGTACGTGCCTAGTCAGTGTAATGTATCACTAAAGGGGGCAAGGTGAATCGGGGATACTCTTTTTTTTAAGTTTAACATTAATTAGAACAACCTTCACCTTATATTAACGATTCAATTCCATGTTGAAAATAAATAAACCACACATCCATATGAACAAAAGCATTTACAAGGTGCACAGTTCAATAAGAATAACTACGTTCATGGTGTGGTTGGAAGAAAGCCAATACCATAAAATATACTAAGAAAACAAATACTAGGATTACAATGAATAACATATACCTTTACACTCATGAATAACTATTACAAAATCTCACTACTATGTGTACACCCTCTTAGTACTATATGGTAACTATAACCACATTTCTGACAACTCATGTTACCTGAACTTATTTTAACTTCATAAATATTATACATGTGTAACACAATTATTAAAAATTCTTAACTTGATGAAAATTAAGAACGTCATGGACATACATAAATTAACTTAGCATCCAGTTTCCCAGTCCATTCCTCTTGAATATGATTATATTGATACAATCGAATTGGTTCCACAACAAACACTGAGTATGCTAAAACACATATTTGTTCTTCTTTAGTCTATAAATTCTTAGTACGGTGAAAACTAGTATGAAAAATCCATTATGATTCTTCCTCAGTCTAAGAGACCCACTATGGTGAAATACAGTATGATTGTATTGTTCCGATTAGCTTATCGTGTTTTATTAAATAGATTCCATTTAGCTTATCCCTATACCACAAACAGCTGAACACAACATTCTTCTCGGCATAATGTAATAAAAGTAAGATAGCTGGAATCACTTTCTCTCTCAGACTCGTCGGATCGTCTCTTTCTTCTTTGATGAATATTAAATCGTGTTAGACCTCTTCTAGTAATGTATACTTTCTCTCACCATTTAAAGGTGACCAAAAAAGGTTCAGTGGGAATTTCAAACATGACTTCCACCCACTAAAAAAAATTAATTTCCATCTAAAAACTTGAAGAAACACTGAAAAGGTCAGTGATTCTTGATTATACAGGAAGCTTATTCATCATTAATCACTTATTCTTCAGACACCAATTGCTGATATTTATTAAATTCATTAATAATAACAATAATCTAATCATTTTATTTTGATTCTCCCATACTGATTCCGGAATCTGGCTCTTTAGAATCGATATAAATCAAAAAATTACATATAAGAGTTCAGATCCCCCTCAAAAAGTTGTTCGAAAATCACCATCTCTTTCCTTATTTCTTGTCCCACTTTAAGCAACACATTCCCCAATTCATATTTTCATCGACATTAGATTTTTAGCCACTATCAAAATCACTCTTTTTGGCACTACTCTACATGATTCTGTCATGCTTATCTTAGCTATTACACTACTTCATTGTTTTCCAACATCAACAGCACCACTCTTCTTGTAACTTCTATGCTTGATATTGTGCATTGCCATTGGAACTACATTTATTGATACCGTACTCTTTCCGTTAACAACATTGGTATCACACTTCACCTTATCGGTACCGCTTCTAAACATGGTAATAATTATAATACACCAACTCTCTTCCATCAAGATTAAACCACTAGTTCTTTCCTTAACTCACAATTTATGAGAAGTATAAATCATCAAAGGATCATCATATTCATAAAATTTTAGTCATAGTGACTCTGATTATCCATTACACAATCCAATATTTATATTCTGATTCACTCAAAAATTATGCTCTGATTCTCCTGGAAATTAGACTCTGATTCTATCAAAAAACTTTTTCCAATTTAAAAAAAACTGATTACTATTTCTTCGAAAATAGATTTCGATTTTATCAAAACATATACTCTAATTACATAAAAAATTAGGCTTCAATTCTCCCAAAAACATGATGCTTATTCCTTCTAAAAAATGTATCTGATTTCTTAAAATAGTTGACTTTGATTCCATAGAAAAAATGTCTTTGATTTATTCAACAAGAATATAGTGATGTCATAGAAAAATAGGCTCTGATTTCTTCAAAGAGTTGTCTCCAATTAGCATACACTTATTTCATATCAATCAAGATCCAATCCTCTTGAATTCAATGTGTGGGGACATTCTTTCTTCAAATAACATCTTCTTTGGCAACAAAAAAACACAATGAAAACCACCAACATAATCATCAGCTTGGTCCTAAAAAAGGATGTACATATATGGTTTTGGTTTATTGAGGAAACATATTTAAAATATATAGTCATGATAATTCCATGTTTCAAATTTCTTTATTAAATAAAATTATTTAAGGAATCTTTCAAGACAACCGATTTCAATGTACATGAAAGGAGATGTCTCCAATTCAATAGGATCACTATAGAATTATGAATAAAATGATAATTCATTACAAAATTTTTAATATATAACTAGATATATAGAATTAACATTGAACTATCATGAATTAGTCAATATAGAATAGATTTATTATGATGATTAAAAAGAAAAATACCACCTGTTGATCACTCTAGATGACTTACCAAAATATGTCCACCCTTCTAGAATCTTTTAACTCCAATCAAGATTGTTGATTTTGATATGTCAAATATTCCACCATTATATCATGTAATTTATAATTTATTGGGGTTATATAATATATACCTTATAAAAAATACGTTTAGGAATGTGATTCATGAAAACATACCTATAAAATGTTCATTTTTGGAGGTATATCTCAATTCACTCAAAAAATGAAGCCAAATCTATATATCTACCAAAAATATTGAAAGAGATGAAAAATTAACCATTAGATTAGAATCTAAAACATATATCCATCATTAATATATGAAAATATCACCAGGAAGAAGGTGAATTTGGTATATATTTTAATAAAATATTCTTGTTCTGTCATCACATAATTATTCCAACAATGAGGCAAAAGGAGAGTTAAATGGGAATGTTGGGGAGGTTAAATGTGATGTTTCATATTCAAAATTGGGTTTTTTGGTTTATAATTGGGGTATTAAATGAATTTCAACCCTTGTAGAATTACAAACTACATGGTGCATTTAATGCACCCCTAGACTGGGCACAACTAGTAGCTGGTGGTCCTCAAATGCTAGCTTGGTCTTAGCCACCGGTGGGCCAGTGTTCCAAGAAAAATTATGGATGTATTCCATTGTCCACTAGTGGGATGGTGGGGTATTTAAAAGGTAAAAATGAAATTGTAACCCCACCGGATTACCAGTTGGTTCCACCGACTTTCCAGAGTCAACTTTCCAAACACCTCAATATAATTCCCTCCTAAAAACATTCACCTTTGGATTCAGATCCCCTAGTCAGTAAACACCATTATCTTCAAAACCCATATCATAGATAAAAAAAAGGTAAATATTAAATTTATAAACATGATTTACATAATACATTTAAAAATTAGGATGTTACAATTCTCATGATTTAACAAAGTCACAAACTCAAGAAGTACATTCAATGCTTTTACTTGAACATCATAGGCCATTAAGACTATAAATTAGAATCCCACTCTCATACATCCCCCAAGATCAATCTATGATTCTATAAAATTAATATTAGTTGTACTATATTCCCTCAAATGAAATTATCTATTTGTTCAATAATATTCACCTGATGATCCAAGTAAAATGAATCAGGATCAACCAAAAAATCCACATAATCAATTAAATTAGTATGATTGGGAATATACATCTATATCTATGACACATAAAACATATCATTGTTACCATGAAAAAGAGTAGGAAGATCCTAATGATAATCTATTATCCCAACATGGTCAATGATAACAAAGGTTCTAATATATCATGATGTTCTAATTAATTTCTATCTAAAATGGATGTTTCCTTAGAGAGGAACGACTCTTTTGAAGACTTGATCTCCTATAACAAAATCAATTGGTATCCTCATATGGTTAAAATATGACATCTATTTTCTCAAGGATATTATCAACCTCTTATAGATCATCAATACTCTCTTAGAGGTATCCTAAACCATATTAGGACCATAAATCTTTCCTTACTAGTTTCATGCTAACTGAGCACTGAATGACATCAACTACTTCAGATAGCCTCAAAATATACCCTCTGAGCTGATGCGAGATAGATATTCTATTATGAATTTAAAACCAAGTCTATGTGATTAACCTAAGATCCACGAAACTATAGGGCTGAAGGAATTAGTATATTATCTAGTATTTGAATCATCTACTCAAACTATCCATCTATATGAGGATGAAAATATGTCCTCAGTCTTAGCTGATTCTATAAGGATTTATGCAAGCCATGCCAATACTAATAATTAAAACAATTAACCATATTATATATTATTCATAAATTTAATCCACGAACACATTAAATATCATTAACATACAACATTCCAAACTCATTTACTGAGTGAGTTTAAATGATTAGTAAAAAATGATCAATGTTTTGGAGCTAATCAACAATCACCAAGAGAACCTTATAAATCCTGAAGGTCATTGGTAAACCCATTAAAAATTTCATTTTGATGCACTCCTTTTTCCACATAGGAAAAGGTAGTGGTAGAGGAAAACCCCTAGAAAACAGATTTATATCCTTTATCCTCTAGAGGGTATGGAATTTGAATAAAAACCAAGAAATTCCATTCTTCATCCCTAACCCTGAGAAATATCATCTGAGGTCATGCTATATCATTATCAGTCTAGAATAATTCGATCACTTAGATTTGTTGATTTCACAATAATCTTCTCATTGATGGAATCAGAGACTATTACTATCCCCCAAAGTAGGATGACCTTATTATTTTCCAATGACCACCTGGGTATGAGTTCACCTCCATCTCAAGATTCCAATTTTCACACTCAAGGTTAGTTTTCTATCGAACCATTACCCGGTCTACCAAAAAATATGTGGCCCCCACTAGAGCACATGTCACATATCCCTGATCCTCGTAAGAAATCATCATCATATATATCAATAAGATCATGTGGTATAACTATTCCATTGAAGTTCATACATAAAATTAATAATCTATATTTTTCATTATGGATTATAGCATCAAAAAATATATTAAAAATAACTAGTTCATAGTCCATCTCAAAGAAAAATTCAATAGACACTCCACTTAGTGCCACTACCTCACATTTTAGTTCTGATGTGTTAATATATAATGAAGGATCTTATAGTATTAATAGACAATAAAACAATCACTAAAGAGGTTTTTTAGCTAATACATTAAATATTGGACCATAGACACTGATTCCAATTCATGGGTACGATATTTCAACTCATGGGTTCACAACTGACTTGACCCATAAGCTACTACTTATTCCCAATACATGATTATTTATCCCAAAACAATGCCCCATGAATCCCAATATATAGAATAGAAAATATATAAAATGTTTAGTATAAAAACATGATTTCTCAATTACCTAGTCTTTATCTCAAGAATGGCTTCATCACACTAGTCAATCCATTGAATCATCTCTCCCATCCTATTCAAAGTAGGCATATTTTCTAATAATTAGAAAAAGTCCAAGATAAAACATTAGTATTACTCTAATAAACCCATAAAACTAATGTCCTTGAACACATTCTATGGCTGTTTCCTAGACATCACTGACTCCACTTTTTCTAAGTCCATGAATATACCAATATTAGACACCACATGCCCCAATAATTTCACCACCAGAATCCAAAATTTACACTTTGAAATATTTTAATTAATATGATGTTCTCAAAGAAAACATTAGACACTCTAGAGTGTAAGACGTGCTACTCTATGGTCATTGAGTAGATATGGAAGTCCACAACATAAAATGAAAAAATACACATATGAGTAGAATAAATTTTTCATGAGTTCCATGAAATGATGATGCATTCATTAGTCCAAATGACATAACCAGTTAATTTTGTATACCATACAAACTCAAAAAAAACTATAATTCGAATTTCATATCTCTAACTAATAACCAGTGATACCTTTACTGAAGATATCTCTTAATTAACCGTCAATATCGTCATAACTGATCGAATAGATCATAAATTTTTGGAAAGTGATATATATTTGTGACCCTCACCATTATTGTCATTTTGTAATCTATGTAGAGTTGAAAACTACCATATATCATCATAGAGAAAAGGACAGGTGAACCCCACAGTGAAGAACATAAACTAATTAAATCATTCTACTCAAATTCCTCAAGATGAACCTGGGGTTTTCTGAACTCATATGAGACCATAAAATAAGAATTTATTGAAATGGGTTACTCATCTATCAAAAATCCATACCCTCTGTCATGGGTTAGTCTTGGGGTGCCTACTAGAAATACATCCCGAAAGAGATCCACAACTTGGGGAAAAGTTTAAGAGGGTAAGAGTTATCATTCATATAATGACCGTGAAAAATGTTTTTTTAATAAAGGAATACTTTTCTCTCAACAAGTTTTTATTATGTTTTAAAATAGAAGCACAAAAAACTTATACATCTCATAAGATGTTTATAGATTCTTGCATTGATGGGGAATAAACAATGAAGAAGTGTAATGAGACATACACATGAAATATTATTACATTTAATAAAACATACTATATTAGTTTGAATTATCCCAAGAAGATCTCCCCTACCATAATGATTTTAGAAAGAAGGTGAAAAGTTAGAAAAAAATAGTTGACATTATCAAAGGATTTGTAAGAGCCATCATAGAAAATGTAGTATATGATAAAGTGACAATGTTTTAATATTTATAGAGAAATATGGTTATTTCTTATTATGGTTATCAGCCAATGAATTGATGTTCATTATATTAATTAGTGAATAAAATAGTTTGGATATTATTATTGTTTTTCATTTAGAAACTATTAAGTGATTGTTAGGATAACTCGTTTATATAACCATAATTATATTTTTCTTAAGAAAATAAATAAATTCCTTTTATTTTTTTAAAATAAATGAATAAGTTTTAAATAAATTTTATATTCATAAAATTAAAATATAAAACAATTTAGAAATGGTAAATCAAATTAATGAAGTCTTATGTATTTTTTATGATAGTATGACAATTAAATATATAATAAAATGAGCTAGTTTTCTTTCAATAAATATTTTATTTAAATAATAAAATTATTATTATTATAGTAATATTTTATTAAAATAAATTTTTTTGTTGGGTTCAGTACATTGAAATTATATTAATGCCAATTTATGGTAATTTTTAAAAAATGTTGATATTTGGGTTAAAACGTGAATATACAATTTGTATGAAATATAAAACTAATTACTTGATAAATTGGATATTATCAATAATAAAAAATTATTAATCCTTATTATTAATCATTATTTAGGGAATGACATAATAAATAATGTTTTACATTTAGAAACACATGCTTAATATTTCGAAAACATCATCTTTATAATCTTTAAAAATATATTTTTTATAAGTTCTATGAATATCATTTTTTAATTAATTCATATCACTTATAAAAGTTGAATCAATTTTAATGAGTTTAATATTTTGAATTATACAATCTAATTTAGGTAATAATTTTTATTTCTTTTTTAGACCTAATTTTTTTATGATTCAAAAAGAGTTACCTCAATATATGTAATATAATTTAGCATGTTAAAGTTAAATAATAAAATTTTGAAACACCTAAAAAATACAAAATTAAATGGTTTTTTTATGAATTTGATGACCTTAATAAACTTTTATAAACATAAATTTCAACCAAAAATCATTGTCATTAAATACGACCAATAGTTCATGGGCATAAATACAAAATAGCCATTAATTAATAACATAGATCAACACCTAATCATGTATAATACCCCCCTCTACAACCAACATATTAACTCCAAATAAAATAAAAATATTTATTTAGTAACTTCATCTCATAAAGAGTCCCTTAAGGGTTTCATCAATGTCTCAAGGTTCTATCAACATGATTTAGGATGAAAATATTCTAGGTAAGAGAATTTTCCACCTCTTATTTTTTATTCAAGTACTTCTTTTGTGTATACCATCTAAATGCTAATCGAATTTCTTCACTAAAAATTTAATATTAAAATTACTATAAATTTTTTTTATCAACGGGGGAACATAGTTTCCTCCAATTGTTCCATTTTCACAAGGAACAATGTCTACCATCATGCTGCCGAATTCATTTCATGATTATCTTTTCTATATAATAAATATTCATATTTTCAAAACCCATACATCTTCTATCTCTATGATTATTTATATAGGTATAAAAATTCTTTATTTATTTGGGTACATAAATATATGAAACCCGTAATCCATTTTTTGTGTTTTAATATTTATGTTATGTTCATGTCTTTAAGAACATAGTATATAATTTTTTTATATGAAACCTTTTATTTATTTTCCTTGTCTAATCGTTGAAATGATTTATTGTGGTTAATTTTTATCAAATTAATTATTTAATATTTTTTTCACTAATAGTTCTCATAGTCATTAGGTAAATAATTTTTATTGAGAGATGAAAAGTATTATGATACCATTATAAATAACCTTAGTAATTATTACTTATTACAGCCTGGTGATAATCCTTGGTGGTTTTTCATAAATGTATCATTTTTACATTTCATCCACATGTCCCTGTTATGATTTATTTTCATTTAATTAGGATATTGGTCATGTTTATATGATAAACCATTATTGGTATTCTTTTTTTTCACAAGCTATGTACCTCCTTTGATTATTCCCTTTCTGTGATTTTTCTCACCAATTTGGTTGATGTATGTCTCTAAGATATGAGATGCAATAAGTTAAAATTATAAAAACATTTAAAGATGTATATCACCTGAACATGAATAAATATTTTTTTTATTTCATGTAATATATTCCTATTTCCATGACACTAACCCATAAAAGATAGTATGTATTTTAATTTTTTTTACAATGAAATTAAAGGTTTATAGAATAAAAAGGCATGTCCCCATAGCTGGTAGAAAATTGAAGTTTTCATATTTGTCTAATTTTTTATTAGAAAAAATTATTACAAATCATAGGATTATCCTAAATACATGAAAACTTATTGGTATTTTGATGAAGTATATAATAAGTGGTTACAAAGAATATAAATCCCTATCTAGATTCTACAAGTGGATATATCTCTAAAATTGATATAACTAAGGGTTACAAACTCAAAAAGACTATATTGATCTATACTCAACAAGAAAACGGTTCATGAAAATTAGATTTTCTATACACTGTTTTTCACACTCTAATAGGATATTCTCTGGTTTATCTCATCTTGTAGAAACCTGTATGAAAGAATAAAAGGAAAGTTAATCTTTTATTATAATTAATTTATATAATCCTATAAGATCGATAAAATAAACATTGATGATTATTATTTCCTTTTGGGTTTTTATTTTAATATTCCTAATCAAAAAATATTCTCACATAGGTTTTCTCCTTGAAAGAAATATGTATTTTAATATAATTACTCATGTAAAAAAATAGATGAGAAAGATAATGTTATGATGACCTTCCAAAATAGGGGTGCTGGAGTTCATAACTTCATGATGGTGAGGAATTAGTTAATAGTTTGGATGAACAAAAACAGAATCCATGTGTAGAATTCATCTTCTCATAAGAAGGAATAACTTTCTGATGAATACGTCCTGTGTTTAAGGCCTCCTTTTTTTAGTGGAACTAACGATCTAGTAATTTAATAACCATTGATCAATACAAATGAATAAAAAATCATACTCACTTTTTTTGAAAAATATATTGTCACATTTCTAGTACGCTTCCTAGAGTTAGAAGATGATCAGTTGTGAAAATTGATTAAGAACCCAATTCAAAGGGATGAAGTGGACTCCATTGTATTATAAGACTTCACAAATGCCTTTTACATTATCCATCTTCCTCAAACCCTATATAACTAATACATAGGGAATTCCTAGAATTGAAAAAATAGAAAATGAATTAATAGGGAATTATGAGATGAAATTTACTAGGATTCTACATTATTACTTAAGCATTGTAATCAATTTTTTAGGGAATAAAAATAAAATATTTTGAAGAGTGAGACCCCGCCAATTAAAATCATCAGAAAAAAAACAATGTGGGAGTTATGAGTAGATATCAATATGTGCTCTCAATGTCAAAAAAAACTTAAAATATTCCTAGTGGGATCATGGAAATAGTGATTAAAAGATAAATATAGAACAAAATTTTGGGAATAATCCAAAACAGATGAATGTAACAAATCTCATGTTAGACAAATGTTGGAAGATTCAGTTTGGGATTTTTTTTCATGAAAGTGTAATGTAAAATAATTGGATAAGATATAAACTTATATCTCAATAATATTATGGAAATTTAAATCCTTAATATCTAATTTTGAATGAAAATTGAAATATGGTTCAAGAAGAACATCAAATGAAAATTATTCATGTGCGGAGTACATTGGCATTTTATAACCGATATAAAAAAAAGAGAATGGAGTGAAACCACCACCAACACAAAAAAAGCTCATGGGATCAAGTTTATTACTTCAAATTTCCAATGGATGAAGTTTTAGATCAAAATAATGTTTTTGTATTTACACTATTTGTACTGTTAATGATAATAGGAACATTTTTGGATCTTGGTTCTATGTATTTTATTTATTTATTTCATGTTTTAAATGAATATGATGTTAAACCCTAAACTGATCGTGGTACAGTTTTATATTCAAAAGCATGGATAAAATATTCATGTATCAAAAATATATAGGGATTTACTTATAAAATTTTGTGAGTACAATATCTCCATAAAATTGGTGATCATTCCTTAGGTTCTGTTACATATAATACATGTGATGGATTGGTTGTCAATGTATAATGCCGAAATCAATTGTAAAAGAAAGGATATTTCAGAATTATAGAATAGAAAGTCTTCGATCATAATAAAATGAGATATTAGTAGTCTAGAGTCTTTATATTATCTACCTGATATTTTCAACTTTATATAAATTATTGGCGAGGGAGAATAATAATAGAAACACTAAAGATATGTGATGTTAAAGTAGTTCAGTGATACATCGATTTATTTCATAAAGAGTTGTTAGGACCACCCCTGGAACTATAGGTAGTGTTCTAAATTGAACTCATAGCTATATCCAATAAAATACCAATACCCAATACTTAATTGTGTATATAGACTTCATATAATTAATAATGGAATTTCATGATCTTTTGGGGATGGTGTTTGTTTGACCAAATATATCTCCATGAGGAGAATATGTTAAATTTCTAACTATGATTGATGTATCAATGTGGTTTTGCATTGGTTATAGTGAACATAATGGGATCAAAGTGAAGAACTATTATCCGATACCACAGATGAATTATTTACCAAAATATCTTTGTGGAGAACAATTCTTTTCCAAGATTTATATTTAGTAAGTGTATCATCAGTTTAGGGTGAAGAAATAATATATCCAATAAAAAAACATATGATGATTATATGGTAATGATAATTTTGATGTTATTACCTATGAATTGACTAATTCACCTGCTTTATTTTTGGATTTAATGAATTGAATCTTTATAAACAACATTGACAATGTCATGGTTGTGTTTATTGATGTTATTATGATATCTTATAAAATTAATGGGTAGAATTGAAATCTTCTATGGTCCATTTATGAATAGTGATGAATGATAAGGGTTTCATTCAGTTAAGAAAATTTGAATTCTAGTTACAAAAATTAAAATTCTTACGACACAATGTGATTAATAAAGGAATCATAATGAATCCTGAAATTGAAAATTCTATAGAGGTGTGGCCATGTGCTAAAAATATAACTGATATATAAAACATTTTCTACATAGATGAATATTATATGAAGTGTTTTAAAGAATCATGGATATGTAATAAACTAATTAGGTTAACTCAAAAGGGAGTTAATTTTATCCAAACAGTGGAGTGTGAATAATATTTCAAATAACTGAATAGAAGGATGGAAATTTCCACTTTGATAACATTACCTTATAATGGAGAAGGAATATTCATTTTTACTAATTTATCCTTAAATGTAATTTAATGTGTACTTATTCAAAATGGAAAAGTGATTTCTTATCAATCATTCTAGTTATATAATCATGAATAGAATTACCCTACACATAATATGAATTTATCCATAGTGATTACTTCTATGAATATATGGAGACACCCTATTTATGGAATTTTTGTTAGATATACATAAACATCCAATTTTGGTATTATATATTCACACTAAAGGAACTAAAAATGAGACAAATAATATAGTTATACCTTCCTAATGACTATAACCTTTTAATTCATTGTAACCTTTGAATAGAAAAAAATGAAACAAATGAATTGTGTAAGAATGATCATACTATTCACACAATGATGAGGATTGAATGAGATCCCGGTATGTTTGAAAATAGGAATCATAATGTAAGGGACATCTTTAATACCATCTCAAATGATTTCTCAACTGAAATTACTAGGGAAGATCAATAAATCTCATGGAGATGATCATTTAGTTTAAAAGACTATAGGGAAGGTTAAAAATGAGAATTTTCCTAAATTAAATATTAATCAAGAATGTTTAATAAAATGTGGAACAAGGCTATGATTCCAATTAATTTGACTGATATAGAATGATATTACGGATGAATCTCATAGCTATACATTATCTATATACCCAAGAATAAATAAAAAGTATAGGGACATTCTTGATTTTTATTAGTGGGATGATATTAAAAGCAATATAACTAATTGCACAATATGTTTTTTGGTGTTTCAATAGGAAATGGTAGAGTGAAAACATCCTTATTGGGTATTACAACCACTACTCAAACCTATATAGAATTTGGAAAACATCATTGTGGAATTTTTCATTGGTCTTTAGATGATACCAAAGGGTAGAAATTCAATATGGTCACTCATCGATAGATTTAAAAATTCTTCCATTTCATTGAAATATTTTATGATTTCCCTATAGAGAGACTAGCCAACCAATATATTTAGGAAGTAGTGAGACTGCATGGAGTAACACCATCAATTATTGTTACATATATATAAGACTTAATTATATATTCAGGAGGAGCCTTTATAATGATATTAATTCAAAAGTAAACCTGAGAATAGAAAACCACCCTCAAACCGATGGGTAGTCGAAGATGACTATATAAATATTGGAAGCTAATAAATATGATTAAGAGTTAGGAATTCCTTCTCGTAGAAAATTATTATAAAAATAAATTTTCCAAAGAGTCGTTACAAAATGGATAAAAAAATTAATGTATGAAAATCACCATGTGAATCTGCTTTAACCAAGGAGGAAAAAAATATGGCTTTACAAAACTCCATTTAGAGCTCTCCTACATGATATATCTCTCAGAGAGGGAATCACAAACCTGATTAGCTTCCCTGTATACATATGTGACATAAATGACAATACACTCCACATGATGAATCTAATAAATCCAATAGTTAAACAGTCTCCAAGGTACATTCATGAAGCTCACATTATGTAATTCCAAAACCATAGAATTGTCATATCTGACCCAAATAAATTTCCAACAAAATTGGACCACATACCTGAATGGCTTGATCATAGCCCAATTTTCAGACTCAATATCATTATAAATTCCAATGATGTCTTAAAAAACCTTTGGAAAATCCCTGATGAGTATGGAAGACACCGCCACAACACAAGAGTCATAGTTCACGCGAAGCCAATCAATCAACATTTACTTTTAGACACGATGAAATAGGGGGAATCTATCAAATTTATTTACACACCAATGTTTTTTCATCATTTAATTTACACAAATTTATATCAGAATAGATTAATTGGATAAATCATTATTCATATATCTAGTTTGGATCTTAGAGGAATTGGAGATTTCAATATGAAATTTGAAAACTCCATATTGATTAGAATGGATTTTCTCTTCAATGTAAATTCCATTTCTATCCATTCAAACATATAATATGATAGTAGATGACATAGATAGTAGGATGAATTGAATCTATTAGTTGCATACAACTTGTTTTATTGATGACATTAAAATGTAAAAGTTTCTAAAATCAAACATGCATCTGATTATGATCTACACAAACATCCATATCCTGTAAGTGAACCTACAATATAAAACAAGTTCTATATATTTTTTCATCATGTAGGAACATGTAACTGGATGGAGAAAGGGAGATTAATTTTTTTATAAAATCAAATGCATCTACAATCTATTCTTCAAGATTCATCATACCAGTAGAAATCCAGTTGGTGGTATAAAAACATTCTTAAAATATATCACCCATGACTGAGTTCTAAAAAATAAATTAAATTTATACATGTAACATCCCATTTTAATGAAAAATTCATTAAGATTTGGGGTTTAATCAAGAGTTTCCTGATCAATGTAATCGTAACTAGGTAATTCAGTTATGAGTTGAAGAGGAAGTGTGTATTGATTTGTATAATTACCTATAAATTCGGATATGGTGACATGATTTATCAAGGAAATAAACTTAATTGCCTCATTTATTCATATAGAGATCCATCAGGTTGTCCAAATGTTCATATAAGATTTTTTGGAGACCAACAACATTGAACATGTAAAAATATCATAATGATATGTTTTGATGGATTCCCATACAGAGGAAGGAACATAAAGAGAGGAAACCATCAATAATCAAGTGGTAAATCTAGTAAACAGAATGTCTGAGGAGTAATCATTATGATAAATAAGACTCTGTGTTATTTGTTAATATTAAGGAATCATTGAAGACCCTATGGTCTTTTACATCCATCCCTACTATATAAACAGGATTAAAAACTAAATCTATTAAACTACTATCGTATTTCATTCACGAATTAACCATGTCAAGAGGAAATAATAAATAATGGTTTTTATCTCTTTAATGAGGGATATTTCTATCTGTAAAAAGAAATAACATAAAGAAAATAAAGATGTTATAAATGAATTGTCCAAAAAAAACTACTTATATGTGTGTGGTCTTCCCTAAACATGTTCTAATTTGGTTAATGATTTTATAATAAATCCCCTAAAAGAACCATGTCATGACCCATCCCTCAGGGCATGTGTCGTGACTACCCCATTCCCGACATCCTGAGGCCAGGCGCAGGCGACTAGCACCAAAAGGCATATTCCCTTAGACCGGGAAGGCATTGCCTTTATATCCTGTATACACATGCAACCACGCACAAAACAAGATACGAAAAAGAATAAACTGAATAGTGAATAGTGCGAGTATAATAAGTAAAAATGGGATAGTATAAAAGCCCAACTAGAAAGGTACAACTACAACTGAGATGCAATACAACTGAATAAAAAGAAAGATAGCTTCTTTCTCATTCTATGAGGTTTCTACCTGAAGGGTAGGTACAAATTGCCTCCTCGGCACTCCCCATCCACCCGTCTCCTCTATGTACTGTTACGCCGTACGGTCCACCTCTGGAATCGTCCAGTCCTGGTACCCTCATCCTCAATCAGTGTTGTTCATCGTCTACATAAAACGAAACAGGGTGCAGGCATATCCAGTGCAGGGGTGAGTATAACAGTACTAAGTAGGGACCCCGAGACCCTTATGGTCTCACAAAAATCACAAAGGATAAACCACAAATCATGAAATCAATTGAGAACCATACTTAGGTATATGGCCATACGTATACATAAGTAATAAACTATACCCATATCAATCATGAGGAAACACAGGGTCTAACCTAAAATCCCAAAGATCAACTGTTCCACTAAATAAGGAATATTAGAAAGGTAATTACCACACAGATAAACAACATAGAATAATACCATCAAGGTATTTCCATGAGGGAAAGTACCACATAGGTACGAATTCAGCTCACACCAGGTATAACTTAGGTACAGTGGTAGAGATTATTATATGTAACTACAGAATCATATTACATTATTAAGAGGCGGACCCACAAAGGATCCCAAATTTCAAACCCACACAAGATCCTCATACATCATCAAGCCCACACAGGATCCTTGTACAAAGTCAGTACATTTTCAGACCTACACATGATCCTAGTACAACGTCAGTACATCGTCAGGCCCACACAAGATCCTAGTACATCGTCAGTACATCATCATCCCCAGACAAGAACCTAGTACATCGTCAGTGCATATTCAGAAAAACACAGGATCCTAGTACATTGTCGGTACATCGTCAGACCCATGAAGGATCTTATTATATCATCAGTCCCATGAATGATCCCTTTGTCATGTTGCATCCAGCTATAGAGTTCATTCACTAAGCTTGCTTATCTTAGGGAGGGTCCACTCCACATGCCACAAATCGATACTCCAACTTCCATGAATTCCCACAAAGAATTATTCCAAAGGTTTTCCATGTAAAAGAGGTTTCAACACAACATATGGTGTGTCAATCAGAAATTGGGTTTGTAAGTTGTTGGCCTTTTAGTCCTGAGTTCCCGATTGGATTTGTACTCTATCCGACCCAACCGTACCCAAAAATATCTAAAACTCAATTTGGGTATACCAAAAGGTCCTCTTTTCTCCAAGGGTTCTGGTGCCACTAACTATTCATCAAACGGATGCTCGTAGCTCAAGATATGGCTGGAAGAACATATGGGGTCGAAACTAGTCTAGGTCCGGTCCGACCCGGTCGGACTGTCCTAGTGTGACCCAGCCTTGGCCGACCCAGTTTGGTTCAGGTTGGCCCATCCTTACCCGCGCTGGCCAGCCTGTGGAGCAGGGAGGCCATAGCGTAATGGGGCGTCACAGAGTAGTGTGGCGGGGAGGGTGCGGAGTAGCGGTTCATCACGACTGGCCGGATGGCGAGCCGTCCTCTCCACATGGAGTGGTCGCATGACACGCCTTCGCCGGCGGCGAGCTCGGCCGGCCATCCTCCCATCATTTCCACGACTCCTGGTTCCTTGGGCAGGGCGGACACGCGCCGCCTCCCACATCGTGCGGCCGACCTCTGGTTTCCGTCTTCCATGTCAAAAAGATTTCATCAAAAACCATAATGGATTGCTGAGAGGTCGGGTCATGTTCCTTTGGCCTGCACCCTCCGCATTAGAGCAGTAGCAAGCAGTTCACAACCTATGAATCATGATGAACATATAGAATGGGCAAGGGAGGTATTTAAAACAACAACCCAACCTCTAATTCTTATTGTTGTGTTGCGAGATGAAAACAGTGAAGGCGGAGAGGGTGCCAACGATCGTCGCGACCACAATATGCTTATGAATCCAGGCTTATGCGTCATCCTATTTCTTGGCTTAGAAGAATGTTATTTGATGGATATAGAGTTCTTTGTTTGGAGGAGATGTTCTTCATCGGAGAGGAGTATCTCTAGGATCTACCAAACATCTACCTTTTCCAAAAATTTTCAACTCGGACAAATGAGAGGTGACAACTTATTAAAATAATTTTACCAATTTAATTTGTGTTAGAACAGTTAATTTTTGAAAAATTAATTGTATCATGTTGTCATAATAAAATTGGAGGACGTCCATGGGTTAACTCTTCATTAATGATGGAGTTCAATGGGTTTATCACTTTAAGAGTGTTCGGGAGGTCCCCAACATTAGGAATTCAAATTGGGTTTTTAATTCAGGTGGTCCCAACCTCCTTAACATTCATGTGGGAGGTTTTTTTAGAAATAAAATGAATGTTTATTTTATTTTAATTTTAATTTCCATGAAAAATACATAAGCGAATATCGGCATTGCATGTTCAATGGTGCCCTCAGATTTCAATTCTGAGCACTAGTTTAAAAGTTACAAAAACCCGCTTGTACATTTTCTGAACATAACCAAAAAATGTTTCCAAATTCATTCTGAGGACACTGGGCCTCGGAATCACGCACCGTAAATTTTTGCAGACTCGTAATATTCCCATATAATTAAAAAAAATACATGGAAATTCTGGGTCTATACATTGACCCCACCTCATGGCTTTGCATCCCCGAATTCCACATCACAAAACTAAGAAAAACTAGTTGGGGCACTGAGCATGAATCTGATCCTCCCACTCCCATATGCTCTCATGGAGGTTCCCGTGCAACCAGTGAACACGCACCAAGGGTATCAACCACCCATGAAGGACCCTATCCTATTAATCCTAAATCTCTACAAGAACCTCTGTAAATGTATCCCCATCGTTGACGTCCAACTCACCGTGGTCAATGATGTGAGAAGGGTCGTGCATGTATCTCCTCAGCTAAGATATGTGGAAGATGTCATACACCCAGTGGAACTGAGGTAATAGTTCTAGGTGGTAACCTACCTAGCCAACTTTGATGAGGACCTGAAAGGGTCCGATGAACCTCGAAGATAACTTGCTGCCCCGTCCAAATCTAAGCAAAACTCGTTGAGTTGATACTCATAGAAAGACGTGGTCTACATCT
This sequence comes from Viscum album, assembly GCA_963277665.1. Taxonomy (NCBI): domain Eukaryota; kingdom Viridiplantae; phylum Streptophyta; class Magnoliopsida; order Santalales; family Viscaceae; genus Viscum; species Viscum album. The sequence goes on from OY728161.1 coordinate 1,510,980,493, forward strand.
ATGAACTCCTGATGTCTCCATATCTTGCATGCATAAGATTTCCTCCTACTCTATGTAGTCTTCATCTACTCTTGGATGACATTCACTTTATCTATGGTAGCCTGTACCATCTATGTTCTAACGAGTGCTAACTCCCTGGGGTCAGTCCCCCACAAAGGTGTTCTGTAAGGTTTCTCATAAAACGCCTCAAAGGTAGTCATCCTAATGGTGGAGTGATAAATATTTTTGTATGAAAACATCACCAAATGTAAGTGATCCTCTTATATGTGACTGAAGTCGAGGACGCAAGCACATAGCATATCCTCAAGGGTCTGAATAGTCTGCTCAGTCTGGCCATTCATCTGAGGATGGAAGGAGGTTCTCAAAAAAAGCTGTGTCCTGAAAGCCTCCTACATCACCTTCCATAGACGGAAAGTAAAACGTGCATCATTATTGGAGACAATCATTGAGGGTACTCCATGTAGTTACACAATCTCTTGTACATAGAGGCATCCCAAGCTCTATACTAAACCCTGCTCTCTGATCAGTAGGAAGTGGACTGACATGGTGAGTCGGTCGACATTCACCCAAATAGAATCATGACCCCTAGATGTATGTTTAATTCCCGTCACAAAGTCCATTGATATCCCATCACACTTCTACCTTGAGACCTCTAAAGGATGAACTAAGCCTACTGGTACCTGATTCCTCATCTTCACTTGCTGACAAGTGAGGCAGCGAGAGACAAACTCTACTACTGCTTTCTTCATTCCCAGCCACTAGTGCTGTCATTAGAGACCCTGGTACATCTTCGCCACTCCTGGATGTACCGCTAGAGGGGATGTATGTAACTCCCTTAACACTTCCTGCTAAAGTGACAAGGGTACCATGGTACATCCTATGAAGAAGATGAAGTGCTCCCGATCTTCATAAAATCAATTAGTTCCATGTCCTATGGATATCTGAGCACGTCGGGCGTCGCAGTTAGTGTCCCCATGCTACACCTCCCTGACTCGCTGAAGAAGTGGGGGAGTGACAGCAAGTAACTGAAGAAAAACTAATCCATCCCAATCCACAAAGTATATCTGCAAAGAGGCCAGCTGCTCTGTTTCCTCACCTAATAGATGTATACCAGATCTCTAGCTGAGTGAATCTGCTACAACGTTCCCCTTCTACGGAGAATAGAATATCTCGAAGTCATAGTCCTAAAGGATCTCGATCCAACGTCATTGTCTCAGGTTCAGTTCCTTCTGCGAGAAGATATACCTGAGACTCTTGTGATCTGAGTAGACTATAAAATGATCACCAATCAAGTAATGTCTCCATATCTTCAATGAAAAGACCACTACTGCTAACTCCAGGTCATGGGTAGCGTAGTTCTACTCATGTTATCTCCACTGTCGAGAACCATATGTGATAACTGCTTGATTCTTCATCAAGATACATCTGAGTCTCGTCCCTGAAGCGTCACAGTATACTACATACCCTACGCCCTCCTATAGTAGTCTCAAGATGGGGTCACTAGTCAGCCTCCACCTCAACTCCTGAAAACTGCACTTGCATCTCTCTAACCAAATGAAGGGCTTCTCCCTCTTTTTCAACGCTGATAAAGGTGCTGCAACTCGGGAGGAATGTCGCACAAAAATTCGGTAGTATCCAGCCAGACCCAGGAAACTTCATACCTCTGTCACACTCTTGGGTGGCTGCCAAGCATGTACCACCTCAATCGTCACTGGATCCACCGCAACTCTAGCCTCTGAGATGACATGTCCGAGAAAGTGAACCTCTTGGATCCAGAACTGGCACTTCGAGAGAATACCATAAAGATGGTTCTCTCAGAGTGTGTATAGAACTATCTGCAAATAATAGGCATGCTCCACCTTGGTAGCAGAGTAGATCATAATGTCATCAATGAAGAGCACCAAAAATTGAACATGATATGGCTGGAAGATCTTGTTCATGAGGCACATGAACACCGCTGGAGTGTTGGTGACACCGAATGGCATAACCAGGAACTCGTAGTGGTCTTACAGACATCTGAAATTTGTCTTCCGCACATCCTCATCTCGTGCTCTGAGCTGGTGATAGCCGGATCTGAGGTCTATCTTTGAGAACCACCATTCTCCCTCCGGCTGATAAAAGAGCTCACCAATCCTCATGAGTGGGTACTGGTTCTTCACAGTCACCTAGTTCAGGCACCGATAGTCAACATAAAGCCTCATGCTCCCATCTGCCTTCTTGGCGAACAAAATTGAGGCTTCCCAAGGAGAAAAACTAATCCGGATGACCCCCTTTCCCTGTAAGTCCTTTAGCTATACCCACAGCTCACGAAGCTCTGTGGGAGCCTTCCGATACGCTGGTGTAGATATCGGTGTCATCCTGTGGTACAAGTCAATGTAAAAGACCACCTTTCTTTGAGGATGTAGACCTGGAACATCATCAAGGAAGTCATCCACGCACTGGTCCACCACTACAGGATAGCTCAAACTCTCCCTATCAACCGCTCCGAGGGTAAGGCTAGCCAAATGATGAGTGATCGGTTGCACCCTCCTCCTGGTAAGCCCATCATGTGATGCACAGGTCCCTTCTCGCTGGTGAAGGTCATCCTCGTCCCATCCATGCGGACACACCACATTTTGTGCCTAATACATTAAATCTGAGCATGGACTGTACATAACCAGTCCATACCCAAGATGATGTCATAAGGCCTCGACGTCGCTACTAGGAGATCCTAGATGAAGCTCTTGCCTCCTAGAGTAAGCCCACACTTCTGTCACCAGTGTGTAATCGTCGAATCCACTCCCATACAAATCTCTAGCTGTAAGGATCGAGACAATATCTCCGTCCAAATCTCCAAGCTTCGAAAAAGGGTACTGGCAATAAAATAATGACCAGAACCTATGTCTATATGTACTATAGCTAAGGTGGAGTAAACATAGATCGAACCTCGTATAATCTCTAGAGAACCATGGTCATAAGCCTCAGTTGCCTCGAGTTGAGCTCACCCCTTTCCACCTGCTTCCTATAGTCTGGGTTTTAATGCCCTGACCCCAGTTACCCAGATTCGGTGCATTATTACGTATCATTGGCATGATCACAAATAATCATGTATCGAAAGACGGATTAGTTTAGAAGCCTTGGAAACACTACATACATTCATAAGTCTTACATTACATCATAAAGTGAAAATAAAACAACAACAACATCTTGTCTTCATATCCCCTCATACTATCCCAATAGGTCATTCATAAAATACTTCTTTACATCATGGAAAAAATAAAATATTCAAATGGCTGAGATCAGATGCTCAGTAAGGATAACCATATAGTGGAAACATTCATAAATAAACATCAACATTTAAGGAAATGTATATCTAAAACAAAATCCTTTTAAACTTGAACTTCATCATAATATGGCAAAGATAAAATGAAATAATGCCATTTAATTTTTCAAATGGATATTCTACTAGTCGAATAATCACATGCAATATCAATAACCACTTTCGTAATAATGGAATAAATAATGCTATACTATCATAACCACATAGTCAAGGCCTTGTTTCAAGACTACAAATATTTTTTTCTCAAGGCCTTGTGCCAAGACACTTGTTTGTCTCATGAGACCTACCGATGCATCGAGGAGCTATAACAGGCCCCACCCATCACTTACTAAGTCCAATGAATTCCTCATATGAAAAGGTTTAAACATAACATAAACATTCATATTAAAAGTAGCATACGAAATGTCAATACTACCCATAAACCATGAATGGTATATGAATAACACATCCATAGTCAAACATATCACAAAAACTTCAATACAATATGGAAGATTTGTATCATAATAAATCAACTTCAAAACATGTTTAAAATCCATTAATGGTTTTTTACATAGATTAAATGGATTTGTAAAACTCTTTGAGATAAATAGACCTTTTTCATGAAAACATTTAAAAGTCACAAGATTTAGAAAGAAAGACATTTAAAGAAATTTTTGAATCAAAGTTTCCCATACAAATTTGAAACTTTTGAAAGTAATTAATATTTTAAAACATTCATGTCCATATAAATAAATCCTTAAAAACCATTTTGAAAACATAAACAATAATGAGACTGATTTAGAAGAATAAATATTTTAAAAATTTTAAATAATGTTTTAGTAAAAATTACTTTAAAAATAATCCCATTGAAATCACTTTTATGAAACCTGGACATGGATAATAAATATGTGCCAATAGATACTTACGTAAATAAAACCTCAGATAATAATTAGATTGTAAAACAAACCCTTACCTTGTTATTTTTCTTGGTTGAGGGTAGGTTAACCTCCTATATAATGGAGAAATAATTGTTATTAAATTATACAATAATCATATATATAAATATGAAATCATATATGATCTTTTAATATTTCATTGTTAAAAATATTTTTGTATTATCGTGGTTTCGGGTGTTCACTTACTCGTTTTCTTTATATGTTTTGTTACATAAGCCATGTTTTTTATCAATAGGTTATATCTTATTAATTCTAGAATGATATCAAGTCCTTTGAAATTATTTTTAATCATCAAATGAAAATTAGTGTTAAATGGATACGATGGGGAATGAATGTCATCGCGTTCATGGAGACTGTAGTCCATACTTATGCACGGGCGACAATATCATTATTTTGATATTAATATAATATATAATTGGATGGTGTATCATATATATAGAATAATTATCATGTTATATATATTATTTACATTAATTACACATCATTATTATACCCATCCAAATAATAATGTATTGAATAACAATTTCACCACGACGTGGAGATGGTAAGCTGTACATACGCATGTATGGTGACATGTCATCCAAGGGAGGGATAGAATACTGAATATGGTTGTAACATATTTATAATAACATCACCGTATATGGAAGATACTCGAGTTATAATTTTATAATGGAAATAACAAATAAAGAAGAAGTGGAAGAAGAAAGGATATTGAAAGAGGGTGGTGAAAACATTACCTCTTCTTTGGGTTCTTCCTTTTGATTTGATCAAAAGGGCTCATTAGGATTTCTTTCTAATCAAACTAATGCCTCTATGTTGAAGTGAGGGAAAATGAGAGGAAATTTGGTCAGGGATTGGCCAATCCAAAAGGCTATGAAGGTGTGAAATTGAGAGAAGAGGGAGTTCCGTTTTAATAGAGGGGTGATGGGAACCTTAAGAAATGCTAGAAATATTATTTTATAATAAATTTATATTCAGACTCTAATGGAATTAAAGTATATTATTCAAAGTCTAATGTTGGGATAGGTTTAAGATAACCCAACAAATAGGTTTTAGACAGGTTTGAGTCTCTTTATTAAACTTATCTTTTAGTTTTAACTATTAGTTAATTAGTTTGACATTTACCATGTCACTTTTTATTTTTATATTTTATGGTTAATAAACATACTATATACTTACAAGTGACCCCCATGTTGTCCATTAATTATACACCTATAATAATATAACTCATTTGGACGAATCAAATTTTTTTGGAATATTATATCATTTTATAATATAACATTTGTTTTAAAAATTCATTTATGTCAAATTTGACACTATTTAATAATTGATTTTTGTTAAAGTCTTAAAAACTTTATTAAATCGAAAAAAATTCATTTAATAAATAATAATATGGCATATTAACCAATAAAATTCGTTTATGACATCAAAAATTTCAAATTATATTTATTTTAACACTTATAATACCAATTATTTGATTCATTCATTAATAAGGAAAATAATGCATCATTATTGTGTCATAAATAAATTTAATTATTCAATGTCTAAAATTTATAAATAAAATACCATAATTATGAAATATTTTTAGATTTATAATGAATATTTATAGTTGAAAAGATATCATATATAACCCTATGTAAAAATTGTTTTTCTAAAAGATATATGGTTACGTCATATATGTATTTAGTTTAATATAATTAATATAAAGTGTCATTATCACAAACAAGTGGCTCCATGGGGTCCCTAAATCGACCCAAAGATGTCCATGGTCGGAAATGTATCAACCAATAGGGTTAGGACACGTTTTAGGGTAATTTAATATTATTATAATATTATTTTTTACCCTTATTTACTGGATTTAACTTTTAACAATGGTAAATAAAATATTTTCCAAAGTAATTATTCAAAATGTCTAAAAATAAATGCTTCCAATTTAAAAAATTCGAAAATCCTGATTCCAAATATGGAATTCATTTTTCTAAATTCAAAACTGAGAAGTGGCAGAGATTAATTTAAAATTAATTCTCGTTGTCAAAACAAAGAGCGTGTTTTTATGAAATAATAACTGTTAAAAGATTGGCACTTACGTATATCTTGTTTAAATGTAAAATTAAGTCTGATGACCAACATTGTATTAAATGGTAAAAATATAAACTAATTATACTTTAAAATCTCTCAAATTCATAATTTATTATTATTATTTATTTTGATTAAAAAAGATGTTTTTAATTAAAATTTAGTAATTTTCACTATTCATCAAAATATGAAAGTTATCAGAAATGTACCAAAAATTCACCCAAAGATAATTTCAATATTAAAAATCCAAAAATGAAGTCCATTTTGAATGATAAAATTTATGAAATTTCAAAAATTGGGTATTACTCTTCATAACGACTAGTATGATTGGTCACAGTGTGTTAGAATCTCGAAGATGCGTACAATGCAAGCTATTGAATTATTCAAAGGGAAACGTACCATGGAAGCATGGAGTGTTACATTCTCCCCTCCTTCAATAAATTTAATCCTTGCAAATTTAAAATTTTCTTTGAAATAAAAGGTTTAAAATATAAAATACCTATGTGAAAAACCCATATCGAAAATTGGGTTAACAAAAATATAACTTTAAAAGAAAGAAAGAGAAGTAAAAAAGGTCACCAGATATATCCCATACTAGGAATATATGAAAACATGGATATGGAGGAGAAGAAAACCATCAATGTCTGATGGAGAGTTGTAGAAAACAAGATTAGGAGAAATTTAACTACAAGATAATCACAAACTTGTGATTCGTTAAACGGTCTTGGATTCCCCGGTAGGAAAAGTTAACTGACTGCATTTTTGTTTTAAGTTACCTTTCATAAAGATGAGGAATTGATTTATGATATTTACAAAGAACATAAGGAAATATACTTACTTGTCATGTAGACTTTCTTTCTTTAATAATTTTTTACCACAACCCCATCTTTCACTCCAAAAGGTAATAGAACTCAAAAATATTCTATTTATCCTAATATTATCGGGTTCCAAAAATAAATTTATAATTCATCTATCAGAACTATAAAAAAATGGAAACAACATTATACACTCCAAAGACTTCACGTAGTCTAGTGGTAGGCGATAAATCCCAATTGCACTATGTTTGTGGGTTCGATTCCTGCAGCTTTATCTGATGCGATGGGTTGTCACACGGTATGTGTGTTGTCCTTTTTATAAATATCCAAAAATAACATTAATAATAGTATCCAATTTAAAATATAATCCATTAAAACCTTTATAATTATCCAAAATAATTCTGTAAACTCTTAGTCCAAAATTTATATGAAAGGTAAACATAATATAGATTCTTTTTACCCCGTAATAACATGTGAATACCATCATCATGTATTCTTTTAAAACACTGAAACATACTGAATTAACATAAAACTTTATTGATTACATTCATGATCCCTTATTCCTTATACAATATTGGATATACTTCATCCATCCAAAAATGATGTATACTCCAACAATTATGGAATATACAAATCTTTAATCAGTTTCAAGGCAGTCAAGAATATCCAATATAATTTACCAAAATCAAACATATCTTATTCCAAAATCAGTACCTCAATATTGGGACCATATTAAGGTTTATCTTTCCTTCAACCATGTAATTTCCAAAAAGTTTAACTTGATGTAGAGTCACTTTTCTTAGTGCCATAAAATCCCAAATCCTCAATGAAATAATAATGCAGTACAATCCTTATTTATTTCCAGTACTTCATTGATACAAGACTTCAATGAAATAATTTCAAGATAAAAAAAATAAGAACACTAGTCATTCCTCTTCATCTGTGGTAGTATCATAACTTGATTATTATCCAATAGCATCATATGTGTCATAGTCTGATGACTGGTACATTGGTTCACGTAGTGTCCAAACTCCTTACAGATGAAGCATTGTACATTTGAAACATTTTTCTTACCCTTGCTGTCACATACTTGGTGTCCTTTTTCTCCATACTTATAACATACTATCGTTCCCTTCAAGCATTTGCCATGGTGATTCTTTCCACATTTATCACAAATGGGAAAATATTTCTTTACCTGCTTCCCTTTATCTGTCCTTCTCTCTAACATAATTGTCATCTATGGCTTCCCTTCAAAGCCATAGGACTCTGAGAATTATTTACTTAACTTATAAACACATGATACTATTTATTCAAATGATGATAATACATGGGAGACTATTTCCCTTCTAAATTCTAGCTTAATACCATGAATGATATGATCCTTATTACTGTTTGGATCATGCGTATTGCTGGAGTTCTTGTTCCTTCGACTTGGCCCCATTTCGTAACAATGGAATACACTAGATTAGTTTATGAATAGAAATACCTTATCCAATACTTGTAAAACACTTAACATAAATTAAACAGTTTATGGATATAATCTATAATCATAAAAATGTTTTCTTTGAGCAAGTATATACTCATAAATCCTTCATAATGGTTTATAAAGAAAATGAGATTTATCCTAAGCATATCCCCCAGGAGTGTCATAACCAAGAGTGCAGAAAGGCCCATTATCGTGCACCAGTTTCCATTTGATTCTAGCTCAAACCGGTGTTTTCGGGTTTTACCCCAAGGTACATCCGTGCCACAGCCTCCTCTACCTGCTCGTATCCAGACGAGGATTTATTACTCATAAAACTCAAAAAATCACAACAATACCAAAATTCCAGGATGTTCTTCTATATTAATACTTATAGTCTATCTTAGGGCTATGTGATCTAATCATATTTTATCTAAATATAGCTTCCAAGGTCTGTACTAAACTTCCTTCGATACCAACAGCAACGCCCCGACCCCAGTTACCCAGAGTCGGTGCATTTTTAAGTATCATTGGCATGATCACAAATGATCATGTCTCGAAAGACCGATTAGTTTAGAAGCCTTGTAAACACTAGATACATTCATAAGTATTACATTACATAATAATGTGAAAAAAAACAATAAAAACATCTTTTCTTCATATCCCCTTATACAATCCATACAGGTCATTTAAAAAATACTTTTTTATATCCTGGGAAAAATAAAACATTGAAAGGGGAGAGCTCAGATGCTCAGTAAAGATAACAATATATTGGAAACTTTCATAAATAAACATCAACATTTAAGGAAATGTATAACTAAAAAAATGCCTTTTCAACTTGAACTTCATCATAATCTGGATAAGATAAAATGATATAATGCCATTTACTTATTCACATTGATATTCTACTTGTCGAATAATCAAATGAAATATCAATAACCAATTTCATAATAATGGAATACATAATGCCATAATATCATAACTACATACTCAAGGCCTTGTGCCAATAATAATAATATGTTTATGTCAAGGCCTTGAGCCAAGACACAAGTTTTTCTCATGAGACCTACTGATGAATCGAGGAGCTATAGAGGGCTCCACCAGTCACTTACTAAGTCCAATGCATTCCTCATATGAAAAGGATTAAACATAACATAAACATTACTATTAAAACTAGAATACGAAATGTAAATACTTTACCCATAAATCATGAATGGTATAAGAATAATACGTCCACAGGCAAAAATATCACAAAACCTTCAATACAATATGGATGAATTGTATCATAATAAATCAACTTCAAAACAAGTTTTAAATCCATTAAAGGATTTTGACATAGATGAAAATGATTTGTAAAACTCTTTGAGAAAAATATCCCTTTTCATGAAAACATTTAAAAGTCACAAAATTTAGTAATGAAGAAATTTAAATACATTTTTGAATCAAAGGGTCCCACACCACTTTGAAACTTTTGAAAGTAATTAACATTTTAAAACATTCATGTGCATATAAATAAATCCTTAAAACCCATTTGGAAAAACATGGACATTAAGGAGAATGATTTATAAGAAAAAATATTTAAAACATTTAAAATAATGTTTTAGTAAAATGTCCCTTAAAAATAATCCCTTTGAAAACTCTTTTATGAAACATGGACATAGATAATATATATGTCCCAGTAGATACTTATGTAAAAACAACCTCGTATAATAATCTGATTGTAAAACAAACCCTTACCTTGTTCTTTTCATTGGTTTAGGGTAGGTTAACCTCCTATATAATGGTGAAATAATTTTTATTAAATTATACAAGAATATTATAAATAAATATTATATCATATATGATGTTTTAATAATGCTTTGTTAATAATATTTTAGTATTCTCGTCTTTTCGGGTGTTCACTTATTCGTTTTCTTTTATATGTTTTGTTACATAAGCCATGTTTTTTATCCATAGGTTGTATCTTATTCATATAAAAAATTATATCAAGTCCTTAAATATTATTTTTAATCATCAAATGAAAATTAGTCTTGAATGGATACGATGGGGAATTAATCTCATGACGTTCGTGGAGGCGGTAGTCCGTACATATGCACGAGCGACAATATCATTCATTAGATATTAAAATAATATATAATTTGATGGTGTATCATATATAAAGAATAATTATCATGTTATATTTATTATTTACCTGAATTAAACATCATTATTATACCCATCCAAATAATTATTTATTGAATAACAATTACACCACGGCGTGGAGACGGTAAGCCGTACGCACGCACGTATAGTGACATGTCATCCAAGGGATGGATAGAATACGGAAAATGGTTGTACCATATTTATAATAAAATTATATTATATACATGATACTGGAGTTATTATTTTAGAATTGAAATAAAAAAGAAAGAAGAAGTAGAAGAAGAAAGGAACTTGAAAGATGGTGGTGAAAACATTACCTCTTCTTTAGGTTCTTCCTTTTGATTTGATCAAAAGGGATTCTTTTGTTGGCTTTCTGATCAAAATACGGCCTTTATGTTGAATTGAGGGAAGCTGAGAGGATATTTGGGCAGGGGTAGGCCGTGACAAAAGGCTTTGAAGGTGTTAAATTGAGATTAGGTGGAGTTCCCTTTTATAAGAGGAGTGAGGGGAACATTAGGAAAAGCTAGAAATATTATTTTATAATAAAATAATATTTGGTTTCTAATGGCTCAAAACTGTATTATTCAAAGTCTAAGGTGGGGATAGGTCTAAAATAACTCAAAAAATAGGTTTTAGACAGGTTTGGGTCACTTTATTAACCTTATCATTTAGTTTTAACTCTTAGTTAATTAGTTTTACATTTACCATGTCACTTTGTAATTTTATATTATATGGTTAATAAACATAAAATATACTTCCAAGAGACCCTAAAGATGTCCATTAATGATACACATATCATTATATAAGTCATTTCGACGAACCAATGATTTTTTGGATTATTATATCAATTTATAATATAATATTTGTTTTAAAAACTTTTTTATTTCAATTTTTACACTATGTAATAATTGATTTTTTTTAAAATCATAAAAACTTTATTAATACGAAAAAAAATTCATTTAAGCAATAAAAATATGTCATATTAACAAATAAAATTATTTTATGTCATCAAAACTTTCAAATTATATTTCTTTTAACATTTATAATACCAATTATTTGATTCATTCATTAATAAGTAAAATACTGCATCATTATTGTGTCATAAATAAATTTAATTATTAAATGTCTAAAAATTAAAAATAAACACCATTATGTTGGAAATGTTTTTATATTTTTAATGAATATTTATAGTCTAAAATATAACATATTTAACCCAATGTAATTTTTTTTCTAAAAGATATATTCTTATGTCATTTTTGTATTTACATTAACTTAATTAATATAAAGTGTCATTATCACTTACAAGTGGCTTTATGGGGTCCCAAAATTGACACAAAGAATCCCATGGTCAGAAATGTATCAACTAATAGGGTTATGACACGTTTTAGGGTAATTTAATATTATTGTAATATTATTTTTTTACCTTTATTTACTGGATTTATCTTTTAACCATGGTAAATAAAATATTTAACAAAGTAATTATTCAAAATGTCTAAAAATAAAAGTTACCAGTTTAAAAAATTTGGACCACATGATTCTAAGTATAGAAACCATTTTTCTATATTCAAAACACAGAATTGGCAGAAATTAATTTATAATTAATTCTCGTTGTCAAAACAAAGAGCGTGTTTTTATGAAATAATAACGATCAAAAGATTGGCACTTGCTTATGTCCAGTTTAAATGTGAAATAATGTCCAATTACCAATATTGGATTAAATGGTAAAAATATAATCTAACTATACTTTAAAATCTCTCAAATTCATAATTTATCACTAATAAATATGTTGATTAAAAAAGTTGTTTTTAATTATAATTTATTAATTTACACTATTCATCAAAATATGAAATTTATCAGAAAAGTACCAAAAATTTACCATAATCTAATTTTGATAATCTGAATCCAACAATGAAGTCCATTTTGAATGATAAAATTTATTAAATTTAAAAAATTGGGTATTACTATTCATAATGGCTAGTTAGATTGGTCACAGTGTATTAGAATCTCGAAGATGTGTACAATGCCAACTATTGCATTATTCAAAGGGAAACATACCATGGAATATTGGGGTGTTACAGGGTTGTACCACCTGGTGGTGGTGGCTATAACATCTCGAATCGTCACCCACTGCCAGCTGCACGACCAGCTCCTCTACCACGTCTACCTGCTCCCTGCGGACCTCCTCAGTCGAACCTCGGCCTCTGACTGGGCGGTCCTTCGACCATCTGATGATCCTCCGTACGGTGGGTCAGGTAGTCTCGAGCCATGTTACCATGCTCGCTGCATGTGAAACACTGCATGTTCCTCACATTACTAGCTCTATCTCTGGTACCCCACACAACCGATCCTAAGTCATGTGGTCTTCCACCTGTAACTATGGTCCTGTTGTACCACTATGAAATCTGTCTGCTTCTAGCTTCAGAAGACACCACTATGTGATGACTGGTGGTGGATCTTGTTGCAGGTGACTAGTCAGTAAGAGAACTCTCCACTAAGAGGGCTCGCTCTAACACTTCCACCTGCGTCGGGATGCTAAGTGAGATCGTCGAAGCCCTGATCTCCCACCTGAGTCCCTGATCCAAGGTCATGACCCTGAAGAATGGTTCTCAAACATTATAATTGGAGTATAATGAGAGTTTGGAGAACCTCACAGAGTACTGGGCCACAGTTATGTTGCCCTGCTACAGTTGAAGAAGCTCATATATGTGCACTGTGCGAAGAGTTTCCGGGACAAACTCTGCACAAAAAAGGCTCTCGAAGTCTTCCCAGAGAAGCGTCACCTCGTCATGAACCTGGAGCATCAAACTCCACCATCTGCTTGCTGCTGCCTATAGAAGATAGGAGGAAATGATCACCATGATATCCGCTGGTGTCCCTACCAGTCATAAGACTCTCACTATTGCCTCCAACAAATCCTCAGTAGCTTGTGGGTATGTATCACCCTTGAACCTAGGTGGCCTCTGGCACTGGAACTTGTGCAACTTGATCAAGCAGTATGCACCCTATATTGCTACAGTTGGTGGCATCGGTGGCCCAATGGGTAATGGTGTCACTGGTGCCTCTACTTGTAGAGGGCCCTGCACCAAGGCGTCATCTCTCTATGGGCTATCAGTGCATACAATTCCCAAAACCGTAGCTAGATGTCTACTTGGAGGCATCCAGAAAGGAAATAGGTGCTTCATGGTCAATAAGTTATACCTGGTGAGCTGACTCAAGAAATCATAAGGAAAACTCTTGAAAACACGCTGGCAATCAGTGTTTTGGTGCAATGAGTCAGAAATCAGATGTCAAGGTCCTGGTGTATGGATATGTCGGCCGCCGCACCAACACTAGATTCCCTAAACTGATAATAACACTCACTATACTTAACACTATTTCTGTTAAAAAGAATAACATAGTCAAATTTTCTATGGTAAAATCGGCTCCTCTGATACCAATTTGTCACAACCCGTCCTCCGGGGCCCATGCCGTGACTACCCCAAGCCCTCCATTCATAGGGTAGTGGCTCACGACAAGCACCGAAAGTTTTATTCCCTAAAACTGGGAAGTCGTTTCCTTTATATCCTAAATACACATGCAACCAAGAACACAACAAGATATGAACACGAGTAAATTGAATAGTAAAAAAAGTGAGTACAGTAAGTAAAAAGGGGCCAGTATACAAGCCCAATAGGAAAGGAACAAGTAAAAATAAGATACAATACAATTTAAGAAAAATAAAGAAAGATTCTGGGTCATCCTCTGAGATTCCAACCTGAAGGGTAGGTACAAGTCGCCTCTTCAGCACTCCTCGTCCGCCCATCTCCTATGTGTACCATCATGCTATATAGTCCACCTCTGGCACCGTCTAGTCCTGGAACCCTCAAACTCGATCAGCATTGTCCATCGTCTGCATCAAACACAATAGGGTGTGGGCATAGCCCGTGTAGGGGTGAGTATAATGATACTCAGTAGGGACCTCGAGACCCTCAAGTTCTCACAAAAAAAACAAAGGATAAACCAAAAATCATGAAATCAACTGACAGCCCTACTTAGGTATATGCCCATACATATACCTAAGTTATCAAGTATACCCATCTCAATCAGGAGGAAACACATGGTCCAACATAAATTTCCAAATCTCATTTGTTCCACTTAGGATGAAATACCACAAAGATAAGTACCACATAGGTACGACACACAGAAGAATACCACCAAGGTATTACCATGAAGAAAAGTACCACATGGGTAGAACTCAGCTCACACAAGGTATAACGTAGGAACAATAGTAGAGATGATTATATGTAACTATTGAATCATCTTACTATGTTTAGAAGAAGACCCACGAAGGATCACAAATTGCAGACCCACACAAGATCCTAGTACATTGTTAGTACATCGTCCGACCCACAGAGGATCCTAGTACAATGTCAGTACATCGTTAGACGCACACAGGATCCTAGTTAAACGTTTTTACATCATCATACCCACGCATGATCTTAGTACATCGCCTGTACATCTTTAGACCCACATAGGATCCCAGTACATCGTTAGTACATCGTCATACCCACGAAGGATCCCTTTTTCATGTCGCAGCCATCTACAGGGTTTCCGCACTAAGTTTTCTTATCTCAGGGAGGGTTTGTTCCTAAATCCACAAATATATACTATAATATCCACAAAGTCCCATTAATAAGTATCCCAATGGACCACCAAGTAAAATGGGTTTCAATGCAACAGACAGTGCGTCAATCTGATGCCCGGTCTCTATGTTATTGGCCTTTTAGTATCGAGGGCCTGGTTCGATTTGTATGTGATTTAACCCAACCGTAACCTAACATTATCCAAAAACCATGTGGGGTATACCAAAAGTTCAGTCTCTCTCCATGGTTTCTAGTTCGACTGACGGTTCGTCAAACGAACGCCCGAAGCTCAAGATATGGCTAGAAGAACGTATAAGGTAAAACCTAGTTCGGGTCTGGTCCGACTGAGTCCGGTTCGGGTCGACCCGGCCCCCTAGGTCTAACCTAGCCCACATCGGGTAGCCCGGAACACACTGGGCAGGCCTGGCCTCGTGGTTCGCGGTGCGGTGGGGCGGTCATGGTGTGGTGGTTCGTCGCGGGTAGCCGGATGGACAGCCATCCTTTCCGCACGGCGCGGTCACGCGCCGTGCCTTCACTGCCACCCAGCTCATCCAAACATCCTCCCTTCGTCGTCACGACCCCTTTTTCATTGGGCAGCGCAGATGCATGCCGCCTCCCTCATCGTGCGGCCGTCATCTGGTTCCTGTCTTCCATGTAACAAATATTTCATCAAAAACCACAAGGGATTGCAGAGAAGTCGGGCAATGTTCTTTTGGCGCGCACCCTCCGCGTTAGAGTGGTAGCAAGCGGTTCACAACTTTTTAATCACAGAGAACGTCAAGAATGGGTAATTGAGGTATTTAAAACAACAACCCTACTTTAAATCCTTGTTGTTGTGTTTCGAGATGAAAATGGTTAAGGTGAAGAGGGTTCCAATGATCTTTACCTCCGCAATACGCTTCTGAAGTCAGGATCGTGTGTCCTCCTCTTTCTTGGCTCCGAAGAATGTTAAATGATGGAAATGACGTTATTCATTTGGAGGAGAAGTTCTTCGTTGGAGATGATTTTCTCCATGATCCCCCAAACTTCTCCTATTTCCAAAAATTTTCAACCCGGAAAATTGAGAGGTTCCAACTTATTAAATTAAGTCTATCAATTGAATTTACATTGGCACAATTAATTGATGACACAATTAATTGTACCATGTTGGCATAATAAAATCGGAGGAATTACATTGTTAAACTATTCATTAATCAGTGAGTTCAAGGGATTTCCCCCATTAAGAGGGTTCAGGTTTTCCCCACCTTTAGGAATTCCAAATGGGGGTTTTAATTCTGGTGGTTCCCACCTCTTTAACATCTATGTGGGATGTTTTTATTAGAAATAAAATAAAAGTTTATTTTATTTTATTTTTCATTTTCCTGAAAAACACAAAATCCATATTTGACCCTCGACCTACTATGGTCGAGGTGAAGGTCTCCTCAAGAGAATATTGGCGTTGTGAGTTCAACGGTGCCCTTAGATTTCAATTCTATGCACCGGTTTAAACGTTACAAAAAACCCGCTCGCATGTTTAATGAACGTACCCAAAAAAAAAAGTTCGGAAATTCGTTATGGGCACACAGGGCCTTGGAATCATGCACCGTACATTTTCACAGACTCGTAAAATTCACATATAATTAAAAAAATTACATGGAAATTCTGGGTCCATACAAACCATCTTCTAACCTTTCCCCAAAGAAGAGGTACCCAATTATAGGAAAAATGGAGGGATACATTCATAACAACAAGCTCACTTTCAACTGGTTTTTCGTAGAAATTTATACACCTCCCCCAAACACCATAAAAGATTTACTACAGTTTCTAACCTTGCTAGTAAATTCCTTATTACTGTCAATGATATACATAATGGAATATAATAGGACTTTTTCATTTTTTCCTAAAAGAATAATATTATCCACATAAAAAAGATGTGTGGATGAAAACAATTATCTCCCATCTTTAATTTTCTTATAAAAACTTGTCCGAACAATATCATTAAGACGAAAAACTATGAAATCCCTCAAAATAGCAAAGGGAATCCCAGATAAATGATCTACTTTTCTGACACCCCTATGATAGTAAAAGATTTACCTTGGAGACCCATTCACAAGAATGGACAGCCTAGAACTCTTGAGTTTATAGCCGATCAGGATAATAAATCTAGTATAGAATCCATGTATTATCCAAATGGTAAAGATAAATCCCCATTTTATAGTATCTAAATCCTTGTAGATATCAATATTCAAGTCCATATTCCCATACATTAAACTTTTTGTCCCGATATTGAAACATTCTGATTATTTTTAAGGACATGTATGAATTTTCCTCCTTGGTAAAATAGAGAACTAATTTTATGTGATAAATACATTGGAAATTTCATCCATTATAATTGACAAAATCTTAATGATAAACAGGGGAATTGAGTACGCAATCTCAATCCATCGATATTCTTCGATGTCAGGTGAATTTTCCTTTTTTGAAATAGGGAAATAAAATTTTAATTCACCCCATAAGGAACTGAGATAAAATTAAAGAATTTAATCACATAATAAATAACCATAATTTTTATAATTTCTCAATAAAACATTATGAACATATTTGTGAAGCCATTAGTTCTAGTAACACTACCAACGTTTGAGGAAAAAAGATCTGGTTTAATTTTATTTTAATTGGGATTCTAAATATTATTTTAGATTTTTTCTCAATAGTAGTGGGGACAACATTTTTTATCATCATCTGGATCATATCATATACTTTATCCTCATATAGGTCCTCAGAATTTGAACAAACCATATTTTAAATTTCATTTTAGGAACTATACAAGGTACCATTAATCATGAGGTTGGATTTTCCCTTTATTTCTTTATTTTCTATATGAATGTTGTTGAAAGGTGTTGAGTTGAAATCTCCTTATTTTATATATCTGAGACTAAATTGATTCCAAGATAAATTTTTCTTTAAGGGAACTTCGATCATCATGTTTAGAAATGTCTTTTATCTTCCCCATAGAAGGCACCTCGAAGGACTAGTTACTTTAATGATAGTGAGAAATATGGTTTTAAACTTCTTTGATGACATGGTCAATCATGGATAAAGTGGGCATACAAAATTCTGTGATCCTTAATTTAACACAAATGAGTTTATTACCAAGAACCTGTCATTGGATACCAAATCACTTAGTCTTCAAGAATCCGAAATTATTTCTTTATAAACTGGTGCAACGAGCCAACCATTATGAAACATGAAAGGCAAAGGGGATGACCATGATCTATTGAAAAAGATATCATTAAGTAAAAAAGTTGTAATCAAAATGTATCAAGGTATGGTTCATCCTGGATATATATATATATCATCATTACTATAACCAACTTGTACAAATATATATATCCAATTAAGTTGTTTACCTTTCATTGATTTCAGATTTAGCCCATGTGAAATAAACTCCTACAATAATAACCTCAGTCAAGATGTATTTATCAATACATTAGGAAAACTCAGAAGTTTTATGTTGATATAAGTTATCTTCTTTTCATCATTAGTATTTAATACAACATTAAAATATCCATTTATTGTCCAACTCGGACCCATATTCTCATATATTATTTCATATTTTTTCAAGAGATCAATTATTTGTGTATTCAAATTGAATCCATACATGAATTTCATATAATAATAAATTCAATTCAGTACTGTAGATATAGTGATGCACTATTCATCAGAATTGAATGAGCTTATCATATACTATCATTCTTAAAGACCCAAAAAAACTCCATAGAACCATCCAACTGATTGTGAAATACAAATGAAAACCCTAAATATTTCTATTTAAATTCTTTACATCTATCAATTTTCATTCATGGGTTAACAATGAAATTGAATAGTTCCATGATTGGTAACAATTAGGTGTCTAACCACTATGATAGTGGTAATATTCCCAATTCCATGATAATTCTAGATGAATAATTTCATTGATTATGTATTCTAAGCTTTGTTTGAGGCCTATCATGTTGTTGTTTCCTTGCGTGCTCATTTTTATAGGTATCTTTATTCCCGCCTTTCTTTTCTAGTGCATCATCAGAGTAACTATCACCCTCATCTATTGTATCCTATTTAGTTGAGGTTGAATCATTATCAACATAAGTCCATAGACCACCACATTAAGTGGTTTAATTTATGGATGACTGAATGGGTACATTATTAAAGATGGTGGGAAAATCTATTCATGTATATTTTCCAAGTGGAACTTGTAAAAACAACCCTACTTCCTAGTTGCCTTGGGATGGAATAATTTCATCTACCTAGTTGTCTTCTGGATGACCATTACCCATGATCTCAACCTTCTCTATATCAGTTATCAATGTATTGTATGGAGAATCATGTGTAATGTCCTCATCCCAAAAATATATTAAGTGGAATTTTTTTCATGGCCATCAAATCCATGTGTCATGTCAGAAACGTTTTCGGAAATAAAATCCCCATTTTGTATCACAACCCCCAAATATTCATAGGTCTTCTCAGATTGGATTTTATTTTAAGATATAGCTTCATAAGATTCCATGTCATGAACAGAGGTGGTGCTCTTGTTGGTAATATCCTCATAATGATCCACTACATCATTAGGTGAGTGTCAACAGAGGTGGTTCCCTTATTGGTATTTTCCTCAAAATTATCCAATGTATCACTAGGTTGAGTGATAACAACTACAGTATGGCCCCAATTATATGTATAATCATCCAATCCAACAACTACAGAATACACTAGATTTGAAACCAGCATTGAAGCAACAACAATCACTGGGGGAGCATATTCAGGTCCCATCATGAGACACATTAGACATCTCTATCTCTTAGTCGGGTTAGAAAGTCTTATGGCCTATAAATATTTCACCTTATTCCTTCTATAAGATTCATAATTGTGCCCTATAATGTTTCATGTGATGTAAAACTTATCCCTATTTCACTCATATTAGATGTTCCCAATGAAATTAAAATCCAAGAATAAATTTGGTTTCCTTTATTATGGAACCTCAAGATTGATATTTTCCTCCCTGTTAATCATCGCCACTTCTTACACTAGTTTGGATGACATATCAACCTCAATTTGAATTCTAGCATAATGTGCAAAGCTCGGGTTGTCTATCTGCATATATGTGCTTATTGGATTTCTAATAAATGCGGCGATATCCCATATAATACAAGGACTCTAAAATAACTAGTTAAATTTGTAGATTCATATCAAGATCTTAGTGTGATAATTTCTAACATTTCTAGGATCACAAATGCGATCCCATTACTTATTCTGATGAAATCTATGAATGAATGAGATAGATCCCTTACTATAATATCTCTGCTTAAGTATATTAGATGGGAAGAAATACTTATAGTAACCATGATCCATTACAGTCAACTTCCATTCATCAAAACCCTAAACCATTAAATTATATTGTGTAGGATAATTGAACAACCATGATTTTCCCCATTTAGAATCATTAAATGCACAATTATGGACAATTTACAATGATTCATATGTTCTTTAACAGTATCATGACTCACCAACACCTGAAATATTATTCCTTTTTGATAACCCTTCCAAGAGGAGTATATTCATAAGAAAAGAAGATATAAGCCCCTGATTTTACCACATCTATGAAATTATTCTTAGATCCATTATTCTAAAAATATAAAGGCTATGTATGATTGGATTTGGAAATCATGCAGAAGTTAAACAGTTCATTGTGACGAATATGATCATGTCCATCACCATGTATCCCACAAGCACCATTCTTCGCAAAAAAATCATCATCACCATTGTTAGGTTTCACCTGACCTTCCCCACCTTACTCCTCCATGATATTGAGTGATTTTTACGGGTTAGATCACTTAATTTTTAGGGAAGTTTGGATGAACATCTACCACATGCTTATTTCTGCTAAAAAATAGTTTCCACATTAGAATTCAAATGAAATGTTTTGATGATTTCTATATAAAAAGTTATAGAACTCTAATATGTTGGGATGATGTTAGATAATTCATATTGGTTGTTTCATATAATAAGAATGAAACTACAAAAAATGGTTTATGATATTTAAAAACACATCAAGGCTACTCAAAGTTAACAAAAAAATTATACTAAAAATTTAATGAAGGATATGAAGTTTCATGCTACAGTAAATTTATTACTCATGATATCACCGTAGAATGGAGTTATGATGTAGGGATATAATGGTAAACTGAGTCCAATATATATTATATGTCTTGAAATTCTCAATCATATTTTAGTTGTTTCATATTGATTAGTAATGCCGAAAAAAAATTTCACTTTCAATGATGTCTTCCACATGTCCATTCGTGGAATGTATATGTTTAAACCATTAAATTAAATAATACTAATGTTTAAAATTTGTAATATAACATTTCATATGAAGGGGACCTGATAAATGTCTTTGATATAAGGGAACAAGTTTTGAGGAACAAACCCACAAAAAATTTGAATGTCTAGTGGAGAAATACAAATTGTGTAGAGGGTACATGGTAACCACTAGAAGCCATGAAGTGGAAGTACAATTAGTTGTTTTCTATTTTCTATGTAAATATAATTTTCAAATTTTTAAATTTAATTACGGGGAAATAATTTTATGGCTATAAAAAATATTCTTCTTTTTAAAATTGAACTCTTTCATCCTGATGTTTTTTATTAGGATTTATAATAGAGTCCAAAAATGACAATTAAATTTAATAAAATCATTAGAAATCATTATTTTATTTGAAATAATTAAAAAATAAAATAGTATATGGATATAAAGATGGATGAATTATAAATTAATTTAAAAATACCATTGGTTTGAAAATCCAAACGAAGACCACCACTTCCATAAAAATGAGAAAAAGAAGGAGATGTGTAAGGAACAAAATTGACTTTATCAAATGATTCGTAATAACCTTCTTAAGTAAGGTAGTTTGTGACATTGTGAGAGGAATGGTTTATTTATAGGGAAATATGATGATTTCACATTATGATCATCAGAAATAATATTGATGGGAATTTAGATCATTAGTCAATAAAACTATTGTTCATTATTTTTTTTGGTATGTAGATTTAATTAGGTAACTATCAAGATTATATTATAATATAACACAAGTGGTATTATTTTTTGATACAAAAATATATTAAACATACCTATGTTTTATAATAAATTTATATGTTTTAAATAAACTTTATTTTCATGATATTTTATTGTAAAAACATTTCAAATTATAATATAATTTTATAAAGAATTATGTAATTTTTATAATGTACTGATAGTTTAATGTATCATAATAGAAGTAAATTTGAATTAAATAATTATATATTTGAAATGATAAAACCCTTTTATATAGTGTATTATTTGGTGAAATAAATTATATTTTATGATTTAGAAAACCAACATTATCATACGGTGAATTTATAGTAATTTAGTAAAAAAAATTCTTTTAGTTTAAAATGTCAAAATACTATTTTTTATAAAATAATGAAACTATTGTGATATAATTTAGATATGAGAATATTTAAAATTTATTAATATATATTCTTAATAAAAAACTATTTAATGATCAAATATTTACATAATGTGTTAAATTTATAAATACATTTTCAACATTTAAAAAAATGTTTTATCCATTCTTAAAACTGTTTTATGAGTTATACATAAATCATATCAGAATTTATTTTCATCAATTTTATAAATTAAATAACATAAAATGGATAGGATATTTTGAATTACACAGTCTGAGCTAATTAATAACATTAATTTAATATTTATTCATAAATAATTATCCTTGGTAAATAAATAGTTATTGAAGTATATGTAAAATAATGTAGTAGGTTAATGTTCAGTGGTAAAAACATAAAATACCAAACAAATAAAAAATTAAATATGCAGTTGATGTATTTTATGAAATTAAATATCCTTTAAAACAAAAATTTTCAACCGAAATCATTGTAATTAAACCCACCCAATAAGGTTAATCCTTAAATAAAAAACATTTATTATTTAATTATATAAAGACACCCCTCCACAGGAATAAATACTCCATTCCCACACTTAATCTCCACTAAAAATACCTTAAGAAATAATTTATGTTCATTTAAACTATCTAATAGTCCCTTCACGATGTCCTTATTGTCTTGAGATTACATTTTCACGATTTAAGGGAAGAATATTTAATGTAAGGTAATTTTCCTCTACAACTTCTCTATACATGTATCCATTTTGTGTATTCTATATAAATGTTAATCTATTTTTTATGTTGCAATTATTAAATTTCCCATACAAAAAAATTACATTTTATTAGTGATCGAATTATTTCCCTCCCATTATATGGTTTTAATAAGCCAAAAGACATAAAATCATAGATCCGAATTCATTTCATTAATTTCTCTTTTCGATAAGAGAAATACTCAAGTTTTCAATACCCAAACCTCTTTTATTTCCATGGGTAATAAAATATATGTAAAAATTTATTATTAATTATAGTAATTAAATATATTAAACCAATAAAACCTTTTCTTCGAACAATTTTATTAAATGTTAATTTCATTGTGGACATTGTACACAATGATTTTAATATTAATCTAATTCATCATTTTCAAACCATTATTTTATAAATGGTGTGTTTTGTTAAGTTTATAACACCTTAATTATGTAATATTAAGGGTTTTTTCTAATATTTCCCCAATTAATTTGATAAATTACAAAATATCATGATATGACATGTTTTATGATTCCATTGGGAATAAACTTCATAATTACGAATTATAGAAGATTTGTGAATCATTGTGCTGGTATTATTATAAATGTACATTTCCTTGTTGTAAACACATTTTCATATCATAATCCATGTTCTTTTTCTAATTAAATAAATCTTGTTCAAATGGTCATTCTCTATTGATATTCAAATCATTTATATTCTGAGAATCTCATTTGATTATTCCCATGATGGACTTTCTGCTCACCAATTTCTTTGATGTATGTATTAGGATGTGAGATATAGTAAAAGTAACATATGATCATCTAATAAAGGCATCCTTTAATTGGATTAGAATAATTATTATATTTATCTCTCATGTATTATGTTCCTATTTCTAAGACACTATAATCTAATAGTTACTATGTATTTTTAAATATTGTGAAATGAAAAGAATGGTTTATTTAATAAAATGGTTGGTCACCATAATTATAAAAGAGGAAATACCACAATAAATATTTTGATCATATCGAGTTGACTCATGTGTGGATAAATTCAACCTACTTCTAGTTCCTATTTTCTAGTAATCACATACTTCTATACCTTCAATAAAGTAAATGGAACCACTCTCCAATAATAATAAATATTATATTGAAAGATGGTCAACTAGTCCACACAAAAAGTTATAATTAATCCCATCATTTCCAAAAGCATGAAGTCATAAAAATTTAGATAACCCAAAAAACTATAGGAAACTGTGGAAAAAGAATAATATAGACTAATTTCATATACAATGAAGTATTAAGGAAAAATAAATCAAATGAAAACAAGAAAAAATTGTCATCTATATAAAAAATATGTATATATGAGGGAATGTGAAGAACTTGTATAAAAAATAGGCAAAAAATTAGATCATTGAAAAAACATTACTAGAATAGTAGATAGTATCTTAACACCATCTGATGTAGTTTGGGCCACTACATGGACCTAGCATTCCTCGTCTCTGTAACCCTGTCACTTAGTCGCATTACTGTCTAGATTAAGCATTATCCATGCCTAATGTTAAGGACCTAGGAGTGATACATGATTCAATGATCTCATATTTCCTCTACTACAGTAGAACTACAGCCTTGAATCCTGGGAGAAAACTATGAGAGATACCACATTTTTTCGTACTAATGACATGTGAACTGAGGTTTTATTAAAAACAGATGATAATGCCTAACCGTTATATACATTATGTATAATGTAAGTCAAAATTAGGGGGATAAAGTGGTATTACTCCACTCCACCTACAAACAATTAAACTATTTCACACCCATAGTTTTTATCTACCTACTATAGGAGGATATTCTCACTAAAATAGTAGGAGTTTCACCACCTTTGTACTAAATTGTGGAATGAAACCATAAAACTGATTCTCATTTAGACCTTGTCAATAGTAATGGATTTACAACAAACCATAGGGTATATATCTAGTTTAAAACTCTAAACTATATATTTTAGGTCAGGATGAAGTCAGATATTGAACAAATTAAACTTTTATGACTCATTTACATCCCCGAGAAGAGTAAAGTGATGAAGCTCAATGAAATGAGTGGAGTAAGTTGATACTATCATGGACCAATAAATTATCACTATGAAGAACTAATCTTTATATATATTTATATTATTGGGAAATAACTATTAAAATAACAAGTCTTTGAAAGCATCCCATGTGAACTCCCATGTAAGACAACATGTTATATGAGACACTAATAATGCCTAGTTGGTCCCTATAATATTAATTATTTAAGATTCACCTTAAAGTACATTAGTGTCTCAAAAATTTCAAAAAAACCCTCAATGATGTCTGTACAGTCCTCTGCATCCTATGGTCCACCAATACCCTAAAATCCTAGTGGAATATTAAGTAGATTTTCTATGGTTCATTCGACTATGGACCTTAGTGCTGCTCCTCCCTAGGACAAAACTAGAAGAAGGAATCACAACTAGTTTTTTTTCCTACTGTATAGGCTATATGAGTAGGTGCGAGAGCCTGCACTAGTGAACCAACCTACTTAATGGGTTGTGGAACTGGGTAATCCTCTATAGCGGGTGTACCGTAGAACAAGTCTGATGACGAACCCATCAATCTTCTATCAGATAGGATTTTTTGTAACATGAATAGAAACATTTAGTAAACTTAAAATGGATGAAAATTAGTCTAATGGATCATAATTGTTTTTACTATGATTCTAACCATTACCCTAGGTATAACCACCATAGAAATAATAATGGTCCCCATCACTTCTTATTCAATACACTCATATATATATAAACATGCTCTAGATCTATTAATTAATTTTAATATAGATATATCATATTATCAAGGAAAAATGTATATATCAAAGAAAATATTAAATTTCTATCTTGAATAGATAAAACAATCAAGGATTTATATTTTATATAAAATATTCATTACAATAATGGGTACATATTTATAAAATTATCTTGTGTACTTAGTCATGATTCATGAACCCACCCAAATACTCATAAATTGTTAATAATAATCTATTCTATTGTAACTTTTAATTTTGTTACAAATTTTTTGGTTAAGAACATAGCAACTCCCATACCTGTGTCACATATAAGAAATCTCTTTTATAATCTGCCCCTAGTTAATCAAAGGAAAGAAAGATGAATACTATACCCATATTCTATTATGTAACAACCTGACCAGATCCATTGGGTCCACACTAGAGAGTCACATAACCCCATCGGTACCCCTCATACACTATAGTTTGTTGACAATAAGTGAGGTTATATGCCTATTTTTTTATGGGGATACACTCATTGTACCATGTCGTTACACAAATAATAATATTAACAAATATTACAAAATTTCTAGAGTATCATGAAATAACTATGTAGATAGAATAGATATCATCTAAATAAGTAAACAATGATCCTAATGTGTCATGAAAATTTCCTATATATGTTCATGTAGGTAAAAAAATTCAATAGATGTGTCCTCTAGAGTATGTCCCAGTTCTAATCCTAGATACATGATCTACCTATCAAGAATGTATCATGGTCCCCTTTCCCTAAAAAGATCTATGTACATGAATTATTTAGACGAATTGATATTCCCATAGAGGGTGTGATTAATAAAAACAAATTTTACACAACCATTGCATACCTAACCAAATGTGCACTTGTATAATTACTGTATTTCGTGGTAATAATAAATGACCATGTAATATAAACAATCATTTACCAAGAACCCGTGTGCTAACCAAGGCACAAAAATCCCCAACAATTCCATCTTCTTGTCCATAAGAGATAGATGATCAAGAAGTTGGAAATTATCTAGAACTTGACACAAGGAAACTGAAATTTAACCCAACATATTCAAAGAATCACGTAGAGATTATTATTGCCATCACCAAGGCATTGAGCTCTATCACATTCCTCAGTATCCTCAAAAAATTCTATTATTCCAATCTACAAGGCCATCATGATCTTATACTATTTGGGTTTCCACCATTTTCAT
Organism: Viscum album; assembly: GCA_963277665.1. Lineage (NCBI taxonomy): Eukaryota > Viridiplantae > Streptophyta > Magnoliopsida > Santalales > Viscaceae > Viscum > Viscum album. The sequence goes on from OY728161.1 coordinate 1,511,008,104, forward strand.
CATTGCACAACATGAAAATTCCCTCTCTAAGAGGTAATCATACCATGATGGTCTTCTATCATGATATACCAAGAAAAATATCCAATGAAATGATAATACACATAACAAGTCATATCATAACATTACAAGCATCACATGTAATAATAATAATATTGTATCATCATTAAATACCATGTGGCATCTTCTTTAAAGGTAATAAGCAGATATAAAAACAATCAAGGAATCAAGGATCATATATGTGTATCATGAAAATTCACACAACACCAAACCATCACCATCAATCAAGAACAAAATGTTATGCTAAAAAATGATGAATCAAAGAAAAAATAAAAAATAAGGACATAAAATTTGGAGGAACTTTTTACCACTTGTTTGTTGGTAAATACCTATAATGTTTTTCAAATGATTTAATATCAAGCCACGTCTCACACTAACACATAATTGATCACCTGTCATGTGATGCCCCAAAACTTATCTCTCATGTAATAGTTACATTATGGTTTTATTTACATGTTATCCGAACAAATTTTCAAACTATAAATACCAGACATTTCATTTAAATAAAACAACGAAGTGTTTACATTACAAAATGGTAAAATAAAAACCATACTAACCAAAAATACCAATTAAAAGACCTATTAGAATTATAGGGATACCACCCAAGACAACAAGAACCCCAAGAATGTAATATGGGTCCTTCAGATCCGTCATAACGAGCATTAGTATGGCCAATGCCACTACAGCTGCACTAAGAATCAATGGAACGATGTATACCATCTTCTCAAATTTGTGTAGAATATGGAAAACTATAATTGATGGCTTAATAAGTCCCAATTCAACCATTTCCTTGGGTGACCATAGAATTCTAACGGCTATAATTATAGCCTTTTTCTATATGTTGGATTAATTAAAAATATCTAAGTATAATTTTGTTTTTTAAAAAATTTTATGTTATTAATTGAAATTATAATAAAACCAATTATTATGAGCATTAAAAGGAAAATGGTTTAATATTTTGATCTAAAATTAGTGTGATTTTAAAATGAGGTGAGGATTTCAAACACTATTCAAATATTTCAAATATATTGTAAATGTTTTCATTCTTAATACATAAACATGGTCATTCATAATACTAGAATATTTTTGGTATATATATATATATATATTAAATTTTATGTTATAACATTGTGTTAAAATGGAGGTATGATTTTTTATCTTTGATTTTGGAAACATTTTTAAAAATAAATTTAATAATATTCTTATTCATGGAAGAGTATAATTTAATTAGTGTAATTTAATCATTCAAAGATTAAAATAAAAATAAGGTTTTATAAAAGGTAAGAAATTATATTTATAGTTAAAATGAATATTTTAATTTTCTATGATTAAATGGGTAATTTTGTGATTTTTCAAATTATAAAAAATATATACCCATTATGGGCCAGCCCTCTAGCCTGGCCGAAAGGAGACAACATGTGCTCAGTAGCTGTGTCTAGACTTCAACTTCAACATAGGCTGGCCTGAGCGGTGGGCATAGCTACCCTGAAGGGGACATAGGTGCCCACAAGGGATCTAGAGGAACCACTGTGTGATGCGGCACAAAGGCATGGTCGGGCCGAAGAGAGCGACACAGAACTCGGTATGGGGAAGTAATAGGAGGGGGGAGGAGTAATCTGGCATAAGGTTGAGAGCTCTGGGAATATAAAGGGCCTCAAATCCTCTCTCTAATTCGATGAGGGATGAGGGAAAATGGCTAGGATCAAATCCAGGCCCTTGGATCGCGTCTCGCTCAATCTGGGCTGTCTATTTCGATCTGGTGCTCGACTACTAGCAGCCGTGCTATCCTCTGCATTTTATGTGTGTCTCCCAATCCAACATGCATCTAATATTAGCTGTCCAAGATTTTTAAAACACTGCATTGAATCTGAGCCATCCTATCTGTCGTGATCTAATTTGAGTTATCCGTCTTTTTAAATATTGCAGACACACCCCAACCATCAGATCAAGGCCAGATCAAATCCTAGACATTTATTCTTTTTTTCAGTTCTTCTATTCCCATGGAATCTTCTTCTTCTCCACGTGTGCCACACCTTTAGGTCTTCTTCCAACATCACCATTTTTTCCACACCTGTAACTACTCTCATCCCCATCTGAGGCCTCCCTTACCCTATTTTTTTCCACAATGACTTCCCCCTGTCATTTAATATACCAAAAAAGACTTAGTTTTCTAATATTATCATTATATATTCTATATATTTTGTGCACTTTTTCAGTTTATATACTATCAGTTGCATCATTCCCTCAGTTGTCCCCCCTCTCCTCAAATCTCCAGCAAGCTCCAATGAGCCTACCTCGAGCCTCTCCTCCTCCTCAAACCATGTAAGGGATTTATGCTTCATTGTCTTTTTTATTTGAGGGTATATGCATATATATGTATAATCATAAATATATATATATATAATGCTACAGTTCAGTTAAAATATTCTCTTATACCAGTACTATGTCTTCTGGAAATTGCAGTCCAATAATTATTATGAACATAAGGGATTAAATTATACATTCAGAACTTATTTATGCAATATATATATATACAGTTATTTGTATATTCGGTTTATGAATGTATAAATATATATAATTATGATCATACAGTTTTGGAAAGAACTCTTTTATACCCAATTTCAAGACTTCTAAACCTTTAGTATCAAATTTAAGTAGATTTTAAAAACCCAAAGAATTATGTGTTGAAAAAAACACAAAGACACACATATATATATATGAATACACAATCATGTATAACTATATTCCTTGTAATACTCACCTTCTATACAGGTTTTAAGTCTCTCAACATTAGAATTCAATGATTTATTGAGTTTTTTATAAACATGTATGTGTCTATTGATTTTTGTGTATGACCCATAGGTATACCTGATTATTCATATAAGTTATATGTGTGATCGAGGTTTTCATCTTTATAAGTTTTTTAATAAATAATACTTTTTAATTTTATATTATGATTTAAAATTTGTGGACATTAGTTAATTAATGTGACTATAATATTAAAGTAATAAGAGTGTCAATGGATTTTTGGTTTAAACCCTTTAATACATAAAGTGAATTCAGATATGTGAACATTTTTGTATTCAAAAAAACATTGGATCCTCAATTTAACATAATATTTTCCAAGTATTACTAATAAAAAATAAAAAATGTGTTTTCAAAATATGTTTAGTTTTTGTTTAAACCACTACTATTAAAATACACCCTATTGTATGATCAAAAATTACACAACACAAAATCGTAATTGTGGAATAATTAAAAATATATATTTATAATTTTTTTTCCAAAATATTTATGTTATTAATTGAAATTATAATAAAACCTCATATTGTGATCATTAAAAGGAAAATGGTTTAATATTTTTAACTACACATGACATGATTTTAAAATGAGTTGAGAATTTCAAACACCTTTAATATATTTCAAATATCTTGTAAATGTTTTAATTATTAATGCTTAAACAAGGTCTTTGATAATACTAGAATTTTTTTCGTATAGATTTATTAAATTTTAAGTTATAACTTTGTGTTTAAAGAGATGTATGCTTTTTTATCTCTGAATTTGGAATCATGTATATAAATAATTTTAGTAACAATATTTGTCAAGGAAAAGTATAATTTAATTTTTGTACCTTAATATTCTAATGTATAAAATGAAACTCATGTTTTATAAAAGCTAAGATATTATCTTTATAGTTAAAATGAATATTTTGATTTTCTATGATTCTATGGTTAATTTTTTGAGTTGGCTATTTATAAATATATATATACCCACTAGGGGATATCCCTCTAGTTGGGTCGAGGGAGGCAGCTCGTGCTAGGTGGCTGAGCCTAGCCCTCAACATCAGCAGAGGCCGACCCGAGTGGGGGTATAGCTACTCTGAATGCTACACAGGAGAGAAAAAGGGAACACGAGGCACTGCCATGTGGGGCGGCATAAAGTCGTGTGTGGACGCAAGAGCACACCACAGAACATGGTATAGGGTGATAATAGGAGGTGGGAGGAGTAATTTGGCATAAGTCTAAGAGCTATGGACATATAAACTACCGAGAAACCTCCCTATTATTTGATGTCAGATGAGGGAAAATGGCTAGGATCGAATTCAGGCAGTTGGATCACATCGCGTGCGATATGGGATAGCTATTGTGATCTGGAGATCAACTCCTAGCACCCGTAATATCCTCTACATATTATGTGCACCGTCCAATCCAACATAGATCTAATATTGGCTATCCATGATTTTTAAAACACCACGTTGAATCTGAGCCATCCTACTTATCCATTTCTAATCAGGGCAATATGTCCTTTTAAATATCACACACGCACCCTAACCATCAGATCAAGGCCAGATCAAATCTTGGCCGTCTATTCTTTTTCTGGTTCTTCTCTTCCTGAAAAATCTTCTTCTACTCTGCATGCACTGCACCAGTAGGTCTTTGTTCTACTTTACTATCTTTTTCCACACCCTTGACTCCTCCGACCACTATTTGAGGCCTCCCTTTCCCTATTTTCTTCCACAAAGGCTTCCCCCCCGTCATTTACTATACCAAATAGGTCTTGGTTTTCCAATAGTAGCATTAAATATTCGGTTTATTTTATGTATTTGTTTTAGTTTATATACTATTTGTTGAACCATTCCCTTAGATTCCCCCTCCCCACTCCTCAAACCTCAAGCAAGCTCCCAAGAGTCTACCTAGAGCCTCTCATCCTCCTCAAACCAGGTAAGGGATTTATGTTTCCTTGTCTTTTTTTATTTTAGGGTATATAAATATATATGTATACTAATAAAAATGTATATATAACCCTACGGTTCAGTTAAAATCTTTTCTTATATAGATCCAAAGTCTTCTGGAAATTTGAGCCCAAGAAGTATTATGAACATTAGGGTTTACATTATATATAAAAAACATATTTATATACCTTATATATATATATTGTTATTGGTATATTCGGTTTATTAATATATAAATATATACATTTTTGATCATATGGTTTTGGGTAAAACCCTTTTATACCCGATTTCATGACTTCTAAACAGTTAATGTCAAATTTTTGTAGAGTTGAAAACCTTAAGGAATTATGTGTTCGAAAAAACTTATATATATATATAAATATTTATATATATTTGTATACATGGTCATGTATAATAATATATTTTGAATAACTCACCTTCTGGACCAGTTTTAAGTCTCTCAACATTGGAATTCAATGATTTATTAATATTTTTATAAACATGTATGTGTCGATTGATTTTGGTGTATAAACATTAGTTATACACGATTATTCATATAACATATATGTTTGATCGAGGTTTACATATTTATAAATTTTTTTAATAAATAAACCTTGTGAATTTAATATAATGATTCTATATTTACGGTCTTTTGTTAATCAATCTGACTAAAATATTAAAGTCATATGTGTTTCAATGGATTTTTTATTTAAACTCTTTAATAAATAATGTGCATTCATATATGTGAATATATGTGTATGAAAATAATATTTGGATCATAAATTTTACATATAATTTTCCAAGGATTAATAATAAAAAATAAAACTTGTGTTTTCAAAAAATGTTTGTATTTTGTAATGACTACTCTTTATATACACCGTTGGGTATGAACAAAATTTACACAGCATGAAACAATAATTGAGGATATTCCAAATATTATAATTATGACGTGTTTAATAATTATGAAGAGTTCATGAGTATAATATTTGGGGTTTGAAACTTTTATATTCAGAGGTATGAATTACTTATATATATATATATATATTAAATGGTGTTAGTTATGGTTGAATCTCATGCTTTCCATTTTTAGCGTTATATATACCCTTGTGAGGTGTTATACCAAAGCACAACAATGATAAATGAATGAGAATCTATTAATTTAATACCCCATATGTAATATTTGATTAATATTTTAATAGATTATGCATCCAGGTGAAATTCCAATATGTTTTGATTAATAATGTCTCATAATTTTAGGGTTATTATTTTATATAACAAAACATGTATTTCTTTTAGTTCATTAGTTCACATCACATATTCCATAATCTTCTTATAATAATCACTATTCATTGACATAGTCTTATAGTTGGTAGTTCTATAATTAATACTTATATACCTGATCAATATATATGTAAATCTCAATGAATGTAATTAAAAATCGAATGACCTTTTATGGAATTCTGAATTAAATTATTAAAAGTGTTATGGGACAACATGAATAATATGAAATGTGATTATAAAAATTCAATGTAGTATGGGGAATTTTAAATATAAAACACTATTTGGAATATGAGGAATGTGTAGACTTGTAAAATGGTTTGGGGACCAATTTAGGAAAACCCCTTGATGCATCGATAGTTCTCATGAGACAAACAGGTCATGGCATGAGGCCATTTAAATTTTAGAGTCTTAACACGAGGACTTTGTAGAGACCCAAGCATGACATACATGGACATTAAATTAATTTTGCGGAAAAAATAATACATAAGAAAAACCAACACTCAAGGACCGTAATAGTTTATTTTCTTTGGAAATCCAGAACATAATCTTCTAATCATTGTGAAAGATCATCAACATCTCCCATAAAGATCATCCCCTTTTTGTTTTCTTACCTAAAACCTTGCTTTATATCATGGGGAAAATAAAACATATAAAGGGTGATCTCAAGTTCTCAGTGAGGGTAATCATGGATAAAATAAAACAAACCATATACATTTGAACATAAAAACATGAACATAATGTTTAAACATCAAAATCTTGAGTAATGAAATAAAACATGGAAGTACGTAGGGCATATATCATAATGGAACATTGATCATGATAAAATGGAATGGGAATAAAGAATTTAATTGTTGAAAACCATTAAGCACTTCATATAATTTTCATAGTGGCCAAGGCATTGCTTCAAAGACCATATTAGTGGACAAAGTCCCTTACTGAATCGAGTTCACTCCTCGTTCCAGTCCTATATCACTGAACTGGATTAACTTTTCGTTCCAGCCATGTCTATCTCATGAGATATAAATAATTACCCAAGGAATTGGAGGGAGATATAAGTCCCAAACATCTCATAATGAAATCATTCTTACTTGTGTCAAAAAACAAACATAAATCATTCATCATAACCCAAATAATAAAACGGGTTTCATAAACATCATCCCATCATAACATAATCCATATAAAACAAGTGGATATCATTTCATCATATGAAAAGTGGAACCATTTAAATCATAGAGACATTATACTTGAAACATACACATATGACATAATGTCATCGTGGATTGAATTTTTTTTGATAAAACACTTGAAATGAATTCTTGAAGAAAATATCCTTTCTTCTTCAAAATCATTTTCTTTTCACAAAATGCCAGGCAATTTTAAAATAAAAGGATTTTTTTTAAAATAGTCATGGAATCTTGTAGAGGAATGTTCATGAAAATTAGGTGTTATGAAACCGTAAAAATCCGTTCATGCCTTACATGTTAAAAAACATTCTTCTCGTACTTTTTCTAGAAATGTAGAAAGTACCTCGTATGGTAAACAAAAAAAAGGATTCCTTACATACCATGTAGTAAAAGTAAAAAATGGGTAAAAATGACTTTAAACATACATAATTGAAATGTAAACATTTTATGGAAACATTTTGAGAACATATGTACATGGTTGACAAACATAACCCCAGTAAAGACTTACGAATAAACAATCTTGGATAAGAATGAGATTGGAATAATTATCCATTACCTTATGTACAATATGATTTGTATGTATCTGAACCTCCTAAATAATGATTTAAATAATATCATTGACTTATTATAGAATCATATTTGTAGTTATGATATCATATATGGTTCACTTATGACTTTATATTACCCGTTCTTTTGTTAATTCCATGTTAAAGCAGCGTTTTGGGTAAAATAGTTTCATTTATCGTACGTGTTTTGATTTGTTGTTCATGATATTATTACTTATATCCTAATTTACTTAATTACAAAATGTGAAATATTATTTATATATAATATATATTCATTACATAAATATATATGATAGATCAATAAATGGAATGAAATACACCGTTCATGGAGACGGTAGGTCGTACGTACGCATGAACACTATTTTCGTTTCCTTATTGAATTGAATGGAATTAATTAAATGAAACATGTATGTACATAAAACCAGTATCATTATTATGTAATATCATTCATGATTATTTATTATATATATACAATTTATAATCATATTTTAATGGTTAATCATGGAAAATAAATCTCATCGCGTTCGTTGAGACGGTAGTCCGTACGTACGCACGAGCGATGATATCGTTCCCATAATTATTGAATAGAATTTGAGTGAATGATATAATAACATAGAATCAGTATGATGTTATAATAACCATATATAGTTATTATTTACACCATTATACCCATCCATGTATGGTGGTGGTGGGAAAACTAATTACACCACGGCGTGAAGATGGTATTCCGTACGTACGCACGCGCGGTGATTTCATTTTCCATAGGATGGATAGACGGTGAAATAAGGTTGTTTCATATTTATAATTAAATATCAGTATATTAGTGATACTTATTTCAATACTTTATTATGAAACAAAAAAAATAATAAGAAGTAGAAGAAGAAATGAATTTGAAAGAATTGGTAATGGATATTACCTCTTCTTTGACGTTCCTCTTCTAAACCTCCTCTTAGGGCCTAATGTTGGTCTATAAAGAAGACCAGAACCTCTATTATGTTTCTAGGGATGTTGAGAAGGAATATTTCCAGGGTTTGGCCGAGTTTGTAGGCTCAAAATTGTGTAAAGTGGAGAGGGAGGAGGTTCCCGTTTATAAGGGAGGAGAGGGGTACCTTAGAAAAAACTTAATATATTATTTTATAATAAAGTCATATTCAGTTTATAACAGATCTAAATTGATTTATTTCTAAGATAAAGTGTTTATGGGTCTAAATAATCTAAAAAATAGGTTTTAGAAAAGTTTAGGTTACTATTTTAACCTTATCATTTAGATTTAACTCTAAGCTAAATAATTTAAGTTCTACAGTGTCTTCTTGTTTTCTTACAAAATATGGTTAATAAACATACTATAATAAGCCAAACGAACCCAAAGCGGTTCATTATTAATATATATAACCTTATATAAGCAATTTGTCCAAACCTTATATTTTTAGGAATATAATTACAATAAATAATATAATATATTTTTAAAAAACTATTTTATGTTAATTTTGACACTATTTGTTAATTGATTTTTGTGAAAATCATAAAATTGTGATTAGTTCAAAAAAAGTTAATTAAATAAATATTAACATGTCATATTAACCTATAAAATTATTTTAATTCATAAAAAGTCTCAAATTACATTTAGTTGGGTATTTATAAAATCAATTATGTAAATATCTCATTAATAAGGTAATTACTACATCATCATTGTGTCACAAATATATTAAATTATTTAATGTCTAAATATTATAAATAAAATACCATCATGTATGAAATCTTTTCATATTTTTAATGTATATTTATAGTCTAATTTATCTTATGTATAAATCTATATTAAAAATGTTTTACTTATTAAACATTGATTTTAATTCTTTTAACTCTTCTTTGAATAAAATAATAATAAGTGTCCTAATCTAATCCATGTGGACCTAAAGGGTAATATTTTATTCCTAAGGTTATTTTTGCTCGAATTACACTTATCCAGCAGAATTAGGACATGTGTTAGGGTAATAATAAAATCATTTTTACCCTTAATTACCCAATTTACTTTTAACGGTGGTAAATAAAAGCAAAAAGTTACTATTCACCAAAAATTATTTTTATCTTATTAAACAACATTTTACTCCTTGATACTAACTGTGTCTCTCGGATTTTCTAAATTCAACTCACAAAAGCAGAAAAATTAAGTTTTATCTACAATTGCAAATGCTCCTAAGAGGTGGGTAAAAGACGGTAAAAAGTTCAATAAAATTTTTATGTATCTATATTATTATAAATTGACTCCAATTAATTAAATTGAACATATATATGTATTATGTATCTATTTTTACCAAAAACTTATTTAAATAAAATAAATTATTATTTAAATAAAAAGTTTGTTTTAACCAATAACTCAATGTTATCACTATTCATCAAAAATTGAATGTTTTCAGAAAAATACAAAAAATTCACCCTAGGCTAATTTCGATATTGCGAATCCAAATATGAAGTCCATTTTGAAATATAAAATTTATAAAATTTCAAAAAAGTGTGTATTACTATTCATAATGGCTAGTTTATATAATATTTTAATAACATATCATTGTTTAGTGAAACTCGGTATTGCGTAAAACGCACGCTATCAAGGAAGGTCGTGATTGCGTGTAATGCATGCCAATTCAGGGTTGTGTGTAGTGAAAGATTCCTTTGTTGTTGAGTATAACTAAATCAAACCATATTTCATTTATAGGTTTAATATATATATATATACACACTCAATGTTGCATAAAATAACATCTATCAAATGAACTTGAAATTGTGTGTAACACGATCCAAGAATATTGTTGTGTATACTGTAAGATAATACGGTGTTGCATATAGCGCAAGATAATCTTGGTGTATCATACTACAGAAGACATCAAATTAATTAAAAAGAATACTTCTCATAAAATCTTGCGGTGTTACTGTCTTGATATGGTCTGATATTATACGTTCTCTCATTATGTGTATGATAAATGATTAACCATGTGGATATACGACTAGTAGAATATCGATGGTTAAGAGCCAGTACATATGAGTATCTGAAAATGTAAATGCTTATGACATGACATTTTTTTAGCACTCAATGATTTAGTAACCAGTGTCTACAATTGAATTTATTACCATTATGCTAAACTATGATTAAGTATTACTCTTAGCCGTTAAATTTTTATTTTCATATTCATATGTCATACATATTTGGAATGTCTCTTAATTATTACTCTAAATGAGCTTTCTTATAATTGAATAATGTTATTTTGTAATTATGTTATCTTGATTTTAATTATGCACTTTTATTATTATGATATTTTACATGTGTTACATCTTTTCATAGGAAAAATGTTTTATGGAATGTTTTAAATAAGGTTTTAAAAAGTTAAAATTGGTTATTATGTTATTTTAAAATGACTTAATGGGAATTCATATGCTCACACTACGTTTTTGTAATAATTTTATTAGGTAACAATTTTCAATTGAAGATTCATGTCAGAAGTAGTTGGTTTCCCATAGATTGAATGGAATCAACCCTCTGTTTGGAACATGATGTTGAAAATATCAGTGCATGGTTTTTTGTAAAAAATCACACTACATGTTTCAAGGAACTGGCTTCGGGTATTTCAGGGTCGGGATGTCACATTTCAAGGGTGTCTATACCAAATTTTGGATAATAGAATAAGGAGATTTATATGTAAGAATCAAGAAAAGTCGTTATCAAGAAGGTCATTATAGAATAAAAATTTTAAGTAATTCAATAATAGAACCACTTAAAAGGTGCATTGGTAGAGGGATCACTAATTTACCATATTTATAGTCGAATCAAGAACGAATCCTGAATTACACACCTGTTATAAAAGAGACTTATATGTAGCCAAAAATTATAATTCAATCATAAATTTGTAAATGGAAAATATTTTTAAGATGAGGACCATGTATAATAAGATCAAATAATGATCATTATACATGTTTTACCAAGAATCATGAACCTTTCATGAGAATTATACTTTTAGTCAAGTGGTTTATTAATGAAATATAGAATTCTACTAAAATATACAATGAAATTACCAATTAATTAAAATAACATAATGAATACACCACCAAGAAGAGTTTTAGGAATGTGATTGATGAACCCTTCCCTATAGAATGTTCGTCATCCAAGGTAGTAGTTTATATGATCAAGAAATGACATCAACATGATAGATCCACCATTGACCGATGTAGAGAGGTCATATTAACCATCGGATCATCTTATATACATAGATACAATATATTTATATGAAAATATCACAAGGAAATAAAATAATTTAGAATATATATAATGAAAATATAACTGATATAGTATCACATGATCATTTAACTAATAAAGAAACAATCAGAGTCAAATGGGATAGTTAAAAATGTAAGAGGGTTTGTATCATATTAAAATTTGGTGATAAAGGTTATAATTATTATATTAATCAGAAGTGGAATTGTGTGGAATTAATACCGCAAAGATTCATTTAATACAACCTGGGATTGAGAATGTATTCAATTTGTGGCCACTAGTTGGATGATGGGCCTTGTATAATGCAGTGAATTCATCCTCGACGACAGGTTTTCAAATAACTCCCCACATTTATATGTGTTGGTTCTATAGAAAAATTTACACCCACATGAACATCACCAGATGGCTATTGGGTTCCTTGGGTCAATAATATGTTTTTTATCCACCATAATCGCATTCTCTCATAAAAGTTTCTAATTTTCTCCCTGAACCCTCAGTCACTAAAAACTATACACTTAATAACCCTAATTAATGAAGAATTAATATTTAAAAGAGCAATTTAAAATATTGAAATATCTCATACCTTAAAATAAATTGATGATGTCATAATATAATTAGTCAATGTAACCTATTATGGAAAAAAATTATGGATGATATGACTGATAATTTTTAATAAATTCAAAAAATATCATTAAAACATAGAGTAAATCCAAGAGATATAATGGAAATAATTGATGTGCATTTGAGTTTGATGTTAATGATAAAATATTACATTTATTATATATTTGAAAAAATTATAAGGGTTGGGAATTAGGAAATGTAAATTCATATATACAAAGGCCCATTTGATATTCTTGATCACAATAAACATATGTTTGTTAACATTAACTTCCTCCAAACCTCTATCAAGTACATAATGTGTTCCATGTGTTAATATTCTGGAATTATATAAATAATACCACACATGTACTAAATATAGAGGTTATATAGTAAAATAAAATCCCTGGTATTATGTGTAATCAATTTATATCTATAATAATAGTGATAAAGTGTAATTTAATTAGACCACTCAAATTTTCAGAGTGCTATTGTGATATACAATCCATGAAGAAAAAATATAGTATTCGAAATATGTAATACTGATAAATAACCCTAATACATTTTCATCCAAGGGTATGATTTGAAATATCAATAATAAATTTTCTAATGGAGGGAATAATTTGACAACCTATACATTTCAATATAAATATATTTCTTCTCTATATTGGTGTGTTTTATTTAAGAATAAATCAGATAAACAAAATTATACAAAAACCCAATTTTATTTTATCATCATAGAACATTACAAAGGATGTGTTAATAAAATCAATAAAATTGAAAATATTAAAATGAGATAATAAAAAGTAAATAACATTGAATGAATTTAAAAAACTGTAGGACCAATGATTTTTAGGAATTTCATATCAATAAAAAAACTATAAAATTGAATCATGTCCTTTAAAAAAATTATTTCATAAATAAATATGTATATATACATGATAGAAAATTGAGTGAATGAATAATGATGTTTTAAAAGGGAGATAATAAGAAGTTTTATAATTATCTGACTATTGGAATAATAACTGACAATTGATATATTAACCTAACCATTTGATTGATTAAAATTACTAATAGTAGATATTTTCTACAAATAAATAAACTAATATAAATATTATAATATTAAAAAATCAAAAAGTTACATAAAATTATGTATATGTCCTTTAATTTTTTAACAATGTATAATTTAAATTTTTTAGTAAAATATTAAAATTATATGTTAAAATTTAAACATTATAATTACCTAATTTATAAATATATTTTTATTAGAAAAATAAATAATAATTATTTATAAATAATAAAATAATTTTCAATTAAAAGAAATAAAAAAGAATCACAATTTCTTAAAATAATAGAATTTTATCTAGATATATATTTTTCTATATATTAAATAATTTTTTAAGAATGTAAAATTTATAATAGTTATAATAGAAATTAGAAAAAATTGACATCATTTTTATATTCCTCACATAAATTTTTTTGATGAGATTTGTATGGAATGTGTATAAAAAATTACATTTAATTGACTAATAAAAATGATGTTTTTTCATATATCATATGATTTAATAAATCTTTCTTATATAAAATAAAAAAAATTCTAAGAATTGATAATATCATAAAATGTATATATTGAATATAATAATTCATATAAATATAATAAAAAAATTTCGAAACTTATAAAAATATTTTCAATAAAATTTTATATTTTATTCAATTAAAAAATTATATTTGATTTATTTTTGTGGTATAAAATATTTTTATGTCACTGTTTAGTGTTGGTTGTATATAAATATAAATTAAATCTATAGTTGTTAATTTAATTCTAAGGAAAAATTCAATAATAAATTTTATTAAATCTTTTTTTCCTTAATAATAATGCAATCAATTTTTTCAATGGAATATCTGCCCTAGATATATAATCAACATCCACTAACCCGTTTCTCACAATATCCAAAGAAAATTAATTTGAAAAAGATAAAACTAAATCAATATCAATGATATAAGATCCATTTTTATATGGTCCTGTTATAACATAATGACAAACCTCTAAAGGATTTAATTGAAATCCAAAGTAGTTGACTAAAAAAAGGTTTTCAAAAAACAATTTTCTAGTTCTCAATTATTAACTGACATATTCTACAACTCAAGCAATCATTAAAATTTACATTAAAATAGTATTAAAATTTTTATTTAATATTAATTATAAAATTGAAAAAATTAAAAAAAAATCACTTATTTTAATCTTACATTATAAATTTCATTCAACCGTGACTATTTTATCCAACATAAATGAATGGTAATATTTTAATTTCAAGTAATACATTCATAGATATTGATATACATGTATTTGATGATTTAATATAAATTTATAATAAAAATTATTTTATATTTGATATTTGTAATGATAAAATTATCGTGATAAAAATTATATTAAAAAAAATAATCACATCCATTTTAAAAGATAAAATAATTGATTCTTCTAAATCGGCCCAAGATTTAGGTCTCAGTTGTAAGACTCCAGGATTTCATAGTACGTTATTTCTTCAAAGTAATGCAATAACTTGCACTATACGCAACATTGAGTTCAAGCGCACCACGACATACCAAACTAACCTTTCGAAAGAAGTTTTGAATTGTATTGACAGATTTTTTAACATTATATAATCCTTATAATTTTATAATCCATATTATGAGTTTCATAGATATAATTTAAGAACAAATTCATTTTTTCAGATAAAAGAATTATTTAAAAAAAAAATACAAATTTTCCACCTTTTAATGGCGAATTCTATTTAAATCCAATAGTTGAAACTTTTATATATTCAATTTAACAATATAAACTACTTATTTAGAATTGAGACATAAGAATTTAGTTTCAATAAATTTTTTGTGTTTTTCTAATACCTTTCATATTTGGGTGAATAGTAAAAAATACTATATTTTAACTAAAAACAACTTTTTTAATCAAAATAACATATAGTGTTGAATTATAAATTTTAATGGTTTATAAGTATAATTATATTATATTTTTAGTATTTTATCCAATGATTGTAATTGTAAGTAATTTCACTTTGAAATTGGACATAAAAAAGTGTTAATCTTTTGATAGTTATTATTTCTTAAAAATATTCTTCTTGGTTTTGACAACCAAAATTAATTATAAATTAATTAATGAAACCTCAAAGTTTTGAAATTGGTAAATTATAATTCATTTTAAAATTATGAATATCAAAATTTTCTTATGGTAAATTTTGGTATTTTTCGGAAAACATTCAATTTTTGATGAATAGTGAGAAACACTAAGTTATAGTTTAAAACCAAATTTTTATTTAAATAAATATTTATATTATTTAAATTTATTTTTGGTCAAAATAGATACATAATACCTATATAATTTGAATGTAATTCATTGGATTCAGTTTATAATAATTTTTGATAGATAAAAATTTTATCGAACTTTTTACCGTCTTTTACCCACCTCCAGGAGAATTTGAAAATTTACATAAAACTTAATTTTATTGCTTCTGTGAGTTGAATATAAAAAATACAATTGAAAACATTGATATCAGTATATAAAATGTGGTTCAATAAGATGAAAATAATTTTTGGTGAATAATAACAGTTTATTTTTATTTACAACGGTTAAAAGTAAATAGAGTATCTAAGGGTAAAAATGATATTATTATTACCCTAAAAAATTTTATAATTCTATTGGATAAATTTAAGTAAACAAAAAACAACCTCAGGAATAAAATAGGATCTTTAGATCCACTTGGATTAGATTAATACATTTATTGTTATTTAATTCAAAGAAGAGTTAAAAGTGCTAAATTCAAAGTTAAATAAATAAAACATTTTTAATATAGGGTGACATATAAGATAAATTAGACTATAAATATTCATTAATAATATAAAAATAGTTCCTACATAATGGAATTTAATTAATATTTTTTAGACATTAAATATGTTAATTTATTTATGACAGTTTGATGATACAGTAATTACCTAATTAATGAAATATTAAAATAATTGATATTTTAAATATCCAAATAAATGTAATTGGAGACTTTTTATGAATTAAACTAATATTATAGGTTAATATGACATGTTAGGGTTGGTTAGATTTATTTTTTTCGAAGTCATAATGGTGTTAAGAATTTAGAAAAAACAAAATACCAAATAGTGTCAAAATTGACATAAAAGTGTTTTTAAAACAAATATAACATTATTAATTGATATTATATTCCTAAAAATCTAAGGTTTGTCTAAAATACTTATATAATGATAGTTTTATCATTAAAAAACCACTTGGGGTTCTCTAGGAACTATATAGTAAATTTATTAACCACATAATATAAAAATACAAAGAGACATGGTAACTGTTAAACTATTTAACTAAGAGTTAAATCTAAAAGATAGGGTTAATATTGCAACCCAAACCTATCTAAGACCTATTAGTTGATTTTTTTCAACCCATCCCCACATTATCCTTTAAATAATTCATTTTGGAGGCATTATAAACCTAAAATGATTTTATTACAAAATAATATTTGTAGCCTTTCCTAAGGTGCCCCTCACTTCTCTTATAAAAGGGCACTCCTCATTATTTATAATTTACACCTTCACAGCCATTTGGATCAGCCAAAACCTACCCAAATACCCTTTCAACTATCCTAAATTCATCTTAGAGGCCTTACTTTAGTCATAAAGTCGACGTATGGAGCCCTTTTGATCAAATCAAAAGGAAGAACCCGAAGAAGAGGTAAATATCTCACCACCTCTTTCAAATTCCTTTCTTCTTCCAAATCCTTTTTATTTTTTGTTTCCATTCTAAAATAATAAAACTATTATATTCTATATACTATTATGTTATTATAAATATGGCACAACAAAAATCATTATTCTATCCATACTTTGAATGACATGTCATCATATGTGCTTACATACGACTTACCATCCACACATCGTGGTGTAATTGTTATTCAATACATTATTATGTGGTTGAGAATGATAATGATGTGTAATTGATATAAATAATAAATATAACATGATAATTATTCTTTATATATTATATACCATCCAATTATATATTATTTAAATATCAAGAGAAAGATGTTGTTGCTCGTGCGTACATACAAATTACCATCTCCACAAACGCAACGCGATTCATTCCCCATCGTATCCATTAAAGACTAATTTTCATTATATTATTAAAAATAATGTTTAAAGTCTATATATAAATCTGGATATGAATAAGATACATCCCATCCATAACCAATATGACTCCCATAACAATGAATATAAAAGAAAATGAATCTATTAACACCCGAAACAATGATAATACTAAGATATTATTAAGAATGGAATGTTAAAATATCATATATGATATCAAATTAATTTATATGATTCGTGTATAGTTTAATAACAATTAATTAACCATTATACAGGTGGTTAACCTACCATTGACTAAGGAAAAGTACAAGTTAAGGGTTAATTTCACAATCTCTTTATTATCCGAGGTTGTTTATATATAATTATCTATGGGGTCCTATTTATCATCAACATCCATGTTTCATAAAATGTATTTCAAAATACTTTTACTATTTACTAGATAATGGTTTAAATTCATTTATACCCTTATTTAACCTTATATGTTTTTTAAAGGAATCTTTCTGTCTTTTTTCAAATAAGGTACTTTATAACCTTTTCGACAAAATTAAGGTAAGAGTGTATTTTTTAACTTATACAGTGGGTGCTCCTATTTTCTGCCTTTTTAATTTCATCGAAGCTTCACTAACAAGCTTTTAAGAATATATTCAAAAAATGTTTTCATTATAATTATGGGACTCTTAAATGATTTCAAAATAAAATGATATATTTCACTAATAAAGGTTTTGATTTCATCTATGTCAACATCCTTTGATAGATTTTAAGTTTATTTGATGATGATATATTATGATAAAAACATCTATATTGTATTGAAGGTTTTGTGATAAGTTTGACTATGGATATTCTATTTTTATACCATTCATGGTTTATGGTTAATGTATTGACATTTCGTATGTTGGTTTTAATACTAATGTTTATGTTATATTTCATCCATTTCTTATGATGAATGTATTGGACTTAGTATGTGACGGGTGAAGCCTACTATAGCTCATAGATTCATCTGTAGGTCTCATGAGACAACTAGACATGGAATTTTCTGAGGCCTTTCCCAATTTTATATATGGTTTTGGCTAAGGCCTTTATAATTTTTAGACGTCTTAGCCGAGGCCTTGACAAAATGTTTCAGAATGTTTGGTATTATACATTCCCTCATTATGAAAATAATATTGATTGTTCATGTGGTCATTCGACAACTAGAATACCCATGAATATGTTTTATTATGGTATTATTTACTCAACTCATATTCCTTCCATAAAAGTATTCATATTTATTATTGGTAAAGGCATGTGGTTTTAATTATTCATCATTCTTAATATTTATGTTATCTTCCGTTGTATTTCTTATCCTTACTGAGTGTTTGAGCTCACCCCTTTTTTATGTTTCATTTTCCAAGGATATGAAGAAGTTAGTTATGAGTGACTTGCAGGCATAATCTAGGGGATTTGGATGTTTTTAATGGAATAAATTCATGTTGTATTTATTTTCATGTTGTAAATTTGAACTGATGTATGAATCTTGTTTCCAATAATACTAAACGGTTCGGTCTTTAGAGACATGATTTCCTTGTGATCATGCCAATGTTATGTAATAAGGCTCCAAATCTGGGTAAATATGGTCGGGGCATTACAGTTGGTATTAGAGAAAGATTAGTGTAAACCTTATAAACTAGATTTAGAATAACTCTAATTAGAGCACATTACCGTAATATAGACTTTGAGGATTAGTATAGAAGAACTTCCTAGAATTTTGGTAATGTAGAGATTCTGTGCATTTTCCAAGCACAAACATCCTTGTATGGATATGAGCATGTAGAGGAGGCTTTGGAATTGATTTACCTAGGGGTAATACCTGAAAACACCGCTTTGAGCTATACTCGAATGAGAACTGGTGCACGACAATAGGACTTACTACACTCTTGGTTACGACACTCCCGGGGGATATGCATAGGATAATTCTGATTTTATTTACAAATCATTATGAAGAATTTATGAGTATATACCTCCTAAAAGAAAATAATTTTATGATTATGGATAATATCAATAAACTGTATAATTTACGTTGGGTATTTTGCAAGTTTGGAATTATTCATTGCAATTCATAGACTGAATTAGTGTATGTAATTGTAAAGAAATGGCACCCATTAGAAGGAATGTGAACGCCAGCAATATGTATGATCCAAAGAGTAAGAAGGATTATATATTTCATAGAATTATGCCAACATTTAGAAGTGAAATAGTCTCCCATGTATTTTCAACTTATGAAGAAATATTATCACATGTTAATAAGATAAGTAATGATTTCTTTGAGTCCTATGGCTTTGAATGGTAGCAATAGAAGAAAAGTATGGAAGAGAGAAAGATAGATAAAGGGAATATGGGAAAAAGGATCTTCCAATATGTGATAACTGTGGAAAGAATCACCTTGGCAAATTCTTTAAGGGAATGAGAGTTTTTTATAGGTGTGGAGAAAAAGGACACCAAGTATGTGATTGAAATGGTATGAAAAAAGTTTCAAATATACTATTATTTATCTGGAAGGAGTTGGTACACTACGTGAATCAATGTCCAAATCATCAAAGTATACCCCAAATGCTGCTATTGGATAATAATAAAGTTATGATACTACTAAATATGAAGAGGAATGACTAGATTTCTTACATTTTTATTAAAGTATTGTGTCATTTGAGTTTTGTATTAATGATGTACATGTTATAAGAATTATAGTGTATATAAGGATTGTACTACAATACTATTTAATTAAGGACTTGAGATTGTGGGGAACCAAGAAAATTAAATCAATAAAAGGTTAATTTTTTTGAAAATATATGATATAGAGAAAGATAATCCATAATATAGTTCTGATACTAAGGTAGTGATTTTGGAATAATACATGATTGATTTGGATAAATTACATTGGATATTCTTGACTACCTTGAAACTGATTAATGATTTGTATATTCTATCATTGTCGGAGTTTACAAAATTTTTGGATAGAAAGAGTATATCCAGTATTCTATAATGAATAAGGGATCAAAAATGTAATCAATAAGGTTTTATGGTAATTCAGGATGTTGTAGTGTTTTAAAAGAATACATGATGAAGGTGTTCACATCTTATTACGTGGAAAAAAGGACTTTCATTGTGTTTAACTTCCTTATAAATTTTGTATTGTGAGTTTGGACAGATGTATTTTGGATAATTCTAGTTTGAGATTATTTTTGGATTTACATAAAAGGACAACCCGGAGGTCGGGTGACAACCCGTCGCGTCCAGCAAGGCTGCGAGACTTGAACCCGCAACTGAAGGGAGACAAGGGTGTATCACCTTCCACTGGCCCACATGATGTCCTAGATTGAATAATTTAGTTTTTTTAAAAGGTCTGATAGATGAATTATAAAATCATTTTTTTGGAACCCTATACGAATAGGATAAATAGAATATTTTTTAAGTTCTATTATCTTTTAGAGTGAAAGATGAGTTTTTGGTAGAAATTAGTTAAAGGATGTAACTATACATGTCAAGTAAGTTTTTTTTTCTTCTCTTATACAATGAAGAAATTAATTATTAAGCATTAGGTAGGGAATCTTAAAACTAAAAATGTGTTATTGTAATACCTTATTTTTTGTTGAACCGATTAAATTTTAAATCATCATAGATTGATGGGTTTGAGGCCCTCAATTCAAAAATTGTTTGTGGCTGATGACCTCAATAACACCCTATAAATATTTAAGTTTTTCCCCTAATTATATTTATCTAATTTCCACCAATGTTCTCTTAATTGAGATCATAATTTGGTGGTGACTTTTTTATTCCCATGTTCCTCTTATTAAGAATAAATTTTATTAACCCAATTTTCGATGTGGATTTTCCCACAAAGGTATTTTCTATTTTCTAAATTTTATTTTTGAAGAACAATTTCAAATTGCGAGGATGCAATTTATTGAAGGAGGAAAAAATGTAACACCCCAAGATTTCATAGTACGTTATTTCTTCAAAGTATTGTAATAACTTGCACTACATGTAACACTGAGTTCAAGCGCACCACGACTTACCAAACTAGCCGTTCAAAAGCGGTTATGAATAGTATTGAATGAATTTTGAACTTTATATAATCCTTACAATTTTAGAATCCATATTATGAGTTTCTTAGACATAATTTAAGAACATATTCATTTTTTTAAGATAAAAGAATTCTTTTTCAAAAAATAAAATTTTACCACCATTTAATGGAGAACCCTTTTTAAATAAAATATTTGAAACTTTTAAATATTAATTTTGATAATATAAACTTCTTCTTTAGAATAAAGGAAGAAGGATTTAGTTTCAATAAATTTTTGGTGTTTTTCTGATAACTTTCATATTTGGGTGAATAGAGAAAAATAATAAATTTTAACTGAAAACAACTTTTTTAATCAAAATAATTTATAGAGTTGAATTATACATTTAAATTTTTTGGAAGTATAACTATATTATATTTTTACCATTTAATCCTATGATGGTCAATGTAAGTAATTTCACATGGAAATTGGATATAAAACAAGTGTCAATCTTTTGATAGTTATTATTTCTTAAAAATATACTTCTCGGTTTTGACAATGGGAATTAATTTTAAATTAATTAATGCAACTTCAATGTTTTGAATTTGGTAAAATAGAATTAATTTTTGAATTAGGAATATCAAAATTAGAGTAGGGTGAATTTTTGGTATTTTTCTGACAACATTCAATTTTTGATTAATAATGAAAAACACTGAGTTATAGATTAAAATGGAATTTTTATTTAAATAATAATTTATTCTATTTAAATTTATTTTTGGTCAACATAGATACATAATACATATATAAGTTCAATGATATTAATTGGAGTCAATTTATAATAATTTTTTATATATATAAACTTTACTAAAATTTTTATCGTCTTTTACCCACCTCCTAGGAGCATTTGCAAATTTACATAAAACGTAATTTTTTCGCTTATGTGAGTTGAATTTCAAAAATAACAGATTAATGGTTGATATCATTAAGTAAAATAGGGTTCAATAAAATGAAAATAATTTTTGGTGTATAGTATCTTTTTATTTTTTTTCCATGGTTAAAAGTAAATAGAGTAATTAAGGGTAAAATGATATTATTATTACCCTAACACATGTCCTCATTCTATTGGATAAATGAAATTCAACCAAAAAACATACTTATGAATAAAATATGATCCTTTAGGTCCACTTGGATTATATTAGGACATTTATTATTATTTAATTCAAAGAAGAGTTAAAAGTGCTAAATTAAATGTTTAATAACTAAACCATTTTTAATACAAGGTTTCACATAAGATAAATTAGACTATAAATATTAATTAGAAATATAAAAATCATTCCAAAATAATGGTATTTTATTTATATGTTTTATAAATTAAATAAGTTAATTTATATATGACATAATGATGATGCAGTAATTACCAAATTAATGAAATATTAAAATAATTGAAATTTTAAATATCCAAATAAATGTAATTTGAAACTTTTTATGAATTAAACTAATTTTATAGGTTAATATGACATGTTAGGTTAAGTTAGATAAAAAAATTTCTAAGTAATAATGCTGTTAAAAATTTAGAAAAAACAAAATAACAAATAGTGTCAAAATTGACATTAAAGTGTTTAAAAAAATATTATTAATTGATATTCTATTCCTAAAAATATAAGGTTCGGCCGAAGGACTTCTATAATGATAGGTGTATAATTAAAAAACCACTTGGGGTTCACTTGGTAGTATATAGTAAATTTATTAACTATATAATATAAAAATACAATGAGACATGGTAAATGTCAAACTATTTCACTAAAAGTTAAATCTAAAAGATAAGGTTAATATAGTGACCCCGAACTTTCTAAGACCTATTGGATGAGTTTTTTTGACCCATACCTACCTTTGTCTTTAAAGAATTCATTTTGGATCCATTAGAAACCGAAAATTATTTTATTATAAAATAATATTTCTAACATTTCTTAAGGTGCCCCTCACCCCTCTTATAAAAGTGCACTCCCCCTTCTCTATAATTTACACCTTCAAAGCCATTTGGCTCGGCCAAAACCTTCCCAAATACGCTCTCAACTATCCTACCTTCATCATAGTGGCCTTCCTTTAGTCCTAAAGCCACCCTAAGGATCCCTTTTGATCAAATCAAAATGAAGAATCCGAAAAAAGGTAAATATCTCCCCACCTATTTCATGTTCCTTTCTTCTTCCACTTCATTTTTAATTTTTATTTCCATTATAGAATATTAACTCTAGTATCTTCTATATACTATAATTTTATTATAAATATGGAACAACCAAATTCATTATTCCATCCATCCTTTGAATGAAATGTCACTATATGTGCGTACGTACGGATTATCGTCTCCACGTCGTGGTGTAATTGTTATTTAATACATTATTATTTGGATGGGTATGATAATGATGTGTAATTGATATAAAAAATAAATATAACATGATAATGATACTGTATATATGATATAACACCAAATTATATATTATTTAGAAATCAAAATAATGATATTGTCGCTTGTGCATACGTACGGATTACAGTCTCCATGAACAAGATGAGATTCATTCCTCACTGTATCCATTCAAGAATAGTTTTCATTAGAAGATTAAAAATAATGTTTAAAGACTTGATATCATTCTGTATATGGATAAGATACATCCCATCCATAACAAATATGAATCACATAATAAATAATATAAAGGAAAATGAATCTGTTAACACCCGAAACAATGATAATACTATGATATTATTAACAAAGCAATGTTAAAAGATCATATATGATATCATATTAATGTATTGTATTCCTGATTAATTTAATAACAATTATTTCACCATTATAAAGGTGATTAACCTACCCTTGTCTAATTAAAAGTACATGGTAAGGGTTAATTTCAAAAATCTCTTTATTATCCGAGGTTTTTTATACGTAATTATATACTGGGTCCTCTTTATCATCCACATTCATGTTTCTTAAATTGTATTTCAAAACATTTTTACTATTTACAAGAAAATGGTTCAAATTCATTTATACCCTTATTTAACCTTATATTTTTTTGAAAGAAATATATCCATATTTTTTCAAATAAGGTACATTATAACATTTTCGAAAAAATGAACGTAAGAGTGTCTTTTTTAACCTATAGAGCAGGTGCACCTATTTTGCACAATTATAACATCGTTGAAGCTTCACTAACAAGATTATATGAATATATTCAAAAATAATGTTTTCTTTCTAATTATGTGACTCTTAAATGATTTCAAAATAGAATGATATATTTCTCTAAAAACGTTTTTATTTCATCTATGTCAACATAATTTGAAGGATTTTATGTTTATTTGATGTTGATTTATTATGTTGAAAAACATCCATATTGTTTTGAAGGTTTTTGATATGTTTGACTGTGGATGTGCTATTTTTATACCATTCATGGTTTATGGTTAAAGTATTGACATTTCGTATGTTTTTTTTAATATGAATGTTTATGTAATATTTCAAACATTTCATATAAAGAATGTATTGGACTTAGTAAGTGATGGGTGGAGCCCTCTATAGATCCTAGATTCATCTGTAGGTCTCATGAGACAACTAGACGTGGAATTTGCTGAGGCCTTTCAGAATTTGATATATGGTTTTGGCTGTGGCCTTAATCATTCATAGAAGTCTTGGCCGAGGCTGTGAAATAATGTTTTGAAATGTCTGGTATTATACATTCCTTAATTATGAAAATAATATTGATGGTTCATGTGGTCATTCAACAAGTATAATACCCATGAATATGTTTTATTATTTCATTATCTACTCATCTCATATTCCTACAGTAAAAGTATTTATTTTTATTTTTGGTAAAGGCATGTGGTTTCAATTATTCACCATTCTTAATATTTATATTATCTTCCACTGTATTTCTTACCCTTAATGAGAGTTTGAGCTCACCCATTTTTTATGTTTCATTTTCCCAAGATATGCAGAAGATAGTTATGAGTGACTGGCAAGAATAATCTAGGAGGCTGGATTTTCTAATGGAATAAATTTGTGCGGTATTTATTTTAAAATTGTAAAATTGAACTTCTGTATGAATCTTGTTTGCAATAATACTAAACTGGTCGGTCTTTTGGGACATGATTTCCTTGTGATCATGCCAATGTTATGTAATAATTCACTGACTCTGGGTAACTAGGGTCGGGGAGTTACATCTGTTATGATGGCCATTTCTCAAATCATTCCCCCCAAAAAAGTTGATGGAGGAATTTCTACAAGATTTTTCTCAAATAACCATATGGATTTAATGAACTTCATTTTCCATGACCCCATTTAGGATTTTTATTTTATTTAAATAAGTATGAATGTTCCATTACATGATAATTGGAATTCTAATCTACTTCTATCCCCAATGGAATTCTTGGAAGCCTAATCACTACACTATCTTTCACTGTTGGATTGTTTCACATAGTTTTGGAAATAGGTTGGTATATTTAACAAACAATAACACACCATGATTTTTGAAATAATTTTATTTGAATAATATATTTGATAGCATGTGGAATACCTAAAACTGATAATATACAAACAATGATATATTATAGAAACATTATATTTTAAATATGACTATTAATTCGAAGCCATTGGTTGGGTAGGTATGAAAATGAATAAATGTATTCTAATATATATATATATATATATATATATTATACTTAATAAAATTAGAAAAAAATTAGTTCATGACTATCAATCATCTTGTAATCAAGATAAAATAATTTGAATGAAAAAGTGATATTTTTCATTAACCTATTACATGTGTGTAAAGTATATTTTTGTTAAGGTACTAAATTATTTACTCTAGATAAATGATTATACTGAAATTATTATATTATATTTCAAATTTTATGATATAGAATTCATTTATTTATAAATATTTGTTAAGGAATGAAAATAATGCAATTTTGGCCTAAATCTACAATTTTCTTCATATATTGTTTTTATTACATTTTGTGCATTATTTTTATAATTAATTTTTGTAAATGTTAGAAATTTTATTTGAAAAAAAAAACTTAACTTTTGAAATCATCATTCCATAATAGGAGTACGATGATTTTTTTGGAATTTCAGGAAAATATTGATTCTGAGTGAATAGTTGAAAAATACTTATTTTTTCAAAACATTTATTTTGTTCTTTAAATAAAGACATTTTAAATTACCAATATTTATTAATTTTTCAAATATTTAACATATTTTTATACCAAATAAAATTAATTTAATAAATTTTAATAAAACTAAAATCATATTTTACTGTTGTTTTTGGTCATTTTTGGATATAAAAATTTTTTTTTTCTTAAAATTATTAATTGTTTCATTTCAAAAAATTATTTTAAAATTTACTTCATTGAAATTTTAAAAATTAATAATGAAAAATTGATTTAATATTTGATATTTTTTGGGTAAAATTTGGTTAAAGATTCCTTTTACATTTTTTTGGTTATAATGAATCGTAACATTGTTAAAAATGGTTCCACCAAGGTTAGGGTGAAACTAGAAAATTTTGGTTAAAACTGTGAGGTAAGGCATAAAAATGAACCTAATACATTTTTTGGAATATTTTATTGGAGAATAAAACTCCCATATGTAATAAAGAAAATTATTTTTACATTCCATTCATTATAAAGATTATATTATTTTATGTGAAAAATAATTACAATAATTTCACTCCCTTACTTCTAATTTCTAATATAAATTTTCATTTTAGAGGAAAAATGTTACGAAAAAATTGAAAAGATTATTTTTAACATAAATAAGTTATGTTTATATTATTAATTAAAATTAAATGTTTATTTATAGTATATTTACCTTAAACTATATGAGAACACTAAAGTAGTTCTTTCGTAAGAAGTATAAAAATAAAATTAAAGGAACTAAAAAAAGTAATGTTTTTTGATTAGTTATGGTGTTAATTAAATTTTTTTGTCAATAATAATGTAAAATTTAGTTGTAAGTACTTTATATTCAATGTCAATATAAAGACCTAGAAATTCTGTGGAATTTTTTTTCTTAAATTCATTAGAATTTTACAAGTCTGTAGTTTCTGACGGTGCGAGATTCTGAGGCCCAGAGTGCCCAGAATGATCCCTCAAAGTTTTTTTAAGATTAATTTAACGCGCATTTTCAGTTTTCCTAAAAATGTGGAATAACTCTTAAATGGTTACTCAGATCAGAAATATGAGGCCACCGTTGCACTCAGGATGGCCGGTTTACCCTAGGCGTGACTTATTTTTAGTCGGCATGGGCCTCATGTGAGAAAATCAAAAAATGGAATAATCGTAAATAAAATAATTAAATAAAGTTATTTTATTTTTCAAATGCTTAAAACTCAGAAACGGTAACTCGGATTATAAATCCGAGACCACCGCTGAACTTGTGAGGGTAGTCTTTCTTTAAGAAAATACTAATTTAGGTCGATGAGGTCCACCAAATAAAGTTAGTTTTTGGCCGCAAATAAAATAATTTAGTGTCAATTATTTTATTATAAAATTCATAACATTTAAACGGAAACATGGATTGGAAATCTTATGGTACCGTTGGGTTATTTGGGGTGTGATTCCTCTAGGTAGAGCCTAACTTCAACCAGCACGAGTCGAGGGTGGCTGATATTAATTTTCCAAACTTTTTTTTTCGGGTACGTTTAGTAAACGTGCGAGCGAAGTTTTATATCTTTTGAACCAGTGCTCGGAATGGAAATCTGAGGGCACAATTGAACTCACAGAGATAGTGATTTCCTAGTGAGACCTACACCGCAGTTGTATTCTAATGAGAATTGAAGATAGTTTTGGGGGGGTTTTAATTAAATTAAATAAAAATAAGGTGTAATTATTTTTATTTGAGATGGTTAAAACCTCCAAAGGGAGGTTAAAGGTGGATCCCACCAACACAAAACCTCCTTTGGGATGATATTATTTGGTAGGGACCACCCGAACTTTTAACCTCTCTTGCAATCAAAGGGGTGGGGACCACATGAGCTTTAACCCCCTTGTAACTCTCCATATAGTGGGGGAAACCTTTGAAATTTTTCACCTTCCTCAACCAGTTAATTAGGACATCTTCAACTGTTAAATTAGTGAGGTAACTTAATTAATTTAAAAACTTTTCATATTTATGCCAACAATAGAATAATAGGCAAACCAATTATTTCATTTTGTTGGGCATTATTCCTAGGTGGAATAGAGAAAGGGAGAGAAAGGGAGGAGCCTTTTGTCTCCAAATAACAATGATTCAATCATCATCCTTATTCAACCGAGGAAATAAAGGGAAGTGAATCCCACGAAGAACGTCGATGTCATCTTCGACATCGTCACCTTCAAATGCTCGTCCTCCAATGACGAGTACCCTCTTTCTCCTCCGACATTGACGGAACAATGCCGCCTTCCCGTGACTCCGTTAACATCACTGAACTCGATGTTGGGGGTATTTGAGTTAATTTATATATGAGTATAAACCTCCATTCTTCATTGTTCAAATTTCTGGATTATGGTTCACAATGACGAGGAGGGCTAAGACTGCACGAACACGGCCCGACCCTCAACTTTTGTTTGTTCCTGTTTGACGACGAAGGAGGTGGTACACGCTGTGACTGGCAATGATCTGGCCCTGAATATGCTGCCGACACAAGGCCACCATGTCGCCATAAGGGTGCTACACCGCCATACCGCATAGAGAACCGAGCCGCGGCCAGGCGGGCGGCGGTGGTGCTGGAGGGGAATGGTGCTGTCACACTGTGCCAAAAGGAAGATCTTCGGCGTTCGGACGATGAGTACGGTGTCATTGCGCCGCACGAAGGATAGCAGGACGGTGGCACCATCGCACTGTGGTGGAGGAACCAGTGCAGCTGATTGAGCTGGCCGCCGGTGTGCGCTACAGGCAGGACCCCTCGGGTCGCGCGGTTCACCGAAGCGGCGCCTAGCGCCGATTCCTTTGGATACAGTTGGCACCGCACCCTCCCTCCCCCCCCCCCCCCCGTGGCATGTCCAGTCAGGCCACGTGGGCTAGACGGCCGGGCCGCCCTTTATTGGGCCACCCTCGGGTCGGGCCTCCCTTGGGCCGGGCTGCCTTATCGCCGGGGCACCCATTCGGGGATGGTCGTTTCCTCAGACTAGGTCGGACCTGCGGACAAGGTCGGACCCTGGTTTGGACCTGCAGACTGGGTCAGACCCCGGTTAAGACTGGATTGCGCCCGGTCGATCTGAATGGTCGGACCGGACCCGGACCCGCTATAGCCCGAGTACACCTGTTCACCCATATCATGGGTTATAGGTGTCTGTTTGACGAACCGTTAGCGACACCGATTTTTATAGAATGAAGATGTACCTTTGAGAATACCCCATGGGATTTCGGGGTAAGTTAAGATACAATCATGTTAATTCGTACACGAAACCAACCGGGCCCCCGGGACTAAAAGGCTAATAACTCACAGACCGGGCGTCTGATTGACGTGTCATCTGTTGCGTTGAGACCCAAATGAGGTGGCGTACCTTTGAGATAGATTTCGTGTCGCTTCGTGATATTTTTAGTATTGCATTGTAGCTCGTGGAGCGGAACCTTCCAGTGACAAGAAGTCAGTGTGCGGAGACCTAGTAGCTAATAGTCCTGACGACTGCTGGACCGATTCGACTAGCCCAGTGGGGAGCGCTCAGTATTTGGTGGAAAACCCATGGCGGAGGAGCACCTGGTATTTGACAGCAAACCCATGGTACTCGACAAGAGGAGTACCTCTGGAGGCTATTAAGAGGAGTGCCCAGTATTTGGCGGAAGACACACAGTGGAGGAGTGCCTGGTATTTGGCAGCAGACCTACGTTACTCGATAGGAGGAGTATCTCAGCAGTCGAAGGTTAGTGAGAAGCGCCTTGGTGTCACAACATGCCCACTTTTCATGATAGAGGAGGAGTTCTCCAGCAGTCTTGGTTTCAATATTGAAAATTCTGGTTTGAGCTGAGTCAATGACTTTTGTGTTTCCTCATGATTGAGTTGGGTTACTAGATAACTTAGGTATATGTATGGGCATATACCAAAGTAATGGTGAACCTTTGATTCCTTCACATTGTGGTTTATCATTGTTTGATATTGTGAGACATTGACGGTCTCGAGGTCCCTACTAAGTATCTTTATACTCACCCATGCACGGGCTTCGCCCGCACCTCGTTGTGTTGGATGTAGATGACAGACATCACTGACTTAGGCGGAGTGTATTAGGACTGGACAGTACTCGGAGGTGGACCTCATGACAAGTCAGTACCCAGAGGAGACGGACAAACGTGGAGTGTTGAGGAGGCTATATATACCTACCCTTCAAGTAGGATCCATGGTGGATGATCCATGAGCTGCTAGACACCTTCCGGTTTTTTGTCTTTTTAGTTGTACCTGATTGTCTTTTCCCTGTAATTTACTATTGGGCTTGTATTTTCAGCACCTTTTCATTTCCAGAACCTCTTCTATATTCAGTAATGCTTAGTGATTTTTTTTCCAGTTGTGTACTCTGATTGTGTTTGTTTACTTTTTTAAAGGAAATTCCTTCCCAGCATAGGGATTTACGCCTTTGGTGCTAGTTGCCAGCCCTTGGCCTATGGATGGCCGGCTTGGGGTAGTCACGACACGAGTCCTGAGGATGGGTGGTGAAAAATTGGTATCAAAGGAGTCAGTTCTACCGAATAACATAGGACTAAACTATTTGTTTTCTGTGAAGAAATAGTGTTAAGGGTACTGAGTGTGGTTCTCAGTTTAGGGAGTCTAGTGTTGGTTCGGTGGCCGACGTATCCATACACCAGGACCCTGACTTCTGATTTCTGACTCAGTGAACGAAAACACTAATTGTGTATGTGTTTTCAAGAGTTTTCTTTAAGTCATCTCAACCAGGTCAGCTCACCAGGTAGAACTGTTTGACGGTGGTGCACCTGTTCTTTATCTAGATGCCTCCACACAGACAGCCAGTTAGGGTTCCCGAGATAGTACTCGATGACAACCCACCGAGCGACGAGGCTCCGGTGTAGGGCCCTATTACTATGTTAACACCTTCGGGTGGTGTACCAGCATCACCACCACCTGTTAGGGCAGCTGATTCCACCAGCTGCATTGGAGGACGATGCACGCCGACTGAGCGCAATGCATGAGTTCCAGCCGTAGAGGCCTCTGAGGTTTTGAGGTGAGATAGATTCCCATGTAGTAGAGTACTGGATGGAGGCGATTACAGGAGTTTTCTGCCTATTTGAGACACTAGTAGAGAAGATGATGATCTTAGATACTAGTCTTTTCCATTGAGTGACCATGAGGATGGTCTGCATAGTGATGAGGTTTCGGTATGTGGAACATTTTTCGAGATTGTACCTTCAGGCAGTGTGCCAACTATATCACTGCATGTTGGTTAGAAGACACTATCGGTGGTACTGGTAGAGGAAATTTGTAGGATTTGTGACTTAAATATGTTTCAACATCAGATAACCCTCATGTTTTTAGGTGAGCCCAACTCACAGGTGGCTGAGGACTGGCTAGAGGAGGTGGCTAAGAGTTCACTTCAGCTTCTATAGTTTTGGAAGGACGACATGTATGTAGTTGAGTATTCCTCAAGGCGTACCGACCATTCTTGGTACTCGGTGAATACGATGCGATCAGTGATTCTAGGATCAGTCTTCTGAGTGAGGTGTGTTTAAGAAAAACCATGCCAACACTTTTCCAATATAAATTCCTACTCATGTTAGGGTGCTACAGAGGACCTCTGTAGTTGAATATTCATTTGATGATCGGATACAGCTAGTGAATGTTAGCAGTGGGAGAGTAGGAAACTGGTGCCAGTCTCAGAGACATGGTCATGGAAGAAGTTTTGGGAATAGTATGTGACATGGACAGACAAATCTATAGCGCATCAGAAGTGGAAGCAGAGCTAGGAGTGCAGCATGAGGTGATGTACATTTCGACATGTTACAACCAACCGCCTTTGTAGTCCCCGCAAGGCTCAGGGAGCTGGAGGGCAGGGGAAGAGAGTAGCTGCACGCGGTCAAGGATGGTGACCCAAGGGATCTATGAATGATTCGAGGTATGGTCTGTATCTACTACTAGATACCGTATCAATAGACATAGGTACTAATAATTCCTTCCTTCCACGAATCTTGTCCCAAACCTAGAGTTTCCGGTTCAACCGTTGACATGAAACTCACGTCTAGAGACACCTGTGTGAGGAGACTCGACAATCACACTTATGCCAACGGTGTGATCTGACCCTCCAAGTGAGAGTTTTGGTTGGATCCTCTTGGTAGCAGCATCGAGGCCTTATGACGTTAGTTTGTTTATGGACTGGGAAACCACAATTCTTACATAGACTGACTGTATTAGGCAAAAAGGTTGTGGTTTATCTACAACCTTGGGATGAGGATTTCCTTGGTTGAAAATAATGGATACTCAGGCATGACATGTTAAACACATGCATAGGAGGGTGCAGCCGATCACTCTTGAATCGACCAGCCTTACCCTCGTGGCAACAGGGGTTTTGAGTTTTCAGTTCCAAACAGGAGTTTCAAAACATGTGAGCATCTTTTCAAAAGATGTTTCTAGGGTCACCCCCCCCCAAAGGGGGGCGGGGAATCTTCATTGGATGGATACTACCGAAAGTTTGTTCTAGACTTATCCATATTTGCAGCACTACTATCATCCTTGATAAAAAATGGGAAACCCTTTGTGTGGTCGAAAAGATGCCAGTAGAGCTTTTAAGAGATGAGGATGCAGTTGACTAGTGCTCTTATCTTGAGGATTCAAAAGGAGGGTGTAGGGTACGTAGTTTACCGAGATGCATCAGTGATAGGACTTGATTATGTCATGATGCAGGAATGAGCTGTGATCGTGTATGGTTCATGGTAGCTGAGGAAGCATGAGCAGAACTACACTAACCATGACCTGGAGAAAAGAGAAGTTGTATTCGCCTTGAAAATGTTGTAGCTCTATCTGATGGGAGAACATCATACCATGTACTCTGATCACAAAAGTCTCAGGTATATCTTCTCTTAGAAGGCCCCGAACCTGAGACAATAACAATGGCTATATTTCCTTCAGAACTATGACTTTGAGGTAACCTACACTTTTGGGTAGGGGAACATTGTTGTAGATGCACTCAGTAAGAGGAATGGTATTCAGCTGATAGGAGAGGCGATGGAGCAGCTGGCCGCGTTGTAGTTATCATTTGTGGATAGAGATAGATCATCCTTTCTACAGTCTCTCACAATCACTCCTCTATTTCATCAGCGATTCAGTGAGGAGAAGCATGAGGATGTTGACTACGAGACACGATGTGTTAAGATATCCACAAGGCAGGCACCTGATGGATTTTCTGAAGGTGGGGAGCATGTCATCCTTTTCAGAGGACGTACTATGGTAGAAGTTACACTTTAGGAGGAAGTGTTGATGGAGTTTTACACTTCCCCTCTAGAGGTAAATTTAGGGGTGACGAAGATGTACCAGGACCTTCAACAACAGGTATCACTCCACCATCGGTATGACACCTTTTCAGGATTTGTATTATCGACCCTGCAGATCACCACTGTGCTGGATATACCCTGGGGAGTCAGCACTGGTGGGACCAGAGATGGTATAGGCTATGATGGAGAAGGTGAAGATCATCCAAGAGCAGATGAAGACTGGACAAAATAGATATAAGTCGTAAGTTGATAGGAGATGGAGACCTCTAGAGTTCGAAGAGGGTGACCACGTCTTCCAAAGGGTCTCACATCGACAAGTTCTACAGAGATTTGGACAAGGCGGAAAGTTATCTCCGATATTCATCGGATCATTCCAGATCTTCAATAGTGTACGTGAATTGGCTTACCATTTAGCTCATCCACCTCAGCTGCATCGGCTGCACGATGTCTTCCATGAAACTCAGCTGAGGAGATACCTACACGACCCATCCCACATTATCGATCACAGGGAACTGGACATTGATAACAGAGAGACTTTAACAGAGGATCTAGTATAGATTGAGGATCGACAACAGTGGGTCCTATGTGGATATTTGATACCTCTGGTGCGTGTTCATTTGCAGTATGGGAACCTCCTGGAGAGCACATGGGAGAGGGATGCTCAGATTCATGCTCAGTACCCCCATTTCTTCCCTTAGTTCGAGATGTAGCTTATGGGGACGTAAATCCCTGAGGTGGGGAGAATTTAGAGACCCTTAAATTCCGTGGAATTTTTTTTCATAAATTATTGAGAATTTTAAGAGTCTGCAGTTTCTAATGGTGCGTGATTCTGAGGCCCGAAGTTCCTGGAATGATCCGTCGAAGTTTTGTTAAGTTTAATTTAATGCGCATGTGTAGTTTTCTTGAAAATGTGGAATAACACTGTAACGGTTACTCGGATCAGAAATCTGAGGCCACTGTTGCGTTCAGGATGGTGGGTTTACCCTAGGCGTGACTTAAGTTTAGTCAGCGCGGGTCTCATGTGAGAAAAACAAAAAATGACATAACTGTAAATAAAATAATTAAATAAAGTTTTTTTATTTTTCAAATGCTTATAACTCACAAACGGTAACTCGGACTACAAATCTGAGACCACCGCTGAACTCATGAGGGTATAATTTCTTTAAGAAGATACTAACTTCGGTATGTGAGGTCCACCAGAGAAAGTTATTTTTTGGCCGTAAATATAATAATTAAGTGTCAATTATTTTATTGAAAAATTAATAACATTTAAAGGGTATCTTGGATTAAAATTCCAAGGGTACCATTGGGTTCTTTGGGGTGTGATTCACCTAGGGAGAGCTTAACCTCAATCGGTATGGGTCGAGGGTGGATGATATTAATTTTCCAAACATTTTTTTCGGGTACGTTCAGTAAACGTGCGAGCAATGTTTTATATCTTTTGAACCGGTTCTCGGAATTGAAATCTGAGGGAACCGTTGAACTCTTAGCATCAGTGATTTCTTAGTGAGACCTTCACCAAAGTTGCTTTCTAAAGTTAATGGAAGATAGTTTTTGGGGTTTTAATTAAATTAAAGAAAAATAAGGTGTACTTATTTTTAATTGAGGTGGTAAAAACCTCCAAACAAATATTAGAGGTGGGGCCCACCCACACATAACCTCCCTTGGGAGGATATTATTTGGCAGGGCCCACCCAAAGTTTTAACCTCTCTTGTAATCAAAGGGGTGGGGCCCACATGAGCTTTAAACCCCTTGTAACTATACATAAAGTGGGGGGAACCTTTGAAAATTTTCACCTTCCTCCCCCAATTAATTAGGCCAACTTCACCCATTAAATTAGTGAGGTAACTTAATTAACTATAAAACATTGCAAATTAATGCCAACAATAAAATAAAATAAAAGCCTATTATTTCATTTTGTTGGTCATTAATCCTGGCTGGAAAAGAGAAAGGGGAGATCTAGGGAGGAGACTTTTCTCTCCAACAAAGAACGACACCATCTTCTTCCTTCTTCAACAGGGGCAGGAAAGGGAAGCGACACCCACGAAGAAAGGCGACGTTGTCTCCGACACTGTCACCTTTGAATTCTTGTCCGCCAATGACAAATACCCTCTTTCTCCTCTAACATTGATGGAATGACACCAGCTTCCCGTGACTCCGTTAACATCACCGAACTCGAGGTAGGGGATTCGAGTTAATTTATATATGAGTATATACCTCCCTTCTTTGTCACTCAAATTTCTGGATTATGGTTTCCCATGATGAGGAGGGATCGGACCACACAAACATGGCTTAACCATCCCCTTTTGTTTGTTCTAGTTTGATGACGACAGAGGCTGAACACGCGGAGACCAACAACGAGCCGGCTGTGAAGAATCCGGCAAATCAAGGCTGTCGGGTCGCTAAAAGGGAGCGGAACCACAATGCCGTGTAGAGGACCGATCCACGACCAGGCGGGCTGCGGTAGTGCCAGAAGAAGCCGCAAGAATGGCCACGGTGGTCAGATGACAAGCGCGGCACCGTCGCACCGTGGAGGAAGCAGGGAGGTCGGATGAGCGGGCCGCTGGTGCACGCTACAGGCGGGACGCCTCAGGTCACGCGGTTCACCGAACCGGCGCCTATCGCATGTTCCTTCAGAAACCAGGGGACGCCGACCCCCCCCCCCCCAGCGGCATGGCCAGCTGAGCCACACAGGCTAGCCAGCCAGGCCGCCCTCGGGTCAGGCCGCCTTAGTGCCGGGCCGCCCCTTCAGGCCTAGCAATTTCCTCAAAACGGGTCAAACCCAGGTTCGGACGGGGTCGGGTAGGGCCGGTCCGACTGGGTCGGACGGACCCGGACCTATAAGAGCCCAATTACACCTATTCGCCCATATCATTGTCTATGGGCATCCATTTTATGAACTGTCACCGGCGCCGATATTCATGGAACAAATCCGTCCCTTTGAGAATACCCCATGGGAGTTTGAGGTATAGTTCAGATATGGCCAGGTTGATTTGTACACGAAACCAACTAGGCCCCTGGGACTAAAAGGCTAATAACTAATAGACCGGACGTCTGATTGATGCACTATCTGTTGCATTGAGACCCCTATGAGGTGGAGGACCTCGAAGATACTTATTTGTGGCACTTCACCATAGTTGGAGTATTTCCCAGTAGATTGTGGAGTGGAACCTTCCAGTGACGAGCTGTCACAGTGCGGAGACCTAGTGACAGACCTGACAACTGCTTTACTGATTCGACTAGCCCAGTGGGGAGCGCCCAGTATTTGGAGGAATACCCATGGGGGAGGAGAGCATGTTATTTGGTGGAAGATCCATTTTACTCGACAGTGGGAGTACCTCTGCATGCTATTAGGGGGAGCACCCGTTATTTGGCGGAAGACCCACAGCGAAGGAGCGCTTGGTATTTGGCTGCAGACCCCCAGTACTCAACATGAGGAGTACTTTAGAAGTTTAAGGTTAGTGAGAAGCGCCTTGGTGTCAAGACAGGCCCACATTTCTCGATAGAGGAAGAGTTTTCCAGTAGCCGTGGTTTTGATAATGAAATTCTGGGTTTGAGCTGAGTAAATGCCTTTATTGTTTCCTCATGATTGAGTTGGGTTACTAGATAACTTTTGTATATGTATGGGCATATACCTAAGTAATACTTAACCATTGTTTCCTTTACTTTTTCATTTATCATTGTTGGATATTGTGAGATCTTGAGGGTCTTGGGGTCCCTACTGAGTATCTTTATACTCACCCCTACACGGGCTTTGCCCTCACCTCGTTGTGTTGGATGCAGATGATGGACAACGTTGTCCGAGGCGGAGTTTACCAGGACTGGATGATACCCAGAGGTGGACCTCACGACGAGTCAGTACCCGGAGGAGACGGATTGACATGAAGTGCTGAGGAGGCTATCTGTACCTACCCTTTAGGTAGGATCTGTGGTGGATGATCCAAGAGCTGCTAGACACCTTCCTGGTATTTGTCTTTTTAGTTGTACCTAATTGTCTTTTACTTGTACATTACTATTGGGCTTGTATTTTTGGACCCTTTTGCTTTCCAGCACCTCTTCATTATTCAGTATTGCTTAGTGCTTTTCTTCAAGTTGTGTACTCTGATTCCGTGTGTTTGCTTTGTTTAAAGGCAATGCTTTCCAAGATTAGGGATTTATGCCTTTGGTGCTAGTCGCCAACCCCTGGCCAATGGAAGGCGGGCTTGGGGTAGTCACGACATGGGTCCTGAGGATGGGTCATCACAAAAAATAGTTATCTTGATGTATTTAACGTTAGATATTGAGAATTGTGTTAAAAATAACTCTAATGATATTTTTGGTTAAATAATATTATATTATGTGATTTAAAAATAATAAAATAGAAATAAAATAATTTCAATTGGAAATCATCTAAAATTTCATCCATGAGAGATTTTAATGTTACTTACAATAGAAAATTAAAATAATTTTCCTCAATTACTGAAGTTGTTACAATTGAAAAAGTAAAAAATGCTTAATATTGGGGTTAAACAAAATTATATGGTTTACATTCCACTTAATGAAATAAAAATTCAATTGGTCAAAGGTATTTTTGTATTTACCTATAATAAATTATCAATGGTTCAAATTTAGAACCACAAGTTCATATAAGAAACCTTATATTATTTTAAATATATAATAATTACAAGTGTGAATCCCATCATTATTAATAAATGGAAACATGACTTATATCTTAAAAAAATTCCATGATCATTTTATATGATCCAAGATATACCAAAATAACTTCCTATATTTGTTCTGCACATCCTAGAGTTTTATTTCTTCTGCTAAGACTATCCTATTAAGGATTATGGTGTAATCCAAATTAAGATTCCCAGAACAGATTTACAAATCTTTACCATACTGTTTCAGATTATTTCTTCCTTTACCTCTTTTAATTTTATATGAAACATCGTTATATAATAATAGTAGTATTCTAAAAATACTGAAATTTTATTATAATGATGCAACCGACCATTTTCATCTCCTTTTCAATCATATATTAAATTTAAACATCATTCATGTTTAAATTTCGACTACCACCTCAATGAAGCGATGTATTTTGTTTAAAATTGTTGGATAATATGATTTTTAAAAATAAAGGATAAATTTAATATATATATATATATATATAAACACATGAAAAAACATATATATTATATTTATTTTTTTGATTATATAAAGAAAATATATTACTCACCCTATGTAAAAAATATTAATGTCAATCTTTCATATATTTGGACTACCATCTTTAAAAATAGATGTGATTTTTTTGGTTTCCACATTTAATGGGATGTTAAATTTTTTCACTTATGTTATAACTATAGATAAAATTTTAGGATTAATATTCAGGTGATTATGGAACCATTTCCCCTTTTACCATGCTTAACCTACTGAAGTTATTTGGACTCATAAACTAAACATCCTGAAATCATTCGACATGAACTTAACCGATTTATTAACTAGGAAAATGCATGGTCAGAAATGAAATAAAATTTCTGAGAAAATGGGAATAAAATAGAAAATTAATTTTAATAAATTATTAAATTAATATAATATTATAATATAGGATTTAGAGTATGTATGTTTTGAGTTTGACCCTATATAATTGACTTATTTTAAAAATATTGGATTAATGTTTTTTATAAAACTATTTTTCATCCTTCTAAAGGATCATATAAATATTTTCAAGAATGATATTATTTATGAATAAAAGGTTGATAATGGTATTATTATTTTATGAATTTTATTATAATTGATTAAAAATGAATCTTTTAAATTTCTCCTACCCAAGTAATTTTTTAACTTATTTTCCAATGTTTGGAATGAATAATTATTTTAATGATTAAAAAATTAATGTATTTTCAAAACATCATGACCATTTGTTATTAAATTTTTCTATAGCAAATTTCTATAGTTATTTTTATTGGAAATCCTTTTTTTTTCATATTTTTTAAATTTTTAATTATAAAATATTTTTTTGATGAAATTTAAATTTATTTCCATTTTATGAGATAACATAATGTGTTTTTTCTTATGTTACTGAATTCCAATTAAAATGTTTTTTTTGGAAATATGGAAAAAAAAATAATGCGTATTATATTTCGTGGCAATATTAGTTATCTTAAAAGTGTTCCCAAAATAAATACTTGATTATGGGTAATCTAGATATAACTCTACAATACATTATGTATAGTGACATAGTTTAACAAACATTTTTTAATACTTAAGAGAGGTATGAATTACCTGGTTTGGTGACACACATTAATAAGATATTGAATGGATAATGTATCATGTTACCTTTATGGTTTTTAAAGCATTCTATGGGGTTTAAATGAATTATTTTTATTTCATAAGGTAATATTTTTTTTTTCATGATTTGGAGAATGTTACTGATATTCTAATAGTGAAATTATTTATTTAAGAGCCCTGATATTTTTCTTTTTAATTTTCAAGACTCTGATTTTGAATTTATTATTGACTATAATTTTTTTACCTAACATCTTGGCTTTGATGTTAATTTTTGGACTAAGTAAATTCTTATTTTTATCAGAAATTTTCATTTTGTATAAAGGAAGAATTAATGGTCTCCCTTAATGTTTATATCCCTTGCTAATCATTTCATCACATTCTATATTTTTAAATGACTTTTAAATAATTAAGGATGATTTTTACCTTTAAAAAGGTTTATCAATATATCATAGTTATTTTCTAGAAAAGAATCAAGTATTTTTTGAATAAAATTGGTGTTTTAATTTAAAAACCACGTTCATTTATTGAAAAACAAAACGATATTGATTAAA
Organism: Viscum album; assembly: GCA_963277665.1. Classification (NCBI taxonomy): domain Eukaryota; kingdom Viridiplantae; phylum Streptophyta; class Magnoliopsida; order Santalales; family Viscaceae; genus Viscum; species Viscum album. The sequence continues at coordinate 1,511,049,260 of OY728161.1, forward strand.
AGTTTCCACATTTTATTATAAGGGTATAAGATATAAGAGTATTTTTAATTTATCAAAAACTATACACCATAAAGATACTTGAAATATAATAATTTGAATCCATTATTATAAATCATGTAATCAAGTGTTGTTTAAATTAAGAGTTGTTATAGTTGGTGTCATATGAAATGTTTAGATAACTTTTTATTTTATAGAGTTACCATATTACTATAATTTAAATAATAATGATACCATTATAGGTTTATACATTCAAGGAATATCATAAATTTGAAGATTAAATACCATTTAAAGTGTAATGTAATGGGATTACATTTTGAGATATTTATTGAGTTTTAATAATTGATTATGGTGTATATAATACTTCAGTTTAATTATTGATATAGTGAAAATGTAATTTGAGAATGAATTTTTTTGATATATGTTAAATGTAATGGATAAAATTTTGGGAAAATACTATCTATAATTAAGTAAATTAATCTTTACTGGGATAGAATAATTATTATATTTTGGTAACATATGTTTTTTCATATTCATAACCATAGAATTGATATGTAATTTGGGGACTAAGTGATTATAGTATTTTTTAATGATGTTTACAATATTTTTAATATTATATGATAATGGTCAACAAAATATTTGTGGACAACATGTGATTTTATTTGATGAATAATGGTTTAAATATATTTCATAATTATGAAAGATTTTATTTTGTCTTCAGGGTGATGAATGTTATTTTTGGAAGATTAGTTTACATTGGAGAGTATGTTATATGACTTTAAGAGAGATCAATGATATTTTAATATTAATGATATCATGATCTTGAGTAATATGGGATCAACGATTTTTTTTTATACTTCAAATTTGTTTAATAATATTTCCAATAGTAATAAGTTTATTAATTTATGGAATGTTTAAATTTTATATTTGTGTGTTATTGTCGAGGATTTAGATATTAGAGTGTTATTTTATTATATTTAACATTATCTTACTTTATAAAAACTATTTTTATTTGGGTTATTGTCCAAAAATTGTAGGAATAAATTTTTATCATGTTCTATATTGAGATGGTAAAAAAATACCCCAATGAAATTAAAGATTCTTTAAAATTAAAATGACATATTTTATTATGTATTATAATGAATTTTGTTGTATCTTATCTTCCCATAAAGTTATAATGTTATTTGTTTAATGTATCTGGTTTCCAAGTGCATATTTTCACTTATAGATAATGTTATAATTATTTTGGAAACCCAATTTCGTGTTGTTTTTATTGACTTTATAATAAGAATTTTCCCATTTTAACTGAATGTTTTACTTTCCATTATTTTTATTTTTCTAATAAAATTATATATTTTTGAAATATTAATAAATAGTTTTCTTTTCATGATTGTATATTTTATCGTTCACACATTGAAATTGATGTTAGGAAATGTTTTAAGTCATTATATAGTATACAGGACAAAAACTATAAGGTTTAAAATTATTTGTGATCGTAGAATGTAGCTACCCAAGATTATAGAATTTAATTTCTTTGAATAATTTTTAAGAGAGTGTTTGGTATACGAAATAGTTACCTTAAACAATCTATTATATACTTTTGAAATATTACTTTTTAAATATAACCATTTATAAACTAATTATTTTTTTGGTAAGTTTGAATATGTATAAATATGTTATGGAATTTATGTTGAACGTTTTTTTTAATAAAATTAATAATCCATCATTTATTTATTATCAATTGGTTGGAAATGGAGATATCATATTTTGAGGGTAAAAGATATATTTATCATTAAACGGTTTGAATGTGTGCAATGTTCTTTTATCATTAAATATTAAATTAAATTCAATTAAAAAATTACTAATTTTAAATAATTAGATTACATATCAAATTTCATGAATAATTATTCATTTAATTTTTTTAGAAAAGGAATGAGTGTAAAATATTATTCTTCATGTAATTTTTTTAGAAAAAAAATTATGTCATTTTGTGTACGGAGAATATAAATATTTTATTCCACTTATAAATATTATATTAATGATAGAAATTATTTTATTATATAATATTTTCATAATATTCATAGGGTTATTTTTTAAAATATTTATGAAATTAATGATTTTGAGTGAAAGGTTGAAATACACTTATTTTCTTAAAAGTGTAACTTCTTTTATCTTTATCAAGTATCTTAAATGACACAATATGTTTTGTAGATGGTCTCAAAGGGACCCACATAACATATAATTATTCATAATCTTAATAAATTAAAATGAATAAGAATCCTATTTATAAGATTATAAGATAATTTTACGACTTAAAAACAAATTTATCTAAAGAGCCTATTATTATTTTGTTTAATGAATTTATACTAATATTTATTTCTTAAACATATATATATATATTTAATCATAAAAAATATATTACATATTTTTAATAATTAGTTTTATATTTTTTAAATACTTACCTATTTTTTACATTATGAATATGAACATTTGTAAAAATGTCCTCATAATGGAAAAAGAAAAACAGGAGAAATATGGTTAAAACTAAGATATAAGACAAAAACATATCGCTAAAACATGTATTTATTTTTTTAGTTTTCTCTTTATTGACCATAACCATTCAAGATTCGATAATGTTGAAACTTATATACACTTTCATTTTATTATAACATTTATATTATTTTATGTAAGAGACAATTATTTAAAATGTCACTCTCTTACTTTAAATTATTATTATTTTTTAAATTTGGATAAAAATATATTAGAGTTAATATGAAATAATATGTCATAAATTAATAAATTAATTTTATTATTTTGATTTAATTTTATTTGTTAGTGATGCTATAATCATTGAAAACACATACATAATGATGATATAGTGCCCGTACAAGTAGTAAAAAATAAAAGTAAATGAATTTAAAAACATTAATAGTAATATTTTTGGATAGATTTTGAGGTTAATTAAAATTTATAGAAATTAATAATTTATAATATAATTTTTAATGGTTTATATTTTAAATAAATTTATAAAATTATGTCCTTAATTATTTTTTTGATTAAACCCCAAATGAATTCAATGATATTTTATGTTAAATAATATTTTTTAAATGATTTATAAATCAATAAAATATTTAAGAGGACAAGTGGAATGAAAATTATTGTACAATTTGATCCATTTACCAATTGTTAGTTACTTTACACTTTAAAAGTAAATTTAAAACCCTTAAATTTTGAGGGAGTTGTTAAACTATGACAAAAATCACGTTTATCGGTGGTTTCAACCATTACACATTTTTTAATGGTTTTGAAAAACTACTACAAAATCTTGTGTTGGAAATCAATTACCTGTAGTTTTTCAAAACTATCGTAGAACAATTTCGTGGTAGATTTTTTAAAAGCTGTTTAAAACATCGCTAATTGATTTAGTGGTGTTTTTTTATATTTTTTGATGAATTTATGTTTATTTGGTTTTTTTGTTCTTTTAAATTTTGTTAATTTATTTTATTATTTAATTAAATTACAATATTATAATATTATATTAATATAATATTTTAGTATAATATTATTATATTATTAATTTATTTTCATATTTTTATTATTTACTTAATTATTAATGATTTATTATTATAAAATATTGTTAATTAATTAATTAATAAAGTTTTAGTTATTTATTTATTATGTACTATGTAATATGCATTATGTATTATTTATTATTTAAAATTTTTATTTACTATTTATTACCATGAACATGCATGTGCATGTGCTATATATAGAAATTTTGTACACATTGAGAATCGAAACCCTTATAGCTTGAATATTTTCCCAAGAATTTACCACTCATGTCAGGTCTTCATATTGTGAACAAATAGAATTTAATATAGTTATATATATTAATTGAAAAAACAAATTAAACATAACAAATAAATATAAAATCCATAATTATTAGTCAATAACTTTTAATCAAAATAATGGTGAATTGATAATTATTAATCTATAATCAATAAAGATTAACCAATAACCAATAACCAATAATCAATAAATAATAATCAATAATCAATTATGAATTATTAATTATTAATATTTCATAATTAATAATTCAAAAATATCTAATTATTTAATAAAATATAAATTACTAATAACTGAAGACATAAATACATGACTTTGACAAAAATAGTTAATAACAAATTCTAACTAATTGATAATAATAATAATAAATTATAAATAATAAATAATAATAAATTAAAAATAACAAATTAATAACAAATAAATAATTGATAATGAATAATAAATATATATTAAATGAAAATAAATTATAAAAAAATTAATGAAAATACTAATTTATAATAATAAATAAAATAATAAATAAATAATAGAAACATAATAAATAATAAATTGTTAGAAAATAAATAAATATTTAATAAATAAATATCTAACAATTAATAAGTAAATAATCAATAAATAATAAAAAAAATTCAATGAATAACAAATAATAAAATTTTAATAATTAAATAACAAATAATTAATAATAAATAAATAAATAATAAATAAATAATAAATAAATAATGAATTATAAATATATATTAAATAATAAATAGAAGGTGAATAAATAATAAGTGATAAATAATAAATAATAAAATTACAAATTAACAAAGTACTAAAAAAATAAAAAAAATACTTCAATATTATAAAATTTTAAAATATAAAACAATAATAATATAATAAAAAATTAATAAATAGAAAAATATTTACATAAAAATATATACACATTTATGATATAGAAATATAAAAAAATTAATATATAAAAATATGTACAAATGTATATAAAATAAATAATTATATATTTTAAAAGAAATGAATAAAAAATAATTATTTTTATTTGGATTATATGCATAAAAATACATTTCTATGAAAATATGTATTTATACAAGTGATTTGTTAAAAGTAGATATAAGAAAATATGTATATATTTAGTTATACATAAAACTAAATTTTGAAAATGTTAATTTTTCAAAACCATAATATCAATATGAAAGTAATTCGTGAGAATAAATTGAGTCCCCACCAAAAACTAAATGAGGGTAAAAATCCATAAAATTTTATAATATTTGGGTACACTTAAAACACACAAAAATGTTATGAATCTTGGAAATTCCAAAACCCCCTAAAACACTAAAATGACCCTAAATTCTAGTCTAAGGGTCTATTTTAAATCTATAAAAATTTAAATAAATGTTGATGAACTGAAATTCGATATGATATATAGTACAAGCCGAACAGAAAACCGAATCAGATGTTATAACCGTTTAAATTTGAAGAAACCAAGGTTGGTGACCAAAAAATCAGTTTAAGAGGACTTATGGGACTTTTAGGGTTTAAAACCACATAATGCACATTGACAATAGTCCACAACCCTTTCTGGAATAGATCTCAACTCAAGCATCAATTTGAGATATGGTAGAGCCCAAAAAAACAACCGGATAAAAAGTTGTGACCATTGGAAGTTTGAGTTCAATCTATGAATTTTTTCAAATTGTAATATAATATGTTCCATTAATTTTCACATGATTTAAATCACATGTGGTTTTATCTCATTTCACAAGCATATATTATACATGTTTCGGTACTCAAACCGACTCACGGATCAGATGTTATGGTTGTTTGAAACCAGAGTCTTCTTTTTCTGTTTTTTATATTTGTTTTATGTTTCATGTTATTTTTCAAAAATAATTATAAATAATTATTAATTTAGTACATAATAATTTATTAAAATTATAAATAGTCTCCATGAAAAACCCACTAGTATATTCCATTTTTGTAGCGTTAACATTTATAAAGATAAAAGTTTTATTGAGGGATTATACAAAAAATTCATTTGAAAAATCTACTTAAACCTATCCAAATTTCATTGTATGAAGGTATTTTTATATTTAACTATAAGGGCTTATAAATTGTCAAAAATTTCATCCAATTTTCTTTTAAATTAATCTTATATTATTTTAATGTTTATAATTATTAAAACTATTTGACCAACGTCACTTATAAATGGTAAACACACCTTATCTCTACCTCACACATCCTAGTAAATTTATATCAAAAAATAGTTACCCTCATAACATTCATGATTCCTAATGAACTTCATAGAAAAATTGGGATTCTCCAAAGACCGTTCTAATAGTTCTTATTGTTTAAAGGTGTGTGTCCAAAGAATAGGTACAACTCTTAACTAAGTTATTTAATTTTATATCATCATATACATCAATTAATTATATTATAACCATTTCTATATAATAACATATGTATCATATATATATATATATGTGTGTGTTATTTTAATGATATCAAACTCATTTATCATCTCTTTTTCTATCCTATAGGAAATGAAACTATTACTAATGTGTATATAAATACAACCACCACCACAAAGAGATGTGTTTCATTTTTCATCAATGGATCATATAGATGATTCAAATAGTGTATAGAATTAATATATATGATATTAAATATATAATTATGATTTTTTTAAGATTATATATCACTTACCTTCCAAAAATTCCATGCATTGAAAAATTATCACGCCTCTCATGAATACGTGCGGACTAGCATCACAACGAATGTGATGTGACTCGTTTTTCATGAAAACATTTTTGGGATTGTTGTAAAATTTAATTAAATGTCTAAATATGATTAATATCTCATGATTAATATTCTATTGATGATTTAAAAAATAAAAATTTACCAAGATCAACATAAAAAATTCAATTTTTACTTAAAAACTAATCTCCCTCAAAATTTTCATTGTGAAATTAACTAATTTGATGATTTTAAAATAAACTATAATAAATGAAATAAAATGTATAATAAAAAATAGAACAAAAAAGTGTCTTAATAAATTATAATATTTATATAAGTTTATTATTTTATATTTAAATTACGTACATAGTGATTCACACTCTTGTTAAGGTAATTTATTTTAAAAATAGTGTTTTAAGGTTTTCCTTCAATATATTTTTCTTACATGTATAGGTTACATGAAGTTTTTTTAATAACATTATTATTTATGTATAAAATTATTATACAGGTCATTTGTTACTATTTATTTATTCTATATGAAGGATTAAAAATGAATATTTTCAATGGTTTCCGAATGATTTTTTAAATTTCATTACCAATGTGTAAATTCATTAAATGTTTTAATCATTATCGAATGAATAGATTTTCCTAATATCATGGAAAATATTTTTTGGAAGCTTATATTCTAGGTTTTAAGCGTTACTTTTAAAGAAAATTTATTTTCATTATATTATTTAAACTTTTAGATTTAATATAGTTTTACGTGGAAGTGAACATTTCTTCTTATTTATATAAGGAAACCTAATTTGTTCTTACATATGGTAATGTATGAAAATTCAACATAAATTTATAGTTAATTTTCATGATATATGTGTTTTTTTATATTATTTTTCTTGGATGTTTTATATGAATAATAGTTGAGTACAAAAAAACATTGGCGATAAGTGAGATTAATATATCCCTCCAATGTGTTATGTTAAGTGACATAGTTCACTAAAGATAGGACACTACTAAGAGATTTTTGAATTATCTTATAAGTTATTACATTGTTATGGTGATTATAAATATAAATTTTAATGTCACATGATTGATTATTCAATGAATTCGAAGGGGTTTAAAGAAACTATTTATATTCCCAATTTATGAAAATGAAATAATTATTTATGGATTTTTTATGATATTTTATATTGAATTGTCTTCCTTCCTATGTTTTCATGTACTTATAATTAAATTTCATATCTATGGTTTTTTTCTTATTCTTCCTAATAAATGTTTTTATAAAAAATTATACTTTTAGGTTGATTGCATATGTAAATAAATTATTATTTTCATATCAAATGTTTTTGTATGTTTAAGAGAAATAATTTTTTATGGGTTTAAATTAATACCATTTAGATTAATGGGTTTCCATTATTTTTATATCCACTAGTGAGATTATTCCAATCAAATATTTTAAAATTTTAATATATGGCAATAGGATGAGTATGAACTTAATCATGGTCTATATTTCAACAATGGAAATTCATATTAACAAAAGTGACCTTGTTTGAAATAAAATATGTGTTTAAATTTAATATTGTATTTTCTAATGAAGAAAAATAATAAAACAAAATCAATGAAATGTATCTACATGGTCTATCGTTACATATATGAATGATAAAATTTTATAAAAAACTAATGTAATTATGGGGTTTTTAAGTTATAGGTTATAATAAAAATATAGAAATGTGTCTTTGGTTAAATGTAGTAAAATAGTTAAAGGTATTTGGATTCTCAACATATTCTAATCTATTTCATGTTTGAAGAATATTTCACCTTTACATAGTCTAAACCACTATGTCTCATTGGTGATTTCATGTTTTCCCACTAAAATATCCCTATGATTTTCACATGAACTAAGATCCTAAAACTAAACTATTTTTGTATTCATTCATAGTTTTCTCCTTACATTTTAAATTATACGCATTCTTAAAATGCTAAAAAATATTTTGATGTACATATTCAGTTTCAATTATAAGATCAATTCCTTATATCACTCCCTATTTCAATAAATTTTTGTTGATGTTGATATTTATAAGACCCTAGTAGAACCTATATATATATTTATATTTATATTTAATAGAATTGGTAGTGTTATCAACAAGTTATATTTTATACTTGGTACAATTATTTTTCAATTTACAATCAGTTATTTCACATCCACTGGTATTGTCATTGAGGTGTTTCATAGATATTGGAATAAATTAAATATAGTTCATAAAAATTAATTTTTTTAGTCATTATGAATCCATGTATAAATAGAATAGTAGTTAAAAACAATCAATCATTAATCATATATGCAGCCAAATTCATTATTTTTGGGGGGATTCTTCAAGAGTGGGGACATCATTATTTGCTTATTATCACATGAAATATGAATTTTATCCTTATATAAGTCTGAATAAATGTTATTCTCATTACAAGTTAACTAATGTGAAATAATTGTTCCTTAGTCTTTCCCCTAATGGAATTTAAGGTAAAGTGTTAATAGATACATTTCATGAATTAATCCTCATCGTAGTAAGGAAGTATTCTATCAAGACAATAAATAAATGTACAATATTTTGTAAGAGGATTAAATACATACTATATTAGATCGTATAATATTCACTAGGGTGGTATTAAGTTAATAAAAATTGGATCATATTTCTGCAAATGTTGATTTTAATTCTATATTAGCTACTAAGATGATGTATTTGAATCTAAAATCTATTTCATTGTAGGATTATCATAATTCGGTTTTGCACCACAAGGTTAGGGTGGACTACATATAACTATTTTTGAGTCACTCTACCTCTTAGAAGGATATATTTGGAAATTATTATATGAATCTTTATTAATTAATTTATGGAGAATAAATCTGGACAATAAAATTAAGATTGGTATGATTATTAGGTTTGGGGAAAAAATTCTCAGGTTGTACTCCCATTATAAGACCTAGTACAAGAGGATTTAAATGTAGAGATTGGGGATTTCAAATATGAGTATGATAGATATGTTGACACCACCTACATAAATTCAATGGAATGTAACAAAATCCAAAGGGATTGAAATAAAAATCAAGAATGAAATAGTATGAAGGGGTTATATGATATAATATATTATACAATGACTATAGGGAATAAATATAGAATTTAAAAATATTATTCCAAATTTTATAAAACCATAATGACAAGGATACTGATGATATTTATTGGTACAGTGGGGAATATAGAAAATATCAATGAACCCAAAAATAATTATAATTTGGGACTCTATAATAAAAATGAGGTCCAAATTTAATTATGTAAGGCAATTAAATAACAAATCATACAAGGGAATGAGGCTGATAAAGAAAGAGTTATAGATAATAAACTACAATAAAGACAACATAAAAATATCATGTATTCTAAGTAGACATTATAAGATGAGTTTAAAATTCATTCCAAATAGAATTCCACTGACAAAAGTTTAGATATAAATGTCCATGTCAAAGGAAAGAAAAACTAAATATCATAGAATAAAAGTATAGTTCAAATTATACACATCTGGCTTAAATATGGTAAGTTCAATTTAGTTAAGTATTGTAATACATAGGAGATCATGGATTCTATTTTTTAGGATCTAATATATTATTTTCCTAAATGTAATAGGTTTCAAATTTAGTTATGCCTAAAAGGGTGACATGGTTCTAAAATGTCAACGGTTGTTTCAAATCTTTTGATGACTAACCTAATGGTTTAATCTCATCGATGAGATTATTAATTTTATAGTTTCTTATTAAATACATAATAGTTGTCCACTTTCTTTTTTTAAAAATTTAATATAATAAAAAGACAAAAAAGTTAGTCATTTTAATTGTATAAAACAAGATAATGACGAAGATTCAATGAATTTTATCTATTTAATAAAGTATTTATCTATTTTACTTTAATAATGACATGAATATAGTATATTAAAACATATAAAGAATATGTATCCTCCATAATATTAAATTGATATGAATTGTTAATTTAATGCATATTTTGAATAATGGATCAAACAACCATAGAATGATCATTGAAAATAAATTTAATTTTTTAAACATATAAAATTATGAAAAAGAATATAATAAAATATAAAAATAAATAATAGTCAAATTCTAAAACATTTAATTAATAAATTTTACCTTATTATTATTTATATTATATTATAATCTATATTATTTCATAAAATTTAAGGATTCTTACATACCTATTCTTGTTCTTAGTGTTATGTTTTCTATCACTCCTTCTCTCACTCATGCATTCCTCTTTATCCCTTTAATTTATGTTCTTCATATTTTATTTATATATCTTTACTTGATATGTATCATTAGATTATCTCATTAATTTAATGAATAATTCATATCTCTCTAGTTCCCAATCCAATAATTTCATTAATTCATCCCAACTAAGGGAAGTGTTTTATGTGTTTCCATATACATTTTATACACATATAAATATTATTTTACTTATATGATTTGTAAAAACCACTTATAAACATAACATAGAGTGTTTTATTTCTATTATTTGTAAAATCCTATATTTTGGTACATTTTAATGATATTTGACAATTTTCGAATAGTTTGAAAGAGTAGTTATATTTATATAATTCATGTTCATTTTTTATTTTGCTTTTTATTTTATATTAAGATGTATCTTTATCAACAACTGACATTATTTATGATAATTAATGTTGAAGATATCCTGACCTCATAATTTATTTGAATCATATTAATTTTTTAAATGGATAAATATTAATGGATTTATAAAGATACACATTTGTTTCTTTAAGGTTTTATTTCATTTTTTACTTCATGTGTGTTGTTTTATATGTTAAACACATGTATACACAAAATAATGATGATATGCAGGGCCAGAATTATGCATCCACTAATTGATTGATTAATGGTTCAATTCTCATGATGTCATTATATATGGGCTTGATGGGGTCAGATTTGAAAATTAATTTATGATATCATAATGTGATCCTTTACTTTTACTTATAGTGAAAAAATTATATTTTCCAAAAATTCAAACATCATATTATTATTAAGATGTAATTAAATTTTGTATCATAATATATGTTTCCATGTGGAATTTTTTTATCTTTTTATTTTATGATATCATGCATTGATTACTAAATATTATACTATCTCACCCCATTTTTATATTTTTTTGTTCTCGTATTCATATTGTTACCTCACCCCACCTTTTATGTATGTCCCCAAAATATTTTATGTAGTGTAAGGAGGGTACATAACTAGAGGAGATTAATACTAATATAGAAACAAAATATTTTGTAATTCATTTTCAAAAATAATTTATTTTGTTTCTAATCACTCAGAGACACTAGATCTCTTTATTTCGGGATGTAAATTGTAGATATTTAGGATAAAAATAATTTCATATTATTTATAAAAGAATAAATTAATTATAAAAATGTATTTTTAAGGGATTTGATCAATGTTTTAACAAATAAAATATGTGACTTTTAGGTTATGAATATAGTTTTCATAAGATATGAAATTTTGATTTGATTATAAATTTTTTAATAAAGATCATATAATTTGAATATCAAGGAATTGATATTAATGGAATATAAAAATAAATTATGTATGATTAATTTTTGAAATTGTTGTGAAATGATTATATTTATTTATTTTTAAAAATTCTATAATCTAATAATATTCTGAATTTATGTGAAACATCTCACTCTCCTGTGGAATTTATCTATATTATGAATTATAGATCTTTTTTACCTAACACATCATAATTACTTGGGAGAGGAATTTAGTTTCTTCTATTTTTAAACAATTGCATAAATGGGTTTATTTTAACTTTTACATTAGTTGTATTTTAATATGAATAGATATATTATGATTTTATTTTTAGTTTATAAGATGAAAATCTTCAGTTTTATAATTTGATATATATTAATATGTATTTAATATGCTAATTTCATAAAAGTTATAGGATGCAATACTATGCCATTAAAACCATACTGAAATATTTTTTCTATATGAAATAAGATGATTGGATTTAGAAATACTTTTTGAAATCATGTTTCATATTCCTTAATCAATCACATTTCAGGACTTCAATTATCCAAATAAATAGGTTTAATCCCAAGTTGATCTCTCATTTATTATCATGGGTAGAGAATCTATGAAATGGATAAACATAAATATTATACAACCAAATCCAAATATGATATTTTGTTCAAAAATAATAGAGAAACCATAAAAGTTAGGATAATAATGAATCATTTTTTAGATTATAATATAATGACTTGGGAAAGGGGTTGTTCACTCAACCACGCAAGAGTAATGTTTTATATGATTGATTATATTATATACATAAAAAATTCATTACAGAATAGGAAAGATAAACTAAATAATAGTTAAATAAGGAACAGAACCCACTACTTCATATGATTTATGTTTGAGAGGGATCATCATTTTAGTGGGAAAACATTAATGAATGTACTTTTTAATTAATTATGAAACACGATTCATATATAATAAATAATATTTAAATGTAACATGGATTTATTATAACCAATCATTAATTTTATATCAATAAATTAAAAAGTGATTTGCGATATAAGAAACATATTATACTAGTATAGAAATATAAGAACTATACATAAAGAAAAATTTATGATTTTATGTATAATATTATTTTCTTTTTGAGTAGTATATTGGTGAATCTATTTACAAAAAATATATATATTATATATATAATGAAAAATATATTGTATATTTATCCACAATCATTTTTATTCCTATGTAAATTATATTAAAAATAAAAAAACATGGACTTGTTCAAGATTATAGATAATATGAAAAGGAGCTACCTCGAATAAGAATGGTATGTGACGTATGAGGTTTCAAAGGAATATTTTAGATATAAAATAACTTAAGGAACTTAATTAATTCCTTATGTAATCCATATTATTGGGTATGGTAATGATTGATAGAGGAAAAGGAATTTATTAAAGAATAATCTAGATAAAAACTTCATTTTTCAATCATTATTAGAAGGGTTGTGATTATTTTTCATATATTTGAATGTGATTATTTTAATAAATGATTATCAAACCAGAATATGTACTCTTGACTATATATAAGTGTTAATGTTTATTAATTTCAATAGACCTCCCTCCAATTATTCCACTCTTGATCTCACAATAACGAATGAAAGATAATGACCTCTGAGTCCCATCTCTAGTAGGCCATGAGGTCTCAACCAATACAAACGGTATAAAATCTCACGAAATGGGATGAATTTCCATTTTTATAAGAAATCAATATTGGGAGATATAAAGTCTTATCAAAAAACAACTCCATGACATATATATAAATATGTATAAATAATTTCAAAACCAACCCACATGAATGTTTAAATAAAACTAAAACAAATAGAAAAGTCTCAAAGTCATGTACCAAAAGTAAAATCTAAGCAACGACACAAAAACTATCACCAGACTCTGAGCTATAAATGCCCAGCATGGTCCACGAAGTCCCCATCGAAACCTAAAAATATTTTTTATATACAGGATGAGCATTAAAGTATACTCAGTGGGAAAACAAGGTCTCTAATGTACAAGTGGGAGAAGAAAACTATTGCCCCTGTGAGAAAACATGAGAAACCAAAAACACCTAGAAAGGAAAACTAGATATCCCAACCTCAGTATGGTTCTCTCACCAAATAATTAATGTCAAATAATTTAATAGAAGAATCACATCTATGATTGGGTATCCCATACTACATCCCACTGGATAACTGCCCATACCATAATGACAAATTCCCTTGTACGTCCACAATCTTCCTCAAGCCCCACATCACAATAAGCCTACCCACACTTGGCCATCAGAGATAGTATAATACCCTAGAAATATTAAGTTTACCACATCCCATACACACACACATGGACCAAAACTAAACTACATCCTTCCCACATACACCTAGGACACAACCATAACAAATCCTGAAGGAACCTAGAAAAAACAATACATATCATCCCCGTGCACACCTGGGAAAGCATACCACACCTACATACACCTAGACCACACAATCACACCACAACCTTCCTAATGAATCATGGGATAAAAATGCCTAGAATGTGTATAATGGAAGAGCCAATAACCACCCATTCATTTTCCTTCTAGGATGTTGGGAAAAGTTTCCCTCTCCCATGACAATGGGGGTGTTCGGCATATCATACTAAACTGGGGTGGGTGAATATAGAAAAAAGGGTAATATTGGAATATATATTTACTATAAAATACTCATGCACAACCTATGGGTTCTTTAAAAAAAATAGACAACCATCCACCAGAACAACCTTTTCTGCTAACCATAATTTCACAACTACACAACATGACATAATTATGTTCATAACCATTTATGAACTCTTTTAACAAAATATTAATATTTATTAAGAAAACCCATTTATTTATTCCACCCCTTATAGGGTAATAACCAACCATAGGATTCATCAAGCCATATTGCATAAAACATACAGAGGAAAAATAATGACAATAACTAACCCATTTCCATCACCAATCATTAAAGTCATTCTCCCCAATCCATCATCTAAAAAAGAAAACCCCCACCAACTCAGAACCAAAATAAAGAAATATCCTCACAACCAAACCCGATATCCCTTCTGTATAAAAATATCATACCCATAATACCCAGTAACATAATCATAGTACAACCCATACCTATAACCCCATTGGTCAACCACTACACATCCATTCCATAGTCAACAAATATCTCAACCTGAGATTTCATTACATGACCCACACCACCCCACCATACTAAAGTTATTTTAAAACCTAACACCACACAACCACACCAGGCTCATGTAAAACCAAAACCACTCACATAACACTACCACCCCAAACAAGGAAGAGTGTATTTCGATTTTGAAAACACTCATTCTTTTTTTCCACTTTGGTAATTTAGGGGTGATCATAGAGAAAGATCGATCATGAGGCATCCATTTATTAATCCATGTATATGGGGTTAATCAATTTAATTTATATAACCATTCCACACAAGATCAAAAAAATTCTATCACAAGTCATCCCAAGTGCAAAAACAAATACCACCAATGTCCATGTTTTTTAGTAGGCATACAACCCATTCAATACACAATATCAACAAAAAACATAATCATTCCTCTCTTTTTCCCATCACTAATTTATTGGTTTAATGATGATTAAATTAGAATTATTAAATATTTATTCTACTTCCTTCAAATGGGAAACATTTGTACACCCACCATGCATGATACACAATCAAAATATATATGAAGGGATCCTTACTTCAAAAAATAGATGATCAGTACCTTAGTGCGCATGGCTTTAGGGAAACACGGTCCAACGATGAAACAAATGGATGAATCATAAAGAAAGAATGGTTTTAGGATTCAATGTATCAAGAGTAAAGGTAAACAGAAAATTCAGATAGGATCATGGATTTAGAAAGGGAAAATCATATTCGAATGGGATAAACAGTTTGGAAATCCATTAATGCCAGATCATGATCAAGGCCTTGTGTTTTGACTATCCAAAGCCCTCTAGTGCATTATTAATTTAAATATATATTATAATTCCTTCGAAACAGCATTAAAAACACATAATCATGGTTTCAAACTCATTTTATGTAAAATAAAATTTCAAAGGGGGTGAATATATAAAAATTGGGAAAATATGGAAGTTAACAAGATGTGGGAATGGCTCACTATTGAGTGAGTTTCTATTGTGATTCATGAATGGATGGATGACCTCTGGACGATTCAATAGTGTGAGTGATAGGTGATGAGCTACTAATGGTGAGTCCCCTTTCTCTGAGTCACTATTCGGAGAGTCACTATTCAATTAGTCCCCATTCGGCTAGTCACCCTTTGATGAGTCACTATTTGATGACTCACCATTCGGTGAGGAACCATTTGGTGATTCACCATTTGATTGACCATCACAGCTTGCCTTTATGGCCCACCATTATAGAGTCACCATCAACTAGCCAATGTTACAAGTCACCAACATCACTCACCATTAGGATGTCCTACCGGCGCCACCTACTGGTGGACGAATCCCCATTACACGAGCTACCATTGGAAAAACATGATTTTTGAAAGACTCTTGAAATGAGCTACCATAACCTCCCAGAACACCTAAAAAATGGTTTTTCACAAAGGAATGGACCACAGAGTTCCATTAATGTTTATTAGATACCTCTTATACTGTTCTTTCACATTTGAATTCAAAAATAATCCCATAAGTAAAGATGTTTCCAAACAACCAACCCTATGAGTTAACTCTCAAGGATCGTACTGCACTTGAAACACCACTATGTTTTGGATACCACATGGTCCAATGATAAACCAACATGTTTCATGCAAAAGATGGAGTGAAACCTAATCATCCAATAACATGTTCTCTGACATATACTACCCCAAACGCCCACAAGACACACCACACTAGCACCAAAATCAACACCATTCGCACATATGAATTAGGGAATATTTTCCTCCATGTAAAGATATTATCTGCCTTGTGTTGCACTAACTCGACCTCCAGAGTTTAATGAAATCTCAATTAATTCTTATCGATTAGGAATATGGTCTTACCCATTCATATATCATGACTATATCACACATCACATAACAAGGAAACAACTCATCTCAAAACAAACATGTTTCAATAATTAAATAAAAAATGGGAAACACATGAAGGAAAAAACTAATATTAACACTATGTACTAGGAACACATAATTTTTTCTCACTCCCATGTAGTATCTTATATGCCACCATACCTCCAAAACACAAGATACTAGGGAATGGACCATCTGTGTATCACCTTCTCTTGATTATCCTGGATCTCTACTATCCATTCCACGAATGTTGTTCCATATTCAACATTCAGATCTCCAAATACATTGACATGAGAGTTGTCATGAAGAAACGAATGACTTGGGGAGAAATGAAATACTTTTTGGACCTTCTACAACTATGGAGTATGTTATAACTAGTATTCCACCTTTAAAACTCTCCCTAACACCTCAAATGGTCTGATGAACTAGGGTGAAAGATTCCTTCCTTTGTAGAACCTCAACTTCACATGTCACGAGGAAGCATTTAAGAACACATTGTCCCCATAATAGAACTCTAATGACCTTCTCCTATGATAACCAAATTACTTATGTTGGTTCTGTGCAGCTTTCATTCTCTCTCATACAACAAGAACCTTCTCTTCAATACTCTGCACAACCTTGGGTACAAGAGTATCTATCTCCCCATCCTTAGTGAAGAATAAAGGCAAATGAAATTGTCTTCCATAAAAATCTTCAAACATAGCCATGAGAATGGAAAAGTTATAGATATTATTTTAAGTGAACTCTACCAATGGAATGTGTCATACACAAGATCCCCCAATGTCTGAAATGCTGACAAAAGCATTTCCTCCAACGTCTTCATGGTCCTATTTTTATATATATCTATATGAGTATAAAAATTAGTTTTGAGGTCTAACTAAGTTCCAAAATCATGTTGCAATCCCTTCCAGAGTTGTGAGGTGAAACATGTATACCAATCATAAAGAAATGATCTTATAACACCATGTAGTCGTACCAACTCACCCACATACTTCATGGCCAAGGAATCTAATATGCCTGACTCTGTAATCACTAATAAGTGAGCTTATTTCTTAATTTGATCCACTACTACCCTGATATCCTCACAACCTCCCTGAGACTTGGGTAACCCTGTGATCAAATTCATTGAGATGTAATCCAAATTCTACTTAGGTACATAAAGGGGCTCAGCAAAACCACCACGAACATGATGTTCCTCCTTCACCTATTGGTGTACTAATCACTTCTCCAAAAAATATGGCACGGTCAGTTGCATCAATGGCCACCAAAACGTCCATCTTTAACTAAAATACATCTTGGAAACACCTGGTAGTACCACTAATGGTGTGTTGTGAAACTTAAGGAGAACTCCCTCATGCATTACTATAGAAAGAAACAACTTTCCATAAAATAACATCCAATTATAACCTTACTATTTCTATCCGTCTAATGCATCACCCTGGTCAATGAGACCGTGTATCACCTCCACCTTTGAGTCGCCCCGCATAGACTCGTCCCCCTACTACAACAGAGTAGACTTCACTGTCATCTGAATCACACAGCCTCTTCAACCATCCATTCCAGAATCTAAGTGCAAGGAAACCAACTCCTCTATAACCTTCCAACCATTAAATAGATTCCAAAACTACCTCCTTCGATGAATTCTTACCCAATTATCAGCCATCAAAGTTACCTCTCTTATGGAGTTAGATATTTTGATTTCATAGTCCTAGTGAAACTCAATCCACATCCACTATCGCATGTTCAATACTCGCTAGGAAAACAAATACCTCCAGCACTTATGATCCAGAAATACCACTAATAACAACATAATGAGGTAATGTCATAACAACTTCAACACGAATACAGTTGATGCTATCCCCAGATCATTGGTGGAATACTTATATTCATGGGTATGTAACTTCCTAGACCTATAAGAGATCACCCACCTCGTAAAAATCATGGATTCTTACCATGAAACAACTACCTCACCCTTTGATGGGTCCACTACCACACCCTATTATGACACCACAAGTTCAAGGAAATTCCCCTCTCTCATTTAGAAGATACACTTTGAATGCTCTTTGTATAGCTGGTTGCATCGATGTACCTCTATGGAAGTGCTGGGATTATCGGTATGATCCCCTTTTGACATAAATTAATTCTTTGTAATGCCGATGAATACGAGGATGACGAGGTCTAGACACTCACATAAATTGCAGTTTATGAGTCTCATGAACACGGTTGGTACATTCAAAATAACAAATGAAATAACCACGAACATGAAGTGCCCATACGAACATTGATAAGAAGTATTTATGATATAAAAATCCTTCACCCACAAAGAGTGATATCCACACCGCAAATCAATATTAAAAAAGAAACATTCTCCTCTGAACTAGTCAAAAAGATCATCTATCCATGGTAGGGGTAAAAATTCATGAAAATCACCTGATTAGACCTCAGTTAGTCTAGTCACAACCCCATACCACCATCATTCTTTTTTTTTCAAAAAATACTGGAGCACCCCACGGTAACACACTCGACCGAATACAACACTTATGAATCATATCATCATTGCAAATCCTCTACTACCATAGCTCTGAATGATTCATATGATATGGATCCATCGATATTAGAGGAAAACAAGGCTATAAGTATATCCTTAACTCAACATCACGTCGAGGGGTTATAGTCACAACCAATTCAAGAAAAACATCTAAAAACTCTCCAAAACACTGGGAACCTCCTACATATCATCATCCACCAGTTCCACTGATAACTCGACCAATAAGGAAAGAAGAGGTCCCATATGCCGACTGCCCACCTGATGGCTCTGCTCACTAGAGAAGGCCACACATTGACCATCTACATCTAAAAACATGAATCTTATATTGAAGCAGTTGATAAAATCATGCACAGAGTACAACCAGATGAAGACAAGGATGGCATCATATTCCTACATCTGTAATATGAAAATATCCCCCAAGGGACAAATGTAGGCACGTCATAAATGTACATCCCGAGAAAACATCAAAAAATATAGTATGACCTCCTTCTAGAATGCTCAGCACTATGGGAATGGGAAGCATCTCAAATTATAATTCAAGATCATGGGCTGGACCAGGTGCAACATAGAACTGCGAAGATCCAAAATCAAACAAAGTGAAAACAAGAGTATTGAACGTACTGATCATACCTAAAATGATATATTGTCTTGAATGGAATTGTACACCTATGGAGTGTAATGAACCATAAAAATATCCTCTTCCTATCTTCTGAATACATCATCCTCGACCAAACATGAGTCAAATTCCAAGGGGAACTCACTGAGGTCCGCCTCTACATGCTCTATATCCCCTAGGTAGAGCATGAGGCTACTATCCCTACTGCTAGAACTTCCCTACCGTCAACTGTTATTGTGGAAGGAACTTGAATTTTCCACCTCCACTATACATGGATTAAACAACCATCAGGAATTGACTCTAAAGATGTCTATGGGATTCACACAAAAAACACCCCATTCCCATTTTCACAATAAAAGCACAAGCACCAGTAGGCTAAAACAAGAACTAGTGAGGCTGACTTGCCACTATCCTAAACTTGGACGACTATAGTGACCATGAACTACATCTGGAATCCTTTCCCTTAAAAGAAACCTATTATCCCCCCACTCATGGTAAACCTCCTTGCGAGTACATCTGCTCAACTACTTCCGACTTCTTATGGACCTCCGTGTATGTTGGTAAGAGGAAGGGAATAACCGTGTACTGGGGAGAATGACAAAGTGACTTCTCTAGATGTATTACATGAGACCCCTCATCCAGAAAGAGAACCATATAAAAGGGAAAAAAATAATTGAACATAATTCCTATCTCTCGAACTGACATACTCACTTTCTGGAGGGAGAGTAACTACTACCTTTTCTCTGCCTTCTCGGTAGATGAAATGAATTCTACCCAGAACTACTTCTCACAGTAAACCCACAAAAAATCATCATTTTTCTCTATCTTAAATATAATACCCTCCACATACACACATCTCCCCATGTACGACTCACTTATAAATGAACCCAGTACTATGTTGGATCGCAGATCAAACTAAAGTTTATCACATGCTCCTTGAGCTAGCTCTCTGTATCCATATATAATGTTCTTCACTTGTACATTCACAGATCCTGCCCTTGGAAATCAATTAACATAATGTTACACTGATCATCATCCTCCACATGATCAACCCTCCATTGATCCACTAGGTGAGCCTACTGTGTCTCCACCTCCTTTACTATATGCAGACGATGACCATTTTCCATAGCTGAAAAAGTGAATAAGGAATTCCTATGATCGAGTTGTATGGAGTTTTATTTAAGACTCACTTCAATTCATATAACTCATTTCATTATATATTCCATGTTTCCCCATAAAAACCCAAATTTAAATTGGAAAACATGTCATTATGATTAATGCACATTTCCTCGAGTCTCTACCCTACTAACTGTGTAGCCTCACATGGACATTCAGTATGATCAGTGTCCTTGAATCATATCATAGTGGGGTGCTAAAATCCCATGTACTAACTGGTCATCCCTGGCCATGGTCCTGTACCTTAGTCACCTAACTATGTTCCCCAACCAACCCATGTAATCCTCATCGTGCATAACTCCAAACTCCACCCTATATCTCAACCAACAAGATATGATACCATTATATCGTGACTCCCTCCCTCCAAAGATCCCCCCTGAGCTGCAAATGAAGGAGGAGAGATAATGACCCCTGAGTCCCGCCACTAGTAGGCCCCGGGGTGGCGACCAACAATAAGGTTAATAATCTCACGAAGTTGGGAGACTAAACCTTTTTATATGAAAAAATATATGGAGATATGATGGTTCATTATGAATCAAATCCAAGAAATATATATGCATGCATATAAATGAAATCCAAAACCAACCCACAGTCATGTTTAAATAAAAATGATAAAAACAAAAAACTCTCAAAGGAAAGTTCCTAAAGAAAAATATATGTAGAGACACAACAATTGTCCCCAATGTATTAGATATTAATGCATAGCACGGTCCACGTAGTCTTCCTGGACAATTGAAAATTGTTTTATATATGTAGGGTGAGCATACAAGCATACTCAGTAGGAAAACAAAGGTCTCTCAAGAATAAGTAGGATAAGAATACCAATGTACATATCAGAAAACATTAGAAAAAAACATAACCTATCCTAGAATAATAGCCATCCCAACCTCACCAAGTCACACTCACAAAATATAGAAAGTAAAGTATTGTAATATAATAAGAACATATTATTTTGGGTACCCTACACCACTTCCCAATGGTTAACTACTTGTACCCTAACAACCAACATCTTGGATCTTCCACACTCTTACACAAGCCCCACATAACAACCTTCC
This sequence comes from Viscum album, assembly GCA_963277665.1. NCBI lineage: Eukaryota > Viridiplantae > Streptophyta > Magnoliopsida > Santalales > Viscaceae > Viscum > Viscum album. Next base: position 1,511,071,929 of record OY728161.1, read on the forward strand.
CACATACACATGGTCTACAGAACCAGTCCCATAAAATCGATATAAAAACCCCACCATATCCCACCCACACACACCTCTGCTACAACCATACCAAATCATTACCACTGAAACTAGGTATAAAACCATACCACATCTTGAATACACAAAGTAAGCACACCACATCTCATCCTGTGGACACTTGGGAAAGCATACCTTGGCTGCAGACACCTGGTCCTCACAAACGCACCACAACCTATCCAATGAATATTGGGATACCAATTCTAAGATAAGGGATCATGTAAGAGCCAGTAACTATCCATCCATCTTCCCACCAACATGTTGGGAAATATCATCCTCCCTCGTGATAATGGGGGTGTTCTTCACATAGTGCATAACTAGGGTGGGGTGTGTATAGGAAACACGATTAAAATATATGTATATATATTTAATATCAAACACTCAATCCCAACCTATGGGTTATTCCCAAAAAAACAACCATCCCACAAAAATGACTTTGCAACTATATCTAAATACACAACTACCCAACATGACATAGTTAATTCATAACCCCATACAACTTATGCAACTAAATACCAGTCTTCAATAAGAACACCTATTTATTCATTCCATCCATACCTAGGGAAATTTGAACCAAAAAATTTAATAAGCCAGTTAGAATAAAAAAAAGTGGAAATAGAACCACAATAACTAACCCACTTGTATCATCATTCTTCAACTTCATTATGCCCAATCCATCATCCCAATAATGTAATCCCCATACTCAGAGCCAAAATCATCAACACATATTCTCACAACCAGACTTGATAGTCCCACTTTACAACAACACCATACGTATCACACCCAATAACCTAATCATAGAACAACACAAACCAACACCCCCACTTCTCGACCATCTACCACCCATTTAACAATTAATCAATATCTCAAACTATGATTCCATTACACCACCCGTACCACCATACCTAAAAGAAGTAATATCAATCTCTGCACCACATAACCATAAAATGAAATATGTAAAACAAAACCACCCACAAAACACATCCACACCAAACCAAATAAGGTTTATTCAGATTTACAAAACACTCATTCTTAAATTCCACTTTGATAATTCAGGGGTTATTATTTAGAAAGATTGATCATGAAGAATCCATTTATTTAACAAGGTATAAATGGTTAATCAATTGAATATATACAATAATTAAACAAATGATAAACCAAAATCCATCACATGTAATCCAGAGTGCACATTCAAAGACCACAAACAACCAAGATTTTTCGTAGGCATAAAACCCATTCAACTGACAATATCAATATAAAACAAAAAAGAATCATCTATCACATATTATGATCCCCTATTTATTGTTTCAAATCTGATTCAATTATATTTATTAAATTTTAATTCAAATACCATCATATGGTAATCATTCGTACATAATTTGTTCATGATACACAAATAAAAGAGAGATGAAGAGATCCCTACGTCAAAAAACAGACGATCAACACCACATCCTTGTGTCTAAAAGGGGGTGAAAAAAGAACTAAGGAAATGTGATCCAAGGGTGAATAAAAGATGCATGAATCTTCAGAGAAGAATGGTTTGTGGATGACCAATATCAAGATTAATTGGAAAAATACTAAGAAGAAATGATCTCATATTTAGAAAGGCCATATCCTATATCAACAGAAGAAATTGTTTCAAAATCTATTAAATCTTAATCATGATAAGGACCATGAAATTTGAGATTATAAAAGCCTCTAGAGTGATAAAAATTTAATTATATATTTTACTTCTATTGAAATGGTTTCAAAAACTCTTTATCATATTATTAATCTCATTTTACGTTAAATAAAATGTTAAAGATGGCGAATCTGGAAAAACTATGAAAATATGGAAATTGAAAAACTATGGAAATGAATCATTATTGTGTGAGTCACTATCTTGAGTCACCAATGGATGAGTTACAGGTGGAAGAATAACCACTGGACGATTCGCTGGTGTGAGCTACCATTGACGAGCTACCGATGATGATTCACTATTCCATGAGTCAACGTTCATTTAGTCACTATTAGGGGATTCACTGTTCAAATAGTCACCATTCAACGAGTAACCATTCAGTGAGTTACGATTTGGTGATTCACTGTTTGGTGATTCAACATTTTGAATGTTTCCATTTGATGAATCACTATTTGGTTCACCGTCATGACTCACCATCATGACTCATAATCGCGACCCATCGTCATCAACTCATTTTTTGCGAGTCACTCTTTTGAGTCTCATATGCAAGTCCCCATTGGGATGACCTACCAATGCCAACTAATTGTGGACGACTCACTGTCAGATGAGCTACCATTGGAGAAAATATATTTTTGACAAACTCATTAAATGATCTACTTTGACCACCAAGAACACCTAAAAAATAGGGTTTCCACAAAGGATTGGGACAGAGAGGTCCATGAAATTACAAAGATAGATGAATAGGATTAACTGGTTAAAAAAATTTCCAAGTACATTAAAACACAATGGATTTGAAAGGAATTAGGTGAAATGTTTCCATTCAGGAAAAATTAATTACTATTAGAGGAATTATCCAATTTACTTGAAGGGTCATATGAATAACCATCGTGAGATCACATCTAGTATTAATATTATAGAGTTAAACTCTTATATTTTAAAAGTAATATGATATTAAATTTATATTATAATTATGTTAAAAATATGTACAATATTTTATAATTGGGGAATATTTAATGGAAATATAAATAATTTTATAGAAAATAATGAAGAAATGGGTTTTCAAATTTTTGAGGTGGGGAAAATATATTACATAAAATATTGAATAATAAAGGTTGTGTGTTGTATCTTATATTATTTATCTTATATTATAAGATTATTATTGTAAAAATATATTTTTTAATTAAATGAGGGAATTTTTAACATGATATTTTTATGATTCATCCTATTCTATAACAGTTTTAAAAAACGGTGAGGTTAAAAAGTGTGTTTTCCAGGACATGAATGTTTTTTCAGGTCATCTACCAAAAAATGGGGAATGTAGTTTCTTCCATAAATTATTTGTATATATTAATTATTAAAATATTAATTTTAGGAATCTTCTCCAAATTAATAGAATTCCAAATATGATATAGTTGGTAATTTTTTTGTTTATTATATAGTTCTATAAAATAATTAAATATTATTTAAAACCTCAAATTTTTTGTTGACAATATATTTTTACTAATAGTTCATTGAAATATGTTTATCTATAATGAAATTCCATGTAAAAAAAATTAATTATTATTCGACTTTATTTCAAATTGATTTATTTTTCAATAATGTTCATAATTTGAGGATTTATATTTAATATTTTTTACAAAATTATTTTAATGAATTTTGAAACATGGAATTTTTTTTTTGACAATAACGGAGATCATAGAAATAGTTTATAGTATTTAAAAAATTGAATTTATTAATTTCATATCATATAATATTATGAAATAATGATGTTTTAATATTGCGGTCAAAGAGATGAACATGAGGATTATGGTTCGAAATTATACATCTATTCAAATAGGGTTTATTTATAAATTTTTAGTTGTTATCATAATAAAATAACGTTATATAATGTTTTTAAGTATGAATATCATGTTCAAAGAGGTGAAGATGATGATTATTAACAAAAATATAACTAATATTCAAAAAACAATTCTATATAGAAAACAACAAATTAATTGAGATTATATTGTTCATTTATCAGATGGTATAACATATATGTCGAAGTAAATATTTATTGATGTAATTATTATAGAAAAACAGTAATAATAAAGAAACAATTTTACCCGTATGAAAATATATCACATAGGTCATCATTTTAAATGAACATATATATAAATCCATTAGTATCCATAATGGATTTTATGAATATATTAACGTATCATTTTTAAAAAAGGATATATTTAATTTATTCTTAATTTATATGGTCTATATATATTACATGATTGGAAATTTTAATTTAACTTTAAAGTTATATCCCTGAGTTATCCCAAATCAATGGTTATCATTGAGTATTATAATTATTGAATACATTAAAAAATTAGAATGGATTTAATTTTATATAGACATTTGTAATTCAATCATAATCTATTGAATGACTTGTGTGTGTAGGATGACTAATTACATAAACTATAAGTATTTAAATTGACTATGTCTTAGGTATACCATGTGTACTTAATTTATATTTAATACACATTACCAATTTTTTTAAAAATATATATAAATATATAAAAAAATATATAAGACTATATGACTATGATTTATGGAATTGATATACATTTTATTTCAGTGTCATTAAATATCAGTTAAAAATAGATTATATGATTATGTATATTTTTATGATACTATTTTTGGAAAAATGTATAAAGATATATGTGTATGATATAGATCTCATAAGATACCTTTAAATACCAATTGTATTTATTGTTTTTAAAAATACGTCACATTGATTACAATTATTAATTATAGAACATCATAATAGTATTTAGTATTTAAATTTATGTGGAGTCATAATTTGTCATTATATGAATGAAAATTATGTGTTTTATAATGTTTTTATAAAATACATTAATTTCTAACAATGAAATATTTTAGAGTACATCCAAAAAATATTGGATCAATTGCCACAAGTAATTTCATATAATATAACATAAGGTAAAAATTAAGGAAATCCTATCCAGAATAATTTTTATATAATATCTAAAATATTTCTTATATGGTTTCATATTTTGTTTAATATAATGTGAAGCAATATGAATGTGCACTATGTCTATGAGGTTTTAGGGAATATGGGATACTTATAGAAATATTCTCCAAACATAAAAGATAACAAGGTTTGATAAACCATGTCACAATCTATTCTTGTGTAAACCTTGAATTAGTAAAGGTCTCTTTTCCATAGTTTTTCAAATGATTTTCCATGTGTTATACCAGAATGCATGATCATTTATAATTTTTCTTCCAGTAAAATCATGAATATAATAAAAAAATCAAACATTGATATTCAAACGATTCTGAAAATTTAAATAATTTTTTAATTTTCAAATAAAAAATAAGATTGTTGAATCCTATGTTATATGAAGTTGTAAAATTTAATGTATATATGAATTGTCTATAATTGGATTGAATATTCATAAATGATTAGAATCCAATGGATATTAATTTATGGCTCTATAAAAAGGCTCAATCAGTATGTATTGGGATTCATACAAACACTAATGGGTATTCTGTGACATTACATTATCCCAATATCACAAAAAAAGAGACACTTTAAAATAAAATTATTAATGATATTGGAGAATGGGGGATCTATCTTATAAATTTAGACATTTATTCAGACCATGCGTACACTAAAAATGGGATTTTATTGGGATCCCATTAGAGATATCTGTTAAAATCATTTCAATGTTTTTGGATAAATCTATTTCAATTGAAAAAAGGTGAATTATTGATTTATCCTTATTAAATTCATATATTTGGATGGATAGAGTTATAAAACAGGGGTTTAATTTCTATGTATATTATATATAATAATTTTTCTCCCATTTAAACTATATACTTATTAGATAATATTTTATACATGGAGACATCTGGGAGATGATTTAATGTTTACTTTGTAGTTTTAATAATGAGTGATATTGATTTAATTTTTTGGCTGTTTTTTATTTATTTTTGGAAATACATATACATGGGTTATATTTATGATTTAATTATATTATTGTTGTCATTCTATATTATTTATCTAACTTTGGTATTATTTTATTATGATTTTACATTATTTAAATCGGTAATTTTATTTATTTAATTATTATTTATATTTTACATAATGATCTATTAATGAACTAACAACTATTCAGTAAATTTGGTTAAATCATTCACAAAATATTCCATCCTCTAGCTATTTGGAAGTGTACTTGAAACCATGTGCCATTTTACCCCTCTAAAAAATTGAATAATAGAGAATATATGGTCATTTATAGTATGGAAACTATACATGTGATCTAGTATAGAATAACTAGTGGTCATATATAGTTCGCAATATATATATAATATTTGTTAAATTGATTTTAAAAGTGAAATTTTCAGACTAAATTCAAATTTATTCACTAAAAAATTGAGGGGGGGGGGGTTTAATAATAACTTTGGCACAAAGAGACATAAAATTTTTGTAAGAAACTATGACTCCACTTTTATTATCATTTGATTTGATAAAAAATTTGGTTAATTATTTAATTATTAAAAAACTAACCATTTTTTGTTTGTATGGGTTATAAATAAATGATTAATTGATTGAAATTTATTTTATATATTTAAGTATGTTAATTGAATTATCTAAATTTATTAATTACTTTTTATACATATACTATAAATTCAATGTTTCTATATGAGACTCAGAGTCAATATGAATGTTGTTATGAACATCCATCATTAATTCTAGCCACATATTATCTGTTATTTCCTATATTGAAAGAACCAATTATTCTTTATTTTTATCATTTTGTTATAGTTGTATGACAATTTTATTTTCTATGTCTCTTACTGTAATGAATACATATAATATATTGTTGTTTATATAATTGATGACAGATAATTGAGTCTCTAAAAACAGTTTATTTTTATGTTTCTATATCTAGTGCCTATAAATGTTAATGATATCATTAAAATAATAAAATGATGAGTAGCATGTTAGTGAATAAAAGTGAAAACATTGAAAATTAATCATTGATTGAAAATATTAATTTAATAATAGAAAATCAAAAGATTAAGAATAAATAGATATTTTAGATATTTATCCTTATAAATATTTTCATATTTTATAGAGGACCATATAATGAGATGAAAAATGTTATTAATTTATAAAAAGTTTTAATGAAACTTAATAACTTCGTACATGAATATCACATAATGAATGAAGTGTATTAATATAAGTTACAAATTATAAATGTTATTTTAGGTTTTTTAATTCTTGAATAAATTTAAAACAAATTCAACATGTTAGAATGATGGTAAAAATAAGAAAACTATTACAAAATTATCGGAATAAAATAGTGTATTTGAAAAGTTAGATGAACTACTATAGTCCTAAGGGAGGTCATAGGGAATAATATACTATAATATTTATAGTGATAACTATTATTTTCAATTCAAATTTTTTTTGGTAAATGAGAAATTTACTAATTCATTAAAAAAAATTCACTATATGAAATTTTTATGTTCACTAACTAAAATGTATTTCAAGACACATCCCTCAATTCATATAAGTGAAACAAAACCTCTATGATTTATAAACGAACATCTATAATACTTAACAATATAACAATCCACATTGTTGAGATACATTTAAATTTTGTATAATTTAGGGAATAAACAATTTTGGAATAAAATATTTGGTGGATATTCATGGATTTTCACCTCACTCCCAAAAAACATGTTTCTTATAAAAATAATGAAAAAAATTCCAGATGAATTATAAAATAAAAAACCATATTTATAAATAAAATCATTACAATCCAATAAATAGGTCCAATATCTATTAGAAAATTGAATATCATAATTCCATGAGGGATAATAGAATTTGATCCTAATAAAATATATTGTAATTAATGAACATATGATGAATATGAACAACATGTTGACATACCAATAATCAGAACACATGATAATGAAGAAACAACAAAAGAGAATATATGGGAGGGGTGAATTAAAGTACCCATGGAATTTTCATGGTATTTTTTATTATCAATGATAATATCAATATATATATCTTGGAGTTTTCTGTGATGGAGGAAAATTCCACTTTATGAAGAACATGAAGAGACCCCTCATATATAAATGGTTAAAAAAGAGTGAATTTATTTTCCTCAAATACATGTTTAGTTATATTTTATTTTGTAGCTATTATATTTAATGATTGTTCAAATATAATTCATAGAAAATAGGATAGGTCTCAATAATTATAATATGAACCGTTTACATTAGTATCAATGGAAATAAAATCATGATTTTGAAATTATTTCTGAACAACATGTAAAGCTCTATTAGAAAATGGGATTAATGTTAGTTAAAATTTTTTATAATATCAGGCTAGATTTTAAGAGAAAAAAATTAAAGGATTATTGATCACGGAGGATACTATATTTATTTAAGAAATTTTCTTAGAAAAAGGCCCAAGTTATTGAATTTTATTCTGTAATTTTAGTGGTGCAATTGATACTTGAAGAACTCTAAATTGACTATTTAATATGTTGATTTGTTTTTGAAATCAAGATAAAAAGGTTTTGAATTAGTATGGAAATTACTATAATTCATTTATGTTCTTATAATTAACTTTTAAGTGATTAATATTTCCATGTATTTATTTGAAGATATTTTGGATATATTTATAAAATTATATATTGGAATTTATAATATCGATAAGTATTGAGATCTTCATAAGGATCATCTTGAACATCATAATTATCATTGTCTGTATTCTCAATTTGGATATATATACTCTATACATATTATTTTTAATGTTAGTAACGATCATTTATATATCATTATAAGGATGACTATGAGTTTATAATGTCTCTTTCCAAACATTATATGGTTAAATTAGATGTGGAAAAATTGAAAAGGCATGTACCATTGAATTTTTACATAGGCATTTTAAGGTTGAACCACATATAGAAAATTTCAATGGATGAAATTTTGATGGTCTACCACAAATGTTTTATTTTTGATATGAAAATTAATATGGTTGATTTTAATTATTCATTAGGTTGTGACTTGTCTATATATTATTCTGTCTTATCATTGTAAGGTCGAGAATTTTCATCGTATGGTTATTAAATTACAATATATGGTTGAGGAATATCTTTATAAGGTTCAGAAGTGTTTTATTAAGGCATAGAAATGACATTATATTGTTTATACTAATATTATAATTTTCATTAAATTCAGAAATTATTATATTTTAAAAAAAATAAAAATTTTGGTATGCAGAATATATATTTTAGAGAAATAGAAATATGATTCCTAAACCATTATTTATTGATTAAATCATTAAAATTTACATTTTACAATTATTTTAATGAAAATATATTTATCTTTATACCATAGATAATAATATCACAACCTGATAAAAATATACTAAGAATTAGTCATGATGAAAATGATTTTGTTAAAGAAAAACTCTAGAAGATAACTCAAGAGTATAATTATAATTATGTTTGAATAGATCATCTATGTATTCAATGTCATAAATTTTAGTTTTATTTTATATGAATTGATGAAAATAATTATCCTCATCATTGAGGAGATAATATAAAGATGAGACATAGATAATGTATAGATATGAACAAAGATATGATATATTATAGATATTTTGTTATATTATTTTTACAATATAATGTAGACTTTATATTAGTAGGTTATTTTTTATATTAATTTAAAATGTCATTTTTGTTAATTTTGAAAAAATAACATATATATGAGTTAATGTAGATTAAAATTTATGTACGAAGAATGGAATTTTTGAAATATCACTAGAGACTAGTAGTTTATTTTAAAATGAATATTTGAGATCATAGGAACACATTTAAAAATAAATCTGAGGAAATGATGTGTCAAAGAACCATACTAGTTTAAATTATATTTTATAATAATATTTATATAAATCATATACATTGATATAATGATATAAAATATTATTATATAAGTGATTAATGTTATCTATTATAGGGAGAAACAATCATGAGGAGAGAAAAGAATCAGATATAACGATGAAAAACATGAAATTATTTTATATAATTAAGGATGGTTTTTTTAAGATGAATATATTGATCATATTCATTCAGTGAACGAATGAGAGAAGGGTTAGAAGACTTATATTATTTGATACTCTAGAAGTATGAATCATTGAGTAAGAAGGAATAATATGATGAATTGACAAATGGTAATAGACATGTAGTTTTATCAAACTAACTTATACTATTAAAGTATATCAAGATATTACAAGAGACAAAATTTCAGGTGTAATCTAGTTATTAATTATCTAAAAAAACTGATATTAATTTTTTTATTCATGAATATTTAGAAGAATTTCCTGAATCTATTAATAAAAAACATAATTTCATGTTAATTTAGTGATATCTTGATCAGATATTTAATTAAAATTATTGAGGAAACATTTTCATATCAATATAGAGATTGAAGACTATAAGATGTAGTGTATATCTAGAAATATGATGTGATACACAATGAGATTATTTTTACGCGAATACTATACAATAGGATTAGTATAATCCAAAGAATAAAAATATTTTATTGATAATAATAACATTAATAAGTAATTGTTACACAATCCCCTCACTTATAACATTATGTAGGTTTCCCATGATAGGGTCAAACCTTCTAAATACATTGTGTGACACTATTTACATTCCATTACAACAATTTATGTGTTTATTAAATTCATAATAATATATAATTATATCCATGATTCTTAGATGAAAATAGATATTATAGTACCAAATGGTGTTATAAATTATAATTTAAATAGGAATTTGATAAAAATTATAGTATGCCATTTCCCCCCTCCCTCTGTGTAGCCACATTGATTCTAACAACATCTCACGAGGCACTAGATCCAAAGTCTCTATAGAATGGAGTAAAATATTATTTTCAAGTTGTTATTATTATTATATATGAAGTAAATATTTAAGTAGGTTATGGAATAAATTTATATTAATTTTTAAATATCCATTCATATTGTTATTAATGTCAAAGTCTCAACCAAGAAAATGAAAAAAATGACAAGGTAAAAAGGTGTAAGAAATTAAATGATAAAGAGTATAAAAAAAAAAGAAAAATGTGATCAATGTTGATATGTTTTAATATAATTTATGAAAATAAATTCATTAATGATTCAATTTCATATTGTGATCAATATGTATCAAATGATTCACTGAGTGATGTTTATTTGGATGTTATATAATACTTGGACACATTTCTTACTAATGTAGTCACATACATATATGAGTTCATACTTGATCAATATAATTAAAAATAATACCTCATATATAATTTCATATATATTTTAAATGAATTAATATTAATATGAAACAAATAAAACACTCTCAAAAAAACATAAATCCAATAAAAGATCCCTACAAATTTGTAGAGAAATGTTTTAAATCGTTTAAGAAACATTACAATTATATATTTGGAAGAAATTGAATCTTTATAAATCTTATGAGAGAATATCCCTTAAATGTAAGTATCTAGTATAGAAACTATTATTTAAGAAGATTTATTTATAGTTTAATGATATGTGAATCACAGAGCATAAAAAGTGAATTAAAGAATGTTGGAGGTTTCTTATGGATGAAATTTATAATTTGATTTAAGAAATAGAAGAAATTTTGTGAATAGTTTTGGATAATAAGAATTACTTCGATATGATGTTCTTTGAACATTTGGTGTAGTTGAAAATATAGAATCAAAATAATCTAGAACATCCAAAATAGATGAGAAGAGCAGTGTTTCCCAATATGTTTCTAAAATGATAATACTTATAAATAAGATCATATTAGAGTATAGAATATCTTATAATAATATCTTTATCAAATATTAATAAGACCTTTGAAGAAAGTAACCAATTTAACTAATAAATTAGTTTATTATCATCCAATTTAATATTTTAGAATGTTATTAATGGTTAAATGTTTACAAACATGAATGGATAATAATGCCCTATGAGACACCACCTCATTTATGGGTAATATAGTATTATCCATTAAGAGTAGAAACAAAAATAAATTCCAATGCATGTGTAAATATATTTAAAAATTATCATAAAAAAAGTTATTTATGGCTTCAATATTCTTGTAAAATAATTAGATTCACTATAAATTTTTGGAGAATGTAAATGTTTTAGTGATTTATTAGTATTTGTAAACTATAAAAGGACAACATTTTGGTGGAACAAATATAGAATAATCAAAATACCTAGTGGAATAAATTATAAATCATAGAAAAAATATAATAAATTAATAAATAATACATATAAATCAATTGATAACATATTTAATTATTGATGTATTGGTTTTCATGTTTATTAAATATTATACTATTTATAGGTAAAAAAATAATTTAAAGGGAAGAGAAGATCACACCAAAAAAAAGAATCACGTGAGAAAGGAAAATAAATCATTTTTGAGGAGTTACAAGGAGAGTATATGTTCTAAAAAGATTTCTCCCAATAGGTTAATAAACAAATATAAAAATGAAATCACACCAACAATGATGATGAGATTTTACAATAATTGTAATGTCCAAATTATTGATCCTTGTTAATAATAATTTAATATTTATATTAAAGGAAAAAATTTGGATTCTAGATGATAAGTAATAAAAAAATTGATTTTTTGGATTTATTGACTGTTTTAAATCATTTATAAATAATTTTAAATGTTTACAACGAAGAGGAATGATAAATATTTGTTATAGGTTTATATTAGGTGCATTGTTTTTGGACATACGACTGACAAGATGCTCAAATAAAATGATTTATTTAAAAAAAATGAAAATATACAATGAATTATAGTCATTAAAGTGTTTTTACCAAGAAATAATCCATTAACTAGTAGAAGGTCAAACATGATCCAAAAGAATGTTTCAATATTTTTCCATCCAACAAAGAACTATCAAAGTAGGTTGATATATATTGAAATCATGAACTTGTTTTTCTTCCTAAAGTAAAATGATCTGATGCAATTAAGAATAATGATTAATATGAAATGAAATCAGTGTGACCAATTTTTTATATATTCGTAATATTAATGTTTAGAAAAACACGAATAGTTCATGAAATTTTAGAGATGTAAAATTATATTTCTATGATAAGATCAAAGTATAAAACTTTTTTATCTCAATTATGATCTAATAGATACTATCCTTAATCAATTTACTAAAAATTTGTGATAAATTGTAATTAATATTTATGGAAAATCATGAAAAGGGAGAACTATATGTATGTTTTTTGTCTTTATAAGATTTATCCATCATTGAATTTATCATTTGGTATCATGTAATCTATATATAACAAATAATTTGAAATAATGTTAGTTTAAAAAATTCTAAGTGTTCATTCTGGAATAATAACCAGATAATATGGACAATTTTAAATAGAATCCCATTATGTGGATCTAAGAGAACGATGATTATAGACACAATATATTTATAGTTAAATACAGAATTCTCAAAAAAACTTTATGAAATAATAGTTTTCATTAGGATGATTACTTTTCCCACTATGATTTATATAATGTTAAACCAACTTATTAAAGGGGTTATAGTTAAACGGGAAAATAGGAAGAAATATAATTTTATCTTAATTGATTCTGATGTGATAATTTATTTTCAGTATAGGTGTAAAAATTTCTTGAAAATTGTTTTATAGAATCCTTATGATTTGATGTTAGGGATAGTATCACATTTTTGTTAGTATATGGACTTCATTATTTTTATAAATTGACCACTCATGTAATCTACACAATGAAAGACTCATTTTTTTCTTTAATCAATTTTTATATTTTTTATAATAAAATTTGGTGCCACTACTCTATAATAGGAAATTGTATGATTAACTCAAAACGTATGAGAATTGAGAAGTGAGGAGAAAAATGGCAGCATATAATTTTTTGAATTAATTTAATTGACGTGTTAAGAAAATTTATCCAATATACAAAAATAATATTATTTAGTATTAATATTAGTGAGAGAAATAGTGAATTAATGAATAAATATTTACTTTAGTTTTTATGAAGTTGTTAATGGTATACATAACAAACATAAAGGTCGATATTGAAGTAACCATTGGGTTGGGATTGTTGTATTAATTTTCAATGTGATTGGAAAATATTATTTATAGGAGCTTTTAGTGGTGGAAAAGAATCCATTCATTGATAATCACGTAGTGGATTCCCATATACTGTTGTGTAAGTATGAGTGTTAATATTTTCTTAGAATATATGGATAGATAAATTTGAGGAAGTAGCTATTAAAAGTAATGACTGATGACATGGTTTTAATGTATATAAGAATGTTTTTGATGCTTATGAGGAACATTTTCTAGAAAAATATAAATATAATGATAATTTTTATAGTAAACTGAATATAGAAAAAATATAACATTTTACGAACAAAAGATTAATATTGGTACAATTATTTTTGAAGAGACCACTGGAGTTGTGGGAAAACCATCCAAGTACTCTTGATTAAAAAATATGATAAAAATAGTGATGATAAGTGCATGAATTAAGGCTATAGTGATTGATTTTTTTACTTTGGAATACAATATTTATAGAAAATACCTGAACACTCTTAATTAAGTATTAAATATATAGTAAAATACTTTTAAAACAAGCTAAAGTGTTTTAAAATTCTTATTATAATAAATAAAAAATATTTGAACCTATTTTAACACAATTTCAAGTGATTAAAATGGGTTTGAGTTGATTTGAAAATGTTTTGGATTGATTTGTTGAAATTTTTGAAATTATGTTTTTGATGTGAAATTTTGGATATATACAGAGATCTTTATACAGATCATCCTTTACTGTGTATGGAAAATTTTAAACATCACAAGTTTCATTTTTTATATCATAAAATTGATTACTCATGTTATAAGGAACATTTACATATCTAAATAAGGATGACTTATATTTTATATGTTTTTTTATAAATATCTTATGGAAATATCATACAATGAATTATAGAAAAGGTATAAACTCAAAAGGTTCACATATAATTTTCACAGTTCATCCAAATGTAGAAAAATTGGAAAGGAATAAATACATATGGTCCAACGTAAAAATCAAAAGTTTAATATGATGCCTTATAGGTTTCATATAATGTTATTATGATATTTAGACATGCCCACTTAACATTGAGACTTTTCCGTGAAAGTTTGAGATCTGTATTCATATTATTGAGATATAAACATCTTAGGATAATACATCACTTCATAAGATTGGGGCATTTATTCATAATACCGATAAAACACATCATATGGAATATTTTGACTAAAAAGGTCCCTTAATTTGATATCTTTGGAGGTTCATAAATTTTTTTAAAAATATATTTGGAAGATAAATACTATAAAAAAATAAATCATAGGATTCCTGGACTATTATTCACTAATAAAATCAACAAAATTTAAATTCTAATTTAAAATTATTATAGGGATTATGAATTTTTTAAAAAGGATAACAAAATAACTTGATGTGAATAACTAAAATGAAAAGAATCTAGTTGATGTTGATTCTCTTAAATGAAAAACACAAAAATATCATTCGAGACTGTTGATACGATGATATATGTATTAATGTTATGTATATAGAATATAAATAATTGAATTATTATTAACATTGAAGGAGTGAAAATGGGGATCCTTGTCACGACTCATGCACCGGGGCCCATGTCGTAAATACACCAAGCCCGCCTTCTATAGGCCAGGGGTTGGCGACTAGTACCAAAGGTGTAAATCCCTATAAATGGTAAGGCATTGCATTTATAAAACGTAAACACACACAACCATAATACAAGATAAAAGAAACAGTGAATAAAAATTATATAACAAAAGATGTGCTGGAAAGTAAAAGGGGCTATAAATACAAGACCAATAGTAAAGTAAAAGGAAAAGAAAAACATGTACAACTAAAAGACAAATAGTTGGAAGCTGTCTAGAAGCTCCTGGATCATCCACCATGGATCATGCCTGAAGGGTAGGTACATATATCCTCCTCACCACTCCACGTTTGTCCGTCTCCTTCGGGTACCATCTCGTCGTGAGGACCACCTTTGGGTACCATCCAGTACTGGCGCTCTCGGCCTCCGTAAGAACTGCCCATCATCTTCATCCCACACAATGAGGTGTGGGCATAGCCTGTGTAGGGGTGAGTATTACAGTACTCATTAGGGACCCTGAGACCCTCAAGGTCTCACAAAATCCAACAAGGACACACCACAGATCATTAAATCAATAGATAAACATTACTTAGGTATATTCCATACATATACATAAGATATCAAGTAACCCATCTCAATCCTATGGAAAACACAAAGCTCAATGACTCATCTCAAACCATGATTTTCATTAACGAAACCAAAACTAATGGAGAACTCCTTTTCTTTCATGTACAGTGGCTCTGTCGTGACTCTGAGGCGCTACTCACTAACCATGGACTATTGAGGTACTCCACTTGTTGAGTAATGCGGGTCTACTACCAAACTGGTCACTCGGTCCGCTATGGGTCTGCCGCTAAACCGGGTGCTCCATTTAATAGTCTACAGAGGTACTCCTCCGATCGTGTATCGCGGGTTTTCTTCCAAACTAGGTAGTCCGTCCGCTATGGGTCTACCGCAAAACCGGGCACTCTGTTGACTGGGCTAGTCGAATCACTCCGAGTCGAATTGGTCAAGCTATCATCAGGTTTACAGCTACTAGGTCTCTGCAATCCGCATGTTCATCTCCGGGAGGTTCCGCTCCACATGCTACTGGTCGATACTCCAAGTGTCACGAGGTCTCACGTAGAAGTATCTCAAAGGACCGACACCTCATAGGGGTCTCAAAGAAATAGATGGCGCGTCAATTGGATGCACGGTCTATGAGTTATTATCATTTTAGTCCCAGTTGCTCGATTGGATTCATGTACGAACCAACCTTACTGTGACTCAACTATACCCCAAACTCTAGTGGGGTATACTCAAGGTGAAGACTATGCTCAAAGAATACTGATGTCGCTGACGGTTTTTCAAACAGACATCCGGTGCCAAAGATACGGCTCAAGAAGGTAATGGGTCAATAATGGGCCCGGGTCCGGTCCGACCCGATCTGGGTCGACCCGGTCAGACTCGCCTGGTCTGACTTGGCCCATTGGGTGGGTCATCCTACTATGTTTTGACCCGGTCTACTGGGCCCAACCCAGCAGACCGTGAGGGCGGTTTGGCCCAATAGTCGCCACGTAGGCGGCTCGGTAACTCCACCCGGGAGACCCGAACGGTTCAGCGAGCGACACTGTAGGGGACGCTGCTGGTCAGATCAGAAGTCTGGTGGCTGGGAGACCAGTAGGCAAGCCACGCGGGGCGCGGCCAGGCCGGCTGGTCACCGATAGGAAGCGGGTTCACCGGGCAGGGTGCAGGTGCGCCGGACAGGGTGCATGGGTTCAAGGAAGGGTTTTGGGATGCTGGGCAGGGCGTTGAGGTTCCGGGAAGCGCGCCAGGGCACCGGGCAATGGCGCAGGGGCGTCGGGCAGCAGTGCGGTGCGCGGGGCAGCGACGCGGGGGAGTCGAAAGCGCTCCAGGGCACCGGGCAGCGGATCGGGCAGCGCACCGGTGCGCCGCGGGGGCTTCGCGATTCGTGGAGGCCACAGGTAGTGCGACCTTTGTTCACCATCGCCTCTTTGCCGCGTGTACCACCTATGTCATCATCGAAAAAGTACCAAAAAATGGGAGGGTCAGGCCGTGTTTGTGCGGTCCTAACCCTCCCCGTTACGGTGGTACCATTCGGTTCACATACCAGAAATTTTTTACGATGAATAATGAGTAAAAAACATAAATCAAAACCCCAACCTCATTTATCATTCGTAGAAGAAGTCGTAGGAAGAGGCGGGCATCGATTTTTCATTCGTCATGTTCATCACGCACTCCCAAACTCAAGTTGGTTCGACTTTTTAATGATGCTCTGCGTCAGTAGGTGTTCGAGGAAGGAGTCAATGGAGGTTGGCATTCTTCATTCTCCGTTATTCATTATTCATTGGAGAAGGCATAATCCTCCATGTGTTGGTCATCGTGTCTCTTTTCCTGCGTTTCAACACTTGATGAATCCATCCCAAAACCTTCCCCAAAGCTTCCATTATATAGGAGAGGGAGGGTTTTTCTAATATTACATTGGAAAGTAAATCAAATTTAGTGAATTAAAAGAGTGGGACCCACCTAATTAAATTCATAAGACGTGTCACATTTAATTAGGTGTATTGGAAAGAGGCTATCCCTCATTAATGAGGGAGAGGTGAGAGGCTTTATCCTCCACCATCAATAGGGGTCGAGTGGTCCCCACCCCTATCATTTAATAGAGAGGTTATGGGTCTCGGGTGGTCCCCAAGTTGTAACCTCTCACGGGAGGTTATGCTCGAGTGGGCCCCACCACCATAACCTCTCATGGGAGGTTAGGGTGTGGCGGTCCCACCATGAACTCCCAAGTGGAGGTTCCAACCACCCGCACTCACAAATGGAAGCTAAAAATAAATAAAATAAAATGTTGAATTTTATTTTATTTTATTTTTAAAAAAATTAAAAAACTAACTTCCATGCCTGATAATATACCATCAAGGTTAATGTCTTGTTAAGAGAATACCAGCACTACAAGTTCAACGGTGTCCTCAGATTTCAATTTTGAGCACCGATTCAAATGTAAAAAAACGCCGCTCGCACGTTTACTGAACATATTTGAAAAAATGTTCGGAAAAATTATTAACAGTCACCCTCGACCAACTGCCATCGAGGTTAGGCTCTTCCTAGGTGAAACAGGCCCCAATAAACCAAATGTTACTCTTAGATTTTCAATCCGAGTTACCATTTAGAAGTTATTATTTTTACAATAAAATAATTTTCACATAATTATTTTATTTGCGGCCAAAAACTAACTTTTTCTAGTGGCCCCCAACGTCCAAAGTTATTATTTACTTACATAAAGTATTCCCTCAAAACATCAGTGGATATATCAGATTTTAAATCCGAGCTACCGTTTTTGAGTTATAAGAATTTGAAAAAAATAATTTATTTAATTATTAAATTTACGGTTATGCAATTTTTGGGATTTCTCACAGGAGGTCCACGCCTACTAAACTCAAGTCACTATTAGTGTAAACCCGCCATCCTGAGTGCAATAGTTCTCTTAGATTTTTGATCCACGAAACCGTTTAAGAGTTATTCCACTTTTTTAGGAAAACTGCTTATGCACATTAATTTATTCTTTACAAAACTTCGACGGATCATTCTGGGCACTCCGTACCTCAGAATCGTGCACCATCTGATTTCACGGACTCATAAAATTCCCATTTAAATAATAAAAATTACATTGAAATTGTATTTCTTTAAATTATCCCCCCCCTCATGGCTCTACATCCCCGTAAGCCACAACTCAAACTAAGGAAAACAATGGGGGTACTGAGCACGCATCTGAGTCTCCAGCTCCCATGTGCTCTCTTGGAGGTTCCAATGCTGCTATAGAATGCGCACCAGAGGTATCGACCGTCCATGTAGGACCCACTCCTATTGATCTTCAATCTCCACTGGAACCTCTGTGAAAGTCTCCCTATCATCGATGTCCTGTTCTCCATAATTGATGGTGTGTGAAGGGTCGTGCACGTATCTCCTCAACTGAGATACGTTGAAGACGTCATGCACATGGTGCAACTGAGGTAGTAGAGCTAAGTGGTATGCCAACTCACCAAATCTATCACGGACCTGAGAAGGTTCATTGAATCTCAGTGATAACTTACCTGCTCGGGAAAATCTCTATAGAACTCATCGAGGTGGGAACCGTAGAAGGATGTAGTTTCCATCCTCAAACTCCAGAGGTCTCCGTCTACTGATAGCATATGACTTCTCTATGCTCTGTGCAGTCATCATCTACTATGGGATTATCTGCACCTTCTTTGTGGTAGCTCGTTCCGTATCTGGTCAGTAGTAAGTGGGCCGACTTCGTGAGTCAGTCAACGATCATCCAAATAGAGTCATGTCTCCTGGACGTACGTGGAAGACCCGTAATGAAGTCCATGGATATATCATCCCTCTTCCACTTCGGGACCTTTAATTATTAAACCAATCCAGCTGGTACCTGATGCTCCACCTTTATTTACTGACAAGTGAGGCATCGTGAGGAAAACTCTGCTACCGCATTCTTCATACCTGGCCACCAGTGCTATCATCGAACGTCCTGGTACATCATCGCCACACCTGGATGTACTGATAGGGGGGATGTGTGGAATTCCATCAACCCTTCTTCCTGAAGTGCCACTTGTACCATGGTATGTTTTCTAAAGAAAATGACGTGATCCCCACCTTCCGAAAATCCATCAGGTGCATGTCCTATGGTTATCTGAGAACGTCGTGTCTCGCAGTCAGCGTCCCCATGTTTCGCCCCCCAGACATGCTGAAGAAGTGGGGAAGTGACTGGTAGAGACTGAAGGAAGGCTGGACCATCTCTTTCCACATAGGATATCTGTAAAGCAGCCAGCTGCTCTGTTTCCTTGCCTAGCTGTTGTATTCTATACCTCCTACAGAGTGCATCTGTAACAAAGTTCCCCTTCCCAAGAGTACAGACTATCTGAAAGTCTTAGTTCTGGAGGAACTCAAGCCATCGGTGATGTATCGGTTCTGGTACTTCTGAGAGAAGATATACATGAGACTCTTATGATCAGTGTACACGGTAAAACACTAGCCCATTAGACAGTTTTTCCACATCTTCAAGGCGAAGACCACTACTTCTAACTCTAGGTCATGAGTAGTCTAGTTTTTCTCATGTTGTCTTAGCTACCAAGAACCATCTGCGATCACTACTCATTCCAATATCTGGACACACCCAAGTCCGGTACCAGATGCATCACAGTAAACTACATACCCCACGACCTCCTCTGGAAGCCTCAAGATGGGGTCACTAGTCAGCCTCTACCTCAGCTCCTGAAAGCTCTGCAGACATCTATCCAATCACCTGAAGGGTTGCCCCATTATTTCATGGCTGATAGTGGTGCTGAAACTCTTCTTAAGTCTGGAAAAAACCTCCAGTAGTTTCCAGCCAAAGTAGACATCCCTCCCCCTTGGGGGGGGGGTAATCCATGAGTCATATTTTGAAAATATGTTTCCGTGTTCTGTCACTCTTGTTTGGAACTAAAAACTGAAAACTCATGCTACCAGGAGGGTAAGGCTGGCCGACTCATGAGTGATCGGCTTCACCCTCTTATGCATGATTCCATCCTATGCTGCCTAGCTTTTTCTTTTCGATGACCAATGAAAACCCCATCCCAACGTTGTAGATAAACCACAACCTTTTTCCTAATATAGTCAATCTGATTATGAACTTTGGTTGCCCAGTCCATACCCAAAATAACATCGTAAGGTCTCGACACTGCCACCAAGAGGATCCAACCGAAACTCTAGCCTCAAGGGTCAGATCACACCGTCAGTGTAATTCTGATTATTGAGTCTCCTTCCAAAGGTATCTCCAGACGTGATGGTCTAGTAAATAGTTTAACCGAAAACTCTAGGTCTGGGAAAATATTTGTGGAAGGAAAGAAGGATTGGTACCAATGTCTATTGATATGGTAGCTAATACTAGACACATATCATACCTCGAATCATTCCTAGAGCCATTGGGTCACACTACTTGACCGCATGTATCCACTTTATTCTCCATCCCTCCAGTTCCCTAAGCCTTGTAGGGTCTACAAAGGCAGGTGGTTGTAACATGTCGAAATGTACACCACCTCATTCTTCACTACTAGATCTGCTTCCACATCTACTGCCCTGCAGATTCATCTATCCTCAACACTTCCTCTTCCTGAAACATTTTTTACATGCTCAAGTCTCTGAGACTGGCACCATTTTCCTGCTTTCCCACTGCTAACATTCACTGGATGTATCCTGTCATCCCAAGAACATTCAACCACAAAGGTTCCCTCTATCATCCTAACATAAGAAGAAATTCATAGAGAAATTTTGCTAGCTCGGATATCCATTAAACACACTTCGATCATAAGTTCGATCCCTGAAGCACTGATTGTACCATAATCATCAAGAATCTGGAAATATCGGTATGCCTTGATGAATACTCAGCTACAAACATGTCGTCCTGCCGAAGATGTAGATGTTCTAAGGAACTCTCAACTACTTCCTCAAGCCAGTCCGCAGCCTCCTATGATTCGATCACACCTCAGATCTTGAGGGGTATCTGATGATGAAAAATGTGTAAGGCACTAAGCCTACATGTGTCATCTACTGGTACTATCGGTAGTGTCTTCTGACCAACGGGCAGTGACATAGTTGGCACACTCCCTGAAGGTACCATCTCAAAAAACAGTACAAGTACTGAACCCTCATCACTATGCGGACCATCCTCATGGTCACTCACTGAATAAGACTAGTAGATAAGATCAACATCTGCTCTACTATCTCTCCACTAGGTGGAAAACTCTAGTAACCGCCTCCATCTAGTCCTCTTCTGCCTGGGAAATTGTCTCACCTTGAAACCATGGAGGCCTCTACCATTGGACCTTTTGAAACATGATTAGTCGACGTGCACTATCCTCAAATGCTGCTGATGGAATCTTCTACCCAATAGAATGTGGTGTTGCTGGTACGCCACCCTAAGGTGCCAACATAGTAAAAGGGCCCTGCACTAGAGTCTCGTCGCTCAGTGGGCCGTCATTTTGTACTTTCTGAAAACTCTAATTTGTTGTCTGAGTGGAGGAATCCTGAACAGATGCGACGTGGTCAAAAGTTATACTAGGTGAGCTGACCTAGTTTGAACTGACATAAAGAAAAACTTTTTAAAACACACACACAATCAGAGTTTTCATGTCCTCAGTTGGAAATCAGTAGTCATGGTCCTGGTGTACGGATAAATTAGTCATCGCACCAACAATGGACTCCCGGAACTGAAAACCACACTCGGTACCCTTAACACTATTTCTTCAGTGAAATGAAATATGAGAGTCCTAATTTCTGCATTAGAACCGACTCCTCTGATACCAATTTATCAAGACCCGTCCCCCGGGGCCCGTCCCGTAACTACCCCAAGCCCACCTTCCATAGGAGAGGGGCTCGTGACTAGTACCAAAGGCATATATCCCTATAACTGGGAAGGCATTGACTTTATAAAACATAAACACACACAACTAGAATACAAGCGGAAGAAAACACTAAGTAAAAAACATTATAACAAAAGATGTGTTGGAAACTAAAAGGGGCCATAAATACAAGCCCAATAGTAAAGTATAAGGAAAAGAAAAATAGGTACAACTAAAATAAAAACAGTTGTAAGGTTTCTAGCAGCTCCTGGATCATCCACCACGGATCCTACCTGAAGGGTAGGTATAGATAGCAGCCTCAGAACTCCACACCCATACATCTCCATCACGTACCGTCTCTTCGTGATGTCCACCTCTTGGTACCATCCAGTCCTAGTGCCCTCAGCCTCCGTCAGCACTCTCTGTCATCTGCATCCAACACAACGAGGTGCGAGCATATCCTGTGCAGGGGTGAGTATAACGATACTCAGTGGGGACCCTGAGACCCACAAGGTCACACAAAATCCAACAAGGATAAACTAAAAAGCATGAAATCAATATATAACCATTAATTTGGTATATTCCCATACATATACCTATGGTATCAAGTAACCCATCTCAATCATGAGGAAAACAAAAAGGTCAATGACTCAGATCAAAATAGTATTTTCATTAACAAAACCACGAATACTGGAGAACTCCTCTTCTGTCGAGTACAGTGGGCCTGTCATGACTCTGAGACACTACTCACTAAACATGGACTGCAGAGGTACTCCTCCTGTCGAGTATCGCAGGTCTGCAGCCAAACCGGGTGCTCTGTCTGCTATGGGTCTGCCTCCAAACCGGGTGCTCCCCCTAATAGCCTAAAGAGGTACCCCTCCTATCGAGTACCATGGGTCTACTGCCAAAACAGGCCCTCCCTCCACTGTGGGACTGCCACCAAACCAGGCGCTCCATCCACTGGGAAAGTCGAATCACTCCGAGTCGAATCGGTCAAGCAGTCGTCAGGTCTAAATATACCAAGCCTCTGCACTTCGCATGCTCATCTATGGGAGGTTCTGCTCCATGAGCTACTGGTCGATACTCTATGTGTCACAAGGTCTCACGTGGAAGTATCTCAAAGGACCGCCAAATCATAGGGGTCTCAACGAAATAGACGATGCGTCAATTGGACGCCCGATCTGTGGGATATTATCATTTTAGTCCCGAGGGCCCGGTTGGATTCGTGTACGAACCAACCTGAATGTGAGTCAACTATACCCCGAACTCTACTGGGGTATACTCAAATGGATGGCTATGCTCCAAGAATACCAGTGCCGCTGATGGTTCGTCAAATGGAATTCTAGTGCCAAAGATATGGCCCAAGAAGGTAATGGGTTAGTAATGTGCCCGAGTCCGGTCCGACCTGGTTGGACCGACTCGGCCCAACCATGTCAGGGCCGACCCGGTCAGACTCACTGGGTCTGACCCAGGACATTGGGTGGGTCATCCTGCTATGTTTTGACCCGGTCCACTCGGCTTGGACCAGTGGACCGTGAGGGCGGTTCAGATGGATAGGCGCTATGTAGGAGGCTCAGTAACTCGGCTCGTATGACCGGACCGGTTCGGCCAGTGACACCGTGGGGGACACTGCTAGTTAGCTCAGGAGGACCATGGTCGGGAGGCCAGTAGTCAGGCCACACGGGGCGCGGGTAGGCCGATAGGTCATTCACAGGTCGTGAGTACACAGGGTAAGGCGCAGGTGCACAGGGCAGGGTGCAGTGGTGCCAGACAGGGCGTCGGGACGCCGAGCAGTGACTCCTGGGCGCCGAGCAGCACGACATGGCATCGGGCAGCGGCACGTGTAGCATGCTGGGGCGCCGCATGGGCTGCATGGTTTGTGGAGGCCGCAGGTAGCACGACCTTTGTTAGACGTCGCATCTTTGCTATGTGTACCACCTTTTCTCGTCATCAAACATGAACCAAAAAAAGGGGAGGGTCGGGCCATGTTTGTGCGGTCCAAACCCTCCCCGTTATGGTGGTATCATTTAGTTCTCATACCAGAAATTTGTATGATGAAGAACGAGTAATATAAAAAAATCAAACCCCCTACCTCATTTTTCATTCGTAGACTATGTCGCTGGAAGAGGCGGGTGTCGATTCGTCGTTCGCCGCATTCATCCCGAACTCCCAAGCTCTAGTAGGGTCGGCTCATTGACGATGCTCCGCGTCGGTAGGTGTCTAAGGAAGGAGTCAAATAAGGTTGGCGTTCTTCGTTCTTCATTCTCCGTTCTTCATTCTTCGTTGGAGACGGCGTAATCCTCCATGTCTTGGGCGTCGCGTCTCTTTTCCAGCTTTTCACCGCTAGATGAATCCATCCCAAAACCATCCCCCAAGAATTATTTATATAGGAGAGGGATGGTTTTTCTAATATTACATTGGCACATAATTCAAATTTGGTGTATTAAAAGTGTGTCCCCCACCTAATTAATTTTTTCAGAGGTGTCACATTTAATTAGGTGGATTGGCAAGAGGCTCTCCCTCATTAAAGAGGGAGAGGTGGGAGGTTTTATCATCAACCAACAATAGTGGTCGGGTGGTCCCCACCCCAATCATTTAATAGAGTGGTTATGGGTCTCGGGTTGTCCCCACGTTGTAACCTCTCGCTGGAGGATATGCTCGGATGGGCCCCACCACCATAACATCTCATGGGAGGTTGGGGTGTGGTGGTCCCACTATCAACTCCCATGTGGAGGTTCCTACAACCCACACTCACACATGGAAGCTAAAAAGAAATAAAATAAAGTGTTGAACATTATTTTATTATTATTTTTTATACAAAGTAAAAACTAACTTTTATTCCCGATTATCTACCTTGAAGGTGAATGTCTTATTAAGGGAGTACTGATGGTGCATGTTCAATGGAGTCCTAAGATTTCAATTCTGAGAACTGGTTCAAAAGTTACAAAACACCACTCGTGCAAACATACACAAATTTTTTTTTGGAAAAATTATTAACAATCACCCTCGACGAACTACCATCGAGGTTAGGCTCTACCTACTTGAAAAAATCCCCAATGAACCAAATGGTACTCTCAGATTTTCAATACGAGTTACCATTTAGATGTTATGAATTCTACAATAAAATAATTGTCACTTAATTATTTTATTTGTGGACAAAAAATAGTTTTTCTGGTGGCCTGCGTTGGCCGAAGTTAGTATCTTCTTAAATAAATCATTCCCTCATGAGTTCAGCGGTGGTCTCCAATTTTTAATCCTAGATACCTTTTGTGAGTTATAAGCATTTAAAAAATAAAAAATTTATTTAATTATTTTATTTACAGTTATTCCATTTTTGGGATTTTTCACAAGAGGCCCGCGTCGACTAAACATAATTCACGCCTAGGGTAAACC
The DNA here is from genome assembly GCA_963277665.1 of Viscum album. Taxonomy (NCBI): domain Eukaryota; kingdom Viridiplantae; phylum Streptophyta; class Magnoliopsida; order Santalales; family Viscaceae; genus Viscum; species Viscum album. Next base: position 1,511,098,203 of record OY728161.1, read on the forward strand.
TGCCATCCTGAGGTAAACAGTTCCCTCAGATTTCTGATTCGTGTAACCGTTTAAGAGTTATTCGACTTTTTCATGAAAACTGCTTACGCGCGTTAATTTAAGCTTAACAAAACTTCGACGGATCATTCCGGGCACACTGTGGCTCAGAATCATTCACCATCTGATTTCTCGTACTTGTAATATTCCCATTTAATTAAAAAAAATTACATGGAAATTCTGGATCTTAACAATCTTTTTGAATATTGAGATAAATATCAAGATTGGAATCATATGCATTCATTCATCAAAGAAAGAAACATATAAAAGCTGATAATTTGTTATTTTATTTCAAAATATGATGTATATTGTTTATTTGTGGGTTATTTGTGGACATAATATTAGAATAAAATTATTGACTCTTATAGTATAAAAAATTAGTGATGTATTAAGGAAGGATAAAAATAGAGTTAACAATTTTAATTTTAATTTTTGAAAAGAACTAGAGGGAAGAAGTTTGGGAAAATATAATATATAAGATCATAGGAACACACCAACATCAAACATTTGAGGAAAATGTGATGGAGAATAAATATACATATTCAAATAATATATTTTATATTCTATATATAGGAAAATATTCTCTAATCCTAGGAAATAATTTATTGGAAAATATAGAGATAAGTTATCTCTCGAAGAGGGAACCTCTTAGGATAGGAAAAGAAATCCTGATACAAAGATTAATAAAAAGAAATACTTTTTGGGTATTGAGTACGAATATGAAAATGAAATAGTTTTTTCAAAATTATTATGTTTTAGAAAAAAATATAAGAATAACTGTGATATTTTACAGTGTATTGAATTAATATATAGAAGAAAAATATTGAATTTTATGATTTATTAATGTCAAATGTTTATAGGCTTTTACAGATATACCTTCATTGGGAAACCATGATGAATATATTTTACAAGACCACATATCATATTATGTGTAAAATTTTATTATTTGGATATAATAGGGATTGAGTTGTGTAATGACATTCTCTAAATATAAAGGTTGTTGGAGACTATGGTGAATAAGATGACTATTTCATTTTAATGCAGTGAAATATTGAGAAAAATATATTTTGTATTTCAAAATTTGATAAAAATTTGTAATTGTATTAAAGAGACTAATGACTATTGGATATAGTATAAATCTAATTGGGTAATGGGAATCAGAGTAATATTTTGGTTAAATTTCGGGCAAAATAAATAGGGTAGTCATGACCCATTAAACTTATAGTTAATAAGAATAATAACTGTTATTTATACATGACTTGGACACCCTGATTACAACACAGAGTTGGTTTTCCATGATAGGGATAAACATTATAAAAACAAAATTTGGTCATATTAACATTTTTTAATATTTATATTTTTATTATTCTATTCATTGTTAAAAATAAGTTGACAAATTTTTTCTAAATAGAATAAGTGGTTCAAAAACTAAAAAAGTAAAATATTATAAGAGGATTTTAAATTGGGTAAAAGTTTGTGTACACTAATTGTCCCTCACCCTTTCTATTTTTCTGAATTGATCATAATGTAATATAAAACATAAGATTAATAATAATCATAAGGAAAAAATTCCACGTCCTTATAATTTTTATTTACATTTTTTGGGTTTGATATATGAATTTTCTTTAGAGTGGGTTTTGGTTCATATATATTATTTTTTCACAAGACTATAAAGGCACAAATGCGTAGGTGTGATCTTATATAATATTATCTAATATTTTCATCATAAAAATTTTGTAAAAAAATTCTTTATTAATTTATGTCCCCACCAATAATCTATTTTCATTCAACAAAACATTTTCCCTCATTGTTTTTAAATACTTAAACATATGTAAATGTTACTAGTTTTGATATTTCAATGGAAAGGAAATAGTCGTTTTTCCTTTAAAACAATTCAATTAATATATATAAATTAAATGTTTTATTTTATTATTATATGGTGTAAGGATTAAATTAATTCAACTGGTATATTTGTGGAATCCATGTATATGAGAATGGAATAAATCAAATAAATCCTAAAATATTTTTTCAACAAAACCACCCCACATTCGGTAAATGGGAAATCACACGGGATCCAAAACATTATTTTGTCCCATTTTAGGATATTATTAAATATAAATTCAATATTTTTATTTTCATAAAATTTTGAGTATATATTTATTCATTAATTTTTTGGGTGTATGTGTGAAACTGTTCATAAAAAAAATCAATGAAAGGTCACATTCATACCTTGAAAATTGATTTCATATACATTTTCAATAAAATTTATTTAAAACCACCAATTATTATTTTTTAATAGTAATAATATGTTTGGGAAAGTGATATTTTATTGATAGATGTTTTTTATTTTATTATTAAACTATCGTATAGACATATATAATATTTGTGAGTTTCTATAGAGGAACTTTATGAAAATCAAATGATTCATCTGTGTATTACATGATTCCTATTTATAAAGCCATGTATACTGGTTTTCTATTACATTATTTTCTATTTTATTGTATTTTTTTATCACAATAACATTCATGGTTTTATGTTCATAATCATGAAAACTCAGATAATACAAAACATTCTCCATGTCTAACATTGATGAGTTTTGGTGATGAAGTGAAATACATAATACATGACTATGGAAAATATCCAGTGAATCGTATTTTTTTTCTAGGAAAACACTAATATGTATAATCTTATAAAATAATTATCATTTTTGGTTTTGGTGATACAAGTTTGGGTATAAAATATATAACACAATTTATTGAAGAGATGAAGGTTGAGAAACATTGGATTTTTCGAGTACTGTTCACACTTAATGTCAGAAATCAGTTTTCAAAATATATTTATTTTTTTATCTTATTTTGTATTTATCTATTGATATCAAATCCACAATCATTATTTATATTTATTATTTTTCCAAAATTTTATTATTTTTTAAATTAAAGATCTAAGAATTTTTTGGGAGATGAAATTGGGTTATCGAATTACTAAAATGTTTTAGTCAAAATAAAAAATATAATTTAAAACGTAATTGTAGTGAAATATTCATTTTCATTGTTTCTATAGAGTTTGGTATAATTTTACATGATTTATTTTTAATTGTTTTATATTTTTTTGGAAAAATTGTTAATTTTTTATAATTTAATGTTTCAATCATTCTTATTTATTTCCATTTTGTTTTTTTCACTAATTTAATTTATAGTTTTATTTTATTTTCCCTATTTTCACAGAAGCTATTCAAATTTATATTTAATGGAATGTTCCAAAAATCATAAGGAATATGAGATAAACTAGATATATTTCTATCTTAGTGAAACACTAATCATATTTCTTCCATTTAGGCGAAAGAGAATCAAAATTAGAGTAAGAAATGATGGTGTTAAATGGGTCACATTGCTCAAAAAACATTTCTACTATAGTGTTTTCTTCGTGATAAATTTTTTGGAACTAAATTTTGTAAACCAATATATATTTACCTTATATGATTCAATAAAAAATATTTTGTTCTAGTTTTAGATTCCATTTCTGAATGGAGAATAAGAACATAAATTATATTTCATTATTATTAATTGGAATATAATAACCTCTATGATGTGATATCTCACTAAATCTAGCATTCACATCTTCTATAAGTGACTGTCACAATATATATAATTTAATTTATAACTAATGTGTAAAAAATACACACAATCTTGAATAATATTTCAATTTTTAGATTTTAACACTCACAGACACTACATATTTATTTTGTTTTCATTACTAGTTTTTTTTTCAAATTACTATTATAATTACAATTGACTAATCAAATACACCTCAAAAAAATATGTTTTGGTATAAATGGAATTAAATAACAATGATTAAATATAAATAGTTTGACTCATATTACGAAATGAAGAAATCTATTTTCAATAAGATAAAAAAACATCATTATAGAAACATGTAGATTTGGGTAAGGAATTTGTTATTGTCCATCACAATTCAATGTTACACATTGGGGAAGAGTTAATCATACTATGTAAATGAATAAAAATTTATTTTAATTTAATAATTGTTCGATGTACGACTCTAAAAATTTCATTACAGAGTACCATTCAATGATTAAATTAAATCTCTATGTTAGTACATGATATTAGCATTCCCTAAAATTTATATTAAAAAACGACTCCAAAAAATTTTATTTTTAATAATTATTTAATGGTTAATGATATGTTTCATAAAAGAAATACCATGGAATCAAGTCATATATCCAATGGGAAAACTAATTTTTTCATACTTTTTAAATCATTTTTAGGATATAAATGCATAGTATACAATGTAGAAACTTGTATACAAAGGTAGGGTAATATATTTATTTTATCCAAAATTAGTCCAATAATGATTATTTCTTTCGAAATGGGATAAAAAATTAATTTACAAAAGTTTTGTGGAAAGGAATACCTTTTAATTTGTTATCCTAAAATTAATTGTAAAAGATTTTAGTGTTTTATTAAAATAAATCATACCCCATCATCTAATTATGGAATTCCAATATCAATGTTTTTTATTTATATCTACTATACCTATGTTCTTCCATAAGGCCGAATATAATTTTAGTACTGGGAGAGGGAAGCATCATGTTGTTAATGTTTGTGTTTTCCATTTAAAAACATTGTTATTAAATTAAAATACATAATCATTATTCCCACTTTAGATAATTATTGTTATATATTCCTTAATTTTTGAAAAATGGTCTAAAAAGAATGTTCATTATAATATATTTATATTCTCTTTTTTTAATTTGAAATCTATTTTACTTTACTGAATATATATTAATATCTTCCCATCATGAAAAAAATCTAAATTAAATTGTTAGTCTTTTTTCAAGCACAATTCTTAGTGAGTAAACTCAATTTTTTTCCTAAAACATTGTTTTATAATTTATAAAAAACTAATAGATGAGAACTATTTTAGAATTATTGAGTTAAATTTTTATAACAACACATTAATTATAAACTTTAAGACCAACCATTATATTATCTAATTTAGTCTCCTAGTATCCATGGAATAACCTTTATGCAAGCCAAATTAAAACTCCATTTTCTATACCTACCCCTACTCTGGTATAAAGTTATAATTTTTATTCAAATTTTTTAGAGATGAATATGGTTACTTATTATATTTTCATAGGGAAATGTTACATTTTTGGGGAATTTTGTGTTTATTTATTATTTTTTAGAAGCACATAAGGTAATTTATTTTATTGTTAATTCATTTTTTTTCCAATTGAAAAGTGAAAAAATATAGAATGGGAATTTAATACTTCATTATACATATTTAAATTAGCCATGGAATTTATTTAATTTAATACTACATAATTTCTTATTTACTTAGTGGATTTATTTTTATTTTTTATCTCTAGATGGTTGGAGAAAAAATAAGAATACATTATAATGACACTTATTTTTTAATGAATCATTACCTATATTTTAGAAGGGTGAATCATTTTAGTGGATCTTAAATTGAGTAATATAATATATCTATTATTTATTGATCATTATTTTTATTTTAAGGTAAATCTATTTTATTTAGGACCATACATTTGTTTACATTAATCCCAAAATCAATTTGAATGAATATAAACCCTAAAACCCCCATCACTACCACATGATTCAATTTTTTTTTCATGTAAAATTTTATATATTATAAATACCAAATAACATTCTTTATTTTGAGTTTATCATTGATTCATATATTCTTCTCACTAGATATATGAGTTATATAAATTTCGTGGATGGTTGATTTATATATTTTAATGAGTGAATAAATGGAATTGAATGAATTCGAATGTTAGAGAAATAAAATAACAGTATTACTAATTTACAAAATGACGATTGATGAATTTATATTTGAAAATAAAATGGTAAATTTTTTCTCCAATGATTTACGAGTGGAATTTGATTCAGATATTTTAATTTTCCTTAGACTGAAAAAGCCTAGGTGTTGGGGTATGATCATGATGAAAAATAACTAATATTTTATGTCTAATAATTATTATTATTAATTTTTTATTTTATATATCCATAAATAAATCATTTTTAATTCATTTCACATTTTTAATCATTTTATAAAATTACTTTTAGAAAGGAAAAATATATATTTTTATACCATTAAGTAAGAACAATAGTACACTATCCCTAAAATCACATTCACCATAATAATGTGAATCTGATTTTTTTTATTCCATCCTTATTTTTTGTTTGTTTATTTAATAATAGAAGGTGTTAATTCTAATCATATATTTCCAATACAAGTAATTTCTATTCAAAATATTTTAGGAATATAAAACAAACCCACGTTTACTAAATGTTTCATAACATAGGCTATATAAATATAAATGTCAAGAATACTATATGTAATGAAGGATAACATAAAGTATCATATATCTAATAAATATTCAGGCATAGTTTTTTAACATATATGTATATGGATGCATGAATTTATAGTGAATAAAATAATAAAATATAGCATTCATTCTAAAAATAAAATTTTAAAAAGTTTTGATCCAACTTGAAAAATTTTTATTTAAAAACACTATAATATTATTTTATATTATTTTTACATTTTTAAGGGAGAGTGATATTATAATGGGATATTTTTATTTGTTATTTTCCCCTTATTCTACAATATAAACTTATAGAATACTTGTGATCACCTAGTGATGCTCTTGGTATAAATCTAATTACTCAACTTTTTAATACTTGAATGCTATTTATAATGAATGATGATTTTCGTTAAGTCAAAAGTATTCCTTTGAATTTTATGTCTTTTGTTTTGGAAATGAAAAATCACATTATAATCAATTCTCGAGTGAATGATTTACATTGAATACGGTTTTAATTTTATTCTAACCACACTGTCCATTGTATATATTTTTATTATCGTACTAACTATATCTTCATACAAACTATTTCATCGTACTCACTATTTCATCGAACTCACTATATTATCGTACACATTATTTTATCATACGCACATAGTCCATCATATGTATTCTGTTCATCATACACACTATTTCATCTTACCCATTCTATTTATCATACCGACTCTAACAATCATACTCAAAATGTTCATCGTACCCACTTTGCATCATATCATTACATTTCATTATGAACATAACGACAATCATACTAATTCCTACCATCATACCCGTGACTTAAATTGTACTCATTTATGATTTTATCACATATGATTTTTCCTAAATCTATCAAAAATATTGTTTTATAACAATCGTACTAATGATTATCATTTTAATATATCTGTTGTTTTAACCAAAATGATGTCATTTTGTTAGTTATAAACTAATCAAAATGATGTCATGTTTTCTATTTCAATATTAGTGTTAAAATTCTATGTGTCATATTCTCTCAAAAAATTTCATAGCAATAAGACCGTCATATAAAATGTGATACTTGGAACTAGAGGCCTATATGTAGAAGAACATTTGAACTATAGCGAATTTTTTTGGTTCCTCCATGTTCTAGAGATACATTCTGTGACTTCACCCCTACATCGTGTGAAAGCCTTGAAATTAAAAAATATGAATGGGTCATTCTTATTTTTTGTATTTAAATAAGTTCTTTGATTTCTATGTGCATTCGATCATGTGATAACGATCGAGGGATGCTAAGGATAAATAGACAGTCTGACCAGTCATCATATTGAGGGCTTTCAACTGTTTGAAAGACAGAGGTTCCAATTACCTGTAAAATTGAGGTCTTATTGGGATAACAAGACATACATACCTATTATCTTATCTAGGGATTAATAGTGTTGGTAAGACAGACCTATTTCCCAAGGTTAAAGGATAACCTACTATTTGTGAAAAAATAATTTTAATACTATTTACTTTTCTGCTGGTTATTGTAATAGAAAGAGTACCATTTTTTTCTTTTTTCTATTAGTATTATTTTATATTGTAAAATTTTCACCTACATTTTATAATTTTCAGTATTGGTTCTATAAGCTATATGGTATAATCATTTACAGTTGATATACTCTGATATTTTTATTCAGCCCGAATACAATTGTTTGATAACTTATGATATCATAACATTGGACCAAGAGTTAGTCATATCATTTGTTTTCTTTTATAATAGGAATTATGAATTGTTTTATCTCATGTTGTATTAAACTAAGGACCTTTATAAGGTTTTGAAAGATTTTTTTTAACATAAAATTCACCCCGCTTATATTTTGACATCGTGTATCCATTACGATTCAATAATTGGTATCCGAGTATGATTTTAATTACGTTGTATACATCTCTTTTCTTTTCTTGTACAAGATAAATTTATCTTTATATATTTATTAAATAAAATGACATGTCTTTTTATAAAAAGTTTTGTGAATATTTTTATGGAAGGAATGATGAAATTCGGTTCAATTAAAAATCTTAATCCTAGAGGGACACTTATCTCGGATGGAAATTATTTTGATTATTGTAGAGACTAGATAAAGAATTTTTTCATAAATACTATTCTAGATAACTTTGTAATGCTCACTGGTGACTATAAGATCCCCAAGAATGAATTCAGAACATTTACAACCTAAGAAAATATTGAATATCAGCTAAAATATATGGTACACAATACTTTATTGTGGTTCATGACCAAGAATATTTAATGTCAAATCTCTTCATTTGATGTAGCGAAGAGCATATGGATGAAATTGGAGAATACACACTTTGGTACTTCTAATTTGTTGATACAAGGAGGGATATTCTAATATTTGACTACTAAGAATTTAATATTTCTTTATGGTGAACCTGTATTTAAGGTTCAAAAAATATTTATAATGATTGTTAATAGTCTCCATACTGTGGAAAAAAATTTAGAAGTTGATTTTTTAGTTGATAAGATCATAGAAATATAACCAAATGAATGAGAATCCAAGAGCACCGCAATTGATGTGTCTAGAAATATCATTAATATTAATCTTGATGATCTCTTTGGAACATTATTACAATATGAAGGAAGACTTAGGAGAGATGCATAAAAAGTGAAAAAGAATAATGGTGGGGTAGAATTTACTACTATATCAAATCCATCAAAGTATCAATCACCAATGAAAAATATGACAAGGAAGAGAAAGTTTGAAGTATTATCAAATTCTTGTGATACTGAGAAGTCAGAGAATGATCATGAAAACCTTTCTAGAATAATGAAAAATATTTTTGGAAAGAATGATTTCCAATATAGAAACAAAAATACTTACTATGGTACCAAGGATAAGAAGGATTATGATGTCTGATGCTATGGTAGTAAAATAGTAGGACACATTCAACATGATTTTCCTATGATGAGAAGAAATAATAAAAGGGAAATAAATTCATAGAATAATAAGAAGTGATAAAATAAATACAAGGGAAATATTTTCTTTAATGTAAATGACTCCTAGAGTTCTAGCGGAGGTGATTCTTATAATGAATCCTCTAATAGTGATATCTCTAACCATATAAATATTGATCTTCATTCCAAAACACCAAATAATTGATTAATGGACACGATACACGATTATGAATCACATTCTAATATGTCTTTTTTTAACAATTATACTGATAAATATTATACTTCGGATGAAGAAAAAACCTCATCAGAAAATTATAATTCTTTACCTTCTTAGAAAGAAGTATCCAAATTTACTAAACTTTTTGGAAATTAAAATGTTAATGTTTCTAGGAAATATGAAAAATAAAATACTAGGATTGAAATTTTAACAAGATAAGAATCATATGTATCAGTAGAACATGATTCTAAAACTCTTGAAATTGATTTTTTTTTCTTAAATTCTATCTGAATGTGAATTCTGAAACGAATAAACTACCTAAAGATTTTGAATATATAATTTCTGAGAAATATATTATCGAATAAAAACTCAATTTTAAAACTAAAACAAATGTGGATAATATTTCAGTCATCATAAAAAAATATTAAATCTTTTCTTTCTAGAAAAACATATCAAATATTACACCTGGAAAAGAAAATATTGATAAAATGTATTCCTAAATACAAACACATGGTAGTTGTCACGGAATACGATAATCCCATTGAAAACTAGTTATTAAAATTAACTATTTGTTCCTAAAATGGACCATTCCTCCCTATGTTTCAAAGTGATGGTTATTAGACTAAAAAAATTTCTAAAAACAAAACATAATCTTTGGGTTTCCACAAAGCATGCTTTTCAAAACAAATTTATATTCTAAAAATTTATATTTCTATCATTTCTGGATCAAAATATGGTTTGATTCTAAAAGTTTAATTGTTTTTTGTTTTTGAAAACAAAAATGAAACAAATAAAATACATGGTACAAGGATAGTCGATTTTCCAATCATAGAAGAGGAAATAAAAACTTCTTTTAAAATGTTGTCATGATGAAGGGTAGAAAATTTAACATCAGAGACAATAATCCATGAAATATTTTTGGTACAGGTAGTATTGTTTTCCTTGGTAAAATTTTTATTTCTAATGTTTCATTTATTGATGGTATTAAGAAAAACTTCATTATAATACATCAATTATATGATACAGGTTACCGTGTGAATTGTAGGAATGACAAATTAATAGTTCACAATTCCAAGGATGAATTCATTTTCTCTTCCCAAAGGCATGAGAATGTTTACACTTTAATTATAGATGGCCTTATGTGATAAGAGTTACCATGTCTAGGTGAAATGGAAGACCAATCCTGGTTATGACATAGTATACTAGGATAATATAATTTTAGAAACATAGATAAACTCTATGATATTGGACTTGTTAAAGATCTAAATGAGCTTATATTTGTTTCTTCTAATGTTTATGACCCATGCTAGTATGGAAAACCGAATAATTCAAGATTTTAATCAATTAGTGAGGCCACAAATGCCTTTGCATTATAGTTAGTACATGTGGATATTTTTGGTCTGAAACAAACTGGAAGTATTGGTGGAAAGTGTTATGTATTTGTTTATGTAGATGACTACATGAGATTCTCATGGGTTTTTTTCTTGCTAAAAATTAGAATCTTTTTCTTTTATTAAAATATTTGTTTCTAAAGTTAAAATTTAGAGAAACCTACTATTGATAAATATCTTAATTGATCATTGTGGAAAATTTGTAAATAATGATTTTGAAACTTTTATGTAGTAAGAATGGTATTACACCTAATTTTTTTGCACCAAGAACACATCATCAAAATGGTGTTGTTGAAAAAATAAATAGAACTCTTCAAGAGATAACAAGAACCATGTTGAGTGAATACTTAATAACAACACATTTTTCAGTATAATCTATATGTTTTTCATATTATACTATAAATCGAGTTATAATTTAGCATTTTCTTATTAAAACTCCTTGTGAGTTGGGGAAAATATGAAAACCAAAAGTTTCATACTTCAAACTATTTGTAAAGAAAGTATTTATTTTAAATAAAAAATCCAACATACATAAGTTTTCACCTAAATCTGTTGAATTAATATTTTTATCTTATTCCACTACCTCTAAGGCTTATATAGTTTTAATATTCACATGTGTTATTGAAGAAACAATACATGTTAAATTTGATGAAAGAAACATTTTTGTTTTAAAACAAACTCAAACTGTTTCTTATGATGTTTTTTCCAAAAATTATTATCAACCATTGATATAAGATCCATCAAAATATTATAAATACTCAAGATATTGTTTCTAAGAATTTTACACCTGAATATTTTCTACCTTATGTTGATGAGAAGGTTTTACAAAATCCAAATCAATTATTACTTAGGAATCATCCCATTGAAAACATCATCAATGATGATAATGAACCACTAAGGACTAGGAATTCCTAAAGATATGAAATAGTAACTATTTCTTTTTCTATCTCATTTTGAACTAAAAACTCTATGTGATGCTTTAAGTGATGAGGATTAGATAAAGGAAATCCAAGATGAAAAAAATGAGTTCGAAAGGAATAAATTACAGACCAATGTTGATAAACATAATGGTACATATTTTATTAGAGTAAAATGAGATTTTATAAAAAAATAAGATGATAATTGTATCATTGTATGAAATAAATATAGACTTGTTATAACAGACTATAATAAAAAAGAATGGATAGATTATGTAGAAACATATGATCCTGTAGAAAGAATCGAGTATATTATAATTTTATTTGCCTTTGCAGCATTCATTAACTTAAAACTCATCCAAATGGATGTAATGTGTTCTTTTCATAATGGATATGTTCAAGAGGATGTATATATACACCAACCCCCTAGTTTTGGAGATACAAAACAACCTGAATATATATACAAACTTACCAAGGCCCTTTATGGACTTAAAAAATCCCCTAGATCTATGTATGATAGGTTAAAAAGAATTTTTATAAAATAAAATTACATTAAGGGAACAACTGGACCAACTCTTTTTAGAGAGAAAGAAAACCAAATTATTATTATTATTCAAATATATGTTGATGACATAATTTTCGGATCAACTCTAAAGTCTTTAATAAATTTATTTGTGAATATAACGATGTATGAGTTTGAAATGAGTATGATGGGTGAAATAATATTCTTTCATGAAATGAGTATGATGGGTGAATTAATATTCTTTATTGGTTTTCAAAATTCTCAAAAAAATAAAGTGCATATATATCTCAACACATGTACATCAATGTATTACTAAAAAAATATGGATATGAAAATACAAAAAGTATTAGTACCCCCATTGGAACCTCAAACACCATTAATCTTAATGACGTTGGGAAACTAGTTGATAAAATAAATTTTTTATATATTATTGGATATTTACTATCATTAACATCTCGTCAACCGGACTTAATGTTTTCCATATGCTTATGTGCTAGATATCATTAAAATCCAAAACAATCACATATAATATATTTGAAAATAATTTTCCATTATTTAAAAGGAACTTCTAATTTGGGAATTTTATATTCTTCTAGAAATGATTTAGAATTGAATAGTTTTTTAGAAGTTGACTTTAGTGGATTTAGAATGTATAGAATGCGTAATTCTAGAACATTTCATTTCCTCTGATATTCTCTAGTTTCTCAGTCAATCAAAATACAACACTTAACTACATTCTCCATCTGTGAAGCTAAATATGTGGAAGCTGGAAGTTGTTGTGATCATGTGTTTTGGATGGAAGACACACTAACCGAATATGGAATGAGATTTACCAAAACTAAAATATTCTGTGATAACAGAAGATAAATTTTTTATGTAAAAACCATACACATCACTGCTATGAAAAACACATAGATATTGGGCATCACATTCTTAAAGATCACTCACACAAAGAATATATCATTTTAAAATTCATCAGAATCCAAGAAAAACATGTTCATATTTTTACAACACCATTACCTTCCAATAGATTTGAATTTATTAAACAGAGCATAAGAATGATTACAATAAAAAATCATTCATATTTAATTCATATTTTTACAATCTTCTTACATTAAAACACTGCTCTTCATATTGAGAGAACATTAGCTTTTCTACTGTATTTTATCTATTCTTTTTTGTATTTCTCATACTTATTGATTCATATTATCTTTTAAATATTTTTTTATCTATGTTCTTAAATTTATTATGTTATTTTCTTATTTTTATAATTATTTTTATCTTTTTTATATTTATATTTTATCAATCAGTGTAACATTAATTTATATGTTGTTTTTTCATATCTTCTTTACACTCTACATATTGGCTTGACACTGCATATAAGCTTGATATTCTTCGTATCTACTTGATAATAAATGGAATTCACATTGTGTCCCTTCGTCTTAAAATCCAATCCTATCAAATAACTTTATGGGTTGACAATGATCGATTGGATATCGGCTCGTCAACCTATACTAATGAATTTGTTTCTAATCGATCTGAAAAGATCCAGTTTATTGGCATGTGAACCTAGTCAAATGTGTTTGTTTCTAACAAGACTGAAAATACTCAATCTATCAATGTGATAAATCAGACTATTGACTTTTTTTCATCTACCTAACAACCTATGGTATCCAATTTGATTTACATCGGATTAACAACTGAGCGTATTCACATTATTTATTATGAGTTTGATATTTGATCATATTCACTTTCCTTATTTTGAATTTTTAATGTATTGTAATTTTTTTACGTTCAAAATAGTTTGAAACCAATAACTTACTTGAAATTGTAGACATGTACATTCTCTTTTCTTTTTTTATCACTTATAATTTTTACTGTTATTTCTCGTTTATTTAAAAATAATTAAAACCCCCAAATATTAATATATTATCTTCCATGGGATCCCTTATCTTCTAATATCAACCGTAGAAGATCAACGAATAGCCAAATTTTTCTATATTTAGGGTAACCGTATCTCAAAACCACACTGGTTCTTCAAATTTTTTTACAAAGCTCTACTCCTCTTAAGACTTAGAACGTTTGTTTCTTTCCACAATCAGCTCTATTTCTCAGTATTCTGCCAATACTCTTGTCACTGTGTCTTCAAAGGCTTTCTCATATATGTATTTCTACAAAGAAAGGTTAGTTACTCAAGATATCATTGATGATTTGGATTCTTCTATTAAAATGATTATTTCTTTATGGTTGGGAACACAATTGTGTTGATAAACCTATATCATAGGATCTTATTATTGTTCAAGAGGTTAGAAATTTCTATTTTGTAGTGATATTTGATAAGGGTATGTTGAATAATTATTCTGAGTATGATAGAAAGTTTTATTTTTCAGTGAAACAAGCAGAACAATTTCTCAATTTCTCTATTGAAGGTGAATCCTTATGTCCATGTCATAATCTACCAAAGGAAGTAGGTACGTTTAACAAGGAAATAGATAAAAAATCACTCTTTCTTATTAATGAGGAGAAAATAAAGCTAGCACATATCTCTGTAGGTAGCTGTATTATCACCCTTTGAATGCATGGGTTTCTTATTCCAGGTATAGGGGATAGAGAAACTATTAATATTTATGATATATTTATTATAGATCATCTTTTGAATATGAAAAAGTTAAATCTTATGGGTTATATTTTATAAATTATTTTGAATGTGATGTCAGGGGTGATTAATTCTCTTTTAATCATGTATCAAACCATCCTTAAAAATTTTATTCTTGAATATTGGAAGTTTTTTAATATTCCAGTGAAATGAGAATTAAATATTTTTGATGGAATCATGTATTATAAATTATTCAATCAGAAAATTGAAGGATTATTTTGATGTAGTATCAAAACTGTTTGTCAATGATGTGAAATAATCGACACCAAATAAATCGGCACCACTTTTAGTAGAATCTGCTCCTGTAGTTATAACCTCTCAAAATACATATCCTTAAACTGGCACAATGTATAAGAATAAAAACCAATATAAGGAATAGTTGGTATCCATGTGGATAAAAGATAAGAAACAAGGAAAACAATGTGACGCTCAGGTCGGTCTTGATCTAGATGAAGTATTAGCTGAGAGGATAAGGGTACATTATTCTCTACAGGCTGAGAAGAAGAAGTATAATAAACTTTTGAAAATAAAACTCGAGGATTTTTATTACTCCATGATAATGAAATGGGTTGATTAAACAAGTTCTCAACTGAAAAAAGAAATTGAACAAGACCCGATCATACAAACTATTCTAGAGAAAGGTAAAGTAAATTTTGAAAGAAGTAATTCAATTGAATCCACAACACGATGGTGAAGAAAATTAATAAGATGAATTTATTATTTAATATCATTATATTTCTATGATAAGTAGAGAAGAATTTTCCCTTTGAAAATAAAGTGATGGTGTTCAACAATAGAATGCTCACTCCTATCCAGAACCAATACAATCTCTGGAAATTCAATCAGAAAGAGCTATTTATCTGGTTAAGGAAATGACTCAATGTTCCCATGTTAAGATATCTGTTATCATCACTAATAGAGTTGAAGAATATATATTTGAAAAAAGAGGAAAATAAAAACATCACATTGAAGATTGAATCCAATCTCATGAACATCAGTCATACGAAGAGGATACTGATTCATAGCACACTATTTCCCTCAATAAACGTGATTAGACTGTACATGTTATTAAAAGGTTTGAGAAGACTATTCCTTACCTTCCTAGAATATAAGAAAATATTTATTTCATCACATATAATCATCTTATGAAATTACCTTCCGTAAGAGAGATAAAAAAGTAAGTGAAGACAGTGGAGGCTGATCTAGATGTTTTGAGTGGCAACTCCATTTCTCATAAGAAGGCTTGTAATAGGATGACCAAATGTTCATAAAAAATAAATAGTTTAAACAACGAACATGATGATTCCATTTAATAATTAAGGAGGATTTCAAAGGATCTATCAATCTCTTTTAATAATCTTGATAAGAAAAACGTTGAGAGGATGAAACAGATTCCAAAAAACATATAGTTCTATTGTTGATTCAATGAAAGTCTTTCAAGAAAGGATTAAGGTTTTCCAGTCATTTTTTTCTAAGGATAAATTTTTTAAATATGAAATTATCTTATGAATGAAACAAAACAACTTGTTGCCCAAAGAAAATAAATATATGTAGGAAAAAATTGTTACTCTCGATAAAGTGATCAAAATCCATAAATACATGATCAAAAACCCAGATCAGCTACTTTATGATAAACAAGATCTTCTCAAATATTAGGTTGTTTCTATATCTAAATAGAAGAAATAGATAAATAAAATGAAGGATATTATCCGTGATTTTATTATAAAAGAAAAAATGTAAAAAAATAAATTTTAATATTTTATTTTTCTTTCATGATTGTCTTTTGAATTTTTTTCTAACTTTTGACAATATAATAAGAATTATGATTTCATTTACATTGTTTTGTATTTGGTTTATCTTTATCCATGTCATGCAATATAATATTACACCATCATTTTTATAAATCACAAAATAAGTTAATTTTTTATTAAAAGGGGGAGAAAGTTTTAGCAACAGGGATAATTCTTAATTGGGAGAATCCTTAATTTTTTACTCAAATGTAACACATTAAGAGAAATAATAAACTAAAATAAGGAATATATATATATATATGAATACCATCCATAGTAATGTATATACCTAAGGTGGACTAAGTTGTATTCCTTTCATTCTTCAGAAGTGTTTTCATAAATCAGAGGGAGATAAACATTTATTTCTAGTTTACATTGTGTTTTGTGCTTTCCAAAAAGAGGGAGACTGTTAAGTCAAAAGTATTCTTTTTTAATTTTATGTATTTTGTTTTGGAAATCACAAATCTCTTTATAATCAATTATTTTGTAAAATATTTACTTCAAATACAATTATCATTTTATTTTACTTACACGGTCTATTGTATGTATCCTGATTATTGTACTCACTATTTCATCATTCTCACTATTTCTCCATACTCACTATTTCATCATACTATCTATTTTAACATACTCACTATTTTATGATACCCATATTTTCCATTATATGTATGATGTTCATCGTAATCACTATTTCATCATACCCACTAAATTTATCATGATAACTCTGACCATCGTGCTCATAACCTTCATCGTATTAGTACATTGAATTACATATGCTCTAAAAATATTACTCATACCTGTCATCATACCAGTGATACCTGTCATATCCATGTTATACTTTTATCATATACATGTTTTCATTATTTTATCAAAACCCATGTTTTAAAACAATCGTACAAATGATTATCATTTCCATATATCTATTGTTTTATCTAAAATTATGTTGTGGAGTTTTTTGTAAACTAATCAAAATTATGTCTTGTTTTCTGTTTCAATATGACTATTATAATGCCAGGTTTCCATGTCCCTTTGAATTTTCTAGTGAAATATGACCATTGGAGAAAATGTTATTGTTGGAACCTAAGGCCTATAAATATGAGTCCATTTGAACCAAAGAGAAAAACATTCGATTCATACATGTTCCAGAGAGAGACTATGTGACTTCTCTCCCACTTCATGCAAAAGCCCTGAATTTATGATATGTGAACAAATCATTCTGAGTTTTTCTATTTCAATAAGATCTGTGTTTTTCTGGTTATATGATCAAGTGATAATGATAGAAGGTATTTAGGGTTAGGAAGATAGTGTGACCAATCATTGTATTGATGGATTTCATGTGTTTAAAAGACAGAGGTGCTGATTACCTATAAAACCAAGGGATTTTAGGGAAAATAAGATAGAAGTGATGATAATCATATTAATGGATAACCGTTGATGGTAAGATATACCTATTATCCTATGGGAAAGGAATCCCAACTCTTTGAGACAAAATAATTGTAATACCATTTACTTTTCCTCTACTTATTGTTATAGAAATTGAACCATTTTATTTATTTTATCTATTAGTATTATTTTATATTATAGTTGTTTCAGTTTTAATTTATACTTTTCACTATTGATTATATACTCTAAATGGTATAATCATTTATACTTGATATTATTTGACATTTTTATTCAACATAAATGCAATTGTTTGATAACCAGTGATATCCTATCATCAGACAAAGAGTCAGTCCAATCATTTTTTTCTTTTATAAGAGGCATTGGGAATTGGTTTAGATTAGGTCGTATTAAACTATGTACCTTTCTTAAAAGTTTTAATAGATTTTTTTTAAACAAATAATTCACCCACCCTCTTATATTTGTTCCATATCATATACATTATGATCGAAAAATTTTTCCACCATACATTTTTTCCCTTGAAGATGTTTATTAGTATACCACATCCACAGTCAAATTATCATGTTTAGGGGTACCATTTCATGTCATATTTCACATGCCAGTCTCATTTTATTCTTCCACTTTTCAACAATGTTGTTTATATAGTCCATATTAATTCATTAAAATAACATGAGAACCCATATGAACGTACACATAAATATTAGGAATTTATTATAATAATTATAAAAACATTGAAAATATATTGATTTTATCCTGTGTTTACCTAATGAGTTTGGGTTTTGAAGTAGGATTAATATTTCATGAAAATAATATGTAGTCAGTGATTAATTTTGTCTTTTCAACAAATAATTATTAACATTTCTTTTAAAAAAAATTAACATTTTTGTTTTTTCGGTTAAAAATTACTCAAAAGAATATTCATCCATATCTCTTGAATTGATGAGTAATGAACATCGAAGAATTATACTATGGTAAATATCCGACTTTAGTTATTTATTATCTTTGGTTTATTTCTATAATTTGTCCAAAATAGATAAAATACCAAATATCATATCTTTTTTATAAGTTAATAGTGTTATAAATTGATTGACTTTGGATTTATTTGGATTTAAACTAGTTTTTAGGATTTATTAAAAAATATAGGAAAAATTATCAATCAAATTTGAAACGTAATTTTACCCTGATCAATATATTTCATTGTGAAAATGTAATTTGTAAATAATGTTATAGGCACATGTTGCTGGGTTGTAAGTACACTTATTTGGATGGTTTTTAATGTTGGTCCTATGATTATTAATTGGATTCTTGGATAAAAGTGTACGGTTAATTGCAATAACTAATTCTTAGGGATAACCGTTTTCTCGGAAATTTGTGGAGTATATATGAATTATTAAGGGATAGTTGAAGAAGTATATAGAATAAAGAACTGAATCAGGTGTGAGGCTATGGTCATTCATTGAATACATTAAGAACATATTATTTTATATTTCAAAAAACCCATAATATAGGACCTTCTTTCAATCTTAGAGGATTTATTTTAGATTCCCTCTAGCAAAGGACAAGATCAAACTAGTATAAAATTGAATTCCATGAATCCAAGATAAATTAAAAAGTGTGAACATTTTATTATTCATTTAATATGAAAGCATTTACTTTACAAATGAATATCCCAAAAAAAAATCTATAGAGTTCACTTCTCACCCTATTGGTATTATTGAGCATAAATAAATTGTGGATATGAATATTCCCCACGAACCCCCATATAGTTGTTTTATTATAACACTGAAACAAAACCCATGTCTCCTAAACCAACTCATATCATGATTATAGTATTGTTTGAATTATTATAATTTCAAAATATTCGATATCCGAGATTATAAATACTCAATCTGTAAACCCAAAATGACAATGAACATTTGGGAAAAAATAATTAACCCCCAACTGGATTAACCATTCATTAAATAAAAAAACTAGAATTATTATACTGGTTCACAAGTTTTCAAACATTAATCCTCATATATCAGATAAATTTATCTCACAATCACTCAATAATTCAGCGTGAAGGTTCGATATAAAAATATATCCCCTTTGACAATTCTTATGGAAATAGAATTGTTAACATCCACGTAAAATGTTTCTAATGGTAGTAAAGAAACATTCTTTTCCAAGTATTTCTAATTAGACCTTGTATATATTTCTTTATCCATAAACTCATACTAATAAATATAATATTCACTTAGAATTTATCATATATAAATATACCAATTAGTAAAAATGAATTCATATGGATATGTATTCGTTAATTTTTTTTATTTAAATTATGACTTTTCAATAAATTTTATAATTCCCGTAAAGTAAGAATATATAGTTGAAAATAAATATTCACTTTTTGAAAATATATTTGATTGAAACATTAATATTAATTTCATTTTCATTTTATTATTTTTAAGTATAACTATGTTATCAATTTGATGTAATGTCTTGGGTTTTTAATTTAGTGGGATCAAAAAAAATTATTATTGAAGTAATTGGGACCTTGTCAGGGGTAAAGTTGTATTTCTACTAAATTTTTATCAAATTTTTTTAATATTATTTAGGTTTTAAAATAATGGTTTTAAACAAATATTGAGATCATGTGAAAATACATGTATTGTGCATCCTTGAAAGAAATTAATAAAAATATAATATTATTTTTAATTCATGCATGATAATTTCTAATTCAATTAATATATCTCTAGATTGGGACAGTAAATTGGAAAATGATGCCACTATTGTGTTTGGAATGTGGTTCTTACCCTTGGTATGATATTACATTAATTGATATCTTGATTGTCAGGTGTCCGCTATCATGAGAGGATTCTCTAGGGTTAGCTGCATTTTAAATTGACAAACGCTAATGAGGGTGTTGGATATGTGAGGAGGGGATAACTGTGCTATAAGAGATGACTAATTTGGGAGAATAATTGGATATATGGTAATGAATACGTATGAATATCAATGGAAATGATGAGTGGACCTATGACTACGACATTAAATTATATCTTCGTCAATTCACCAACATGGTTAGGTTTTTATTATGATTTTAATCTCCATAATTGATAATGATGAGATTGTGTATTATTTTAAAAATAATAATAATAAATTGAAAATTTCCTTATCTAGTTATTCATTATTTTATTTGGTTTTATGTAATTTCAAACCATCAATATTATAATGATCATTTAGATATTTTTTATTTAATTTCATTCAATGATTGGTGTCCAAATGAAAATTTCCAATGTTTATTTCCCACTTCTATGATCTATGGTTATCTCTCTATATTCTATGTGTGTTAATCCTCAATTTTCAATAGTTTGATGTTGTGACTATGTTTTTGGAAATTATTTTATAGTAAAATTATTCGAGGGTTCCATGTAATTATGGTCTTGTTTTGGTGTAATTGATTATTGAATAAAATTAGATAAAAAAAATGATGTATATTAAGAGGATGAATTAATGTTGATAATTTATTGAAATAGTCCATATAGAATGGTGGGTAGAGGTATAATTTTTATTATCTTGTGAAGATTGGACTAAATGTTACATCGGGTTTTCAAATGATGATGGTCAACACGTTATTTTGAAAATTTTGACGGTTTGCATGGTGAAATCAAAGCAGGGGGAAATTCAATAAAAATATATATATTTTGAGAGGAATTATGATTTTTTTACTAAAAACATGAATTTTGGAAGAACACATGTTCTTTATCTCACTAATGTGGTAACATGGGTTTCTAGGGGAGTTAAATATCACATGGCCATGGGGCTAACTCACATGCAATGTAACCCGTCCCAACAAGGTCAGTGGGTACAGAGGAGTATATTTGCAAGGACATTTTTGGCCCGAAATTCTACGTGTATCAAGATATGCCACTTATATGCTCATTAGGATAGAACATATTCATGCATGGTACAAATTGAATACCCCTATAGAGATGAAATGTTTTGAATGGTTACTACAAACATTGTACTTCCATTTTTCCTATGTTTGTTCCCATTGACAAAAACTATCCCATCATTAATACTAGGAGGGGTTTCTGTCTTACCCATTTGGACTATGATCCTAATTGGGAGTGTTATTTTTAGAATTTAATCACAGGGCTATGATTTAATTCTTGTGGAGTTAGATAGATTCTGAGAATTCACTCACATGTTTTTTGTAGGGATTCTCTATTGGTGGAGTATAATTTTTTCATATCCATAAAGTTCTGATTGGACTAGTATCCTCAAATTTATTTTATATTTCACCCATAGTCATAGGGAATAATATTTTAATATAATCCATGGGAATGTACATTTCATTTCATTAGAATTAAATATTATAATTTTTGGGTGTTGTTCCATTTGGTTGTATGAGATGATTGAGATTGTATTCTTGGACACGAGTACCTCTTTTGGATTTAATATGTTTATCTATACACTCAAGTAGAACATGATACCTTGATGTGGAAATGGGCATCAAGGTTGAGTGAACTTCCCGACAATCCTCATAATGTTAAAATGGATTTTAGAATACTATGTAATACTTAATTCTATGATTTATTTTGTTCATTTAAACCATGGGGTTTCCATTGAGTTATGATGTTATGAATGAATATCAACTATAGAAATCTTTGGATTTTTTGTGTTCAAATAACTAATCTATACATATCTATAGGGGGTTTTAGGGTATAACTTAAAATGAATTAGACTTCACATTATCCTTTAATCCTTTATGAATAGCTTATTTGGACTATTGTACATTAATTAATTTCATATATTTCTTTATGATTAGAGGTTTTAGGTAACTATATATATATATATTATTATTATCCTCCCTCTTGGAACTTGCAATACCAGAATTCATGTTTATTGTCACTTCATTGTCCTTTATGGGTTTTTAGGGATCCTAAAAGTATGTTTATACTCATCAATTCAAGGTACTTGGTCCCACATGAGTTTTAAAAGTGTAATTGAAATACTTGCCAGAGATAGTTTTTGATAGTTGGCTTGGAAAATATTGTATGGGGGTTGATGAAAAACATTATTGGGGGATATAGTTTTGTAATAATGTTAGTGGTACCATAAGATTATAGTAATAGTATTTTTTCATGTTTGGAACCATATTTTAGTGATGGATTCTCCCCATTGGACAGTTTGTAGTTTTACTTTTTGGGTTTTGGGAATATATTTGTGCATTTTTTACATTCTATGATCCTATTGGTTATCTTTTCAATTTCAGTTGATTTCTCATGGTTGTGTAACATAAAGTTCATTTGATATTTTATGTATATAATAATGATATTATTATTATTGTTTTATTTGGTATATGTATATATTATATGTTATTATTATCCAAGGCCTTCCATGTGTGTGATATTCATACTCGATGCTGGTCACCTACCCATGTGGTATTGGTTGCAGGATTAAGATTTATCTTCTGGCATTCCATTAGGATTGGTGGGTCCCCAATAGGACCTGATGTGATAGAGTGGTATCAAAGATAACTAATCAAAATATTCAAGAACATAAACATGTAATAGTGGAAGAGTGGGTAATACAGTAAGATATATAGTGGAATTGATCAGTCATTAATGGTTGTTTATGTGACTAATGAGCTCATCGATAGCTTCCACAAACAAATGATGATTTTCATAACAAAGTATCTTCGAGTAAGGATTTGAGTCATCTAGATATCATGATGTGAAAGGGGGATACCCTAGGAATGTTGATGTTGAGGTTTTGTTGGAAGAAAAGTGTTTCACCAAGATTATAATGTAGTGATGATGAAGCATGTGCTTCATCATTTATTTTTGGAATAAATTTTAGACATGAAACCCAAGAAACCTGTGCCCATGGATTTTTTCTGATGTTAGAATATAAAATTAATCAGGATCTTCGTGCAGTGGTGCAGAATGGATCGGGTGTCCATATAACAATCATCAAGAACACTCCGTAGAGGGTGGTGTGATTGGTTCTCCTTCCAAGGTTTATCTTTTTGATTATACTTTAGGGGAAACGTTAAGATAATTATTGGATTTATCCCATCCCATGAGTTGGGAATACCAAAAAAATGAGATGCATAAACTATGTAAATTGTTCCTTATACATTATTGTACCCCTCTTTTATTTTTCATCAATATTGACTGAGGTTAGTATCGTTATAGATTATGAGGGTATGTTATCCTTCACAAGTTGTAATATAATGATTTCACATAATTAATACATCATAAAGGAAAAAATTTTGTGTGCGATGGTGTCTATATTTCACACGAATTATGTCCAAAAAAATACTTTTTATTGAGCCTTAGTTGTTTACATTTCATGGATGAAACATTTTCATGTTTTTAGAATGCAATGTCTCATACTTTTACTAGAGAGGGACTAACATCTATTTTTTTATTTTATGGGGACCTTCATTGTGGTGATGTGTTTTTAAACTGTTTTTTACCCCTAAAAAATATATAAGGGTACCATTGGTTTTAGAATTTGGGGTTTACCCCATGGATGATAAATTACCGAATTAAATGAATTTTTTACCCTCAGAAATAATATAATTAAAATATATTATAGTTTGTAATCCATATAATATCTCTTATAATTAAATTCTTGTATCGCTTGATCTAGAACTAGAATGGGAAAAAGATGAAAATAGTTGAATCTGAAATAGGAAATTAACCCATGGTGGGATGTTATCTTAGTAGGCATCAGGAATCTCAGGTGTTTACATTCATGAGAAGATTTATTAGAATATTTAATTATTTATTTAATTTTTTGAATATATAGAATAACCCATAGGCCATGCCTATTTAATCATCCATATGTTGAAACTCATTGGATAACCACTTTTTTCATTGATAGACCATAGCTAGTGGAGTAGAGGAGAGAGGATTGGAGAAGTTTAATTTGTTGGTAGTGATAAAAGATGTAAGAGTTAAAATAGATATTCAATGTCAAATGTTGATGGATTTCAAAATATATAATGAATGAACCTATGACTATCACATCTAATTGATGATTCCATAATTCTCCATTGAGGTTTGAAATTATTTTAGTATTTTTTATTTCCACATTGGATATAGACGAAACTATAAATTAGATAAAAAAACTAATCTGAAATGAAGGATTTCAATGGATTTTTAAATCTTGGTTTTTTATTATGGATTATGAAATGATGGAGGATTGAGAATTTTTACATAATTTATATGATAAATTGAGAATGATTTTTTATAATCAGTGTATGTACAATGATTAGAGTTTTTCATGATTTGACTATAGATTTATGAAAAACATAAATCTGATTTATATTTATCCATTGATAATTTTTAACACATTTTTAAGGGTTTCATATGGTTTTCCATTTGAATTCAAATAAAAGGTTTTTGAAAATAGAAAGTGTGTCTTGCATAAAACCTTATATAATATTCATGAATACCTGACATGTAGTTCAAAATAACACACTCTATGTGACTTTCTGATGTAGCAAATAGGGTCTCAAGTGGAATTAAATGTCACATGGCCATGTGATTGATTCACACACTATGCTAACAATACCTGGCGGGGATAATGTCTATTTAATAGTATATTACTAGGGACCTATGTGGACCCATATACTATGGGTGTTGGGACACCGCCTTTATATAAATAGTAAGACTTGGATCTAAGAGATGAGGTATATATTGAGTACACCTATAGATATGACATGTTGTGTAGGCCTACTAAACATCATTTACTTACTATTTTATTGTTTTGGATTCCATAAACATCAAATTTTACATCATTATTCACATGAAGAGTTAATATCCAATATGTTGTGAATGAGAACCTCTTGGGGAGTGGTATTTCTACCTTGTGAGGACAAGTATAATATCCTCTACATTGTGAATAAGATACAGTTAGTAATTTTACTCACACATATGGGTCCTGGTTCCTCTATCTCTTATGAATTATTTTACATGTCCAAAAATTTCTAATAAGATAAGGGACATCCAATAGAGTTTTTATTTTACCCATATTCATAGGGAACACATTATATGTCATCATATTAATGAATTAATTTGTAATTTCTTGACACTTTTATATCAAAATGTGTCAGTGTTGTGTCATTTTGTGGGATGATATGAATGGGATTTTATATTGGAACACGAGTTCATCCTACGAACACACCAAGGATTATCCTTACCATCAGGTAGTTCATGATACACAGACGGTTGAATGAGCTCTAGGGTTTCACAGACTTCCCTTCTTTGATCCTTGAGATGGCGTGTCTAGTTGAGTCATGTAAAATAATAAGTTATATGAAATACTTTGTTTCTTATATACATGGGTATTTCATTTAATATGTGATGTTATAGCAAGATACTGATAATAGACTTGTTGTACTCTTCATAGTTATGAACCCAACCAACTACCATTCCATAGAGGCTTTCGAGTTTTAGGGTAATTATCATTAGGACGTCAGAGCTTCCCTATGTCTTCTAGTGATGATCATATCTGGAGTATTCTTATTAAATTTCTTTTTTATATTCCTTTCTACTGTTATCCTTGAGTTGACTATATTTTTATATATTTCCATATTTTCCTCCTCCAATACACCTTAACCTCTAGGAATTGAGTTGAATGTTTATTATTTCTCCCTTTATAGTTTTTAGGGAGTCCAATTGAGTATGTTTATTCTCACATAAACATTTTCACCAGGCTCAAATGTATTATGTGAGTGATGATAATTTATAGATCAAAGAAGGTATCTAAAAGTGGGGTTAGTATAGTTTGTTATTATTTGGAACATGGTGAACTTTCGAGAAAAATGTTATATTGACATTGGTTTTAAGATGAGATGAAGATATTTTGATTCATTCTTGTTTAGAGGTATCATATAGAGAGGGCCTCTCCACCTTAAATAGATTTTAGATTTCATTTTTTCGATATAGGTCACGCATTTTCACATTTTACTATTTTTTATTCATAGGAGATATCTTTTGGATTTTAGTACATATCCCATGATTTTTTAGTTTCATTTTATTTATCATTTGTGTTTATCTAGTTGATATTAATGGATTGTTAGATTGGATATAAGTATTTGAAAGAACTTATTATCGAGTATGGACTCCCATTTATGTGATATTCCTACACAGTTCTAGCCACCATACCTATCCTATTTTAGGTAGTCATGGGGTGTTACTTCTTGCATGTTATCATCTTAGGTGGGTCCTTTTTGGACCAGTATGTGTTAGTTTCCTTTTAAATTTCAGGTTTATTATTATTAATAATATCATACAAATGATTTATTAATCTATATGTTAACTAAAAATGATAAAAAAATATGAAATATTTTATTTATCATGGATGTATATATCATAAAGTATATTATTTGAAATAAATTTATATAATTTTTTAAAAAAATTAATATTATATTTGTATTCTTAATGCTTATTGGAATTGGGAAAACTAATTATTTTTTAAATGACACGAGTAAGACAATAATCTTGTTTGTATAAGGTCATAATCAAAACCATCTATATGTATGTCAGTTATGTTAAAGGAGACATGTAATTCACATTAAAATGAATAATCTTACTATACACAAAATGTAAGGTGTGATCATGAGTTAGTGAATGAGAATGAAGTGAATTATATATACTATAAGTAGACAAGATATAATTTTTTTATTCCTTGGAAAATGAAAAAAATAGAATAATCACGAGGTACATAAAAGATAAAATTATTTGAATGTGATTTTTTTAAAAAAAATTAGATCATTTATAATAATTATAATTTTAATTATAAAAAATCACAAATATTACATGAATTTGTTGAATATGAATATTGTGTATTGGTAACACCAAGACAAATTGATTTAATAAGGTAATACATTCTAAAAAAATAGAAATAAATTAATTATTTGAATCTAACGAGGATTACAGTATTTTTATGGGTTATATTTAATTATAAAGACCAAAAAATAATAATACTAAATTATTATTCTTTTTTAATGTCTACATGTCACTATATTAAAATGTGAGCATGTTTTTATGATAATAGAGATAAAATTTTTGGGGGAGTGTCACATGGAAATGTTTAGTTAATAATTATATCATAATAATGATTTCTAGGAAATTAATTATGATGATAATGTTTTTTTAATTGGGTTATCATTGGAAAATAAATCATGTAGTATAATATAAATTCATGAAAAAACATTATTAAGGATAAATCGTATACATTAAAAACATGAAGAAATAATTCTCTATAAAAAATATCACAATTGTCTTATATAATGATTGATATTTATTAAGAGAATTTTTATAATGAAGTTGGCTAATTTACATAATTTAAGAGAGGTATAAGTTTGAGTAAAACAAAACCTATTAATTTCATCATATATTGAATGATAAGAATATTATAATAATCAATTAGGTTTTCTAAAGTATGTTAAATTCATATAGATTGATAATTGGAAATAGTATATGGCTTTATTAAAATTAATACCCTCAAACTGAAGTCATATACATTGATTATATATTTGTTTATGATTCCTTAAAATTGAAATCCCTGATTTAGGGCCCCATAAATGTACTTTATATAATTTATTTGGTGAAAACTAAATATTATCATACATAATTATCCCAAAGTTACATGAAAAATTAAAATATATTTCATTACCAAAATTAACAGTATATTTTTTGTTTATTGCATTAGTGAGTTAATAAAAATCATAAACTGATAAATCCATAACTTTCTCAACTAATAGACATATTTTTCCAACATATAGGAAAATACTTAATCCATTTAAGTCATCAACATCTCCAATAAATACTACACACAAAATATTATTCTAATCATTTCATTTGTAATATTTTCCATTATAACTTGGGAAAATAAAAATGTAATAATGGGTGAGGAAAAATGCTCAGAAAGGGAATAAATAAAAAATAACTAAAGAATTGTATAAACATGAAATAGATATTATTATAAGAACAAGTAAACATCCTAATGTCATAATAAACTAACACACAGAGCATTATATATCAATTTTTAGAAATGAAAATAAATTAATCTTATGGATAATAATAACTTCTTCATTCGTTATTAAATAAAAAATACAAGAAAACTATTTTTATACCCTAAACAAAGAAATAATTATACTATACTTTGTGATCATATCAATAATTACCGATGTTTAAAAATATAATATTCTTATAATAATAATCCAAAATACCTGAATATTTCAGTATCATGAGACCTACTGATTCATCTAAGGGATATAGAATGTGGGTCCCCACCCATCAAAGTTTTAAGTCCAATGTCTTCATTATTTGAGATAATTAGTAAACAATATAAAATCAACTTTTCTAATAATCATTAATATTGGAATAATGAAATACCAAATGATAATTAGTTTTTAATTTCAATAAAAGTGAAACACATGATAATTATAATTCTAGAAAAATAATTCATATGGTTAAGAAAATTAATTAAATTTCTCGAGTAATCAATAAACAACTACATCAGAATATGTAATATATGGATTTAAAACAGTTACCCATTTTTGATATTGAATATCTTTATATTTAAACATCCTTATATCTAAAACTATATATTAATATTTTATTTTTTCATTCAATATTTTCCAAAATATTTTCCATATTCATTCAATGTTTGAAATCTGGGTGAACACTCATCAATCAACGGATTGAAAATGCGGTATTGAGAATAATACGGTGTTCAAAGAAATGATATGCTCATTCATGATGGACAGTTACAAAATAAAATGTTTTTGATAGATTATATATTTTATAAATTTTAAAATTACATAAGTCAGATAGATAAATATTGTGAATTTTTTCATAAGAAAATATTTGGAGTTTAATATTGGAACTCAAAAAGATTTTTCTATTGATGAAAAACACTCTAACAAAATAATTATTCAAACTGTATCCAAATAGAAGGGATCAACAATCGATATTTTGGTATAATGAGTTAAATCCCAAAAATTATATATATAAATATCTATCAGAGAAAAAATTATTTATCTTTAACTATATAGTGTAAATATTTATGAATATGAAAATAAAAATGGAGTTGATAAAATAAAATACATTTTATAAAACATTTTTAACAGTGATGTAAAATAACAAAATACTTATAATTATAAATTAAAAAATTTTAAAAGTATAAATTAATCCTTCTAAAAAAGTTAAATTAAAATAATATATTATATTGTATCCTAAAAAGATATAATTTTTAATATAGGAAATTTAAATCCGATGAAAAAAATTTATTATTCGAAAAAAAATTAATCTAGTGAAAATTTATTTTAAAAAATAAAACTTTTTATCAAGATTACAAAAAACCATCCATGTTATAAGAAATATTCTTCCCCAAGATATATATAATATATCTTCTTTTAAAATATAATGGTGGATGAACCCAAACATTGAATAATGAATCTCAAGATAAGACACTTTAAATCAATGAATGAAATTTGAGTTATATATATCCATCATTGAAAACATATACATTGAGGTGAGAAATATTTTTCAAATTGTTTGTGTGGTATAAAATTATATACCATTAAATAAATGAAATTACAGCACATAATACACTCAAATGGAATAATTAAATCTAATTATATGAAATATTTTAAAGAGAATGATCATAACACAATGAATGAATGTTGAGTTACCAAATATCATAACTATTGGGGAAATAATTTTTCCCATATAAACATAAATAATGTAAAATAATTTGTATTATAGATCCAATTAAATACAAATATTATGATAAAAAACATCCATGGTCAGTATATTCACCGTTAAAATAAAAAAGTTACAAAAAAGATTTTTTTTCAAAGAATCAAAATTGATATAATGAATACTCTCACATATAGTAATTTGTTCCACGATTACAATTTCACCTCAAGTATGAAACCAATATATATATATATATATATATATATATATATATTCATTACATACTTACAAACCATATAGTCAGTTCTTTCCCAATTTGATATCAGAAGTAAGTAATCTTGATTCGGTTGAACTAGTTTCATAATCATATTTTTGTTATTAATTTATTTCGAAAATTTCACCACAAAATGATCAAAATGTTATTTTAATTTATTTTTTATAATTATTTATATTTTTATAATTTCATTATTTATTATTTTTGGTAACAAGATTTATTAATTAGTTTGATGATGAGCATGTTTCAGTGATTCATAGTGAAAAAGGTTATGTTCTTAAGCAATGAGTTAAATTTATATATTAATATTGAAAAAAAAATATTTATTTAATTATATATTAAATATTTAAAAATAAATAAAATTATAAATTTTATACAGGATATAAATTTATATAATTCTTTATCTAGGTGGTTAAACCAACCCAAAAATGAATATACCATTAGTGGATGATTATGTGGTGGTTATGTTTTAATATAGTTATAATACAAGGGTAATGATATAATTTAGTGTTAATTATTTGGATAAAAAATAATTTAAATGAATTATATGAATAATAGAATCAATTTTATTTATTTAAAAGTATGTAGAAATCATTTTTAGCTCTTGGAATGTTTTTTTGTGTGGTTGAATTTGACATGGTAATTTATTTCTCATGTGGTTTATTGGTCAAACAATTTAGTATTATATAACCCTAATTATTTTATATTAATCATAAGTATCAGTTATAAAACTTCATGTGACCATCCATCTATGGTGGTGATAAAAATAAATACGGAAATTATTCATTCCTTGCAGGCGATAGTCTACACATATGAATTTATAATGATTTTGTTTTCCAAGGAATATGGAAAAACTGTTATATAGTTTATAATTTAAAAATATAAAATATTTCGTAAATATTTTAATTATATAGTAAATTTCTTATTAGTAATAACCATATATATATATTTTATGGAAAATTAAACATGTTACTCTGCATAAGTGGTAATCTAAACCACACAAAAATGAAGATATTATTTTTCAGTAAGGAACCGATTAATGTGGATACTTCTCATAAATTTTTTTTAATAATAGAGAATAATAAAAACAATACTTATGGGATCATTTTAATGTTTTTTAATTTAATTTTGAGGAAGAATAAGTGCATATAATGAAATTGAGCTAAGAATAGAGTTGTTCGAAATTTTTTCTTCACTACTTTGAGTATCTCTTTGGTTAATGTTGATAAAACAATAAACTATGGTAGTCTGAGAATATAAAAACCACATTAACATGTCTAATATTAGAAATGATGTGGTTTTTCTTGTTTTTTATGAAATATGTAAATTTTTTTGAAGGGATGTAAAAAGGGGAGTACCGCTTATATAAGTGAATATGGATGATTTTTTTTAAATTCCTAATCATTTTCAATTATATGATCTTAATCTAAAATAAAATCGACAAAAAAATTATAAATAATATATATTTGAAGGTTTATGTCTATTGAAGTCCTTAAAAATCCATTCACACACATTTTTTAAATATATTTTTTTCATCTCTCTTGGATAAATACTTTTTATCCAAATTTGATTATTACTGAGGTAACTATTTTTCACCAAAGTACTTTATCATTTATATGTGAATGAAAGGTATTTTTTTATTAATTTGGATCAAATAATTCCAAATATGTGTTTTATTTAGTTATATTAACTTTATATAAGTGATGAAAATAATTTTTAAAATAGTAAATGTATAATATAATATTTTTTGGGAAAATATAACTTACGTTCTAAAAGGTAAAATATGGGTGTGTAAATTAAATACATGATTTTAAAATTATAAATTCACATATAAAATACATACATATTCTTCTAAAAGGGTATCATGAATTTTTATATCATAAAAAAATACAAATGATTCCATAAAAAACAAGGTATGAGTAAAAATATATTTTTTCACAATTAACCTAAAAATCATTTTTTTAAAATACCAAAATTACATGTTAAGAAAACATATAAATGAAAATTCCAAAAAATTATTTCCAATTTATCAAATTCTAATTTAAAATTTTATAAATTAGACAATTAAATAAAATGGTGAGATATAATGAGAAGCATTTTTTAGGAGGATTGATTTTTTATAATATAAACACTATTGATTAATATATCCTAAAATTTACCAAGTGAATTAGTATTAAAAATATATAAATATAAAATATAATTTATTATCATTAATCTTACGATTATTGAAGTATAAATTAATATCTAATAAAAAACTAAATATTTATAAACATACATTTCAAAGTATGAAATTATCATCTTAGTCATTCTATCAATATTTATGGCATTTGATTCATATTGAATTTCCCATTTATTTTTTATAATATTTCATAGTGTGGTTACTAATATTCATTCCCATGAATTTTATTTTTTAATGGAATAAAAATATTACACTTTTGTTTTAGTTTGGTTTTATGTGTGGATAAATTTATCGAGGAATTGGTTATTTAATAAAAATGTACGCTAAAATATTTTTTTTTGTTTCAGTATAACTCCATAAATAAATAAATTAATCACAATTTTATTTATTAATAATTTAATATTGTAGGTGTGGGTATTCTAAAAAAATCCTTAATTATGAAGATAACCTCCAATATTCAATCTACCTTACTCTATTTGGCTATATCAAGTAACATATCAATCCTCAAATACAAATATGCATTAATAGAGTGATATACTCATCCATATACCATAATCATATATTCTCCATAACATAAATTTCAAAAAACCATTTGAATATTTAGGATATTAAACCACAAAAAAAAATATTCCACCAAAAAATAACCCTATATTTTCCCCTCAAATGTATTAATAACAGTTAATAAAGTAATAGTCTAGTTGATGTATATTCTAATTGAAAAAATGAAAACTATTACCTAAAAATATCATGTCTTAGTTTTTTATTTAATCAATAATAAATTCCAAGGAAAAAAATACTCTCTATCTCACATTTCTCAAAATAAATTGACCCTTCCAACTAAATAATTACCCATTCGTCAATCATGTGTTCATAAATAGTTATCACTAAAAATATAACATTGTGATAATTTTTTTATCAAGATTATTGATACCATTTAATATTTATCTTTAATCCACTACTACTGAACTACTAATGAAAAATACATATATGATTCACAAAATCCTCATAAATTTTATTACATACCAAAATTTCAATGATAAATATCAATCATTAATAAAAATATTTAAGAGTATAAATTTTTTATTTTAATTCATATATAAACCAAAATTACCTTTTGTAAGATAAGGAATATAAATTGTTTACTTAAAATAATTTATACTAAAATTATCAACCATTTCTGTATTTCTCCTTATTCAATTGTATGAAATAATGGTTTCTAGTAACATAACTTTTTTACATAATATTTTCTGATCAATTTTTAACAAAATAGTAAAAAATGGTTATGAAAACCACAAAATTATTAATTTTTTGCAATAAATCTATGAGTATGAAAATATAATATTCAATGGGATAAAATTCTTTGGTGATGATAGACATCTGTGCTAGTTGGTTCTCAAGGATATTTGGTGAGTCTAGTAAAATTGTGGTCATCACACCATAAAATGATAATGTGTATGACCCATAGTTTAGAATATATGTCATGAACATTTATTTTGGAATGTTTGAATGTTAAAACCAAATAATTATTTGGTTATATTTTATTTCCTTAGTCATCATAGATAATTCATGCCGAGTTAAAAAATTTAGAATCAAACAAGATTCTTATTCTATAAATATGATAGGGATTGTGAAACATACCATTGGGAAATTAGAAGAGGATTTAGTAACATAGTTTGATCTATGTTACTAAATGAAAAACTTTTTATATATACCTTAGAGTAAGGTTAATGGGAGAGTTATCACAGGATACATCAGGAATGTATATGGAATACTGATCTTCATGATTTATCTAATATTTTTGTATGAAACTATTGTAAAATAAGTGGTGATATACCCTAGTCATCCTTTCCCAATCAAGGGATGACCTAAATGATGTACCATACATAACCCTTTCAATCAAGGGAGGATTCACATCACAAAAAAACTAGGAACCCAGTACTACAATGTCTATCTCCCAAGTTACTTCCCACTAAAGTTGAGTCGTGGCCTCAAAATTTACACCCTCACAACATGACATGTCTCCAAACATAGGCATTAATTCTATACATGCAAGGAACAAAGAACATGTAACACATCTTGTTTCACAATACACCGACTCTTAACCAGATAATTAATCATTTAGTATCTTTCCAAATTCCTCATACCAATCCTAATATCCATATTAACCTTATTAGTGTTGTGTCACATACATATGGACCAACCCATCACATCGACATGACCCAAAACAACAAAAAAATCAAAAATAAATTGAGGTAGAAGAGATAACTCATTTACAATGTACTAATTTGCGGTGAAAGTAAAAATATTACTTGAATCAAAGATATATCACTGGTTGGGATGTGGGGTTTTCATCCCGAAGAGGCCACATTTTGTGAACAATGTTAGAGATGAGTTTTGGATGAAGTGAACTCTAGAATTAGTGATCACAAACAAGAGATATCTATTTGGGAGGATGTGACTCATGAATCGGTCTAGAAGTAGGGCTCAAGGAGATCTCTATTGGACGAGGAGGAGATATCTACTCACAAATTAGATGCGAAGTGGGGTTCTAGGTAATCATTATTGGAGGAGGATGAGGATATGTAGACTTGTGAATTGGTCTATAAGTAGGGTTTGAGGAGACCATTGTTAGAGGACGAAGATATATCTGCTCAGGAATCGGCTAGGGGGTAGAGTTCTATTGGAGGAGGAGAGATATGTTGGTGTATCGATTGGGAGGTGGGGATAATTGGTGGTTTTTACAATGGTTATTAAAAACCATAAGTAAAGGTTCTATATTCCAACAGTTTAAAAAACTGTTGGAATAAATCTATATAATATAAACATTCCCAACGGTTTTATCAAACCATCAAAAAAACCCAACATTATTTGCTATGCTAATGGTCTAAAAGAATTTTTGATACATGTTTTTTATCTGAACATTTTTTCAAATTATTTGGAATGAAGTGTTAGTATAGGTAGGATTTCTACTAGTGTAGGCTATTTACTCATTTCTGAACTAGAACACATGGATATATGAAAAAGGTTTCATACAAAAGATACAAATCATCCTGGAGAGGGGTGGTGTAATGATTATGACTTGAGAGGTCCCATGACTCAGTATTTCCTGAACCAATTTTCAAATTATGGTAGACTGACATAGGATGGGCCTCTATGAAATAGGAAATTTCATAACCATGGATATCCCAAGAATAGTCAGAGAGTCCCCAAGGGAGGTTGTGCTAATTTTGGATTATGAGGATCTCCAGAATGAGGATTTTGTGGTGGAGGATGATTCAATTATCTACTTCCACCACCACTACATGGTGTCCCATTCCATGCCTATAGAACTTGTGGTTGAGGTCATGGCCAATTAAAGTATTTGGAGGGATATATTCTATATAATCACAATCTGATTCTATATATCATCTATGTATTTTATACTATATATAAATTATATATAGACACATGGTCGAGTCATTACCTTAAATATATATCCCTTATGAAGATGTTAAATATTATATTTGAGACTTTATACTAGCAGTTATGGAAAAATATTATTCTAGGGAGGGATTATAATATATCAAACATCTATCAGTAGCATGAGTGGGATTTTATTGGAGATAGTTTCTTATAAGACCTATTAGTCATTGAGATGAAACATAATGACGTCAACCTAGGCCAAGAATATTTTTCCATAGTGGATTCCCATATTGTTTTCCATCATAGGAGAGTTAGATGACATCATGAAAATGGGATGTGATTCTCCTTAAATGGATAGAGATATCTTTTGGATTAACATGTGATTCTTTTAAATGTGAATTTATGTCCCATTACCCACCATTTTGTTAGTTTAAACCTTAGTGTAGTAGGTTCTTCCGGTATCTAGATTCTAGAGGTAGTGGAAGATTATATGGAATTATTTATTGAAGATGTTGTTGTACTACCTCATTGGCTAAAGATTTAATTCAACAACTAATTTCATCCCAAGACCACATCAATATCTTCTAAAACATATTTAAGGGTCACTACCAAGATCCCAGGGCTGAGGGTATAGTTGGATTAACATCAAGAGAATATTTTTATTAGAACAACTGTGTCCCCAAAGGTTTCTCTAGTGCTTCTCTAGAAAAAGGAATAAGGAAGATTAATCTTTAGTGTCTACTATCATCAACCAAATGATATAACAATAAAAAAAATGTAACCCCTAAATGGTACTAATGATCATTTAATCGAGTCAATGTTATAAGTCAATTTTGAACTACTGTTGTTTGATTAGACTACAATTAGGTGATGGTTCACACGAATGAAACTCTAATGTTGGCATTCTAATTTTACTATAGACACTATGAGTTTATAGTGATGAATTTTGGTGTAAATAATTGCCCCACTGTGTTCATAAATTTTATAAACTAGATCTTATTTCCATACTATGACAAATTCATAGTTTTGCTCAATGAGTTCTTTATCATATTCATTGGCTAAAATTTGGAGCATGAAGAGCAGCTGAGGTTAATCCAACACTTACTTTGAGAGAACTAATTATTTGGAATTCTTTTGAATTTGAAATTTTAGATCCATTAGGCTAACTTTTTAGGGCATTTCATATTTCAAAATGGATTATTTGTGGATCCAGTGAAGGTTTCTATAATTCTTTTTGGGAAACCAACAATGATTATGTCATATGTCTAATGTTTTTATAGTTGATTGCGGTAATTCCAGTCATTTGTAGCATAATTTTCTCGGATACTATCCAACTTGACTTCCATGACATGTAAAGTAAATCCATTTACCATGATAAAACACTTAAATAGATCATCCATGGAGATGTGGTTGAAGATTAATAGTACTACAACATTGAGTCTATCAAAGGAGTGTATTGAATGTCAAGTCCCAACCTAGATCATTAAATAAATAGTTACTAGACCAGTTAGCAACATGTACTCAAGAGAATCTCCCCAAATGCCATAGGATGTTGACTAGTAGAAATGTCCTAGGGTGTATTATTGGAGATACTATGCAATCATATCTAATTAAGTATCCAGGGGAAAAACCAAAATTCATCTATATCAATAAATAATAAGAGCGGAGAAGTAACAAATATAAATAAGTATATAATAAACTAATGGAATTTAGTAAGGGATAGAATGGCCATATCATGCACAAAATACTAATCTCCCACTATGTCAACCACATATACAAGAGTAAATAAATGAAATGAAATTAATTGTTAACGGGTATATTTCGAAATCTGAGTCAAACCACATACCAGGTTTCTAAGACACTATTTACCAACTCTAGCTCAATCATAAGAACCCAAACATAAAGCTCCACACAATATAGAAACCTTGGGCCTCATCTGTTTCTATAATTCTTCCATGATAAACCTTAATGTAGACGTATGGTCCTCTTGAACATTGAGGTTCATGTAATGGGCATGATAAATAAATCTCAAAATACCATCCTTAATGGTGATATTATAATCTTCTATCAAAAGTTCAAGATCAATTAATAAAATTAAACAAGCCAAGGAACAACTAGATTGGGGTATATAAATTAATAACATAGTCGGACCTTGGTACAGTGAACCCAATTGTTGTGTATCATGTGAATAAGGCACTGAGGTTGATGTCAAACCACTCCAAATATGTATAATCATGTCGACCCTTGGTTCGAAAATCCTAATAGACGACACCTACGTTAACTAGTGTTGGAAATTTCTTCGTGAAATATAGTTCACCTCAGGGGTACATGTACTAACCTTTTGATAACCTGTAATCACATCCAACAACTATGATAAATGTACTAGGTACAAATTCTACATTCTATAAAAGCGGAATAGTGTTTTATGGCATACCACTATATCTAATAGTAGACTAGTATGATGTATGATTCATAGGTCACCATCCACAAGAAATCATGAAATTTCAATTAAGATAATTCCTAAGGTAAGATGACCCTAATTAAATATATTATAAATTAAATCCTTATGAATGGTAAAACATGAAATTCTATAAATAAAAATCACAAAATAGAAATATTAGACAATTTTGGAGAGTTCTATAATGGTGTGTCTACCCGATCCTAGGGAACATCCTAGTCATCAAATGAGGTGATCATAATAAATCCTTATGGATATCAATATATTTTACATGGGAGAAGTGATCCCACTCAGAAACCTCTAGCATGATTTAGATCATAGGGAACTGTCCATCATCATGTCGATCTTATATAAGAGGGGTTCGGAGTCACTCTTAGAAAACTCACCTATAATCCCCATACAAGGATAAATCATGTTTAAAATTTTCATTTTTGTAACAATTGATTTCAATATAGTGGGGATTAAAATACATATCCTTGGAAGTACCTTTGAAAATCACTATTATATATCACATTAGGATCTTAGGCCATGTACAGGGAATCCCGTTTAACAAGCATAACTAAAACAAGAGTAAACCTGTGAATGCATGAATAAAATACTTGTGTTGAAAATTTAAAAAACCTACAACTACTACCACCACCCCTTGGGTTAAAAATTTATGTATGGATTCTGAGGGGCACAAATTCTATCATATCCACCCAATACCAGAATTCACTCATTCAGGTTTGATCTACCATATAGGATACCACTAGCTCCCTCGAGTCATCACACTAGAGAGGAATCCTACTCAGGGTCCTCAATGTTCACAAAGAAGAAAATGTATCTTTCTTGGAATCATGTATGTCTACATTGAAGAAGATTTATCCCAATTATGACTCATTAACCTGAAAAAAAAACATGATGAATCCCAATTGGTATCCAAAAAATGTAAAGTAAAATAGAGGAATCCAAAATCAGGTCCTCTAGGTTTTAAACATAGTGGAGGAATCCCTCATGGGAACCACTTGGTTAGGACAAAAGTAGAGGCTCTCAGTTTGGATTCCTTTATGAAAATCTAAACATAAAGGAAATACCTCCTGAAACCCATCTATAATAATTCAATACGTCAAATTCAAAAAGGGAACACCTATAAATGGATATTTCCTAATGGAAAAATCCACAAAACATTAGTCTCTGTAGATGCATCAATGAACATCATAGATATTATTCTTACCATACTTTGCACCGAATGACCGACCTATTATTTTATTAATTTACATATCATCCCACCAAACCGTGGACTCAACTAGGAAAATAAAAAATGAGTACTTTTATTATTTAATTCAATGTTCAAACACCATTTATAATTACACCCAATTGTGTCTCATTCCATGTATCACATATAGGTGATAACTGTATTTATTTACCCAATCAAGAACATCTCTAATGTTTTGATCACCGAAAAACACCTCTTAAAAGATTTCAAGACACCTTATGGGTTAAACCATCATGATATATGATATTAACACTCAAAATGGGATTCTTTTGTGTCTTATTTGGATTATTGTGTGTCAAAACATGAAAATCCCACAACAAGTTAGCAAGGTCCATGTTTACCCGAGTAAGTGATTTTTACCATCAAGGATCCACATAGGCATATAATTTTATTTTTAATTTCATGTAAAACCCAATTACATGATGTATAATTCATGTATGCAATGTCTACCATACATAGGGTACTTTTTTGTGTACCTCACATGTCCTAGACAAAACTCTTTTCCTCTAAGGGTACATTTACACGGCGTGCCTCACAAATAAGGTCAAGCCTTGTACCATACATGGACAACATAACCTACATGGGATGTGTTGAAATATACTAAGATTAATGGACGATTATAAATAAAGGGTGTTTACCCTTGGTACACAACACCTAGTTCTAAAAACACTATATTCCATTGTAATTGGTTATCAAGCCATGTATTAGTAAACGATGTGTACATAAGGTACGCGGTTTAGAATTTCAAAAATTCATATTCCCAAAATAGTAATAATTGAACTCATGAGTTCATATGAAGAAATATATTGTTACTACGACTTCATAAATGGGAACCCTACAATCAGATTGAAACACATGGTTCTTTACATTTATGGATAGATCAATCCTATGGGAGTCTGTAACAATCACAATTGGTACTAAAAATTATAATGTGATATATATATATATATGGGTATTAACATAATAATTTGAAATTCTACTGCCTTTTGGAGGAATACTTCAATGTATAGCTAATATGCACATTCCACTACTACCACATGAAGATCTGACACCTCCCAATCTCTATGACGAAACCACCCTTCTTTCCTCTCACTATCCCTCAATATTTACGTCCATATCCCCATACTCTCTCGATCATGAAAAGGATAATCCTATATAGGGTATATTTGTGAATAATGGGAGAGGATAAGAAATAAAAAATTAAAAAGGAAATGAGGAAAAATAATTATAATGGAAAAAATGAAAAGGGGCCTAGACCCATCCCTGAACCTGGCGCCACACATGAGCTTATAGCTCAAAACGGATTCCCACATAATTCAAAACACATCAATGAAGATGAAATCCCTGTTGGAAGCTCCATTAAAAAGTTATATCTAAAAAACTCAGGTAATTAAATTATTATTTCAATAATTAGATATTAAATACTAATTGTTCCATGAAAATTCACGCCTCATATATTTCCACGAAACGACTATACTAGGATAAATAATATTTTACAGGATAAAATATGTCGACAAAAAAATTATAAAAGATCATCTAATAGGGGAAAAATAACATTTAATCTCTTATAATCATGTGAAATAAAAAAACTAAAATTTACACATAATTTTACTACTTAAAAAAACATAGGGCGTTACAACCTCCAAACCATATCTCGTTCCATCCAAGAAAAGCCATAGTGGAAAATAGATAACCAGTATCCCATCCTAGAAATTTCAAAAAATAATATTTTATCTTGTATACTCAATGAATATTTTTTTAATTTCAACAACTCTCCCCATAAGGAATACATTTATCTATGACTGATCTGGTAGTCCCCACCATAGAAATTACCATATCATCAACCCAAAACCAAGTAATATTCTTTCTGAATTGATATCTAAACATTAATGAATAAAATTCTTAATGTAACCATACCTTCTTATTCTCCAAAAAAAGAATAAACATTGAAAAATCACCCATTCTTATATCCAAATAATGGTTTTTAGGAAAACCAAAAAAATTAATCACATAATGATGTTCAACACCTTCAAAAAGTAAGAGTGAACTCGCCTCTATATATGATTTCCTTATACCAATCCTTGATATTAACCTTATAAAGTTTCATCAGACAATCCATGTCTCTAATAAATATAAATTCTCACACCCTATTAATACCAATATAGGATTTAGCCTCAGCAGTTATGTCACCACAATAATTCTGTATCCTCTACCATATAGGGATATGTTTCATTTTATGGAAACATCAAGGTAACTGTACTAGTAATATTTTATGCGAAACCAATGGTCCTCATCACTCAAATGACCTCTAATAGATTAAGGATGTAAATGGTACTGTGTGCCAAAAATGTATGCCATATTTCCCTATGTAGTGTATATACAATCCTATACCACATTTTCATTTCCCAACTAATGATATCATAACCATCACATCATAAAATCCCATATGACCATAAAACATGAAATTAATGTCTTGATATGCTTTCATCTCCTTTGGAAAATATCTTCAAAATACATAAATCAACATGTGGTATGATTTATTCAATGACATTCTACCACACTATTTTATTCTACTCATAAGAATCTACCTATTCTCAAACTACGTAACTAAACCAAGAAACACAAGATAATAAGGCCAAACACATGAACATTCATGATCATCCAACTAATTTTCGATACACAATCACCATAGTTGTTTCATGAGACACCAAAGGCATCATCATGCCCATGTAGTAATACCTGAGAATCTCCCATGAATCATTCTCGACATCAGTATAAAACCAAAATTACTAACGAAAAAGAACATATAACCACTATTAGAACCATATTTTAATGATTTCCTCAATCAAAGAAAATATCCACCCACAAGGGTATGAGTCAAAACCAACGGCCTTCTAGATATCCTCTTATTTCAACCAATATATTCTCAAGATTGGTAACTAAGTCTAACAACAAATCCAATATTCCAAAACCGTCACCAAGGTCATATCACACTAGGTTTCATCCAATCATATGTCTTAATATAATGAATCCAACATGAATAGAAACCATTTAAAATGGGGTAAATATTAAATCAAACTACCTGGGTTAAAACCTTCCAAAACATGTTCAATTAGGTATGTTATTAATTCAAATTTATATTTTAAAGATTGTGTATTTTTTAAAACCTTGCTGATCCACATTGAGATTTTCCGATGGCCGGCTTTAATCCGGCATGGGAGCTTACTTCTTCTCCTGCTCTTGCTTCTTCAGATCTTGGTTCTTCAAAAATTTAAGTGGGAAGACTTGAAATCCATCTTCACTCTTTACCAGTCTCCTTCCGTGATGCCTTGAAAGGATCAGATCTTAGTAGCATGAAGGATTTCAAGAAACCACACTATTAGAAGCTTGAAGATGGTGGCTATTTAGTTGAGGCAGATCTAGAAGCCTGAAACAAACGGACTAACTGTGAAAATACTCGGTTCATGGCCGAGTCTCATACAACACAGGTGAACAGCCATGGCCTCTCTTCGAGCTTATTAATTGGATTGCTCACTACTGGGGCTCATAAAAATGGACGATGGTTCTCATAGGTAAATGATACTATCACATCCTCTTTAGCACTCAAGGTGAGCTTGATCAGGTATGGAAACTTTGTAATTTACACCACAAACCAGGCTTTCTTATAATGTCAGACTGGGATGCTTCTTTTAACCCATACATACACAAAAATTATATGGCACAAGTTTGGGTTAGAATACATGGACTCAATTGGTTTTACTAGCACCCAAAGATCCTGAATGACATTTCTTCCTTTATAAGGTCCCCCATTAAGATTGATCATAGGAATTTGAATGGTGATATTGGCCTATATGCTAGAATAATGGTGGAAGTTAATTTTTACAGTGAACTACCATCTAATATAGGCTTTAATGCTCCTGACAATAGAAATGAACTTAGCATTGAATATGAAAAAACCACCCTTTTGTGAAGTATGAAAATTGATTGGACACAACTTCCCTAATTGTATTGTGGTTCAGAAACAAA
This sequence comes from Viscum album, assembly GCA_963277665.1. NCBI lineage: Eukaryota > Viridiplantae > Streptophyta > Magnoliopsida > Santalales > Viscaceae > Viscum > Viscum album. The sequence continues at coordinate 1,511,142,758 of OY728161.1, forward strand.
TGGACCTATCAACTGTTAATGACTGGCAGGAAGTTAAACATGCTAAAAAGGGGAAGAAAATCACAGACAAATCTGGGCTTCCTGAGAAAAAAACAAGACATTTGGGTCAAAATATCCAATTTCCTCACACCATTAGATGGTAAATCTTGGGAAAATTTGGTTGAGGAGGAAGAGGCCAGTGAAAAGGAAGATAATACTGCTATTGGATTACAAAAAATAGTGGCTGAAAGAGATGGAAATAACCCTAACATGAACAATCCCAACAGTATTTCCAATTCAGAAAATATTGCTTCTATTTCTGGTACATATACTTTGAATGAGCTTGCATGTAAGGACATGGAGACCTCAGTGCCTTCAGTGCTGAATGGTTCCTCTGATGTTTCTAATAAGAAAAAAAAAGTGGCATGGAAAATGTTTCAGACCCAGGTATTTCTATTATTCACACTTCTAATGTTAAATCATGTCATCCTGTTTCTGAAAATCATATACTAGGGACTTATGATACTAGTATAGATACTGCTACTACTACTATTGCACACAGAATCACACACATGCCTATTTCTACCCCTATTCCTCATACTGAGTCTATTTCTATTTACAGAGGAGTGTCCAACCCTACTGTTGACATACAGAACTCAGTTGTGTTAGAACATCACAAATATGCTAATATGACTACTGTTCCTACTTCTGTAACTGCTGTTCATGCTGATACTACTAACTTTTCTAATAATTTTATTCCACACAGCATCTCACACACTCCTCCTGTTGTTTCTATTATGCAACCTGAGTCTGCTCATGCTCCTGCATCATGTTTGGACAACAGGATGGTATCCGGCCTCTCTGTTGACAAACCGAAATCTGAAATGACTCAGCCTCACCCTATTATTTCTAATCCCATTTATGACCCCTTGAAACCTAAGGATACCACTATCATTCTAACCAAAAATGATTTGAAATCCTCAGCTAATCCTGAACCTATCCTGACAGTAGCTGGAAATTTTCACCCCTCTGCTCAAGTTGCTGTTTTGGTACATAACCAGAGTAGTTCTCCTAAAGCTTCTCCTACTGCTATGTCTAATCGAGATCAGTGTTCACCAGATTCTAAACTTACTCTGGTTAGATTAGAGATAAATCCCATAATCGAACAGAACACTTCTCATGGAGCTGTGAGTGATATCCCTATGGACAGTACTGTCAGTAATCAAATTCCTGATCATAATACAAATTCTGATCTGAAAACAGATGCTCATAAAAGTTTTGCAACTTATGAGAGAAAACAAAAATGTGCTTCAACCCCTATGGTCACATGATCTCAATGGAAGAAGGGTTTTGAAAAAAAATTAAGGGTTATAACCCAAAAAACAAATAGATATGAATCGTCTATATTGGAATTGTCAGGGTGTTGCTAACAATGATACCTTTACAACACTTACGAGGTTTTTAAACACTCATAAGCCTTATCTATTTTCCATTTCATAACCTAAAGTCAATTCTAAAGCAAACATCATGAGATTTGGCTATCTTAATTAAAGTTTTCTATGATCTTGTAAAAATAGTCCTCACATTGATTCTATGTGGATCTTTTTTCATAATTCCCTTCAGAATATCAATATCTTTAGAATTTCTGCACAACAACTCACCTGTGATTTCTCGGGGAATGGAAGGCATAAATTTTGCACTATGGTTTATTCCAGGAATATATATCAAGATAGAAGAGTTCCATGGAATGCACTTCATGACTTAGCCAATGCTATTAAAGAACCTAGGTTAGTTATGGGTGATTTTAATGCCATTCTTATCTCTCTTGAAAAAATTGTCCCCTCACATCTTTCTATATCCTCTAGGGAATTCATTTCTACTATTGAAAATTGTATCCTACATTAAATATCCCTTATTGGAGCTAAATATACTTGGTATAGAAAAAACTACTACAAAAATGTTTCCAGTAAGCTTGATTGGGCTTTTGTTAACATGAAGGCTCTTGATAACGGGGATAAAATATCCAGTTTAACTCTACCTTGACTCAACTACGATCATCATCCCATCCTTGTTAGAATCCCTATGAATGATCGAAAGCCTTTTCTTCCCTTAAAATTTAATAATTATTTGTCCTCAAATACGGACTATTTCACATTTATTTTTAACACTTGGAATTCTATGAATCATCATAATGATTCCTTTTCCTGTATGCCCAAATTGAAAATTCTTAAAAATGATCATAAATGTTGGTGTAAAACTACATACTCGCAAGTATATATTGATATCACCTATCTTGAAAATGAACTTAGTAGGGTTAAGAATCAAAATACCAATTAAGATTTCAATATTGATCCTCAATTGGAAGCAAATATTTCCCTCAAACATAACTCCTTGCTCACATTTAAGGATAATATTCCCAAGAAAATTTTTAGGAATAAATGTCTTACAGATGGCGATCGTAATACTAAATTTTACAATTTCCTTCAAAGAATCAGAACGGTCAATCATCCTCCTTCTAAGATTATTCATAATGATTCAATCATTGATTCAGAAGAGGCCATTATAGACCAAGTTACCTCATACTCTTACAACATCTTTAATGGTCTGGGAATTAATATAGAGCTTAAACCTGATATTATTCCATTAATGGTGGATGAAAGAGACAATGAGATTCTTTTAAGCATTCCACTCGATCATGAAATTAAAGAAACTGTCATTGGCCTTAATCTAGACAGTGCACCTAGTCTAGATGGGTTCAATAATGGTTTCATTCAAAATCATTGGGATATTATCAACAATGATGTTTTTAAACTTGTTAGGACCTTTTTTATTCATGGATCTTTACCTCATGGAATCAATGCTCAATTTTTAACCTTAATTCCCATGTTTGAAAATGCCTCATCGATCCATCAATTCAGGCTGATTTCCCTGATTAACACTCTTTATAAGATTATTACCAAAATTATTGTGAATAGACTTGATCCTATTTACAATAAAATAGTTTCTTGGAATAAATTTTTCTTTATTAAAGGTATTTCCATTCAAGACTACATTTGTCTTGCCTCTGAATGTACCAACAGTTTAAATAAAAACACTAGAGGAGGATGTGTGGCCATCAAATTAGATATCAAAAAGGCTTTTGACACCATAAACTGGAATTTTATTTTCAAAGTTTAAAAAATATTGGGTTTTGTTATTCCATTATTGGAATAATTAAGACTTTATTTCATTCATCTTTCATCTCTATTCTGATTAATGGCACTCCTGGAGGTTTTTTAAATGCTCTAAAGGTGTCAGACAGGGCGATCCCCTTTCTTCCATCCTTTTTGTTTTTTCTGAGGATTACCTAAGTAGGAACCTCAGTAATCTGGTTGATCAATGTAAAGCTTCAGCCTATTCAAGTTTATAAAAACTTCAATGCCCCTACTCATAATTTATATGCTAATGATATTATTCTGTTTTTTAAAGGGTATCAAAAAAATATTCAAGTTTTCAAGCAATCCATAACCCACTATGAGGAAGTTTCTGGTCAAGCTATCTCCGGGAATAAATCATATATATTTTTTGGTAATAACTTTCTTGTTAGAAGGAAATATACCATTTCCACTTATCTTGGAATCAAAGAAGGTATCTTACCTTTCTCTTATTTATGTGTTCTTATCTTAATCGGTAGACCCAAAGCTAGCCACTTTGCTAATATCATTAATCAAATTATTAACCAACACTTTAATTGGAAAGGAAAATCCATATCCATGGATGGGAGAATATGTTTGGTCAAATCCACCATTGTTTCTAAAATGGTATACTCCCTTATGATTTATAAATGGCCTATAGGCATCTTCAAATAAATTAATACTTACATTAAAAACTTCATTTTAACATGAATTATTTTTGAAAAGAAGCATGTAACTATTCCTTGGAAATCTTGTTGTAAACCCCTTGATTAAGGTTTCATTGGCATAAAAAATCTAAATTTGTTCAATAGTGATCTTTAGGACCGTATAACATGGAGTATTACTCATTCTACTTCTAAAGTTTATGAATTTTTCAACCATAGATTCCTTTATAAACATTTAAAGGGGAATTCTAATTTCAGCAACTCTTCAATCTGGACATCTATCAAAGACTCATACCATATGATCATGAAAAATGCTAGATGGATGGTCAGTGCTGATTCTTCCATTAATTTTTGGTGTGAAAAATGGCGTGGTAACCCCCTGATATCACTGTTACCATCCAATGTTATTCCTTATGATACTAGTCATTCTTTAAAGGATTTCATATAATTACATGGACATGATCTCCCTGATTATATTGTGAATATTATTGATAATCATTCATTTTCTTCTAAAGGGGACTTCCTTGTTTCGGAACCTGCTCCAAATGGAATTCTAGACTCTAAAAACTGTTATAAGCATAACTTTTCTGATGATGAATCTAATTATCTATGGGTGAGTCATTTTAATAAAACTTGTATTAAACCTTCTAGGAACACCCTTATTTGGTGAATCGCACATAATAGATTGCCTACTGAAATTACTTTTCAAAAATTTGGCATTAAACTTTGTTCTAAATGTCGCTTGTGTAATCAACACAGGGAGGATTCTGATCATCTTTTTCTCTCTTGTGAAGCGGCCTCTGCCTTATAGAATTATGTTTTTGAATTATTCAATTGCAGATGGATCTTAACTGACTCTATTTCTTTGATTTTAAAAAATTTTATTTTCCATTAAGCTTCTTTAGAGGTTAAAAATATCTCTCTTGTTGCAGTGGTAGGACTCCTGCATGAGATCTGGTACGTTAGAAATGATCTTATTAATAATAATTGCTCATTTAGTCTCAATATAGGAAAATATCATATTCTTACTGTGATTCATGAAGCCGCCTCAATTCAAAAAGACTGTTTCAACAACTCGGTTGGTGACTTTGAGATCCTTCGTCATCTCTGTGTTCCTGGAATCTACCCTACCCCCAAACACTCCTTTAAAGTATTCTGGCAATCTCCGATGCCGGGATGGATCAAAGTTAATGTTGATGGTGCTTCTAAAGGCAATCTATGTCCTTCAAGTTGTGGTGATATCATCAGAGACTCAGTTGGCCAGTTTTAGGGTTGCTTCTATGTTGGATGTGGTCACTCTTCATCTCTGGAGGCGGAAATGCTTGGATTCATTCACGCTATTGATTTTGCGCTTCAAAGAGGTTGGAGAAAGCTTTGGATTGAATGTGATTCTACCACCATCATTCCTGCCATCTGGAATGGCATCATTCATTTGGACTGGCCACTCACTACACGCTGGATGAATTTCTTGAAGACGCTCCATGTGATTGATTACATTGCTACTCATGCCTACCGTGAAGCGAATATTGTTGCTGATGCTATTGCTATCAAAGGAGTTCATCAGAGCACGACTTGGCTAGACACTTTGCCAGTTGATTTATCTTATCTTTTCGATAGAGATTGTAAAAAAATCCCGTCTTTCTGACTCTTGAAACCTTTTTTAATTAATATAAATGCCAAAAAAATTACCTACAAGACACATAAAATATTTAATTATAACAAGAATTCTAATGTCACACAATAAAAAATTATGTAAAACACATCCATAATCTGCATTTTCAAAACATTCCACAATAATTATTTTACTTTTTTCCACAGGAGATAAAATAAAAAACTCAAATTCTCCATATCCAAATCATTACCATATTCATGTTACTATTTATTTATAAAAACTGGTTCTATAAAATCAATCAAAGTTGAATAAAACATATAGATTCAACTAGTATAAGAAATAAAACATAAGAAACCCCATGGAAACGGTTAATATGATGGAAAACCCCCTTCCAATTTAGTTTTATATTATTTAATTCATTATCATTTTTTTATATTCTAACAACATCCTACAGAATTTAAGATTATTATCATTCCACATTATATAAAATGGTGATATTGAATCCCTTACCTAAATTTATGTATTAAAACAACATCCTACAGAATTTAAGATTTTTATTCCCTTGATACCCACTCCAATAATAAAAATTAATATTTATATGGATGATAAAATCTTTATTAATACTATCCTTGATGAGTACCATCATATTAAATTCAATAAAAAAATTTCTCCAAGGAGGATAATAATTACAAATTCACACATGCAGGGCTTGGCTAGTTCAGTATAAAGGTTTTCCATAAATTAAAGAATGTTTTAAAAGGCTAATAACTTTAGAAAAATCCATATATAAATTTAATATACCTTGAAAGAGAATCCTTTTGGATTGGAGCACCAATTATGGATGTTTACACACTTGAAACGTGATCCAGTGAAAAGGGATTTCTATAGAATCAGTATTCCACTTTTGTATCAACCCAAATATATGAATTAGATCTCAAAAATTTAATAAATGGGATTAGGATTGTTTATTCATGAATCACCTCCTCTATGAACTCCTCTTGGGCCTATAGTGATGATGAGAGTGACCCCTGAGGTCTACCTATAATAGGGCCTATTTAATTCACCAACAATAAGGTTATTAAATATCAGAAATTGAGGAATTTCCCTCATAAGACATAAGAACACATATAGAAGGTAACTGACTACAAAATCCATAGTATAATGTTTACAAAAAGTATGCCAAAATATACCCTAATGCATGGATATTCCGTATAATAACCATAGTATCTGAAATGAATTTCCAAAAGAAACAAATTACTAGTTAAACCAATACTTATACCATTCTTAAAGATATTAATATCTCACTTAATCATTAAAAATTAAATGGAAAATTATAAAATGGATTTATAAATATAGGGGTTATCACACACGTATACTTAGTATGATCCTTCTGTAGACTATTTATCAAAATGGAGATGAATCAAACAAATGATTTGGTAAATAAACGATTTAATAAACAAGAAACTACAAATTAAACTATATCACAACCATATTGAGGTTTAGTCACACAATATTACATCCAAGAATAAAAAAATAAAAATTACATAACATATCATGAGGTACCCTACAACCAGTTCCTCGCTAATTTCTTAGACTCACTCGATGATAGAAAACATTTTCTCCTCTAAATACCTTCTGAATCGACTCCACATAACACAATATCTTATATCAAAATTATTACATCAACCATAGTCATATGATCATAATCATCATATAACCATTTTTTTATACCAAATGTCATCAATTTATCATATATATAATTTTTTTTGTAATCATTAACATGATGGAAATCAACATATTTCTGACCTCCTACCAGGAATGATACCAACCATATAATAACATATAATTTACCATTCATGGTTTTATAAAATATCACATACTCAACATTAACCCACTGAAGATCCAATTTTTATACCTAACTAACGAAATAAAATACACTGTTACACAATGAAAAGACACTAGGGATGATGTAGTACCCCGCCACCCATTAACATTCCAACCTGTGTGTTGAGTAAAAAACATAGAACACAAAACATATGGTCATCTGAAAGGTCAGAAAACTAATGAGGGATGTGTATAAAATTAAAAAGAAAATAAAAGTACAATATATCTAAAAAATACAAAACAAATAGAATCACACTCGAACAACAAATTCACTTTATACTAGCCACCATACCATCATTTCCACAAGCCACCATCACTGCCAAATATTATACCAAATACCAGCTTTGTCCCAAACTAAATAGAAAGAACGAAAATTCATAATTATTACTATAAATATTAATTAACCATTTCAATAACAAATGTCCAGTATAAATAAAAAATTATTTATTCTATTCAATTCTATATTAAATGATAAACAATTCACAGCCAACAATCATATTTAAATCAATTTTCCCCATTCAATTAATGTATTAATATTCCAATCATAGACTATATTATTTACCATTTCAATTATTTAAACTATATGACCTTTATATAGTGAAACTATGGGAATCCTATAACCATCAAACCATTACCAAAAATTTTCCAAATAACATTACCCAATAGCCTCATTAATTTCTATAAAACAAATCCATTTCGACATAACCCACTATACATTCCGCCCATATTACAACCGCCAATCCCTATTTATAAATTGTCATGATCCCCATAACCCCACTATAAAATCCAAACCAATATCCCGAAAAAATATAATATAAATACCAAAAAATTTACCTACAAGACACATAAAATATTTAATTATAACAAGAATTCTAATGTCACACAATAAAAAATTCTGTAAAACACATCCATAATCTGCATTTTCAAAACATTCCACAATAATTATTTTACTTTTTTCCACAGGAGATAAAATAAAAAACTCAAATTCTCCATATCCAAATCATTACCATATTCATGTTACTATTTATTTATAAAAACTGGTTCTATAAAATCAATCAAAGTTGAATAAAACATATAGATTCAATTAGTATAAGAAATAAAACATAAGAAAACCCATGGAAACGTTTAATATGATGGAAAAACCCCTTCCAATTTAGTTTTATATTATTTAATTCATTATCATTTTTTTAAATTCAAACAACATCTTACAGAATTTAAGATTATTATCATTCCACATTATATAAAATGGTGATATTGAATCCCTTACCTAAATTTATGTATTCATAGTCACTTTATAGTGAATAAATTAAGGAGATGAATGAAGGAGAAAAAATACATAGGGGAAACCTCTATAATACAAGATCCTGGTAATCCAAATTAGCATTACAACCCATGATTGGAAAATATATATCATAGTAAAATGAACCATGCATTTTATATATAAATATTTTATCATCTTATATGAATGATAATTTCATATAATTACAATCTATAACATAACTACACTTATTATTTGTCTTTGGAAAATTGGATACCTTAAAATTTATTCATAATATATTTACACCATCTTCCACATAGTTATTCCAAAATATAACCTTTTAAAGGCATATAACCCTTAAAAATATTATATATATGATGGATATAGGTTTCAAATGAGAAGGTTTTATCAGATGATTTTTCTCTATAATAACATGAGATATCAATGACAACTTAATACTAATATGAGAATGAGGGTGTAAAGACCCGTAAAATTAAAGGGAAATTTTTTCTTAATTTTCTTTAGAATTTTACAAGAGCGCGATTTCAGACGGCACCTGATTCCGAGGCCCGGAGTGCCCGGAGTTAATTTCCGAAGTTTGGCTCGGGTACGTTCAGTGAACGAACGAGCGGGAATTCTAAACTTTTGATCTGGTGCTCGGAATTGAAATCCGAGGGCACCGATGAACTCGCAGCGCCGATATTCGCTTAAAGAGACCTTTTCGGGAGTTGCGTTTGTTGCGGGTTGAAAGTTAAGTTTTGGGGTTTTCAGTTGAGTTAAATAAAATTTGTGTAAGACAAATTTTATTTTTAGTTTGTTAAAAACCTACCAAAGGGGGTTGGAAGTGGGACCCACACCCACTTAACCTCCCTTGGGAGTATTAAGTGTGGTGGGGCCCACACGATCCCCTAGACTTTTCAAGTTCCCTTAACCCCCTCTTAATTGGCTTAAGTTACTCTTAATTAATTTTGGGAGCTAAACCCTTTTTTAATTTCAAACTTTTTAAATTCTTATGTGTTTTGTAATAATAAAATAAGATGTTATCTTATTTTATGATGGGTTGTTTTTTTGTCTCCTTGAGAGCTTTTGGAGAGCTTCCTCTTCATCTTCAAGCTCTGACGAAGAACGAAGAACGCTCAAACTCCGACGAAGAACGACGCCTCTCTTCTTCGTCCTCGGTGTCAACAAGAGGGAACACCGCTTCCTCCTCGGACCTTCTTCGTCGGCAAACGAAGATCCGCCAACAACGTGTCTCTTCGGGCATATCTCTTCATCAACGGATTTGACGAACGACGACCGCGACGCCCGACCTCCGCGACGCCGTCTTCCGCGGAACGTAGACGAATCTTCGAATCTTTAACCCGAGGTAGGGGTTGTTGTTTCATTCTTTAATTAATCCATTTCTTGCTCGTGGATCGCATGTCTACGTGAGGCTTTGAAATATTTTATTTAAGTGTTATAGTTAACGCGAGGGGGGGCCAGACCCCATGAACACGGTCGAACCCCCCTCCATCGTTCATGTTTATTCATGCGGGTGGAAGCAAGTGGCGTGGTGCCGTCGCACCACGCGGATGATCGTACAAATAATTTACGCGGCGCCGTCGCACTACGTCAAGGAAAAATCTTCAAGAACACGACGCCGTCGCGCCGCGTTGAAAAGAATCATGGCACGGCGAAGGGGGCGCGGTGCCGTCGCACCGCGCCGGACGACGAACACCGCGGCCGGTTCCGGGCCGCGGCGGGACGAGGAGACCGCGGCCGGTTCCAGGCTGCGGCGGGACGAAAAGACCGCGGCCGGTTCCGGGCCGCGGCGGAAGAGGAGACCGGCGGCCGGGCCGCCGGCGTCGGAAGTCGAAGGCGGGACCGGAATTTCCGGTCCCGTTGGTAAAAACCGGCCGGCCAGCTGGCCGGCCGGATGACATAAAACCGGGAGAATAAATCCCCCGGCCGGTTCAACAAAACCCCCCTCTTAATGAGGGGGGCGGTTCTTGAGGGAAGGGGGCAGCCGGCCCCCTTGGTTCGGCGCCAGCAGGCCTCCCCACGGTGGGGGGGTGGGGCGGTTTTAAAAGAAACCGGCGCGGCACAAAGGCCGCGCCGCCCCTCAAAACGCGGGGGTTTGTCACCCCGCGTGCCACCCTCGTGCGGCGCCCGCGCGAACCACCGCGGCCCGCCGCCGGGCCGCCGCCGCCGGCCGCCGCGCCACCCCGGGGGGGGGGGGGGGGTCGGGCCGGGTCGGCCCGGACCCGGACCCCCCCGTTTCGAACCAGATTTGGTTTTTGGCTCATAACATGAGCCTCGAACCTCCGATCGACGAACCGTCAGCGGCAACGCGATCCTTGGATCGAGACGGTCGTTTCAGTATATCGCACTCAAGGTTTCGGGTTACTTTGAGTTCGGTCGGGTTGGTTCGTTCACGAAACCAACCGGGCCTTCGGAGCGGAAACGCTCATATCTTGAGCTACGGACGTCCGATTGACGTGCCGTCAGTCGCGTAGTGTTCCTCTTAGTGAGACGGATCTTTTGGCATACTCCGCCCGAGGTTTGGACGCAGGTGGAGTACGGTCGGGTTGGTTTTGCCTTAAAAACCAACCGGGCCCCGGAGACGAAAATGCCAATAACTCTCAGACCGGGCGTCCGATCGACGCGCCGTCTGTTGCGTTGAGTTCCTGTTGACGATACAGAACTTTTGGATACATCAACTCTGGTCTTTGTGACAGTTGATGTATCAGCCCCTCGGCTCGTGGAGCGGACCCTCCGTACGAGCTTGCTGTGTGCGGGAACCCTAGTGCTGGCTGCGACTGTTCTTCTGCTACGACTGCTACTGTGACTGCGACGACGACAGTACAGAGATCCTGTGTGGATTCGACGACGACAGTACAGAGATCCTATGTGGATTCGACGACGACGACTACAGCACTCAGCGATCCTACGTGGATCAGTGCTACAGGTCCAGTGTGGGCCCGATCCTGTGTGGGTCCTTGCGCTCAGCGGTTCTGTGTGAGCCAGCGCCTACAGGTTCTGTGTGAGCCCGATCCTGTGTGGGTCTTCTGCGGGGGTTAGTTACCTATCGATCCTTCGTGGGTCCGACGACTTAGATAGATCAGTGATCATCTTTATCGTCCTTGAAGAAGTATACCTGTGTGAGCTGAATCCTATTGCTTTCCTGTGAGTATTGTGTTGTGCAATCCTGTGTGGATTACGTTTTGCTTTCCTGTGTGGAATACGTTTACTTTCCTATGTGGACTGAGTTGTACTTGGGCTCGGAGGTTGGAGCGTATTTTAATTGATGACTTAGGTATATGTATGGGCATATACCTAAGCAGTGTCGGTTGTTACTTCGTGATTGTACTTTTCTTCGTGGTTTTATCCTTTGTGGATTTGAGAGACCTTCAGGGGTCTCGGGGTCCCTACTGAGTAGCTTATACTCACCCCTGCACGGGCTTCGCCCGCACTACGTTGTGTTGGTTGCAGACGACGGACAGCGTTGACCTTAGCTGAGGCTTGTAGAGCGGGACGGTACCCGGAGGTGGACCACTGGGCGGGACGTGCACGGAGCGGACGACGGGACCCGTGGAGCAGAGGAGCTATCTGTACCCACCCTTCAGGTGGGATTTCCAGTGGACAGCTCGGAGTAGCGGCTTTTACTTTTCAGTTGTTGTTTTCCCTTTCGATTTGTACTTTAATTTCAGTTTGGGTTTGTATTCTGGCCCATTTACCTTTCCGCACTTTCAGTCGTACTCTGCTTTGTTTAGTATTTACTTTCCGCTTGTTTACTCTGTGGTGTTTGTATACTTATCAATGGCAATGCCTTCCCTTTTTACCGGGATTTACGCCTTGGTGCTAGTCGCCAGCCCCTGGCCTATGGATGGCGGGCTTGGGGTAGTCACGGCACAGACCCCGAGGGCGGGTCGTGACTGAGGGTATGGTAACATGATCATAAAATTCAAGAACTATAACCATCATATCATAGATCATAATCGTGAATCATGGAACAAAGCATGATATTTAATACATCATGAATACTAAATAAATAATATAACATGATACATGAGATCATAATATTGGAATAATAAATATGTTAGTGTCATAATTATATTCATAGAAAAATATTTTCTTAGTCAGGGATCACTTCCATGACCATCATAGTGGATTGGGATCATTCCCCAGTATATCTTATCCATTGTAAATTTTTACTCAAGATATTATCATTGTGGATAAAGTATCATTCTTAATTTAATTCCCTCCCCATTCTAGCTCTATTTACCACATTAGGTATGAATGTAACACAGTGACATATTATGAAAAAATAGAATGAATTTAATTTTATTGATTTTTTATATTAAAATAAACACTTTGTTTAAACAAAACACAATATATATTAACAATATTATTTAAACAAGTCTATTTTTACCGTTTTGTTAAACATGGAAGTATGAATAATAATAATAATAATTGTAAATATTATCAATAATGGTTATATATAAATAAAACATTAGGATATCTATTTTTCTTAAAGGTATTTAATTGTGTTTTAATATAATTATTTATGTATTTAATTTATTTATATTTCCAATTTATGAATGGTTTAACTCATTTTCTGTTTAATAGCTGGATACAAAAAACCTATTAAAAAGGTTAAAAATACACATCACTCCACAAGTGAAGTGTGGTGAATTGGAAAGACACCAGATTATTTAAGAGATGTTTTATAACATCTAGGGAATGAACTAAATAACCAACGAAGAAAAAGGAATAAAAAATTACACATATTTCAATTACTATATGTTATGTATCAGTACATTTCATGAAAGAAACATAGGGTTTGAAGTGGATGAAAACAACATGAACTGATGTAGATTTGATTCACATTGTGAAACATGTATTTCAATCCATGACATATGTGGTGTATAACAAGATAGACATAAGTCAGGAATTCGTTACACGTGGGAAAACACATTAACTTCACGTAGAAATTACAGGTTATGTAAAAATGTTTTCATGGGATTTAAGTATCCAAAATTGATGTATCATTATTTTTATGACTAATTTTAGCACTTGGTACCTTCCCCTGACAACATTTTGACCAATCCATTATGTAATTTGCTAATAACTGAGATAATATGGAGCCTATAAATTGGGGGTTAACCTACTTGTATGGAGGATATACCGAAGGACATGGATTGGAGTAAGAAGATACATTTGGAAGGTTCCTTCATAGTTTTATCTCTATTTTTTATGAATTCTTTTTCTTTTCTCATTCCTTATGACTCTCTCTTCACTAGGATAAGTGGGTAAACTATCCTTATTCTAGTGTTATGTATATAAGGGGAAACATCCATTGGATTGATTTAATTTTAAATTTCATTGTTTTAGTTTTATATATTTTTTTAAATAGACTCTGATAGAATTTTTTTCTATTACTATCATATACTGATAAAAAATACTTCAATTTAAGAAATGACTTTATTGGTTTAAAAAATTACTATTTTAAAAAATATGATTTTATTTCATATTTTAAAAAAAATATTAATTTAATTGTTTTGAATTCTATGATTGTAATTTGAAAAAACGGATCCCATAAAAATAATAATAATAATTTATATTATATAATAATTTTAATTTAATTTTTCTCAAAATTAATATTAAAAATGGTACATATTAATCCATACGGTTATGGTAAAAATGATTTATCTAGTATTCAAACTAAAATGTTAAGGGAAAAATGACATAGAAAGCTATCCAAAATATATTTTATCTATATTTATACATTATCACCTATACGATTTTATATATCACCATTTTGGTGATTTTTTTATTTGAATAACATTGGAACATTTTAATCTTTTCAAAAATTTCAAGTGTGTCCCGCCATCATATAAAATTTCACCTACTCTCCTCCCATAGTCAGACATTTAAATAAATCTAGACCCTCCAACACCTAAAAATATTTATTCTTTAATTCTCTTCCTAGTACATCGATCCTTTATTTTTCTCATAAATCCATCCAAATAAGCCTTGTTGTTCTTACCCATGTAGGTTATCCAAAGAACAGGTATCATGCTTAGTAGAGTGTAGATTTTATTTCATCTTCAGAATCCTTAAAAATATAGTTAAATTAGGATGATATAATAACAACTGTATCTCCCAAATACTAATATGTGTTTATTTTAAAAGAATAACCAAAATCCATATTTTATCCCATTAAATGAGATACAATGTCATCATGTGTGTGTACAACAAATTACCACCTCACGGACCGATGTTATAAGTTTTCTATGACCACTTTACTGAGATGGATATTACGATTGATTTAATATCCATATAATTTATATATGATATTTTTATATCTATTTAATTATAATATCACATATTAATTATTTCATTCCAGTACATAGGAGATATGATAACATCGTTTGTGTGTACAATAGACGACCGCCTCGTGAAGCGATGTGATTCATTTTTCACTAATAATTTGAATCAAAGTTAATTTGAGTAAATTAAATGAATATTTGTGATATATATGACATAAAATTTATTCTTGAAAAAAATTATTATTTTTCTTCCTTTCATTCCATATTTTGATAAAATTCAAACAGTGATCATGTGTTTGTATGGTGTACCATCTCCATGAATGGTGTATTTAATTTTCTATCTGTAAATTTTCAAATAAATAAAAATACATATAAAATGAATATATGTGATACTTTTCTCAAGGATAAAATTATTGATATGGTGGATCCATGATCAAATTATGATGTCCAGAAATATGAAATCATAATATACATGAAAAGAAAGCTGTTATTACCCAGAGAGATAATTTTAACACGGAATTATTAATAAATAGGTAATAAATGGGGAAAAAAATTTAACATTTTGTATGATATATATAATTATGGTTTATTAATATATTTACAATAATTTTATATTTATTATGAAATAGAATCAAATGTGTATAAAGGAAGTCAATTGTTAAGGTAAGGGATTTTCATCTCAAATTTATTTTCTAGGAGACACATACCATATTAACCTTGTTCTTTCCTTTAGTGGTGTGTATACTACCCATGAATGTCTTTTTATTATTATTATCCTGATAATTAGGATGATTTTAATATAATTTTTAGTACCAATATTTTACTGTGGTTACTGTTAAAAAGTTACCAATACAGTATTGGATTTGTTTCTCAAATTTTATTCTTTAAAATATATGATATTATATTCAACTATATTTTCTATGAATTGTCTATACATCACTTCTACATGTTATATTAGTAATATAAACCTATTCATGATATTTAATTTTTCATTTTATATAATTCTATAATGGGGCCTATGATGTTGATTCGAATGTTTTACATTCCACACTTTCAATCATTGGTTTTGACAAGTGCAACACATTCTTAAAAACTATGTTTTATTAAATTTTTATTCCACCAATATATATTACAAATTTTTAAAAATTATTTTCTAATAAATAAGATAAATTATTATAAATAGACAATATAAACATTTTATACTAGAAAAATCCATCCGGTTGACTATTGTCTAGTCCATAAAACATACCAAAGTCTAGTCCAAAGGATTGACCTAAGACTAGTCTATCATTATGTCTGAATCAAGTCTATCTGAGTGAAAATAATTACTCATCGGTTAGAAAAAATCTACCATAATAATATGATTTAATATAATCTATCAATATGAATAAATCTAGTCTATGAGTATGACTACATATAGTTTATCAAAGATAAAAAATATAATCAATTGGGATTAATAAATATTTTGTTTTTATTCTATGATTTAACCTATGAACTATGTGTTCATTAAAAAAGAATATGATCATCGAACACAATCTTATACTGATAATTGTAACATATTGGTTTGGGTTTAATTATTTTAATTATTTTGGAAACTACAATTCACTCACACTTTCAGCTATTATAACTGATCCAAAAATTATTATTAGAGTAGGTTCCACTACATGATATGGACATTTTTACTTTTTCATCTTTAGAAATATTCTAAGGGTCTATTATAGAATATTATTATAGTAACGTGTATAATTTAAAATTATTTTTTCTTTTTATTAGATGGCGGGTTTAAATGTTGGTACACATGAAAATATAACTATGGGTTGTCCAAGAACATTTAATGATGTTGACTATGAGTACTAGATAGACATAATAAATAAAAATTTTACTAAAATTGGCATTGATAATTTCTTAAAGTTAATAGAAAATTAAAATATTATACTGAAAGATGTTTCTATATTAAAAAATATAAATAAACTGTGATATCTGTTCAATGATAGAGTAAGGAAAACTATTTTATTCAATTTGTGTAAATTTATTTTGATTTCATTTTATTAAAAAGATATTAATATTTAGATTAAATTATAAGTTTTAAATTTTGGATCATCAAATGTTAGTCATACTAGAAGTGAAATTATTAGCCTAGAAAATCAAGAATTTATTATTTATGTGGTGCATGTTTTATAATGATGCATCATATATTCATGAAAATAATGAATAGTGTTCAATTATTTGGTGAGAATGATAAAAAATATATGATATTGGATAGAAATTTTATTGAAATTATTTCCGAATAATGGGAATAAAAAAGAACATCTTTGGATGATTTGAGAAGGATTAAAAATCTATCGATGGTTGATTTTTTTAGTACCCTCATGAAATATAAAGTTATAATTAAAATATATTTCAATAAGATAAATAAAATGATTGGATTTTTTCTTTTTATAAACTTTTTAATGTTCTTAACATATTTTTTCCAGATGCGAATTTTTCAAAGTCATCGAAGATGAAAATAGTAATCATTGAAATGGATATTAGTTCATTACAATAATATATAAACACATTTTCCAATGATTCAAAGAGGATGAAAAATATTTTTGTGAAAAATAAATTTGTGTGAATTTATAATACTATTCATAATGATATAAGTGATAATATAGATTCATTGTAATTTATTTTATATTAATGAAAAAATGAGAGTCATAAAAGGCAAGACTATTCTATGTAGTAAAGAAGGATAACAAGTATTGTAATTTAGAATGTAATTCTATGAAATAATACAAGAAAATGTATATGAAAATTATAAAATCATTAGATACTGGGAGTGCAAGTGGGGGAGATAGTTCATCAGAATATTATTTTGATAGTGTAAATAAAGATAATAATTTTTTTCTATGCTAATATTTGTAAATTTAATAGTTTATTATTAGAAAAGGTAACTGTTTAATCTATATAAAATATTAAATTAAATAAAAAATTTCCAAATAGTGATAAAGATAAAAAAGTTTATATAATCTGACAAGAATCCTTCTTCATGTGATAAAAATAATACTCTACTATGTTTTGAATAAGTTCCTATATTTTCAAAACTATTAGAATGTCAAAATATTAAAATTTCTAAATAAAAAAATGTTGCTAAATAATGACATGATAAATAGATCTCAAGAATTTTAATATCCAATTATGAGATATTATATCATTCAAATGATTTTTAATTGTTGTGTACCACCCCATATTTCCACCTAGTAGTGCCCCGATATGGTTTCCATAAGAACTCAAGGGATCCTCTACAAAATCTAGAAGTTATCAAATAGACACAAGGTCTGATGTTGTGTCTTTGGAGAGGCCATGTCCTAAATGATCAGAGTGATGTGCAATAATATACGAGGAATGATAAGTAGAGGAATCAGATGCTATATGGTCGGACCGGTATCCTTCTATTGCGGATGCAAACATAAAAAATAGATAGTAGTGTAAATATTATAAATAAAATATAAACTATAAGTATGAAATAATAATTTTAATAAATAAATAATGTTAATGATGATGATGATCATGATTCTATAAAAACAATTGAGTACACATGGAATACGGGATTCTTGTATATACTACATTCTAACAAAATACCAAAAACAAAAAAACTACTAAAACAATAATATCAAGCAAAGGCTCAGTCCTCTACCCCATACATCATAATAATGGATTCAATAAAACCTCAAAAGCTAACAACCTACCTTTTATCAATACCTCTAATCATGAATTCTTATTGGGTTCTAAAGGAATCCCAATATGTTTGTGAGATATAAACCTTGTATCCCCCACCAATGGTGTTTAGATCCAGCCAAATAATGCAATATAAAATGAATATTGTTCCTTATATACTATATTCAATATAGAATAAAGAAATAAATAAGTTGGACTGGGTTCTAATAAGACACCCAACTAATTTTAACTACTTTGGAATATGTTGGTGTGTCTGAACAAAGGGATCCAAAAAAGGTAAAGTGAGTGATAAAAAGTGTGTGAATATGGAATGTCAAAAAAATGTTATTGGGCTTGGAGGACATTCCCCCTTGTTTTCAATACCAACAATTCATTTTTTATTTTAAAACATTAAGCATTTTTCTAAATCAATTTAAATTTTTATTAAAATATATAGTGTCACCGTGATCCCATCCATGGTATTTCTAGTAGAATTCCAAGTGTTGCTTGATGGGATCATTATATGTCCAATTATATGTTACTCCATCTATGGTGACCCAATAGTGATATCCCTAGTGCCACTCATAGAATGGTAAGATGATAGTATAAACTAACCTTCAAGTTCGTCCTTCCTATCACATATTGGGGTTTGATTCTCTCTCATAGCATGGTACAACCATATGGCCATTATTTTTATCCATGGGGTCTCCCATAGTGAACTGGTGTCACATTTATGGGTGTAAATAGTAAATAACACTCGACGATGCCAACCAATTCATATTTAGTGTCTCCCTAGCATGTTTACAAATCATTAAATAAATCTGACTAAGGCATGATGATCCAATCCAATGGGTAAACAATTTAGAATGCATTGTATCACACTCAGCGTAATATATACATATGATATTGTTAAAAAATCTATACCATTTTACTAATAAACATTTAAATCTTAAAATACATATTGGTTTAAATAATTTCGTTTAGAAAACTAATTTATCAGATAACGATTAAGATACATGGAATAACCTATTAGACAATTCAAATTAGTTTACAAATTGTTTTTATATCATAAATTAATGACCTATCTTGTGACAAATCATCAAATTCCATTTAACTAATTGAATTATGGAATTAATTATGTGAAAACAAAAATCATGGAGTAATTTATCAATTTATAACAAAAAGAAGAAGGGCCTCTGTACTAGAACACACCAATTATGTGGCATAAATCAAGGTGACCAACACAAGGGGTTGATTATACAGTTTCTAGGGTTTTATTTAGAATGTTAAGGTTTCTAATTTAATTTATTTAACAAATAAGGGTATTCGTTGGAAAGACCCATCTCAGAAAAACAACCCATGATATAAATTTCAACAAAACATTGGGAAGGAATCTATACCGCCTACCATATCATGATTGTGCTTCCCTCATCCAGAATTATCCTTTGAATAAATCTAGAATGATAGTTTTTTGAGAAATCATCAAATAGAATAAAAATCGATAAAATTATCATTCACCAATATAATGAAATAATGTAGATGTAGAATTATAAATATAAGAAAGTGGATAAATGATATTACATCTATGTTTTTATGGATCTGATGGTGAGTTATTTGGTGACCGTATATAGGAGATATCAAGATCCCAACCCTGTAGGAGTAGGGGCGTTCTAGTTTGAGGGAGGAGGAGACAGTTGATGGTAAATATGGGAGGAAGAAGATATTATTATAGATAATATTCAATAAGGGAAAATCCAAAAATTCATATATATTGGTAGGGGAAAATGGTTTGGCTATAGGGTTGGAAAAACCATGTGCTAACTATGTGAATAGCCTCTGTCTAAGAGTTCTGAAAAACCAAAAGGGCAGGTTCATGGGGTTTTATGGTTGTAGAAACATCGTGTGGACCACTTTACCCTAATTTATTAAGCTTCAGAAATTGGGAAACTATGTAGGCTATATGGAACAATTTCTACAAACCATTTTGTCGAGTCTGTTTCCTCAATTTTTAGGGCCCAATCTTTGAACAAGTCTCACAAAAAATCACTACCTATATAACTCCATTTTGAATCCTTAATAGGTATAAATTAAAGAATTTGAACTAAAAATAAATCGTTCATAACATTGATAAAATGTTGGAATGTTACAACCACACCTATATGAGATAATTCATCCCTATGTTTCCCTACCGTGGGTGGTAAAGCATCATCTGATGAATGTTCTAGTCACTACACATATACATAAAACTACCTCTCCTAGGTCACATTATGTACACATATATACTTCCATAGATCCCAGACTAGAGGAATATACCTACCTTGGAGAGCATTCATGCACTGATCAATGATACATATCAAATCCTCCTCGAATTACACCTCTGCCTCCAACTCTATGTACTCCTGGTAAAATGGTTGAGATGGTTCATCATGATAATATTGATGTTGATATGTGTGGAATATGTTAGGAAATGAATGATAACTCTATGTTGAAAAAAATTATATGCTTCTATCTAAACTCTTTATTTTCTAAAAATGGCCTACATTTCCACTTTAAAACTGTACTTCTCTCTGAATTCTTCTATGACCCATATTGCTTAACGCACACAGAAATAACCAATGTCCAACCTCAATCTCTAATTGTAAATGATGAAGATCAATATATGTCTTATTCCTTGACTGAGTTGTATATGTAAACTTCTAAATCATCTGAAAATTATCTAATGCTGATTGAACAAGATGATGACCTAAATGGATAGTGGTGAATATAATGACCTCAAATAAATGGCCTTATACGGATCCATTTGAGTCATTTCATGAAATATGTTTTATAAGAAAACACGACCAGAGGAATATTATTTTCATATGAACCTCAAAAATCAAGGTTTCAGGTTCAAGATACACCCTATAACACTATTATAATTCCCTCAGACTGTCTATCGGCCAGCGGGTGATATAATGTACTCAAGAGAACCTATGAACGCATTGAATTTTGAAAGACTCCTAGAACCACGAGGTGAATCTATGGTATTAGTCTGATATGATATAAATAGAAATATTATGATTGAAAAATATATCATTTATATAATGCCTCTCTAGTTCATCAATGATTATGGACTCCCATATCAGCAGAAAGTGTGAAAACTTAGCCAGTGTATCAACAGTCACCCATAATACACCACTACCTCAAGGGGACCTCAGAAAGAGAATCATAAAATCTATTATAACATAATTACATTTTCATTCAGAAATTGATATAGGACATTGAAGTCAATAAGGTTTCTAATTATCTTACTTCACCTGCTAATAGGTGGAGCATCGAGTGATAAAACATATTATTTACCTCTTCATACCTGACAACCAAAACTAATGATGAATGTATTAGTACATCATGGTAAGACAAGGATGAAATTACCATACATAGTACGGATAATCTATTATCAAGTCTTATTGTATATTATAAGGTACCCAAAAACGCCCAGAGAAGAGTTAGGTCTCATTTACATCAACAACCAAACTAGGTGGTGGGTTTTATCTTATGACACTCTCTCTAAAAACGGGGCCATTGTAATCAATTAACTGATGTAACTAGACCTTCCCTTGACGGTAGGATTTAACTTCTAGAGATATTATAACCCACTTACTAAACACTTCTTGAATCTCTCTGTGAAAATCATAAAACATATGCATCATCTTCCACTCATTCATGGCCCCCAATATAGCTTGTGTCTATGTGTTTTGTCTTGAGGTGTCAGCGTTAACATTTCCATTTTGGGTGTATAATAAAGTTCAATGTTTAATCATTATAGGGACTCCACCCACCATTTCTACATATTATTCCAATCTTGTTTCATGGATATGTATTTGAGACTTTTATGTTATTTGTAAATATAAAAACATTCTCCCAATAAGTAGCTCTTCCAACATCATTGAGCATGAAACACCACTAGTTTCTTTAGGTTGTCTATAGGTTAATTTCACTCATGAGGGCTCAGATGGAAGTATATATATGCCACAACTTGATCACCATGAATTAAAAATTATCCCATCATGATACTAAAATCATCACAATAGACATTATATGTACCTAATAGATTTTTCAGAACCAGGATATCCTCTTAAGTGAATCATCCCTTATGCTCTTGAAAGTCTATCTCACAAGCTTCATGCCCAACAAATTTCATTCCCTACATAGTCAAACATGTAATTAGAATTTCTAATTGGAATAATTCTTGAATGATTCCCCTCTAACAGACATCCATCTCTAAGAAATTGTATATGTAAAAAAAATTCTATGGACGATCCTAGGAATCCATGATTCTCACATTCTCTAGGTCAATAAATAATATTTCATATGATAGGATATTAATAATTAAATAAATATTATATATAAAAAGGTGTAATTTTGTAATAATTTTAAATTTATAGTTTTCTCCTAGTGTATTCAATAAAATAGAATTATTATTAGTATGACCATATCTATTGTGAGAATACACTAAAATGCCATCCATAAAGACTACCACAATGTAATCATGGTATGGGTGAAAACCCAGTACATCAGATCCACAAACCCTTATGAGATGTTCATCAGACCAAATTACATGACCAAATACTTTACAAGCCATACCACATCTGGAACACTATATGTGATATGTATGATGGTCTC
Organism: Viscum album; assembly: GCA_963277665.1. NCBI lineage: Eukaryota > Viridiplantae > Streptophyta > Magnoliopsida > Santalales > Viscaceae > Viscum > Viscum album. The sequence continues at coordinate 1,511,165,998 of OY728161.1, forward strand.
ACACAAACCTGATGGTATCCTAACCACAAATTTAATTGGATAAAATAGTCTATCGGCAAAGCAATTTGAATAGGTCATTTATACGATGCAAGATATATCATTTATTAACCATAAGCTTGTACACTCAACTACAATCTATCATAAATTTAAGGGTTTTGTCTTCATTATTTGTGAAAACCATAGGTGATCCCCATGTAGATGTTTTGATATAGATAAAACATTTTTCCTCTAAATAATCCATCTGATTCATTAGTTTGTAGATCTATGTAGATTCCATCCTACATGGAATAATGGAAACTAGTCTCGCACCTATACTAATATCGATGGTGAAATCCTCCACTTTCTAATTATGTATTACAAATAAATTATCCTGGAAGTTATCCAAGAAATGATCCAAAAAAATAGATAATTATTCAAGTGACATTCCTTGATCACTCCATAAGATACTAGAAATTCAGGCTGTCATTCTAACTATCCCATTACACTTGTGTCTAGAAGGAGATTTCTGAACATTCCATTCACCATTTTGAAAATATGTGATACCCTCAGGTGATGTGGAAGACTCCTTTATGGGGATAAAAATGAACCTAGACTTGATTCAACACAATCTAGTCCATACCGTGAATAACATAATGGTTGGTCAACCCCAGGGTGATGAAACACCAAATAAAATGGAACAAACCTATTTCAAGAGGGAACACCTTGCACTCGATTATACCCACTACTCAAGCACCAAAAATTATGTCACAATTCATAACACCACTTTAGTACTCCATAACTAAGAATATAAATTTCATATGTAGCATATGGAAAAGAGTGTGATGTGACTATATGAAACAGGGATGATAGTAAAGATGAGTCTAATAGAGTAGTTCCTCCAATGGTAAATGTCCTTAAACTCTTATACACGATAATAGGATTAAAAAAAGATTCGACTTAAACCAAGACATAAAGATACTTCAAAAGTAGCATGAGCATGCCCACACTACTGAAGATGAAAATATGATCCATGACTGTCATATCCATGACTAACTAATGAGATCAAACAAAATATAGAAGACTAAATCCATGCTTATTGAGGAGCCAAAAATCATGCACCAAAAAATTTTCTTTGAGAATAACCCCATTCACTGTGCAGAGGAGGAAAGAATCCAAATAAACTCTAGATGTGACACATCATACAACAATCCCTGTACTTGATCAGGTTCCACATACACTGGGGATGTTAATGACCTAGCCTACCGCATTGGTGAAACACTACATGAGAATAAATGTGTTCCACATGGATGGTATTACCCCTAATATACCTTCAAAACATCACATCATGCCACTAGGAAATCCAATACTCTTCCTAGAAGCTGAACTACCTTATTTCATGTCCTCTAATTACCCCAATTTCTGTTCAGTGATTTAGGTATTGTACACTATTTCTTAAATGGTGGTTATCCAAAAGTAGTTCTCCTATGATTGTAAGTTGTATGAAATCCTATCCTCAAATCTCCCCACAGTCTTCACCTCATCCTCGGTCAAGGCCAGTGAAAATACAATAATTCGGTGAACCAATCTGAGAATTTTGTCACTATTATGTCACCTTTCTGATGTTTCATGAACTATCAAGAATAATATGTGAAAATAAGTAGTCCAAGAAATATATATATAATTATTCCTAGACCTTACCTTGATATCAACTAGATAGAGTGAGAATTCACCACCAAATTTGGGTTGATTCTCATAGAATATAGGTGGTGAGATTTACCCTCTGATCCCGAGGAGTCTTGATATGATCAAAGGTTAAATGCATGGCCTCAATCCATGATTCTTTAGACGGATGTCTTCCATCCCCTAAGAAGTATGGAGAATGATACTACTAGATCTCTGTGGTCATATATTCTACAGAATGGGTAAGTTAGGGAGAACCATGAAAATAATTTTTGAACTGAAAGAAACTATCCAACAACTAATCATTGAAGCCTAGTGTAATATCTACATGTGGCTCCTCAGGGGGAACTGCATGACATTTCCTGGGTGGAACAGGTCCCACCACCTTCAAAGTGTGATAATTTCCACATTCTCGTAGTAGAGAATGAAAAATTCTCTTTGATAAAATCCTATATTTTTCAACACAATGCCTCAAATAGGATTTACAAATGATGTAGAATTTGGTAAAGAAATAACATGCATAAATCCATCCTACAAAAGAATCACACCACTCAAGCTACTCCTTGAGTTAGGTCTGTGTGATAAGAACGAGTCATATAAGGACATAGGGCTCAAAACCTACTTCCCAATACAGAGGATGGGTTTGGGTAATGGCCTCATGTCACATATTTATGTTGACCATTTTCATTTTATGGGTTGTATTCATTTTGATTTATTTATTCATTTATGTTTTATTAATTGGTTGAATTAGATTGCTGTCATTTCAATTTTATAAGTCCTCATACACCATATAAAGTGAAATTTGTATCATAATAATCCAATTAATAACATGTTCCAACACATGAAACCAATGGTCTATGGATCAATTTGCAAAAACCTGATACTTAAGATGTTAGATTTAACATATGTAGGAAGAAACTACTAGGTTAAGGTAGACATGTTAAGTGATAATTATGTTTTGATCAATCCTTCAATGAATATTCAAAAATATAGATAAAAATTAATCAAATCATTTTGTGGCATCAAAATTAGTGTGGATTCCACAATCATATAAAAATCAAGCAATGAAAGCGGATAAGTAGGCAAGAAATTTATATTTTAGAGTGCCTAGTATGATGAATGTATTATAGACCCTAAAGTAATTAGTCCAAGGATAAACAACCCTTTTTAATGATATTAAAATTAATAACATTACAAATTATTTTAGTCACCCAATGTTGAATTCCAAGAAATAGAAACATTACACGAAATTGCAGCATTTACCTATACCAAGTAACTGATGTATCCCATGACTTTGAGGTAGCTACTCTCACGCACTATATCATTATAAAACCAAAATATCCTAGCCACATGCCTAAGCCAAAACATCGGGACAATGTGAAAACGTAACTCTAATAAAAGATTATAGCATCTCGTCATTGATGGCACTTAGTGATATCACAAGACGGTGGCAAGAAGGCCGCAAGCATGCCTCACCCAATGCAAGAGTCTACCAATTAGTAGTCAGGGCCTTGGATGTGGCATGGGGAGAATATTCTCTCATTCATTAGACTAGAGTGTAGCTATATATGAGGCGTAATTAACATAATAAGGTAACTGTATATGAACAGACCACACTACTACCAATATGGCTTATAATAGTGATAAAAATGGCCTTCAACGGCGCTAAAAAAGCGCTGTTAATCTCAGGGAAGATAAAGGGGGTCCCCTTTATCAGCGCTAAGTGAGCACTGATAAAGGTAGTATTTATCAGCGTTATTTTTAGAGCTGATAAATATATAATATATCAGCGCTATTTTGAGTGGTGATAAAAACTACCTTTATCAGTACTCAAAATAGCACTGACATATTATCCATTTATCAGCGCTTAACTAGCGCTGATAAAGGCCAAAGATCCTATCCAAATCCAGAACCTACACAGAACCTGCCCAGCACCTACACACATTACAGCACCTACACAGTCCAAACGAAACCTGCACACAGCACACACAACACCCACACACATAGCACATAAGAACAAAAAATGATACATATATTTACTTGAAATCATGAATACAAAACAACACAATTCTATATACATTTCAAACAATGTTTAATTTTGTTACAATTACATTTATCCAACAAACAGTTAAAAAAAATGATGTTCCATCCTTTTTACATCCATCCGCTCTAAAAAATTATCGTCCATGACGGCGGTTTCCGAACAAAGCATTCGAACTGAGGAAAAATATTTCACCTACATAATAAAACAAATATTATGTTTTTAATACAATAATGATATAAAGAATGGGGTTGCTAAATGGAATTATACTAGTGAGGCACAAAACATAAAATAACGAATTATACTTGTGAGGCACAAAACATAAAACAGATATTATGTCCCCCCCCCATTCCATAAAAAAGAAGCACCTCTGCCCCCTTCCCCAGCACACCTCCTACACACTGCCCACCCCCGAGCACACCCTCTACCCCTACACACTCCCTGCCCCCTGAACACCCCCTTCCCCCTTCCCCAGCACACCCCTGCCCACTGCACTTCCCCCCCTACCCGTTGCACACCCCCCTTCCCACCCCCTATATATTTCAAAAGAACCCATCACACCCCCTACCCCTTCCCCCTACCACTTTGCCCCTTCCCCCTCCCCTAGGAAACCACCCCTGCCCTCTCACCCTGTCCCCCGCACATCATAATGAAAATACCTTGTATGGAAATTGTGCTCAATTTACATTATACACATCATATTTATCAACACATTCTCATGTAATTTCATTCAATGTAAATAGACATATATAGAATCACTACATCTCATAAGAAAACCCTCTTCAAAATTGACAAACACATTAAATCCATTTGAAAACACCCATCACACAACTTTCTCATTTCATCAAACACATTTAAAGGATTTAAGCATGAAAATCCACAATAAATACAACTGCATTCATTTTAAAAATAACTTTCAAGTCTATACGCACCCCAAATTCCTTTGATAACCCATTTTTAACCACACAAAAAATTCATATATTACACTTAGCAAGAAAATACTGGATAATAAAATCATCATATAATGTAAAAGCATGGAATCACTTACATAAAGCGCACAATCTTCCAAAATCTGCTGGATAACATAAAACCACACCTCCATAATACCTTAATAAAGACTGATTAAACATTAATATTGAATATATTAATGGAAACCCATGTTTAACATGTCGTATTCCATGAGTTTAACATCCCACTAGGATAGAGGGTCACCATTTAATGTCTTACAGAGATGTAAGACCTGGGTGGATCAAAACACTTATAATGGTGGATTAGGTAGGTACATCTCTAGGAGGGAGCACCTGGAATGTTTACCTGATAGATGGATCAAAACGCCCAATGAGGTCTGACCCATGTGTAGTGCATCCCATAAAGGTAAGGTTTCTCATTTTAATGAATTATCCATACTCCAATAAGAGAAATACAATAGGGAAAATAAGCGAAGGTGTACCCCAGTGAGGAGGTCATCATGGTTTACCATTGGTTGGGATTTAACCTCATGGAGGCTTCCTACGTACCCTATTTAGAATACAAGGATCAAAACCCATATATTTAAAAGAGGTATGTTGTGGGTATTACCCATGGTTAGCTTCCCTTCACACTAGGAATACTATTGGTTGGATGAGTATGGATCTTTTGGGGCTTATGCATTGTCAGATTCTCAGGTTCTTCCAAGAGTAGCAATGGGATGAATGGGACATACATGCTAATATGGACCATGTGAATGGTGTGATCCGTGTAAAGAGGCATGAGGAACAAAAAACATGTGGAGCTGTCTGTATACATTATTTATGGTGGCCATGTGGCTTATCAGAATCCCCATACCTTCCATAAACACCTCAAAACATCACAAGGACCTGATTCTACATGATGGTGCATCACATGGTTGATTCTTTTGATGATGTATTGGACGTTTGAGCTTGGATTTCATCTCAACTAGCCTTTCCCTTAATTGAATTATCCTGGGACACATATTTTGGCTCCAAAAAATCCCTCAACAATACTGATTATCTCATGCATCTACCTAGAAATAAATTTTCAAGTCAAACAACAACACATGTGCTCAAATACAAGTTCAAACAAAACGAGATACAGAAAATGAATTTTGTTGATCCTCGGTGGTTTCGTCGTTCACCCCATACACACTGCACACCATCATGCCTTACTTCAATGTTGATTTGTTCAAAGATAAATAATATGAATCTGGGGATAGAAAACATTGAGTAATAAATTAATATTTCAATACATCGGAGCATTCTCAATTCACCAAAGAAGTTTGGAGGATAATCAATGATCATATATAGATAACATAAGTGGTAGGAATTCACATTCATCCTATTTGTGTACAATCTTCAATCAAGTATGTTGCCCATTCGTTTCAAAACACATGTATATCATCTTCTGAATATGAGTTTTTGTGACAGTCATGGTAGTACTGAAAAAATATAAATACACAAAGGATTAATAAATATTTTAAATTAACTCGTAATTATTTTCAAAAATACCTCATCAGGGATGCTACTTTGTTGATGAAATACGATCTCTTTCACAAATTTTCAAACATAATAACCACAGTCCTTTCCATTTTTTTGTTTTGGACACTACAAAAACATCAAAAACAATAATTAATTTGTTTTGATATGTGTTTGGATAGTGAAATATTATTATATATACCTGGATACTTTTATAGTTGTAGATCATGTAGGAGTTCTTATCCTTATTCCCTGGATTCATTCCATGCATTAGACGATATTGATGCACCACCCTATCATAATAGAATCTTCATTAAAAGATAAAATAAATTATATAACTCGATGTTTAGTTTTAAAATGTTGGATCTAGTGCATTACAAATTAACAAACACCATCAGGTGTGGTTAGTTTGTTGGATATCCATGCGTTGAATCCAGAAAATAAATCTTTGGAGTATCCAAATTGACTGCAATCAGAATGCAATGCTCCCTAAAAATACAAAAAGGAATAAGTAAAGAAAGAAATGAAAATATAGTTGATATGGTTAAATTGTTGAGTTTTACCCCTGCATCATTGGTTTTAAAAAGAGTCTATCATCCGTAATTTTGTTTTCAAATGATTTGAGCGGGGATGACATTATTACAGCCTCTTTAACAGAATCTATTTCGTCTTTTGAAGATGTGGTGTGAGGACTAACGAGTCCAAATTTTTGTTCATGGGGAAATCCCTTCAATTGTTTTTCATATATACGTCTGCGACAAATATAAAATGTATTTAGTCAATATTATTAGAGTATATCATATTTTGTAAAATCAAATCACGAAAACTTACCTCAGGTATACATTTACAACTGAGGCACCTAGCCATTCTTACTTGAGGAGTTCATTTACATTTTCAGCACTAATGAAATCTGATATCTCCTCTCCATACATATCTTTTTCGAAAGAAACTATGTGAGTACTTCCATATTTCAAATTTGTATCCACATGAGCCTGCAATGATATTAACTATGGATATAGAACGGGCGGGGTGAAGGTGCTCTCAGTAGACCGTTTCAATCAGTTGGTTGATCTTGGAGATAGTTTTGAGCTGATATTTTATTTCACCCCACGGTCTTTGTCATTCTGTAATAACAGTCATCGGTTCAGAAGTTATTTCATTAAATGTTAAAGGTCCATCTTGAAAAATAAATAAGAAATGAATAACTTTTTGTCAACATGTTTTTTTATAAGATCATCTGGACATGCGATGAAACATGTTAAGGGTGGATTTAAAAGATGTACCAATTTTTTCTCATGTTCAGCGTACCCCATCATTGCTTTACGGTAAGGGTATGCTGGTTCTGTTGCGTGTTTTTTATTTTCAGCACTCAGTAGCTATTTCATAAATACAAAACTATCAGTCAGAGTGATGAATACAAGCAAACGTAAAACAACTTATTACCCCACACAATGTACCTAAAAAGTATGCTCTCGATGATGGTTTCTAAATGCATCCCATGCTCCTTGGGATATCAAGTGTGCGTAAAGAGGAGGTGGGTGCAGCTTGATTTTCCCTTCTACATCTTTAAGATGATATTTTGTTAAAATTGTGCGGAAACCTCTATGAATCCTTCCTACAACTATTAATACATATTCCATATGTGAGACATCTACTATAAATGCACTCTGCAATGGATGATGAAGAGTAAGTCAATGTTTTGGTATTTTATTTTATTTTAATAAATTAAAAAAATGATATCATAATGTTACCATAATCTCTTCCCACATTAGTGTCTTCATCCCAGTGACAACATGGTGCCACGACTGTACATCAATCGGCATGCATTTCCGAGTGATGATTCCAATGTAGCTACTAAAGATGGCTTTGTTGGGGTTAAAATGTTGGCCTCGCTTATTCCATCCCACCTCACATTTGATGCCTTTTGCTTTTTTCCATAAGGATTTTGGCCAACACTATCAAACTATGATTCTCTTGTTTTTTTTTCTTTCAAGGTTTCATTTCCTACCATTTCCTCAGAAGTAGCATCAATATCTTCCCCCGGAGCACTATCATCGGCAATGTGACCAGCAGAAACAGGTTGAGAAACCAGTTGTACCTCAGCACTCTGACCAACAACAACAGGTTGAGAAACCTATTGTTTCTCTGCACTGGGACCAACAGCCTTTGGTTGAGAAACATGTTGTTGCTCTGCAGTGGGACCACCAGCTATTGGATGAGAGAACTTTTGTGCCTTGGGATTGGGCTCATCAGTAGGTGGAAAAGTCATTATCTACAAAAGTGGATTAATATTTAATTTAGATTACATAAAAATGGAAGTGAACAGATAATAACATAACGTAACAGAATGTATGTTACAATAAACAAATAACCTGATTATTGGACTCTCTTTTTTTCTTTAAAGGTTGAAGTGATTTGACTCCTCTATCGACTATGTAAATTCCTTCATTTTAGTCTACTCTGACATAAAAAACTCCGTCTACATTTGGTCCACTGCCAAATGATTGTGAAGTCCCTATAAAAGGGTAAACCTTTGTTGAAATTTCATCTGAACTTTCAGTTGTTTTGGTCGATAACAGAACAATTGACAAAATTCGGTTTGCGGGGTCTGGAACATAAAATACATGTACTGCCTATGATGCCATTATAAATGGTTCGTCATTCTCCCCTTCATTACTGAAATCAACTTTCACGAATCATAATTCATCTATTTTAACATCAGTCCTGATATCAACCCACTTGCATTGAAAAATCCGCACTTTTAATTTCATATAATCCAACTCCAATATTCGTTTGATGATGCCAAAGTATGACATATTCACATAAATTGGATTTTTGTCCTTAGCACCGGAAACATGCATCGCCTCAGCCACAAGTGTAACCCCACTATTCTGCATGGTACTATCTTCATCATGTTCATTAGAATAGAATGTATAACTGTTAACTTCATAAGCATTGTATGATAATACGTACACACTTACTCCTCCAGCCAGCCATCGAAGTCGTTCTAAAATTGACTCTGGATTTTCATCTAATTGCTTAAAAATATGGTCTCGAAACCAACCTATATACTATTGATTATGTGTATATGATATCCATTTTTCAGCCCCAGAAGGATTCAAATGCCTAATAATTTCTTTGTGGGTTTGAACATATGGGTCAACGTCGAAATTGTTATGAAAAACGTAAAGGTGGTCCTACTCCCGATCTGTAATATTTATTGTGACAACCTCTCTTCCAGAAATTCCTTCACCCTCAAGCCACTCAGTGTGATGAGATTTTAGTAGGCCAACTATTTCCACACCAGACATGTATTTGGTAAAAAATTCAACAACTTCCTTCGCAATATATTTCTCTACAATAAAACCCTCTGGACGACTTCGGTTTTTGACATACCCTTTCAAAATCTTCATATACCGTTCAATGGGTTACATCCATCTATAATGTACAGGACCACATAGTCGAAACTCCCTCACCAAATGAACCATCAAATGAACCATCATATGAAAAAATGTCGGTGGGAAGAACATTTCCAATTTACATAATATTACAGCAATTTCTCTTTCCATAGTTGGCAATTTCGCCAGGTCTATAAAATTACTGCATATAGCTTTAAAGAAGAAACAAAGCTTCGTTAATGTATGGCGGACATTCTTGGGAAATATTCAACGTAAAGCTATTGGAATTAGATCTTGCATCAAAACATGGTAGTCATGTGATTTCAGACCCTTTAATTTTAAATCTACCATTAACATGATGTTCTTGACATTTGATGAATACCCCACTAGAACCTTTACGTCATTCAAGAAGTTTCAAAACCGATATCTCTCCTGCCTGGAAAGAGTGTAAGCAGCAGGAGGAAGAAATGTTCATTTTTCACCCTTCACTACTGCCAACTCTTCTCGTATTCCGATCTCAACCATGTCCAATATAGCTTTAATTCCATCCTTTATTTTGCCGGGTGCATTTAGCAACGTGCCGATGACACTATCACATACATTTTTTTCAACATGCATAACATCAAGAAAATGTCTGACAAACAGACAATTCCAGTATGGTAATTCAAAAAAAAAAACTGATCTCTTTTTCTAACCAGTTTTCGTAAGGTTTTTCGAAAATGGTTTACCAAAAGTAGTGTCCAAATCATTCAATTTCTCAAAGAATTGATCACCTATTAGTGGAGACGGTGTTGTACGTTCCTATGAACTTTCGTCGAATGATGTCGTCCAAGATCGGTACTTATGTTGTTGGGGTAGAAATCTGTGATGTCCTAGAAACACGGTTTTCGATGAATGTTTCAACCTAATTGACTGTGTACCTTGTTCGCAAACGATACACCCTTGAGTTCCTTTAATGTTATATCCTGTCAAATTTCCATAAGCAGGAAAGTCATTTATCATCCCGTACAACATGGATTTCAAAATGAACTGTTCATTTTTGTAAGCATCATACATCATAACACCTGAATCCCATAATATTTTCAAATCCTCGATTAATGGGTCCAAATAAACATCAATATCATTACCCTGTTTTTTTGGTCATGATATAAGCATAGATAACATGATGTATTTTCGTTTCATGCATAACCACGGTGGTAACTTATAATTTACCAACATAACCGGCCATGTACTGTGACTGCTGCTTTGAAAACCAAAAGGATTCACCCCATCAGTAGACAATGCCAGAAGAAGGTTTCTCGGCTCATTCCCAAATTCAGGATACTCGTGATCAATTCTCTTCTACTGAGGAGAGTCTGCAGGGTGACATAGTTTCCCATCATTAATTATTGTATCTTCATGCCATGTCAATTGTCTTGCAGTCTCCTCACTTGCATATAGGCGTCTAAACCTAGGAATGAATGGAAAGTACCATAAAAATTTCGTAGGACTAGAATCATCTTTCTTGTATCGGGAAGCACCACACTTTGGGCATTCTTTAAGTGATTTTTGGTCCTTGCGAAACAATATACAGTCATTCGGGCAAGCATGTATTCTTTCCGAGATCATACCCATCGATCATAGAATCCGTTTGGCATCATATGTTAGTCTTGGGAGTTCATAATCTTCTGGGAGCATGTCATTCCGGAGAGCAAGTAGTTCCGTAAAACTGGCATCACTCAACTCGTTGCCTGCTTTCAAATTATACACCTTCAATACTGCTGACAATGTTGTATATTAAGTGCAACCAGCATACAGTGATGTTTTTGCACAACTCTTTAACTTCGAAAACAATTTTGGGCAATCACAAAGTTCATCTTCAACTGTCCTTGTCATTTCCTCAATACGATCTTCATCATCGTTCACATCTTTAATCACACCCTCCATACGATCGTCTTCACTGTTCACACTTCTAATCATATCAGATGATCTATAAAATGTCATGTTCTCTAAGTCACTACCTACATTGGTTTTTTCCCCGTGTTTATTCCAACATATATAACTTCGATCTATTCCATGACAGATCAGGTGTTCTTCTAACTCCTCTGGACTAATTTGTCTTGAATAACAACAGTGTAAACACGGACAAAGTATTTGAGAAGGGTCACATGCATGATCTTCTGCAAACATGATAAACTCTTTCACGCCATCTTCATACTCTTTTTTCAACCGATTGGAATTCATCCATTCTTTATTCATATTCATCATCTTTATGGGTTTGATCTCGATAACTTTCCTAATATTATGTTTTAATTAATCAGGTAGCCTTTTTTGGGTTTTAGAAAAACAAATCGTGGTAAAAATGCCTTTAAACACATGTGAAATCCATATACATGGTGTGTCCAGTAGGGTGAACATCGTGTATGTATAAGATACCTGATTTAATCTGACATATGTCAAATTTATTCCATGTTAGTCTTACAAAGACTGAATGGTGCCTTAGAAAATACATGACATGGGAACAAGAAGAAACCAATGAGTAACAGGAGAAAACAATAATAAATATGATGCTATCTCAATGTACTCAAGGTGATGATAAGATGTTGGTCAAGATCAACTATGGGTTGGGAGTACACTAATATTTAATTAAAAAACTAGTAAAAACTGATCCAGAAAAAGATGAAATATCCTATTCATCAAGTTCATTAATACAACCAATGCATTAGTTAAACCAAAACTCATCGCTAAAAAATCATACAAGCCATAACTACTACTAAAAGAAATCCATGGTAGGTCCATCGATGTCCAACTCAACTAATGGTATCCTAATGTCAAATCTATCTTGGAGGAGATCATTGAACCTCATAGATGATCAATGTGACTATCAATGCATGGATGAGGATACATATTCATGACTCTCATCAGGTTCAATCTCCAATAGTCCAACAAAATAATAAATACCAATCAACCATCTATTTTAGAGAACAATAAAACCCCATGGTAATGTACTTTTGGACACACGCACACAATCAGTGTTTTCATGAACTGAGTTGGAAATCAGAAGTCAGGGTCCTGATGTATGGATACGTCGGCCTCTCGCACCAACACTGGACTCCCTGAACTGAAAACCACACCTAGCACCCTTAACATTGTTGCTTCACAGAAAATAAATATCAGAGTTCTATGTTCTGAAGTAGAATTGACTCCTATGATACCAATTTTTTAGGACCTGTACCCCAGGGCCCATATCATGACTACCCCAAGCCCACCTTCCATAGTCCAGGGGCTGGTGACTATAACCAAAGGCGTAAATCCCCAAACTAGGAAGTCATTTGCTTTATAACTATAAACAAACACATCAGAGTACACAACTGGAAGAAAAACACTAAGTAACTATATACAAAATAAATACTGGAAAGTAAAAGGGTCTTGAAATACAATCCCAACAAGAAGTTACAAGTACAACTGAAATCAAGTACAACTGAAGAAAAGTAAAGAATCTACTGGGTCATCCTGCAGGGTTCCTACCAGAATGGTAGGTATAGATGGCCTCCTCAGCTCTCCCGTTCATCCGTCTCCTCCGTGTACCGATACACTGAGTGGTCCACCTCTGGGTACCGTCCAGTCCTGCTACTCTCTGCCTCGATTAGAGTTGTCTATCGTCTGAAACTAACACAACGAGGTGTGAGCATAGCCGGTGCAGGGGTGAGTATAACGATACTCAGTAGGGACCTAGAGACCATCATGGTCTCACAAAATCCAATAAGGTTAAACAAAAAAGTATAAAATCAATGGATAACCATTATTTAGGTATATTCCCATACATATACCTAAGTTTTCTAGTAACCGATATAAATCATGAGGAACTCACAAAAGTCATTGACTCAGCTCAATCCCAGATTTTTATTATCAAAACCATGGCTGGTGGTGTAATCCTCCTCTATTGATTACAGTGGGCCTACCGTGTCACACAAAGGCGCTTCCCACTATCCGTGGACTACTAAGGTACTCCTCATGTCGAGTATCGTGGGTTTGTTGCGCTCACACAGAGGCGCTCCCCACCACGGGTCTGCCACACTCACACAGAGGTGCTCCCACTCATAGCATGCAGAGGCACTACTCCTGTCATGTACTGTGGGTCTCCCATTCTCAAGTAGAGGTGCTCCCCTCCTTCGGTCTATCACATCTCATAGACGGGCTCCCCACTGGGCTAGTCATGTCACTCCGAGTCGAATCGGTCAAGCAATCATCAGGTCTCAGCCAGCTACATGGTATCTGTAATTTGTCTTCTTGCCACTGGAAGGATCTACTCCATGAGCTACTAGTCAATACTCCAACATTCACGAAGTTCCACGAAGAAGTATCTCAAAGGTCTACTGCATCAAAGGGGTCTCAACGCAACAGAATACACGTCGATCAGACGCCCAGTCTATGAGTTATTAGCCTTTTAGTTTCTGGGGACTTGTTGGATTCATGTACGATCAAACCTGACCATAACTCAAATATACCTGAACTCCAGCGGGGTATTCTGAAAGGGCCCATCACGTTCCAAGAATATCTATGCCACTAACGGTTCATGAAATGGATGTCCGGTGCCAAAGATAAGCCTCAAGAAGGTAATATTGTCAATAGTGGGCCTGGGTCCAGTCCGACCCAGTCAGACTGACTTGTCCCAACCTAGACTGGGCAACTCGGGCTGGGACAACTCGTTCAGCCCGCTAGGTTTGTCTTGGTCTGCTAGGCCGGGCCCAACGAACTGCGATGGTGGTTCAGCCCGAAGGTCACCACGTAAGCGTCTCGTCCAGAAGGTCTAGGCCGGTTCGACCAAAACCACGCGAGGCGTGGGCAGGCCGAGTGCAGATCGTGAGGGGTGCTGGATGGCCGGCTGGACGCCGGGCTGGCCATGGGTGCGCTAGGTAGGGCAAGGCAGGGGCTGGGCCAGCCATGGCGGTGCTGTCAGGGCACCCGGCAGGCCAAGAGGCACCAGCAGGGCACCGGGCAGGGCGCGGTAGTTGTCGGGCAGGCAGCAGGGGTGCTGACAGGGTTCCAGGTAGGGAATGGGGGTTCCGGGTAGAGCACGGGGCTCCGAGCAGGGCGGGGGCACCGGGCAGGGCACGGGGGCACCAGGCAGGGCATGTTTGTGTCCAGGTAGGGCACAGGGGCGTCGATAGGGCACCAGGCAGGTCGGGGGGATGTGTGCAGGTGGGCCGCATGCCGGGCATAGCGCTGGGAGGGAGCGGGAAGGCGGGCCGCATGCCGGTCAGGGCACCTGGAGGTCTCGTGTAGGCAGGCCGTGCACTGGGTAGGGCGTCGGGAGTCTTGGCGTAGGTGGAGCGCGTGCTGGGAAGGGCATCAAAAGCCGCGCGTAGGCAGGCCGTGGGCCACTCGGGCTGGCGGTGCGATTCACAGAGGCCGCGGGTTGTGCGGCCTTCGTCGTTGTCGCCTTCATCTTAGTCACCTCATCCCCTTGCAGTAGAACTCCATTAGAAGAGAGAAAACGATAGACGATGTCGGGCTATGTTAGGATGGCCCACACCCTCCGTGTTTAAGAAGGTATCATTTTTATCATCATGAAAAGAATATGATTATTAATATGTCCGCAACAATACCATTTTATCCTTTGAATAAGGTAAGAAAAAGGTACCACATCAACAAGCAATAAACCCCTACCTCTTGTTCGTCGCTCGTTTTCGGAGTCACGGAAAGAAGATGATTAAGAACGTTGTTCATCGCATTCGCCACACGTCCCCAATTCCGAGCTTCATCAGTTCATTGACGACATTGCAGAGGGTAGGATTCAAGGAATGAAGTCAAAGGAGAAATCGTCTCCGGTGTTCTTCACATTCTTTGTTGGAAGAACAGTTATTAGTTGGGAGATTTTCTCCCTTATCCCAAATTCAACTAAAAGAGAATGTCAACCCAACTAATAATAATATATTTTCTAGTATTTTAATGTTGACACGTAATTAAAAATAGATAATTAAATTACATAGGACCCCTTAATTAAACCACAAGTGTTGGTGCAATTACTTAAAAGGGGAAGGTGGAACCAATTAATGGTAGAGGAGGTCAAGGGACTCCCCCCTCATTAATGAGGGTAGTTGGGAGATTTTCCATCCTCCCATTAATTGGGGGTTTTTTGTCTCGTGTGGTCCCCACGTCCTAACCTATCGTGGGAGATTAAATTTGAGTGGGCCTTACCACAACAACCTCTCATGGGAGGTTAGGGTGTGGCGGTCCAACCTCCAACTCCCAAGTGTAGGTTTTAACCAACAATCACACACCTGGCAGCTTAAAATAAAATAAAGTTTTGTACACTTTATTTTATTATTTTTTATAAAAATCCAAAAACTAACTTTTATTCTCGACCATCGTCCATCAAGGTCAAAGTCTTCTTAGGCGAATACTGGTTCTACGAGTTCAAAAGTGCCCTTAGATTTTAATTATGAGAACCGGTTCAAAAGTTTTAAAAACACACTCATATGTTTACTGAACGTACCTAGAATAAACATCATAAATTGATTCCGAGCATACTAGGCCTCGGAATAATGCACCGTAAATTTTCATGAACTTGTAAAATTCCCATATATTTAAGAAAAAAATTTCCATATAATTTCTGGGTCTTTACAGAATATCCCTAAGAATGTTATTGGGCTAGGAATACACATCCCTATGTTTCTAAAAACAAATGTTCATTTAATTTTTAATTACAAATACATTATTTCTATGTCAATTTATTTTTTAAAAAATATTGAAAGTCACAGTGATCCCATTTATGTAAATTCCATCAAAATTTTATGTATCACTCGAGAGACTTAGTATAAGTCAAATTCCAAGGGAGTAAATCCAGGGTGACACAAGAATTACATATTGTGTGTCACTTCAACCATGGTATGATGAAAACATGAAATAATATCTGATTCCATCTCTAGTATCTCACAGAGGACCCAAGCCTCTCTCATGGCATGGTATAACCATAAATACATTGATCTCATCCACAAGGTCTCCCCTAGGAAAACTGTTCCAGTCATCGGGAGGTAAGAAATTAAATAATTCTCATTGAGACCCCTCAAGAATATCATGTTTCTTTCCCATAATGTTAAAAATCATTTAAAAATATAACTAAGGAACGATGAGACCATCCAATGTGTTATTAAGTTAGAAAAAGTTGTATCACCCTCAATATAATGTAAGGGAATGACTTGGATAAAATGTTGTACCATTTTACCAATAATCATTTATAAAATGATGGAATCATTGGTCAATGTACTTTCATTAGGTAATTCATTTATAGAATAAGGCATACGGAACATGGCATAACCTCTTGGACAGTTCAAATTAGTTCAAAAATTCATTTTATAGAAATATGGTAGGATAAAAAACATGACTAATAATTACATTCAACTTAATTATTTGACTTAATGCATTAATTATGTAATAAAACTTCAAGGTGTGTTTAGCCAATTTTGAAAAAATGTAAAAGGGAATATATAGTTGAACACGCCTATTTGGGGGCATGAATTCATGATATCTACCCAATGTGTTGATTAGAAACTACATAGGGTTTCATTTGGAAGGATAATGATTTAAAAATAATTTAATTAGCAAATAAGGGTATTTTATGGAATGGATCGGCTCATGGCACAAAGACGCATGGGATAAAATGAAATGAAACATGGGAAAGACCCAAAACCACCTACCCTAACCACATCGTTATTCCCTAATCTAGCATCAAACTTTTATTCAGGCTATAATGATAGTTATTACATAAATAATAATATCTTTAAATTGGGGAAAATATTCTTTAACAAAAATAGTAAAACAACGGTTAAGTGAAACAAGAAATTGAAAGTAGAGGAAGAAAGATATTGCCTATAGATTTTAGCTTGATTCAAAAACGAGCGATTTGGTGACTAGAAAAACAATATATCAAGAGAACTATATTAGGCGAGGATAGATATTTTTGTATTAGGGATGAAGAGACAACGATTGGAATTTAATGCAAAGGGGAGGGAGGGATAATGAAAACATTAATTAAGGGGAAAACCAAATATTAACCCACACAAGGTGGGGTGCACAGTTGGAAAAACCATGCACCAATCATGTGAATTTCCTCTTTAAAAGATGTATAAAAAATGAATGACCATGTTCTTGGGATTGTGTAGTTTTAGACATACCATGTGGCCACCAACACCCCATGGTATCAAGATGCATGGTTATATAAGCTTTGCAAGCTGGGTGGAACAATTTATACTAATAGCACAACATAGATTTTTTATTCAATTTATATGAATTGGTATAAGAACAGGACCAAAAACACTCATGTACACTATAAGTACCTAAGGAATCCTTACCAGGAAAAATCATATGAATTCAAACTAAAAAAATGGCCCATAGCTTTGAGAAAAGACGATATGTTACAAGAAAATTGTAATTTTGAGAAAATTAATACATCAGTGGAATTTTAAAAATTATAATCATGTGATATCTAGTAAATCATTACACTTAGAAAACCATAATTCAAATAAAAATAATATTGTAGAAATAAAATTATTTTTAAAATTTAATTATATGATATCTTGTTTGAAAAATATTCTATCAAATTTTTAATATTCGAAAAGAAAAAATTGCTAAGATGTAAAAACAATGAAAAACTCAATGTCACGTATCAAAACTGGTTTTTAAAAATAAGAATAATATTTTCCTCAAAGAACTACTTAATTCATAAATGATTTCTATTTCAAATGAAATTTTAATATTGTAGGAATTTTTTAAAAAAATTATAATGTTCAATCATTAGGTTTTTATAAGGTTTACTTTTCAATAGAATTAATATTTTTTTCAAAAATTGATATGTTGGGAAAAATAACATTCACAACATATTACTTTCTAATTGTACAAGAATTAAAATGGTTTTGGTCTGAAAATGATAATATTTTATCAGGAAAATAAGAAATATACCAACAACAACATATGGTATTATAAAACCATGAATAAAAATTACAAGAGTGACATTCTAATATAAGGTTATGTATTATTCAAAAAGGGTTAATCTAATATTTATAATTACAATATTTATATCTTTATATTGTATTGTTCAAGACATTTTAATGTTTTTTATTTTTCACAAAACATAAATTTTTTATTTCAGAACTATACCATCTCAAAATAAAAAAAATTCAGGAGAAATTAATATTACATAAATAAATTTAAATCATCAAAAGTCATTTCATAGAAATAATATCGTATATTTAATTGAATTGGAACCATAATATAATTAGAAGGAAAATATTCACCTTCATCTTATAAATACATCAGTGGGACACAACACCTCAAAAAATTTTCTAACACATATGATGACTCTATACAATCCAATTCAAGGTCAGTGGAATTGTTTTTCATTCATCCGATATGATTTTTCTTTATCTGATGAAATCATCTAATTAAATTTAATCTCTAAAAAATGAGTACTCTAGAGGATATTTTAAATTGATAATTGGGGAAATTATGGTTGATTGAGATTAAATTGTATGATAATTCTAGATCCTTGATAGGAATTATAAAATTTATTTATAAAAGAAATATTTCATGGAAAAGGATTATTTTTGTCTTTATTATCCAGAACATGTAATAAAATTTTATTCTATAGTAAAGCTTAGTGTTAAATATGATTTGGGAGGTATTACCTTTAATTTTTTCCTGATACTTATATTTCATATATTCAACATCTTTCATGTATATTTTATGTTCTTATGGTTGGAGTGGCATATCTTGTAAGTAAAAAGATTCTAGAAAATATAGGTTCCTTTTAGAAAACATGGGGTGTATAATAATTATCTTCATTATATGAGAATTTTACGAATTCTAATCACATTAAATGGGATTTTAGAGTTGTTTCATTGTGGATTCATTGTTACGTAACCATGAGAATGGGATACTAAGATTCTATAATGGGTTTTTACATCAATTTTATATATTTTATTATGGATATAAGGTAAATAAACATTGGGAAATATGTTTTCCAATCAGTTAAATTAATTAGAAAAGCATACTGAACATGAAGAATTTTACTGTTCCCGTATATTATTGTCAATATATTTATAAATTTTATGTTTTTAATGAATATTGAAAATAAGGAAGTGTTTATGAGAGAAAAAATTCATCTAATAATTAAGGAATCAATTTCAGGTATGTAATTAATTTTTGTGAAGGAAATAAAAAAAGATTGTTGGAAAATCAAAATATATAGCATTTGATTCATAAATTAAATAGAGTAAATAAAATATTTAAATAAAATAGACAATAAGTTTCTTCTCACAAAAAAAAAGAAATAAGTAATATTTATTTTTATATAGATTTTCAAGAAATAATGAAAAGAAAATATGAGAATAAATATGAAGATCAAGGGTTTGGTTTACATTTTAAAAAAGATAAAGACCATAAAAAAAATGAAAATATGATTGAAAATTAAAAAAGTAAAAAAGAATACTAGAAAAAATATATATTGATTAATGGAAAAATATCTGAGATCTTTATGAATGATGTTAAATGAAAATAAGTAGATATTATTAAAAATACTATAGAAGGAGGGAATGATGCACTTTTTATTTATCCATTATATATAGTACAATCGATTTCATGGTCCATTAATTAATTAGTTCCACAAAAAATATCAGAACCTAAAGCTCTTGGAAGTTATAAAATTCTTGTTTCATTTTAAAATCATTATATCATTGTTTTAAAGGATGAAAAATGCCATCTTAGGGAATTTTCATGTTTTAGAAGTAGAAAATATATGCAAAAAAGCTTCTAAAAATTGAATTTAGATGTGATGTAGAAATGGGAGGACAATAGGAAATTGAATTGGAAGTAGATTTAAAAGAATCATCTCCAAAACAATTAGAAGAAGAAAATAAAGTTGAAGTGAAATGTACTTCATTAATGTCATAAGTTAGTACTTACTCAGTGAATTATTTTGATTTAGTTGTCTCAAAAAAGGTTGAAAATTTTAAAATGTTTTTTAAAGTCAAAAAATCAAAGAAGAATGTATCAGACAATGTTGTGACTAATTGAATTATTTATGTTGAGGAAGGTTCAATTGATGAAGAATTTAATAATAAGGATAAAGAGGATTTCAATCCATCAAGAAGATATAATTATGATGTTTTATCAGATTCAATGGATTCATAACCTATTAATTTTGATCAGTGAATGAAATCGACATTTAAAAATTTCAATGAATCCTTGTAAAAGTTTGTGAATTAAATTACATTTATGAAAAAAATATTTAATCATGATTCAAACACAGTCCGAGAAGGTTTAATGTATTAGAACCATCGAATTCCCTGAATCACTTGGAAGAAAATATAGTCTAGAATAAATTAGATATAAAATTTTTCAATGATGAATATATGTCTCAAAGAAGAATTTTTATTCATATTTCTAGATGGATGAAGAACAATAAAATAGATTTATATATTTTTTTTGTATATTTAGATTTTAAGGAATACATGTTTATATATTATTTTAAAAATTTATCTTATGAAGTCAATTATAATACTTAATTAGTTGAAAACATAAAAAGATTATCAGTGTATTTTGATGAAGAAATTCCCGAATTAAAGTAGAAAATAAATTATGTTAGAAAGATATTAATAATTTTAAGTTTGATATTACTATGAACCAATCCCTTATAGAATATGTAAACATACTGCTAAAAGAAGTATGATGGTTTTATGTTCTTGAAGGATGGATTGAAAAGATAGGTTAAATGAAATTGTATTTTGAGAAGAACCACAAGTGTTCTGAAATATAAAACTCATCTTGTTGTAGTTATGAAATAAAGAAAAATTATTTTACTAGTTTTGGAAATCATTATGTTTTAAAATAAACATTTTAATGGTTTTTTTCAATAAATTTTATTTCATATATATATTTCATTAAATATCTCTAAATTTTTGTTGGTTGAATTTTATTTCAATAGTTTTTTTTTATGAATATTTACCTTTCATATATGGATTCATAGAAATGTTATCACTAATATTTTAGGTACATTTTACCTTGTCTATTCATTTTTGAAAATCACAAATTGGGATAAATTATTGTTTTTTTGGGATATTTTTAATTGGGTGATAATAAATTAAATAATCTATTTGGGAAGATATTATTTAGATGTAGATATCAATAAGAAGTAATCTTATCTTATTATTAAAAAAACAATTTTCGCAAAAAGGGAGTTATAAATAAAATGGGAGAGAAGAAGATAAAGATGGAAGAGTTCCTAAATTAGTAATGGGTTGTATGATTTTTTTTCAATGTTATGATTTTTTTCTTTAATTGTTATATTTTTTTATTTTTAGAAAGGGGTATATTTTTGAGTCAAATGCTTTACTTTAATCAATTTCTATCCTTAGTTTTGTAAATAACAACACATATATATAAACTGTGTTCTACTAATATTATATTTCTCAAGTATTTATTATGTTTTTATAAAAAATAATTTATTCTACGAAAAAAGATATATTTCTATGTTAATAATATATAAATTTCATATTAGTATCATCCATTGAAATAACTAAGTCTACTCTAGTGGAATGACCAAATTTTCTTCCTTCAAGTTGACTGAACACCAATAGTATTACCAAATATTGGCTATCAGAGTAATTAAATCATGACCATAAGTGTGAATAAATATATTATATCTGTATGAAAATTAAATGCCCATTAGTATTAAAGAATATATTCTACTAGTGTGAAAAAGTCAAGTCAATCAGTATGACTCAATCAAGTCTCTCAGTACGATGAAATATATTCAATCTGTTTGACTTAATATAGTCTACTAGAGTGAAAAAATATAGTCAATCTGTAGGATGGAATCTACTCAAATGGTTTGACAAATATTATTATATTTGTGTGAATCAGTGTTTTTTCATTCGAATTATATGTTCTATTCCATGAAAATATTAAGGATTATAATCAGAGTTCAAAATATATTAATTCGATGGAATACATTTTATAACATTTTCATGGTGTTAACAGAATGAAATAAGATAGAACTATACAGATCATGTTGAGATTTCTATGTTATGATCATCCAAGGCCATTACAACCAACTCTGGGGATCATGGATTTATAATTTTCAGAGGGATGAAAATAAATAAGGTTTAATTTGAGGATCTAGGAGATAATGGTTCTACAAACTCAACCCGTTTGAGGATTTATTTTCTGTAACCCCTAGTTATATTTTCATTGTAATGATTCAAAGATTTTTCTTTTTTTAGTATCCCACATGTGGATAGAAAAAAAATATGAATGTTTTTTCATTTGTATTATGAATTTTATATAGGTTTGTGATCATGGTATTCCAAGGATAGGAGGATAGTTGGAACCGACCTGGATGGTTGAGGTCTTATGGGGGGAGGATGATAAAACTAATTCCAATAATAGTGATTAATGACTTTTTTTAGGAAAATGATAGTACTGAATGTTTGGATTAAACTATGGATATCATAAGTGAATGTTTTTTAAATACTCTTCAAAACAGGTTAAATTGTACTAATTTCTTTAATAAACATCATATTAGTTTACTAAAGAACAATGTAAAGCTTCAAATTACTTGCTTTATAAATTTTTTTTATTTTCTCTATGTATTTTTAAGGAATGTATACTTTAAAAAACATGAAATACATTGATTTAAAAGAAGAAATATGAATACATTAAATGTTACTCTGATCATCAGATTCACTCTCATCACGATAACTAAGAAAATATGATTAGGTTTTTAATTAGTAAAAAAATTAAACTACATTTACCAACACTTGTATCTATTATAACTCTTATGATCCCATATATGTTTCAAATGATATGAATGTGGTAAAGGTCTAATGTTACAATATCACTATTCATTATGATTTTTTTCTTCTTTTTATAATGTAATATAATGAACTGTCTTAAAAAAAACACATGAATTTTATTCTATTTTGGTTATGTCATGATAAAAAATGGTTTATATTTATATACCTCTTTTTATATACTAATTAGTTTAAGTTAATGTTTTAGAGAAAAAATTTCATCATTATTTCTCTCATTATATGAAAAACATATTTCATCAAAAACCTTGTTTTATAAAAATATTTTGCATAAATGTTTTTAACATTCCCCAATTATTAATTAATGAAATTTTTACCTATGTTTTATGTTTTTCTTAATATTTTTGAATGGAATATTCAGAAATTTTTCCAAACATGGGTTTTCATCCTATTACAAAAAATGATATAGGAATATTTGTTTTAATATATATAAAATAAACAATGTTTTATTCTTTCATGACTATTATTTTATTTGAATCTTACATTTTAATTTTTAATTTTTTTAACAGAAGAGTATTTGGAAAATATATTATGAATATTATGTTTGAAAAATGTTTTTTTCAAAGAATGGATATATTCCTTACTAAACATTTCCGGTGATTTTTGTTCAAAACTAATTTTCTATATAAGATGACATCCGTTGATGTTACTTATGATTTATGAGGAATATGATCCAATTTTTCTATCCATATTCTTCATCTGAATAGTTTAGGATTATGATGACTTGATTTTTTGAATCAATTCTCTCTTCAACAGGTTTTACCAATATGAAATTATTGTAAAACCTGATCCTTATTCCATGGTTTATGATTTGAAGAAATGTTAATAAAATAAATTTCATTTCAAGGGTTAGGATATGATGAATGTTTTATGACCATATGGAACACATATGTATGATATACATTATTTAATGGGTGGGACATATATATCTATCCAATTAGTTAGGTAATTATTGACATCTCACGAGATAAATAAGATTAGAATAGGTAGTGAACCATGTTTAGTAAGCGAATTTTATACTATGATAGTTTTGGAATTGAACCATGAATACTACAATGATTTGGGGACTGTACTTATTCCATTATGACAATGTTGGAAATATACCATGATTATTAATGAATTAATATTCATATTCTTATTTTTATGCTAAAATTCCATGAATTGTACATATATTATAATCTTATAGATCATTTTTTTTATTATATTATGATTTGTGTCTTAGGAAAAGCCAATATTAACACCATTACAAAATACAATGATGATTTATATGTAGTGTATGGTTTTGGAAAATTCATGTAATGTTATCGTACCCTTATGCTCGGGTTATGTCAACATATTTTCCATAATTATCCATACTAAGAATATGATTTCCCCTTTATTTTATTTCATTTCCCCATGTTATGATTACAAATATTTTTTGTGATATATTTGTGAATATAGGTAGTTATAAAGAACTAATTGAGAGATTATGTTAATCTCTAGTGAAATAGTTTTTTTTTAATTTTTTAGGATTCCAAGAGAACTATCCCTTTATGATCCTTAAGCGAGTATTGTTTTTAATGTAATGAATATTAATATAAAAATATTTATCATATATGTATAATAAGTTTCATTCTCTAAATTTGGTATCATATAATGATTTTATATCCTTTAGAAACTAATATGTGATAACAACAGTGATATTTATTAGGATAATTATAAATATGATTCAATGTATAAGATAAATTTCTTTAATTTTTGTAAATCATAGATTGGGTAATTTCTGAGAAACTATATCCATGTCCAGATACTACTTGTGGATGTAGATTTTGGACAATGGTACCTAGGGATAAAAACTCTGAAATTGGTGAATTGATATCTAATCGATCATCACTGGATGCATTAAAATAGGCCTTTTTGCACACCTGGTTTGACACTCATGGGGGATATTCTTTAAAAATTAAATAACTCTATAAAAACCATCCTAAATGATTTATATATATGTTGACTATGAATGATCTAAGATAAACAAACGTTTTCATTGATTAAAATGTATGTCCCTTGATATAGACATACTATAATTGATTATTATTGATTATATAGTTCCCCAAAATGATTATTGATTCTTAAACTATGTGTTTTGTTTTTATTCAACGAATGGAACCCAAATGAACCATGATAGTAGTGAGTGAGACAGAAAATGAAATGACTTTCCTCATGAATAAAAAAATTTCTGGGAAAACAAATTTATAATATCATGTCTTTTCTCAGAAAACATTTAAAATCATTGAGAAATGATAAACATACAATGGAGAAAAAGAGTGTATAATATTCGGTTGGGTCATTCATAAGGAGATACCAATTCTCTATTAGTATTTCAAAAGATCCACTATTTTTTGTATCAATGGATCATTAACATTGAGAACATATTTTCAATTCTCCATTGTTTAGAACATGAAAGGTTCATTTAGGTTGCCTACAATTTGGTTGGTGAATCAGTCTAATTCATTACTCTTATAGTAATGCCCCAACTCTTGTTACCCAGAGTTAGTGCATTATTACATAATATTGGCATGATCACATGGGATCTATTCTTGAAGTAACGATCAGGTTAGAAATCTTGGGAAATAGATTAAATACATTAATTTTTCATTAAAATTTCAAACATAAAATACAACATAGATATTCCTTTGAGAATTCCATTATTCACCTAGATTAACCCTTCATATCAATCATAATATACGTCTAGGAATCCTGGGAAAACGAAACATATGATAGGGGTGAGCTGAGATGCCCTAGAAGGGAAAATAATTTTTCATAATCTATAATCTTTTAAGGAAATATGTGTAATAAAAACAACAACCAGTTAAACATGAACATGAACATAATATGGAAAAAATAAATCCAACATTACCATATACACATGCACATGGTTATTATACTTGTATAATAATCACATGTATTAAATAATTTCATAATGGGGGAATGTATAATTCTAGACATCATAACCACATTGTCAAGGCCTTGTGCCAAGAATACAAATAAAACTTTTGTCAAAGAATTGTGCCAAGAAACTAATTTTTCCCATGAGACCTACTGATCTATTGAGGTGCTATAGCAGGCCCCACATGTAACTTACTAAGTCCAATGTATTCCTCAAATGAAGAAAGGTGAAACATAACATAAACATTCATACTAAACCTAGTATACGAAATGTCAATACTTTTAGAATAAACAATGAATGGTATAAAAATAGCATAGCCACATTAAAAAACATCATAAATCATTCAATACAATATAGAATATTTTATTTTAATAAATTAACCTCAATAATTAATAATATCAAATAACAGATTTTTACAAAGCTAAAATTGATCAGTAAAACCCCTTTGAGAGAAATATCCATTTTCATGAAATCATTTAAAAGTTATATAATTTATAAAAGAGGTAATTTAAAAGAGATTTTTGAATCAATGATCCCATACCACATTGAAACTTTTTAATGGAATTAAAATTTTAAAACAACCATTTCCATATAAACAAATCATTAAAATCATTTTGAAAAAATGGACATAAATTAAATAAATTTAGAAAAATAAATATTTAAAATATTAAAAATGATGACATAGATAAAGGGTAACATCCATAAATCCTTAAACTATTCATGTTAAATTTTTTATGAATCATTGACATAGATGATAAATATTTCCTATTATATGCTTACTGATTAACAATCTAGGACAATAATGAGATTGAGGAAATAACCCTTACCTTATACATTTCTTTTAGTCAAGGGTACATTTATCCTCTAGTATAATGAAAATAGTATTTATTAAATTATAATAGAACCATTTAAATATTTATGATATCATATATGAATCATTTATGGCTTTATACTACATATTTGATATTTATTTCCATGTTAATGTAACATTTCATGTAATAATCTCTTTCTTTATTGTAAATGTTTTAACATGTTATTCTTGATCGTATAGCTTAGATCCATATTTACATACATCCAGAATATAAAACATGATTTATATATCATATATATTCAGAATATAATTATTTATAATAAATATATTTATGAAATGGAAACACTGTTTTTGGAGATGGTAGTCCGTACGTACGCATGAACGTTGTTTCTGTTTTCTTATCGTATATTATGGATGTAAGTAAAAGAAATATATTTATCTACATAAATATATATTATTATAATAGAAATATTATTTCAAATATCTCATACTTAATCAATATATATATATATTTAATTCTTTAATGGAGATCATTGAATATGAATCTCATCACGTTGTGGAGAAGGTAAGGCGTACGTACGCACATAGGACAACATAATTCTATCGATGGTAAAACTATTTTTAATTTGATGGTATATTATACATAAAAATAATTAAAATGTTACATTGATTATTTAAATTAGTAATACTCGTTATTATACCCATCTAAAAAATGTAGTGTTGAATAACATACTACGCCACGACATAGAGACGGTAAGTTGTACGTACACACGTTTGATGACTTAGTCATTCATAAGATAGATAGAATAATTAATATGGGTTTACCATATTTATTATAACATATAATTATATTTAAAGAACTATATTTATTTATTTTATTATCGAAATAATTAATAATGAATAATTGGAAGAAGAAAAGAACGTTGAAAGAGGTGATGAAATAATTACCTCTTCTTTAGGTGTTTCATTTTGATTTAAACAAAAGGGATCCATAGGTTGGATTTATGATCAAATTAAGGCCTCTAGTTTGAATTAATGGTATTTGGGGGGTTATTTGAGCAGATTTTGACCGATCCAAATGGATTTTGAGGTGTGAAGTTAAGAGAAGGGGAAATAGTCTTTTATATGAGAAGCGGGGGGCACTTTAGGAAATGCTTGAAATATTATTTTATTATAAAATCATTTTTTGTTTCTAATAGATAAAAATATATTTATATCTAGTATAAGGTGGGTATAGGTCAAAATATTCTCAACTAATTGGTTTTACACAATTTTATGTCACCATATTAACTTTATCGTTCAGATTTATCCCATAGTTAAATAGTTCAACTTTTACTATGTCTTCTTGTATTATTATAATACATGGTTAAGAATTATACATTAAAATGAAAAAAACATAAAGTGGTTCATTAATGACATATATATCATTATATAATTCCATTGGAAAAACCTAGTATTTTTAGGACTATTATATAATATCATAAAATAGAATTAATTTTAAAACTCATTTATCTCAATTTTGACACTATTTAGTATTTGTTTTTTTGTGAAAGTCATAACAACATGATTAAATTGAATAAAATTAATTTAATCAATCATTAAATTTCATATTAAACTGGAAAATTCGTGGAATTCATCAAAGAAATCAATTTTACAATTATTTTAATATTTATAACTTCAATTATTATAGTCTTTCAATAATAAGGTATTACTACATCGTCACTATGTAAAAAATAAATGTAATTATTTAATGAAAAAAATTATAAATAAAATACAATGATGTATTAAATAATTTTATCTTTATAATTCATATTTATAGTCGAATTTATCTTATATGTAACCCTATATTAATTTTTTTTGTTATTTAACATTGAATTTAAAACTTTTAACTCTTCTTTAAATAAAATAAAATAAATGTCCTAATCTAATACAAGTAGATAAAAAAGGATCATATACTTGTAATAATTTTGATTTTGGTCTAAATACACATACTTAATAGAATTAGGACATGTGTTAGGGTAATTATAATATCATTTTTCCCTTTAATTACCATATTTACTTTTAACCATGGAAAATAATATTCAAAAGTTACAATTAACCAAAAATAATTTTCAGAATATTGAAGATAATTTTACATATTGATGTCAACCGTGTCTCTCAGATTTTTTAAATTCAATTCCCATAAGTTGTATAATTACTTTTTATGCACATTTTCAAATTTTCTTAGAATGTTCGAAAATGACATTAAATAGTTCAACAACTTTTTTTTATCTAATCTTATTATAAAATGACTCATATGAATTAAATTACATTAATATAGGTATTATGTATCTATTTTGTGTTTAAAATAAATTTAAAGAAAAATATGAAAATTTTAAAATAAATGTCAGTTTTAAACAATTACGTAGTGTTTTTCACTATTCACCCAAAATTGAATGTTTTTTAGAAAAATACCAAAAATATTCATGAAGATAATTTTAATACTCAAAAGTAAAAAATAATTTTTATTTTACCAAATTTAAAACATATAGGTTTCATTACATAATTTAAAATTAATTCTCTTTGTCAAGAAAAGAAAGTGGGTTTTTAATAAGAAAAAACTATCAAAAGATAGACATGTGTTTATGTCTAATTTAATTGTGAAATAACATAAAATGACCTAAATTATATTAAATGATAAAAATATAATCTAATTATACTATAAAACCACAAAAATTCATAATTTAACAATATAAATTATTTAAATTAAGATGTGTTTCAATAAAAATTTATTGTTTTTTACTATTCATCAAAATATGAATGTTATCGGAAAAGTTCCAAAAATTTATCCACACAAAATTTTTATGTTCTGATTCTAAAGAAGAATTTAATTTCATTAAATTGAATATAAAAAAGTGTCAAATATTGGATTTGAAAATGGTTTTCCATTAAAAGTCTAAAAAACTGCATTTTTTAAAATACTTCTTTAATATGAAAAAATGTATTTGTCCTTATATTATGTCTAAGAAATACTAATGATAAAGTTTAAAATTATAATATATATATATATATATATTTCAAATTGTGTTTAAAATTAATCATAACCACTTTTTAAACATCTAGTTTGATAGGTCATGATGTTCTTGAACACAATATTGTATGTATCATAAGCTATTGAATTACAGTAACGATATAACATACTCTGAAATCATGGGGTG
Source organism: Viscum album (assembly GCA_963277665.1). Classification (NCBI taxonomy): domain Eukaryota; kingdom Viridiplantae; phylum Streptophyta; class Magnoliopsida; order Santalales; family Viscaceae; genus Viscum; species Viscum album. Next base: position 1,511,196,345 of record OY728161.1, read on the forward strand.
TAAAATTCTCCCCTCATTAAATAAATTACTCCCTCTCAATTTAAAGTTTTTCTTCAAAAATAAATGATGAAAATGGAAAATACCTTTGTGAAAAACCCACATCAGAAATATGGATAATAAAATATAGTCTTAATAAGAGAGAAAGAGAAATGAAAAAGTCACCAGTAAATTACGATCTTTAATTGGAGAACATTGGTTTAAATTAGAGACTAATTATTAGAGGGAAAATGTAAATATTTATAGTATGTCATTCAGGCCATCAATCACAAACAAGTGAGTAATAAATGGAAAATTGAGGGCCTTAACGCCATAAATATACGATGATTTAAAATATCATTGGTTCAACAAAACACAATATAGTAGGATAACACATTTTTGGTTTAAATATTTTTTACCTAATGTGTAAGAATTAATTTTTTTCATTGAATTAAGAAAAAAACGATACTTTGAAAGTATAGTTCCATCCATTTAATAATTTCTACCACAAACTCATCTTTCACTCCAAAAGATAATAAAACTCAAAAATATTCTATTTAACATATTTTTATAGAGACTAAAAAATGATTTTATAATTCATCTTCCATTATATTTAATAAAGATACATTATTAAAACCATGATATCACATAGGCCAGTGGTAGGTTATGTACCATTATATCCCTTCGGTTGTGAGTTTGAGTCTCACAGCCTTGTCGGACGTGACATGTTGTTTCCTAACCTCTGTGTTGTCTTTTTTATAACAATACAGAAATAATATTAAGAAATTATTGGACCTTAAACAATAGTTTCCAATATAAAAGATAATACATTACAACCTTTAGAATTATCTACAATACTTCTGTCCAAACTCACAGTCCAAAATTTATAAGGAAGTTCACATTACATACATGTTAATACCTTCATCATGTATTCTTGTAAAACATGGTAATAAATAGAATTATTAGAAAAAAATAATGAATATGTTTATTCTTATTCATTCCTTAGGAAAATCATAGATTACTAGATATAACCCTTATATTAAAAAATATCGAAAACTCCAAATAATGAGGGTATGAAACACTTTATAAAACAAACCATTAATATGTTCCAAGGATGTTAATAACACCAAATTTACATTATTAAAATAATTTATCTCGCTATCAGGAAATTGTTATGGTTTATATTTCCCTCAAACATGTATTTTTCTAAAAGTTTAACTTGCTATTGAGTTACTTTTCTTAATACCATAAAATCTTAAATCCTTAATGAAATGATATTGTAGTACAATCATTATTTATTTCCATAAATCATAAAATAATTACATTATTTATATAACACTCTAATGACATAAAATATGAAAAATATTCATTCCTCGCCATGAATGCTAGTATCATAATTTCATTGTTGTCCAATAGAATCATTTAGGTCAAACTCTAATGATCTTGACATATATTTGCGTAGTGTCCTAACACCATGAAGATGAATAATTTTACATTTGAAACCTTTTTCTTACTCTTGAAATCATGAACGTGGTTTTCTATTTTTCCACTCCAATAACATACTCTCATTAACTTCAATAATCTTCCAAGGTGAATCTTTCCATATTTATCACATGTGGGAAAATCCTTATTTCCCTTCTTCCCTTTATCCATATTTTTTTCATCCACTTCTTTTTCTACATCCCATCAAAGCCATATGACACCTAGAATTAATTACATCTCTTATAAACACATGATATTATTTATTCATATGATGCAGATATGTGGTAGACTATTTTCTTTCTAAATGTTGTCTTAATACTATGAAATATATGATTTCTCTTACTCTTTGGATCGTGCGTATTATTGGACTTCAAATTCCTTCTACTGGGCTCCAATTTTAAATAACGACATACACTAGGTAAGACCGTATCTTATTGTATAATCCAAAAACTATAAATATCATCAACATTAATTGATTATTTTCACACATCTTGTCTCATAAAAACAGTTTCTTTTCTGACATATTTACTCATAAATCCGTTATAATGGTTTTTATGGAAAATGTGAATTATCCTAAGCATATCCCCTAGGAGTGTCAAACTAGGAGCACATTAAGGCATGTAGTTGTGTTCCAGGATACCACGGATCAAGCCCGAAAATTCTTGTTAGAATTTTCACTACTAGGTACATCTATACCAAAACCACGTCATGTTATAGTATCCCGACATGGTTTTATTTTTGAGAAAACCCACATAATATATACACAACCAAAATTTTGGTATGTTCTTCTATATTATTCCTCGAAAACTATCTTAGGGGAATTTTCATAATTATAGTTTATCTAAATATAATTTTGAAGGTTATTTATGAACTTATTATGAAACCAACTATAATTCCCTGACTTTAGTTACCCAGAGTTGGTGTATTATTACAAAACATTGCAATGATCAAAAGGGATCAAGTCCCGAAGGACTAATCAATTTAGCAGTTTTGGAAAATAGATTACATACATGAACATTACATTATAATTTAAAACATAAAATACAACATAGATAATCTTTAGATAATTCAATTATCCCCTATAATAAACCTACATATCAATCATAAGACACTTATTTGAATCATAGGAAAACAAAACATAAGAAAGGGGTGAGCTCAGATGCTCAGTAAAGGTAAATAATTTAGGGGAAGCTAAAAACATTTAAGGAATGATGTGTAAAAAAATATGACTTTTAAAAATAAACATGAACATAATATGAAAAAACTAAATAAAATATTACCATATACATATGAACATGGATATTCTATTAGTCAAATAATCACATGTAATAACTAATTTCACAAAGAGGGAATGCATAATATCAGATATCATAACCTCATAATCAAAGCCTCATTCCAAGACTACAAATAACAATTTTGTCATGGCCTTCTTCCGTGATCCTAATTTGTATCATAATAACTACTGATGCATTGAGGTCCTATAGTGGGATTCACCCATAACTTACTATATAGAGTGGACTACTCATATGAAAAAAGTGAAACATAATAGAAATATTTGTACTAAAACTAGCATATGAAATATCAATACATTAACCATAAACTATGAATGGTATAAAAATAGAACATCCACATTCAAACATACCATAACTCATTAAATACAATATATAATATAGTATTTTAATAAATCAACCTCAATCAAGAATAATATCTATTAATGGATGTTGACATAGTCGAAAATGATCAGTAAAATCCATTTGAGAGAAATATCCATTTTTCATGAAATCATTTAAATGATACATAATTTATAAATAAATTAATTAAAAATATATTTATAAATAAAAGTGCCCTATATCAATTTTAAACATTTTAAAGTAATTAATATTTTAAAAAAATCAGGTCTATATAAATAAATAATTAAAATCATTTTGAAAACATGGACATTAATTAAATAGAAATAGAAAAATAAATCATTAAAAAATTTAAAATGATGATCTAGTTAAAGGGTACCTTCCATAAAGCCTTAAAATATTTCTTTTTAAAACTTTTTTATGAAACATGTTCGTGGATGATAAATATGTCATAGTAGATACTTACAGATAATCAATCTCAGATAATAATGAGATTGAGAAATAACCTTTACCTTGTACATTCCTTTAGTCGAGGGTATGCTTGACCTCATATATAATGTTAAAAGTGTGTTATTAAATTATAAGAAAACTATATTAATATATATGATATCATATATGATTCATTTATGACTTTATACTACCCATTTAATAATAATTTCCATGTTAAAGTAAGATTTCAGGTAAAAATTGATTTCATTATCGTACATGTTTTAAAATGTTATTATTGATCATATCACATTGATCAGGATTTAAATAAATCTAGAAAATAAAACATTATTTATATATCATATATATTCAGAATATAATTAAGTATAACTGATCGATATATGAAATGGAAACACCGTTCATGGAGATGGTAGTCCATACATACACATGAATGTTGTTTCTACTTTCTTATCATATAGAATGGAAGTATGTAAATGACATATATTTATCTACATTAATATATATTATTATAGTAGAAATATTATTTCTTATGTCTCATACTCAATCAATATATAAATATTTATAAAAAAATATTCAATGGTGATCATTGAAGATGAATCTCATCGCGTCATGGAGGCGGCAATCCAGAACTACGCATGAGCAACAATATCATTCTATCGATGGTACATATATGTTTAATTGGATGGTATATTATATATAAATAATCATTACCATGTAATATTAATTATTTTATTTAATTATAGTCATTATTATGCCCATAAAAATAATTTAGTGTTCAACAAAAAATCACACCCCAACATGGAGAAGGTAAGCCGTACGCACACATGTATGGTTTCTTGGTCATTCATAGGATGGATAGCAGAATGAATATGGTATTACCATATTTATAATAACATATAATTATGTATAATGTATTGGATTTATTTTTTTAGTATGAAAATAATAAAGAAATATGATGTGGAAGAAGAAAAGGACATTAAAAGAGGTGATGAAAAAATTACCTCTTCTTCAGGTGTTTCCTTTTGATTTAAACAAAAGTGATCCTTATGATGGATTTACAATCAATGTAAATCCTATAGGTTTAATTAATGGTAATTGGGAGGATATTTGAGCAGGTTTTGTCTGAGAAAAATGTCATTGGAGGTGTTAAGATAAGAGAAGGGGAAGTACCCATTTATAAGAGAGGTTGGTGGCACTTTAGTAAAAGTTTGAAATATTTTTATTGAAAAATAATTTTCAGTTTTAAATAGCTCGAGATGGATATATTTTGAGGATAAGGTGGGGATGGTTCTAAACCCACTCAACCAATAGGTTTTAGAGATGGTTAGGTCACCATATTAACTTTATCTTTTAGATTTAATCCTTGTTAAATATTTTACCTTTTACCACATCTTATCATATTACTATAATACACGGTTGATCAACATTTTATAAAATTCCAATATAAACACAATTAGTTCATTAATGAAATATCTATTATCAAATAAGTTCATTTTTCTAACTTTATATATTTAGTTATAGTATACAATTTAATAAAATAGTATTTGTTTTTAAAACTCATTTATGTCAATTTTTGACAATATTTAGTATTTAGTATTTGTAAAAGTCATAAAAACATGATTACATTGAAAAAAATCATTTAATCAACCCTAAAATGTCATATTATCCTAGTAAATTTGTCTAATTCATCAAAAATATAAATTTACAGTTATTTTAATATTTATAACATCAATTGTGTCAGTTTTTCATTAATTAGGTAATTACAAAATCATCATTGTGTCATAAATAAATTTAATTATTTAATGTACTAAAAGTTATAAATAAAATACCATAATGTAGTAAATCATTTTAAATTTATATTTATTATTTATAGTCTAATTTATTTTATGTGTAACACTATATTAAAAATGTTTTAGTCATTAGACATTGAATTTAACATATTTGACTCTTCTTTAAAAAATATAATAAATATCCTAATATAATCCAAGTGGAACAAGAAGGATAATATTTTTTTCCTAGGGTTGATTTTGGATTAAATACATATTTATAATAAAATTAGGACATTTGTTATGAAATTATAATATATTTTTTACATTTAATTACACTAATTCTTTTTAACCGCAGTGAATAAAATTTAAAAGTTACTATTCACCAAAAAATTTCATCTTATTGAACAAAATTATACCTAATTATTTAAATTCTGTCTCATTTTTTTAAATTAAATTCATAGAAGTGGTAAAATTATGTTCTATGAAAATTTGTAAATGTGTCTAGAAGGTTGGTGAAAGACATTAAATAGTTCAATAAAAAAATTATATCTAATCTTTTTATTTAATTACTCCAATGGATTTCATTGGACTAATATAAGTAATATGTTTCTATTTTGACATTAAAATAAATTTAAATAAAAATAATAAATATTTATCTAAATGGTTGGTTTTAATCAATAACGTAATATTTTTTACTATTCATAAAAAATTGAATGTTTTCAGAAAAATAAAAAAATTCACCCTAAGATAATTTTTATATACCAAATTAATAAATGATATCAATTTTAACAAATTTAAAACATTGAAGTTTCATTAATTAATTTAAAATTAATCACTATTTTCAAAACTAGAAAACAAGTTTTCTAGAAGTAAAAACTATCAAAAGATTGACATGTGTTTATGTCAAATTTAATTGTGAAATTACATAAAATAACCTATATTGTATTAAATGATAAAAATATAATATAATTATACTTTAAAACCTCCATAATTCATAACATAACACTTCAAATTATTTCGATTAAGAAAGATGTTTTCAATTTAAATTTAGTATTTTTTACTATTCATCAAAATATGAATGTTATCAGAAAAGTACCAAAAAATTATCAAAACAAAATTTTTATGTCCCACTTATATATAATAATTTATTTTCATTAAACTAAATATTTAAAAGTTTCAAATATTGGAATTAAAAAGGGTTTTCCCTTAAAAAGAGGAAAACTGTCATTTTTGAAAATTACTTCTTTTATTTGAAAAATTGAATTTTTTTTATATTATTTCTACAAAACACAAAAGATGAATTTTAAAATTATATAGGATATTAATAAAATTCAAAATATGCTTAATACTATTCATAACCACTTTTTATATGGAATGTTTGATATATCATGATGCGGTTGGACTCGGTGTTGCGTGTAGCACAAGATATTGAATTACATTAAAGAGACAACATACTATGAAATATTGTGGTGTTAAATCTATCAAGAATAAAATTAAATAAGATAAAATTAAATCCAAATAATGGGATGACATGAAGATCTTATTTTTCAATAATTATTTCCTTGTGTTCTTCATCATAAAATAGACATGGAATTACCTGATTTAAATTGGAAAATTGATGAATCTGGTGATACCTATGAGGTGAATTTTACATGAAATGAGAGGTAATGTTCTAGTTCTATCATCCTATTTGAAATTAAGTTTAATGGATTTTTCAGTGGCATAAAGCATGCTATATGATAGAAATTGGACATAAGAGGCTTTAGTAGCTACCAAGAAATCAATATTTTTTCTATTAGGGTAGAAATGCAGATTTTTTACCATAAATCACATGGTTTTGAGGTAAAATAAAATATTTAATTGAATGAAAACACTAAAAAATAAATATAGAATTAGATAAAATTTCTATCATTCAAAAATATTGGATCGATATATGGGGGAAACTATCTTAATTGGACTTTTGAATTTTTTATGTTTGTGAGGAATGTTTTTCATGAAATTGATTTCTTATGTTATGGGAAAAAATAATCTAACGATTCCAATAGAGATAATGCTCCACATAATGTACCACCTATACTAAATCATTTCATGTGTAAATAGTTTGTGACTTATACCAACCAATTCCAAAATTTAATGGTTAATGATGATTATCTATATTAGAAACATCTTATGTTTAAGGGAAATGTAAAATTTCTTGAGATCACTAATTCTTATAATGGTTGCAAAAATGAAGTGGTAAAATGTACAGTTAGCATCCACTCTTGAAATGATAATTTTTTCTTTGACTATGGATCTAAACCTTCATTAATATATGAAATATTTTATAATATTGTAAAGATTCCAGAAAAATTATTAGATGTGTAATAAATACTTCAAAACCATAATAGTACAATGATTGCATTTTAATTATATATTCCACTTGGGATGTTGTCTGCAGGAATGTGATTCCTAAAATCATTTCATTACTATTCTTATTGAATTTTATATTATATTAGAAATGCATTCAATTTCAATATATACATTCAAAATTAGTTTATAAGGAAGGGAAGTCACAGTTTTTATTCCAAAAAAACCCATGGTCTTCTATTAGTATGATCAAAAATATAAAATTCGTATAGAATTGACCTCCATTATATGGGTTTTGATTCTAATTTTAAAAGGGGAGTTTACCTTATATGGTATTTGAGAAATCATCATTGATGATATAACTATAGTGTGGGAGTTTTTAAAGGTATTTCAAATAGAATTTTATAGCCTTCCACTGAAATGTGATGTTGAGTCCCCAATTTAACTAATACTGTATGACACAGATATCTTAATGAATCTATATAGAATGACCCCGATTGAGTTGCAAAAATTGAATAATAAATTCTAAGAGAATCACTAAAATGGATTCATTAAAAAAATAATGTAACCTTGAGTTGAACCAATTATAATTGTTAGAAAAAAAATTATCGATCAATGAAACATTGAATTGATTATCTAAATATGATCATGTTCATGAACAAGAACATGTATCCTCTACCCCATATTAATGAGCTATTTTATCAACAACATAAATCTCTATTCTATCGAATGAATGACCTCCATTATTTATATCATTAATTAAGGTTCAAAAGGAGGATAATCTGAAGACATCATTATATAGAAGTTTTGGAATAGTTTAACATATGTTTATGCCAAGTAGTCTTACTAATTCCCCTCCAATATTTTAAGATTAAATTAATTGAGTCCTTAGAGATTACCTTGATCAGATTTTTTCTTCTTCTAATATACAATATTCTTATTTATTATGTGGGAAATAAAGAGCATTGATACCAATTTAAAATTATAGAAAATGATTCTAATAAAGGAGAAATTGTATAAAAAAATTACCAAGTGTTCGTTTTTTCTGCCATGTGATTCATTTTTTTCTCATATAATCTTAAAATATGGTATATAAGTAGATTCATCATAGACGGTGGATATTTAATGATCTCCCAGACTAATAACGGTGATCGGGATCCATAGTTTTCATGTATTTTCATGATATTATTGATATTTTTTAGAGAATTTATTACAACTATCTAAAACACTCACCAAGTTTACTCAGAGAGGATCCAATTTCCTCTAGATAAATGAAAGTGAGGAAAATTAAAAGGAACTAAAGAGAAGATTAGTTAGTGAACCTGTTATTATATAACCCTATAGTGGATAACGGTTTTTAATATATAGTGATCCATTCTAGATGGGGATGGTAATAATTCTAATATATAAAAAAATGTTAATGATTATACCTCATGAAAATGGAATGTTCATGAGAACAACATCCAAAATTATGATTTGGAGGTAGTTTTTAAAATTTATTAATTTAAAATATAGAATAATTAAATATATAATGAAAACTATGATATATATAATGATAAATAAATGTAATGAATATATTCACAAACAATTTCCTTAATATGATCTATATAAGAAGGTTAGAGCTGATTAATGGTAATAATTTCTGAATACATTACTACACCAGGAAAGAGAAAAAGTTATCCAATTCTTTGAGTCAATATGATCATGGTAAATTATCTATTATGTGGATAAAAAAGTTCCAATTTTTCTAGATTTCTAGTGGATATATTTATAAATCCTATAGTAAGGGGATATATATTATCATTATCAATTGAATGCTCAACCATCTATCTAAGTGATGATTAATGAGGATAAAAATAAAGATTTAGAGATGAAAAAGATGGTGAAAATTTACAAATTTTATCCTTTATTGTGATGGAATTATAAGGTTCTAGAACAATTAATGTTTGTTTCTTATTTTATATTTTAATATGGTTTTGTTAGAGTAAACACATAGTTCTTCATTGTTTATCCATCCTGAATGAAAATATTTTAATGAGTATTTCAGGATGAATGGCATAAAATAATTTATCATAGATTTTTTATCTCAGTGTTTTGAATTCTAGAAAATTAATTTAGATTGAAAAATTTATAATGGGATGCTAGATCGATTACCGAAACCCGAATGGAAATAGGAAAACATAACCATCGATTTTTTTGAAAAACTTACCAAAATGTATAAATGGGATAATTCTATATGGGTTATATTCAATAACCTTACAAATACCTCACACATTATTATTATCCAAATAATATTTCTCTTTGATATTGATTACATTATATAAATTAATGAAGTTGTATGATTTTAGGAAGTTCCACATAATTTTATATGATCAGGATCTGAGATTTGTCTCGATGTTCTCGAGGAGTCTTACAAAAGATCTTGATACGAAGTTCAGTTTCAACACTATGTATAATACATAGACAAATGGTCAATATGAGTTAATTATTTAAACCTAAGATTATATGATGATATTTTATTCTATGGATTTGTATGGTGATTCAGATAAATGACTTCCTCTATTTGAGTTTACATATAATAATAACTTTCACTCGAGCATTCATATGGGTCCTAATAGATCCCACAATGGAAATATGTGTATAACTACAACTTGTTTTAATGAATTTATATAAATATGGTATTGGTAGTATAAATTATTGAATAAATTTTATGGGAAGGCTATGTCTATTAAGCAATACAAAATAGAATTAAAATTTTGATATAAAAGTTATGAAAATAATTGTTGACATGATCTAACATTTATAGGTGGATAAAATGTTATCCTAACAATTTCCCCATGAATGAATGCAATGATATTTTAAATGAAGTGAAAAATAAACCATATGAATATTTTCCAATTGGAATTCTTTATTTTATGAAGTTGGTAGCCCATCGATTGGATGTTCTACCAAACAACTCTCAAAATCAAAAATGTGTTCCATGTATCACTCTTCATAATTTAATGACCTCACGCATAATATATTCTTAATTAAGAGGTTGTATAATTTTAGAATGATTTTTTATGTGGAGAGACAGTTTTAGATTCCTGATCATATAAATAATGTTTCATTAAACAAGACCACTCACCTAGTCAATGTTTTGTTGTCAAACCAACCATTTGGAAAATCTATGTGGGAACGTGAGGATATGATGAGGAAGAAGTATACACATATATTTGTTTTTAAATGTTTAATTTATAAGGAGAAACTAATTTTATGTGGTTTAGAATTTAACTCCCTATAATTTTTTGAATTTTTTGAATAAAATTTAATTAAGGAAAAAGGTTACCAAACATGTAATATCGAATTTTAACAACCCAAAAGAACAGAAATTCTTCCATTTACATGAATAGAATATGGAATATTTTAATCCATATTTGGAATAACAATAAATTATATTATATAATAGGTTCCAAATATATTTTTTCCAAATGAATATAAAAAAAAGTTAATATAAATTACCACAATTATGGTTAAAATGTGTACTGTGGAAAGATAAAAAGATAAGAGGAAAAATGACGTTGAAATAAATTCAAAACCCATTGGTTGTATATATTTAGGTAGTATAAACTCTAGGTTTTAATAATTTCAAATTTTTTATCTTTTTTCTAGTAAAATATTTTGGTACATGTTATTCATTTCAAAAATTCCATGTGTTTTCATTCCCCTAATTTTACAAGACCATCCCATCTACTCCCTAATTCACACCATATAATCAATATGTCCTAGGTAATACCAACTCAAATATCTTCTTTACTTCCCACCCCATGAATTATATCCCATAATTTTATCATAAGTTTATCCTAATAATCCTTGAGGTGCTTAAATAAGTTGGTTTTCCGAAGAAGAGGAATCATGCTTAACAGAGCATCTTTATATTATTTATTCTTCTACATAATTCATATAATATTAAAATAATATAATATTACAGAACTATTTTCAAATGTATACTGATATATTATTTTCATAGTGGATAAATTTATATATATCTCCTCTTCCCTCAAATGGAGTATGAGAAAATCATTAATATACACGGAAGACTACTGCCTCGTGGACATTTATTATTATTATTCTAACATCAACTTAAATTTATAGATATTGTAATTGATTTTATATATATATATATATATATATCATTTTTAGGTATTATTATTCATTTTCAATTATTATATCACATACCCCATCTTTCATTACATTCTGTGGGGGATGCAATAAATTCGTTCATGTGTACATTTGACTACTGCCTCATGAAACAATGGTTTTTGTTTCTAATTAACACTTTTCATGAATAGAAATTATGTAAAATATAATGAATATATTTTAAATACATGAAATTAAATGATTATGTAAAATTAATATATTATTTACCATCTATTATTTTCATCAATTTATAAATTGAAAATAATATTCATGCATACATACGACCAACCCTCTCCACAAATGATGTATTAAATTTTCAATATATAAATTTATGTATTACAATTAATAAATATGTAATGAATATATATAATATTTATACCATTTTAAAATTATGTTATTTTATGTAATATGAATAAAATTAAGGGGGTAAAAAATAAAAAATCATAACATATTTGTGAAACAAAGCAGTGATTACCAAAAACATGATTTTAGAATAGAAATATTAATAAATAAGTAATAACGGTTCATATCTATTTAATATATTGTATAATGGAGATAAATATTATTATTTAATTTATATAAAATAACCATATATTTATTATTTTGTTGGTTTTAATTCATTTGAAGAAAGTCAACACTTAAATAAAGGGATTTATCGGTCACACTCTTTTCATGAACACACATTCCATATTCACCATGTGGTTATTTTAAGTGGTGTATATACTAACCAAGAATGCATATTATGATTAATAAACTAAAAATTATGGTTACATACACATCAATTTGATTAAATCTATTTGATGGGGTGTATGATTTAAATCATACCAAAGTAATAAGGGATTTATGTCTCAAATGGATTTTTTTTTGAAATAAGATATGTTATGCATATATCTTATTTTATGAGGTTTATATATTAAAATTTAATGTATTTTATCTGGAATATATTTCATTTCATGAAATTTAATGAATATTTTTATTCTATTATTTAATAGTTCCTACGATTCCAAAGATACCAATGTGGTAAATGTTTGATTATATAATCTCATTGTTTATTGGGATTCATTATGATTGTGATTCTAATGAGGAAATATTATGATATATCAATAAATAAAATAATTAATTTTACATTCATATTTAAATTTATATGAATACATTTTTTCCATTTATTTTCCTCTTTTTATGTACTCAAGAGTTTAGTATACTCTTTTTAAGAAAAAATTAATCGTTATTTCTTTCTTTGGTCGAAAACCCTTTTTCTTCCAAAACCATATTTTCTAAAAAAAATTATAATATGTTTCTAAAATTATATAGTTGATTTATGAAAGATAATTTTATCCATTATTTACTTTTTAGAAAAAAAATAATGGAACCATGACATAATTTTCCAAACAAAATATGATTGTATTCAACCAAAATCATGTAAGAAATCATTATTTGAACATGTATATCATGAGAATATATTCCATCTTAAATAACCATTATTTTAAATAAATATTCAGTTATATGTTTTCAAGGATATTTTCAAATACTTTTTTTGGGGGAAAAAATAAATTTCCAAATCATTTATATATTTATAATGAAACATTTGGAGTTATTTTTTGTTAAAAATAATTTTCTTTCAAAGACACCATAATATGATATAACTTATGATTTAACATGGCTATTATCCAAAGATACCATTCTAATTACTTAATTGAATCTTTTATGCTTATAATGGTAAAATTTTTCTGAAACCCAGTAATCTTCTATGGGTAATACCATGATAAAATACTTTTAAAACATAATTATTTTTCTATGAGATATCATTTGATTAAATGATAAAATATTTATAAAAAATATTTATTTTTCACATGTAAATTTATGATGAAATTATTATGTAAACTATTTATTTTCATTTATTATTAAATGATGAATGTTTTATCATATTTTTTTCACATATGTATGATTTTAATTATGTTTCTAGTGGGTCCCAAATCTCCATAAAATGCATAATATAAATACTAATATCTTATGAGACAATAATGATTGTAATGTGTAGTGACCCCAATTCATTAACGGACTTTTTTCACTCTGATAGTCTTATGAGATAACCTTTACTACTATGATGGTTTTGGGATTGAACCCATTAATCTTTGGTAGCCTTGTAAATGGGCCAAGAATACTAAGAAAATTATTTTATTAGGCCTATGTGTATGCTAAAATGTCATGTTGTACGCCACTTTCTTCTCTTATGTACCATGTTATTTTATTACATTTTGATTGATATCCTATTAACTACCAATATTTATTCAATGGATCAATTTAATGATCGTGGATACACGGAGTATGATTATTAAATATTATTCTCATGTTCTCAGTCATATATGATCATGTTATGTTTTTATATTTCACTTGTTAACCATTGCATAGAATTATAGCTGACCTTTGATTTTGTTTATTTTCCCTATTTTTTGATGATATGTATTACCTGTGGTACTTAATGTAAGGGTGATAATTATGAGGAACAAATAGAAGATGATGTACAACTCTATTGATAATTTTTTTATGTTTCAATGTTTATATGGTCACTATACCTTTATGGTCCCCATCTATGTGTTTCTGTAATGTAATGAACATTCATATATTAATATGTATCATATATATGATATTTTTTCATCTCTAAAATCCATATCTAAATAATGAATTTGAGTTATATATAATTCCATTCCCACCCATAATATAGTCATATTAAAATTATTTGTTAGACATAATATCATATAATATTCATTATATATCATAACCCATGGAAAATAAAAAGGGTTCAAAGACATTTTTAAAATTAATCATAGTATATAATATGGAAAAGAAAATGGGTTTCATAAACATTTCAATTATTCATCATTTAATAACCCATTGAAAATAATGTTGTTTTCATAAACAACGCACCACCATAATCATAAATATTTCTAAGAATGAATAAGGATAAAATCCTTGGATCATGTCCATATTAAAAAATATATAACATCAACTGATGTTATCTTGGATAAAAATTCCATTAAAATATAAATGGAATAGTTCTTGTTGAAAAATATAAATATCATTTTTAATAACTTTGTTAAATATAAAATGTTTCAAAATAATAGGGGAAACAATTTCATTTAAATTAGATAGAGAAAACTAAAATATAATATTCTAAATAATTAGTTGTCATGACAGTTGGAAATTATGTTAAAATAATGATTATTTCCACATTTTAAAAAAAATTAAAATTTTCCAAATGTAAAAAATAAAAATAATATTTATTTTTTAAAAATTAAAAATTAATTCTTCTATAAAAATAACTTTAGAATATCAAATGAAAATGGTAATAAAAATGTTTTTTTTTCAGACTACATGAGAAGTACACATCATGTAATAGGAGTAACAGATGTTTTTGTTCATCTAGGAAGATGTTTTGAACCTTGTGAAAAAAGTGAATGGAATATATATCATGTCATGGTTAAACACTATGCAATATTGAAAGGGACGTTTAAAAAAACATGACTTGTTTTTATACTGTTCGGTCCCACGAACATGCATACAGTCTTCAAGGCACTAATGAACTAAGTGTTCCATCCATACTTGGATTCTTTTGTGGTGGACTTCGTGGACTATATCTTGGTTTACTCTCACACTAGACATGACCATGATACCCATCTTGAGATCGTTATGAGTGCAATGAGAGAGAATCAATTATATGTTAAGCTCTCAAAATTCCACTTATGGATGGACGAGATTCACTTATTGGGTCACGTTATCTCAGAGTCAAGAGTATTAGTCAACTAAGATAAATTGAGAGTCTCAGTTTACTGGGAGAAACCGAAGAATGTATTTGAGGTATAGAGTTTTCTAGGGCTGACGGGTTACTACAAATGTTTCATACGGGACTTTTCACGCTTAGCATCACCACTGACAGGCTAGACTAAGATGGGTGAAAAGTTCTTGTGGTCAGTTTCTTATGATTCTGCCTTTCAGGAGATGAAAGGAAGATTGAATTCAGCACAGATACTAGTCGTGCTAGATCCAGGAAATAGATTTACTATTTATAGTGATACTTCAGGTATCGAGCTAGGAGCCGTACTTATGGAGGGGGAAGGAGTCGTCATGTACGGTTCTCGATAGTTGAGGTGACACGATAGAAATTACCCAACGCACGATCTTGAGTTGGAAGTAGTTGTTCATGAATTACACTTTGGAGACATTAACTTTTGGGAGAACATTTTGGGGTTTTCACTAACCACAAAAGCCTCAGGTACATCTTCACTCAGCATGGCCTGAATCTGAGACAGCACAGGTGGGTCGAGTAACTTTAGTCTTTTCACTTCGAGATTGCCTTTACCCCTGGGAAGGGAAATGCTATGGCTGATGCACTAAGCAAGAGGACTCAATACAGGTAGTTTCAGAGGCTAGGAATGAGTGGAAACTTATGGATCAGTTCTCTGAGATACATTTGGAGGAGCATGAAAGATAGATGAAGACATTTCTCTGTAGCTGTTACACCTACTATTATTAATCGAGTGCGAATGACGCAGCTATCACATTCTGAAGACATAGTTTTACGGGAAAGTGTGTTAGGAGAAGACCATATTCCTAGATGGACCATAGACGAGGATGGGATCTTGCATTTCTAGGGGTGCATATTGGTGCCAGCAAACATACGAGAGGGGCAGATGTGGAAATTTCATTCCTCTTTTTTGGTAGTTCTTCCTGATGTCACCAAGATGTATCATGATCTACACCGTCAGAATTGTTGGCCAGGTATGAAAAGTGATGTTTTTGTTTTCGTTATGAAGTGTTCCACCTGTCCGCAGGTGTAGACAGAGTATCAATGACCAGCAGGGCTTTTTCAGTAGTTACCCATTCTCGAGTGGTTGTGGAATGATGTCGCGATGGATTTCATGACAGAGTTGGCGAGGTCACCTCGATGGAAAGATGCAGTATGGGTTGTCATTGATAGACTCACGATGGTTGCACACTTATTGTTGTTCAAAGAGACTTTCAGTGTCAATTAGTTGGGGCAGTTGTAAATCTGAGAGATTGTACGTTTACATGGAGTTCCACACTCCATTATTTCAAAAAGGGATTCCAGTTTTACTTCCTAGGTCTGGTAGTGGATTCAGAAGGCTTTGGGTACATAGGTACTTTTGAGTACAGCTTACCATCCCCAGACAGATGGCCAATCGGAGTGTATGATTCAGGCTCTTGAGGACATGCTACGAGCATGCATTCTGGATTTTGGAGGTTCATGGTAGAAGCACATACCTCTTGTGGAGGTTTCCCAGAATAATAGTTTTCTAGAAACTATTCTGATGGCACCTTATGAGGCTTTATACAGTAGGCCGTACCAATCATCATTATGTTGGCTGGAGGATAGATATGTAGGTATGTAGGGACCTCATCTTGTTCATGAGACCATAGAGCAGATAGAGTAGATTTCTAAAATGATGGCTATCGTACAGTCTCAACAGAAATCTTATACTGATCGGTGGAGACAACCTCTGGAGTTCGAGGTTGGGGATCAGGTTTTCCTACATGTCACACCGATGTTGGGGCACAAAATGATTAAGAGATAGGGTAATCTTTCTCCAAGGTACGTCTGGTCGTTTGAGTTATTGGAGAGAGTTGGGCCAATTTCCAATCTATTGAAGTTACCACAGAGGTACCGGGTTATCCACGACGTCTTCCACGTTTCCCAGCTTTGATGTTTATTATCAGACTCATCTCATGTATTCCAACTAGAGGAGGTTGAGTTGGTAGTAGATTAATCATTTGCGGAGCATCCCATATAGATTATCTATCGAAGTACGAAGGTTCTCAGTGGCCGGTCTATTCCTCTACTATGAGTGCTATTGCAGCACGGGCAAGTACATGATGTGACTTGGGGGAGGGAGGCGGATGTACGATCGTAGTGTCCAGATCTATTCAAGGTTTCTTCTTCTACACGACCTTGCTTGGGAAATTTGGGGGCAAATTTCTTTAAGGGGGGATGTTTTTAAAAACCTGAATCTTCTTTTTCAGGTATGTTTTTCTTTTCTTCTATTTTTGAGGAAAAAGTGGAAATTCTTGATATTTTTGAAGTACAAACCATCTACCTTATTAGTACATGCCGTGTAATCAGTCCCCATAGGTAGACGTGTGCTAGCTGTGTAACGGCCATGCACACGACCTTGTGTGGTGACCTGGAGGCCACATAATCTGAGGCTCATTAAGGACAAGTACACGCAGTTTTCTTCAAAATTACACACCGTGTACTTTATTTTTTTTATATTAAAAGGATTTGGTTTGCGTCTTATCAACAAAAACACCTTACTCATTTCCTTCCTCGACCGAGAGCACCCATACAACTGCATTTCTTCCTCGATCTCCCAATTGAGCACCCGTTCTCAAAATCAGCCACTGTAGATTGTGTTGGGATCACTTCAGTAAGCTCTTCCTACTTCTAGAGTATTGTTTCCTTATTTCTCCTCTTTCTCATGCAATCCTCGGTTGAATGATTCGATCATTTTTGTATATCTACCATGTTCTTGGGAAAATCAAGGCTTGAGGTTCACGTATAGCGATCTCCAAACACCAAGGTAGGTGGTTTGTGACTTTCCATTAAAATCCGCTGTGTTATATATGCAACATTGTCTAATACCATTAAACGGGGTATTGCGTGTTTACTGTTTTAACCCTGTTAGTTTCTTGCTATGCTGGTATGCTTGAATAGAGGTTAATTGGATACAAATACGGTCGATTGATATGATTTGGAAGTGTATACCCATGATGTTCTGTTTATGACTGTTTGGTCATTTTTAGCCTATTTGGCTTCCTTGATGTTTTTACATGCCTTGCACTATAGGATGGATGGAATATTTTATATGAAATTTCTGATATGTAGTAGACTGTTTAGCTAAGTAGTTCTTGAGGATTACATTAGCCGTATTGCATTTCTATGCTTGTTTGAGTTACACAGGGTGGTGAGAACCTGTTGTAGTGGAATATAAGGGAAATTGTCTGTGTGAGCTTCCTCAGAGAGTCTTTATCACTTTTGACTATAAGCGGAGTCAACCATGTGAGCTTCCTTAGAGAGTCTTTATCACTTTGGACTATAAGGGTAATTAACGGTGTGAGCTTCATCAGAGAGTCTTTATATGTTTTGACTATAATGGGAATTGAGTGAGAGTGCTTCCTCACAAAGTCATTATTATATCCTTGTAATTTGATCTAGAGGGGTAGAATGTGTGTGCTTCCTAGTGGGTTGCTTGTGTTGCTAGGTACGACTAGAGGGGATAGGCTGTGAGTACTTCCCAGATGGTTACATGTTTGTGTTTTCCTACTTGAATAGATTTTTACTTGAAATATGAAATTGAATGCTCTAAAACTATAGGATTGGTTACTTCTGAGTACTTTCTTTTTTACTACAATCTTTTTCTTATTACCCTCCATATATTCACTAACTTTTAGGCACAAATATTGTGGTGGTTTCCTATTGATATTAATCTCACACCATGTTTGGGCCATGCTTTTGAACCCAAACAGATTATTTTTTTGTAGGTTTAGATAAGGGAAAGTTCCCTTCTACTCCAGGTACTTGAGTATTGTGGAGCTGGAGAGCATGCGACCAAGGTGAGTCTTGCGATGCTGAGGATCTGCCATCTGTTTTTCTTTTGTACACTAGTTTAGTAATGTTTTTTTCTAGCATTGTTATTTTTGGCTGCTTTTCCAAGATATAGGTATCATACATCATTCATATTTATATATGTGTGCTCCAGTTTATTATTTTTATCCTTCTGCTGTTTCATTTTGTATGAATTATTCTTCTTCTGCTATTTTATATCTGTTTTACTTCCATTGTGTTACCCTTCCAATGATGGAATAGTTTCCCAAGAATCACACCAAAGTCCCTCACTACAAGTCGGAAGCGTTTGGCATTCGTGGAAATGCACTTGAGGCTATGTAACCAACTGGGTACGGGGCACCTATGGGCGGCTTCCAGATCTGGGATGTTACAAATCTAGACCTACTGTAATCATGGGGATGTTCTAACATATTCTTCTACTTTTATATTGTACTACTATATAGTACTGGCAATTATTTGATACGAGATATGATACATGGTTTTATCTATTTTCACTTGATTTGTCTTCTATGATATACGGATGTGAAATGAAGTCAAACTGATTTACATTATATATTTGGAAATTTTTAAATGATGTAAAATAAACTATTTTCTGTGCTTTTTTTATAAAAATGGTAAAAATTTTATCATGAATTATTTTATCTAATGGTCAAAATTATAGAATTAATTTTTAAAGAATTGATTTGGAAGAAGTGGATGATAACCTACATAACCTATTAGCTCACACCCTCTATACCCATTCAGTGGTACGTAGACATAGTTATGTCATTATATGCTTTGAAAGGCAAGGCACTGCCATCCGGTGTTCATGTTTTCGATCATCTGAGTGAATTATTATTCAGTGGGATAGTTGGAGTTTCCCTCTAATATGACATGGATTAGTTTGTTTTCCACGTTTGGTAGTCCTTTATGGTTAGACTTCTTGTTTTTTAATTGTTTCCACTCTTCATTTGTTTGGTTTTTGTAGTATGTAATCATTTATGGAATATATTAATCTTTTACTTTGTTTTCAATTTTGTATATATGTGTCATGATGTTGCTTTGGGTTGGAATAAATTGTTCCCTTGGGTTTTTGTTTTGTAAACAGGTTCTATTATCCTTCCTTTGGAGATCGGGAATTCCCTTCAGATATTTGAATTTTGGAATAGGTACTAGTTAAAGGAGGTATTTGGGTCACTTTGTCATAGTTTTTTATAATATGAAATTTATCATCAAGAGTCTTTATCTTGGGACATTTGGTAGACTAGATATTGGATTTTCAATACTTGAGAGGTATATTTATGTGAGTTCCTATAATACTATTTCTATAATGATAATCAAGTTACATTGATATTTTGGATGTGGGTCTCCTATTTTGAGTTCATGATTTTATTCACAATTTATTATTATGGGTTTACTTGCTTCAATTTTGGATTATTTTATTTTCTGATTGTTTCTTTGTTTTTTTTGTGTAATTGTATGCCTCTAATACACATTCTATGAGCTCCTCAGGTGGGTGAATCTGATGATTCTTATTGAAGTACTCCAATGGATTAGACCTTTATCAAGACAATTGTGCAATATTTATTTAATCACGAACATAATATGAAAAAATATTATAACATAGTTGTTAAGGTGAATCCAAGAGATGTAGGTGAAAGAGATCAATCATGAGAGTTCATTCCCCAAAAACCATCATCTTATTTAGGTATGAGTGAACCTCAATAGGTGAAGGACTATCATGATAAGATCAATTAGATCATAGGATTTAAGGTTACACCTAACAGTATCATAGGGAAGTGCTCTGTGTTTGGACAAGAGGGTCCTATAATGCAATAGTGGGATTCATTATTACATGCATATTTGAACGTGAGATTTATCTAGAAGTGTATTAAGACTCCCTTATTCAAAAAAATTCAATAGTTTATTTATATGTATAATTAAATGGGTTTCGTTTATTTTCAATAGGGAGAGAATTCGGTGTTGAATTACAACAATTGATTTGTTAAGATAGTTCTTTTTTCAACAATGTTTATAAAGATTAAAAAGTTGAAAGCTCAGAAGTACATACAGGGTTTACAACTGGATTTTATATCGTGGGTATATATACTAAATCATTAAACCTATATAGAGATATTATATAGGGATATAATGGAATAATTGAATATGTAATGCTTCAGGAGTAAGGAACATTAACACAAAAGATAAGTCTCTAGTAGAGGTATACATGGATCTGACGTCTATGAGAGCTACCATCTTTATTTTATCCTCATTATTGATAGAATTATTTGATTCTGGTTCTTTGCAAAAATTTATATGTAGTTGTTTTTTATAATTTTTTACCTTTCAATGAAACTAATTTCCATTGTTATGAGGTTAGTTACACCTCTTGGGAGGAGGAATGATCTGGGGTTTCAGTGTCCTTTTGTGCTATTTATAGTTGATGTGGAGCTAGTCTAAAATTTTTTGTTTCTCAATCTGGATCTATTAGAAATCATCATCGAGATTGATTTTATTATTTCTCATTGTGGAGATGATGATTTTTATCAATGGAATTAATCATTTCATGTGGTGGAAGGGAGCTCAAATGTTTTTTTTGGGAGAGTGGCAACTGAGTATTAGTTGTGGAGGACCATCCCGCCTTGAGCTCATTAGTTTTATGTCTGAATCTTTAGTTGAGATCAATGTAGTTTCATATTTATTTTGATCTTCCTAATATTTTTTGGGGATTTATGGATGTTTTTTATAATATTTCTATAAATTTACACTAGATATGGATGTATAAATTATGATAGACCTAGTTCAAAGGATTCACCAAATATAGATAACTTCATATCATATGAAAATAGTTGATCTAAAACACTAATAATCTTGTTGGAAGATCAATTGGAATTAGATTTTTTTGCCGTAGTGTTCTTCCTTGGAAAACTATAGTGAGTTTTTCAAGAATAATGAAAATTCTCTCCGATTATGTGTAGACTATCAGAGGATTAACCTGGTAAAAATTAACAAAAAGTGTCATTTTCTTCATTTGTATGATTATTTTGGATAATTTAATTGGTGGAATATTGTTTTTTATGTTTTATCACTTTTTAGGTTATTATCATCTTATAGTTCACATGTGTGGTATACTTAAGACAACTTTCATGAGCTAGTATGAGAATTTAGAATATCATTTTATGATGTTTTTTCTGACCAAGAATCCTACATGCTTCATGGATTTAATGAATTGGATATTCTATCAGTTTATGGAAAAATTATGGAAGATTACATTAATGATATAATTTTCATTCATTATCTGATCATGAACATGAGAACCATCTTAGTTTGGTTTTGGAAATTATATAGAGTCACCATTTTTATGGGAAGTATTAGAAATGAAACATATCAATTGAATAAGTGAAAATTAAAGTCAATGTGATTTTTAAACCTGGATTATCAGTTAATCTTGAGAAGGAAAACAAGGTATTTTCATAGAAGATGAAAAATATGTATTTAAAATTATGATATTCATTGGTTTTGCTGGACACTATAGACAGTTAATCATGGATTTCTCAAAGTTGGCATCTCTTTTTTCCCTTACCTGAAGAGTGGTGAAATTAATATGGGAATAAATATGTATGACCTATTTTGACGATATAAAGGGTCTTATGATATAATCTTCTATTAAAAAAATTCATGATCTCGGTAAGTTGAATGTGTGGTTTTTTCTTCTATCATGGGATTCAGTTGTGTGCTCAAAAATAATAATCATATGGTTTGTTATAGTTATCATCAACATTGAACACATGAAATTTTTTTCCCATCTCTTGATTTAGATAATATCTACATTATACGTTCACTTAATTATTGGAAGAGTTATTTCATGGGGGAATAGTTAATAGTCTTTTTTCAACATAAAATTTTGAGATATATATTCTCTCCAAAGGATGATAATATTATATAGAGGAAGTGGGTGGAATACCATCAAAAGTTTGAATTTAATATATCCAAAATCCCTTGTAAGGGGAGTTTTAATGTAGTTTCTCTATGTATAAAAGTTCCATTACAATATGTTTTGGAATTTAAGGGAGAGTGGAACCTTCTGGGGAGTTCTTCTAAGTTCATCTGTATGACCATGAGAACGCTTCCTGAATGGTTTTGAGCAGTTTAAAATTATCTTAATCTCTCCATGAGTGTATTATATGTTTTTTATTTTTCATGGACGAGTTTATATGAATTAAATAATCCATATATGGTGGGGATACAATTATTGGTAGGTATCTCTCCTTAGATACAATTCTCAATTTTTGGGATTGGGTTGATATCCCATCATCTATGACGATCACAGTTTTTATTTTCAATATTATTCATGGATCATTATTCTGGGATCTTCTATGATTTATAATGACACGAGAAAGAAAAATTAGTTGGTAGAGTAGGAGTTATGAAAATGTAGATAACATGTCTCGTTGTTACACATGGAAATAGATTAGGGTAGATCATTTGAAGCCTTCGTGTTTCCATTTTACACATATAGTGTAGGGATGAAAATGGGTTGAGGTATCCCTGGAAATATTTTTGATGGGTTTCCATGAAATCTTCAAGTGTTCAATTATAATTTGGTGGTGATTTATCTGTTTTAAAATTCATCTAAATTTTTTCATATCAAATTCACAAAAAAAAGATGACAATTTGGGTAAGATGATTGTGTAAGAAATTATGAGGTAATATTGGGATTATTATTCCATTGTTTCAAATATATATCCTAGGATTACATATAAGTTCATTAGAATTATCCATGAGGACGTGGGGTCTTAGTTAAAGTTCATTAAAACTAATCATCCATATACATAAGGTCACATAGAGCGTGATATTCAGATACTGAATGAAATTCTCCAAGATTACATCTTAGATATTTTGGATCATAGGATATCCATCTTCGACTATTTGTGTTTTATAATAACAATAATTATCATTATTCAATCCTAATGTCTCTCTTTGAGGTTCTGTATAGTTACCCATGCATATCACCTCTATGCTAGGAAGAGGTGGGTGAAGTTTCTTTGGGGGGTCTGATTTTTGTTTAAGAGATGTTTGAAAGGATTCTGGATATACGTTGTGTTTTTATAGAACAAATTTAATATGAAACACAGTTGTATTAATAGTTTAATCCCTTATAGTTTTCATAGGTAATCATGTTTTCTTAAAATAATTTACTCAGTTGGGTAACCATCATCTTATAATCAGATAAAGTTGGTTATGAGACATTTTGGACCATTTCAGGTCACTATGAATCTTAGAGGGTTTCTTATCAGTTAGAATATTTTGATAAATTGAAATAAATTCATTATTTTTACCATATATCATTGCACAAGAAATATCATCTTAAAACCCCTCTCGTTATTTGTTTTTAAGAGATTTAGTTAGATCCAGAAGCTTCTATTGTTGATCATCAAGTTAATATAATTGAATTTTGAGTGAATTATTTGCATAGGAAGTCTATTTGTTTGGTAAAAATTATGTGTTTTCATGAATCAGATTATATAGAGACTTGGGAGTGTTGTTCATTGATGCGGGGGCATTTTCCTCACCTCTTTACTATATATCATTCTTCCACATGACATTCCAGTGACATAAGGATTTTTATGGGGAGTTTGGAACATCATATAACATGATTTTAGTTAATTCCCCACTCATTATTAGTTTTATTATTTAATTGGGTGAATCATGGGACTCTTGTTGTCAGAGATCATTTATTATGGTAAATTATGTAAATATTGGAGATGTTTGTTTGTTAAAATTAATAAGGTCCATTTCTAAATGTTTTAATGGATTTATTGGGTTATCTTAATGTTTGTAGAATGACTGAGTTGGTTTGTGGTTTTATTATACAGTATAAAATTTTTTCAGACTACAAGAGACATAGAAACTGTGTACTAAGTGTACATGACTAGTAATTTCTAGTAGGAGACTTCAAGAACATGGGTAGTTCCAACAACCCAATCAGAATCTATAACTCTAAAATTAGATATGTTTAATTTATATATGCACTCAATCCTATATTTATCAATACCTATCCTACTATAGGGAAGAAAAAAATTGAACCATCTTTCATCCTTAGAGCCTTTCGGTCATAAGCCTTGGCCACTTTCTTGTACCCTCATACATAAATAGTAGCTCCCTATGCATGGTGAGGAATTTTGGATGGTAGTGGTGGTAAACAGTCATAATGTCTTCCAACTCCTCTAATCTCCCAACTCATCTAGCATATCCACCACCACATAAAGCAACATGTTCCCTCAATTTCCTATTCCTCGGAATCCCATCCACAATTTCTCAATCAAACACACATCTAGTTGGGATATCTTAGGAATGATGTCCCCTACCATTACAAGAATAGCTTCACCTCACTCTAGGTTGACTAGATCCATCCCATGATCCCAAAGCAGAAATCCATCTATCATGGGATCACCTCCCAAAAACATTGCACATATATGATTTTTTTTCTATCATTGGATTCTTTATGCCGATGTCTCCACTATTTTATTCCCACTTCCATCACCAAAATTCATCGTATAATCATCTAGGAAATACTATAACACAAAATAACACATTATCATTCAATCATAGGTTGGTATTAAAAGTAGTTTCTAGTTATATTAGATTAATCTACGTAGACCTCAGTTAATGGTTTGATCCTAAAACAACTGATAACACACCATATTCATGAAGTTCTGAGAGAGGTTTTTGAACCTCAAATAACGCATAGCCATATTCTTTCAACCATCCTGAATATGTATAATCTTATGGAAATACACACCCATAAACATTGTTGGAGAAAGAACATTCAAAAAATCACTTAAACCATAACCATGAAAGAGTTACCTCATCATCTATCTTAGCCACTATGACCCACCATTTCATATATATCGATGAAGTAGGATCATTTCTAGGACCACCATTTGGTTTATTGGATTCCTGATAAGAGGAACGACTCACATCACTACTCATTAAAATAATATGTCACCTATGATCCTAGATCACCCCTAAACCTAAGGGGCCGTTGGAACTAAAATTTGGGAAGCCTGCTCAGCTTGATCACCACATCCATTCATACTATCATTACCATATACCAATAAATAGGTGGTGGTAGGAATGGTGAACCGCTAACATGTTACAATACCTAAAAAATTCCTTATATTTAAGCATTATCTCTAAGGGTATTATCCTTATGATATTGTTTTCGAATCATAGGAGGAAAAAATCATGAAAGCATCCTCAAACATAAAACACATAACAGGTTTAATGATTATATCTAGAGAGTTGAGTCAATAAGTAAATAGAAACTGCAACCCATACCTACACGATCTGTAAAGAAATATTTTACTTGAAACCAATTTTAACAAGTATTGTGTTGAAAAGAAGGTGATCAGAGTACTAGTGTTTGGATATATCAGCCACCACACAAAAACTAGAGTCATTATATTGATGGAGCAACTTGAAACACATAATACTATATCTATTAAATAGAAACCAATCTTATATACATTAGTTATAATTTAGAAAAGACTCATTAGATACCACTCGGTCTTCACCCGACCCAATGGACCCAATTAGCATCTACCCCAATATCACCTCTAATAGGAAAGGGGATGAAGACTAGTGATGAGTAAGCATATTACACATAAGGGAGGACATATCCTTATATACCTATTCACAAAGACACACACACACAAAGACACACATCTCCAAGCACATAAAATTATAAAATGAAAAACACCCAATAACCATGCAAACATACATATAAGATCCCACCATCAAATTTTTACAACAAGTACTTGAATTTATTTTCCAAATAAAATCCTACCCAAAAAAACTAAAAACATGTACAATGTGTAATTTTTGATAGGATTTTTTTAAAAAAACCATTTATACACACCTATGTTTTTCTAGATAAATATAATCCAACGGGTCATGGTCCCTCTACGAAACCATCAAAAGGATGGACATATTAATAAGAAATGAAATGTGTGGGAAGATAACATACATGTGTTATTATGAAAACACCTATTAGGACATATCAAAAGCCATAGGCATATATCATTAACAATAATATGCATATTCTTATATGTATATTTCAAAAACATAAATAATAATAATATCCATATATAAACATTATAGACACATAGTTCATAGGTAATGTCATAAATGTAAAGACAACTAATGATTCTTTATCGAAGGTTCCCTATAATAATCTTTTGGAAGAATAAATTCCACAATTCCGAATACACTAATGGCGTCCATATGTGATGTCACACTCATCAGGTATCACTATAATAAACAGACTCAAGATTTATAAATAGATAGATAAAATCACGAGGCTCTCAACTAATGACATAGTGTATACCAATAACCCAATAAGAATAAACACGTTAAGTAAGAAATCGAATGTTGTATACTTTTTGAAATTAAAATTCTGAGAACCCAACCCATGAAAAATAGTTATTATTGAGGATCTAACTTTGGGCCTCATGAAGGGATTCTTACAACACTATATAAGACAAATGTTCCTTAATGGGGATCACCATTCTTAATATATGATGTGACTTAATACTAAATAGTTAGGGAATGGGTAAAGGGAACATACCATAAAAAAATTGTCCAAAATGAAGAGGAAAGAGGCTACGATACTACATTGAGAAGGTACATAAAATTTATTACAATTAAAAGTAGTTTCTCCTCGATAATTGGTTCTACTCGTGTACGATGGACCATGCCTATGTCTATATCCTAGCATAATAAGAAAATTACCACACATGGAATGCAGGGCGAAATAATATCATGGGATTGTACCTCTGGTACACATCAACCTGTCTTCTAGGGTTTACACGGTGTATAGAATGTTCCACACAATGTGTAACTTCACCTAACATCCTTTTCATGTTCATCATGTACAGGTAGAGATGGCTAGCTAGGGACCGTATCAGATGTAGTAGGGATAACAAAATGTGTGTAACGTAATATATTAAACATAACAAAAGGGTATACCATATGTATTTATCATTAATAAACTCAATACATAAAAATATAAATTTATAATTTTTGAAAATGATGACTTTTAGACTATTACTGTACCTATGGTATAAGAATGTGGGATCAGGTGATGCTAGTTTGAAAAACATGAATTGATAAATAGAGAATTTAGGCATGTAAAACCCTTATGTGAATGTATGTAATGAAACAAAAAATAGCTAAAATTAATTTTCCTCTCTTAGTATTGGTGTAAAGGGAAACAATGGGTACACTGAACACAGATATGGGTCATAGTGTTATTTAGGAAGAACATCATAACTTTGTCGAATAGTACTTTTAATATTTAGTTTGTTGTGGATTGATAAGGAATACATCCCATATTGTATAAAAATCCCAAAAAATGAGAAATCAAATTAGAAAACCGATAAATACATAATATCTCATGTTATTATTATTAATGATTATGTGAAATTAAACCATAATAAACCTCAATATGTCATACCAAATTCCCTAATACAAAAAACCATGTATAAGAGTAATAAATATTCATAAATCCTAAATTTTTTTATGAAATATCTTTTTAATAAGGAATGTGAGATAAAAACTAACATAAAATAAAGAATCATGATTGTAATTTTTTCACTATAGGAATTTCCAATTGATATTAATAAAAATTTCGACCATTTTTTATTTTTGGTAATTTTATAATTTTATATTTTTTAAAAAACTGTCTAAGAATCAAATATAATTAATAATAAACTAAAATTATTTGTATTTGACTTGATTGAAAAAATATGAAATTAAATAATTTCTAAGTGCCTTGTAAACTCATGTCTATAATTTGTCATACATCTACTAGTGGGATTTGAAATTCATATTATTTACTGATAATAAAATAATCATTAAAATGATATATTCAAGTTAACTTAAATTTGAAATATCAAAAATGATTTTTATTAAATAAATAAATTAAGAAAACAATAAACAACTCACAAAGTAATCCTAGTTTTTTTACCTTCCAATATTTTTTTAGGATAATATGATTGAAAAATTATATTTTTACTAACTAATGAAAATTAGGAATGCAAAATCAAAATGGAATATAAATTGATATCTTATTTTACACTATTTAATTTATTGAATCTTCAATGAGTGATCGTATCATAAATGTTTTTTAACATTTATGAGTAAATACTTCATACCAGTTGTGTTAAAATTTCTTTCAAAAAGTATATCTATTCTAAATTTGAGACCAGGTATTCTAAATCTAACAATAACATTCTTTTGGGATAATATATTATTTATAGAAACATGGGAGGTTTCCTAAAAATATATATTAAAAATTAAACTAGTAAAATATCGTTGTATTGAGAAAAATTTGTTTATACATTAGAATTTGTGTCCTAAATCACATATATGGGCTCATTCCTACTTTCTATAGAGAACATATATCACTAATAAAGAAATTATTATTAATCTAATCCAAAAATAGAAAGGTAATTCAAGTGTAATTTGTAATTAAGAAATTAAACTTGAGACGATAGTTATAATAAAATTTCTATACCTCAACACTACAAATTAATAAGTATATAAAAACTAATATAAATGATAAGCATCATATGAATCAAGAATAAAAATAATACTTCTTGAATTAAAAACAGAATAAAATATAAAAATTAACTTATCCATCATTGGTTAAAACATTTTATCTAGTTCCATCCATGGATGATACCGAGAAACCCAATTATGAAGGAAAACTATAAAAAGAATGACCAATGTAATCAATATTGTTTTTAAAGAAATTATCTAGGAATTAATCATGCATTGAAAGGGTTGGAAAGGGAGAAACTATAAAAAAATTTCATTAGTTCGGTTTATAGGTTTTACATCCCCTCGACAAACTTCATTCAAATAATTTACCAATTAAATAGTAGGGAAACAAAAATAAAAAAAATAATGAAAAAATTGATGAAATTTACCCAAACCATTTTTTATTATATATGATGGTGAATTTATATAGACATATAAAATAACATACTATGACTAAAAATTCAAACAATATAACAATTATATATTTTATAGGAGAAATAATTATCTTATATCCTATTAAAAAACAAATACACACTAAATATTAATAGGAAACAACCGACAACAATAGAAACCATTGTTGGAACAGATATATCTACCATATTGGAATCTTAACATTTCAACCCAAATCTAATTAGAAATTGAAATTATGCAAAAAGATGAAATATATTGGGAGATTTATTTCCATGGGACAGTAGTTGGGGCCAAAATGCAATGGAAGTGATGATTGTGATTGAGGGAAAGAGGTTTCAGGGAAGGTTAGGGTTGATCTAGGGCATCGAGGATTGTGGGGTTTCATGGAGAAGTAGGTCTAAAATAATGGGGATTATTGTGATCATGTGAAGATTATTTTTTTGAACACCTAGGATGGAAAAGCTCAAATGATGGGTTTTGTGTGGGGATGCAAGATAATAATATAGAGGATTTAACACGATGTTGGATGTGTTAGATAGTAACTAAGAACCTATAGGGGGTTATTTTCAACATCTCAATGAGGAAATACCTCTTAGAATAATTAGGGGTTCTTGTAAGGATACCCATGAAGAATGAGACCGAGAAATAAGGATGTAGGGTTGGGTGTGAAGGGACACCGAGAAAACACTAGGGAGGAGGTTAGTGGAAGGTGGTGCACTGTTTGTGATTTGTTTCACATATATGTAATATAAATTTTAATGTATTTGAATATAATTTACATAAAAAATTATATTATATACTATTATCTTTATATATATATTATCAGTAAATATTAATAAATTGTGGATATTTCAATTAATCATATATTTTTACTACCAAAATGCCATGTGAGTAATGATAAATATATATATATCTATATATTCAATTTTTGTAAAATAGTTGATATTAATGATTATTTTATTTTAAAATATTATTATAATAGTAAACTATTCATTGGAAAATATAATTAATAATAATAAATTCATTTATTGATAAATCAATTATGGGTGTTATTATTATAATGTAATTTATTTCAATGTGTGTTAAAAAGTTGTCATTATTGAACTACTCATTTAAACAAATATATAAATTTTATAAAACATTATTTGTACCTATATGTAATATCGAAAAAAATTAATATATGTTGTATTTAACATTTTAATATTGATATATTATCTTTTTTTAATTTTATATTATTAAAGGTCTCCTTTTTACAATGAATTTAACTGAGGAACGACCTCTTTTTTATCACACATAGGATTTCTAGAGATAGAACCCATCAATATTTTGGTAAAATTAAGGTCCTATGAAATAAGAATCATGTATTGCTAAGATAAAGAAAATAATTAATTTCCTTGGGAATCCAATAGAAATTATAGTCATTAGAGTTGTGTACTATTATGATGAAAAACAAGACAATGGTGGGGATTAATTATTCAATCTACATTATATGTTGGCCTTACTTGGGAAGGATACAGTGATTTTAAAAACAAATTACTCTTACCTTCCTAATTTTGTGAGCAATATATTTATTTTAACTTAAAGAATGCCTCATTTAATTTTTGTTATATATATTAATTCACACAAATGTATCCCTTTTCTTTAGACATTTCTAAAATTGAATCTATTAAATAATGCATTTTTGGGTTAGCACTACCAGAATATATTCTATCTAAAGCTAAAAAGTTCTATACTGAGAACTAAACAATAATACTGAGAAAGGAAATTGTATTAGAAATAGATATTATAAGGAACTAAAAAAGAAAACAAATACCCGTACCACATGTCATAGGTGGGATCCCCAATGTAAGGAAAAATTGAAAAGGGAGAGTAACTCATAAAAATGTATGGAATCAAAGAACCATTCTACTAGGATTACTTATTTTCCTCTATTTCATAGTTATTATATAGGTTTTTAGAAATTTGGTTCATTGGATAATAATAAAATATAATATACGACACTATATTGAGGGTTTTATCATTAGAAAAGACAAGAACATAAAAAGGGTTTTTGAAAATATAATCTAATTTCAATTATAGGGGATAGCTTGGATAAATCTCAATTATTTCAATATAAATGATGATGATCTATTCAAAACATATCTCTCCTATATAGTTGACAAGCTCTCGATTATTATAGGAACACTTAGGTTGAAAATTTTAAATCACCTCATAAGGGGAACAAGGACAACTTATTGGGTCGTGACTATAATCTATTGGGATATGAGTATAAAATCCAAACATAGAAATGAGATCACTTGATGCTGTGAGGAACCATTATTATCAACTCCACTTTAATTCCTATTTTTTATACTAGTTTATCCCACACGTTTATTACTTACTATGTGTTCAGAATATTATGCTTTCAAATGTAATGATATCCCATGTTCTAAAAATAATGGAACATCATGGGGGATAGTAATATTCATTATTTATGTTTATGTTGTGTTCTACTACCATCGATGAAATGAATTTTTAGATAGAGTTTACATTATCAGATATGGAATAACACATTTGAATATTTAGAACAAACTATTGGGTAAAATTCAATTCTTATATCTACTTTTCTATATAGAACCAAACCTTCCCATCTGTAGATGATTTCATTCACTGTTTTGAAAGATATTTAGGTATAAATGATATTATAGAAATAAAAATTAGTAAACGAAAATTGGATGAACTATTCTCAACTATGAGCAAAGACCTTGGGCACGACTGATAAAACATGGAATATGAGTCTTCCTGTTATAGTATAATATTACCCAAAATAGTTTTTATATGATTTACCAAGGATACCATAAAACCAGCAAATTGAATTTTCAATTGATCATTATTATGGAAAAATTATAATTTTTTCTTTCCTCATACTAAATGGAATGAATATATCTATCATAATTTAGGTTCCCTTTAGAATAATTAAAATGTAAGGGCTTTATTAAATTGAGTACACTATGTTTTGAAACTATTATTTTATTCATAAACCGTTGATGGTTACATTTGATTGTGTGTCGATTATAAGATAATAAATCAATTCATTCTCAAGAACATAGATCCTCTTTATCAAATTGATAATTTTATAGATTAATTGATGAGATCCAAATGGTTTATTAAAATTGACCTATGATAAATGTGTCACCAACTAAATTCTAGGAAATATGATATTCCAAAAATAACATTTGGAAGCCGATAAAGCATTAAAAATAATTGTTTATTCCTTCTAGTAATATGAATTCACCTACAGTTTTTATAGTATTAAAATTTTGTTTCTTCAAAAAGTTTGAAGATTCATTTATCCTGATATTTTTAAATTGTATATTGTTATACTCTCATAACATATATGTCCATGAAGGTCACTTGTTGATTATTTTGGGCACATTTAATGAAAACCTGACTAATGGTAAACTAACTATGTTTGAATTTTGTATAAAAAATTTTATTTAATATTTAATTTTATTTCTTAAAAAGGAATATTTTTTCCACAAAAAAATTAACGTAGTCATTTCGTGGAAACCAACTTATAATATATGTTGATATATAGATATTTTTAATTTTACAAGACTATCATCATCACTTTTTTCTAGATTTCTCAACAAACTCTTATCCAATATTATTTTTTTATGGAAAGGTATTTTATTAAAATGGGATGATAATATCTATAATTACATTTAGGATATTAATTAATGGATTATATTAGAAATTATATTCATCTTTCAAGAACGAGAAGAGGTTATGTAGTAATTATGAAACATGTAACTATGAACTGGGTTGTGTTTTTATGTAAAAAGACAATGTAATTTCGTATAGATCAATTAAAATTAATATTCAACGAAATAATTATACAAGGAATGATCAATATTAATATGTGGTGTTCCATGCATTAATAATATGGAACCACAATCTCTTTGGTGAAAATTTTACCTTGTTTATTGATCATAAAAATTGGAATTAAATCGTTTCACAAATGAACATAACCACAAGTAATAGTAATGTATAGAATATATATATATATATATATTAAAATATGAATTGGTTTACACCCCCATAAAATGAAATGTATTAGATTATTATTTCATTCATATGTTGTTCAATGAAGTGGTAATTGAGGATCTTGAGAGTGGCACAATATTGGAGTAATTTACCAAATGAATTTCGGATTGAAATGAGTATAATTAGCATGTTGTTTTCATTTTTGTTATTATTTTTACTAATTAATTTAAATTATTTATATAGTATCATAAATATGATCATACAATCATACCATTAGATCAATCCTCAATGGTTAGGTGACTAGTGAAGACTAAACAGAGGATATAAATTACATGTTGAACTTTTTAGATAAAAGAAAGGTTCTCAAATCATATCAAGCTGAAAAAAAATTATTATTTTCCCTTTTCAAAATATTCTATCAACATATTTTTATGGAAATTAATAGGGAAATAAATTCCATTTTTTGTGACCTAGAATAAATTATAATACCACTGATTATCTTCTGATATTTCTAAGCTATGAAAAATTAAAGACTACTTTTGTTAAAATAAAGGCATGTTAAAATATATTCGAATATACATATTTAAATGATACAAATATTTCTATGGAATTTTTAAGATGTCTAATATATATAAATGACATATAATCCTTAGAGAGATGGATAATTGTAAAATGTTTTCCATACAACGAAATACATCCTCAGAGCTTGGGTAATGGATTTTGGTGTTTTATGGGAAGATAATTTCTTTTTTTTCATTTTCATATATTAACAGTAATGAAGACAATATAAAAATGGTCTAACATGTGATATTTTATAAACATCTATGTTTTAGTAAAAAAAATTTCATAGAAACTATAGAAAATTCACTAAATAGAAAATGTCTTATTTGTTATACTCTTTCAATGATCAATATAATTTTGAAACATACAAAAATTCCCCAAGGAATTCAAAAGTATTATGTAGTCCATCACCGATGGAACTTAGCTTTAGAAGTAGGTGACCATGTATTAATGAATGTTTCATCAAGGCTGGGTTACCAACATTGGTGTATGTAAAGGAAATTATCTCTATGAGACATCAAATTATTTGATAGTTAAAAAAATCATACATATGGTTCATATTGGTTATCCATACCATTGTGATCATGTATTTTACATAATTCTTTTTATATTTGTCAACTAAACCATCCCTATACTGATCCAAAACATGTTTTTATTTATGAAAACATTAATCATGATCCATATAAAACATTAATCAATGCATGAATTCATCATGTCGATAGAAAAAAAAATCTTATGAGAAATATATACCACATTATTATAAGCATCATGGTAGCATTGTAAAATATTGGAGGATACATGGAAATAGGAAATGATTATACTAGAGATATGACTAAGGCTCTTCCAAGACTACTCCAATCTCCTACATTTTGAATATGGAATTACTAATGGTGAGGAGAATTTAACACCCATGGTTTTAGGTATTTTTATATTTTTGGTCATTTTTATTAATGTATGGAATGTTCGGGTATGAGAGTGGCATGGGTTTAAAGTGGGGAGGTGAATTGAAGGTATAATAAGTTTTTAATAGGTGGTTAGAAGAATTAATTTCTAGCTATGACATTAATAAGGGTGTTAATAATTTTCAAAATGAAAATGGGTTTTAGAGATTTTAAGGAGAGTATACCTTGATTTTCAATCGTTTATCTACCTCAATAAAATATGACTGGAATTACACTCTGACACCATGAATTAGTTTAGCTTCAACAATCCATTTATATTTATGTACACTTTTGGTATCATTAGTATATATTCCACACCTACAAAACATCTAGATTCTTCTCAGGATTTTATTTGATCCTCTTCCTTCTGGAGTAAAAGGTTTAAAAATAATAGATCATGGTATATGTGAATAAATGGGGAGAATTATTGTAATTCATCCCCTTTGTAATCCCCTTGTTATCTTTTAGAGAAACCCTATTTTTGGATTTTCCTGCCAAATTTATGGTCTAATTATATTTTTATGTAACTACTTTGGGATTCAATGAAAAAATGCAGAAGGGGTACCATATTTATGAATCATGGAATGATTTTAATTTCAAAATTATTTAAGGTATGTTGACTATATCATATGACTCATTATAATAATTACCCATTCCTTCTAGGGTATATTGGACTTTGACTCTATGTTAGGACATGATAATGGAGGGATGTGATTTATTGTCATGATATGGACATGTAGAGGGGCAACATTGATGGGAGATTTTTTTGGAGTGTGTGTTTATTATGTGTGTGTTTATAAAATCGATATAATTTTGATGTTGTTTAAATCATTAGATTATATTTATTTCACATGATAACTTTTTATATAATATAACTATTTTATATTATTATTTATAAAGAAATACGATTCCAATGACGTTTTTATTAAGACTCATTATTTCCTAATGGGTTGTTAAATTACCCCTGCATGTGCACCTTGGTGTGTATACAGATGTTTGTTTCATGATATAGGTAAGGGGTGATTTCATAAATCACTTGAATATTACATGGTGTTGTATTCATGGTTTATTGGAGTCACATCATGAAATTTTTCTTATTATGGATTCATCATGTTTCCACTTTTGTTCCTTGAGCCTTTTTAGACTTGGGATTATAGTATCCAGTTTTGTTTTTTTATACTACTCTAATTGTTGTCTTGTTATGTTATTTGAATTTTTCTGGTTTTATATCATGAATCATATTATGTCTATTAATTTTTTATTATTACAAGTTGTTTACTTTAATAAATTTTTCCCACATGATTTAGTAAATCAATTTCCATATATTTTTAGAATTTGGAGTCTAGGGGACTTCATATATGGTTAGTGGAAAAGCTTTTCATCCTAGGCCAATGGGTCTGGTCTGTATTTTAAAATCCAACAATTACCTCTTATGAAAAAAACATTAATAAATTAATTGAAATGAATATAAAAAAATCAATATTAACAAAAAATAATATAATTTCATTCAATATTCATGTTTTTAGTAAATATATAATTTTTATACATAAGGAAGAATCATAATGTAATAAAAATAGATTAACGTATGGTGTTTTTGTCTACATTTTATTCACCTAATACATTATTCTCATTATACACTAATTTGAATTTATATAGTGTAATTACTACCTTGTTTTCTATATATATCTAAAATAATTTCTTATTCTTGGGAGATTCAATTTCATTTAGTCTCTCCATTATCATTTCCCTATGATCCATGAATCAAATTATT
The DNA here is from genome assembly GCA_963277665.1 of Viscum album. NCBI lineage: Eukaryota > Viridiplantae > Streptophyta > Magnoliopsida > Santalales > Viscaceae > Viscum > Viscum album. Next base: position 1,511,234,105 of record OY728161.1, read on the forward strand.
CATATGGTATGTTATTGATGTAATTTAGAATAATCGTATTCTAAAATTTATTCCTGAACCTGATCAATCTATTCTTAGTTTATTTGACAAAATGATTTATTAATATTTTACGTCTTCCTTATTTTCATGTTAATTACATTTTTTTCACAAAATCTATTTTCTGTTGTATTATTGAATCAAAAATTTTAATTACGATAAGGGGTCTCCAATCTAAAATTTAAAAATTTGAGTTAAATTTGTTAATATTTATCTACTTTATTTATATTGTATATATATTTATTCATTGACATATTATATACTGATTATCTATCTATTCATTGTATTTAATGTTTTATATCATGCTTAATCATTCATGGTCGTTTGATCCAAATTTTATAAAAGATATAAGGGGTTCTTATTCAAATCTCACATTGATTTCAACATTATATATGTCTCACATACGAATTTGAATTTATTTAATTCAATTTTTATCTATTAACATGTTTATTTATTTATTATCTATTTATTTATTGGTTTTGTATTCATTGTTATTGTTCTGAAATCCTTTTCAGACAATTTAACCAAAAGATTTTCCATAAGTGAAACTAAATATGTATTATCTTTTAGGTTGAGAATTTTTCCCCATTATTTCATCATTTTTATGTTCATTTATATATTATTTATTACATACACAATTTATACATGTTATATTATTAAATTTACTCAAATATATTCCCATTATTATAAATGGTGTAATTTTTTTGGGTTCATACTGATTTTTTTTTCTATTTTGGACTAGGTAAATATTAACATAAAATATAATTTTTACCTTCATACATATGTTTTTATCAATAAAGAAATAATGTTATGTATTTAATTTTTTATTCATTCATTTATATAATTAATGAATTGGTATTATTTAGTGATGGGTGGGTCTTGGATTTAAATATCCTTTTGATATATGGATATGTTCTATTTATCAATCTATCTTGTGTATTTTCTATAATACTTACCCATTTATGTTTGTTATATTTGAATAATTCCCCAATAGTATGATTATTATGTTATGTGTAATGAAATTTTTCTTAAAAGATGAAAAATATGAGGTTAATTTAAATTTTGTTATTTTATGCATGGAGTGTATGAAAGTTAGGTCTCATTTCAAGTATATAATGATAGGTAAATTTCATTTAGAAGGTTTGGTTTGACTATTGAGGACCGAATGTTGATTTTTATGATAATTTGTAATTCATGGAAAGGTAGTGTGTGTGCGTGTTGCACCTAGGATGTTTCCTTATTTATAATTTTGAGCACCATGGGATATTTCTCACAATCATTAAGGGAGGTAAATCCATGAATTGGATTTTGGGCCCCTCAATAGGCATTGTTCATGTGCAGGGCCACTACTCCCATGATCCTAGTAAATGTGAGCTCTTGTGGGTGTGGAACTCAAGTTCCCAACCCATGGAAAACGTGATCACGGAGGTTGTTGTGGCTTGTTGTTGGGTTTGTTTGTCATATGGACAAGATTATATGACCTATATGATGTTATGAACAAAGTTATCCCCCAAGAATATCATTGGTTGTTTCAACATAGAGGTTTGATAGTGGAAAATTGGGAGCATTTGTGGGGCCATGAAATGGTATAAGAGGTTTATTACCTCCACATATTAATTTTTTGGGAAATACAATTTCTACATTCAGTTATTTAGGGGATCAATTTTTTTTATCCTAATCGCATTCACCATTGAAAAGGGAGGGAGTACCATTAATATTTCATTGACACCCCCATTGCATAAAGTGATTTATTGTAAATATTTAGGGGTATTCATAGAGATTTCTTCATATTTTCATTGTGTTTGGGTTTTTCCTTTTATTATTTGGATTTATATTCTTGTATATAGGGTTAGTTGATGATTTATGTTATAATATTGTGGAAATCCTGTATTATTATCATGTTAATTTATGAAATGGGTAGAGGATGTCTTATGATGTTGATCAAATATCCTTGAATGTGTTTTTTAATGAGTTAAAACATCAAAACGAATTTATTTTCATTTTTTGGTTTAATTAAATTAAATTTAAAAATGCTTAATTTTTAATTGTTAGGTAATTTTAGTAAAGATATTCTTAAAAAAATTCATTAGTTATTGGAATATTGTTTCCCATCGTTTTGATTCAATAAGGTAATCTAGTGAGATTTTGGGTGTTATTACAATTTTATTAAATTGGAAATTTAATTTTAAATTATTTAGATTGTTATAAATTATTATAATTAATTTTATATTTATGAATTTCCATGATTTAATGTTTATGATAATTGGTGGTGGCTAGGTTGACTTGAATGGGATCTTGTGAGAGATGTGAAATTCTGCTTATCAAGGTAATGGGTTTTCAAATGTTGTAGGTGGTTCCTCATATATGTTTCATGGTATTATGATCCTTATTTAAGGAATGTATTATGTGGTCACGCCATAGAAGCTGATCATCCACTTGTATGTAAATTTATTTTTACAAGGTAAAAAATAAATATTCAAAGTGGGAATTCATCTAAGGGAAATGATGGACCCATATGAATTGGCTCGGTTACTTGAATGAGGAAGGTCAAGGATGTGGTTATATATTGGTACCTTGGGATACATATACCAATTGGAATTTGTATTTATAAGATAAATGTTACGATACATATTGTAGGTTTATTGGTGACCTCTAAGTTTAGGGTGGTGATATGAATAGAGTATTGTTTCAAGGTAGGACATGTATGCACCATGAGGTTCCTTAGAACCCCAGATCAAGTGGAGATGAGTATGGGTAGATTATTTTATCCCACATTATTTATATGAACCATTTGGAAAAAACCTAGGTAAATTGATGTTATCTTGTGTTTGAGGACCAACCATATATGACCTAGAAAGTGATGTTGAGTTTTTTCTATCTTCATACAATTTTTTAATTGAATTTCCTTGTGAGAATATTAATGTCATGATGAAACAATGTGGATAATAATATATTTTTTGTCATAAGGATGATGGGATTGAACCATTTGATACAAAAATTATAAAGCATACAATGTCGTGTATCTACATATTATCATACTAAGGGGAGTCGGTAGATACCCTAGTGATATGAAACCCATGAAAGAGTGAATTATAAAATGGGTATTGATGATCACCAGTGTAACTATGAATCCTAGACAAATTATGTGCACCCAAAGAGTCTATGAAATCACCATTGGGATTTAATGAACATATCCTCTTTGAAATCATGGAAATCATTTATTCAAATTTATATTTCCTTGTGTGGGATTTTTTTATCTTCCTCTTTAAGGTTACTTGAAATATTAATCTATTTGTCTCCCATATTTCTAATTTTTTATAGCTTTTATATCTAAAATATTATACAAACATGAAAACATGATAAATATTTTATTTTTAATGATATATTTGTTTCCTAGAATACATTGTAAGTTTCAATGATTTTATCATTTTATTTTCCAAATCCTCCTTAATAAGTAATATATTCAGACATTTTTAGTGGTGTGTCCATCCTTATTAATATATTAATATTGTTTTAAAACATTTGGTATGTTACCCAACAATGTAACTTCCAAAAAAACACAATTTATTCATCATATATATATTCCACCATTCGAAACTGATTTTTCTAGACTGTGATTGTTTCATATTGTTAATTAAGATTTATTATATTACCTAAACATTCATGCAATGGTTGAAATAATTCATAATGTGATACCTAAAAAAATAATAAAATAAGGTTTTCATTGGAATGACATATTTAATTTAATTCAACTTAGCCACATTATTCTTGACAACTAAAAATTGTTAATTCTTTAAGTTGGACATGTGGTTCATCTACAAATTATTCATCTTTTGTAGTTGTGGCATTCTTATAGTGGTCGTAGTTGAGTTATTCTAAGAAGATCTAGACTAACACCCTTCGTCACCTTAGATTATTATTCCACAAAATCCATATAACATATCAAGATATTTATAGTTTTTTGTATCTATCCAATGTCATGAAATTTTATTGAAACTAGGGGGACAGGGCCAAAACTGTTTAAGGGGTCTAAAATAATTTATCACAAGGGAATAATATCAAACAAGAATAATGGATTTAGTGGGATGGGGTCGTGTACCAGTAATGATGGTGCAATGGTTATCTAGAAAGTCCCATGAATCTAGGAACTCATCAATTTTTTCCCTCCCTTATGTGTGGTAAAATACATGCACCAATTGATATAAAATTTGTATAAGAATTTTATTCTTTCTATTCCATTGAATATCATAAAAAAATTAATATCAATGTGTTTGATCACTCAATAGTAACAACAGTAGCTAATAATCCTTGACTTCATCTATTGTGTTGAAATTTAATTAGTGGATGGATCTTCATGAACACCATCCTTTTGGAAACCATGGGGGTCATATTTTATATCTTATTTCATAAAAATTTTCTAATGTGTTAGATTTATAATCTCATTTATTGAACCATATTTGAGTGAAACTACCACATTCACTATTATAATTATGAAAATTTGTGTATAAATATTCATCAGAACATGGGGTATCATTTTTCATTAACCCATCATGAGTTGGAACTATTGATTATTTAATATTTCTTATACCACTTTATTGTGTCTATTTTTAGATAAGAATATCCATATTAATTTTGGTGGTTGGTATTCTCATAGATTAATGTGAGTATTAATGTTGGGTAGAATCTATGTTATTCAATTTCACCAATATATCAAGACTCTTTAAATTTAAATTTTTCTTCTAGTGTTCAAGATTCCTTACTCTATATCTACATTACAAAAAATATTCATTTTTTCCTCATGTAATTTACTCACCTATTTATAGTAATTATCAAGTTCCTCTAATGATTATTATTTAAAATTTATTTGATTTTTTGTAACATCAATAATTTATTTTTATGTTATCCTCTAATATATAGATAATTCACATAACTACCTCCATTAAAAAACCGGTTTCATAAAAAATTCTCAATAATTATTATTTATTATAAATGATATTATATTCCAATCATCGTATATATGGATCATTAGATTACATTACATTCATCAATATATCACACGTTATTACCTTATAATTACTTTTTTCATGGATTTAACTCTCATTTAGTAGAAACTATTCTATATCTGTTATCCTTCAAGTTTTAACATCCATCTAGAAGTTCATATAATCAATAGTACATTTGAATACATGAACAATTTCTGAAAAAATACTTCAATATATATTATTCTCATAGATACTTTCATGAAATTTGTTCTTTATTATAGAAAAAATTTCATTTTAATGTTTTATTAATTTATCCTTTGCTTCTATAATATCTATGGAAAATTTTATTCATTTTCAAAACATCTTATCCAATTCATCATCTATCTCATAAGGTTTGTAATATTACTATGATTTTTCATATTTTTGTCCTTTAATGAAATAAAATATATAAGGGAAATATTTAAGAGGGATGTTTTCGAAGAAATCATTGATTTTTCTATAGAGGTCATATATACATATTCCCATAACTCAAACACATTATAGATCATAATCTCATCATATTGAGGATTAATTTTGGTGTTTTTTAAATAAAATATACACTCTATAAATCAAGAAGTAGCGGTGGATCCCCATTCCATTGGCTATAGGTGTTTATTTTCCATTTCTTATATGCTTCATTAATCAATGTGGTTTTCATGTTTTTAACCAAAACTCCCAAGTTCTCTTAACAAATAATAACTTATGTTTTATTTATACCATATATACCTTTATTGTAGTATAATAGAGTTACTTATATATCATATAGAGATAATTAGTTCACAAACATAATGGAATCTGACTGTGGAAAATACATCTAAATATAATTATATGGAATATTGATCTTATACTACTATTATGACCGAGTAAAACTTGTAGTCACCCAAAGTGGGGGTGAATTATGGGTGGTAATCATTTTACTAATTATTTTCAACTTAATAATTTTATCATATTAATTTGATTTAATATATATTATCAATTAGGATGTATTAATCATCAATTTTTCCCTCACCACATACTCCCTCATTTAATAAAGTTAATGTAATGAAATTCCCACAAAATGATTTTTATAAGGTTCATCAAAAGTGTGTTAAAACTTCTTGTTAATACATATTGTTATTATTCAAATTTTATTATCTCCGCTATTATCATTATTTTTGTAACATGGAAATTTATTTATGTCTACCCAAGATAAATATTTAACCCCATACTCTGAAACCATTTTATTAAACATGTTGTTGATTTTTTTCTTCTTAAAACCATATTATACCTCATCCAAAAATAGTATTATTCCACCCTAGAGGAATTAAGAATTATTTATACTAATAGAACTACTATTTCTTTTTTTAATTTAAAATTTACCATTTATGGATCTTTGACATCAATTTTAACTTTAACTATAACGATCATTAAAGCCAGCATGTACGTGATTCTGGTATTATAATTCTAGAAATGTTGTGACAACACTTCCATTTCTGAATCTTCAATAAGAAAATGGCTGATTTTTTTATGAATGTACTCCTTTCAATCTTATACATCTAGATAAATCACATTACATCCTTAAAACTATATTTTATCATGTTCTCTAACATTATCATAGGTGAACATATGAATAATGTATGTTTTTCACTCCCTTAATTCAATTTTATTCTTCTTATCTTTTATAGTTTTAGTCCCTTAATCATATTGATATTATTCTATTTTATAGACTCATACTTCACCAATATGTTTGATAATTTAAAATATATAAATTCAAATGATTTATATCATTCCACATTAAAATTCTTAAAAAAATACTATGATAATTTAGTAAATAAAAAACAATGAAAAATTGTGTCAATTGCCATTAATTTCATCCTCAAATCACATCATTAATGGAGAATTGTCCTTCATGAATAATGAAAATTTAATCATCCCAATCAACATCATCATAATAGTTGTGATTTCGTGATGTTTGTGCTATGTCGCATGGTACCTCCTAATTCAATTTCTCTTTCATTAATCACTCTTCATATATAGATAAATGAACATTCATAGAAGTGAATCATCTCCATATATTTATTTATTTTCCACATACATAACATAATTTTATGTGAAATTTTTATCTTCATATAAACTACATCATGATTCACCTTCTTTCAATGAACTTCATTAGTTCCACTGACCATTGTTTGAACTCTATCTTAAAACATCCACTTTAGATATTGTCATCTTATAATCTTTGTATTTTATATTTGAGCACTAATTAAATATACAAATAAACCATAGAATTTGGTTATCTTACTTCCCTTATTCCACTAATCGATTATCCAGTGTTATAATATATTGTTTCAAATTTTTCATCCCAGTTTATAGATATTTCAAGATCATCCTTCCTCTATCATTCAACGACTCTCATAACTTTTTATCATCTCAACAGGGATCATAGTAGGTCTTCTAGAAATGTGATGTTAGATACATAAGTATTAACCACGTTATTTTATAGGGAACTTATAAATTACTTCATTATTTGTATCTACATATAATTAAACTTCTTCATATATATAACTTTGAATACTATACACTTCATGTCTTTCCCATATTCATTGTATCTCTCTCTACTGATGGTCATCTACAAAAAGACCCATATATCTACACTTACATTGAGGAAAATTATTTCTATACCATCCATGTAATCCTCCTTATGCTGAAAATAATTAATCCTTATGGATATTTTATTTATTGGATTATTTAATTATGTTTTTTCCTTCAGAGCACGATATGTTCTTCTATATATGATAACTATAGTATATGGGAAAATATTCTTTCCTTGAATTTAAATTATGTATCTTTTGGTCAAAAAATTTCATCCATAAATAACTAAGATACTCAATATCTATATCTAACAATATTATAATCCATATTCAATCTCCCTATCTATCATTTGTATCCCTCTTTAGTCTCTACTAAAAAACCATTCTAGAGAGTAATTTTTAATATATTCAAAATTATAATTTCTCTTGAAGATCATTTAAACATTTATCATATGTATAAGAAACTTATTAATAGGGTTGTTTTCTATAAATATACCTATTCTAAATGAAACACACTATATACATCCTTTCATATGATGATCTGAGGACTATATATTCCAGACATCATCTATTTCATCATCCATTAGTAGAACATGCATCTATTCTATTCCATCATATGATGGCTCCACCGTTAATAATAAACATCTCAGGAAAAAGAATCTATTACACCCATCATAAACATCACCTTAAACGTATTCATTCACATTCCCATAAACTATTAACAAAAATACATTACAAATTTACCAGCATCTATTAGGTATTTTATTATTTATTCCTTTTTATTCAATGTAATCTTCTATTATACATTACCCATTATTATGAAATTTCTCTAAAACTAATTATATTTTATTTTTCCAAATTTATTAAAATTTATATTATATATTTAATTTCTATATATAAATCATGTCTGGATATGGGAGATGTTAAAAATGGAGGGAAAATTTTAGAATCCTTAGTTTAATCAGAAAAATACTCATTTGATTAAATCATATAATGTTATTAGTTATTTTTTATTTTTAATTATACAAAACACTAAACATATAGGGTATTTGGATTTTACATGACTCAGTAATTGTTATTAAAATTTTCATTATATATGATTATAGTTGGATCACTTCTGTTGGTATTAAACTATATATATAAATAACATGTTTTTATCACTTCATTAGAGAGAGTATATATGTGTTCTCAAATTTAGTATCAAATTAGGTTTTATATAACTTTATAATATATAATGTTTTTATATTATGGTTTCTAAAATGTTATAAATACCATCACAGGTTAATAAATTAATTTTGATAAACTGATGAAAGGAATAACTACCCATTTTGAGGAATTATGTGACAGAATTTCAAATGAAATTAATGATATTATAGAGATTTTATTTAGTAAAAATTAATGATTGTGGAACTAGTATCTCGTGGGTTGGTATATAATTTTATGTTATGGAAATTCATGTTATTTTGCGATAATATTAATATCATCATGGGTGTATATATTATTATGGTATATATTTATGTCTTTGGAATTAATTATGATTTTGGGTAAGGGTTATGTTGAATTATAGGTTCAAATGTTTTCATTTATTTTGAGATTTGGAAATAGTTATAAAGATATTGATTTTAAAATTATTAGGAATTAGGTGAAAAAAATTATTTGACACCTAAAAAAATCTTAATATTCGAAAACATCACATCATTTTGGAAAAAAATAGATAACGATTTCCTATAAATGAAATCAATGTTTGAATAATATAATTTTTCTTAGGATCTAACGTTTATGAACCTAGGGTTAACAACCCCAAAAAGTTCGGTTGAGTTATTAATCATTCTAAACATGGAAAAAATAATGTGCTCAATGCACACATGGTTTGACACTCATATTAGATAAACATTGTCTATTTCACATACTATTTTTGAACCACTATAAATCATTGGATACATTTTTATAAGAAAACTCAGCAGTATTATAAAATTACAGTTATATATATTCATTAGTGGAAAAAATAAAATTATAGAAGACTCAATTTTATAGACATAGATTGTAACACCCGGACATTTTTATAGACATTTTCAATTAATTAAAATAAATAAGTATCTAGTATCATTTTAAACTCTGAACAAAAATTAATCTTGATACATTTTACAATGAAATATAAAAAATAATTCATCATGGGAATAAAATGTGAAATATCAGAATGAAAATTATAAGAATTTTAAAACCATAAATAAAGGATAGTTAAAATGATTCAATTTAATTCCTATGATATTATTATTAATTTTTTAAATAAATATTTAACCAACTGAAATCCCCCTTAATGGAATATATTTAATGATTAGAAGATAAATAATTAAATTTAATTGGTTGTTCTTTATATAATATAATATTAAAATATATTAATTTTTCAATAATTTCATTTTTAAATAAATAATGTATTTTTAACTATATAAATTAAATTTAACCTTTTAAAAGGATAACTATAAAAAGTGGTTTAATTATATTAAAAGTTTTTAATTTATTAATTAATATGTACTAATATTAAGAATACCTAAATGATTTATTACTCATTAAAAAATACATTATAATATGTTTTCATTTAATATTTTAAAATAAAAATTTATATAAAATTATATAAAAAATGAATATAATTTTTGAAATAAACACACATATATAATCTATGGGTATTTTTTTTAGAAACGTTTTTATTTTTTAGTCAATATACAATATAGTGTGTTTCAAAAATGTTAAATAAATAATAACATCGCCACATTATAACAATAAGATAAGAATTTTGGAAACCTTTTTGTTAAAAAAATATGTACTTTATATGTAACATTTTTCCTTTCAAAATATATTGAATTTTGATACATATGTTTAAACTATTGGAATATATGTTATATGATATTCCAATATAATATTATTTCTTATTACTTAACATTAACATAGTGAATTAATGAATTCATTCAGTTTTGGATTGGGTTTTAAGTCAAATTACCCTAGTTATTTACATAAAAACCCACAAAATTCTATAGAATCAATACCATTCATAATTGTTTGGCCTAAGTGCTAAAATAACTGATATTTTAATACAAATAAACCTATATCCTCATTTATAAATACCCCTTATCATTTCCTATTTAAAATCATATCCCACTAACTAATAAAGGTCCAATATTCTTCCATTTACACTCTACTAAGCCTCTTATTACTCTTAGGGATATAATATAAATACAAAACCCAAAGACATCAAGATTTTATAAAAGGAGTAATTATTGAATGAAGAGGTAACACTGTTCTATTTTCATGGGGGTTTCCCTCGAATTATTTTTACTCATCCAATAAATTTTACTTGTATACCTTTATAAAACAAGATATATTAATATAAACATAACTTTTAATATGATATTTATATAACCATTTTACTTCATTTGTATTATATAGTCTCTCTATATCACTTTTGACGCCTCCTAATAAAATCATTTTTCCATCCACCTAAGAGGATTTTGTGAGTGCATTACTTGTCACTATAAATATGACTGGTTAGTGTATCTTATTTAATATAACAACATTTTAATTTCATCTAACATTTTATAATTAATATTATAAAATTATAAACTAAAAACTATAAATATTTCGAACTAAAAATAAAATTGTATAATTTAAATGAAACTTTAAATAAAAAATTTATTTATTAAAAATAAATAGTAATAAATAAATTCCAATGAATAAAAATAATCATCAATTAAAAAATAAATCAAATTCATATAATCTACTGATCATCACTTACATTAATATTGCATAATTTTAGAATAAAATTAAATACCTTTGAAATAATTCAAACCTGGCAACCATTTATGTTCATTGTTATTAGAGATTAAACAAATAATTAACATATATCTTATAAAATCATAAAAATATAAAATTATCTTATCTTTTATTACTCGTCATAGAAATTACCTACTTGAAACATTTATTCATAACCTAGGGGAATGGGAACTTAAAAATTATTGATTTGAGATTCCTAGTATGGGAACATAAGGTGTATATCATGGTTAAATCATATGTGATCATATAAAAGGGTTACATATATGAAAATATAATAAAAATATATATATTATCCTACATAATATATCATAGAATATGAAACATTATTATTTTCATAATATTTTTTCATATAAAAATATATCATTAAAAATAGTGTAGAATCATGAATAATCAATAATGTTCGAGAAGTAAAAATAATGAGTACAAGAATTAGTTTGTGGAATATACATAAGAATATAATTTCATATCTTTTATCATGGATTATGTGCAATACATTCATAAGTGATAATGTCCCATAATTGTTATGGTTCACTCTAGATTCCCATAAACAATGAGGGATGATACACATAGAGGATGGGTTCCACTCCCAATTTCATTTCATATAATCCAATGAGATATCAATCATTACCCAAGACATTGGGGGATATATAATTTCGATCACATCTGTTACATAATGTAAACCTTTCATTTTTGTACGACAACATCACAATAAAAGTCATAATTTCATAATAGATTAATTAAATAGAGGGAATGAAATGGGTTTAATGAAAATTTCCATAAAAATTGAAATTAATTTTTCATATAGGGAAACAAAGTCAATGGTTTAGTAAGAGACCATCCATAGTAAAGAAAAAGCATTATTATGGGATGCTACAAAAATATAAAAAATAAGTTTATAAAATAATTACATATATCATTTATAAATAGTATAAAACATCTGTTTATTTTGGTAAATTTTAAAAACTAATAATTCTGAAAAAATGGGATATATTGTATTTTTAAAGAATTAAAATTATTTAATGAATGAAAAATCATGAAGAAATAGAATAAATTTAGATGAAAAAATCGTTCCATATATTTTAAGAAGATTCTTTTTATTGATTCTAAAATAATTTTAAATGTGATTTACAATATAGATCTCTTAAAATATTAATTTTTAAACAATTTTTAAGGCCATTAATATATAAATTTAGATATTCAATATCAAAAAATGGGAAATAAGGTTCACTTTTTAGAAAAATATTTTTTATATATTGTTGAGTAATAAAAAGATAAAACGAAAAAAATACCTAAAATTCTTATAGATATAAAAATAAGAATAAAATATATGTGTTCTAAAACAAAAATATATTATAATTAATACAAGTATACTGAAGTAGAAAATATGTAGATTAAAAGTCATAATATAATGATGACCCTTAGCTCATCTCACAAAATGATTTGTGCACACTCTAACCTCCTAGATAATAAATTTATATAGTTTATAAATTTATAATAAATATATATTGAAAATTATATTTCTATATATTATTCCATTATAATTTATAATTTTACATTTATTTGTTATTCTAAATGGAAATCAATATTCGGCTATTGTCTATTCTGTTTTCCATACTTGTTTAAATTATTGGATTATTTTCATTAAGAAATGGTCATGGTTTCATCATCTCATGAATCTCTATCATGTAATAAATAGAATATTTATTCTTTATATACACTGTTAGAACCATTTATTATATATTTTGATGAAAAATTTATTACATCAATTCATGGAATTGGTAGTCCACACGTACAGACAAACGATCTTTTTATTCCTCATAAAATTGAAATAAATGATGATAAATAATAATTTATCTTTTGAAAATAATATATATATTATAAATAAAACATTTATGTTTTAAATGAAACTATATAACCATTCATGATATATGGAAAGATAAATGGAATACATATCTTCATAGAGGTGGTATTCCTCACATATGCACTAGCGACACTCTCATTTTCCATTTGATGGATAACATATACATTTTTTATTAAAATTTATATAAAAATATTTAAGTATTTTAATTGTACACATTTAATATTTTAAATAGTGTTATTATTTACGATATTATATATATAAAATGAATGAAATAAGAAAGAGTTTTCATTGAGAATATTCCCATTCCTTGTATAATTTCCATTATAAATAACACAAGGCTTCATAGATTGGAATATTGGGAATAAATTAATATATAGTCCACTGATAATGATGTTGGGAGGGTTTCAGTTATTATTTTTTTATATAATATATCATTTCGTGTTTGTAAAATTGAGGGGAGGAGGTAAAATTTTATAAGTGATAGGAGAGACAATCTTATATATATTAGGAACCCCTTAATATAATAAATTTTATTATCAAGTGGAGTGGATCCAAAACACCCAATTTTAGGATACAAGTTGAGCTAGGTTAAAATACACATAAATAATAATACGATAGATGTGATTTGGAGGGAATAAAATATTTATCTGTTAATTTTAATTCATTTTCCCCATAACCCCATTAACTATATTTTTACTTAACATATTTTTTTTAAAAAAAAAATTAAAAATGAATTCATCAAAAAATTTGGGAATTGATATTACAAATATAGTAACCATTTTTAGACACACTCTTTAAATGTGGTAGAAACATATTCTACAATCAGAATTAAATAATGCGTAAAAACATTTTTTATAAAAAAATGAAATTCTTAATCATAAAATGAATTTTTTATCATTCCATTTCTAGTAAAAAACATTATATTAAAGATAGTTTATTTTCATGAATATATATTCTATAAATTTCATAAAAAATTCTATAAATAGTAATTAATTTAGTTGTTTTAGATAAAAATATATTTCAAAGATAAAACGTAGTTTAAAAATGGACATTTATCTTCAAATGAATTGAACTTTTGTATAACTATTTTCTAATCAATTTATTGATGACCGATAGTTTTTAAAAATATATAAACAATACCTCTTAGTAAGTTTAATAATATAAAAGGGGAATTTAATATCACATAAAATATTTCAAATAATGTTTGAAAACAAAAAATTTCTATTTAACAATAATTAATATACTAGTTTTTCTTATTATTACTTAAGTATTTCTTAGATTCTAATAAATTATTTAATTATCTATTACATTAATTTTAACAAAAATAGTATTTATATGTTTCCTAATAAATATTAAAATTTAAAAATAAAATAACTGAACACAAAAATTTTATATAGTTTAATTATAATCTAATATATATTTTTATGTGAATATTAGCCTTCTTAAAAATTCAATTATTTAATTAATTTAATTTAACTAGATGATAATATTTTTTTTATATTTTATTTCAAGGAATAATTACTCACTTATGTTTTTTTGGTTGTGTGTATCAAAAGATATCAAAAAAATAAAATTTATTAAATAGAATTTTTTTATAAAATCAAAAGGTGTTAGATTCTATACACTTATAAATATTTACATGAGAAATTATGTTACAAAAATTGAGATAGATGGGGATAAATCAACCTCCATAATTAATTGGATTCCCATGTTCCATTGATAAACCATTGGTATTACAAAAAAACAATAATTATATGGGTGGCCCTTTCCTTTTTCACTAGATCTCTTCCATAAAAAGTCTTCACCGATTGTTCCTTATAAAAAAGATCATTTTATCATTTCATAAAATCTTGATTTAGTTTATTTAGTGAATTATGTTAGTTTTTCTTAAAAGTAATACAAAAAACAAACAATAAAATTGGGAGAGGATTGGAGGAGAAACCATGTGATAATATAATATCATGATTTGATAAATAATCTCAATGTGATTGATGTTTTTGAGGCTCAACTTACCCATTATTATAAATACAATAATTTTATGCCTGGTATATTTTAATGAGAATAAATTTTTCAAAATTTCAAAATCTAGATCACACTGATGATTATTTTCATAACATTTATATAGACTGTAGTCTAATTTTATGGATTTATGAATCGGTATAATGTTATATAGAATCTATTTTCCTAGTTCATGTTCTAATAGATTTAAATCTCTAACATCATCATTGAATGTTGGAGTTCTCAATGTCATTCCCTAGAGAGATTCATACGGATCCATATGAATGGTCAAATGAAAGGTAGTTTTGTAAGAAATTTTTAATTGATGAAATTGTTGATCCTAATGACCTTCTAGATCCACATATCATGCTCTCAAAATTACATCCATGGTTTCAAAATTCATATTATACTGAACATGTCATAGGGAATGATATATAGTGCTAAATTTTAACTCTGTATACAATTCTTGATGAAGTTGTACATATAATTTCAATGTAAACATTGAATCTAGATCAGATATAATAGATATTGGTACTACATATATCCCTAATTTAAAGACTCAGAAATATCAAGGAATTTTATTTTCTTAAATACTTTGGAATTTTATGAGTAAGCAGTTTCTGATAGCACCTGAATCTGAGGCCTGGTGTGCCCATAATCAATTTTTGGTGTTTTTTCAGGTAAGTTAAGTAAACGTACGAGTGGGTTTTTCAATCTTTTGAACCGGTGCACGGAATTTAAATCTGATGACACCGATGAACTCACAGTGTCGATATCTACTTAAGGGGACCTTTACCGAGGTTGTGTCTTATGCAGGTTGAATGTTAATTTTTGGGGATTTAGAATAAATTAAATAAAATTGATGTACAAAATTTTATTTTTTTTGGTATTTATAACCTACAAGAGGAAGTTAAGGGTGGTATGACACCCCACGTAACCTCCCCTGAGAGGATTGAGTGTGGTGGGGCCCACATGAACCCGAACCCTTCCACCTCCCCTCAACTCCCATTAATTCACTATTGTTTTTGGACAACTCCTCATTAATGGTAGAGCCTCCACACATCCATCTTCCAATCAATTGTGCCAACTCATATAATTAAAGTCTACATTAATTATTCGGCACCTCTTTTAAATCAAATTGAATTACATGGAAATTCTATTAATTTGAGAGCCTTTTTATTTCTTTTTGCGTTGGAAAATCACTTTTGGGGAAGGCTCTGGTGATTTAGTAGAGAGGTGATCCTTCTTCGACGAAGAACACCATTCTTCAACAAAGAACATCCCCGATGAAGAAAGCGAATGAATTCATACAACAACACATCTTCCTCGGATGCACCTAAACATCAAGGACTCTACATCACCTAAGAAAATGACTTACCCTCCATCGTTGATGGGATGACACCGTTCATCCGCATTGCCCGACTATTACGACGCTTGTCTTCTGCAGCTCGATGACGTGCGACGTTAATTACGAGGTAGGGGGTTTATGTTCAATTTTAATTTTGTTAAAATTGTTCTTGTACTTCGCTAAAAGTTTTGGTTTGTCTATGGATGATTGTAACCGCCTAACGCAAAGGGTGTGGGCTGAAAAAACCTTGACCAACGACCCTCCGTCTGTTCTTGTTTAATTAATTCGCAAAGGGAGGTGGTGGCGAATGAAGGTGGTGGCGAGTGAAGGCAGCGGCCACGCGCCGGCCGCGAGAAAAGAACTGCAGCCCGCAACGGCGGGCCCCTCAGTCAACGAATAACCGGCCGGATAAGTATTCCATAATGAAGAGACAGTGGTGCCACAAGGGGCGCCGTGCTGTAGAGAAATGATGCCCGTAGTTAATGGGCCTCTCGTTGGTGAACCGACATGCTCGTCAGCCGGCCAGGATGAAGGAGTCGCGGCGCCAGGAGGGCACCGCGCTGAAGGGACTGTGGGCCGCTTGTTCCAGGAAGTTCGGACAGTTTCGGGTGGCCAGTTGGGAGGGCAGCACCACGACACCAGTTCGGGAAAGCGGGGTGCCCCCCCGGACTGCTTGGCCACCCGGGCTGAGTCGGCCGCACCCTACCATGTCGGGTTGTACCGCATAGGGTCGTGTTGTGCTGGGACAGGCCTCGCCCTATCAGGCCGAGCGACACCCCTAGGGCCGGGCCGCATGACTCATCGGGCCTGTCCGACCCTCTGTTTGGTTAACCCAACCCACTGGCCCGCTAGGCTTGATGGGCCACCCCCGTTTTCACTTAAACGTGAATAACTGTAATACCATGTATCTGATCGACGCGCCATCTACGACACTAGGAACCTCATGAAAAAGAGGTCCTTTTTCAGTACTCTAATTTATTTCTGGACGACTTTGGAAAATGACCATGCTTTGAACGATTGTAATTCCAGCTGGGCCCCTGGAACGGAAAATCCAATAACTCTCAGACTGGGCGTCCGATTGACGTGCTATCTGTCGCGTTGGGATTCTTTAGACTAGATGGAACTTTGGGATACATAATATCTAGACTTAGTGACAGTTGATGTATCGACCCCTTTACTCAAGATGCGGACCCTCCCGGAATCGACTGTGCTATGTTTGGGAACCCTAGAGCTGGTTGCGACTGCGTCGACTACTGTACTGGAATCCTCCTTGGGTTCAAAAATGATGACAAATGTATTGGAATCCTCCATGGGTTCGACAACGACGTCTACCGTAGTGGATTCCTCCGTGTGATCGATAGAGATGACTACTGTTCTTCTATCGTGTGTGGGTCCGGCAGTATTGACCTCTTTACTTGTATCCTGTGTGGGTCTGGTAGAGTAGCTAGTCTTGTATCATGTATGGGCCCGACAACTTAGCTGGTCTTGTATCCTGTGTGGGTCCGACATCTTAGATGAATCAGTGACTACATATGATCGTCTATATCGCTATATAAAATATGTATACCTTTGTGAGCTGAGTCTTGATTATCCGTCAGTATCATTGATGTGATTGGATTCTTTTCTATGTAGGCTGGGTTGTATTTGGGCTCAAGAGTTGGAGCCGTACTATGGTCGATAACTTAGGTATATGTATGGTCATATACCTAAGTAGGGTGAGTTGATACATCGTATTTGTATCTCTCTTCTGTGGTTTATCCTTTGTGGATACTGGGAGACCTTCGGGGGTCTCGGGGTCCCTTTTGAGTATCGTATACTCACCCCAGCACGGGATTTTCCCGCAATACGTTGTGTTGGTTGCAGACGATGGACAACACTGATCGAGGTAGAGACTTGTAGAGTTGGACGGTACCAAGAGGTGGACCGCTTGTAGAGACATACACATAGTGGAAAGCCGGACTTGAGGTGCTGAGGAGGCTATATGTACCGACCCTTCAGGTGGGATTACCCGAGGACAACTCAGTGGTTACTGTTTTACCTTACTGTAGTTGTGCTAGCTTTCAGTTGTACTGTAATATCAGTTTGGTCTGTATACTAGCCCATTTACTTTTCAATACTTAATTTTGTACTCAGTTTACTCAGTGCTTACTTCAGTTTCATACTCTGTTGTGTTTGTTTACATTAATAAAGGAAGGGCCTTCCCAGCTTAGGGATTTACGCCTTTGGAGCTAGTCGCCAGCCTCTGGCCTCTGGAAGGCGGGCTTGGGGTAGTCACGACACAAGCCCCGAGGACGGGTCGTGAAACCTAAAACGTCCTTAATATATATATAATAGAATATTTATCAAGAATGAATTATTGTGTGATAGAAATAAAGTGCGATGACTTCGTAAGGTGGTAAATTATATACCCCATGGAGGTATATACTTTAATTTTATTGGGTTGTCCTATGATAAAATCCATGGTGATGATTTTAAAATTAATTATTATTATAGGTCATGGTTATAGAACTTCCTTAGACATAAAATCATTTAACATAACTTGCTCGCATGTAGTGAATCGAGATACATCAACTACAATAACCGTTTTTCAGGTTTTCACCGATAATTTCTAAGTATGATATAAATACATATTTTTTATTCCATGAAGGATAGAGAATGTTGATTAATTTTATTCATACAATAGAAAATTTTTAATTATTTTATTTAAGGGATTGATATCACGTACCAAAACCATATCATTCCACCATGGTCTAGGTTATGATCTTGAACATTCCTTATTTATATTTATAATTCCACATCATCATTATAAGTCCATTTAATATTCAAAAGAATCTATTGTTAAATATTAATTTGAGATAGATAGTATTTATCCCCGCCCCTCATGATTTGGTGGTCAATTCTCTAAAACATTATAAGTATTAGATCTTTATAAATCCTCAACATTGACATCCTAACATCATTATTTTGACTCTTAGCATTAGTTAAACTGAATTTATTCAGATGGTGGTCATTTATTTAGTATAAGTAATCATTAATAGTAACCAATAATATAATTTATAAATCTTAAACACATTATAAGTGAATATATTATTCAATATTTTACGAAAAATATATATATTAATATATTGCAACATTTACCATAAATATAATCCCTTTATATCACAAAAAACAACTGTTTTGAACTCCAAATCATGATTTCGGGAATTTTATTCATGAATATTAAAATAAATGGATTAATTAGATTCCCTCATATCTTTCCACATGAGGATACATCCAAATACCTTAAATAATGCATCATTATATATCATATACCCTTTTACACTATATAGTAGTGTAAGTAAATGTTTATATCCAATAGTTCTCTTCATATTGTTAATTTTTTTAACATTTATCTATACAATGGATCACGAATCCATTAAATATTATATTTCTTAGCAATTTTTATAGCTATGATAAATTTCTCATGATTATTCAATAGTATGAATTCAATTGAAGAAAACCAAGACCCCATCCACTATGGTTGATCTGGGAAATCATTTAATAATATCTTTCTTACAAGGATCCGTAGATATACACTTTATAAATACATGACCAAGGAATGATACTATTTACGTCCAGAATTACCTTTTTCTATAAATGAAATTAAAAAAATTCTTTCTGAAGATATTCAACATAAACATAACATGATTTTTAAGATCTACTTAGAACATGTAATATATATTAATATCATCTTGAAGGACTATCAAAAATTTGATCAAGGTAATATATAATGACTATATTTAAAAATATGAGAATATGGGGAGGTCATTGGAATGTACAAATGGAATCATTATATATTAAATATGTATATACTACATAAATATGTTTATCTTGGCAAAATAATCATTTTTCACCCTTATTAGATGAAACCCAGATCAATGTTTAATTTTATTATCGTGTTGATATTGCACAGTTGATGAAACAATTATTCGTTATTAGGTAAAGGATACTATTTGTTGAGAGTGATATTATAATGTTTCTTATAAATAGTTCATAGATTCATTGACCCGTATTTTTTTATAAAAATAGAAATGGTTTACCACATGGTTGTGAAAATGGTTATATGAATATATTTTCTATATTATTATACATTTACTTATTTAGTTTTAAATAGTTAATTGAGGATATTCAATAAGGAGTGTTTCAAATTAGTGTAGCACAATATATGAGTACTGTTTAAAACTCAACATCGTGATTTATGGGAAAACTAGAAAACACTTTAGATAATACATCAACATATTCAATAACAATGGGAATATTTAAAAACGATGATTTTATACCCAAATATTTGAGATAAAACGACTCATAAATAAGTATTAGTACACATAAAGTGGATTTAATTTAAAATATATGTTTATATTAATCCTCACAGCAATATATAATCAATGGTTGACATAGATTATTAAATTTTATATCAGTTCATTGAAAAAATAGATATGGATTCTATATAGAGAGAACAAATTTAATTCAAAAATTACATCAAATTTGATTATGTAGATAATAAAAATATTTATAACAATTTAATTACAACAAATTTGTAACATATAGAAGTAATATTTTTAACAAAAAATCACCATATCATTAGTAGAATTCACCAATGAATCAATATCTAATCATTGAGGTGGTGAAGTGAAGACCTCGTCAAATCCTTCATAAATAAAATTTCTATTATATCCCAAATATAATAATTAATTATTATAAAGTAGATAATATGTGTACATTTTAGAACATAATTATAAGGACCCACTATTGTAGTTGTGATCATGTTATCCTCCCCTTTATCCTTTGGATTATGAGGTTTCTAAATACAATTAATGGTATTAACCATTTTATAATTCCCCTAATTAGAATAATATCCATACTTCATGGAATTATATAATTGGAGTGTGAGTGCTATATATGTTTTATTTTAATTCTCTTAGTTATTTGGCATCTTAATCTCTCTTAACTAATATTCCTCTAAATTGACTTCTTTTAAACACTTGATACATTTACTAAACACCTAAAGGAATTTTACTCCTTGATTTTTTCTAGATTTTTCACCTAATAAAATATTAATTTTATTCCTTCCAATGATTGTATAATTATAATTTTTTAAATATTTCATCTTTCTCTTACATACCCCAAAACCACAAGAATATATGGAGTCAACAACCTCTATTTCTATATTAATTCAAAATATATTTTTTTAGCTTTCAAATTCTATAATATCGAATAGATTTTGGAAACTCAATCCTAAAATACTAATGAATCTATCAATTTTTCATTTAGGATAAATAATAAATCAAAAACATTACCTTGTACGTCTTTTTATATTCACTTTATACGTTCCAATGGATTATTCATCCTTATTCTTTTTTTAGGAATTGCATCTCAACTTTAGTAGAATGATTTCGAGATAATTATTTTTTAAAATATTTATTAATAAACTATTACAATTTCATATTGTCAATATATTACTTTTTTCTTATATTATTGATTAGATTCAAACATCAATCAGTTTTACCCTTCAAACGATACATTGAAAAAAAATTTCTCATTGAACATGTACTATATAATGTAAAATATAATTAATATTAGAGTATTCCATTTCTTCTAAATTATTAAATCTAAGGACCAAATAGAGGATGTTTGGAGTATCCACATAAAATACTTAAAATATTGTAGTTATTTTCTACTAATATTTAATATGTTATGTATGATTCATATTACCATTTATATATTCATAGTTTTGGGTTGGAATTTCCATAATATTTCACATCATATCATTCATTATATTTGATTTCTCAATGGAATTACAATTTAATTATCCATCATATTTTTTTCACACAATTCATCATATTTCTATCCATTGAGGAAAACCAAAGTCGTCAGTTTCAGTGTCAATAAACATTAATCAGAGTAAAAAATCATATTATAATGAAAATAATTCATGATATTTCTTGAATAATATGCATTTGTTTTAACATAGTATATTCTATATTTTAATCTATGTTTACCATGGTCATATCATATTAATATTTCTAACCAAATTTTATTTGAATCCCTTATATATGATCATAAATAGAATATGATTTAAATAATTCATATCCCTCATGTATTTTAAAAATTGGAGTGTAATTAGTTCAATTTTTGTAACCTAACTAAATATCTAGTTAATACCCAACATTACATTTGGAAGGTTAATACCCCAAAGTTCATATCTGTTTGATCATGCCTCCACTAATTTTTATTCAAATAGGGATTGCATTGATAAGAAAACAAATAATACATATTTTAACAAAATTTAAGGATATTTCCTATATTTAGATATATATATATATTTATAGATTTCTCATTATGGATTTATATTCACAATCTCCAAAAATAACTAAAATCATCCTTGTTATATACTATAATGACCTTTAATCTTTTTAAATAAGTACTACATCATTTTAGATGAATATTCAATATGTAGCAGAATTATAATTTCCTAAAAACCATATTCTTTAAGATATTTTAGAGAATATATAAATATAAAAATTATTTCTGTAATGATCTTCAACATTTCAATAAATTTTTCCTCACATTGTACTTTCATAGATGATACCTACTAATATCCTTTCCTTATAACTTCAGGAAATAAAAGTATAAGAACATGTGACCTGCTAATCTCGGTAATGGTAAACATGGTAGACATCAATCATTGATCATAATAGAGAATAATAAAATCGTAAATATTTGACAACATGATCATAAATTACCAGATCACACACAATAAGTAATATACACTCTAACATGAGTCAATGAATAAAGATTTTTCATAAAAAAATTGCATGAGTCATAAGACTACAGAGTGAACAATAATTAATAATTTCTCATGATTGATGAAAATAAGAAAAATGTTTATGTTTGTGAAAAAAATTAATATAAAATCAATTCCCTTTTCAAGGATCAAATCAAAGACTATAATTGTGTATAGATTCCAATATTGGTTTGGGATTACTCCTCATTATCATAAATATATTGGATAGAGTCTCATAGTGGATTTATGTCACACCCCAATCATTATTGTATTATCTAATTAGACATAGTGATTTTTTAAAATGCATTATAGGGATTTAAAATCTCGTTACAAACCATTAAATATTTATAACTATACATATATATAATGAATTGTCATTAAAAACATTCACTATTTCATCATAGCTTAACTAAAATATTAGAAAAATCATGTTTCATGAAAATATCCTCAAAAGACTAATTCTAATATTCCATACTTGGAAAAAGCGGATGGTATCATAAATTAATATGCAATGTTCAATATAAAAATCCAAAATGGTTCTGATATTGTTAAAAAATAACGTTACAAAAGTAATGTAAATAAATATGAAAAAATGCGAGGAAACATCCTTTTCTTCTGGTATCTTTTATGAATAAAAAATACAAAAAAATGGAAATAAAATTTTCATTGAAATTATCTGGAATCATATAATTGAAGTGAAATAATGAATAAATGATATGGTCATGAGAAATTCTATTCATTTTATATATATTAGAAAACAATTTTTTACACTTTTGTTAATAAATTCATAAGAGATACATATATAAATGGTTTGAAGAGTTTCATTTCAACCATTTGTATATAAATTAAAATATGGTGATAATTACCTTTATCAAATATTTAGGTGTATGTGAGAACATTTTTAAAACAATTTTTAAGAACGTGGATTAGATAGCGAATGGTTCTACACTAAAGATGAGAAATAATGCCACCTTTTATTATAAATGTTTTTCAGTATTTTTGAGTACTAAAGAGGTGGAATGAAAAGAATAATTTAAAAAATTAGATATAACCAAAACATAATAATATATATACGGTTACCTTTATAAATATCATACAATTTATCCAAATGTGAGGGATATATAATTAATCCCAATTAATAGTTTGATTGAAACATAAAACCTTACCTCATATACCATATTTCATCCTACAAAATTTAAAATATAGTGTAATAAATTTATATTTATTATAAATATATAAAAGAAAGATATTAATAATTTTAATACACATTATATATCCCTTACAGTTTTCAATTACCTATTTATTTATTGTTATTAATTGAAAACAATATTTGTTTGTCAACAATTCTATTTTAGACACATGTTTCATTTCAAAAAGGATTATCATTTCACAGTATTCATGGATTTAAAATATATAGAATATATATAATTTAGTAAATATTATATTTTTTTATAATATACAATTTTAGAACTATTCATTTAATAAGCTATTGAAAAATTATCTATATGACTTTATGGAGGTGATAACACACACGTATACATATGTGTTGATTTCATATTTCAATGTATGGAAAAAGAGTAATAAAAAATTTATTTTATAATTATAGAATAATAAATATGTTATAAATATTAAAAAAATTAATTATACACATTTATATTACTATCTAGGATTAGAGATAATTGAAATTTAATTACATCTCTTTAAGGTGGAAGGAGACTGCATGTACACATGAGCGACACTATCACTTTACATTTCATGGAATGTATATAGAAAATGAATGAACAATTAAAATTTAAAATTTCATAGTAAATATACATACATAATTAAGTTAATATGGTTAGTGAGAATTTGTATGCAGTTTAATAAGAATAGAACTTGACATTGATTATTGAGAACAAATACCTATTCCTTAGATAATCTCATTCAAAAATCACCTTAGCAATTCATGAATGGGTATTTTTGAAATAATATAACCTCTAGATCATGAATATGGATGTTTTTTTTTGTATTTTGGTAGAGTTGTTTCAGTATAATAGAGATCTGGTTTTATAAATAATTTAGGAGAGGTGGATCCCATTTATAAGTTGTATGAGGGGACCCATTGTTAATATTTGGACTTTTTAGATATAATACATGGTATTATAAAGGGAAGAAGTTCTAAATAATAATAATTTTTTTATAAAATTTGAGATAGGTCAAGAATCAATCAAATAATAATATTACGTCTAGGATTATAAGATATTTTTAATTTTTTTATTTATTTGTAACACCTTTAAATAATTTTACACGCAATTATAATGATTATGTTTATATTGACAACTTATTTTAATAAGAAAAAATTATATTGACCTAATAACAAAATATTTTCATGCTCATTCCAAATTTGGAATCAATTTTAAAAGATTCAATTTTTAAATGTTAAAAAACTTATTTCTAACATTCACTCACAAAATGAATTTAAATATTTTTTAAAAGAAAATAATGTAATTAAAAGGCATAAAATAGATATATTCTTATTCGATGAATAATGAAAAACATTTGATAAATACTAAATTATTACATTTTATATATTAATTAAAATTTATTTAAAATCATTTACTAGTAGTGATTAATTTAATTTATTGAGATAAAACTACATTTCATACTCAATTATTTCATAAATATGTTTTTTAATGTTGATGTGATTTTTTATTCATTTGTAATGATGAAAATCCCTAGAAAAATGATTATTCATTTTTATACATTGATAAAAAATAATTATCCATAATTTTATTTTACTAAATAATTAAATTTTTCTTTCAAATGAAAAATATAAAATAATTTTTTTTCATCAAAATATTTCAATATATCCAAAAAGTATTAAACTATTATTTTTTATCTATACATAATAATATAAAATATTTGCTTAATTGAATTTATTACTTTTTAATTCAATTTATTAATAATTTTTATTGAAAAAACACCTCAAAAATATTAAATCTAATACAAATTCTAAATTTGTGAATCGATTTCATAATAGGATAATATAATAAATTATATTTTCAAATGTAAATTTGTCTTTTTTTATGTTAATTTTATAATAAATTAATTTTAACATTCAAATATTGTTTTTCATTTTATATTTCAATAATTAATAATTCAATTATGTTTAGTTTTGTGTGCATCATAAGCTATCAAATGCGTCAAATTTACTAAGTAGAAATGTATTCCAAAAACACAAGATTTATAATTAAATTATGAATTCCTGATTCCATTAACATAATTCTTTTATAATGGTGGTGAAAAAATGATGATAGAAATGTTACATACATTAAGGGTAATTTTTTAAATTTATTTTTGTTAACACAATCTTCTTCTTATGAACGAATTTATTTAGATAAATTTAAAATACTATACTATTTACATATTATATACTAAATCATTTCTTATTATTAGGATTTTAACATTAATTTATAATTTACCTTTTTTATTCCCCTTGATTCATACATCAATTAAATATTAAGAGATATTGTTAGATTTATTCACATTCATAGAGTTATAACTTTTATTCATCAAGTTTATCATAGAAATTATTGTTTCTACTACCATTGGACTTTATTATGTGGTATTTCTTATTTATGTTTTTGGGATTAAAATTATATTATTATTATTTTATTTCAAATGGATTTATAATTCTATAATTACTATTTTGTTTGGGGTTTCTCACTATAGATTTCCTTCTTTGGTACATGTATTATTATATTCACCTACATTCATAATATAATTTATATATAACACCATTTACATATTATATCATTATCATATCATTAATCAAGTTTTTTAAATTTCTGTTTCAACTTTTCTATTAAAATTTCCTTTGATCTAAGTGTAGAAAATATATAATGGATTATTCCGATTTCATCCATACTATTGAGAAAATATTTTGTTTGATGTGTTCTTTGAGGTAAAGGTGACTTAGTTCAACCAATTTTCAAATTTTCATGTTCTGTGAATTATGTCTCTAGTTCTATGAATAATGTCATCGATGAAAAATTTGTGGTCAGTTTCATCAGTGAGACATTTTAGAAGAGTGTTTTCGATGAGAAATTTGTGAATAGTGTCATCTGTGAGACATTTGTGAACAATTTCATCGGTGAGGAATTTGTGAACAATGTCCATAGTTATACATTTGTGAAGAATATTGTCAGTGATATATTTGTGGAGATTTCCTTCAGTGAGATATTTTTGAACAGTGTCGTTGATTAGACACTTGTGAATAGTGTAATTGGTGAGATATTTATGAATAGTTTCGTTAGTGATACATTTCGAAATAGTTTCTTTGGTGATTAATTTTTGAATAGTGTCGACAGTGAGACATTTGTGAAAATTTTACTCAGTGATACATTTGTGAATAGTGTCATTAGTGAGACATTTTCGAGCAGTGTCATCATTGAGAAATTTGTGAACAGTGTCCTCGATGAGACATTTGTGAACAATGTTATTAGTGAGAAATTTTTTATTACTGACATCGGTGAGGAATTTATGAACAATTTCATCAGTGATGAATTTGTAAAAAGTGTCATCGGTGAGACATTTTTGAATGGTTTTGTTTGTGATAAATCATTGAAGAGTGTTAGGGGTGAGACATTTTAGAACAGTTTCCTCAGTGAGACCTTTGAAAATAGTGTTTCAGATTCCTACAATACCACCATTTTATTTTTTAATATTAAATGAATTGAAAACGTTTTCTAATGGATTTAATGGCAATTCAATGCCCATAATTCATATCATAATATTAATAAGTGTTCGGGAACCTTTAATCGATCAAATCATAAGGTCATGAAAAGAACCACTATTAATGGAAACTCTGAACTGTATCTAAAGAACTGCTCTGTTTAGATTTTCAAAACGGCCAAGATACATTCCCCCTTATTCTAACTACCCATTTCATTGATTTTGATGTTCCCCAAACCATTATTTATAAGGAGTTGTGTTATTGTGCAATCCTTGGCTCATTTCCCTTTTAGTTTTTCTGACTTCATGTACATCCCCTAGATTGGTTGAAATATAAAGTGTTGATCCCAATTCGACTCAAGGTAAGTCATAACTCTATATTATTTCTTCAATTAATTTTCTACCATTCTACTTGATTTATTATGTCAAGTTATCTCAATGTTTCTATAAGAATTTTTATGGGTGTTGGATGATGCGGTTGTGCCATGGTGTCCTTGGATGGATGTCATAATTATGGGATTCGTGAACATGTTCTACTGTGTTTTCCCATTTTCATGCAATGGAATTTGGAAACCTATTGAGGTAGGGGATTCAGGGATTCTATATTCATTTACATGAATTCATAGAGTTAGCATGTGTTATCCACTAGATCGCAATGAAATGTACATAATAAATAGATGAATTGGAATAAATAATTAGTATCAATTTCATAGAGATGTATTGCATCTTAATTTTCTAGGCCGTTAGATATATATTATTTTCCTTTTTTTCATTAATTACTGATGGTAAGTGGTAAATAATGTAAATCAAAGATTAATTATAAATTAATTGGATAAAGATAAATTGGCATATTTAATGAATCTGGTTGTGTTTGTTATGTGTGGTAAAAAATAAAATGAATGTAGTTGTCGTTTTTTAATATAATTGGTCAATTAAATATAGAATAAAGGACTGGTTGTTTATTAATGACAGGTCCTTGATTATTTTTGAGTTTCAGTCTTGATTTAAAATTCCATGCGCCTTGTGTTATGGGTCTATGAGTGATCATTGTGTGTAATTTTTGAATGCCTTGTATAAGTCCAAGAGCCCAGTTTATATGTTTTTTGTTTCATACTACTTGTGTTGTGGTGTGGGCCTTGGATGTATGATCTTGGAGGGAAGTTAAGGTATCTTAGCACAAGGGTAAAAAGTGATGGTGGTATCATTTGATTTATAGAGTGGATATATGCATCATTTTATGCATGTGGTGTTAGGGAGGACACCATGTTTGACGGAACAGGTTGAAGTTTGTCTTACCTATTGATATGAATTTGTTTTTTGTCAAATATGATATTTTTTTATCTGTAGTAATTTCCCCACTGAATGAGTATTATATTCTTGATTACCCCCATTCTAAAATAGGCAAAGACGGGTCGGGCAACCAACATGCTTTTCATATTTAGCATCTCGAGGATTGATGTGCATACACTCTAGCTATAGGTGTAAAAGAATTTATGGGTTGTTCATCTACTCACTGTGATTATCCCCTTGTGTCTTGAAGCTTAGAATGATTTAATAGAATACCAATAATTATTGAAAAGTTATTATTCTTTTAATAAATTATTGAATAAATGTTGTTAACATGTGGGGTGAGATCTTGTCGAGATACAATGTTGAGGTTACAATTTAAAGGAATAGTGGACTCATTTTGGATAGGCCTATGGGGCATGAAACTATGTGATGAAAATAATGAAATGTAATATGGAAATGGGAATGGTTAATTAGTGGTTAAATAATTAATTAACCTAAATATAAACTGATCAAAAGGGGATAACTAATATAATGTAGCTCATTTAATGTATGTATTCTTAATGGAAACCTCGTCATAGATGTGGTAGCTGGGAGTCTGAGAGACGTTAGCTGCAGTGGAATCTAATACTAGGTTATGTCCATAATGTGGTTGTGAGATCTATTATATTCTGTCCTCTTTGTGTTTCTATATGCCACACCTCCCTTAGGTTATGGAAAATGACATTCAATGGATTTTAAACATTAGGGGGGTGTTTTTAAAAACATCCCAATGGAAGGATTAATGGTTGACTACCCCATTGAACCTACTCTCTTCTCTTTTTAGTTACTATTGCTGGTATGCATGACAGCAAGTTTTCCCTATATGTGGGTAGAGGTATTTAATGGTTTGTGGTTTTTCACACACATATATTGTTAATGTATTTTCTTATGTGATACTAATGGTATGAAGTGTGTAGGCAATGATGACATGAGGATCATTACTCCATGTATGGGATATAGTGTATTTAGGTATAATACCAGACGATTGATAAAAATTATACAGGATGTGGTGGAACCCAAAAACTACCAACTCAATTTTGGTTATGTGGATTTGGTGGTGGTGTGTTGCAAGAGGTGCTGGTTGTGGTGCTTTGCCCTAGTGTTTTTAGGCTATCCTTTTTGGAGAGAGATTCATAAGATGTGAAACATTGAGGAAGAGGAAAACAAGTGGGGAATTGGTAGTGGGGAACCATTGAAATACTTTATTTTATTATATACAATTAGATTCAATATTTAGTGAGAGTAGTCATGATGACGCTGGGAATATAGTATACATATTTAAATGATGAGTAAGTTTCCATTGTTATTCACTGTGATTTAGTATTCAGTCATTAATTTTGCAAGAGAAGCTCTATGGAGGATCCTAATGAGAATACTATTATACTAACTCTATGTACATATAAATTATTAGGTCACATGGAGTGGGTTAGATATCATGTTGGTCACTACTTGATAGGGGTTGCAAGAGCTATTCGGGTTTCATGTTTTATACGACTTTACATTATTTTTGTACTTGAAGTTTTCCCTGTCAGTTGTAATATATCATGTATGAAATTACATATGTTTTTTAGTATTTCATTTATGTTGTAGTCTGATTAGGGCTCAGTTGGTGTTTTTCATATCTATCTCTTTGGAATGTGTTCTATTATTGGGTAATTCCTCTCATTTGTGTGTCTACTATATACTCAGTTCTATTTTCTAACCAAGGCCCTACTGGTGGTAGGACTTGGGTGTCATTATCTCTTTTTTCAAATTTCCATCCATGGAAGGGTACACTTTGTGGGGAGGGGGTCATGAAAAAAACTATAAAGGATTATTCTTCCAATATCACATTGATTTAGTGATTTTTATTCCATGTTCCTAACATGATATAGTTGTATGTTATTATTCTCTAATAACCAATTTTATTACTTATTCTAAGGTTATTTATGGGTTTTACATTCATTCATACAATTTGACATCCCTTTGGTCCATAATTAAACTAAAATGATTCTCATAATTTAAACTATCCTTGAATTTTCTTTTAAATTGGTATTTTTTATTCATCTTGTCCATATTAATTAATTTCAATTATATATTCTATATCACATCCACTATTTCAATATTATTTTCATATTTAACAAACATTATACCCATTTATGTATATGATTTCGGTTTGATGGGAACTTACAACAAAATTTAATCCATATATAAAATGGGGAAATGTTAAAATTTTGTAGAAAATAAATACTATTATTATGCACATTTATTATTATAATTATTTCATAACAATTATATACATTTCTATTATTTGATAATAAAAATTAAACCATCATCAGTCTGCTGTATAGACTACAGCTTCAATGACACAACAATATTCATTTTTTTATTCACTCCCTTTCAAGGATGGTTGTAATATATAATTTAATATATAAGTATAATATTTATGAATTATTTTATATTCTAAAATGATTATGTAAATTACTTTATTTCCATATTATATGGGAAATTAAATTAGCATCTATTCCTATGTGTAGATTACCGCCTCCATGTGATAATTGATTTCTATTTTTATTTTTATGAATGCATTAAATGGATGATTTAAAGAATTATTTTAATATATAAAAATGAAGTTTATGAATTTATTAATGTTTTTTAAATACAAATTTGACATCATATTACAAATATGATAAAAAAACCAAGGTAAATTCAAAAATCAAAAAGTGTATTGTAAGGGAAAGAGGTAATTTCCTGAGACAGAGAAATAACATCATTTATGTTATCTAATTCATCTATTTACATAAAATTCACAAATATCATAATAATAAACTATAAATTAGACAATTGTTCTTTTTTATGATTATATTATAACTAAATCACATCCCAATAATCCATGAATATTGGTATGTTCTTCTTTTTTTGTTTTAACAACCGAATTGAACAATCATATCAATTTACTAATGAAAATTGGATTTTATTTTATTATAATTTATGATATCTATAAGTAAATAACGATTTTTCTGTTTCAGGAATGGTAATATAAAAATTATTTTCGTTATTTGAGAAAACACCCTCCATTCACTAAGATATATTAAATCATTATCGTTATTGAATTCATCAGTACTGATCATAACCAAAACTCACATGGAATTTAATTTTATCATTATAGATCAAAAAATATATATAGTTAAATTGTCTATTATATTCTTTAAAAGATTAAATTTGGGATAAAAATCAATAAGAATAATTTCATGTTTAAACTAGTTCAAAACGATCATGATTACTCTCACACAATATTGAAGACAGATATTAACTAATTAATATACATATAGAGTGACACTATAGACGAGAATTAAAAAAATTTATTTTTTGGAATATTACTCTTCAATTAATGATTAATAATGTTATGTTATATTTTATGAAGTCAACATAAAAGGTATGGATTTCTTATATAAATTTTTCACCTCTTAATTCATATATCTTACTATATTCCATGTTTCTAATGGAATAGAGTAACTACCTCCTAATGAAAATAATTGATTATATACATAGTTTTTTAATATCCTTAAATGTTTCACAGATAAATGTATTTCTCTTCAAATTATTCTATTAATTAAAAAAAAATTTCTATCAAAATGTTACTTAAACCGTATGGGTTTCTTCTCCCATATTTCCACCAATGGAAGTATATTTATTATAATACATTATATTTTATTTTTATTGGGGCATTAACTTCATATTTAAATTTTATATAATGATTATATTTTATTTCCTGAAAATCAATATTATATTCAATGTTCTTTATCTCATTGGGTTTCAAATCTAAACTTTTAAATTCTTTAGTGGTCCGTTGTCCAAAATTTATTTAATTGGGATACATTTTTATTATGAACCTATATTTTATTTTATGATCCATTCTATACCTATTTGATTAATTCTACTAGAAATAACTTTTATTCTTGGTATTTTAGGATTATTTTAATGAAATCTCTCATTATAATGGTTTTGATTTAAATGTATCTTGAGTCGTGATATTTTTTTTACTCAAATCAATTAACCATGGGTCATAAATTCAATACATTATTATCCTATTATAAGACATTTTAACAAAAAAATATTTTTATATATGTAATTCAATCTAATAAATCGGGGATGATAATTTGAAGCATCAATATCATCTTTATTGTTGATATAAATTCTTAAATAAAAAATTGATATTGGAAATAATTAATACAAATATATATATTATATAATTTTATAGTTTTATATATTTTTCTTTTCCAATAATTTTTTAATTTATAATTCAATTCTTAATTATGTTTTATTACATTTTACCTTCATATTTAACTTCACCACTTTTAGAAAAAAAATTGACAATTTTTACAACCTGGGTTTTTTGAAAATGTATTTTAAATTATTAAAAAGGTTCTCTATCATTTAAAAGAATAATATTTTATCTTCTACTCAACATTAATTTTTATAACATTAATATATTTTCCAATTAACTATTATTGAATATTATTTTCAAAATAAATTTTTTATATTTTTTGAAGTGTCCTATTTCAAAACATTATTACTTTCAGAACTCTATTTTGATGATTATATTTAAATGAAAAAATCAAGGAGTTATCACATATTATTGTTGAGGACTTTATTTCTCTTTTAATGATTAATTATAGAGATTAATTCCTTATAATTATTTTTAAGTTATTTTTAAAAATAAATTATTAAAATGACCCTTAGTTTCTCCTATCATGACATTTTTTAGAAAACATTATAAAGAAATCCTATATTGTTTCAAATTTGTTTTAAAATTTATATATGAATGAAAAATTTCAGTGGAAGATATTATTCATGGACCATTCTATAAATGTTTTCATGAACTACTCTTTTAGTGTGATTTAATTTTTTTAGGTAAACTGTTTACATTCGTTATTTCAATTTTGGCTATACCATCGAGATATGTTGAAAAACACATTTTTCATTGCATAAGTTATTTTTTATATAATGAATAATTTATTTCTAGTACAAAACATCCATATGAATTATTTATGTGTGGGGAATTATTTCTCCCTCCAATGAATCAATTGATATTTTATATCTCATGATACAATAATATTGTTTGTTGGTATAATTACAGTTTATCGATACTCATATGGCTATGTGTGGGTATAATTATGGATTATCTATACACAGAAGGTTTCTTGGGTATAAATATGGTTAATTTATTATCAAATATTATTGTGGGGTGGTAATTATATTTTTCATATTTTTAGAAGGTTTTGAGGGGCTATAATTGCAATATCGCTATCCTCACTATGATTCACATGCGTATAATTTTGGATAATATATACAAAAAGGGTGTGCGTTAAGATTATTGTAGTTATGATATACTCACATGTCTATGAATGGATATAATTTTGGTTTCTCCATATCCAAAATGATGTATTTTATTTTTCCTATTTTTATTACATGAACTTATAAAAATTATTATGAATATGTTATTTTATAATAGGTTATTTTTATTGATTAATGTTTCAAAACACTTTTGATTCACTTCATATATAATGCCATAACATATTCCATGACTCAATATTTATGTTATATGATTTTCAATTTATCATTTTATTATGTTTCTTCATTATACCCATATGTTCATATTATTCACACTTTTGATCTTTGATAATTATTTCTTATATATACCCTTGATGAGAATCTATTATCACCCATTTACTTTGTTTTTGTCCCACAATTTTATGAAGATTATTGTGATATATATGATTATTAGAAATTAAATTATATGGCTTTATTGTGGATAATTGTTTATAAGTTGGGTATAAATAGTTTTTAATGCAACTAGACCTAAAAAACACTAAAATTTCGATTCCATGGACTTTGTTATTATTAATAACATAAAATGAATAGATTATTTAAATGATTTAAATTAAGGATATATTTATCATGAGTCACTATAGTTGGTATACCATTATATTTTTGTAAATATATAGAATTAGTTTTTTTATTTTTGGGAATTAGTATTGGAGAGCCTTAGTGAAAACCTTGTTGATAATTATAAGGGATAATCCTATGTATAGAATAATATCTTGAATTTTTTTTAAAGTGGATGTTTTGAGAGTTTATAAGAAATATGATACCTTAATATATAATACAAAAGGATGGAGTAACTAAAATATACATACCTAGGGATAATAAACATGATGGGTTCATGTTG
The DNA here is from genome assembly GCA_963277665.1 of Viscum album. NCBI lineage: Eukaryota > Viridiplantae > Streptophyta > Magnoliopsida > Santalales > Viscaceae > Viscum > Viscum album. The sequence goes on from OY728161.1 coordinate 1,511,269,840, forward strand.
GGTAGTAACTTAATTGCTATGTGGTGAATGAAAAATATTCCTAATAGAACACATGGTTTGACACTCCCAGAGGATATTTTTAGGCCAATATAATTCAATTTAAAAACCATTATGAAAGATTTCATTTTTATATACCATAAAAGGATAGGAAATGAAGTAAAAGAGAATATAACTTAATGCATGGAAGATTTAATTGAACTTGTCAAAGGATTAAGTTACGGTTTAATTGGATATGAAATATTTACATGGTGTTTTCATATTCATATCATAATTTACATTGATTTTATTGATAAAATTTTTGGGTTTTAGTATTTGGTTAAAAATGGATCACATAATTAATGAAAAAAATGCATGTATTTGGAAACAACAATGTCTTATCCCATAATAATGGAGCATAATTAAAAGGATCGGAATATTTTTATATTCCTATTATGATTGATTTTTTTTTTCTATGTCTTACATATGTTACTTGTGTTGATTTCATACTATAAATTAAATCCCAGTACTCTCATTGTTTTTCATTGATCATTGATATTTACCGACGATTTTATATTATATTCTAAATGTTACGTGGAATATTGGAAACATCCAAGAATCATTATTTATCAGTTTTCTTCAATGGGATTTAAATATAAATAAAATAGTATTAATAACATTGATAAGTAATTTTAAGTCGGGGATATTTTTTTGGATATATAGTGAATAAAATATGATTGTGGAGTGGATAAATATTATGTTTAATAAAGTATTCATGTTAATGTATTAAATTGTTTAATAATTACCATAAATTTGAGTTAGATATTTTTTATAACCATTAAATTGATGATTTATTTAATGAAAAAGTGATCCATGATATTTTTTGTATTCTATCACTAATATTTTTGGCCATTGTATATATATATATAGTAGTTTTTTACTTTTTGAATAGTGGTTGAAGATAGGATTTAACTTTTGAAGTAATGTGTGATTTCACTATAGTTTAATTCCTTAGAGATTTAAATGGTCTTGTGAATGGTATGTTTTAGAAAATATATTATTAGGGTATATACATGCATGGGTACATGATAGTATGATTGGTTTATTTTGTTTTAGCAAAGATTAGTAGGTATATCCTAAGAGAGTTTGGTAATTGTGATTTTCGAAGTTATATCTAGAATAATTGATATTATATGATTACCATTACCTACATTAATTTGCGACTAATGATCAAAATTGCGAGGTCAAAATTTATTTAAGGGGGTAGAATGTAACGACACAATATTTCACAATACATTTTCATTTAATAAACAATGTGTTTGATAGCTTTCTCTACACCCAACATCGTGCTATATTGAATCTACGATATTTATATTCCATTAAAACCCAACCATTGAATTAATAGGGATGAATAAAAGCTAATAAATAATGAATATTTAAATATAGTTATATATATATAAAGGTTATTACATTATTAATTAATTAATTAATTAATATTTTCATGAAACTATCTATTTTTACAATATAAATTTTATTAAATAAATAATATATATTATTGTTAAATTTTTATTTTAATAAAATAAAATATTTATGGATTAAATATAAATTTATATTTTCATAAAAATTACAAACAAGAATTTTTAGTATTTTATAATGTTATATTACATTAAAATGATTCCTCGTCCTATTTTATGATTTCAATTAAAATTAAAATTATAAAGTCAAATAAATGAAATTTTAAAAAATTAACAACATTTTTTTACTAAGAAAAATAATATAATCTGGAGATTAGTTTTTGATGCCTTTATTAAAATTATCCCTTCCACTATCCATTATTTAATAATTTTTCAGACACATTCAATGAGATTTATATTCCATTATAAACCCTTTTATTGTATTTACAAAAATTTAATCACTTTTCATTTTATAAGGGGCACTCCTCTCATCACTTCCCCTCATACAAAAACCCCCATTTTTTTCTTCCAAAACTCTTCATAATATTCATGGACACCTTTAGGTTGTTTTTAATTCTTTAAAGACCAACCATAAATCTCATAACCACTCTATTAAACATATAATCCAGTAAGTGACGGATAAATTTCTAAAAAAAACCTTTATCATTACTATTTTTATATGAAAATATTTCTAATATAATTATATTACACCGTCTTTGAATGATAAAACCAATATTATTATTATTATTTTGTTGTATTATGTTGATTGACTAATTATTAAACTTATTTCCATTTTTCATTAAGATGATTGTATCTTTTATTTGTATATTGTGTGGAAAAATACATACACAATGCAGTGAGATTCATTTTCCTTCACTTCCTTATAAGGTAGGCCCTAATAGAAAAATTTAATATATAAATATATTATTTATGAAATATTTTTTTCTTAAATGAAAATATATATTACTTCACTTCCTCATTATATTGAAAATGATGTCAACGTCAATTTGTATGTGAGAACAATAAACTCTGTGGAATAATTAATTTCCATTTTACATTTCATTACTAAATTATTTGGAAGGAATGATAATGGGATTAATGAATAAATATTATAATTTAAAAGTTATTAAGGTTTGCAATGAAAATTGAATTTTTTTTAAAAACATTTGAAATATATAACTATGTAAAATTCAACCGTCCAAAGGATAATTTTAAGATAAAAATTTTATTTCTATAAACTAAGATGTAACTTCAAATAATTTTTATTCTTTTTAAAATTCATTAAAAATCTGATATATAAATGTAGTAAACAATAAATATGATCATTATGATTCTGATATAATGATAATAAAACTATATCGCTTTAAAATTATCCATTAGATATGGTATGTTGTTATTTTTTATGGTTTATCTAACAACACAGACAATCCTATAAATTTATGGATGATAGTAGAAATCGAATTTTTCTCTATTATATGATAAAAATAAGTAATTTTTTTTATTTCTTTTCTAAAGTGGTCATAAAATATATTTAACTCGTTATTTAAGGAAATAACTTCTTTTCTATAAGAATTATTGAAATATTCTCATCGTCTATTTAATCATTAGTAATAGTAACAGAAAACCCAATTGAATGAAATTATAACATTATAAATCATTATATATCATCAACTCTAGTAACATATATGGTCTATAAATGATAGAAATTTTTATGAAGAGTGAATAAAAATATGACCACATTGAAAATAGTTCAAAATAATCCAGATTCCTCAATATAAATATTGAAAATTCATAATAATTAATTAATACATACATAAAGAGTGGGTATAAAAGAAGATTATAAATTGACGTAATTATTAATATTTTCATCAAATTAGTGATCAATATAATTTTTTTTATACATGAGTTTGGATAATTTTCAATGAACTCATGATAAGATGTACGGGTCTGTTTCTTAAATGTTTTATAAAATGATGCCTTTATAATATAATAAAAAACATTATTTGGAATATTGTTAATAATATCTAAATAATGTATTTTATAATAATCATTTTGTTATTACGAGTGATTACATGTTCTATTTGTAACTATATTTCTCATAAATTAATGTAATGTTGAAAATATTTATTTAACTAAAATGTTACTCAAACCTTAAGGGTTTCATGGTTCAAATTTTCACTACTTGAGATATATTTATTATTATAAAACATTAATTATTGTAAATTATGTATTTACTACTCTTTTTATATTGTTCATCAAAATTATCATATATTTCATGATATTACATGTTTTAATCCTTTTTATTTCTCTCATGGGGTAGTAAACTCAAATTTTCCAAGGTTCATAGGGGTTTTTTATCACAAATTCCATTCTTTGAAATATATTTGTATTATTAATATTTTATATGGTGTATTTATTATGTATTTAATTCATAACACCATGAAATAAATTTAATTCATGGTATTATATGTTTAATTTATATATATCTACCATTAATGTGGTTTTTATTAAAATATTACTCGATTTGAAACATTTTTTTCTGAACTCAATTTTTGTCTCTATGATTGATAAATTATCTTCATGATTAACATCATGTAATATATTTTTATACAATAAATTACTTTTCCCTGTGGTATTTTATCTTGTCAACTAGACAATTTAATTATTTTCATTAATATCATTTTCCTTGATGAAATTCCCAATCATATAAAAGGATGCCATTAGAAATTATAACTCACATTCCTTCTATTTGATCATTTTCCCCATGTAAATATTTTACAATTATTCCAATTTTATATTTTATTATTCTAAACATAATTATATATTATCAAAATTGGCCATTATATTTTCCTTCTCCTATTTTAGAAAATATTTTTTAATCTTTTTCAAATGTGAGTTTTTTAAAAAGGCATTTCAAACTACTAATAAGCTTTTCAATAAATTCAAAATTATATATTTTATCTTCAGAACTAAAATTAATAGAGTAAAAGTTATTTATTTTTAAAAGGATTAATTATTAAATATTATTTTTAAAATCTATTTTTTTCACATTCTCTTTTTTGAAAAAATTATGTCTTTTTTAGGTCTCTATTATTAATGATTCTTTTAAAAAGTAATCATTTTCAAAATATTTTCATTAATATAATTTGAAATATTTTTTTTCAATTTAAAAGCATATTTATTAAATATAATTCCATATATTTATTTTGAAAACTAATTTTAAAATTTAATTTCCAAATAACCAATAATTTCAACATGTATGAAAATATTAAGAACATTTTATAAAAACATATTTTATTGATTCACAAATATTATTCTCTTTATATATGAATGAATTATTTTCATGTAAGTTATTTTTCATGAACTACTATTTACTTTTTCTTATGAAATAAATTTTTTGGGGATTGGATTTTTTGGTATCAACCATTTATTGGGCCTTCGGGCCACCGATTTGGTCCCCGAGTCCATTAAGGCCTTCGAGAAACCCATGCCTTCGGGCCATTATGGACTTCGGGCCACCTCAAGGCCATCAAGACACCATAAGTGTTGATACACATCAAATAACCTATAAGGAACAAGCTCTATAGGAGGATGAACAATGATATTTCACCACAACAGAAGCTACATGGATTGAAAGAATGAGAGAGTATGACACCTGCCATCGGGAGAAGCATTTGCATGCATGAGATAGCCAACTCGAATGACCATGCGAGGGTGGAGAGATGATTTAACGATGATGATGCCGGGGATGAGCAGTTCCAAGTAGTTATTCTGGGTTGTATGATATGTTTGAAGCCTATTGGCAATGAATTTATATAAGACCTATATGACATGTAATACTTACACCTACAGGCCTTGTAAGGGTTTCACCTCACCCCTTGAAAGGTGGATTATCAAAAATCAATAAAAAAAGGAGGGCCTTCAGGATATTGGATGAAAAGGTTCTGCATGATTATAATTGTTGTTAATATATTCTCACATGTCTATTATATGATATAATTGCAGTTATTTTATTTTAATGTCGATATATTTTCTTATTCCTATGATTATTCCTAACTCTTATGCATATTCATATTCCTATCTTATACTCTCATGGATCATGTTTATTGATTACTGTGTCTAAAAACATTTAATTCATATATAATGTTATTCCATGCCATATAGAATGACTAATTTTTTATGTTGTATTATTTTTTAGGAATGACTTCATTATATATCTTTATTATTCCCATATGCTCATTTTATTCACACATATGATCAACGATTGTTATTATTTATGACTACCACTATTAATCATAATAGTACACCCATTTTTTATTCTTCTACAACTAATTTTTAAAGACTTGAGTTACTTATGAGAATTATATAAGGGTTTTGGTGTGGTTTTATTATGGAGAAATGTTTTATATTAATGTAAAAAACATCTCATGAAACTGGCCGTCATAGAAACTAATCCTTTGTTTTCGTGTGATTAAGTAATTATTTTTGGGAAGTAATATTTATATTATGGAAATAATATAAAATAAATATATGTTAAACATTGGTAGTTATAACACCAATGTGTGTAAAATTATAATTAATGAGTTTTTTTCCAATGGAAATCTTGTTTTGGGATCACCATCATTCTAATGTTCCAAACAACCCTATAGGATTACTGTATTTCCAACGGATTCTCAGTGTCTCTATACCGGCTAGTTGGTGGAACAATAATAACATATTGATATCCCTAAAACTTATCTAGACCCCCTAATGTTTATGAAAATCCCAAAATAACTGAAACAATTATATCACAACAAAATAAATAATTTTAATTTCTCCAAAAATTAACATATAATTATAAACATAAACAAATATTTATAAAGGCTTTGGGAATTACAACATCCCCACAAAAATACATCGTATCCTCCTATTTTAATCCCAAAAAATAATAATAACCATCAATTATTACCCCATAGTTTTTGTAATATTACCAATGTGAGAATGTTTCCCTCAAATTCAAACATAATGATGTTCCAACCTATGTTACACCTAAAATAACATGGTTTCACCCACCTTGAAATCACTAGATTAGTGACATTGATATACATAACACCATTACTTATATATGGGAATCATCACCTACATGTGAGATAACTATAACACACATTCATTTTTTCATCATGATACATATCCCAATAACACTAATTCAGTATTGTCACAATGCTTAACTTTCTTCTAACATTGTACTCAACCATCTCTATTATTTCAATCCAAAATATCATGTGAACCCTGACTACGACCATTCAAACTAACTCGACCCTGATGCCCCTCCTATGGTGGCATTCTGGGTTTCCCCAAAACATAAACAACGTAGCCTTACTCCTAATACTATGAATAATGTGAATACATTCATAGTCATTTTTGTGGAACAGTTTCCATTGAGCTCTAAAGCATCAAAAACCCAGTCAATTTTGTAACCTTATTCTTGGATGTCACCTCAGTCATATCACTCAATCATAACCAGACTTCATGAAATTATCGATTAATAATCACAAAGAATTCACCAAATCTATTAATCCTTTTAACAAAACTCAAAACCAAAATTGAAAATATATGTTTATGTAGTTTACACCTTAGTAAATCTAAATAAATAGAATTTCAATATATATTACCTCTTTCTATGGAGTTCTCATCCACATGCATGGAAATAATACTACACATCCTGACCAGGATTCCTAAATCCCCAGGGAATCCGGTGATTGTTTACACATGAAAACTGTACTTTCTACCAGTCTCTATAATCTATTACATACATAAATAGTTAAATGAACAAAACTATTATCATATTTTACAATGAGTTTTGACACACCCCAAATCCGAATCTCACTCATATCACAATATTCTGCCTCAATTACAATGCTAACAATTAGAATAACACCAAATCCACATCTTATATAAAAATAAAATAATCCCAACAAACTAGATAAAGTCATTTTCATCAACCCACCAACATATCGATATATTTCAAACATCTATTGACCAATCTCAATAAATACATGATCCGACCCACATGGAACCTCATGATCATTAATCATTCATTACTTCCTACAATATGGCCCCACATATGTCACTCATCATGTGTGACCATGGTATAGATCAAAATCCATAAACTCTTTTCGATCCTCGAGATGTTCACCTATCCATTATTTTAAACAATAAAAATTGTCTTGATCAAATAAACTATACCACTACACCTCAAATTTTCTATTTTTAAGCACCAACCATATGGATAACACCATTTTCCCTCAAGTTATTGAGCCACCATGTTTTTAACACTCTCATTGAATCCATATTGATCCTCTAACTACCCACATTGTTTCTTGATCATTTAATAATCATAGTAATATAGTTTTTTACGAAATAATCTATTAAAAAATGGGAAATTACTTCTAAAAAATCATTTACTCCATGATCATTTCAATATTTATGGTCTAATTCTACTACAGAACCTCATTATGATGATAGGAATCAAATTCTAGTGATTGACACCACATCGTACCTAGGATCCTGATCCATAGTCACCGGTAATTCCACCAATGCATCTAAATCCCTCCAATAAAAAGGCACCACCATCTTTCTTCAAAAATAGGAAAACTCACCAAAAAAATTCATTAACATGACTATATATCAATCGGGAATTATTTTGAATCATGAAGAATATTACAAAACCCTATTTGGACTGGATTCAACTGTCTTAGGTTACTATTAACCCACACATTATAAGCACTTTGATAATTGATAAGGTTAGGTATCCAAATGATCCTACCATACAAAATAAGTCTTCACTCCAAACACCTCATGGAACCCACACTTCTTTACTCAAATCTATAAAAGTTAATCATAAAACAAGGAAATCTATCAATTGAAATTATCAAGGCGTCTCTCCATCCACTACCACATAATATCTACACTTATAGTGCATTGATATCAAATGCTATCTGTTACCCATGATCTTTGTATGAAAAGGACAAAAATTACAAGTCCAACCAATTTACTAATTATCCCTCGATCATTAAAATCCACCAACTCACCACTATTCTAAGACACACATAGTAGTACACTAGTCTCCCAAACCTATTTCTATAATCAGACTCTCACATTAGGAACAAATTATATGTAATTATACATCTCACATCATTATAGTAATGAAATCTAACATGCATGAACTATTCAAAAACTCTAGGGTCTCTCACATAGGTTGAAGATAATTCTATTATAATCATCTGATATAGTTAAGAACAATAGAAAAGGATTACAAAAAATCCAGTCACACTACATCCTTGGGAAAGAGTTCAGACTGAGACCGTAGTATTCATGAAATTTCTCTTTCTTAGACACCTCATATAATAAAGTATTAAAAACTTAGGATCTCTTTCTATACAAATTTTTAAAATTAAAAAGATTAAGTTGTGCACCCTATAGCCTACACCTAATTATAACCACCTAAACATGATTTCTAAAATTACATTGTATGAAATGTGAGGATATGAAAAATTCCATACTTCTTTCTACTCCTTGAATCATAATAATATCACCAAACTTGGTTCCCCACAATAGGACTAACTACCAATATACAGTGTTGAACACAAATTAACCACTACATACACATCATATATATGCATATATAGGATTCACAAAGTTTCAGTTTTCTATTTTTATCCATAATATAAATAATAGGCTGGAGAGTTAAATAAAATGGTTTATAAAATTTCAAAATATAATAGAATTATAATTTATACATGGAATTTTATTTCGTTTCCACCAAATAACAGTCAAGACATATGGTCACATTGTTTACATATCACTATGAAATTTAATAATAAATTTCAAGCTGAGACACTAGTAAATAAAATTACAATTTCATGTTATAGAGGATAATTATATTCAAATTGAATTGTAATTTTGTATAATTTAATATATATATTAATCATGGTAAAGATAACATAACATGATGTTTTCTACTTAAAAGGTATGTTAAGTAAGATACAACCACACCCTCATAAAATAAAACAATATAGATGGTTGTAAACACTTTATATTACCATCCCATGTTGTAGTTCAAGTATTAAAGTAATTTACCAATAATAAGACTGAATATGACATATTAATGCATCATTCTAGATATAATGCTTATATATAGAAGGAATGAGTTTCAAATACCATATTCCATAACATCGTAACAAAAAGTATCACTTGAGGATAAATCAGATCAAATGTAAAATTGAAAAAAATTATTAACAATATAATTAGTTGTTATATGTTCATCCGTTGTACATATTTTAACCAATCCAAGAAACAAGTTCCATAACATATTCTGAAAACATATTATCTCATGTCTTCCATTCCCAAATAATAAAACAGAAAAGTAAACTACTATATAATTTTTAATGTCCTACCACCCTGGACAACTAATAAGTTCTCAGATTTCTGGGAGATACTATACCTAAGGAAAACCTCCCCGTATAATATAGGTCATCGACCAACAATACATCTCTATGGTGGTACAATGGGTTGATTATACACACACAATAGAGTAAAATAATATAATGAATAATTCATAGCATATAAAAATCTAAATTAATAATTAGTAAAATTGATACCCAATAAATATCCACAATATAATTAAAATAAACAATGTTGTATAAAATGAATTATATATTAACCAGGAGGTAAGGTATTGATAAACAAAAAGATCGTTTACATATAAATTCCAAAAATACCAAATGAGAAAAGTAAGAGAATACATGATTATGGTCTTATCTCCTCACCTAGTTCCAATTAATAATCCCCATCCTAGCATCCCATACCATTATGCATCAGGAATTTTGCCATCTATATCTATCATCAGGTAGCATTGTGTTATATAGATCTGTGACCTTAATAATTTATTCCTATTTCATATAGTGTTGGGAGGTATCCGAAAGTGTCATGTGGATCATGCCATCTTTAGTATCATGACCATCATCATGAGTGATTTCTCTTGAGTATAATGGATCTTCAAAATGGGGAGAAACTTCAGAGTATAATGGACCTCCTTTAAAATGAGTCTTTTATAGAGTATCATAGATCATCTATAATATGATTTTTTTAATTTTATCATATACATCCCTAAAAGGGATATTTATTTAAATTAGCATAATACTACACAATGAGGGGAGGGGTTTCTTTTGATTATAATGGACCGCACCTGTTGGATTTTCCCTTATATTATCATAATATAACCAATGAAATTGTTTTTAACCAACAAACATAATAATAATATTTCCAAAATGTTTTTCCAAACCACCAAAACAAAAATAATTTTAAAATATTATTCACATTTTTTTTATTTTGTTTCAAAAAAAATTTAAATTTATTTTCAATTACCAAATTAAAAAACACATCAAAACTATAATTATTGATTTCATAATTAAATTTTTACCCATTAACCGTATAAATATCATTTCATAACTTTAAATTTATTTTTATATTTGATAAATAGTTTATTATTCAATTTATTCACATTGGAGTCCCAAACTAAAATAAATCATGTTTCCATACATTCCAAAACATAATAATAAAATTAATATTTATCACTTTGATAATTTTACCAATGCATATTAAATAATTACCAAAATAATGACCCCATTTTCGTTTTTAGTACCTATTTAAAAATATCTTCATAATTTCTATTTCATATAGAATTCATCCCATTGGGATCACATTCATTAATGAATATTAAAAACTAAATTTTGGGGAATAAATTCATTATATATTATAATTTAAATCTACAATTTATATTTAGGTTCAACACGCCATATGTCTACATGATTATACAAATTATGCCAATTAGTTTTAATTAATACTATATAAGAAACATTGTAATACATACCTTATCCATATAAGATATCACATGTCTGATATTGGAATTTCATTTTAGGTAAAATTACATAAAATGAAGAACTAGACAAAATCCCTTAAAATTGTTCATATTGAACAAAGGAGGTGAGGGGTAACTGAATTATGAATGAGATGAAGAATAAAAAGTAGAAAACACCTAGAAATACCTTCATCAATTTAAATCATGTGGAGGAAGAATAATTAGGACATGGATATGAGATATTATACCATGGAAGAGAGGGAGGAGGGGAGTGTCGTATGTAAGGGGTTCTTGTCGAAGGAGGATGAAAAGGTGTAAAATGTGTAATTAAATAAGAAATAAAAAATAATTTGATTAATTATACCCCAAAAACCCACTAGGTAACCATTGGGAGACATTTGCCTAGTTGTTTTCTGATAGATGGATAATCATCCAAGACAACTTTAGTGATACATGGTTTCCACATCTAGCTAGTGGCACTATAGTGAAATTTCTATTGGAAATGTACCATTTGAGACCACATGATTGATTCTGATATCCCCTAGAACCACTACAACACTCCTATTTCTTAAAAATAAACCCCTTTAAATTGTTCAACAGTCATCATTAAAATTTAAATGAACTCTTACCGATATTATGGGAGATGGTCAGACATCCCTGAAACTAATAGGGAATATTTCATAGGAACATATATAATATCTCAAAAACATTAGTTATTTTATCCTCTATTATGAGATTCTTATTTTGTTTGGTAGATTCATTGGCTCCCTCCAACTTGTCACCCTATATAGATTTCCGATAGTCCTCATGGTCAACTATGAATAGAGTAATTTATATATTCTTACTGATTATTTATCATCTCATGAATTCTAAATGAATATCAATATATTGAGATACTAAATATAAAAATTAAAATTCCTAAAAAAATTGGAAACAAATAGGGTCAATTTAAAATAAATAAATGAAATTTTAACTAAATTTTTATCATAAAATAACTCATGTAACCCAATACAACATGAATATAATTCATTATGTAACCAATATATGATTTTTGTACCAACATAAATATATCCTATAAATATTTCTCTATGATATAATGTTATTTATTAGATGAATTGAGTTCTAACATAATTTATACACAATTTCTATTTTTGATATCTTCACAAACTGATGATAATTTCCTTGAATAGTTTTTTCGTAATTCCTAAAACACAACCTCACAAGTTATTCACAATAAATACTGTTATTATGATAAGAAAATATTTTTAATACTACAATAAAATAATAAATCACTATAAAAACCTTTCATATGATGGAGAAAGAGCTTGGAGTTCTATTTATAGCCCATTTCTAAATGAACATGAACTTTTTAATAGAACTCAAAGTCAATACATAAATAAAAATATGAACTTTACCATTAAATCTACATTAGAACATAAAAAAACCACCCAAAGTGGACATTTAAATATTAGATAATAAGATTAACTAGGTATGAAAAAATAAAATGAATTTATTCAATAAATTTAATTTTATACAAAACAAGTCAATATAATAAATTTCCAAAAATGAATATACGTGATTCTTATACCAACAAAACCAAAAAAACATTTAAACCAGTCCATTTAAATTCATGATTTATGACACCGATAAAAAATTTCCACCCATTTCATTATAGGATGAATTACAATGCTCTATTATTATATTCTCTTGTGATATTTTTTAATTTCCATACGACCGTTAACACATGACACTATAACTTATCATATTCGGATGAAAATTAAAATACGCAGTAAGATATATCAAGTGTTTATAAACATGCAACATAAAAAAGTGTCTTGTACCAGTAGAAATTTTTTGAAAGAAAATAATTTTTTTAAAAAGATGTATTATTCCAACATAAATTATATTATTATGTTATTATATGTTGGTTTCAAAAAAAATCATGAACAAAAATATATGTTATTACTAAATACATAATATTTAAAATATTTTAATTAAAAATTAAATCTATTACATGATCATGCAATTTCTTTTAAAAAATAGATGAATATATTTTCGTTACATATTGTTATGATTTGATCATTTAACATTATAGATAACTATTAAATAAAATTATTAAAAATTATAAAATCTTATAAAATAATTTTAATATATGTTACTAATTATTTCATATAAATGTATGAATTTTGATATAAAAATATGTGACTATACATTAAATTAAAAAATATTGAAATCAAAAAATAAATATCAAATTGTAAATATATATTACATCTTCTATATTAAACTCCAAAAATCAAAATATTTTATTTTAAAAACAAGCCTCCCCTACCTCACTCACCTCCTCCACAGACACCCAATCTATGAACATCCCTGATAAACCACTATGACTCTTTATTTATTATTTTTTTGAAAAATGGTTTTTACCTCTTCTGAATCCCTAACATGCATTCTTGCCTACCCTTGATCCTTATTTCAATAACACCCCTTGCAACCTCTCCAATATGAAGTCACTATTGTCTACTCTTTGATCTACCTCCCTATACGTCGACATCATTTCATCCTCATCTCCTTAATAAAGATCTTCTACCCCTAATAAAGAATAAAATAGATTTTTTTTTAGTGATTAGATCCATTCCATAAATTATAGATACAAAAAATAAATTTCAAATAAGATATCACCTCATCATAAATGTGCAAGAAATGGGGTCCTAGTTTTATTTGTATCCCTACCCTCCATAATATTTATTTGTTGAATCTATGTGAAAGGAGAGAGATTATTTGTGGTATATTAATACTAAAACAATGTATCAATTTCTATATTCATTTGTTTTTTACATATTTTAAAAATTAATATAGGGTTTATTTTTAAGATTAATTTGGGGATTTCATTTTTTTTGTATATTAAAAATGGTAATAATTGGTGGGATTAATGTACTTGGTAATGAAATGTTATTGTTTTATCACATTGAAATGAATGTATTTTGATACATATGTGTTTTTAAGTTATTAATTATTTAAAAATAATATATTATAATAATGGTATTTTATATTTATATTGACATATTTTTTGGATAATAATATATTATTTTTAGAACATTTCTATTATTTTTGTTTGATGTTAATTTTTAGAAAAAAATTCTTTTGTTTCTCTGATTTCTTCGTGTTACCACTCCATTATTTTATGCAACACCAAAAACCCTTCAAATGAAAATGCAATATTACATTATAAATAGAAGTTATTTATATTTTTAGAATAACATTTACAAATAATTATTATTATTTTAACTACCCCTTCTCTATTTCTTCTATGGTGGTGACTTCTCTTATAGTTTTTATGAGGAATCCATTTATTTTATTCCTATAATATTAAATTCTCCAAATATGGTTATTAATCCATCTACAACTTCCCATTATATTTACATTGCATCATTTTTTACCTATCTTGTCAACTTCAATTTGTTTTAAAAAATATTCTCTCCAATAACTCTTTAGATTTACTTTTCAATAAGTATATATTGATCAGGTGCTTCACTATACATTATTTTTTATGGAATAACTAAAAAATATTTTTTTCGACACAACATATAATTTAAAATATAAAGAATATATCATAAAAATTTAAAATGTAATTTTTTTTTTGATGACTGAGAGATTGAATTCAATGAAACATTAAATGAATATATGTTCTTTAAGGGAAATATGGAACTATATAATTTAATTACTAATTTTATATTATGTTTTATTTATTTTTTTATTTTATCATATTTGGTATATTATTTCTTAACTATTTTTTAATTTTATCTTAAAATGAAAATACTTTTGGTCATATTTATATTTGTTAAATTTATTTAGAGATTTTATTTCTTCTTACACAATCATTTTTTCATGAAATAAGGATGATCAAATTGGTCATGTATTGGGTATATAATATTGTTGAGTATTAAACATCAATGAAAAAAATCAAATTAAAATAGAAAAAATAAATATGAATCAATAAGAACATATATTATATGTTATTTTATACATTAATTCACCATTATAGATTAATAAAAAAATTATATTTTTTGTTAGTGTTTCACTGGAAGATTCATGAAGCTGAAATAATATATTTCAAGAGGATAGTGTGTGAAAACATGTACAAATCTATTATTTCTTAGCATGTCTTTTCATTTTATCTTTTATATAAAAAGAATAGAAGATGGTATCCCAGACACTGTAATAATTTAATTGTACATGATATAGATTTTTCATTTCATGTATTTAAAAATGGTAAGAATTGAAGAATCTACAGTCCTCTCTATAGTGATTGTTTATAATCTTATATAGGATTCATAACCACATACCCTCACTCTTCTTTTTATCCCAATGAATTTACTACGCTTACACCCATTTATAACCAATATAATGTGACCTCTTTCTTATACTCATATACAAGGTATAAAATAATGTGAGGAAACCCATGTCCACGAATGGAAGGAAGGACATAATTTTGGATTTCATGGATTTTATTATACCATCGTTCCACAAGATTCATTATGATATGACATGATTTTGTTCTAGTTATGAGGATTAACACAAGTTTATAATGAATAAAGGGAAGAAAAGGATATTACTTCTAAATTTTTACATTAAGAAAGGGAATCCAAGGGTGATATTTTATTACTGAAATTATCCAAATTTATCATGCTTAACTGCTTGCATGAATTGTGTATCAATTTTTATGAATATTGGAAAATTAGGATATAATCGTTCATCTTCTTAGGTTGATCCATAGAATGACTGGGGATAGGGGTATTACATTTTATTATTTGCAATGGTGATGTTCTTAATGTTGATAAATTTTCTATATAGAATATTCCACATTTCATTCTATACATTATCATCATTCAAAAGGATTTCTCTATGGTTTTCTTCATATTATAAAACCATTTAAAAATTTGACTTGAATTGATGAAAATACATTGATTAATGTAGAACAACAAAAAATCCCCACATGAGATTGATTTTTCATAAGAAAAATATTTTCATTAATAGGGAATGTATTTTTATTCTCAAATTATCTTATCCTCATTCCATTTACATTTTATAGTGTTCACATAATCATATTTGGTAATGTTTATTTACTACATACATACCATTTATTAAGAATATTTCCTTAAATTATATTATGGATAATATTTTATTTGATATAGATCCACTTATTGAAAAAATACTCTATTGGGGTAGATAAAAAATGGAAAATAAAAGGATTTTGGTGTATATACTAATGACTTACATGAAAATGATGAATTTATATTATTTTAATCATACAAAACATCTATGTTTAATCTCACCCATTTAATTGTCATTACTTCTTCATGTTTATGACCATATGTTGGAAATTTATTCCATTTCCATAAGAAAATAAATTGTTAAATGTGAAATATATTAACATAGGTATCTTAGCATTATGAACATTAACTATCTCTATAATACACACAATAAATGGACTTCATCTACAAGTAATTTTTTGTCAATGTTAAAACATTTAAATTCGTAGTCTTTCTGTATGGTGATCTACTTATTTTGGTCTTAAGTACTCATGTACCTCTCTGTTCAGTCTTTTTATTTGTGGTTTCTTTCTAATGTATGTATACAGTTTCATATATTTTTCCACTAGATATCAAATTTCCTTCTTATTTCAGTCACATGAGAATAATTTTGACAGTTTTGTGTTCTTTATCAAACCTTTATTATGTAATTTTAAAGCATAATCCAATTTGGTATTACATGGGGAATTCTACAGATTCATTTTGATCTCATTATTTCTTGCATTACAATTGTATTTTTTTCACTTTCATTTCCTAATGGTGGTGACATGTGGATTTGGTGAGAAATTATTTATAATTTTTATTACTATGTTCATTTTGGTTACCCTTATAAATTTTCTTCAACAAAATTATGATTAACACCTTCAACTGAAAATTCCTCAAACATATTCCACTAAAAAACGATTGTAAATTGGTTAAAAAATAAAAATATATCCAAATAAATATGATCTTTAGTCGTAAAGAATATTTTTAAGGTTGTCACCCCATTTTTTCTCTAATATAGGTTTTATGGAAGTCACACCGTCCATAAGAGCTTATTTATTCTCTAATAAAATAACTATATCAAAAATCTATTGTAACAGAAAATGAAAATCAATACATTTCATTAATTTTTTTGTATTAATGTTATAATAACCCCATATATTTTTTTCCATTGATGTCCAAAAAAGTACTTATATTCCATTTTTTCAATCCTTCTATTTTCACCATTTCTATACAATCCAAGAAGTGTAGTTATATTCCAAATAATTTTAACATGTTAATTTTGGGATATTTTTTTATGTAATTCCAAGAATTAAATAGAAGATTATATTTATATCCACTAATTAACTCTTTTTAGGATTATATTCTTTTTATATGTCATGATTTTCAATTAAAAAGTGATAAAATGGGTCTTATAATTATTCCAAACTGATCATTGTGAGGATAAAAATTGGATGAGGTCTTAACATGAAGGATTTAATAATTTCATTGGAATAGAAACCCATAGCTCATATATCATTATTTCAAATCATCAATCGTATTTCTAGATGGGTAATTAAATAAAGACATCAATAATTTTGATATTTCCATGTCCAGTTCATTGTGCTATCCTCTCTTGACTCAAGCTGGTTTTTCTCATTATCCCAATTTAATTCAATTTAGATTCTACAAAAATATCTAATGTTTTTTTATTATAAAATATTCCTTAGACATTTAAAATCATGAAGTAAAACCATTATTTCAATGAAAACCCAATATGGTTAGGTTATAAGGATTGTGTTTTGTTTATTTACCTTATACCTTTTGGGTTGGCTATCATTTTTAATTAATATATAAACTAATATGGGGTAAATTATTAATATACTTCAATTTTATTCATGTGTTTTTACACGAAATAAATAAAAATTCTCTTAATATTATAATAATGCATCTAAACCTAAAAAAGTCGGATATTTTTTTTGTTTCTCCCAAAGGATCATTGACAACAATGTTCACGTTATTTATTGGTTGTTTTTTTATATTTTAAGCTATGTTTTATAAGATTTTTTTTTCTTCAAATTATGGATATAAAATAATGATATAAATTCAATCTTAAAATGAATTTTCCCTCAAATTAGGATGATGATATTGTTTTATCCTTAATTGTAAAAGAATTAATAGTTTTTTTATTTTCAACATATTTTAAAACTACTTATCAATTTCAACCAGTTCTAAAATGTTTGATTCATTTAATTTTTTTTGTTTCATGTAAATTTTATCTGCTGATGAAAAAAGTGGCATTACCAAATGAGTACCAGTAAATTTATTATCAAATTATGATGAATGACTTATTTACTCTATCCATTAACATATCTTTTCTCAATTATAAAAAGAAATTTTTTTTTGCATTTTTATCTTAGATGAATAATATTAAAAAAATTACTACATGGTAATACTAATAATATAAAAAATGTGATCTTCTATTAAGATATTGGTAGTCTTGCATCATCATCCAGATTTAATTTTAGGATAATCAGGAAAAATATTTTATTTTGTGTAATAGACATGTTTTTGAAACATACCCTAAAATGAAACATTTCATGAAAAATAAATTAACAAATATCAAAATTTTATAATATAATTATAATGAAATAAGTAAAAAAGAAAACCATATTCTTAAAAAGTACATCTTCATATTGTTATTTTGCTATTAGGGAAATGTAATTTCATTCAATAGTGGATGAAAATAAATCTATAACACCCTCATTTTGAGGTATGCCATTATTTTATGTTTTTTAAATTATCTTTGGTTTAGTTGAGTTAGTTTTAGAGGTGTTTTAAGGTATAGAAATGGAAAAATAACTGCGGTTGGAAACTAAACAAATATGTAAGAAAAATTTAATCCTAAAATTGTGTATTTACATCATTAATAGTCATAGAGATGTTTAGGGTGTAAAATAAAATAACTCTACAAAATGATTTTATCCAAAAAAAATTGATTTTTTAAACAATAACTAAGAGATGGGGTTTTAGGCATAAGTGACTCAAAAATAATTGACAATATAAATTCTCAATTTATTCCATTAAATCGTTTAGGATATGAAATTTTTATTATTGATAGTTTATTTGGGATCATGATACACTTACATTCTTGTTCCTCTCTACTTATAGAATTAACATAGCTAATTTACAGTTATCATTTATATCTGTAATAAACTATTAATAAATTATTGAGGATTTCATTCAATTCAACTGTTCAAGTTCTATTCATCCTGCTCCTTTTGGTAATAATTCTGTTGTATTCATCAGAACCATAGATTGTTGTGTGATACAAATATCTATGGGTTCAAGTTTATAGATGTGAGATATTTATGGGTTTTCATCGAATAATAGAATTAAGGGGTTGATGTATGGAATCATCTAAAAATCCTTTTTCCAAATCATAATTTAGTAAGGTGGATTATCTCCCACTCTTACATTTTAGAACTTGTATGATTCAATACCGATAAAACAGTCATGGGGTTTTATTGGAAATTTCACAAGTAGTTTATTTGGAAAAAATTGGGTTCGATGCGTTTTTAAAACAGTAGTTCGGAATATTAATCGTGATATTATTTAATTATTTTTTTAAAGGATTTTATTTGTAGATGAAATGGTTTATTTAGAGATAAATTTGATATGGATTACGGTCTTGGATTACATAGAGGGGTGTTTTCATGTTGAATTATATAAGACCTCATTGAAACATACATGGCCGTAATGCTCAGTGAATGATAAATTTTTTCTTATGACTGTTAGGATTATTATTCCACATTAATATGTGTGTGTGGTTAAGGATAATGGATTGGGTGTGGCATGTGGAAATAAAAGTACAAAGTAAAAGGATTGATTTAGTTTAATGAATTAATTAAATTATTTTCCTATGATATGTTGTTTTTATATTCTCACTACTAGTTTTATGAAAACCTATATTATCTTCTTATTGTCATAGTGATTTGTGATGGGATATTTTTTGAGAAATTATACTGTGTGATATAATAATCCAACACTTTGGAACTTTTCTATGTTTTTAGATGTCATATATTTACATATAAGAAAGAGTAATTTCATGTAATTCTCTAATTGTAAACCTTGACATCATGATTTATTTTCCCGATGTTGGACTAAGGAAATATATATTTCATGTTCTTTGATGGTACCACATTGGTGACAATTTCAGTCTATTTTAATTCTCTTTCATTCACTATTATTTATTTGTTGTCTATTACTCAAATATTTTTCAGTATTGGTGTAATGACCCGTAAAATTCAAGGGAAATTTTTTATTAATTTTCTTAGGAATTTTACACGAACGCGGTTTCTCACGGTACTTGATTCCGAGGCCCGGTGTGCTCGGAATTTCTATCTGAAGTTTAGCTTGGGTATGTCCAGTGAACGAACGAGCGGGTTTTTCTAACATTTGAACCGGTTCTCAGAATCGAATTTTGAGGGCACCGATGGATTTGTAGCGCCGGTAATTGCTTGGGATCACCTTTTCCGGAGTTGCATTTTCACGGGAGGAGTTGTTAAAAATTTGTGGAAGATAAAATAAAAATTGAGTTACAATTTTTATTTCCATTAAGTGGTTTATCAGTTGAGTGGAAGTTGGGGAAACCACCCAATTTTCCCATGGGAGGTTATGAGAGTGGTGGGGCCCACACGAATCCCACCCCTTCATATTCCCTAACTCCATCAACTCACCATTAATTTTGGTAACTTGACTTTATTAAATAGGTGAGTTTAATTTGAATTTTTAAAGTTAAAATGCTTAAGTTATGTTAATAAAATAAGTAAGGGAATTATTTTATTTTTGGTTGGGGTCTTGTTGCTTTGAGAGTTTTTGGGAGAAAAGCTAAGGAGCTTGAAAAACTTCTTCCTCTTCGACGAAGAACGCGAAGAACATGAAGAACGTCGGATTCCTCAGAGATCGACGACGCGACATTTTCCCCGTGATGCGACTCTCTTCTTCCACGATGTCTTCTTCTGCGACTGTTATTTCCGCGACGAACCTCCGATAAGGCTATGCTCGAGGTAGGGGATTATTTATTTCGTTTGTTCATGATTACTTCATCGTTGGTTTATCGTCTTTTTTTTAAACTTCCTGTTATCACAATAATGGGAGGAGGTCGGACCGCACAAACACGACCGACCCTCCTCCCCCTTATTGGTTAATTTTTGTTACGACTCGTGTAAGGCGGCGCGGTGCTGAAGCACAGCGCGAGGAATGTTAAATAAAGGTAAATAAGCACAACGTCGTCGTGCCGCACCAGACGGATCAAGGCCACGACTGGTTCAGGGACGCGGCGGAACAGGGGAACCGGCGGCCGGTTCCGGGCCGCCGACGTTGGAGCATGGGGGCCGGCCTTGCCGGTCCCGTGGCAGTAACAGTCGGCCTTCCAAGGCGGGCCGACCGGACAGGGGAAAAGCCGAGGGTTACAACCCCCGGGTGGCCAGTTGAGCAGCCCCATAATTGAGGGCCACTGTTACAAAACAGGGGGTCGGAAGCCCCCCTCATCCGCTCGGCCAAACGGCCGAGCCCCTGGCTGGCGCCAGCGTGTCGGGACTACTGCCCTGGCCGGTCCGCCAGCCGGGCCGGGCCATGCCTAGGCCGGTCCGGGCCGCGCCCAAGTGGGATGAACCCGGACCAGGGATGGGTCGACCCGGTTCGGGCTGACACCGAGGGTATCAGGCCGGGTCAGACCGGGTCCGAACCCTCTTTTACTAGACTGTTTCGGTCTGTTGCCCATAACATGGGCTGCGGACCTCTGATCAACGCACCGTCAAGGGAAATGAAATCCTTGGAACGAGACAGTATTTTCGATATATTACACTCAAGGTTTCAGAGTACTTTGGGGTTGGCCGGGTTGGTTCGTAGATGAAACCAACCGGGGCCTCGGAGCAGAAATGCTCATAACTTGAGCTCCGGACGTCCGATTGACGTGGCGTCAACTTTGATGGATTCCTCTAAGTGAGACAGGCCTTTTGGCTTACTCCGCTCGAGGTTTGGATGCATATGGAGTACGGTCGGGTTGGATTTTACTTAAAAACCAACCGGGCCCGTGGAACGAAAAAGCCAATAACCCTCAGACCAGGCGTCCGATTGACGTGCCGTCTGTGACGTTGAGTTCCGGTTGACGATACGGAGCTTTTGGATACATCAACTCTGGACTATGTGTCAGTTGATGTATCTCCCTTCGGCTCGTAGAGCGGAACCTCCCGAACGAGCTTGCTGTGTGTGGGATCCCTAGAGCTGGCTGCGACTGCAACGACGATGATGACAGTAGAGAAATCCTCCGTGGATTCGACGGCGATGACTACAGCAGTCAGCGATCCTACATGGATCAGTGCTACCGATCCTGTGTGGGTCAGATGCTATGTGGGTCAACGCTCAGAGGTCCTGTGTTGGCCAGCGCCTACAGATCCTATGTGGGTCTGATCCTGTGTGGGTCATTGCGGGGGTTAGTTACCTATCGATCATGTGTGGGTCAGATCCTTTGTGGGTCTTTGCGGGTGTTAGTTGCCTATCGATCTTGTGTGTGTCATATCCTTTGTGGGTCATTACGAGGGTTAGTACCTATCAATCCTTTGTGGGTCCGACTTCTTAGATTAATCAGTGGATATATCTGATCATCTCTATCGTCATACGAAGAAGTATACCTGTGTGAGCTGAATCTTGTTTTGCTTTCCTATGTGGATTGTGTTGTGCTATCCTGTGTGGATGTGATCGAACTCGGGCTCGGATGTTAGATCCAACGTGAATTGATGACTTAGGTATATGTATGGGAATATACCTAAGTAGTGTTGGATGTTACTTCATGATTGTATCTTTCCTTTGTGGATTATCCATTGTGGAATTTGGGAGACCTTCGGGGGACTCGGGGTCCCTACTGAGTAGCTTATACGCACCACCGCATGGCCTATGGCCACAATACATTGTGTTGGTTGCAGATGGTGGACATCGCTGATCGTGGTTGAGGCTTGTGGAGCAGGTCAGTATCTGGAGGTGGACCATTGGGCGGGATGTACACGGAGTGGATGGCTGGACCTGAGGAGCTGTGGAGGCTATCGGTACCCACCCATCAGGTGGGACATCCAGTGGACAGCTTGAGGCAGCGGATTTACTTTCAGTTGATGTTTTCCCTTTCCAGTTGTACATCACTTTTAATTTGGGAATGTATTCTGGCCCACTTACTTTTCTACCTTTACAGTTGTACCAGTTTTTACTTAGTTTTTACTTCTTCTTGCTTACTCTGTGGTGTTTGTTTACATTACAAAGGCAATGCCTTCGCTTTTTACCAGGTATTACGCCTTGGTGCTAGTCGCCAGCCCATGGCCTATTGAAGGAAGGCTTGGGGTAGTCACGGGAAGGGCCCCGAGAGTGGGTCGTGACAAATTGGTATCAGATGAGTTCGGTTCTACCGTAGAACTCAGGACTCTGATCTTTTCTATGTGACATAATAGTGTTAAGAGTATTCAGTGTGGTTATCCGTCCAGGGAGTCCAGTGTTGGTGCGGCGGCCGATTTATCCATACACCAGGACCCTGACTTCTGATTTCTAACTTAATGCACGAAAACCTTTCTTGCATGTGTGTTTCAAGTTTTCTTTGTGATTACTTTTTGTCAGCTCACCAGGTATACTCTTTGACCGTGGCACACCTGTTTCTTTTCAGGATGGACCCACAACGGTAGCCATCTAGGGTTCTGAGGGTTGTGCATGATGACAGCCCACCGAGAGATGAGGCCTCGGTACAGGGCCCTTTGACAGCATAGGCACCGGCGGTACCTCTCCCGCCAAGAAACAGATGCTACAAGCCCCAGTCACTGACGATGCACGTTGCCTTAGTGCACTGCACAAGGTTAAGCATCTGCGACTGCCCAGGTTCCGCAGGGAGACGGACCCTCAGGCAGCCGAGGATTGGATGGAGGCAGTTGTACGGGTTCTCAGGTTAGTGAGGACACTGGCGGACCTCATGGTGATTCTCGCAGTGAGCCTACTGCACGCGGCAGCAGGCAGATGGTGGAGCTTGATACTCCAGGTGCACGATGAGGCATCTCTTCTCTCGAAGGACTTTGAGAGACTCCTCTACTCGGAGTTCATCCCAGCCACCCTCCATGCAGTGCGCATCCAGGAGCTTCTTCAGTTGCGGTAGGGCATCTTGACGGTCGCCCAGTACTCAGGGAGATTTACAGATCTCTCATGCTACTCGAGATACATGGTACGGGACCCATCCTTCCGGGCCTAGA
Source organism: Viscum album (assembly GCA_963277665.1). NCBI lineage: Eukaryota > Viridiplantae > Streptophyta > Magnoliopsida > Santalales > Viscaceae > Viscum > Viscum album. Next base: position 1,511,294,501 of record OY728161.1, read on the forward strand.
CCTTCGAGCAGGGATTGAGGTAGGAGATCAGGGCGTCGCTGATCTCTCTCAGCATTCCGACACAGGCAGTGGTACTAGAGAGACCCCTTCTGATTGAGAGTTTCCTTGCTGAGCCGACATCTGCAGCGAGACCTACCACAGGGTGGCACGTAGCAGAGTCTTCTACAACAGGTAGTCGACGGATGACTCATGGGTCCAGGCAGACCAGACCCTCAAGCAGACAACCTCAGGACACTGGCTCACTGGTGCGTGGCACACAGTGCGGATCCAGTCTTACGAGTGTAATACAGTGCTATGCATGTGGCGGGAAGGGACACATGGCTTGTGACTGCCCGACCCACCATGCAGAGGAGTAGTAGACGGTTGGGAAACCACCCAGGAAGAGGCAGAGGTTCGACCGTGGAGGTCCTCTGAGAGTAGGTGGATGAGGCCGAGGAGATGGTCGAGCGGCATGTGGTGGACGATGTTTTGAGGCTCTACCACCACCACCACTAGGAGGTCCACCTCGACCTCAGGGGAGAGCACAACTTCAGGAAGCTGAAGCTTACGATCATGGCGCTCTAGAAGTGGGTGGACAAGTAAGGGACTTGCTCCAGGCATAAAGGCCTTTTCCCACAATGCCTCTGGCTTCGTTGTTTTTGTTTCCTTGTATCCTTGTACATTGAGTTGAAGTAATAAAATACACTTGAAATAGTGACGTTTTCTTTCTTGTCTTTTGTATGTTAATACTAAGAGGTTCCGGTTAAAAACTGTTGACTTGACACTCACTTATGAGATTCTTACAGGAAGAGCCCCAGTGACAACACACTGATGCCGACAGTGTGACTCAACCCTTGGAGGTGAGAGTAACGGTTAGATCTCTTGGTAGAAGCGTTGAGGCCTTACGACATCATCCATGGCATGATTTATCTAATCATTACGGGACTGACTGTATTAGGCAAAGAACGTGGTTCATCTAGGGGATGGGACCAGATTTCCCTTTTCTGCAAAGGAGAAATATTTGCATCTTTGCAGAACGTTAAGGAGGAAGGGGAAACCCTTCGTGTGGTCAGATAGATATCAGCAGAGCTTCCAGGAGCTGAGATAGAGATTGACCAGCACGCCTATCTTGATGCTACCGTAGGAGGGAGTAGGGTATGTATTTTACTGTGATTCATCATGGAATAGACTCGGATGTGTGCTGATGCAGGAGCGGGCCGTGATCGCCTATGGATCATGTCAGTTGAGGAAGCATGAGCAGAACTACACTACCCATGACCTGGAGTTAGTAGTAGTGGTCTTCACTCTGAAGATGTGGTGACACTATCTGATGGGCGATCACTTTTCAGTATATTCTGACCATCAGAGTCTCAAGTACATCTTCTCGTGTAAGGACCTAAATCTGAGACAACGATGATTGATCGAGTTCCTCCAGGACTATGACTTTGAGATAGTTAATACTCTAGGGAAAGAAAACGTAGTATCTGATGCTCTCAGCAGGAGGACAGGCATCCAAATACATGGGGAGGCGACATAGCAGCTAGCCACTTTGCAGATATCCTTTGTGGATAGAGATGGAGCAACCTTTTTCAATCACTCACAGTCACTCCTCCACTACTGCAGCAGGTCCGAGTGGTACAGTGTGGGGATGCTGACTGTGAGACGCGGCATGCACAGATATCCTCAGGACATGCACCTGATGGATTCTCTTTGGTAGGAGAGAATGACGTCCTTTTCCGTGGATGTACCTTGGTACCAGTTTCTTTATGGGAGGAGGTGCTGAAAGAGTTTCACACCTCTCCTTTGGAGGTACATCCTGGAGTGGCGAAGATATACCAGGATCCCAGACGATAGCACTGGTGGCCGGGCATGAAGAAGGTTTTGGCAGAGTTCGTTTCTCGATGCCTCATCTTCCAGCAGGTGAAGGCAGAGCACCAGGTAATAGCAGGCTTGGTACAACACTTGGAGCTTCCGGAGTGGAAGTGGGAGGGCATATCTATATACTTCGTGACTGGACATCCACTCACTTCCAGAGGTCACAACTCCAATTGGGTGATTGTCGATCGACTCACCATGTCGGCTCACTTTTTACCCATCAGAGAGCAGGGCTCAGTGAAGAGCTTGGGACGTATCTACATTCATGAGATTGTACGAATTCATGGTGTACCATTATCTATCGTCTTCGATCAAGATTCTCACTTTACTTCCCATATTTGGAAGGGGTAGCAGGAGGCGTTCGGGATGCAGCTACATCTAAGCACCGCCATTCACCCTCATACAGATGGTCAGACGGAGAGGACCATTTAGACTCTCGAGGACATGCTCCGCGCATGTGTCCTTGACTTTGGTTGCAGTTGGGAGGACCACCTACCCATGGTGGATTTAGCGTAAAACAATAACTACCACTCCACCATTGGGATGGCACCATATGAGGCATTGTATGGCCGACCTTGCAGATCACCTCTGTGATGGACAAACCCGGGGGATTCAGCACTTGTGGGACCGTAGATGGTCCATGCCACGATAGAGAAGGTACAGGTCATCCAAGAGTGGATGAGGAAAGCTCAGAGCTGGAAGAAGTCTTATTCTGATAGGAGATTGAGGTCACTAGACTTCTAGAATGGTGACCACGTCTTCTTGCAAGTCTCACCTCGACGTGGATTACAGATATTTGGCCGAGGCGACAAGTTATCTTCATGCTTCATCGGACCTTTCCAGGTCCTCAGCAGGATTGGCGTGGTGGCTTATCGCCTGGCTCTACAACCATAGTTGCACCGAGTGAACGACGTCTTCCACGTATCTCAGCTGAGGAGATACGTGCACGACCCGAAGCATATCATTGATAATGGGGTGCTGGACATTGATGATGGGGTGACTTTTGCGGAGGTTCTAGTGGAGATTGAGGATTGACAGGAGCAGGTCCTTCTTGGACGGTCGATTCCTCTAGTGCGCAACAGATGGCAGTATGGGAACCTCCAAGAGAGCACTTGGGATTGGGAGGCTCAAATACGTGCACAGTACCCAAATTTTTTCACTAGTTTTTGATGTACCTTTATGGGGATGTAAATCCCTGAGGTGGGAGTAATGTGAAGACCCGTAAAATTCAAAAGAAATTTTTTCTTAATTTTCTTGGGAATTTTAGAAGAACGCATTTTCTAACGGCACTTGATTTCGAGGCCCGGTGTGCCTAGAATTTCTATCCGAAGTTTAGCTAGGGTACGTTCAGTGAATGAACAAGCAGGTTTTTCTAACTTTTGAACTGGTGCTCGGAATCGAATTTTGAGGGCATCGATGGATTCGCAGCGCCAGTAATTGCTTGGGAACACCTTTTCTGGAGTTGTGTTTTCACGGGAGGAGTTGTTAAAAATTTGTGGAAGATAAAATAAAAATTGAGTTACAATTTATATTTCCTTCAAGTGGTTTATCTGTTGAGTGGAAGTTGGGGTAACCACCCAATTTACCCATGGGAGGTTATGAGAGTGGTTGGTCCCAAACGAACCTCACCCCTTCATATTCCCTAACTCTTTCAACTCACCATTAATTTTGGTAACTTATGTTTATTAAATAGGTGTGTTTAATTTGAATGTTTAAAATGTAAATTCTTATGTTATGTTAATAAAATAATTAAGGGACTTATTTTATTTTTGGTTGGGGTCTTGTTTCATTGAGAGTTTTTGGGAGAAAAGCTAAGGAGTTTGAAGAAGTTCTTCCTCTTCAATGAAGAACGCGAAGAACGCGACGAACGCGAAAATGAGAAGAACACGAAGAACGCGAAGAACGCCGGATTCCTCAGAGATCGACGACGCGACGCAGGTCCCGTGACGCAAATCTCTTCTTCCGCAACGTCTTCTTCCGCGACAGTTATTTCCGCGACGAACCTCCATTCAAGATACTCTCGAGGTAGGGGTTTATTTATTTAATTTTTTCCTGATTACTTCATTGTTGGTTTATCGTCTTTTTTTTGAACCGCCTGTTATAGAAATAACGGGAGGAGGTCGGACCGCACAAACACGACCGACCCACATCCCCCTTATTGGTTAATTTTTGTTGCGACTCATGTAAGGCGTCACAGTGCCAAAGTAAAGTGCGGTGAATGTTAAGGAAAGGGGAAGAAGAACAGCACCGTCATGCCTTGCCGTTTAAGACGAACCAAAGACGCGGCGCTGTCTCACTGCGCCGGAGAACCACAAATGCACCGCGGCCGAAGCGAGGCCGCGGTGGAGGGGTTCGGCGCTATTGCGCCGCGCTAGAAGGACCAAGGATGTGGTTGGTCCCGGGCCGTGGCAGAACAGGGGAACCGGCGGGTACTTCTGGGCCGGCGGCGTCGGAGCAGGGGGACCGGCCTTGCCAGTCCTGTGGCGGCAATAGCCGGCCGGCCGGGGCGGCCCAGCCGGACAGGGGAAAAGCCGGGGGTTACAACCACCGGCTGGCCAGTTGAGCGGCCCCATAATTGGGGGCTGTAGTTACAAAACAGGGGGCAGGCGCCCCCCCCCCCCCCTCATCTGATCGGCCAAATGGCCGAGCCCCTGGCTGGCGCCAGCGCGCCGGGCCGGCTGCCCTGGCCAGTCCGCCAACCTAGTCGGGCCGCGCCCAGGCTGGTCCGGGTCGCACCCAGGCCGTGCCGGGCCAGTCCAGGCGGGCAGGGCCACGCCCAAGCGGGCCGGACCCGGACCCGGGATGGGTCGACCCGGTTCGGACTGACCCATAGGGTATCAGGCCAGGTCGGACCGGGCACGAACCCCCTTTTACCAGACTGTTTCGGTCTGTTGCCCATAACATGGGTTGCGGACCTCTGATCGATGCACTGTTAAGTGTGATGCGATCCTTGGAACGAGACAGTCGTTTCGATATATTACACTCAAGGTTTCAGAGTTATTTGTGTTCGGCCGGGTTGGTTCATACAGGAAACCAACCAGGCCCTCGGAGCGGAAACGCCTATAACTTGAGCTTTGGACGTCCGATTGATGTGTCGTCGACTTTGATGTATTTCTCTAAGTGAGACAGAACTTTTGGAATACTATGACCGAGTAGTGGATGCATATGGAGTATGGTCAGGTTGGTTTTGACATAAAAACCAACCAGGCCTCTGGAACGAAAAGGCCAATAACTCTTAGACCGAGCATCCGATTGACTCGCCGTCTGTGACGTTGAGTGTCTGTTGACGATACGGAACTTATGGATACATCAAATCCAGACTATATGTCAGTTGATGAATCAGTCCTTCGGCTCATGGAGCGGACCCTCCTGAACGAGCTTGCTGTGTGTGGGAACCCTAGAGATGGCTGCGACTGTGACGACGATGACAACAGTACAGAAATCCTCCGTGGATTCGACGACTACGACTACAGCACTCAGCGATCCTACGTGGATCAGTGCTACCAATCATGTGTGGGTCAGATATTGTGTGGGTCAACGCTCAGTGGTCCTGTGTGGGCCAGCACCTACAGATCATGTGTGGGTCCGATCTTGTGTGGGTCATTGTGGGGGTTAGTTACTTATCGATCCTATGTGGGTCAGATCCTTTGTGGTTCATTTCGGGGGTTAGTTATCTATCGATCCTATGTGGGTCAGATACTTTGTGGTTCATTGCAGGGGTTAGTACCTATCGATCCTTTGTGGGTCCGACGGCTTAGATGAATCAGTGGATATATCTCATCATCTCTATCGTCATACAAAGAAGTATACCTGTGTGAGATGAATCATGTTTTTCTTTCCTATGTGGATTGTGTTATGATATCCTGTGTGGATGTGATCGAACTCGGTCTCAGATGTTAGAGAAGAACGCGAATTGATGACTTAGGTATATGTATGGTCAGATACCTAAGTAGTGTTGGATGTTACTTTATGATTGTATCGTTCCTTTGTGGATTATCCTTTGTGGATTCTGGGAGACCTTCAGGGGTCTCAGGGACCCTACTGATTGCTTATACTCACCCCTGCACGGGCTGTGCTCGTACTACATTGTGTTGGTTGTAGACGATGGACAACACTGATCGTGGTTGAGGCTTGCCGAGCAGGTTGGTACCTGGAGGTGGACCTATGGGCAAGACGTACATGGAGCGGATGGCTGGACCCGAGGATCTGTAGTGGATATCAATACCCACCCTTCATGTGGGAATTCCAGTGGACAGCTCGAGGTTGCGGCTTTACTTTTAGTTGATTTTTTCCCTTTACGGTTGTACTTTACATTCAATTTGGGTTTGTATTCTGGCCCACTTACTTTTCTGCACTTACTGTTGTACTCGTTTTTACTTAGTATTTACATCTTCTTGCTTGCCCTGTGGTGTTTGTTTACTTTACAAAGGCAATGCCTTCACTTTTTACCGGGAATTACGCCTTGGTGCTAGTCTCTAGCCCCTGGCCTATGGATGGCGGGCTTGGGTTAGTCATGGCATGGGCCCTGAGGATGGGTCGTTACAATTGGTATTTCCTTGAGTTATTTGTTTTTTATTAATGAATCATGATGATTGGTTTTATATTATTCTTTCCCTTTGGTATCTTATTTTTATTTATGGGAAAATATTCCCATAATGGTTTACTATGCTCTTGGAATTTATTTCTAGCCTTTTGTGTCTTGGGGATGTCACGAGGGTTTATTGGTACCCCCACTTTTCCAAATTTAATGGGTTAGGGGAAAGGTGTTACAAATAGTAGTGGTATTCTTTGGTCAATGTTTTGGGTTGGTTAAAATAAATATGATTTTTTGAAATGAAATGTTTAGTATAAAATGATTTAGTGAAATATTTTATGTTAAACTACCTATTACCTGGGTTATGGGTACAAAATTGTTCTTAAACACTTTTATAGGTGTTTAAATTTTATCATTGTGTGTTTAACTAATGAGTATTTTATATTATGAATATATATAGAGACATTCCTCTTGTACTATATTATTCATCTGTTATTTTATACTTTTTTCAAAGAATTATTAAAATGAATAAAATCATCATTATGAAAATTATTGTTTCACTAGTTTTTTCTTATGTTAATAATAATTATTTATAATATTTTTGAATATATTTAGACCTTATGTTCAAATAGATAAATATTTTAACAATATATATTTCTATAATTATGATAGATGGAATAAAGAATATTTTATAAAAATTAATTGGAATAAACTTCTAAAAAAGTGGAAGAACCAAACACATTGGTGAACCAAAAACTTTCACAATGTACTAAGAAAAAGTTTTGAGTCATTGGTCGAGGAAAAGAAAATAGAGATCCAGGTAAATTTGATCAATTAGAATATTTTTAGAAATATAATACACATATTTTTTAATGATATTCTGAATTAGATAAGGAATAAGTGTGGCTAAACAGAATGGATAGAATATTTGACATCATTGGTACACTACTAGATATGATGATTTATTTTGACACATATATGGTGGATGATATTTATTTAAATTTTTTTTATTCTTCTATAAAAGATAAATATGAATAATTAATTATATGGGAGGATTTTTGGTAATTTTTTCATAAAACATTCTACCCTAAAAAATCAAAATTGAAAGAACAAATGATTTATTAAACCTTAAGTACGAAAGCCTCTCTATGAATGTTTATTTCTCCATGTTTATGTTCTTAGTACGTTTTGACCCAGAAGTAGTTTATAATGTATCCTTAAATTCATGTATCATTGATTTAGATTTTTGATCACAAAATTGATCCATGATAGTTGTAATTTTTATTATATATTCGACATAGATGGTTAATAGAGAAATAGTGGGAGAAAGGGATCTTCATTGGAATCCTACAAGAGGTAGACTTTTTATTACCAGGTAGTTAGGTTTTAACCCTGTTATTTTAAATAATAGATATTGTTATTTCTTCCCTCATGGTGGTGTCACACCTCACAATCATACAGTTGAATCAGATCATTTTATTAAAATATTGGCTGAAAAGAATGGATTTTTTCAGTGTAGTTATTTAATGAATAATAAATGAAAAGTTACTACACCAATAAGGTATTTACACCACTATAGAAAGAGTTGTCATATCAAGAAGTTTTTCCTTATTAAATCATAACATCATGTGTAATGGGATATAAATTGTCACATATTTTATATTCTCATATAGAACAGAACCATCATTCTAGTTTGCAACCGTAGAAAAAGGTGAACCATGATACTTCTAGGAACACATTTATAAGGCCCCAGCCTTAAACCTTACTTAATATTGAGTTATTACAAGATTACACATTGATGATCTTTTCAGGTTTAGAGTTTTATAGAATTAGATCATAAAACTTGCATTACATTCCACATTTAATCAAAGTGGTTACATAAAGATAATATTCATTTTTCCCATCAATAGAACATATTTAAAATAAAACATGGATTCTTTCTTGACAAATCCTTGACATTGTCATCATATCATGTACCTTTCTTTTTACCTATGAAAAACATTTCAAAAATATTTGGGATGAGCATAAAAAGCTCAGTATGGGTTTTATAAAAAAAATATGGAAAGGAAACATGAGTTCATATATACATAAGAATGAAATCATATTTTACCGATAAAATATAAGCACTATAACATACCTCATCAAATCATGAATAAATCATAGAAATCATAAGACATAAAGGTAACTTGAGTCATTCATAACATTCCTACGTAGGGAGTAACCCTCTTGGTGATGTTTGGAATACCCATCCCAGTATATTCCTTCAATCTTTTCGGAGAAACCTTGACATTTCACTCCTTCGTGTTACCCAATGCATTAGAGATCTATATCGGGCTCACCCACCCTTAGTTTATCACGGAACCATCTGTCTTCATAATAATTCCCAAGAACCTCAACAAAATCGTATCACACAAAACATGCATAAAGAAAACATAACATTTCCACATTTCAATTACAAGATGTCAATACAACACATTGATATAATAAAAACATTATGAAAACCATTTTCAATACCAAAATAAATGAAAATTATAACATGGTATATATTTTTCTTTTAAAAATAAGGTATGGCTTGTATAGAAATCCGAAACTCAAATAATGGTCACGGCGGTGGAGAAGTCGTTGTCGCCGCATACGTACGACAAAAACATTCCCTCTTGTCTTCTAGTAAACGCTTTGTATAAAATAGAACCCTTTTGAATAAACGTAAAAGTCAAAGGGGTTTATACACCATATAAAAGGAGGTTGTGTATAAAACACAATATGCCTCAATGAAAGGAGATTGAGACGAAGTCCCATACCTCGGGTCCGACTTGCCTCGATCGTTCTTTAATGTCCTGAATAATAAACCTGAGTTAATTTCTACTTTCTTAAGAACCTTTTTCAAGTTCATTATTCTTTTTATATCACTTATTTCCATGTCATGAACACTATGTAATTATTTAAGTTTATAACGGTCGTTTTAACGATCATTGGTACTTGAGTAAAAAATAAACCCTTTATAATTACAAGTTTTTCATGTATCCATTATATCCAGAATTATAATAATGATGTATGTATAATATATATCCAGTATATACATGCATTTATAATATTACAAAAACATTTAGAGGTACAAAATGAAATGCACCGTTTATGGAGACCGTAAGTCGTACGTACACATGAATGCTACTTTCATTTCTATTTTGTATTTTATAGAATGGAATCATAATGATATAAAGGTATATTATAATTCCAGTGTAATATCATATATAATATCATAACTCCATACTTTATACGTCCCACATATGGTATTTAACGAATCAAATCACTTTGAGGTGGCGGTAGTCCGCACTTCCTTAAATGAAGATATCGCGTTTATCCATAATGGAAACCATAAAGGTATGCCCAAAATGAAAAATACAAGAAGATTAAGGAAAATATAAACATATTATATATAATATATAAATAAAATTACATTTAATGGAAACCTTTTAAGGTGTTAAAAGAATGTTGAACAATCATCGTTTCGGGAGGCATAAATTCACCATCCATAGAAACAGTATGTTATTTAACCATTAGATGTAGGTGTGTGTAAGTGTAGCTAGAATAAATCTTATAACAACATCCTAGTATATTGAATATACTGGATTTGTTAAAAAATAAATTAATAAAAAGAGTTTAGGGGGTTGGAAAAGCAAAATAAAACAAAAGGACTCAAGTGAAGACATTACCTTAAAATCGGGTAACTCCCTTTGGTTTGAGCTCAAAGGCTTCCTTGGGAAGACTTCTTCCCAAAGTGAGGATTCAAGGAGTAAAAGAGGGAAGTGGAGAGACAAAATGAGCATGGGTTGGTCGACCCAAAGGCTTTGGATGTGTGGGTAAAGAGGTAGAGGCAGCGGCCTTTTATAAGAGGAGAGGAGGGGCACTCTTTGAAAGTAAAAAAATGTTACTTTATTTGAAAATGATTTTCGAATTCAAAAAGTCCCACATTGATATAATTCGGGGGTATGGTGATAAGGGTTCTAAATCCACCCATCCAATAGGTTTTGGACATGTTTAGGTCATAGATTTTACATTATCATTTCATTTTATTTAAATCTTTTATTAATGAGGTAATCAATTCATCATCATGATGTCATAAATAATTTAATATATTTAAAGTCTAAAAATTATGAAAAAAATACTATGATGTTGGAAATCTTTTTAGATTTCCAATGTATATTTATAGTCTAAAATATCATCTATGTAGACAAAATTAAAAATGTTTTAATCAGGTGATATATTCATGTTATATTTACATTCTTTAAAAAAATAAAAAGATAACAAGTCACTTTCCACAAAAGTGATTCCATGGGGTCCCCAAGTTTGGCACAAGACATCCCATGGTCGGCCATGAGACAACCAGTATAATTAGGACACATTTTGGTCTCACTTTTTTGTTATTATGATATTATTTTATTATCCTTAACTACCTGATTACTCATTAATCAAGATATTTAAAGATAATTAACGTCGTTACTATTCATAATGTCCAAAAACGAAATATTATTGATTACATAATTTGGAACATATGAATCCAAATATGTAATCCATTTCACCAAATTCCAAACACATAAATTGCAATAATTGGTTTAAAAATAATTCACGTTGTCAAAACATATAGGGGGTTTTTTTTAAACAATATCTATGAAAAGTTTGGCATTAGTTTATGCCAAATTCCAAAGTTAAATTAATCCTAATGACCAAAATTGGATTAAATGGTAAATATATATTAAGATTACACTTTAAGTCCAATTAAAAAGATAATCTAACCATATAATTAATTTAAATGAAAAAGCAGTTTTGATGTAAAATGCAGTATTTTTCACTAACCATTAAAAAAATGAACATTGTCAGAAAAATATAAAAAATTTATCCAAGGTAATTTTCAATGTCCCAATCATAAATTATTTGTTTATTTTGACAAATAGAGATTATAAAATTGTCAAAAGTTTGATATAAAAAGGGTTTTCCATTAAAAGGCAGTAAAACAATCTTTTAAAAAATATTAGTGTATTCCATGCTTAAGATTAGATTTATTTTCATTTTAAGCCTCTAAAACACTATATAATTCATTAATAGACATAGATAAAAATATCTATTATTCATTAATTACTTGGGATGTTACATCCTTCCCCCTTTAGAAAATTGCATCCCCGTAATTTATTTACTTATCGAATAAATGGGGGTAGTTATCCCTCATTGGATTTTCAGATTCCCATGTTGCCTCTTCCATCATGTGGTTTTTCCAAAAAACCGTTACCTGATTAATCACCTTATTTAGTAACACTTGCTCCTTGTGGTCAAGAATCTGAACCGGTTGTTCCTCATAAGATAATTTCTCTTCCAACTGAACTACCTCTGGACTCAAAACATGAGATGGATCTGGCATGTACTTCCTTAACATTGAAACATGAAAAACATTGTGTACCTGAGATAAACTCGAAGGTAAAGCCACCCGATATGAAACTGATCTAACTCGCTCCAGAATTTCATAAGGTCCAATGAACCTTGGACTCAGCTTTCCTTTGTTACTAAATCTCATCACACTTTTCCATGGTGAGACTTTGAGAAAAATATGATCACCTACCTCAAAAGTTAGATCCTTCCTCCTATTGTCTGCATAACTCTTCTGCCTACTCTTAGCTGTTCTCATGTGTTTCTGAATCAGATGAACTTTTTCTGCCATCTCTTCTACCAATTCTGGTCCCATCAACTTCCTTTCACCCACTTCATCCCAGAAAGCTAGAGTTCGACACCGCTTCCCATATAACGCCTCAAATAGTGCCATCTGTATACTGGAATGAAAACTGTTATTATAATAGAATTCAACCAAAGAAAGATATTGGTCCCAACTTCCATGATAATCCATCGAACAAGCTCGTTGCATATCCTCCAAGGTCTGAATTGTTCATTATGACTGCCCATATGATTGAGGATGAAATGTTGTACTAAAATTTAATTCAGTACCCAATGACTTCTGAAGGCCTTTCCAAAAGTTAGAAGTGAACCTGGGATCACGATCAAATAAAATACAGAGGGTAACTCCAGGTAACCGGACTATCTCTTTATGATACAAAGGGGATAGTTGATCTAGGGAAAAAGTATCTCGTATAGGAAGGAAATGAGCAGATTTAGTCAAGCGATCAACAATAACCCAGATTTCATTATTACCTCGAGATGTCTTCGGTAATCCCACAACAAAGTCCATGGATATATTATCCAATTTCCACTCTGGTACTGGTAAAGGCTGAAGCATCCCTTTCGATAACTACCACTCTGCTTTAACCCGCTGACAAGTCAAACACTTCACATTAAAATTAGCAATATCTCTTTTCATTCCATCCCACGAGTAATACTCCCGCAGATCTCTGTACATCTTAGTACTTCCATGATGAACTGAAAACGGAGAACTATGAGCTTCACATAACAACTCTCTCATCAACTGTGAATCACAAGGCACACACAGTCTATTCTAAAATCTCAAAACTCAATCATTATCAATGTTGAATTCAGGCAACTTACCTTTCTGAACCAGCTCTACCTTTTTCTGCAACTCACTATCTTGCTTCTGTGCTTTCTTAATTCTATCTGATAGAGATGATCTCACTGATACCTAAAACAAAATAGAAGAACTTCCTGCACCAACAACTTCATTGCTAAATTTTATCAAATCCTTAACCAAAGGATCATGTTCCAAACGCAACATTGCTAATGAAACATTACTTTTTTGACTCAAAGCATCAGCTACTTTATTTTCATTTCCCAGATGGTAATGAATTGTACAATTATAATCCTTGATTAATTCCATCCATCTCCTATGTCTCATGTTTAACTCTTTCTGAGTGAATATATACTTTAAAATTTTGTGATCAGTATATATTCCGCACTTTAATCCATACAAATGATGCCTCCAAATTTTTAAATCATGAACAACAACAACTAATTCCAAATCATGTGTAGGGTAATTTACCTCATCAGTTTTCAAATAACGTGAAGCATAAGAAATTAACTGATAATTCTACATTAGGACATAGCCATGTCCTTTCAATGAATCATCACTGTATATAACAAACTCACCATTCCTGGAAGGAAGCGACAAAACTAGAGCATTCACCAATATTCTTTTCAACTCCTGAAAAGAATCATCACATTCTTTTGTCTAGATGAACTTAACACCCTTACAAGTTAGCTTAGTCATTGGACTAGATAACCGTGAAAAATGTTCAACAAACCTTCAGTAGTAACTTTCCAAACCAAAAAAACTACGGATCTCGGTTACATTTGTGGGTCTTGGCCATTCTTCAACAACTTTTTTTTAGTAGGACCAACAGTTATGCCATCTTTTGAAACAATGTGACCCAGGAAAAAATTTGTTGTAACCAAAAATCACACTTTCTAAATTTTACATATAGTTTCTTTACTTTTAAGGGTTGCAATATAACCATTAAATGACTTTCCTGTTTCTATTTACTTTTAGAAAACACCAAAATATCATCAATGAAAACTACCAACATTTTTCTCCTGAGTCAACTAAGCTCTCACTGTAACAAACTGTTTAGTTCTGATTTTGACCATCTCAGGATACTAATTTGAAAGTTCATTTCCCTCAGTATGCCTTCCCAGAAAATCTGTTTTGTTTCCTCTACAAAAAACCATTCTTAACACAGAAATATCTTAGGTGAAGCAACAGAGAAATATTCAAATGCTATATCATTTCAATCATACCAAAAATAAATTTATAATTTAGCAATTTTCTAACCTCTAAAGTTTTCTAAACCGGCCTTTGATACCAACTATAAGGCCCCAGACTTAAACTTTACTTAATATTGAGTTATTACAAGATTACAAATTGATAATCTTTTCAGATTTAGAGTTTTAGAGAATTAGATCATAAAACTTGCATTACATTCCACATTTAAACAAAGCGGTTACATAAAGATAGAATTCATTTTATCCCATCAATGGAACATATTTAAAATAAAACATGGATTATTTCATGACACTTCCTTGAAACTATCATCATATCGTGCACCTTTCCCTTGACCTATGAAAAATATTTCAAAAAAGACTTGGGATGAGTATAAAAATCTCAGTATGGGTTATATAAAAAAAATATGGAAAGGAAACATGAGTTCATATATACATAAGAATGAAATCATACTTTACCCATAAAACATAAGCACTTTAACATACATCATCAAATCATGAATAAATCATTGAAATCATAATACATAAAGGTAACTTGAGGAATTCATAACATTCTTACGTAGGGAGTAACCCTCTTGGTTACGTTTGGAATACCCATCACAGTATATTCCCTAAATCTCTTCGGAGAAACCTTAACATTTCACTCCTTCGCGTTACCCAATGCATATAAGAGCTATATCGGGCTCACCTGCCCTTAGATTATCACGGAACCACCCCCTTCATAATAATGACCAAGAACCTCAACATAATCGTATCACATAAAACATGCATAAAGGAAACATAATGTTTCCACATTTCAATCAGAAGATATGAATACAACACATTGATATAATAAAAACATTATGAAAACCATTTTCAATACCAAAATAAAAGAAAAGTATAACATGGTATTTATTTTTCTTTTAAAAAGAAGATATGTCCTGTAGAGGAAGCAGAAACTCAAATAATTTTCATGGCAGTAGAGAAGTCGTTGTCGCCGCATACGTACGACAAAAAAATTCCCTCTTCTCTTTTAGTAAACGCTTTGTATAAAATATATACCATTTGGATAAAAGTAAAAGTCAAAGGGGTTTATACACCGTATAAAAGAAGGTTGTGTGTAAAACAAAATATGCCTCAATGAAAGGAGATTGACACGAAGTCCCATACCTCAGGTCCGACTTGACTCGATCGTTCTTTAATGTCCTGAATATTAAACCTGTGTTAATTTCTACTTGCCTAAGAACCATTTTCAAGTTCACTATTCCTTTTATATCACTTATTTCCATGTCATGAACACTATGTAATTATTTAAGTTAATAATGGTCGTTTTAACGATCATTGGTACTTTAGTCAAAAATAAACCCTTTATAGTTAAATTTTTTTCATGTATCCATTATATCCATAATTATAATCATGATGTATATATCATTTATATCTAGTATTTACATGAATTTATAATATTACATAATCATTTAGAGGTACAAAATGAAATGCACTGTTCATGGAGACGGTAAGCCGTACGTACGCATGAACGCTACTTTCATTTATATTTCGTATTTTATAGAATGGAATCCTAATGATAAAAAGGTATATTATAATTCCAGTGTAATATCATATATAATATCATAACTCCATCTTTTATACGTCTCACATATGGTATTTAACGAATCAAATCACTTTGAGGGGGCGGTAGTCCGCACTTCCTTAAATGAAGATATCGCGTTTACCCATAATGGAAACCATAAAGGTATGCCCAAAATGAAAAATACAGAACCTTAAGGAAAACATAAACATATTATATATCATATATAAATATAGTGAAATCTTAATGGCCACCTTTTAAGGTGTTAAATGAATGTTGAACAATCGTCGTTTGGGGAGGCATAAATTCACCATCCACGGAAACAGTATGTTCTTTAAACATCAAATGTACGTGTGTGTAAGTGTAGCTCGAATCCTTCTTATAACAACATCCTAGTATATTTAATATACTTGATTTTTTATAAGAGAAATGAATAAAAAGAGTTTAGTGGGTTGGAGAAGCAAAATAAAACAAAAGGACTCAAGTGAAGACATTACCTTAAAATTGGGTAACTCCCTTTGGTTTGAGCTCAAAGGTTTCCTTGGGAGGACTTATGCCCAACGTGAGGCTTCAAGGAGTAATAGAGGGAAGTGGAGAGACAAAATGAGCAGTGGTTGGCCGAGCCAAAGGCTTTGTACTTGTGGGTAAGGAGGTAGAGGTGGGGGCATTTTATAAGAGGAGAGAAGGGGCACTCTTGGAAAGTAAAGAAATGTTACTTTATTTGAAAATGATTTTCGAATTCAAAAGGTCCCACATTGATATAATTAGATTTTAAGGTGATAAGGGTTCAAAATCCACCAATCCAATAGGTTTTGGACATGTTTAGGTCATATATTTTACATTATCATTTCATTTTATTTAAATCCTTTATTAATGTGGTAATCGATGCATCATCATGATGTCATAAGTAATTTAATTTATTTAAAGTCTACAAATTATGAAAAAAATACTATGATGTAGTAAATATTTTTATCTTTCCAATTAATAATTATAGTCTTAAATATCATCTATGTAGACAAAATTAAGAATGTTTTCATTAGGTGATACGTTCTTGTTATATTTACTTTCTTTAAAAAAAATAAAAAGATAACAAGTCACTTTCCACAAAAGTGATTCCATGGGGTCTCCAAGTTTGGAACAAGACATCCCATGGTCGGCCATGAGACAACCAGTAGAATTATGACACATGTTGGTGTCATTTTTTTATTATTATAATATTATTTTATTATCCTTAACTACCCGATTACTCATTAATCAATAAATTTAAAGATAATTACCGCTGTAACTATTCATAATGTCCAAAAACAAAAGAGTATTGATTACATAATTTGGACCTTCTGATTTCAAATATGAAATCCATTTTACCAAATTCCAAACACATAAATTTCAATAATTGATTTAAAAATAATTCCCGTTGTCAAAACAAATAGCGGGGTTTTTTTGAAACAATATTTATGAAAAGTTTGGCATTAGTTTATGCCCAATTCCAAAGTGAAATTAATCCTAATGACCAAAATTGGATTAAATGGTAAAAATATATTCATATTAAACTTTAATACCAAATAAAAAGATTATCTAACCATATATGTAATTTAAATGAAAAAGCAGTTTTGATGTAAAATGCAGTATTTTCACTATTCATTAAAAAAATGAACATTGTCAGAAAAATACCAAAAATTTATCCAATGTAAATTTCAATGTCCCAATAATATATAATATGTTTATTTTGACAAATAGAGATGATAAAATTGTCAAAATTTTGATTTAAAAAGGTTTTTCCATCAAAAGGTAGTAAAACAATCATTTAAAAAATATTAGTGTATTCCATGCTTAAGATTGGATTTCTTTTCATTTTACGCCTATAAAACACTAACTAATTCATTAATAGATATAGATAAAATTATCTATTATTCATTAATTACTTGTGATGTTACACATTAGTTGTTTGTTAACCACATCAGTAGAGAAGAAAAATTTATCACATGGTTATTGAGAAACAACTGCATATATTAGAGAAATCTATTTTGATCGAGAAAACATGTCCCTATATAGAGTTAGGTGAAATTATTTTGATCTCTACTCTTAAACATGTATTCTTTGATACTAGAACACTAAACTATTTCCTTACATATCCAATGGTTAATGAATTCATACTAAAAAAAGGAAATTATGACTCATGACATGAGTATAAATACTCCCCTTTAACTATGGGAGTTTATAGGATTTATATTCACCTCATGTTCAATTACCTTGGATGCAGTGCAGTTTCCTTAGGAGTGTATGTTCCTGGAGATAGATGTTTTCCATTTAATATCCTCTACAGACTGGCTAGTGTGATTTCAATCCCATATAGACATCTAGGAATTTAACATAATGGTCACATCCCTGGATAGAGTCCACCACCATTTCTAGTGGTATTTGGAGATATATTATAGAGGATAACCACCATTGGTGATAGTTAATAAGTCCAAATATAGAATGTTTAAAACAGTGACACTTCCATAGGTGATAATATAGTGAATGTGACTCTTTTCCAAAAATGGTGGATTGATACCTATATTTTTTTAGGAATCATTTATTTAGGTTACCAACCTAAAGGGATATCAAATTTACTATTTTCCTACTCATGGGAGAAGGACCTATTTCTATACTATCTTATAGAATCACTATAAATTAGTTACATGAATTAATATTTCGGCTAAAATATTTGAAAAATAAAGGCTTTATCTGACCTATAAAATATCCACATGATATAATGGTTTTATTTGTAAATAAGTAAGATATTACTCTCCAATTATGTGTGGATTATAAAATGTTTAATCAGCTAATAATTAATAATTGACATCATGTTCCTTCAATAGATGGTGTATTTGATCAAATGAGGGAATCCAATTGGTTTTATAAAATTGATCTATGCTTGAAATATAATTATCTTAGTGATATAAGATATTTTATCCCAAATAATTATAATTTCATGTTCACTATAAAAATTATGAATATATCATCTTGCATTTTGTTTTATGTGCACATTAGAATTTTTAGGGATTTGATGAACTGTATCTTACATATGTACCATGAATTATTTTTTCTGTATGTGCTGATGATATTTTCGTATACAATGAAAACAAGAATTGATATGAAAATATTATGGAAATTTTACATATTTTGTTAAGTTAATATAATTTTAATCAATGACTTATATCTGTGAATTATAGATATAATAGGTTTGCTTCAACGAGCACACCACTTCCAAATAAGGAATTTCAGTTGACCCTAGAATGATAAAATCATTAGTATCTTAGTATAAAATGAGGAATTATTTTTAAGTTGTAGTTTTCTGGGATTGAAAGGATATTATCACCACATTATTTAGGAATTATCAAGACATTATTATGAAAATATTGATTCGAAAATAAACTATCTTCCATTATTATGCAATGATAGATGTGACAAATTGTTTTTGGAAATTAAAAAACATTACACCTTAGTACTCATACTCATCCTTCCAATAAATCCAAACTTATATGTGGTATATTTTGATTCTTCAAGTTTGGGTATTGGTTTTTTTCTCATGCAGGGAGGTCATGTTATAGCAAATGGTCCACATATGATTTTATTCCCAATGATTAATTATCCTACATATTACTTGGAATTAGTTGTAGTTTTCAATGACATAAAAACATGGAGGTGTTAGCTCTTTAGAGAAAGATTATATATTTTCACTAACCATATGATATTTAAACACATATTTTCATACCGACACAAGAACATGACTTAGTGAATATGTTTAGAGTACCTCATAATGTTCGATTTCATGTTTGTATACACACAGAGTGAATGTAATTATACAGTAAATGTGTGGATTCAAAAATCATATAGTGAATCTATTAGAGAATATCAAAACCATTGTAAGGTACTGAGAATGATAAATGATATGATTTTTGATTATGTTGAGTAAGTGTATCATGTATCTTTCTTAATAGAATGTCTTGTTATACACATTATATATTTATAAAAATAATATGAGATATCAGATCTTGATTGGATTTCCAGTAGGTCAAAACTAAATGATGGGGAAACTTTAGAAAACTGTATAAAATATTCAAACTCTTTATTGCAATTTTTTAATCAAAATTTAGATGCTCAATATTTTTAAGAATAACTATTTTCATTATGATGCGATTTGATAGGGTCTCTTCATCAAGGTTTTAAGAATTTTAACATTGAAATATAAGAACATTTTTGGTGGTTAGGTATGAAAATAACGATTAAAAACTATGTGTTGAAATGTATGACATGTCAGTTTGTAAATGATGAATATAAATGACCAGCTAGTAGGTTTCAATCTATGATTATACTTATATAGACATGGGATCAAATTGTGATGTATTTTTTCATATAAATATAAATAGAGTTACAAAAACATAATTCTATATGGATAAAAGTGGATCGACTTAATTTGTTTACAAAAATTTTCTTTATGTGATAATACAACATGTTAAAAGAATTGGAATTATTTATATCCTATAAGTGGTCAGGTTACAAGGAGTTCCATCTTGAATATTCTTTGATAAATGTCTACTTTTAATTTATAAATTTTTGTGATTGTTAAAAGAGGATAATGCAATTCAATTGAAAATGACCACATTATATAATCTACAGATAGATGGGTAGTTATAATTCACCACTAGACATTAGAATATATGATCAAATCTTGTTTCATGGACTTTGTTTGTTCATGGGAGTATTATATTCTATAGGTTGAATTATACTATAAAAAGTTATAAGGAAAAAATTCAGATACCTCCCTTTAAAGATGTGTGTCGATATTCTTGTCATTTTCTATATAGTTGTATAGAAAAATTCCATGCATATTTGATTGTATATATATATTTTTCAATGAGAATTATGTGAAAATAATTAGGATCTAGAAATGAATTACTATTACATAATGAATATAGAAGGTCTATTTAGATAAAAATCATCAAACTTTATCTTTTGATGCCAGTAATCATGTTTTATTGAAAATATCAGTGAAATATTATCATCGACGCTATGAGAAAACAAATTAAGTTAGGCCATAGTATGTTGGATTATATGGGGTTATAGAATAGATTGGTACTTTTTAAAATCAATTTAAATTTCCACTGATATTTAGTGTTTCAAATAACATCTTTTTTGTTACATAACTAAATAAGTACCATCCTAATCACCAATATA
This sequence comes from Viscum album, assembly GCA_963277665.1. Classification (NCBI taxonomy): domain Eukaryota; kingdom Viridiplantae; phylum Streptophyta; class Magnoliopsida; order Santalales; family Viscaceae; genus Viscum; species Viscum album. The sequence continues at coordinate 1,511,315,404 of OY728161.1, forward strand.
TGATCATTTTGGATCATGTTAACATTTAGCCATATGAAAATCTTATCTAAAACCTAGTATGGGTTATAGATTGAATGAAAAATACTCTTTGGGGGAGATATATTTCCTTAGTTTTATTAATATTGTATTTTTTATATTATCAATAGAAAGATGGAATTTGTAAAACATTATGTAGGGGAAATGACTCCACTTGTTTAAGAGGAGCATTGATATCTAGATTCATAATAACAGAAATTCCGAAGGTGTGGATAATTTTTTACACCTTATTAGCGGTATGATGTAATTTCATTATTAATTTTCATTAGAGTCTTTCAGATAGATTCTATAAGTGTTTAGTGGTCTAAAATGTGAATAACCTAGATTCAGCTGCTTGAAAAATATGTAACTACAATTTACACAATAAATATTGATCTAGTGAAGACTTTGTGACAAATGGATTTTATCTAATGATTGTTTGTATTTTTATTTAACACGTATTTGGGTGTATGTAGATATGGAACAAGGACTGTGTATTCCATGTGTAAATTGAAAGATAATGTGAAAGGAATTATTTCATTAAATGTATTTAATTATATATTTTAATTTTTAAATAATTATCAAATTCTCAGTTATTTTTATATAAAATGGTGAAAAAATGTTTTTTCCTAGTGTCGTTTGATTTGATGTTTTTCGACAAATACATATTATTTTTATATGCACACCTTCATGGGGAATTTGGTGAAATTTATGATGTCAGATATTGGGATACATGTAATGGTCATGTTTCATACTTCTCTATTGGTAATCCATGATGTCATAGTTTGGTCGCTGAAGCTGGATCTAGGGAGTGTTTTCATGTCGGTCTAAGATGGTTCAACTATATTGTTATTAAATTTCAATTTTTTTATTCTTATAATTTTACTTTTATTTCATTTATCCATTATTACTCTGATATTTTAATTATTGTTATTTCATTGAGTTCAATTATTTTTCATTCATGTATCATGTTGATGGGTTTTATTGTATTATTTTTTCTTAGATTATGTGTTCCATAGGTAAAACCATCTCCCAATGATTTACTAGGAAATTGGAATTTATTTTTTGCCTTTGGTGTCTTGGGGATTTAACCTAAGGTCAGCAAGGCAACTTCCTCTTCCCAATCCATTGGGTGGGGGTGGGATGATACGTGACCTACATACATTATTTTTCATTCTCAGCTCTATCCAACCACCTACCTCCCAAAATAGGGATTATATTCTTTTTTAGTTTAATTTTATCCCTCTATAAGTGACTAATTTCATTATGATAATGTCTTTATAGAGTGGTTGAGCTATATATGTGGAGTCTGCTGCTAGTGTGAACTATTATAATGACAAATTAAGTGTGAGATAAACAAATTCATGATGGCTTATATAGATTCTTTTCTTAGAGTATGAATATACTTAGACATTTTGGAAACATATTTCCGGGATCATAATGTGGTTTATTTTAGTTGAAACGTGTTTTCTTATTTTTTTAAACATGTTTTTTCATGTAAATCCTCAGTTAGTTGGAATTTCAGATAAGAAAATTTAATAATTCATATATTAAAAAATCATTATATATCACTATATTAATATATATAATAAAAAAATTTAACTAAATATATTTAAATACTCAAGAATAATATTTTATTTAGATTAAAATCTACAAATAGGTATTGATTTTTTACATTTGCTATAAATTTTTCCATTGAAAATATTGAATGAAAAATCTATAATTTCAAGCTATTGGTAATTTTTTTATAACGTATATATTTTTTATTTGTTTTTTTTATATGAAACATTTTTATTTTATCTATTTTTAATAAAATTTAACAATACAGTTTTTAATATAAATTTATTGATAGGTACATTTTTGTTAGTAAAATTACATACTGACAGAAAAGGTACCTTTACCAACATAATTTCTATTTTGGAAGAAGAAAAATATTTTATAGTGACCAATGTCATGACCATGTATGCATGATGAAAAAAATAACAAATAAATATGCAGTCATGTCCTCACTACAAAATACCACTTTAGGGTAATCCATGTAAAACCATTAACTAGAAGACCACCTCATAAAAGTGAATTATACACAAGATCACAATAAACATTTCTCACCAACAATAATGATCATGATGATACTCATAATAAATGTTGCTTTTATAGACATTCCCCAATTCAAAAAAAATAAACAAAAAATAAATAGAATATTAAATTCCATTAAGAAATGTATTATATTGAAGAATGATTTAAAATTCATTATGGATAATCCATCAATGTAATGAATAATGTAATTTAAATAAATGTCAAAATTCCCTTTTTTATTAATGTATGATCATGTAGTGTAGAGAATGATAGAGCAACAAGAAATTTCTAAAATATATGAAAATAAATTATCTACATATTACCAATTGATATATTATAATTCACAAATTTAAATAACAAGAAACATTATTTTTGATTTCATATTTACTGATTTATGATCATCACTATCCCAATAAGAAATAAACCCATCATGTAATCTCATATTATAATAAAAAATAGGACCTAAAAATGGTTATAAAAAATAATTATCCCAATAAATAACGATCCTTAAACGTTACATAATATTGATTTATGTGAATAATTCACACTAAGGATCTTTTCAGGTTTAGATTATTTGAGAATTTGGGCATAACTAATACATAACAACTCAAAAATTATAGTTTAGTCAAATCTACTAATTATAAATATATTTTTTTATAAAATGAAACTGATTGAAAACAAAGATGATTTTTTTTCATGATAAATATATTATTGACTTATTTATTTCTTTTACCCATAATTATACCCAGTATAAAACATTTAAAAACATGTGAGGATTATAAAAATCTCAGTAATGAATATAAAATAAGCAATAAAATCATTAGTCCATTAATAATAAAACCTAAGAAATTTATTTCACAAAATCATGCAATTCACCGTTAAAACATAGACTACATAGCATACAACTTGTAATCATAATATTCCCAAACAACATCATAGAAGTCATAAAATGTAATGGTATCTTTTGTCATCCATATCATATTATATAATAGACTTCATAGCTACATTGGGAGTAACCTTCATGGTTACATTTTGAATGCCCATCATAATATATTCCTTAAATATCTTAGAAGAATCATTATCATTTATCTCTGTCATGTTAGCCAAAACATTGTACAGATGTCTCATGCACACTCGCCCTCGGTTTGTCATAAAACCACCCATATATGTAAACAACTAGTAAGAACCATTACATAATCATGGCACATAAAACATGCACAAAGGAAATATAAAATTTCCGTATTTAAATCACTTGATATCAGTTAGTGATATTGAAATAATAAATCCATTTTAAAAATAATTTTTAATACCAAAATAAACTAAAAAGGGATATGGTATTTAATTTTCTTTTTAAAAACATTATGGCTTGTAGAGGAAGCCAAATTTCAAATAATTCTCATGGTGGAGGAACGGTCATTGTCATTACATATGGTAATAGAAACATTCATTTTGTCATTGAGTAAAATGCTTCATTGAAAATTATTCATTTTGGAAACCATTTAATGAAATATAATGTAAAATGGGTTGATTATTTATAGTATAAAATAATTTCATCTATAAAAAAATATATGCCTCAATAAATGGAGATTGAGAAGAAGCCCCATATAAATATCATATAATTATAATATTAAAAAATAAATGAAATTATTATGTATGAAAATAAAAATACACTCAATATAAGTGGTTATTCAGTGTAAAACAATCATAAGAAATTCACACATATTCATTTCAAAATAAAAAATGTGACATGTATATTTAATTCAATTAATGGAGGTTGAGTAAATATTTACCTTACAAAATTCATATGAATATATCAAAGAGGTGATTATGTATATAAATAATATATCAAGAAAAATGGAATTGGATATTAAAATAAAAATAAATTAATATTTATTCCACACATAATCATGGAATAATATAATCAATGAAGTATGCATAAAACTCAATATGTGGAAATTGAGTTTTGAAATTTATCTACCTTGAGTCTGACTTGTCTCGTTCGTTCTATAATTTCCAAAATAATAAACATAGGTTGTTTTTTAATTTAATTTGGTCCTTTTTAAATATAATTATTCATTTAATATTACTTATTATCATGTTATAACAATTAGTTAATTATTTGAGTTCATATTTGAAATTTTTTCGATGTTCGGTATTTGAGTCAAAAAATGAACTTGTTTTGATAAAAATTATCCATGTGGTCATAATTACACTATCTCTAAAATATTATTCATCATTTAAATAACATATTTATGTAGTATATATGTATATATAACAGTCCATAACATTTGGATATAATAAATGAAATTCACCGTTCATGGAAATAGTAGGTCGTACAAACGCGTGAAACCTACTTTCATTTTTCTTTTCATATTAATGGAATAGAAAAATAAAATATACATAGGTATATTAAAATGATAGGATTATATTTACTATATAAATGTTACATAATTTAATTAACACCATTATTTAGATGTTTCCTTTATGACATGAATTAGTCATATCACTTTGAGTGGACGGTAGTCCATATTTATTCAAATGAAATTATCGTATTTTCACTTTATGGAAATACTAAAGGTGTGTTACACAATATAAATATAAAATATGACATATCTAAATAAATTTCTATCCTAATTTCCACCATGAGATGTGGTAGGATAACATTGAACAATCATCATTTCGTTAGGTGGTAGTTTGTCATACACTAAAACCATATATTTGTATCCATTAGATGGAGGTGTGTGTATATGTAGATAAAATACTTATTTAAAAAATATCATAATTTATTGATGATACTGTTGTTTTTATATAATTAATTTATAATAAAATCATAGGGAGTGAAGAAGGAAAATAAAAGTAACTAACATGGGAGAAGGCATTACCTCTAAATCAGGTCACATCTTTTGATTTGAGCCAAAAGCCTTTCTTGAATTGACTCATTTTGACATTAAGGCTTATAAGTGGAATGGTGGGATTTTAGAAGATTATTTGAGAATAATTTGGATCTTACATGGGGCTTTAGAGGTGTGAGTATGTGAGTAGAGGTGGTGGCCATTTATATGATAGAGGAGGGGCACTTTAAGAACCTCTTGAATGTTTATTTTATTATAAAATTATTTTATAATTATACTAGTTAAAACAAGATATATTTCTTAGATAAGATTGTAATAGGTTAATACCTCTCATAAAATATTTTTTAGAGATGTTTAGGTAACAAACTATTCAATATATTTTAGCATTAACCTTTCTTTAGAAACATTAACAATTACCATGTCTTCTTGTATCTTCATAATAAATTGTTATTATAATTACTATAAAATGACAATAAAATTAAAATTGGATAATTACTGAAAATTTTAATATTATATAAGTTATTTTTTGAATATTATTTTTTTATGAATATTATTTCATTTAATAAAATATTATATGTTTTAAAAAACACATTTATGTCAATTTTGACACTATTTAGTAATTGATTTTTGTTAACATCCTTGAAACTTTATTTCTTATTGAAATGATATTAAAATAAATATATTATTTTATAATCATCTATAAAATTCGTGTATGGCATCAAAATGATCATATTACGTCTATGTTATTATTTATAATATAATATATTTGAATCATTCATTGATAAAGTAATCACTACATCCTCATTGTGACACTGATAAATTTATTTATTTAATGTCTAAAAATTATAAATAAATAACCATGATGTATGGAATATTATTATATTTATAATGAATATTTAAAGTTAAATAAATTATTTATATAAACCAAATTAAAATTGATTTAGTTATGAGATACATGTTTTTGTTATATTTCCCTTTTCATTGAAATAAATATTATAATAGGTCATTACCACACCCAAATGGCTCCATGGGATCCTAAAATAAACCAAATACTATATATGATCATCCATATCTAATCCAATATTATTTTAACACATGTTATATTTGTTTTATATTGTTATAATATTATTTTCTACCCTTATTTTCCATATTTACCCTTTACCCATGGTAAATAGAAGTAATAATAGAAGTTACTATTTATAATTTCCAAGAAATTAAGTGCTAATATTTATAAAATTTGGAACCTCTCATTAAAAATATTGAATCCATTTTAACAAATTCAAACCACTTAATTTTCTGAAATTAATTCCCATTGTCATACCCAAAAGTAGGATTTTTTAAAATAAAAACTATCAAAGATGGACATGTGTCTATGTCCGATTTAAAAATGAAATTACTTCCAATGACCAAAATTGTATTATATAATATAAAATAATCAAAGATGGACATGTGGTAAAAATGTACTTTTTTTAAAATAACTTATTTTATTTAAAAAATAGAATTTGTTCTTATATAATATCTAGAGAACATATAAGATGAATTTAAGACATTAAATTTTATTTATTTAACATATATTTTTCATTAAATAAAAATACATAAAGTGTGATATGACTTTATAAACAAAATTATTCTCTTTTTAATAAGTTTATCAAAAAATCACACCCTTTATATTCAATTGATTTTTATTTCAATATATAATAAATTTTGTAACCAATTAATCATTATTTAAACATGTGTATACCATGTTTTCATAATTTTGTTTATAATATTCATTCCTTCCATTCAAAAAACTATATAATAATGGTAACATTTAAATACTAATATTTAGTTGTATGTTTATCTTCCATGTATCATATCATGTAAGCTATTCAACATAATGTTACTTTCTTAAAACTCGAGATGTTACAACATTCCACCGTTTTTGAAATGTTGTCCTAAATTTTTTGAAATTGGGCTCAAAAAATTCATTGAAAATACCACATCGAAAAACGAGTCAATAAAATTTCCACAATAGAATGTGAAGTAAAAATGTCTCCCTAGATAACCCAAACTAGTGTTTCAAATTGGATAACATATAATGGAATAGAAAAATAACCATCTTGTTTGAATGGATAGTGATACAAGACATGATCCAAATAAAGCTAACAATCTTAAATACACACACTTGTGATGGGCTAAATATTCTTTGATTCCCCAATATGAAAAGTAAATGGACAAATTTTTTGTTTTAAGGTTCTTTTCATAATGTTGTGGAATTATTTTACTTTATAGAATAAGAACATAAGGAAATATACATAATATACAAGTACAATTTCATTATTTAATAAAATTCTACCACAAACTAATCTTTTATCTAAATAATGAGTATTTAATATGACTTAATTACACCTGAAGCATAAAAAACAATTTCTGGAGAATAACATAATCTAAAAAAGATATAAAATATATTTCCCATGGATTTATAAATTAACGAGAACCAAAATTATTGGTTAAATATCATATAATTCCCCAAAATGAATAACCCTTTATAAGGATAATGACTTTTTTTAATCAAAAAAATTCAGTAGTAATACCCAAAGTTCAACAAATACCATTCATTGAACAATTTTCCTTAATATATTTCAAAACAATACAAACTAATAATAAAACCCAAATCTCAAAAGGAATTGATCACTAACTATTCCATGATAAAATTTAACAATTATCTCCAAATAAAACTAACTAGTCTTTAAATGTCATAGTTAAAACTAATTAACCTTATCACATATTCTCCATGATAGGTTAATCATTTCTATAAATAACCCAAATCTCCATATCTAAAATATAAGTATATATTCTTCCAAAATAAAATTAAAAAATTACTCCTCAAATTAAATCCAATAGATTTAAATTTTTATTAGGCATATAGTGTTCCCAAAATAGTGAACATCTTCCAAAATAACATTTATCACTTAATCACCTAATCTTTTTCCTATATTAAGAATATCAATTCAATAAAATATATTTTACTAAAATAAACATATTTTTGATCCTTAAATTCTTTTAACTATTGAGAATAAATCATACTAACCAGGGACTTCACATAGGCCAATATTATGAGATGCACCATAGTCTCCCTACGGTTTTTGGGTTTGATTATCACGACCATTTTGGATGCAATGGGTTGTCACCGATGTTGTGAGTAGTCCCTTTATATAAAACTCAAAAATCACAATAATAAGTTTTATCATTAATGTTTCTCTAATACCTCTCATTTTTATACCAAATCATTTAAATTCATGAAGTCTTATATATATTGACTTTTTTTCACCTTCAACAGATTTAATAAATCTATTCCCAAAAGAAAGAACATCATAACATGATCATGATGTCCACCTAGTTTCATCATCATTTTATTCACATAGGTAGAAGGTAAATCCATTGAAATAATGATTTAGATATCCTTTAAAATAATTTTCTTCATTTATTCAAATACACCTTGTATAATTTGGGTCAAATGGGTATTCATAGAAAAATATTTTCGAAATATAATGATGTATTAAATATAATTTCAAAGCATTTGAGAAAAAATGATTTTTATAATACATCTAGAACTAGTTTGATTTGAATCTTTAAATCAAAGGTCCTTTAAAAATTCTATAATATTGTGTTGAATGAGTGTATTTTAAAATAAAATATAAATAGGTTCTTCAAGGGCCACCTTCTTCATCACATTTATCTAAATCATAATATTCTTAAAAATCTTGTTATAAGGTAATATATTTGAAAAGTCTTTGATTATATTTACCTCTATTAAAAATATGATAATATGAAGAAAATAATATTAGACTAAATAAAACACATGATCCACAATGGTTTCAAGGTATACTGGAGGTGTTTTATATCACGAACAACTTCTTACAAGTGATTTTTATGTTAGAAAAAGATTCACAGTCATCTGAATGTGACTATGTAATAATTATTACAATAATTTCATCAGGATGGGAATGGAATGTTGTTTGACATCCTCTACATTACATTTTTAATAAACTTTCCATGATCTGAAAAATTTATAAAACAGGGATTTAACTTAAATAATATAAACTGAGACTAACTATGTGTTAAATGAAAACTCTTAATTATTAATGTTCTATAACCCTTTCCATTGATACAAACTATAATATCCAAGTCATAATCCATAATTAATATTAATTTAAGTCAGAAATTCACAATAAGTATCTTTTTTATGTTTTTGTTTTTATATAATTAGACTATAAGTATTCCATAAAAACAAAAAAAATTAAAAAGTAGTCAAATCTACTCACTATATAATTTTTTCACAAAATGACACTGTTTAAATTAAAGCATGACTTATTTTTGATGAAAAACAATTCTCTTGTCTTATTCAATTATCTTACCCATCCTTATCCCCTATGGAAAAAATGTCTAAAACATGGGATGCACATAAAGTTCTCTGTATGGAATAAAAAATATTGAATAAAACTGTTAGTATATGAATATTTAAAACCCTTGAATATTTTTTCACAAAATCATAATTTTCACCATTATAATATAAAATAGTTTTCTTACATCATTTTACCATAATATTACTACAAAACAAAAAAAAATCATACAACATAAATGTAACTTGTGGAATTCATATCATACTAAAATTGTTTCTTTCACAACTACTTATGTAGTAACATTCATGGATAAATTTCGAATACCCATCACAATATATTTGCTAAATATCATATAATGAAATTTATCCTTTACCACCATCACATTATTCACTGCATTGTAGACATATCTTGGCCTCACCCTCCCTCAGTTTTTCATAGAACCACCCATATATATAAATAATTTTTAAGAACCATAACATAATCCTGACACATTAAACATGAATATAAGAAAGATAACATTTAAACATTATAATCACAAGATATCAGTTGAAGATATTAATATAATCATTCCATTCTAAAATCCATTTTCAATACCCAAATTCCCAAATAATGAAGAAGTTATTTACTAATCTTTTTAAAAACATTATGTCTTGTAGAGGAAGAAAAATCTCAAATAATACACGTGGTGGAGGAAATTTCTTTGTCGCCACACATATTAAAATAAACATTCCTTTTTTGGTTTATTATGTCATGTTAAAGAAAAATATTCCATTGTAAAACCATTTAATGGAATTAAAATTCAAAGGGTTTGATTATATACCATACAAAATAACGTCATGAATAAATCAAAATATGCCTCAATGAAAGGACATTGAGACAAAGTCCCTCACAAAGATCATATCATGAGATTAAGGATATTTAAATGATATAATTACGATTCAAAATAAAAATAAACTCAATTTAAGTGGATTTTAAATAAAATAGTGGACTTTTAGACATATTCTTTGAAAACCAAAACCAATGACATGGATATTTAACTCAATGAATTGGGATTGAGATATCATTTCCATTACATGATTGATAAGAATTTATCAATGGGTTGGTTATGTGTAAAAAAATATTATCCACACAAATGTAAGTCTAAATTATAACATAAATAAATAAATATAGATTCCACACATAATATTTATATAATATAATCAATTAATTAAGAATAAAACCTACTGAGTGGAAATTGAGTTTACAAATTCCCTTTCCTTGAGTCTGAATTGTCTCATTCAATATTTATTTTCCTGTATAATTCACATAAGTAAATTTATTATTTATTTAGAACCATTTTAATGATTATTATTATTTTTATATAAATTATTTCCATGTTATATAAATTATTTAATTATTTGAGTTCAAATTAGACGTTTTGTTGATGTTTGGTATTTGTGTCAAAAAATGAAATTCTTTGGATGAAAATTATCCATGTGTTCATTAATATATTATCTACAGAATATTATTAATGATTTAAATATCATGTATATATATTATATATGTATATAGAATATTCCATTAATTTTGGAGATAATAAATGAAATTCACCATTAATGGAGACGGTATGTCGTACGTACATCTTAATGCTACTTTAATTTTATTGTCAAATTATAGGAATAAAAAATAAAATATACATAGTTATATTATATTTCCATTATAATATATATATAATATATGTTACATAATTTTATTAACTTTATCTTTTATATGGTCCACGTATGGAATGAATGAGTCATATCATATTGAGGGGGAAGTAGTCAGTACTTAGTCAAATGATATTGTTGTATTTACACATTATGGAAAGCCTAAATGTACGTTATAAATAAAAATTTCAGAAGAAAAGAGACAATATAAATAAAATATATATCAAATAAAAATAAATCTCCATAATAATGGACATCATCAGATGTGGTAGGATTAAATTGAACTATCATCATTTCGTGGGGAAACCGAACGCAGTACACAAAATAATATGTTTTCATCAATTAGTTTGAGTTTTGTGCAACTGTATTCTGAATAAATTTCATAAAAACATCCTATTATATTTCAAATACTTGTTTTTTTATGAAATAAAATAGAAATAACTACATAGGGTTGAAGAAGAAAAATAAAAGAAAATAACTTGAGAGAAGACGATAACTCTAAATCATGTAACTACTTTTTATTTTACTTGAAATGATTTGGTGAATTACATTCTATTAATGTTAACTTCTATAGATGGAAGGGAGGGATTTTGGGAGATTATTAAAGCATAATTTAGATTAGCCAAGGGGAATGGGTAGTGTGAGAATATGGGTAGTGATGGTGGCATTTCATAAGAGGGTGGAGGGGCACTTTTGGATTGTCTTAAAATATTATTTTATTAAAAATTTATTTTCAAATTTTAATAGTCCCAAGGTGATATATTTCATGTATAATAGGATAATGGGTCTAATTACTATCAAAAAATATGTTTTAGACATGTTTATGACACCAAATTATACTAACCTATTAACTATAACCATTCGTTAAAAACATTAACTCTTAACATCTTCTTGTATTTTAATAAGTTTTGGTTAATATAGTTACTATAAAATGAAAATATAACAATATATGGATAATTAATATAATATGTATGATTATATATGTCATTGTTTCAAATATTATATTTTTAGGACTATTATTTCATCTAATAAAATAGTATTTGTTTTTAAAAACTCATTTATGTTATTTTTGACACTATTTAGTAATTGATTTTAGTTAATGTTATAAAAACCCGATTCCTTAAAAAAGTATTAAATTAAATATAATATGTCATAATCATCAATAAAATTCTTTTATGTCATAAAAATGTTTAAATTACATTTATTTTAATGTTTATAATATAATTTATTTGAATCATTGATTAATAATGTAATCACTGCATCATCCATGTCTACTAAATAAATTTATTTATTTAAACTATAAATATTATAGATAAAAAACATGATGTATGATATATTATTGTATTTATAATTAATATTTACATTTGAATAGATTATTTATATAAACCAATATAAAATTTTTTTACTTAGAAGATACATGTTCATGTTATATATCCATTTTCATTGAAATAAATATTATTATAGGTCATTATCACATCCAAGTTGTTCCATGGGGTCCTAAAATAGACCCAATGATTCCCAAGGTAGAAATTATATCATCCAATATGATCATGACATGTTTTAGGGTAGTTTAATATTATTAAAATATTATTTTTACCCCTATTTACCAGATTAACCCTTTAACCATAGTAAATAAAAATAATTACTAAAGTTATTATTCATAATGTCCCAAAAGAAAAGGTTATTATATAAAGAATTTGGACCTTATTATTCAAAATATTTAGTCCATCATTCAAATAAATAACACATAATTTCTAGAAATTAATTTAAAATTAAATCCAATTGTCCAAACCAAAAATCTGATATGTAGGTAGTAAAAACTATCAAAAGATTCACATGTGTTTATGTCGAATTTAAAAGTGAAATTAATTATAATGACCAAAATTAAATTAAATGATAAAAAATTTATCCAATTACACATCAAAAAATAATATAATTACAATATAACTATAAAAATATATTAGATGGAAATGCAACTTTGAATTGAAATGTAGTATTTTTCACTCTTCATTGAAAAATGACCTTTTTCAAAAAATTACAAAAAATTTAACAAAAGTTAATTTTTATGTTTTTATTATATATAATAATATTATTTTGTCAAATAGAACTTTTAAAAGTGGCATAAATTATATTTAAAAAGTGTTCTCCACCAAAAAGTTGTAAAACTGTATTTTCTTAAAAATAACTTCTTTTATCCAAAAAAATGAATTTGTTATTATATCTTATCTATAAAACATATTATATGAATTCAAAAAATTAAATTAAAAATATATATAATTTTTTTTCATTAAAAAAAACCAAAAATAGTTATATGACTTTATAAACATAGTTATTCTCTTTTTAAATAGGATTTCATTAAACAGAGCCACTCTATTTAATTTGGTTTTATTTCCATTTTAATGAAATTTGGTAACCAATGAATCATTATCTAAACTTGTGTATACTATATTTTCATAATTATGTTAATTTTATTCATTCCCATCATCCCAATGGCTTGGTTGTAATGATTACATTTAAATAATAATATATTTTTGTCATTGTTGCTCGATGTGGCGTATCATGTATGATTTTGAACATAGTGTTTATTTCTTAATATATAGGATTTTTCAATACCTATATGGAACCTAGATGAATGGTAAATTTATTATTGATAAGGAACATTTTAGAAATTAACATTTCATAATGATAATGACATATATGTAGACACATAGAATATCCATTAAAATTTTATTAATAAGAACAAAATTATATTATATGAATTGATTTGATGAATAATTGGTTGTTGGTTTTATATTAAATACAATGAAAAACAATCATACAAAGAATCAGAATACATGGAGTGAATATACCTATGAATACATGATTAAAAATGATTAAATTTGACACCACTAATAACTATGATTACAAAAGAAGAAAATAAAAAATTAAATATTAACAATAATTATGAGCTCATTTAGGTAAAATAAATCCCAATGAAGTATATGAAAATGATATTAGTGACTAGACGGGTATATTCAAATAAAAAAATTATTGAGAATTTTTTGTTAGTAATTGAGAAATGAAAAGGATAGGCTTGGGACAATGGAACACACAAGAGACTATGAGATATTTCCCAATCATTGGTAAATATATTCCAACAAATTATCATAGCCAGAATGGCCCGAAGGCCTTCTTTTATTATAGATAATCCCCCTTTTAAGAGTTGAAGGGGAACCCATAATGACCCGTAGTCCCAAGTCACAAGGCCCGACATCACCCGAAATACATGACCTGATGGCCCAGAGGCATACCATGCCAACTACATGACCCGTAGGCCCACCCAACTAGAACTTCCCCTCCCCAGCATCTTGAATCATTGATATCCTCAACTCCCCACCTTGCATTACTGATCGGCTAGCATTGCCCCATACAAAGCTGCGTGCCTAGTCCCGATGGTGGCTCCCATACACTCTCATTCTTCCAATCCAGTTAGCTCTGCATCAGGTGGCTACTACTCCTGTTTCTATGATCCTCTTCTGGGGAATGTTCTGTGTGAACTTGGCAACTCCATGGTCTACATGACCCGAAGGCCTTTTGTCTTGAAGGCATTTGATGACCCGAAGGACCAGGAGATCCGTAGGCCCAAACAGGTGGCCCGAAGGCCCAAATCAGGTGAATAGTTTCAGCTGCTACAGTATTGAGCAGTAACTGCTACACTACTTCTACAGTACTTCTGTAGTAGCCCAAAAATTCGCCTCCACCCGGTTTTGAATCCAGGTCTCTTGGATACCAAGCAATAGCCCTTACCACTTGGGTACATGCTCGTTGGCAAAAAATTATCATAGTACTACCAAAATAATTTCCAAATTATTTTTCAAATACCTTGACATATTATGTAATGATGAATATGAGGTGACCCATATTTTCATAAAACATATATGATATTATTTTATGTTATTATTCATTTAATATCACAAAATTTTAAATTCCAGAATATATAGTTTTTTTTCTTATAGATCATATATATATACGACTTATTATAAAATAGTTTCAAAATATCTACCAACTATTCTTCTCACATGATACCAAATTCATAGAAATAAAACATAATACTTTTAAAACCATGACATTTTTTAATATATTTTTCTTTAAAAAATTTGATATGTTTGATCACTTGTGATAGATTAAACATCGATGTTAGGGTACGAATTCCATATTAAAATGAAAATTAAACAAATATTTAAATATAATCATCAAATTAATGTAATAATATAAATTAATTTTATTAGCAAAATGGTTTATAAATGACCATGAATGTTAGTCATGTAATTCATGTCTAAATATAATGTTTTTTGTTAGAAAAATATTAATTTATACATATATTTAATTTAAACTATAATTTATTTTAAATTGAATAATAAATTTAGGGGAAAATATATTTAACAAAAGTATAAAATTATTAATCATTAAAACATTTATTATAAAATTTTTATTATGAAAATGAATTCCGTTGACCGTAAAAATTGTTTTTTTTAATACTTTTTATTCATGGAATGGAATGTTATGCTAATTAATTATATTAATAACTATTGATGAATTAATTTAATTAAGTTTTAAAATAATATATTCAATCGAAAAATAATGAAATTTGTTGAATTTTTTTACTAGGAGTAGAACAATAATAAAATTTCTTTATGCCTCAAAATGAATTTTATTTTAAAAATGTTTTTATATCTTATGTGGGTAGATGTCAGAAATTATATTTACTACCATTAGAAATTAAATCCAAAAAATAGATTATATTTTTGGAATTATAATTTAAAACAATTTATGGTTTAATTTTCATTTTTTCATAAATATATGGTACACTGGTAAAACATATATCTTTGCAATAGTGATAAAAATGGATTTAACAGTGTCTAAATTGAAGGATAATACATCAAGACATCATTAAACAATTTGTTTAATTTCATTGGTTGATTGTATTCCATCCCAACCGACCTTTTATTTGTTAGTTGTATTTTTTTGAGCCACATTCCCATGATATTGACTTTATTATATTTCAATGTTCATAATATTTACAAGGGTTCCACTGACCACACTTTTAAAAGGGAACCTCCTCTTCTTACTTCACCATACACATTGAGAAACCAAACTAATCCTAGTGATACCAAGATCTCTAAAAAAAATTCATCTCAATATCTTAGAGTTTTTATTATAAATAAAATACCATTTTATAAAGGCTTTGGTATAAGACTAAGGTAGTTACTGAATGAAGTGGTAATTGTCTTTACTTGTCTATTTAATTTTTACTTTTTATTCAGCTATCTAAAATTCATATATAAACTTATTAATAATATCTCATTATTATATTTAAAATAATTAAATTTTTTATTTTAATTTTATAATCATTTTATATCTCATTTATTTCCATAGAATATGAAAATGTTGCTCATTCTTACAGATAATCTATTATCCTGATGGTGCGATGTTTTTAATTTTTCAACACCACCAACATGGATAGTTATGTTGATGTAATTAATGAACATAAGTGATTTTTATGATATAATTACGAGTATTTAATGATAAATTATTATTCTCCTTCCTTTTTACCATCCAATGAAAAATAAATGTATCATTTTTGTGTATATGTAGATTACCGGCTTCCAGAATTAATGTCATTCATTTTTCATTAACCACTATTTTATATTTTTATAAAAAAATTTATAATAAATTAATATTATATTTTAAGCATGATTATGATTCTCGATACGATAAAACCATTACCATGACGTAAATAAAATATTTTCTATAATAAAACTTGAATGAAAATGAAATAGTTATCACCATAATATAGATTTCAGTGGGAATTATTAAAAATGGGTGACTATAAATAATGAATGAATCATATCTAGTAAGATATGTATGAGTATGATATTTTTATATATATATATATATAATAAAACTACATTTATTTTACAGGAGGTTATATCTTGTACAATGAAATTCATTATATAAAGTAAGGGTTTATGTTAAAATAAATTTTTTAATCAAGATTTTTCTTGTTTAAATCTATATTCGGTAAATTTTGTGGTCTCCCTTCCTCTTAAACCCCATCTATTTTATTCTGTTAGGGTTATTTTTGTTGTTTTAAATTATAATTTTTATTTACAATTTTGTTTTGAAACATCCCAGAAGTTAATGACATATTTCTTTTCAAATAAATTTATATTCATTGATATATTTATTTACATGAAACAATGGGTTTATATTGACTATGAAAAAAAATTGAATTATTATTATTTACGTACTATTGTTATAACCTTTATTTAAATTTTTTAAATAAATAATAAAATCCACAATATGAAAATATGTATAACGGTATTATATAATGAAAAAATATTTATTAATTCAAAATAAACATGTACTCAATTTTAATTAATTTTATTTTATGCTTCAAAAAAAATTTATTTAAAATTTATTTATGTTACATTTTATCCATTAATATTATCCATATTTTATAAATTTTTTTAAATTTTATTTGATTAAATTATTATAAATTTTAAATTTTCATTTGAGTAGTAAAATTGGGTTAATTTTCGAGAATTTAATGAAAAAGTTTATCTTTTGGTGAGTAGTAGAAAATGCCAACTTTTTATGAAAGATATATTTTTGTTTTTTTAAATTATAAATGTCACATTATTATTAATTTAATTCAGTTTAAAATTTAATTATTTATTTTTATGAAACTTAATATAATAAATTTAACAAGAATAAGAATTATGCACTTTTATGTAAATGCATTTTTATACATGAAAATTGTTTTTTCTCGAAAATTACTTACCGCATTTTTTGTTTTAGTTTCAAATTTATTTCATACGCTTTTGGAATTAATATATAATAAAGCAGAATCAACTACATACATTATATGTTTCAAAATTTTAATCAATCCACTTAAATGTTTAGTCATTATTTATAGTAAGATTATTAAAATGTCATTATAATTGTAATATTTAATATGAATTAAAAGGGTAAAAAATAAAATTATATTATTAAAATAACCTATAAAATTGAATAAATCATTATTATCATCATAATTAGATATAATTATATCTACTATTCTAATAGTAGTCATCTTGGTATATTTTTCTTGAACTATGCTTTAATATATTTATATAATTTTTAAAATTGCATGTGTGTTATCTCCCTATGTTATAAATGGTCATCCCCTATCCTATATTATATAGACATAAGAGTCCTATAATATATTCAAATACCTATCCAAATAAAATTTTAACATACCTCCCATTGCATTAGATGTTATAGTTTGACAATAAAATATCTTAAGAATTATTAGGGTATAAACCTTAGTAGGTTATCTGAAGAAGATGTATAGTTCATAACAAATATCGTTCAATTATATTTATTTATATACATATATATATCCTAAAAAATATTTTATGCCTAACAAAATGATGTATATAGTATCAAAAAACACTAATATTTTATTACTATAATGTAATAACCATATTCTACCACCTTTCCATTAAAAGGGAAATGAATGTGTTTCTCGTGCATACGTGTTTTCTACTATCTCTATGTAGCGATATAAATCATTTTCCATAAATTCCTCACATAGTTATTCATAATGATTTATGAAATAAAAATCTATTATTTTTTAGATATAATTATTTTTCAGGAATAATGATATATTAATTACCATTCTTTCATTCTTTTTGTTAAGATATGAAAACAGCATTCATGTGTAGGTATGGACTATCATCCCCATTAATAGTGAAATTCACTTTTCTATCTCTAGAATTTATGGATGATTGTAAATATGTATAGAATGAATATATATGATATTTATATTATGATTAAATTTATAGAGATATTGTAACCATGAACAGGATACAAGGACCGAAATATCTTAACCAAAACATACATGAAAAATTAATCAGTTCACAAACAAAAATGGTGATTGTAGTAAAGAAATAAAAATAAATTTCCATTAAAATGATATAATCTGGATATATATATGATATTATGAGTAATAATATTTTGGATATATAATTATAATTAATTTTAATTTAATAAAAGCGAGTTTAGATATCATACGAAGTAATTCAAACTTGAATTTATCTTTTATTTAACAAAATCATTTCATTTATAGATTGTCTTTGTTAAATTTCCATTTAAGTTATTTAGAGGTAGTATAATTTATACTAAATATATTTTCATATACTATAGTTTTTCTGTCTTATTTTTTAATTACTGTTACAATTCTTCAGTATCTAGTTCTTAAAATGACAGAACAAATCATTTTATAGAAAATCCAAACTTATTTTGTCTTCGGTTGATGATCATTTCCTTCCAGGTCAATAATTTTTTTAAAAATAAATTATTTCATATTCAAGAAAATTTTGAAAAACTAAATTTTCACTACCTTTATCTTTATTTACACATGTTTATAATGAATTCCTTTTATAATATTTCCAAAAAAGTCATTTCTTATATTTTTTCAAGAGTTTGAAAATAATGTCTTCTTTTAACATATAGGGAATGAATAAATTTTACCACCATCATTAAAATTATAATATTTGAATATTAAATTAAAATATTACATTTTTCTTTTCGAAAAAATTAATTTTTTTAATATTATAGTATTTTTTAGTCAAATATTTATCCAAGGAAAAGTGTTTCCTTCTTTTTTGAAGGAAATGTTTGAATTAACTTTTAATATTAATTTTCATATATATATAATAAAATTTTATTATTATTATGATTTAAAAAGTAATTATTCCAAAGGTCCCATTTTATTTATTATATAGATGGATTATTATTGTTATTATGATATTTTGATGATACTTATTTATTTTCAATGGCTTTTGATATGATGATGTAATAATTTTTTTTGATATTGATTAAAAAATATGAATGGTTTTCAATTTGTGATAGGTGGGAACCAAATTATATATCTATATAATGAATTTTGAAAAGCATCAAATCTCCTGATATATATATGTGAAATGATTTTATGTGCTTGATCCACTATGGGAAAAAGATATGGATTATTGATCATCTGTAATATTGAAAACATATAGTGATTCTTGATTTGTTATGATATAATAGTCTCATACGTTATCATTAACATATCATATCGACTATATGTCTAGGAAGGTTCAATATTTTTAAGAAATATTGATATTAGTATCATTTAATCCCATGGATATAAACATATTTTTTGATTATTCTCCAATATTTTAATGAGCTAATGTTTGATTCTATGACCAATCATTGTGATCAATAAATTATTTGGAAATATTTTCTATTGAAAATAACATGTTCATGTAACCTTATGTTCATTATATTATAACATATGATCCTTGATTTGTATCTCCCCTCTTTACCCTTATTGATCATATGATCTCACTCTTGCATATGTTTCAATTTTTTTTTGAGTTTATGAAGAAGTTTACTATGTATGATTACTATATAATAGTTACGAAATATATAAATATGTTTGTGATCATGTTGATATTAACTAAATAATATTTTTTTTCAATCTATTGTCCATATATTCTAAACCATTACATTTATTGGGAGTTTTCATTTTGGAGATATATAGTTGGTATTAGAAAGGGTTTATTTATTTTTTGATATTAGATTTTTTTGGATTAAAAGACAATACATAAGACATAATATGTTGATATTAATGTGATATAGGTTAAACCACAAGTGTAAAAATTTTATAATATGGTGATGTTAGTTAGGAAATCAGAATAATTATTTTTTTGATTATATGATTTCCCACTCTAACTATTATAAAATAATAATTACACTATGATTTTTGGTTTTGGATAATGAGTAGAACCATAAGGAATCATTGTAACAATGAATGTGATAGACTATGATATGATTTTCCTTTGAATAAATCAAATGATATTTGATATGTAATATAAAATCCTTTGGATTTGATGATGAAGCTTTCTATAGAAATTAATCATACGGTGCTTCTGGATGATCAATAGAGAGAATAATGTATGGTTGAGACTTAGAATAAAAAATATCTACATTCTTTTAGTGGGTCTTCATATCCCCTTGTGGCTATGTGAAGGTTTTGTAACACTAATAAAATATTTTTGTTCTGTATAGTGTTTGAAACTTTAGAATTTTTTGTTATTCATTTTTCATTTATAAGGTGAAGTACGTGACTGGTTGAATATTATTATGTATATGATTTAAGAGGATAAAATTGAATCAATGGAATCAGATGAGTTGTGGGGTATATAATTTAGTAATTAATTACCTTGTATTTTATAGAAAAAAATGGAGAAGAAATTCCTAGAGCTTAAATAGAATGATGATAAATCCATTAGTACAATTGAGGAATATATTTCAATATATTAAAGGTATGGTTCTTGTTTAATTATCGCCCATCAAAGAAAAATTATTCCATTGTTTATTGGATTCAAACCAAGTCTCTAAAAGGTGTTAGATATAAGAGACTTTAGTATCTATGATGAAATCATATGATGTTAACAATTTCATTAATTTAATGGTAATAATAATGATGTGTCTCAACAGAAACACAATCCTATTGAAAAATGTGAATATCATGTGATCATGGTCATCGATGTTGGTTACAAGAATGACTTGGTGAAAGGTAAACTTATCAAACACACTAGAATAGATAATATCTTATTTGATTTTGGATCTACCCAGTTTTTCACATTTTTTAAATATTTTAATAGTATCTCATTTCTACCTCAATGATTTATTTCAATTTAGTTGTGAAAACTATTAATGATATGTTGATCACGTATTAAATCTATAATATCCATCTAATAGATGTTTGTGAGAATTTTCATCCTATAAATATGCTGATTCTCCATCTAGTTTTATTGGATGTACCTTTGGGTATGGATTAACTCCATATATATGGAGGCTATATTAATGGATGAGGAAGGGATATCAGGTTTGATATTTTGATTTGACCTATGATATTATTTTTGTGTGAGGTGAATATGAACAAGTATTATAACATACATTAATTATATTGGCATTACAACCCATTAATAAGGGTTATTTATAATAAATTTCTATGGAGAAAGTAAACAAATACGTGCTAATTAGATGGGAATATGATGATTTTTTTTATTAAAAACATGTATAGTATTCCAAAAATCATTATGTTAGTTTTTTAATTAAAAAATACCTTACAATTGTAATTTATCACAAACTCTATATAGAATGGCCTAAATTTAGTTACATGAATTAAAGAAAAAACTCCAAAAGAATAATGATAATGGATTCATAAATCCTAGTGCATCACCATGAGGAAAAACTATTCTTTTTTATAATAAAAATGAGTAAATGAGTCTTTACATTGTTTATCATGAATTTAAGATGATCATAGTAAAGAAAAATTATGTTATAAAATGTATTGATCATTTATTTATAAACTACACATACATAAATACATTTCCATGATTGACCATCATTTTTTATATCATTAATTAAGGGTCATGAATGATGATTGAAAAATGATAGCCTCTTATTTGAGGTATGGTAATTATGAATTTATAGTGTTTCCATTTGTACCTAAAAATTACACTACAATCTTCAAAGATTTAATGGATGAGTCATTATATATGAACATGATTATTATTAGGAAGATTTTATATATTATATTATTATATAATAGGAGGGTATGGAAGCTCATGAAGATCATTGGAGAATTATATAAAATATCTTTATGATGTGTAAGATGTATAATAAATTTACCAAGTGTTAATTTTATTCTTTATAAATATTCATTCATGATTCATATAATCATGGGAGATTTTTTATCGATGTAACCTTCAAAAATGATGTTTTTGAGATATGGATTAGTCCATCTATAGTGTCTAATATCAAAAGTTTCCTTTGGCTGGTTGGATACTATCATCATTTTTTGAGGTATTTCTCAAAACTACGTAATCCAATAACCATGTTTACATTGAACGGGGTAATGTTCTTTGGTATATATGAATGTAAAGATAGTTTAATGCATTAAAGAAAATGTTGGTAAGTGTAATTGTGTTCATAATACCCTAATGAGGAGAAGGGTTTATGATAAATATATTTAGCCAATATGGTTTTCCTTATGAACACTCTATTCCTTCATTCTAGGGGGAGATTTTTGAGTCATTAAGGTTTCCTTATGACTTTACCACTCCATATTGTTTTGAAAATCAGAAACACGTTTTCTCAAGGAAAATCAATTTTTACCCCATGTTTTACTTCTATAACTAAAAATTTCCTACCCCAAGGAAATTTATCCATAACTTGTTTTCATTGCTCATATCCTAATTTTCCTAAAGTGTAAAATTTAGTTTGAAACCAGAACCTCGGAATCCTATATTTACCTAGATACGAAGCATTCTGTTTTAGGATCTGAATACTAAAAATTATGGTTACAAACTCTTCTGAGTTCTGACTTAGAATTCTGAATCAGAATTCTTGTTACGAACTCTTCTAAGCTCTAACTTTGAATTATGAATACGTATTCTGGATACGAACTCTTAAAAGTTCTGACTCCGAACTCTGAATATGAATTTTGGATACGACCTCTTCAAAATTCTGACTCCAAATACTGAATACGAATTCTAGATACGAACTCTTCAAAGTTCTAACTCTGAATTCTGAATACGAATTCTAGATACGAACATCTCTGAGTTATGACTCCGAGTTCTCTAAATTTGGACTCCGAACTCATATGAGTTCTGACTCCTAATTATCATGAACTCTAACTCCTAACATTGTAAGTTCAGGTTCTGAAGTCTTGTGAATCCAGATTTTGAATTTCCTTGAAATTCAATCTCTGGAATTCTATAGAATTCAGGTTCTGAATTCCTACAAAACAGAATCTGAATATCCTTGTATTACAGACTCTAAATATTCACTTTCTTACATTTTGAATATCAGATTTTAGTTATGATTACACTTGATTTGTTATAAAATGATTTCATGCTTTCAGTTATCAACTAACTGTTGTTTGAGTGACATGTGTACAGGTCCCTTTGAAATTTATGAAAAATATAACTGTTGGAGGAGGGAGCCGAACGTTGGAGTTGGGCCAATAAATAGGAGATCATTTAAAATAGCTCATGACTTTTGGAATTTTTGAAGCTCAAAACTTTCAAAAGTGATATCTAGAGAGATAATCCCTTATAAACTCTCAGGCTTTGTGCAGAAAGATTGAACAGCTTGTTCAACCTTTTCTTCATGCATATTTTATTTCTGTGACTCCAATTGTTGTTGTGTACAATCGAGGGCTTCCGAGGATAGGATGATAGAGGTGCCGACTACCTTGAAGTTAATTCTTCCTTTCTGGGGATGACAGAGGTGACGACTCTCTTGATGTTGAGGGCTTGCTGGGATAGCAAGACAGACTCCAATCTTCGTATCAAGGTCTTACCCTAGTGTGGGTAAGAAAGACTTTCTTGAAAGTATAAATCAAGGGACCTTTATCCAATTTTGTTGGATACCCTTCTCTTTGGGTTAAAATATTTACTACTTGTTACTTGTTTTGTTACATGTTTTCAGCTGCATTTGTATTATTGAGTAATGTATAACTATCTTATACTTCCTTATAAATATACTCTGATTTAGTTAGATTCTATACGCTTTATGTTAGAATCTTCATCTTTGTAAACATTCATTAAGTTTCATTTCCAGAATCACTTTTTCAGAATTTCTTTCTTAGAATCATATTTCATAAATCAATTAAGTGTTTAGAACTTAGAGGTTTTGTGAATTATCTTATTTAACCATGATAAACAAAACTATTTTTAAAGTTCCAAAGGAATTTTTAAAAGTGTAAAATTCAACCCCCCCTCTCTTGTATTTGAGCATCTCATCTTTACATATTCGATCCTGCATTTGGTATTATAGAGTATATCATACTCACATACCATCTCAATAAATTTGTATCAGAGGAGGTCACATCTTAATTAATCTCTTGATTAGGTTCTGAAAATAAATCTCAGAATTGAACATCTAGATTCACAATTTTTCGGAAATTTTTTTTCAGACTCGTATAGTTGAGAATCATTTTATCTTAGAGATACTCTTGTTCTATATTTTTCTTGCTTAGGAATATTTTCCTTGTTTAAAAACTTTTTCTATTAACATGTTTTTATTGAAATAATCTTCTATATGATGGAATGCATAAATATTGGTTCCATAAACAATCTCAATCCAACTATACAACCTATCATTGATGTAAATGATTATGAATATTCGAGAGATCTAATTAAGTCTTTCATTATCAATACTACAGTTGAAAATTTTGTTATGCTTTCTGTAGGATAAAAAATCCTTGACAAAGATGTTAGTACCTTTACAGATCAAGAAAAGTATGAATATCAACTGAATTATTAGGTATACAATACTTTTCTTTGTTCCATGACTAGAAGCATATTTAAAGAAATTTCATCTTGTGAAGAATCAAATTGTATGTGGAAGAAAATTGAAGATACTCACATTGGAACTTCCAACGTTATTGAAACTAGAAGACCATTCTCAGAGCTGAATCTCATGGTTTCTGCTTTCCTCATGGATAACCCATATGTAAGGGTCAACAAAGATTCATGACTATTATGAATAGTTTACAATCCATTGGTGAGAAAGGATAAGATTATGAAGCTTTTCTTGATAAAATCATAGACATCATGTTGAATGAATGGGAGTCTAAAAGGACTGCTATTGATGAGAATAGAAAGGTAACTCAGATTTCCTTAGATGAGCTGTTTAGAACTCTTCTTTTTCATGAGACTAGAATGAAGAGAGATGCTGATAACGTAAAGAATAAGAATGGAAACGGTGGTGTTTCTTTTACTAAAAATTATAATCATATGAAATCCAAGACTCCTGATATAGTTACTATATCCAAATATAATAAAATTGTTATCCAATGTGAATATAGTGTATGTGAATCCGTAGAAAACGAATTAAAAAATCTTTCTCGAAGGATGAACAAGATAGCTGGACAGAGGAAATTTCAATCCATATATAAGAAAAAGGGAGGGAAAGATAAGAATTATTCATAAGTCACATGTTATGAATGCAAGAGATCTGGACACCTAAGACCTGATTTTCATATGCTCAAGAGAAAAGAAAGAAAGGAAAGGAATTCAGAGATAAACAAAAAGCAGTATTACAAGGATAATGTTAAGAATGTCTTGAATGCTAATGACACCTAGAGTTCTAGTGGTGGAGGATCTTCAGATGAATCTTCATATTATGAATCTTCTGGATAGAAGAATCTTGGTCTAATATCCAGACTACCTATTGACAATCATTGTTTAATGGCTAAGGTGCACAATGCTGAATCAATAAACAATGTTTCTTTAAATGAAAAATAGAGTAATGATAAATCTTATAACCCATTAAATGAAGAATATTCTTCTGAAGAAGTTAATAATTTACCTTCATATGAAGATTTTTCTAGGTTTTTCAAACATCTTGATATTGAGAATTCAAAACTCATGAAAAATCTTAATAAGGAAAATTCTAGGAATACAATTCTTACAATGAAAATATCAGATCTTTCTAAAGATCATGATATGAAAAATGTTTTTTTTGAATGTATTTCAAAAAATATCAAGGAAGTAAATTCTGAGAATAATAAACTTTTTAAATATCAAGAAAACGTAATTTATAATAAAATTTATTTCGAGCCCAGATCTAGTTCAAAATCAAATGTTTTTGCAGACAAGAACTTGGTGATCAAACTGAAATCTGAAATATTTTCCCTGATGAAGTGTTTATCAAACATTAACTTAGGTAAGGAATATTTTGATAAAATGTATTCACAAATCCGACCTCTAAGGAATAGTTTTGGTTTTGGTTATCCTGGTTCTAAACCAATTTTTTGGGACAATTACTTTGTTCCTCAAAGTGGTCCATTCAATACTGAGTGTCAGTGTGGTGGACATTGGGCAAAGAAATATTCTCTAAATTAAACCCAATATTTAGGATTCCATAAAGCCTATTTTTTAAGAAGACGTGGGTTCCTAAAATTTTTCTTTCAATGATTTCCGGATCCAAGAACGTTTGGATTTCGAAAACCTAAATTTTTATTTATTTTCAGGAAAATAGAGAAAGTACCAATACAAATAATTGGTACATGGATAGTGGATGTTCCCGGCATATGACAGGTAATAAAAACTATTTTGAAAAGATTATCTAGATGGAAGGAGGAAAATTAACTTTCAGAGATAATGCTCAGGGAGAAATTATTGGTATATGTAATATCGTTCTTCTTGGAAAAACATTGATTTAAAATGTTTTCTTTGTTATGTTTTTTAAGAACAACCTTGTTAGAAGAATCCAATTATGTGATGAAGGTTACCTTGTGAATTTTAGGAATGACAAGTTCTTAGTACCCAATTCCAAGGAGGAGTTTATTCCTTCCACCCATAGGCAAGGGAATTTTTACACACTAAACTTGGAAGACCTTAGAAGCCAAGACTTACCTTGACATAGTGCAATGGAAGATCATTCTTGGTTATGGAATAGAAGGTTAGGTCACTATAACATTAGGAACATATGCAAACAATCTATGAAAGGTTTAGTTAAATATCTACCAGTGCTTAGATTTGATTTTTCAAAAGTTTGTGAACCTTGTAAATATGTAATGAAACATAAATCAAGTTTTATATCAGTCAGTGAAGTACCAACTACTGATGCATTATAGTCAGTGCATATGGATATCTTTGTTCCTACACAAACTGGAAGCATTGGAGGAAAGTATTTTGTATTTGATCTAGTTGATGATTACGCTAGATTTACTTGGGTCTATTTTCTATCAAAAAAGTCTGAAGCCTTCTCTTATTTCAAATGTTTTAGATCCCAAGTTAAAAATGAGAAAATCCTTCCATTGAAAACTAGTCATAGTGATCATGGTGGAGAATTTCAGAATTATTATTTTGAAATTTTTTGTAGTATAAAAGGTATTACTCCCAACTTCTCAACACCCATAACACCTCAACATAATGGTGTAGTTTAATGAAGAAATATAATTCTTCAAGGGATAACTAGAATCATTTTGAGTGAGTATTCTTAAGCCAAAACTTTTGGGCTGAAGCTGTAAGTACTGCTTTTTATACTATAAATCGTTTTTTATTAGACCTTTTCTTAATAAAACTCCTTTGGAGTTATAGAATGGTTGAAAATCTAGACATTCCTACTTTAATGTTTTTTGTTGCAAGGTATTCATTATGAATACTAAATATAATCTATATAAATTCGCACCAAAATCTGATGAAGGAATTTTTTTAGTATACTCCACAACTTCTAAGGCATATAGAGTTTTCAATAAAAATAGTTATACTGTTGAAGAGACAGTACATGCCAAATTTTATGAAACTGATCCTTTTGTTTTTAATCAACCCCAACCTACATCCACGGATGTGTTTCCAAAAACTGATTAACATCCTTTGATAGAATATTCTTCTGATAAGGAAAATTTTAAAGAAAATACTACTATAACATTTACCCTAGAAGATTTCCTACCCTATATTGATGAACACGTTTTACAAAACCCAAATAAGTTGTTTCTGAAGAATCATCCCAGTGATATGATCATTGGTGATGTAAATCAACCTGTAAGGACAAGAAGTTCCTTAAGAAATGAAGTAGAACATCTAGCATTCCTTTCCCAATTAGAACCAACAAAGAACTGATAAATATTTAGGTAATGATGATTGGATTAAAGTAATGCATGATGAACTAAATGAATTCGAAAGGAATAAAGTCTGGACCTTGGTTGAAGGAACTAAGGAAAGTTATGTTATTGGATTAAAAAGGGTCTTTAAAAATATGTTTGATGAAAATGGAATCATTGTTAGAAATAAAGCAAGATCAGTTGCTAAAGGAAATAATCAAAAAAAAGGAATAGACTATGAATAATACTATGCTCTAGTTTCTAGACTTGAATCTATTCGTATTTTACTTGCCTCTACAGCTTTATTCAATTTAAAACATTTTCAAATGGATGTGAAATGTGCTTTCTTTAATGGTTATGTTCAAGAGGATGTTTTTGTTGAACATCGTCTGGGATTTGAAGATAAAAAATATCCTGAATATGTTTATAGACATACCAAGGAATTCTATGGACTTAATCAAGCCCCTCGATCTTGTTTTAATAGAACTACATTCTTTTTTTATTCAAAATAAGTATGTTAAGGTAAATGTATATCCATCTGTTTTTATAATGATAGAAGAGAAAAATGGTTTGATTGTTCAAATTTATGTTGATGAAATTATATTTGGTTCAACTCATCAATATTTAACTGATTCCTTTGTAGATCTAATGAAATATGAGTTTGAAATGAGTATGATGGGTGAGTTAACATTTTTTCACGGTTTACAAATTTCTCAAAAACTAGAAGGAATATTTATATCCCAAAATATGTTTATTTAAGATCTTCTAAAAAATTATGGATATGAAAACACTAAAATTATTAGTACTCCCATTGGTACCTCAAACACACTTGATCTTGATGAAGCTGGGAAACTAGTAGATAAAAAATATTTTAGAGGTATGATATGAAGTTTAGTTTAGTTGACAGCTAGTCATACAGACTTAATGTTTTTAGTATTCTTATGTGAAAGATATCAATCCAATCCTTAGGAATATCATTTAAAGGCAGTGAAAAGAATTTTTCTCTACTTAAAGTGAAACATATATTTAGGACTATTTTACACTTCTGGAACGGATTTTGTTTTAAAAAGTTTTTTTGGATGCTAACTTTGGTGGAAGTATAATGGATAGAAAGAGTACATTCGGAACTGGTCATTTCTTAAGAGATTCATTAGTTTTTTGACCTTTCAAGAAGCAACACTCTGTAGCACATTCCACTACTAAAGATGAATATGTAGTAGTTGGAAGTTGATGTGCTCAAGTGTTGTGGATGCAACACACACTCACATAATATGGTATGAGTTTTACCAAAACACAAATTTTGTGTGATAATACAAGTGCCATTTTCCTTAGTAAAAACCCAACACATCACTCTCATGTAAAGCACATAGATATTAGACATCACTTTCTTAGGGATCACACATAAAAAAGAGATATCATTATTTAGTTTATCTTAATGAAAGATCAACCTAATGATATCATCACAAAATCATTACCCTCAGATAGATTTGAATACATTAAATAGAATTTAGGAATGACAATCAGAAGGTAATATTCCTCATTAACTTCTTTTTTAACAAATATCCTTACAATAAAAAACTCTTTTTCATAGGGGGGTACAATTTTTAATAAAGTTTTTTTTTCATATTTTTCTTAATGTATTTTTTTTATATTTTTCATAATGAAGTTTTTTTTATATTTTTTGTAATGAAGTCTTTTCATATATTTCATAATGAATATTTTTTTTCATATTTTTCCTATTGAAGTTTTTCATATTTTTATTAATGACGTTTTTTTCTTATTTGTCGTAATTATTTTTTTCATATTTTTCATAATGAAGCTTTTTTCATATTTTTTATAATGAAATCTTTTATACTTGAAATTTTCGTAATGATGTTTTCTAACATGAAAATTTTCATAATGAATTTTTAGGAATTGATATTTCTGTAATAAAGATTTTCATAATAAGAATTTTCGTAATAAAGATCCGTGTACTCAATTATCTTTCATGCTCATGTTTTTTTTCCGAATCTAAACGCCTTCAAGAAGAATTTTTTTTAATATGAATAATTATCTTAAAAGTCCGAAAGGTATGATTCATTCTTGAGTTTTAGTAATTACATTTCACTTGCTGGAAGTTTCTTTTATTTTAAAAAATTTCTCGAATTCCAATTTCCTTAAATTAGAATGTTTTCTTTTAAATACCTCAAATGATTAGATCATACCAAATTTTTTGTGTGGCTATCATTTCAACCATCAGATCAGATCATAAGAATTATCAGCCATTGGATTCATATGGGAAGTTCAACCATCACTTCAACACCTATAAAAAGGGGACCCCCGATAGTTGTCCCACATTGGTTTTCAAAGAATTTTCATGTCGAAGCCTTGACATCTTCAAAAGCTCATTCCATATTTTCAGAGTTTTGACAAGTCTGAATGTCTACTGAAATTCGTTCTCATGAAATGTCTTCTGTCAAGCCAATTTTGGAGTGGAAAATATACAAGGAGGGTTAGTGCATCCAAACTTTTTCAATAAGTATGACTCTATTATCTCAAATAATATTAGGATTAATGGGTGGGTGAGTATAACTATTTCAAAGATAGGAGATTAGGATGTTGTGTATCCATATCTACTTATAGAATTTTATGAATCAGTTTACTTTTTCAAAGAAGATGACAGAAAAAAATATTCCTTTAAGAGTTATGGAAAAACTTATGCATTTTTTATATCAAGGCTTCTAGCTTGTAGGGATATCTTATGAAGGGGAGGCAGAATTTTTTTCTCAGAAGATACTAGATGTTCAAGGAAGTTTCTTTAAGGTAAAGGATATAGAATGCCTTGGACTTACTAATGTCAAGACTACAACTATTTCCCACCTTTCTACCAACAATCAGACCCTACATTTATGGGTTCAGGGCCTTATCGTACTGAGAAAGGGTTACAAGGAGACTCCTATGAAAAGTGATATGTATATATTAGATTTTTTTGATAAATCTAAGGAAAGTCATTATGATGATGCGTATTCTCATTATGATAGGGAATATTAAAAATGGGAATCTGAGAGCACATATAATCACGTATCTTTCACGACTCTCCAAACTGATAGTTCGGTGCCTTGAATCTTTTAAGATCCACTATAGTTGAAAGGTGATGAATTTCAAAGTAATGCTAACCAGTGTTGGTGACCTCAAGAGGATGAAAGTATGTTTTTCTAAGGAGTCAGGTTAGTTTTATGATCTACTTCAGGATGAGGCAGATGATGTTCTGAAAAATGTTGAAGAAGCTAAACCTTCAAAGAATGCTGGAAATAAGAGAAAATTAAAATAAGTGGAAGAAATATAGAAAACCCCTATGGCTAAAGAAGCTCAATCCGCACCTACAATGCCCAAAAAGCAGAAAGCCTATCCGGATGATGTGGTTTCCAAATAGACAGAGGATACAAAGACTCGGAAGGAAGGGGAACCAAAATTTGGCCTAGTCCCTGTAGAGGAAAAAGCACTGAAAGAGAATGTTTCTAAAGAGCTTGAGAAGCAGGACAAAGAAAAAAGGCAAAAGAATAATAGGTCAACGTCTGAAATTTTTCAATCCCTTCTAAGGGATACTGAATTTGCATCCGAGAACATTCCCATAACGAAAACCTTCCTTGTTGAACCATTACCTGAAACACCTGGGAAAAAGTTAATGACTCTGCAAAATGCTGAAGAGAAGGATGTTGAAAAGGAAGATGTGGAATAAGTTTTGGAAGCTCAAAGCAATGAAAAGATAGCTGATCTGATAAAGCAAGTAGAAGACTATCATGAAAAGGAAAGTGCTTCTGAAAAGTTGTCAATCCGAACTTTTCATGCCAGATTATCCAAACATGATACTCCTGGAATAGATGAGAAGGGTGAAGAGGAAGTAAACAAGTTATTTGAGGAAGAGTTTCATAATACTGACTTCATTCTTCCTGAAGAGATTGAAAAAGGAGCTAAAAAATGAAAATTTATGAAGATAATATTTTACAGTTGTCTAGAAGTGAGCTTGAATTTCCTGATGAAGATGATATTCTGAGAACCAATTAGGGGAAATAAGTTGTTTCTGATACCCCAACAAAAATAATTTTGAGGAAGAAGGAAGCAGGAGGATCATCTAAGTGGATGCTGGTAAAGCTAGAGGAAGAACCATCTCCAAGAAAAATGTCAGATTCAAAGTCATCAGCTTTAGGACATGATTTTGTTTTTCAATACCTGAAGAAGCTAGTGGACACCATTCCGATATATCCAACAATTGACTCCAGATGCTAGATGCTACAACGTAGCATGAATCAGAAATCAGACTCTGTATCCATGGTGATGGATAGGTGTGATAAGATTGAGACTGAAAACAAAAATATCTTTTATCAAATACGAAGGCCACAAGAAATCTTGCAAGTAAATGACCAGCTGGTTGAAGAAAATCGTTGAAGATTTGGGAGAGCTTGATCAATTTAATGAAGATGTCAAGGAAGCATTTGATACTGAAGACACAAAAATCAAGGATCTTACAAACAGATTTCAAGAAAATATAAATCTTGAACAAAATTCTCGGATTAAGTATGTCAATGATCTGAATGGGAAGTTGAATTTTTTTGTCCAAAGTTGGAAAATAGAGAGGGATCTCCAGATCGAGAAGGAAGAAAACATGGTGAAGCAATATGACTTGTTGAAGGCTCAGAAAGAGGCCCTGAAGGGTCAAGATGATAGGATCACACCCTTAGAAAAGCAAGCAGAGGAGGATCACAAAGAACCAAAGAAGCTGAAAACCATTGTGAAGAAGCTGATACCCAAGGAAAAAGAATAAAAATAGATCCAAATCCAATCTTTTGTTGTATCTTTTTTTCCTTGTAGAAATTCAAAGAATTTTAATGAAATTGTGGTTTCTTGTTTTGTTTGGATGTTTCTAATAATATTTCAGGTACCATATTTTTTCCATTCCCTCTAACTCTTTTTGAAAATCACAAAGGGGGAGAAGGAAAAATAATTCTATATAAAAGAATAAATATCCCTATGTAAGGGGGAGTTTATCTAAGGAGGAGTACCATTACGAATATTTCCTTACTCAAGATAATGAAAATCATCATTATGGAAATCTAGAATATGATCCTTATAGTTCCAAATCCAAAGTGGGAGTTAGTTATATTCATCTTTACCAATGAGAAAAGGGAGATAAGCTTTATTTCAAAGTCTAGTAATTTTTTCTAAGTCCTTATATTCTTTTTCGTAAGGATGTTTGTGCTTTCCATAAAGGGGGAGACTGCTGAGTCAATAAGGTTTTCCTTATGACTTTTCCATTCCATTATTTTAGGGGGAGAATGTTGAGTCATTAAGGTTTCCTTATGACTTTACCATTAATTTTTGTTTTGAAAATCACAAACACCTTATCTCAAGGAAAATCTCTTTTTACCCTATGTTTTACTTCTATAAGGATAAATTTCCTTCCCTAAGGAAATTTATCCTAACCATGTTTTCATTGTTCATATCATAATTTTCCTTAAGTTTAAAATTCAGTTTGAACCCATAATCTCAAAATCATATAATTACCAAAATATTGAGCATTCTGTTTTAGGATCCAAATTCTCAAAATTCTGGTTACGAACTCTTTTGAGTTCTGACTCTGAATTATGAATCAAAATTCTGGTTACGAACTCTTACGAGCTCTAACTCCGAATTTTGAATAAGAATTCTGGAAACAAACACTTCAAAGTTCTAACTCCGAACCCTGAATATGAATTCTTCATACAAACTTTTCAATGTTCTAACTTCGAATTCTGAATACGAATTATGTTTATGAACTCTTCTATGTTATGACTTCGAATTCTGAATACGAATTCTAGATACGAACTTCCTTGAGTTAGGACTCTATGTTCTCTAAATTCAGACTCCGAACTCTTATGATTTCTGACTCCAAATTCTCATGAACTCCGACTCTGAACTTTGTAAGTTTAGGTTCCGAATTCTTGTGAATCCAGATTCGAAATTTTCTTGAAATTTAGACTCTAGAATTCAATATAATTCAGGTTCCGAATTCCTATAGAACAATATATGAATATCCTTGTATTATAGACTCTGAATATTCATTTTTTTACATTTCAAATATCAGATTTTAGTTATGCTTACACTTGTTTTCTTATAAAATTATGTTGTGATTTCAGTTATCCACTAACAGTTGTTTTAGTGACACATGTACAGGTCCCTCTGAAATTAAAGGAAAATATGACGATTGGAGGAGGGAGTCGACCATTGGATTTGTGCCTATAAATAGGTGCTCATTTGAAAGAGCTTAGGACTTTTGGAATTTTTTAAGCTCAGAACTTTCAGCAGTGATTTCTTGAGAGAGAGGCTCTTATAAACTCTTAAGCATCAGGCAGAAAGATTGAACGTCTTGTTCAACCTTTTCTTCGTCCAGATTTGATTTGTCTGACTCCGATTTGTTCTTTGTACAATCGAGGGCTTCTAGGGATAGGAAGTCAGAGGTGATGATTACCTTGAAGTTGAGGGCTTCCTTGCTGGCGAAGACAGAGGTGCTGACTATGTTGAAGTTGAGGGATTGCGGGGATAGCATGACAGACTCCGATCTTCATATCGAGGGCTTACCATAGTGTGGGTATGATATAATTTGTTGAAATTATAAATCAAGGGACCTTTATCAATGTTTTTTGGATACCCTTCTATTTGGGTTAAAATATTTATTACTTGTTACTTGTTTTGTTTCACATTATCCGTTGCATTTGTATTGTTCAGGAATGTATAACTATCTTTTAAATCTTTATACCTATAATCTGATTTAGTAAGATTCTATACTCATTAAGGTAAAATCTTCATCTTTGTAAACATTCATTAAGACTCATTTCCGGAATAACTTTTTTGGAATTGCTTTCTCAGAATCATATTTTTTGAATCAAGCAAGTGTTTAGAAAGTATAGGTTTTGTGAATTATTTTGTTTAACCTTGTTAAACATAACTATCATTAAAAGTTACAAAAGAATTTTTAAAAGTGTACAATTCACCCCCTCTTGTATGTTAGCATCTCATATTTACATATTCGATCCTACATTTGGTATTATAGATTATATCATACTCACATACCATCTTAATAATATAGTGATTCAATACATAATTAAATATTTTTTCCTTATAAAAAATATATAGTTATAGAATTTGCCTATAGAGAATTTAAAATACATTAGAAAAATTACCCAAGTCATGATTTGAAGCTAGATTCAGTAATTTTTTCATTGAAGATAGGGTTATATTATATTTTTAAAGAATGGTGTGACCCGTTTATGCATCATAAAATCTTGACGTACATATTTTCACATGAAAATTATTAAATATGTTACATAGAATATGGTTGGAGATTATTAAATATTGTAAGTACTCAATATAGTACAACTATAAGTAGCCGAACAAGGAAACTGATGCTCTGAGTTGGATGGATTATACTTTTTTAATCCTTGATAAGGATTGGAAGTGATCTAGTTTTTATGATTTTTAGAATATAGAAATTGAAATCATATGATAGTGGGACAAGTACTATATTTCTCATATGAATTTTTATCCCTCAATCCATAAGAGGATTAAAGATGCACGTAATGAAGATATATTACTACAAAATAAAGTGTGAAATGTTCCTGTGTTTAGCCATAGTTCTTTGGGAATTATAAGGTTCAAGAATAGAGTATATGTCCCATCCATACTAAAATTGATTAATGGGATTATAAAAATTTCTCACAATTCTCCATTATCTTTCCATCAAATATGTATATAAATTTATATTGATATGAAATAATATTTTTGGTGGGACAACATGATAGGGTACATTATAGATAATATATCTTGATGCATTATATGTCAGAATGTTACGAATGATATGAAATAGAATTAGGTGATGTTATAACCATTAATCAAACCTGAAATAAAATGAAAAAACATTACAATTTATTTTGTTAAATTACACCCCATGATATCTAATGTGTAAA
The DNA here is from genome assembly GCA_963277665.1 of Viscum album. Classification (NCBI taxonomy): domain Eukaryota; kingdom Viridiplantae; phylum Streptophyta; class Magnoliopsida; order Santalales; family Viscaceae; genus Viscum; species Viscum album. The sequence continues at coordinate 1,511,352,085 of OY728161.1, forward strand.
ATGATACATATCTTAAAGACGATCACCTTATGGAGTCATAAAATTTCATTTCTATTAGAGAATACACCACTATTGATCAACTTAATCATACATACATTAAAGAAGATAGGATACTTTATGGATTACCACACTAAATTGTATCTAATTTTTATTCATCGATAGCCCCAAAATCTGAATAAGTATTCAGAAGACTCTAGATATAGAGTTTAATTTCATTACTGCATATCATACATGGATAGTTGTTTAGTCTAACAGTTCCATTGAAAATCTTGGATACATGTTGTGAGCTTGATATATGGATATAAAATGTAGTTGAGATCATCACATTCCATTGATATAATTTTCTTAAAATAATATCTTTAACTTGACAATTCATATGGATCCATATTAGGACCTCAAAGACAGTAAATGAAGATCTCAAACACGATAAGATGATGTTGGAGGAATATATTTTTTGGCACCTAATTTGTGAGAGTAATGGTCATTGAAAGTTATAAATATTTATAATCATATCATGGAAACCTAGAATCAATACAAAATTTATGATGAAAATCATCAAGGAGAAGTTGAGTTAAAAGTCAGTGATAAAGTATTTTTATGAATATTTTATTTTAATGACATAATTATATCTATAAATAAGGAAATGTTGTTCCTTATATATATTGTTTCATTTAAAATTATTGATCGTGTTTGGATAGTTTTTTATCTTTTGGTTATTCGACTAAATCTCTCTCAATTTCAAAAAGTGTTCCATTTATCTCTTCTGAAGAAGAACAGACCCAAGCTTTCACATGTTCTTAACTCCGTGGTGATACCAATTTATCATGATCTCTCTTATGAGTAACATCTAGTGTATATTAGATATCGAAGATATAATTTTTTGTGACTAATGATCTCCCACAGGGCCAATGATAAGTGGCTAAATAATACATTTGAGGAAACTACATGTGTACCCGACGATATGATGAGGCAAATGTATTATCAGTTTTTATGTCATAGTGAATGAGTTTTGAATGAGAAATTTTTATATAGGGTATAATGTAACACATTGAAATTTTTAAATACATTTTCCCTTAAATAAAGTAAATTTCATTGATGGATTTCCGATCATGTAACACTAATTTAAAATGGATTGTTACATAATATTCAATCATTATTACTTAAATTAAAATATTATAAACTATGTATTAAATTATATTTTCTAAAAAGAATAAAAACATTATGAAATTACTTTTAAGGGTATTATACAATCGAACTGTATTTATTATTTCGAAATAAATCTTCAATAAATTTTTAGAAAATTCATTTTATGCATAAAAAATATTTTTTTGTCAAAAAGAGATTTTATTAAAATCTAGAAATGAACATTATATTTATTTTATAAAATATTAATACTTTTATTTTAGTAAATTAATATCATTTTCAATCATAATTTCAATATTATATTACTTTAATTTTTCTGATTTTTCTAAAAAATATAACTTTTGGTGGAATATTTATAAAATAATTTTTTTATAAAAATTGTCTTTTATTTTACTGAATTTATAAAGTCACATTCTATATTGGATTGGTTTGTAAAATTAAATAGTATTTTTAATTTATAATAACACAATAACTTTCATTAGAATCAATATAAACAATAAATTTGAATATAAAATGTACACAAAAATCTATTTAACTAGAAAAATATTTTTCATCATGTTTTTATATTTTTTTAATTTTCTTCCACATAGAGAAATTTAATATGATAAAATGACCGTATATTTTGAATCATCATGTTCTTATTTTTTAGTTAGTGATGTTTTGTTTTTGTTTATTATGAAATTAAATTTAGTAAAATGTTAATTACCACAATAAGATTTATAATTGGGTTAAGAGGGTTAAAACTACATTGATAAGGATCAAAATATTATAGAAAACTATTTAATCATATATAGTGGTCATATTTAGACCCTATGTCATATCTTATCCAAGGTTGAGTCATATTTGAGAATTTTCTGAAAATAGTACATTAATATATTTTTATATTTTTAAAAATTCAGAATGTGTTCTCTGTCACACCCATATAAAAGGAAATCCAATATCATATATTGTAAATTATTAAATTTCCAATTATATGGTAAAATAACTACCTAAATCCTTGAATAATAACCCTCACCCTATTATAGAAGTATGTTTTTGGTCATTAATCCATAAAAATTATGGTTTATGTATAAAAGTAATGATGTTTTCTAAAGAATAGTTGCTTAATTTAACTGAGCTCTTAAATGATTATTTCGACTTCCAAATTCTATAAAACTACTCCAACCTTCATGAAATGATGGCTAGAGTATCATAAATATACATAGATGTTATCTTAATAATTTCAGAACCATTTTGAACATAGTTTTCATTAAAAGGGAAATCAAAGTATCACTCGTGCATATGTATGGACTACCGTCAACACATAGCGTTATGACTCACTTTCCAAAACCACCTCAAAAATGATGTATATAATGATATAATTAAAAAATATGTTTTAAATTTTTAATGAAATTTTTATTCTATAATTTTAAATTATTATATATCATTTTGTAATTTTTTTCTTTAGAAGATGGAAAAAAATCTTAATGCGTACCTAGTGATTATCATCTCTAAGAACTATGTAATTAAATTTTTAGTATCTACATTTTTTGGATAGTTTAAAATTTTTATATAATAACTATATGTGATACTTAAAATATGATTAAAATTCTGGATATAATGTAACCTTGATTGATATTAAATGACCTAAACTACCAATAAAGAGCGTTCATGAAAATATAAATAGTAAACACCCAGAATTGATGACCTCAAAAAATAATTACTAATAAATGGGTGCATAAATTTTATGAGTGGATCATATATGATATATTAAATTTTTATATTATTCTATTATATAATTATAATAAATATAAATTTTTTTATATATGAGGTTATAGGGCATATGAATAAACAAAATTTTGATGTAAGAGTTTGTGTTAAAATCTCATTTGTCTTTAAGATTATCTAGGATAAATTCAAAATCGGTGAAATTTTATAGATTTTATCATTTAAACCCCATATACTTTCTTCTCCATTTATTTTTCTATGAATTCTCATGTGTTAGTTACATTTTTTATATTTTTTTACAAAAATATTTCGAGAATTTTTTCAATTTAAAGTTATCATCATTATCTCTTTGGTCAATGACCTTTTTATCCCTTGTCATTATTATTTAATGTTTTTCAAAGAAAGATATTATCTATAATTGAATTTTCCAAAAAAATTTATTTTATAAACCTACAAAATTATTTAATTTATAAAAAAATAATCATTTCATAATTAAATTCCAAATAATTCATTTTGTCTTTTTTGTAAAAGCATGAAAATAATTTTTTCATTTAACATATAAGTCATGGAAATATTTTCCCACCATCTTGATTATGATTTAATCTAAATATTCAATAATAATTTTAATTTTCTTTCATTGAAATTTATTTTCTCAATTTTTTAAGGAATGTATTTATAATTTTATCAATGTAAATTAATATATTCTCATGTGTTTAAATAATTGTTTGGATGGTCTTTTAATTTTATTTTGCATCTATGTCATCAAAATTTATTAATTATTTTGATTTATTGTAGATATGATCCATTTAAACTATGGTAATACATTCTTTAAAAATAATATTATAATGAATATGAAATTTTTATGAAGAAAATTTATTTTTATAGGTGATAGTTTGATGATTTGATGAATGTTTAATGATCTTGTGGTATACATATGTATGGTTTTCATAATACAATAATTATTCCTAGATTTATATATATCATCAATGACTCAGGAAGATGCATTATATCTCAATATATTATTATGGGTAATAATTCGATGTGCTCAATCCACTATGGGAAATAGAATATGATGTTTGATCTGCTATGATATTGTAAACATGTGGTTTCACATTATCCACAATGATATGATGGTCCAAATAGTTAACCATCATAATTGGTATAGTTATGATTCATATTATGGCTATATTTTCAAATATTGATAGGATTATGATTTAAATTCCTGGATCATACTTGAGTTTTTTTGACTCAGCAATATTATGACAGACTAATGTTAACCCCCAAGAAAAAATATTATAATATATGATTTATGAGGTACAATTTTCTATTGATAATCACATGACCTCATACTGTTAGGCTCATGATATTTTTATATATGATAATTTATTGTTATATTAAATGATTACACATAGTAGTAATTTTAGGTATCCTTTTATTTTATTTGAATTTTTCCCTTAGGTTGTGAAGAATGGTATTACATATGAGGATATTAAAAGGGTAATCTGTATAAGGAATGATGTTAGAGATGACGGAAATTTCACATAAATTAGATTTTTTTGTATCTAGTTTCTATGTACTCTAAAACACTATGGATTAAGATCATGTTTATTTGAAATATATATTGAATATTTTTTAAAAAGATTACATATTTATATATGGTATTCTTTGGTCATAATATTGTTACACAAATAGCCCTAAATAATGTTTTTCATGGGAAAAAATCCTTATTTATCCTTTCTTATCAGAAATATTTTTATTCAAAATCTATATTCATTAAAAAGAATCAAGAATATTGTTTTATATTATTTAATTATTGTATGATAATATTGTTAAGAATATTTGTCTTTATTTTGAATACATTAAAAACAAATAATTAAATCTTAAACTAAATGTTTTATATTTATCTTCTTATAAAATGGAGATAATCACATTTTTTAACATTTTTCGAATGTGTTGTTTTTCAAAACATCAATATATTTTTTTTGAAATCTTTCATTACAAGTTTCTATGGTTTGAAAAAGGAAATATTTTTCCCAGTTTTATAAAAAAATAATTCTTTAAAAGTTATCAAATGAAATGGTTTGTTTATTTTGATTTTTATAACTTATATTTAATGATTTGGTAAATTTATTTTTCATCAATGTCAACCACCGTTAAAGATGTCATGATTAACTTGGAATATGATCCTATAATACCATCCAGTTTTATTTCTATATAATTATTATTTTAAAATTGATGTATTAAGTATTTTATTTCGAAACTCACTTCTTTCATATGGTTTAATAAATATATGGTGAAAAGATTAATTTTATTATTTTCATAAGGGATATATGTGCACAGTTTTAATTATGTGATGAGTGGTTCTATAATGAAATATGTAACATATTGAGATAATAAAAGTGAAACATTATATTCAATAATATGAATGACATAAAATAGTATGCTTTAAATAGAAGACTATATCTCAAAATATTTTGATATATTCCATTTTAAATAAATTTATTCTCTTTGAAATCTTGTTATTCTAGAAACACCAATTCTAAACAAAACATGATAGAAAATTAAATTTTTATTTTAAATGGTTATTATAAACATGAAATTAAATTTAAATTCTTTAATAGTTATAACTAAATTTGAAAAAATATATGGTTTACATAGTTTCAATTATTTTATATTTATTATAAATAAAAATAAGAATCATTTCAAAGTATGATTATTATTTTCTAAAAGACATTATATTTTTAAGAGAAAATGGTTTTACCACATCGTGCACACATAAGATAAAATTAATTATTGATATTGTATAAAATATAATGAATAAAATTAATATCTTTTTTAAATCATTATATCATATTTATTTTATTTTTTGTTTTTGGTATTTTTTTAAAAGATTCATTATTTATGAATTGTGAAATATAATTGTTTTTATTAAAATCAAGTTTTGGTTGAAATAAATTATTAAGATAAATTATTTTATGAATTTGGTTTACTCTAAAATTAGTTCTAGTATAAAATAATAAATTCAATTTAGGTTATTGTAATAAAATTAATAATGAATTTTGACATTAAAATATTCATTAAATGTGAGAATGTCTCTCTTTGGAAACCCAAATTTACAATGCTCCTACATGTATAATTTTAAAATGATTATTTCATATTTTTTGAATTAAATTTGGAAAAATGTATTCCATATTTTTATCATAATATTTTATATTCTCAAATAAATTCACCATAATGTTTTTCCCTAAATATTACTAAATATAGAAAATATTAATTACTCCGGTTAAAGAAAAAATTGGTATAATAGGTAGTTAATCTAAAAAGATAAGTGTTAAAATGTCCTAAAACTTATCTAAAATAAAATTTAGCATTATATTTAGACATTATAACGAATTATTTTTCTATGTCCTATTTATTAGTATTTTGGGATGGGAAAAACATGGTTATCACTTTTTCTTTACAAAATTTCATACTTTTTCCTCCCCCTTACATATGAAATTACACCACCTATCATCTACACTTCACAATACCAAAACACATTGGGGTAAAAAATACATTTCCCAATCCATTTTTCACTCCTATATGAAAATCATATAGTCCATGGTCTGATCATAATGATAATTGAGTAATGATTTATGTATAATCCTAATAACGTTCTCCAACGAAGAGGTGAAATTATTAATGTGTGTATTTGTTTTATTTCATATTCTACCTAATTTATATAATATTAAATCATGGTAATAATATGAAAATGTTTATCATGTATACTGATATATTATTTTTTTAATTTAATAACTGATATCCATCTCCCCTTCCATCAAATACAAAATGAAACTATTAATCATGTGTCTTTCGAACTGATGTAATTTATATCCCATCAAGACCATTAAAAGATTTATATATTTATGGATTTAACATATATATAATTTAATTATGAAATTTATAATTTTATAATTATTATTTAATATATACCATATTGGTTTCCATTTTGTGGTGGATGCGATAACATCACTCGTGTGTATGATAGACTGTCACCACTTTGAGCGATGTGACTCATTTTTCTTTTACACATTACAAAGAATTTTTTGAGGTTAAAATTATTAAATATAAATAAAATTAATGAAATGAAAATAATTCCTCAAAACTTTTATCACTTATACCATTTTAAATTTTAATTCATTTGAATATAATAATATCTATCAAGTATATATGTGGACTACCACCTCCACGTAGCGATGTGAAATATTTTTATTGTTATTATTATATTTATCTTAAAAAGGATGTATTTGATAATATATATATATATATAATAATTATTAAAATTAGAATGAATATTTTTTATATTCATTCCATACATTTAGAAAAATGCGAACAAAGTGTATTAGTATGTACGACCTACAATCTCTATGAATTGTGTAATCAATTTTTTAATCTCAATTTCCACAATTACTCTAACTATATATATAATGAATATTTATGATATTTATTTAATGGTTAAAAATAATTATTTTATTTAAACTCGGGTAATTTGAAAGGAATGAAAATATTGAACCAAAATAAACATGAAAACTATGGAAATTATCACCCAAAATATTGGTTTTAACAAGGAACTATTATTAAAAAGTTGATGAAATAGACTAATTAAATAATATATGGTATGATATGTAAGATTAAAATTCATTAAAATGTGTATAATAAATCTATATTCAATATATTGGTGTTTCACTCACAAACAATGGAAGTCAAACATGAGGTAAGGGTTTTTATCATACTTTTACTTTCGGGGGATATCTGCCATATTCACCACTTATTCTTTTGGGTGGTGTATATACTACTCATATTAATATTTTATATCATGAATTTTATTATATTAATTGTAATTATAATTTCAATTCATGATTATTTGTTTAATGGGGCATAATATTTAGAATTTACCAAAGTTGTGTGGTTTTATTTCTTAGTCTCATCATTATTGAAGTTTTATTATATTAAAGGCTCCACTAGAAGAATTAATTTCTATTAATATCTTAAAACCATTATATTTTTAACTCATATGGTTTTTCCTGAATATTCTAATTAATACTTCAATTATTTATCTCATTGTTAACAAAATTTTATGAGAACATGTGGTTAGTCATATGTTACTTCATTTATATAATCAATCCAAAATAATTATTTTTCCAAAATAATATTTTCAAAAATAAATTGATAAAATATTTTTTAAAAATGTTTCTATGCCTTTATAAATGATTTTTAAATTCATTTTACCCATTTTCCACTTTTCAAAAACATCATTGAAATTAATCTTTAAGGATGTTTCCAAATAAGGCTCATTTTAAATTTATCAAAAAATAGGAAATGAATTTTGTTTTAATGTTTACAACATGAAAAAAATTCCTTTCTCATGCCCAATAATTGTTTTAAGACTTACTCTATATGTTTGAAATATTATTTTTATATAAAATTATTCAGAAGTTATTTTTGGAACTTATTTTTTTAATATATTTTTAATGTAATAATTGTTTATTATCCTCAATAATATTTTAATCGCATTTAATGGTATTTATATTCATCAATTACATAAAAACTTTATAGAAATTATGCTTCAATGAGTATATATTTTATTGATATCATAATTATTAATTATTTTTATGGTTTATTATCTTATTTACTGAGTTTGTAAAATATTATCACTATATACCATATTACATCGAAATTCTTATGATTATATTTGTTTGATTGGGGTAAGTAGTAACATATGTTATGTTTCTTTTTTCAACATGAATGTTTCTATTTTTGTTGTTTCACCCCTTTCGTGATAGGAATTTATTTGAATTAGTTTGTGATGGTTGGGGGATATTTATAAATATCAACTAAATGCATTGATAGGTCTAATGAGAAAAAATCTATAGCCAAATTAGATATCTTTTTACCCACAATTATATACTATCTTATCATAGGACATGATTTTCTATTTTAGATGTCTAAAATTATTCAATACCTCCTTATAAGTTTATTTACTTATGTCCATTTGATTATATTAATATTTATAATATCAATGGATGGGATTCAATACCATGTTATTTTTATATGTGTTTACTTAGTTATAAATAATTCATTCCTTATAATTCTCAAGATATTATTTTCATGGAATATGTCTTAGTTATATAACATTAAATATTAATTATTCATATTTATTAGTGAATATTCCTTTATATTATTATCGTTACTAATCAGTATATATTATCCATTTACTATGATTTATTTTTCTTATGATACAAATAAGTTTTTTTGATTGATATACATAGATATCCTAAGGGGAATAATGGAATTATCAATAAAAAACACTTCATGTGTTTTATATTATAAAATATATATGAAATAAACATAGATAAATAGTTTACAGAAGAAAAAAATATTACTTCCATTTGGTAGTGATTCAATATATCTATTTCTAATACAACAATATAACCAATATCTCTGGATGTTATATTCGGTGTCCTTATAGTTAGTATCCAAGGAAGATTAATAGAAACCATGGGAATTAGATTTAAAAAAAATATATATTGGTGAAGATAATCCTATGAGAGACATTGATAATACCTATATATGCATAAACTAATGTTTCTTTTCAATGTAGAGATCATGTGATTTTTCTTAGAAATGCAACCCTTTCGGGATGATACAATTAGACTAGTCCTTATATAGATCTATCTAGGGGTAATAAATCCCAAAAAGAGCTTTGGTCGTTACATAAGTGTTACCTAGTACCTAAAATGGTCCTCACTACATATTCATTAGTTCACTATTTTAGGATATTTAATGGAAAATTCATAATTTTTCACAAACCATTAATGATGTTTTGAAAATATTTTTATGATTTGAAATATTCTCCAATGAAAGTATGTTTTGGATTACAAGATTATCCATTACTAAATGTTTCAATATATATCAATTGTTTCACTAGTTTTGGGATTAAAAATAATGATACATAATTTTATGATATAAAATAGTGAATTATATTACTTATAAAATTAATCAAGTGTAATAAATTGGAATCATATCAATACACATTATCCAAAGAGTAATAATGATCATATATTTTATGGAATTAAGCAGAACAATCTCAATGAACTAGTCTTGCAAAAATTATCATCATATGAGCACATAATGTCATGTAATATCAATATAAGAAATTAATTTTATAATTATTATATCTTATAATGTAATAATGATTAGATAAGGATAGCTAAGAAATATGAAAAAAGGGAATAAGGGAATGAAGGGTTTTCCCACATGTGTAATTCATGAAAGAAAAAACCTAGTACTTTCCTAAATGGAATGTTATTTTACATCATGTGTGGGGAGAAATTCCATAATGTACAAGAATTAAAGTTTATTAAAAATATTTTATGAACAGTATTTCAACTGTAAGGATATGAACCTCTATAATAATTAATTCCTCATGCATCAATGGAATTTACCACAAAATATGAAAAGGGGTCAAGGTCAAGCTTATAATAATAATACACTTGAAGTTGAAAGATAAAATTTATTATGAATTTGGATTAAAATGATTTTATAAGAGTATATAATAAATTAAATTTTTCTTGCAATAATTTTGAAACATATAAGGATTCAACTGTAGTATGTTTTCTATAAGGATTTGATAGAATATATTTAATGGAAATGACGACCAGGGTATGTGATTCTATTGAAAATTAATCATCTTGTAAAAAATATAACTGAAAAATATAACAATTTATATGTGATAAAGGATGAGATAATAATGATTAATATATATTTATAGTATTATATTGGGGACATTTATATTGGTTAGTGATTTCAAGGTTTATATGGTGTTAATAGTGTTTGATGCATGTTTAGATTGTGTGAATATATTTAACAATGGTAGACATTATTATTTGATGAATTCATGTTTTAATTAGGGTTTTACGGTGATAAAGGTATATATATATTTTATATGTGAAATTGAGATCTCTATTATTTTGTTTCATGAATCTAATTATAGTTTGATTTTTGAAACATTTTAACCCTCCTTCTAAATTTGGTCAGAAATATTTTGGACGTGTGTTATGGTTAACTATTTATTGAATGGTTTAAGTTGAACATTGTGGTTATTTTAAATGTATTATAGATTAATTTATTATAATGGATATATTTTCTTAACATTTTATTCAAATAGAAAAAATATATGGATAATAGGTATAAATAATCATTATTTTATTGATTTAATGATTTTTAGATGTTAAATCTAGTGAATCCCGAATAAAAATTAACATAGTATATAAACATCATAAAGAAAAAAAGTTTATTTTGGAATTATATATAGTAAAAAAAGTACTAAATTTATATTATTAAAATTGAATATAACTTGGATTTTTAGTTCCATATGCTTTTATTATACATATTAATGAAATTCCTCAACTATATGAAAAGGATCATGAAATGGGAACATCATACTACAATATTATTTTTTAATGAATAGAATATCCCCTTAACTTATCGCGGGTTTCTATAATTTTGGACCATATATTTTCTTGATCATTCACTTTTTTTATGATCAATGATCTCTTTCAATCCGTATAATTATTTTCACTTTCTTTTATGTCCATATCATTTATTTTAACTGATGTTGTCATATTTGGAAACCAAGTATTTGTTTTTCCTGATAATCTTAATATTTTCCTTTATATTTTATCAAGGGGATGTTTTAGTCACACTTTTTTAAAATTTGGTGTTTTAGAAATCATATTTTCAAATTATAAACTGTTAATTATTAATATAAAGAATAAATTTTGAGGATATAATTTATTTAAGGGGTTTCATGTAATAACATGAAATAAATAAAAGTGAAACATCAATTTTGATAGAATATATTCCATGAAAGAAATTTATTATACAAGAATATCACACCTTGATAATTTATAGTATATTTTTTAAAATAATTAAATCTTTTGGATAGCATATGATACATTAAGCAGTAGGTTTAAAAAAAACTGATACACTATTTAATTAATATTTATACATGACCATTATAACAAAACCATTAGATTAGTGGGTATGAGTAAGAGTAAAAAATTATGAAAAATTCATGGTTTAAACATATCCATTCCATATCTATTGATTTTAATGATAAATAATAATCAATTTAATTTAAAATAAATGTTTTCTGAAAACCTGTATTTTTTAATGAAAATTGTTTCATTTCCCCTTGTGAACTTGTTATAAAATTAAATTTTTAATTTTATTTTTTTTAAATCATATTAAATTTTTAAATCATAGTATCTAAATAATCATTTTCTACATCATTGTTTTTTTTTTCTGAAAATATTAATTTTTCTATTAATAGTCAAAAAATAATTTTTTTTCAATGAAAACAACCTTTTAATTTAAATTATTTAAAAATGAAACTTATAATTTGAATTGTATTTATAATAATATTTATTAAATAATTTTATAATAAATTAAATTTAGTTTCGTCGAATAAATTTCATATTGAATTTTTATGTTTAATCATTTTACACATACGAGGGTTTTTTCATTGGAACCTTACAAATTCGACACTACTATGGGATTAATTTTAAATTGATTATTTTCAAATTATATGGATATAAATTTTAAAAATGATATAAATATTTTGAATAATCCTAATTTATAATATCTAAAATGTTCTGTTTAAATTTTTACTATAATGAATTTTGAAATCAGAAAATATTAATTAATGTAGTTAAGGTAAACATTTGTTTACCGGGATTAAACTACAAAGACAATGGTTAAAAATGAGCCCAAACATGTAAAACACATATTTCATGGACCTATTCGGACATTATAATCTCTAATTTCTTTAAAATGTCCCTTTTAGAGGGTTTTCAAATGAGAAATATGTGGGTATAACTTTTTCAATTCAAAAATTCAATATGTGTCCTCTCCCCCACTTATAAAAGGCGACTCCAACTCCTATCCTATTAAAATATAAAAATTCCATTTTTTATTCGATCCCTAGAATAATATATTCCTTAATAAAATAAAAAAAATTATAGTGTCATTTTTTTCATCATATATCAAATATACCATGGTTTAGGTATAAACCTAAATGAGTTCTCAAAAGAAGAGGTAATATTCTTAACTTGTGTATTTATATAATTTCTTATTACACCAAATTAAAATATTTTTACATAATGATAAAATACTATCATTAGTATATCTCAAATATTGATATGTTATTATGTAAATTTAATATCCTATATCCATCTCAACTTCCATAAAATGGAAAACAAAATTGTTCGTCTTGTGTACGGAGGACAATCCCCTTGCGAACCGATGTAGTTCAATTTCCAATGCTAACATTAGATATTTTATTATAATTTTTTATTTATGATATCATATATACCTTTTTAACATTTATTATATAGGGGATAAGATACTGACACTCATGCACACAACCGACATTCACCTCACGAATAGACGTGATTCATTATTCACTTACTCTTTATAAGGAACTTATTAATGTTAAAAATAATAAATATACGTCATATTATTCTTCCAAAAATAAATTTTTAAAATATAATATCACATATAACTTCTTACTTTCAAACCAATTTGATCACAATAATGTTTCTCATGCAAATGTGTGGACTAACACCTCTATAAGGTGATGTGAACTGATTTTCATTATATTTGTCCATAGATGGTAATAAAGAGGAATTTTATTAATATAAAAGATATTTATATATTTATATAAGTAATTATTATTTAATTATTAATTAATTCTTATTTTCTTCTATTTCTATCCATCGAGAAAAAATGGCAACAACATTAATGAGTACATACAACCTACTATCTTTAAGAATGGTGTAATCAATTTTCTATATATTGATTTTATATATTACTCTAAATGAATTTATAATGAATATAAACATGATAATTCTATCATGGTTTATTTTATGGTGATTATTTATAGATTATCAATGTAAAAAATATAGAAAACTCTACACCAAAACATATATGAAAAATGAAGCAATTATCACCCAAAACAGTGATTTTAACTAATAATTTTCCATTAAACTACTGATAAAAGTCTATAACTAACTCATATATGGTATGATATACATAAGAATGGTTCTTTATTAAATATATAATTAACTAATATTCATTTTATAATAGTTTCTAGCACATACAATGGAATTCAACCATGAGTAAGGGCTTCACAACTCACTTTTTCTTCTCTGAGTCAAATGCATATTCACATATTATTACTTTTTGTTGTTTATATATTACCCATATACATATGTTATATATTAAATATAATTAAACTCATGGTATTTAATGTTTAATTTTATAATTATGTTTATCTAGATTATGATTCAGATGTTACTAAATGTGTAATCCTTTATTTCACAATATCATCTTTATTCAAGATTGATTATAGTCATATGTCCCATGGGTGAATTATTTAGTATTATAATATTAAAACCAACATATATTCATATCCTCTTGTTATTCATGATATATTCCTTTAATATTACAAATTTAACTCATTGTTACTTAGAATGAATGAGAAATTGTTTTTAAGAAAATATTACATTATTTCTCTCTTCGGTAGAAAATATTATTTCCTCTAAAACCATATATTCATGAAATATTTTAATTTTTTTTAATAATTTTAAAAATAAGTTATTAAATATTTTTAAAACAGTAATTATTTTTTTATATTTTTTTAAAAGAAAAGTTTTTTCTTTTACAAAATAATTCATTTTTTTCTTTTACTCAAAATGTTAAGGGAATCATTAACGTTTATGGAATGAAGAGAATATACTGATAGCATGAAAAATAAATGTAAAATATTAATTTATTAGTTTTAAAATATTTTCCTATAACCATATAATAATAAAAATATTTTGTTAAAAAATATTATTAAAATCATTTACAAATAAAAAGAATTTATTTTCCTCATGAATGTTTTTAAAGAAATTTTAGTGTATTTCTATTCATAATTGTCATGAAAAATCTATTATACATAACCTCCATTTGAGAAATGTTTTTTTCTAGTCATCCTTAATATATCTTTAGATGGTTTATGATTTGTTTGAATGAAGATGGACAATATTTTAACTATTCACTATATTACTCTAGTTGGTTTATTAAAAAATTATTTTGACTGAGGTAAGTATTAACATTTCATATGTTAGTTCTTTGAAGATTAAATTTTATGTTTCTTTTGTTTCAATCATTAAATATAAAGACGTAATTGTAATAATTATGTAATGAGGGTGACCTGATTATAGATATCCCCTCGATGTATCTATAGGTCTCATAAGGCTAATTGCTTAGCAAAATTAGACAGGTATTTACCCATAGTTTTAAACTATATTATGAGATTTAATAATAGTATGTCTAATATTTATGACATTATGGATTCAATCATTATTATATTACTTATTAATAGTATTTCGATTATATTATTAGATAGAATATCCATATATAAAATTCAAAATCATGTGATTATTGATATGGAATTATTCTCTCGTCATTTATTACTGCCATATTATTCTCAATTTATTGTTTGAATGACTTGTAGTTCAGTTATTTAACATTCCATGTATATTATTCATATTTAGTCATGATAAATAATTCTTTATTCTTACCATTTCTAGGAATTTAATAACTTCTATATATAAATAATCATTTTCCTCAAGATATTAGAAAGTGTTTGGGGATGGATATGAGGAGATATTCTTAGGCGAATAATGGTGTTCTTCAAGAAAACAAATTTTTATTTTACGATTTAAAATTTATCTGATATTAAATTATTTATCTTTTTTAGCAATAATAAAATAATATTATTCCATCAATATGAGATTCCTTGTTTCTAGGGCCGATGTAATAATTTAACCACCAGTTATAGGATACTAGATTTAGGGTAATTACAACATTTCCCTCCAATACCATCGATAAATATTGACATCTCATGAGATAATATGAAATGGAAATGGAATAAAACCTATTTTAATATAGAAATTTATTACCATAAATGAAAATATGATTACGCAGTGAACCCAATCCACAATAGATCTTTTTCTACAACATTATGACAATGGTGTGAGTGATCCTCAATAAGTGAAAATTACTTATTCTAAAACTCATTATTTTTATCTATAATTCATTTGTTATGACTTTTATATTTTAGGATCATGAACTCACACCCTTATAGATATCTTATTCTCAAGTAATTTATTTATTTTATATCAACCATGTTTAACTTTGTTGATAAACTAATATCATCATTTATTATGTTTTTATTTCCCTAGGATATGAAGAAATATTTTAAGTAGGATATATCTAATAAGGTTTATATTTCATATAATATTTGTGGGATATATTAAAGATTATTACTGAAATAATTTTATTATCTATCATCTATTCCAATTCAATACAACTTAATATTATATGGTTTTTATTATTTTTCAATATATTAAATATCTATTTAAAATAATGTAATATTAATGTATGAATGGGTTTATCCACCTTAGTTTGTATCATATAATGTTTCATTTTTTTATAGATACTTAGTTATGATGAAATATCATAAAAAACTATAATGAATAAAATTTGATATAGTATAAATATAAATTTATAATGGTTGATAACAATGTATAAATATATAGGATATATTTAGAGTAATTTTAATTATGATAATATTTTTGACTCTGATTACTATTTAACTATTATCATGCTAAATATTTATGTTTTAGTAAGGGATATAAGATATAAATCTGAATTTGGGTGGGGGAAAGTATAAAAAATATTGAAAATATCTTATTTAATTGTATTTCCATTCATTAATTCCAAATTTGAATGGTATATTATTTATTTAACTCAAAAATTAGATATAGACATATTAGTGGTACCACATAACACTGTGATGATAACATCTCATGTCTTTACCTACTCTATAGTTGATGTTTTTCGGAATGTTCTTCTTACAAATAATGTTATTCTCCTACTAGTTGAATTATTTAATTCTAGGAATTTTCTAGAACTCTCAATATAGAGAACATATTAATTTATGTGGTAATATATTCATGATTCATATTCCAAATGAACTAATGGTCATCTATCAGTGCAAGGATAAATATGAGATTATATAGAAACTAATTTATTTATATGTGTCTCACTACCTATTCATTATGTGTATTTATATAAAATATTCTGTGAGAATTTCAAAATTAATTATATAAATTTTTTTAGGAATATGACGATGTATTTCCTGAGGAGTTATCTTGTAGTCCACAAAATCATTAAGTAGAATTTTGAACAAACCTCATAACTTGTGCTAAACGTATTTTAAAGACTCCTTTTATAGTATCCATGACTGAGTTTCTTGAATTAAATAAACCAATATAGGTTGATGTATGATAGGGAATAATTTGGTTACGTTATTTTCCTTATGGTAAACCTAATATTTTTATCAATAAAACTATATGCAAATGATTCACTATATACATTATTTTGAACATAATTATATAAATATCATTAATTTGTATACTCTACCCTGTATTGATGCTTTTTTTGAATAACTTCTTGGATTTCAATATACTTCTAAGACTTATCTTTTAACTGTATGTCCTCATATATGATTCAAAATAATGGAAATACCCAATTTAACCTTCTATATGAGTTATGTACACTATAGATTTATAGTGATGACATTGAGGATTACCAATAGCTCCCACATAATTTAGTTTAAATGAATAAAGTATTTATATATTACCCTCATTAGACTGTGTTAGTATTTGTAGAAAATATTCTTATATATTACATGTGTAAGAAATAACATGCTGATCATTTGGTTTTTATTTTAAAGATATTGATAAAGGTGGAGTTTCATTATAATTTTAACATGTGTGAATTATATCTTTAGAAATTATCATTTTTGGGACATATAATTATAGGAGTTGTTGTATCCTTATATCCTTCAAAGATGGATTCAATTGAAAATTGGATCCTACCAACTATTGTGAAAGTGGACTATATATATTTTTGGACTCGAGAGATACTATTGATGAATTTTTATATAATTTTTATAGATATAAAATCAACTTTAAAAGTTCACATGTAAGTGAATAATGTTTATTTTTACATATTGAATTTAAGATAATTTCATGAAATTAAAGGGATGGTTGTTTACTACATAAGTTATAAGATTACCCTATTGTATTAAATGGTTTATAGTCATAAGTTATGCATAAATGAATGAAATGGTATGTCTTATCATGTATAATTTTACTATGGTAGCATGTGACTCACAACAATTGAACATTCATGATAATAATGTCCAAATACCTGATTTTGAGTAGGAAGATGTGTTTTTTCTTTGAATATGTGGAGGAATTATCTCTATAGTGAATAGAGTGAGACACAAACTAATCATAAAATCATAATGTATATATTCTGAAATAAATATTAAAATATGCTTCAAATGATACGGTTGGATTTGATTAAATACTATGACTACTAAAAATATTACCACATTAAGAAGGTGAATCAGGTAGCTCATTCATTGAGTTGGAAGGACTCTAGTAACTTTTATGTGATAATAATTGAAATAGATCCAATATTAATAGATTTATAGATGAATGTACTTGTGATAATGATTTATGTCCAAAAATCATATCATTCGTAGATAAATTTTCAACTATACATTTAAAAGAAGAATAATGTGGCACTATATGAGGATGTGGATATTAAGAAAATGATAACGAATGATTCCAAATTAAACTATGATATTGATTAAAAGATCTAGTTTAGAAATAAAATATATGTATATTAAATACCATAATTATAGAATGATCTAATGTATGAATAAAATTTATCATAATTCTCAGTCCATCCTAGGAGTAAAATGATGTGTAGTGATCGCCAATTGAATTTCTCATCATAGATCATAAAGAGATATATTGAATATTATGAATCATGATACCTAGAATGTTTATAAAATAATTCCAAATGAAAAATGACTAAGGGGATAATGAAACCACTAACCACACTTTTATGGGAATGAGAAAACATCACTATTGAATTCATCATAAGACTCCACAAGACATTTAATATCTAGAATTCCATTTTTGGTTTGGTAAATAACTTTATGAATTATCAAATTCCATCACTACCAAACTATTTTATAGCTTGATAAACATTAAATAATATATATTAATGTGGTAAGGTTGGTATGAGTATACTCTCCATCATTTCCAATTAATACCTATGTTTGACCTTGATTTATGATATAAGTATTCCATAAGAATTGAATATAAAGGTTAACATTAGTGTTGTAAATAATCAATAGATAGATATTTGGTCTGAGAGAAAAATTCAAACCCTTGAATATATGTTGATTTATCATTGTATGAATTTCATAGGATTTTGGAATTAATGGATTCCTATTGATTAGTTTTATTACACAAATATCTATCACTCAAGAATTAAGATGGATCTTTAGGAAGTCTTATATGGAAGGATGAGTGGAAATCCAATATATGGGGATGAATTTTGAGATCAAAATCTATTTTTACCCGAACCAGCTAAGGAAATATAATATTATATTCATGCCACATTATGACACCTAATGAAAAAAATTTAAGTTAGTAAAACAGTTTTGTAATTAATGGTTAATATGATATAGAGTTTTATATTTTAATAAAGTTATTATTATTGATATATTATTGGTAAAATGTTATGATATTTTGAAATAAAGGTAATATAACATCCATAAATTGGTACTCATGGATCTAGTTCTTAAATTATAAACATTACATTTCTAGTATTGATACTGATGAATATGACCCAATTTTTAAATTAAAAAACATATAATATCAAATTAAAATATTAGATCACATATATTTTCAATGGAATTTTAGGTGTATAGTTTTAGTGAATTAAGAAAAACACATTCTTAATAAATACCAAAGAACTCATGAGGGTATCTTTAAAAATATACCAAGATTTTCATTTTTCTTATCAGATGAGAAATATAATCCATATTAAACCCTACTAAAAATAATTTATTCAGAATTATAATTGATATCCAAGGTATAAGGAAACACAATAAGGTTCATATTAAATTCTCAGTAACAATGAACATAAAAAATAATGATTTAATGACTTCATGGTGAATTTGAATTGAATAAGGGTATGGTTACATGATCAATGTTCATGGGAATAACATAATAACATTCATATCCATCAATATATAGATCATCAAACATGAAAACAAGGAATAATTCCCGAACAAAGGAAAGAGTCATTAGAATAAAATATCATGACCCATGTGTTATCAAACATTCTCATAAGAATCACTATAAACCCACATAAATCATAGATAAAACATATTGGTATCTTGGAACATCCTCATAATAGAAATTTAAGAGACCTTGTAATTGGAAAACCCATACTACTAAATTTCATTATAATAATTTATATAACACAATCATTATCCCTACCATTAGAGCATTATTTATTCACACCAATCGTATAAGATATAACTGGCTCACTAATTTCTATCGGGGTACACCCATCATATAAAAATGTCCATGAAATATAAATAAAATATATTGATCTTCTTTATCTTAAAACTCATAGAAACAATCATTATTCCTTTCATAACATAATTAACCCATGGAATAGAAATGGGATCCATGATAATATCATTAAAACATTATTAACCCATTGAAATAAAAAGGTTTACCTAAAAATTTCATTGAAACATGATTTATTAATGTAAATCAAAAGGTTTCTCTAACAATATCTTTGAAACATAATTAAACCATGGAAAATAAATGTGTTCCTTTACAATATTTTTGAAATGTGAATAACCCATGGATAAGAAAAAGCTTCCATAAAAATCTATTTGAATCAGGATTATACAGTTAAAAGGAAGTGGTTTTCATAAAAATATTTTTGAAAAATGATTAAACTGTGGAAAATTAAATGGTAGCATAATAATCTAATTGTAACTTGATAATCCCAAGGAAATAAAATGGATTCCTAAACAATATTTTCATCAAATGATTAAAAAGTGTAAAATAAATAGGTTCTATAACAATATCTTTTAATCATTTTTAACCCATGTAAAATAAATAGATGACATAGTAATACTTTTAGAACATGATTAACCTATGTAAAAAATGGTATATAAAAATTTCTTAATAACATTATTAAACCATTTAAAAATGGTTTATATGAAAAACAAATTAGCGAAATCATAATATCTATAGATAAATAATGTAAATGTTATGATTTAAAAATACCCCAATCATATCATATATAACATAATAGTTTTTACCATTGATGAATGTGAATATCATGAAAATTTCATTTCAGACAATTTAATGGAAAACCAGTTATTTTTTAAGAATATATTCTTAAAGAAAAAAATAATATATTGTGAAAATCATTTTATTTTAAAAACATCAATAGAAAATTAATAGAATATTTAGAAATGATTTAAAACTCTTCTTGAGGAAAATACACTTACTAAAACATAAATTTTTTTGAAAATATCTTTCTTTTAAAGTAAAATCGAAATTATAAAAATAAATATTCAAACTAAATAGTGGGTATGATGATGATAAGTTCTATTTATGATGTACATTTTCAAAAAAAATATTCCTTTCAAATATTCCATAAAAGGAAGATTTGAATTGTCTAGAAAAAAACCCAAATATTACCTTATAAAACGATTTAATGTTAAATCTGGATAAAACATTCTATAATAAATCCTATTAAAAATGATAAAAAATTGAAAACCTTTTTAGAAAACATGGTTATAGAAGAAAAAGGTGTTTCAGCATTAAATAGAAATAAATCAATTTAGGACAACATTCCTTTTAACAATTAATTACACAAAAAGGTGAAAATTAAGAGAAAATATGTATTCTCATGACATAAATAAGGATGAATAAAAGTAATCAGTTTCATTATATAAGGATCATAATATTTTATCATTAGAAATATAGTCTTAAATTATCCTTATAATTTATAATGTTGAAACATAAAATATTTACCGCTATGGTAACATTGAATTTTATGCCCCTAAAAAGAATAAAAGAAAATAAAACATAATATATCATTAGAAGAATTATATTAATGATATTATATATAATCTATATATATATTTCATAAAATAATATAGGTTCCTAACATATCATACGTCTCAATAAAAGAAAAATCGAGACAAAAATCTTTACCATTTTGGAATCTTTAGAATCGTAAACCCCATGAAGAAATTTCATTAAATAAATAATATAATATCTTGAAAATAATTATATTCATGATATAACATGAAACATTTGATTTACATTTACCTAAAAATAATAATATATGTGTAAAACAAAACATATGTCCAAAAAAATACACATACAGATAAAAAACCCTTACAACATTGGTATCTTTTGAACCATAAACTCATTAAATAGAGATGCAAAAATGTATTTGTATTTATCAATAATATTCAGGATAATATCATAAAATATATTCAGGTTCATTATAGTAACTACATTGAATATGTATGTGTTGAATATGGAATGTGTCTCGATGAAGTAAAAAAGTCATACCAAAATCCCTTACCTCATGTCCAAGGTTTCCATGCATGTACATTAGCTCATGTATAATAAGATTGAATCAATTTTTTTAACATATTATTTATAATTAACTAGTTAAAAATTTATAATTATATCATTTATAATATTAATTTAAAATTAAATATTTAAAACCATATTCAGTTAAGTCCATGTTTGGTGCTTCAGGACATTCGGTTCTGTTTCAAAACAGATTCGGTGTGTCATTTGTAGTCAAAGAGGTAAATATTTCAACATTTATAGACTAATAATCCCAAAATAATTATAACATTTATTCATAAAATATAATTATAAAACAAATCATGTATTATGTATTTGAGAAATGAAGTATGATATGATCATGGAGATGGTAGGTGTAACATCCCAGGTAAATAAATAATATTACATTCTCATGTTTATCAATATTTGTGAATAAAATGTTAATATTAATTTAAAGGGAACAGTATGCACAATGGTGTACCCAATATGCAACAATGAGTTTCTTGGAAATCTTACGTTGCACTCTAATAATAAAAGAATATTATTTTAAATGGTAGTTAACCCCTAGCCATTGTAATGGCGGGAATGATCAGAACTAACTACAAAATGATTATATATGGTTGTCAATTTTTTTTAGATTTATCCCATAAATGTTAGAGGCTTAAAATGCGAATGAATCCAATTTTAACCGTAAATATTCTAATATTCTTTAAAATGTCAATTAACCACCTTTTGATGGAGAACCCTTTTTAAATCCAATTGTTGAAAATTTTATATGTTATATTGGCCCAAATAAAATCCTTCTTTAGAATTGGGAAATCAAAATTTACATTGTGTATGTTTTTTTTATTTTTTGATAAAGTTCATTTTTAATGAATAAGTGAAAATTGTTGTATTTTAATTCAAAACATCTTTTTAATCTAATTTATTTATATGATTAGATCATATTTAGAATTGGTTTTAAAGTGAAATTAGAATATATTTTTACCATTTAATCCAATGGTGGTCATTGGAATTAATTTCACTTTGAAATTGGACATAAACTAGTGACAATGTTTTAATAGATATTGTTTATTAAAAACATGCTATTTTTTTGTAGTATCAATCTTTTAATAGATATTGTTTCTTAAAAACACGTTATTTATTTTGACAACGGGAATTAATTATTAAATTAATTAATTCAACATATATGTTTTGAATTTTGTAAAAGAGACATCATTTTTGAGTTTAGAATATCAAATATATCTTAGGGTGACTTATTGGTATTTTTCAGAAAAACTTCAATTTTTGAAGAATAGTGAAACCAATAAGTGGTTGTTAAAAAACTGAATTTTCATTTAAATGAAACTTTACCAATTATGTGATTTGAATTTCAAAATTACGACATACATGGTTTTCATTAGGATGTAAAATGTGGTTCAATGGGATTAAAATAATTTTTTGGTGAATAACAACTTTTATGTTTTATTAATCGCAATTAAAGGTAATTAGTTTAATTTAAGGTAAATATAATGATATAATAATATGAAATTACCTTTAAAATTTTACTACAGATATTGGATAAGTCATGTCCGACCAAGACAATCCATGGGTCATCTTTGGGACCCCATGGAGCCACTTGGGGAAGAAAATAACATTAATAACTTTTTATTTAAAGTTAAAATTAAAATGTCACAAACATGTATTATTTTACTAAAACAATTTTTACATGGTGTTATAAAAGTAATATTTTTTACTAAAAATATTCATTATAAAGATAAAACAATTTCCTACATCATATTATTTTTTAATAATATCTAGACATTATATAAGATAATTTATTTATGACACCATGATGATGCATCGATTATCTCATTAATGAATGATTTAAATAAAATGAAAAGATAATGTAAAATATAAGAATTAAACTTGTCTAAAACCTATTGGATGAGTATATTTAGAACCCTTATCACCTTATCCTTGAAATATATCAATTAGGGACCTTTAAAATTCGAAACTCATTTTAATATAAAGTAACATTTCTTTACTTTCCAAGAGTGCCCCTCCTCCCTCTTATAAAAGGCCCCCACCTCTACCTCCTTACACACACCTCTCAAGCCACTTGATTATCCAAACTCTGTCCATTTTATTTCTCCACATCCATATATTCATCCTAGAAGCCTTCCCTTAGGCAGAATGCTTTTTAAGAAAGCATTTTGGTTCAAACCAAGGGGAGTTACCTGATTCAATGGGAAAGTCTTCAATAATGTTCTTTTGTTTTATTTTGCTTCTACGACCCCATTAAATCTATTTATTCCTTTATTTTGTAACCAAAAAAGTATCTTCAACATTCTAGGATGTTTTTATGAGTTTTATTCGTTCTAAACTTACACAAAACTCCTTCTAATGGTTAAAGAACATACTTTTTCCGTGGATGGTGAATCACTGCCTCACGAAACGATGATTGTTCTATATTCTCCTACCACCTCTCTTGGTGGCCATTATTATAGAAATATTTTTATATATGATATATATTATACTTATTTCCTCTATTTTCTTCTGTATTTTATATTAAAAAATACCTTTATTCTTTTCATGTAGTGCAAATGCGATAATTTCATTTGAGGAAGTGTGGACTACCGCCCCCTCATGTGATGTGACTCGTTCATGCAATACATGGAATGTATAAAGAATGAAATTAATGAACTTATGTGAACCATATAACATATATATTATACTAGAATTATAATATATATATATATATATATATCTCATCTAGTTTTAATTCCATTAATGGGCCAATGAAATGAATGTAGCGTTCATGCATACGTACGGCCTACCATCTCCATGAATGGTTAATTTCATTTTTTTATCTGCAAATATTATGGAATTAGTATAAAACTATTATATTTTGGATATATATGATATTTACATCATTAATACTGTTCTGGATATGATGTACTTACAACTACATTGACAATACTTTTCAAACAAGATCATTTTTTACTCCTGTACCGAACATTGACAAAACGTATGATATGAACTCACATAATTAACTAATTATTATAATGTGATAATATTTGATTATAATTTAATAATAAACTTTAAATTATGTTCTTAAGCAATTATTAATTGACAAAAGTTTATTATTCAATAATATAAAGAAATAAACAAGACAAGTCGGACTTGAGGTAAGGGATCCGACCTCTCTCTTTCTTTTTATGTACTCTCTTTTACGTCACCATTTTTAAGTTCCTCTTTCTTGTGTTGGGGGATGTTATTATATATTACTATTAATTTATTTTTTTATGTTCATATTATGAGAGACCCAATATTATCTCATAAATCCATTTTTGTAAGTTTTAATTGGCACCGTTAGGCTGCCGAGTTTTCATAAGTGATTTTTCATCTCAATTTTATTCCTGTGAGATTTGTGCTCCATTTTCCACCATTTCCTTTAAGTGGTGTATATACTTCCCATTATTCTAATATTTGTGTTATATAATATTTTTTATGGGTATTTACATCAATGTTGTATAGTCCTTCTTTCATGGGGTGTATATTTCGAAAGTTACCCAAGTCGGTAAGGGATCTTCTCACCCTCCTATTTTTAAAACACTTCGTTTCATTTTTTCTTTTAAATAAAATATTCTTATGTTTAGATATGTTATTATATATAATTATTGCTTTAAATTGTATTTCCAAGTGATGAGATTCCCATTATCTCTCTCATAAACACTTTTTATGAAATTTGATGTGACGCTGTTAGGTTATCAAATTTTTACAAGGGAACTTCTTAACCAAATTCCAATTCTTTGGGTTAAACCCCAACTTCTTGATCATGTAGTGCTATGAATATGTGTGGATGAAATATGATTGTTTTGCACTGATTATCCACTTATATTTAGTGTATTTATATTTGTCACACATAATTATGTCATTTAGTTATCCTAGCTCTAATGGCATGATCCTTGATTGGGATTACATCTCAATTTCTTTTCATTGAGACATTTCTTAAATATATTCACTTTAATTCTTTTTTAAAGTGTATATACAACCCCTTTGACTTTCCATATCCATATTATGTCTATACTAATGTCATTTAAATTATTTTAAAATGGTCAACATTCATGTGGCTTATAATTTAAATGTTCAAAATGGAAAATGACTCTTTTATTAAAACATTATTTTAATTGGTTTAAATGTTTTATTCTTTTAAACATTTATAATCAATGACCATGTTTTAAAAACTGTTTTAAGTATTTATTTAAATAGACATGAATTTTTTTAAAACCCTTTCAAAAGTTTTGAAGTTGTATGGGACACATTGATTCTAAAATCTCTTTTAAATGTCTTCTTTTAAAATATTCAAAGTATAATGGGATTTTCCTCTCATAGAGTTTTAATGATTTTATTAGATGTTTTTATTTATGATAATATAATGATGTGATCTCTTGTGATTAAAATGTGGAAATTTTATGTTTCTTTTATGCATGTTTTAAGTGTTATGATTATGTTATGGTTCTTGGGAAATGTTTATGAAATTGGGTGGTTCCTTGATAAACTATGTGCGGGTGAGCCCGATATAGCTCTCCAATGAATTGGGTAATGCGAAGGGGTTAACTCTAAAGATTTTTCCGAATATATTTAGGGACTATATTATGATGGGTATTCCAAACGTAACCATGAGGGTTACTCCCTACGTAATACTGTTATGAATGCCTCAAGTTACCTTTATGTCTTATGATTTCTATTGAGTTATGCATAAATCATATGATTTCATGAGGTATGCTAAAGTGCTTATGTTTTATGAGTAATGTATTATTTCATAGATTCTAATGTATACATGGACTAATGTTTTCTTTCCGTATTGTTATAAACCTTACTGAGATTTTTATGCTCATCCCAAGTTTTTTGAAATGTTTTCCACAGGACTTATAGTGGAATAAGTTAAAGGATGGGATCATGGAAATGAAATGATTTCTAAAACATTGAACTAGAAATGACTCTTTTGTTCAAGAGTTTGTATTTTGTGAAAAAATTGAAACTGAGTAGATGTGTCTACCTTGTACTCTTTGAGAAGTAATAGTTATGTCCTAATTCTCTAAAACTCTAAACCTGAAAAGATCCTCAATGTGAATTATTCATTAATTCAATAATATGTAATGTACTAATTCCGGGTCCTTATAGTTGGCATCAAAGGTTGGTTTATATAACTCTATAGGTTTGGTTATTCTTTAAGCATATGTGACATTTCCATAATGGTTAGGATTTCAGAAAGAGTCATGGTTTTAGATAAGGTGAATGAGTTTAAGATAAAATGAATAATTAGATCATAGTATGATTCTAATGATATACATACACTGGAATTTTTGGTTATAGTAAATGGAAGGATCTAGCAGGCACCAAAGTGACAATGGGTTTGACGGAAATTGTGCTGGTTCTCTGATTACGAGACTGGGTGAAATGGGGGATTCAATGAGGAATCTCATTGTTATTCTAAACCAACTATCATGAGTCATGATCAACCACTTGAACCTTGGAGAGTTCTCAAATGCATCATGGATAAGAGAACCAACTCTATGTGAAAGTTGAGGTAATAATTATAAAGGTAACCATTAGGGTTTATAAGATCCTAACTTTTGAGGTAATAATGGGTTAGTATATGTTATGATAGAAAATGAAAGGCATGAGATAAACTTGAGGTTAAATTATGTTATGGTTATTTTTGATGATTTGATCTCTTTTGGGGAATTTTTTTAAGAATTATGTAGTTTTGGAAAAAGGACAACACGTAGACCTTGTGACAACCCATCACGTCGGACAAAGCTATGGGAATCGAACACACAAACAAAGTACAACTGGTATTTATCACCTACCACTGGACTACGTGAAGACCCTGGTTAGTTTGACTAATTCTTTTTAGTTATATGTTTTTATGAATCAAGAGTAAATTGATTTTGGGTTATATATGGAAATGATTAACCAATCATGGAGGATATGTGATTAGGTGAATTACTTTCCAATATGAGACTTTAAGAAAAGCTGATGTTATTTAGAGATAAATGTTAAGATTTATCTTGGAAGAATATGTGAATAAATCTTTCAGAGATTTGCGTTTCAATCGTATTTTTGATTACATTGAAGAATTTTATGGATAGATTTTTATTGAATTGTCTTTGTTGAACTTTGGGTTTTGTTGGACAAATTTTGGAGACTAAGAATAGATTTTCTTTTTATAAAGGATTATCCTTTTTGGGTATTATCTGATCTCGTACTAACAATTTTTGGGTTTTGTTTTGGTCTAAAGACATGGGAACTATATAGTTCTCTTTTGTGGATTAGGTGATTCTCTATAAATTGATTATAGTGCTCTAAAATGTGAACAAGTCATCCTAAATACTCGTCTTTTGGAGAAAAAAAATGAGTTAGTGTAAAAAATCTAACAAAAGTTGATAGTCAACATGAAAAGTAAGTATGTTTCCATATGTTTTAGATAATCACATAAATAAATTCCTAAATGAAAAGTAATTTGAAACAAAAATGTTGTCTGGTAATTTTTCCGATTGGGGAATCAAATACCGTTTAACCCATCACAAGATTGTAATTTTCTTGGGGTTTTCTTTCTCCTAATCATGTCTTCTATCACTCTCCCTCAGAACAAGACTCATTGATTTTTCTTCCATATAGATGTTTTACTACATGAAATCCTAGTATGGGTTAACTCGAGTGACCTCTGTACTTCTCTTTCATTTTTTTAATGTGATAGTTTTACTGACTATTTTTCTGATGTGGGGATTTCAATGATGTTTCCAAGCCCAATTTTATAATTGCGAGGACGCAATTCCCAAAAGTGGGGAATGATGTAACATCCTAGGTAAATAAATAATATTAAATTTTCATGTTTATCAATATTTGTGAATAAAATGTTAATATTAATTTAAAGGGAACGCTATGCTCGATGGCGTACCCAATACGCAACAACGAGTTTCTAGGAAATCTTACGTTGCACTCTAATAATAAAATAATATTATTTTAATAGGTAGTTAATGCCGATCCATTGTAATGGAGGTAATTAATAGAACTAACTACAAAATTATTATATATGTTTGTCAAATATTTTTTCTTTTATCCAATAAATATTAGAGGCTTAAAATTCGAATGAATCTAATTTTCAGCGTAAATATTTTAATATTCTTTAAAAGGTCGATTAACCACATTTTGATTGAGAATCCTTTTTAAATATACTTGTTAAAAAATTTATATGTTATATTGGAACAAATAAAATCATTTTTTAGAATCGGGATATCAAAATTTACTTTGTGCATGTTTTTGTTATTTTTTTTGATAAAGTTCATTTTTAATGAATAAGTGAAAAATGTTGTATTTTAATTCAAAATAACTTTTTAATATAATTTATTTACCTGATTAGATAATCATTAGAATTGGTTTTAAATTTCAATTAGAATTTATTTTTTCCATTTAATCCAATGGTGGTTATTGGAATTAATTTTACTTTGAAATTGGACATAAAGTAGTGTCAATCTTTTAATAGATATTGTTTCTTAAAAACACGCTATTTGTTTTGACACCGGGAATTAATTATTAAATTAATTAATTCAACTAATATGTTTTTAATATTATAAAATAGACATCATTTTTGAATTTGTAATGTCAAATATTTCTTAGGGTGTATTTTTGGTATTTTTCTGAAAAACATCAATTTTTGATGAATAGTGAAACCACTAAGTGGTTGTTAAAAAACTGATTTTTCATTTAAATGAAACTTTACCACTTCTGTGATTTTAATTTAAAAAATCCTAACTAAATGGTTTTCATTATGATGTAAAATTTGGTTCAATTGGATTAAAATAATTTTTTGGTGAATAGTAACTTTTAAGTTTTATTAATCGAGATTAAAGGTAATTAGTGTAATTTAAGTTAAATATAATGATATAATAATATTAAATTACATTTACACTTGTCCTACACTTATTTTATAAGTCATGGACTACCATTAAAATCCATGGGTCAACATTGGGACCCCATGGAGCCACTTGGGTAAGAAAACGACATTAATAACTTTTTATTTAAAGTTAAAATAAAAATGTCACAAACATGTATTGTTTTATTGAAACAATTTTCACATAGTGTTATGAAAGTCATATTTCTGAATATATATATTCATTAGAAAGATAAAAATATTTCATACATCATAGTATTTTATTAATAATTTTTAGACATTAAATAAATTAAATTATTTATGACACCATTTTGAAGCAGCGATTATCTCATTAATGAACGATTAAAATAAAATGAATAGATAATGTAAAATATAAGACTTACACTTGTCTAAAACATATTGGATGAGTATATTTCGAAACATTATTAACTTATCCTTGAAATATATCAATTTGGGACCTTTAAAATCCGAAACGCATTTTAATGTAAAGTAACATTTCTTTACTTTCCAAGAGTGCTCCTCCTCCCTCTTATAAAAGGCCCCCACCTCTACCTCCTTACACACACCTCTCAAGCCATTGGATCGTCCAAACACTGATAATTTTATATCTCCGCATCCATCTCTTCATCCCATAAGACTTCCATTAGGAATAATTCTCTTCAAGAAAACATTCTGGTTCAAACCACGAGGAGTTACCCGATTTAATGGTAAAGTCTTCCCTAATGTTCTTTTGTTTTATTTTTCATCTCCAACCCCCAAAACGCTTTTTATTTCTTTATTTTGTAAAAAAAAGTATCTTCAACATACTAGGATGTTTTTATGATGAATTATTCGAGCTACACTTACACACACCTTCATCTAATGGTTAAAGAACATACTGTTTCTGTGGATGGTGAATTACTGCCTCACGAAACGATGATTGTTCTATCTTCTCCTACCACCTCTCATGGTGGCCATTTTTATGGAACTATTTTTATATATGATATATATTATATTTTTTTCCTCTCTACTCTTCTCTATTTAATATTTAAAACATACCATTATGCTTTTCATGTTGTGCAAATGCTATAATTTCATTTGAGGAAGTGTGGACTACCACCCCTCATGTGATGTGACTCGTTCATGCAATACATGGAATGTTTAAACAATGAAATTAATAAACATATGTGACCCATTTAACATATATATTATAATATAATTATAATATATATATATCTCTCTCTCATCTAGTTTTAATTCCATTAATGTTCCAAATCAATGAAAGTAGCATTCATGCATACGTACGGTCTACCATCTCCACGAATGGTTCATTTCATTTCTTTTTATCTCTAAATGTTATGGAATAAGTATAAAAAGAATATATTCTGGATATATATGATATTTACATCATTAATACTATTCTTGATATGATTTACTTACAATTAAATTGACAATTCTTTTCAAACAAGATCATTTTTGACTCATGTACCGAACATCGACAAAATGTATTATATGAACTCACATAATTAACTAATTATTATAACATGATAATATATGATATTAATTGAATAATAAAATTTAAATTATTTAATTATGAAATTATAAATGGACTATAGTTTATTATTCGGGAATACAAATTAATGAATAAGGCAAGTCGGACTTGAGGTAACGGATCCGACCTCTCTCTTTCTTTTTAAGTACTCTCTTTTATGTCACATTTTTTAGTTCCTCTTTCTTATGTTGGGGGATGTTCTTCTATATTCCTCTTACTTTACTTTTTATGTTCATATTATGTCCAAGTGATGAGATACCCTTTATCTATCTCATCAACTATTTTTCTAAAATTTCATGTGATGCCGTTAGGCTATCATATTTTTGCAAGGAAACTTCTTAAGCCAATTCCAATTCTTTGGGTTAAACCTCTACTTATTGATCATTTCCTGCTATGAATATGTGTGTATGAAATCTGATTGTTTTACATTGAGTATCCACTTATATTTAGTGTATTTATATTTTCCACACATAATTATGTCATTTCTTTATCATTGCTCTAATGACATGATCCTTGATTGGGATTACATCTCAATTTCTTCTCATTGAGACATTTCTTAATGATATGCACATTTATTCTTTTATAAAGTGTATATACAGACCTTTTGACATTCCATATCCATATTATGTCTATACTAATGTCATTTAAATGTTTTTAATATGGTCTACGTTCATGTGGCTTATAATTTAAATGTTCAAAATGGTAAATGACTCTTTTATTGAAACATTATTTTAATTGTTTTATAGAATTTATGCTTTTAAACATTTATCATCCATGTCCATGTGTTAAAAATGGTTTTAAGGATTTATTTAAATGGGCATGAATGTTTTAAAACCCTTTCAAAATTTTCTAATTGGTATGGGACACTTTGATTATAAAATATCTTTTAAATGTCTTCTTTTAATATTTTCAAAGTATAAAGGGATTTTTAACTCATAGTGTGTTAAGGATTTTAGTAGATGTTTTTATTTTTGATAATATCATGATGTGGTCTCTTGTTATTGAAATGTGGAAATTTTATGTTTCTTTTATGCAATTTTTAATTATTATGATTATGTTATGGTTCTTAGGAAATGTAAATGAAATCGGGTGGTTCCGTGATAAACTAATGGAGGGTGAGCCCGATATAGCTCTCCAATGCATTGGGTAACGCGAAGGGGTTAAACGCTAAGGTTTCTCCCAATAGATTTAGGGAATATACTGTGATGGGTAGTCCAAATGGAACCATGAAGGCTAATCCCTATGTATGAATTTTATGAATGCCTCAAGTTACCTTTTTGACTTATGATTTTTATTGAGTTATACATAAATATTAATATTTCATGAGGTATGTTAAAGTTCTTATGTTTTATGAGTAAATTATTATTTCATTGATTCTTATTTATACATGGACTATTGTTTTCTTTCCGTATTGTTGTAACCCTTACTGAGCATTTTATGCTCATCCAAAGTTTTTTGAAATGTTTTCCACATGACTTAAATTTGAATACGGTCAAGGATGGGATCAAAGAAATGTCATGATGTCTAAAAGATGGAACTAGACATGAATCTTTTGTTCAAGAGATTATATTTTGTGAAAAAAATGGAATCTGAGTAGATGTGTCTACGATGTAATATTTGAGATGTAATATTTATGTCCCAATTCTCTAAAACTCTAAACCTGAAAAGATCCTCAATGTTAATTATTCATTTAATTCAAGAATATGTAATGTACAAAGGCTAGGTCCTTATAGTAGGTCGTAGATACGCATGAGTAACATTTGAATTTTTTCAATGATAACTTTAGAAACGATATAATTAATATTTATCATTAAATAATGATAATAATATCATATATAATATTTTATTATTTTCATATACTTAAATGTACATTCCATTTGGTGTTTTGATAAAATGAGAGTCACATTTCTTCATGGATGCAGTTCTTCACTTGTACATGAATGTCTTTATCAATTTCTAGTGAGTTAATGTGTAATAAATAAAAAATATATATAATATTTTAATAATAATAAATATTTAGTTAATATTATTGTGATTTAATTTATATCACAAATATCCATTAAAATCATCTATTTTACCTTCCTGCTAATGTGTTTGGAAAAAACAAATCACATCGCTTCGCGTTGCAGTAGCCCGCCATACACACAAACGACGTTATTGTATCCCACATGGAATAAAAAATAAAAATATATATTTTTTTACAATAACATAATAAGTAAAAATATTTTAAAAATATCATATATATATATATATATATACACACTTTTAATCCACCATTACAATATTCTGTGATAAGTGATAATGGAAAACGATTGACATAGGTTTGCAATGTTGTAGTCTGATGTACAAAAGAATAATGATTTCATATCCCATTTTATAGAAGAGGAATAAAATTTAGGTTATGATATTAAAATAATAACATATAATTATATAGGATATAATTATTTTATAATGTTAAAAAATATGAAAAATATTTTATGGAGATGAAAGAATAATTAAAACAAAAAGGCATAGTTATGAATTGTACCTATTCTCACACAAACTCTTTTGGATCACACCTAAAGTATTTCTATAATGGTTTTCTAACCATAAAAAAGATTCATGGATGACTGTATGTATTTTTTTATTTTAATTTGGTAGATAGTTTCTAATCCAAGATGTTGTAATGTGTGGATAAAGAAGTATGGGGGTGGCTTTTATAACCGAGGTGAGTGGCACACTTGAAATTTTTGAAAAGAGGAATGTCAGACCACATTTTTAACATTCCAATAGACTAATAAATGGATAATTACCATTTATTAGAAATTATTAAGTCAATATAAGAACATAAATTATATTTTGATCCTTTTTTCAGTCATTTTAATCATTACCATTTCTGACTAATAATTGTCATTTTATAAAAAATATATATAATTATTGATAAATAATATGAAAATTTAATTTAAAAAATTTATCATTATGAATTATTGTAATTAATTTTAATGAAAAAATATCATACACATTCAAACTGTTTTCAGAAAAAATATCGTTTTCAAACCCAAAGACATCTATATACTAAAATACTATATGAATTTGATTAGAAATATTAACCATTTTAAAAATAAGTAAAAAATAATTTTATTTCTTTAAATCATAGTAAAAAAATAATGGTATTTTTAAATGAATTAATTAATTTAAAATAAATGATATTTTTACCTAAATTGGTATTTTTCACTATTCACTACAAAATGATTTTCCCAAAATATCTAAAAATTTTCATCGAATGAAAATTTTCAAATTAAAATTTCAAAATATAATGAAAATTTTAAAAAAAATTCTAAAAGTCTAAAAAATTAATTATAATATTTTTTCATTAAAAAGAAAAAAAATAATTTTTCCACATAAAATATTTTTGAAAAATAAAATTACTTTAACAAAATAGATTTATTATATACTAAAGAATTATATTGACTGAAAATTATTTTTTATTGAAAAAGGAGAAAAGCCGAGGGGAACAATTCACGGAGGGCGAAAAAAGTGGAGGCCAAGTGCATCCTTTCGGATCACATTAACACACTCACACGGGAGGGAATTCAGACTATCGAAAACAAGCAGGGTCTCCTCCGGCCTTCCCCCACTAGCCAAAACATCTGCCGCAAAGTTGGTTTCCCTTACACCATGATGGATCAGCTTACCCTAATTTGTCACCACTCTGCATCTTCTGAGAACATACATCAAGTTCCGTGGCACATCACATTCCCCTTTGAGAGACCGAACAAGAATCTCCGAATCGGATTCAACCTCCTTCACATGCAAACCTCTTCTTCTGCATAAAATGATACCTGAGAGGAGGGCTCTGAACTCCGCACCTAACGAAGTACCCGGTCCATAGTAAGTGCTAAAAGCGATGTGAACTGAGCCCGAGCTATCCCTCAGGAGACCACCACCTCTCATAATCCCCCTCGAGCAGGAGCCATCCACATTTAGCTTTAAACTGCTGGTTGGAGGCTGCCACCGAAACCATCTCCCTGGTTGTGGTGCCTGGGCCCACCGTCCCTCAACCATATTCCCCAGAAAACCCGAATGCATGCCCTTCTTGAAGAGACCGGCCAGCTCAACTATAAGCAGCTTCATACGGACCTGTAAAGCCAGCAGTGAGCGCCTTCCTCCCAGCCTCACCTGATTGCGCGCTTCCCACAGAGTCCAATTTAATGTTTTTTTTATAATGGTAATATATTTTAGCGGACTTTTATGTTCAGCACTGCATGTCAAATACGTTATCATACTTATTATTCTTTTCTAAAATCTCGGTGTGTTACATCCTTCCCTTTTTATATTTATTCCCTTGAAATTTTAAATTTATCATAGTAATTGATGGTTTTAAATGTTCAAATTCATATTTTTAACCCACATTGTAAAAAGGGATAATAAATCATCCCCTAGATAAGTTTGAAAAGGACGTACAAATGTCATCTAGAATCAGACATACTTAGATTCAAATTTGAGAAAATATGTGGATGTGGAAACATATACATGTAATAAAATTATAAATAATTATAGAGACCCATGGATATCATTCATCATATTAAATTGAATGAAAAGTAGAAATTTGTTTTTTTCTAAACCATGAACCTATAATGAGTGAAAAGACTATTATCTCATCAAAAATGAAGTTACTAGTATATATGTTTTGATTCAAGTTCCTTTTCCATTAGTATAGTAATTCATTCACAATATATATTGAAAACGTGGTGATATATTCGTATATGAAAAGTATAATTTCATCCTTTAACTAATTTCCACCATAGTTTAATATTTTTTCAGAAAAAAGTGTATTTTAGATGAATTATTTATTCCTAATGAACTAAAATCAACTGATTGTAACCACTGAACCATGAAAGTAGAATAAATATATTCCCCCTATTATTAGAAATTAACAAAACCCAAAATGGTTATCTCATGGTAATATAATTCTCAACATTAATACACATTAATTTGAGAAATTAATCTCTATAATTCAGTAAAATACCCAAAATTGAAACTAAGTCATTCCATGAACATGTATCACAAATAACCCAAATTACGCAAAAATGAAAGTGTTTAAAAATTAGTGGTTATCCCATACCATTCATCTTTCAATCCAAAAAAATTGTGATTTTTGACTTAGAAATGCATTAATCACTTAGTCGCTAAATGTCACACCTTGAAAGTGACCTTTCATTATTTTATATTTATTTTTTTTACTTTTTTTATTTTGTGCTTGAGAGAGCATGTGTTCTTGTTGTTGGATGCATAAAAATTAATATTTATTAGAATTTTTAGTTTTATCCTCAGTATCTCACATGGTTAGGAGTAATTATGTGTTGCATGTGGGAGTGATCAGGTTGGTTAGTGCTGTAGTGCATGACTTGTGCACGATCTATTATTTTGTGTGGAAATAATTTGGTTTTTCCTTATGATTTATCAATACTATGTGTCACTTATTGGTCATGGTTTTTTCATAAATGTGCCTCCATAGTGCTA
Source organism: Viscum album (assembly GCA_963277665.1). Taxonomy (NCBI): domain Eukaryota; kingdom Viridiplantae; phylum Streptophyta; class Magnoliopsida; order Santalales; family Viscaceae; genus Viscum; species Viscum album. Next base: position 1,511,389,547 of record OY728161.1, read on the forward strand.
ACCTTGTGGGGGGACCTTATTTCAGAAGTGTCCATCACTTGGTTTCGACATAGTTTTGTATAAAATGTGAAAACAAAACAGGTTTCCATGTATTTCAAATTTTTTTTCTTTTGTTTTTAATTTTTATTATCTTTCCATAATTTTATTTTTTTTACCATTCTTGACTGTGTGTCTCTTTTGATTCCTCCCCCAACCCTTCCTCAATGGTTGCATGCCACCCTTACTTTTCATCTCTCACTATCTACATAAAATAAATCAAATTTCTTGTGGATTTATGGTCAATCCATTTATGTAAGCACTTTATCCCCCTCCTACTCCCATGTTTTTGTTTTCGTACTCTCCCAATCACCAATCCATGTTTGAAAAAAACCTAGGGCAAGGATAAGCCTAATTTATGGTACTGTTTCTTCCTTTGTTAGGGAGTGGAATGTGTCTCTCGAGTCTTCCTCAAGCATGTTTTAGAATCTTCCACAAATTTTGAAGTATATCAGACCATTTCGGTTCCCCTTCCAACATTTTAGGTTGGTTTCTTTTTCCATTTTGGGTGTTTTAAAATTTCTAGTTGTGTATTTTGGTGATTATTGGGTTCCTAGTAATTTTATAGTGTGTCTTGGTCTTCCTTGAAGTGGCTTCTGGTCATAGAAGTATAAGTATACATACATGCATATACATAGTTGGGAATACATATATATATATATATTCCCACATTATATATATGTATATTCACTCATGTTGGTAAGAATATATATATATATAATGGATATGTGTTCTTATGTATATATGTGAAAGAGGCATATGTGTGTAAGTATAAAGGGGTATATACAAGTATAATTATATATGTAAAGATCTCATTGTAAGTATTTATCCATGATAATATGTACATATATGGTAGGTTTCCTTATATATATTTGAATGTGAGTATGCATGAAAGAATATATGGGAAGATTCCAGTGGTCACCAAAAAAGGCATCAAGTTCAGATGTGTTTCAACTTAGTTCTCTCTATTACGAGGTAGGTTCCCAATAAATAACCCATTAGAAGTTAAATTTATAATTTATTGGTATTTTAAAATGTTTTTCCTTATTATATGAAAAAAATATACTATATATATATATTGTGATTCATAGAATGTAGGTTCTTATTGGGTTTCTAATAAGTCACTTATACATTTAAAATGTATTTCATTTATTTAAGCCTATTTTCAAAAAACTAAAATGAGTGGTTTAAAAAAGATTAAACGTGTATTTTAAATGGGTTTATAATGTAAAAGTACTGGGAAATTGTATTTTATAAGATCAAATTATTAAATTTAATGTAACAATGTTCTTTTAGCACCATGAGAATGTTTTATTGAAGTAGAAATCCTCTCTTGAGGACTACCCCTTGATTTTGAAATTTGATGTATATATTAAATGTGTTATTTATAGTATGTTACTATTAAAGAGGCCTCCCCATTTTTGTGTGACACAAAAATATAGATGTTCATTTTGAGGGATATCAGTAGTTATAATTTTGATGGGTTATTAGTAAATATAATGATATGTATGTATATGATAGATTGGTGAAAACTCACGAGAATATATATTATACACATGGTACCCCTAATATTTAGAAGGGAAGACAAGATGCCATATGAAAGAGGTTCCAGTAGGTCTGAGGACTAGTTCCCTAAAAAATGCTGATGCTATAACAATAAAAAAAATCTGATGATGATCAGAGACCACTAGAAAATGGGATGTATTCTTCTATAGTGGCTCATGGATGAGGGAATTATGTGGTTTGGTATGTATTCATCACCATGATAAGAGGATCCTACGACTCCACTAACCCTTTATACATAGGGATTTTCCATGGATATTTCCTCCATTTATTACTATTCGTATTTATATTAAATGGTTTTAAAAAATCAAAAATTCATTTTCATTCTCCAAATTTGTAGCACCTAATGATAAACATTCATACTAAAATATTTCCATTATTTCCATTATTGCATAAAGTGTTTATTGGAGGTGTTTTATTCATTATAAATTGGTTTCAAAATAAAAAGGGGGAAATGAATTTTATGGAATTTTTTTTATTATAATAAGAAATGGAAAATATTATTTTCATAATGTTTTATTTGCAAACTAGCCTAAAATGGTTTACATATTAATGGTAAGGAATACAAAACAATTTATCCAAGAACACCATTTCCATTTAAAAACACACTTCGTTAGATTTGTCTTCATTTTTTTCTTCTAGTGCTACTTTTATCTTAGTGCGAGTCATCATGATGAAATATTATTTTAGTGTTTGGTGGTGACCAAAAGGATCACATGGAGGTATGTGTGGTTTTTTTTTTTACTTTTTGGTGTTTTTGTTAATTTTTCATTTATATTAATTTATTTATAAAATAATATCTAGGATAAAATTTTCCCAATAACTTTTTCTCTATGACTAACAATACTTTCCAACATGGGAGGAGGGATAATGCATCTCTTGATTTGTCATGAGTTTCCTTGAGTGACCAGTTTGGGGTTGACCGATGATTGTTTGTGATAAATTATTATCATAGAGACCCTTTTTTTGGGATGTAAATTAGATTAGAGATAGGAATGTTGGGGAATAGTATGTAGGTCAAGGGTAGGTTTTTGATCACCAACATTCATAAAGATACCTAATTCACTAGCGTAATTTTTATTTTGAGTCATTAATTTTGGGTTTATACAGTCGTAGTTTGTTGAGTTCAATGATCTTGTGTATAATGGGGGATGAGAGTGGAAATGATTTGGTGCTACATGGTGGGATTAACGAGTGTAATAAACCTTTTGGATCATGTGTTCATGGTTAAATATTTTTTAATTGGTTTTTTATACTCAGTGAATGGTCAAATAAACCATGTTGTTGGGGTATACATGATCATTAGTTCCATATATCAATTATTTTTGTATGGGTGATGATTTATTCTGAATGTTTTCTGTGTGAGTGTATTTTCAAAGGATAATTCTTTTTGAAAAGGTTCTTCATAGTGATAAATGAGGATTAAAATAATAAAATGCATCTTTTATAATACTATTTTTTTGATCGAAATGGGAAATGGTGAATTATTTTAATTTAATACGGTTTTATAAAATGTGAAATTAGATGTAAATAAAATATTTTATGCTTTATGAAAAAATTATATGTGTAACCCTTTGTATTTCATATGATAGTCCACATATATGAATGTATGTGTCTGTGCCTGTACAAGGAATGTTTATGATAGTAGGAATGCATAGATGATATAAGAAAAAGTGGGATGAAAAAATAAGTGATAGATCATAGGATATAAAAGGTGAGTATTTAAAATCAAATATTTGAAATTTATTTTCCATAGTTGTTTTTGAATAGGAAAATGAATTTTGTTAAAAATAGACTTATTTTATAATTGAATTTTTTAAGAGAAAGTTATGTTACTATTTTGAATATTAATGTGGATGAGATGGAATTACATCAAAAAAGGGAAATTATTTTGATTTTAGGAGTGAGAAATGTATTTAAAAATGAGTGAATTTGGAAATGATGGTGTTTAGTATAATGTTATTATGTTGTTTTGAGATGTTGATATGTTTTTGTTTCATTAGAGATAATATTTGGATTTTATTTTATTTTATAATATTTTGGTTTATGAGTTTTTTTGTTTTGTGATTTAAATTGATCAATATATTTTTCTATGTTTATTTGGTTTTATGGTTTTCAATATTTATATTATGAATCATAGAAAGATTGATAAGTTTTATAAGGATTCTTTTCTAGTCATCAAACCTTCCTTCAATCTTAGTAAAGTGGTGGATTTAATATTTTCTCAATTTTTTTTCCTTTAATCAATTGTAATTAGGTTCTATTAGAGGAAAGGGAATTGTATGAGAATGTTTAGTGTTTGTTTAGGTTTTTAGAACATCATATGCCATGAGAGTTGTGTTTTTCATGGACATGTTCAACAAAATATGACTTGATAATTAGAAGGTGATTATTATGTCATTATATCATTTTGGGATGTATTGGGCGATCTCAAGACCACTATCATCTAGAGGTTTATTCTTGGGTAAGTTAAGGGGAAGAATGTGTAATAGCACTTGGATGCTAGAAATGGTCAACTGGTGGTGAGGGTATGTGGAATAAATTGATGAAAATGTTTAATTTTCTCTATAGGTAATTTATAATGACCAGTATGAATCTCTTTCATTCATGTACAGTCCCCATCTAGGATTTAAGGAATGCTTTCTTCTTTTGATCAGGGAGGTTCTGATTCCAGTGAAGAGTGTAAATGAGAGGAACATATTATAGGAAATTGGCCTTTATTAGTTCATGCCATTAATTCATTAGACCAGTCAGATTCCTACTTGCAGTGTGGTTAGATCTAGAACAGTAATCCATCTGGATATAATACGTTAAAACCCTATCATTGGTTTTACCATTTGTGATCCCTATTTTTTATCAGTACACTTCATTAGGGTGAAGAGTTTTGATCAAGGATTATCAGTTCCTATCTATAATGAATCATATGCTCCAAGACATCAGCGTCCCATCCATGGGTCTCAGAGTGAATATTTTTACACATTCGGGGAATTTAAAGGTCTGGGGAATCTACATTAACCATATTTCTTCTCACTTCTATTTTGTGAAAATTATGCGGTTTTCCCATTGTTGTCTTTTTTTATTCGGAACTTTTCAATTTTATGATGCACGTGTATTTGGAAATAACTAATTCTGTGTTGGGTAATTTCCCAGTTTGAGGGCCAGTGGATGACCACTTATCATACTAGTGGGAGGTTTCATTGAGTGTTCTTATTAGTTAAATATTTTGTATGGATAGTTTCATAGTGGTAGGAAGTCCCCTATCTTTTCCCTTTGTATATCCATGTTATATTCTATATAGTTGGTCATGTTTGTCTTCTAGAGTTGAAAGGATACACTAAGATTCATTTTTTTCATTTGACATTGATTAGTTTTATGTCTTATCTTTGTTCGACATTCTCTCGGATGAATTTATCATGGGAGAATGTGTTAATTGTGGGATAATTTTCATACCCTGACCTGAAGTCTCTATTTTATTTTATTTACTTTTTTTATTATTTTATATGTTTATGAAGAGGGCATGATTTATAGTAGTTTTTAGTCCAAAATTTAAATTTTCAATAGATTTTTAACTATTTCAAGGTTATACCTCATGGTTAATATTAACAGTTTTGTTCCCATGTGGATTCCCAAGTGGGTATGAGGCGTGGGGCATGAATTTCATAGAGTCAATTAAACTGTGCTACAAGAATACAGTTTTGATATGTGAGCTTTTAGTTATGAGAGGCATGGTTTGTGCATGGTTTTTTCAACTGTGATTATTCTTAGGGGTATCTATATGAGGGTTACAAGCCTATATAGTAGCCAATGCATGGTCGACAAGTGGTTTGGAAAATCATACCCAAACTGTGCGGGTTTCGGAGTATTTTAAAATTGTGGGTTTTTATCTATATTTTTCGCTTGATTCTCATTTATTTTCATTCTCTATCCTTCTTATTGTGTCTGACATGACACATCCCCCTCACTTCTTCCATGGCCACCCAACAACCCTCACTCTCAGGTACCTCTTTTCAAAGAAAATCCACTTAATTTCTTGGATATTTCTTATAGAACCTTTGAGGACAGCACTCTGGATCCCTCCACCTCAATTGGTTTAGATTTTTTCCTCTCCTCATCACCAATTCCTATTTAACCGAACGTTGGGCTCAGGGTTAGCCTAATTTATTTTTTTTATCTTTAGTTTTTAGTGAATAAAATGGGTCTCTCACATGTTCCCCAAGAGTGTATTAGTATCCTCTACTAAAATCAAATCATATCAAATAGTTTTAGTTCATCTTCCATAGTTTTTGTTTGGATACTTTTCCAATATTGGAGGTATGAATATATATAACGGGGATTTGTGTTCTTATTTTTATATTTAAAAAAATGAATGTATGTGTAACTGTAAATTGGTATAATCAAGTATATGAATATATGTAAATACCCCCTTCTACTTACTTTTTCTTACAAAATTGAACATATGGGATAAGTTTCCTTATATATTTAAGAACATGCATATATATAAAAGTGCATATGAGAAGATTCAAGGGGTATATGAAGAATTAATCATGTTCCAATGAGTTTCTACTTATTTATCTAATTTGAGAGGTAGTTTCCCTATGCATAATCGTTTAAAATTTAAATAAATAATTTATTTGGGATTTTAACATTTTTTCCATTTTATTTCAATTCCACTTTCTTTATATATAACAGGTTTTTTTCTTTAAAATAGGATTCTAACATGGATTCTATGCACTCTCTAAACCATATAAAATTGATTTCTTTGATTTAAATATTATTTAATCCTTTAATTAATCGTGAGGTTCCATTAAGATTCAATTGGTATTTTATGTAAGTTTGTAATGTAAAAGTGTTAAGAAATTGTTTTTTCTAAAATGAAGGTATTCTATTAGATGTAATGATGCTAATTTGGATCTTTTTGAAAGTTATATGAAACTAGAAAACCCCTTTTGAGGAATTCCCCATTATTTATAAATTTGGTTTATGTGTTAAATGTTTTATTTGTGATAGGTTACTAGTGAATAGAATTATACATTATCATGTGACATATGAAGGGGGTATCCATGATGATATAGATTGGTGGTGACATGTGAGATTGGTTTTGGAAAATTAATTAGATATATATATATATATGATTTATTGATAAAAAATCACCATGATTTGGAATAAGCACATGGTCCCCAAGTATCAAGGTTAGAAGAATATATCTAGTATGCTAGAGGGTTCGACAAAGACAAGGTCCAATTCACCTAGAAGGATTGATGGGAAATCACTAATAATTCAAATGATTATGACTATAGACCACTAGACCTTGGGATGTGACCCCTTCTAGTTCATTATGCATTATGACACTACTGGTTTTAGTATTTATTCATACCCAATGTTTGTGGAAACTAGACCCAATTAAAACTATCTAATTAAGGATGTCCCAAAGATATTTCAATAATTTAACCCTATTATTCTATATATTGATCTATTATAGAACATATTGGATGAAATAAAAAGTACATTAGATTCATCTATATTTTAGATCATGATGTTATTATTTCATACTAAAATGTATCATTAATTCCGTAGTCCATATAAATGGATTATGTAAAGTGCTCTATTATCTAAAAAATCATATTAAAATGGGTAAATGCCTTTTAAGAAACGTCATCTAATTATTTTTTAAAGGAATTAAGAAACAATATTTTCATATATTAATATTTTCAATCTAGTATGAATTGGTTTTTATTATAGACATATTCTATAAGGGAATATTTTATCTTGGAATTTATAGAGGGTTTCATTGCTCAAACCTATATATTTATATTTTTGTTAGCTTCTATTTCTTTTATCATTTCAGTCTCATTCACTAAGGGGTGATATTAGTTTAGTGGTTAGTGGTGACCAATTGGGGCACATGGAGTCATGTTCTATTTTTTTGTTTCCGCTTCTAGTGTTTATTTTTATTATAAAGTGTAATTTCATTTAATTGTATTATATTTTCTATGATAAATCATTTTGAGTGACTTTATCTTGATTCCTTACAATAGATTCCCACCAGGGAGGATTAGGAAACCAACCTTATCCTTTTTTGGGTTGGCTAGGGGACTGGTTCATGGTTTACCGAGGTTTTCTTGTGAAACAATGTATCTTTTCAATATATGGTTTATCTATATGATAATTAATTCTCCCATAATTACCCCAATATCCAAAATCTTACTAACTCTAAAGCCTATAAATAAATTAAATCCTACTTTCAATAAAGTTAAAATCATACTTCCTATTAAGCCAAAGCCTTACTTTACATTATCTTCACCAAAAATCTTCAAAAATGTCAATAATCGCATTAATATCTCATCAATTAGAACATTAATGTGGCGTCTAAGTCATTTTATAGATGATAAAACATAATATTATAAACCTATAATGGTATCCATACCTGTTAAGATAACCTCAGAAGAAAACAATTATAATCTCAAAAGTTATATAAAACATTCATTGGATACCAAATATAATTTCCACAAACCCGTAATCTAGATTCTAGTTAGAAATCCAAAAAATATCAATATTTGATACCAGTTAAAGTGACCCAATTTTATCTATTGAGAACAAAATATATCAAAATATAATATTTAATAATAGAAATAATCAAGGACCTTTTAAGTTAATATTTATATAGAATATGGACTAACTCATAGAATAATATCATTGAATCGAGAGAGTATCTTTCCCACTATACACACCTTTTTTATTCTATATTAAGTCATCAAAATATCCTATATGAAACATTTATAGATATAATTAATTTTCCATCATACATGATGACCTGGGGAAAATGAATCATAAAAAGTGTGGGATAAAATTTCTATTATGTTTAGACATAATCTTTAGGAATTAAAATTTACTAATGAGTATAAGAAGAGAAAACTTATATGATGAAATAATATATAAGAATGAAAATAACATAAGAAAATACATAACCATCAACACCTTAATCATGGGACTAGAAAAAATGGAATAAGACTTTAACAAAAGTAAGAATCATCAAAATTAAATATCATTATCCTTCCAATATCAATATTCATCATAAGAATCACTATAAACTAATTTATTTCATAGATAAAAGGTATTGGTGTCTTGGAACATCAACATCATGGAACCTTAGATGAGCACATACAATATTAATAATCATATGGCTGAGTATAAATAGAATTCTATTGAGAATACAATCATTACACAATAGACATGAGTTCTATCTGGTTTCACCCATCATATAATCTATATGAGGCTCACCCAATGTGATTTGAGTGCACTCATAGTATAAAATATAATGTTCTCACCCAGAGATATCTGGGAGACCCCATCCTATTAAATGTCAATGAACCATAAAAAATTTACATAGATGTTTCTTTTTATCATGATAATCATAAAAAATTCTCTTCCTTTAAGAACATCATTAACCCATGGAAGATAAATGGGTTTCCTGAAAATATCTTTGAAAAATGATAAAACCATTGAATAGAAATGGGTTTTATAATAATATAATTGGAACATGATTAACCCTTGGAAAATGAATCTATTCATGGAAAACATCATTGAAGCTTCCATAACAATCATTTTAGGGAACTTTCTAGAATAGTATTTTCAAAACGGTATTAAATCCTAAATGTGATACATAAAAATATATTTGAATCATGAATAACTAATAATAAATAAATAGGTTCCATAACAATAATTTTGATAGATGCTTGACTTATGTAAAAGAAGAAGGTTCCCTAAAAAATAATTATAAATAATACTAAATAATTGAAAATAAATACAACCATACCAATATTTTTTAATCATGATTAATATGTATAAAAGAAAAAGGTTCGACAATAATCTATTAAAACACGATTAACCCAAGGTAAAGAAATAATTTTTATAATTTTTTAATAGCATAATTAACCTATGTAATTTTTTTTTATAAATATCTATTTGAAATATGATTAAACAATGGAAACAAAATTGGTTATATGAAAATATCATTGATATAATCATAATATATCCAAATAAATAATGATAATTCAATCATTTCAAAATTTGAAATTAATGATTATGTACCAATATGTTTTGTTGATGTTTATGAATGGGAGTACCAATAAATGATCATTAAATATTTTTTTGGGAAATTAATCTCTTCATATTGAAAAAAATCACTTTTTAAAAACTAAAAAATTATAAAATATTTTGAAAATAATTTTCATTGAAAACAACCATAAAAACATATATTAAATGATTTAAAATCAATTATATAATTTTTTTATGAAAATATATATTCAATATGGAAAAAAATTGACACATAAAATAATTTGATAATAATTTTATTTTATAATAAATTTCTTTGGAAATTAATTTAAACTTTTTAAAGGATTTCTAAATTTAAATAGTGTTTATGATTTTATAAAATTTTATTCATGTAGTAAACATTTAAACAAAATGTCATTTTAATTTTTTGAAAATTTAATAAAGGAATATTTTTTAAAACAGTATGAATATTATATGAAAAACATTTCGTAAAAATTTAAACATGTTTTTTTAATAAAACTTATGAAGAGTTTCAAATGCATTTTCATAAAACATGTTTATGGAAAAAATAGTTTTGGACCAAATAGGGATATAATTTGATTTTCATGGATATTAGGTATATAAAAGAAGGAAAATTAAGGGAAATCATGTATTATAATGACATAACGTGAGGATAAAAAAATCTAGATTTTCTTGATATATTTATCATGGGATTTTATCATCATAAATATAATTGAGAAAATCATGATAGATAGTGAGATTGTAGCATAAAATCATACATATTTTGGTAACATTTAATTGTAGGAACCATGAAAGAATAAAATAAAATGAAATACAAAATATCATGTGAATAAGTAAAGTAAAGACATTACATATCATAGTGTCTTTATATACAACTCTTAAAATATGATTGGTACATAACATAATATATGTTTCAAGGAAGGAAAATAAAGAAACATATCCATTACCACATATGAAACTTTTAAAGTATAAAACCTATTAAATAATAACATTAAATGAAACATATAATAACATAGAAATACATATAATCAAGGAATAATATTTCAAAATGGGTTTGTATTCCTCTCATAAAATAATATACGTGCATAAAAAACATATTTTATAAAGAAAACAAATTGATACATTGATGCCCTACCGCATTGTATGTTTTGATATAGAAATCTCATGAAGGATATATCATAAAATGGATATATAAATCTCTATAATTTTTAGGATAATAATAATCTAATATAATATTTGGAATTATATATACCTCTTTAAAAATATATGGTGAATATGGAATGTGCCTCACAGAAAAAATAGTGAGATGTAAATCTGTTTCCTCGAGTCCAGACATTCTACACATGTCCTTTCACTAATTTATAATAATATTATATAAATTATTCAATTTATTAATAACCATTTATATATTTAAATCTACATAAATATAATTTATTTTTTAATTTATAATGAAATATTAGTATAATTATACAGTTATATCCATGTCGGGTGTTCTGGTTACATTCGTTTCATTATTTCCAAATATCGTCTGTGTGATGATTGTGGTCAAAGGGGTCATTATTTCAATAGAAAAACAATAATAATAAGTAAAAAATTATCATATTTTTTAAATTATAAGTTCGAAAAAAATTATGGAAGAGTTTTTTTATTAATTATGTACTTTATGATAATTGAGAAGATATATCATATGTATACTAGAGTAACGTTTTAAATTTTTCAACTATTGTCATGAAAATGAAGTAAATAACATTTTATATCACTATAATGATCATAATATCATATATACCATATAATATTTGTAAATATAAATATATATACATCCTCTTTATGGTTTTTTAAGAAAACATGGTCACATCGCTTCATGAAGGTGTCAGTTCACACGTACAAGAATGATGTTATCAGTTTCCAATGAGTGAATTTTTACAAAATAAAATAATAAATTTTCATTTAAAAATTAGAAATATTTCACGAATATGATAATTATTACATTTATATAATCAATATTCATTATCATTATCCTTTTTACCGTTCATTTAACTGTTAGTGAAAAATGAATCACATCACTTCGTCGGGCAGTAGTCTACTGAACAAATGAATGACATTATTATTACCAAAACAAAATTGAAATTAATATATGTATATGTTCTACTATAACACCATATGTTTTAATATGTCATGTATATCATATATATATATATATATACTTTAAATTCATCATTACAACATTCCATGAGAGTTGATGATGGAAAACAATGGATATCAGTTCGTTAGCCGGTAGTCAAGAATAAACAAAAATGATGATTTTTTATCCCATATGATAGTAGAGGATATTTATTTATTTTATCTAATTAATTTAATAAAATATAAGAATATATTATATTTATTTTTATCACATGAGAATATATTAATAAAAATCTATGTAGATGAATGAAGAAATAAAAAAGAAAAATATAGTTATGAATTTTACCTCCTCCTTGACCACATCATTATGATTATAAATAATTTATTTCTAGAATGGATTTATACACAAGAAAAGAATTATTGTATAATACGAGGTATTTTTTTATATTGGTATTTATTGGTTGAAAAAAAATACTTTTCTGTTGTTAAAAAATAGAATTGGTGGCAACCATTTATAATTGAGGTAACTGGTACACAAATAATTTTTGAAAAGAAAAATTTATTTTAACGTTTCTTGTTTTTAACTAGATGAAAAAAATGAATTAAAATTTCCCGTTAACTGGTCAAGTCATTTTTAAAATCAATCGTTAAAACTTTTTTTTCGATCGTTGACAATGTGATGTGTCTTATAATAAAATTTATTAAATTACATAGATTAAAATTAAAATGGAAATAAATTATATGAGGTTCAATAATATTTCTTTTTAAATTGATATATTCTATGAAATATTACTATAGTCAAATAATGAGTCATCACGGGGTTCCGAGACCCGTAGACTCTCAACATTGATTGAATAAAAATTTTAAATTTATTTTATTCATACACATGTTTTTTTCTTTTCAAAATATTAAATAACTCTCGAATAGTGTGTTGTATGAGAAATATGAGACCACCTTTAGGTCCAGAATGTCGTGTTTACCATAGTTAGGGCATAAAATTGATTCGTATAGGGGGATTGTTACCCTTGAAAATGTTAATATTATCCTTATTTTTAATTAATTACTTATTCATATTTTAAAATAATAAATATTTATTATCTCTCAAATGATGCATCAAATGAGAAATCTAAGACCACCTATAGTTCCAGGATGTGGGGTTTACCTTACACAGGGTATAACCTTTATGAGCATTAGGAGTTTTGTCATATCACATCCGAAGATAATTTAATTGGGTTAAATAATTTTGTTGATCAATAAGAAATAATAATAATAATTTAATTATTAATATTATTATTTGTATTGAAGGAAAAAAATAAAAATGCACTTCCCCAATTGTTAAATTGTGTCGCGGTGTAAATAATAAATGGAAAATATAATATATTTTATATTATTAATTGTTATAACTAAATATAAATCCACAATCAATGTTAATTTAATAATTGTTATCTTTTTTATGAATGGTTGTTGTCATTAAAATATTTATGGTGTCATTGATGTGTTTTATTAAATAATTATAATTTTAATTATAGTTATTAATATTAGATTAAGACAAAAACATTGATGTAAATTTATATATGAGGTGTTTATATATATATATGATATTAAATATATATATATAGTTATATATATATGCGTGTATATATATATGAATATAATGATATGTGTATATATATATAAATAACACATGTATATATATATATATCTCTTTGAATATTTATTGTTGAGTTATATAAAATATTATTAATTACCAACATAAATTCATTTAACATATCGACATAAATAATGGTGTAGACTTTTATGTTTTTAATACAAAACGTTAAAAATTCCCCAGGACGTGCGCCTATGCGCACGGTTGTGGGTCCAGAATAGCTATTAATATTAATTAAATGATTTCTCAGGAATTATGTAACATATTACATCGCACTATAGCACAACATTCGTGTTAAATATAATTATAAATGATTATAGAAAATTAATGGAATTTAAAGAGAGATAAAAAAAATTATAAAATAGATACGGTTGGAGAGAAATTAAAAATAATAAAAATTTGGTAAACATATTTTAATTATTTATTTAATTACTTCCACTATTATTTTATTATTTTATTAATTTATCCCCTTTTATTTTTCTTTCCATTCCATTTTCAATCTTTCTTTTCCTCTCCTCTCTTCCTCTCATCCCTCTCACACCGCACCTCTTCCTCTCCCAAGGTGGCACACCACCTTCTCCTCCATTCATAAGATCAATGCGCTTTTGTTCGTCATTCATTTTCTTCACCGTTAGGTGCGCTGTAAATAACTCGGCATGGCTTATCCCACGCAATAAGAATCATGCGATCTCCTTCTCAGACCTTTGCACATTTTCTCATGAAAGTAATTTTCCCTATTTTGGGGTTTTTGTAAAATAATCAGTATTATTCGGTTTTAGGTATAATCAAAGCCTATCACGGATCATAGGATCATATATGACCATAAGGTAAGGAATATGCTCTATATCCCTATGTTTCGTTGAGATTTAAAAAAACAAATCGTAGAGTCATTAGTTAGTGCCTACCGACATTGTGCAATTTCACCCAATTTATTTTTTTATTTGATTTTCCTATTTGTTGCAACCTGATTTAATATAAATTAAATTTTCTAACTTGTTGATAAAATGTTGTATACCCATTTGGGCATGCCGATGTGGTCGTTATAATTTACGTTAGCTAAGAATTTTAATTTTTTTAATTTCACGTGTTGTGTAGCCTATTTTTTGTGTTTAATTTAAATAATTAATATAGATTAATTATGAAGCTTGAACTGTTGGATCATTGGTAGTTGGTTGTGCTATTTTATTTATTAATAAAAAGTGTCTTTATTTTCATGTGTTGCACTATATATTTTGTTTTTTTAATTTAAATAATTAATTTATATTAATTATGAAATTTGATTTATGAAATCATTGGTAGTTGTTTGTGATGAATTATTTATTTCTTAAGAAGTGAATTAATCTATGTATGTTGATATGGTACCTTTCATTGTTAAGATTGTTATGCTTTAATATTTAACTGGTACCTTTTGATGCAAGGGTGTATCTGTCTAGTTTTCAAGATTCAATTTTATAAGCTTATTATGTCATATCTTTTACTTTGATTACATTAATGAAATTTAGTGTGGGGAAGGAAGGTGATTCCCTTATTAAGGGCCACACATATACCCTCTGTTCCTGATGGTTACCACTACACGTCGAGGGGTAGAGTCATTGTCTTTTCCGAACAAAGACATCCCCAAGAATTATTATAATTGTGAGTGACACTAGTTCAAAAAGAGCTCATCGAGATGGATCTATTGGAAATATGGCTAAGTCATCCTCTGTTGATACTCGACCCCTTTTTGCGAGATTGGAACCGAATCAAGGTAAAGTAATTCCTCGAGCGATACTTGTTCTTTTTAATGATTTCATTGGACGGGCTTAGTGGTATTGGATAAATTGAAGGATTTTACATAATGATACCTTCAGGATGAGGTCAGATTCTAACTCTCAGCTTGAACCCTTAATAATGATGAATTGAAGTTTTATATTCATTTCATTTTTAGCCTATTGAGTTTTGTGATATTTATATTGTATTTTTAAGCACACCAGGTTGATATTTGACTTCAAACCCATGTTAAAGCACATGCTCGGTGGTGTACATCTTCCTTGTTTACCTTTATTTATTGGATTATATATTTGTATATGTCCATCTGCTTAAAGGTACTTCCTTTAAAAATACGTATTAGGACAAAGCAGGTCGTTTGGGATGGGATCCGTTCAGAACCTGGGACTAGTCATTTATATTATGTCACTTAATTAATTATCAGGATTTATTATATTATGAAACACCGCATTTTATTATTGCACGAAATGGAAAGGTTTAGACACCGTGGGTGCCGACCTACTGGGATTTCTTCTCAAACCCTGTATGGGCATCGTTGACACATGAATATACCATATTATTGCAGGTATTGACAAAGGGAAGTGTGCTGCTTCTGATGCTTGATTGTTTCTTGCTTATTAGGATGGATATTGGGGGCAGAGGAGCGAGCCTTGATCGTGATGTAGTTTTCACACTTTGTGTCTTTTCATTTTAGTTGATTTCATGCTTGAGTTTCTATTTTCCATTCTATCAGTTTAGACATACATCATGGTATGACACTGTTCTGTGAGATTTTTCACTTCATTATTATTCAATTAGATTATACATGTTGATTCTGCTGGAGTTTATTCTTTTATATGCTTCCTCTATTTATTATTAATTTTTTTACATCTTATATGATAATACCTATTACCTATGAGGTAATAGTCTCCACCTTATACAAAAAAGGCCCATGCATTTAGTCAGAAGCCTCTGGCATTTAGGGAGATATGCTTGAGGTCATGTAACTCATCAGTCCAGCCACCATCTTAGAGGTGAGTCGGGTCAGGATGTTAAATTTATAACAACATTTTTAAAATGAAAAATGCTCGAAAATGGATAATTATAAAGTATTAGACATTATAATGTCAAAATAAGGATACAAAATAGGTTTTATTCAATATTTATGGTAATTTTAACCTGTATCAGTTTAGTTTAATCCCCTCTAAACCCATTTTTATGTTAATCATTATAATTAATTGTTACTATTTTCACTATTAATTATGGTAAAAAATATATTTAACTTATTCTAAAATATAAATTATTATGGTTAAAAATATATTATCCATTTTTCTAAATTAAAATCACATAACATTATAGATTTAATTGTAAAAAAATTCTTAATTTCGATAAAAAATATGGTTTTCAAGATGTGTATTATTCTTAAAAAATATATTTATATTCACTCTATAACTAATAATACTCATTATATGATTATTAATTAATATTTCATTATATATAATATAAAAGTTTCTTTTAAAATATTCCTCATTAGGGGTTATTTAATTTTATTTTAAAGGAAAAACATTATTCACATTAAAATAGTTTTCAGAAAGAAATTATCATTTTTAAAATAAAAGACATCAATATACTAAAATATTATAAGATAAGGATTCAAAATCAATTAAGTGGATTAAATATAATGAAATTATTCTTATTCACCATGAATTCCTATAACATTTTTCATATTTAAAGTCACTTTAATGAACAATTTCAGAGACCATCATGTTCAACCACACCATAAAATAATATAGAAAATATAATAATTATTAAAAACCAACTTAAACCTATTAGACACAATACCATTATATAATCTTTAGGATTGAGATGACACCGTATTGAGAGGTAATTGAATGATAACAGATTTGAATTGAGAGGTTGTCCTATCACATGCTTGCATGAACTCCCCCCTGATATCTTCTTATTGTTGAAGCCTCTAGTCATGATTAAATGTTTCATGTAAATCCATTCAGTTAGAATTTTTATGATTACAACTTAATCAGTATCGCGTTTATTATTTCAACATTATCATTATAATCTTGAATGATTAATAAATTCTACAGCATCTCTTCATTAGATTGTATGAGTAGCTCCCACTAAGGTTCTATAACCCGACCTCTCTATCCCTCTATGCGCAAACCATGATAGTGAATGAGGTCATACCATACACTAAAGATAACCCCTATTCTCCTTCTATGGAATTAGAATTAGTTCGAAGTGCTACTTCCTCCTCTAATCTAACGTCTATATCACCCTAATAGAGTCAAAATCTAACGTTTCACTCTCTTGAACAATATCCCATTCAGTATGAGTTTTGTTTATCTCAAAAGGGAGCTTTTTTTACACCATGATGAAAATCGATTACACCCCATTATGAAAAAAGGCTCCCTTAGTTTAACTAATACGTCATATTGTAATAATTTAGATGAAATTATCTCATTATCAATGTTTTTTCATTTTATTACAGTTCTTGTTTTCACCATTTATGGAATGTTTTATTAGACCTTATGGGGATTTGGTTTCATTACCATATTTACTAGGAAATTACCTGTGATAAGGATTACTCTCCTTTAATTCCATGCTACAGACCCACTAGTCACAGATCCTTGGGTATCCTACACATATACTGATGTGGGATGAAAATACAATTTGTTTTCACTTAGTTTATAATCTTCAAGAGACCCTATGCCATCCCGCTTCTTTATCCATTTTGAACAACTATTTTCCCACCTTTAGGATAAACGTTCTACTTATCATCCCAATTCAAAGAATTGAAATTCTTTTTTATCTATATAGAATGTAATGTAACATGATCAACTTGATATCTTGGTAGTGTAGGATCCATAATCTGATCTAAAAGAACTTGCAATATAGATTACTAGATCGATAAAGTCCTTCATCCCACACCCCCACATTCACCTCTTCGGCAAAGGAGAGAGAATCCCTTAGGGGGGACTATCCAAAATCTCCCAAGACCTGAGAAGAATAATCGGGAATGCCAAAATCCCAATTCAGTCTTGTAAATATATTTCTCAACTTTAGTGATACATACAGAAAACTCAAACACTTATGTGGGTGATCAACATTATAGATGCTTTTGATAAATGAGGGAGGGTCAGTAGAATTAGCGACATTAATTTAATCCTAGAGAACCTATTTTTTCCTCACAATCATGAATAATTTAAATTACCCAAAATAATGCCTGATATACAGATATTATTCGATGAATCGAACACAAACGACTTCTTATAGAGAAATTCCCCCATAAATGAGGTTCATACCCACTCGACTGGGGGGTTTCAGACGTCAAATTCAACCAAAACTCCCAGGGAGATTAGGTGATTAAGCAATATTTTTCATGAGTTAGAACCTATATTTCAACAAAAAAAATTTATAACATAAAAATTATTAGTGGGTTTTGAAGAGAAAGTGAGAGTTCATGAAGCCTCACCCATAATACCGATGTTCGTTTATCCTGATTCATGTGAAGATCATAGTTCCATCTTAGTAGAAAGAATAGATATTCATTACATTATATAGAATCCCATAACATATAGTGAATTAATATTCCAAATATGAGAATAGTAAAATGACATGTCACTTATCAATAAGGCAGATCATCAGTTGATTCTCAAGACCCCAGGACAGAAAAATGAAGTTGTCGAAGGTATCAATCAAAGGCTGCAGCAATGTGACATGGGCCACAAAAGATAAATTCCATATATTTGAGGCTTCTAAAAATACCGAGGTACAAATTGAAAGATAAGAGAATCCATCATCGGGATCAGGGACATTAGGGGTTAGAAAAATGCTAGGGAAAGGCAGAATGAAATCTAGTTTGGAGAATGAAAGAAAGTCAGAATGAGATAGGTGTTACTTCTCCTCTAATGTGGAATAGATTGGGACGAAAACCATCACCATTGACTAGGGAATTTACAAAGAGGTATACATGAGTGGAAACACTAGTATCTTGAATTTATATTCAATACATAATTGAAATTTTAAATTTCATAATTTATTGAAATGAAATTAAAATTTTACAAAAAAATGGTATTTTCCAATATTTATTCAAATGTCATTATTTTTGGAAAAATATAAAAATTTCAACCAAATAACATATTATGTATTTTTATTTATTAAATTAAGTTCATTTTATCAAATAAATATTTATATATTTGGACATATTTTTTATTATATTGTATTCATGAAATGAAATAACAATATTTTTAAAGGAACCCTTAATTTGGTAGAATAAAATTACATTAATCAAAATTGGCCGATTGTTTACTGATCATTTATTAATAATTTATATTGCGTATTATATATATATATATTAATGTTTTGAAAAATATTCTTACCCACAAATTTATCAACTACGATATAACTGTCATATGATTCTTGTATTGTTTATGCTTGGTGGTGCCTTTCGAATGTGCTATCAAACATTGTTTTTTTCTTAAATCATATGGTCTTATTTTCAATATGAGACCAGAGTATATTTTTCATTGTGATAATCTTGATTATATTAATGTGGGTTCTGGTCTCATGAATAATCCATTGAAAATATCCCAATTAAATGGTGTTTTTAATATGTCTCTTTTAAGGATGTAGAAATACTGATTCAATAGATGTATTGAAATTCATGTTAGAACCATTTGAGAATGATCGTTATCATGATTTACAAACTATATAAATCTTTTATGATAGAGTTAATATTCTATGGAACAAGACCACTCACTTGGTTTAGGATCATTAGAGGAATTTTAAATTAGAGATAAATATGTGGTATCTAGAGGAGGTAATAAGGTATAGGTATCGTTATTTGATTTCAATTGAGTGACATAATTTTTAGAATAAAATTATATTAATGTGTAGAATGCTACATACTAAGATTTTAGAATAACTTTCTCTTTAATAAATTTTATCTAATCAGTGGCTTGTGATGAACACAATATTGAATTAAAGAGACAAATAGATTTGTTAAAATGTAAAATGAAATTTATTAATATGTTCTTAAATTATGTAAATATAATTAATGCAATAAAAAAAATGTAGTTTCATTTTTGAAAATTTTTATAAAGGATAAGGAATATTATTTTAGTAATTATTGTATAACCAAAAATTTTCTATTTATTAACATAGTTTTTATTATATATAATTTATTTAAAACTAATTTATATAATATTGTTTATTAAAATTAAGGAAATTTATTCTACAAAAAGGAATAAAAATTAAATAATTTATATATTAATTAGAAAATTCTTAAAAATTAACATAAGATCAATTTATTATAGAGAGGTGTTTTTTCAGGAAAAATTTTATATTTATTAAATCGTTTCTCATATTAATACATTAAATTAATCAATATCAATAGATGTTTTCATATAAATATATAGATAATATATTCCATTATATAAATTAACATTCATATAATGGTTTTTATTGGGAAATGTTAGAGAATAAAATAATTTTTTTAATTAAAAATATTCTTTATTTGAAAACTGGTTTTCACACGATTTGTGCACGTATATTAGAATTAGGATTTTGTAAATTTAGAAATATAAACATATAGAAATGGTTTCAAATTTGGAATAATAATTTCAACATTTATATTAAAAGATAAAATTCATTTTTCATAAAAATAAATTGCATTTTAATAATGTTTATGACCACAATAATTGTAAAAAACTGATAATATGGTAGAAATAAATTGATAAGACTTCAAGATATCATTAATCTATATGGTTACGTTTATTGGTTGAGTGAATTTATAACTACCTAAAAATATAAATAATAGTTTTGTTTTTTGTAGACACTTTTAGATGATAGATATCTTTTTCTATTCAATATTTACAAGGAAAGAATGCAATCACTTATAAAAGGGTACCTCATAAACTAATATATTAACAATATTTTAGCACTCTATCTCTAACAATAAATAAAAAAATCACTTAAGAAATTTCATCCCAAAATCCAAAAACAATTTTCCTTAGTGAAATATAATCCTAATAAGGATTATGGTGTAAGTCAAAGGAATATAATCTATGAAGAGGGAATTTTATTTACCAATATATTTCTTATTTATTTATTATTCAACCTAATAAAAATATTCTATAAAAATAGTAATATAGTGACATAATTATCATTAATATAATTTATTTTATTATTTTAATGGAAAAACCCATATTCTATATCATTTACATCCAATGAAGAATTAATTTGATTCTCATTCCAACATATGAAATACTATCTACATAAAGCGATGTGTTTCATTTTTTATCACAACCACACATAGTGGGTTATGTTGATGTATTAAATGAATATATATTATAAAAATTATGGAACATTAAGTATTAAAATATGAATTATTATTTAAATTCCATTAATCTCATTCCTTGGAAATTGAAGTTATTAGGGATGCATATATGAAGGTTACTACCTCCATTAAGTGATATAATTCATTTTTCATCAATTCCATTCATGTATTTTTTTTTAAATTTTATATAATTAATATAAAATGTATATATTACATGATTTATATTCTCGATTTAAAGAATTAGTTATAATGATTCAGTTACCTCGATCACCAAACCGAGACATGCTTCAGAAACAAAATAATTAAAATTAGAATATTGATTTTAGTTGAAAATTATTAATAAATAATTTATTTAAAAATATGAATTAATAATATCTAGTAAGATAAGTATGAATATTAATCTAATATATATGTAGAATAAATCTATATTTATTACACTGTTGGTTATTATGTGAAGGTAGTATATTCAAACTTAAACTATGGTTTTCTGTTGCAATCTCATTTTTTATTAGGATTATCCTTGTTTAAATATCCATTGGGTATGTTTTATTTTCATTTAAAATTATAACCAATATACTTTATTATCCAATGGTAATTTATTTGGATTTAAATTATTATTTCAATTTTACACCTCTTTGGTTCTAAAAATATCCAAAATAGTGTTTTCAATAAAAATCAGGGCTTATTTATTATATATGGTCAAGTGTCATTTACCTCAATGTCCATGTTTTTAAAATAGTAATAAAGTTAAATATTATATTACAAAGAAAATCGGTAAAATGATATTTATCCATATTTTAATGTTTTTTCTAAATTTTTCAAAATGATCCCTTGTTATGCAATCTTAACAGGTTATATTTAACTTTTTTATAGAAGTGTGAAACATTGTTTATAAATTATTTATGAATGAACTAATTATATCATAATTATGAATTTTAATAATTAATCTACATTTAAAATTTTATTTTTTTATATTTAATTTAATTTAATTTTTATTGGGAATTTTTTTAAAATTATAAAAAGTAAAGTATGTTTTCTCTTGATTTTTATAGAATATTCCTAATTCTTCACTACAATAATGTTTCACATATGCCAATATAATTTATCGTTTTTAATTACTATTTTTTGATATGATATTATGATAAAATCCAAATTATTTCTCTACATATCTAATTATAATGATTTTTTTGGATTTTTCTTAATACTCATTTATTTCCTTTTCATAGTTAAGATATAATTAAATGATGAATGTTTTAATGAACTAGTAGAATAAATTCAAATTATATTTATTATGTGATGGTTGGAAAAACAATTATATATCTACCTAATTAGTTGGGTAAAAATTTATTTATATGAAGATAATATGAAAGGGAATGTGGAGTGAAACCAATCCAATATGAGACTTTTTCCAACCATAAAGAAAAGGGAATTTGGAGTGAAACTAATCCACAATAGGACACGATCTATAATCATATAATTGTGTTGGTATATAGACTTTAATAAATAAATTATTTTATATGAATATTATTATAACACATTCCTATGAAATTATATTATTCATATGGTATTCCCTCATGCACTATGTTCAATTGTTGAGGATTCTGTACAATTACGATTCATGTATTTTATGGTGACATTGTTTTATGCCATGAATCATGATTTATGATCTATGACTTATTGGGTATGAATAAAATAAATTATGGAAAATCGTTTATAAAATTATTCTTATCTTATGTAAAAATATAAATATAATTTGTTTTGTCTAATATTTACCATTATAGAGAATCTGATCTCACCCTTATGTTTTCATTTCCTTAGGTTTTAATGAACTATTTTATCCTAGATCATCTGAATAAAGGTAATATATGAGACAAACATTGTGGGATATATTTAAGATCATTAAAGAAAAACATATATTGTGTATATAACATTCAATGACACTAATCATTCATCTCTCCATGGCATGTTTTTTATGTTATACATATTCAATATAACTATAAAATTATTTTATATTTATCTATGAAATTATCGAGTCACTTAATTAATCTTCATCATAACCTAGGTACTAAAAAAATAATAAATTTTCAAATTATATTATTAGTAATTGTAAATATAATAGAAAACAATTTAAAATCATATATGTGAATAAGATGTGTATAAAACGATTCGTATATAATTTACATAAACATGGTATTTATACCTAATTAAACATTATATCATAAGACATAAGACATGGGTTAAATATCTTATGATATCATAAGAAATTATTCATGGTAGTGTCGAAACATGAGTCAATAATAATTATTCAGGGGGAGAAAACATATTCATGTTCTATAACATCAGAATGTATCACCGACATGAGAATTGATAGCATAACACATGACAATGCGAAATACTAAAACATTCATATCATAATGGAATTGGATAAACACCTTTCTGTAATAGAGTATACATGGAATGTCCAAACTAATATTATCCCGATGTGATGATATATAAATCATTACCACATTTATTAGTGGTAGAACAGACTAACCCATCACATAATGATAAATCATACATTTGTGTTCAATAAGAACATGAAAACATTCATTATTCCATCATAGCATAATTTACTAATTAAAAGGAAGTGGGAATCATGAAACTTCCATTACGAATTATCATAATCCATCTATAAAAATATGGTTGATTATTTAGGTATATCATAATCAAATTTATTCTTAAGGAAAATTAAATTCTTCTTATAAATATGGAAAAAAAACTTTTATATGAGCATTAAAATTTACCTTAGTTAATAAATAGAATTTCTCTTATAATTTATAAAACCTTTTCTAAAAACAATTTTTCAAATAATATTAATGTAAATTTATTTATAAAACCAGAATGCATAGTTGGTATTTTTTTCACGAACCGTCCTCAAGGCCCGTGCCGTGACTACAATAAGCCCGCCTTCTTTAGGCTAGGGGATGGAAACTAGAACCAAAGGCGTAAATCCCTATGGTGGGAAGGAATTACCTTTAAAAAATAAAAAAAAACACAATAGTGTACGCAATAGGAAGTAAAATACTAAGTAGAACTGAGAAAAAAGAGTGTTCTGAAAGTAAAGGGCCCAGAAATACAAGCCGAACAGTAAAGTACAAATAAAAAGGGACAAATAGCTGAAAGTAACAAGCAGCTATTGGATCGTACTCCAGGGATTCCTACCTGAACGGTAGGTACAGATGGCCACCTCATCACTCATGTCTGTCAATATCCTCCATGTTCCGACTATCGCAAGGCCCACCTCTGGGTACCATCTAGTTGTGGCGCTCTCGGCCTCCGTCAACACTGTCCGCCGTCTGCATCCAACACAACAAGGATCAAGCATAACCCGAGAAGGGGTGAGTATAACAATACTCAGTAGGGACCCCGAAATCACAAAGTCTCAAAATATACACTAAGGATAAACAAAATAATAATGTTACAATCATGAAGTATCAACCAACCCTACTTAGGTATATGCCCATACATATACCTATGTTGTCAATCTCAGTCTGGCTCCAACTCTCGAGCCCAAGCACAAACCAATTACACAAAGTATGTAAAGTCAATAACCATGATGATAATGGTTGATAGACATGACTCAACTCACACCGGAATTCCATAATAGTATAGAGATATAGATGATCAGATGTAGCCACTGGAACATCTAAGAAGTCGGACCCACACAGGATACAAGACCATTTAAGCTATCAGACCCACATAGGATACAGGACCAGCTATTCTAGAGTAATAGAGATGATCAGTGGTAGTTACTGATTCATATAAGATGTCGGACCCACACAGGATACAGGACCGGCTAAGATGTCAGATCCACGCAGGATACAGGGCCAGCTACTCTAGAGTAATATAGATGATCAATTATAGTTACTGATTCATTTATGCTATCAGACCCACAAAGGATACAGGACCAGCTATTCTGTCAGACCCACATAGGACATCGGAATAGAAGTCAGAACAGTTGAACCCACATAGGATTCTGGTACAGTAGTCATCATCGTCGAACCCACAGATGATTCCAGTACGGTAGTCGTCGCAGCCAGCTCTAGGGGTCTCGTACACAGCACGCTCGATTCCGAGAGGTCCTGCTCCTCAAACAAAGGGCTTCGATACATGAACTATCATAAAGTCCTGAGTTGATGTACCCTGAATTTACATCACATCAAAATAAACCCAATGCGACAGACGACGCATCAATCAGACCCCGATCTGAGAGTTATTTGAATTTCTATTCTAGGGGCCCGATTGGATTTACGCTCGATCCAAACCCGAATGTTTTCCAAAGTTGTCCAAACCACAAGTGGATTATTCTAGTAGAATATTCTCGCTCCAATAATTCCATCTTCGTAGGAGGTACGTCAATCGGATACTCGTATCCCTAGATACAGGCTAAATGATGTAAACGAACATAGCATGTTCGGCCCCGGTTCGGCCCAGTCGGACTGACCCGGTCCGACCCAGTCTGAACCAGGGTCTGACCCAGTCCACGGGTTCGACCCGGTCTGGGGATGTGGCCCGAGCCGAGAGGGTGGCCCGACCCAAGGGGAGGCCCAGCCTGAAGGCGCGACCCGTCCCGTGGTGGCCCGACCCAAAGGTGCGGCCTGGCCCGTGGCCGCCCGCCCGTAATGGCCAACCCTGAGGCCTCCCGGCCCGTGGTCGCCCACCCTGTGGCAGCCCGGACGGTGGCGGCCCAGCAGGTGGTGGCCCGACAATCTGGCCTTTGAGGCCCGACTAGCCACGCGTGGGAGGTTGGCGGACCACCAGCTGAAGCTAGCGGTGGCCACGCGGGGGGCGGTCAGCACCCCCCCCATCTCTATATGTTTCAGTGCGTGGTTCCAACCTTGTGATCATGGGACCCAAGGGGTCCCACCGTTGGAGAGCCCGCCGGTGGCCAGCTTAGCCGGCCCCCATTCTCTTTCGCTGCGGCCTTTGTCTGTGGGTCCTTTCTGGAACGACTCTACGGCGTCGTGCGGTCTTCGTTCGTCGCGGCCCGCATGGCCGTGGCCTCTTTCCTCTGGTGTGGTGTGACGACACCGCGCCCCTTCGGTACCACCATGGCCCGCCTAGCTTCAGCTCGGTTCATTGATCGGCGGGATGGTGTCGCGCCCTTTCAGCGACCCGATGGTCCTTGCACCGTTGGTTCCTCTCATTGTCGGCTCATCGCCAGCCGCCGATACTCCACCGCGGTTCTATCCTCTGGTGGCTCTGTTGCACCACTGTCGTCGTCAAACAAACTAGAACCAACTAAGGGACGTCGGGCCGTGTTTGTTCGGACCGCTCCCTCCGCATTTGGTGATAACAAATGGCCATCAAAAAACCAAATTAGACGACGAGGAATGAGGATATAATTCACACATTAAAAATAATCAATCCACCTACCTCGTTTATTATTTGTAGACGATGTCACGGAGAATACGGCACTGATTCGTCATCGACATTGAAAATAAGGATGATTTTAAGGAAATAAGCATTGCCGAAATTTGGTGACACTTCCCTTTCTTGCCCTGGTTGAAAGAAGGAAGAAGACGTTGTTCTTCGCGCTCTTCGCGTTCTTCGCTGGAGAGTTCTCCAAAATCTCCTCCTCTCCTTAATTCTCTCCACCCCCATTTATGCCAACCCCCACAATAATAATATACACATCTTATTATTGTGTTAGAATAATGAATTCAAAGGAATTCAAAAGGGTTTTAATTAATTAATTGTAACAGAAATATTAATTAATAAAGAAATTTGGCACTTTAATGAGGTTAGTCCAAAAGCCATCCCCCACTTAAATAGAGTTACATGGGGGTTTAATGTCGTGTGCATCCCATCTAATAATATCCTCCCAAGGGAGGATATGTGTGGGTGGGCCCCACCTCCAACCTCCACATGGGGGATTAAACTTCCACAAATAAAAATATGTTGAACATATTTTTATTTAATTTATTTAGTAAACCCCCAAAAATTAACTTCCACTCACGATAGAAAGAAACTGTGGTAAAAGTCTCCTTATGTGAATACCGGTGCTACGAGTTCAACGATTCCCTAAGATTTTAATTCTGAGTAGCATTTCAAAAGATCTAATATCCAAAACACACGTTTACTGAACATACACAAAAAAATGTTCGGAAAATTATTAACAGCCACCCTAGATCCACCGCGGTTGAGGTTAGGCTCTGCCTAAGTGAAACATGCCCCAAAGAACCCAATGGTACCCTCAGATTTCCAATCCATGTTACCATTTAAAATTTATGAATTTTACAATAAAATAATTGTCACATAATTATTTTATTAGCGGCAAAAAACTAACTTTCTCTTATGGCCCTTGCCGACCCAAGTTAGTATCTGCTTAAAGAAAGCATACCCTCACGAGTTCAGTGGTGGTATTGGATTTTTAATCTGAGTTATCCTTTGTGAGTTATAAGCATTTGAAAAATAAAATAACTTTATTAGATTAATTTATATAAGGATAATGCATTTTTAGGATTCCTCATAGGAGGCCCGTGCTGACTAAAATTAAGTCACGAATAGGGTAAACCCACCATCCTAGGCGCAACAGTGGCTTCATATTTCTGATCCGAGCAACCATTTAAGTGTTATTCCCCTTTTTCCGGAAAACTGCATATGCGCGTTAATTTAAGCTTAACCAACACTTCGATAGATCATTCAGAACACTCCGATCCTTGGAATTGCATGCCATCAGGGACTGCAGACTCGTAAAATTTCCATGTATTTATAAAAAAAATCCTTAGAAATTTCGAGTCTTTACATTCTCCCCACCTCTGGTATTTACGTCCCTGTAAGCTACAACTTGAACTAAGGGAACTAATGGGGGTACCCAACATGCATCTGAGCCTCCCGCTCCCATGTGGTCTCTTAGAGGTTCCCGTGCTTCCAGCGAACGCACACCATAGGAATCGACCGTCCACATGGGACACGCTCTTGTCGATCATCAATCACCACTAGAACCTCCGTGAAAGTCACTCCATCATCGATATCTAGCTCCCCATGGTCGATTATGTGGGATGGATCATGCACGTAACTCCTCTGTTGAGATACGTGGAAGACTTCATGCACCCAGTGCAACTGAGGTGGAAGGGCCAAGCGGTACGCCACCTCACCTACCCTGCTATGGAACAGGAAAAATCCAATGAATCGTGGTGATAACTTACCGCCTCCGTCAAATATCTGTAGACCAGGTCAAGGTGAGACCCGTAGAAATACATGGTCACCATCCTCGAAGTCCATATGTCTCCATCTCCTAGATGTACGTGGAATACCCAACATGAAGTACATGGATATCTGATTCTACTTCCACTCTAGGACCTCCAAAGGATGAACCGAGCCTGCTGGTACCCGGTGTTCCGACTTGACTTGCTGAAAAGTGAGGAATTGTGAGAGAAAGTTGTCCACTGATTTATTCATTCCCAACAACCAATGCTGTCATCGGAGGTCTTGTTACATCTTTTCCACTCCACGATGTACCGCTAAAAGAGATGTGTGGGACTCCCCCAACACTTCCTCCTGAAGTGCAGCTGGTACCATGGTATGTCCTATGAAGAGAATGATGTGCTCCCCACATTCAGAAAATCCAACAGGTGACTAACCTGTGGATATCTGAACACGTGATGTTTCACTGTCAATGTCCCCACATTGTGCCTCCCTGACTAACTAAAGAAGTGGAGGAGTGACTGTGAGAGGCTACAGAAAGGCTTCTCCATCTCTATCCACAAAGTATATCTGCAATGTGGCCAGCTACTCTGTCGCCTCTCCTAGAAAATGAATGTATGTTCTCCTGCTAAGACCATCTGATACAACATTCCCCTTCCCATGACTATAGACTATCTCGAATTCAATGTCATGGAGAAACTCAAGCCATATCAGTTGTCTCGGGTTTAGTTCATTCTGCATGAATATTTATCTGAGACTCTAATGGTCAGTGTAGACTGTAAAATTCTCGGCCATTAGATAGTGACACCACATATTCAAGGAGAAACCCACTGCTGCTAAATCCATGTCATGGGTAGCATAGTTCTTCTCGTGTTGTCTCAGCTGTCGGGAACCACATGCGATCACTACTAGCGCATGCATCAGGACACACCCAAGTCCGGTCCCTGATGCGTCACAAAAAACCACATACCCAATTCCCTCCTCTGGTATACTGAACATGGGCGCACTATTCAAACTCTACCTCTTCATTTGAAAGATCTGTTGTCATCTCTCTGACCACACGAAGGGTTTCCCCTTCTTCATCAATGCTAAAAGTGGTGCTGCAACTCTGGAAAAGTATGGCACAAAGGTAAGTCTGGCCGACTCATGAGTGATCGACTACACCCTCTTTTGCATGATTCCATCATGTGGTTCCTGGGATTTAATTTTCTCTGACCAAGGAAACACCCATCCCAACGTTGTAGATAAACCACAACCTTTTTTCCAAATACAGTCAATCTGGGTATGAATTGTGGTTGCCCAGTCCATACCCAAACTAACGTTGTAAGGCCTCGACACTACAACCTATAGGATACAACCAAAACTATCACCTCAAGGGTCAAATAACACCGTCAGCATATGTGTGATTATCGAGTCTCCTCCCAAATGTATCTCCATATGTGAGGGTAAAGTCAATGGATTAATTGGAAACTCTTGGTCTGGGAGAAGATTTTGGGAAGGTAGAAATGATTGGTACATATGTCTATTGATATGCTAGCTAGTAGTATACAGAGACCGTACCAAAAATCATTCCTAGATCCCTTAGGTCACACTCCTTGACAGCATGTAGCTACTATCTTCCCCTGACCTCCAGCTCCCTGATCTTAATGGGGACTACAAGGTGGGTGGTTGTAACATGTTGAAATGTTCACCACCTCATGCTACTCTGTTCGATCCGCTTCCACGTTTGCTTCCCTGTATATTCCTCTGTCTTGAAGACATCCTCTTTGAAACATTTTACAATCTCAAGTCTCTGAGACCGGTGCCAGTTTCATGCTTCCAACTGCTTACATTCACTGGCTGTAATCTCTCATCCAATGAACATTCAACCAAAAAGGTTCTCTCTATCACCCTAACATAAGTAGGAATGAATTGAGAAAAAAGTATTGGCTATGATATCCTTAAACACACATTTCTCAGAGGTCCGAGCTCTAAAGTACTGATCGTATCAAATTCATCAAGTACCTGGAATGATCGGTATGCCTCGATGAATACTCAGCAACCGACATGTCGCCCTGCCGAAGCTGTATAAGCTCTAGAATACTCTTTTCCACCTCCAAAATCCAGTCCTCAGCCGCCTATGGGTCGGGATCACCTCAGAACATGAGGGATATCTGGTGATAAAACACATGTAAGGCACTCATCCTACAAGTGTCCTCTACCGGTACCGCCGGTAGTGTCTGCTGACCAACAGGAAGTGATATAGTTGGCACACTGCCCGAAGGTTCCATCTCAGAAAACGGTCCAAGTACCAAAACCTCATCACTATGCAGACCATAATCATGGTCACTCAATGAAAAAGATTAGTAGCTAAGACCAACATATCATATACTAGTGTCTCAACTTGGCGGAAAACTCCTGCAATCACCTCTAGCTAGCCATCAACTGCGTGGGAATCTGTCTCACCTCAAAACCTCAGAGGCGTCTGCTACTGTAACTCATAAAACACGCTCAGTTGGCATGCATCGTCCGCCAGTGCGGCTGGTAGTATCTGTTTCCCAATAGGTGGTGGTGCTATTGGTACACCGCCCGAAGGTTCTAATGTAGAAAGAGGTCCCTAAACCAGAGCCTCGTCGCTCGGTGGGCCGTCATCATGTAATCTATCAGAAACTCTAGTTGACTGTCTATGCAGTGGCATCCTGATAAGGAACAGGTGTGTCACTGTAAATATCTTATAACTGGTGAGCTGATTCAAAGAGTTCATAAAGATGAATCTTGAAAACACACTCACAATCAATGTTTTCGTGCACTGAGCCGGAAATCAGTAGTCAGGGTCCTAGTGTATGGATATGTCGGCTGCCACACCAATACTGGACTCATTGGACTGAAACCATACTCAATACTCTTAACACTATTGATTCACAGTAAGGTAGATCAGAGTCCTAAGTTCTGTGGTAGAACCGACTCCGTTGATACCAATTTGTCACGACCCGTCCTCGGGACCCTTGTCGTGACTACCCCAAGCCTACTTTCCATAGGCTAGGGTCTGACGACTAGCACCAAAGGCTTAAATCCCTATGATGGGAATACATTGCCTTTATAAAAGTAAAAAAAACACAACAATGTGCACAACAGAAATTAAAACACTAAGTAGAACGGAGTAAAAAGTGTGTAGTGAAAGTAAAAGGTCTGGAAATACAATCCCAACAGTAATGTACAAATAAAAAAAGGGACAAACAACTGAAAGTAAAGAGAAGCTCATGGATTGTCCTCTGAGGATTTTTACCTGAAGGGTAGGTACAGATGGACACCTCAGTACTCACGACAGTTAGTCTCCCCCGTGTGCTGACGCGTCGCACGGTCCACCTTGGGGTACCATCTAGTCGGGGTGCTCTAGGCCTCCGTCAACACTGTCCGTCATCTGCATCCAACACAACGAGGTGTTGGAATAGCCCGTGCAGGGGAGAGTTTAACAATACTCAGTAGGGACCCTGGGACCTGCAAGGTCTCACATTGTCCACTAAGGATAAAAAAAGAATAAAGTTACAATTTTGAAGTATCAACCTACCCTACTTAGGTATATGCCCATACATATAACTAAGTTGAAAATCTCAGTCCGACTCCAACTCTTGAGCCCAAGCACAAACCAAATCCAAAAAAGAAGTAAAGTTAATCACCACAATGACAGTTGTTGATAGACATGACTCAGCTCACATAGGTATGCCACAATATTAGAGAGAGATATAGATGATCAGACATATCCACTGGATCATCTAACCTGTCGGACCCACATATGATACAGGACAAGCTAAGCTGTCGGACCCGCATAAGATACATGACCATCTATCTTGTCTAAGCTGTCGAACCCACACATGATACAAGACCATATATTCTAGAGTAATAGGGATGATCAGTTGTAGTTACTGATTCATCTAAGCTGTTGGACCCACACAGGATACAAGACTAGCTAAGATGTCAGACTCACAGAGGATACAGGACCAGCTACTCTAGAGTAATAGAGATGATCAGTTATAGTTAATGATTCTTCTATGTTGTCGGACCCACATAGGATACAGGACCAGCTATTTTGTCATACCCACAAAGGATACAGGAACAAAAGTCAGAATTGTCGAACCCATATAGGATTCTGGTATAGTAGTCATTGTCGTCGAACCCACGGAGGATTCGAGTACGGTAGTCGTCGCAGACAGCTCTAGGGTTCCAGTACACAACACACTTGATTCTAGGAAGGTCCGCTCCACTAGCAAAGGGGTTCGATACATCAATTATCATGAATATCTGAGTTGATGTACCCCAAAGTTCCTTCATATCAAAAGAAACCCAATGCGACAAACAACACGTCAATACGACCCCTGGTATGAGAGTTATTGGCATTTCTGTTCCAGGGCACCGGTTGGATTAACCATCGATCCAATCCCGTTCATTTTCCAAAGTTGTATAAAACTCAATTTCAGTATTCCAAAAGAATCTTCTCACTTCAAAAATTCCATCTTCGTAGGCGGTATGTCAATCGGACACCCATAGCCCGAGATACGGGCTAAACGGTGTAAACGACTATAGAGGGTCCGGGTCCGGTCCGACCCAGTCAGACTGACCCGGCCCGACCCAGTCCGAACCGGGGTCGGACCCGGTCCGTGGGTCTGACACGGTATTAGTAAGAGGTCTGAGCCATGTTGGTGGCCCGACCTGAATGCGCGGCCCGACCGGTGGTGGCCCGACCTGTGGCGGCCCGGCGGGCCACACGTGGGATGTTGGTGGACCACCTGCTGAAGCCAGCGGTGGCCACGTGAAGGGTGGTCAGCCCCCCCCCCCCCCCTCCACCCCTGTCTCGGTAACGGATGATCCATGGCGTCGGCCCGATGACTGCGGGACCCGAGGGGTCCCCCCTTTGGAGTGTCCGCCTGCGACCGGCACAGCCGTCCGCCCTTCCCGTCTGCCGCAGCCTTTGGCCGCGTGTCCTCTCCAGCACGATGCTACGACACCGTGCCGTTTTCGTTCTCCATGGCCCACATGGCCACAAACTCTTTTTTCCAAGCGGTGCGACGACACCGTGCCCCTTCGGCACTATTACGGCCCGCCTGGCCACTGCTCAGTTCTTTGCTCTGCGTGATGGAGCCGCACCCTTTCTGTGACTCGGTGGTCCTTGCACTGTCGGTTCCTTTCATTATCGGCCTGTCAACAGCCGCCGATACTCCACCGCGGTTCTCTCATCCGGTGGCGCCGTTGCGCCACCGCTGTCGTCAACCAATGAAGAACCAATGAAGGGATGTCGAGCCATGTTTGTTCGGCCCGTTCAATCTACATTAGGTGATAACAAATGGAAATCCATGAACCAATTTAGACGACAAGGAACGAGTATTTAATTCATACGTTAAAAATAATCAATCACCCTGCCTTGTTTGTCATTCATAGACAAATTCATGGAAAAGACGTCGTTGATTCGTTGTCAAAATAGAAAATAAGGAATAATTCGAGGAAAGAAGCGTTGTCGGTGTTGGGTGACGCTTCCCTTTCTTTCCCCGATTGAAAGAAGGATGAAGACAATGTTCTTCACGTTATTCGCGTTCATCGATGAAGAGTTCTCCAAAAGCTCCTCCTCTCCTTAATTATCCCCAACCCCCACAATAAAAATATACACATATTATTATTGTGTTGGCATAATTAATTCAATGGAATTCAAAAGGGTTTTTATTGATTAATTTTAGGAGTTAAATTAATTAATAAATTGGATTTGGCACTTTAATGAGGGAAGTCCAAAAGCCTTCCCCCAATTAAAGAAAGTTACATGGGGGTTTAATCTCTTGTGGGTCACACCTAATAATATCCTCCCATGGGAGGTTATATGCAGGTGGGCCCCACCCCGAACCTCCTCTTGGAGGATTAAACCACCACAAATAAAAATATGTTGAACATATTATTATTTAATTTATTTAGTATACCCCCAAAACATAACTTCCACTCACGTTAGAACGCAACTATGGTAAACTTCTCCTTAAGCGAATTTCGGCACTATGAGTTCAATAGTGCCCTCAAATTTCAATTCCGAGCACTGGTTCAAAAGATATAAAATCCCAAATGTACGTTTACTGAATGTACACTAAAAATGTTCGGAAATTTATTAAGAGCCACCCTAGACCCACTGCGGTCGAGGTTAGGTTATGCCAAGGTGAAACACGCCCCAAAGAACCCAACAATACCATCTTATTTCCAATACGAATTACTATTTAAATGTTATGAATTTTAGAATAACATAATTGTCTTTTAATTATTTTATTTGTGGCCAAAAACTAACATTATTTGGTGGCCCTCGCCGACCCAAGTTAGTTTCTACTTAATGAAAGTGTACCCTCACGAGTTCAGCGGTGGTATCAGATTTTTAATCGAAGTTACCATTTCTGAGTTATAAGCATTTGAAAAATAAAATAACTTTATTTGATTATTTTATTTACGGTTATACCATTTTCGGGTTTCCTCACAGGAGGCCCACACTGACTAAACCTATGTCACATCTAGGTTAAACCCGCCATCCTGAGCGCAACGGTGGCCTCTAATTTCTGATTTGAGTAACCACTTAAGAGTTATACCACTTTTTCAGAAAAACTGCATAAGCGTGTTAATTTAAGCTTAACCAAAGCTTTGACGGATCATTCCAGGCGCTTCGGGCCTCGAAATCGCACGCCATAAGAGATTGCGGACTCGTTAAATTCCCAATTATTTAAGAAAAAATTTAGCTATAAAATTCCATGTCTTTACATTTTTGATAAAAAAAATATAAAAAAATTTGAAAACTAGTGTATTATAGATAATGTTTAGGATGTAGATTCCTTTCACACTATTAAGAAGATCAATGTTGATAAATAATTAGACCACTGAAATGATAAAAGAAGATCTTATTTTTAATGAATTTTAATAAAATTCAAAAATTACATAAGAATAATATAATTATATATAAAGATATATTAAAAAACAAAATAAAAACTATTTACGTGGAGAAGAATTATTCTCAATTGAAACTAAATAATGAGATCAATTTTTATTACCAGTGTCAATCAAAATAATTTTTGAACCAAAAAAGGGTGAAATATTAAGAATACATATAATCAATATAAATAAGTTTATTATAATACAATATATGGTATTTATAGATAATAAAAAAAGAATTTCTTTTGGTTGAAGTCCCAATATAAATAACTATGATTTGAAAATGATATTGGTGAACAAACCCTTACTATTACTCAAGATATCCACAAAAGTGATCTAACCTCTTGTCTAATAGACATAATCATATTAAATATTTTTTGATAACATTATTAATTTATATTAAAATTTATATTATTTAATTTTTTTCATTAATTACACATCTATTAGATAGTAATAAAATATTTTTATCATTAAATGTTAGAAATATTAATTATTCTATAAACGTTTTCTACTGAAAATGATGGTCACCACTTTTTGAATCCAAATACATAATTTATAGACTTTTAAATGTATTAGAATTTTTTTATTAAATTATTTATTTATCATCAATTAAATTTTAAATAAATTTTAGGTATGGTTTTATATAATTGAATCCATGATGATCATTTTTTCATGAAATTTACAAACAGTAAGTGGTTTCTTAATATTGATCATTAATCCTTACGTCATCCATTTTGAATCATACTCATGATATTTATTGATATTTAATACCATATATTACACTAATTAATTTATTTAAAAATATTATTTATGAAAAATTATAGTTTTGGTATATCATCATTCATGTTAGTGGTTAAACCAACCAAAACAAGAACATCCTACCCTAATTTATGGGTAAGTGTTTAGAGCTAAATAATATTAGATTCATTTTATAAAAAGTGTCATGGTTTAAATATAAATTCATTAAATTGTAAAATGCCTTTTATAAATATTTTACATACGATGGTATTTTATAAATTATGATAACAACATAGATATTTGATAATTTTTGACATTCTCAAAAAAATTTCATAAAAATGAAGAATTTATGATTCCTTATTTATACCAAGACATAAATAAATATTATAAGTATATCATAGAGATAAAACTGCATTATATTATATATATTTTCATATGAATAATTTAGTTTGAAATTATCATATGATATCTCCTTTTATTAGTGAGAATGATGAGTATTTCATTGGAAATAATGTTAATTATTGCAAAAATATAAAATCACGTGGGAGTTAGGTAAGTCATGTGAGTAATCATATCTAATAGATATTGGTATAAATTAAAAAGATAAAAAATTATTTCTAAAATTTATAAATATCATGCTAATTAAACAACATTTTAGATATAATTATGTGCATCTATTATCCCCCTTTTACATTGTAAGCTTTTTTTTACCATGGACATTTATTTACACAAAAAATATAATATTTCCCCAATTACCTAATTTACAAGTCAAATTTCAAGATGTGTAATATATTAAATATAAAGGAATTTATAAATAAAATACTGATAACATTTATATGAAAAAATAACATATATATGAAAACTAATTTTATAGAAGAAATGGCTTTTTTTTGAAAAATTAGTGTTGTTAATCATTTTTCATATCAATTACTAATTAATTAGGTGATAAAATGTTTTTTACATTATATATAAAATTTTATTCATAATTAAAATTTGATAAATTCATTTTTTTGGTATATAAATACAATATACTTAACAATAGTTATAGAAATACTTCATTTTTAGGCGTTAAATAATTTTAACCACATCCAATTATATTTAATTATTCATATTATGACCATAAAATATTATCAATAAATGAGTATTAATATATTTTTTCAAATATATCAAATCATTCATTAAAAATAATATTAACTAAAATGTGAAACACATAACAAATTATTTTTTATAAAAAAATATTTTTACTTTATTATTATATTTTTATTTTATCCTAGAATAATTTATTATTTGTGATTTAAATTATTTTAAATTAGTTAATAATGAATATAAAACATCAATATACATATTGGATTCATGCATACCCAATGACCATATATATGATGACCATATATATGATGACCATATTTCCAACAACCATATTTCCAACAATGTTATATTTGACGACAATATTTCATTCTAATATATAGGAATAGAAACATCACTAAAATCATACATAATGTATAATTGTATCTTGAAAATTATAATATGTTTCTAATGTTTTTCCTTCAGTATATAGTTTTAATAAAAGTTTTGATGATCTTAGTAAACCATTAGGATAATTATCTTATGATCATGGAATTTCTATTTATATTCCCATTTTTTATAGTACATTTATGAATGATCTATCATATAGCCTTATGATAATTTATTAAAATACAGTATCTCTATAAAATATCTGTCTTTTTATTTTTTTTTGGTTTTTCATGTAAAATAATATATTCAACACAATTATTTTTAAGGAAAATAAATAGAAAATTCAATTGGTGTTACAAAATTTATTTGTATAGTGTTAAAATATATCCTCTAAATAATATTAGGACTCAATGAAAGGATAAAATAGAATAATTGTTTTGGATACCTATATAACGTGAGGATCATAGGTAACTAGGTTTTAGAAAAAACATAGTTGTGCTTAGAGAAAAGAGGTCTTGAGAAAATAATATCGAATAAGACATTGAAAGATTATACTTGTCGCTCCTAGGACTGAGTTAATAGTACAAATAAGTTGTGATAGATAGAACCATGCATGTATCTCCAAGAAAAATAGGTTATCAACAAGAACATGTGGTTTGAACAATATATTGGGGAACTAAATTCCTTTGTATTGTGTAAGATAGAAATAAAAATATAAATAATTTGAAATATTAAATTAATGATTATTTTGAAATAAAAAACTAGAATATAATCATATAAATATATCATATATAGTAACAAAATGTTCCCTTTATTGTCATACATCATTAATAATAATAATGACCCCTTTACTAAATAGATCAATACTTTCGTTACAAAAAAAGTGGAAAATATATGGGAATCATGCTATAAAAATTTAAAAGATTATGACTTAGTATAACTTCTATCCCAAGACATGTATTTCTTATAAACCCCAATATATGTGTTATCCACTTACCTAGAACCCATATAACAATGTCTATACATTCACTAGGTTTCCTATGAAATTTGTATGTAATGAAACCCATAAATTTCCACCAAAATGTCCTTAATATAAATGTATATATATATATGGGAATACACTCTAAGAAATAGTAAACAACCATAAAATTTTATACATAGATTTGGGGACTTCATGTGCTATTTATCTTCCATAGGCCTAAAACAAACCCATTGATGTCAATTCAAGAAGAATATTGTCTTCCTATATAAAACTCTCATCATAGTCATTATAAAAAAGCAGTTTGAGGATGGTATAATGTAGCCAACCTATCACACGATCCAAACCATCAAGTGGAACTGGGTATGACCTTTAGGATTTTTCTCATACCCAAAATTCATCATATGATTTGGTATAAGGACAGATTATAATAGATATCCCCCAAAATTGTAACACCCATATTTTATAATGGTATTTGGCTCTTGAAATAATTGATTTTTATAATATACTATATAGTATTATAAACTTGAATAAACGGAAAATATATATATATTTGATAATCATTTTTTATTAATGATAAATGAAACTAATTATAATTACATACAATACTATTCGAAAAAAAATATAAAATGTAAAAGATAAAATGGTAAAATAGGGATCACCCCACTACAAATACTATAGAAAAGAAACAAAATATTATAAAAATAATCAAAATAAATGAGAATATAAATATTTATCCTTGAGGGTAATTTAGATTAATAGTTTACTAATGAAATTTAATTTATATATTGGAGGTAGTCTGACATTTGTAATAGTAACGTGTCCATCGAAAATGGTAACCCCACCATTGGGAATATTAATAAGAATGTTAGAATATTAATTTTACCCAAGCATAATAAATTATGGTATAAATAATAATTATTATGATTCAAATATGTATATTTAAACTTTATAGTGCTAAAAATAAATATGACCATTATAATAGACAAATACCATATATTGTAACGCCCCGACCCTAGTTACCCAGAGTCGGTGCATTATTACATAACATTGGCATGATCACAAGAAAGATCAAATCTCGAAAGACCGATTGTTTAGTAGCCTTGGAAACACTAGATATATTCATAAGTTTTACATTACATCATAAAATAAAAAACTACTACAACAACATAATTTCCCCATAATCCACACTCATATCCCCACATAATATCCCTGCAGTTCATTCATAATTTACTTCTTCACTTCCTGGGAAAAATAAAACATAGAAAAGGGGTGAGCTCAAATTCCCAGTAAGGATAACAATATAGCGGGAACTTTCATAAATAAGAATAAACATTTAAGGAAATGTATAACTAAAACAAAATCCTTTCAAACATGAACTTTCAACATGGTATGGCATAAATAAAATGAAATAATGCCATTTACTTATTCACAAGGATATTCTACTAATAGAATAATCACATGCAAAAATCAATAAACACATTCATAATGTTGGAATGCATAATGCCAGACTATCATAACCACATAGTCAAGGCCTTGTGCCAAGACTACAAATAAGATTTTGTCAAGGCCTTGTTCCAAGACACTAGTTTGTCTCATGAGACCTACCGATGCATCGAGGATCTATAGCGGGCTCCACCCGTAACATATTAAGTCCAATGCTTTCCCATATGAAAAGGTTTAAACATAACATAAACATTCGTATTAAAACTATCATACGAAATGTCAATACTTTCACCATAAACTATGAATGGTATAAAAATAGCACATCCACAGTCAAACATATCTCAAAACCTTCAATACAATATAGAAGTTTTGTATCATAATAAATCAACTTCAAATAATCATAAAATCCATCAAAGGATGTTGACATAGATGAAATCAAAATTCATTTAAAAGAAATATCTCCTTTTATTTTGAAATCATTTAAGATCCATATAAAATAAAACATTTTCTTTGAAAATATTCTTATAAACTTGTAAGGGAAGCTTTGAAGATTTTATAACGGCGGAAAATATCCGCACCCGCCGTAAAAGTTAAAAAAAACATTCTTACCTTAATTCTGTCAAAAAGGTTAAAAAGGACCTTGTTTTGAAAACGACGGAAGGATTCCTCTTATAAAAAGTAATAAAATGGTATAAATGACTTTAACCCATATTATTGTAAATAATAAATATGTTTTGAAATACATTTCGAAGAAACATGGATGTGGATGATAAAGAAATCCCAGTAGATTATTACGTATAAACAACCTCGGATAATGAAGAGATTGTGAAATAACCCTTACCTTGTACTTTTCCTTGGTTGGGGTAGGTTAAACTCCTGTATAATGGTGAAATAATTGTTATTAAATTATACAAGAATCATATATATTAATATGATATCATATATGATCTTTTAACATTGATTTCTTAATAATATCTTAGAATTATCGTCGTTTCGGGTGTAAACTTACTCATTTTCTTTTATATGTTTTGTTACGTAAGCCATATTTGTAATGGATAGGTTGTATATTATTCATATACAGAATGATATCAAGTACTTAAACATCATTTTTTAAATCATCAAATGATAATTATACTTGAATGGATATGATGGAGAATGAATCACATCGCGTTCGTGGAGACGGTAGTCCGTACGTACGCACGAGCGTTAATATCATTCTTTTGATATTAAAATAATATATAAATGGATGGTATATCATATATAAAGAATAATTAACATGTTATATTTATTATTTACATGAGTTACACATCATTATTATACCCATCCAAATAATAATATATTGAATAACAATTACACCACGACGTGGAGACGGTAAGCTGTACGTACGCACGTATGGTGACATGTTATTCAAAGGGTGGATAGAATACTGAATATGGTTGTACCATATTTATAATAACATCACAGTATATGTGAGATACTGGAGTTATTATTTTAGAGTGGTAAGAACAAAGAAAGAAGAAGTGGAAGAAGAGAGGAACTTGAAAAGGGGTGGTGAAAACATTACCTCTTCTTCGGGTTCTTCCTTTTGATTTGATCAAAAGGGCTCCATAGGTTGGATTTCTGATCAAACTAAGGCCCCTAGGTTGTATTTAGGGATGTTGGGAGAGTATGTGGGCAGATTTTGGCCGAACCAAAGGGCTTTGAAGGTGTGAAGAAATGAGAAGGAGGAGTGCCCTTTTATAAGAGGGGTGAGGGGCACCTTTGGAAAAGCTAGAAATATTAATTTATAATAAATTCATATTCGGATTCTAATGTCTCCAAAGTTTATTATTCAAAGGTTAAGGTGGGGATAGGTCGAAAACCACTCAACCGATAGAATTTAGACTGGTTTGGGTACTTATATTAACCTTATCTTTAAGTATTAAATCTAAGTTAATTAGTTTCACTTTTACAATGTCTCTTTGTATTTTTATATAATATGGTTAATAAACTTACTATACACATCCAAGAGACCCCCAAGTGGTCCATTAATGAGGAACCTATCATGATATAAGTCTCTTTCCCGAACCTTAGATTTTTAGGAATTTAATATCAATTAATAATATAATATTTGTTTAAAGAACTCTTTTATGTCAAT
This sequence comes from Viscum album, assembly GCA_963277665.1. NCBI lineage: Eukaryota > Viridiplantae > Streptophyta > Magnoliopsida > Santalales > Viscaceae > Viscum > Viscum album. The sequence goes on from OY728161.1 coordinate 1,511,431,950, forward strand.
TTTGACACTATTCAATAGTTGATTTTTGTGAAACTCATAACAGATTGATTACTTCGAACAAAGTCAATTAAATAAATCCTAATATATCATATTATCCTAGAAAATTAGTTTAATTAATTAAAAGTTTCATATTATATATATTTGGGTATTTATAATATCAATTATTTTAATTTTTCACTATTATAGTAATTACTGCATCATCATTGTGTCATAAATAAAATAAATTATTTAATGTCTAAAAATTATAAATAAAATATCATTATGTAGGAAATTTTTTTATCTTTCTAATTAATATTTATAATATAAAATCCAACATATATAACCCTATGTAACAATTGTTTTGCTAAAAAATATATGATTGTGTCATTTTTGTATTCATTTTAACTTAATTAAAATAAAGTGTCATTATCACTTACAAGTGGATCCATGGGGTCCCAAAATCGACCCAAAGATGCCCATGGTCGACCATGTATCAACCAATAGGGTTAAGACACGTTTTAGGGTAATTTATTATTATTATAATATTATTTTTTTAATCCTTATTTACCGGATTTACCCTTAACCATGATAAATAAAATATTTACCGCAGTAATTATTCAAAATGTCTAAAAATAAAAGTTACCTATTTACACAATTTGAAAATCCTGATTCCAAATATGGAATCCATTTTCCTAAATTCAAAACACATAAGTGGCAGAAATTAATTTAAAATTAATTCCCGCTGTCAAAACAAAAAGCGTGTTTTTAAGAGATAATAACTATCAAAAGATTGACACTTCTTTATGTTCGGTTTAATTGTAAAATTATGTCCAATGACCAAAATTATATTAAATGGTAAAAATATATTCTAAATATACTTTAAAACTACTAAAATTCATAATTTATCACTATTAATTATTTTGAATAAAAAAGTTGTTTTTAATTAATATTTAGTAATTTTCACTATTCATCAAAATATGAAAGTTATCCGAAAAGTACCAAAATTTCACCTTATGCTAAATTAGATATTCCGAATCCAAAAATGAATTCCATTTTGAAATATAATATATATATAATTTTAAAAAGTAGGTATTATTATTCATAACAGCTAGTTTGATTGGTTGTTAGAACTCGGTGTTGCGTACAACACACGCTATCGCATTATTCAAAGAGAAGCGTATCGTAGAAGCTTGGGGTGTTACATTCTCCCCTCCTTCAAATAATTTCGTCCTCGAAATTTCTAGAATACTTATCACATGAAAAGACTCGGGTGGTTCTTCATCATAAGTACCTCGGGTTCCCACGTTGCCTCTTCCATCTTATGGTTTCTCCACAAAACTTTTACCAGACGCGTCGTCCGGTTTCTCAGTACTTGTTCTCTCGTATCAAGAATCCTTACGGGCTCTTCACAATAGGAAAGATCGGGTTCCAGTTCTAATTCCTCATAGGTGAGTACATACGTTGGATCAGGAATGTATTTCCTCAACAGAGATACGTGGAACACATCGTGAACTTTGGAGAGACTTGGCGGCATTGCCAATCGGTAAGCTACAACCCCAATTCGTTCTAGAATTTCGAAAGGTCCGATGTACCTGGGACTCAATTCACCTTTCTTATAAAAACGTATAACTCCCTTCCACGGAGATACCTTCAGTAAAACATGATCACTGGCTTGAAATTCCAAATCCTTCCTTCGATTATCGGCATAGCTCTTCTGCCTACTTTGAGCTGCTTTGATGTGATTTTGGATTACTTTCACCTTTTCCACCGTTTACTCCACCAGTTCTGGGGCTACAAGTTTTCTTTCACCAACGTCATCCCAATAGGTTGGTGTACGACATCTCTTTCCGTATAATGCTTCATATGGTGCCATCTGAATACTCGAATGGAAACTATTGTTATAGGAAAATTCTACCAGTGGTAAATATTGATCCCACATACCCTGAAAGTCAAGTGAGAAAGATCTCAACATGTCTTCTAAGGTCTGAATAGTCCGTTCTGATTGTCCATCTGTCCGAGGGTGGTAAGCGGTACTCAAATGAAGTTCAGTATCCAGGGATTTCTGAAGACTTTTCCAAAATCATGAAGTAAAACGGGGATCACGATCAGAAACAATTGATAAGGGTAATCCATGAAGTCTCACAACTTCATTAATATATAGTCTTGCTAGACATTCTAGGGGTAGATCTTCTCTTATAGCAAGAAAATGTGCTGACTTGGTAAGACGATCAACAATAACCCATATTGCATCATTCCTTCTAGGAGTCTTTGGTAGCCCCATGAAAAATTCCATCGTAATATTGTCCCATTTCCACTCTGGTATGGGAAGAGGTTGCATGACTCCTCCAGGCTGTTGCCTTCCAGCTTTCACTTGTTGACAAACCATACATCTTGACACAAAATCAGCAATCTCCCTCTTCATGTTGTCCCACCAAAAATGTTCCTTCAAATCTCTATACATTTTTGTGCTTCTAGGGTGTATAGAGAAATTGGAACTATGAGCATCATCCAGCAATTCCCTTTTTAGATCAGGTAAATCGGGAACACAAAGTCTCTTCCCGAATTTCAAAATTCCATCTTCACACACAAAGTCTCTCAATCTCCCATCACTCACAGCTTTAATCTTCTTTTGGAATTCTTCATCATTGGTCTGAGAACTCTTAATCCTTTCTAGTAAAGATGGTTTGGCAACCATTTGAAAAAGCATTGATGTTTCCCCTTCCCTGGTTATTCCCATGTCCATCTTCACTAGATCCATGAAAATTGGATCCCTTTAAATTCTCGTATTGTTCAAAACTCCATGGTCTTTTCTACTCAAAGCATATGCCACCTTGTTTGCTTTCCCCGGGTGGTAGTGTATCGTGAAATCATAATCCTTGAGTAATTCAATCCATCTCATTTTCCTCATGTTGAGTTCTTTTTGTGAGAAAATATACTTCAAACTCTTGTGATCAGTATAAATCTCACATTTTTCACCATAGAGGTAGTGCCTCCATATCTTCAAAGCAAAGATCACAGCTGCTAACTCGAGATCATGAGTAGGATAGTTTTTTTCATGAATTTTCAACTGTCGTGATGCATAGGCAATAACTCTATCATTCTGCATAAGGACACAGCCAAGTCCTTTCTTTGATGCATCACAATAAATAACGAACCCATCATTCCCCGATGGTAGAGTCAATATAGGAGCATTGACTAATCTTTTCTTCAGTTCTTCAAAACATTCTTCACACTCTTTTGTCCAAACAAATTTAACCCCTTTACGTGTGAGCTTCGTTAATGGGTTAGCCAATCGGGAAAAATTATGGACGAAAAGTCGATAATAACCTGCCAAACCAATAAAACTGCGTACCTCAGTTATACTCGTAGGTGCTGGCCATTCTTGGATTGCCTTGGTATTAGAAGGATCAACAGAGATTCCATATTTAGAGACAATATGGCCAAGAAAAGAAATCTCTTGAAGCCAGAATTCACACTTGCTAAACATCCCATATAATTCATGCCTCCTCAGAGTCTTCAAGATAATGCGCAAGTGATTTTCATGATCTTCGTAGGTTTTAGAGTATACCAAGATATCATCAATAAATACCACCACAAATTCATCGAGATACTCCTTGAAAACTCTATTCATCAGATCCATGAATACAGAGGGTGAATTAGTCAATCCAAACAGCATTACAGTAAACTCGTAATGCCAGTACCTGGTTCGAAATGCTATCTTCGGAATGTCTTCCTTCTTCACAAACAACTGATGGTATCCAGATTGAAGGTCAATCTTTGAAAATTATTGAGCTCCATGCAGTTGGTCAAATAAATCATCAATACGAGGTAGGGGATACTTGTTCTTTATCGTTATATCATTGATCTCCATGTAGTCAATACATAACCTCATATATCCATCTTTCTTTTTAACAAAAAGAATAGGGGCTCCCCATAGAGAAACACTAGGGCGAATAAATACTTTATTACTCAATTCCTCTAGTTGTTTCTTTAGATCGACTAACTCTACAGTAGCCATTCTGTAAGGGGTCTTCGATATAGGCCTTGATCCAGGAATTAAATCAATGGAAAACTCAACTTCTCGTTCTGGAGGATGTCAAGGTAAATCTTCCGGAAATACATCTACAAATTATTTCACAACAGGTACATCCTCTATTTGAACATTCCATTCCTCACCCGTAGTTATTTTATTCTCTTCCTCCCCAATAATTGAATTTAGTTGAGCTATTGAGGGTGGATCTAAATAAGAATTAGGTGGTGACAATTCTGCTCTAAAGATAAGGTGTTCCTTATCATTATCATCAAGAATCGTAACCTCTTTCTTCTTACAATAAATCTTTGCATCATAGTCCGAAATCCAATCCATACCGAGGATTATATCAATCTCAATCATAGGTATGACGATGAGATCAGCAGATAAAGAAAATTTATGTGCTCTAATGTGGACTGATTCACAAAACATTGTTGCAATGATACTTCCCTTAGGAGTTTTAACTGACAAATCCTTTATTAAATGAAATTGGAAATATCTAATTTTCTTAGAAAACTGGGAAGATATGAAACAATGCGACGATCCAGAGTCAAATAATGCATTTGCTAAACTTGAGGAAACCATTAAATTACCTGCCACCACATCTTTTGGAGCTTCTACCTCTGCAGTAGTGATAGCATAAGCCTGGCCTTGATCCCTTGGCCTTTTCTGAGGCAATTTCTCCTGATGCTTAGGACATGCATTTGCATAATGCCCCATCTCCCTGCAATTGTAGCACTGAACGATGGTAGCTTCCTTCTTCCCCTTGAAATCACGAGCTTGGTGGCCTTTTTCACCACACTTGTAACAGACTCCCATTCCCTTCAAGCAAGTACCAGGATGTTTCTTCCCGCATTTACCACAAGATGGATATTCAACCTTTCCCTTCTTCCCCTTATTTCCATTCCCAGATTGATCAGCAGGTCTCTTCTTCTCTTGCTTTGCTTTAAAGTCATAAAACATAGAGAATTCCTTTTCGGTCTTGATAGCACATGAGACAATGTCTTCGTACGATGAAAAGGATTGTGAGACTAACGCTCGACGGAGAAATGGTTTTAACCCATCAAATAAATGATCAATCTTACTTCATGGGTTGCGAATATAATCTTCAGCATACCTTGCTAACCTTGTAAAGTTAGCCTCATACTTTTTGACATTCTCATCCTCCTTTTGCCTCAGACTCAGAAATTGCCTTTCCATATATGCTCGATGGTCGCGAGGAAAGTATTTTTTTAAAAACATATCTTTTAACTCCCTCCATTCCATATTTGATACTTCATCATCTTCCTTCATGTTTTGAATCAATGACCACCATTGATCAGCATCTCCAGTGAGGCGGTAAACTGCCATGATAACTTTTTCCCTTTCACTGCTCCCCAAAGCCTGAAATATTTTCTCTAGGGAATTTATCCACTGCTCGGCTACTAAGGGATTTGTATTCCCATTGAATGTTGGTGGTTGTTGCCTCATGAATCGATCTAACATTGATCCTCCACGTTGCGGATTAGGGTGCTCCATACGGGTAAGGTTATTATTCATAACCTGAGTAATTTGTCCCAGTATGGTGATTAGCTGATCGGCACCCGTTTCATCACCAGCCCCACTATAATTATCTTGAGCAGGAGGGAAATCCCTACATGGAGTGTGTGCATTGATATGGTTTCCATTTCTTCCACTAGGCGCCATTTCTAAACAATGTCATAAACTAGATCAGTTTATGAATCAAAATACATAATCCCATACTTATAAAACACTTAACATAAATTGAACTATTTATGGATATAATCCATAATCATAAAAATGTTTTCTTTGACGAAGTATATACTCATAAACCCTTCATAATGATTTGTAAAGAAAATGAGAGTTATCCTAAGCATACTCCCCGGGAGTGTCGTAACCAAGAGTGTAGCAAGGCCCGTTGTCGTGCACCAGTTCCCGTTCGAGTCTAGCTCAAAGCGGTGTTTTCGGGTTTTAACTCTAGGTACATCTGTGCCAGAGCCGCCTCTACCTGATCGTATCCATACAGGGATGTATTGCTCGGAAAACTCACAAAATCTCTACAATACCAAAATTCTAGGAAGTTCTTCTATACTAATCCTCAAAGTTCATCTTAGGTCTACGTGCTCTAATCAGAGTTTATCTAAATCTATCTTCCAAGGTTTGTACTAAACATCCTCTGATACCAACTGTAACGCCCTGAACCTAGTTACCCAGAGTCGGTGCATTACTTCGTAACATTGGCATGATCACAAGAAAGATCAAATCTCTAAAGACCAATTGGTTTAGTAGCCTTGGAAACACTAGATATATTCATAAGTTTTACATTACATCATAAAATGAAAAACTACAACAACAACATAATTTCTACATAATCCACACTCATATCCCCACATAATATCCCTGCAGGTCATTCATAATTTACTTCTTCACTTCCTGGGAAAAATAAAACATAGAAAAGGGGTGATCTCAAATGCCTAGTAAGGATAACAATATAGCGGAAACTTTCATAAATAAGAATACACATTTAAGGCAACGTATAACTAAAACAAAAGCCTTTCAAACATGAACTTTCAACATGGTATGGCATAAATAAAATGAAATAATGCCATTTAATTATTCACATGGATATTCTACTAATCGAATAATCACATGCAAAAATCAATAACCACTTTCATAATGTTGGAATGCATAATGCCAGACTATCATAACCACATAGTCAAGGCCTCGTGCCAAGACTAAAAATAAGATTTTGTCAAGGCCTTGTGCCAAGACACTAGTTTGTCTCATGAGACCTACCGATGCATCGAGGAGCTATAGCGGGCTCCACCCGTCACATATTAAGTCTAATGCATTCCCATATGAAAAGTTTTAAACATAACATAAACATTCGTATTAAAACTAGCATACGAAATGTCAATACTTTCACCATAAACTATGAATGGTATAAAAATAGCACATCAACAGTCAAACATATCACAAAACCTTCAATACAATATAGAAGTTTTGTATCATAATAAATCAACTTCAAATAATCTTAAAGTCTATCAATGGATGTTGACATAGATGAAATCAAAATTCTTTTAAAAGAAATATCTCCTTTTATTTTGAAATCATTTAAGATCCATATAAAATAAAACATTTTCTTTGAAAATATTCTTATAAGCTTGTAAGGGACGCTTTGAAGATTTTATAACGTTGGAAAATAGCCGCACCCGCCGTATAAGTTAAAAAAACATTCTTACCTTAATTCTGTCAAAACGGTTAAAAAGGACCTTGTTTTGAAAACGACGGAAAGATTCCTCTTATAAAAAGTCATACAAGGGTATAAATGACTTTAACACATATTCGTGTAAATAATAAATATGTTTTGAAATACATTTCGAAGAAACATGGATGTGGATGATAAAGAAATCCCAGTAGGTTATTATGTATAAACAACCTCGGATAATGAAGAGATTGTGAAATAACCCTTACCTTGTACTTTTCCTTGGTTGGGGTAGGTTAACCTCCCGTATAATGGTGAAATAATTGTTATTAAATTATACAATAATCATATATATTAATATGATATCATATATGATCTTTTAACATTGATTTGTTAATAATTTCTTAGAATTATCGTCGTTTCGGGTGTTAACTTACTCATTTTCTTTTATATGTTTTGTTACGTAAGCCATATTTGTAATGGATAGGTTGTATATTATTCATATCCAGAATGATATCAAGTCCTTAAACATCCTTTTTTAAATCATCAAATGATAATTATACTTGAATGGATACGATGGAGAATGAATCTCATCGCGTTCGTGGAGACGGTAGTCCGTACGTACGCACGAGCGACAATATCATTCTTTTGATATTAAAATAATATATAAACGGATGGTATGTCATATATACAGAATCATTAACATGTTATATTTATTATTTACATGAGTTACACATCATTATTATACCCATCCAAATAATAATATATTGAATAACAATTACACCACGACGTGGAGACGGAAAGCCGTACGTACGCACGTATGGTGACATGTTATTCAAAGGGTGGATAGAATACTGAATATGGTTGTACCATATTTATAATAACATCACAGTATATGTGAGATACTGGAGTTATTATTTTAGAATGGTAAGAACAAATAAAGAAGAAGTGGAAGAAGAAAGGAACTTGAAAAGGGGTGGTGAAAACATTACCTCTTCTTCGGGTTCTTTCTTTTGATTTGATCAGAAGGGCTCCTTAGGTTGGCTTTTGATCAAACTAATGACCCTAGGTTGTATTGAGGGATTTTGGGAGAGTATTTGGGCAGAGTTTGGCCGAACCAAAAGGCTTTGAAGGTGTGAAAAAATGAGAAGGAGGAGTTCTCTTTTATAAGAGGGGTGAGGGGCACCTTTGGAAAAGCTAGAAATATTAATTTATAATAAATTCATATTCAGTTTATAATGGCTCCCAAGTTGATTATTAAAATGTTAAGGTGGGGATAGGTAGAAAACCACTCAACCAATAGAATTTAGACAGGTTTGGGTACTTATATTAACCTTATCTTTAAGTATTAACTCTAAGTTAATTAGTTTCACTTTTACAATGTCTCTTTGTATTTTTATATAATATGGTTAATAAACATACTATATACATCCAAGAGACCCCCAAGTGGTCCATTAATGAGGAACCTATCATGATATAAGTTTCTTGGCCGAACCTTAGATTTTTAGGAATTTAATATCAATTAATAATATAATATTTGTTTTAAGAACTCTTTTATGTCAATTTTGACACTATGCAATAGTTGATTTTATTGAAACTCATAACAGATTGATTACTTCGAAAAAAGCCAATTAAATAAATCCTAATATATCATGTTATCCTATAAAATTAGTTTAATTCATTAAAAGTTTCATATTATATTTATTTGGGTATTTATAATATCAATTATTTTAACTTTACACTATTATAGTAATTATTATATCATTATTGTTTCATAAATAAAATAAATTATTTAATGTCTAAAAATTATAAATAAATTATTATTATGTAGGAAATCTTTTTATCTTTCCAATGAATTTTTATAATCTAAAATTCAACGTATATACCCCTATGTAACAATTGTTTTTCTAAAAGATATATGCTTGTGTCATTTTTGTATTCTTTTTAACTTAATTAAAATAAAGTGTCATTATCACTTACAAGTGTATCCATGGGGTACCAAAATCGACCCAAAGATGCCCATGGTCGACCATGTATCAACCAATAGGGTTAAGACACGTTTTAGGGTAATTTAGTATTATTACAATATTATTTGTTTAACCCTTATTTACCAGATTTACCCTTAACCATGGTAAATAAAATATTTACCGCAGTAATTATTCAAAATGTCTAAAAATAAAAGATACCTATTTACACAATTTGAACATCCTGATTCCAAATATGGAATCCATTTTCATAAATTCAAAACATAGAAGTGGCAGAAATTAATTTAAAATTAATTCCCGCTGTCAAAACAAAAAGCGTGTTTTTAAGAGATAATAACTATCAAAAGATTGACACTTGTTTATGTTCGGTTTAATTGTAAAATTATGTCCAATGACCAAAATTATATTAAATGGTAAAAATATATTCTAAATATACTTTAAAACTATTAAAAATCATAATTTATCACTATTAATTATTTTGATTAAAAAAGTTTTTTTTAATTAAAATTTAGTAATTTTCACTATTCATCAAAATATGAAAGTTATCCGAAAAGTACCAAAATTTCACCTTAGGCTAAATTAGATATTCCGAATCCAAAAATGAAGTCCATTTTGAAATATAAAATATATATAATTTTAAAAAGTAGGTATTACTATTCATAACGGCTAGTTTGATTGGTTGTTAGAACTCGGTGTTGCGTACAACACACGCTATCGCATTATTCAAAGAGAAGCATACCGTAGAAGCTTGGGGTGTTACATATATGGAAAATATTAATAAACTGTATTTAAAGAATTTTCTAAAAATAATTATATTTATATTAAAAATTATAATCACAATTTTTAGAAATTTATTATGATTAAATTATTATCTTTTTTTAAATCCTCACATAGAAATTTTTGAAGGTTTTTTATTTTGGTAATTTCCTGAAAAACATTAATTTTTATATGAATAGTAAAAATATTATTTTTTATATAACCAGTGTCTAAAATTACTTCATTAATTATTTTATAATGAAAAATATTTTATATATCATGATTATAATACATGATATATTTATTTCATTAAATATTCATTGAAATATGATAAAATTAATTTCCAAACCTATAAAATTACTTTCCAATGCTTAAAAATCTATGGTATTACATTAAAATTTTAGTTTCTAATTTATACACATTTCTTTTTGATGAAACTAAAGAATTAGATTAATAATGTGAAGTGATGTTTTTTATCATTTTATTTAATTAAAATATGTATTATAATTTAATAAAATTACTATTTCAATGTTTACTGTGGATATAATTTTTTATTCAATATTTTATTCCAAAAATACCCCTCTCCTTAAATTTACATAACCCCTCTATCTATCATTGGAATATCACTCCTCTCACACATTATAATGCCCAATAAATAACCAAATCCTCTCTATAAATCCACTTATAGTACATAGGGAATTTCATGAATAATCTAACTCTAATCACCATGGGACTTATAGTTTTTTACCAGAGAAGCTACACTGATGTGAGAGTAAGTATCTATTAACTCCTACCTCTATTATTATTCTATTTATTCTTTTGTCCAAATTCCATTCATAAAAATAAACTATAAATTTAATTTTGATATAATTTAACATATTATTTATGATGTTATACTATTGTAATTATTATATTTATAACAAATAGAAATTTATGTTCCCCCTCTGGATCTTTTAGAAATTACTGGTAAATGCTCAGTTAACCACTTAAAAAAAATTTCTGTGAAAATTATTATAAACAAATTAATGTATATGTAGTATTAATTATATATAAATTATAAATAAGCATTTAAATTTATTATATTATTCTCTGGTTATTGATAGATTTCTATAAATAACAATGAACGGAAGTTTATAAATCATAGAAAAAGATTAAATTTTAAGAGAAATAAGATATAAAAATGTATCATTTTCATCAATGGAAGTTAAGAAATATATTAAAATTGTTATAAATAAAAAATAGTTAAACAAGTGACTATAATTAAAATATTTAAAAATATTTAAATAAAAAAATGTATTATTCTGATAGAAAAAAGTAATTAAATAATTCAGTAATTGAGGTAAGGGGATTCATGAACCAACCTTGTTTTTTGGAATATCCCCATATCATAAATTATTTGGTATGGGTATTCCTATATTGTTCCTTAAATATAAATATATATTTTTTTAAATTTTTTTATTAGAGATATACATGTTTCCAACGTGATATTAGGAAAAATACAATGATTTTAAAAAATAATACTTCTTTCCAAAATCCATATTCACTCCTCTTTTGTTGGTTCTTGTTTTCTGAAAAATTATAATTATTATACCAAATAGTTTTTATCCATTTTTTAATTCTGGCCTCCATGTATTTTCAAGAAATCGTGATTTTTAAAATCCTTATTGAAGTAATTCCATTCCATAGGTTATTTCATAAGTATGATCTTAATACATTCTATTTTCCATGGATGATCACATAAATATTATGATGTGATTGATCATCCTAGAATAATATATCCATAGAACTGATTAGGTAATGTAATGTATCCCCTGATATAATTAATATTATTTTTAAACAAGATTCATTATTTTTTCACATTATGATGTAATGATTATGAACATATGTTATGTGTGAAAATTATGATGGCTTTGTTAACAACTATATGTGGTTTTTTCCATGATGAAATCAGGTTTTATTTTAATTAATTGTAAACATTAATTCTATTATAACAGTTTTAATTCAATATTCTGATGTTGATATAATTCATATGATTTGATGATTATTATTATTCCCACCAAAGTTATATTGATTCATATTCTTTATTCTTCCACTTACCGGTCTTTCAGTTCACCCCTTTCATTGATGTATATCCCTAAGTGATTTCATGTACTAAAGAGAATGTGAGATTTTATAAGGATGAATAAGAAGTATTTAAATATAAATTTTATTAATGATCCGAACGTTCCCATCACACTAAACAATTAGATCTTGGATTTTTAACACAATTGTGTTATTTATCATTAAAATGAAGTAATAGTCAGGTATGAAAAATTAGGGACATTGTACATGGAATCATAGAATAGCTTATTTAAAATTATTATTATTACTCTGAAAAAATATTGAAAACCATAAGTATAATATATATATATGTAAAATATCTAGGAATATTATTTATTGAAAATGTAAAAAATACGGATCCATTAATATTTTTCTTTAGTAAAAATCGTAAAAAAAACAAAATTATTTATTCATAACTAGTTGAATTATAATTTGTTTAAAACATTTTTATTTTAGAAAATCATGGGAACTAATAGATACAAAGTTGAAAACCCATGTCAAGTAAAATTCAAGGATTTCTCGAATGAAATCCCCAATACACTACAAAGACCACCAAGGTTTAGTCTAATTAATGTCCCACATGTTGTGGGACAATGGATTAAATCAATGGAGAATATATTTTCTCTAATACATTGTTCTAATGAGGAGGAGAATACTCTAGTAATTTTTCATTTAGTTGTAGAATCTATTCAATGGTGGAGATTGATCCTGAACAGCGTATCGATGGAACAAATGGAGGAGGCAGAGTGGGAAAGATGATTATAAAATATTTATTACTAAGTTTTTTCCACGAACTATTCAAATAAATATAGAAATAGAATTAATATAGATTATCTAAAATAGAGGTGAATCTATCATGGGTTATGAGGAAAACATATAAAGTCTAGCAAGATATGATTTAGGTTTTTTATTGAAAATTATAGAAATTTGATAGATTCATCTGTGATTGAAAAAAACACCACAAAAAGTCTCTATGTATTTATGGAATTTGGGGTTATGAATAAATTGTTTGATGTGATCTCATACTTGAGATGGAGTTCACAGAATGGTCCCATAGTTATGTAGACAAGAAGAGATGAATAGAGTTTCAAGATGTTGTATCGAATAGAAAAGGGGGGAAGACGATGGAATTATCGACATGTAACAAAATTTGGATGAAGAATCCTCAGAATTTCCTCAAAGGGATATGGAAATTCATTAAGTGTTGGGGAGAAGGCCACCAGGATCATGAATATTGATGAGACAAGAAGAAGTTTTCCATTATGAGAAATTAATTAAAGGAATATCTTAATGCACCACACATGTTTCAATGCCTCATATTTTTGTAAAAAGGGAACTATGGATGATAGTGTACTAAACCATGAGTACTTATGTCTAATACACATTAGAAATCACAAAACCAATGTAATTATAGAATATTTATTCCCTCACTACTTCTGAAGTAGATTATGAAAATGAATTTTTATATGGTACACTTCCTATTCACTCATGAATAGAAAAGTTTTATTTTATTATGGTTATATACATTTATTTATATCCTAAATGTTTTTTAGAACCGTTGAATCAAATCCCTAATACTGTGAAGTAGATATTTCTATTAAAACACCTTGTTGCAAAATCATTTTAACCCATGTGTTGGACACTTATACTATAAGCATATATGGGAATATTCTAGAGAGTCTTTTAATACTCCAGTTCGTGGAATTTGACACTATATTAGGTGTGTATTGGATCTAAATGTATAGATGAAAAATCATTTATTTGTAATAGGAAATATCTTTTCATATTACAAACCATCCAATTATCCTCTACAAATTAGCGGAAGATCATTAATCTCATTTGGAAAATTCATCATCGGAGTGGGTGATAATACCATAGGAAAAGAATATCGTACCCAAATGTTTGAGTTAAAGGATGTTAATTACCTTGAGTAAATTAAAATTTATATATTATATAAATATGTTTTTCATAGAGTTACATTTACTTCCTGTAGATCATGAGGATGATATCTCAATAATTATCATACCAGGTTCCATACCTATCTCAAAATTCCTAAATATGATGACCACATAAAACTATAAGTGTTGAAGAATTAGTTACACAAGAATTTAGTATTAGGGTTCATCTTCCCTAGTACGTCACCTTGGGGTGTTCCTATGCTCTTTTTAATGAAAAATAATGGATCAATGAGATTATGTATCAATTATTAGGAGATCGAAAAGATAATCATATAGGAAATTATTCCTCTACCATAGATTGATGACTTGTTCGATCAAGTATGAAGGTCATATCAATTATTAATGGGTGATATTCTTTATGCAATCAACAACTGAAGGTGGAGAAGGAAGAAATCCAGAAGTCTGTATTCCATAAATGATACCGGCACTATGGGTTTATAATGATTTGTTTAGAAATTTTTTATTCAACTATAATCTAATTGTGTTTGATGGATTGATTATTTAGTGAAATCATTGAGAAATATGTTGTCGTATTTATAGATTATATTCTTAATTTCACAAAGAAAAAGAGGAACATGAAGAGAATTAAAGGATTTTGATGTAAATATCAAGGTATGATAAATATTATGCTAAGCTCATTAAGTGAATTTTTTAATTGTAGCAAGTCACATTATTCAGGAACATGGTCACACATGACAAAATTTCAGTTGACAGTTTGATGAAATATGAAAATAAGAAATTTTACAGACCCAATAGTTTCATAGAACTCCATAGTATTCATACATTATCTGGGAAGAATTTTCATTGTATAAAAACTTTCTCATGATTTTTATGTGTGATAACTAATACTACAAAAAAAGGGTGCAATATGTCTGTACGTAATAATGTGTGGAAATATTTAAGGAGTTAAATCAGAGGATTATAAATATACATTTACTCACACATCCAATAAGTGAAGAAGTTTTTGGGATATACAATGAATCTTAAAACAAAGGCTTGGATTTCATAGTCATTTATAATGAAAAAATGATTTCATAAGCCCCACAAAAGTTTTAGATTCTTGATTAGAAGTATCAGACCCCTAATCAAAATTTAGGGGCTATGATTTGTGCCCAAAATTTTTTGTTGAACTATATATTTGTTGGGAACTGTGACATATATGTTATTAAAATGATCATAATGTATATATTTTCATATAAGGGGATTAAAATGTCTAAAATAACATGGTTACATAAAATCATGTTCTATGATTTCTCTATTACCTACCATTTGGGAAAAGAAAACGATGTAGTTGATGTTGTTTATAGAAAAGAACATGCTACCCTATCCTTGATGTTGATTGTGAAATAATTTATCTTCAGGGACATTCAATGGATGTATTTTGAAATAATATAAGTAGGGAATAAATATTACATTGACCAAATTATTGTCAAGACATATATCCAATAGAAGATCAAGGAGGCACAAAGGGATGATCTGGAAATAAAAAATGAGGTCAATTCAACAATTGAAGGGAAGAAATAAGAATTCATATCGATGATGAGGGTGTAATTAAGTTTTAAATGAGGATCTTTGTTCCTTAATTTCCTAAGACAATGAAACGTTTATTGGATAATGCCCATAGATCACCATTCTCAATATATCCTGAAAGTACCAAGATGTATTGTGATCTTCAAGAACACTTTTGGTGGGAGAACATGATAATGATATTTTAGAGTATATCTCACATCGTATGATATGTTAGTAAGTTAAATAAATGTGATAGAAGTCAAAATGGATGATGTAACCATTTCGGATACCGAAATGGAAATTGGATAATTTTAAATTATACATTGTTAATGGTATTCTTAGAAAATTAAAAAAAATGATATATTGTTTGTAGTTGATCAAATCATCAAGACTCACCACATTATCTCTATTCTTGAAAAATTATTTCTTAAAAACATAATATGATATATGTGAAGAAGGTTGTGATGGTTCAAGGGTTTATACTTTTTATCATAACTGATTGTGATCCATGGTTCATATCTAACATTTAGGGATGTATTCAACATGTTTTGAGTGCCGAATTGAATTTTATCCTGGATTAGGACACTAAATATTATAGGAAATTTGAAAGGAATATTCAAATTCTTGAGGAAATTTATAGATATTTCAAAATGGAATTTAAATGAGTATGTGATCAACACCTCCCATTTGTTGAGTTCTCATATAATAGCAGCTTCCACTTGAGTATTCAAATGTTTCCATATGAAGAATTGTATGGGAAGTGATTTTTAACTCCAACATGTTGGGATGATGTTCGGGAACAAATGATACCTGAACCAGATCATGTGCATGAGATGACATTGATGTTTAAATCATTTAAATAGTTAATAAAAGCTTCTTAGAGTTATCAGAAGGGATACTCATCCAATCACCTATGTGACATGGATATTGATGTTTTAGAAAAAAATTACTTGGAATATCACCATGAAAGAGATTCATATAGTTCGGAAGGAAATGGAATCTTATCCCACGTTACATTGGCACCTTTGGGATCCACGATCACATTGGAGTAGTGGCCTATTGGCATTCCTGTACATGAAGTAAGACTAAAGTTTATCATGTGATCCTCATAACACTCTTTTGGAATTACATACCCAATCCATCACTTTTATAGAATCTAGAGGTGGAATAATTATATAATTACAACTCATTTTAAGGGAAACAGATACAGATTATAGACCGTAGAGATAATGTTCTAAGCAATAAGACAACTCACTTTTCAATGTGTTGTAGAGGAACCATAAAATTGAAGATGTGAAAAAATACTAGTGGAAACATTTCCATAGAAGTACCCTTGTATATCATCATATGATCATAGTAGTAGAAATTTTGGGGATGATATTTAATATGGGGGAAAATATAACAAAATAGATTTTTTAAATTTTATCTGTCTCTTGGAATAAATGTGTTTCATAATATATTATATAGTATTATACACATGAACCAACATAAAAAAGTTATTTCATTAATTAAAATTCTTACATTAATTCATAATGGAACTCATTAAAACTCAATACATTAAAATTGAGAAGAAATATAAAATATAAAATCTATAAGGGGAAATATGGACCACCCCAATCCACTAGAATCATTTCCCCGACTACCATGAATATAGAAAACAAAAAAAGCATTTCTAAACCAATACACATTATAGATCATAGAAATTTAGTACATTTAGAGGATTTGAGTTGAATAATTAATTATGAAAATTAGAAGAATTTATTCAAGGTAATGTGACCAATGGAATAGTAATGTGACTTTGGAGTTTAGGGACCTGACTATTAGGAAGAGTAACCTAACATTTAGAATAGTAATATTATTCAAAAATTATAAATTGGTATACAAATAATATTTGTCTTCACTAATTAATATAATTATATATATTATAATTCCACGAAATAAATATCTTGAACTAAAAACTAGAAGGAAATATATACATATTTTTAATATACATTATTCTAAAGTTTCTTTGAAAAATAATTAATTTTATATTAAGAAATATTATTTCATATTTTATAAGTTTATTTTTATAAAATTAATATAAATTTTGAAATAAACTTGTATAAATTTTTTAATGGTTATTTTTTAGAAATGTTTTTGAAAATATTTAATTTTCGGGTGATTTGTAAAAATACAGTTTACCATATTACTAATGGGATTTTAATTACATCATTAATGATGTAATAATGGGATTATTTTTCTAGAAAAAGATGTTATTTGATGATATATTTTATTTCAGAAATAAGACATTAAAATATGATAAGCATAATTTTCAAACATAAAAATACTATCCAAAGCGTAAAAATCTTTGGTATTACATTAAAATATTATGTTCTCATTTTCCACCATTCCATTTGATTACAATATTGAATTATAATTATAATCTTAAACAATTAATAAAATTATTTTATTTAAATAAAATACCTTTTCTAATATCAAGAAATAACTATTTCAATGTTTACCTTGGATATAACATATTAGTCAATATTTAATTCTAAAAGACCCCTCTCCTCTTGAATAAATAACCCCTCTCCCATCCCTTGGAAACCCAATCCTACCACCCATTATGAATTTCAATATCTTCCAAAATACCCCCTTTAAATCTCTTTACAATAATAAGGGACACTCTGGAGCAATCCAACCCCAATAACAAATGGAGTTACATTAATGGATAAGAAATGATACACTAAGGAGAGAGTAAATATCCGTTAACTATTCCCTATTTTCTTCTACCCTTTCTTGATTTCCCAAATTAATTTAAAACACATATACTATAAAATTAATTATTAAGAAATTTAACATTATATTGATTATGATAACCTAATTTAATTTTAATATTTCAGAAAAATACAAATGTCGTACTTCCCTTTGGAACTCTTTCGATAACATCCAGTTAAAGGTCTGTTAACAATATATTGAGAAATATCCATGATAATTATTAAAACATACATCATGGAAAGATATTAGTAATTATATATAGTATATTATTATTTAATTTAATGTATTAGAATATTCTTTTTTAATCATACTTTTCCATAAATGAGTTTGAATTAATCAATACAAATCCAACTGAAACAGAAAATTTAATAGAAATACATGATATCAAAATGATTCAATTTTGACTACAAGAATTATGAAATATAATCCAAAGATTCTAATGGATAAATATTTTTATAAAATATTATACTTCATGTCTAGATCAATCTTTTAATACATCAATGTTTATTATTCATGTTGGGAAAAATTGAATAAATAATAAGAGAATTAAGGTAAAGGGATTCTCAAACAAAACTTCTTTTCTTATGGTTATCCATCTTTCATGACTTCATCAGTATGAATATTACTCTAATGTTAATTTCAATTAATTTTTTGTTTGCATTTTAATTTTAGATATATATTTTTTTACAACTAGATTTTATGGAGAATACAAGGATTTACAAAAACCACCAATATTTCCAAAAACACATCTCAGCTCTTCTTGATTTTTTTTCATCGCTAATAACTGAAGATTCTTATACCAAATATTTCCACCGATTTTCATTTGGTAACCCCATCATTATACATGGAATTATTGATGATTACAACCTTATGAATCACATTCCATTCCATAGGTTAATTCTGACTATGATTGTAATATGTTCTATGTGGCATGCATCATTATGTAAATATTATGATATGACAGGTGGGACTAGAATTATATAACTATCCCTTAAATTATGTAATTTATTGTATCCCATGATATATTTTGTATAATGTGTGAACATAACTCTATTTCATTCTTGATGTTGATGTTGATCCTAATCTTATAATATCATGAGGGTGATTATTCTCACCCATGTAATATTTTTTCATGTTTTTTATTCATACTCTTATTAGGCTATCATCTTTCACATTTCATTGATGTATATCCTCTAGTGATTACATCTACTTCGGATAAATTTATATTTTATTAGGATATGGAAGAATTATTTAAATAAAAGTTTATGTTTTATTATATAAATTTTCAAAAAGGATACTTTTCCTGAGACACTAAACCTTTGGATCTTGGACTAGTAATGCTATTATGTTTTTTAACTTTAATATTATGTAATAGTCATGTAAGAAAATTTTGGGTAACTATAAAGATATTCGGAACTAACACCCTCTTTATAGTTAATGTCCCATGTCCATGTCAAAAAATATATTTATAATCATCGAAAATTGTTTGAGGTGGGTGTAATATAGCTTTCTGTTCATGTTATCCAAAGGAAAACATTTATATAACATTATGACCCATGATTATTCTCTATATAACAATTAAAAATACAACATCTTAATGTGTCACCAAATTAATCACCCCAAGTATCCATATTCGAAACACTGTAAAAAACATTATATTGGTCATAATTCCTTAGGGAGTTTACCCATAGGTATCTCAACTAAATAAGTTGATACAAGACAAAAAAATTATTAATTCCCAACCATATACCCATTTCTAAATAAAAGCCATTTTAATACATAATAATGACCCTAGACAGATGCTTGTTTATACCAAAACATGCCCTGGAAACTCACATTAAATATGGATAAATGATATAAAAATCCTTATAGAATATCTTCATATATGCTATGATTTTTTTCAATCCCACACTAGAGAAAGAATTTCTATTTCTCAATGTTTCAACCCAATATTTTATAAAATAATCATTCACTTTGAAAACCTAAATAGACATATAAAATGAAATATTCATATAGAAATGCACAGCATCCCATACAATCTTATACCAACGTCTTAACATGGTAAGGACATACTACCTAAAAACATAGAAAAATAAATAATTGAAAAGTTCTTTCAAATATGAATAGATTCTATAAAAACATAATAAAATAACAAAAATACAATAAAATAGTGATTTAAGACAAAGTGAGAAGAAACGATGAATCCTTATTAAAGGTGGATGATCATAATGAATGGAACCTCAATCAATAAATACAACATGATAGATAATGTTGATGATTCTAAATAGTACATAACAGTGAACATGGGTTATCACTGACTTAAGGGATATGAGAAAAGTTTAAAATGAGATTTTATAGTAAAAATGGGAAAAAGTACCTAAAACAGACAAGAAAAATATTTAGTACTTAGATTTCAGGCACATGGTATCTAGTCCTCCACCATCCACCAATTTCTCCCCTATAGGTTAGTTGGATGGGTTCCATGGGATGTAGGGAACTTGGAATTGTCACTAGGTACTGATTTTACAATGCCATGTATGCATATTTCTCTATTGTTGATTCCAAACAGCATGTCCCCATCAACTCTTCCACCAAAAAACATGTAAAATAGATATTTCCATCCCTCACATCACATTCTCATTCTGGTCCTCAATTAACAATAGAATTTCTTCAAAGGATGCATCTACCTTCCACACTACATTCTCTCTATCAATCTTGTTATTTATGTCTAGATCATACTTATAGAACAAAAAAATTTAAAAATAAATTGTGAAAAATTTATTATCATCGTGAAAGACAAAAATGGTAGGACATTTTCCCAAAAAAACATGGGTACCCCTGATCCAAGGACCTAATTTAGCATGTGATACATTCCAATAGCAGAAAGAAATATTTTCATAAAAAGTAGCGCACATATAAAAAAGGGAATCAAAGGTTATTTAGTAATGGAGACGTAGAAAATCACCAATGGAAATTTCCACATCCCTAGGGGAGGGACTTTGTAGAGGTAGTGGTTCCTCACCTTCAAAATGCACTAGAAGCTCGTCAAAAGGAAGAAGGAACACACTCATGACTCTTGGTTATTTATGTTCAAACCATTGAACCATTGCTGAAGAAAATTATCAGTAGAATATTCTACCACGTTATAACCAAAGTAATCACCCAGAATTCTACATAACTTCTCGGCCCACTCACTTTGGAAGAAAAGGTGCGTTATAGTTTCCTTATTTTGATAATGGAAGCTGGAGTATCGGGATGTCAAGATGATACCTCTACGTTTGATCAATACTTTAGTGGGAATAGAATAATTCCTAATACTCCATATAATAAAGTTCAATTTCATATAAATGGTAGTTTATTATAGAACTTCTCCCCAAAAATCACTGACCCGATACAAAGAAGTTTCTTCCCTATAGGCTTTATAGTGAATGTTCACAAGGTAATACCAGTGAAAATGCAGACATCTGGTGTGCCCTCCATTATAATTTCATCAAAGACCCACCTTTGGGTGGGATCCAAAATATAATGATTAATATAGGGGAATTATTAGGACTTATTTAATGTTATGTCATGAATGGAGAATCCTGGATATCCCAAGACCTCACCAACCAAGTTTTAATCCCAAAATCTGGAGATTCCACTGCCAGTAATCCAACGAGAGTGCAGGAGCAGAATCAGAAAATGAACCTTCAGGGACTTATATAAGGATGAGGGATAAATATTTATAGTTCTTTGGTATCCTAATTATTTTACCTTTGTAAACCATATCCATAGGGATTGGTCCTCGATGACCTCCCATGTGAGTTTACCTTAAAGGTGATACATAGTATCTATCAGATTTCGAACATTGATACCTTCATTTTCCACTGGACTAACGAGTTTTTTCCAAGAATCCCACTAATACCACCCTTGAAAATTTTCATCAAAAATAAAAGCCCTTAAGAGTTTGTTGATATCTTTCCGGAATGATATTGGCACCCTGATCACTGAAATAATGTTAATTGGAATTGAATTCGGAACACAATTCACTCGGGTAATCCTACATCCGATGGATCGGAACAAATTATTCCAGTTAGTAATCCTTTTAGTGATATTTTTAACCATACCATCATGTAACTGATTTGGATATCTCCTATAGAAATTGGAGCACCAATATTTTCTATTGGTAATCTCTTCTTCTAAATTCCTAGTATTGAAAAAATCGTATCCCTATGTTTATTATAGAATGTAAGTGGAAGGAAAACATGACTTTTTCTTTTTTAATGACTTTTACACTCCATCTCATATACTCTTATGTGATATTAATGAAACCTTTAATAGATTATATACACACTTTAACAAATAAAATCATGTCATTAGCGAAGAAATGATGAGAAACCCCATGGTGAGCATTGCATTTAGATGGTTTGGATGATGCTACAATGGAATGAGTAGCTAACCAATATGATAAGGGAGTTCTTGGACAATATAATTATTGTGGGAGAGAGGTTCCCCCTGTCTTATCCCCTACTAGATTTAAGGAGCCTCCATTACCTCCCCATGAAGGTAATATTTAACCAGGGTGAGCTATAACATCAAAAGATTAGTTTGACGATCCATTATGAGAACCCCATGCTTTGAATAACCCTAATGATGAAGCTCAATTCAAGGAGATCATATGCCCTTTTCATATCCTGTATGATGTCAACATTGGACCCACCACCTTCATATTGATGTCACCAACCATCTCTTTGGAAATTCACATTGTTCCTTGGATGGATCGTCCATGAATAAAGGTGTGCTTCTATTTAAAGATCCTAGAATAGATGAAATGAGAGTGCCTTCTGTTGATGGTAGATGCTAGGATCTTGTAGGTCACGTTGAAAAAGATAATGGGCCTTTATTGAGAGATGTAAAATAGGTCATTCACCTTTGAGATAAGGAACATGGTGGTAACACATATAGCCTGAGGGAGGGTTCCACCTTGGATGAAGTCCTAAACTACTTTAAAAATATCCTTCTTAATGACGTCACATGATATAATAATGAAGGACCCCGAGAATCCATCGAGGCCCGAAACACTCTCAAGGTTGATAGATTTTGTGGTGGCCCAGACCTCCTCCTATTCTACTGTTTTCTGCAGGAAATAATTGATGTTAGATGATTCCATGCATGGAATTGAATTGAACATCTCAGCATGCCCTCTTGGAAAATTGTTTGGTATAAATTGGTTAAGATTTCATAATATAGAGTTAAATCAAGAAACCACCAACCCCCAATCATAGTTGGATCCCTAGTGTATGTGTCATCATCCAAGAGGATGTTCTGAGCATTGAAACACTGTTTTTCTTTCAGACATTAATGGATAAAGAGAGAGTTCTGGTCCCCTTCACTAAGCCATATGGCATGGGACCTTTTGTAGAGGCGCCATTCTTACTCAAGTAAAATCTCATTGACATGTTCCAAATCATATTATATATTTCTATGGGTGAAAATCTAGATTTTTGGAATGTAAATATACACAAGAGGGATTGATTTATCAAGATTAAATAACAATAACATATAACTTCAACTCAAATGACTTGAATTACCACATTATAAGTTTATGGATCATCCGTATGAAATAATAATTTTTTATAATATAAGAATACAAACATGGTATTAGAACACAACATTAATCACCAACTGTAATCAAAATAAAATAAATCAGTCCAAAAAATCTAGAAATGATAAAAATTTGTGTTTAAATTAAAAAAAATGTAACATGAAAAATGAAATAAAAAATAAATGATGCTGAAGTTTAATGATACTACAAAAGAATAAAATAAAAAAAGTAACCCAATGACCACATCCACCCATCAACATATATAAAAAATTATTATTTACTTGGATTCTCAACTATAAATGAATTTTAACCCAATTATCTTCTTTTATATCTATTTAGAACATCTCTTTAATTATAAATATGATATGCCAGAGAAAATAATTGCCAATAATTATACCCCCATCCTCATGTACAGTATTTTCAATTAAATCCATTTCATGATTCTTTGAATAAACAATAGTAAGGTTTGTTTTAACTTTTATGTATAATTATTAAAGAGAGGCCATAACAGAAAAATTATTCATTTTATGATACAAAATTACATGCATCATATTTAATCCCATATTAAAACCTTTTTTGAAAACTAGAAATTTTTAATATGGAGAAAAATATAACATAAAAATAAGAATCAAATATGGGATGACACATTTATGGAAAATTCATTAATAATTGTAAAACTAAATGATCGGAACAAATTTAAATAATAATGATAATAATTAGGGAAATGATTATTATAATTTACCATGAATACAAGATATGAACAATGGAGGACTAATCAAATCAAAATCATCATGGAAACCACTCAGAGACTTATTGTCAATATTGGATAACTATTGGTAAAAATTCTCACAAAATGATATTTTGGAATATTTGGGATATTGAGTTTGTTGAAAAAGAATGTTGTGTATGTAGACCATTGGTCATGTTTATAGAATAATGAATGACTATCACAGTTAGAGGATTACACGGTTATGTAAATGAACAATGAATTTTAGTATGTTATCATAATGTAGAAGGGATATCCATAGAGATAAATAAAATGGCGAGTATATGGTTACATAGTTTAAGGGTATTCAAGTTAAATTGGTTATTCCTTTTAGGCCACAAAGAAGGGTAGTTCATGGAACTCGAAGCTAGTCCATGAATCATTAGGTTGATATCATCGTATTAGTTACAGTGATGAAGTGAATGAGTTTAAATGAAGGGGTGAATAATCTTTTATGGTTTAGTGGGTTTCTTATATTTATTTTCATGTATAAAGGACCCAAATTTACTTTATTGAATATAGTATGAACTCTATTAGAGTGAATCAGTGATGAAAGAATTCATCTATGTTTTTAAGGGGGTTTAGGAATTGTTTTTTTTTGGTTGAAATTTCATTGAGATATATCTCACAATGTTTTTGAACATGCTATATTTTATGTGATGAAGTTAGAGTTCATGAGATGGTTTTTGAGTTTACAATGGATGTGTTTTAGGGTCTTGATATTTCAATTAATAAATTTCATAATGGGAAGTTAATGGTTAAAACATTCTAAGTGATTAAAGTTCATGGTTATGGTGGTACATAAGGATGGAGTTTGTGGTAAATAATTTCCATTAAGATGATGTATTTGAGGTAGAGTGTGGTTTTGTGTTAAATAGTTTTCTATGACGACATGTATTCAGAATGTTGAATTTCATCTCTCAAAAGAAAGTGGAGTTTTATGCCACACCTAGTTAGTGTAAACAAATTAACAATTGATATAGATCATCAGCAGGGTATAATGGAGGAGTAGTGTGTTCACATAAATTGAGATTTCAATGTAATTTCAATGTGTGAATGGTTCCAAAGAAGAAGAATGTGAGTCCACTTTGAATATTAAAACAAAAATGTGTTATACTAGATTTGGAAAGATGGAACATTTTCATTGTGTGACACTTTATCTATCCATGTTGAGGGTGTACCATATAAAATATTTGTGGCTCAGAAAGGTCTTTATCTAGGATCATACATTTAAGTGGGAATGGTAGATAATTGTATTAATTACTAAAAAGAATAAGATAAAAACAAAGATTTGATTTAATATTTATTACCCTAATTCAAACACCCCCAAGGTATTTTAATTATTTTTTCTAAAAACTAAAAATATATAGAATCCATATATTTTGTTCTTGAGGATATGAAACTTCCTCACACTCTATTTTACTATAGATATCCTGACAAAAAGGGAAAAATATTAACTCCAAAATATTTTTTGGGAATATTATTGTGTTTATGATGAATAAATATATATATTGAATACGAGATGAAGTGGATATGTTCACATCACTATCTTATGTGGTAAATGCTTAAATAAAAATAATACACACTTAAAATTATATTTTTTAACATTATTTGAAGGTGTTTGGGATGTTAAATGACATTAGAAGTCTTTTTGGAGAAATGTTTTCAACATGTCCATAATATTTGAGGTGGACCAAAAAACACAAAATTTTAGACTATTTGAAAAACATAAAATAATATCTACCAACATTTTTGATATTTATAAAGAATAAATAATGCATAATTATCATTCATTCTTGACAAAATAATGAATCTAAATTAGTGTATAGATATTCACTCATCTATGTAAGATTCAACTTTTATTTTTGTTTGAATTATGACTTCATAAGGATCATCCTTGGCTCAAAAACAATTATTGTACACTTTGTAAACATTATTTTTTTATAAGTTATGTTATAACTATCAATTTTATGATAAAATATATCACTATCAGGATAATATGCTCAGTATAATCACAATTCACTCTGGAATATTTTATATTTAAATCGATTGAAAATTATAATTTCAATAATATTTATTCTAAATAAAATATTATTCCAAATGATGATGAGGTTGTTTAATTACGTTTAAACATTAGAAAATATGTTTTTTTGGAAAATCATATTACCTTTTCTTGGATGTAAAATTCAAATCAAATTGAATTCTTTATTTATAGAGTGGGGTTTGGTTAAGAAATATTGTTCAAATATATGTTGTAGGTGATTAAACATCTCTAATAGTCATTATTATAATGTGAAATGATTCCAAAGTGTTTCATGAGTGTAACTCGTAATAATTTTATTATATATTTCCCATTTAAATAAATATAATATCTTAATATATTAATTTAAATGAAACACTAAAATAAATTTTTTCATGAAAAATTAGATTGATATTATTAATAAAATTATAATAATTATATATATATTAAATAAAAATATATTAATCTACTAAAATTTCAAACATTTAAGGGATAAAAAATTTATATGACTTAAAATTAAAAATTTAGCACCTTGAGACTCCAAATTATAATCCTTTTATTTGATATCAAATGTAAAAAATCATCACTAATATAATGGAACCTGGGAAATTTTTTTCTTTACATTTAATATGTTCAATAGCCTATGGAATAGAGAACTCTAATGTTAAATGATCTGTAATATAGTATAGCATTACAATATTGATTGTAAACTTGATGGTATGAATATTAGGAACTAAATTATGAAAATTATTGTTATCTTTTAATTATAAAATAAATAAGAATAATTTAAAATAAAAATAACTACTTTATAAAATCATTAGTCTTCAAAATAAAAATCCGTTCAGTTATAGTTTGTGAACATAATTTTAAAAAATATATTTTCAAATTTTTTAAATTTCATTTTAAAAATGGAACATCATTTTTAAAATTATTATGTAAAAAATATCATGTTTGAGTTTCTATAATTTGTGTGAAATGATTCATTTTTTATAAATATTGGAAAATATTGTTTTTATTAAAAAATATCATTTCATTTAGTTTTTTATAGGGTTAAATAATATTTTAATTTTTTAAATTAATAATTGTTCAATTATTTTAAAATTTTCCAATTTTTTTATATTGTAATATATTTAATATAAAATATTTAAATGAAAACCTTTTATACTTATGAGAATTTTTTATTTGGAAGCCAACGTTTTCATCATGTCTACAAGTATAGTTTCATGCAGATTCTTCTAGTTCTGTTAATTTATTTTTGAAAAAATATTTTTCATATTGTTAATCATCATAATTGATATCATCTAATATGGTCTAGAATTTTTTTTACCATAATAAATAGTTAAAATTTTAAAAAAATTCACTATAGTTATGGTAAAAAATCATTACCAAGGGTTAAACTAATAAAATAAAGGTTAAAATGGCCTAAAACATTTAAAAAACTCCTTTAATGAATATATTTCAAATATATCACCCTTATCATTCTTTAATTAAACATTTTATATTCTTCTATAACGATGGAAATGTTGGTGTAATTGATTCTTCTCAAAAACACCATGTGTTCCCTCTCCACCACTTATAAATGGCCACCCCTATCCTCTAAACTTCTCATGTCCAAATACATATATATAGAAAAATACATACATAGAAAAATTACTCCCATCTACATATTCTAGAGACCATTGTTTGATTATTAATCTATTTTAGGAAGGATTTTTTTTGAAACCTAAAGAAGTTGTTTAAAGATGAAGTATCATTCTCAACGAAGTGTTTTTATTTTGTTTCTTCTTCAAAATCCTTAAAATACCATTTATAAATGAACATATAGTACAATATGTCTATTAAATAGACTAATAAATTACTTTATTAAGGTAAAAATAATTATCCATCCCCTCTTCAATGAAATGGGAAATGATACTGTTGATCATGTTTACCGAGGACTACTACCTTACAAACTAATCTTACTCGTTTTCCATTCAAATATCTCATGATTATATAAAATGACGCATTTGATGTATATATTTCATATTTATGATATTATTTAAAAACTATATTTATAATATAATGTATTCCTTCTTACCTTATATTCTGTTAAAATTCTGATAATACTTCTTGTGTGTGTAGAGGACTAAATCCATGCAAACTGATGTGATTCATTTTAAAATTATGATTTACGTGAAATGTAATAAGGATAATACATAATGAATATAACAAGTGATATATATATAAAATTATATTTCTTATTTAAATTTAATATATCACCCAGTTCCTTACCTGTTCATCTATTATGTAAATGAAAATGTTGATTATGTGTATGTAAAACATAACATCTCCACAAATCGATGCGAATAATTATCCTTGTTAAATCTAAAATAATAAATCTAAAAATGAATATTACTAAAAATAAATATATTTACACCATTAATTTAATTATTTATATTATGGAACTATATGATATGTTGAAAAATTGGAACATTCATGAAAAAAAACATGAATGAGAAAAGAAGAGAGTTAAGACCCGAAACAGTGAAATAATAAATCAGAAACAATTAATGGGTGGTAAAGTGTTACAAGTGGATCATAAACGATATTATAAATTTGAATATTGTTATATAATAAATTTATTACATTCATAACGCCATTTTATATGAAGTAAAGTGATATCCTACAAAAATGTAGTATTTGGTAAGGGACATCATCTCAATTCTATTTAATTAAGACATATTATAACTAAATGAACATTATATAATTTATGTGGTGTATATAATACCTATATACCCTATAATAACATGAGTCATTAGTAATTCATGTTGTTTTAATTTAAAATTTCAATATTTTCATCCAAGAGTACGTAACATGAATAGTTGTAATTTGTAAATAATTCTATAAATCAATTTCATTTCATTGGGTTATTTTACTTCTCCATTGTATATTATATTGAATTATTTTGTGTTTATATAATTCTGAATGAATTTTGTTTTATATCCATTTTTTTATTGGATATAAATTTGATAAAAATTGTCAATTAATTGGTTAATTATTACTTTAATATTATGATTTTGTTCAGTTCTATTTCAGAATATAATTTTAATTGAGGTTTCTGTAGATCAATTTAAATTGAAGGAAATAATATCATTAGTGTATAATAAATAAATCATATTATAATCCTCTGGTGGTTCATGAAATTTTAATTTAATAGTACCAATTTTCAACTCCTTCGTATTTAATATGATAGGGAAAATGTTTTTAATAAAATCCATTTTCTTATTAGTCTTCGATCAAAATAATGTTTCTTAATAAAATCCATTTTCCAAACCAGACAAGTTTGTATTTTACTGAAAATATGAACGTAATATTGGATTTAATGTAGACAACATGTAATGAATTTATATTTTTCATAATTACATAATGTTTTAAATATTCATTTTTAAATTTCAATTTGTATATTAAAAGAAAATTTTTATCACAATATTTTTAAGACAGTTTTTCTAAAAAATATATTTTCAATGTGAAAAGTATATTTTCCTCAAAAAAAATTTAACGACATTTTTATGGTATTTCTATTAGTAAACATGAAAAAACATTTCATTTAAATATATTCCACTAGGGACATGTTTAAATTATATAATATTTATTCTTTTTTTGATTTATTATCAATATTTTAATCAAGGATTCATCTCCCGGGGGTCCCTCTACTATTTTATAATCCAATAGTTCTTAAATACATGGTAAATGAAATATATAGTTTTTTATGTGATGATGTACCTACCAATATGATGTATCACGCCTTGTAAACCAGCCTATGTTAGGATTTTTATTTGGATTGTTCTCTTTCACACATAACTTATTTGAGAACAAGGATGGATCATACATTATATAAAAATGTTATTTACCCTTAGTCCCCTGATATTTTTTCCCATTGTAAATGTTGAAGGAAATCCAATTCTTTCTTTAGGAACCATGTGTTTCAATATTGGGATTATGATGAGAATCAAGCTCTTACGTGAGATCTTATCACTAAAAAGTACTTAAGGGTTCCGGATCACATGACTACTGGTCTCCCAGATGATGGATTTTTTTATCCAAGAGAAGTCTAAATATAGTCAATAAATGGGAGTTACTACTCTGAATTGTAATTTTTGTCTTCATTCAACATTAAATTCCCAGTATTTTCCGTATGAGAATGTAGCTGAAAGATATTTTATTTCAGACTCTTGTGGACCTCATGAGAGCATAGTTTTTGGTTCCTCGAATGCTATTAATATAGTAATTTTGTTAAAGGTTTTTAAAAATGGTTTTAGTGTGTATGATCCATTTTTTATTCATCATTATTGAACCCGTCCCATGGTTTCGTATTCCTTTTTATAGAATTAAATTTCTCTACTACCGGGTCTTTCATTTCCTATCACATCTTCTTTCGATAATTGGGAAGGCTCTAACATGGTTATATTGAATTTTATGGATATTAATTATTGTCCACTAGACACAATTGTATTTGGATCCAATTCTAAAATTGGTATAGTTTTCTCCTCCCTGGTACTAGAGATTACTTACGATCCACCAATGTTGAATTATGATGAACTATTTTCTAAGGCCATAGAGTTTTTTATAGTTTTCCTATTACAAAAATGGGTAACTCTCTAGTCCATAATGAATGTACTCCAACCCAAAATTATTTCATTTTTTTTTTGAAGACTATAGTGGTTATATTATTCAATGATACTTTATTATCAGTTACTCTATGTTGGATAAACATAAACATCCTCCCAGTAGCTTTGAAACTTGTTCTGAAACCTAATAAATCACCAATTGATTATCCCAGAAAGAAAATAGCACTATTTAATTATTACTGACTCTGTTATATGGAATTGTATGGGGTTGTGATACATAGATAATAAATAATTCCATTTCCACACTTTATAAAATAAAATTGTTCCCTTATTGGCCATCATGAAACCTACGTTCAAAACTGAATTCATCAATGAAATGGATAAAGGTTTACATTTAATAATATTCTACCATGGTTATCTAGTTAACATACACATATACAAATTTTATAATGACCAAATAATTTTTGATTTAAGAGATACATACAATGATTTTATCTCCAATAAAGTAGTTATAAATGGGGTTTATTATATTTTGTCTATTGTTTAGGCCTGATGTTACAAAGTCCATAGAAAGGATTTATTAGACACTCTTTCTAAAATTAAATCAAGTTATTCCACCTGTATTTTTAAAAAATACATTAATAAAATTATTTACCTTTATGAATATAAGGGGTGGTGAGTTTACAATAATATTGGGATTCATGATTTTCTTATCCATTATCACATTGCATCAAATCATGGGGTTGGTTTATATAGGTGATGCCTATAACTATTGAAATAATGAAAAGGGAGGCAGCAGAAGCTAGAGTAGACTTGATATGTTTCATATAAATTTACAAAACATCTATATCTTATTAGGCTCCTCTATCACTCATCCCTCTAAGTATTTTTATGATCATTATCCTCAACTTTTTCATGTTTATTCTCCCATGGAGCTCATGATGTGTTTCATTATACTAGTTTTTGGTGGCATCATGAAGGCATTAGGGAGATGATTCATGATTCCATGAATGGTCTTGTTCATGTTTTTTTGTATTAATCTTCATAATTAGAAATCAAGGCTTAAGGTTGAAATACTATCCTAGATTCATTTTCTTGCTGATTGGGATTTTGACTTGGAAGGCCACAAGGAGAAGGTTAGACAACTTGACCTTATGTTTCATCATCAATGGGATGATAACAAGTACACTATTTTTCTAGTAAGATTCAATGGATTTATGACATATTACTTTATCTTGAGTATTCATCTATATAGAGATAAAAATCTAATCAACTTAAGGTTGGTGACAAAAATCCAACCTTATTTCATGTATTTATTAGGGGGAAAGGTTCAGTGGAGTACTCAATATTCATCCCCCTAGTGGTACCTTTAGAAGTGATGCTGGTATTTTGGGTCCATTGGTTGTATCACAATTATCTAAAGCTATTTATTTTCACAGGTAGGGTTATGTGATTTTTTTTGGTATTGGGTATCTTATTATCTTATCATTGACAACATTCCCACTTATTATTCAACTTTATAAAATCAATGATTCAATTACCTTCTTTGAGAGGAGGAATTTATTTTCAGTAAGTCACTTAGTATGTAATGTTCCTTGACTTATAATGGATTTCCCAAATTTTTATATTCTAATGGTTGGATCATTATCAATTAGTATGTGGTGTGTTCTGGTTGAGATTTTGTTCAGCAGTGGACTATTTCTTAGAGTTGTTTCTGTTAACATTTTGGCTCTTATTCTAAAATTTAATCAAACCAGTGATTTTGGGAAATTAAATCCAAGTATAATTCATTACATAACTTATAATTTTTTCCCTCCATTCTCAACAAAATTATGTCTCTTTATATTCATATCCAAGTATCAAAGGAACAACTTGGTGTTATTAATGGCAGAGTAATTCATGGATCTATAGGTCAGTCAAAGGAATGGATTTTGGATCTTCAAAAAAGAGAGATTGGTACCAATGGGTTGGACAATAATGAAAAGTAAAATTCATAATATAGCATAAAAAGGTATTTAAAAAAATATTATAAGATATGGATTTTCTTAATGAGTGGCTTATCTTTACTTTAGATGATTTTCCTCTCTATGGTTCCTTATTTTATCAATTTTAAAAAAGTCTAGATTAATCATATAATAAAGGGGATTGAGAAAACGTGATCCTTTTCCCCCAAGAATATTAATTTTTTCCCATGTTTTTCTCAATATAAATCTAAACAAAATTCTTGATCATGGTTTTATTCACCAGTTTATAGGGATCTATGGATACTATGGTTTGTATCATATATTTTTAATGGATGAAATGTTATTTTAAATCAATTTAAATACAAATTACATTTTGAATTTCCAAAATAATCATCATAAATTTAGTAATAAATCTATCTAGTGTGTCATGAAAAAAAGTTATATTTTCCCAATAAGTGTTTTCTGAAGAGATCCTTCCTCATTCAAAATAGTATTGAATTGGAAAAATAATTTTTACCAAGGGAATATATGGTTAATAATTTATCTATTATGAGTGTTATAATTTAGGAAAATGATAAAATTATTAACAGAAATATGGGAAGGATAAAAAAATACAAAAGTAACATTCTATGATTTAGGGGAAATACTATACCGAGAAAAGTGTATTTTCTTCTTTCCCTATGCATGTTTTATTTGTGTATAGTTATCCAAAAGTGCTGATATGGAACATTAAAATGATTCTAATTTGTCTTATATGTAATTCTAAAAAGGAAGGAATTCATTATTGGTAATGTTATTATAAAATGGAAATACCATTTCAAGACGGGGTTTAATATCAAATGTATTGAAGATAATACAAGGTTTATGCCACCTAAACTAGTCTGGGAATTTATTTTAGGGGACTCTCTTGGGACTATATTTACCAAGTGGAAATATGGGTACTTCCCCTTGTATTGGGATAGCATATGAAATAGTTATCAGCTATGAATTAATTTAGTGATTATTTTCTAACTAATTTTTTAGAATACTCACTGAAGAGATGAGGTGGTGATATTTTTTTCAAGGAACACAATTGTTCTGGTTTCCTATTGTTCTTTTCAAAATATCCATCTTTGGACATCATTATTTGGAAGTATATTTCCCATACCCAATTCACTAAAGTAGTATTGAATTAAGAATAATATAATGTTATGCATAATTTTTTTTAAATATCTAGATAAATGTTTTATTACATCAACTTCAACTAGGAATTATTATTTTCTCCATTTTCCCCCATGATTCATCCTTTATCAAATTCGGATAGTATGGGAAGTTGAACCTGGGGTAATTACATTTCTCTAAAATTTAGTTTTCTTGTTTGGATATTTCATAAAGGTTCTATTCAAATAGACTAAAACATTCAACATAACAGTAATCTTCTTGCATCAAAATAAATGTCACATTTTGTCTGTAAATCTTATTTTTTATCTCATTTTCAAAAGATATTGGGATACACTTCTATGGTTTCATGTTATTTTATTCCTGGTATATGTGTAAGTTTGAGGTCTATGGAGGTAGTTTTACATCCACATTCAAATTTCTAAGAGACTGGCAATTAGAAATAGAAGGGGTGGAAAAATATCATCATCACTACTTGATAGAGCATTTAGGAAACCTAGAGTGTTATATTAAATCGGGTTATTTTGCCTGGACTTAATTATATCAGGGGTAATTTCTTATATCTTATATCATTGTTTTTTTTATGTTTAATGGTTTCAATATTTTTCTGGTTTTGAAATCCTTTATTTTTTTATGGATGCCCAAATCAGGATCATCTTCCTAGTAAGATGTCTCTAATTTTTTGGGTGGGATGGTTGTTACCTACTCATGGGCTCAAATAAAATGTGGATTTTTCTTTTTTGAAATTGGTAATGCATGTTGGTGGTGTTGTTCATGATCATTGAGTCTTAGTTATTGTGTACTTTTCTATTTAATATGGGGAGGTTACATCAGTGATGGTGGAGGCAATAGAGATGCTTCAAGGGCTAAATATATGTAAGGAAAAATCTATCAATATATTTAAAATTGTAATAGATTATTATATTATTGTAAATAACTATAAATGTCACTGGGATTATTCTTGGATATTATATATCCAATTCATTCTTATAGTGGTCATATTCACCCTAATGTAACGGTTCATCATACATTGTGTGAGGGTAATATGTTTTTTGATCTCCTTGCATACAAAGGTAACCAAGATGACATATTTTTGTTTTTTTTTTCAATACTAATTCTCTTCCAATCGACTATTCAGTGATTATTCAAAGGGATTCCTTTGGCCTTCACCACTTTCATCCCAAATGAATATTATTTTTTCCTTTATTGTATTTTATGTCTCTTTCATTAATAAAACCTTATAATTGTTAGTTAATGGATATTATGATTCCTCTAAATATTCATATTATTTTTCAAGGATATGTTTATTCTCCAAATTTTATATCATTCATATATATTAATTTCTATATTGTACATGTTTGTTTATCTGGGGAAATATTGATAAATATGTATTCTTTACTTAATACATATATTTGATGATAACGCACATTGTTCATAAATTACATCGATTATTCGATATCTAATGAAATATGATGAATATATTAATCATGAAATGAAGAGTTAGAAAAAAAATTATACATCATTTTAATTTATATATAGTATCATTATTTTAATACTTACTATAACATTAAAGGGATTTTTATCCATAGTTTAAAAAATCCTTGATAATTAATTTTTAATTCATGTCAGTCATGTTCTTTAAATCACATTTTTTTCAGTTATTAAAATGTCATATTGATTATTCTAAATCTATTAATAATAGTCAAGTTATTTAAAGGGTATGTGTGTCCAGTTACTTAAATATAAATATTGATTATTCCAAATTTATTACTCTTCATTTACTCACGATAACTTCCTCTATATATAGACCTTCCTGAAAAATTTATATCACCCTTATTTGTTTCTATTCCCATGAATATATTATGCATTAATTGAATGGTATAGAATGATATTCAAGTTGAAATAATGATTTTCTTAAAATAATTATGTTGGGATTTTTATATTAAAATTAAATTTGAGATTCATATACATATCTAGTTTTCCAAGACAACTAAACTATTACATACTATGGGATTTGGTTTCTTTTATTTTATTCCAATTTAAGAGAACATATGTGGCATCAAAATTACTGGATTCATGGTCAATACAGTTCTTATCATATAAATTTATTAGAAACCATGGTGATAATATTTAGGACATTTTAGTTTATGGAATATAAACATATTTTGAAATTTGAGAATAAATATATAAAAACATACAAATGTTTTTGTGAGGTAAATACTATGTTGTTTTTCCTAGAAATAAATAAATGTCTCTATTCTACAGGTGGATATGGTTCTGGAACGGTTGTATCAAGGGAAAATAACTCTAGAAGTGTCTCATTCATTTTGACTCAAATATTACATGGTACATGACTATAGGCCTAACTATGTAACAAATTTTTCACTCTTGTAAGATAGTATTTCAATAATACACATATTCTGTATTAAAAACTGAGAATGATTTT
This sequence comes from Viscum album, assembly GCA_963277665.1. Lineage (NCBI taxonomy): Eukaryota > Viridiplantae > Streptophyta > Magnoliopsida > Santalales > Viscaceae > Viscum > Viscum album. The sequence continues at coordinate 1,511,468,774 of OY728161.1, forward strand.
AATAGATGATGAGAATTAATGTACGAGGTTAATCCTAATCTATCGTGATTGAAAAAAATGTGTCATGATTTAGAAATTCGAAAAGTCATTCTTTATGATTAGATGTGTTTCCAAAATTGATTATTTTACCTTAGATGATGTTTTTTAGTTAATAAATAAAACCTAAAGGTATTGTATTAACATTGACCATGAAAGAGAATGTGGAAACTAAGAGAAACAAAATGGGATGGTGAATGTAGTGAAGGACAGAATGATTATTCTTAATTAGTAATCCCAAAAAAATATAATTAATAACATTTACCATAAACAACTCTCAATAACACCAATGAATAGAAGTATAGAGTTCTCTAATAACATGAGTGGTGGAGATCATATATGAAAAAATGATCAATTTACCCTTTGTTTGATATATGGAATAAGACACATAGAAAAGGGTCTCATAGGAATAGTTAAATGTTTTATGTGTTGAAAATAAGGGCATAAAAATAATTAGAGAGGAAAAATTATGTGTATAATGGATGGAAATAAATTTCATGCTAGGAATAAATTTATAGCACATTATCTTAAATGTGGGGAATATGGTCATTATCTGAGTTATTTCCGTCTTATAAAGGCCAAACCCTATAAGAAGGAGTGATCTATGATAAAATAAAAATATTAAATTATGTATGTAGTTAGATTAATGAATTATATTTTTGAATTATATTTAATAATGGTATTTTGGTTATATAAATAATGAATCATCTAAGGATTATGTTATATTTTTGAATCAAATGTGTCTTCAATATCTTAATACTTATGAATAATATCATGGGTTTATGAGTTTTAGAGTGATTAAAAGGTAAATGTATTAAACACCCCTATTTAGTTTTTATGTGAAGGGTTTCTAATATGGTTAAAGATATTTAGGGAGACATTTTTTGAAATAAAACCCTTTGGTTTAATATATATTTTAGTAAAAAACTTATTAAAGGAAGAATTTTTTTGCAACATTAAGAAAAGGATTAATGTTATTATTACTGCTTTGGTTTTATATTAACATTTTTTTTGACGTAGTTATTTGTTATTGGAAATTTTAATTTTATAGGAATTATATTAATATGGTCTTCTAAAATAGACAACCTGTATACTGAGTGAAATTTTTTCCAATCTAGCATGATCATGGGGCTTTAACCTGTAACCAAAGGGCAATAAGTGTTTAATTATAACCACAATCCAATGGGATGTTCTAGTAAATATGTCATTGTTTTTACTTAAATTAATTAATGAATAAATATTAATGATGATATTGTGGTATTTCTATTAATGATTAAATATTAATTCATATATTTAATAAAATATTCTAATAATATTGTTTTTTGAAAATTGTTAAGAAACACTAAAAGACATGTCTCTCTTATATGGATTTTATAATCTAATAAAAGTTTATTTTAGTGTTTCTCGTAATTAAATGAATTTTTTGGATATTTCTTTTTAGTGTATGTGATGAATTAGAAATTGATTAAGGTGAAACTGAAGGATGAAATTGTGCTTATTAAATAGAACGATATCACATATGTATACATCCCTACATTTTTATATGGTAAACGAATTCCAAAAAATTTAGAAAATTATTATGAATCAAAAAATTTATCCAATTACATTCATATTTAATTAATCAAATGTTATTTTAAATTATCATATATTTATGTTTTTTAGGTGCTTAACTTTTTATTGATTATTCAATTTCTTGTAAATCATTACCTCTAAAACTTTCTATATCTGTTTTCCATTTATATATATTAAAATATCACCAATTTTATCCAACTTTTAAAGCTATCTATATATGATTCCATATTACCATTCATATTTTTATTTCTGTATTTTATATTCATGTTTTATTATACCTTTTATGATGTAGGTTTTCTCAGCTCCAGTATTTCCAAATATCAACCCCTTCATATTTATAGCATGATTACATTGCAAGGATGGAATTTTTTAATAGTGTGAATAATTTAACACCCTAATAATTTCATATAAGAACATTTTATTAAATAGCATATGAAACATAAAACATCGAGATTAAAAACCCATGAAATAAAATTATTTGAATTTAATCATCTTGATTACTTATAGAACTCTCAACCTCGAGCCTAAATGAACCATAATATTGTATACCATTAAAAATTGGAAATTAAATTGGTGGGTATGAATTATGATAACTGAATTATGAATATTTGGGTAATCTATTGACTATAAATAAAATTATAATCTTTTAAAATGAATAGAAGTGGCTTATAAAAAATCCTTATTTTTAAAAAAATTGTTTAATCAACCTTTTCATACATAATATAAAATTATTTTTTACCAATTTAAAATAATTTTTTTACAAAATATTTTTCATTTCTATAATTTTTATATGAAAATTATCTTTGAATGAATTTTATTTATTTTTCATTAAATAATCAATTTTTTATGTATAATGAAAAATACTATTTTTTATTTAAAAATACCTTTTAACATTATTATCATAGAAGGTTAAATAATATTTTTTAAGTAAAATTAGTACAATTTTTTTAATAACATATATAATTTTGGTCATTTGAATAAATTTATATAAATTTTGATATTAATAAATTCTTTATTTTTGAGAAATTTTCCATTGGAAACTTCACGTATGTGGGTATAATTTCAAGTTGAATCTGACACTTTTTTGAATTTAATTGAAAAAAACATTCCATATTTATAAACAAATTATATTATCTAATAGGTTTGAAATGGGTTTTCACCATAATATTTAATGAAAATTGTATGAGTAAATTACTGTGGTTAAGGAACAAACCCATTTATCATTTGGTTTAAATAAGATGATAAGAGTTAAAAATGAACTAATAATTTTCCAAAATTAATTTTATAGGTATAATTTTACCATATATACAATAATTTTAGATAATTCCTTAATTTGGGGGCTTCTTCAATGTTAAAAACATGGTTATAATGGATTATTTTAAAAAATTCCATGTGTGCTCTCACCCTCACATATAAAAGGCCACTCCGCTCCTCCTCGATACAAATATACAAGGACAATTAGATAAGAAATTACTTATAAAAATAAAATCCTTAATCCCTATATAAACCCATTATCCCTTATAGTGATAATAAATCCATCCTAGGAATTAATTTGGATTAAATCTAAAGAAGTTGTATAATGAAGAGTTAACGTTCCTAAATGAGATTTTTTATATTGTTTCTTCTTCCACCTCCTTAAAATTTTATTAAACCATGATAATATAATAACATTAGTTTCATAAATATTATTACTTATTAATATGTTATGGTAATGACCTATATACTTCTACTCTTCCATAAAATGAGAAACTAAACAATCAATTGTGTGTATGGAAGACTACTGCCTCACGAACCTATGTTATTCATTTTCCACCAACGCACATAATTATTGTATATTAATGATGTATTTAATGTACATATATAATATTTATCGTATTATTATAATTATGTAATTATAAAATCACATATAACTTATTACTTTCCATGTCGTTTAAATTATTATATCATTACTTTTTTTGAATGGAGGACTAATGCCTCTTCAATCGATGAGAATCATTTTTCACACACACTCTACATGAATATTAAAAAGGTTAAATTTAATAAATATATTTAGTATATAATATATTAAATTTTTTCTTGAAAAATTATATATTACCCACTTCCAAACCCTCTAGAACATTATGGAAAATATAACGTCCATCATGCATACATACGACATATTATCTGCATGAAGGAATGTGATCCATTCTCCATATTCACATTTCAATATTTATAATAAATATTTATATAAAGAAAAAAAATATATTTATAATATAAATATAATTTTGTATAATATTTAAATATATAATATGTGAAATATCCAAAACATTCAGGACAAAACTCTTTTGGGAAATCATGAAATTTAATAACCAAAATAAAGAAAATAATGAATGAATATTAATGAACATCTGAAAAAAATGTTATTAAAAGATCATATAAAATATTATAAATAAAAATATGGATCTATAATAAATAAATAACCTGATGAAAGAAAATATAAATTAGGATAAATAATTTTCAACAAAAAAATGTGTGAGGTGAGGGAATTCATCTCAATTTCCCTTAATTGAGGCATATTGTAATGTTATGCACCTACATTCCTTTATACAGTTTATATAAAAACCCTTCTATGTGAAATATCATGATTTGAAAATAATTAATGAAATTTTATTCTTTAATTTGGATTATTTTTTCTGGTATATTTTACTAGAAATTTACCATGTGGTAAATAATTTACTAACGTATTTTTTATTAGGTTGCATTAATTTTCCATTATATTTGTTGTTATATTCTTATGTATGTATTTATTTTTCACTATATTCTATTTTATATCAACATATTGAATATTTAGTTACCTCTTAAACACATAATATATTTATTGGTTAATTCTCACATAAACATTATTATGTTTTTGAGGATTTATTTCAAAATCTCATTTTAATCGGGATAGTTTATAATTGAATATAAATTGAAATAATTTATAATATAATTATATAATAAACCAATTTAGTTATCTAATACATGGGTTATTTATGAATTTTTCATGTAATTTTACCCTTCTGAGACTATTTGGTACTAATAATTGTCATGAATTGTTTTAACAAAATCAAACATGGTTTCTCTTTTCGGTCGAACATCCATTTTCTTCCATGACTAATTTTTTGAATAAAAAAGTTTTCAATTTTTTTTAACATTATTACAGTAATTTAATAAGGAATATTTTACCCATTTTTTTGTTTTTACAAAAAAAATTCATAGGAACATTGATGTTTTCTTCAAAATAAAGCACATTTGGCTATTATAAAAATGTGAAACTAGTCATAATATTAATTTTTATGAAATGTTTGAAATTTCATGTTAGATGGACCAATAAATTTTTTAAATAATCTATTAGAAGTTTAAAAGATTCCATTCATTGAATATTATTTTAGAAATACATTTTTATCTTTTAGTTTTTTTAAAAATAAATTCAAATTTAAAATGATATTTACATCATGATTGTTTTTTATGATATTCTAATGATATGTATATTAATCAAGACAAAAACCCTATATTTTATATATACACTATTAGGGAAATGTTTTATTTATGCCATAGTTATTATATCAACGAATTATTTTTGATATTTTTAACCAATTAATTTATTTAATTGACATTATTAATTTATTTTTCTAGTCATTAACATTCCATACAAATATTCACTTTCATGTAATCATAGACATTAAATTTCCCAAGAATGTTAATATTTTTTTTGTCATTGATATGAATAATATTTAAAATTTATATCATTCTTATATAAGTTTTCCTACAATGAATATTTTTTTCTAGAGAAATGTTGATAAATATCTATTCATTACTCAATATATATTAGTTGTGATAATGAACATTATTCAGGATTTCAATTGATTCCTTGATATATGAGTAATGTTATGGACATGTTGTGATGGGTGGGTACCTCAATTATATAGAACATTGATTAATCAAAAGACTCAAGAGGAGAATTAGTAACATATAATTAAATGGGGTTTTGTGCATATTTTCAAAATGTCTTGTAAAATGTCTTGACAGGAGAAGTATCCTGATGAATGAGATAATTTTTTCCAATTATTATGTATTTCTTCACTAAGAATACAATAATTATTTTCAATGAGATGCTAACAATAACATTATATCAAGATGTATATCACTCTCAGATATTTATTAAATGGAATGTTTCTTCAATTAATTACCTCTACTATATTGATTATCCATATCAATTAATGATAGTAATGTTATCTAAGTAAAATAAATGTTCTTTTATTTACCCTTATATATTGATTATTACTTATCTATTCACAAGATTCCTGTTATTTAAATGTAATGTGTGTTCGGTTTTTTAAATTTCCATATGGATTATTCCTGATCTATTCAATGATGTCCTTATCGGAAAATTTATATGGAATATGATTAATAATTTTGTGCCTCGTGGATTTCTATTTGACCGGTTCAAAGAAAAATTATTTAATAGATATAAATTTTATCTTGCATCTTCATTCTTGCCAACTCTTTACTACTCCTTCAATAATATCACTGATTGTATTCAATGGTTATTATGTTGTAATTATACTCTTAACGGTTGGACCAACAATTGGCTTGGCAACCCACTGGTGAACCTAACCAGTATTCCTCATGGTCCTATGAGTATGACCATTGATGGTTTTATCACACATTACTAAGACTATAGTCACATTATATCCCCCCCAAATTCAGCTGGACATTCTGAGTTATTTCTTCATGAACCATGATACCTTGATTTGGAGACACAATTGGTTTGGTCATTTTATCACCAAGGAATAATATAAATTTCATTATAGGGCATTAAATATATCACCATCATGGATTACTAAATTCAAGTCACCCTTCATACAACCTTACCAATTTTTTCTGCATTGGAGGATATGGAATCACTTTCTCCCTACTCATGACTTAATTTGAAAGGCTGAATAACACATGGTGTTTTTCTATATCCTATGTTTCAATGAGAATGAATATGCTCAAAAACTATTCTTTAATTGTAGTTTTGCATAGAAACTGTGGGAAAAATTTCGTTATCTGTTTGGAATGAACTTTGACACTCATCTGATGGTGCATGATTTTATGGAGCTTCTCACCAATGAAGGCTGAAGAGATAATATCCAACACTTCCTTCTTGAATACACTGCAACAATTTTTGTAGATGATTGGATATCAAATAATGCCATGACATTTGATGATTAACAACAATCTATTTGTGTTGGAAGTATAGTGATTCATATGGAGTTTTATGATGCATCATTCCTAAAACTAGAAGCATGACAAACCTCTTTGATGATCTTGACAGCATTCAGCAGTTGGGTGTTTCAGGATGGCTGTGAAAAAAAAGTTATTAAATTTCTAAGATGTATCAAACATATTACATCATGGATCAAGGTTAATGTTGATGGCGTAGCCTCTAAATGCAAGGACACTCGAGTTTTTGTGGTGTCTACCACACTTAACACGACACTGTCAATGTATGATTTTATCATAGATTTGATTTTTTTTGGAAAATGAATAATAATTACCGTCTTTTATGCACACAGTTAATTATGCCATTCAATATTAGTGAATCTTCTTATGGATGGAATCTGATTCCTAAATAGTTGAGAAAAAATTGTAAATAATAAAAAAGAGTGTACCCTGGAAAATTATACCCCATTGGATTGGATATCTTATTAATAGTGATCAACTCAATTGTGTGATGTCACTTTCTTCTCAAGAATCAAATAAAGTAGCAGATACATTATCGAAGAAGGAAGAATCAGAGATGGGTATGATATGGTCATTTAGTACTCCTGATTTTTTTATTCCCATGGTGGAGGAAGACATATGATTTACTCTACATACAAAACTTTGTAATAACCCCTTATAACACTTTTCTTTCCTGGGTATTTTTATATAATATTTTCATAGGGCTGGATGACTGGACCCTATACCATTTGGCTAATATGGTTATGTAATTTTAATGGCATGTGTGTTAAGATATTTAATAGTGTAAATATATTATTCCTTACAAAATCACAATAGTAAATTTATTGATTAAATGTAATTTTTGTTTATATATTTTCCATTAAATATTTAATATTGTTGATTTACTCAGGATAAATTTAATTTTACGTAATTCTAATAAATCATTTTATCTACCCCAATAAAAATTTCTTTCCCATGAATCGTGGAAGTATACCATGATATAAATGCAAGGATATGCTAGAGGGAATAATGACATACTAAAATAAAATAATGTTGTAATTTTTATATTCAAATGTAATATTTTAATTATTTATGAATTTATTTTACTAATAATTCCAAACTATATTTTCATTAAGAATGTGATTCCATGTATCTTAGGAAAATTTAATAATACAGATGGAGACTCCAAGAAACTAGAGTGAGGGTTATTATAGAGAATGGTTCTTCATTATCAAATAACTATATTTAAAAGTGTTATATATTTTATCCTAATAAAATAAAATTAAAACTTTGAAAATATAATTATATACGAACTGATATATTAAAATTATTTAAATTATAAATTGATTTGAAATGAAATTAAAATAACATAAAGCATCAAATTTGGAGAAATAATTTTCATTATATTTTTTTCATCAAATACATGATATTTTAAATTATTGAATAAAAGTATTAAAAAAGTGACTTCATTTTTTAATTTATAAAGAAGAAATTATCTTGTTGTGGATTTTTTTTATTTTTTGAAAAGGTTGTATTTTGGTTTGAATAATGAAAAATGATGATTTTATAGATATTGTAACTTTTATTAAACTATCATAAATCAAGAGTTATTTAAATGGTAATGAAATTATTTTAAAAAAAATTATAGATTTGTTTTTTTTATTAATTAATTTTAAAATAAAATTATTTATTTCTAGATATCAAGTTTAATATTTCGGAAACATAAGTAATATATTACTCTAATAAAAACTATAATTCATCTATTTCTTTTAATTAAGTATCCAATATGGTAAATTATGTTTTACATTACTTTTAATGACACATAAATATTATTGGTTTAATAATATATAAACTGATGTAATATAAATAAATAACATTGATAATTTTATCTTAATAATAATATTTACGCTAAAATATAAACTCTTTATAAAATTGGTTTTTACATGTTATGTGCACTGATATTAAAATAAATTATTTTCATCCATAGAAATTATTCGAAACAAATGAGTTCAAATTTATAAAAAAATTCCATGTTATTTAATGTCGCCCTTTAAGCAATAAATTAATGTTACTTTGGTAAAAAAATAGTCACCTTTTAAAAAAATAAAAATGATAAGAGTGTAAATTTTAAGACAATATGATATACAAATATGATAAGATAAAATGTGAAAATAAATTTTTGTGTATTATTTAACATTACCACTAATAACATTCAATTATTATCCAATTTAGTTCCCACATTTCCTTAGAATAGATACTTTACCTTTTTATTATTACAATAATTTCATTCCCCCTTATAAAATGGTTCATCACCATCCCACATAACTTGATACCCAATGTACCGTGGATTAGAACATAATAATCCCAAATAAGTCTCAAAAACTATTATTCACTCTATATAGAATTTTCCATTCTCAAAAGACCACTCTAAAATCTTTAATCTAATTTGTCATGGTTCTATTGCAAGGAGTAAAGTGAAATTGTCAATTTCCCATTTTTCTTTATTTGAAATTATTTATTCTTTAATATCCAAGGAATATAATCTATACATGATGACATAATAAAGTATTTATCATTATTATACTAAAATATTATTATTTTAATGGGATATATTCTTTCTACAATTGTTCCATCCATTCCAAAAAATGGTAATGTCACTTGTGTTGAATTCTGACATCCACCTCTGCAAGCAATAAGATTAATTTTTTAAAATTTCATTATAATGATAATTAAAAGGGGTATTTAGCGAATAAAATATATACATTTATAGTTTTTAATATTATGAAAAATAAAATATTTCCTACCTTCTTTTAATCCTAGGAAAAATGAGAATGATTTTTAGGTGTACTTGCAGTCTATAGCCTCTATGAACAAACATATTTCATTATTGATCTATAAATTTACTCATTATACAATTATCAAAAAATATAATTAATCAACTTAAAAACCACTAAATAATATCATTTTACTTATTAAAATGTTTTATTTTTTCAAAAGAATAACTTTTTTACCCATACTCACCCATCGATTATAGTTTGGTCATGTTTGGGTTGGTTTAACCACCTATGCGAACAATTTTATAAATTTATATCTTATATAAATATGGTAAAATAAGTAATATTATTACTAGAAATATATTAAAAAATAATATTAATTTTTTGTTTATATAATAATTTATTAATATTTAACTCTTTCAAAACATACTAACTTTACTCATAAAAAATTTCACAATAAAATGCATCACTGATTTCATCCTCATGACTGAAAACTAAAATTATCATGGAATGGAATTTTAAATTTATAAAAAATTGAAAATATTATTTTATACTAACTTATATTGTATAAGAATTATCAACATCTTGTCAATTAATTTGAATCAACATCAACACAATAATTCATGCATAAATAATCAAAATCACTATCATCTCATAATGAAAATAAAATGTAACAGATATATATATATATATATATATAATAAATGATTATAATCATATAGTTTAAATAGAAATATATATATATAAATAATTATATGATATATTTAACTATAATTTTTATTCTTATGATATTTTTTAAAAAATATAGAAATCCCATGTGTGGCCATTTCGAACACTGCACACATGGTAACCCCCTCCCCCACGAAGAGGACATTGCCCTGAGGTAGAGCCCCATCCGAGGAAGGAGCTGTTGATAACTGAGATGGAATAGTGTCCAAGAGTGTGATAGCCTGATCAACTATGGTTCGTCAAATCAATCCATCAGAACATTGGGATGCACCTCATTTTTCCCTCCCAATTGAGACCAAGAGACTAGACAAGACAGGAGGATCCCGGGGGAGAAGATCGCCCTGAAAACGTACTCTTAAGATTCAAACCCTAAACCTCCCAAAGAACGATGTTGTTTTACCACTCTCCTTCACCCCCAAACCACCACCAAAGTGGATCATTCTTATGATATATGATATTTAATCACATTTGTGGAGGTTGCGGGTAAAAGGGAGTGGGTTTTCATCTCAATTTTCTTTCTTTAAGACTGGTTTTTTGTGTGTAATGAATTTCATTTAAATTGTGGTTATACTAGATATTTTATAAATAATATGAAGAATTATCTTTTACTTTTAGTATTTAATATTTATCTTAATGACCTCTCTTCCAATAGATTTCGATTAAAATGTTTCTTAAGAAGTATTGGGATTTTCATAAAAGAACATTTTTTTTCTTGAGCCATAATTGTTTATCTTCTTCCATGGTTTAACAAGATGGTTTTCTTTTATTATATGATGATATTGTAAACCATTCTCTCTATATTGTCAAATTAAAATTTATAATTAAAAAATTCAAATTTATGAATTTATTTCTTAAAAATAATCACATTGTTAATAATTTTTTTCATTATCTTTAAATATAATATATCTTCTATGTCCATATTTATTATTCCCACTAATGTTCAATATTTTTTATTTGGAAACCTAGTTATTTCCCATCTCAAAAGAACACAGTCTTTCATTTTTCCACTATTTAAAATAAACTATTAATTACCCTTATTATAATGAAGGTTTCCAAGAAAGGTATTTTAAATTAGTAAAATGGATTTCTTCTCATGATTGTATGTTATATCTTCCACTCCAAATTACTTTAGAAATGTATTATGTCTTTTAAAGGATCTATTATTGATGGAGTTTTTTAAAAATAATTTTTTTCTATATTTTTTACTTCATTTTTTGGAAAAAGGAATTTTCATTATGAACTGTAACTTGTATTTGAGGACTACAGTAATAACATTGATTAAAAAGAACTTTTACTATTTATTTTACATTTATCAACATTTTTTCTTATGAAACTTTCTTCCCACGTTTAAAAGAATCCAAATGATTTGAATTCTTATTTTTTTGAAAATTAAAATAATCATTTTTATACATTTAAAATATAAAATTCATAATTTTATATTATTTAATATTTAAAAAATGAATTAAAGGACTATTTTTTAAAGAATTAATTATTAAGTGATTTTATGTTTTTTCAAGGAATTTTTTTTAAATAAAATTTATTTTATAAAATAATTATTCCAAAAATACATTTATTTGGTTTTAAAGGGTAAAATTTATGAAATTTATTGAGGTCGAGTATTTTATTTTAATGAAATACTTTCTAAGGATATAACTGTTATTCCAAAATATAATATTTATCCTTTATTTTTATGTAGGGATTTATAAAATAATTTTAAAAGTATTATTTTAATATATGTCTCAATCCTTTCAAAATTATTTTGACACTACTGGGATATGTTCTGATGATACATTGCATCTTTGCTCCATATATTTATTATGAAATTTTAAATAAATGTAAACTTGAATATTAGCTATTTTCTAGGGGTTAATTAATTGATGTTTTAAATTTGGATTATTGATTTTTTTTGGAAAAAATATGTATCAATAATTTATTTCTAAGTTCCAATGTAGCCATACAATTCATTTGTTATGGATTAATATTTTATGTGTTAATAATTTTTTTCATCGACCTTATCATGTTACACATTTATTTTATAGTTTTATATGCACATGATTGTGTTATTATTTGTTATCATGATGGTTCATAAACATGATCATATAGAGATTTTTTATATGGGTGTTCATAGACAAGATCACATATATATTTTCAACATTATGATTCATGTATATGATCACTTATATCATCATTCACATGAAGCTGTGTAGAAACTATCACATGTTTTTTGATCCCATGATTGTGTGTAGACATGATCACATATATATTTATTCACATGATAATGCATGTAAATGATAGAATTTTTCTATATTCACCAAATTATGCCATGAAATGATTTATCTTAATATTGTTCAAAATATTTTTATTTCATACGTATATGCATATGTAATATTTTTATATATTATTCATAATATTTTTCTTCATGGATCACATTTATTACAATACACTATTATTCTACCACACATGTTTGTACAATTGAATTAAGATTTTTATCTATAATGAATTATTGGTAAAAATTATTTTTCATGTCATTATTAATAATATATTTATCTAATTATACCAATTTATCATATGCTTATAATCTAATACTAGTTGGGATTTTGATGATTTTTTCCTGATTGAGAATTTGATCTCACCCAATTATGGTATTTATATTTTATGAATTATGAAGGTTAGTATAGAATAAGAGAATTACATAAGCGATATAGTGGAGAGAAATGATGGAGAAATATTCACAAGTATTATAAAATAAGTTTCTTATGAAAAAAATAAAAAAAGATGCTATGAATTATATTATTGGTATTGTGTTCTTATTATGATACGTAACTTTTAAATTATGAAAATATATATATGTATGTTTAATTTATGAATAATCACATGTTTTTTAATATATTTATAATATTATTTGTTTTCACCACATAAAAAAGGATTTTAGGTATGGGTCATGTTAGTTATTATCAAAGAGGTCTTCAGTTATTTTGAAGGATACGGGTAGTAAATTATTTATCTTAAATACATAACTATAGTGAAATCGATGAGGTTGTGTCTCTGTGTGGGATAATTTCCAAAAGATTTGGTAAACTATAGAATGTGTTATTTCTAATTAATTTTATCATTTAATTTATTATATAATGTAGATGTGATCATGAAACATATTATACTACTCAAAATAACCTAGAGAAAGGCTCGTTCAATGTCAAGATGATCTTCACTCGGTGCAAGATGACTTGGGATAAGATCCCAAAATAAGATAATAAATATGGGGAAAATATATTATTGTGAACAAAATACTCATTATAAATGATAATTATGTTTTTATGTAGAATTATTGGAAGTATAATATTACTAGTTAGGTAATAAAATATTGTGGGAAAATTTTGACAACCTAGGTTATGTTGCAGTGATAGGTTGATCCAACTATATCAACATTGAGAAAAAATAATCAAATGATGAAATGGAGGTTTCATTGAGTAAACCATACTATTATTGAGATTACATGTAAATAGGTAAAGTTAATTTTATTTTATTAGATATTAATATAACCATGTTGGTTTTAATATTTTATTGGATTTAGGATCATGAAAAATATGTTATGAAAGAAAGACTTTCCTTAACTTAACTAGGATAGTGAGATAAATATCACAGTAGGAAAAATATATTGAATTTCATATAGATCCCTTATGTTAGTGAATTAGGTAATCTTAAATAATTTTTTGAGGATATAATCTATTTAATGGGGAATAATTTAACATCCAAACATTTTATAATATATCATTACTTAAGATAAATTTAAGGTGTTCGATAGCTTGATTCACATGAAACACCAAACTCAAAGGGGGAAAATGTATTAAATTTATATTTATTAATAAATTAATATGAAAACAAAACCTCTAGTAAATTAAAATTATTACTCAATATAAATCCATTTTGTTAAGAGTATAAATATTTAATATGATTTGATACAAAAAGGGATCTTTCCTTCCCAAATAACTAAATTTTTTATTTCATTAAATATTTAACTAAAAAATAAAAACTATAAATTATAAAATATTAATATATGTGATTAAATATATTAAATTATTAAATTAAAAATTTATATAAAATAATATTAAGAATAATTAGAAGCATCACTTAACAATGAGTATAATTTTCCATTATATTCTGTATTTTCATTTTAAAAATAGAATTTATATATTTTATAGTTTTAATTTTATAAATTAATTTATTTTCAAAATTAGGAATCTAATAAATATCCTAAATAAAAAATTTTAATCAAAAAAGGTTTCATTTTGGGGTCAATTGTGAAAGAAATAAAATGGAAAATTCTATAATTTTTATGATATTATAGTAATACAAGAATAATTAGAAATATAACAAAAATAGTTTGACATATAAAATATATATTTTTAAATTAAAAATATATATAAATATACAATATTTTAGTAATAAAACCCATATCTATAATTTTAAGAACATAGGTACTTTTTTCTCCAATAAGAAATATTTTTTTCAACATTTTGGAATTAAGTACACACAAGGTGGAATTCTACATGTTATTAGATTAAAAAATTAGTATTTTTTATTAATAAAAAACTAGATTCCTAAAAATAAACAACATTAAAAAAATTCTTAATAATAATATATTATCATTAAAATAATATTTTTTAAAAGAATAGTTTTTATACATTGTGTGGGTTAATATTAAAATTACTTTCTATCACCCTCATAAAAATAATTTATAAAAATAGATTTAAATTTTTAATAATTAGGCCCATTTTATTTAATAAGGACATTTTTATTTTTAAACATTAAATTTAAAATACTGATTTAAAAATTAGGTACCATAGTAAGTACAGAAACTAGTAAAAGTGAAAAATATAAGATTAATAGAATAATATTTTTAAAACAAATGTGTAAAAATGTATAATTGGGGATTTATCAACCTTTCTAATTCCCCCGTGTAATTATATTCAATTATTTGTTCCATATATAATTTTAATAATGAATTTATCTTCTATGTTATTACCAATATTCCACTCCTCTCCCAAATAAAAGAATCCATTACCACCCCACTTCTATTAACTCACCTAGCCTCTATTATTCAACAAAACTCCTCCGAAAAAAAACATACATAGATACATAATAGTTATTATATTATTATAAAAATACTATATATAAAATATTTATTTTAATTTTCAAGAGATATCATCCAAGGAGTAAGGTAACATTCTCAATTACTCATTATTTCTTCGTTTCATTAAATTATTCTTCCACCTCTATCAGATCTAATATAAACATGATGAAATAATTAGAAATGTATCATAAGGGATATGAAATTTTATTTTCTTATGGGATAACCATTTCTTACCATCATTTCAACCATTCAAAAAATGAAAATTCCACTTTTGTTATGTGTGGAATACCTCCTCCATAAGTGACATGATCCGTTTTTCAGAATGTAAATAAAACATTTACTTAATTTTGTGTATTTAAAAAATAAAAAATATTTTTTAACATTATTTTTTACTCTGAAAATATCAATTTTATCTGACCTTCTTTATATTCTTTGGTAAATGAGAAACATGCCTATGTAGACGAGTATAATCACACTTCAATTATTTCCTGTTCTTTTTTGCATCTTTTTTACCACCTACTTGAACAATGATATAAATTTCATTGAAGAATTAATAATGAAAATTAATTAATGGTATAATTATATTTAAATGAGAATATAATATTTTTTTCAGGTAATTTTAATTGTTATAATAATATTTAACTCATTATCAATATACTAAATTGTTTTATTAAAAATATACTAAAAGAAACTCATCGATGTATCTATACTGACAATTATTGAGTGAAATTATAATAGAAAGGAATTAAGTATTAATAATTAATTTCAAACAATATATTATATTACCTTTATAACATTGTAATTTTGAACATTTTATAAATTATATGTAATATACATCGATAATTTAGTGCATGCACAAAATATTCGAAGTCGATAACATAGTTTGATAAAAATAAACTATAACTGATAAATAATTAATTGATAAATGATTATAATTGAAAATTATAAATTCTAAAATATACTATTTATATTCTTAAATAGGTAATTGATATGGGTTTATTTATGATATAATAGATTAATGATCTTTCATGCAAAATACATTTAATATGAAAGGGTGATTCGCCTCAATTTTATTTCTTAGAGACATGAATTTTATTATATATATAATTTATTTTATGAGGTTTGTATAAAACCTATAAGATATATATTATCCTGAATAATCTCTTCTTACTTTCATTCAATGTTAAAATTCAAATTATATCTATTAATATGTTTCTATTAAAATGTTTCCAAAGTCTTAAGGGTTATTTCTTTTCCCAAATTATTTTCTAAAATCATAATGATTCCTCTGCGAAAATGGTTTTACAAGGTGAATTATTTTATTTGATTAATATACTATAATACTGTCTCTATATTTGGAGTTTATCACTTTTAGTTCATATATTTTTATCTTATTAAATTTTATTATAAAAAACAAAATCATTGTTATGAATTATTCTCATTCTTATTGACTATGGATTCTCTTCCATGTCCATATTTTTTCTTCCTACCAATAGTTTCCTTTATGTTTGGATAAATAATTATGTTTTATATCATGTTAAATTTTTTATTTCTAATTTTTATTTTCAAAATTTAATTTTATAAACACTTTTTATGATGTGGGTTTTCAATATATATATTTTGAATTATTAAAAAAATTCCTATCATGATGATATGATTTATCTTACACAACAAATTTACTATAAAAAAACTTCATATATGATCAATAATTTGTTATTAATGTTTCTTCTTAATGGAATATCTTTTAATAAAATTTTCTTTATCTTTTTAAATATTTTTTTTAATATTAAAATTTATGTATATAATAAAAAAATTTATAAAATCTCTTATTTGGTTTGTTTCACCATTACAATAGTTAATCATTATGTTTAATATATTCTTTTTTTAATATGTTTTTACAGATAATTTTAATTGTATTTTATTTTTAATGAGAAATGAAATCTATTTATTATCATAAATTGATATGGGAAATCCATGAATTGGACCCCTAATATATCTTGTGAAACGTCCCAATGGGAATTCCGGATTCCCAACAGTCTGGTCACACAATCCTAGGCATCATGAACACACTTTGGGAATAATTTTTTTAACAAATCATAACCCTAGAAAAATACGATAGCATATATATAAAAAGGAATATATCATTCCAATAAAAAGTGAAATATCATAAGTCTCAATGTTGTACATGAAAAAAATAGAAAATAAAAAAGATAAACCATTTTACTTAAAAGGAAATGAAACCCATCTCCATGTGATAAATAGGTCAACACCCACAATCTCACCACCAAAGTTCAACTCTCTACTAACAAGAACACATACCTCTTTTTTGAGGCAAAATTATTTTTTCTCTATTAGAAATAATGAGATATAAAGACACCGAACGGTATATTTAGTATGTTAGGAAAAAACTATTGATCAGATCTCACTATGTATTACATAATAATTTTTTATAAAATAAATTAAATATGCATTTTTAACTAAAAAATGAATGAAAAACTTTTTCTCATTTTATATCAAATCAAATAAATTAATCATTTTTAAATACTTAATTTGTTTTCCAAATATAAATATTTTCAAAGAACATTTATCAAAAAAATTACATCCTATACATTAAAATAATTTCAATAATTTCAAATATCCACATCATTAATAAGTAATCATTCTCCATATTAATCCAACATGGAAATTGAATCTCTAAATGTAACATTTTTTATATAGTTTTCATCATAACACCTCAATTAATGGTCCTCAGAAGTGTTAACCACAAATCCATAGGCTCATAATAACTCAATGGGGTGGAACAATTCCCATATCAGTGAATCCTTAGATATTTTGATGAAATAAATTATTTAGATAGAGTTTTAATTGTATATACATAATAACAAAAAGCATTCATATCATCATTATCCTAATTCCTTCCCCCAATTAAGTACCATTGGATTTCGTGTCCTCTACCTATACAAATTCTAATCATATCAATGAAATCTTCATTCTTATCTCACACTTTGAGGCTATTAAATTCCATATACCATGCTATGGAACCACTTTTAATCAAAATACATCATTCTTGGAAATAATTTTTGATCAAAACACAACATGATTAGAAATATAATTCTATAAAATACAATATTATTTGAAATAAATTTTCATTAAAATGTATAATGATTTGAAATAATGTTCTTTCAAAATAAAAATTTTATTAAAATCATTTTATAGCAACCCAAATTAAGAGAAATTTCATTTCGTAACAATTTTACAAAACAATAACATTTCACAATTCATTCCTTTAAAAATATATGAAATTATTTTTCAAAATGGAAACATAAATAATGTTTTATAAAAAATTTAGGAACCAATTTAAATTATCAACAAATAATATTTCCAAAAAAGTTTTATCTGAAAACACCCACCATAAACACCATGTATCTTCCTTTGATGAAGTAATCAACAAGAAAAATATAGAGATAGTTCAATGGAGATAATAAGGATCCCATGTCTGGTAAACCCACATCAGGAATCCCAAATTAAATTATCTCAAATTTAAAATAGCGAATAAATAACGACATACCTCTCAACTTATTTTTAATTAATATATCTAATGTATTAAAATAAGGGATGGATGATATTTTTTAATGTGAAATCTCAATGAAATAGATAATTTCGGAAAGACACACTAGAATTCATCTAAATAGATTACCATATTTAGGTATTTAATAAGGGGGAATAACACAAGGGAATCTAGGTAAAATTAATTAATTATCATTTATTAATGATTAGATGAACCCTAAATAATGGGTGTAACCCCATAGATGAAATAATTGCATATTCATCCTTTATAAATTCTAAATCCACCAATATCATGTCATGGTGGGAATTCAACACACCAATGGTGGTCTCAATGATGCCACATCCAGGATCCAAACATACTAATTGACAATGGAATGGGGGAAAACTATATCTATTTTAGAATAACCATGCATGAACTATGGTGTGGTGTAATAAAAACACTTAATGGTATATATATTGGTTTATTAGTGCCCATTTCTGATACCACACCATGAACTATGCACAATGGTAATTCTTGCAGAACACATGTAATCTCTAGGCTCAACAACACTTAGACAATAGTTTTCCCTATCCAATGTTTCCCCAAAAAATTCCAAAAACCCTATTTTAAATCCCTTAACCTCAACAAAACATTTACTAACCCCATAAGTTCCATCATAGTTCTTAGAATGTGAATATTCATGTTATCAGAAAAAAAATTTGAAAGCAAAATTCTATTGTAATTTTTTTATTAAAAAATGATATATCATGCTCAGGTATATAATATTTAATAAATAAATTTAAGAAATTTTCATGCATTTTAAAAACTAAATTAATTTTATTTTTAAATTGATATATCCAAAAAAATTAAAATGGTGTTTTATTTAAATTTATATATCCTATTACATTAATTATGTTATACTATAGATATGTTCCCATGATACTATCCACATTATTTCCCAATATGTCTTATGAAATGTTCAATAAATTTATTCATGAAACATGTCTCTTTTATAATGGTTAATTAAGAGATAGTTGAAATTTTAATAACTGATTTTAGGTAGAACACATATGTATGTGTAATTGATGAGTGCTCCCTTATAGTGACCTCTAGAGTATTGGTGATGGTTTTATAACTCATGAGATAAGAATGTTTTCTCCTGACATAATTTTATATTCTTTGTTCACATGTTTATGTGTGAAAATGATCACATTATTCTGTTCGCAAAATGTGGTAAATTAAAATTACCATATATAGCATTGTTACCATGATTTTTCATGGATATGATAACATATATCTTCATAAACATGACAGTGTGTGGATATGATCTATTATTGTTTTGATCGTATGATTGTGTGTTTAAATGGTTTTATATAACATATTTCATATGATGATGAATGTAAAATATTTCATATTAATTTTATTACATGATTGTGTGTGGAAATGATCAATTTTTTTGTTCATATGATTATTTCTTGATATTATTAATACTAACATTATTTAATATTTAATAATTTCATATGATTATTCTTATGAAATATTTTTCTGTGAAATCCTTATGATCATTCTCTATGGATCCTGTTTTATCTCACATAATTGTATATTGGTTCATATTTATTAAATTTAGATAAAAATTCATATTATGACATAGAGATAACTATTATTGTTTAATGTTATATTAAAAAAGGTATTTCTACATGTTATTTGTTTTTATAGTCTTATTATATAACCATTTAGGTCATGATGATGTATTTTTCCCATAACAAGTTATTAATATTACATCATTATTAGGTTTCAATTCACAATGTTATGAAGTTAATTATAACATATGTAGAGTCTAGACATGGGAAGGTGTTGTCAGATTTTTGATAAATGTTTACAAGTATCATAAAATAAATTCGTTATATAGTTGATCCTCAGAGTCCCTAAAACTTCCTATTTTTGACTATGTGTTTATTATGAGATGTGGTGTTAAAATTATTTGAATGTATATAATTTCTGTTTCTTATATCCAAATTTTTATTGAAACTATTTTTTAAAACAACATGTTTTTTAAAAAAGGTCGAAGAGTACTCTATCATGTAGTCTCAGTTTACATCATAACATGGTTCTATAGTTTTCTACGATTAGTGTAGTAATTTATAGGATTATGATAAGATAAATTCAGTGAAATACTATGGTGGTATAATTATTGGATAACATCATGATGTTTTGGTAAATTAATGATATTTTTTCTTTCCTAGAAAATGAATCCATGTTTGAGTGTAGAGAAGTAAATTTGGTTTTTGAATACATGCACCTATTAGTAATCATAGTAAAAGGATTTTTGAGTAAGAACATGGTATTTAAATGGTGAATGATGAGTGGGCATAAAATTTAAACTAGGATAGACACTCCTGATGGATATACTTTGGAGGTTCATATATTATTTATAAACAATTATGAATTATTTTAATGTAATATATGGTTGCAAAAAATAACTACTCAGGATAAAGAAACCTTATAGGAAAATTATTATCGATAAAGTAGTCTAGAATAAGGAGTGATTTAATGATTGGATTTTATTAAATGTGAACCAATATAATTTTTTTTTAAATAACGGTGTTAAATTAAAATAAATAATATGATTAATATTTAGTTTTTTATGATCATTTAATCTTAATTCATTGGATATTATAGTAATTTTTATTGTGTTTTATTTTATTCAAGATCTTGAAAATAATTTTGGGAATTATATTCCTCAAGATACTTAGAATACATATAGTTATAGAGGCATATTTTGAAGAAATGGGTTTGACTATATATATATTCTTATTATGAAGGAATTAATGGTTTTTTTAGTATTAACTTGGATAGTGAGGTTGAAATGTCACTATAAAATATATTTTCGGTAAATTATAGATCCCTTAAATTCTTTCATTAATGACTAAAAATTCAATTTTCAAGGATGAAATTTAATTATGTGGAGATAAGGTAAGGCCCTTAAATTTTAATATATTTATTTAATTTAAATAAATCTAATGTATTTGGTAGCATTACCCACATGGAAACTGAACTAAAATGTATCACAACCTATTAGATTAAAATTGTTAAGAAAATAATAATAATCAAAAATCATATATTAAATAAAAATATATTACTGAACTAAAATTGTGTACAATTCGAGGATAACAATATTATAAATTTTAAATATTAAATATTATTATTCTTTCTCAAATATGAATTTCTTAAGTGTTTAATATTTTATATTTAGTGTTATGTTGATAAAATTAAAAATATTATTATATATGGACTAATAACTTCATAGTATTGATATTAAATATCATATGTATTAATAATAAAAACCTAAAAACAACAATTTCAAATAAAAATAATTTTTCATTATATATGTAATTTTAATTTTTTAAAAAAAATTAAAAAATTATAATTTTATATTTATAAAATTAAATAAATTTTTAAATCAGAATATAAAAAAGATCTTAGGATAAATTTATGAAATTTTTATCTAAAAGAGGAATAATTGGTTGAATAGTGACAATTATTGATTTTTAAAATACTCTCATGTTTATAAAAGAATCATAATAAAAGAATGGTTTGAAATATTATATAAAAAACTTATATTATAAATTATATATTTATTAATTAAAATAATTAATTATAAAAAATATGTTTAATGTATAAAACCATTGATTAGAATTTTGGAAATATAAGTATTACATTACTCTAATTGCAATTGTTTTGGTCTCATTTACTTATATAAGTACCTAGATAGTGGGATTATACTTTGGATTCCTTTTTTTGAAATCAAAAAATAACTTGTCTAGTAGTAAACCAACTGATATCCTAGAATTAAAAATCAAAAAATATAGATAATCCAATATTTTTGAATTATCGTAAAATTTTCCAAAAAAATGGTTTTACATGTTATATGTGCTAATATAAAAATTACTTTTTATCAACAAAATAATAATTACTCTAAAAAATGGTTTCAAAATTAAGATTCATTTATTTAAAATCCATTAATAAGCTCAATTTTATTTATTGATTTTAAAAGTTAATATATTTGTAAAAAAATAATTATTGTGGTGAAATAATTAATTTTAAAAGTCATATATCATAATTAAAAAGACAAAAAACACATTTTAAAATATATTTTTAAGTATTTCACTAAATTATCCACTGCAACAATATATAATTTTCATATAATGGATCTACATGACTCTTGAATGTTGAATTTACAATTCATATTATTTAAAAAAATCTACCCATCTCCTTTATAAAAGGAAACCTCACTGCCCCATTTTTCATTATAAAAAATATCTCTAAGATTCAACCCAAATAACCCCATATAACTCCATGACACTTTTATACTCTTCTTATATGATCTATACTTCTCATGGTAACGTTTATAAATCATTAATAATTCTTTCAAGTAATATCTTCTATGAAATATGGTAACACCAATGAAATAAGAATGATAAATAAAGATGAAAATAAATCAATAGCGAATGAAATATAAAATCCAAAAAGATACACTAAACAAATCCTAAGGAATTGAACTACTTAAAACAAATTGATGATTTCTTGGAAAAATGATAACTAACACACTCATAGACATAATTTTATCTTCATAAAAAGACATGAGTGTCATCAATCACAAACATACCTATTGAAAAAAGACAAGGCATTTACATTAGTAATGAAATTTAAATAATGGTAACATATGGCCTTAAATATAAAGCAATAATTATAGATATCATTATAATAGTCAAAATGAGAATATCTTAAGTGTTAAATTAACTATTTTCGAGTTTTTACTAGTCACATGGAACACACACCAGGGTTTCCTGAGTTTAGTCAACCAAATGAATACCTCAGTAGAGCCTTCATTAACTATGATCATAAAGAAGCACATTTCTATTGGAATATCTATAAAATGCCCTAAGAGAATTAAAATCTAGGAGAACAGTTTAATAGATGACCCTTGGAACTTTTCTAATATTTATATTAAAAATATGAAACACAAATCCTTCATTAACACAAAAATTATCATGATTATATAATTATAATGCCTTCCCAAGAATTTATGAGAATCATTTTTATTTAAAAAAACTATATGTTGACACAATTTATATAAAATACATAATTTTAATCACAAAGGAAAAATAATTCATATTTTTAAAACAAAAAAAACACGAATATAAGTCAAAACCATGTGTCAAATAAATAAATAAGGAGAAAATATGTTAATTCTCACATTAAAATCATTTTCAAAACCACACAATTAAAATTAAAAACCTTGAAACAATATTCTAAATATGAATTGATTATAGCCTCCCAATTTTGAAATATTTTATTCATAATAAAAAACATTATAACCCTATAATTATATTACTAAAATATAAAGAGTGAATTTAAAATCTTATTAATAACTGAAAATATTTTGGAAATAAATTTTTTTATTTTCAAAATAATAAATAAATTGTGCTTAATTTCTAAAAAAACCCTTATATCCATATTCTAAAACATACACTTAAACCACATTTCATTTTAGAAAAATTACCCTTTTAAATAACAAAAAAAACTCTATTAATTTTTTATAACAACTCATGAGTCTTTAAACTCATTATATATTTTGTCTCATTTTATTGAGAGTCTATTCTAATAGTTTCTATCTCACTTTTAAAATATAGAACAGAATTACATTTAGAAAAATCATTCAAAAAAATCAAATCAATATCTTATCCAAAACTACTTTCAATTAAAAAATAATAATAATGGAAATATATAATGGTAAATTAGTACTATGAGGATGTACCATATGGTTTATGGACCATAAGAAAATTATGAAACAACTATTGATAGACACTTGGAACCATTATCACAAGATCTATATGGTTTTTAGGCCATGCGAGCTACCAGTTCTTTTCATCCAACCCCCTTTTACCCCCGAATTTCAATAATATCTCAAGTAAATCTATATAACATCCAATTAAAGTCATAATTACAATAGATTACAATTGGAATTCAATAGAATAATCAATATAAGTATCAAATTTAAAAAATAAATCCCAACAACCCTTGGAATCTCAATTTTATCTATGAGTAGTGGTGATTAGGAACCAACTTAGGTACAACCTCCTAATATTTGATAAAACTATCTCTAGTCAACAAGAAATCCCAAATAATAAAGGGACTCTATGATCTTATGTCTATATAAGAACATAGGATCTGATAGCATTTTTTAAGAACCAACCCAACATTACCCTCATTCGGATGACTAAGCCACCCTAATGTATAGACCAAAGTGTGTTCCCAATTATCATGGGCTGGGAAAAGTGTTTGGGAATGTAAGAATCCCAATTATAGAATGATTTCACCTAAATAAAGGAAGAATAATCAAACAGTAAAAAAATAACAATAAATAGGTATGAATCATCCCTAAATATGATATTCATTAAAAATAATATATGAAAGAAAAAACTATAAATCACAAAATAAATGTTAGAAAAATTTGAAAAGAAAACAAACAAACACTCTAATATCCCCAAATCTCCCTCTTCTACAATGTATATAAACAAAGAAACCCTCCACACGATTCTTTTTCATTACCCACCTATAGATATAAATACCCTTTACTAGTATAAATAGTTAACATTATTTCATGTTCTATGTGATAGAGGAATCAAAAATTTAAAAAACTAATATACATAGTCAATTATACCATGTGAGTAGAGTTCACTATCTATCCATACAGTTTCCTCAGACTCTAAAAAGGAAAACACGAACTGAATCAAAAACAAAAAAGATATATATTTTTGTGTGGTGGTGGGGCAGAATATAGAAATCCAAGTAGGCCACCACCCATTACCTCTTTCTTACCCATTGGTTAAATATCCATTTTCAAGAATTTTTTAGTATAAATTAATTTATAATAAGTTTTCTTATTTCTAAAAAATAATTATAAATAAATTTATTAATTAATTTTATAAAAAATTATGTATTTTTTTATTACAAAAATCAGAGAAAACCAATGGTCATCTATTGAATTATTACAACAATGTGGTACATTTGAAAAAAGTAAACATGAATAAAACATCAAAGGATATATAATATGATGACATTTCATGTGAGAAAAAATCATAATGTAATATAATTAAATATATATTTTTATTATATCAAACATGGAGATAGAAACTATGTAAAATAATATCTTAATATGGTATCACATATTCATGGGTAAATAAAATAAATAACTATGGTAAACCCTAAAAAATGTTATGGGTTTTCATACATGGATCCTCATACTCTTAGTGATCTAACCAAAGATAACAACTCTCTTGGACAGGCCACGGAAGACGATGAAGATAAAGTCCCAATGAATATAAATTTATATAATCATTATGTTGATTAGTTAACTTTGTAGCAAGATCCTTTTGGATGGTTATTTAAATTCATATTTTACATATTCTAATTGTCACATTTAATCATCCATGGTTCCCATGATCAATTCCCATAACCAAAATTTATAATGAAGTTGTATAGAATAACAAACCAAAATCTCACAGTATTGTGATCAAAACATACCACATTACATCACCTCTAAAAAGTACCAATTAAAAACAAGTTTCCTTGAATAATACCAGTATGAATACCAAACAATATCTATGTCTAAATGATAAAATAATTTTTTATGCTTTCATTGGTGTGCAACTAATTATTTGAAAGGATTTAGAAGGAACAAACTAGGAAAACCAAATTTATTTTCAAACTCATTTAAAGACTTGTTTGAATCCAATTTTGAAAAATAATTTTAATTTTTTTAGTATTAATTTTTCTTGTTCCCATATACAATTACACACACACATATTGAGATTTATATATCTATTGTTTCATAAATTTAAATTATTTCATGTGAATATTTCAACACACACACCTAATGAGATATATATATATATAGTAACATGTATATTATCATAGGTATCAAGTACCTAAAAGTATTTTCATAGCGTCAATTTTATTTTATTTGAAACACTTCATAAAATAATTTAGATTTACATGGATATATATTTTTTTTGTTTGTGTATGTCCATGAGAAAAAAATAATATAATATGAATGAGTTTTAAGATAAATTAAAAATGAAAAACAATGGAATAATCTTTACCATATTCATTAAACCCCTTAATTAATCTTGTGAAAATAATAAATAAGATTAAGTGATATTAACAAACCCGATTAAATTTTAGAAACAATCATAACTATTTTTTACAAGAAAATGAATAACATATTATTTAAAAGAACAGTGAACCGTGGGAAAATATGTGTAAAAATAAATTTGAAATCTAATTTTTTTAAATATAAATTAAATGGATATAATTAATTTTGTGTTCAAGATAAATAAAAACTCTATTTGTGAATCCATAGTTCTATGGTTCTAGAAATAATGATATGGGGATGGGTAAAACCTACCTCATTGAAATGCGGTGACCTAGAAACCCTCTAATAAAAGATGAGTGAGTCCCACTACAGAGATTAGACAACATAAAAATAGAAATTTAAAAAAATATTTTCATCCCACCTATTATAAGACCCCAAATATCCTGAAAATTGAGAGAGCATTAGATTGAATTGATAAAAGAGATATGGTGGATGTTGAACGAGGTAACCTCTAAACTGAACAAATCACACACTAAACCAGAAGAGAAACTGATGAAGAAGATATATTGGTAAAAAGGGGGGTTTCTAAAAGGAGGGGAGGAATTGATGTGGGGTGCCTCATGGATATGATGGAAAAGTGTTTTGGAACATGAAGTTAAATCAATTAATAGATATTTTGGAAGAAAAAAATTAATGGTTTGTAATAAGTGCAAAATTTTTCCATAATCATGAAAAACCAATGTTCTAACTTTGAGACTAACACTAGTCTGCTAGGTCATAGTCACAATTGGGTTAAATGGTTTAGAAAACTATATGGAAACCTTAAAAACACCTTCTATTAAAAAGTACCACCACACTCATGGTCATTTTAGGTTTATCCAATTGTGTCGAAATACTGTGTGACACACCAAAAAGCATTGTTTTTAAAAAAAATAAATATATGAAAAAACCATACCATTAAATAATTATTATAAATAAATACTTACATAAATTATTATAAAATAATTAAGAATTTGGTTGTTTGGATGTGAAAATTTTTTACATAGTAAAATAAATTAATCACTAATTATAAATTATTTAATTGAAATGGGTAGATAATGTACTCATTTAAATAAATTACCATTCAATTAATGGATTTAATGAGGCATGTAATACAAATAAATTCATTATATTATATCTAATTATATATCATTTCAAAATAGTTTTTATGGTTTTTGGTTTTGGAGAATAGAAATATATTCTACATCCTATTTAAATTGAATATAATAAAATGGATATCAAATTTGGAATCATAGTAATAAATATTAGTTAATAAGGGAAACATAATTCTCTAACATATAAATTTATTACCATGGTATAATTTTTTCATTGATGTAATAGATAAAAAGGATAAATGAAGGGCTAATCTTATAATATAAGGCCTACAATATATGTAGTACATATCCCAATTTTACTATATTAGTGGATTTACACATTTACTTTTCAACTATTGAGAATTTCAATAAATTTCCCCCCTTACCGGGAGATAAATATTTATTATATTTTATTGTTTTTAAAATTTATAAGAATGCCCCCCCCCCCCCCGCACTAATAGCAGGTCTTGTGCTCTCTTCTTCACACATATCGTGCGCCTAATAATGACCATGATCTACAAAAATCACTGAATAAATCTCCAATCCAAATGTTATAGACAATGATATCATAAAAATTAAAAACTAATATGGGTTATGGTTAAAAAATTATTTTAACACCCAAATATTTTTTTCAAATATTTCTCTCGAAATAATTTGAATTCTTTGAAATTTTGTGTTTCACACAACAACGAGTATAAAAGATCTATGTAACACTAATAAATTTATATGTTCCCATTATTGTTAAACATTTAGAGCGAATAATATTAATAGTAAAAACAAAAATATGAAATAAATTATTCTATATATTTATAAAATGAATTCATTAGTTATAAAATTATTATAATTAATAACCAAAACTATTTGAAAATAAATGTGGTGTTCAAAAAAATTGTTTTTCAATATGTAATATATTTTATATTAATAAACTAAATTAATCATGGGTGAATGAATTAAATTATTTTTATATATAATTTACATGATAAAAGATTTTAAACATTCAATATAATACTTCAAAATTAATATGATAGGAATAAATCTGTTATATGCTTAAAATGTATTTTTTATACAACCAATTGTCTCATTTTTTGAAATTTCAATAAAATTAAATTATATAATTTATTATCAACGAATTACATAAAATTAATTAAATATTTATAATCAGGAGGTTGAATTTTTTTATTGTCCATTTTTATTTTTGGTTAATTTGAATTGAAACTATTGTAAAAATTATTACCTCAATACAACGTAAAATAGGTTAATCAAGGTTAAAAGAAAAGGTATAAGGTCCAAATTATTCATCGTAATTCATATTTGATGAAATAAATTCCACCTTTAACACCATAGTCTCAAAAAAATATTTTTTTAATTGATACATGTTGATGGTAATGACATATATATATTTTATAAATCATATAATGTTATAAAATGTCACTCTTCATATTTTTAATATCTTTTATGTGTTCACAATCAGTAATTATTATATTAATGGAAAATAAAAAAATGATAATAAAAATATGAGAAGATATATAATATGATTAATTAATATTGTTACAAAAATTTAATAGCTTAATATAAAATTTTATTATCATTTTAAAACATTACATTAGAATTAAATCATTTTATTTTTGTCATTTAAGTCAAATAAAATGAATAGATTGAGAATTGAAAAAATAATATTTTGTTAAATTATTTAAAAATATAAAACAAATTATGAAAAAATATTTGGTGGTTATGATATTGTTTAATATGTGATTAATTTTTCATTTTTGGTCAAATTTTCATCTTATAAGGAGAAACTAGAACCCTTTAATACTGAAAATTGTTTTGTCATAGGTCAAATTAATGTTGGTTAACTAAGGGTAAATCAAAATGATATGGTTTAAGATGACATTGAAGCCTATATAAATTTTTTTTGTTATGGTATAAAAAACCAATAATTCTACATTTGTTAATAAATTTCAATTTGGAAGCATTTTTCTTTATAATTAAATTACTTTTATTTATTCATTTATTAAATTATGAAATTTCCCCTCACCTCAATTATAAATGTTAACCTTCTACCTTACATTTTTACATGACAATGAGACTTCATCCTTGGGAAATATCAACCCATAAACCTTATACACTTTCATATACATATCTTATATGTTTATTTTTCCTTAAATACTAACCATGTAGGTGTTTAGAGGATATCAAAATGTTCTTTTTTCGATGAAGAAGTAATCACTTTAACAGATCACATTGTTTTCTACTTTAATTTAACTCATTTATATATATTTAATTTATTTAACATAAAATAATAACATCATAATCCTAAATAACCATAAATTTTTTTTATTATTATTAGAAAAACCCATTATACACTCTCTTTCACATCAAATGATAAGTGAACGTATCGTTCATAAGTATGTACGACATACTGTCTCCACATTTTGATACAATTCATTTTTCATACCAATATCTTATTGATTGGTATTATGATTGTTTTAATGTTTATATAAGATATATATAAAATAATTATACATCAGTAATTTTTGTATCACATTTACATACATACCATCCAATACTTTGGAAGATGATATCGTCATTTCTGCATACATGTTTACTACCATCTCCACAAAGTGATTTGATTTTTTTCATTAAAAAATTAATTGGTAGCTAATGTGGTTGATTTTTATGAATATAAATAATATAAATTATATTATAGATAAAATATAATGTTTAATTAATATTTACCCTTGTTTCCTTCTGGCCTTCAAACATGAAAACAACGTTCACATGTACATATGACCTACCTTCTCTATGAATTATGTAATTAATAATTCAATTTATAATGTCCATGGATTAATATATATATATATAAATATAATGAAAAAATATTATATTTTTAATAATATAAATATTAATTAGATTATATAACCATTATAAATTAACAATGACCTGAACTACTCAACTAACAAACTCATGATAAATGAAACAGTTAACACTAGAAAATAGAAACTTTAATAAAGAATTACTGATAAAAAGGGTGTTTTAATGTTATAAAGGTATAATATATGATACTATATGTCTAAATATGACTCTATTATAGAATTATATTAAATTTTAATTTATTACAAATGGGGTTATTGTTCTTTATAAGCAAGTATAGCTCATGGTAATAGTTTAATTTCACAATCACAACAATATTTGGGAATTTTTATATTTAAGTCATTATTAAGGAATATTTGTTTTCCATATCAATGTTTATAAAAATAATTTTGAATAAGGTTATTACCATTGTAATATTATATTTTCATGTAATTTTTACCCATTTTTTGTTTAAAAATGGATTTAGAATAATCGTCTTGATGTTTTTTAAAAGAGGTACTTTGTGACTTTTTTTGGATACAAAAATTTGAGGATTATTTTTTAACTTATATATAATGAATTTATTTTCATTCAATCATGTAACATTATTTCTTTATATGAAATTTTTTATATCTTATTTTTTATTTTTGAAGAAAATGTTTCTCTGTATATTTGACAAACTTTTTTAAAAAATTATTTCAAAATAGAAAAGTTATTTTCATCTAGAATAATTTCAATTGATCTTTAAAAAAACATTCTATATTTGGTTGAATCCTTTTATTTTACATAAGATTTAATGGGGATAATATCCATGGATTACACAATTTTTAATTCCCTTTTTGGTATATGATTAATGTTAAATGATTAAATGTTTATGAATTCCATTATTTCCATTGTTTATGATAGGATTATATGATTGTGAAAAACATTTCCTTTAATTATTTATAATAGGATGAATGTTTTAGGGTCTTGTAAAACACATATGTATAGTTTTTATTATGTGGTGTGTGGTCCTTATATCTCCCTCATATTTATTGGGTATATGTTGATATCATATGATATAAAATGGAAAGAAATGGGGAACAAACCCTATTTAGTAAAACACTATGTACATTATTATAGTATTGTGAGTGATACTTGAATACTAAAATGGGCATTATAATGAAACTATTCTACTATTATATCCTTGTTAATATACCTTTAATATTACAGAAATTGTTTGGTATGTATATGTGTGTTCCAAAATTCGTTGTCACATGCCTCTGTTATGATTTCATGGTTCATATTCCCATATCCACATATTATTAAACTCTTATAAACAATACATAATTACTACATGAATTATAATTATGATATTTTATATAAATGGTATGGTTTTTAAATTTTAAGATCATGTTATTATACCCTTATATACATATTATGCTTATATGGTCATTAATATCACCCTTGATTACCCGTACTGAGCATTTGAGCACTCCATTTTCTTATATGTTATCTCCACTGGTTATGAAGAATGGTACTGAGTATGATGTATTTCAGAAGGGTTCATGTTAATAATAAATAACTTGCATATTATGTATATATTTATGAACCATTTCATTTATTCCATATATCCAGTTATACATTAATAAATAAAGCAAGAGTGGATCATTATTTTTCAAAATACAAATCTATTTTGATGAAATATATATGTATGAAAAGTATGGGTCTTTATATTTTGTATCATATAGAGGGTTAGCTAACATTTAGAAACTAGGATTAAATAACCTTAGTATTATCCCTAGAAATATGTATAAGGATAAATATATTTATAGGAAAAAATCTTAATGTTTTGGTAGTGATCATGAATGGCAAAGGATAAAAGAATGGTGTCATTGAAGAAGAAATCTAGATTTATACATCTAATAAATTATTTTTCATGATTATTTGGTTTTTCAAAATGATTATTGTTGTTTTAGAAAAAAAATACCTCAAGGTAACATTGTTTTGTCTTTGGGTTGAATGGAGTTTTTAACAAAACAGGATGACAAGGTTAGTTATAGAGTTTCTATGTAATTGTTTATAAGTAATACTAATAAATATACAAGAAAAAGGTATGACAACACCAGTTACGATGGGATAGAGATTCAAGAAAGAATGTTTGGTTAATTAGTTTTTATCCATGATGTAAAAAACATTATTTTTAACAACAATAATAGTTCTCCTCATGTTTCACAAAAATAAACATAATTGTTTAGACTAAAAAAATTTCCTCGAAGACTCATGAAGTAAGGGAGTTCTGATAATGTTAATGAAAAAATCATGAAATGGTATTTTCAAGTATTAAAATTTAATTATGGATAGTTAGTGCTTAAAATATGTGGATACCTCCTAATTTAATGATATGAATCATTAAAAAAAATTTTAAGGAACTGAATTTTGTAAAAATTAATTTTTTACTATTTCATTTCATGAAGGATTGAATAGAAAATAATTTTATTGAATGATATAATTTTCATGAAATATTATAAATATCTGTGAAAGGTTTTGAGTTTTATGAATGTTTAGAAATTGGTTTCAAGAAATTTTACATTATGAAATGAGATGTTATATCCTATTAATTCAATAGTAATGATTTATTAATAAATTGAATGAAATTAGAGCTTCATGATGCACTAAATGTGGTGTAGAATATATTTCATAAACTGATCAATGTAATCATCTTCTAATGGAGTAGTGATGCATCTTCAGTTAAAAGAGTATCATGCTTTCAAAATTGTGATTGGTTATAAACCATGAGGGATAGTGACCCTACTATGATCTTTATAACACAAGTGTGATTTACTAGATTTGGTACATCAGAACATTACACGTTTAATCTCATAATACATATCATATTGCAGGAGAACCAAGTAAAATTGATGTGTCTCATACATGTTTTCATTTTTTTCATTCATTTATATGATGAAGGGTGAAAAGCGTGTTTTGTTGGATGAAGAAATAGGTTCTGAAGGGGAATATTTTTTAATTTTTCATCCCCTGAATCATCACTCCTCTCATTTTATTTTACAGAGATGGGATAACAATACCTCACATTATACTTTTTGGTTTTAGTTAATGGATTGAAAATGAGGGTATCATGTTAATGATAAAAGCGATGTGAAATGAAATGATTGTCCCACATGATTAACTGAATGTTAGGGGATATAGAAAAAATATATTTCTATTTTCACAAAACATTCTCAATCTAGGAATCATGCTACGATTAAAAATGGGAAATAGAGGGAACAACATTCTATTGATTACATTATGAGTCAACGTACACCATTTTTTCTGTGCCTAATTATCCATATTGTAGGAGGAATTGATCGGTAGATTGAAATATTATTTTATTTTTTAGTATTAGGAACATGATAATGTTATTATATTTGATATTCATTTGGTTAATCAATAAGGTTAGTGATGGACTCTTATTTAGAACACGAGGAAACTTGATAAAACTGACTCAATCGAGTGGGATGAAATTAAGTGATTATTTATCAATAAGTAAATTCCTCATATTATTCATAAAAAATTAGGTATTGGATTCTTTTAGATAATCCATATAAATTATTAATAATTTGGTATATATAAGGAATTTTTCAAAATACATTTTAGGTATGCATCTTATATTATCACCCATCCTAAAATTAAAGTACAATGATTCTTTAGTGGCCTAAAAATTCATTGAATGTAGTTTTCCATTTGGTAATTTAACAACTATAATGGAATTGGTAAATATTCAATCAATTTATAGAAGGATATTGGAGATTTTGATTAGTCACAATGTTTTTAAATGAAAGGAAAAAAGGAATTCAATGTTAATTATAAAAACCATGGAGATTAAAAGAGGAACATTCATTAATGATTGAAATGTGGAAGGAATCATAGAGGAATGTTTATTAGGGTAACTGATAATTATTTTATGTGTTGAAAAAAAATCATTTTCAAATTTAATGACAAGTTAATGTGATGAAATTATATATGGATTTTTATAGGGAAACATTTATGATGAATGCACCACCCACACTACAATGTTTTGAATGCAATGAGTACTGTCATTATTCTTACTAGTGCCCAAATTTGTGGATTATTGATGATGATCAAGGTTGATAACATCTAAATCCAAGAGAAAATTGGAAATATCATCTGGTCAGTATTTCTTATGAGGGTAATGATACCGATATGATGAAAGATACACTTCCCTTCACTCTAGAACTACTAATATATTATATGATATGTATATGTATACTCTATTATATCTAAATTTTTTAACTGTGTATAATAATTCCACCTCCAAAAATATATTTTAATTTAGTAGAAAAAACAACTTATGGTATGATGAATGAATTAAAAACCTATGATTCTTCTCTAATTTTTTTGGAATGTGTTTCCTATAAATATTCTCATATTCTGGTAGTTGAAGTCAATGTTATTTTAGTAATGTATTTTATTTAAAAACATAAAATCCAATTTTATTTCTCATGAGGTAATGTTACATTTGATAGTCTGAACCAACCTATGGTCACATAGCAATGTGATTACAAAAATAACATTCAAATGGAAATTAAATAAATTATATGGGTCGTGATTCTTATTCCAAATTGGAGGCTATCATAGATGGTTGGGGATAATCTCAACATCTAATGTATACCTATTATTATTGAGTTTATTGTTGACTCTATATAAAAATTTCATAGTTGTAACACCCCAGGTAAATAAAGAAGATGACATTTTAATATTTATCCATATTTGTGAATAAAATATTGATATGACTTTAAATGGGACGCTATGCTCGATGGCGTACCCAACACGCAACAACCAGTTTCTTGGGAATCTTACGTTGCACTCTAATAATAAAATAATATTATTTTAAATGGTAGTTAACATGTAGCAGTTTTAATGGTGGGAATGGATAGAAATAACTAAAATATTATTATATATGTTTTTAAATGTTTTTACATTTATCCAATAAAGGATAGAGGCTTAAAATAAGGAAAGAATTCAATTTTAGGCGTATATGCCCTAGTTTACACTAAAGGTTCACTTATAACCTTTTGATGTTGAACCATAATTAAATATAGTTCTATTCACTCTTAAACATTATTTTGGAGCAAATAAAACTCTTATTAAGAATCGGGATATCAAAATTTACTTTGTGTAAATTTTTGGTATCTTTCCGATAATGTTCATTTTTAAGAATAGTGTAAAATGTTGTATTTTAATTCAAAACCTATTTTTAATATAATTTATTTATATGATTATATTATCTTTTCAATTGGTTTTAAAGTGAAATTAGAATATATTTTTACCATTAAATCCAATAGTGGTTGTTGGAATTAATTTCACTTTGAAATCAGACTTAAACCAGTGTCAATCTTTTGATACTTATTGTTTCATAAAAACACGCTATTTGCTCTGACAGTGGGAATTAATTATTAAATTAATTAATGTGACTCATATGTTTTTAATTTTTTAAAATAGACTTCATTTTTGAATTCGGAATATCAAATATAGCTTAGGGTGAATTTTTTGGATTTTTCTGAAAAACATCAATTTTTGATGAATAGTGACACCACTAAGTGGTACTTATAAGAACTGATTTTTCCGTTTAAATGAAGTTTTTCCATCATTGTGTTTTT
This sequence comes from Viscum album, assembly GCA_963277665.1. NCBI lineage: Eukaryota > Viridiplantae > Streptophyta > Magnoliopsida > Santalales > Viscaceae > Viscum > Viscum album. The sequence continues at coordinate 1,511,505,590 of OY728161.1, forward strand.
AATTTCAAAAATCCGACATACATGGTTTTCATTAAGAATTAAAATGTGGTTCAATGGGATAAAAATAATTTTTTGGTGAATAGTAACATATTATGTTTTTAATCGCGATTAGAGGTAATTAATGTAGTTTAAGGTAAAAATAATGTTTCAATAATATGAAATGAACTTGACACATGTCCTAACCTCATTGGATGTGTAATGTACGACCAAGACAAGCCATGGTAAACTTGGGGACCCCATGGAGCCACTTTGGTTGGGAAATGACATAAATAACTTTTTATTTAATGTAAAAGTAAAAATGACACAAGCATGATATATTTTACTAAAACAATTTTTAAGTGGGGTTATATAAGTCAGATTTTTTATTATAAATATTCATTGGAAAACTAAAAAGATTTACGACATCATCGTAATTTTTGTAAAATTTCTAGACATTAAATAAATAAAATTATTTATGACATCATAATGATGCAGCGATGACATCATTATCTGACGATTTAAATAAAATGAGAAGATAATGTAAACTCTATGACCTACACATGTCCAAAACTTATTGGATGGGTGGATTTCGAACACTTATCACCTTATACGCAAATTATATCAATTTGGGACCTTTTAAAACCGAAACACATTTTCAAATAAAGTAATATTTCTTACATTCCAAAAGTGCCCCTCCTCTCCTCTTATAAAAGGCCACCACCTCTACATCATTTCACACACTCCTCAGGCCATTGGCTCCGCCAACACCTGACCATTTACTCTCTCCACATCCCTATCCTCGTCCTAGAGGATTTCCTTTGGGCAGAATCTTTTCAGAGGAAGCTTTTAGGCTCAAATCAAAAGGAGTTACACTTTTAAAGGAAATTCATTGTCTCATGTTCATTTGTTTTATTTTGCTTCACCAACCACCTAAACTCATTTTATTTACTTCTTTTGTAACAACACCAGTATCTTCAATATACTAGGATGTTGTTATAAGATTTATTCGACCTACACTGTCACACAACTAAATCAAATGGTTAAAGAACATACGGTTTTTGTGGATGGTGAAATTTTGTCTCCCGAAATGATGATTGTTCAATACTAATTTAACACCTTCAAAGGTGGCCATTATGATGTCACTATTTTTATATATGATATATTATATGTTTATGATTTCCTTAAGCTTCTGTTTTTTTTCATTTTGGGCATACCTTTATGGTTTCCATTATGGGTAAACGCGATATCTTCATTTAAGGAACTGCGGACTACCGCCCCCTCAAAGTGATTTGATTCGTTAAATAACATATGCGGGATGTATAAAGGATAGAACTATGATATTATACATTATATTATACTGGAATTATAATATACCTTTATATAATTATGATTCCATTCTATAAAATACGAAATAGAAATGAAAGTAGCGTTCATGCGTACGTACGGCTTACCGTCTCCATGAACGGTGCATTTCACTTCTTACCTCTAAATGATTATGTAATGTTATAAATGCATGAATGTAATGGATATATATTACATATATGATATCTAAATCATGAATAAAATTATGGATATAATAAACATTTGGCCACACGAACAACATGTAATTGTAAGAAGTCCACTTTCGACTTAAGAACAAAATATCGACGAATCAAATATTATTAACTTAAATGATTACATAATGTTTATGACATGGTAATAAGTGATATAAAAGGAATAATTAACTTTAAAAAGGTTCTTAAGGAAGTATAAATTAACTCATGTTTATTATTCAGGAGATTAACGAACGATCGAGTCAAGTCGGACCCGAGGTAAGGGATCCTACTCCTCTCTTTCTTTTTAAGTACACTCTTTTATGAAATTTCTTTTAAGCTCATATTTCTTATGATTGGGATGTTATTTTATATTACTCCTACTGTAATTTTTATGTTCATGTGATGAGAGACCATATTCTCTCTCATCAATCCATTTTGGATGTTTTGAGTGGCGCCGTTAGGCTGCCGAACTTTCGTACGAGATCTAACCTCTCTCTTTCTTTTTAAGTACTCTCCTTTATGTCACTTCTTTTAGGCTCTTCTTTGTAATGTTTGGGGATGTTATTTCATATTCCTCTTGCTGTAAATTTTATTGTAATGTGATGATATACCCTATTTTATCTCATCAATCCATATTCGGAAGTTTTATGTGGCGCCGTTAGGCTGCCAAGTTTTCGTAAGGGATTTTTCATCTCACGTTTATTCCCGTGAGATTTATGCTACATTTGCCTCAAATTCTATTTAGTGGTGTATGTAATGCCCATTATTCTACACTTTGTGTAATATACTTTCGTTTATGAGTATTTACATCAATTATCTATTGTCCTTCTTTCATGGGGTGTATGTTTTGAAAGATACCCATGTCGGTAAGGGAACCTTTCACCCTCCTCTTTTTTAAAAGACTTCTATTGTTGGGTCTTTTAATTTACATATTGTTATGTTTGGATATGTTCTCATATATCCTTATTGATGTAAATTTTATGTCCAATTGATGAGATACACGTTTTATCTCTCATCAACTCATTTTGATGTGATGCCGTTAGGCTGTCAAGGGAACTTTTTAACCCAATTTCGTTTTCTTTGGGTTCAACATGTAGTCATTGAATATGTCATCCATTGAATATGTGTGAATGACCTTTTATTGTTTTACACTTAATATCCACTTATATTGGGTTTATTTATATTTGTCACACATATTTTTGAGATTGATTTGTCCTTAATTTAAGGATACATTCTTTATAAGGGATTTCATCACATTTGACATTTCTATTGAGGGTTCATTGTTGTTATGAACCAATTCACTCTTATATGGTGCATATACTGTCCTTTGGAGTATTATATCATGAATCCATTTATTCTCATGATATTATAAATTTCTGACTAAATGATATTCCTCAATTATTTTATTCAAGTGTCTCTAATTTTGGTAAAACCCCTTTAACCAAAATATCGTTTTAAATGTTTTAATTATTTGTTCTTATTAATATCCATGTTTTCAAAATGGTTTTAAGGATTTATTTATATGGATATTAATGGTTTAAAATTTTAAGCTTCAAGGTGGTATGGGAGACTTTGATTTAAAAATCTCTTTATTAAATGTTTTAAAAGGTTTTGGAAATGGTTTCTTTTTGAATGGATTCATTATTTCAATATACTAAAATGTTATATTGTGATTGAAATGTGGAAATGTTATGTTTCCTTTATGCATGTTTTATGTGATACATTTATGTTATGGTTCTTGGGAATTGTTATGAAAATGGGTGGTTCCGTGATAAACTAAGGGTGGGTGAGCCCGATATAGCTCTCCAATGCATTGGGTAACGCGAAGGAGTGAAACATTAAGGTTTCTCTGAAGAGATTTAGGGAATATACTGTGATGGGTATTCCAAATGTAACCAAGAGGGTTACTCCCTATGTAAGAATGTTATGAATGCCTCAAGTTACATTTATGTCTTATGTTTTCTATGATTTATTCATGATTTTATATGCCTATGTTTTATGGGTAAAGTGTGATTTAATTCTAATGTATATATGAACTCATGTTTCATTTCCATATTTTTATAACTCTTACTGAGCTTTTTATGCTCATCCCATGTTTTTGAAATGTTTTTCACAGGTCAAGGGAAAGGTAAATGATGTGATGATAGTGTCGTGGATGTCTCAAGAAAGAATCTGTGTTATATTTTAAATATGTTTCCATTGATGGGAAGAATGAATACTGTCTTTTATGTAACCACTTTGGTTAAATGTGGAATGTAATGAAAGTTTCATGATCTAATTCTCTAAAACTCTAAACCTGAAAAGATCCTCAATGTGTAATCTTGTAATAACTCAAGATTAATTAAGGTTTAAGGTCGGGGCATTATAGTTGGTATCAAAGGAAGGTTTAGATAACTTTAGAGGTTAGGGTATTCTTTAAGCATAAGGGACATTACCATAATGGTTAGGATTTCAAAAAGAGTCCTAGTTTTAGATAAAGTGAATGAGTAAGTATGTCTTAGTGTTTATCTTCCTCATTAGTACATGATGGTTTTTTTTTATATACTCACACTGACATTTCTGTTTTAGTGAATGGATGGATCTAGAAGGAACCAAAGAGACAACAGTTTTGAAGGAAACTGTGGTGGTTCTCTGATTAAGATAGTAGACAAAATGGAGGATTCAATGAGGAAACTCGTGGTTGTTCTAAACCAAATATCAAGGAGTCATGATCAACCACTTGAACCTTGGTATGTTCTGTAATGAATCATGTATGAGATGACCAATCGATGTGGAAGTTCAGGTAATAATTATTAAGTTAACCATTAGAGTTTATATGATCCTTACTTTTGAGGTAATTATGGGTTGTTATATGATATGCTGGAAAATGAAAGGCATGAGATAAACTTGAGGTTAAAATATGTTATGATCATTTTTGATGATTTTATCTCTTTTTGGGGGATGATTTAAGAATTATACAGTTTTGGAAAAAGAACAACACACAGACCGTGTGACAACCCATCGCATCGGTCAAATATGCGGGAATCGAACCCACAACCAAAGTGCGACTAGTATTTATCACCTACCACTGGACTACGTGAAGTCCCTGGTTAGTTTGACCGATTATTTTTAGTTATATGATTTTATGAATTATGAGTAAGTTGATTTTGGGTTATTTATGAAAATTATTAACCTATCATAGAGGATATGTGATTAGGTTAATTACTTTTCAATACGAGACTTTAGGAGCAACTGATATTGTTTGGAGATAAATGTTACGATTTAACTTGGAAGACTATGTGACTAAATCCTTCAAATATTTGGGTTTCAATCTTATATTTGTTTACTTTGATGAATTTGATGGACAAATTGTTTATCGGAAGGTCCTCATTGAACTTTGGGTTTTGTTGGAAAAATTTTTGAGATTAAGAATATATTTTCTTTTTATAAAGGGTTGTCTTTTTTTTTGGATTATCTGACCTTGTACTAACCTTTCTAGTTTTGGTTTTGGTTAAAGCCTAAAGACATGGGATGTATATATTTCTCTTTTGTGGATAAAGTGATTCTCTATAAGTTTATTATAGTACACTTAATGCGAACAAGTCTCCCTAAATACTCATCTTTTGGAAAAAAATATGAGTTTGATTAAGGAATTTAGTAAAAGTTGAAAGTCAACATGATAAGTGATTGTGCTTCCTTATGAATAAATTCCTCATTAAAAAGTAACTTAAAACAAAAATGTTGTCTATTAACTTTTCCTACTGGGGAACCCAACACCGTTTAACCCATCACAAGTTTGTGATTTTCTTATTGTTAACTTTCTTCTAAACATGTTTTCTATCACTCTCCATCAGAACATGACCCTATGTTTTCTCCTCCATGTCCATGTTTTCCTACATGGAGTCCTAGTATGGGTTAACTCGGGTGACCTCTGTACTAATCTTTCTTTATTTTAAAGTGATTGTTTTACCGACTCTTGTTCTGATGTGGGACTTTCAAAGATGTTTCCAAGGGCAATTTTAAAATTGCGAGGACGCAATTCCCAAAAGGGGGGAAGGATGTAACACCCCAGGTAAATAAAGAATATGACATTTTCATATTTATCCATATTTGTGAATAAAATATTGATATTACTTTAAAGGGGACGCTATGCTCGATGGCGTACCCAACACGCAACAACGAGTTTCTTGGGAATCTTACGTTGCACTCTAATAATAAAATAATATTATTTTAAATGGTAGTTAACATGTAGCAGTTGTAATGGCGGGAATGGATAGAAATAACTAAAATATGATTATATATGTTTTTAAATGTTTTTACATTTATCCAATAAAGGATAGAGGCTTAAAATACGGAAAGAATTCAATTTTAGGCGTATATTCCCTAGTTTTCACTAAAGGTTCACTTATCACCTTTTGATGTTGAACCATCATTAAATATAGTTTTTTTCACTCTTAAACATTATTTTGGACCAAATAAAACTCTTATTAAGAATCGTGACATCAAAATTTACTTTGTGTAAATTTTTGGTATCTTTCCGATAAAGTTCATTTTTTTAATGAATAGTGTAAAATGTTGTATTTTAATTCAAAACCTCTTTTTAATCTAATTTATTTATATTATTAGATTATCTTTTGAATTGGTTTTAAAGTGAAATTAGAATATATTTTTACCATTAAATCCAATAGTGGTCGTTGGAATTAATTTCACTATGAAATCAGACTTAAACCAGTGTCAATCTTTTGATACTTATTGTTTCATAAAAACACGATATTTGCTCTGACAGCGGGAATTAATTATTAAATTAATTAATATGACTCATATGTTTTGAATTTTGTAAAATAGGCTTCATTTTTGAATTCATAATATCAAATATAGCTTAGGGTGAATTTTTGGGATTTTTCAGAAAAACATCAATTTTTGATGAATAGTGACACCAGTAAGTGGTACTTATAAAAACTGATTTTTCTGTTTAAATGAAATTTTGCCATAATTGTGTTTTGAATTTCAAAAATCCGACATACATGGTTTTCATTAAGAAGTAAAATGTGGTTCAATGGGATAAAAATAATTTTTCGGTGAATAGTAACTTATTATGTTTTTAATCGCGATTAGAGGTAATTAGTGTAGTTTAAGGTAAAAATAATGTTTTAATAATATTAAATGAATTTTACACATGTCCTAACCTCATTGGATGTGTAATGGCTGTAGAGACCCGAAGCTTATCGTACATGGACATTACATTACATTTGCGGAATACTTAGTACATAACAAAAACACACACACAAGGATCGTAATAGTTTAGTGTCTTTGGAAACTCGGAATAAAATCTTCTAATCGTGGGGAAAGATCTTCAACATCTCCCATAAAGATCTTCATTTTTTTTAACCTAAAACCTTTCTTTATATCCCGGGGAAAAGAAAACATAAAAGGGTGAGCTCAAATGCTCAGTAAGGGTAAACAAAAGAAATATCAATCACATCATATACATAAGAACATAGCTTTTGGAAATCTTAACCTGCAAAAGAGCTCATAATATCATAACATGGGATAAATCATAGAAGTGAAAATGAGATCCCCATAATCATAACATAAAACTTGAAACTTTGTGGCATGCACACATAATCATGGAAAATCATTTCTTGTTAGTCATGACTCATTGCCAAGACTATCTTAGTGGACAAAGTCCCTTTCTGAACCGAGTTCACTCCTCGCTTCAGTCCTGTATCACTGAACCGAAATAACCTTCCGTTCCAGCCATGTCTATCTCATGAGATATAAAATCTTTACCCAATGTATTGGAGGGAGATATAGGTCCCACCCATCTTATAATGAATCCTTTCTTATGTGTGCCACATAATCATAAATCATACTTAATCGCATAACCCATGTAAAAAAATGGGATTCTTAAACAACATGACATCATAAAACAATTCATATAAGATAAAGGAATTAATAAAAATATTTCCATCACAACATAATCAAACCAATGTAATAATAGGGATAAAAACAGAACCCTTTTATTATCTTAGATGGAAAATAATTTTGATAAAATTATTGAACTCCATTCTTGAGGAAAATATCCTTTCTTCTTCAAAAACATTTTTCCTTTTATAGCATGTCATACGAATTTAAATTAAAATAAGTTGATTAAAAATAAACTTGAAAACTTGTAAAGGAAGTTTCTTGGAAATAATGTTTTAAAAATCCATTCAGGCCTTATAAGTTAAAAAACATTCTTCGTACTTTTGTCGGAAAAGTCAAAAAGTACCTCGTACGATAAAAGATTCCTTTCATAGATATTACTAAAAACTCACCGAAGGGTAAAAATGGATTTAAAAAATTGTAGGTGGATGGAAATAATATTACATATGGGTGAAACATGGATGTGGATGATAAAATACACCCCAGTAAATACTTACGAATAAACAATCTCGGATAAAAATGAGATTGTGATATTTCCCTTACCTTAGGTCCGACTTGCTTTGTAAGTGTCCGAACCTCCTGTATAATGATTTAAATCATGTTATTGACTTATTACAGAATCATATTCATTGTTATGATATCATATATGGTTCACTTATGACATTATATTACCCGTTCTTTTGTAAATTCCATGTTAGAGAAGCGTTTTGGGTAAATCGTTTCATTTATCGTAGGTGTTTTGACTTGTTGTTCTTGACATCATTATTACTTATATCATGATTTACTTACTTCCAGAATATAAAATATGATTTATATATCATATATATTCAGTATATATATATAATAGGTAGATAAATAAAATGAAAAACACCGTTCATGGAGACGGTAGTCCGTATGTACGCATGAACGCTGTTTTCCTTTCCTTATTGTCTTGAAATGGAAGTAAGTAGATGACATACATATGTATATATATACATAAATCCAGTAGCTTTATAATGTCATATATTTCATTATTATTTTTTATATATACATTATAATCATTCTTAAATGGTTAACATGGAGAATGAATCTCATCGCGTCGTGGAGACGGTATTCCGTACGTACGCACGAGCGATGATATCATTTCTATAAATATTGAATTGAATTGGAGTGGATTATAAAATATATCAGAATCAATATGATGTTGTAATAACTATGTATAGTTATTCTTTACACCATTATACCCATCCATGTAAGGTGGTGGTGGAAAATAGATTACACCACGGCGTGGAGACGGTATTCCGTACGTACGCACGCGCGGTGATTTATTTTTCCGTAGGATGGATAGATGGTGAAATAGGGTTGTTTCATACTTATAATAACATATCAGTATATGAGTGATACTGATGTTATTACTTCATAATGAAACAACCTAATAAGAAGAAGTAGAAGAAGAAATAAAGATGAAAGAATTGGTAACGGTAATTACCTCTTCTTTGAAGCGCCTCTTTGAGACCTCCTCTTAGGGCACTAAAATTGGTCTTTTAGGAAGACCAGAACCTCTAGGATGTTTCTAGGGAAGTGGAGAAGAGATTTTGGCAGGGGTTGGCCGAGCTTGAGAGCTCAAATTGGTGTGAGGAGGAGGGGGAGGAGGTATCCTTTTATAGGGGAGGAGAGGGGCACCTTAGGAATATCTCAAAATATTATTTTATATTAAAGTAAAAATCGGTTTATAATGGTTCCAAAGGGTATTATTTCGAAGATAAAGTGGGGATGGGTCGAAATCCTATCAACCAATAAGATTTAGACAAGTTTAGGGTATTATTTTAACCTTATCAATTAGATTTAACTCTAAGATAAATAATTTAACTTTTACCATGTCTTTTTGTTTTCTTTCACTATATGGTTAATAAACTTACTATAACATGCCAAACGAACCCCAAATTGTTTATTATTAACATATATATCTTTATCTAAGTCATTTGGCCGAACCTTAGATTTTTAGGAATAAAATAAAAATTAATAATATAATATTTGATTTAAAAACTATTTTGTGTCAATTTTGACACTATTTGATATATGATTTTTGTGAAAGTCATAACAGAATTATATGTTCGAACCAAGTTGATTAAATCAACATTAATATATCATAGTATCCTAGAAAATTAGTGGAATTCATAAAAAGTCTTAAATTACATTTATTTTGGTATTTATATTATCAATTATGTCAATATTTCATTAATAAGATAATTACTGCATCATCTTTGTGTCATAAATAAATTAAATTATTTGATGTCTAAAAATTAAAAATAAAATACCATCATGTAGGAAATCTTTCTAGCTTTCTAATTAATGTTTACAATCGAATTTATCTTATTTATAACCCCATATTATAAATGATTTACTTATTAAACTTTGATTTTAACTATTTTAACCCTTCTTTAAATAAATTAATAATAAATGTCCTAATCTAATCCATGTGGACCTAAATGGTCATATTTTATTCCTAAGTTTGTTTTTGGTCGAATTACACTTGTCCAATAGAATTAGGACACGTGTTAGGGTAATATTAATATCATATTTACCCTTAGATACCCAATTTACTATTAACCGCGGTAAAAAAAGTAAAAAGTTACTATTCACCAAAAAATTATTTTCATCTCATTGAACCACATTTTAGTCCTTGATATTAACCGTGTTTCTCGGATTTTCGAAATTCCATTCACAGAAGAGGTAAAATTAAGTTTTATGCAAAAATTCAGTTTTTAACCTACCACTTAGTGGTTTCACTTTTCATCAAAAATTGAAAGTTTTCAGAAAAATACCAAAATTTCACCCTAGGCTAATTTCGATATTCTGAGTCCAAAAATGAAGTCCATTTTGAAAAATAAAATTTATAAAATTTCAAAAAGTGATTATTACTATTCATAATGGCTAGTTTTAATAGCATATCATTGTTTAGTGAAACTCGGTATTGCGTATTACACACGCTATCGAGGAAGGTTGTGATTGCGTGTAATGCAAGGCAAGTCAAGGATGCGTGTTGTGCAAGATCCTTTTGGTGTAGCATACAACACAAGACTTTAATATAATAAAAAAGAATATTTTTCATAAAATCTCGGGCTGTTACATTCTACCCCCCTTAAAATGAATTTCGCCCTCGAAATTCGTCGGGGTTATAAATGCTTTACTATTCGAAAGTTTATTTAATAGAAACCCACATCGTAAAAAGGAATATCAAAACCAATCTTTAAAAACAAAAGTATGAAACGTAACGGTTACCCAAATAAACTAATCATTGGGTTTCCACATAGGTGAAAATATGGATATGGAAGAGAAATCTAACCATCATGTTCTGATGGAGAGTGGTAGAGAACATGGCTATGGAAAATCCAGTAATCACAAAGCCATAAATTTGTGACGATCTAGGGTACCATCTGATTCATCAGATATAAGGGCACTAGGACAACATTTTTGGTTTTCAAGATCATTTCCCTAAAGTTGAAGAATTTGAATTAGAATAAATACTTACTTTATTTTGGTACAATCTCACTATTGTTCGTGCCTTTAACAATTTCCACTTCATCTCTTAAATAAATGAAGTTGAATTTGTTATTCGTGAAGTGTTAGCAGATCATGTGATAGAATGACAGGTCATTCCATCTGTCTCAAACAAAAGGTTAGCAAAAATTATATACATAAGTCGATCTATAGTGAGATTAATCATATATGGTTCCTAAAATGGACTTATACTTCATATATCATACTGCTTAATATAATAAAACTAGTTTCTACTAAACAGGGACTTCCTGTAGGTCAGTGGTAGGCGATAAAGGCTAGTCGCACTTCGGTTGTGGATTCGATTCCCACAGCCTTGTCCGACGCGATGGGTTGTCGCCCGTCCTGCAGGTTGTCCTTTTTCTAAAACTATATTACTATAACATCCCATCAATAATATCGAGAAAACATCTATCCTTAAACAATACTAACTTGTGTCCAACATAATCCATTCCAATCTTTAGGCTTATCCATAATACTGCAGTCCACTCTCATAACATAGTGAAAACGATTTCCAGAGATTTAATACCATCGTTGATCCCCATATATCATAAGATATATCTCGTTGGTCACATTCTAATCATTCAAAAGCCTTAATCATGTATTCCCTTGAATACCCATTGAACCTTAATGAAAACATGAATGCAGTTACCAAAATCCTCAAAATTCTATATACTCAAACCATGATATCACTTAGTCCTTATATCAATCAGAGCTCATGAATACTGTAAAATATTTCATTTTCTCGTTTTCCCTTCATTATGCGCATATCATTCTTTTTCCAAAAATATCTCAATCACTTTCCATGGTTATTGGTACCATAAAATTATTGAAAACCACAATAGACCAATACATAAATATTCCAATACTCCATGATACAACATTATTTTGGAATCCTATTACATAAACAATTATTCATTCCACCACATCGTTGTCATATTCAACATCGCCAATAGTGATCGCATGTGACTTCCCTTTGTCCTTTGCCTTAAGCGGTTGCTCATGTCGATCATCACTAACCCTTGGATTAGGGCATTTATTAGCATAATGCCCCATTTCCTTGCACTTGAAGCATTGAAGTGTTGGTGATGTGTTCTCTACAATGTTTGCTTTATTCACATCATTAGAATCCCTTTCTCCATTACTTCAACAGTCAGCTACTCGATGACCTTCTTTTCCACACTTAAAGCATTTTCTAGTCCCTTTAAGACAATCTCCACCATGCTTCTTTCCACACTTTGTGCATAAGGAAACATTCATCTTCTTTTCACCATTATTCTGAGATTTCTCCTTGAATTCCATCTTTCGTTTCTTGTCAAAACCATGAGATGGATATGTAACACCAACTTCCATTTCTACCTTGACAGCACAACGCCCAATTTCTTCATAGCTACTGAAGTCTCTTATAGCTAATGCCCTTCGAAGACTTGGTTTTAAGCCACTGAAAAATCGATCAACTTTACTTTCAGGTTGGATGATAATGCCAGATGCATACCTTGCAAGTCTTGTAAAATTTGCTTCGTATATACCAACAGATTCCTCATCCTTCTGCTTCAGCTCAAGAAACTCCTTTTCCATCTTTGTTCGAAGAATACGAGGGAAGTACTTACTGAAAAACAAGTTCTTGAACTCGTCCCATTCCATAGACTCAATTTCATCTCTTGGCCTCGTATTCTTGATAAGATTCCACCATTGATCAGCATCACCTTCCAAACGATACACTGCTAAGATGACTTTATCATGTTCAGAACATTGAAGAACTGAAAATATCTTTTCAGTAGTATTGATCCATTGTTCAGCAACAAGTGGATCGGAAGTCCCACTGAAAGAAGGTGGACGTTGCCTCATGAAGGACTCAATAGAATACTGTTCCCTTCTCTGCTCATTTGGAAGTCCAGAATGATTCATAGCTTGTGTAAGTATAGAAATAAGATTTTGCACTCCATCTCCCATAACATTTGTTTGTTCAGGAGGGCAATCATTGCATTGTCCATTGCATTGATCAACACGGTTCCTTCGGGTTCCAGCCATCGTCTAAAACCCAAAAAGAATAGTGTGAGAGGCAAAAATCACGCTAGGGAAAACAACATAATAAAGGGGTAGTACCCTCAATATCTAACATCTTAGGTTAAATTTTAAGATCGTTAGCGCAATTCTAGGACTATAACCTATACGTATACTTAACCTTAGAGACATCCCTAGACATACCTTAGAAATATCTCTAGGGATCTCACTAACGTTTTCGCATCCTAGTTTCTGAAGGTTGACTAAACTTTCCTTTGATACCAACTGTAGAGACCCGAAGCTTATCGTACATGGACATTACATTACATTTGCGGAATACTTAGTACATAACAAAAACACACACACAAGGATCGTAATAGTTTAGTATCTTTGGAAACTCGGAATAAAATCTTCTAATCGTGGGGAAAGATCTTCAACATCTCCCATAAAGATCTTCAGTTTTTTTTACCTAAAACCTTTCTTTATATCCTGGGGAAAAGAAAACATAAAAGGGTGAGCTCAAATGCTCAGTAAGGATAAACAAAAGAAATATCAATCACATCATATACATAAGAACATAGCTTTTGGAAATCTTAACCTGCAAAAGAGCTCATAATATCATAACATGGGATAAATCATAGAAGTGAAAATGAGATCCCCATAATCATAACATAAAACTTGAAACTTTGTGGCATGCACACATAATCATGGAAAATCATTTCTTGTTAGTCATGACTCATTGCCAAGACTATCTTAGTGGACAAAGTCCCTTTCTGAACCGAGTTCACTCCTCGCTTCAGTCCTGTATCACTGAACCGAAATAACCTTCCGTTCCAGCCATGTCTATCTCATGAGATATAAAATCTTTACCCAATGCATTGGAGGGAGATATAGGTCCCACCCATCTTATAATGAATCCTTTCTTATGTGTGCCACATAATCATAAATCATACTTCATCGCATAACCCATGTAATAAAAATGGGATTCTTAAACAACATGACATCATAAAACAATTCATATAAGATAAAGGAATTCATAAAAATATTTCCATCACAACATAATCAAACAAATGTAATAATAGGGATAAAAACAGAACCCTTTTATTATCTTAGATGGAAAATAATTTTGATAAAATTATTGAACTCCATTCTTGAGGAAAATATCCTTTCTTCTTCAAAAACATTTTTCCTTTTATAACATGTCATACGAATTTAAAATAAAAGAAGTTGATTAAAAATAAACTTGAAAACTTTTAAAGGAAGTTTCTTGGAAATAATGTTTTAAAAATCCATTCAGGCCTTATAAGTTAAAAAAAACATTCATCGTACTTTTGTCGGAAAAGTCAAAAAGTACCTCGTACGATAAAAGATTCCTTTCATAGACATTACTAAAAACTCACTGAAGGGTAAAAATGGATTTAAACAATTGTAGGTGGATGGAAATAATATTACATATGGATGAAACATGGATGTGGATGATAAAATACACCCCAGTAAATACTTACGAATAAACAATCTCGGATAAAAATGAGATTGTGATATTTCCCTTACCTTAGGTCCGACTTGCTTTGTAAGTGTCCGAACCTCCTGTATAATGATTTAAATCATGTTATTGACTTATTACAGAATCATATTCATTGTTATGATATCATATATGGTTCACTTATGACATTATATTACCCGTTCTTTTGTAAATTCCATGTTAAAGAAGCGTTTTGGGTAAAATCGTTTCATTTATCGTAGGTGTTTTGACTTGTTGTTCTTGACATCATTATTACTTATATCATGATTTACTTACTTCCAGAATATAAAATATGATTTATATATCATATATATTCAGTATATATATATATATAATAGGTAGATAAATAAAATGAAAAACACCGTTCATGGAGACGGTAGTCCGTACGTACGCATGAACGCTGTTTTCCTTTCCTTATTGTCTTGAAATGGAAGTAAGTAGATGACATACATATGTATATATATACATAAATCCAGTAGCTTTATAATGTCATATATTTCATTATTATTTTTTATATATACATTATAATCATTCTTAAATGGTTAACATGGAGAATGAATCTCATCGCGTCGTGGAGACGGTATTCCGTACGTACGCACGAGCGATGATATCATTTCTATAAATATTGAATTGAATTGGAGTGGATTATACAATATATCAGAATCAATATGATGTTGTAATAACTATGTATAGTTATTCTTTACACCATTATACCCATCCATGTAAGGTGGTGGTGGAAAATAGATTACACCACGGCGTGGAGACGGTATTCCGTACGTACGCACGCGCGGTGATTTATTTTTCCGTAGGATGGATAGATGGTGAAATAGGGTTGTTTCATACTTATAATAACATATCAGTATATGAGTGATACTGATGTTATTACTTCATAATGAAACAACCTAATAAGAAGAAGTGGAAGAAGAAATAAAGATGAAAGAATTGATAACGGTAATTACCTCTTCTTTGAAGCGCCTCTTTGAGACCTCCTCTTAGGGCACTAAAATTGGTCTTTGAGGAAGACCAGAACCTCTAGGATGTTTCTAGGGAAGTGTAGAAGAGATTTTGGCAGGGGTTGGCCGAGCTTGAGAGCTCAAATTGGTGTGAGGAGGAGGGGGAGGAGGTATCCTTTTATAGGGGAGGAGAGGGGCACCTTAGGAATATCTCAAAATATTATTTAATATTAAAGTCAAAATCGGTTTATAATGGTTCCAAAGGGTCTTATTTCGAAGATAAAGTGGGGATGGGTCGAAATCCTATCAACCAATAAGAATTAGACAAGTTTAGGGTATTATTTTAACCTTATCAATTAGATTTAACTCTAAGTTAAATAATTTAACTTTTACCATGTCTTTTTGTTTTCTTTCACTATATGGTTAATAAACTTACTATAACATGCCAAACGAACCCCAAATTGTTTATTATTAACATATATATCTTTATCTAAGTCATTTGGCCGAACCTTAGATTTTTAGGAATAAAACAAAAAATAACAATATAATATTTTATTTTAAAACTATTTTGTGTCAATTTTGACACTATTTGATATATGATTTTTGTGAAAGTCATAACAGAATTATATGTTCGAACCAAGTTGATTAAATCAACATTAATATATCATAGTATCCTATAAAATTAGTGGAATTCATAAAAAGTCTTAAATTACATTTATTTTGGTATTTATATTATCAATTATGTCAATATTTCATTAATAAGATAATTACTGCATCATCTTTGTGTCATAAATAAATTAAATTATTTGATGTCTAAAAATTACAAATAAAATACCATCATGTAGGAAATATTTTTAGCTTTCTAATTAATATTTAAAATCGAATTTATCTTATGTATAACCCCATATTATAAATGATTTACTTATTAAACTTTGATTTTAACTATTTTAACTCTTCTTTAAATAAATTAATAATAAATGTCCTAATCTAATCCAAGTGGACCTAAATGGTCATATTTTATTCCTAAGTTTGTTTTTGGTCGAATTACACTTGTCAAATAGAATTAGTACATGTGTTAGGGTAATATTAATATCATATTTACCCTTAGTTACCCAATTTACTATTAACCGCGGTAAAAAAAGTAAAAAGTTACTATTCACCAAAAAATTATTTTCATCTCATTGAACCACATTTTAGTCCTTGATATTAACCGTGTCTCTCGGATTTTCGAAATTCCATTCACAGAAGCGGTAAAATTAAGTTTTATGCAAAAATTCAGTTTTTAACCTACCACTTAGTGGTTTCACTATTCATCAAAAATTGAAAGTTTTCAGAAAAATACCAAAATTTCACCCTAGGCTAATTTCGATATTCTGAGTCCAAAAATGAAGTCCATTTTGAAAAATAATATTTATAAAATTTCAAAAAGTGATTATTACTATTCATAATGGCTAGTTTTAATAGCATATAATTTTTTAGTGAAACACGGTATTGCGTATTACACACGCTATCGAGGAAGGTTGTGATTGCGTGTAATACAAGGCAAGTCAAGGATGCGTGTTGTGCAAGCTCCTTTTGGTGTAGCATACAACACAAGACTTTAATAAAATAAAAAAGAATATTTTTCATAAAATCTCGGGCTGTTACAATGGCCGACCAAGACAAGCCATGGGTCAACTTGGGGACCCCATGGAGCCACTTTGGTTGGGAAATGACATAAATAACGTTTTATTTAATGTAAAAGTTAAAATGACAGAAGCATGATATATTTTACTAAAAGAATTTTTAAGTGGGGTTATAAAATTCAGATTTTTTATTATAAATAGTCATTGGAAATATAAAAAGATTTCCTACATCATAGTAATTTTTTAATAATTTTTAGACATTAAATAAATTAAATTATTTATGACATCATAATGATGCAGCGATGATATCATTATCTGACGATTTAAATAAAATGAGATGATAATATAAACTCTATGACCTAAACATGTCCAAAACTTATTGGATGGGTTGATTTCGAACCCTTATCACCTTATCCACGAATTATATCAATTTTGGACCTTTTAAAACCGAAACACATTTTCAAATAAAGTAATATTTCTTACTTTCCAAAAGTGCCCCTCCTCTCCTCTTATAAAAGGCCCCCACCTCTACCTCATTTCACACACTCCTCAAGCCTTTGGCTCGGCCAACCCCTGCCCATTTACTCTCTCCACATCCCTCTCCTCGTCTTAGAGGATTCCCTTTGGGCATAATCCTTTCAAAGGAATCCTTTAGGCTCAAATCAAAAGGAGTTACACTTTTAAAGGTAATTCATTCTCTCATGTTCATTTGTTTTATTTTGCTTCTCCAACAACCTAAACTCTTTTTATTTACTTATTTTGTAACAACACCAGTATCTTAAATATACTATGATGTTGTTGTAAGATTTATTCGAGCTACACTGTCACACAACTACATCAAATGGTTAAAGAACATACGGTTTCCGTGGATGGTGAAATTCTGCCTCCCGAAATGATGATTGTTCAATACTCATTTAACACCATCAATGGTGGCCATTACGAGGTCAATATTTTTATATATGATATATTATATGTTTATGTTTTCCTTAATCTTCTGTTTTTTTTTCATTTTGGTCATACCTTTATAGTTTCCATTATGGGTAAACGCGATATCTTCATTTAAGGAAGTGCGGACTACCGCCCCCTCAAAGTGATTTGATTCGTTAAATACCATATGTGGGACGTATAAAGGATGGAACTATGATATTATATAATATATTATACTGGAATTATAATATACTTTTATATCATTATGATTCCATTCTATAAAATACGAAATAGAAATGAAAGTAGCGTTCATGCGTACGTATGGCTTACTGTCTCCATGAACGGTGCATTTCATTTCTTACCTCTAAATGATTATGAAATGTTATAAATGCATAAATTTACTGGATATATATGACATATATGATATCTACATCATGAATGAAATTCTGTATATAATAATCATTTGGCCACACGAACAACATGTAATTGTAAGAAGTCCACCTTCGACTTAAGAACAAAATATCGGCAAAACAAATATTATAAACATAAATGATTACATAATGTTTATGACATGGTAATAAGTAATATAAAAGGAATAATGAACTTGAAAAAGGTTCTTAAGGAATTATAAATTAACTCAAGTTTATTATTCAGGAGATTAACGAACGATCGAGTCAAGTCGGACCCGAGGTAAGGGATCCTACTCCTCTCTTTCTTTTTAAGTACACTCTTTTATGTCATTTCTTTTAAGATCATCTTTCTTATGATTGGGATGTTCTTTTATATTACTCCTACTTTAATTTTTATGTTCATGTGATTAGAGACCCTATTCTCTCTCATCAATCCATTTTGGAAGTTTTGATTGGTGCCGTTAGGCTGCTGAACTTTCGTAAGAGATCTAACCTCTCTCTTTCTTTTTAAATACTCTCCTTTATGTCACTTCTTTTAGGATCCTCTTTGTAATGATGGGGGATGTTCTTTTATATTCTTCTTTATATACATTTTATTGTAATGTTATTATATACCATATTTGATCTCATCAATCCATATTCGGAAGTTTTATGTGGCGCTGTTAGGCTGCCGAGTTTTCGTAAGGGATTTTTCATCTCACTTTTATTCCTGTGAGATTTATGCTACATTTGCCACAAATTCCATTTAGTGGTGTATGTACTTCCCATTATTCTAATATTTGTGTAATATACTTTAGTTTATGAGTATTTACATCAATGATCTATTGTCCTTCTTTCATGGGGTGTATGTTTTGAAAGATACCCAAGTCGGTAAGTGAACCTTTCACCCTCCTCTTTTTTAAAAGACTTCTTTTGTTGGGTCTTTTAATTTACATATTGTTATGTTGGGATATGTTCTCATATATCCTTATTGATTTAAATTTTATGTCCAAGTGATGAGATACACTTTTTATATCTCATCAACTCATTTTGATGTGATGTCGTTAGGCTGTCAGTGGAACTTTTTAACCCAATTTTGTTTTCTTTGGATTCAACATGTAGTCATTGAATATGTCATCCATTGAATATGTGTGAATGACCTTTTATTGTTTTACACTTAATATCCACTTATATTGGGTGTATTTATATTTGTCACACATATTTTTGATATTGATTTGTCCTTAATTTAAAGATACCTTCTTTATAAGGGATTTCATCACATTTGACATTTCTATTGAGGGTTCATTGTTGTTATGCACTGATTCACTCTTATATGGTGTATATACTGTCATTTGGCGTATTATATCATGAATCCATTTATTCTCATGATATTATAAAGTTCTGACTAAATTTTATTCCTCAATTATTGTATTCAAGTGTCTCTAATTTTGCTAAAACCCCTTTAACCAAAATATCGTTTTAAATGTTTTAATTATTTGTTCTTATTAATATCCATGTTTTCAAAATGGTTTTAAGGATTTATTTATATAGATATTAATGGTTTAAAATTTTAATCTTCAAGGTGGTATGAGACACTTTGATTCAAAAATCTCTTTATTAAATGTTTTAAATGGTTTTGGAAATGGTTTCTTTTTCAAATGGATTCATTATTTCAATATACTAAAATGTTATATTGTAATTGAAATGTGGAAATGTTATGTTTCCTTTATGCATGTTTTATGTGATACATTTATGTTATGGTTCTTGGGAATTGTTAGGAAAACGGGTGGTTCCGTGATAAACTAAGGGTGGGTGAGCCTGATATAGCTCTCCAATGCATTGGGTAATGCGAAGGAGTGAAACGTTAAGGTTTCTCTGAAGTGATTTAGGGAATATAGTGTGATGGGTATTCCAAACATAACCAAGAGGGTTACTCCCTATGTAAGAATGTTATGAATCCCTCAAGTTACCTTTATGTCTTATGTTTTCTATGATTTATTCATTATTTGATATGCCTATGTTTTATGGGTTAAGTGTGATTTCATTCTAATGTATATATGAACTCATGTTTCCTTTCCATATTTTTATAACTCTGACTGAGATTTTTATGCTCATCCCAAGTTTTTGAAATGTTTTTCACAGGTCAAGGGAAAGGTACATGATGTGATGATAGTGTCAAGGATGTATCAAGAAAGAATCTGTGTTATATTTTAAATATGTTTCCGTTGATGGGAAGAATGAATATTGTCTTTTATGTAACCACTTTGTTTAAATGTGGAATGTAATGAAAGTTTCATGATCTAATTCTCTAAAACGCTAAACCTGAAATGATCCTCAATGTGTAATCTTTTAATAACTCAAGATTAAGTAAGGTTTAAGGTCGGGGCCTTATAATTGTTTTCCATCGAGTTATGATATTGAGTTTTCAATTTAACTCATAAATGGTACCACAATTATTTCAAAGGCTCCTTATTGAATGCCCCAATTAAGTTTCAAGAATTGATGAAGAAACTCTAAAAAAATATTGAATGTGGATTGATTTTTTTATGTGTTCCACCAGGGCTTAAACATGATCCATTTTTTGGAATATATATATATAAATAAGACTCTGTATTGATTATCATAATTTTATCAATATCACTATTAAGAACATGAATCGTGAACCCCATATTGATGGATCGTTTGATCAAATATGTGGAGCACAATACATTTCCATAGTTGATCATAATTATTGATATCATAAATAGAGATTCCATAGGGAGGATATAACCAAAATAACATTTATTATAAGGTATAAAAATAATGAATTTAGAGATGATACCTTTTAGTATTTTTAATTTCTTCTCTATCTACATGGATTTGATGAATATAGACTTTAAAGATTACCTTGATCTGTTTATTATGGTAATTATAGATGATATTTTTTATTAAAATGTAAATGGGGAGTGTCTGTATCATTATATTATTTTGATAAAGACATTAATGAAGGAGAATAATTATGTAAAATATACAAAGTGTGAATTTTTTCTTCTAAAAGTTTCATTTTTGTGTCATATAATATCTTATGATGGTGTCTCTGTTGACCCTTCAAAGACAATGGTTATTGAACATATTCCCATTCTAACCACATTGACTGAGATCCATAGTTTTCATGGTTTGGATGTATATTATTGAAACTTTTGAATAATTTTTCAAGGCTATCCAATCTATACACCAGGTTAATTTGTATGTGATCGAAGTTACAATGGTTGGATGAATACAAGGAATATTTTATGTAATTGATTAGAGGGTTAGTCAATGCAGCTATGATTACACTAACCTATAATTTATAAGGGTTTATAATATATATCAATTCCTTAATGAAGGGATTGGGATGAATCCTCATGTATAATTCTATGGTTATATCTTATACCATAGATAAATTGATGTTTCATGAGAGAAATTACCTAACAAAAGATTTTATTTCTTATTTAATAATTTTTTCAATAATTATTTGGATCTATTACCTATAAAAAGAAAATTATAACCTATGTATAGATTAATAATGTTTAAATTTTATTTCACTTAAAAATATATAATAAGAAATTAGAGAAGATGGTTAGAACTGATTAAATATTATGACTTCCCAACACATTACCACGCTGGGAAAGTAACCAATGTGGTAGAAACATAAGTCAAAATAATAATGATGCATTATCCATGATAAAGATCACAAAATATAACATGTTTATGGACATTCAAAGGATAGAACATGAAATTTTTACGTAATGGGATAATTACTATATTTATAAAATGCATTTTCAATCATATATCCAATTGAATATTATAGAAGCATATAATTATGTTATAAAGGATGAAAAAAAGGTGAAAAATGTTCTCGAGTTTAGCCTTTATTTTGATGAA
The DNA here is from genome assembly GCA_963277665.1 of Viscum album. Lineage (NCBI taxonomy): Eukaryota > Viridiplantae > Streptophyta > Magnoliopsida > Santalales > Viscaceae > Viscum > Viscum album. Next base: position 1,511,527,868 of record OY728161.1, read on the forward strand.
ATAAAAATATTTGGAAACCATGAATGGGTCCCATCAGTTCCAGATTTCAAGAAAGAGTTGATTGATAAAGTTCTTAGTTATTATTTATCTATCCTTCATGGATGTATATAGATTTGAAAGAATATTCCCCAGGGAATATCATAAAGAGAAATATTTTTAGCATATATCTCAGTGAAAGGTATGTTTCGAAGTTAAGGATGAGAAATGGAATTCAACGGACATGTTACAACCTCTATCCATACCAATAAGGAAAATGAAAAAAATATCCATGGAATATATAATCATACTATAAAAACATCAAAAGGGAATAATTCTATTTGGGTTGTATTCCATCGCCTTTTAGAGTCATTACAGTTCATTTATATTGGAGAAGATTTCTTTCCTAATCAACATAATCGGTTATAAATTAATGAAGTGGTAATATTTCATGTTGTAACGCTATAAATTTTATTTAACATGGATATAATAATATTTCATTAGCATGAAAAGGATATATATTTAATTTTCATCTCTTCCTATCATCCTCAAATAGATGGTCGGTCTGAGAGGAGCATTGAAACTCTATACGACATGTTAATAAATTTCTCTTTAGATTTAAAATGTGTTAATGATCAACAACATAAAATGTAGAAATGTTCTAAAAATAATAGGTTTCACTAAATAATTCAAGTGAATCCTTATGAATCCCCTTATTGTATTAATCAATAACTCAAACATGATTGAATAAAGATAGAGAATTGAAGAAATTCATATCGGATCTTGGTGATCAACTAGTGGCAATGGTCAAATCCATTCAATAACACGTATTAAAAGAATATAGTCATCACAAAATTTATGTTGACAATTATTGGAATGATCTTGAGATCAAAGTTGGTGGGGAAATATTTCTATGAACATAAACCTAGATTAAGGTGATGAGATTCGGAATTAAGGGTACTCTAAGCCCTATGTATATTAGTTCATTAAAAATTTGTGATTTTATTGGGGAAATACCCAATTTATTGGAACATCAAAAAAATAAATATCATGTTCATGATATCTTCCATGTACCTCTACTAAAGAAATAAATTTACAATCATTCACATGTTCTGATCTCAGCGGTCATATCGTTGGACAATGATCTTCTTTATAAAAAATAGTTATTAGAGATTTAGGAACGCAGGTAGAAAGTTATATGAAATAAGACCACTCCACTGGTCAATGATTTATGGTGGAACCACCAATTAATGGAATCTATGTGGGAACCTGAGTATGCAATGTGGCACACTTATCCTCATATATTTGTATCAGGGTGATGAAATTTAAGGGTGAAAGTCATTTTAGTAGGCGTATAATGTAACAGACTAATTTTTTTTCCAAATATTAATCATATATAATTTGAATTCATTGATTTAATTACCTACATGAAAAAATATTTTTAAAACATAATCTAATACAATTAATATATTATTTTTTCATCATCATGTTAACATTATATTAGCATGTATGAATATTGTCATGATCTGACCCACCGATATTCGAATCATGACAACCTCAACCCACCTCAAATAGGCCAGGGGCGGGTGAACAATGTTGAGCAGTCATATCCAGAAAATGGGAGGCATTAGCCTAACATAACTTTAAAAACATAAATATATCCAATACCACATAATTATTAAATATAAAAACAACTAAAACAGTTCAATATTATATCTATAGTCCCACAATTGAGTAAGATAGTAAACTTCTAAAAATAGCAAAGGGGAAAAATACAATCCCAAAACTATAAAGATTCCAAAATTCTCCAAAGGTGTGAACTACATCAAATTCAAGCACTCAGTAAAACACCTCAGTCTTAAAATCCTCAGTTATGCTCCACCTACTACCATTCCCCCTTGGGAAACCATAAAACGAGTCGTCATCAGTACAAGACACGGAACATGTGGGGAATTCCCATGTATGGGTGAGTATAAAAATACTTAGTAGGGCACCAGAAAAATATTAAACATAAAAGAACTTGTATAGTTATCTCATTAAAACATATAAAAATTCATTTATAATATAATCATCCAATTATATTCAGGAAAGACACCACACCACCACGATTTATTAACCAACTTTTCGCCACTGCATTCTACTTGACATAACGATTTATTTTGTAGAATATACACCAAAAGTAATGATATAATTAGAGAAACATGAGTAAGATGTATAGATAATTGGGCCACATCCAATGAAATCTCATTGGTCAAAGAATATTATCAAACAAAGATATTCTGTCACATCCAGAACTACAGGTGGACACCACAGACCCAATCTGGATCAACCAACTACATAGGGGATTATATAACAACAATTCCAAAAAACCTACTAATATGAAAAGATAGATGAAGGATCAACAAACTATTTAACTAGGTCACATTGATTCAAAAACCCCACATATGGAACAAAGGTGATAGACGATCACAATCCAGTACAACGAAGGGACAACACAACTCTATCTAAGACTCAACCTCAATAGGTAATAACAATCATATAATATGGATGTAATGCCTCACTATAAAATTGTGGTAATGGTACAAGGGAACATTTCCAACCTATAATGGTCCATACGAATATTACTATGAGATAAAATCACTCTTGAAGTGGGTACATGGTGTGTACCAAGAGGAACATGTTGTGCCTAGCTTTCCCCGTGGCTTCCCGTGTGGAAGAGAATCTCACGACATTTAAGTCTCTATATATACAATGTTTAAAAGAAGTAATAAAAATGTATAGACACATGGTATCCTATCAGTGTGTCCATTATATGTATATGTACGATGTCCCTATCCATATACCAAACAGTGTGTGTCAATTTATATTTGTGTCTATGTACATGGAGTTCTATCTGGCCATGCAAGTTCTCGTGATTCCATGTACCCTCCAAAGCACAATATGATCCTCATGAAATAGTTAACACTTCATGTGACTGAGAAACATGACATGTGATATATAAATTCATATGTAACCCAATCATTGTATCCATAGGGCCCAAAATGGGTGTAATGTTGGATTAAATGTCATTTTTCTAAAAATATCTAGATCTTCTTTTGTGTCATCTGAAACATCTCTAGATCCACCTCCCTTTCCATAACATATATATTGTGGTTTATATAGTTATCTAGAAACTATATCCCTAGATTTTGGGCACTGAATCAATTCACAAAATGACATATTGATCAAAACATCATCATTCATCAAAAAATAAAGATTACCGGAAACCACAAATACATTCATTATTCTTTTGATCATCCACCATTTCCACTGAACCTCAACCAAACCATCGATCAAGAACCACACCTATGATATTCATTCATTTCACAATGTAATAGTCATGCAGTGATCGAATAATAGATATTCAGCATACCATTGTCCAAAAGAAAAAACCATTGATTAATGAGAAATGTTTGGGGGATGAAATCCCTAAATATGTATAGAAAAAATTAGTTGTTATTAAATTCCCCTAGATTATATGTCATATAAAATATGAACAATGTGGAATAAATCAAGGGAGAAATAAAAATTTCAATAAAATTAAATTTACCGATGATGAACATAACAATTGTGTCTATTGTATTTTCCCCCATTACTATAGGGTTAAAAATAGGATAGAAATCAAAAAGAAAAACATATTACCTATAGTTTTGATCAATCATAAATGAATAATGGTTGTGTTTCATTCATTGGTGAGATCCTCCATCTCCATTCCATCAACGATCCAAGATCTAGTCTTGATCCATCATCACTTTCCAAGAATGATATCCTGCAATGGATCCTAGTTCACCAAGGATTATATGAAAATTGTGAGATAACTTTCATAGTTTTATACTAAAAGGATATTTTCATCGATGGGTAAAAAATAAACAAAATAAAATAATTATTCGATTTTTTATTTAATTATCCCTGTGATGAATATTTTTTCACAAACAGTCCATGCCAATTATTGATATTTCATGCATAGGGTAAAACTCATGTTTTGAAATCAAAAGTGGTATCTTATTTCTGATTTAGGCCCCCATTTGGAAGTTATTACATTATTAAAGAAAACTATGGGCATGCGACATTTATAATATTTAATATAATTCCAAAATCTATTTCGGGAAGCCTAGGCTTCAGAATCGCATATCGTCTCAGCATAATGTCCAAAAAATAAGACATATAATATCCAGAAAATAATACATGTAAAATAGAAGGTATTAAATTATCCCCATATTAGGAATTTTTGTGCATGATAAGAGAAAACATTGTCCAAAGGATTAGGGTATCTAGCTCGCATCTGGGTCTCCAACTCCAAGGTTCTTTCATAAAAATTCATGTGCTTCCACCAGAAATGCATAAGGGGAATTAAATTCCCATAAATTACCCCATAATACTAATTATCAAACTCTACTGGGTTCATTCCAATGATAGGACCATCTGGGTTTTCCATCTTTTCCCAGTTGATAATGTGTGACAGCCCATGCATGTACCCTTCCAAATGTGAAACATTGAAGATATTTTGTACCACGTACAACTATGTTGGTAGAGCAAAGTGGTATGGCACATCACCAACTCTAATTATTATCTAGAAGGGACCAATTATTATTAGAGATAACTTTTCACCATGAAAAAATCTCCCCAATCCACATCGAGGTGAGACCTTAATGAAAACATGGTCTCCCACTTCGAACATTAGTGTTCTTCCACATCGGTACAGATAAGAATTATATAGAATCTATGTAGTCCTCTTCCTCAACTGGATAATCATCACCTTCTCTATAGTAGCTCGTGCCGACCCTACGACCATGAGTCTGAAATTTCCTAGATCAATCCATAAATTTGGCGACTTTTAGGGTTTCCTGTAGAAAACCTTTATTGGTGTCATAAAAATTTTGGAATGATAGTTTTATTGGTAAAAAATATATACCCAAGTTGATTGATCCACTAAGCTACATCCAAAGTCCAATATACATTCCCAAAACAAGTTCTCTAAGGCCTCAATGGTCCTCTCAGTCTAGCTGTCATTCATGGGGTGAATGTTCATGCTCAATCATAACTGATTTCCAAATTCCATCAACAATCCTCTCCATGATCATGACATGAATAGGTCATCATGGAAAAATATTATCGTTGATGGATCTCCATAGAGATAATATAACTTCTTTGAGAAGAGTCATCCCAAACTCTCTATAGAAATCTACTCATGAATTTCTAGGAAGTACACCAATATGGTATGCCATTCTATGATAACCTAGATATAATTGTGTCACGTGAATTAACATAGTAATCCCATAACAATGTATAAGGATATAACATCTCACTATAAGTCCATAACCTCAATGAGTTGAGATAAACCAGCTAGAACATGGTTCTCTTCCATCACCTTTTGACAAGTGTGGTATCAAGGGATAAATTCTGCAGCTCTATTCTTCATTCTTGGATACCAAAACTAACATTCGAGGTTATTGCACATCATATCCATAAATGGATGTACCTCCAATAGGGATTTATGAAACTCAAACAACACCTCCTCCCACATTATAAAATGTACCATTGTCTGTCCTCCTATAATGATACCATTCTCCCCACCTTTATAATATCCATCCATAGCTAGTTCCATGTATATCTAGGTATGTAAAGTCTCATATTCGGTATCTTTTCACTAAACATCTAGGAAATAAGGAAAATGTTATAGGGTAATAACCATCAACTGAAGATATTATGAATTACACTTATCCACGAAGGACAACTACAATGAGAAAAAATCCGCTGACACATCATCCAACAACTGAGAACAAGATCACCTACTATGAGTTTCTAACCCCACCATCCCCTTCCCAAGAGTATATAAAATATCAAATTTATAGTCCATGGTGAACTCTATCCATCACCTATGTTGAAGGATACATTAATTCTGAGAGAATATGTACTTGATACTCTTGTGGTAAGAGTAAACAATAATGCACTTATCTGTTAGGCTTTATAACCACATCTTCATTGTAAAGACTATGACTAGTAACTCTTGACTATGGGTCATGTCGTTTGGGTTTTTTCCTAATAATGAATATGAACCGTAAAAAATAACTCTGTTAATCTACATCAAAACAAAACTATGTCTAGTCCATGATGCATCACATAATATTATAAACTCAGAACCCTCGTCTAAAAATCATAATATGCGAGTGATCGTCAATTTCTTCCTATGATCCTGAAGCAACATCTAGAACCCTTCCATCCCCACAAAGGATTTACTTTCTACATTAATTATATAAAAATTGATTCCACTCTTGATAAGTTGAGTACAAAACATTAATAGTACCCTAAAACCCCATATAAACATAGTAACTTGCAAAAAATGCGGGTGGATCCAAGGAAATCACTTCCCAATAATTTTCTAGACCCATTGATAATCTATCTGCAGATATGGTGTGTCTATTAATTGGGCTTCTTGAATCTAAAACTCTAACTTCTGGAGCTTCCTGTAAATATGGATCTCTCAAAGTTTTTCTAGGACCAGCCTCATGTGTCTTGCATGGTCCTCCTTGTACATTGAGTATAATTGGTTGTTATCAATGAATAATACCACAAAATAATATAATACGGGCTTAGAATATATTTTTCATAAGTAACGTTAACACTTTTTGGTAATTAGTCATGCCAAAAAATCACCATGTTCTAATAGTGGCTATAGAGACATCAGAATATCTTCTTTGGTTTATCCCCATCCCATACATGCAGCTACTGATATCCTAACCTGGTGAATTACTTCGAGAACCACAGTTCCCTTATCAATAGATAAAAAGGGTTCATTGATACTCAACAAATGATTTTTATTCTTCACGGTCACCTAAATTTGGAACCAATAATCCAAAAATATCCTAAAGATCTTGTCTTCATTCTTAATAAACATCATTATGTCTTCCTTGTGGGAAGCACTGGGAATCAAAAAAACCCTTCACATGTAAGTCCTCCAACAACATGTTTTACTCTTGATGCTCTGTGGTAGAAATCTAAAATATTGTTGAAGAAATCAATGTCTTCCCAAGATGCAAGTTTATGCCGAACTATACCTCTCGGTGGATAGGTAAACGTGGTATATCTTTAAGAAAGATGTCCTCATATTATTCCAATAATGAAGGAAACTGATATCCCAAAGAGTCCACTTATCCAATAGTTATTATATCCAACTAATTATTATTCATATACACTCCCATGTTCCTATGGTGATCCTGCACCACCATGTTTTCTTTTCCACCCACAAAGGAAAAAAAATCCGTCATTAAGGACACACCACATCCTCCGAAAAAATTAGTCGATCTGGACATGAACTATGGATAGCCAGTTTATACCTAAGATGATTTCATAATCCCTCATAGCATCTATGAACAGATTCCAAAGAAAATAACTCCTCCAAGTGATAGATAGACAGGTCATCATAAGTGAGCAATCATAGAGTCACCACTTATCGAGGTTTCTAACCATATGGTCCAGACAATGCCTCAAACTGAATCTCTATGTTTCTAACTATATATTTGGAAAGGAAGGAATGGATAAAACCTGTGTCAATAAGTACTATAACTAAAATTGAAAATAAATAAATCAAACCTAGTATCATCCATAGTTCCTCGGGGTTATAGGCCTCAATTGCTTATAATTGACCTCATCCCTATCCACCAGCTCCCTATGCCTAGAGCAGACCACCTGGGTTAATGGTGGTAATAGGTCAAACCACTAAATAACCATTTCTACCCTTCTGGTTACTCAATCATATTTATCATCCCACAAACCACATTACTCTTTACTTTTTCTTTACCATATCTATCCCTCGATGATGTCAGGATCAGCTATATGACAGGTTAGAAAATTCCAAAACAGATGTCACTAATCCTCAAAGGAGAAACACAACCTCTCCCTCGGCTAATTCGATCCACCCTAAGATCCCTGCACTATTGTCTCTAAGTCTGAGGATATCCTCCAGAAGCATCTGACATGCTCAGATCACTATAACTGCTATGAGATACCTACATATGAGGTATCTTCTACTAGAATCCCACTACTATCTCACAATATGGGTGTCTTCTCTTGCTAAAATCTCTCCACCAGTATGAATTATTCATGAATCTCATCCTTAGTGGGAATTCAAATTAATACCACTGAAGCACTGACATCCTAGAACATGCCCAAATAATTTTTCTAACCTCTAAAGAACTAATTTCTCACAATATTCAAGGAGTAAATGAGGGATCTATAATCAATTATGTGACTTATTTGATGGTCACACTTCCCTATTGTACATACAAAATCTCTTATGTATGTATGGATTGAAACATCACTAGAAAGAACTACTCTCTAAAAAGATGCTCAAATTCATACCAAGGGAGGGTTTTCTTATGATGGGACATAGCCGCCATGCTCCACCATCACCGAACATAGTCATACAGAATACTCACCCTATTGAATTACATCTGGTTCGTAGGCATCTCCACTAGTAATAAAACATGATTGGCTACCTCTATCCAACCCTCGACCACCTGTGGTCCTGTCTCACCCTAAAATATTTGAGGTCGCTACATCATGAAATCAGGAAAAACAATCATCCTACCCACATCCTAAATCAGTAATACTAGTGATATATGCTGCTCAATTTATCTTTTTATTGGTAAGAATCCACCCAGAGGCACTATATCTAGTACAAGACCGTGTACTAATGCCTCATCACTAGGAGGATCATCCTCATGATCACACAGTGTAATCCTAGAAGGCTGTCTACAAGGAGGCATCCAGAAATATAACAATACACACCACTATCAAAATATTATATCTAGGTTGAAGACTCAATAATGATATTGAAAAAAAATCTTATATTATGAATATATGAAGAATTATCACGACAACAAATTTTTACATGTACTTTTTTAAAATGTGGGTGATTAGAGTTCTAGTGTATGGATATGTTGGCCTCTGCACAAACATTGGAGTCCATGGAACAAATGAAGAACTAAAAATAGTGAACATTGTTTCCCCAAACCAATCTCACAGACTCCAATCCTATGGTATATCCAACTAGCTATGATATCACACTTTCATGACCCGAACAACCAAGGTCTGACATGTGACTGACCCAAACCTGCATCTAATATTCTAGGGGTTAGACACTAATGATGAGGTGGAGTAGCCCAAAAATGGAATGAATTATATTAGAGAGTAAATATACACACACACATTACTCTAATACCAGAAAATGAAAAAATATAAAAAACTTTGTTAAGTCCATGCATAAATCTATGACTCCACAACAGACTATGATGTTGATGTACTAAAAATAGGAAAGGGGAGAAATAAAATCCCAATCTAAATAATAAAGATTCTAACTTTCTCAAAGGGATAAGACTAAGTCAAATTCAACATCCATGTTGTACACCTTGATCAAAAAATCTTCAGTTGTACACCACCTACTCCATGTCCCCCTAGGACACCATAAAAAGGATCTTCATCTATATAAGACATGGCCCATACGGTAAAATCCCAAGCACGGTTGAGTATGAAAATACTCAATAGGATTTCCCGAAAACACTGAAACTAAAAACCATGAATAGTCAATTCAATATAATATATATCAATTAAAATATAAAATAAAAACCCAAATATACTTTGGAAATACACCACACCACTAGGAATTCATAACCAACTTCCAACCAGTAGATTCTGCTTGACGTAATGATCGTTTGTGGAGATTCCACTCCATTAACCATGATATGATTAGAGATTCTTGAAAAAGAGTTCCATTTCATTGGGACCTACCCAATGATATATCAATAGTCTAAGAAATCCTTTATTGATTGATAGGGGTTACATCTATAACAGTTGGGGGAACCAATAAATACAATCTGGATCATCCCACTGTGTAAGATATTTTATGAAAAATATTTAACAAATACTGAAAATAAAACCTTCTACATGTAGGATCCACACTCTTCCGAGGGAGGTCACGATGATTCCATAAACACCAATGTAGTAATAACGGTGATAAAGGCTCATACTCAAACCTAATGGTGGGACACCAAAACTCAATTTGAGACTCACCCTCTAGAGGGGATCACAATACAATAATATGGATGTAATGTTGCACAATACCCTAGATGGAATGGACCTAGGGATCCCTCTCAACCTATACTAGTCAAAAATATGAAAATTAAGAGCTCTAAAAACATAGGAAGGGAGTAAAAAACACATTCAAAGGGGTACATGACTTCCCATCAATCCATATGTCTGCCCGTGCGGAAGAGGCTCACATTACATTTTAGTCCCCATATACATGGTATGTAGAATTAGTACATGACATGTAGAAACACATAGTATATGGGACATGTTTCTAGGATTTTTATTTGTATGGTGTCCTTGTTTGTGTACCATCCTATATACACAAAGTCGTGTATGTGTCTATGTACATGGCATGCCATCTAGCCATGCACTTTTTCCCAAGACTGTGTACTCTCTGTAGTAAATATTGAGACTTGAGGAAGGGGTCACATGGCATGCAAAGGAGTCAAATGAAATTTGATCAATTAAAATTGTTTCTGATACATCATCTTTTCCATATCCATAGATCCACATCCACATGCCCCCCAATACATGTAACACAAGATTACATGTCATGTTTCATGTGATTTCAATATATTCTTGTATGTCGTCATATGCTTTGAAATAGCCACTGCCCTTTCAAGAATCTATATATTGGGTTTCTTTTAGCACTGTGGTTTTTAGATTCTCAGAAACCAGGATTTGAATAAATTTGAAAAATAATATGTTGATCAATAAATCTTTGTTTTTCAAAAATAGGTAGAATGTGAACCCTAAATCTCTCTATTCCTCTTCTATTAATACACTATCATCATCACACATTTACCACACCATAGATCATGAACCACACCATGGTATTGATATGTTTTAGGAATGCTTAATTTCTCAATTATTAAATACCAGTAATTCATAGAACACGAATCTAAAAAAATTTACTATGATGAATGTGCGATGAATAAGGGAATGAATCCACAATCCATAAAAGTGGGGAACGTACCTAAACCATTGTTTTTCCATCAATGATCTATAATAATAAAATAAATTAAGATAAATAATTAAATGGAAATCTAAACAATTCAATCAACTTAAATCAACCGATGATGCACGTATCAATTCTGTATGTGGAATTTGAGAACAATCATTTGCGATTTAGAAACTGGGTGGAAACTGCAAAGAAAAACATCTTACTAAGTGTTTGGATTGATGGTTTAATATGATTGGTTGTATTTTCATAATTGACGAGATCCATAAACCACATTGGTTCTACTATCCAAGATTCAGTCTCGATCTATCATCGTCTGCCAAGAACGCCATCTCCCAACGGCTCCTTGGTATCTAGGGTTCAGGATCCAACCTTGAAAATATACATGAATGCATATACATAATGTATATTTTAGTGTCTGTATCAATAGTAAAAAAAATAAATTATGTATTTTATTTATTTTATATTATTATTCTCATGATGATTTTTTTTTCACAAATGGCATGCACCAAAGAAGGTTATATTATTCCCTGGGTAAAACTCACATTCAATACTCAACTATGCCATAAGCATTGTGACCCGTAATCCTATTTTGGACTTATTCTTTTTTAAAATCTCTATTGTGTGTATATTATATTTAATATATTTAAAATATTTCACATATTTATTCCAAACACACAGGGTCTCAAAATCAAATGTCATCTAATTGCCTTGTCTTAAAATAATCCATATAAAATATAAAAAATACATGGAAAATAAAAGACATCAAAAATATTAATAAATAAATTATAAAAAATACATATTGTAAACATTCTAAAAAAACTTATCATTTGATTATAAATAACAACTAATATTATATTAAAATAAAAGTTTAGTTTTTTTAATAATGTTTTTTTGAGAAATATACTTTATATTAATAAATTAAATTAGTCAATGGTGAATTAATTTTATAAAAATTTTATATTATATTATTGATCTAATTTTTTAAACATTAAAAATATTTATTTCTTATGATAGTATAAGTATAAATAAATTTTTTATACTTAAAAATGAATTTTTTTAAAAAATAGATATTTTTCAATTTGAGCAATTAGATTAAAATTTTATTTCTGTCATTAATTGGTATTGATTTAGATAAAATGAATTAAATATTTAGAATTAGGAATTTTATATTCAGAAACTAGAAATATTTAATTTTTTTCAATATCAATAGTAACCATGGTAATAATTATCACATTGGAAAATTTAGAAACTTGTTAATATAGATTAAAAACAAGATATTATGAAATAATGAATAATCATAATAATTTTTTAATGATGTTAATTCTATATTTAACAAATTATACTTATAATTGAGTTATTTAATTGAAACGTTTCCATGAAAATGTGTTACATATTATTTAAATAAAAAAATATAAAAAATGTAACACATAATATTTTTAATACCCATTATGTGATTACATAGAAAATAATAAGACATAAATGAATATTAATATGTATTTTATAATAATGAAATTATATTCTTGAGAGGAATTTTTTTCCATTTTTTTGGTATAATATTATAACATTAAATTCTTACAAAATGCCAAAACATTAATTATTCATCTAATGGAAAAATGAAATAAATGATAATAGAAACGTTAATGGTGAAATAATTTTAGTATTTAATAGTATACCACAAATTTAATATGATAATATAAAATATTTTTATCATGTTAAAATATTATATTTTAATTGACACACTTTATTAATTTCATTTATGTCAAATTATATGAATTGTGTTAAAATTGAAATTAATGATATGTTATTAATTTTTTTAATTTAATTACTAATCATAAATATCATTAAATTAGAAATTATAGAAATTATTTCTAAAAAAATTTCAATTATGGACCATTTATAGTCTCATTTTTTCCTGGTAAGGTAAAATTACAAAACTTTAATATTGAAAACAAAATTCAATATGGTAAAAATTAAAATTGGTTAAAAATGGGTTAATCAAAATGATAAGTTTTAAAATTACCATATAGCTTCAGAATATTCAATTGGATTACGAGAATAAGACCCTATTATATATTATCATTGAATAAATTTCTGTTTGGAGGAACATTTATTAAGTATCACTTTATAATAATTGAATATTTTAAGAAATTTTAAAAGATCCCCTACTTACACAATAAAAGGGAAGCTACTCCCTAAATTATTTACACAAATTGAGGAAATAATTAATAGGAAAAATATAACAAATTCTCATATTAACATCACTTTATACATGGTATATATTCTATTCTTCCGAAATGTCCAACCCTAAAACCTTTAGATTATGTCTAAATGTTTTGTTTCAAAGATTATTTAATCAACTTAGATAATCACTTACATTTCTACTCTTATTTTCATTATATAAATATATTTTATTCATAATAAAATAATAGGTTAAATATCAATAATAAAATGAAATATTATTCTGATTATGAAAACAACATTACAGACAATTTTCTCAGGAAATAAAAAGTGAAAGTGTCGCTCGTGCGTACATAAGGCTTACCCTCTCCATGTAGAGATACCATTAATTTTTCATCAAAATAATTTAAGGATGTATATTATTTCAATATTAATGTTTATATATGATATTATGACATTTTTCTTCTCAATAATTATAGTTTCACATCTCACATATTTTTTTTGGTAAATGATGACGTCGTTCGTTCATACATGTGGATTACCACCTCTCAGAATTGATGCAATTTTTTAGTTAATTTTTGTTGTATAGTAATGAAGAAGTTGAATATATATGATATTATAATGATCCAAAAATTATTATTTAATATTTAATATTATTTTTTTCCATCATTTGAAAAATGAAAGAAACATTTATGCATATGTACTGCCTACCATCTCTATATACTATGTAATCCATTTTTCTATCTATATCATTGGTGGAAGATTATAAATAAATATATAACTAATATATATTTTATTTATATAATTTAAAATATTAGGTATATTATGGAACCCTGATAAATTTACTATTATTGGTAAAACATGTCTAATTAGTATGATTAATTAAACAATTAACACTCATTAATAAGAATTTTTATAATTAATTGTTGAAAAAAGGGGTATTAAAATTTTGTAAATCGATAATATATGTTATAATAAGTATGAAAACGAATCTGGGATAGAATTATATTAAATTTAATTTTATTATATAGGCATCTATAGTGATTTCATTGCAATTTGAACTTGTGGTTATGGTTTTATTTCACAATCTAATATAATTTTAGGATTGGTTCTGTTTGAGATGCCACTGGGGAATATTTTCCTTCCAAATCCATGGATTCTAAAGATTATTCAAAGACTATTTTTCCATGACCCTATGATATTATAAATTAGATTTTACCTTTGTTAGAATTTTTTCAAATTTTATTGAAGGAATATTCGTATCATTATCCAAACATTGTACATTGTGAGTTTTCTAAAAAATAGAAGGAAGGCTTTTTAAATAATAAATAACGTATTACTTTTTCTACTACAATGAGTGATTTTTTCTTTGAATATTACATTATATTTTATAATTTTTATTTTCAAATAAAATATCTTTCTTTATAATTATGCAAGTTTTTAAAAAGATATAATTGTAAATGGAATGGTTTTTTTACTCAATAGTTTTTATAGGGGATCTTTAAAAATCAGTTTCCATTTAATATATAATACTTTGATGTTGCATTAGAATTTATGGTGATATGATCAAACTATATAAATGTTATTATTTCCCTATATGGTTTATTTTTATGATGAGAATATTAAATGTTTATGAACCCTAATTCTTTTCCATGGGTTGTTATATGGTTAAATGTTTATGAAACCCATTTTATTTTGTGGGTTATTATATAATGAATGTTTTAGGATCTTTTAGAAATAAAATTTATGATCCAAATTATGGGATGTTTAGGACATATATCTCTGTTAGATTAATTCGGTAAATATTGATATCTCATTAGATAAATATGACTCGAATGGTGAGTTAACCTAGTTCAATAAGCAACTACATCCACATTGATAGTAATGGGAGTAATCCTTTACTACATTGAAAGTTTTTAGAGTGAACCCATTCAATGTTGATATCCATCGAAATTTTCCTTTATGAAAAAAATTATTTTCAAAGATTATGTTTATACCAAAAAATAAATGTATTATGCATATTTTATGCTTTCATGCTCCATGATCCTTGATTTAATAATGATTCTTGTCTTATGAACTACTTAGATTTAAAACAAAACATAATATTATGATCTTTGGTCTGAAAGGTATTGTTTGAAAATTTCAAGTTCCAGTTATTATAGAATTATTCACAAGTTATACTTATGTGATCATTGATATGTCACTTTTTTACTCTTTCTAGGCATTTTAGATAACCCTTTTTTTATGTTTCTTTATCCTAGTTATAAAGAAACGTATTATGTATTATATATTTAATAAGGGTTCTAATTATAATGAAATAAGCACAAGATGGTATAGATATTTTATGTAACCATTATCTAATATTCCATTTTCCAAGAAGATATTATACTAGAATAATTTTGAATTTGATCATTTTTTATGTAAAAATTGTTCATATATTTATTTTAAATATTTATGTATGAAAATTTTTGGTTTCCATCAAAAGTATACCCAAATAAGAGTTAAATATACTAATGGACTTCATTGAAGACTAATAATTATTTCACCACATCCAAAAACTATAATACAATATTAATAAAATGAAAACAATTGTTTAATATAATAAGAAATTACATTAATGGAATAATAAATTTCTATATCATTTCCATTCAATGGAAAATGAATTTTTCATATATTCATATGTGTGGAATACCGCTTCAATGAACAGATGTATTTAATTTTCATCATCAATAGTCATAGATGGATGTATATATATACATATTTTATTTATATATATTATATATTTGTTATAATTATGATCCTATAAATATAATTTATTATGAATCTTTTTTTCTATTTATCTATAGAAATATGAAAGCATTACTCATGGATACGTCTAGACTACTTCCTTCATAAAGAAATTTAATTAATTTCTTATCCCCACCTTACATGGATTGTTCTAAAAGATTATATAAAAAATAAATATTTTATTTAAGAAAATTTTAATATTAATTAAATTATGAAATCATGAGAAATGTCTACATATAAGATTCAGCTAACAGAAATATATCTAGAAAATGGAACAATTAACACATGAATATTGAATTCTTGTGAAATTTTTAATAAATAGGCAATAATAAATTATATTGGAATAATATATAGTGATATGAGAATTATTGTGGTTATTTTATAGATTTATTTTAGAATTTATTTATTATAATAGATTTTAGTGTGAATACGATGAAATTTGGGATATGAGGTCTTGTTTGAGTTTTAAATATCACTTTTAAACAAGATTACTTATCATAAAATATCATTTGGATGAATCATATCCTATTTTCCTATAGAAAACTATTTGTTTTCATCATCTATAGGTATCAATAATGTTTTAAATTAAGAATTCAATTTCACATATTTTTTAATGAAGAATGTCAAAAGAATTTTTGTAATAAAATTAATCATTATTTTATATTTATAATATAAAATATTTCTCTTCCTTGTAAATGTTCTTAAAAAAATACAGATGTTTTTTTATACATAAATGTTTGAAAACAATTTTTTTAACAACCCTTGAAATTTTTTATCAGTAAATGAATTTAATCCTTTTAAATTTTATTTAACATAACTCACATTAGATATTCTTTATAATTGTGCAGAAACTAATATTTTTATATATATAAGAGGAATAAATTTTCTTATTTTCATTTCATTTAGTAATGTTGTAAATTTATTCAAAATTTTCTATAGTTTTTTAATATAAATCATATGACCATTTTTTAGGTATTTTTATATTTTAGAATATTCCTAAATAATGATGTTTCATCTTTTATTTAGAGTTAAATTAATATTTATATTATAAAATTAAATTTCATTTATATAATGATCCTTTATGAACTATTTTGATTCAGTAAAAATATGCTCTTATGACACCATCCATAATTGTTCTCTGTATGTATTGTGATGATAATGTTTTGAAGTATATTATATTGAAATGTGATTCTTCCCCATGATTAAATTAAGATATGATGAAATGGTAAATATTTGTGTTATATTGTGGAATATATATGTATGATTCTCATTATGTAAAGGATAGGAATAAAATATATAGAAATTAAATTAATTGTATAATGATTGATGTGTCATGAGATACTATGAAGGGTAATTGTGAGTGAACCCATTAAACTATTGGATTCTATGAATTATGTTTATTGGTATTGGAAGTGAACACAATGTACTATGAGACTTTTTAAACTATGAGAGTATTGATAGTGATCCTAAACTAAGTAAATGATTTCACATGATTATATATATGACAAAAAATTATATCTTATTCTTATAATTTGATCTTATAGATCATGATTTATTATTTATTACATTTCACTCTTAATACTCATATAATTTGATATAAAAAATCCTAATTCCATCACATATGTTATTTTATCTATGAATTTTTTTTGTTATAAAATCATATTTTATTATTATTTTTCCATGCACTTATTACTTTTTTATAATCAATTATGATCATCTATTTATATCTACCATTATTGTCTTTATGGAGTATATAACCTCACCCATTATTATTTATACATTTCTCTATGTTTTGAAGAATAGTTTTATATAGAGAATGTAAAATTATGATAATAAGTGATAAAATATTTGGGGGATATATTAAGGATTTATTAAAATATATATTTATTATGTATCTATTATCCAAATACAATATAACTTTCTGGTTATCATGTGATTATAATTATGAGGTGTAATGTATATTAATATTAAATGATGTAAAATTTATCTCTGGGATGCTAAGGCCAACTCTAGAGTAAGATCCCTTCTTGAAAAACATGAAAGATGTTGTAACTAAATGGTTCTTATATAGCATGATGAATGATATTTTTGAAGTTGTGAGAGAAAAATCCATTCCTTTATTTAAGTGGTATACTGAAGTATAATGAAATTTAGTTTTATGAGACCTACTTATAAGGTTCAGGATTAGAAACCATCAATATTTTTCATTCTATTTTATAGAAAAGGAAACACGATATATCTAATATTATCTCAATTATAAATTTATCAATGGTGTCATTAAAGAATAGTTTTAAATTAAGAAAACCATTACATTATTTCTTGTATACTAATATAATTGTGACAAAATTTTATAGATTGGTTTATATTGGTTGATACCGAGAATAATATATTTTTATTTCAAGAAATATATATTCTTGAATAATTAAAATCATAATAAAGTACAGGTAGGAAATAATCACTATTAATAATATGAAAATGTGGAATCTCTCAATATTTTTGTTTTTAATGATGATGTAATTATTTATAAAAATGAAGGATTATTTGGTAAGTATTTTTTATTAGAAGCGAATAATTTATTTGAAATTTCAATTTTTTTGGAAATTATGAATTATTTGGATTTAAAGTTATCTCAATATTGAGATCACATAATTATTTATAAAGATATATATGATCATTTGAATAAATATCTTTGGAATAGATTATTAAATATTTTCCATTATTTAGATTTTCGGGGGAATTAAGTTTTCTAAATATATGTAAGAAAAGAAATTTTATCAAAGGTAATACTTAATGATTATTGGTATTATATTATACTTGAAAATATAAATTATTGATATTATCAGTGATGTACCTTTTTTCCTAGAATGAATTTTCAACAAATGAATCCCTCTCTATGGCCAGAAGGAGGAAACATTGGTATATAAAAGGAATAACTGACATTCAATTTAAATATAGAAAAATGATACATTAAATATTTGTATATTTATATTAACATTGGGTTAAAGATGATAATTATTGAATGTAGATATATAGTGGATTTTTATTCTTATTATATATTTGAGTAAGTTGGAACATTAAGAAGAAATGATTTTTTGACACTAGGTACCATTGATTCAGAGTATGTTTCTTCTACTCAAGATATAACTCAAAGTAAATGTATTGAAACTATGTTGTAAGTATTTAATGTTCATATGAAATTAACATTTATCATGGGTTGTGATAATAAATGTTCTATTACTAATTTTATAAATCTATAAAATATTCAGTGTAAATGAACATTGATATAAAGATTCACATAATCATACTTATTTTTTAAAACAATAATTTGATGAATAATTTTTTTACAAAAGCTTTTATTGGATAATATCTTAACCAAACTGGTATCAAATGATGATTTTCAGTGTTTTGAAATGATGATGGAAGTTCAACCTCATTACTCTCAAAGATATGGTATATTGATTTATTCCCATATCGTACATTATTCATCAGATATTTTTTAAATAGGGGATTAAAAGAAACATTAATATTTCTTTATGTCTAACTCCTTATGTATATTCAAGGGGGTATAACAAAATATGGGGAGTTTATCAATTTACATAAGTTATAAATATTTTTGGATAAATATCATAGGTTAATATTGTATTTAGAGAGATTTATTTAAGGTTAATATTTTTAGAGGTAACATGTGGGTGTTTGAGATTTCTAAATGTTTATAAAAATTTTGAGGAGAAAATGTGTGGTAATGTGAATGGTTTTTTCTATAAGTAATCTATAGGAATATATTTTTAAACATCATTCAAACTGAATTATTATATCGGTAAATATTATTTGAGTTTAATAAGTCATGATTGTTGTGTGTTATCTCAAATTCATATCATGTGATTTCAATGTATAGAGAATGTTGAAATTTAGAATTGTGATGATTTAGAATAAAGGTTCCCAATTAAAATGGCTCTCCACGCCACTCTTAATAATACATCTCCTCGTATGGATATTATAACCATATTTCTATAGATAGATCTTCCCCTCTTCTCTATCTTCTTCGCCTTTCATCCTGTCTAATTTTATTCTCCATTTCACATTATCCTTCATCCTGGGGGTAATTTCTTCCATGTTATTTCTTCATCTACACTATGGTAAGTGATTCCATGGGATTTATTCAATGGATCTTTTTGTCATTCCATCTATGATAATATTATAAATAATCCCATAGCCTATAAAACCAGGATTTATCCTCTATTTCCTCTATGCCTCTCTATGTCAAAGGTTTGGTGGTAGTAACAAATAGGTTTTGGTTTATGTGGTTTGGAAGTTGACGAGTTTCCATTCTCTATCATAGTCATATTTCTTTTTTTATGTTAGTTTCTAGTATTCTACTTTACCGATGATTCCATTTTTAGAGCCCTCAGCTACTCAAATCCCTTATCTGACCTTTTTTCCAACTATTTCTCTCCTAATAATATATTGAGTTGTGGTAACAATTTGGTTCTAGGATGTGTGGTTTGGAACCTGTCTGTTCTCCAGGTGTGATATGAGTGGGTATTCTCTAGTTAAAATATATACTTGTTTGATATATATTCTTGTTATTTCTTCCTCAAATTTATCGATGAAGCTTTATCATGGTTGTCTATGAGACCTATATCTTTTTTATATTCGTTTGATGAATATTTTTATATTTTATCTAGTTTTGGGGATCTTTGTTTCTGGTGAGGGGATGGACGTGGACATTGACAGTGTCAATGAGGGTGATGTGAAAAAAGTGTAGGTATTTTCTATGATAGAAGTTGTACATGAAAATCTCTAAGAGGCTCTCACCATCGATGTGGTAACATCAGGGGGTGATGCTCAATGAAACTAACCACTCAAGATTTTGTGACCTGTGTTGATAATATGACTATGTTTTTTTCGTTCTAAATTTCAAATTTTGGATTATTGTTTTATTTATATCTAGATTATTTATTTTGAATTATGGGTGACAGTTTGTTTTGAATCCCATAGAATTTGAGACTCCCACTTACACATAAAGTGGCTTTTGAAAAATAATAAAAATATAATTAGAGTAAATGAGAAGTGTTAATCAGTTCTAGTTTAAGAGGATCTATAGTTTTAATGTATTGATAGTAAATTACCGTTTATGGATAATGGTGTATTATTATTTAATTTTGTTTTTGCGTATATATATTTCAAACAATTAATCATAGTATTTTTGAAATACAATGGATTACTATGTTAATTGAGTTTAAATGTGTTTAGTGGTCCATTGTTTCAAAAAAATCAAAAGGGGGATTATTTTTAGGGAAAGAGGTATTTTAGGGCAATGTTTTATAATAAGATCCCTCCATATAGTGAAATCTATGGCCATAGAAATAATTTAGTAAATGATAAGATGGAGTTTTAAAAATATCATGAAATATTAGCTCACTAATATAATTTAGCAGTGATCGAGACCAGTTATTGATTCCCAAACAATCTCCCATTTTAGCTAAAAATCATTATTTTTTCCATATGTATAAATATGAGAGAAAAAAAAATTATTTTCTTGAAATACTCTATATAATCCTCCCTTATTGTTTTGAACATCCAAGTGGGAGGTGATATGTTGATACTAATGGTATTAACTACACAATTAGAGTTGAGCTCATGCCAAATGTAAATCTAATTGTTGAATATTACATTTTGAATCCCCAAATTGATTCTCACTCTATATTTTCCAAATAAGATTTGTCATCACAAAGTCCTTGAAGAATCATGAAGTATTTTTAATACATAAAAAATTTCAATTTATCTTATAGTTATTGGGATTCTCATAGAAGTTCCATCTATATTGATCTTTATCCAACCCAAAATAAGAGGATTCCAAATAAAAAAAATATGAATCCATTATATGGAATATACTATCCCCTATTTATAATTATATCAATGATTTATAATTATTGGTATAATTTATATAGAAACTAGTATCCATGTCTACAACTATATTGATTGATGATATAATACTCTTTATATCCATATTAATGATAATACGTATCCCATTATGCCTTTTAGAATTCAGGTTTTCCTATATCAAGTTCCAATATTCATCAAAGACAAAATTTAATAGGTTTTGTACTCTTATAATTTAGTATTCTTGCAGTAGTGAGTGATAAGGGTTGAATCATTAGTTTTAGTTATTTTTTATCTTTTTAGAGGTCTGGAACCATATTCCAGAAAGACTAAGAAAAAATAAATTGAATGAATATTTTCATAATGGAAGAAATACAAGATATTTAAGTGTTTTACATTACACATAGAGGAAGTCGAGTTTCATTGGTTTTTAATATATTCATATCCTATTATATGTTTCCCTCTAAATTATTGTATACCTTGAAGGAGTAATCCAAGCTTTATAAAATTAATTCAATTCATTTTCTAATTCATATGCACTTCCCATATAAATTATTTATTGTGATTAAGTGGATCTAACCAATCATTATCATCTTCTAAACTAATATGTCCCTACTATGTATGAAATGATAATAATAAATATCCAACTTAAGGTAATTAGGCAATTTTTACAAATATGGACTAATTTTCACTTTATTTATACCTGAAGGTCATGAATATTCACATAATATACAATAAATAATGGAGATCCCATCAAATTATCATCCCAAATAGTCAGGTCAGAACTGATAGAGTGCAACCATATACTTTGTTTCATCTCATAAAAGTAAGTCCACTTAATGAATTGATAAACTAATGGGAATATGTATTTTTTATTTACATATAAAACCTATCAACAAATATCTTTTTAAATAAAATATTTAAATGTAATGTTTCATTCAAAATCTTATATATTAAATATACTTCTAAATCATTAGTAATAATTTTAATTTTTTTAAATTCCTATATCTCTTTATTTTATGTATATTCACCATGTATTCCACCTAATAGTGAAAATGTTACCCTAAAATAAATTGATGTTTCAAGTGAAATTATAAGGACATGTATTAGTGGTCTTTTGAGTAATAATTTATTTCATTAATTTGTAATAAAATTGAATAGAAATTCCTTTAACTGTAGAAATTCTTGCAGAAAGGGAGTGGGAAATACCATTCCCATAGATGAGCTATCCTTTAATGTTATTGGACATGTTCATGAAATAAGAAGACTTGGGTATACCCCAGAATTGGGGAAATACTTGTAATTTAAAAAGAAGTATTCCCTCTCTAATGCTTAGTCTTATTTCAATTTGCACCATCCTTAAAAATTTGAAATTATAACTCCTGAATATGGAAGAACTAGACCAATTAGCATTCCAGTTAACAATATGATTGTAAATATATAATAATTATATTATGAATTCAATATTCTATAGAACCCCTTGATTAAATAGAATAGTTCTATGATCTTAAAAGAGTTTATATGGATCCATTATTCCCCTCTCAGCCAGAATATGGCTCATTTTAACCTTATTCATTATGTTATTAATAAATTTAATTGAGAATTCATATAAATTTATGAAAAATAAAGAGGATAGGGTATCACCATTTTTAATACCATTGGGAAATGTGAAAATCCTTTAGCATTTACAGTGATAAGGATATAATGTCAAATAGTTTTAAAAAATAAAAAAAAACCATCTCAATGAAAACCCTACTACAAACAAAGCAATTGTCATGACCCGTCCCCCGGGGCCCATTCTCTGACTACCCCAAGCCTGCCTTCTATAGGCCAGGGGCTAGCGACTAGTAGCAAAGTTGTATTCCCTAAAACATGGAAGACATTGCCTTTATAACCTATAACACACACAACCAAGAACACAACAAGATACGAACTGAAGTAAACTAAATAGTAAATAGAGTGAGTACGGTAAGTAAAAGGTTCCAGAATACAAGCCCAACAGGAAAGTATAAGAAACTGAAAGTTCAAGTAAACTAGAATAACTCCTGCAATCACTCGCCAAGGATCCTACCTGAATGGTACGTATAACTCAAGAATGGTTTTCTCTGTGGTTCTCCTCGTCTAATGTCCACATATGAGCCACCTCTAGTCCTAGTACTCTCTTCCTCAGTCAGCGCTGTCCGTCGTCTGCACCAAAAAAAACAAAGTGCGGGCATAACCCATGCAAGTGTGAGAATAATTATACACATTAAGGACACTGATACCCTCAAGGTATCATAAAATACATCAACGATAAACCACATAGCAAGAAAACAACTGATAACCCTACTTAGGTATATACCCCTACATATACACAAGTGTTCATGTATTCCCAGCTAAATCATGAGGAAATCACAGAGTCCAACTCCAAATCCCCAAGCTCAACTATTCAACAAAGGAAGAAATACCATGAAGGAAAGTACAACACAGGTACGTCACACAGAATAATACCACCAAGGTATTACCACGAAGGAAATTACCACATAGGTACAGACTCAGCTCACACAAGGTATAACTTAGGAACAGTAGTAGATATGATTAGATGTAACTATTGAATTATCTTAATCTGTTAATAGATAGAACCATGAAGGATTTATAATCATCATCAGATCCACATAAGATCTCTAGCTGCTGACCTACATAGGATGGATCGGTGCTGACCCACACAGGATCGCTCGGTGCTGATCCATAGAGGATCGCTCGGTGCTGACCAACCCAGGATCGCTAGGTGCTGACCCACACTAGATTGCTAGGTGTTGGCCCACACAGGATCCCTCGGGTAGTCCCACTTGGATTCCTAGTGTGGTTCCATGCGGGTCCCTCAATCATAGACCCACGAATGATCTCTTCCCCAAGTCACATTCAGCTACTATGTTCTCACGCTATGCTTTCTCGTCTCTTTGAGTGTCCGCTGCTGAAGCCATTGGTCGATACTCCAACTATCACTAAGTGCCATGAAGAAGTATCCCAAAGGACCACCACATCATAGGGGTCTCAACTCAACTGATGGTGTGTCAATCAGACGCCCTGTCTATAAGTTATTAGCCTTTTAGTCCCGATGGTCCGGTTGGATTCGTGCTTGATCCAACCCAACTATTTCCCTATTTTATCCAAATATCTGGTGGGGTATACCAAAGGTAACTTCTCACTCCAAAGTTTCTAGTGCCACTAATGGTTCGTCAAACGAACGTCTAGTGCCGAAGTTATGTCCAAAAGAGCGTTAATGGGTCTAAGTGGGTCCGGGTCCGGTCTGACCCAATCGGAACGAGGCGGACTAACCCGATTTGGGTCGATCCCGCCCATCATGCTAGGTCCGGCCCGACCTCTGCTGGGCGGCCCGTACTGGGAGGCGTGGTGGGGCTGCGAGGCCGTGGAGGGCCGTGGGCGACCGTAGAGGGACACGGAGGACCGCAGAGGGTCGTGAAGTTACGGGGAGGTGCGACAAGGATTTGGGGTGGAAGTTGCTGCGGGGAGGCACGACAAGCTCACGGTGTGGCACGATGAGGCTGAAGTGCAACATGAAGAGGCCCCAGGGTGGCAGTTGCGATGAGGCCGCGGGGTGGTGGCAGCCTGTGCTTT
This sequence comes from Viscum album, assembly GCA_963277665.1. Classification (NCBI taxonomy): domain Eukaryota; kingdom Viridiplantae; phylum Streptophyta; class Magnoliopsida; order Santalales; family Viscaceae; genus Viscum; species Viscum album. Next base: position 1,511,553,399 of record OY728161.1, read on the forward strand.
CGCCAGCGGCCAGCTTGACCGGGTTCCCTTCGTTCATAACCTTAATCGCGGTCTGCAAGTTCCATGGGGGCCAACCGCCGGCACTGGGTACCGATACTATCGCCAAGATCACAACAGTATGGAAGAACGGCGGAGAGGTCGAGCCATGTTTGTTTTTCCTGCACCCTCCGTGTAAGAGAGGTAGCAAAAGACTCTACAAAATCTTGATTCAAGAACGTCAAACTCTACAATTCAAATGAATTGTGGATCAACTCATTTTGGTTTATCCTCATTCTCCATGATTTCCAATAATGGGGAATTAAATCAAGAAATTTCATAAATTCTATAACAACCCCTAGCATGGAGAATTGTTGACAAAGATCATGAGATATAAACAGTGAACGCAAAGAGAGTGCCAATGATCATAGCTTCTGCAGTCACGCTTCTGAAGTCAGTTCGAACATTGTCCTCGTTCATCAATTCCAGAGTGTGTTCTTCATTGGGGAGATTTCTCCAACATTCTCCACCTACTCATTCATTAACCAAAAATCCCCTCCCAAGAAATGTGGTGCCAACATAATAAAAAATGTTTTCCAAATTTCAAATTTTTGGAACCAATATTAAGATATCATAATTAATTAAAGGAGAGATGGCACCATTAATGTGGGAGGATACCAAAGGTCACCTCCCTCATTAAATAGGGAGTTCAAATGGATTCTCACATTAAATAAGGAGTTAGGGGGTTTGGGTGGCCCCACCACCAAGCTTTAAATTATATATTTTACTAGCTCCGGTGGTCCTCACCACCGAGCATTCGAGTTAGGAGGTTTTAACCCTTCATGGTCCCCACGTCTATAGCCTTCACAAGGGAGGTTTATTTGAAATAAAATAAAAGTTTATTTTATTTTATTTTTCATTCCCACAAAAAATCCCAAAACTATATTTCACCCTCGACCGAGTGCGGTCGAGTTCAAGGTTTCATTAAGAGAATATGGGTGCTGCGAGTTCAATAGTGACCTTGGATTCCAATTTCGAGCACTAGTTCAAATGTTACAAAAACCCGCTCACACGTTTACTGAACGTACCCGAAAAAAAGATCAGAAATTCATTTCGGGAACATCGGGCCTAAGAATAATGCACCGTCAATTTTCTAACACTCATGAAACTCCCACTTAATTAAAAAACATTAAAATGGAAATTACAGGTCTTTACATTCTCCACCCTTTGGGATTTGAATCCCTATAATCTACAACTAAAACTAAGGAAACAAGTTGGGGTACTGAGCACGAATCTAATCCTCCCAATCTCATGTGCTCTCCTGGTGGTTCCCATGTGGCCAAGGATTGCACACCAGAGGTATCAACCTCCCATGAAGGACTTGATCCTATAGATATTCAATCTTTACTAGAACCTCTATAAAATTCAACCCATCATCGATGTCCAGCTCGGCGTGGTCGATGATGTGAGAAGGGTCGTCCACGTATCTCCTCAACTGGGATATATGGAAGACGGCGTGCACCATGTGCAATTGAGGTGGAAGAGAAAAGTGGTATGTCACCTCTCCAACTCTACAGAGTACCTAAAAAGCTCCTATGACCCTCAGAGATAACTTCCCGCCTTGGTTAAATATCCAAAAACATCATCGAGGTGAGACCCGTATAAAGAGGTGGCCGGTATCCTCGAACTCCAGAGGTCTCCGTCTTATGTCGGCATATGACTTTTGCCTACACTATCCAGTCTTCATCCACTCCAGGATGATCTTCACCGTCTCTTTGGTATCATGTACAATCTCTTTTCCTACTAGTGTTGACTCCCTTAGGTTAGTCCAGCACAAAGGTGATCTGCAAGGTCATCCGTACAATGCCTCAAAAGGTTACATCACAATGGTTGAGTGTTATCTATTATTGTATGAAAACTCCACCAAAGGAAATTGATCCTCCCAACTACGACTGAAGTCAAAGACACAAGAACACATCATATCATCAAGGGTCTGAATGGTCCACTCGGTCCGACCATCCGTCTAAGGATGGAAGGCGGTGCTCAAATGAAGCTACGTCCCGAAAGCTTCCAGCAACCACATTTACAGCCGGGATGTAAAATGTGCATCACGATCAGAGAAAATCATCGACGTTACTCCATGTAACCACACAATATCATACACATAGAGGCATCTCAATCTCTCTACTGATACCCACTCTCTAATCGGTAAAAAGTGGGCCAACATGGTGGGTTGGTTGACGATCACCCAAATCGAGTCATGAACCCTGGATGTACGTGGAAGACCTCTCAGGAATTCCATGGATATACCATCCAACTTCCACTCTGGGACATTCAAAGGGTGAACCAATCCTGCCGGTACCTGATGCCCCGCCTTCACTTGCTGACAAGTGAGGCACCGAGAGACAAACTCATCAATTTCTTTCTTCGTTCTCGACCACCAATGTTGACGTCGGATATCCTAGTACATCTTCACCACTCCTGGATGTACCGCTAGTTGGGGTGTGTGTAAATACCTAAAAATTTCCTCTCGAAGTGACACTGGTACCATGGTACGTCCTCTAAAGAGGATGACGTGCTCTGCACCTTCATAAAATCCATCTGGTGCCTGCCATGTGAAAATCTGAGCACATTGAGCCTCGCAGTCAGCGTACCCATGTCGGGCCTCCCTGAATCACTGAAGAAGTGAGGGAGTGATTGTAAGAGACTGAAGAAAAGATAATCCATGTCGATCCACAAAGTATATTTGCAAATCGGACAGTTGGTCTGTCACCTCTCCTAGTAGTTGTATACTAGAGCTCCTACTGAGTGAATCTTCTACAACCTTCCCCATCCCAAGAGTATAGACTCTCTCTAATTCATAGTCCTGAAGGAACTCAAGACTATGTCTCTATCTCAGGTTCAGGTTATTACAATTGATGATATACTTGAGACTCTTATAATCAGAGTACACTATAAAATGCTCACGCATCATGTAATGTCGCCACATCTTCAAGGTGAAGACAACTACTTCTAACTCTAGGTCTTCGGTAGCGTATTTCTACTCGTGCTATCTTAGATGTACAGAACCATATGTGATCACTTCTCACTCCTGCATTAGGAAACATACGTGTCCTGTCCCAAATGTGTTGCAGTAGACTATGTACCCTATGACCTCCTCTGGAAGACTCAAGATGGGGGCACTAGTCAACCTCTTTCTCATCTCCTAAAAACTCCACTAGAATCTTTCAAACCACATGAAGGGTTTCTCCTTCTTCATCAACACTGATAGTGGTGCTGGAACTCTGGAAAAATCTAGCACAAATCTCTGGTAGTATCCGACCAATTACCTTTGTCACACTCCTGGGAGGATCCCTAGCAATTACTGCCTCAAACTTCACTAGTTCCAATGCAACTCCAGCCTTTGATATGTCATGTCCCAGAAATTGAACATCTCGGATCCAAAACTGGAACATTGAGTTCTTACCATAAATATGGTGCTCTCAGAGTGTGTCCAGTACTACATAGAAATGACAAAAATGCTTCTCCTCAGTAGTTGAGTAGATCATAATGTTGTTGATGAAGACTACTATAAAGTGATCAAGGTATGGATGAAAGATCCAGTTAATGAGTCCCATGAACACTGCTGGAGTGTTGGTCATGCTGAATTGCATAAACAAGAACTCGTAATGGTTATATCATCATCTGAAATCTGTCTTGTACACGTCATTGTCTCGTACCCTGAGATGGTGACAGCCTGACCTAGGGTCTATCTTCGTGATCCACCGTGCTCCCTTCATCAAATCAAAGAGGACATAAATCCTCAAGAATGGGTACTTTATCTTCACGGTCACCAGGTTCAGGTTCCGATAGTCAACAAAATGCCTCAAGCTCTTATCTGCCTTCTTGGTGAACAAAATCGGGGCTGCCCAAGGAGATACACATGGGCGAATGAATCCTTTCCCCTGCAAGTCCTCTAGTTGTACCCATAGCTCACAAAGCACCATGAGAGCCATCCAATATAGTGGTGTAGATATCAGTGCCTTTCTTGGGTACAATTCAATGTAAAGGTCCACCTATTTGCGAGGATTTAAACCCAAAACATCATTCGTGAATACATCTAAATACTGTTCCACCAATACAGGATAGCTCAGACTCTCCACATCAACCGCTACGAGGGTAAGGCTAGCCAAATGATTAATGATCTATTATACTCTCCTCTGGGTAACTCTATCATGTGCTGCAATGGCTCCCTTCTCACCAATGAAGGTAAAACTAGTCACATCTATGTGGACACACCGCATATTGTGCCTAATACAGTCAATCTGAGCACGGTTTGAAGATAACCAGTTTGTAACCAAGATGATGTCGTAAAGCCTCGATACTGCTATTAAGAGATCTCAGCCGAAGCTCTCAGCTCCAAGAGTATAGTCACGCTGCCATCGCTAGTGTTTAATCATCAAATCTTCTCTTGTAGGAGTCTAAATCCGTAAGTATCTAACCAACGGATCCATAAAAATCATCGAGCTCTGAACGAGGGAAGTGGCAATAAAAGAATGAATGGCACTCGTGTCTATAATTACTGCATCTATGGTAGAGTAGACACAGATAATTCCTTTTATCATCTGAGGAGAACTATGATCGATGGACTGAGTTGTCTGGATCTGAGCTCGCCCTTTTCCTCCTGCTCCCTGCGGTTGGGGTGGACCTTTAAGTGGTGGTGGAGATAACATCTTGAATCGTTTCCGACAACTATCAATAGGTCCATCTCCCCTTCCACGTTTTCCTGCTCCCTGTGGACCTCCACTGTCGATCCTATGTCTCTGCTTGGGAGGTCTTTTGACCTTCTACTGATCATCCATATGGTGGGTTGGACAGTCACGAGCCATGTGACCCTGCCATTGCATGCGTAACACTGCCCGCTCTGGGCATGACTGTTTCTGGCTCGGGTGCCTGACACATCCGACCCTGAATCATACGGTCATCCACCTGTAGGTATGGTCCCCTTGGACCATTGTGACATCTGTCTCATGCCAGCTGTAGAAGACTCTGCTACGTGATATCTAGCGGTGGATCGCACTTCTTGTGACTAGTCAGCAAGAAAATTCTCTACTATGATGGTTATCTCTAAAACCCCCGGCTGCATCGGGATGCTAAGTGAGATCATCGAAGCCCCGATCTCCCGCCTAAGTCCCTACTCGAAGGTTTGGGCCCTGAAGAATGTGTACCACACCATATCTGTGGAGTAGCGTGAGAGGTCAGTGAACCTAGAAGAGTACAATGCCACAATCAGGATTCCTTACAGCAGATGAAGTATCTCATGTATTCCCACTGCGCAATGTTTTGCTGGAACAAAATCTTCCTGACACAGGCTCTCAAAGTCTGCCTAGAGAAGCGTCACCTCATCGTGAACCTAGAGAATCAAGCTCCACCATCTGACTGATACTGCCTATATAAGGTTGGAGGAAAGGATCAACATGAGATCAGTTGGTTTCCCTACTAATCGTTAAACTCTCACCACGTCCTCCGGCCAATCCTCAGCAGCCTATGGGTCTGTCTATCCCATGATTCTGGGTGGCCTCTGGCACTAGAACTCATGAAACGTGCTCAAGAAGCATGCACCCTCTGCTTCTATGGGCGGGTGGTATCTATGGCCCAATAGGGAATGGTACCCATAGTGCCTCCGTTGGTGCCTCTACGGGAAGAGGGCCCTATAACGAGGCGTCGTTGCTCGGTGGGCTATCAGTGCGTACTAATCTCGGAACCCTAACTAGACGTTTGTGTGGAGGCAACCTGAAATGAAATAGGTCTGACACAGTCAATTAGTTTTACCCGGTTTGATGACTCTATAGATCACAAAGAAATCATTTGAAAACACACACGCAATCAGTGTTTTCATGCTCTAAGTCAGAAATCAGAAGTCAGGGTCCTGATGTATGGATACGTTGGCCACCGCACCAACACTAGATTTCCAAAAAAGATAACCACACTCACTACACAAAACACTATTGTAGTTAAAAAGATCAAAGTCCTATGTTCTATGGTAGAACTGACTCCTCTGATACCAATTTTCACCAACTCGTCGCCCGGGGCTCAGGCCGTGAATACCCCAAGCCCGCCTTCCATAGTCCAGGGGCTGAAGACTTGCACTGAAGGAATATTCCCTAAATTGAGTAAGGAAAATTCTTTATAACCTATAACACACACTACCAAGCACACATCAATATGCGAACTCAAGTAACTAAATAGTAAAAATAGTGAGTACAGTAAGTAAAAGGGGCCAGAATACAATCCCAACTGGAATGTACACAAAAATGAATGTAAAAGTTAACTGGAACAACTCCTATGATCACCCGCCAAATATCCTACCTGTAGGGTAGGTACATATCATGAACGATCGTCTCTGCATTTTTCATCATCTAAAATCTACCTCCGAGCCACCTCCAGTCCTAGTACTCTTGTCCTCAGTCAGTGTTGTTCGTCGTCTTCACCAAACCCAACGAAGTATGGATATAACCCATGTAGGGGTGAGTATAATGATACTCAGTAGGGACCTCAAAACCCTCAAGGTCTCACAACATCCATCAAATATAAACCACACAGTAATAACATAACTGATAACCCTACTTAGGTATATCCCCATACATACAACTAAGTTATCAAGTAAATCCATCTTAATAATGAAGAAATAATAGATTCAGACTCCAAATCCCCAATATCAACTGTTTTAAAAAGAAAAAAATACCATGAATGAAAGTACCACAAAGGTACACCACACATAAGAATACCACCAAGGTATTACCACGAAGTAATGTACTACATATGTACAGACTCAGCTCACACCAGGTATAACTTAGGTACAAAAGTAGAGATGATTAGATATAACTACTGAATCATCTTACTCTGTTAAGTGGATGAACCACGAAAGATCACTAATCATAATTAGACCCACATAGGATCTCTAGGTGCTGACACACACAGGATCGCTCAGTGCTGATCCACACAGGATCGCTCGGTGTTGACCCACATAGGATCACTCGGTGCTGACCCACACAAGATCTCTACGTGCTGCCCCACACAAGATCTCTAGGTGCTGACCCACACAGAATCATTTGGGTTTTAATGAATGGAATCCTAGAGAGGTTCCATATGGAACCTTCAATCACAAACCCATGAAGGATCTCTTCCTCAAGTCACAGCTAGCTACTGAGTTCCCATGCTAAGATTGATCGTCTCCAGGAGGGTCCGCTTCTCAATCCAGTAGTCGATACTCAAACTACCACGAAGTACCACGAAAAAGTATCCCAATGGACCTAAACGTCATAGGGGTATCAATGCACTAGACAGTGCATCAATCAGACGTCTGGTCTATAATTTGTTATCCTTTTAGTCAAAAAGGCCTGATTGGATTTGTGCTCGATCCAACCCGACCACTTTCCAACATTATCCAAATCTCCACTGGGGAATACAAATGTGACCGTCTCACTCCAAGGATTCCATCACCACAGAAAGATCATCAAATATACATATGGTGATGAAGTTATGACCAAAAGATCGTAAATGGGTCAAAGTGTGTCCGGGTCCGGTCCAACCCAACCAGGGATGACCCGATTTTGGTCGACTCAGCCCAACTCACTGGGTCCGGCCTAGCCCGTGGTGTGGCCTGGCATGCGTCGTGCGGCCCTGCCTAGCGGCCCGTCCTGGGCGGTGTGGTGTGGCTGTAAGGCCACAGAGGACCACATAGGGCTATGAGGCTGCGGGCCGGCGCAACACAGCCATGGGGTGGCGGTGGTCATGGGACGGTGTGGCGAGGCCGGGGGGCGGCGGTGGCCCGTTCTTTCGCCGGCAGACGACTTGAGTAGTCTCCCCTCGTTCGTTGCCTTCATCATAGTTCACTTGTTCCACCGGTGCCAACCGTCTGCACCGGTCGCCGCCACCATCGCAAAGATCACAACAATAAGGAAGAACGATGGAGGGGTTGGGCCATGTTTGTTTGTCCCTCACCCTCCATGTTAGAGTGGTAGCAAACGTCTCTACAAAATCATTAGTCAATAATGGAAAACACTATAATTCATAAGATCGGTGGATCAACTTGTTTTGGTTGATCCACATTCGCCATGATTTCCAAGAATGTGGAATCAAATCTATATATTTCATTAATTTAATAAAAACCCCTACCGTGGGGAATTTTTGACAGAGATTGTTGGATGGGAACGGTGAAGAAGAAGAGAGTACCAATGATCGTCACTTCTGTGGTCATGCTTCCGAAGTCGGTTCAAACATCATCCACATTATTCAATTCCAGAGTGAGTTCTTCATTGGAGAGCTTTCACCCAAGTGCCCCCCCCCCTTCTCTTTCGCCAACCAAAAAACCCCTCCCAAGAAAAGTGGTGCCAACATAATAAAAATTGATTGCCCAATTTTAAATTGTAGGCACAAATAATAAGTTAGATTAATTAATTGAAGGAGAGTTGGCACCATTAAAGTGGCAGGATACCAAAGTTCACCTACCTCATTAAAGAGGGAGTTCAAAAGGCATCTCCCATTAATGAAGGAGTTATGGGGTTTAGGTGGTCCCCTCCACCAAGCTTTTAATTGGGGGTTTTACTAGTGCGGGTGATCCCCACCACCGAACAATCATGTTGGGAGGTTGTCACCCCTCGTGTTCCCCACCTCCATAGCCTTCACAAGGGATGCTTATTATAAATAAAATAAAATTTTATTTTATTTTATTTTTCATTCCCAAAAAAATCCCAAAAATTGTCTTTCACCCATGACCTATTGCGGTCGAGTTGAAGGTCTCCTTAAGAGAATATTGGCATTGTGACTTCAGTGGTGCCCTCGAATTTCAATTTTGAGCACTGGTTTAGAAGTTACAAAAGATTTATTTCACTTTTACTAAACATACCTGATAAAAAGTTCATAAATTCATTCATCGCACACTAGGCCTCAGAATCATGTGAATTCCATTTTTGCGGACTTGTAAAATTCCAATTTAACTTTAAGAAATTTTACATGACAATTCCGGGTCTTTACAGTTCTGTAAGTGTCCCCCAAAAAATTCTCAATTAATGCTGCCATATGGTTTCTTGACTCTTTATGAAGTGTAATGCTTTCATTCATGATATATTTATTTAGTATATTAATGCATTCATAAATAGTTAATGATTTTTTTTATATTACTCACTCAATATTTAAATCATATTGAATACTATACACCACGTTGTTTATGATATTAGAAAGAATTATAGGCAAAATACTATCTAGGATATTGTAGGCTACGTTTTCCAAGGAAAATAACATGAAAATCCTTATAGAATCATAATTACTTTTTAAAAAAGATAATTTATTCCCTTTATGATAATAATATTTGAAAACAATATATATGTTCTTGAAGAATTCTACAAATACATTTTCCATGTATTCATAGAAGAAGGTATAAGTGAAATTTTTCCCCCAATATCACTCCTTTGATTGATAGAGAAAAATATTTTTGTCACCTATAAAATATATTGGGGAATTATAATCATCACATTATATGAGACATATATAACTCTATGAATAACATTACCCATTTTACTTAGACATAAATTAGAATAACTATCCTGCATATCTTGAAAATATTTTATAATATGGTGCAATATTTTTTCCCAATGAAAACGTTCTTCATGTTAATTCTTTAGATATGTATTTTATATTGAATAATTCATAACCATATATATGTAATTGGAGAAGGTTGTGTTCAAATACCCCAATTTTTGAAAAACTTTTCTAATATTTTCATTCAAAACATATTCCTTCCTATTAAATTTCTCATTTTCATTGAATATATCTCCACTTACAAAACCAATAATTATTTTATAGATTCATCATTATAAATATTTCAAAGAACATAATGTTTCCTATGAAAACCACAAATCTCACCAACTATATAAGTGAAGACCTCATTGATACAGGTTCTTAATATAGATGTTAAATAATTGAACATTACGAACGATATATAAATATCATCTGTTTATTATGAATTCTCATAAACATATTGAAAAATTATCTTACAATCTAGATGGTTTACCTAATAATTACTAAATATAATGTGTAAGGGACACCATTAATTTATAATAAATAATAAATTGATGATGAGAAAGTAATCTGAGTTAATCTCCATCAAATTTCTTGATTAAACCATATCATATTTTACCAGACCACAAAAGTAAAAAAACTATTATAAAACATGATGAATGTAATTATTTATCCTGATTTTCAATATCAGGGGAATTTTTCACTCTGATTTCATACTGCCATTGGCTAATTATAATCAAGTCATTATATGATTATTTTATTATAAATTTATATATAATGTTTCCCATACATTAATGCATTCACATTGAGGAATTTAAATCCTTATTGAGTAGCCATGGAACATGAATATACTATATAGTAGTACAAATATCTGAACAAAAAATTATTATAAATTGGAAATTGTTAAGGTAATAAATTATAAAGAATAAAAAATCTACCTTTAATGGTAAGAAAACTAGTGATCATCTAATGGCTATTATAAAAAACCAATAAAATTGAAACGCTAAATGATATAAATTTTCTAAGGGTTTACACAAAAATAGATTTCTCTTGTTAATTCAAATAATTTAAGATTATAAATTATGGGATTTAAAACCAATAAATATGTAGAGTGTTACCATAGGATTGAAAATTCTAATCATTAAAGGGAGACATATTATGATAAAATTTCTATGATTTTTAGTTATTATAGATTTAGATAACCCCTAACTGTTTCAATAGAGAAAAAATAATTTCTAATTACTTTTAATTTATATATTATAGATACTAGATTATAGATTTTTTATACAATGGTATCCCTTATCACTATTTTCTTACCCACCACCTAAATTTCTGGAGAATAGGAAAATTTTATTTCATTAGTCATGGGAAAAAGACCATAAATTAAAAATTTCATATCAAGATCCACCTATCTTTTATTATATAATTTAGTTGTCTCCACTGAGACTTCAATAGAAATTATTATTAAATTTTCAATCGTTTCAATATAAACATATTGCGGACCACCAAATTTTCTGGAGTTTCATTTCAATTATTTCAATTTCCAAACCAATCATTGGTGAATTTTTCATTTGGAAAAAATTTAAGGCTATACTCATCATGGGGTTTGATTTCATCTTCCACTGAGGGACCCTATTTCATTAAACAAATATATCTATTTTTAAAGGTAATTACTCTTAAAAACTACACATACCCATAATGATAATGGTATTTATAGATCCTGAAACTCCTGTCATTTTTTTAATTTCTACATAAACATAAAAATACATGTTTATAGGGTCTTTCAATTCTTAGGATTATCCTTGCTCAAAATATATATTCATTTAGCACTAATTTTACACCAGGTTATGATTTAAAGACCCAGCTTTCACTATGATTATATTTTGAAGAATCTTTTAATTTGAAAAATCATTTCCTAAAAGATTCAAATAATAAAAAAATGAAAGCATGAATTCATATTAAAAATACACTTCAAATGTATATATATCGATAAATAATGTATATTTTTAAGTAGTTTAATATAAATATCAATATCTCTTAATAATCAATAATAATAAAAAAATAAATATAAAATAGTTTTCTCATTTTGTAAAATAATAACACTAATATAAGAGACAATATATCAAAATATCTTTTGGGGGGAAAACAAACAAACAAATAAATAAAATCTAAACCAAATATGAGAGTTATAAGGATTAATGTTATATATGATATTGTTAATGTACTGTTATTAAACTTAAATAAATCATGAATTAATGTTCTAAAAGATGGGATATATTTTTTTAGTTTTCAAATTAGGACGATCCTCCAATTTTCAAAACCTCAGATATTTGATTATTTTATTATCAACTACACTACATTTTAGTTTTTCTTACACTTCTCCGGTATCAATTGAATATTTTAAGAGAATTTATAGATATCAATACTCTCCTTATAGTTCCTCTATATTTACATTTATTATTAATTCCCCCTCTATGGATATTGAAATACATAAATCTTTTACAATTTCATTCAATTTTCCACAATCCTAATAGACCATCATGTTTCGAACCTCCATGAAGGTGATTAATTGGTTCAATTTCTTCTTCTTTTGAAAATCCACTTTTGGTATAATTTTTATCACATTGAATCATAGAAATAATATTCAGTTTAAATTTTGGTTCTTGAATCCTATATTTTTACAAAATCATCACTACTAGACACTCTGGAAGACTCTATCCATGTTATAAGAATGTTAAACATCATATATTTCATGAGTTTATAAATAATAATACATAAAGGTAAGAATATATGAAGTGAATTTGATTATTGTGTTGTATTGTTTTCCAATTTATAAATCATATTCAAAATACATAATAATAAGGTTGTTAAATTGAGATAAATTATTTTACGTGGATTGAATATATTAAAGATTTTTATGATGTTCTTCCACTATGTGTGGATTTTTAGTTGTTGGGATGAAAATTAGAAATAATGGTATTAGAAAATATCATCTAACACTACATAACATCCATTTTATTTGTAAGAATGGTGTTCTATATAAGTACCATTCCTGCAATGTATAATCATTAATCTCATTGTGAATAAGGATTGATCATCATCTACATAAGAATCAAGATTGATCTATATAATGATGATGACTTCCTAAAGATCATCCATGTTTATGTAAACATTTTTTGATATATATTAAAAATGAATTCAAATATTTGTAATGACAAACCCAGTTCAAATATATGAAAATAATCTATTAAAGGATCATTTTCCCAACATAATGATCAATCCTTGGTGAATTGTTTTTTGAATTTTCAAGACTGAAACTCAAAATTTACGAAATATATATTCTAATAAAAATAATATTCACGAAAATAATAATGTTGTTTGATTATTTCTAAAACAAAAAAAATAATTATATTTTATTCACATAATTATAAAATAATTTTCACAACATTAATTAGATATTTGTTATCATTTAAATTTGATTTTTTATTAGATAAGAACTCAGTCATGATGTAGCCAGTGTGACTATGCCATATTACCTAGAAAAATGTTTAAAATAGAAGGAAAGAAGTAGAAAGAATAATAATTGGTTTTAAATAGTTAAATTATGTTATTCATTTCATTTTCATTTTAATCCATGATTTTATAATATTGGTGTGTGACTTTAAAAAGGATGTTTTATATATGGGTTATGTGGAGAAAAGGTATAATCCTCTATAAAGAAATAAAAAATAATACTCCTATGAGAGAAGATTATGAGGTTGGTTAGTTAATATAAAGTGAATAAAAGTTGCTTGGAATAATGAATAATAAAGATAAATAAGAAAAATAGAATTACATGAAAAAATATAAACAAGTTTAGTTTGGATCATGAAATTTATGTTATTGAAAATAAAAAAATATTTATCATGTAATAGTGAGGGAATAACCACATCATTAGGAGACTTGGATCACATTTGTGTTGAATGATCCTGGATCATTTTACATACATGATGATACCATTGGGTCATACAGTTTAGGTTAATCCTAGATAATCCCAATGATTATCCTTTTTATATTGATATGTGAGACTTGTAAATAAATTGTACAGATATTTGGGATGTGTTTCTTTGGAATTAAACAAATTCCATTTAATATTTGAAGAAGTTTATTTCAATAATAAAACATAAAATAAAATAAAATCCCTAATTCACCATCCTAATATTTATTTCCTATAATTATATGGATGCCTTTTGAAAACCCTATGTGAATATATTCTGAACCTATGGCCACCTATTTTAGATGAATTATAGTCTACGGTAATACTCAAACATATATTTACATTTAATCTACCCTAGGTTTCCTAAGATATATAAACTGAGGTGACCAATGAATACGTGACATATATGAGAATATAATATTCAATAATAATAACACAACCTTTCCTATAAACACCCTTAATAAAAGTGGGAAATTTCTATAAAGAACAATTTTATAATACAAATGTCTCATATCATGTAAAATTTCATCCACCTACAAAATATTCATATCACTTTAATTTTTACCCACAAAATTATGGGGAACAATTCATGGGTTTAATTACATCATGAAATACCTTTTTATCAAATTTATAGGATCAATTTGGAACATATTTAAATTAAAAATGTTATAATGTTGTATTTTAAATCAAAATCAAGGAAACACTATCCATGAATCTCAAATAATCAAGCTAAATTTGTAAAAACATTTTGATAGTCTGAACGTAAAAATTAAATAAATTTTTTTCTAAAATCATGAGGACACTTCATTAAAATTATTTTAACATAAAATCAAACATTTATTTTTAAAATTCATTTAGAAATATCCTTTGGGGAGTTTTTAACAATACATGGATTGAAATAAAAAAAATAATTATCAAAATCTCGATTTAAGAAATAATGATGACCCTTTTATATCTTTTGAAATAGAGAAGACACAAAAAATTTTGATTTAGTTTTGATAAATATACATATTGTCACCATTAAAACATAAAATTAAAGGATTTAAATCATGTAATTAGTTATGTATTTTGGTTTAAAAGCTTGTGCATAGTGAAACCAAAAAAATTTCATTTAATCTATATGTTGGGATTTTATTCAACCACTAGGAGGAAAGATAATCACTTAATGGATGATTATAAAACCCAAAAGTGGGAAATATAATCAACATTTAAGAACATTACACTTTGGGTATCTATTACATTATTAGTTAATGAAAAAAGGTAAAATAAAAAAGACAAATAGAGGATGAGGTTTAATACACTTATCCTAAAATAACACTACTGGAAATTCAGCTATAGCCACGGATCTAAACCGTATCTATAGGCCCTCAAACCGTGGCTATAGGTAATACCCATGGTTTGAGGAACCGTGGCTAAGTTTGGCATGGCTATAGGCCCAGACCTATATCCACGGTTCCAAACTGAGGCTATAAAACTATAGCCACGGTTTAAACCGTGGCTGTATACTTAAGGCCAGGGTTTCAACCGTGGCTATATTAGACGCTGGACAGGATCTATAGCCACGGTTGGAAACTTTGGAGTTAGGTCTATAGCCACGGTTTAAAACCGTGGCAATAAACCAATAGCCACGGTTTAAAACAGTGGCTATAGGGTGTGCATATACATAAAAAAATACCCCCCAACCCCCTGGACACCCCCTGGAAATCCCCCTAGACACCCCCTGGACACCCCCTGGACACCCCCTAGACACCCCCTGAACACCTCATGCACCCCTCTCCTATGCCTTGCAGACCCCCCCTGCCCTCCTCCCCACTGCCTTGCAGACCCCCCTGCCAGTCCCCCCAGCCCCCTACCACCCCCCTGCTAGCCCCCTGCTTGTCCCCCTGCCCCCTGGCAGTCCCCCCTGCCCCCTGCCACACCCCCTGCTAGTCCCCCTCTGCCACCCCCTGCCAGTCCCCCCTGCCCCCTGCCACCCACCTGCTTGTCCCCCTGCTTGTCCCCCTGCCAGCCCCCCTACCCCTCATAGTCCCCCCTTCCCCTTTCTAGTCCCCACTGCCACCCCCCTGCCAGCCCCCCTGCCCCCTGCCCCTACTAGTCCCCCCTACCACTCCCCTGCTTGTCCCCCCTTCCCCTTGCCCCCTGCCACCCCCCCTGCCAACACCCCTGCTTGTCCCCCTACCCCCTGCTAGTCCCCCCTGCCCCCTGCCACACCCCCTGCTAGTCCCCCTCTGCCCCCTGCCAGTCCCCCCTGCCCCCTGCCACCCACCTTCTTGTCCCCCTGCTTGTCCCCCTGTCATCCCCCCTACCCCTTGCTAGTCCCCCCTTCCCCTTTCTAGTCCCCCCTGCCACCCCCTGCCATCCCCACTTCCCCCTGCCCCTTCTAGTCCCCCCTACCACTCCCATGCCTGTCCCCCATGCCCCCTTCCCCCTGCCACCCCTCCTACCAGCCCCCCTGCTTGTCCCCCTGCCAGCCAACCACCCTCCCCCTGCCAGTCCCCCCTGCCCCCCCAGCCCCATACTAGTCCCCCCTGCCAGTCCCCCCTACCCCCTGCAACCCCCCAGCCCACCTGCACCAGCCCCCCCCCCCCTCTCAGCCCATCTGCACCAGGATCCAAAAGTTCATATTCTCATTTCTGCACTTGTGGAACTATCACCAAGAAGGGTCTTCACTTCTTCCTTGAAGGAAGGACGTCATCTCCACTATAAAACAAGAAATGATATGAGTTCAAGGAGAGATAGGTATGGAAGGAGCTCTGATGAAGCAAAGCTACAATGGCGATCAAGGTTTTCACCAGAGGAAACTTATAGAAATATCTTAGAGGATGAGAAATACAAATGATCATGATTTTGAAGATACTTGGGTCATAGGGGTTATCACTACCCTTACACTATAGTACCTCAAAATGGAACAAACAATCTAGTGAGGCCACAAATCCACATGAAACATAACACCCCCATGCACCCCCATGCCCCCCTTAGTCCCCCATACCCCCATTGCACCCCACTGAACAGCCCCCATGCCCCAACTGGACAGCCCCACTGGACAGCCCCCGCACCCCCTGGACAGCCCTCCCCACCCTACCGGACACCCCTCCCCCCTGCTTGGGCTGCCCCTCCCCCTTCTGGACACCCCTCCCCCTGCTGGACACCCGTTCCCCCTGCCCCCTGCCCCCTGCACCCCACTGGGCAGCCCCCATGCCCCAACTGCACACCCCTGGACACCACCCACTGGACACCCCTGGACACCACCACCCGGACCCCCACTGGACACCCTTAGACACCACAACTGGACACCACCTGGACCCCCTAAACCCCGGGACACCCCCTGGACACCACCCCTGGACCCCCTCCCCCTACTGGACAGCCCCCCCTGCTGAACATCCCCCCCTGCTGGACAGCCCCCCTATTGGCCAAATGAAATTTCCTCATTATTGTCATAGCAGAATAGAGTTTTAGCATAGGGTGTAAGGTTACCTTCAGTGAAAACCTACTCATTAAGTGTCCAAAATGGACCAGCTTGTGGTGGCGGTATCGGAACTGGGTAAAAGAGAGATCTTATCCTTATCAGGCTTATGGTGAGCCGGGAATTAGTTTTTGGGAAATGTGGATGTAAACAAAACAGTAGGGACGGTTCAAGAACTTTTCTAAATTTTGTGTGCTTTGAGGACATGAAACCCGACTTGCAAGCTTATCACTTACACCTTCCTTAATGAGGGTCAGATCTCTTTTTGTTAAATGGTTTATGCTTTCTATTGTTACATCAGTCGAAGAACTCATTGGAATCACATGAATGAGATTTCAAGAGTTATATTAGATCCCCCTGCTGGACACCCCTCCCCCTGCTGGACACCCCTACCCCCTGCCCCCCTGCCCCCTAACACTAGACACCCCAGGACAGACCCCACCACAGGACAGACCCCCCAGACCCTGGACACCCCTGGACCACCCACCTGGACACCCATCCCCCATGCTGGACACCCCTCCCCCTGCTGGACACCCCTCCCCCTGCTGGACACCCCTGCCCCTTTCCCCCCTTCCCCCTGACCCTGGACACCCCAGGACAGACCCCACCCCAGGACAGACCCCCCCCCCCAGACCCTGGACACCCCTGGACCACCCCCCCTGGACACCCCTCCCCCATGCTGGACACCCCTCCCCCTTCCTGGACATCCCCTCCCCCTGCAGGACACACTCCCCCTGCTGGACACCCCTGCCCCTGCCCCCTGACACTAGACACCCCAGGATAGACCCCCCCCCCCCAGGAAAGACCCCCCCAGACTCTGGATACCCCTGCCAGTCCGCCCCCCCCCCCCAGACTCTGGACACCCCAGGACAGACCCCCCCCCAGACCCAGGATTATGGACATGTGATTTGGTCGTATGCTACTTTCCCATTGTGGAGTCACCTGTAGTTAAAACCAGGCTACTGTTCATAAAAGAGGCATTGTTTTTTTAGCAATATGGGATGGGATAGTAGTGGTCAAGTTGGATCAGTGTAGAGAAGTATAATTCATAGAGAAAAAATCAGAGGAAGATTCATTTTTATCATAACACAGTTTTTTAAACAGAATGGAATAGTTATTAGTAGCATAAGAAAGAGGAGGAGAAGTACCTGGAATAACAGGATCTAGATCAAATTGTTGTTCGATAGAGTTCTGAGAGAGATTCTACTTCTGCTCTGGGGGAACATTAAAAACCTACATATGTTAGGGTACGAGAACCGAAACTGAATTGTCATATAAAACAGGTGTTGGAATCTTTTTCATGCCTGCTCGAGATTCTAGGTCTATGGAGGCAGGTTTCACCATGGAGCTAGAATACTAGGGGGTTTCCTGATTTTCCTTTTGCATACCTAATTTACGTGTGGAAGTAATATGGGTCTGCTTGGCGCTTAAGTATGGAGTGTCAGCAACATCATTTCATTTAGTACAAACATCATTATTGTGGATTGAAGTACTAGGAGTACAGGTTAGTTTCTTCAGTTCATTAGTAGAAAAATTCCCTCCATCCAAGATTGGGTTCTAGAGATTATTCTTTTCTAGGTCATGTTCATAGCTAGAAATCTTTTCCTGCTCAGTTGATACTCTAATAGTGTCTAGTAAAAGGTTTGTAATTTCAATTGATAGTTTTGATCATTAATAGGGTTTTCTTCTTCCTCCACTTCATCCACCCATTTGGTTCTTGAACTATCTCTTATGTGAGTCAAAGTGTGAGTTTTTTTTACCCAAACTTCATATTTCTTTTTGTATATTTCAGGCATGTCTATCATGGGGGCTTTTTCTTTTTTAGGTCTCCTCATTTCCTTCCATTCATTCTGAGATGGTTGTATTACCTGCTTCTTAATCACCCTACAGTTGAAGATAGTATGCCCTATGATTTTATAGTGATCCCAAAATGGGGGTTTTCGCTCATATTCCACTATATCTTCAGTTTTGTATTCATTGGCATTGAAGTTAATTGATCTAGGAAGTTTTGATTCAAGGTTTATTTCAACCATTACTATGTCGAATAGATCCAAGTCAGCATGTAAGGTCCTTTGATCAATTATAAGACCGGTTACTATGCATGAGACAATATCATTCGGTGTTTTTGGGTGCCAAAAAACCAGTTAAGTCCATGCTGGACAACCCTCCCCCCTGCTCGACAGCCCCCCCTGCTAGACAGCCCTCCCCACCTGCTGGACAGCCCGCCCCCTGCTGGACAGCCCGCCCCCCTTAAGTGAGTTGGAACCGGAATTTAGACGAGGGCTTCAAATGTTAAGGGGTCTGGTTTAATTGGTTAGAATTGGGTGAGGTTTGGAATGGTTTTAAAGTGGGATTCCTGGTGGAAAATGTTGGGTTGGTGGCTTGGAAGTTGAGAGGTGGGTAGGCCTGATTGCTGGTCAAGTTGTGGATGGGTTTCCTAGGTGGATTGAAAAATGGTGGGGGACTGGAAAGGAGTTCATAGTGGCTAAATTGAAGTGGGAGCTTGGAATTGTAAAAGGGATTGAGTTTGGATTTTTTAGTGAGAGTGGAAGTGGCCCTGGAATAGCTGGTTTGATTTTGGTGGGTTGGCCATGGGATTTTTATAGTGAATCGAAAAAGAGTCACTAGCAGGGCTTGGTTTGGTGTGAAATTCAGTCAAACGGTTGTGGGAACCATCATGGAAGCAACTACCAAATACAGACCAGAGCTAGTCTCCACTACAGTGAAGACCCTTCATGGAAACTCTTTATGAAAACCAGGTCTCCAGTTTCATCTTTGTCCATAACAAACAAGCCCTGTTTGCATAGGCCCAAACAGACCTCCCTTTTCCATCTTGTGGGGGAAATGTGGGAACTCCAGCATGAAATAGGCCCTCAGAATAGAATAGCCTCTTTGGAATTGCATCAAACAGATTGTTTTCAACCTTTAAAACTCAACTTGGTAGTGATAATCCTCCTCCAATGGGTGATACATGAGATGAGGGAATTATGGAAGGAATTTCATCTAAAACAGCCAAAAGCAGACATTGAATTTCCATCACAACAGGCTGATCCGGTTCAGATGACATGTGCAGAGGATGAGGATGATCTGGTTCGGAAAACATGTGAAGAGGATGAGGAAAAAGAATAATTACCGATCAAATATTATGTGATACATGTACAATAAAATATGCCAGACAATTCCAAACCAATGTTTTCAGTTGAATTGAGCCTTTGTACCACCTGTTATGCACGTTTTGTTGAAAGATGGATGAGAGGCATTGCTGAGAGGAGATATAGATTAGGAATTAGGAAATACGAAAAATTATAGAGCTAACCATTCAACATTTCTCTATGGAGGAGTGACCGCCACCGGGTGTCGTCCTAGAGTAAGGCCAAATAACGGCGTGACCACGGCGTGACCGTGGCGTGACCATGGCGTGACTGCGGCGTGACCGCGGCATCACCGCAGCGTGACCACAACGTGTTGGCCCAGTCCAGCGACATCCCCCCAATCTGGACACACCTTCCCCCTATTTGGACACCCCCTCCCCTTTCTGGACACCCCCTATTACCCCAGCCGCCCTGCCACCCCCCAGCCCACCTCCCCCCCCCCCCCCCCCGCAGCCCACCTGCACCAGCCCCCAGCTGCACCAGCCCCCACCCCCTTCCCGTAGCCCCCTGCTACCCCAGCCCACCTCCACCTATCCCCCCTCCCATCCCCCCTGCAACCCCATCCCACCTGCACCAGCCCCCCACCCCTCGTAGCCCACCTGCACCAGCCCCCAACCCCAGCCACCCCCCCCGCCCCCTCAGCCCACCTACACCAGGTGTGGTCATAAATCTGCTATGACTGTAGATTTCATAGGCAATATCAGGTCCCATGGAAATCAGAGTACATAATGCTACCAAAAATATTATCATAATGGATTTTACACCTAAATTGAATATCATCATCAGCAATGGGTTTTTGTGTTGAAGAAAATTTAAAGTGTTTTACTAGGAGTACATTTGAAATTTTGAGAGATTCAAACATGTGTCTGTTTTTAATATTTAATATTTAACCATTTTGAGATAAGTAAGAAAATTTATTTGGTCCATATCTAACAATTTCAATGCCTAAGGTTTTATTATCTATGCCTAAGTCTTTCACTTCAAACATACCATTATTTTGTGATTTTACAATAATTATAAGGCTCATGTTCTTACAAATTGTAATCATGTCATCAACATAAATCATCAGATTTCATGTAGTACTGCATTAAACAAAACATTGGAATTATGATTTGAAATAGAGTAACCAGATTTTATAGCACCGTGCTCAATATCTATAGGTGGTGAAATAGTTATACCTGGTGCCTGTGAAGTATCTGTGGGATGTTTTATGATATTTTCCAGATCTGGACAACACTTCATTTTCTCTGTAGAGACATTCATAACCTGCATGGGCTTAGGTTCTTGGACAACCCTCTTGTACCCCCTTGCAACCCCATGGACAGCCCCCTTGAACACCCCCCTGAACCCCCATGCCCCCCTTAGTCCCCCATGCTCCCACCTGTACCCCACTGGACAGCCCCCATGCCCCAACAGGACCGCCCCATAGGACAGCCCCACTGGACACCCCCTGGACAGCCCTCCCCCCCTGCCGAACACCCCTCCCCCCCTGCTTGGACAGCCCCTCCCCCCTACTGGACACCCCTGCCCCCTGCACCCTACCCCCTACACCCCACTGGACATCCCCCATGCCCCAACTGGACAGCCCCACTAGACACCCCCTAGACACCCCTCTCCCCCTGCTGGACACCCCCCTGCCGGACACCCCTCCCCTGTCCCTCCACACCCCCTGGAATATGTTTCTATTGATATAAATGATCATCTTATTGAGGTATGTTTTGTATTAGAAAACATACCAAAGTACAATGAGCATTGCAGGATGATAGGCAATGACACTGATAAGTGTAGAATTGTACAGAAATTCTGCATGCCATCCTCTATTAATACTTCGTTGAAAGATTCTCCGAAAGGGAAAAATATTAATACCACGGCGTGACCGCGGTGTGACCGCAGCGTGACCACAGCGTGTTGACCCGATCCAGTTACAGGGCGGCTGTTGCGGGCTGGAATGCCGATGGCAGCGTGCTGAAATGAAGGTGGAAGGGGGATGGTGTGGGCTGGATGTGGCTGGAGCAGGGCCAAATCACGGCATGACTACGGCGTGACCGCGGCGTGACCGCAGCGTGACCGCGGTGTGACCGCGGCGTGACCGCAACATGTTGGCCCGATCCAGCGACATTCGCGGGGCAGCATCTTCCGGCCAGGAGCGAAGGGAGCGGGAGGAGGCTGGAATGCGGGTGGAAGGGGGCTGGTTGCAGGTGTTGGGGGGATGGTGCAGGCAGATTCGAAGGTGGCAGGGGGCTGTTGCGGGCTGAAATGCCGATAGCAGCGGGCTGAAATGAAGGTGGAAGGGGGCTGGTGTGGGCTGGATGTGGATGGAGCAGGGACAAATCACGGCGTGACTGCAGCGTGACTACGGCATGACCACGGAGTGACCGCGGCGTAACCGCGTCGTGACCGCGGCGTGACCGCGTCATGACCGTGGCATGACCACAGCGTGACCGCAGCATGTTGGCCCGATCCAGCGACATCCCCAGGGCAGCATCTTCTGGCCAGGAGCGAAGGGAGTGGGAGGAGGCTGGAATGCGGGTGGAAGGGGGCTAGTTGCAGGTGTTGGTGGGATGGTGTGGGCTGATTCGAAGGTGGTGGGGGGGGGGGGGGCTGTTGCGGGCTGGAAGGATGGTGGCAGTGGGCTTTAATGAAGGTGGAATGGGGCTGGTGTGGGCTGGATGTGGCTGGAGCAGGGAAAAATCACAGCGTGACCGCGGCGTGACCGCAGCGTGACTGCGGCATGACCGCGGTGTTGGCCCGATCCAGCGACATCCGCAGGGCAGCATCTTCCGGCCTGGAGTGAAGGGAGTGGGAGGAGGCAGTAATGCGGGTGGAAGGGGTCTGGTTTCAGGTGTTGGAGGGATGGTGCGGGATGATTCGAAGGTGGTGGGGGGGGGGGGGGGGCTATTGCGGGCAGGAATGCTGGTGGCAGCGGGCTGAAATGAAGATGGAAGGGGGCTGGTTTGGGCTAGATGTGGCTGGAGTAAGGCAAAATCACAACGTGACCGCGGCGTGACTGTGGCGTGACCGCGGCGTGACCGTGGCATGACAACAGCATGACCGCAGCATGTTGGCCCGATCCAGTGACATCCGCAGGGCAGCATCTTCCGGCCAGGAGTGAATGGAGTGGGAGGAGGCTGGAATGCGGGTGGAAGGGGGCTGGTTGCAGGTGTTGGGGGGATGGTGCGGGCTGATTCGAAGGTGGTGGGGGGGGGGGGGGGCTGTTGCGGGATGGAATGCTGGTGGCAACGGGCTGAAATGAAGGTGGAAGGGGGCTGGTGTGGGCTGGATGTGGCTGGAGCAGGGCAAAATCACGGCGTGACCACGGTGTGACCGCGGTGTGACCGCGGCATGACCGCGGCGTGACAAGGGCGTGACCGCGGCGTGACCGTAGCGTGACCGCGGAGTTACCGCGGCGTGACCGCGGCGTGACCGCCGCGTGACCGCGGAGTGACCGCGGCGTGACCGCAGCGTGTTGGCCCAATCCAGCGACATCCGCGGGGCAACATCTTCAGACCAGGAGTGAAGGGAGCGGGAGGAGGATGGAATGCTGGTTGAAAGGGGCTGGTTGAAGGTGTTGGGGGGATGGTTCTGGCTGATTCGAAGGCGGCAGGGTGGGTGTTGTGGGCAGGGGGTATGTTCAGACATAAATACACCGACCGAGATGCTCGGATAAACCAAGACTCCATTGCTCGGACAGAGGCGATGTAGCAATACATCCGCATGCAGTAACTATCAGAAGGTTATAATCATAGATGAAATGGTTCAAGATAACCAGACACAGTATGATAATTTTAAGGTAAAACAACCAAATGAAGGGGTCGTGCAATGACACGAATGGGCAGAGTGAGAATATCTGATTGTTCATTGGATGGAGTACACTGCAATCTGAGGAAAGAATATGCGCTGTGAGAATACAATATGCAATGGAGGATCATCGGATGGTCCAATAAAATTGTACGCTAAGTAGACACCCTATGAGGAGACGATTCAGGTATAAGATACCTGATAGTAGAAAAGTTGAAAGACTATGATATGAATCTACATACACAAGAGTTGGAGCACCAAAAAAATTGCAACTACTGATGATCATGTGATAATAATACAATCGAGCTGAGTAATAAATACAATAAAGCAGATAATAATCATATAACTCCCTTGAAAGCATAGATAATAGTTGATGTTCAATGTATAAAGAATGATATGTTAGATTTGGATGCATGCAGAAATTAAATTTCATAAGATAAAATTACATTTTTCATTAAGAGAATATTTTGAAAAGCACATTTACAATTTTTTAATTTGAATAAAGAATTCAGAGTACATAGAACAAAAAGCATGATGGAATAAGTTATTACATACCATTAGGTACAATGATGACATTGATATAGTACCTGAGTTAGTTGTTTGGGATCTTTCACCAGAAGAAGCACCCTATAAGCAGATATACGGTAATGTCAAATTGAATGACTACTCATATATTGAACATAGGTGGCTAAAAGAATAAAAATGGAATAAACCATACCCAAATCATGAACTCATTGTCTTCGATGGTGGTGGATAGAACCGGTCTTATCATAAGAAACCACCTATAAGAAAATAGTGGGAAAAGAAATGAGATATAACAACTTCTTATATATATGTGATTAGTGTGTCAACTATAGACAGAAAAAAAGGACACATTTTACATGATTTAGGTAATTATTCAAATTTTCCAAAGATTAAATCATCTTAAAAAAATGAATAAAAATGGATTCTTGAAGCTAATAGATTGAACAACCTTCAATTACAGGACATACCTGACTATAGAGACTTTGAGAGAGCTTCCCAAGCAGGATTTTCAGCATGAAAAAATAATAAGGACCATCCTCAATCAGGATCATTCCTAAAACCGATGAAGTGTGTAGCCCTGAACTTCTGCAATACCATAAACTACTTAATAACTAGACAATTCATAACTAAATATTATAATGATACATGAATGATTGAAGAAAGGGACAGAAAAAAAGGCATAAACACTTACATAAAACTGTATGGTTCTAAGTGTAGAAGTAAAGAAAATAGATGACACGAGAACTCATCCAGCCATTCAGAAATTTGGATCATTGGCATGAATGATAAACCATCATTATCATCTTCCGGGTAGCTATCTGTAACAATGCTCAAATGAAACATAAGTTTTCTTCTCCATGTAAAAGCACATATATCATGTTTTTTTTATAAAAGCTAGTTCTTACATTGGAAAATATGGAACCAATAAATTTCATGGATGCCAATGTTTTAGGAGGATCATTGGCATCCATACCAAGCAAGGAATTGGATAATGAAATTGTCAAGAGATCAATGTATGCATCAGCAACAACAGAATCATCTAACTTTGCATAATAATTAGACAAGGAAGAGAAGAAATATGATCTCCCAAAAAAGGCCACTCATGTTACATGAGTTTTCAACTAGTGATTGGTTGTAATATATGAGAAGCTACATGGCTACGATTTCAAAAGTATGGTTTTAAAATAACATGAAAAACTCATTCAACTCTTAGATAATTGAATATGGAAGAAGTATTGGTTGGTGCTTATACATGGAAGTGACATATTATTTATATATTAACTCTGAATGTGTGAATATATTATAGAGGAGATCCAAACCTAGAAATATTGATTTAAATATTAACATCTCCACGATTTTGACACTCTTATCTAGGATTTCACTTTTTAAGTACTTGACAGTTTTGGTTTCTCAACCATATTTATTAAGCTTATTCAATAACTTATCTACAAATCAAGACTCTCTTTCACTATTAATGGGTCTCACAAAAGATACGTCGGTCATACCTAATGGGTGAGATAGGGGGATCCTCCCTCAACTTTTTTTATTTGGAATTATCAACCCATACTCAAACCGATGATACATAGAATGCTCATCACCTCCCAAGGTTAGAGAAAATTTCTGCAACTCCGCGAACTAGGAAGAATATTATATAATTCATATGATTACATACATAAAAACTTGAATCGGTGTCGGAAGAGAGGAGTCAGGGAGGAGGCGTCAGGGAGGAGGCGTCCGGGAGGATGGTCGTGGTGAGGAGGAGGGTCGTGGCAAGGAGCCGTCGGAAGAGCTGAGTCAAGGAGGAGGGTCACTGCGAGGAGGCATCGGGGGGAGGGTCGCGTCGGGAAGGAGGGTCATGGCGAGGAGCCGTCGGGGAGGAGGGCGCGGCAAGGAGGGCGCAGCGAGGAGGCATCTGGGAGAAGGAGGGAGCAGCGAGGAGTCTTCGGGAAGGAGGAGGGCGCGGCGAGGAGGCGTCGAGGAGGAGGAGGGCGCGATGAGAGGGCATAAGAGGCGCCCGATGATAATTAGGAGAGAGAGAAAACGGGTTATGATTTAGCCACAGAGAGGGATATGAATCGTGGCGGTAGAGATATCATAAACCCTGGAAAAATCTCCCCAATCCACATTGCAGGGAGACATAAAGGAATGTTTGGTCTCTCTACACAAAATCCAATGGCCTTTTCTATAGATATATATTATATTTCAATTTATTCTGGGATGTCTTCATGAACACATGGATGAACTTGTACTTCTATATCATTTCCTAGACAATATATGGCCCAACTAGAGATTTCTTTACGGTCTATTTGGGGAACAATGGTGTCCTGAAGGTACTTTCATAGATGGACTCAAGATGATAAATAGTGATAGTAGAATGGAAGATATATTTAAAAAAATTTATATCAGGGGAATGCAAATTTCATAGCTGTAGATGAAGTCTACTACACAAGCCCTTAGCATATAATCAAGTACCTCTATAGTGAGCTCGGTGTTCCCATTTGTCTATGGTTGGAAGGTTGTACTCATATTTATCTAGCTCATAGTTATCACATATAGGCCCCTCCAAAACCATAATGTGAACCATATATCAGGGTTTGATAGAATATATGAGGGTAACCCATAATGGGAAACAATCTACTATTTTACGACTTTCCCAAACACTCCTC
This sequence comes from Viscum album, assembly GCA_963277665.1. Classification (NCBI taxonomy): domain Eukaryota; kingdom Viridiplantae; phylum Streptophyta; class Magnoliopsida; order Santalales; family Viscaceae; genus Viscum; species Viscum album. The sequence continues at coordinate 1,511,580,513 of OY728161.1, forward strand.
TAGACATTACTCCAGGATATAAAGGAATTTCACGATCTCCAGAAGTTGGTCAATTATAAAATAGATGGGGTCATGGGCTCTTGATGTACATTAACACCATGTACTAATGTAAATTGAAATTCAATTCCATTTCCACTCTAGGATCACTAGGGGTTGTTAAAAATCAACTCGAACCTTGATCATAGTCTTCACCTACTAACATGTGAAGCATCAAGAGATGAAATCAGCCTTGTTTTGTGTCATAATATCCCACAAAAATTTCCAATTAAGTATTATGTACATATCTACACCTAAGGATGTATAGAAAATGGGTTTTGTGAAACTCTATAATCACATACTCTAACATCATTACTAGGACCACAGTCCATCCCTATAAAATTAAGATAACATTCCCTTATTCAAAAAATCTTTTGGGTGAATCTGCGAAGGATATCTAGTCACATTATAACTCATAGTAGGTGTAACCTAAAATGGAATATCTCACATGATGGATAATTAAAGGAGTCATCACCCTCAACTGAATAAAATATTCACCCACAATCCCAACAAGTGTTCATGTCATGGTTGAAAATCGCTCAAATTCCTCCTAAGTAAAATGAGCATGGGACTTCCTTCTAATGGAATCTAATACAATTTTTTAAATTCAATGAGTATATAATATCTCAAATTAATTAATCTATAAGAATTACAACATTAAATAGTTCCTCATGTTCATGTCCCTATATGTAAATACATCCCCGGGACTCTGATGGTCTAATTAAATATCAATTTGATCACGCATAAGACAATTCTTCCAAATCGTCTAATATAGGACTAATAATACTAGATCTAGATCAAAATTCATGTTTTTCTACTCATGGGGTACTAATTTCCTTGACCCATATGTAATAAAATTATATATCTGCATCAACATCCAACCAATCACTTTTCTAAAGTCAGAACCATAAACTAAGTACTCCATGATCTCTTTAGATAGTCTAAAAATATGATCACTCATTAAGCTGAACATCAATCCATTGATGGATCTTTGGTACTGTTTAGTCTAGGAATACTTCTTCCTATTCCACATATGGGAGGTAAAATGAATTACAATCCTTGTGATGTGTGCCAAAGATCACTTATAGTACCCTAGAAATCCATGAATACTATGTACCTTTTACATAATCTTGGATGTGCTAAGAGGGCTCGACCAGGAGGGGTCCGGTCACCGGAGGTGGACTGGCCAACAAGGTGGTGCGCCAGAGGCGTGCGCGCAGGGAGGTGGGGCGCCGGAGGCATGCGCGCAGGGAGGGGAGGCCACGGCTGGCGAGGGAGCACAAGGGAGGGGAGGCCGTCCGCCATGGGGAATTGCAGGAGAGGTGCTGCTGGTGAGGGTAGCGTCGGGAAGGAGGGTCATGACGAGGAGGTGTCGGGGGGGAGGGCGCGGAGAGGAGGGCGCGGCGAGGAGGCGTTAGGGTAGAGGAGGGCGCAGCGTGGAGGCATCATGAAGGAGGAGGGCGCGGCGGGGAGGATGGCTTGGGGATGAGGAAACGCGGGGCATGGAGGAAGCCTGAGGGATTGGGGGGGAAAACAGAATCATGCGATTTAGCCACAGATTGGAAAAAAATCTGTGGCAGTACGAAACCTATAGCCACAGACCTATAAAATCGTGGCTATAGGTCTGTGGCTATAGCCCAAATTTGTAGTAGTGTTTCCTAAAAGGACATAACCTTCCAACTTCTTGAATAGATTCAAAAAAGATTCTAAATATAGACACAAGTTACAATAAAATCTAGAGTTGAGGACCCACTCATGATTGAGTTTATGGATGGATATATTCCGGAATTCAATAGCATAATATCTTGAGTCAACCATTAAAGGCTGGTCAGTTGGTTTTTTGGGTTATAACTCTCACATTAGTTTCCTACACTTGGGATAAATGTGCATGGGTTTAACATAGTGAAAACATGTGACTTTTCTATCCAAGGAACTAGTTTTGGATTTGGGTTCTTTATTACTCTTACTTTTGAATCTATTGAACTGTTTCTTTTTTACATTAAGTTTTAGGTCTTCCCCTTGTGAAAAACACTGAACCTCTCCTTTTATCTTAAGTTTAGAATGCATATCCTTAGACCAAATAGATTATTTAACATCTTCTTTAGTTAAATAATCTCGACCATATATCATGGTCTCAATTAGTGTGATGTAGCTATTGTTAAGAGGGATTAAGAGGATTAATTTCTGATCCTCATCATCTATAGAAACATTAATATTTGTTAAATATAATTTGACTTTATTAAACTCTTCTAAATAGGTTTTTATTGAAGTACAATGCTTTATTTTGAATGTGAACATATGAGGATTCTAGTAAGTTATTCCTACTAATGAAGCAGTCATGTATAAACTTCTATGTTTTAGAAAATTTATACAGTGGTAGACTTATAATATACTTCTCTAAGGACCCCATCACCTATGTAAAGTAAAAGGGTTCTATGAGACTTAATAAGTATATTAGGGGTAACATCTTAGTATTCTACAATGGTCTGAACATTTCATTAACAGTCGTAAAGGGTTTCTTGGGCCCATATAGGGATTCAATTCATCCTTGTTATCTGAGAAAGGATCTCATTTTAATTCTTAATATATTGGAATCATTGTATCCATTGAATTTCTCAATTTCATTTTAATTCTTCATATATTGGTACATATTCAGAACTAGAAACAGATGGAACAACTTTCGCCCCCAGGCTCCTTAGATGGTCGTGGTCGGATCACAATGCATTTTCATATGACAACCTAGGTCCTGTGAATCCGGCATCCTTTATAGGAAAACATGTAGATCCAAACTCATCTACCAAAATCAATATTCTACTAATACCTACATTCCTAGTACTGATCCCTTGGGATGCAACCATTCCAATCCATTTAGAAGAAGACCATCAGCAGACCTGACTTAGGTGTCCAAGTTACTTGCAGATAGAGCAGAAATCATACCAAGATTTGTAATGGACCACGTAGAAACATTTATAATCCTCTTCAATGAAAATACACACTAATTATACTAGTGGCTTCAAAAAATCAACCTCAGCGGATATGAAACAGAAGGGGAAAACATGTAAAGCTTACCTAAATCAATGAAATTGAAGGTGCAAATGAGGCATAAAAATGCAGATAACCAGCACTCGGGAGAGAAAAAAATAGAGGGCGATGGGGGTGTCGACCTCAAGGGCGTCGATGAGGAGGGTGCGGCGAGGAAGGCGCCGGCAAGGAGGGCACTGGCGAGGAGGGCACGAGGAGGATGACGCGGCGAGGAGGGTCACGGCGAGGAAGGTGCCAGCGAGGAGGGCGCCGACGAGGAGGGTGCGGGGAGGATGACACGGCGAGGAGGGTCACGACGAGGAGGGAATCAGTGAGGAGAGTGTCGGTGAGGAGAGCACGACGAGGAGGGAATCAGCAAGGAGGATGGCGCGGCGTTGATGCGTCGTGGAGGAGGAGGTCACGAGGAGGATGATGCCGCGAGGAGGAGAAATGGCGAGGGCGAGGAGATGGAGCCCGACGCTTGGGGGCGAGGGCAAGGATGGAGCCCGATGGAATGGGGGAGAAAAAAACTGGGCGAGGGGATATAGCCACGGGTAGGAAAAAAACCGTAGCTGTATAAAACCTATAGCCATGGTTCTATAAAACCGTGGCTATAGGTCCGTGGCTATCGCCCAGATTTCCAGTAGTGTAATTATCTTCAATGGATAAATATAATTCATAGAAAATTAACGTAGAATAGAATATGATATAGGAGATGATGGTTGGATGAATAAAAATTGAATCGAATGAAAAAAAACAAACACTCATGTTTTTAAACTCCGATATAGGTGATAATGGAACTCCAAAAAATCAGAAAATAAACATTAGGAATCATTATATTACCCCTAGGATCATAAAAAAATATATCCTCCAAAAACTATATAATGTATTAAAAATACCAAACTACTTTTAATTTTAATTTATTAACAATTTATAATATATATGATTCAACTCAAAATTGAATTTTACTATAAAATATTTTCTATTTAAATTTCTTTTAATAAAATATCCAGAATCGTAGAATAAAATAAAAGGTAATATATCATTAAAATATTAAGGTCTTTTAGATATAAATTATGATTAATACCCTAATAAATCATAAAATAATTATTATTATGGAGATGAATATTTTCAATTTTGGGAAAATCGGATATCTCTTGTTTATCAAAGATGAACTTTTATATAATAATTTTTTACTCATTTTGATCAATTTTTTACTCCTTAATAATGCAATTAAGACTCATATATCTTAAAATATGGTGAGGTATAAACCCTTAAATAACACTTTTGAATGAACTTTTAAGATTTATACTAATGTTAGTAAATACGAAAATGGATGGCTTACAAAATAATATGTAATATTTTTTTCATCAATCTAAAATATATTTTCAATGGATATAATTAAATACGTAATATATAATTCCAATTCATAATATACTTTCTTTTATCAGAAACACTTACACAGAATATTGTTTTTGGACTCCATTTTCATTTATAAGGTTGATGAATTGAAAATTTTTCAAATACATTATATATTTTTTATACATAATTTTTTTCCAGAAGCCAAAAAATAGAATACATAATATATTTTATTATTTTTAATTTATTTTATAAAAAGTTAATTTTATTACTTAGTTAGAATAACAAATTCTATATATTTCTTCAATATGTAATATTTTTACATTAATTGAAAAAACAATATGTAATATTTATTATCATACATAATATATATCTCATACTTATTGTTGACCTATTTTGAGAAAACAAATAGGTAATATATTTATTCATACATAAAATATATCTTCATATGTGTGTTTTTTCATTAGCATAAAAACCCAATATGTCATATATTTATTCAGACATAATATATATTTTAATATGTACAATATTTTTCTTAGCTTGAAAAACCTATGTATAATATTCTTCCCCAAATGTAGTAAATATATATAAACACATATAACATTTATGATTTAGAAAAAAACATTCACAAGATACAAAAGATTTTTTTTGTACAAAACATATTACATAATATTTTAAACAGAAATAAAAATATTTTAAGAAACTAAAAATAAAATATAGGATTAATAATTTATTTTATAAATTCCCATAAAAATAATAAATATGTTAAACCCCAATCATATGGTGGTACACCTTGGTTAGAGTTTGATACATAATATACCCCTCTGAATTACATGATTCCACAAATCATAAAATATTTTACTATACATTGTAATTATGGATCTCATCCCATGTTTACTACCAAACTCAAAACTCTGGTTATAGCGAAACACATGAAACATTGATAAGACCCACAAACACATTTTTGACAAGATATTTAACCAAAATAAATATATAGGGGTATAAGTTTCCATATAATAGATATATCATCTAAAAATTACATCATGGGTGTTATAATTCTCTTCAACATATCACTTTCTTCCTCAAGAATGGTTAATGAAAATTTTGATAAAAAAAGGATGACATTGACATTATTATTAGTGTTATAATACTAATACCAAGGAAATCCCTGATAAATTTCAAAATAAGCCATATAACACATCTATATAGAAATTCTATATAAATCCATAATATACTACCCAAAAACCAAATACTTTTTCATCGATATAATGGTTTAGTGTATTACTCACACCAAACTCTCTCATACATGGAAATATTAATTGGAATATAGATAAGTATTTCAAAATGGACTCAAGTAAATAAGAAAATAATAATCCAAAGTGGCATCCCAACCATAATATGATTACCATAATGTAATGATTCCCAATATATATATATTACTCTCCTCGAACAATTTAAGGGCCTAAAAATAAATAGGCTCGATAAAAGTTTCAGTAAGTAGTTACCAATATCATCCTATTGAGAATCCACCTCCAATAAAAAATTTAAGAAAATATATCCCTAATAATTCAAAAATATTGAAATAGGGTTATAGAGTCCCATTCTTAACATTCATAGATATTGCATCATTTTTAAGAAAACTAAGAAAATTTCAAAAGTACATGCCCAATGAACATTATAGTTTATTGAAATTTGAAACTTAGAACACAATATTCTATTCTTGTTAAGGATCATTAATTTTTCTCAGAAATATCTTATCATTTTGAACTCCTATATAAATACTTTCCTTTTTACCTGGGGAATTGAATAAAAAAGAAATGGTGTTCTTAAATGCTTGGTAAGGGTAATCAAAAAAGATATGTAATAATAATATTAGAATAAGCATTTGATATCATAAGAGTAACATTTTAAGATCATACCAATAATATCAAACATCATATACCTAATTCATGTAATAAATATTAGTAGTTCATAAGAAATGAATAATAAGGGAATCAATATAATAATCCATAAAAGAAGTATGTAGGAATATGATATGGAATTATGGTACAAATATAAACATGTAATTTCATAACCTATAAGTCAAGGATCATTTCCAAAGCTTATCAGGGAACATCATAGGGACTACACCAATTAGGAAGGACCAAATACTATCTCTAGTCGCATTGCATTCCTTATATTGGTTCAGGTTACACCTTCTTCCCATAGTTGATTGAGATTCCATTTCTTCCCATAGTGGATTGGGTTTCCAATTCCCCCCATAGTGGATTATGCTCGTGAATTATTTCACATCCCAATCTTATTATAAATCTTTACCTGATGTAAAGAAGGTAGATATACTCCCACCTGTTACATAACAAAAACCTACATATGTGGTCCCCTATATCATAATATTTCATCGTATCGTAGACAATGAAATAAAATGGGTATCATAAATATTTCATAATATCATATCATTTAGAAAATAATAAATTATTAGAATCATTTCATCAAATAATTACCCATGAAAAGAAATAGTTTTTATAAGAATATAATGTGTGGGAGAAAAATGTGAGTGATAGACATCATTATATCAGAACATATACCATTAGAAAAATATATGAATGGTTTCTATGAATAATATCCCCAGAATCGAATTATTAACAGCAAATGATTTCATATTAGATGAAAAATATTTTTGATATATTATTTGAAAACATTTCTTGATTAAAATACCCTTTCTATTTTGAAGAATAATTTTTAGATCAAAAAACATAATACTTCAGAAATATATTTCAAAACCCTGAAAAAGTTAAATTCATTTTCCCTAGAAAATTATCATAAAATATCATTTAATAAAAAAAAATATTTTTTTAAAACATGGTTTTTGAATAATACATATTTCTAAATGAGGACAGAAATATGGCCTAATTTTTTAAAAAAATCCTTAATTATTATAAGTAAAAAAGAGTGTAATAAAGACATAAATACATGAATATATCTTGAATAACTAGATAATAATAAAATTTATTATGGTATTTAAGAGTTGGATCATAATATTTCATCAATTTCATCATTATTATAAATAACCCCTATAAATGATGAGATTTTTGTAATAAAATATTACAACTTTGTTAACCTTAAATAAAAATCCCTACGAGAGAATAAAATGAAATAAATATTATAATATCATGAAAATATGATGAATAACGATATATTTTATGAAATTTACAGTACATATACCTTTTAAAATAATATATTTTCATAAAAAAGTAAGTATCCCAAAGAAAGAAGATTGAGAAAAAATAACCATACCGTTTTGGTAACTTTTAAACCGTGAACACCATGAAAGAGGTAACAAAAAATAGATATATTCATACCCATAACCTAAGGTATAATATTAATATAATATATTCATAGATATTATATACATAACACAAATTAAATGAGTGGTTAATATGGAATAAGTCTCACTGAAATAAATTTGATGCCAAAAATCCACTTACTACTTGGGTAACATTTGAATAATTATGTCAATGAAAGAATAACCTCAGTTAAAAATTTTAATATAATAAAACAAAGAAAATAAATGACATAAAATTTCATATGTATGTATATAAACAAAAATAATAATACTTCATGAATATAGAATATATCTCATAGAAATAAAAGTGACATGAGAAAACCATTAACTTAAGTGTAACACCCCGCCCCTACCTCATTGGCTGAAAGATGTGGTGAGGGATACATGGCCTTAAGTGATGTTACCAAGGAGCCAAAGGATGGAAATAAATTCTGAGGGCTTCAAGATCAAGTTGGGGAACAATTTTCGCATCAGGAAAATACAACCAAACCATCCACTAACAGCCATTATGTGATGCATATCAATTCCATTACCCAACCATGCATTCCCAAAAGACAACCAAGTTGTTCCACAACACAACTCAAAACCAATAAAACTAGACTTGTCCAAAACACATCAGAGTAAAAAGCAAAAACTAAACAACCAAACACCACAAGCTGTGACACCACCACAGCTCCACACCAAGCTTCAAGCTCCAAGCTCCAACAAGGGATCACAAAGCTCCATCAAAGGAGGGAGATGCCTTACCTTTTCCCCCTTAATAGTACACAACATCTATAAAGACACCAATGTGCCAAAGTAGGGGGTGATTACTAAAACTCAGTAGGATTTCTCCAAATGAATTCTCTACATCTTCTAGTAGGATTAACCCGTTAGCACAACTATATAAAATAGTTTATATAAATTAAATCACATGTGAACCCATTTTCATATGCCCAAACATTCCCTTAACAAGCCATCACACCCAAACTATGAAACCAAGGGAAAGACAACCAAACATTCCACCATCCATCTCATCGATTACACGTTAGCATAACAAATCCATCTTGCAAAGCAATGCACAACAAGCAACCAAAAAAACCAAACAACCCAACTTTGGAGCATTCGTCCAACCCATTCACCCATTCACACCTAGTGGTACATCCCATCCACTTATCCTTTGATGGTGGACCTTCCATCCACTATACATCCCTTTTTTATAGTGGTACTTCTCGCTACTTCCACACAACATTCCAAAAAATCACAACAAAACATATAACCTGCCAAGGTCACAACATCATGAAATCAACCAATTCCATTGCATATCAATCCATATAAATAAATCACCCATTTATTGAAAACCATTTTCATGTCAAACAACATTCCAATAAAACATCCCATTTATTGAAAACCATTTCCATAAATCATTTCACAAATCAACCAAGGCATCCCATTTAAAAATATCCCTTTAAAAATCCACATCAATAGCTTTTCACCACAAAACCCTCTTTTTTCCAAAAATCCCCAAAACATCAACAAAGGGATTTCTAACCATTTTTTCACATCAAAGCACAATTAATTTCAAGAACAACAAATTAATTGTAACCAAAACCATTAGCTCCATCAATGTGGAGTTGAGAGAGAAGCCACCTACCTTTAGGGTTCCCGAGAAATCGACTAACGAACAACCGCACCACAAATCCGGAGAATGCACCACTGAAACATCTCTAGATACCTTTCCCTAACCTACACATGCCATAATATTAACATCCAAGGCATCCAAAACCCTAGATCTACAAAAAAGAAGTGCACATCTAGAAAACCAAGAATGAGAGGGATGTAGATCTAGAGGAAAACACAAGAGAAACAATAGGAGAGATTTACCCGGGAGAAACCACCTTCAAACCGCCTTGAAACCCCTTTGAAATGCTTCCATATAAAGTGGGAGAGCCCCCTCGACCCCTGAGAACCCAAAATGCCGAGTGAGGCTCAAGTGGGTGGAAGATTGGAGTGAAATGAGGCAATCCTTAGTGAGCCCATAATTTAAAACCCTAATTTTAATTGGTCGCATGGTTAGCCTGCACGGTTTGGAAAACCGTGCACTAACCGTACGCACAATAGTGACTTGGGAACTAGGGTCCACACGATTTCCTCCCACGGTTTGGAAAACCGTGCACAGGCCGTGGGAAACCTACTGTCTCCCCTGCACGGTTTCCTGGAGCATCCGCACGGTTTCCACTAACCATGCTCAAACCATACACCCCTTTAAAAGCCTCCAAACTCATCCAAAACCATTCCAAACTCTCCCATCCTCTTCCAAAATCATCCCATTTACTTTAAACACATAAAAATGCATAAAAAATGACACATACCTCAAACTCGGGCTACTATATTAAGTCTTGAATTTATTTTTACATGTTAAAACCTCATGTATAATCAATTTATGTAAATTATAGTTATTCCATTGAACCATATTATTTTATATCATACTATATATGATTTTATTATTAATTTATATTACCAGTATGTTAACAATTCCTTTTTTATGTTATGTTTTGCATTATAATCTCTTTGTTTTTCACATGTGTTTGGAATTATTATGTTTTTGGTCCACTTAATTGAAACCTTATTTAAAAATATCCATAATTATAACCATAATATAAATATAATTTTTATTCATTATATATTTATTTATAAAAATCCATAAAAATAGAAATTTGAAATGGAATACTATGTTCCTGAAGATGGTAGGTCGTATGTAAACATGATAATTGTTTCTATTTTTTCTATCGTATCGAGTGAATAAAAATAAATAAAATGTATGTGTATATATATAATATCATTAAAATAGAATTTTTATGTTATATATATCATATATTTGTTAGTTAAATCATCCTAAATACATTTCATGTAATGTTTGAATGAATCACATCGCTTCCACAATTCCACAAAAGAAGTTACTATGTGTACAAAAAATCAAAAACCTTAAATTATATGTTATATAATAATTAATTACTCTTGAATAAATCATTAATATCATATATATAATATAATAACCTATTTTTCATTGTTATTCCCAATTCTGAAATGTGTGAATGGACAAAGAAATGTCATCAGTTCGCAAGGAAGAAGTCTGTCGTACACATGAATAATGATTGAGTATCCAATTTTATGGAAGTTTTTTCATAGTTATCATACCATTATCATAAAAAATTTAATTGTATTTTGTGTTTTTTTTATTATATATTAATTTAATAGGAATATATTAGATGTAGAGAAATAGATAAAACCAAAGTGATTATTTAAGAATGATACCTCTTCTTTGGGTAACTCCTTTTCGCTTTCACCAAATGGACTCCTTGGTTGAATTTAATAGCAAATAGAGGATTCTAGGATAATTCATGTTATTTTGGGAGGTTATCTGGGTAGGTTTTTAACAATAAAAAGTTATTGAGATGTGTGAATAAGTGAGGTGGGGGAGGGTGAGTTCACTTTTTATAGTTGAGGAGGAGTTCCATTCTGTTAAATATAAAAAGGAAGATACTCTTGATAGGTTTCCCTTGTATAATTTGATGAAAATTATTCCATTTTCTATAAAATTAATTTTGGTAATGTATATATGTTTTACATTAAAAATTATGTAAACTCATTTTTTACCTTAATCATAGTAAAAAAATTAATTATGTTCACAAACATTTTTGGTAATAATGAATTTTTACTTATTATAAATTATAAATTATTATTATTATAAATATGGAATTCATTTTTATAAATTATGGTCACATAACTGGAAGAAATTAATTTTAAATTTAATCAGTTGTCGTGTTGAGAAATAAGGGCTTTAAAGAATAAATGTTTCAATGTTTGATTTTTTTACATTGCATTTTAGTGTGAATGTCACAAAACAAACTAGGTTGACCCTGAACTGGTCGCCTTATCCGGCCTATGACAAGGCCAAGATGAATTCCCAATCATCCTGATATTGCGAATAACACCAAGGGCAGCAATAGAGTAATGATGGGAATAATTTCCCCAAATATAAATAAACATAATGTAGTGGAATAATAAATAAGTATCCCAAAATAAATTAATAAAAACCGCAAATCAATAAATGAAATAATTAAAACTAGCCGAACTTGATGATCACTAAACTCCATGTGACCCCATTGGTCACTCTTCGATCCAAATACTCAACATCTCCAATAGCGATTGATATCAAATTGAAACCTGAACCTATGAATAAAAACAATAATGAAGTATATGAGTGAGTACTAAAAATACATAGGCATACCCAAGTAATCTATTCCCAAATTAATTTCTTTTAAATAAATAAACATTAATTTTAGGTTTGAACTAAAATATATAAATGTATTTTTTTCACACATTTAACCTTTAATTAAAATAATGCTCTGTTGTCCTTTTTAACATCCAAAACTATACTCTTTTCCAAGAAGGAACAATATTCATTTTAAATGAGATATGAAATTTTAGTTATAAAGGAGAGAGTGAGTATAAAAAATTTCTGAAACCGTTTTCCATAACCCTTTGAAAACACTTTATCATTTTAGATATATTCGACACTATTCTAGAAACAATATTAATAATAATACTACTAGGGAAATACGTTGTAACACATAAGAGTATCTATCCATCAAAGCATCAAAATGTTCATGCTAGTATACATGGGTGAAGCCTAGGAGCACATGCATAATGTAGAATGTACTATACATTTGACTCTTCTAAAAGGTATACCCTACTCGATGATTCCATAATTCCCAAACCCCCAATCATGTCCCGACCTGGGCCGATCGAGAGGCCCAATCCCATTGTAATAGTATCAAGATATCTTCATGTTATGGGCCACTAGCAAGTGCATCATCTAAACCAGTGTAGCAATCGTTCATAAAAAATTCACCTATTATGCTTGGGTCCCATGACTAAAATAATAAGGGTATTGATACAATAATTTAAAATAAGAAATCCATCACATTTTCATTAATCACACACAAGAAACATACACAGAAGTCAACCCCAAATCACTCCCTAGGACTTTTGTCCCTATTTCTATAAACCACCAGCACATGAGGGAAATCCTTTTTGAGGACCATCCATTCTATTATCATATAACAAGGAAAGTGGTTTGTCCCAATAAATTTTTTTCAAAGAAACATATTTTTTAAAAGTACCACAGTGGTCTCAAGAATCCATTTAACATTAATCCATTTCCAGTGATTCAACAAATTCCAAATCATTCTCAAATAATAAAATAGACCACACCTAAAATATCAAAAAATTGATCTCACTTTCTAGAATCCATTTGAGCCACCCAAACACATTTATAAACCAAATAATTATTTAATACCCAAAATTTACCTACAATGGCCAACTAAAGAATTTTATAAGCATTTCATAAACACTTTTTATGCACATTTATTGAAATAGTTTCATCAAATCAAACAAAAGAGGAATTTACATTATTTCATTTCCGAAATCAATACTAGAAACAACAATATATCACTATGTTACATTTAATATGGGTAAAAAAAGCAAGAAATAAATAATTTTTTATTTTAAAGTCTAATTCATTGGGAAACCTACCTCAAAATGGGAGTAGACTAAGATGAACAATTCGGTACATAATTCCATTGATGAAAATCTCCCCACAATTGTGCACACATAAACTCCTATATATATACCCCCTAATCCAACACAAATAATCCCCATTTCATGAGGAAATATGTGTATGGATGATTTATATAAATATATATATGTAAATATGTGCTTGTGTAGTACTCTTTGAGGAGAAACCAAGAAATTTAATTGACTTATAGGGAACCCACACATAAAACATGTTCATTTCTGAAACTAGCTTCCCATTGTTAAAATAATTCACAATTGATACCAAAAAGTTCTTGAAAATGCCAGTATTCCAATACTAATCGATTTTCCATTTTACTCACACCAAAAAAATGTTTTCAATCCTTTAACCATTACTTAAATAATTTATTTATCCCCCCTTAAAAAACACAAGAAAAATAAACAATTTTCCAACCAATTCCCCAGAAAACATCTTTTTAAAAATCCAAACACAACGCGAAATTATTTCCACAACAGGCTTTTTTATGAGTCTGAAATTTAAAATTCATACTAAAAAACACATGATAAGGCCTATATTCCATAACTACTCTATTCTTATACAAAAATTAATTTCAACCAAATACACAGCTTGAGTGGCTATGAAAATATAATTCGCACTTTCTATTCAAGGCATAAAATTTTTTCACGAAAAATTACAATACAATATACAAAACACATATCCGTTTATTTTGAAAAGACAGATTTCTATCACATAATCATGTTAAAACATTACCAAATCACACTTTTCACTACACAAATAAAATTGAGAAATAATTAAAATTAAATAAACATACAAGTGGGTAAAATAAATCAACCTTAAATGGCTATAGAGGAACTGAAATGAATATAAGCACTTCTCCCTTAGTGGGAGAAGATGAAACCCACATGAGGATGACCTGGGATAACATTGCATGCCCAAAAAATTGAAGAAGGAACCAAAATATGATCATCAATGGCATATAGAATTGAAAAAAGATAAGAGTGAAAATTGGGAGGTTTAAAAATAGCTTAAAAACAAGGATAGGGGTTAATAAACCTTACCTAGGAGAGCCGAGATGAAAGCCTAATGAAATCGGGTGGAAACTGTGGAGAAGGGAGGCTCATTTAAGGGGAGAAGTGCTCATAAGAATAAGGGATTGCGCTGTCAGGGGCCTCAACTATTGGGGGTCATGAGAGAGTGGAGGGTGTTGCCCAAGGAGAGGGAAGAGGAACTGATAACATAGGGGAGAAGGCGCACTAAAGTGCTCCGACAGAGGGAGGTCACGCCCAAACAGAGGGGAAGTGGAGGAGGGAGTCGACCACTTGAACATGCAGGGGGCGGGATGTGAGGAAGGGGAAGGGGGGATCTATTAGGGGTTATCATTATTTATTATTTAATTAATTTTATTTTTATTTAAAAATATTTTAATTAATATAATCTATAAAAAATGACTCCAAAATAAATAAAATAACGAGAATGTGTCAGGTCGGGGTGAAATAGTGAAACTACTCCCAATGACCTAAATCAAATTATGTAATTTGAAATTGAAATAATTATTCATTAAAAATAAATTAAAATATTATTTAATATATATAAATAAATTTTATTAAGAAGATGTTTTCAATTATAATTATGTGTTTTTCACAATTAGATATAAATATAAACTTCTGGGAACAATTCAAAAAATTCACCAAAAGTAATTTTTTCCTAATATATTTATAAAAGAAATTTTATTGTATCAAATAAAAATTTTAAAATTTTAAAAAATTGAATTTAAAATAGGATTTCTATTAACTAGAGGTGAAATTACCTTTTATAAAATTATATTTTTTATTCATAATTTGTATTTATTCATAACATGTATTGAGAAAAAACAAAAAATGTGTGTTAAATAGTATAATGAACATAATATATAAATATATATATATCATAAAAATACTTTTTCATATTTTCATAATTAAATTATTCAGGTAAACATTGTCTGATTGAAAAAATATATTCTTCTAGAAAAATATTTCAAATATTTTCCAGATGAGTATTGTTTCATTTCTAGTTAATTGGTCATGAAATAATTTCTACAACATACATTTTTAGACCATATATGGATAACTTAATTAATCTTATTAATAACCTCCATTATAATAACCTGGAGAAAATTATAATTATATTTTAATAATATTAGTAATAGTACATTGTAGTTCGTTAAAACTCAAACTTTCTTGTAATAGAACATATCAAAGGAACTCAGAATTGGGAGTAACAGAATCCAAACATAGTTTTTTATGTACCTCATGATTATCTAAGTGTTTATTGTACTTCCAGCTTAACATTCTGTTGTGTGAAACTGAAGACTAACATAGTTGTTTATTATAATACAATCAATATTTAGTGTTGCGTGAAATTCAAAATATTAAATTAACTCAGAAATAAATTCACAAAATATCATGGTGTAACATTATACACCCCTTAAAATGAATTTCTCCCTTAAATCTATTTTGGTTTATGAAATGAATATTTCCAAAAATTTAAATCCAAATAAACCCGAATTCTAAATATTAATACTAAAAAATCTTTTTAAAATGGATGGTTGGAAATATATTGGTTACCCAATGTAAATCATAACTAGGTTTCCACATGGGGGGAAAGGTGGATTGTGATGAAATAGAAATGGAAGTGAAATACAACTACAAAGTTTTAATGGATAGTAATAGAGGACATGGTTAGGAAAGAGTTAATGTTCAAAAATTCATAACCCAAATAGTCTCGAAAACATTTATTGATATTATAAAAAATGTTGATAATTGGAATATATGTTATATCGTGTCCCCTTTCCTAATGTTAAAACAATTTCATGGGAAGATATACTCTCTTGATTTCATCTCAATATCTCCCATTATTATGGATTGATCAATGTCAACATCATCTATTATTATAATAAATATTGATGATTTTTTCTTTCCTAAATTCATATAAGATCAAGAGTTCCATAAATAGAATGATAGGTCATTATATATGTATTTATCACAAAACATTGAGTAAAAGTTTTCAAATATGCAAAAATTCTCACATGGTGAGATAATACTTTGATCACTAAAATGACATTTGAATTTTAACATAAACCATTCCATAAATGTTTAACCGTATTACCCTTAATGAAGCTAAAACTATATAACATTTGAAACAAGGTAACTAAATTTCCCAAAAATTGATTAACATTGATCCAGATATAACATAAAGTGTCTCTAATTTTTCACATATGAAACATGTTAACATCGTCATTATGTATTCTCATGAAACGTTTTGAAGTGCCCAGATCAGTGTGAATCACTGAGAGGGGGAGGGGGTGAATCAGTGATCCCTTAAAACTTTTTACTAATTGATTTTTATCAATTAAACCTCTATGGCTTGTTAAGGCCTCGATCCACTCTTCTTATGTGTGTCAACCTTTCCCGGATAATGCAGTAATGAAAAGGCACAGGACACAAGGATTTACAAGGTTCGACACCAAAGGCCTACATCCTTGCCATGCTCTCCCAGCATGGATTCTCCCATTATAATCTGTTAGTATTACAATGGTCGATACAGCTTCCCACAGTATCTCTCCTAAGTCCCACAGGAGGGTCTTTATACTGCTTCACACAGTGTTACCAGAGTCCCACTGGCCTGCTCCAGAATCCCACTGAAGACTTCTTCTCCCTGAGTCCCACAGGGTCTTCTCTTGGCTCCTCGAGTCGCACGAGTAGCTCTTCTTCACTTTAAGCTTCTTCAAGTATCTTTAGCAGTCTGGGATAAAGACTGTTGGCCTTGCTCTGTACCTCTGATCACTTGTGATGATCAGGTCTTCTCGTCTTGCTCAGGCTTTATCACCTTCTTCTAAGGATGACCTGGCTTCTCTCTTCAAGAAACTTCAACAACCTCTGAAAAGGTCTGTTGGTCTTGCTCAGCTTCTGATCACTTCTGTTGATCAGGGTCTTCTCAATCTACTGAAAACTCAGACAACCAATCTCTTTAACTTCAGTCTGGCTCAGTCTCACTTCAAAACAACTTCATGCACTGAGTTCATGGCATCTCTGCTTCCTCATGCACTGACTGCATGGCCTTCTCAAATTCTTCAAGAACCTCTGGTCTTGGTCAAATCAGATGCACACAACCTGATTTGTCTTTGTTCACGTGTGCATGTTCATACATGCAAGCATGCACTTCCACTTTCCGCTTCTTGGTGCAGTAGACCCACAAAGGGTGTAACACTTTAAGCACACACCATCTTCTCACTTCTTCACACACTTTATTCAATTTGCTTACACACTTGAATGTGTTTTATACTTTAGTGTGGATGTCCTCCCTTTTCTTCTTCTAATTGTATACACACTTCTTAGTGCACACACCTAGTTTCGGCCTTCTTTGTTACTTGTTCAAGTACACATAACTTTGTTCTTTAATTTGCACACACACAATGAGTGTATATTTGGCCTTCACTCTTTTTCTTGCACACACTTAACCCGTAGGTCCTCTTCTTGTTTTGCACACACAAAAGGTGTGGTCTTCACTTGGTGCACACACAAGGCTATGCCTCGGCCTCCTCTTGCACACACCCGAATACCAACACAAATGAAGGCGCGCAAGGTCCTCGGTGTAAGCGGCGTGCAATGGGTAAGCGGCGCACAATCACTCGGGTGTGCAGGATGCAACACCGTGAGGCGCACAAGCCACAAGGGTGAAAGGACACCTTGGGCGTGCAAGTGCCTACCGCGCAGGGGGCGCGGTGCACAGAGGGAGCGTGCAAGGTCGCGCAAGCTCCTCTCCTTCCTGTCGCGCAAAGGATTAGCGCGCAGGGGACACCGTGCTCAGAAGGGGCACGCAAGGTCGCGCTGCCCGAACTTCTACTTCTTTTCGCGCAATGGAGTTGCGCGCAAGGAACTTCAGCCACATAAGATACTTGCGCGGGGCTTCAAAACTTCGCGAGGCAGAGCACTCCGCGGGAATTCGGGTTTTCAACAGTACTTCATCCAGCGTTTCCAGCGCCTCGGGTCTTCTTTTTATAGGCGAGGAGGGCTTCAAATCCTCCGCGTGATTTAACTTCAAAATCCCGAAGTTTTCGGTTCTTTAAAATCTTCCAAATCTTTATTTTCCTTCATTTTTTTACGCGGCTTCTTTTATTTTCTCTTCTTCACGTGCATGCGACTACAAACGCATGCACGGCCTTTGTTAAAGATCAACCCATGCAATTCATCAACCCTACGTGGCCTCGGCAGCTTCTCTTGCCTCGGCCTCAACCGAAATCTTCTGTATATTGCATGCACACCACTTTTTATGCATGGTCGTGTTCGGTGTGGAGAGACAAGCTCAATGGAGCCTTCGGCTTCGGAAATGGTGGCCGGGAACTCGAAATACGGTGGTCGGATGGCCTCTGGTTCGTCGGCGGCTCGCGGGTGGCTTCGGGGAAGCCTCGGTCGAGCTCAACGAAGGAGACGACGCTGGGAGCCGTCGGATCGCTATTTAAATGACCACGAACGGCTCAGATTATAACATTGCCGCGGAGATGGATCGTACGGTGGAGACCTCGCGCGAGATCAAACATGCGGCCAGGATTAGTTCCCGGGATAAAAATCCCGTCCCACATCGAATCGGCCAGCGTTTTTCTCGTGGTTTAACAAAGAGGCGATGCAGCCTTCAGTTCAATTAGCTCTCTCCTTCCCTCCCGGTGCCGCCCCGCGCCGGGTTCTCTGCGGGCGCGCTTTGCGCCCACCTTCTGCCACTCGGGCGCTCTCATAGCACCCTCTATGCACCTCGAGCGCGCGCTCAGGCGCCCATGCTGCGCATGAACTGATCCCCTGCGTGGCCCGGGGCTTACAGACGGCCCCCCTGCCTCTCGGGCTGGCCACATGGGATCCCCCCTTGGGCGTGGCGCCTTAGGCCCACATGTGCCTTGGGGGTTTTACCCTTAAGGCTGGCTTGAGATGGCTAATTTTTTGCAAGTAATAGAACAAGTACTTTGTTGAAAACAAAGTAACCAAGTTCAAATGCCACATCATGCCATCTTCCTCTTCATTTACTCTTCTTTATTTCTTCTTCTTCATTAGAATTCCTCCAATTCTATTCAACATTTATTCATCACTTAGGAATGGATTTCCCGAAGGTTCTTCATCAACCGAGCTCCTGAATCACATAGATCTTCAATGTTCTTGATTGATCCAATCAGAGATCAAATTGGATCTTCTTCTGATTCACATGCACTAAGATATAGTGCATGGACTTCTTCAGCTCACTTCATCCACATAGGAGATGTGGATGGATCCCATTCACTTCCTCATGCATTGTCAATACAATGCATGGTCTTCTAAAGCTTGTTGTGACATTGTATCCAGTTGATAAAAGTTCTTGGAACATTAAGAACAGCTCAACAATCGTCTGATTTACATAGAGAATGTTTCAACCACAACATCCTATGTCACCTAGTGAATCTCCTAAGTGACATGCATCGTAGTACCATGGCCATTCTCCATTCATCACCATCACCATCACAACCTTTTTCATTCACATATTGACATTCCTTGACATCCATTCATTCCATGACAACTTCATTCCCTATTGACAACAAATGCAACACAATGCACTTCAATCTCCCCCTTTGTATTTTTTGTCAATACACTTCTTCAACACATATGAATGGGTCAATATGTGTGCCAATCTTTTATCCCCCTTATTGGAAATCAAATGCAAAGGTGTGGTGTGGTTCTCTTCCAAAAATATCTCTTCCTCCCTTCGAACAGCATCTTCTTGAAAAGCACTAAGAGAGGGATGATGTCACATGTTCTCTTTAGCAAAGAACCTTTAGTAAATCATCTCTAAGTCTACTTGGGATAACCCGGTGTAGAAAACAAGAGTGATGTAACCAAGGAACTCAATGCTGTCCAAAATTCACTGTACATGTGAGATCATGCTTCAGGGGTTTGAAATTTTTCAGATATATCAATGAATTGCTAAATCCTTCACAACTTCACAAAACTCATTAGAAAGTTCAGGTGCAAAGATAAAGCTCCCCCTTTCATCCATTTGACTTCAATCAATACTCCCCCTAAATTGACAAGATAAACTCAATTAAGAAACAAGGGATGAAAGTATGATTGGAATACCTTTACTTTTCTCAAGATGGTATTAATCTAAGAATCCCATCTTCTTCAGATTGGCTCCCCCTTAAGGGGTGCACTCCATTCTGTCCAAACCATCCTCCAGTTGAGAATGATCATCATCTTCAATTCCCTGAAATATTAGCACATGTAAATACAAGTGATTAGGGAATAAGATGGAACCTTCTTGGTTCATCAATGTGAACAACAATATTGAGAAGATTCTCTCAACCGAGATGTCCCATTTTCATCATTCTTCACACTTGCACATTTGATCTTCAATGATGTTTGTGCTGGTGTGGATCTCAATACATCTTCATGTGAAATCTTTTGTTTCCTTTTTGCCTTAGCAATTGCCAGTGCTTCATCTTCAGCTCTTTGCAGTTCTCTGGCAAGTTGCAACTAATTAGGCCATATGACTAACAAGTCACATGGAAGTGAGGCCTCAGTTTTGGAAATTCCACATGGTTCTTTTGATGCTGTTAAGCTACCTTTCTTAGGAAACTTATTTTCAATCAATCCCTTCTGCTTCTTCTAGATTGATTGTCTGTTTGAGTCCAGTCTGCTTCTATTCAGTTCCATGGCTTTTTTAAAAAGATCCATGGTGTGTCCTTTCTTTCCACAGTAGAAGCATGTTTTCTTGGTGGTCCTTCTGGATGCATCACCCTTCTTGGATTTAGACTCCAAGGACTTCTCTTCCTTTTTCAACATCTTCTTGGGAGCATTGTCACCTCTCTTCTGTTTGCTTCCCAAGGATTCTTTCTGAGCCAGGTTCTGTGATCTTTTCTTCTTTTGAGCTCTGGATACAGTTGGAGATTTACATGTATCTATTTGACCACTTTTGCAATCATCCCAGATGTTGTCAAGTAATCCAAATCTATTTGCAGTAAACATATTTCTCTGGACCTGTGGATGCTGCTTCTTTCCTTCTGGCCTGCTCCCCCTAGGCATGGGCTTCCTATGTGCTTTGGCATTCAGTGGATTGTACCAACAATCCTTTGCACAATGCCCATACTTGTTACAACACCAACATTGACCCACAAATCTTGACCTCTTCAGTCCTTCTGATTGTTGGGTACTTGTCTTGAATTGTTGTGCTGCTTCAGGAGAGCTCTGCTTCTTCATTTTCTTCATCCATACTTGTTTGGAATTATTTTTCCATCCTGCACTTTTTGTGGAAACACAATTAGAAGCATCAGTACAAGATGGTATGGATGGTACCTTCTTTTTAGAAGTTGTTGCCCTTTTATTAGATGATGCCTTTCTTTTAGAATCATCCTCTTCAAAGAACACTTGTGTAGAAACATTTCTACTTTCAGCTGACTGGGAGGCTTCAGCTTTGGGTGATTGCAGATTTTTCAATATCACCTCTAATTTTAAACACTTCATGTTAAGGGAGTTCTTCTCATCCTCAACAGTTCTTAGCTTTCCTTCCCATTTCTCTTCCAGCTGTATCATCTAGTCTTCATGCACCTTATTCATTTCAAGCAATGAGTTGTCAAGCTCCTTCACCATTTTGACATTGTCTTTGAGTTGATCATCTGTGACATTCATTAACACTTTGTGCCTCTTTTCCAATGCACTGAAAACTTCTTTGATCATTACTTTAAAGAACACTTTCTCAGAAAGGCTTCTTTGCAATTCTTCAGCAGTGTCTTCATATTTTTCATTGCAAAGAGAAATGGTTTCATCTTTAGCCTTCACCAGCTTTCTGAGAGTGTTGGTTATGCCAACTCTTTTAGCCAATTGATCCTCCATTGCATTGGCTTATTCTTCTAGCTGTAATTTTTCTTCTTGAAGTTCAAGGATTCCTGTAGCTATACACATTTCCACTTCCTTGGGGACTGTCTTCTGAATATATTTGATTGCATTTAGAAGATCGTTCTTCCTTCCATCTTCATCACAGCTAGAGCAGGCTTCATCAGAAGAATGATAAAAGGAATTGTCATCTGATGTGACTTTCACATTTCTTTCCATAGAAGGAGTTTCTCTGATTGCAACAACCTTCTTCTTCATCTTCTTTGCCTGTTTCTTCTTTCTATTTTTTTGAGTCTTGGCATATATCTCCATTTGAGGCTGGTCACTCATTTCCACAAATCTGCGCTCCATAAAGACTCCCTTGGATCTTTTAGAGGTAACCTCCCTCTGATACCAATTGAAGTGCCCAGATCAGTGTGAATCACTGAGAGGGGGAGGGGTGAATCAGTGATCCCTTAAAACTTTTTACTAATTGATTCTTATCAATTAAACCTCTATGGCTTTTTAAGGCCTCGATCCACTCTTCTTATGTCTCTCAACCTTTCCCGGATAATGCAGTAATGAAAAGGCACAAGACACAAGGATTTACAAGGTTCGGCACCAAAGGCCTACATCCTTGCCATGCTCTCCCAGCATGGATTCTCCCATTATAATCTGTTATTATTACAATGGTCGATACAGCTTCCCACCATATCTCTCCTGAGTCCCACAGGAGGGTCTTTATACTACTTCACACAGTGTTACCAGAGTCCCACTGGCCTGCTCCAGAATCCCACTGAAGTCTTCTTCTCCCTGAGTCCCACAGGGTCTTCTATTGGCTCCTCGAGTCGCACGAGTAGCTCTTCTTCGCTTTAAGCTTCTTCAAGTATCTTCAGCAGTCTGGGATAAAGACTGCTGGCCTTGCTCTGTACCTCTGATCACTTGTGATGATCAAGTCTTCTCGTCTTGCTCAGGATTTATCACCTTCTTCTAAGGATGACCTGGATTCTCTCTTCAAGAAACTTCAACAACCTCTGAAAAGGTCTGTTGGTATTGCTCATCTTCTGATCACTTCTGTTGATCAGGGTCTCCTCAATCTACTGAAAACTCAGACAACCAATCTCTTTAACTTCAGTCTGGCTCAGTCTCACTTCAAAACAACTTCATGCACTGAATGCATGGCATCTCTGCTTCCTCATGCACTAACTGCATGGCCTTCTCAAATTCTTCAAGAAACTCTGGTCTTGGTCAACTCAGATGCACACAACCTGATTTGTCTTTGTTCACGTGTGCATGTGCATACATGCAAGCATGCACTTCCCCTTTCCTCTTCTTGGTGCAGTAGACCCACAAAGGGTGTAACACTTTAAGCACACACCAGCTTCTCACTTCTTCACACACTTTATTCAATTTGCTTACACACTTGAATGTGTGTTATACTTTAGTGTGGATGTCCTCCCTTTTCTTCTTCTAAGTGTATACACACTTCTTAGTGCACACACCTATGTTCGACCTTCTTTATTACTTGTTCAAGTACACATAACTTTGTTCTTTAATTTTCACACACACAATGAGTGTATATTTGGACTTCACTCTTTTTCTTGCACACACTTAACCCGTAGGTCCTCTTCTTGTTTTGCACACACAAAAGGTGTGGTCTTCACTTGGTGCACACACAAGGCTATGCCTCGACCTCCTCTTGCACACACCCGAATACCAACACAAATGAAGGCGCGCAAGGTCCTCGGTGTAAGCGGCGTGCAATGGGTAAGTGGTGCGCAATCACTCGGGTGTGCAGGATGCAACACCGTGAGGCGCACAAGCCACAAGGGTCCAAGGACACCTTGGGCGCGCAAGTGCCTACCGCGCAGGGGGCGCGGTGCACAGAGGGAGCGCGCAAGGTCGCGCAAGCTCCTCTCCTTCTTGTCGCACAAAAGATTAGCGCGCAGGGGACACCGTGCTCAGAAGGGGCACGCAAGGCCGCACTGCCCGAACTTCTACTTCTTGTCGCGCAAAGGAGTTGCGCGCAAGGAACTTCAGCCGCAAAAGATACTTGCGCGGGGCTTCCAAACTTCGCGAGGCAGAGCACTCCGCGGGACTTCGGGTTTTCAACAGAACTTCAGCCAGCGTCTCCAGTGCCTCAGGTCTTCTTTTTATAGGCGAGGAGGGCTTCAAATCCTCCGCGTGATTTAACTTCAAAATCCCGAAGTTTTCGGTTCTTTAAAATCTTCCAAATCTTTATTTTCCTTCGCTGTTTTACGTGGCTTCTTTTATTTTCTCTTCTTCACGTGCATGCGACTACAATCGCATGCAAGACCTTTGTTAAAGATCAACCCATGCAAATCATCAACCCTACGTGGCCTTGGCAGCTTCTCTTGCCTCGGCCTCAACCGAAATCTTCTGTATATTGCATGCACACCACTTTTTATGCATGGTCATGTTCGGTGTGGAGAGAAAAGCTCAATGAAGCCTTCGACTTCGGCAATGGTGGCCGGGAACTCGAAATACAGTGGTCGGATGGCCTCTGGTTCGTCGGCGGCTCGCGGGTGGCTTCGGGGAAGCCTCGGTCGAGCTCAACGAAGGAGACAACGCTGGGAGCCGTCGGATCGCCATTTAAATGACCGCGGACGGCTCAAATTATAACATCTCCGTGGAGATGGATCGTACGGTGGAGATCTCGCGCGAGATCAAACATGCGGCCAGGATTAGATCCCGGGATAAAAATCCCGTCCCACATCGAATCGGCCAGCGTTTTTCTCGTGGTTTAACAAAGAGGCGCTGCAGCCTTCAGTTCAATTAGCTCTCTCCTCCCCTCCCGGTGCCGCCCCGCGTCGGGTTCTCTGCGGGCGCGCTTTGCGCCCACCTTCTGCCACTCGGGCGCTCTCATAGCACCCTCCATGCACCTCGGGCGCGCGCTCAGGCGCCCATGCTGCACAGGAACTGATCCCCTGCGTGGCCCGGGGCTTACAGACGGCCCCCCTGCCTCTCGGGCTGGCCACATGGGATCCCCCCTTGGGCGTGGCGCCTTAGGCCCACATGTTCCTTTGGGGTTTTACCCTTAAGGCTGGCTTGAGATGGCTAATTTTTTGCAAGTAATAGAACAATTACTTTGTTGAAAACAAAGTAACCAAGTTTAAATGCCACATCAAGCCATCTTCCTCTTCATTTACTCTTCTTTATTTCTTCTTCTTCATTAGAATTCCTCCAATTCTATTCAACATTTATTCATCACTTAGGAATGGATTTCCCGAAGGTTCTTCATCAACCGAGCTCCTGAATCACATAGATCTTCAATGTTCTTCATTGATCCAATCAGAGATCAAATTGGATCTTCTTCTGATTCACATGCACTAAGAGATAGTGCATGGACTTCTTCAGCTCACTTCATCCACTTAGGATATGTGGATGGATCCCATTCACTTCCTCATGCATTGTCAATACAATGCATGGTCTTCTAAAGCTTGTTGTGACATTGTATCCAGTTGATACAAGTTCTTGGAACTTTAGGAACAGCTCAACAATCGTCTGATTTACATAGAGAATGTTTCAACCACAACATCCTATGTCACCTAGTGAATCTCCTAAGTGACATTCATCTTAGTACCATGGCCATTCTCCATTCATCACCATCACCATCACAACCTTTGTCATTCACATCTTGACATTCCTTGACATCCATTCATTCCATGACAACTTCATGCCTCATTGACAACAAATGAAACACAATGCACTTCACGTTTTAATAAAATTACTGTAAATCCTTATTCAAAACACACATATTTCCTTATTTTAATGTTTATTGGATATATTCATTATGTCACAAAATGTCATAAACTCTATCCATGATGGAATAAACTACTTTTTTCAACAAATAAATAGTCAGTTACAAGGTAATCATTACAATCCAATTTACTTATTCATATCAAATAAATATTTATCAAAGGATAAATATATTAACAATAAGAATGTATTAAGGATTATCATTCATGTAATATGGTTTTCCCCATGAATGAAACCTTTTAATTATATCACATTTCATCCCTATAAAATCCATTCAACACATAATTGTAAATATTTTGAGACAACATAAATTAAAAAAACCATATATATCTCACAATTCATATAGCATAATTCTTGAATTAGAATTCATAAAGACATAGGTTACTCCAATTAATACTTAAGACCTTAATATGGCTTCATCATCCTATTCTGAAATTACAATTCTATTTCAAATTACACATATAGTCTTATCATTATCCACAATATAACCCTTACGTATAACACATTGAAGATTATCATTAGGATCATTCCACGTTAGAAATTGATTTCCATAATTCCATTTAATTTCACACATAAAACATTCATATGTTGATAATAACATTAGGAGGATAATATTTTTATCCAGTTTATTGATTGAATGTAGTTACTTGTTTTCTGTCATTATTTTATATAGTCAAAACAACTTATTATCATATAAAACAATCACTTAGGTTATTCATTACACATTTTCTACATGTAGGAAACTAAATATCCATTCCTCTATGGAATCTACTACCTTAACTTTCATAGATCTCCATTTTAATTTTAGTTTTAGTGAATTAGAGTTTGATAAGGTACATGATTTTTATCATGTTTTGTGAAAACTAATTAGTCGTGATCATATTATCATTTACCCTAATGATCATCCAATTTCACTACTTATTAGAAAATTTTCCATCACATTCTACGTTAACCCCTTTACTTTTATTCCCTAATTTAACTCAATCATGAAAAAAGAGTTTGAGAAACACTTATCATACAAAAAAACCACCTAATCATGGAAAATAATTTCTAGGATGTTAAATTATGACACCCACATTTATATCTATGACATCTTAGGCTTATTGTTAGATATATCCCAAGACATCTCCTTAGAAATATCTCTAGCGGTCTCACTAAATTTTTATCATCATATTTTATAAAGGATGATCTTTTTCCCTTTGATACCAAAAATAATGACCCAACATTATCATACATGTATATTACATAATTTTTTATGAATATTCAGAAAATTACAAAATTACATTCCTGATGACTATAATAATTTACAATATTTGGTAACATTGAACAATATCCTCTTGTCTGGTGAAATATATTCATTTTTATCAAAAATATATTCCCCTATAGTACTCATACTTAAAAACGTTGTTCATAACTTGGGTAAATGAATCATATGAAAGGGTGAGCATAGATTCCCAGTGAGGCTAAACAGAGGAGATATGTAAGAATATTATGACTATAAGGGTATGAGAACATGAGAATAACATTTTATGATCATACCTTTCATATGAAAGAAAATATCCCTGATTTATGGAATAAATATTGGCCGTTTAGAAGAATTGAATCATAATGTAATCATGATCATAAGCCATGAAATATTAAAATTTTAATACGAAATGGAATTATTTCATACATATATATATGTATTAAATTTCCCTATAATTGAGGGACCAATTCCAAAACATATCAGGGAAGTTAATGGAACTATATCTACTAGGATGGACATACCACCATCCCTAATCACCTTCCTTTCTATATAGAGGATCTGGTTACACATTCTTCACATAGTGGACTAGATTTACCTTTCTCCCTATAGTGGATCGAGTTTCCCCTTTGTCCCATAGTGGATCACGATTTTACACTTGATTCCCATAATTATATAATGTGATATAAATCATTGTCTAATAAATTTTAAGGAGATATAGTTCCTACTTGTTACCCAATAAATACATACAAATATTTGAAAATTAATCATAAACATTCATCATATCGTAGCCCAAGAAATAAAATAGTTGTCATAAAAAAGTAATTATATCATAACCTATGGAAAAAGGATAGGTTTCAGAATCATTTTTTAAAGTATAACACATCGAAATAATTGGATTTCAAAAGAATGTAACTCATGGAAGAGAAAATTTTTCAAAGACATCATTCAATGAAAAAAAACCATTCAAATAGTGAATATGAATGGTACCCTTAAATAATATCCCAAAAAATTCATGAGTAACACCAATGAATAAAATATTAGATGGAAGATAATATTCTAATATCTTTTGAATAAATTTTTTGAGGAAAAAATCCTTTCTAATTTGAATATACATTTTTAAAATATAATAAAATTTTTAAAAAATTTAATTTGAATGTTTCTTTGAAAACCATAAAAAATATAAATTAAATTTTAATGATTTTTGTAAAATAAAATTTTATAAAAAACATTTTTTAATAAATTTTTTAAAACATGGTTTTAGAATAAAACAGATATCTTATAGAAGAGATAAACAAAGTCATATTTAATTATAAACTTTTACCTATTTATCAAATGCACCAATGAGTAAATGAATTATACCAAATAATTAATATTTCATGAAGAAAGAGAGGATAAAAATTGATGGTTCTTTAAGAGATATGAATCATAATTTTTCATCAATGGAATCATAATATTAAATAATCCTAATAAATTATTTTATTTTAGTGATAAACTCTTACAACATTGGTAACTAAAATCTTATTCCCCATGGGATTATAACATTACATAAAGATTATATAATAATTATAATAATATTATTTACGATATAACATATAAAATGGATAGTGAATTAATCTCCAAATTAAATATAGGTGCATAAGAAAACATTTATCTTAATGATTCCAAATTGAGACAAAATCACCTTACATATTTGGAAACTTATGAACTGTAAACCCAATAAAATAAATATCATAAAATGGATATGTAAATAATAAAAAATTTATTTATATGAAAAATATAATGAATTTATTTTAATTTTCTGCACCGTACATAAGAAAAAAGTGGTGAATATATCATAAGTCTCATAGAAATAAAAGTGAGTCAAGAAATAGCCTTACTATTTGAGTAACTTTTTGAATCAAGGAGTCCAAGAAAGAATAATTTCAATTGAAACAATTAATATAATTATATAAATTAAATTAATTAATTAATATTTAATAGGTAACTATATACACTACACAACAAGAATTTGTGGTGAATATAGAATATATATCATAGTTATAATAGGTAAATGAGAAAACCCTCACCTTAAGTCCTAACATTCATTATACCCATTAAAACCACATGTATAAAAAAAATAATTTTATTATAAATATAAAACATAAAATTAGTATTATATTTGTGACCATATATTCATTTATTAATAAATTAAATTAATTTTTATTAACAATTCAATGTTAATGTTACATTTCGGGTAATAAAAGATTATTTTTTCACGTGTTTTGATTTGTCATATTTTTGGTCCTTTTACTCATATCATTGATTAAAAATATATAGAATGATAAAAATTAAATAAATATAATAAATATTTTATTATATATATATATTTATAATAATTTATAAATGATATAAATATGAAATGGAATAAACCATTCTTTTTTATGGTGGGTTATATGTACGAATGGACGTTATTTCTGTTTTCTAGTTGTATAGACTAACAGAAAGTAAATGAAATATATCTATATATATAATATCATTTAAATATAATTATTATTTCATATATAAGAAATAATTTCTCACAATTATACCATATTACATTCTATATAATATGTGAACGAATTACATCACATTGAGGAGGTGGTAGTCCACACATCCACAAACGAAGTTAACGTATTTTCAAAAAAAATGAAATCATGATTTTTTTAGTTATATGATAATTTAAAAAGACTAAATACATCTTAAATATCATGTATATAATATAAAAATATAAATTACATCATTATTACTAACAT
Organism: Viscum album; assembly: GCA_963277665.1. Classification (NCBI taxonomy): domain Eukaryota; kingdom Viridiplantae; phylum Streptophyta; class Magnoliopsida; order Santalales; family Viscaceae; genus Viscum; species Viscum album. The sequence continues at coordinate 1,511,610,529 of OY728161.1, forward strand.
AGAATTATGGAAATGGAAGAAATAACGATGGTGGTTCTTGTGGATGTAGTCCACCGTACACACGAATGATGATTGTGTATCCCATTTGACAGAAGTGTATATGAGTGTATGTATTAAACATTAACAAAAAATATCAGTATATTTTTTATATATTTTTATTATATAATCATTGAATAATAATATTGTATGGCGTACATAAACTGATGACACAAAAGTGCTTGTTGAGTGTAGTTACCTCTACTTTGGGAAACTCCATTTGGTTTTCACGAAAGGGATTCCATGGTTGGATTTATACCAAAATGGAGGATTATATATTTAATTGAGGTATTTTGATTGTGTATTTTGGTATTGTATGTTCGATCCAAATGGATTTATAGGTGTAAAAATTTAGGGAGGTGAGTTCACTTTTTATAGTGGAGGAGGAGGGGCATTATTGTTAATATAAAAAGGTAAGCACTATTGAGTGGTCTCCCTTACATTATGTGCCTCCAATAATTGTCCATTTTTTAAATAATGGAGTATATGGTTGAAATATATCAATCCAATGGATTTTGAAAAGGTTTCTATGTCATTTTTCCCCTTTTGATTAAATTTTAACCATTACGTAAAATCATTTTGACCTTCATCACTGTAATTTTTTTAATAACATTCACTAGCATTTTTGGTCAAAAAATATGGTCAAATAATTATAAATTATAAATAATAGTGATTATTAATAAATAATTCATTTTATATATTCTATTGACATAAATGGAAAAAAATAATTTAAAATTATTCTATGGACAAGTCACGAATGCAGGTTTTTAAAATGACAATTTTTAAATGTTTGAAATGTTTTTATATCGAATTTCAATAATAAATTGGATATAATGACCTAAATTGGATTAATATATGTAAAATTTAACTAATTATTCATCGATTAAAATTTAAAATATAATTTAACAATATAAATAAATTACATGAAAAGGTAGTTTTCAATTAAAAATTTGTTTTTTTATATTCATAAAAAAAGAACTTTCTTTTAAAAATTCCAAAAAACCACACAAAGTAAATTTTGATATTCCTAATCCAATAATTATGTTTATATTATAAAAGATATAATATTAACGTTTCAAAAATAATATTTAAAATTGATGAAAAATTAAAAGGTGGTAAATTTACATTTTAAAAAAGTAAATTTTATTTATTCTATTCATTTATTATTATTTTTTAAAATTGAAAACCTATAATATGAATGTTAAATAGTTAAACTAAAAAATATTAATATTTATTCTAAATAACTAACAATTTTCTAAAAAAAATATTGATGTAGAACATGTTTGGTTTCATAAATATTCTTTTATGCAAAATATTTCCAATATTTTCAAAATAGATTTTTTTTTTAATTTCACGAATTTGGTCTCCAAATAATTATTACTATATTCCTATGTAAATCATATTTACATAATTTAATTATCTTTATTCATAAACACCATTATAATGGTTAGGAGTAAAATATTATAATATCTTAATAATAATGCTAATAGTAAATTGTAGTTCGGTGAAATTCATCGTTATGTGTAATGCAAGATATCAAATGAACATAGAATTGCATGTAACAGAAGAGAGACATAGTGTTGTGTGTATAAAAATATAATATATCTTTTACATATATATTATTATTAACATGGTTTTGTGTGAAATTAAAGATATACATAGTTATTTCTTATAACACAAACTCTATTTATTGTTTCATGAAATTTTTCTTATAAAATTAATTCAAAATAAATTCCCAAAATATCAGTGTGTTAAAAGGGACCATCCAAAATAGTATTTGAATTTAAAAAAGTTAAATTATTAAGAACTATATTAAATTAATAAAATTTATACTTTGTTAAAACTAATTAGGTAAGATAGTATATAATAAGAAATAACTCAAGTAAGTAATTTATCACCATCAGGTTCAACAAGTTGAACCTGCGGTGCTTTTGATAGTGTAGAGCTAGGTCTCTATATTTCATATAAAACTTGTTTATATAACGTATAACGATAATTAAATAGGACATAACAATTTTGGGATTTTATATAATCTTGACTGGAATGCATCATATTCCTTAGAACATCACAATGGTACCATACCAAAATATTACACTAGATTAATCCAATGAGAAAAAACATGATAGTCTCCAGATAAAAATATTAATTTTAATATTCACAGAAAATCACCCTTATTCTTGGGAAGCCTGTTTATAAAAATATATATATAATAGTTTAGCCTACATATGAAAAAATTCAACTAATCTTTTATATAAATACCTCCCTCACAATACCAATCATTTAACAAATCAAAAAAGTATATCATTGAAAGGTAATATAAAAATAAAAAAAATGACGTGATGAAGTAATATTATTTGTATTTCTAATCTAATAAATATAATTCTCTTTATTTGGTTCCATTCATTATTTCTAGAAAATATTTATAAATTGAAAAATCTTTGAAATGTATCCAGGAATGGTCATCTCATACCTTTTTCTAACTAATGTATTTCCATCACTTACAGATAAGAAAATAAATATAAAAACATGTAATATTTAATCATAAACTAGTATAAGAGTTTAAAAATAGTAAATATCATGACAATATCCTAGAACCACTCTTCTACATAATGGGAATATATATCTCTATCTAATAAAAGAGGATACAAATTACAAAACTGATGAATATAGTATCTTGGTTGTTCAAATATATGGTTCACTTGTATAAAATCATCCTTAATACCATTGTGAGAATACATAAAGGATTTTTTTACATGTAATCCCAACAAAATTAACCATGAATGAAAAATCAATATAACACTCAAAGATCCATAAATCTTAAAAAATTTAAGTGTTCTGCATTGAGGGCTAAAAACTCCTAAAAACTCCTAAAAACATAAAAATATAGATTTAAAAAACATTCAAAAAGTAATTCATCAATCATATCATATAAATTTTATTAGATTCTTTAGATGTATTTTAGAGAATTTTCAAAAGTTCCATTTTTTTCAATATCAAGTGTATTATTTATTGAAATAAAAATCATTTTATGTTGAATATAAAAAATAAAAATTATTAATTTATGAATTCTTCCCCCATTCCAAAATATTTAAATCCATTATTCAGAAATTCATTATAATTTAAATTATTTTATAACACATACTGAATTATATAATAATAAACCCATTTAAATAGTGGAACCAAATCATCTACCATGAATTACTAAACTAAATCAAGATATATCACATTGATATTTATTATAAAAACCTTCAATTAAACTAAAATCAATGATGTAAATAATAATAATGATTTATAATTTGAAATAATAAAAGTTAAAAATTTTGACATGTTTAAAAATATTCAAGATTTGTATAAATGGTCTAGAAATACATGTACTAACCATACAAAGATCATTGAAATCAACCTAGATCAATCAATGCATTAGGTATGTTATTTTCCATATATTTATAATAATCCTACTACCTTAGGATCCTTACTAATTCCCAATCCCAGGAATGAAGCTTATTGAAGAAAGATATAAATATATAAGATAAATGTCATATAATCAAATTAAGACCAATATTTTTACAAATAATTTGGAACAAATCTCATATTAATGAAACAAATCTTAAATAACCAATGTATACTCATGGAATATTATAATATATTTTTTCCTAGACACCCACTCATAAAAATATGTAATTCCATGATAGTCTTAGCTCACAACAAAATTGAATCCTCAAATAAAATACCATATTCGAATCATTTTCATGAACCATCCTGAGATACTAGAGATATAGTACCCATGCCATCCACTGGCATGGACCAACGTGATATCCTATTCACCATGAGTAGTAAACAAGTTCATGGGAATAAAAATATACAACATTGGTAAGTATTTTTATCTATGAATTAAAAACAAAATATATTCTATAGAATTTAAATATGTACATCTTCATATGTTATATGAACCAGCATATAAAATAAGTAGTCTATATTATAAGAATCCATACAAAGAATAATAATATAACATAACTCACAAAACATTAAAAAATCCAACATATCCCACTATGACCAGAAACTAAGTTAAAATTAAAAAAAATATAAAAAAAAATATAAAACGAACTGAAATTGTCATGAAACATAGCCACCAACGTCCATGTGTGAAGGAATACTCTTCTTTTCTTTTCACCCCCACCATACCAAATCCTATACCCAAATATCCTTATATAAATATATGTGTGTGTGTCTCTGTTTAAAACCTATATTGATCATATAATATAGTAGGAGTTAACAAATAATTCCTCATAGATATCCTCCCCCAACCTAACATATATCAATTAAAGTAGATACACTTGATACTATAAAAGAAAATAATAGTATTATAAGAATTTATATTTTATGAGAAATAATTAAGATGAGTCCATAATAAAAAACATAACCCTATAATTTTATCAAATTCCATTATTAAAAAAACATAGATAAAATACTCTCATGAAAACATAATTTTATAATAAAGAAAACATCCAAATAAAAAAATTTATTTCAAATATATGTAAAAATATTTATGGAAAATAGAAAACTATTTATATTATAACATGTTAGGAAAAATAACAATAAATAAACTTTCATAATAATAATTCATGAAATTGATATAATTTTTTAAGGAAATAATCACAAAATCTTGCTTGGAATAATGAGATATAAATAATCATGGCATCATCTAGAATCAGAAGATAAAATATATGAAAACATATATTTGGAATCCATATCAAGTTACATAATGTGATTTAACTTCCCAACACTTAATTTTATAATATCTAGCTTATCTAAGATATATAACATCATAAGTGGAATATATTCTTGACATAGGTCTGTTATCTTGAGTAGTATTATGTCCTTCTATAACACTCATTCCATTATTTTATATTTAGCTACCCTTGTACTGTTGTGGCAAATAGATATTTATTAGAAATCAATAAGTGACTTATAATAGTATATAATAATCAAGAATCATAACATACTCTCACCTCTAATAACTCTTCACAAAAGTTTCCCCTTTTGATCCATAACAACAATATAATAAACAAATTACCTAACTAAGATTATTTCAACCACATATACACTATCAATAACACTTTATGTTTTACACAACAAAAATAAGTTCTTCACTTCATGGGTACAATTACATCAAGATATAATTTTATATCTTGTTTCAACTAATCAATTTAAAAAAAATTATAGTAATCAATTTATAAAATCTTCTTTGAGAACCAAAATAACGAGAGATCATTCAATCATCTCATATAATCAAAAATCATCAGGAACAATAATTAGAGAAACAAAAAGCATTCATTATTTTATAATAATTTCTAAAAATGAGTTTCTTCTTCTCATACAATTGAGAATAAAATAACCCATTTAGGTATTAAATTCCTTAAAAATAATCCTTTAATGAATTTAAATAAACACATGTTTTTAAATGTAAGATAATTTATAATTAACTATTAGGAATACCATGAATATCCTTCTATTCCAATTGATATTCTTGAGCATACAAGATTCCTTTAATAAAGAATCAATAAATAAACCTCAATATCAGTTAAATAATTTAATGTAAGGTGTTGAAAAAATAGAAGAAAACTCATGTATTTCATAATAAAATTTTATGATTGGATTAACCTACCTCGAGTGATTTAACTTAAAATTTGGGGTTTAATTCCCCCACTAAGAAGAATGAAAATCACCTAACAGATAATTAGGATCCTTCACATTTGAAATCCCAAAAATAAAATTGAGTAATACTACACTCTAGATCACAATTTAATTATTATTGAAAATACAAAATGGAATGGGATGAATAAGAATAAAGGATTAGTTTTATCACATGTTAACAAAAAGTAAAATTATTAAAAAATGAAAAAAATACCGTAAGGTGAAGAGATATTGAATGATATGAAAAATATATGTTTTAAAATTTAATGGAAGGAAAAACAAACCCCTAAGGGTCTTAATTAGGACAGGGGAAATAATGGAATTATAAAAAATTATACTATACAAAAGGCTTCATGATTTGACCCCTTGGATCGTAATGTAATCCCCCCTCTCTTAACTATTGAGAAAACATATAAACCACGTGACTAAATTCATAACATAATTTTTAAAAATCCAATTTTCTATATTATAATTTTTTAACATAAATACTAAATAATATAACAATATACATAGTTTGGATCACATACTACATTTTAGTTCTACAAGATTTATATTGTGATTTATAATGTCCCTACAAACCATAACATATTATGCAGGAAAAAGATGATTATTTTCTATTTTTGTTAATGGTATATCACTTATGTATCAACTTTTTACACATAAGTATCATATTTAAAATTCTTAAATACTAATATTTTATAACGTATAAACCCTTTTTGTACCACATTGAACTTAATTCATAAGATACAACACAAAATTAAAACAAAATTTTAAAATTAATGGATACCACTATTATATGTATTATTTATCATTATTTACATTCTATATTTTTTTCATAGTTGTGGTTTTATTTAGTGGTATGTACCCAGTAATACTGAATGAAAAATGGGGGTTTAGAAATCAATGGGTGTAATATACATTATCAAAACTGTAGTGGTACAATTGAAGTAGAAACAATATAGCAGTGGTGGATGTTGTAGTGGTAGCAGTTGTGGGAATGGTAGAAGCGACATGAATTGTATCAACTAATGTAGTTGTGGCAGTATTGTAGTGGTACTGTAGAAACCAGAGGTACTATAGTGGTACAATTCATGGAATATGCCTTGGGGAAAATTTCCGGCCTACAGTTCATGTAATTGGCAACATGCCTACTACGAATTTAGGACAAATATATATAATGTAATGAAGTGGGTGGTTGGGTGGGTTATCCCTGGGGGGGGTTATGACCGGGCCTATGTGTGTGGAGTGTGTTTTCATGTTTGATGTAATTATACCCCAAAGCAACTAATTTATATATATATATATATAATATTTTCCTAAGACAGAATTCAATATATAAAATATTCTTTCAAAATGTAAGATACATTCCATTTCCAAAAATTGTTGATCAATATTATATTTCCCTAAAATAACTATAATACATGGGGTTTATGAGTTATCCCAAAATCTAATACAAGATATATTTTAAAACAATATATTTTTAAATTGTTCATGTAATCTATTAGATAATATACATTTTCATAGATAATATATTTTCTAATATGTTTGGTTTCTTCTGTGGATGAAAAACCCAATATGTCAGGTTTGTTTCAATATTTAAGGGCATTTCCATAACTGAATAACCCATTATATCATATGTATAACAATATATAATGTATATCTTGTAATTATATTTTCACCCTAAGCTAGAAAACTAGGAAATAATATATTTATTCAATCTCAATACATATCATTATAAATATTTTTTATCATACCTATACAATGAAATACATTTTTTATTTATTCATACAAAATATATATTATCAAACATATGGTTTTCTAATTGTTATAAAAATATTTATATAATTTTTCTCTCCATACATAACATATATATAAACAAATAAAATAAATTTAAGAATTAATATTAATAACATTTTATTGGACATTTAGTATAATCCCTTTTAAAAAACCAGTACATATGATATTAAATATAGAGAAAAACAATATGTAATATATAGAATATTAAATATAAAATTCATTACATAAAAAACATTTAATAAAAACATAAGTTATATATTAAACCCCAAAAGTTAAATGTTTACCATAATCAAGGACATGATTCTTAATCATACCATAACCCTAAAATAATTGTCGACGCCATGTATGTGTTTCTTCCTGCTTTATAATTCCATCTTTGATCCCAGTTCAATTCCCAATCTCAATTATCAACATATTGTGACACATGAAACACCATTATAGTGTCCAAAAACACATGGTCATCCCAAGATCTAATAAATATATATATATATGTTTATAAATTAATGAATAAAAAATATTATATTTTTTATAAAAAAATTATGAATGTTTAAATTAGTATTAGAGCCTTGATTCACCCATTTACTGTGAAAAAACTATGATGTAATGGTCCTAAGAAACAATATCACAGTACATGATTACTATTAAAATTGGTGTTTGAGATAGGGAATTTATGGTGTGATAATAAGGGAATTAGACACTTATATGGTGTGGAACCTTTTTGGGTGTTCCCATATTAGAAATGGAAGATAATGAAGAACCCATTTATAAGTTGGTTTGGATACCTCATGCATTAGGATATGTCTATTAGGGGAGTTTCAGACCAAAAAGGATAAAATTAAAATCTGTTAAGGGGAATCCAATAAAAGAAATTTCATGGACCATGTGTCTAGTTATAAAAACATTTCAAATCTACTATGTAATCTCAAACAGATCAATAAACAATAAGAATACATGATCAAATATAATAAACGCTACTGTTTTTCAAATCCATCATTTGTACAAGTGTTTCCTGCATTACCTTGTAAAAAAGAACATCCAGATAAATTTCACACCCTTGGAGACATCCCTCACCATTCTTGGAATAACTATCACTAACCCACCATAATATTAACAATAAAGGGTTGAGCAGTATGAATTAATGTATATGGAGTTGTAGGGTGTTTTCTTGTATGATTCCTACAAAAAGATGTATCATAAAAATAAACCAAAGACTGATGTTCACCCCCTGATCAGCCAAATTCATCAACACATTATGAATTAATATCATTGATTATGTATGTCACCTTCTCATACATAATATCCCTTGCAGGGAAACCTTATACGAAGCTTAAATTATGTTCAATTGGATATGTATAACCCCTTCCAAAATATGGGTGTTATATGGATAATATAGTTAAATGAAATAATCTTGTGTATATTATGAAGACATAATATCTCCCATACACACCCCATCCTAGGATACTCTAATTAGTAAGACTTGTAAATAGTCAAAAAGTGAGTTAAAATTACCAATAAGTTCACCATAATATATATTTAATCATATCCTCTTGGATTCCTCGTAAGACTATTGATTATTTCTATGGTCACCGTGTATTACTTTTATATTAGAATTGGGTGCAGATGAAGTAATCCTATTTTCCACTGGTTCTCATCCTTCACCCTCTAGTATGTGAAATAATGATCCACATAACATATGATTCCCTACAACCCAATCACTCATGCTCTACACATTAGAAATAATGGTAGTCCTATAACAAGTTCTATATTATATATTTAAGAAGTTCAAAACTTCCATAGAAATATATAATCTACCAATATCAAGTGATGATCCAAAAATAGGGTCATCAGGTAAAAATATTTACCGCATGAAGAAAATATTAGAATAATTATGCTAGTTAGATTTTACTCATTAAAAAATATAGAAATAAATGGATAGAGGATATAATTTTTCATCCACATTACTAAAATTCATCTCTTTCCATCACTTACTAAAAAAACACATTAACCTACACTCCCCAATATATTATTATACCACCTATGCTTTGGTCATTCTAATGAGATCATATAATATGATGTTTCCTTTTTAGAGATAAATAAATATTAAATTCAATTATATGTAGGCATTGAATTGAGTTCCCCTATTTTAGGATTGATTCACATTGGGAGAATATGTATAGTAATATATTATGGTCTATATATATGAAACTTATATTACAAAAGATAAAATGACTCGAACACATAAAGGAATAGACCACTTCAAATAGATCTAGGTTATTGTTATGATATTTATACTCATCGGTTCAAAACTGAAAAGGCCCATGAGAAGCCACATTATCCATCTACATCAATATATTTCCTAGAACGACAGCAAAGAAAACATAATAAACAGTACGACACCTTCCGGGGATTGGAAGAGTCACATTAGAAATTATTATAACCTATGATTTCAACACTAAGGATATTTATTCACACTAATAACTCCACTTTAATATCACTCTTGTCTTTATCGGGCCCATCGTAGGTGTTAATAAGAAATAAAATTATCCAATGAATTCTCAATATTACCCATCTAATCATGGAAAAATACAAATATGAAACACATTCTTGGGTCTATCCCAAGATGCCACTTCCCCATCATTCTCTCCGTTAGTATAAATTCATGTGTCAAATACCACATACCATTGATTGTCCACCTCCTAAATATAGAAGGGACACTTCAAGAGTTTATGATACAAGAAGTGTGATTGAATAACCCAATATAATTGGAATTTCATTTTTAGGTATCATCTATTTTTAAAAATACACAAAGATATCATCAATAATAACCTCAAAGTATGAGTCTAGATTGGGGTGAAAAATCTAGTTCATAAGATCCCTAAATTCCATCATTCCATTCGTTATACTGAATGTAATCATCAAGAACCAATATTGAATAAAAAATATTTTAATGTCCATATTTGGTATATCCTCTGTCGTGTTTCATAACATATGATTTTATAACAATATATCCATCTTGGAGAACCATAGGGTTTCCCTAAAATGATAGAACATATCTCATATCAATAATAGTGTATATATATTCATTATTGTAACCTAATTTAAATTCTAATATTATATACATTATCTATAGTTTTTGTTTACCTTCATAGATATAAATGGGATCACTTGAATGAGAGTTACATTAATACGTAATCCCCCTCTCCATAAGATCCTCACGATGATCCTTCCACTTTCCCAACTTAATCGATGACATATGATAAGAGGGAATTGATAGTGTCCAAGAACCTAGTGCATTATTGATTGTAGATTTTATATCCCTTTTATGGGTAAATCTTAAGAAATCAGTTGGAAATATAATTGAGAAATACTCTATTAGTGATTGAAGTGTATATGGGATTTTTTTCTGTTAAGCTTTAAACATATCCTCAACCACCTATGTAGTAATCATTTCAAAATAAGTTTAGGTATCCCTATACTTTCTCATCATCACATTTACAAATAATGTTAATCCCCTTCCCATAAATATACATCAACTGTGCACACATCAAACATTAATTAATGGTAAATTGAAACAATGATAGGAAATATATCCCAAATATGACATTATAACAATTTAAATCATGGGAAATGAATTGACATATGTGTGTATGGCCCCAATCCACTATATTACACCATTATCATACCTAAATATGATCCACCCACTTCCCAAGAGGTAAATATAGATACAAAACACCATAAGATAACCTCACTACCAACATCAAATTATATGAAATACAAGAGAATATAAAATAATGGGATTCAATTATTTTAAAAAGAAAAAAAATGATATAAGAAACTAAAACTACAACTCCCATGATAATGGACCCACTAATCCATAAAATGGTATCTATTCGAGCAAAAGAACCCAATCTAACATTAATCAATAGACCTAAACCCATGATCATTTGAAGGACTAAGTATATTTCCCCTATGAAATCTTCAATTTATAACCCTAGGTTCCTTGATAATCTCCCCACAATTACCTACAATATGATGGCCAACAATCATTCTATTTAGGTACTACTAACTTGAAATGAGTTTCCATATTCATCCTTGATCAATTTCCCAAACAATACTAAGGAGGAATAACACACAAAAAAATAATGGTTCACTATCATTACATAAGAATGGAACATCCATATCATTTGAGGATTAGAACTGTAAAAATATATGAATTATAAAAACTAATAATACATAACAAAAAACTCCTCCAATGGGTGAAAGAGGTGAAACTTTTCCTATCTTAAAAATACTTTCGCCACTCCCATGTAGCTAACGTAGTTTCATCTTTATATGACTACTATATACATCACTACCTTTAACAATATATGATGGAAAGAAGTTTATTTCACTATCCTCTAATAGAATCTTCTATATCATTTGAGAAATTAGAAAAAAATTATGATAGGAAATTAAGAGGACCATCCAAACCTAGAGCTGTAGATATATTTGGGGGAAAATATCAAACCTAGGGGACCTATGAGAATTTTACATACAAAAAATTGATGAATCTGTAGTTGATTAGTAATGTGGGTAGCATGAACAATCACTAGAAATTAATTTTGATGAATATATATAAAATACTAATACAAATAAAACTTCCTCAACATATGGAATAGAACTACAAAAGTGGTTTTTATGGAATCTTTGATATTCTTTCATGCCGCATAACATACACCACCACACTCCACTATTGTATAGAATGTTCATAATGAATCTAATCTACTGATTTTACTTTATTATCCTTAGGGACCACTTTTACCTCATAGAGTACCTCTATAGTGTCAATATATCCTGAAAAGAAAAGAGGACCTATCATTCCATGGAATTCTATAGATTGCAGTATCTTGAATAACCATGTGAATCCAACATAGAATATCCATCATGATCTCAAATTCTAACCCCAACTGGAATGATATGAAAAAGCCATTTACACATTCTCGCAATAGCCTAAACCATTAGAGAATCCTTGAGGACATTCTGAGATTCCCCCTTCTAATCTAGTAGAGGTAAAACAAGAGAAATCTAAATCTCAAGAACAACATAAACCTACTACATAAATTGATCTATGGGATGTTTCGAATGAATATTTTTCATGAAATTACAAATTATGGGTTAAAATATTCCTTGTAACAAATTTATTGTTAAAAAATTGTATACATGTGTAGGCATATAAAAAAATAACCACCGAACTTAAACATCACTATCTACCCTATGAAACTCCCACATTGGATCCACTTATAGAGACACAAGAAACAATAAACTTAAAAACCTAAGCCCTAATATGATATATCATTTACACGCATTAAATTAATAATCATATCCACGATATAAACATATAAAATAAAATTATTTTAATTATTGATATTCCAATAATGATTTAATTTTTTGAAATGCTAAATGTAATATTATTGATATTTATTTAATTAGCAGATATGTTTTCAAAATCCTTTCATAATAAACATTATCTAGAATATAACATGTAGTATAACTATCCCTATCATGAATAATTTAACCACACACATCCACCACCCTAGGAGAGATTAAAAATCAAAAAATCTAAAATATAAATTAAGGGAAACCAACAAACCATAACATATCGACTATAATATTTATTACACTAGCATGGAAATGTAGTTTCCGACTATACAAGAAATATATATACACAAATATACTTTCTATCCAATGTAATATTCATCCTATATCTATTACAAAGAAATCTATGTAATAAATAATGAAATGAGTGATATAATACATTTTTCTAATTTAGTTGAAACTGTTCACCAGATTTGATATAGAGTGTTACATGGACTCATGTGCATCTTATTATATACGAGATGCTACTGACTACTGAAAAGGGAATAAACCATACATTTATGGGGCTATTACTTTACTATTGATCCATCCAAACATTTTTAAATAATGGATTTTTAAAAAATAAAAAAATTATATTGAATCAATAATACCTTCAAATCATTTAAACATATATCATGTAATAGAAAATGAACTCAGGTATATCATACATCGGTACTAAGAATAAATATCCCCATAGGTATAAGATAAATTAATAAAACATATTGAATGAAACAAAATAATATATTGGTTATACAACAAAAACACCCCAAATAATATTCTAGAAAAACATTCAACCATAGAAAAATCCTCTTGATCAAGATATCGATATAGAAGAAATGACCATTCTTGATTCCCTGAAGATAAAGATTTCATGGATACTTCGGTCACCATGCAGGCTGTGAGTAATAAAACCCAACCACACACCAATAATATGTCTTTGGTATAAGTTTAAATATATGAGTATATATCTCTATGTGTGTGGGCATGCACTAATAGAAAACTAAATAGTATAATTAAAACATTAACCCATTTTGGGTGGTCATGCATTAAATAGACAACCATAAATCCAAGACACATTCGATGTGGTAAATGCCAAAAAATGGTTTCATATTTAACCATGATCTCATCCATGTCATAATTGGAAGCTGACTAAGGATCATGTAATATAAAAAACCTCCTGTAAAAGATGAACCATCCCATGTAACATTGTATGGAGCCATGGTTGTATCTCACATCCCCCAGTCATTGATGGAAATAATATTAAGTGTGAAAAATTGAAATCCAATTACATAAGATAAGTCAACGCCCTCCACCATGGTATGATCCCATTGATGAGACACAAATATGTTGAGCATCATAGGAAATGGTCCAATTTGGGCACAATGTAGATAACAACCAATGAAAGTGAAATTAATACACACCATAGAGGTAAGTTACTATGTGTATACTCAATCAAAATAAATAATAAAATATTAATTAATGTTATAAAAACCAATTCGGAAATCATATATGGCTTAAATACTCAATAAAAACATCCTCTTAATGGAAATTTCATAAGGAATTAGCGCACATGACACTCCTTTAAGTGAATTCATATAAAACCCCTCATATTATGCATTCTAAAACTCAATCGCATATCCATTTGAAGGAGATTATAATGCATACCAGTAATCTAGACCACATTCCTTCTGGTTGGATAAAGTGTTTATGTAATACAACTTACACCAATATAAACAAGATGGATATCCACATACAATTTTTCTACATAAGTTATAGTAAGTCCAAACCCTCACTAAAACACACATATCTATCTTCCACGGGGTTATTGAACCTATTCAAACCCACCAAGTCACATTTATTCCTAGGGAGAATAATAATAATAACTTTATGATCTTAGGTAAACAAAATCTCATGTCATCCTATACAATTTTCAGTACACATCATACATTAATCCTAGGAGAGCTAACATTCCAAACAACAGTGTCCAGTCAAAGGTGACTCAACTAAAACCAATAAACCTAATAAAAAACCTCTAAATTAGGTATTTTATATATAAGAAGAAAAAAAACAAAACCCTACCATGGGATTATATGGGATTTAATTTACAAAAAGAGGATTCACGACAAATGAATCATAAAAAATGATGAAAAAAGCTTGATGTGTAAAAACATCGTAATTTCAAATAAAATATCATGTTCCATGTTTTATTAACTTTACTTATATAAATTTATATTTATTTAATAAATATGTATTATAATGTTACATATGATTATTTAATATTAAAATTAATGAAAATTGATCAACTACATACTCATTATACTTTTAAATCTATTAGGGTTACTTCATTACATAAATGTTGTTTTATTTACAGATTAAATATAATTCCATAACATGATTTCATAATTTGTTCTATTTAAATAAATATTTTATTATTAGATATTTTACAAATGGAAATTTATTTTCATTTAAATGATTTATATTTTAATTTATAATAATAATTAATTTATAAAATAATATAACATTATATTAAAAAAATGTGGGTTTTCATTCGAACCGAAATATATATTGTGAGAAATAATTATATATTTTTTATATATTATTTTTTTTATTAAGAAGATACTCTTTAATAATTACACATGGATTATAATAAAATTAATTTAATATTTTTAATCACAATTTCAAAAATATATGGAATATTAATTATTTAAAATTAAAAAAAAATATAAGATAGTAAGTAGTAAATGTTATGTATAATAACTATATTTTATAAAAAATATTGATAAAAGATTACAAATAAATTTTTATATGAAATTTATATATATGTCTGAATTATTAAGGGATATGTTTTGATACATAATATGAATGTTATAATATCTAGTTTTAAATTTTTCATGCAAACAGAATTTTTCCTATGCACGAAATAGGTTTTCATTATGAATTAAAATTGTGGTTCTGTTATGGATGTATTATACATGAGTTTCATAATTCTGAAAAAATATAAAGAAAAAATTATTCCGAATATGATTTTTATAATATTTTATAAAAATATATAATTGTGGTATGTTTATGTTCGCGTCATTAGAGTATGTTTCAGAATATGGTTTATATTAATTAAGGGATATGATATTTCTAAATGCTTATAATTTAAATGATTTAAAAAATTTTAGGGGTTAATGGGTTGGATAATGATTATAAGATATAGTTATTGGATTGAATTAGTGGTTATTATATAAATTTTATTAACTTTTAGGGATTGGATTAATGATTTTTGGAAGTATATGTGATCTTGGTGTAATCAAATTTATGATTAATAGTTGAATATAAGGATTTTGTGAAATTTTTTAATCATTTTTTTGGGGATTAAGTGAAGATAAAATATAGGTATACAAAGGCTAAGATAAAAGATTAATAAAATAAACTTATTTTGATATATATTGAATCAATGGGGAAAATTATAAAATGAAGTTGTCATGGGTTTGGATATATTTGGATTGTTTTTTTATATGATGGTTTAGTTTTATTTTATTAAACATTATATATATTTACAATAACTATTTTTTATTCATTTAATTTATAGAAATATGTGGAATAATTCATTTTAGAATCCCTCAAACAACAATGAACATTACATTAGACTGCATTTCTTAATCCATTAGTGATTTCAAACTAAAACAACATTATAAAAATGAAATGTTTTTTGTGAACAAATACTGATGAATTAATCTATTTCATTAATCATTTTGAATGGAAGTGAGTGAGTTGTATAATGTAATCCAAACAAAAAACTAATTGACTGATTAAATAATATAAATATTTTTCTAAATATTCTTCTAATACTAATTATCTCAAAATAGTAAAATAATTTATTGAACCCAATAAAAAATTCATAAATCTATTGAGGCTTATATGGAAAACATTATCATACATTAATAGAATTCCTTTGGAAAAAATTTCACAGTTTTGAATAAAGTTACATTATAATGGAACATATGTTTTTGAAAGGGTTAACATTAATGAAAAAATCAAAATAAATTTATTTCATGGATTTAATGATTTTCCTTATATTATCCTTGAAATTAAATTTCATACTAAAAATTATTTTAACTTTTTTGATAATAAATAGAACTTTGAAGATGTTTTTTTAAATTGAGGATAATCATAAACCCAAATAATTTTTTAAATTTGTAATTTGATGATTTATTAATATTCATGTTATGAAAGTATATTTATTTCAGAAAATTTAAATTTAAATTTTTTTCTACTATCTAATTTCAAAAATGATAACAAGTGATTGGCTAGATACAAAATATAAATTTAAAATTATTACATTTACTTCATTATGGAAAAGATATTTCATTTAATGAATAAAAATATTTCATCAACAAGATTTCTTTTTTTGATCCACTGAAATAGCTAATTTATTATAATACATTTTTAAATATAAATTGTCATTCCTTTTAAAATTTATTTTTTTTTATAATTATTATTATTTTATAAATTAATATAACATCAAAAGTGTCAGGACTACAGTTTTTCATAGAATAGAAATATCTATTACAATAAAAATTTATTTCTTTTAATATATTTTTTTATTTAAAAAATTAATTTTTTAAATGTAGATATTTATTTTAATATAATTAATAAAGACTCTCTAATCATTAAGTAAAAAATGTATTATATTTTTAAACATATATAAAATACATGAGATGACAGTTCAAGCTAAATATGATGTATAATTACTATTTTGATACAAAATAATTGGAAATAAATTCTAATTATAATTTTTTTGAAGTATCGATGGATTTATTTTTAAAATAATATAATAAATTTATGATAACTAGTCATGAAATAATTATGGTAAATGAACATGTATTGTATAAGATGTGGAATCTAATTATATTTTTAAATGGTGGGTTTTTATGTGTGATTATGAATTATGTTTTCTGATTATCTATTACTCTAAATCAAATGGTCTTAAAAATGTGACTATTATTTAATTTATAGATAAAAATTTAATTAATACATTATAATGCTCAGGTCATTAATGGATGTTCTTGAGGATTTAAAAGGGGAGGGGGATCATTTGATGGGATAAAATACCATAAAATGTTATTTCAGAATATGAAAAGACCCCCCTAACCATAAAAATTTATAGCCACGCCACCCAACACACATTCTTCTTACACATGGTACATAGTTTTCCATCCACCACCCAGATTTCCCCACCACAAGTTAGTGGTGATCAAAGGGATACAATGCCCGAAAATTATAACTGTATAATAGGTTATTTGAACAAGTTATTTGCAGGACTCTAGAGTATTTTTTTAATATAAAGGACATGAATTCCCCCCTCTAACTACCCCTAAACCCTGACACCACCCGATCAGACCACAAACTAGACATAACAAATAAATTTAAATATAAAAATGATGATTAAATTATTGCAAAAAAATTTAGTGTTCATTGAAAAAACAATAAGATAATATACTTTGGTTTTCTCCCTATACCTTTAGGAAGCACATACTACATAGCATTCGAGAACCATCACCAGATGCCACTGTTTTTTATATACATCATAATATGAATACAAAACTGGTATATTTAAGAATATCATAAAAAATAGGGGGTGGAAACACCACAATATCTCTGGATACATGATATCTGATCATTGAAGAACATGGGGAATTCGATCTTCGTGGTTTAATCATACATGAGCTTTAACATCCAAAAATCCATAGAGAGGAGTGTAAATTATAAATCCCATGAAATGAACAATCTCAAACAAAGCGTTCCATAGGAAAATAATTCTCACCATTAGAATTTTTGTAATGTCTCCGATTTTCCATGTATTATTTTTTAAATATTATATGGAATTATTACGGGACCAGGCGCAAAGACGGCACATAATTCTGAGGCCCGGTGATCCCGGAATAGTAATTTGAACTTTTTTTAGTTATGTGAGTCGGTACTTGTGTGCGGTTGTGACAGTTTTCAAATGGAGGCCCGGATTAAAAATCTGAGGGAACTGTTGCATCTGGGACGATGACTTTACCTAAGAACAAGCCAAACCTTAACTGACGCAGGTCAAGGGAAAAAGTTATTTTTGGTGATGTTTTTAGTAAAAATAAAAATAAAAATAAATTCACAATGTTTATTTTTATTTTATGGAAACATCTACTGCAGCTCGGCGACATGGAAGCAGTTTCATTAATAAATAGAATGTCATAATGACTCAAAAATGGAAATATAGACTCATTAATACCGCATCATATTTTTGAATTCCAAGACACATTTTCCTTTTTATGGTGATAACTAAACGTCGATCGTTGGTGAAAGATTAAGAGGAAACTCTGGAGAGAACTCTCGGTGATGAACAACAATGGATCGAGGCTGCAAATCGCAATGCCAGAAATTTGATGGATCTTTACAACGGCGGTAGCACGATCTATTCGTCAGTGATCGATCCCTTCGTGAGGTAGGGGTTATTATGTCAAATCTCATTTTCCCGTGTTTGATTTGAAATGATGAACGCAGATCAACCACGAAAAAGTTGATCCACAGATTCGTATGTTCTTTCAGGAGGATTTTATTTGGGATGATTTGGTGAATTGATCCATGTTGATTATTATTATAGATTTCTAATCCTTTTAAGCCAGCCAATGGGAGCGGATCAATGCCATGACGAATGACGGTGGAGGTTCTTTCCTTGATTTGTTTTATTGAATTTCTTCCATATTTCCTTTCTCCATACGTTCTTCATGTTCTTTGAGGGGTGACGGTCAACGGATCATTGCACATCCTTTTTGTGACACCATGATCCCAATGTGAAAAATCGACACAATAATGACCTTGCAGAGGAGTGATGCCGATGGTGGATGACGAATCAGACCAGATCGGTAAGCTTTGTTCTTCGAGCGTAATTCGTTCGGATATATTGTAGCATGTTTTTGTAGCAGATCAGAGGTCTTAAAACAATGGAATCGTCTTCATGGTGTCAGGGCGACCAAAACCTGGGAGTTTCATGGTGATCGGACGACCAGATCGATGATCGGATCATCAAAGAATGTGTGACGGCGGAGGTTCGTGTTTCTGGATATTTCCATAATACACGACGTCTACTTCTAAAGAAGACACCGTGTAGTACTAGCAGTGGCGGATAGGGTTTCGGGGGACAAAGAGGAATCACAGGGCATGTGACCCTAGTCACACGGTGTGTTTGACATTCCCCAAAGCTCTGTGTCTATTTTGGGAAGTACAGAGACACAGGATGATCTACATGGCTTCAAAACACGGCGTGTACAGCATGGTAGAGACGGCTACATGGGCCTCAGCGTGTATCTAGGGGGTACACAGTCTTGGGATGGAGTACAAGACTGTGTACTCCATCACACGGCTAGGCGAGGCGAGTAACGCGGGTCACCCCAGATACTGATTACAAGGGTTGGAGTACACGGGTTGATGACAGTGTATGGGCACATGGCTAGCATACAATAAACCAACCCCAGTCACTCGGACATGGCATGTACACCGTACTACATGCCATGTACTCAGTTTTCTACAAGACCAGCCTTATGACACAGGCCGTTGTACACGGGCAGTACCCGGGGTCAGACAACATGTCGTGTAACTTTACTACATGACATGTACTTTTTGGAAAATGGCATGGTCCTATTTTTAACCATATCATGGAAATAATTAATTTGGGTTAGTTCCCCTTCTTCTCATTCCCCTGAAGGTCAGGCATCATTTCCTCACATAGGAGTATGATCCCTTCAGCAAGACTTTATGTGATAGAGTCAGGAATCCATTCGAGAGGCTGGGATCGAGATCCTCTATCCATTCATGACCCTAGGTAGAGTCCAGCATCGACTTGACCATCTCCACCGGGTGTTGATCCTCTACCTAGTAGGTGAATTTTGGATGAGCCGTGGTATCCGTCATGGCCCTTAGAGTGATCCTCATCTTTGTATCTTGATCTTTCACACTCATGAGTGTGTCTCTCGTAATGAGTACATCTATCTATCATAACCTTCTCACTCAAGAGTGTGTCTCCCACAATGAGTGTAAATACCTCTCGTGACATTTCCGGACGAACAGTACTTGTCAGAAGGACGTCATCAAATCTATAAGACTCATGTATTGTGTTCTCCTGGAACAAGTGTTTAGTGGATCTTCGAACTGAACCCCTAGCAGGGGTATACGGTTTTGCGACCTGTCTCTAAGACCGCGGGTTTGGGTTTTGTGTATATCGGGTTTGTGTTTTGTAGATATATATTATGCATAGATGAATTTACATTTACTTTGTGTACTGCTTTGGGGTTTTTGGGGTCCTCTACTGAGTATTGTTATACTCACCCCTGCATGGTCTTTTCCCGCACGTGTTGTGTCTTTTTCAAATGAGAAATTTTTTGACGGAGTCCTGGGCAGACTAGGATTAGACCAAGATTTCTGAGTTCCCTATAGGCCGAGTCATTACTACAGCAATGGGAAGCAGTCCCAGTACCTCTTGTGTTTACTTGTTGGACTTTATAGTTTTCAGACTCTTGTTTTTGTGGGCATGTATTCTAGACCAGTTTACTTTCAGTACATTACCTTCCATCATACTCTGTTGGTTGGGTTTAGTGTATGTATGAATTTTGTTCCTTAGTGTTTCTTTAACATTTCAGCATTTTTGGGCTTGGATATATGTGTGTGTGTGTGTGCATTTAGGTACTTAGTCAATGCCTCCCATATTAGTAATATGCCTACTCAGTGCCTATCACCAGAGCCTGGCCTATTGGAGGTAGGTTGGGGGGTTGTTGCGTGAGCCCCACTAGGACAGATCGTGACAGAGTGGTTTTAGAGCTAGTTGGTTCTACCTTAGGACCAATAGTCTGTGAGATTTGTTTGGGTCCACAGTGTTTAGTGTTTCAAGTTTGGCTTTCAGGCCAGAGACTCCAGTGTTGGAGCAGCAGCTGACGTATCCATACACCAAAACTCTGATAACATGATTTTCGACACAGTACATGGAAGAACAAGTTGTGGGGAAGTAATATAATGGTACATGCATCATATAGGAATCGGTTGTGTTTTCCATGTCCTTTGTGTTAGCTATCCAGATATATTAGATGACCATTGTACATCTTATTTCCTTACATGATGCCTCTACGATGCATTCCCGCTAGGATTCAGCAGTGCTATCATGAGGATGACCCCCTCAGTGATGAGGCTTCGATACAGGGACTAGATCCCCAGCCGTTTCCACTAGGTGGTGCACCAGTTATGTCGCCACCTGTGGATCAGCCCGTGGTACCCACAGTACCGACCGACGAGGAGCTCTAGCTTAGCCCACTCCATGAGTTTTAGAGATAGAGACCCATTAGGTTCCAAGGTGAGACCGACCCTCAGGTGGATGAGGAATGGATTGAGGTAGTGACTAGAGTTTTCTGTCTAGTGAGGACACTAGGAAACCAGATGATAATCCATGGTGTGAGCATTCTTCAGGGTTTGGCAGGACAATGGTGGAGTTTGACCACACAGGCTCACGATGAGTAGAATCTTTTGTGGATAGAGGTCTAGTGACACTTCAGTGAGGAGTTCTCTCTGGTAACGTTGAGTTCTGCGTGCATCCCAGATCTTTTTCAGCTCTAGCAGTGCAGTATGATAGTGGCTGACTATTCATCAAGCTTCACCAACCTCACTCGGTACTCGATGGATATGGTCAGGGATCAATACATCAGAGATCAACCTTTAAGCGAGTTCTATGACAATAAATCCGAGCTAGTGTCATGCCTCTATGAATTTCAACTTATGCTAGAGTGCTCGAGCGGGCCTTAATGATTGAGAGCTTCTTGGCAGAGTAGAGACAGCTAACGGCAGTCAGCAGTAGGTAGACAGGTGCGGAAACCACAGCAGTAGGGAGCCGACATCAGGCATAGGGATCTTGATGTGGGAAACATCATAGGGGGACCCAGGATAGAGGATCAACAATCCAGGGCTCTCATGTAGGATCAAGTCATCCTAGAGAGAAACGATGTTATGCGTGCGACGGTAGGGGACATGTCACTAGAGATTGTATGACCCGTCGAGCTGCTAATAGAGAAGTGGTGGATGGACCACCGAGGGAGAAGTTGATATTGGAGAAGACAGACCCGTCAGGTGTAAGGCATGGTAGAGGAGTAGGGAGAGCAGCAGGTGGTGGCAGACGCTTTGACTTACTTCCACGACCACCCATAGGTGGTCCGCACTAGGCTCAGAAAGCTAGGGGGAAAGGGATGGGGACAACTGCATGCGGTCGAGGCGTATGACCCAGGGGCTTTGGGGATGATTTGAGGTACGATCAGTGTCTTTTATACCTTAGGTGCCATACTTATAGACACAAGTGCTATTCATTCCTTCATATCCACCTGTCTTTTACGAAACGTCAAGATTCTTGGTAGAACCATTGACTCGATCCATATGCCTGGAGACACCTACGGGACGAGACTCGATGATCGCACACCTTTGTAGGCGGTGTGATCTTACCCTTTGAGGCGAGAGTTTTGGTTGGAAACTATTATTGGTAGCGTCGATGCCTTATGATGTCATTCTCGGTATGGATTGGTTATCTTTGGTCCATGCCCAGATTTACTGTTTTAGGTGAAGAGTGAGGTGTGTCCGCTGTGATAGAACAAGGTTTTCCATTGTTGGAGAAATGGAAACCCAGGTAGTGCAGAATGGGATTATGCAAAGAAGGTTGCATCCAATATCTCATGAGTTGGCAAGCCTTGTCCTTGGAGCAAGTGATGTTGTGAGAACCCAATTCCCAGCAGTAGTGGTAGAGTATGAGGACTTCTTTCCCAAAGATGTTCTAGGATTACCTCCCCGCCAGGAAATCGACTTCGGCATCGACTTACTCCCAGGGATGGCATCAATTTCCTCATCAGCATATCAGATGGCTCCCGCAGAGCTTCGTGAGCTAAGGGTGCAGTTGGAGGATTTTCAGAGCAAGGGTTTTTTGAGACCCAGCATTTTACCCTCGGTGGCCCCAGTTTTTTTTCCAAGAAGGAAGATGGGTGTCTGAGGTTGTGTGTGGATTACCGATGCTGGAACCAGGTGACGGTGAAGAAAAATTATCCACTTCCATGAATGAATGACCTCTTCAATAAGCTAAGACGGACACAATAGTTCTCGAAGGTTGACCTTCGATCTGTCTATCACCAGTTATGAGTACGGGACGAGGATATTACGAAGATGGATTTCATATGCCTCTATGGTCACTATGAGTACATGGTGATTCCTTTCAGTGTGACGATCCCCCTGTAGTGTTCGTGGAACTGATGAACCAGATCTTCCATTCGTACATGACTCGTTTGTATTGGTCTTCATCAATGACATCCTTGTGTACTTGACATCTGAAGTGGATCATGCGAGACACCTGCAGATGATTTTAGACATAATTTGGGAGCACCATCTTTATGGGAATCTCTCAAAGTTTCGATTTTGGATTAAAGAGGTCCACTTTTTTGGGCATGTCATCTTAGTAGATGGAGTAGTTGTAGACCCAGCCAAGGTGGAGGCTGTGTTAGCATGGGATCCTCCTCGGAGCATGATGTAGGTGTGGAGCTTCCTTGGGTTGGCAGTATATTACCGGATATTCATTCCTGATTTATCCTAGATAATAGCACCAATGAAATCCTTGACCAGGAAATAGAAACCCTTCATGTTGACGGAGAAGTCCCAACAGGCTTTTGAGTTGTTGAGACCGAGTTTGACAAGCACCCTAGTCTTGAGATTGCTAGAGGAGGGTGTCGAATACATAGTTTTCTGTAACCCATCAGGGACCGGGCTTGGATTTATCCTGATGCAGAGGCAGGTGATGATTTCTTATGGTTCACGCATTCTTGGGAACAAGAGAAGAACTATGTGACCAATGATCTCGAGTTGGCAGTGGAAATCTTCACATTAAATATGTGGAGACACTACCATATGGGCGAGCAGTTTATGGTCTACTCTGACCACAAGAGCCTCATGTACATATTATCATAGAAAGATCTGAATCTAAGTCAAGGGTGTTGGCTAGATTTCCTCTAGGATTTCGATTTCAATATCATCTATACTCATGGGAAGGGGAACAAGGTGGAGGATCCTCTTAGAAGAAGGTCGAGCTCACATTTGTTGAGTGAGGTGATAGAGAAGTTAGGCGCGTTGTAGTTATCATTCATGGATGGAGAGGATATAGCTTACCTACAGTCTTTGGTTATCACCCCTCCACTCATACAACGGGTAAGGGAGGCACAGCTAGGAAATGTCGAATGTGTGGCCTAACGTGCTCAGTTATCCACAAGACATGCTCCCGATGGATATTCACAAGGTGGGGAGCACATACTTCTTTTCAAGGGATGCACTGTTGTACCAGTGGCGTTGCAGGAGTATGTCCTGAGGGAGTTTCATACATCCCTCATGGAGGTACATCCAGGAGTGGTAGAGATGTACCGGGATCTTCGGCGACAGTTCTGGTGGTCAGGCATGAAGAACTATGTAGCAGAGTTCGTTTCTCAATTCCTTACATGCCAGTAGGTAAAGGCTGAGCACCAGGTTCCAGCGGGATTATCTCAACCCCTAGAAGTTCCAGAGTGGAAGTGGGATGGAATATCGATGGACTTTGTGACAGGCATACCATGGATGTTCAATGGGCGTGATTCCATCTGTGTGATCATTGAATGACTCACTAAGTCGGCCTACTTTCTATCTATCTGGGAGCAGAGTTCCGTAGAGAGCATGAGACACCTCTATGTGCATGAGATAGTTTGTCTTCATGGCGTCCCATCGACACTAATCTTAGACCGAGATGACGGTTTCACATCCCAGTTGTGGAAGGGATTGAAGGAGGCTTTTGGGACTCAGCTACACTTAAGCTCAACGTTTCATACCCAGACAAACGGTCAGACGGAGAGGACTATTCAGGTTTTGGAGGATATGTTGGGAGCCTATGTGTTGGAATTTGGACTCAGTTGATAGTACCACCTACCATTAGTGGAGTTTTCATACAATAATAGCTACCACTCCACTATTGGTATGGCACTTTTCGAGGCCTTGTATGAAAGACCCTTCCGGTCAGTGCTTTTCTAGACCGACCCTGGAGTGTCAACACTCATGGGTCCAGTGTTGGTGCGAGCTACCACTGAAAAGGTGCAGATCAGGCTTGAGCGGATGAAGACTACACAGAGCCGACAAAATTCTTATGCTGAAGGATGATAGGGACCTATGTAGTTTGAAGAGGGAGACCACATCTTTCTTCAGGTCTCACCTCGATGAGGGTTACAAAGATTTGGCCGATGCGGAAAGATATCACCAAGGTTCATCGAACCTTTCTAGAGACTGTGCAGAGTTGAAGAGGTGGAATACCACCTAGCTCTACCGCCATAGTTGCATCGGGTACATGATGTATTCCACATGTTGCAGCTAAGGAGATACGTGCATGACCCATCGCACGTCGTCGACTGGGGCGAGCTGGACATCAAGGATGGAGTGACCTTTGCTCAGTACCCTATGGAGATCAAGGATCATCAAGAGAGGATACTTCGTGGGTGATTTATTCCCTTGGTGTGTGTCCGGTGGTAGCACAAGAATCTTCAGGAGAGCAAGTGGGAGCTGGAGGCCCAAATCCGTGCCCAGTACCCACATCTTTTTTAGTAGCCTTTTTTTGGATTTTCGAGGATGTAAAGCCCCATGGTGGGGAGAATATAATGTCTCAGATTTTCCGTGTATTATTTTTTAAATATTATATGGAATTATTAAGAGACCAGGAATAGAGACGACTCATCATTCTGAGGCCCAGTGATCTCGGAATGGTGGTTCGATATTTTTTTAAGTTAAGTGAGTCATCACTTGTGTGCGGTTGTGGAGGTTTTCAAACGAATGCCTAGATTAAAAATACGAGGGAACTGTTTGCGTCTGAGATGATGAGATTACCTAAGAACGAGCCTAAACTCATCGGATGCGGGTCAAGGGAAAAATTTATTTTTTCAGACATTTTTAGTTAAAATAAAAATAAAAATAAACTCAAAATGTTTATTTTTATTTTATGGAAACATTCGCTGTAGTGCGGCGATGGGGAAACTTTTTCCTTAATAAACGACACATCATAATGACTCAAAAATTGTAAGCTGGACTCATTAATACTGCAACGTGTTTTTGAATGCGAACACATGTTTCCCTTCTTATGGGGACAATTGAACGTCGATCGTTGGCGAATGATTGAGATGAAACTCTGGAGAGAACTCTCAGCGACGAACGATGATGGATCAAAGCTTCAAATCACTCTGCCAGCAAAGTTTAAGGATCTCGACGATGGCGGTATCATGGCCTCTTCGTCCGCGATCGATCCCTTCATGAGGTAGGGGTTGTTATTTCCAATCTCATTTTCCAGTTTTTTATTTTAAATGATGAACGCTGATCAACCACGAACAAGTTGATCTGTAGATTCGTACGTTCCTGCGGGAGGGTTTTATATGGGATGATTTGGGGAATTGATCCATATTGATTATTTTTGTTGATTTCTTCTCCTTTTAAGCCTACCAACTGGAGCGAATCAATTCCATGATGAATTAATATGGTGGTTGATTCCTCTATTTGTTTTATTGTATTTATTCACTTTTTCCTTTCTCTGTATGTTCGTCGTGTTCTTCTTAGGGCGACGAACAAAGGGTTTTGGTGAATCTATTTTGAGCTGAAATTATCCCAAAGTGATGAATCAACACCACAGTGACCTTTCGGAGGTGTGCCAACGATGGCAGAAGACGAATCGGACTGGATCGAGAAGGGTCATTCTTCGATTGTTTTTCACGTGGATAGATCGTCACATGTGTTCGGAGCCAATAGGAGGTCCGAAAACAACGTAATTGGATTCTTGGTGTCGGGGAAACCAAAAAATGGGAGTTTCATGGCAATGGGACAAAAGGATCGACGAAAGGAGCATCAGGGAAGGCGCGATGGTGGAGGTTCGCGTTCCTAGAAATTTCTAGAATACACGGCGTGTGCTTTCGATGAACACGTTGTGTAGTACTGGAAGTGGTGGCTAGGGTTTCATGGGACAGAGGGGAATCACACGGCGTGTTTGCCTTTCCCTGAAGATCGGTGTGTATTTTGGGAAGTACACGGACACTGGATGATCGGTACAGCTTTAGAAGACGGCATGTACAACATGGTAGAGGAGGCTACGCGGGACTCGACGTGTATCTAAGGGGTATATAGACATGTGATGGAGTACACGACCGTGTACTCAATCACACGGTCAGGCAAGGAAAGTAACAAGGGTCACCCAGTGTACTGGTAACACGGGTTGGAGTACACGGGTTGATGACCATGTACGAGCACATGTCCAGTGTATATGGAGTCATCCCCAGTAACTCGGACATGGCGTGTACACCGTACAAAATGTCGTGTACTCAGTTTTCTACATGACCAGCCTTATGAAAGAGGCTGTTGTATGCAGGTAGTACACTGGGATAGACAACACAGTGTGTAACTTTTCTACACACTGTTTACTTTTTGGAAAATGGAATGGTCCTCTTTTTTACTGTATCTTGGACATATTTCGTTTGGATTAGTGCCCCTTATTCTCGTTCCCCTGAAGGTCAGACGTTGTTTTCTCACACAACTGTATGATCCCTTCAGCAAGAATTTCTGTGATAGAGTCAACCATCCATCCAAGAGGCCCAGATCGAGATCCTCTATCTATTCTTGACTCTTGGTAGAGTCCGACATCGACATGACCAACTCCACCGGGCATCGATCCTCTACCTATCAGGTGAATTATGGATGAGTCGCGGTATCTGCCATGGCCCTGGCAGTGATCCTCATCTGTGTATCTTGATATTTCCCACTAAAGAGTGTGTCTCCAATAATGAGTGAATCTATCTATCTTAACCTTCTCACTCAAGAGTGTGTCTCCTGTAATGAGTGTAAATACCTCTCGTGACATTTCCTGATGAATAGTAATTCTCATACGGACGTCAGCAATGTTTTAAGAATCATGGAGTGTATTCTCCTGGAATGAGTGCTTCGTGGAATCTTCGAACTAAACCCCCTGCAGGGGTATCCGGTTTTGTGACTTGTCTCTAAAACTGCGGGTCTTGGTTTTGAGTATATCTTTTTTGTGTTTTGTAGACATATATTGTGCATAGCTGACTATACATTTATGTTTTGTACTACTTTGGGGTTTTCGGGGTCCTCTACTGAGTATTGTTATACTCACCCCGGCACAGGATTTTCCTGCACATGTTTTGTCTTGTGCAGACGAGCAACCTTTTGATGGAGTCCTGGGTGGACTAGGATATGACTGAGCTTTCTGAGCTCCCTACAGGCCGAGGTGTTCCTATGGCTACGAGCAGTAGTCCCAGTACCTTTTGTGTTTACAGTTTGGACTTTCGGGATTTTAGACTCTTGTTTTGGCGGACCTGTATTCTGGCCCAGTTTACTTTCAGTACATTACCTTCCATCGTACTCTGTTGGTTGGGTTTAGTGTATGCATGCATTTTGTTACCTAGTGTTTTATGTACATTTCAGCGTTTTTGGGCTTAGAGATGTGTGTGTGTGTACAGGTACTTCGGCAATCCCTCCCATGTTATTAATATGCCTTATCGGTGCTAGTCACCAGCCCCTGACCTATTGGAGGCAGGCTTGAGGAGTCGCGGTATGGGCCCCACTAGGACGGGTCGTGACAATTTTACATCATATTAAATAATATTCTCAATTGTTCAGGGATGAAACCCTATAACTCATGGGTTTCACTTGGGGCCATAAAAAGTAGATATTAATAGCTCTAAAAGAACAACTAAAAAATAATACAATGTTCACTCATAATAAAAATACAATAATATCCTCAACATATTTCTAGTATGGTATATCACTAATGGGGTTTGAAAATTCATAAATTTTCCAAATTAACCTTAAATGGCCGCATTTAGATTAAAATTTTTAAACATCACAATCTATAAAAAATTTCAAGTGAAATCAACTTCTAATGGGACTTAAATAAATAAAAAAAATAAAAGTTGCTTTGTAAAATTTTTTGGGTGGAAAGGTTATGTGATGGACCTTGAATAAATCTATGTTTATGTTATGGGAGATGTATATAGATTAATCCATGTGATGTATCAGTGAACATGCCATAGGGGGGAATGAACATATGATCTATGGTCCTATCCACTATATCCTAACGCATGAATCTTGATTCCCTGTGTCAGAATATATCAAAGTATTTCATATAAATAACCATTAAACCCATTTGGATTTATATTTTGTCCAATCGTATGTGATATAATTAGGTAACATATCACGTCAAATATAATATATAGGTCAATCCTTTCCAATAGTTTAAAAACATTAAGCATGAGTCATATTTGAGTCTACAAGACATCACTATCCAAGGGTCATATATCAACCATGTATATGATTTAATGAACATAGTCAACCATAAATAAATGTGTGATCTCCCATTGAATCCATAGAATCATTTTCTATTTCATTATGACCACTATATAAACATGAGGACAGTCTAACATGTAATTTCTTGAACTCCATCAGGATAATCTTGTTCACTTATTTATATTGAATTTGGCTCTAACCTTATTATATCACAAATAATATATAAATAGTATAGCAAATTCACCTAAATATTTCATCCATATTGATGTTTTTTTCTTTATGGTCATTAGAGAAAACTAATGCGCCAATATCAAGTGCCATCATAGTCCAACTTTATCACACATGGGATTATAGTAATGGTGGAGGTGGATAACCCCAAAGGTCCACCAATAATGATAATATTATTATCATTATAAAATTATTTAACTAATTTTATATTTATAATCCTGATTATATAATATAAATAATTTATAATAATCCAAAAATGCCTGGAACCATTCAAAAGGGGCTTAACTGTAATACCATAGTGGACTAATTTAATTTACTTTATTTCACTATAATTCCTTCCACCTTATTTTTTCATAGTAAATTCCAATAATTCTAGTAATAATTGTATATTTATAGTAATGATGGTCCACCTTGTGGTAAATAACAAAAAAAATTAAACTTCACTCTTAAATGGTTCAAATTAGATTGAGAAATTTGACATTGATGAGTTTTTAACTATGATGTCGGATTTGTCATATAAATATTTTTTCCTATAATGGGGACTTATTTTTTAAAAATATGAGTTATTTTATTTAAATTATTTTTTTTTCAACATCAATTATAACCCCTTTAAAAAATTTTCTGGAAATTTGAAATCACACATAAACTATTGAAGCTTAGTTTCATTAATATGAAACTAATTCATTTAAAAATAAGATAATTAGATAGTATATTGTA
This sequence comes from Viscum album, assembly GCA_963277665.1. Lineage (NCBI taxonomy): Eukaryota > Viridiplantae > Streptophyta > Magnoliopsida > Santalales > Viscaceae > Viscum > Viscum album. Next base: position 1,511,641,783 of record OY728161.1, read on the forward strand.
TTCAATATAGTAATATAGAAAATGGATTCATATATGTGTTTTTTACATGTGTATTTATAAATATTAATTATACTAATTTCCTCTTCATGTTTCTTATCTAATAATTAGATTATGATGATTGAAAAATTATATATAATTTATATAATGGTTTTTGTTTATTATTAAACAATGTTGGTTGATAAGATAAATGATTTATAAATTGATTTACTTTTTTTATATATTAATTTTTTATATAATTTAATAATATCTTGATATTATGGAATTTGATAATATATTTTTATAAATATAAAAATTATCATATTTGTCTGAATAAACCATATTGTTGGGTGATTTATTTTTTAGGGAATTATATTTGATACATGTGTATTGATGTTATGAGAAAAATGATATTTTTTCGTTTATTATCTGTGTTCTATGATAAATAGAAATTATTTTCAGATATATTTTTTAAACTTTCTGATAAAATCATATGCTCTTTATTAAATTGTTTTTGTGAATGAGTTAATTTTTTGTACTGTACATTTGATATGTTATGTGTTATTAACATATATGTTATGAGAACATCATACTAGAATATTTATGGAATATAGAATAAATTATTTTTCTTGGATGTATTATATAAATATAAAAATAATTAAAATTACACAAAATAGGATATATTGAATGGATTAAGGTGTTCTACTACCTAATTTTTTTTATTTTGAATATAATATTGAGTTCTAGATCACAAAAACATATGAATGTAAGATAGAGGTTATACATTAAAATTAGTTCAGAGTTATAATTTTAGATTAATGATGTATTGAATATAATAATATGTTTTAATGTGTTTTATTAGTGATTTTAATGATAATAATTTAAGGAGAATACATTCTCACATTAATTGATCATTTGAGTTATTTATTCATTTTGGTATGATTAATTTTGATAAATAACAGTTTTTTCAAGGGACACATGTTCTATGGTGGTGTTATTTTTTATTAAGGATCATTTTTATCATGGATGAATATACCAACATGATTAATTCTTATAATGTTCATTGATAACGTTATGAAATAATATGAGAAATATTCTCAATGTTATTTATTGAATAATAATCTCAATAGATAGAGTTATTGATAGATATATTTGGAATAATCTTATGAAAATTGAGTGTCATATAAGTATATTTAACATTAATTATAAATTTATTTGGTAAATTCATAATAATCAAATAGAATTATATATATGCTCTTAAAAAATAAAGAATATTATAACAATGGTAGATAAAAAAATTATTGATTAAACCCAAATTGTTATGGTGATATATCTTTTATGGGTTTTCAAAATCTTCATATATGTGTGTTTTCACTATAAATTGAAGTTATCCACACATTGACTGTACCATGAGAGGAATTGATCCTATCTCATGACTTTATAATTTGGGGAACCTTAGAGATATGTGACATCACATAAACCTATTACTAAAAGTGTTTTAGTGATATATTTGTGTATATATATATTAGAATGAGTTATCCTTGTGCCTTATATTACCATCCATATTAGTTGAAATGAAAGAAAATTATTTTTATGGATTGTTAATAATTTTTATTTGATATATATGCTAAATAGTTACAAAATATCCGAGTGATAAATAGTAAATTTACTCAAATATAAAATCAATATATTTTTAGAATAAGAGAAAGGTTCCAGTAAAAGTAAATTTTTTCTCAATCTAATTCACACCACCCTCTTTGGGTGACGTTTAACATTATAGTGTGTAATGAATGTTATATATCCCTTATTTTGGCTTTTTTGTTATTCTATTTTGGTTCATGAATAATATTATTTTTATTTATTTTTATTTTATTTAAAAGGCAGTGATATATAATTCAGATATGGGTGAAATTTTTCCTTGGAAAAATTATAAGTAATGGGAAATCAAGATGTCCCAACATAGTAAAACAATGGAATATATGTTTGTCTATATTTTGTATTAATGTAATTATTTTTTTGATATGGTTTATTTTTTCTTATTAGGACGAAAAGAAGATAAAAATGAAGAAAAATGATTTAAATTATTTAAATGGTTCTCAATATAATCTAATGTATATTAATTTTAATCAATGTAAAACATTAAATCTATGTGGGGTAATTTTTTAAATATTAATGAATTTGATTTGAAACATTTAGAGACCATATTTATTATGATCATTAAATAGTCTGAATAATTATGTATTTATTATAAAAATGTAGTAGATTATTTTTTAATATATTTTTTTGTATGGTTTTAACTATGATAATTTTAGGAAGTCTATAATTACGCATTAATATAAAAGTATTTTTTTATTAAAAAAGGAGATATAAATTCCATGCCACATGATATATTAAAAAGGCTTATCATATATAATGAAATAATAATGAGGTTAATGTATTAAAGAAAAAGGAAATATTTAGAGATCATTCATAATTGGATTTGAAAATATTGTTACTCAAGATAATATTTCTAAGGAAACTAAATTAGTAATGTCATTTTTTCTTGCAATAAAAATATGGAAAGGAATTTTAATATTAATTATTTCTTATCGTGATTCAAATATTGTAATAGTTTACATATAACTAACCAATTTCAAATAAACTATATATGATATGTGGATGAGGAGAAAATTCCTAAGCGAACTACCAAAAAAATAATATAAATTTTTTTTAATGAAATGGTTTGAAAATAACCTTTTTATAGATATATAGAGAAGTAGATTCTTATCAATAGAAGATACGAATAAAAAAGATAAATATCTTACAATTGAGGATTAAAGAGATAGTGTTTTGAAAGATACAATTGACCGACATAGAAATATTTATGAGATTGATGTAGTTATAGTTAAGTAAGAGGCTTTATTAGGCCTTCATATTTAATTAATGGAAACTATTTTGGATTTTAATAACCATAAACTATGAATTATATAAGTTTATATAGTTTATAGTGAATGTATAAAATACTTAAAAAAGTAAAAAAGTGGTAATCATTTGATTGGAAGAATATTGGGATGAAAGGAATGTTAAAAATTCATTTGGAGACAATAATGTTGTCAATTTTATAATTAATTACATAGTGTAAGGATAATTAATAAAATAAAATCAATAATTCATTTATTGAGAAAGATTACATAAATGAAATATTAGAGGTATAACATATTAAAACTAATATGTGGCTTGATAATATGTCTACAAACATTTCCATTTGATAAACATCACATCGTGAGTATATTTTCAAAATATTATGAAGAAAAATTTAAAATCGGTATAATAAAATTGTATTAATGTTAAATTGGAAAAGGACACTCTTTTTATAAAAGATTTTTTTTGGAAAAATAGACTTTGGTCTTACTTATTTCCCACATGTGCTAAAAAAATTGGTCGCTGGGAAATTCTGGTCACCGATAATAGGGATTGTGTCCATAGTAATTTCCTATGGTCATGTTGAGAGGTGACCACAATCATTGATAACCTTGCACAAGGACCCTAGGTTGATATGTTACCATTTCTGAAAACTATCACTAACCATGGTTATATATTCCAAATTTCCATATTTTTTAGTACTCATGGATGTAAGAACAATTCACACACACACACATATATATATATTATAATTCAAATATTTATTAGTTACCAATTATAATTATTAATTATAAATTACATGTTACTAATAATATATTATGTAAATTTTATGTCTAATTATTTACTACAATTTAGCCTTTATAAATATTAACCATTAATAATGAAGTATTTATTATTGTTAAATAGTTAATATTAGATATTTATTATTTTTTATAGTTAATTTTCAAATCTGAAATTGATTATAATTTTGGAATCTTTAACAATTATTAATATTAAATGTTAATTAATTAATCATTATAATTTATTATATATTAATAACTTATAAATAGTTTTTAATTATAATATATTAGAAATTAATTTGTATATATTAACTATTTTGGATTTATTAATTACCAATTAATAAATAATTAATTATAATTAATAAATATCTTTTTTTTATTAATTAATATTTCTATTTTTTTCTTTTTTATTACTTACATTAATTAATTAGTTATATTTAATTTATTATTATTATTTTTTATTGACTAAAATTTAGTAATTATATGTATTAAACAAATTATTAATTATATATAAGCATGTTGTGGAATGTCTCGGGGGTAAAGTAACAATGTAATTATAAATATGATCATAGTTGAATTTATGGATGCTTCTTTAGGGAATTTCAAATGCATTTATGTCAAACTATTGAGACCAGGAATTTGGAATCATCCTAGATGGGATAAAAGGTGTTTCTAATCATATTCAGGTGGTCGTAATTAATAATTTTTTTTCAATGAATGGGAGTTACATAACATTCTATTACAAGTCTAGTGAAGCTAAATCTGATCTTCAACGTAATCAAAGTCCTGAAGAAATTCATGCATATAAGAAATATTTTTTAAAAGAAGGAATTTAGTGATGTAAAAGCATTTTCATTCTACATAATTTCTATGAGATCATCAGATTACGATTTGATTGAAGGCTGGGAAGTTTTTCTTGATCTGAATGTGAGGAACCAAAGGTACATGTCTTCATTCAGGAAAAAAATACAAAATATTTATAGCATAAATGATATAATTTCTGTGTTGATTGTTCATTGGTATCGTATTCATCAAATAATGTTCTTGATGAAGTAGAATATTCTAGTATTGGTTCATCAGACCCGGTATGAAATTATGAAAAAATAGTAAAAAAATTAATTAAGAGTTTTTTGGACAAACGAAAAAGAAATTAAATAATGTTTCTGAGGTACAATTCAAAAATAATGTTTGAGACCATTCAAAAATTAATTCAAAATTTCATCAAGTTGAATTTTTTTCTCAATTTTGGTACCATGCGGGACCATCAAAAATAAAAATATTTATTTAGTGTTTCATGGACACGTCTACTTTTTTGTAAAGTATGATAGAATAACTATGATCAGTTTTCTATTGGGCCATGCCAAATAATAATATTCATAACAATTGTTCTATGATCTATTAGATTCGTACAGATACTAATCATCAGAATGAATCTATGACTGATCTGTTAAACATATACTGACATCGATATTCCATCAGAAACAGGGTCATCAGGCTAATGAAAACAATATAGAGAATATTTTTTGCAAATTTTTGGACGTGTTTTCAAAGGGGAATAAGAAGATTTATTAAAGAGTTTAAAGAAGAATGTATTTTATTTTATCAGTTGGTATAAAGTATCACAACGACAATTCATTATTTTCTCCATATGTCTATTCATAATTTTTGTAGAGAAACATAATAATATGTTTTCAATTTTTAATTTTATTCAGGAGGGTCATGAAAATTGGAGGGACCAGAGGACATTATCATAATTAAGAAATTCTATTGGGTAATCAGATTCATATTTGGACTGTTTTTTTAAGAATGTAGATATTATTTGAAGTTTTAAGTAGATTCTACATGGTTGTTGAATGTTTATAAGTGTTGAATAACTCATAAATGCATCTGGAATTCAAGGGAAATAATGATTTTTGGAGAATTTAGGTGAGTGGGAAAAGACTTTGGAATAAATCCCAAATAATTTTGTACTACCTATAAAAGGAGGAGGTGATTTGTAAATTTCTGGCACAAGTATTGTTAATAAATAAGAGGGAGATTATTTTAAGTTCTAAAGAGACTAATTTTGTTGATCGAGATTACATGAGAGAATTTTCTAGAAATAAGAAGAAAGGAGAAGAGACAATATCATATTCAGAGTTTATAGAATTAGACCGTGTAATCAGACTTTTATTTCTGGATGAAAGTAGTTGATTTTTACGATTATATCGGTAGTATTATGATAGATAAACTCAATCATATTGGGTAACACAACATTTATATTAGATTGGGAAAACGAAATCAGTAACATTACGATGTTTAGATGAAGTTATTTCTTACTTTTGTGTAGGGAAGTGAAGAAATGTTTTGAACAACATATTTTTGAGAAGTTGATCAAGAATCACAATAACATGTTTTTTTATAAAAATTATCATATATCATTTCATGATACATGGAGCACATGCACTCTCTTATTGATTATAGTGTTACATGAGTGTTAGGCGATATCCTACTCATTGTATTCCACAAAAAGTATTGTTTTATTAGTTTCCATGTTATTTGATTATTTCCAAACCAATCCAAGTACGTATCTACTCTTGTTGAGTAGTGAACCCTCTAACTTATTGTATTATTGTATAAGTGATTTTTTTTTATTTTCACCGGAGGAATAAATCATTAACAATAGGTGAAGGATGATTCAAAAAAAAGGAAACATAAAAGTAAAAGAAGTCACTGATTCACTCATTACTCCTCTCTGTGATACACCAATACTAACTATGAAATTTCAACAATACGGAAACCCAACATGACCCTCCACATACCTAATAGTCATTACTCATCCCCTCTAGTTTTAATCTAGAAACCGAGTATGAAACAGTAACTACAGGGACATATCTCTCCAAAATGTTTATTAAAATATTACATATATACACATGTATAGAATTAAATAGTAGAATAACAAATGAATTTTTATATATAGTTCTTAGAATAAGTATAATAATGAAATAATTACAAATAAAATGTTGAAAAATACAAATTCAAGTCCCACAAAAATGGATGAGAAAACTAAAATAGTTACTCCAACAGTCTCCATATGATATCATGGGAAAACTGACACCATCTCAACATCAAGATACCTAAGCACAAATAGAAAACTATAGTCCAAGAACCAATCAAATCGTCTTATAATAGATTCAAAACAACCATGGAGTCAATAGAGAAGATGAAACAACACATAATTCATGAACAAAAACACCAAACTATAATAAAATAATATTTTCAAGTAAAAACAGATTTCACAATGGATCTTAATGAGAAAAAAATAGCATTATATATAAAAAATCAAATTGAAAAACACAAAAACACTACCATGATTAATGTAAATGAATAATAATGATGGTTATTTTTCCTAGATAGATCCAATTGAACTTCCCTAAGGATCCAACATTAAAGGAATCGATCTAAAATGTAATCAGGCTCCTAAAATCACCATATAAGATCCCAAGGTTGAGATAAATGTAGGATGTGGATGGATGAAATAATAAAAAACTGATGTAGTACCCTAAAATCCATTTTCATGAAATTTACATGGAGTGTAATTGAATTATAATTCCATTAATCCATAGGTCTCAACAAAACCAAAAAATACACTACAATTTTATTAAAAATAAGTATTTTAAAAATACATGTCATGTAATCCATACACTAAATTCATTATATGTACTCATGTCAAGGATTGTCTTAGAAACAAGTACTCATTGTATAATCTTTACATGACATGTAAATTACATGTCGATAGTGAAACATATAGATTCGTATATGAAAATCCAAACCATCTCATATTTTCACCTAACTCAGGAAGAAACCCAAATGTAGAATAGAAAAATTGTACCCATGATCCCATAATTCAAACAGACATACATCCCAGAATGTTAGGTAATTTTTTTTGAAAATGTTCTATTTCTTTTGGAGTCGCTAGATTCATCCAATTAAAAAGGAAACTGAAAAGAGGAGGGAAATTACCTTAATGAGGGTAAAAGGATGTCTTACCTGAGATTTCAGGTGGAGGAATGATGATTGATAAAGAATTGATGCTACTAGTCCCTCATCAATGATTCATTATCTCGTGTCTCATTAAAATCTTATTGTGTATCCATAACACTCTAAAAAGATCACCCAGATCTAGTACACGAAATGCAGATTCCGCCGCTGGACCGTTCCACACCGCGCCACTGCCGCTGGACAATTCGATGATGCGCAACTGCCATTGATACCACCGGAAAGCCCACCATCATCAAACAGAACCGGTTCTGACTATATCTGGTCTTCCGAACCAGATCTGGTCTTCCGAACCAGATCTGGTCTGAAACCAGATCTGGTCAGACCCGAAATGCAGACGCTGCCGCTGGACCGTTCCACGCCGTGCCACCGTCGTCAAGACCACCAGAAAGCCCGTCATCATCCAAACGGAACCGGTTCCGGCCATATTTGGTATTACGAACCAGATCTGGTCTTCCAAATTAGATATGGTCTTCCGAACCAGATCTGGCATTGAGGAGGATGTCACACCTTCGACGTGCATGCACTAAAGACCGTCGGAACCACGACTGCAACTGTCACCGGCCATCCGGACACCTCCCGCGTCACCGAACCTAAAACCTTTGTCTGGAGATGCTGATAGGAAAGAAGAGACAGAGGAAGGAGAGGCGGCTGCTAGGAAACCCTAGACCGCAAAGAGTCTCCACCACTACGAACCAGGCCCGAGTCTAGATCCATGCTCTTATCTGACATTGCTTTCATTCTTCGCCAATTTCACTTATTAGAAGTGGATTCGCCGCTATTGAGATCTTGACCAATGGTGTTGTGGTTTGTGATTTTGATATGATTCCATAATACTCTAAAAATAATCCAATTCCCATGAGATTCTTTCACTTGAAAATTTATATTATCTACTAGATTCTCCAATATTTAATCATATAGATCTACGTCAATCACTTCCCAACTCACAATGTGATATGAATTAGGATGGTATTTCCTAAGATACTATACATAAAAATCACCATGATTTCTTCCCACTGAACCAATAATTCTATTTATTCAGAAAGATTACCAAGCCACTCAGTGACTTTAAATATTCTAACATATTTCAGATCCAACATTCCCTATTTTCAATGTTGATGGTGACACAAGTAAGGAGACTCATTCAAGAAAACTTGATCACCTACAGAAAGATCCAAATAATTATTTCTTTTATCCACATTTTATTAATGCGAAATCTATAGTGTAACCATATTCCAATGTATATATATATAATCCTTTCATATTTCTCTTTAAAAACAATCTCCAGCTAAAGCTGCTTTTCCCACCTTATCCCTATATAGAGGTTACTTGCACAAGCGATCATAAATAGCCTCGAAATGATCCATTCTAATTAATGATGGATAACTATTTCTATAATAACATATAACTAGTCCCGGTTTTATATCCCAATCTACACTAATATCCTTTACATTGGAACAAATCATATTATCCCAAATTGGAATAGTATGCTTCACCTGACCATATGTATATGGATTATAAGTTGTACTCAACCAGACATGAGTCCACCTCACCTCTTAGAGGCTCCTCCTAAAACTCATTTAAAACCTTGGATCCCTATCTAAAACAATGTTATAAGAAACCTCGTGTAACCTAAAAATATATTACACATACATTTTACCCAGATCATGAACTTTGGTTGGGTACCTCATTGGAATGAAATAATTTTATTTTTTCAATTGATCAATCACCATATAGATATAGTTCTCCCCTTGCGGAGTCTGAGGTAAACTAAAATAAATCTACTGATACTATGTCCCATTTTCATACCTTTATGGAATGAGTATACATAAAAATAGAGGGTTTCAGATGATCTACCTTTATCTGTTGGAAATTTTAACAATGTGACAAATAATCAACAATTTTATGCTTCATATGATACCACTACAATCATCGTATAAAGTATTAATACATCGTCATATGATGGGATTAATTTCCTATGAATAAATAGGAATTTAAGAATATACTAATATCCTTATGAATTCTATGATGGAAAACTGATCCCCAAAACTAGGAATAAAATTTGAGGATAGAGACCAATAAAAAATGGTCTCCCATCAACATAGGGTCTCTCAAATACCTCTGAACATTTCATCTTGTTACTGATTTTTCAGAATGAGCTAAAGGAGAGATGATCATAACATAACACTATCTACATCAATACATGAAACAACCTCTTGATCATCTTATTGAAAAAAAAGACAAATATGGTGTCACTCATCCTTCTATTCCAAAAAAACACGTGATGTCACTTTCCTACTATAAGAGTCTACAACGACATTACCCTTGCATTAGTTTTAAGATATATTGAATTAAAATTTATAAAGGTATTCCACCCATTATATCTACTCAATATTCAAGTATTTCAGAGAAAATATATTGCTCAATCTTTTATGGTCTAAAATTATTATGAACCATTCCTGGAAAGATAGTGTGTTCCACACTTAAGTGCCAACATAACTATGGAATGATATAAATCATGAGTGTTGTAATTTTTCTCATGATTAAAAAATATTATTAGATTGGTAAGACAACCCATGATTATCATGTATGATAAGACAACCCAAACCAGGATGAGACAAATCACAAAAAACTACACACCCCTTACCGAATTCATATAAGATAAAAATAAGATTCGATGTCTGAATCCTTTCCAGCTAATCAAAATATGAATAAAATTTCATATACCATATTAATTTTATACCATTACTAATAATAGTTTTCAAATATTATTCCATAATGAAGAAATCCTAAATGATCCATCGATACTATAAAACCTTTCAAATGATGCTCTCTATCTCCACATCATAGTGTTGTTACATCCAATAAAAAAATCATTACCTTCTCAAGATCAACAGATATGTCATGCTCAAAAAACATGTTCCCTAATAACATCATTTATTTTATCTAGAAATTTAATTTCAAAATAATTACATACAAATGGTGACCCCACATAGTTACCATATCCAATCCCAAATGGTACTCATGTTCATGATCGAATCTTGAGTAACTAAAGATATCATCCATGAACACTAACATAAATGATTCAAGATACTGATGGAATAGTTGATTCATAAAATACCTAAAAATTGTACGATCATTAGTAAATTAATGGCATCACAAGATATTCATATCAGTTATACCTTACGATGAAATCCTTCTTCGGTATATCAGAGTCTCAAACACTGAGGTGATGATAACCCAAAAAAATATCATCATCTGAAAACCAGTTTTCCTCATTTAACCATGAAAAAAATCATTCACATGAGGAAAATGATATTTAATATTAATTTTGAATCGATTCAAATTTTAATAGTTTTTTAACAATCGTAGTAGACTATATTCTTTCTTAGAAAAGAGATGATGTATAGATAGAAATATATAAACCATAATCTCAACAACTACCATTGAAGGAATCACAATGAAATCATCTATGGAAGTGTTATGAAAATCCAAAAAATCAACTAGAAGATCAACAATAGAAGAAACCACATTATGATAAATTAGAATCACCAAAAACAAAATCATGACCTCTAGGAGAGAATTTTTGTCATTATCATACCTTGGATAAGACTGTCCCTAAGATACCTTTGATATATTATCATATATAAGAATCAAGATATACTTAATATAAAAATAAACCTAATCAAGATGATAAACAAGCCAATATATTCCAATGATGATGTAAAATTGATCAAGATCAAAAATGTGAAAATAATATGAAAAATATGCATCATCTATCGACAATGCATAAGAATAAAACCAAATAAATATATCTTTCCACTTCCTTAGGGGTTTCATTAGATCCATACGAAAGAACACGAGGTTCGTTAGGAGGCTAATAATATCAAAATACATATATATATATATATATATATATCTGTGTGTGTGTGTGTGATATGGATACCCTGGTATCATCTAATAAAATCCCTAATGAAGATGAAATATTGATGTTACCTCTCAATATCGCTGGAACCATATCTACATCTGAAGTAAATTCATATACTACATGATAGTGCTTCACTCATGAGTCATATGGATAATGCCCAATAGTATTACAATCATCTAACAAAACCATAGTAGCTTTTGGATCTAAAGATCCTCGACCATATCGAGGAATATGCATATCCTGATAGATACACTAAATATAACCATGACGTACAAAACTATTAGACGTATTTGTAGGTGATGTACAAGAATGATTGATGTTTCCGAAATATCCACTTTGATAGAAAGTCAAAGGCATGCAACTCTCTCCAGCTATAGGTGTATAAGATCCATTATTATGATAACCACCTCCACCACTCGTGTGATGATCCTTCCACTTCATATTTTTCCCTATTATGCCACTATATCTATGACGAGGTGGAACTGAAGTAGAGGAATGTCCACCATTTCATTCTATATTAAGTTATTCCATCATAATAAGGTACACTGCCTTATCATTGGTTGAATAATTTTTCATAAAAATTCATTAACAAATATCTAGTCCCAAACCCAATAGTTACTTTTATGTATTTATTTGGTCATTATTGAAAACAAACGGTGAAAAAATGGTCCATCTTTAAAGACCGATTAGTGTATACCGACACTAAACCCTATACCTACATCAAAGAGAGGAACTCCATTAAATTTTCCATCATTAGTTACTTAGGATAAAACATATAGAAAAATAGGGTCTTGAGACTGTTCATTCCCAAATCTACATGTTTATCCACCTATACCATATAATCCAACCATCTCATGTTGGGTCCCTCATGTATGAGTGATGCACACATCACATTGATACTATTAAGTGAGTCATGGAAGTAAAATATCTGATCAATACATTCAAGATAATCCCCTGACTATTGAGGTTAATTAATACCATTATTGGATGTTGGTTTCCCATGAAATTACTCTCTTTATCATTCATGATCTCATATAGATCCCGGTTGTCCCTCAAAAACTATACTCTAATAGTGTGGTACATACGAGTTCAAAAAAATAACATCCAACATGATAACCTTGGTAATTGTTTGAACCATGGGTGGATAACCTTGAAGAATATTGAGTGCACCCTCTTAATAAAATCAATGAAATACATCTCAGAGGGATAATACTTCACTCAAAAACATATAAAATAATTAGAAAAAATAATAAACATAGTTCACTCCAGAAAACCCATGATGAAATTCCAAAATTAACAACAATTAATAAAAATTAGAGACACAGATCCAAGAATCCCATGGTATCATGAGTCTCATCATATAAGGGGTTGTTCAGGAACAAACCTCATTCTATCTCTCAATTCTAGAAAATATTATCTCTAGTATACCGAACATCCCAAGAAAGTGGATCGTGAGGATAAACCACCTCTGATACATCATTGTAACAAATTGACCATGATACCCTATCAATAATGGAACTGGGCCGAGCCCACCACATAACTAAAGAGTGTTCCTGATACAAATGGGATGGGTACTAGTATTTGAGGGTCAAACAACAACCATAGGTAATGATTTCACGCAACCCAAATCAAAATGACATATAAACACATTTAAAAAATTAAATAGAAGAAGAAAACATGACTGTATATATATCATAAAATATTGATAACAATGAATGTGAAACAAATGAAAATATAGAAAAAAGCATCAAGTGACCAGTCTAACATCGAAAGATGACTAAACCAAAATAGATACTCCTTCTTTATCCATATGGTATCATGGGGAAACCCATACAATCACACTATCCATATATCTGAACCCATCTAACAAAAAACCTCTCGACCTCTCTATAGTTCTTTGTCATTCCTTTCATTGAAATATAAAACCAAGTCTGTGCAACGTCGAAGGGGTATGTAAGATGTGAGCTGAAAATATTATTAAGGTCTCATATAGCTGTTACATGTCATGTATTTAAACAATAATCCAAAAAATATCAGCATTAATGAAAATGATTCATGCTATAGAGTTTAGAAGTTTTTATCAAAAACATATAAAAATGATTAATTTACCCTTTTTCAACATTTCTAAATAAATAATGTAAATCATTTTTAATGAATTTATTTTATATATATATATATATATCATAGCATATATATCAGTAAAAAATGAATCATTTACAACATATCTTATAAAATCATTATAGTACAAAAACAATATAAACCAAAAGCATCCCAAATCGACCAAGAAGCATGGGTAACTAAAAAAAAAGATCACACTAGGTTGGGGTATCTATGACATTCATACCTAAAAATATATAATCAAGAACTAATCAATCCTCTAGACCTTTGAATCGATAGTTAATATTCAAGGAAGGCCCAAGAAATTGATCCCATAATAGGTCCAACAAATCCCTAGAATAACAAGCCTATGGAATATAAGAAATCACCATGAGAACCCCCCCCCCCCCCCCACACCAAAAGTAGAAGTGTACCATTACCATGCATTCTTTCTAATTACCGAAGGCTTCCCATGAAATCTATTTTCAAAACAATTTCATTATCCGAGGCTTGGAAAATTATTTCTTTAACCCATTTAACAATGCATTAAAAAACATTTTCATTTTTCCAAAACCATGGGGAAACCATATTTTGATAAAAAACAAATTTCCCAAAAAAAATTTCCATTTCATTTAATATATATTTTTATCAAAAATAGGAGTAAAGCAGTTCACCAACATAGGCTAGAGAGAGAACCAATTACCTCAAAACTCAGGCCGCAAAAACCCACAACTGAGTCCACCACAAGAAACGATTCAATAATAAAATTATAAGATATAAATCAAATATCAACATCATTTAATTGATTTAAATTTACAAATCATTATTCAGAGAAGAGGAAACAATTCATTCATCAAGAAGAGACACTCCCCACACCATAATCAGCAAATGTTCGACAAAAAAACACACAATGGATCTGGAAGATATATTAAGTAATAAACACCATTAATAAAGAAGTAAAATAATGAAATGGAGTGGAACTGACACAATAATGTGAAATATTGGAGGCGAATGGATCTCTTACTTAGTGAGATGTGAAATAACGTCTCAAATGATCCCATACGGAACAAATCAATCTGTAATGAATTACGACTCCCAAAACATCAAATAAGAGCTCTAGGATGAGGGAACAAATGGTTTTAGAATATTTAAATAATAATCCACTGATAAAATTCCCTAAAATAAATTTTAATTTAATTTACACGAAATATAATCCCATTACACATCGTTTAATCTATCAAAATCCCATACAATATTGAAAACAAATTTTGATTACATTACACAGAATGACATCCTTAAATAGAGAGTAATCATTCATGTTGTGTGATCATCTAATGAATTGATCATGGAAACCATTAAATTTCATGTTCTATTTACATGACATATAAATATCCTAAAGAAAGTGAAAACTAATTAATATTTTTTGAAAAGAAAACCCACATTGTGTGTTCTTCAATCTCTAGGAGAACCACAAAAATACATTAACACATCTATAATCAGGCTCTATTAATTCAAATAAAACACACATCCTATATCATTAGGTAATTTTTATGAAAAAAATATCTTACATCATTAGGAGTCCTAAGAGGGAACCAATTAAAGTGGAAAACAAGCATAGAGGATGGTAATTACATAAAAATAGGTAACTAGATGTTATACTGGGGTTCCGACCAAGGTGCTTAATGGTGAAATCTGGGTAGTATGTAGGGGGCCTCTATGCCATGTTGAATTGAACTTTAGGCCCTAAAATAGTAATTTTTGTGCTTTAAAATTATAATACCCTAGTTTATATTTGGTAAAACCATAGAGGGGTTGTTATCTATCCTTATTATCAAACGGTGTGTGTGTGTGTTGTTTCATTTCTTATAGCCTTCATTTCCATAGATAAATAAATTATTAATATTATTATTAATTATATTGGATATATTATTTGTCAGTTGATAATTATAAATCATTCATCTTTTTATTATTATTTCTAAATTGAAGAATATAAGTAATTAACTAATTGTTATTTTTTTGTTTTTTTTACTTATTGGTAAATAAACATCAAGGATACATTATTTAATATCCATTGTTCATTTTTATTAATTATTCAATATTCAATAAAAATAATTGAAACTTATTTATTAATTATAAATTTTTTATTATTATTTATAATCTAATGAGTATTATTTACTATTAGTTACTTATTATGTATTAATTGTTATTTATTAACTAATAATTATTCATAAATTAGTATTCATAAATTATTATTAATTATTAAATATTATTTGTTATTAATTATTAATTATTCTTTTTTCATTAATAATCAGTATTTTATTTTTTGATATTTTTAATTTTTAATTATTAATGGAAAATTATTTTTTAAAACATTATTGATTTATTATATTGTTTTTAATGAAAGAAGATAATATATTTTAATTATTCATTACTCATTATTTTAGATAAATAATTTCTCATTAATTATTAATTATAAATTATTTATTAATAAGTAGTGATTATTATTTATTGATTATAAGTTATATATTATTAATTTTAACTTTTTATTTTTTACATATTAACTATTTATTATATTTAATGACTGATTTAATTAAATTTTCATTTATTAATTATTATTTAACATTTAATATTCATTTTTAATTTTAATAAATTATAAGTTAATAATTATTATGTTAAATTTAATATAATTTATTATCAATTATTATTTAGTAATTTTTAATTACATATCCATTATTGCATATTGTTAATTATTAATAAATTATTACTTTTTATGCATATTTGAAACAAAATAATATTCAATGTAAAATTAAAATATTATAATATTTATTTAAGATATTATTATTTTTTTATTAGTTATTCGAACACAATATTTTGATTTTAGAATATGTTAAATAAAATATATGATATAATAATTATTATTACATTATTTAAGTGTAGTCGACGAATGCACATGGTGTTACATGTGTAAAGGAAGGTGTAATTTAAAGATTGTTAACCTAAATGGAATATTTTTTTGTACACATGCAAAATAATAAAAATAATAATTATTTGTAAAAAAATAATAAATTTAATTTAAAATAACTTATTAATAATAAATAAAAAATATTAATGCATAAATTTTTTATCAGTAGATATGAACTTTAAAATTACGTTTTTCATCCTACATCCATCCAATACCTAACCATTAGCATGGTGATCGATGCCATAATCTACTATAGTAGGCTATAAATTCAAATTTTAGATGTTTTTGAAATATTATGGATTTTTATGTAATGGGTAAAATTTTAATTATTATTCTATTGAAATTAATTCATCTTAATGTATATGGATTCAAAAAAATATGTTTACTCTTGTGAAAATTCTTGTTTATTTTTTAATGTGGTTGAAAAATTCATTAAATACTGGGTGTTGTTGGAATTTAAATTAATTAATTATTTGTTTAACTAATTTATTTTTAATGAATTATTTTATGAAAATATTAAATATGAATTATGTGAGATATTATATGAGGTATTTGATATATAGATATTAATGTAATAGAAGGGTAAATATTTTGATATGTTTTTTCATTTGCAACCAATGAATTTAATTTTTGATATAAAGAAGTGGGTCAATATAAGAATTTTTTATTTCGATTTTCAGAGCGGTTTAATGGGAAAACATAGGATATACTTTGATATAGTTCACTATAAATATATCATCAACCATTTTTTCAATATTCTCTTAAGAAAGGGAACTTGGAATTCTTGGTGGCATAGTATATCAAGATAGAGCTGGATAAGGAATTGAAATAAATGATTAATTATTATAGAAAGAGGGAAAATAATCAATATAGAATCAATGTACGTTTCTTAGTATTATCATCAATTTGAATTATTCTATGTGAATATATCGTACATTTAATTTTTTTGTGGAAAATTAATTTATAATAATATGAGTTAATGATTATGTGGAAAATAGGTCAAATGATCTGGATGGAATTTTATTGATATAGATATTAAACATGAATAAAATTGAATTTATGGTTTATTATTAATGGGAATTTTTATGTTATGGTGTTATAAACTAGACTAATTCATCCTAAACCAACACATGATTTGATACATCATAGTGGATAAAGCATGTCACCAGTCTCCCTATACTGGAAAAATGTGTCGAGGAAATCAATTATACAATTTATTTCTAATTTAAACCATTAAATCATTAAAAAATCCTAGTCTTTCTAAGAAGTTGATATTGAGTTTCCACATATTGTGATCCAATTTTAAGTTAAAATAACAGACAAATTATAAACAAAATTGAATAGATATGAAGTAACATAAGTAATATAAAATATCTAAACATGGCATTACCAACAAAACATAATTGGTTTTATTCCTGGTTACTCAATATATAGAAGATAAAGGATAAAGATGAATATTCCAAATGTGAACTCCTAAAAAATAACACCCAACATGACAAAAAAATTACAAAATGTCCAACTCCATGTGACCCATGGTTACTACCCAAGAATCTTTATCACCATATCATCTATAGGGAACATTGGAATGACACCAGAGATTAAAGATAATCTCACATTCCCACATATTGTAAAAGAAGTACATATACACATGATAGTGTACATATGTAAGGTGTGATTGAATTCTTAGTGGGAAAACCCCATTAATATTTTCAATTAATTTTATAAGATAGATAAAAAATATCTCATTTGGATATGATGTTTGAAAATACATTTATTATATGATCATATTAAAGAAAAAAAATTAACAATTTTTTCTTTTATTTTTACATTCAAACCTACTATAAATTTAAAAAATTTACCATTAAGATGTAAATAAAGGAAAACTATAAAAATCAAAAAATATTCATCATAAATTAACAAAAAACATGGAACAACTATCTGGGTTCTAGCGAGAAAACCTTAGACTCATCTCTGATGAACCGTTATGTTATAATCTTTATGTGATCCTCTGGAACACTAATAAATAACCATCGTTAGAGATAACCATTAAACAATGTAGTAATTTAAACTAGGGGCACTCATGGAGTATATTCTTTCACGTGTTTACTTCTCCCTATGTTTCCCTCATAACTATCCAGGGATAACCATGAAATTGTAACCAATTTCCTACATAAGAAAACTAATCAAACTTATAAATATCCTCTCAAGTCCCCAATAGACAAACACAAAGATAAATTCCAAAAATAATGTATTAAACATAATAATAAATATCATAAAATTCATTAAGTATTCAGATAATTCATAAATGATAACACAAGACTATCAATTGATTAATAATCACATTTTTTATTCAAAACATACTTTTATAATAAAAATAGAAATGTAAAATAATGATATTATCTTATTTCCATACAAAATAAAATCCAAAAATAACATTATATATCAAATAGGTTTTCATAAAACTCCATGGAATTTCATTATAAGCTTACAGTTAACAAAAAATATACTTTGTGATATAATAAAAAAATACCATGAAAATAAATTTTCATGAAAACAAAAAAACTAAAATGGAATTACAAGCCATTTATAAATTTAATACAAAAAAGATATACAAGTATTATATTGATTTTGAAAACTCAATCATCAATAGTTATGAAAAATAAAATGAATAGCCTAGAAATTAGTACTGAAATCTAATGAAATCAATATACCTTATCTAACTAAATCAAGATTGGTGCTGGAGAGGATATTCACATTACCAATACACATAAACCCCACATTTATAATCAACTAATCACCAAAAAATCATCCACATGGTTTGTTGGGGAAATTGAGAAGAATAAATAGATTAGAAAAAAATAAGTATAATGGAATAAGATGGTTGGATAATTACCTTTAAAAATCACCTGGAATCGAAGGCTGAAACAATAATAGAACATGGGATATATTATTGAAATTATCTAGGATTCAATTAGAATAATAATGAATGGCTATGGAGTTAAAATGTTTTACACTTAAAAAATGTGATTCTAATAATAATAAATTATCTATTTATAAGAATATTCATAGTTAGGTTATACATATCCACAAAAATGTAAAAAATAGTAAATTCACCTCAGGATTCAAACCCCCACCCCTAATAAATGGTTAGATTTGATGGTTTAAAAAGTCATACTGAAAACCTCTATTCAAGGATATTCTCTATATTTTTATTATTTATTAATACCAACACAAGAATCCCAAAGTCTTGAATAAACACTAAAATAAAAAAAATATGTGACATTTTGGGTGGAAACTATCTCCACACCATGATTCTTTCTACCCCTAAAATGTCATTGGAACTCCTAATGTGAAAATAAATGAGGTCATTTCTCTATCATGAAGAACTCACACACCCAAGTCTCATTGTTACCATTATAATTGTTCCATATCCCACAATCTATGAGAATTAATTTACCTCATAACACATTATTCTTATAGTTAACAATTCGAAGAAGTTCATACACCATGTAATCATTAGGTTATATGTTAGATTCATATAACTTTACCACATGTTATGGAACATGGTGATACTTATAAAGTTGTTATATAAGAAAGAAATTGTGAATATGCATTATCTTAGGAGCTATAACTAGTAGGTATTGTAGTTTTCAATGTCATTACCTGATTTCAAATGGTCTTTTATTCCATGTAATTAGATAGTCCAATTTGTTAAACCACTCATTTCATTTTCCATGGTATATTTTGTGCATAACTCAACCACTAATTAAAAAGTTTAATGGAGAAAAACACATAACAATATCTTATTTTCAATGACTATAATATTCACAATATCTTATGAATTAATTGGATCTCACACATCATCTACTAAATAAATATTGACCACAAAAAATAGCATTCAAACTTCTAAACCCAACAAAGTTGAGATTGTCATGGCCAACAATAAAGAGCTTCTAATATATTTTAATTGATTGTTGATTTTTAATTATTGTTAAAATTAATATCAATCAATAAAAAAAGTTCACATATGAACCTTCAAATTAAATAATATCAGAAAAAACCCCTTTATTCACGAATTTTAAAATATTACTCTATATGTCCATCATTTTTTAGTCAATATGTCATAGTAACATTCAAACAGAATGTACATATCTACTGTGATACCCAAATAAAACCAAAAGAAAAAAATGTATTTTTTAATCAAAATCAATTCTTAAAAAAATATATACCTTCAAAATAATTTATACATAAATAATTTGAAGGTCCTCTATATTTTTACTCTTCATTATGGATTAAAAATATAATATTTTAGATTATAAATAAATGATGACCCGAATTTCATTTTTCCTACAATAATATGAAAGAAAACTAACAAAATATAAATCGTAATATCAACCCATTTAGAAATGGAATGGGGATTGGTTTTAATAATCTATTCAAACCTTTTTTGCATCAACATTTTTACTTGTGAGGAAATAAGATACTTGATTAGAATTTATAATCTTCATCCATAGAATCGAAAATTAATATGTGACATCATAAAAAATATTAGTATTAATGTGATATATTCAAGTGGAATAATGGTAATCTTTAATAATAAATTTTCTCCATAGTTAATTGAATACCAATCAAAACCAAAAACAAGTATCTCTGTCAAGATATAGATATTATTCAATGTTGTTACCCACACCATTTTAAATTTACCTAATTTTTTGGAAATCTAGTTTTAAACCCAATCCATCAAAAATATGAACATACTAGAATTATATAACAACCAAACATCAAAATTATATATGATTCTGATCCTTTTATATATTTCAATGTGATTCAAAAAATGGTATTATCAATCAACATTCTACCTTAGACTCTTTAACTTATTGAAATGAAAATTTCTTATCAAGGGAATCAAGGACTATTTTTTATTCACCTAGGATATACACTAAATAAAAGTAAAATGTATAAGGATACATTACCCAATGCCTTTATATTTGATTCATATCAAGAAGAGATATAATATAACTCATAATCTTTTTATCTTTAAGAACTATTAATTCCATCATGAATAAGTGATGTTTTGAAAACCTTAATGCATGCAAAATAGTAACCCAAAAAAGGACATATGTAATGTCCATTCATGACGATTAAAAAGAATTACTAATAAGAAACTAGATGATTATGATGTAAGATATCCCAAACTAAGCACATACTTTAGGCAACAGAATATATAGTGTATCTCTCACCAGGATAATGATAAGAGTACAAGTTTACCATTTCATCCACTCTGGAAGGGATATCTATAATTCCTCAAACCATTAAAATTTATCCCAATTTTATGTCAACATAGTTGGGGGGATTCCATATTTGATAATTCATAAAATGATTTGTAATATTCTTATACATCCACGAATAATTAAATTTGAAAAAAAACTAGGTATTTTTTAATGAAATCCGAGTTTAAATATTTTTTAGGGTTTATATAAATAAATTTTTCAAAAATAACATGACCTAAGAATATCACTTCTTTAATTTAGAATTAATATTTTGGATTCTTTGTATATAGTTGATCGTCACATGTAGTTCCAAATAAGATCTCAACCTGGTTTATATCAAATAACATAAATTTAGAATAATCTAGGATATTATGTAAATTTACCAGGATAATATCATCATGATTCCAATGAAATATATAATTTATTTTGGACAAGAAGATTGTAAGTTTTTTTAACCACGAAGGTGATCAGTTGACATTTATTTTTATACATAAAGTATGAATTAAATCTCACTAAAATCAACCTCTTTTATCCAAAAATACACATATCATGACTTGAGATCAGTTTTAGATAATTATATCTCTCATCTCCATTAATCAATAATATCGTTGATCAAAGGATGTGGGTATATATTCTTAAAATAACCCTAATTGAATTTTCATTATTGAAAATAATGTTAGAGACACTTATTATCACTATTTGTAATGAGATTCATATCTCACAATGGGAAAATTTAGCACCTTAATAATTTATGATATATTTTTTAAAATAAATTTAATCTTATTGATAGCATGTTATAAACACAACCCCGAGTCTAAATGAAAAGTAATATAGTATACCATTATAACTGAGACATTAAAGTTGGTAGGTATTAATAGTAATAAATAATTTAAGGAAATCATATTTTTTACTCATGTATAAAATAAATTCATTGTTTATTAATTTATTAATACTGAAAATAAGAATAATTTTAAAGTACAATTAATGTCTTTTTAGAAAAACTATTTTTGTGGCAAATATATTTATATAATAGTAAATTAAATTCAAATCTACTGGTGAGATTTTTAATTAAATTAATATATTATTTATACATTCAAAAAAATTATCATTCAACTAATATTTTTTTAATCATGAGATAAGAATAAAAAATCATATGTTTTAAAATTTATTTTATAAAATGTTTCATTTTCATGTTTTTTATAATTATTTTTAAAATTATTTTTTGAAAATTTTAGTATAATTTTTTTAAATTATGAATATAATTTTTAAAATGAAAAAATTCAATGTTATGTTAGTGTGTGTGTTTATAAATTTTCCAGAAATATTAAATTTTCAGTGAATGGTGAAAATTTCTATTTTTAAAAAAATTATAATTTAATTTAAAGAATTTAAATATTTATATATTTGGATAAAAATTTCATTTAAAGTAAAATTAGTAAAATTATATTATTATTATACCAATTTATTTATTGGAATTAATTATATATTGAATCTTGATATAAAAACTTTTTATACTTTATAATACATTTTCTTGTAAAATATTATTTTCCACAAGTTTTTGAGTTTAAATTTAAAATAAATTATTCCTATTATTGTAATTTAATTTTATAAATGGATTAAATATTTTTAATTATAATAATTAATATTAGGTATCATGTTAAAAATAATTTTTTTCATACTGAATTGTGAAAAAGTAATAAATATGGGACCATGTTTAAGGTTAAAATAGGGTTACCATGTGTTATAATTTAAAGATATGAAATAAAATGAAATAAAAAATTTCTAAATGATATTTTATGGCCATATTCTTACCTTACACCATCTATGTTTTTAAAATGGTCTATTTAGGATCTCATTATAAAATAAAATGACATGAAATAATTTGAGAACATTGAAAAATTACATGTGTTCCAATAACCTTGATTATTAATGGGAACCCCTATCATATCTATAACACAAATCATGAGCCTTATATATTACAAAATACTAATATATAACCATTTTTACTTCTCTTCCCATATAGGAGGGTTACTTTTTTGATTAAAAAACATAATAATACGTTTTTAGGTATAAACCCAAAGAGGTTCTTTGAAGAAGATGTATAGTTCTAAACAATGAATTTTTTTTATTTCTTCTTCTACCTCCTTAAAATATTATTAATAAATGATAAAATAGAAATATTAAAATATTAAAAAATATAATATATTTTTATTTTAATGGAATATCCTATTCTATCTCCCATTCAATGAAATGGGAAACTAAACTATCTATCATGTGTACGAGGAGCTACGACCTCACCAACCCATATAATTTATTTTTCAAAATCACATGTAATGGATGGATATACTTATGGATTTAATTTATATATATTATATTTATTACTTAATTATGTTTATTCAATTATAATATACTTCATAACTTATTTCCTTTCAACTAGTTGTAAAATGATAATGTGGATCATGTTTCTGTGTGGATGACCACATCCACAAATCGATGTAACACGTTTTTTAATTTATATAGTCATTGATTTTAATAATGATATATTCAAAATATATATATTGTGAATATAATATAAAAATTATTTTTTATGTTTAATTTTTATTTTTCTTTCTTATAATATATATGTCATAAAATGTAAACAGTGTTCAAGCATAGGTAAACCATACCATCTCCATGAAAGATGTTTTTTTTCTATATCTAAATTGTATGGATGTAAATAAATATGTATATAATTATTATATATGGAATTTTTATCATTTTTAAATTTTTATTTTTCTTGAAACCAAGATAAATTTATAATGACCATAACTACTAAACAAATTCATATATAAAAACAATGAAATTATTACGACGAACAGTGATTTTAACAAAGTGTTATTAATAAATTATAGCTAAATGATTATAATAAAATAATATATAAAAATTTATATATGATTACGGTTCAACAATACATATTTTTAATAAATCTATACTTATTTGATATTTATATCTGAAACCCAATATTTTTTATTATATCGTAGTAATTTTTATAAATATAATGTTTTACTTTCATTTTCTACTCATATATTACTCATGATACATAAATTTTTTTTAATGGAAAACCACCATTGTTTCTCTACTCTTTTGGGGAATTTTTTCTTCCATATACATATTTTCCTTAAATATTATAAAAACGTTTCTAATATTATCTAATGACTTATTGAAATCCATTTTAACTACGTTTTAATTTTAAAAATATTCCTTAAGGGACTATTCTTGTAGTTTTCTGAATAAGTTATTTTTACCTTTTTCAAAATGTGTAAACTGGTGGTCTATTTAACACCATAATTTACAACAATTTCCTTGAAAAAAAACAGTAAAAGAGTAAAATGATAATTTAAAATAATATTACATCCTTAAAATATAGGAAATTTTTAGATCATAAATAAGTGACTTGAAAGTGAGAATGGGTATTTCCAAAAAAAATAATATTGACCTTTTGATAATATTTAAAACTATGTCAACATTAATTATTGAATATTATGATTTAATGAGATTATACTCTATTGATCCAATACACTATATTTCGTTGAATGGTATATGATTATCTTGAATTGGAAAATTATTGATATTTCTTACACTAGTTATTCCAATACGGATAGTTCATTATTTTTATTTCATTATTATTATGTTCTGATGATTATTTATATAATTAATGTATTGGGAGTGAAACTAGGTGGGTGAGGTCTTGTGGGTCCTAGGATGCCTCATGCCCAACCAGGACTTTAGATATGCCATATCATATCCCTTCATCATCTAGTCAATTGTAAATACCACATAGGATATTTTTTGACAGTATTAGGATGAAGAATATCAATGACCATTGTATATTCATGATATCCCCATAGGGAAGTTTCATATATTGGTCCAATATAAATAAGTATCACATAGAGACTATAAGAAACCCTTAGAAAATAAGTCTATGGTATAAGTTGGTCCCACTGAAATATAGTTTTTTGGTTTGGAGAGTTCAAAACCTATCCATTAATACAGTTGAAAATGTGAAGGGAAAATATGTCTTCATATCCTCAAAATTTTTCTATTGATTTATTTACGAGGAGACCATACTGAATCTATTTTTCCAAAGTGAGTGGATGAGTGGGATTAGGGTTGTGTTTGGGAAGTTTAAATACATTACTTGAGTGGTTTAGTCATTTGGGGAATACTTTTAGGGATGATTTGATGAAGAGAACAATAAAATCCTTGATAAGAAGGCACAGACCATTCTCCTTGTGGTATTTTGTTAGAAAATTTTTCATGCTAATTGGAAAGATCATCAAATTGGACCCTCCTCATCTGGAATAGCCCTAGTTATAAAGGTCAGATTTTCTATAGATGTTATTTCATACCATCTGAAACATGTGGCTGAATCTCCATATCTTATACAGTAGGTATTTATAATTGTCTCTTCTGAGGTTCCAATATTTTAATTTTATATCATCTAGGTGTTATGCTATCCTCCTCTCTAGGAATCAAAATTAATACTGATTGAGTGAGAAGTTAGGGGGCATGAATTGAGGGTTTTCCCCTGAAACCACTATCTCAATATTGTATTCCTTTTGTACATTTTATGGGGTATGTAATTACTTGAATAAATATTCTAAGGTGAAAGTTAATGGACTTGAATTTTTCCAGTCATGATAGATCCCTTTGGCTACATTGGAGAGAGACTCCAAAATAATTTGGATCTCCTTAAATTTCTCTCTTGTGACACATGAAATAATACCTATTTGAATTGTAAATACAAGCCTCCCATCTCTAGTTATATAGATATTCTTCATATATTCCATTAAGGTAATCATGTTTTTGAATTTCTATCCTCGATGGCTTCTCAGGATCCTTCCCTCATGGAGTTATTTACCCTTGGGTCCCTCCCCGAGAAATTGATTACAATGTTTTAGGATATTCCCTTTGGATACACTTCTTTGTACCCCATTGAAATATTTTTACTCCCCCTCCATTTCCTAAACAAAAAACATTTGATTAATTATAAATGTAGTGAAATTTATTATGTAATAGTTGGGGCCTAGAAATATACATCCCCTCGATGTATCAGCACGTCTCATGAGAAAAACTAGATTATGTATTTGGCTAGGTCCTTACCCATTTATGTAAGATGGATTTTCATGAGTCCACCATGATATGTTCCAGATTTAAATTATTATACACACTATCATTATGAAATTAATTAATTATTTACATATGATTATTTGAATTGTTATGATATCCATGTATAAGTATCTAGATCATGTGATTATTTATTTGAAATTATTGGATTTTTATTTATTCTTTCCATATTATTCTTTCTTTATAAACTTTTACAATAAAAATACCCTTACTAAGAACATGGCATCACATGTATCTTGTTATTCCATTCCCCAGTATGTCATGATGTGTATTATGATGGATATTTTGGGATATTCTAATGTTAATAATGGTATTCTCTTAAAAAATATATTTGTTGTTTCATAAATAACATGGGATTAAAATATTTATATAATTTACAAATAATCCTAAATTATTATGTCCCATGGGATGTGATCTCCTGTATCTATTTCCAATGTAATTAATATAACCATTTGATTTGGGATATGGGGGTTGGGGATTATGTTGTTTTTGTTATGAAGTTATAGAATAATCCTTGGGAACTATATTTAGGAATCCAAAGATTTGGGAATATATCCCTGTGACATGATTTGAGGATAATTCTATGTATATGATAAAATTATAAAGTTTTGGTAGGTATAAATTATGTGGTTTTCCTAAAAATAAATACCGATATTTCTACTAAAAGTGTACATGGATTTCAAAAAGATGAATATTAGGGTAATAACCTTGAAAATATTGGGTTTGAGTAGTTCTTGTTCTTCATTCTGGTTCAAATTGATTGTAACCTTACTATGCACCTAGTTTAACAATATTTATAGATATGATTGATTTAATTCTCCATTTAAAAATATTCAGTTTTGAATGGTTTCAAAACATATTAAATGTTTGATAAAATTCCCAAAGAAGACAGTTTTATGATTCTAATATTGGTTCTGCATAATTTTTCAATTTATGTTAAGTGTTTCAATATTTTTTGAATTATAATTTATGATATATAATGATAATATCTAATCATCTCTCTGTGATGTTCTTACAAATAGATCATAGTTGAAGGAGTATAAGAAATATAAATCCTCATAACCCATTTTGCTGTTCTCTCCTTAGAATGATCATAGAAATATTAAGGGATCTACAGCTCGATCAGAAGAAAATTACAACTCATTTATGGGATCTAACAGGGGTAATGATCAATAAACAATCTTGAGTGGATCTATCTTCTGATCCACAGTGATGAATACCAATGTTATACCACATCATGTGTTATAAACCTCTATTATTCAATGTAACAAAAAATACATTTTTATCTAATAAATTGATTTTTTATTTAGAGAATATATTTCATTCTTTGCTAAGTAATAAAATTTAGATGGTTTTGTGGAATTTTATTATATATTAAGGGATGGAGATAAATGGTGGTCATTAATAACAAATTCCAATGATTAAGAGAAATAGTGAATAGAGGATAGAATAATTT
This sequence comes from Viscum album, assembly GCA_963277665.1. Lineage (NCBI taxonomy): Eukaryota > Viridiplantae > Streptophyta > Magnoliopsida > Santalales > Viscaceae > Viscum > Viscum album. The sequence continues at coordinate 1,511,670,356 of OY728161.1, forward strand.
TTAGGATCATTTATTGGAGAATTACATTCCCTATAAAAAAATAGTGGATATGGAGTAGAAAATATTGATTATTGGACAAAAGGAATGGGAAAATGTTTTTAAGTATAAGGATAACTTTAAATGTTTAATAAGGGATATAACAGACTACATAAGACTGAGGACAATCTTAAGAAGAGAATTATTTTCTCAAACATTCTCATCATATGAGGATATATTATCATGTGTTATCAATACAAATTCAAAATTTTCTCCATATTTTTGAGTTTACGGGAAGATAGTGAAGAATAAGATCACAAATAAAACATGGATATATGTAAGAATAAAAGGGGAACGTTCCTGCTTGTGATACCTATGGAAGGAAACGCTTTTGTACATGGTTAAGTGGAAAAATAGATATGTTCAGGTGTGGATTCAATGTACACTATAATCATTAATGTAAGGGTAATAAAGAATAAATCAAATTAATGTGATTTAACTGTAATGAAATTGTGGTAGTATTCTAACTAATTCTAAAATTTAATGGAAACTTACCAAAAAATAAAAAAATTAGAGAAGGTAAATATTACAAAATTAAAATAGCCAAAGTGGATGTTAATAGTGATCTGGTGGAAGGTAAAAATATCATCAAATCCAGTGTTGAATTTATTTTATTTTTCTATGGTTCAACCAAATATTTCATATCTATAGAATTTTAATATGGAATCACATATATACCTTAATGAATATATATTGGGTTGGTGGTAAAAAATCAAAATGATAAGATTACTTAGGATAAAATTTTTAACTTATCTCAGATATAAGTTCCAGGGATGGCCTTTCCATCAAATATTTTTAACATATTCAAGATGAATTTGATGTAATATTGAGCCTTGATTGGATCTATCAGTATAAAATTCATATCAATTATTGGGGAAGAGAGGTAAAATTTGAGATTCTAAAACCAAATTTAATATTCTTTCAGTCTGAGGATGAACCAAATAAATAGAAATAGATTCTATTATATGGGTTTTGGGAATAATTTGTAATATATATTGATCTCAAATGGTTTTGGAGAAACTCAACATTTCAAATATTCATATAGATCCATAAAATGTTGGTGTGTTCCTCCATGACTTTTGGAAACATCCACCGAATTAGGAATTTTATTTTTAAATAAAAAATTTACCTAATGAAACTATTAATTCAATGAATCTATATATAATTTCATCGATTGAGTTGCAATAATTGAATAAGTAACTCCATGTTAATATCGATAAGTGATTTATATAGCCATGTTCTTTATAATGGGGGTGGACCATTTATTTTTATGAATAAGAAATATGTTTCAATAAAACATTGAATTGATTATCAAAAACATAATACATTACTATTTTGTAAAAATATATTCGTCTTGGTATCTATGAACTATTGGATCAACTATGAGGAGATTAATATTTTTGACAAATGGTCTTTGATTTGGTTATCATCAAAAAATGTTAACGATAAAGGATAAACCCAATAAATACTTCCTTATGAGATATGGTCAATATGAATATATAGTAATTCCATTCTAACATACCAATTCTCCATAAATATTGTCTTATTTAATGAATAATGTGTTTATATATTACCTCAATCAGTTATTGTAAGTACATACAGATTATATTTATATATATTAAAATAGAGGGGAAGGACATGAATCATAATTGAGTGTTGTGTTGAAGAGCCTGGGGATGGAGAAATATTATTCATAATTTTAAAATTTTGACTTATGGATTCATAGAATTTCATTCTTGGGAGATAGAATATCAAGTTAGGGTATATTAAAAAACCATTAAAAACACATGTTATTGAGAAATGGGCATGACCAAACATTGTAACAGAAATACATATTTTTCTTGGGGTGGATGGACACTGACAAAACATTGTAATATATTTGTCACAAATGAAAAATCCACTCACCAAGTTGACATGGTAGGTAGTCAAGTTCCATTGGAAATATTAATAAGTTGAAAATTTCAAGGAACTAAATAAAATGTTTTCCAATAAACATGTTCTTACACTACCCTATAGTGAAGAAGGGTTTTCAATATAAAATGATGCATCAAAGGAGGTACTAGGATACATCCCCAAATATATTTATATGGTGATATATTACACCTCAATAAAATTGCTTGTTATTGTGAAAAAATCACCAATTCATTATTTCAAGTTAGATATTCTATTTTATTCGTTAATGATATGGAAGATATTTATTCACGGGGAATGGTGTGTGACATATAACGATCTTAAAATGATGATGTATATATTTATATAGTATGAGTTAAATATATACCAAATAAAATACTTGTAAATGATCAAAAATTAGGATTTATAATAATATTATTACCATAGGAAGGATCTCAATATTGTAGATAATCTAAGTCAAAATGATTGAGATATTTTATTTATGATAAAAATAACAAAATTTCAAAAATTTCTACTTTTTTAAATTTTGAATATTGGAGTTTTGAAGGAAGGGGATAAATATTATCTTTCTCAGATTATTTTTCATCCATTTATACAAATGATGATTATAGAGGTATAGAATATACATGAAGAGCTAAAATACAAGGTAAAAAATGTTGCTGAGATTAAAATATATTGTGATGGAATGATATGGTTTAAGAACCATGTATGTGTTTCATCCATATCATATTTATGGAAGGTACTATTCAATGGTTCTAATGGTTCATAACCCACTATTTATCTAGGAAGAATATTGTTGTCTAGATATATGAATAAATATTTCTAGTTGGAAATCATGAAGAGATCTATTGCTTAGTATTTATCTTAGTTATTATTATTTTAGCATGATAACGATGATAAAAATAACTGTAGGGGATGTGAAAACCATTACAAATGAGATAATGGAAATGGGAAAACATCTCCATATATTTTTTCTTTGGACTCAACAAAACTTCTAAAGGCCATAATACTATTTGGGTTTTAGTCAATCAACATAAAATGTTAACAAAATTCACCACTACCATAGAATATTTCTATCATGATCATATTTACAAAATTGGAATTAATTAATTTTTAAGGTTTCATAAAGTATCACATTATATTTTATTTCATCTTGATCCATGGTTCACCTTGATGTCCTAGAGAAGTCTTAAGAAAGATCAAGATACTGAGTTTTGTTTCTATATAAATTATAATCCTTAGATAGAAAGATATTATAATAGAAAAATTCAAAACATAGTGGATATATTTATGCCCTATTATATATAATTCAATAGTGTTTGGGATAAAAAATATCCTCTAGTAGACTTTTCTTAAAAAATAGTTTTCACATAAGAATTCAGATGGATCCTTACTAAGACCTCTATAGATATAATTATAGAACTCCAACATGCTACGATGAATTAGTTAAAATAGATCTATTATGATATGAGATAACTGAGGAAATGACATATAAATTCAAAATCATTCAAAAACACATCAATTTAGCCCAAATCCAACAGAAATGTTATGATGATAATCATTGATGAGATTTAGAGTTTAAAGTTAGTGAGAATCTATTTCAATTAAATTTTCTATGAAATATGGAAATGATATTTGGGAGTAACATAATATTTGTCCCTATGTATATTTTACCCTTCAAGAATCTTGATAGATTATAGAAAGTATCTTATCTCTTAGAACATCCTCTAATCCTCTCTCATGTTCATGATATGTACTGTGTATCTCTCATATGGTAGTACATACAAAATATGTCACATGTAAGGAACTCAATGTCCATACCAGTGGATCCTGATATTTCCAATGAATAATAATAAGTATAAATCATTAATTTTAGAGATAAAGTCTAGTATAATAATAATACTCACCCGGTTAGAGTTCTCTAGAGGAATCAGAAGTGTGAATAAGCTACATAGGGACAAAAAGATTTAATGAGGATGATATATCCTAATTTTGTTATATCAGAGTAAAATAATATAAAGGATAAAATTAATTTAATCAAGGGTATAATATAACACCCCATATATTATGAAATATTTCGTTTTTAAATAAACTCAATCTCTTCGATAGCTTTAGATACACATAATCGTGAGTCTAACTAAATCATAATTTACTATACCATTATAATGAATCTATTAAATTTGTTGGTAGGAAAAACAATATTAATATTAATAAAACAATATGGTCTAAAAATTTATAAAAAATTCATTGATTATAAATTTATTATAAATAACAATACAAATAATTTGAAAGAAAAACTATTTTTTTTTGAAAAAAATATATTTTATGAATGTAATGTTTTTGGTTATTAATAAATTAAATTAACAATAATAAGTGAATTATTTTAATGAAATTAATAAATTATATTTTCTATTAAATAATGCATCATTCATCAAATAATTTTTCTAGCAATGGGATAAGAATAAATATAGTTTTATGCTTAAAACTGCATCTTTCTAAAATTTGTTTCTTCGAGTTTTACGCACTAATTATAAAAAACTATTTTATATGATTTTTTAAAAATTAAATTAATTTTTTCATTAAACATGTAAAATTATCTTACTTTTATTTTTTATAATATTCTGGGAAAATTAATTTTTTAACTAATTTGGAAAAGTATAAATTTTTATTATAAATCTTTATTTCATTTAAAAGATTTACAAAGCCCCTTATTGTTTTAAAATATTTTTAAAATTAAAATTAGTTAAATTATATTATTATTATTCTAATTTAGGTGATTTTATTAAATTTTATGATTAAAATTTTTTAGAACTTTTTATACATAAGAAATTATTTTCTTTGGAAACTCTCTTTTCAATGCATTTGCGGTTCTAATTATAAATTATATTCTAAATAGAATGTGTAAATAATTTAATAAAATATATTAAATAGTTGTAAAATTAGTAATTAATATTAATTTTTAAGGATAACTAAAAGGTTTTTCATAATTAATAGTAAAAACATTAAAAAAATGTTACTATAGTTAATGTTAAAACACGTTTATCAAGGGTTAAACTAAACATATAAAGTTTAATATGACATAATGATTGTCTAATTTTTATTTTATGTACATATATAAACCATATACCAAATAATTCTCACTAATTTCCCATTTTTTTATTGTGTTAAAGATATGGACATGGCATTATTTGAAAACATAAGAAAATTACAATTCTTCCACTCACCACAATTATAAATAGGCACCCCTTATCTGCTATTATTAACACATCAAGAGACATTTTATTCTTCAAATACATAAACAATAACTTCTTTAAATACCTCCCATTACCTTTAATAGTCGTTTTGATAATAAAACCCAACAAAAATACATTAATTAAAAACCTATGATTGATCTCTGATGAAGAGATATAATTCATAACCATATGTTTTCATTTTAGATCTTCTTCTAACCCCATAAAATCTTGTTCTACTACAATAAATTAATAAGACCATTATATTACATATATTTATATTTTATTATGTAATTTTATAATCTATATAATCCTCTTATTCTATTAAAAAGGAAATGAAATTTCACAATATGTATTTGACGAACAATCACCTCGCAAAGCGATATAATTTTTTTCCACTACTTCCTCTCATAGATGGATAAAATTATGGATATAAAGTATATATATGATATTTATTTTATAATTATAAATAATTAATTATAGTATCAAATATTTATTCATACCTTCTAATCTATTAGAAATCAATAATGTCCCATGTGTGTATGTGTGGGATACCGCCTCCACAAAGTAATGTGAAACATTTTGGTTTTTTTAAATTTATGGTTATAAATTGAGATTTAATGGATATATATACAAAATATTATATGAACAATATATTTAATGATGAATAATTTTTTACCTATCCTTCATTTCGTCTATCAAAAAATGGAACAATCGTTCATATATAGTTACAGTCTACCATGTCCCTGAATAGTGTATTTAATTTTCTATCTCTGAATTTTATTGATGACTATAAATATATATATATAATTAATATATAGGATATTAATATCAAGATTTAAATTACGGAGTGTATTTATCCATGATTAAATTATAAGACTCAAAACTACTAACTCAAAACATATTTGAAAAATGAAGTAGTTATTACCCAGGATAGTGATTTTAAAAAGTAATTGTTAATTAATAGGTAATAAAATAAATTATTAGTAATTAATATACAATATGAAACATATGTGTATTGTTATATAACATATGTATAACAAATACCAATTTATTAAATAGGGTGTTCTTACATATACAACAGATGTTGTACTTGAGGTAAGGGTATATTTCATAATCTCATCCTTATTCAGGATTATTTATGTTTAAGTATATGTTGGGGGAATTATTTGATTATATTTTTATGAAAACAATTTATTTTGTTATAATATGTTTTTTTTCCAGTAAGTTTAATATTTTATAATAATTTTCCACTCTTTATGTACTCATGATAATGACAATAATTATTTAATGGAAAATTAACATTATTTTCCTGCTTTGTCCGAAATATTTCTCTTCCTTGTCCATGATTAATTTTAAGTTTCTGAAAGAACGTTTTAAAAATTATCTATTGATTTATTAATAAAATTATTAACATTATTTTACTGTTTTTTAAATTGTTTTATAATAATATTCTTCTCATTTTTTGAACGATGTATTTTTGACCCTTTTAAAAAAGTGTTAAAGGGATGTTTTTAATTGATGGCATTCCTGGTCGTTTCATTAATGATCACTTTAAAACATTACAAGTTTATTTGAAAAGAAAATTTTTACATGATATTTAGATATTATTAATTTTTCAAAAATGTGATTTCAATGTTAATAGGTTATTTTCCTAAAAAAATCTATTGATCTGTTGAAAATATGTTTATCTATGTCAATTTTTTTTGGAAATTGTATTATTTTTTGAGGACATAATATTATTATTCCATCCAAAATATTTATTTGGATAATTTTTGTTCATCATGATAGGGGAAATTATTTATATTTTATCAATTATTTTTACAATACTACTAGTTATTTATTTTTAATTCATATTGATTAAGTTTTGTAGTTTGTTCATATGATGAATGAATTGGACTTGTTGTGTAATGAGTAGGGACAGAAATATCATATACCCTTGATGCATCAAAATGCCTAATTAGAAAACTTATATTTGGAATTTGGATGAGGCATAAACCATTTATGTATGATGTCTTGTGACAAGGCCTCATAGATAATATTCAGATGTCTCTCATTATGCATTCAATCATTATGATTTTAGTTATTATTACCTATGTTGTAATTTGAATAATTTGATATCCATTGATACTTCTCAAGATCATGTTAGTATTTTTATCACATTATTTTATAATAAATTTACATTTCCATATAATTCATTACCTATTGTCCACCCTTATATGCATAAGCCAATGGAACTTTTGAGATCACCACTTTATTATGAATATTTTTCCTAATATTCCAATAAGTCTATTATGATTAATATGAAAGGAAATTCAATAATGAATATGGGTGTTCTAAAAGAAAACATATTTTTTGTACATTTTCATTTGTCATATGGGATACAATATTGTATATAGTTTACCAAGAATAATAAAATATTCAGTACTTAGGGATGAAATTATATGTATCTAGGGACAATGTAATTAATATAACCATCAGATCTAGATTAATTTTTTTAGGGTATTTACATGAAATACATTATAAAATAAAACCATTTTATCAATATCATAATGTAGTAATTTCAATTCATTCAATTAGACCGTGTTCATTTTATATAATGAAAATATAGAGATTATACCAGGGAGTAGATTTACATATAATTTATCCACTCTCACTAATTGAAATCCAGTTAAATTATTGAGAAAAACATATAGATACATAAAAATATCAAAAAAGATTAATCTTCATACATACCTTATATATCATCTAGATGTAAACTCAATACATTATTTGATGTGATTAAAATATCAAAATGAACGTGTTCTCATCTATTATCCCATTAATCCCACTAACCTTATAATATGTGACTACTTCCATAAAATGAGGTAAATTAATCCTTTTTTTGATATCAATAGATATAGGGCTTCAAACTATTTTTCTAATACATGTCAAGAATGATGTTAACAAATCCAAATCAAGAACAATAAATCCCCACATAAAAAAATATTTAATGATCACTATAAGGATAGATAGAAATTTTAACCCTTTCAATTTATTTCATATAAGTGGTGTAGTGATATTTAATTCATATGGAAATATCTCCACTCTTAAACACAATTTTTTGTTAACTATATAAGATAAAAAATAAAATTAAACCCATATATAAAACTAGTATAAAATTCTAGATTATGTAATAACTCCAGTACCTCGAATTTTTTATAGGTTAACCTCTAATTTTGAGAGTGTATTATCTATTATACATGATTTTAAAATAATTAGGCCTACTGTGTTATTTATTTTAAGGATTATATTCACCATTTTATTAATTAATTTTTTTCCATCATTGAGGGTGGGTTGATGCTCACTTAGACATATCAAACTATATCTAGTAGTTATAGGTAAAAGAGTATCCATGATTGATTCCCCATCGAGAAAAATTAAGAACCCACTGTAGGTTGGGGTATCCACCCACAAATACTTAATTCCTTTAAGATATCTTGATAATTTAGTTTATAATCACTAGATTTTAAATATTCGAAGAAAAAATGATATTTAAACTAAAATTGACCTGGGGAAAGTATGACACATGATTATTGAACAAATAAATTCATTTTTCATTTAGACTCATCATTATTTATTTTTTAACAAAAATTAAGAAATGGATTAAGAAACTAAAAATGATACACTTCCCAAACATTTCATTCCGTCTATATCAGTCACATAAATTACTTATTTGCTGACTACGTCAATATCAAAATTCATATAGAAGTGAAAAAATCAATCCTGATATTAAAAAATAACTCCACTTCAAATTGATGGGTTTTCATAGTTTCATCTAATAAATTATGATAGGTTACTACTCAATTTTGGTACATTCCCACTATAAATATTAAATTTTTCATCTTCAGTAATCCTTATATGAATGGACTTTATTATTTTCTGATACAAAATTCTCATTTAATTCCTTGTTATTCAATTTAATAAAAACCACCTGATATACATTATGTTATACCATGTGTAGAATTGGTGTCCATATTTCTTCATATAAAATTTTGGAGACAAAATTTATATCAACTATATTGTGAACAATTTTTTGATCATAAATTATTGAAGTATATATTCACTCAGAAATAGTTAACCATAAGACATAGAATATTTATGGAATTTATAAAGGATTATGACTAAAATATTAATTACTATCAAGGTATATCATATAGACTATCATATGCATCGAGTCTAAAAGATAATTTGACATTAACCTTGTCGCATTTGAAACATGACACTGGTTAATTATTTGATTATTTTTCTTCTAAATTATTCATGTCGGAACTCAATCAAACACATTTCATTTTTTATTCTAATAGTATATATTGGAATTAGTTAATCTATCACCAATAAAATATCATGATTTAAAGGAAAAGGTAGAATATGTTATGAAGGATATGTTTCAATAGTTTAATGTTGATCAACAAGGTGATATCAGTTTTTTGAAGAGTCTAATTATATATTGTGATTCCTAGTAAAAGATATAATTATTTAGTGAAGATTATTGTTCCCCATTTTATGTTCATCCTACAAACACTAAGACATTCAGTTTCAATCAAGGTATTATTAATGGGATGAAATAAGAAAATATGTTACTGGAATTACCATGAAATTTTATACATTTCAGAAGGTTAATGAAAAAAATAAATTTACTATATTTGAGGATTCAAACATTTCTTGTGTTTAATTAGAAATGGGATGACAAATCGATGATTTTAATTGTGCCTTTTCCCAATAATTCTCAAGGTAATTATGTAATTTGTGTTTTTATTGATCAATTGACAAAAAAAATTAATTCCTTTATATTCATGATTTTATTCCTCTAGATAATATTTCTCGTTTATATCTCATGAAGAAAATATTTTTTCATGGGTTTCCTCTCTATATTGTATCTGATCATGATCCCAACATTACATGAATGTTTTGGGAAAGTATTTAGAAGTCAATAGGTACTGAAATCATGTTTTTTACACCATTACACCCTCAATATTATTGATATTTGGATATGAATATTTTTACATTGGAAGAAAATTTTCATTCTTGTTAATTTAATTACCATGGAATTTGTGAAAAATATTATTTATCAGTTCGGTTTTCATATAATAACAAGTTTTATTCCAATATACAGATTGTACTTTTTGTGAAATTATATAGAAATCAGTGTCATAATCCATCTTGTTGGGATTAATTTGGATAAAGGATGTTTTTAAGACTATATATGTTTTTGCAAATGTTTGGGATGATAAAAATGATTCAGAAGTAAATGTGAGTAGCTCAAAGTTGGAGGAAAATTTAAGTGGATAACTGAAGGAAAAAAATATTTTGAGGGTGGTTTTCATGTTTTTTAATGTATTTCCGTATAAAATTGTTATTAATTTCGGTAAAAAGTTATTCTAAGTCTACATTTTATTTGACCATATAAAATACTAGATTATGATGGATTAGTATCCAATATGGAGTCCTTTCCATTGATTTTATCTTGAGAAAATGAGTTATTCAATGTTTCATTATAAAAAATATATATATCAGATGCATCACATGTCTTAAGCTCGAAAGATATTCAGTTGGAAGAGAATTATCATTATGTGGAATGAAAATTATTGATTTTAGAACATATATAGAATGTGTGGAATAATATGGTAATTTAACAACCTAATTTTTTTTGTAAAAATAACAAGGTTTAATAAGCGTCATGGGAATATAAAAATGTTGCAAACAAAAAACAACACCACTTTTTTTGTAATGGATATTAATATAAGGACACATTTTTCAAAAGTGTTGGAATATAACATAATAGGTAAATATAATATTAAATAACATTCATTAATTATTAAAATTCACAAATTATATATTTTATAGATATATTAATTAAAATAATATTAAGTAAATTGTTAATCAAAATGGAAATTGTTTTATTCTTATTAAATAATTTTATTCTTATTAAATACTTTTTCACATATTATAGTGTTTCATAAAAAATAGTTAATTATAAATATTATATTTATAATTTTAAAAAAAACTTCATTTTTGAAAATATAATAACAAGGATAAATTAGTGTGAAATTTTGGGTTCTTTTCGAACATTTCTTTTTTATTGAATAATAAAAAATACAAGATTTCTAGAAAACTAATTTTTTTCATTATATAATGTAATTTAGAAGTATAAATTTAAATTAAAGTAACATAATTATTATTTAATTATAAATAATATAATTAATTACATAGGAATCATCATTATATTTTATATATATAAAATTACATTTTTGTGATTAATTAATAATTTTTATGAAGAAAACAACCATCACAAGTTAAATTTTTATCATAAATTAATTACTCCCACTTCTAAAATTTTAATAATGAAATATAGATTCCATATTTTGAATAAAGTGTTACAATTTTTTTAAATATTCACCTTTTATTTTTAGTAACTATAAATAGTAATTAAAGTAAATATTATTTATCCTCGTAATGGAAAATTGCAGAATTGGTGTTAAAAATAATGTGAAAAGACATAAAATCATCCCCAACAAATTTATTTATTTTATTGTATATTTTTTTTTAAACCATGACCGTAAATTGTTTGAAAATGTGGAAATTTCATAACAATTTCCTTTTATAATGATCTAAATATAATTATAAATAAAAATTATAAAAAGTCACCCTCATTATATTAATATCACTAAAAATTATCATAGAAATATAAAAGTGTTTATTTATAGCTATAAATTGTTATTGGAAATATAAAAACATTTTTTAATCATGTAAATTTATATTTTATTTTTATTTTTTTAATAAGTAAATTAAATGCTTATAAAACAAAGACACAATTCTTGTAAAAATATTGTAAAATCTATTAGTTGATTTTAAAAACAATAAAAGTAATATTTTTCGGAGATTTACAGTGTCCCATAAATTTTAATTATAAATATTATTTGTTATGTATTTTTTATAAGGATAATATTTTAATTTAAATATTAAATTTATGAATTTAAAATAAATTAAATGAATTGTACGAATAATAACATTAGATATACTTTATGACAAAAATATTTTATTAAATGATTTAATATTAATATAAACAATATATATGGCCAAGAGAATGAGATATGGTAGATAAAATTAACCATATTCCATTTATTAGTATATAATTATTATGAACTAAGTTAATTTTTCATCCAACATGACTACTGATCTAGCAAGAGATAATGCCAAAAGGGTGTTCCTGATCCCAAAAATTTGGAAAATAGTTTCAGGTAATGTAATCACATTTCTAACAATTTTCCCTGAGTAGAACATGATCAATAACTAAAATGAACATGTAAAAAACTAGAAATAAAATAACATTACTAAATATACAAACCAATGCAGATAAAAAATTAATAAATAAATAAAAACTAAATACAAAACCAAAACTGAACTGCACAACATGATCTCTATGTGACCTCTTGGTCACCACCAACCACAAGACCAACTTTCTCCAAAAGAAAACCAAACCACAATCCTGAACCTAAAAAACTAGTTCGGGTATACTGATGTCGAGTGGAACAAGTAGGGTGTGATCTTAAATCACTCAATAAGAAATCACCGTAGAGTCTATGTAATTATTTTCATTAAAAAGAAAACAAACATATATTTCAATTATATAGAAAATATTATTTTAATAATTTTATGAACTCAATATCAATATTCAATAATAACAATTTTTTCTAAAGAACACACCGTGTTCCATTATAAAACATGTCCCCATTTTAAATTCCAACAGTTTCATAACCAAACTCCAAAGAAGAATCTATACCAGATGATAAAGAGGTGTTTATTGAAAAGTAATAGAAATATTAAAAATATGAAAAAATCTAGAAACAAATTACAAAAAAAGTAAAAAAATATTGTTAAATAGGTAACCAAACACAAACTAAATAATCTGGAATAAGAAATTATATAATCATTCGAATTTCCTAAAAATCTCTAGAATAAATCATGTGACGTAGTAAGTTCATACTCACCATACTACATATGGAGCAGCTTTATATGCAATCACTAACTAGCTCCTCTAAACTGGCTAATCGAGTGTAACATCCCAGTTGGCCTCCTAATAACTCTAGGTGGTACATACCCTCTAATCATGGTCAATAATAAACCATCAATGAACCCTCTATATGACCCCAGAAAACCAATTATAAGAGTACACAGTGAATTGAGAGGTCCTCAAATGCATGCTTCAACTAAAACCCACTACCACCATGCTTTCCTATCCTCAATCATCAACAACCACTATTTGATGCTCGTCTCCTGGTGGAGTCCACCATAGAGGTTCCCATCTCAAAATAATACATTCACATGTACCAACATGTAACTAAAATCACATAGTATTTCCAAAATCATTTCCAAATTGTTAATAAATACCAACAAGTCCTTTAACATTTCCAGACCAATTGCATTTATAAAATCGTTTCCAAACTATTTCCAAAGTCACTTTGAAACACCACTTATATGTGAAAAATACCAAATGGGCCTTTAAAATTTACAATAAAAATTAATTTACAAAACCATTTAGCAACTATTTCTAAAGTATTTATGAAACTACACCAACACAAAAAATACCAAACAGGCCTTTAACATTTATACTCCAAATGAATTTACAAAACCATTTACAATTTCACTTTAAAACACTACATACATGTAAAAATTCAAAATGGGAATTTAACATTTCTAATAAATTTTCTAAAAGAAGTGATTTCCAATCCATTTCCAATATCACTATGAAAAACCGCTTACATGATAAAAAATATATTTCATTCCTTTTCAATTTAAATCCAAACCATTTCCAAGCTCAGTGAAAATATTCAACAATATAAAATTTTCCAGACATTACCATATGAAAAATATTCACCAAAACACATCTGAAAATTAAAAAGGGGATATATTTTAGATAACTTGTTGTAGGCCCCATTTATAGATGCATGAAGTACCAAACTATTCACTTAGAATTCAAGGAACAATTTTAGGATAATGATAAAAGGAAAGGACTAGGAAACTTTGAAAACCCATGGTTTAAGGAAACAACATTCCCAAGTGACATAATCATTTTTTTGTCAATCTATGCTACTCATGCACATATATATCTTCCAAAATAAATTGAAACATTGTATATAGACAAGAAACCACCTTGAATCCCTTTATAAATAAACATCTATTTCTTTAAAAATATCACAACAGGACACATAGAAGTTTCAAAATTTATAAGTAACCAATTTTCATATAAAAAATCAAACACACAATCTATCCAAATTTTAAAAACATAAACTAGAAAAATCACCAAAAAATATCACAATTTCACTTTAAAATATCAATTTACATTTCATCAAACAAATTGTGTGAATTTAAATATTTTCATAATTGAAGACACTCTTTGGAAATTCTTTTTACACCAATTTTCAGGCATGAAAACACAAAAACAATTTACATTAACATGATATAAGAAGTATTGTAAGGTTTTTAAATAATTTAAGTAAATCTCAAGAATTTTCGAAATGTAATGGAAAATAAAATGGATAGAAACACCTACCACAATGACATATAAATGCAAAAACCATTGGGAAAAGGAAGTATACACCACTAGAGACAATCAGGACACCCAAAAATAAAACAAATAGAACCAAAAATAAAGACAAACCCTTAGGGTTTTTCTAAGATGTTACCCAAAAGAAAATTCAAATAAAACATGTAGGAAGAAAATGGAAATATAAGAAAATAAATAAAGAAAGTGTGAAGAGTCATAAACTTTCATTCTGGATGAAAAATCACAAAGAAACCACCTGGAAATCAGCTTAGAGGGGATTGGAGGGTCCAATATGCTCAATAGGAGGAATATAGGTTATAAAAATATGGGTGGGGTGTCAAAAGGATGAAACCCCACATAAATATAATGGGAAATTCCATAAATACACTTATTTGAGTGGGTTTCACATTTAGCTCCATGGTAAAAAAATGAATAAACAATTAAATTCCCCACTTTTCTAAGTTAAATGGGAATTAGTCATATGTTTCATGGTTATTTTAACCATTCCCATTAATAATGAAACCTATGCTCATATAGGATGTACAATTTTACTAACCCGACACTTTAAACATGTTACCTAGAAAAACAACCCAAACATCACCCTTTTCATCCCTAAAATCTTCTAACACAGGGTAATAAACCATCCAACAAACACATCCCACATTAAATTTATACTATGGGTCTCACAGATATCCCAACAATCCATTTTACCCCTTACCTTTATCATTAACCATGAATAAGTCCAGAAACCACACAAAGTCTCCAGAATTCAAAAATTCAAAATTGGAACTCAACCCAATCGTCAACCAAAAGAACTAGAGTTGGTAAAAGAATAAAATAAAATTAAACACATGGTTTTTTTGTAACACTTATCCTTTCACTTTTACTTCATTGAATTCTATGGTGTCAACAACCTTCATATCATAGTACTCATGAAAGTGGATAATAGGGGTTAAATTAGATATAAGAGTTAAAAAATCTAAAAATGTACGAAATTTAATTTATGAGATTAATTAGTGTCATGATTTTTATATATTATAAATATATATAAATTTTTTTCCCATTTTCCCATGTTAATTGAATTATATATATTTAAAATTTTATGTCATTCCAAGAGTGCCCCTCCCCTCAATAATAAAGGTTCACCTCCTATCCTCTCTTAATTACACCATTTGAGAACTCTATTACATAAAATTTGTACCAAAGACTCTCCCAAACATTAACCGACACATAATAGATATACTATTCTCACCAAAATTCCAAAACATGAAAACTTATGGTTTAGTCCAGTGATGTTATCTAGTTAGTAGGTATAAGTCTTAACCGATGTATTTCCAGTTTATTTCTTATTTTCATTCCTTCCTATAATCTTCAAAAATTATAAAATAGTAGAATAATTATCTTTCTTATACATAAATTTTATTATGATTATGTTATAACCATTTTCAGCTCCTATTCAACAAATGTGAAACCCCTACATCAATTGTTCAAATATGTTGATTTCCACCTACATGAAGTGATGTGTTTCATTTTCCATCACCGCCACTCATGGATATTTATAATAATTTATTTATTATATATATTTATATTATATTCCTAATATTCTTATAAATATTAAATATAATATATAATTATAATTTCAAACATATCCGTCTAAAAAAAATTATAACATTGTTTGTTCATGCATGTGGATTACCGCCTCTAGGAAGTGTTGTGATTCGTTTCCATCTTATGCCTTTCATGGATGGTTATAAAATTTATTAATTGTAAAAAATTGTTGATTATATAATGATTATAATTCTATATATGATCTAATAACTACCACATTGACTATGTTGATCATACCTAATAACTTTTGGGTTTATAAAAAAAAATTCCCAAAACGTCTAACGGATAGAAAACTGAAAAAGTAACTTAATAAAACATTTTCATAAATTTTATGTGTCTTTGTAATTTAATTCATTGTTTATAAAAAGACATAATTTAATACATTTTATATTCATTTTTTTACTTTCGAAACAAACGGAAATTGAATGTTTTATTTTAATGTGTACGGAATAAGAAACATTTCTTACCACCATAACTATTGTTTTTTTATTACATTATAAGAATACGGGATTTATTCAAAAAAACCCTTGTTTCATTTTCATTATGTATTTCTGTTTTTAAAATTTTTTTTAAAAGGAAATTGTATTTTGATATCCGAGAGTGTGCTACATATGAGTTAAAAATAGTTTTTAAGGGTTTTATGATGAAAATTTGAAGGAATTAAAAACATTAATAATTATATGATACTTAATAATTGTATTTTATTATCGGTGAGTATAATACAACTTATGTGATGGGTGATCCTTATACATATTATACAATTGGTAAAACTGATACATCATATATGACATGTGATCATGATATATCTTATATGACGGGTGAGCATTATATATCTCTCTAATGAAATGGGTAATGTTCATTTTATTCGAATGAAATAGGTAGGGACTTCACCAAAGAGTTTTGTCTTATACATTTTAAAATAATTGAGTTATTTTCAAAACTGGTTTTGAATAAATTTATTTAAGTTACCATCATATTGTTAATTTTTAGGGAATTGGTTTTAAATGATTTCTTCAGGGAAATGTGTATTTTTTTAAGTGGATATGATTTATCTTATTATCTCATTGAATATTATGGGAAAGAAAAAAATATGGGTTTTCAGTTTTTTTCAATGGACTGATAGTTGTTTTCTTTTATGTCAATTAATTATCTTTTTGTGTTTATCCCACATTTTTAAATGATTTTCATGGGGTTACAACTCGAGTGAGAACATATAAGAGTTCAAGTTGAACATCATGAATATTCGTCAAGAAAATAAATATTATTCTATTTTAAAAAATTTATATGGGGTGGAAATGGATACTAATTTAATGTTTCCACTTTTTATACCATTGATTTTTTATGTATGGATTATAACATAATCATCGAGAAAACATAAACTATATGACACATTTGAATGAAATATATTTAACTATTATTTAAACACAATATATAATGTAGTGATAGAGGATAGTTCCTTATAAAAAAGTATTGGATATTTCATATTTCTCAATTGAAGAATATTGAAATAAGAAACCTTACTACTTTTATAAAATTTGATTCAAGACCTCTTTAAAAAAATTTCTTCACATTAAAAAATATGATACCCTAGTGATAAATAATATATAATACGATGTAGAAGAATAAAAAAATCAAATAAAGATAATAGTGGAGATAATAATGACATAATAAAATTTAATATTCTGTTAGAAATCATCATTATTAACAAGAAATTTGGGATATATCTAGGTATTATGAGCAAACGGATATGGGAGGGTTTTATTTTATAAGTAAACTAGTCACTTAGGATGCAAGGATTTTAATTATTATAGTTACTTTGAAGGCGTGGTGGGAGGATCCTTTTATAAGTGAAGGTAATTATATTATTATAATTATAATATATTTTAATAAATAAAATGAAGGTCAGAATTTAATGATTGTGGATCTAAACAACACTAATAATGATGTACATGTGAGGGGAAGTCGACCATGTTATCATCAACCCATTTAAATATAAGTTTTTATGATATTTTAGGTTTCATCATTTATTTAAATGATTTATCATTTGTTGCCCTTAAATTAATGACATGATTTTTACCTATGTAATCTATTTTTATGATTAAACATAAAATCAACATTATTAAAAATTTAAAACATTATCATTACAAATATAAAATAAATAATTATGAATTCAATTTCTTAAAGTTATTGAATGTTTTTTTCTTATGTAATAAATTTATAGTGCATTAAAACCTATTTTATGAAAAAAAAATCTTTAAGCATTAAAATGTGTTTCGCATTAAATTATGAATGTAACAAGTTTTAATGAAATTAATTATACTATTATTAATAAGTTTTTTTTATGTTAATTCAATTTCATTTTAACACAAAATGTAATCATTGAAATAAATCCTTAAAGGTAAATAATAACAAATAGTTTATGTATTTCAATAAAAAAAGTCCTTGGATTTAAAATTATAAAAATCAATTTATTAATTAAAATTGTTATTTTTAAATTCAAAATCTTACTTATTAAATCGATATTTGGTAGATAAATTTTTTTTATAAATTTTTATGTCATAGTTAAATAATAATGATGTTATAAATGTTTTGATATTGATAAAAATGTGTTTTTTATATTCACTAAATAAGAAGCCTATTCCAAAACTAACCATGAATTAACCCTGAACTAATTTTGAAATGGAATATTAAAATATAATGTTCCTTTTAACAATAAAATTATTGATTCTGGGTAAATTAATTCTTATATCTGTATATAAAATATGTAAAACTGATTTTAGGAAAAAAAATGTATTTATATTATAAAAAGTTTTTATTCTCATTCATATCCTAAAAAAAAATTTATATAATTGATAATTAGTTTTAATGAAAACAATTTCATCAAATTTCATTAAAATTTATTTATCCTCACTGATTATTTTAATTTTTTGTGACAAAAATAAATTATTCACTTAAAGGGGTTTTCTGAAAATATTTCCTTTTACTATAAATTATGTTTTCTTTCTTATATATTTTTTATTATCAACGTTTTAATGATTATTAATTAGTTATAAAGTATGAATAAAAACTTTATAATAACTTTAATACACTAGGTTAGATAAATTTATCGTTCACATAAAATATATAATATAATATAAAAATATTGTTTTTATAATAACATTGTTAGCCATGAATAACTAACGTACTACATCTTATAATTACTTCATTTACATTACTAATTATTCTAAATATAGTTATGTTATAATATAGTTCAGTTTTCACTATAATACACTATTATTCACTTATTTTTGGTGTTGTATGTGTCACAAGGTATTGAAAAAAAAATTCTTAATGAGTCATAGATTCTAAAATCTCAAGGTGTTATAATTTTATATGGTTATTCTTAAATTAAATGTGTTTCAAGATAAGGGTGAGTTATGTTACTTATTTATTATTTTTATATTTCTATTTCACATATTAAATTCTCATACATTCATTTTTATGTCTTTGTAATCCATGGGAGGCTAGGTGATAAATATATGAATGAGTGAAAAACCATCTAAGGTGAGACTATGAAATTGTCCAAAATTAAAACTTTATTCTCTGTAGTTTTTTTTCTCTTGTCTTGGCCGATTAGGGTTATATTGAGTGTTTAGGTAGTTGGATAATATGTCATGTAAATTAAAATGAATTCCATTATTTTTTTCCTTATATAATATCTAGGAATCTAGGGAGTTCCCCTGAATGTTAGTTTATGGTTATTTTTTGAAAGATTTATGGTCATTCTAGGAAATTTTATTATTACCATTATTATGATTATAATATATATTCAATTATTATTTATTATCCTTCTTGTTTTTTGTTTTTTGTTATCAAATATTTCAAAATACAATATAATGTTTAATTTGTGTGATAATGGTTATTTATTAAAAAAAATCATCAACATGTTTACTTTTTTACAAGATTATGTGCTTTTTTATAAAGGGAAAAATTCATCAAATTTTTTTTTTCTTCATTAAGATGAATGTACTATTAAGGCTTGAAATTTTTTCCCAAATTTCTCTAATTTGAGAATTTCTTAAGAAAGGGTTTTTATTAAATTGATTCCATATAACAACAACACCTTAATTTTTTTTTGTTAAAATTTACATCCCACATTTTTTTTCAAAAACATAAATATTACCCTCATAGATTTATATATAATATAGCATGAAAATGATTTTACGTTAAATGTTATTGATTGGGTGTGTAGAGGAATCCTATGAGGTGTTATTTTATTAATACCTACATACATTACAAGATTTGTAAATATACCACAAGAATGTAGTCGATGATCTGTGGCATTTTATTTTCAGAATTCTAGAGGTGGAAAATGAAGGTTATTCACTTGATGAAATGATATGTGTAACAATGGTTTCCTTTTGGATTTTTAAGTGAGATAATTTTTTCCTTCCTATGCATCCTAAAATTTGTTTTCCATTAAATTAATTTGCTTTATTTTGGTATCACTCATTGTAATATTTGAATGTGAAATAAATTTTGGTCAAGTTTATGTCATGATTCTTGTTTTTAGATATGTTAATTGTCACAAATTGTTTAGTTTTTATTTTTTATTATTATTCATTTGTTTTCACTATATTTCAAAGGAACTTTATTTCATTTGTGTGATTCCCAAACATAGAATTTTTTTTAATATTTCCATGTGGATGACCACTTTTGATTAAATATTTATTGGTAAAAATAATTACCAATGGTGTTTGTTTTTTATTTTACAACACTAGTTTTTAGGCTGTGGAAATTTCTAAAGTACATCGAGACTTCTGATGGTCTAGTTCATGTAACATGGTAACATGATGAGTTTTTCTTCATGAAAAATGGTATTATTTCCAAAATACTTTATGCTATTTTGATAAGTTATTTAGAGAATATATTGAATCATAAAAACTCAATATGTGGGTAGGATGAATTTTTTTGATAAATTTTTTATTGTTTAACTTTATGTTTTTAGTTGATGTAAATAATTATTAATCTTATTTTTTCCATTTATCCTTTATTTTTTTGATACAACTCCATATTTTTTTGAAAATTTAATTGAACTAGTGAGTTTAATAGGTGGTGTTCTTGAACTACAATCCATGTATAAATATTCTATGTGTAACATCCATGAATAAAATCCAGTAAATCGGTCCCTTGATCTAGATTTTCATATGACCTCAAGAGCACCTCGTCATATGAAAAATGCCACATACTAACAGTAGGGGACTAATGTGGAACGGTTAGGAGACTATACTCCAATATCAAATATCACAACCGGAAGTAAACAACCAAATATCATACAAATTAGAGTATAAAGAAAGAATAAATAATCTAAAACTAAACCAATGTTATAATAAAAGGAAATGTTATAAAGACCTAAAAAACCTTATCATACATAAAACCGACCACCCATTCTGACAATTTGATAACCTAAAAATATAAAATATAAAACAAAACAATTCATTGGTATCCTTGGGGAAACCCCCTCAAGTCACCTGATAGAGCCCATTAAATGATGCTTGACTAACAACACTAAACTCGGGACTCATCCCAAATATGGTCCTCCAATATATATTTCATAGCTTCTTGGGTACCCAAGTTCAATGGCGGCATAATCATGGTGTGATTAAAACACATTAGTAGTCTATAAATCCAATCAGGAATTAGAATGTCATTTGTAACCATCAAATCCATTATATAAAACACTATTTCCATACCTATATGTTCAGGAGAATCAATTCATACCATTTAAAACTATGGCGCATTAGGGAGTCTTAATAATCATTATTTCCCATCCAATACTAGAGAGTTATGTTTGAGTCAAATATCCCAAAACCATGACTAACAAGTCAATAAACATGGAGAATCATTCATGACTCCAACTAGGATTCGACATGTCATGTACATCCATACCCAAACATTTTCATCATTATTCATCACAATTTCATTCAATATTTCCAAAATCCATTAAATTCATCACACACAAAAAATTAAAAATGAATCTATATCATCTGTTCTTAATAAAATCGTTTTTCAAGGTCCATACTGACCTAAATATCACACATTTCCCAATAAAATAGAACATCGTGTTCTATTTCATTAACCAAAAAAACCCTCATCAAACAATAGGAAGACACCTCTGAAAACATTATCTTTACTCTTTGAAACACCAAAAATGTCAATGACCTCATTTCTCTCAAAACCATAAATTGAAATATAAAATAATATTCATCAATTGGGTCACCACATGTCCATTTTATCTCAAAATTTGAAATTTATTTAAAACCCATTAATATAATGCAGAGTTCAACACCATATTTTAAAAATAATATTCATTTCAAAACATAGCCTTCCCATATTGGCATCCGAATCATAATCAAATCCCAATGGAAAAATTTAAACAATTTTAAAATCCGAATATATATTTTTAAAAAAACTCAACAAATAAAAAATTTAAATCCCATGTTTGGAACACCTGATGGGTGGCCACAGGTCTAGCCCTACATCCCCATGGATACAACGAGATATGTGAAAGGTTAATGTTATATATAAAAATCCAAAACCAATTTCTTAATTAAAAGGAGCATGAATATCATAGAAGGGATCAATAGATACAAAACAATTCTCATATTTAAAATTGATAATTATATGGTAAATCTATTTGTTCACATATATCTCAAAAAAAGGATCCTAAAACAAATCCAATAAATTGTAGTAGTTTCAGGGTCTGTAAAAGAATCATAAATACCTTTCAGCATCCAACCAAGAACAACCTGATCACCGCAGATAAATTCTTACACCAAAAATCAAAACATAAGAATTTTAAAAATTATAATCATATAAATCGACCAAAACCAAATTTAGAATAATGCCTAAAATTTCAATAGGTAATCATGCTACACCAAAATCAAATCCAACAACTCATTGAAGACCAATGACATAACCCCAAAATCATTTATATTCAAATACCTAATATGAAATACCAATTGAACCACTAATTTAAATTAATTCTTAAGGGAAACCTAAAAAATAAACATGGGAAAATACCATAAAAATCATGAAACATAGTGGAGAATCCTTCTTGGGATTTCTTATACCCAAGATGAAAAAAATACTTGCCATCCTTTATAGATTCCATATTGATCTGATTGAATTAAAAAAAATAACTAAACCCACAAATACAAAATTATAATGAACCAAGGAAAACATGAAATAGAGGAGGTGGAAAAAAATCTAACCATAAGAATC
Source organism: Viscum album (assembly GCA_963277665.1). Classification (NCBI taxonomy): domain Eukaryota; kingdom Viridiplantae; phylum Streptophyta; class Magnoliopsida; order Santalales; family Viscaceae; genus Viscum; species Viscum album. Next base: position 1,511,693,990 of record OY728161.1, read on the forward strand.
AAATAAACATAGAAAAATAACCTCCTTGGAGAGGCTTGAAGTATGTAGGATGGGAGGAGAAACCTCCTCTAGTCTGTACATGAATGGGGAAGAAAATGGTAAGGTTGGCCTAATACCACATATGTGAAAATGGTAAAAATACCATTTTTAGGAAATTCTGGGTAGCCGCATGGTTATTAAAACTAATCACCAACTATTTGTGCCCCTATTTTCCAACACCCCGAAATCACAAAGTTATAAATGATGATTTGAGAAATTGGGATCCAGGACTGTTTTCATTACTGCCTACCCTCAACAACTAGGGGATCTATTTTTCAAAAACAATGCACAACCCATGAACAAAGTATCAGAACCACCTCAGCCTCGTATGTTTATATCTTTTTCCATAATAATTTTAACTAAAACTATTCTATTACCATGAATCCAATACATGAAAAATTAAAAATGAAATAAAATCCTCTTTATCATAAAGGTGTTACACAGTTTCTCCAAAACTATGCAAACAAAATTTGGAACCGTTGATTGACAAATGAAAACCACTCATAACATTTCTTGAATCCTCCAAAGCATATCCTAACACCTTACACATATTCTAATCCATCATTATTTATCCTAAGGAATCACATTGAGTAAATCTGACTCTCAGATTATCATTCTAAGTCTCAATTTAGGATTCAAAAGATTTTGTAATGAAAATTATAATTCTATTATAAATTTTTTATCTATCCCAATATAGGATCTTACTTCCTCCCACCATAATAATTCTAATAATTGAGAATCTTCAGTGGTAATACATCTACACCACTTGATCCACTAAATTCACTTCATTTCCTCCAATATCATTATGCATATAATGATATCCCAAAACACTATTGGAGAAAAAAACTCCAATTTGAGACCACTAAATGGATGAAACACCAAGAAAACACATGTTACCAAACCAAATCACCTTGATGTAACATTACCGTGACCATGATACAAAAAAATTAATTATAAAATCACGCGATCACTTTTCAATCTATGGTTCTCCCCTGCATGAGCTCTAATATATAACAAAAATCTCTTGATACTCCATATCCATTATATTAATGAACCCCAACCATAAGTAAACATTTTATCTCCTATAATATCTGTCATGACCGCCAACATACCACACCCTAACACCCAAATTAACTCCAATCATCATTGAAGGCAATCATCTTCATCAAACACCAGTTAATGTTGACATATACCCTCCATCCAGGCATGAACTTGAAACATAATAACTTTTCTTCAAGGAAAAAACTAATACCCGAAATGCACTAATCATTTCTATAATGACACAACTGACATATCTTACAGCATTCCACACCCACATTTTGTGCTAACCCGTGTTGGAAAATCCTTTGCTGACTCATCTCATAAATCCCAACTCCAACTCTCAATCTAACACTATATCACCATATCATTATTCCCTCACTCACAAAGTCATTCCCCAAAAATCCAACAATACCCACAAAATTGCACACTCATTATATATTACATAAGCACCTCAATACCCAAGATAATCCTCAACCTGATCAACTACCACAACTAACCTCCCACTAGAATTTCCTATGAAATTTAAGCACATAGAAAATGGTTATTTCACTTGCATCGTATTACCAAAATGTCTGATCCATGTCCATTTCCATATAGTTGTAACCCATCTAGCTCATGGGTCATCTCATAGCAATTGATACACCTCTACCATCTATTGGAATTTCATTATCACAGAATGACCCATACTCCCTAAAAATTTTCGAACATGTTCCAACCATATCTATCCAATTAATTAGATGTGGACTTCTATCCCTCAATTGAATAAACAAAAAAACAAAAAAAATGTTTCATCCATGGTACTGAAGAATGGAACCACATTTATTCACTGAAATTTTGTCTATATTGAGGACCCCACCAATAATTATTCGATGGTGCACTTCCCACCATGTGACTCCACATACACTTATCCATCAGTGTAACCACTATGAGGTCCCATATCCATTGAAAATATAATAGGTTAGAGAATTGTATATTCATTTCCTACACTATGTAAATACAATGATGTCAACGTATTGGTAATACTAATATTTGGAGTAACAGTATGCTAAGATGCTTCTATAATCACCACTACCATCAATCTATTTCTAATGTCATAAATAATTACACTGACATCAAAATATTATCCAATGGTCTTGGTCCCCCCACCAAAATTTTCTCACCATATTACATTAATCATCATCCAACTCATTGATACCTACTCTAGCTAAAAACATTGATTATATTCCCTCGTAATTCCTGATCAGTAATCAAAATGGAATAGTGGGTCACCACACCCTTGTTCCTACAAGATATCATTGATTCATTATTGTCACAATCAACATTGTGTGTCCCCACCAGAGAAACTATGTGTGACTCCAACAATTCATGCTTTTCCAAACCTTGGTTCCGTAGCCATATCCCCTAGATAAGCCTACCAGTAATTCCTATCTCACCCATTATTGTTCTTGCTTTGTGTGTTCAAAAACTAAAATCCACACTCTAAACCACATCCACATGAACAAAAACTCAATACATGAGTGTGATTAAAAATTTTCAACATGTTCTCTGGATCTCTTACCATATTCATGTAGATGAAAATATATCTACCCTGGACAAAAACATATCCATTTGATACCCAATAGACACATATAATCCAAAAAACTCTCCCAAAACATTCTATTTCATGAAAACAATACGCTATTTTGTGCCTCTAACCAAAAGAAAAATCATACACACAGTTACCACCAAAATGAAAGGCATGCACAAGAAACCAAATTTCCTTGATCACCTCTTATGATCCTGATCCAACTCATAATAACTAGGTACACTCATCTACACATACATACCAAGGAAAGTCACCAAATCAATACTTTACCACTAAAAACCAATCATAAGGGTAAACCATTATAACCCAAGTGCTCTTTCTCATAACCAAAGTCATCATTCGTGACAAAACCCCATACTAGGATGAACCCTTTGGGATCCATTATTAATAGTTTCCAACATGCACTCATACCTTATATGCCCCATGTTACTTAAAATCATTGAACCTGTCTCATGAGATACCCTCAAAACCAATAGTGTATCAACCCCCAAAACAAGAGCCACGTAAAAGACCACTACTCCCAGGCCGCCAACCATGTCCCCATTACAATGAAAAACTACATCAATAGGAAAAACACTCATCTTTTGGGATTTATGCACTGATGGTGTCAAATAAAAACTAACTGCACACAATTAGGGTTCCCTTCCTCTTTGTTCATCTGAACATCTGACCCAACCTAGTATCCCCAAACATACAATAAATCCAAAATAAAAAACCACAAAAAATGGATACAATGAACTTATTAATAAACCATACTAAACCAAAAAAAAGTAACTAAAACACCATGAATGATGATCAAACTATAATCCTTGCTTTTGATAACCTCAATGTAGATCCACATAACCTTCCCTCGAAATAAAATCCATAAAATCATACACTTGTAGGCCAATATCATGTGGACCCTACATCCCTAACATGATGTAAGAGACGCTTCATTACTCTATAAGACAAGACCCAAAAAGGAATAAAGGTATATTTCCAACATGCTATGAACTATAAATACAAAATTATTCATCAAATACAAACATAAATGGGTGTTTCTCAAGTGAAAAATCATATAAAGTTATTATATTAAAATCCAAATCATCAATCCCAACCCCTCATAGCTTTTAAATCCTACTAGAATTGGTGTTTGTGATGCACTAACCCAATTTCCATCACAATCTCAACACATTCCTATATCTCTTATCTACTAAAACGAATATAGTGAAACAATAAGAATGTAAACTACTCTAATACAACTTCATAATATCCCCAACATGAATCCACTAAACTATAGCCCAAAGCCGGATTGTCACATGACACTAAGCATACCTCCTTGTATGCTTGAGGGTACCGACTTGAAGTGAGGATATAATGGGGAACTATGAGGAGAAAATACCCCCATATAATAGTGTGATACTATTAGTGAATAACACAACGCAATCTACATTAGATTAAGAAGAAAGAATAAAGAAACTAAAACTAAATCATGTTTTTTTAAATGATATGAAAAGAATACCTGAATTGAACTATCATACATACAACCAATGACCCATTGTGATTAGTATATAACATTCCAAAATAAGTTAAACCATAAATGGGTTACCCAACATCAACAATTAAAACCCTTTCAGTCAATTGATGCCACCCAAGCAATCCCACCTGACCAACAACACTCAACAAGTTCCTCATCCTGATCATGTTCCTATAATAAACATGTGAGAGCCACTCAGGTTCCCAATTGTAATGGAAGCCTATTTAGGGAGTCAATAAACTCAATATGACACGAAAATGGTGTCTATAAAAAATACTTATCAATGAAATAGTGTATGAAGGTAAAAGAGATAATAGAATAAAATTATGAAAATAAAATAGGTTTCATTAATTTCAAGGTTCAATTAATCACTTTTATTAATTATTACAAAATATATATATATTTCCATTAAAACATCCATAGCCTAATATAGTATTCTAATAAATATATCTTAGATGTCACTTTTCAAAAAAAAGGACCCTCTGTCCATGTATCCTTCTAGGATATAGTATTACTTGTCCGAGCATCCCAACCACTAGTTCATGAGTTTGAAAGCATGGAGAATTAGTCCATGATTTCATCCATGTCACAATATGTCATTTCTATCAAACCAAAATTTAGGTAACATGTTTTCTAAAAAATAAAATCATTCCATTAATCTAATTGGGGATTGAAACGTCATGTTAAACCATCCCAACCTTGTAATGAAAAAACATGTTCATAACCTAGGGTTTTGTATCACCATTCCTTCCCCTAAATTACCATAGTTTACCAGTGTAACTGGAAAATCTGTCTGACTCGCCCAAACTAGGGAGTGAAGAATCCGTTAAATATCCCAAACCCATTATTCATAGGTTATAAAATAGGAGGCATCAGTCCACGAATCTATCAAGTATTAAACACTTCATATCTGATCATCCACAAAAATGTCATCATTTATCATTTCGATTTCATTAAAAATTTATATAATCCATTTCATGTATCACATAAAAAATTTTAGAATTAAACCATTATATCCTTTCTTAATAAAAAAATTTACTACTTTACTAATGGACCTATAAATCAAACATGGACCAATAAAATAAAACCACTTTTACATGTAATTTACCCAAACAAGATCTGACTGTAATTCTCGGAATCCACCACTCAAACAAAATGTCTACCTTTTTGAAAACCCATCAATGTTTACAACCTCATTTACATCGAAAAAAAGTAAATAATCTCATTAAATAATTTTCTTAAAATTATTCACCACACAACCACATAAACTAAATATTTTAAATCCATTTAAAATCCAATAAAATAACCTTTAGTTTAACACATAATTTCAGTAACAGTATTTCAAAACAAATCCTTCCCCTTTAACTTCTAAAACTGGTTCAGAAACCAATTAAGACATTTTATCCATTCCAAAATAATCACAATAATATCCATAAATGTATAATACATAAATATTTCTACACCTTTGTTAATCACACCCTATGGTTGGCCATAGGTCTGGGCTCACATGACCATGGATCCAATGGGATCTGTGGAAGGTCAATAGTAAAATATAATTCGAAAATCAATTTATTAATTCAAACGAGAATTTATATCCTACATGGGATATATTAATATACTAAAAATAAAAAATAACACGATTATTATTAATATAGTTTAAGAACATAGACCACCCACCTCTCTAATAAATATTCACAAAACAAATTCAAATCACAATGGCCTTGTCAAGGCCCATCCAATTATCATAAAACCACTCAACATCCCACTAATTTTATCACAATCACCCAATACCATGTTTTAGAAAAATAATGACAATTAATTTATTTTACGAATTATAATCAATTAATTATTTCAAAAAAAGGCATAATGTGGGAAAAATTCTGGTTAATCATGATACACCCAAACTTATTCTAGACACCCATGAAAAAATGTCGTGAAATGACGTGCAGAATACGTCACCAGATCTCTTCTACCCTCACCAAAAAAATGCCCCATCATCTATGAATGATTCCACCATGATCCGGTGTAATCTGAACAACATCACAAAACTAGCACAACATCAATTATAATGAACAAAGGAATATAAAAAAGGTAGGGAGGAGGAAAATAAATATAACATTAAACATCGTGGAAACATTACCAAATCACCTAATTAGAAATGATTGAATAAGTGATGAATGGAGGAGATCCCTTATCTAGTTCTTATAATCATGGGGGGAGAGATTTATTAATATATATTAGGGAAAATGCTAAAAAGACCATTTTAATGAAAATATGTCTTCAGAAATAATTTTTTCACATAGTTTTCCAAACAATTAGCTAACCAAGCTATTGGATCTGTCCAAGGACACAACTCACATGGTTGGACAAAGCATGTCCCAACTTTCTACACACCTACAATTGAATACCCCCTACCTCACACAGTTATTATAATCATTTTGTACAAATGTGGGGCAATTGTTCTATTAGAACTTATTCTATTGTGAATTGAGGCACATTATTTGTCTGAATTTGTTTGGATCATGTGAACAATGTCTCGGAACCACCAAGACATTGCGTGGTTCCTCCCATTTACTTGCACTATTTACCCCAAAATGTGACTTAACTATGATCAAAACCATGATCAGTTGAAAATGAATTAAAATATCTCTTGATCTTTGTGGTTTGTCATTTTTTCTCCTAAATATGTACCCAAAACCATACACACTTACAAGAAAACTCAAAAACAAACAAAACATAACCCAAAGCCTCCATAGATCAACCAAACACTAGTTAAACCTCATGATATATCATTCAACAACCCACAGAAACACTTTTAGGTATACCACTCTCAAAATATCATTCCATGTATTAATTCAGTATTGAACCAATCTATTAACAAAAAATAAAATTCACTTATATATTTCTGATCCATCCCAACACATGATCTTACATTGTATCATAGTGAGGTGTGGAGTTTTTATGTTTTCAACTTTTATTGGTTATTAATATTTCATAATAATCATAATAATTTATTTTAATAGATATTGATGATTGATATATTATTTATATTTTTTTTCACCCGATAGTATTTTATATTTGAAATGAATTTTGACTATTTTATAAATTTATTGTTGTTTTTTATTTGTTTTGGATTCTATTTATTATAGTGGTAATTTTTATTCATTTTGTAAAAAATATCATTAATAAAATTATATTATAAAATAAATACATTTAAAAAAAATCTAATTGGATGAATTCATAGAGAGTTTTCGAATCATTTAAACTATTTAAAATAGTTTTCATTGTATTATTAATAATTTTATTGAAGGATTTAATTATTCTTCTAGTTAAATGTTTAAAAAGTAAAAAGGGAGTTTCTTGTATTATAAATGTGTTTTATATTGATGATAAGTAAAATATTGAAATGACATGTTTTGGGTTTTTTTATTACTTCATTTTTTATGATTTCTTGTTTAATTTTAAATTTTAAAATATATTTTTATTATGTAATAGTTTTATTATTAATTTTGGATACTCACATACAATATAAATATTGATTAAATATCAAGTGGTAATTATGGATGGTTTACCATAAGTGGATTTTTTAGTATATCAAATTCATCACGACTCATCTGTTCTATCTCTTTATGTCAAAAAAATCAGCGTTCATTCTCTCTTACTTCATCCCATTGACTGGTTTTCAGATTTCCAAAAATTGAGTGCACCTATATTTCTGGGGGATAAAGGTTCCCATAAAGATTCTGAGTGGACTAATATGATTTATGGGATATTTTATTTCGTTATAATTTATAAGATCTCTAGGATTATGTTATATATATTCACCATGAATTTTCAAGATAGTAGTGGTGGATGTTTGTTATTTAAATTATGGTATAGAAGGTTGATTAATGGGAAGGTTTTATAGAATTTTTCATTCAATGATATTACCTTTAGGCCATGAATGTGTCTGTGTAAATAGTGTTTCATTGGCTCTATTTGAATGATCAGTTGATGTTGGAATATACTCATGTATTTAGTGGGACATTATCGTAATTTTCAATATTTTTCATAGATTATGTATTAAAAACATGATATTTGGGAATATTCATCCATCCATATCATAAATATTTAGTTTCTATTTTGAGATTAACCTATTATTTGGAGGTGTTGAATAATAAAAAGAAAAAAATAAATTATGATATGATGCCTAGGTCAAGTGACATCTTAATATATAACTAAAATCATTAATGTGAATTCTTGTGGGGGAAAGAGGAAGTCACTTGTATCCAGTAGGATGGGTGGAAATGTAATTAGAATATGATTACTCATTTAATTGTCTTCTTAAAATATTCTTACTCCATTATTCCATCAATGAAATAATTATGGGAATAAGAATCATTCATGTCATGAATGTCCTATAAACTATTGAAGTTGCATATGTCATGGTCATCTGTAACAATTTTATACAAGCGCTACATGTAATAACCGTTGATCTAGTTTTACTCTTCATATGGGTCCTGAGGCCCAACCTGTCGGACTTCAAGTCGGTATTTTTGATTTTTGACATATTTCTTTAAATTTAAAACACTTACATAAAATTAACTGTCATTTCTATCACCCATATATTATTCATGTAAGATTATTTTCATTTACTATGATGAAATATGGTCTTAATGAATGCCATAGACATTTAAATTTAGTGATATATCCAATAATGATATTTTTAGAATCATTTTTATGTCATTAGTGTCTCCCGCATAAGGATTCCCCTTCATGTAGTAAAACAACCATATAAATACACAAAATAATTAATATTTTTGGTATCATATGGATTCATTAGAAAAAAACCTAGTCCCTTTGGATGTTGTGTATGTGAGGAAAAAATATGGTTAGAGACCACCATTGCAGGATCTCTTTATCTTTTTGGGGTTAGTAATAAATGAATCTATTACCCTACACATCCCTAACCAGAAAAGAATAACTTATCATATAACAATACAAATGCATTTTTTTTATTTTCAAGTAAAAACACTTTAGGTTTTGTGGGACCATACAACATACCCAATAAATGAATAAATAGAGATAATAATTTAAATTTCAAATTTTCATTTACTGGATTACCAAGATGGAGAAAATCAAGATAGTTCTTTAAGTTGAGCATGGACACGACTCACATCTTCCTTGACTGTCATCATTCCCAAACATCCAACATCACTGATAGAAATGTTGAACTATAGGAATTCCAAATCCATGGATAAAGACTGATGGGACAAACACCGAAACACCACTATTCACATCTAAATCATGGATCCCAACCATGAAATAGCCAAAATAGAAAAATTAAATAAAACGAACACCAAAAAAACATGAACAAACATTTCTATAGAAATAAACTTCATTTACTCTTCATCATTGATGTTGATGTTGAAACACCATGAGAAACATTAATTAGAATATCAGAAATAAAAGAGAACAAAAATCAATAAACTAAAAAACCACACCAATGGAAAACCAATATTCATCTTTGGTGATGTAGTATTTTATATTTAGATGGTATCATTTTGTAAATTCTTTAGTTTATGTATTGTGAACTCAATCTCTATTCCCAAATGATATTTTTAGTTTCCATCCATGATATCTAAAGTCCTTGTGAGTTTCTCATTACTTATATTTTTATTCATATTAGTCAATTATTATATTCATTCAATGGGTTAGGTTATTTTTTGAATCATTTTTCAAATTAGGATGGCAATCCCCATCTAATAATTGATCAAACTTTTTCACATATACATTATACTGATATATAGTGATATTGTGGGGGGAATTATCACACACATGATTTCATTTATAAGTATTTAAATTTTTAAAAAATTGTTTAATGATTTTGGCCATTGTTTCTATTAAAATATTTAATTTTTTAAGTGGTTTTATAGTTATTATATAATATCCTTGATCATTATGCATGGGATCCCTTCATATCCACCATACACATGAAACAGTAAAACAATTTTTAAATTTTTATTTTTAATAGGGTATCTTCCCATAGAAGTCTCTTTTTCAACCACATGGTTTCCAAAACAATTCACTAATCCCATAATATAAAAAACCACCCCTCCACTGACAAAATAGTTATTTTTTTATTGACATAAAACCCCTTTAAAAAATTAAGGGAAACTCAACACGACATAAAATCTATAAAGAAAAAAACCATGCCTGAATAGTTTTAAATTCTTAAGCAACTCTGATCTAGTCAATATTGAAAATCCACTCCCTAGAATCAATAACATTAATTAAAATGTCATCCTTATCATAGCTACTCAGCTACCTTTCTCATGGTGAGATTCATGATCCTATTACCGATAGAAATTTTCATACCCTCTCAAACATCCAACTCCATATTGCAATGGTTTGGTGAAAACTCCCTGCTCAGAACCTCATCTGGATAACCCCTTGAAGAATATCTTGATGCATCGTCCCATGAACCATAAACCACATTCCACACTATAGATTCACAACACCATAACAGATCCACAAAGTATGTTTACACAACAAATTCACACAATAAAATCATAGAGCAGATTCACATCAAAATCCAAATCACCACCTCCATCGGTAGGACCAGATTGTCACTACCATGAACTGCATTTCAAGGTACCTCAGGAACGGGGCCATAAAACTCCACTTCCAACCCCACCACCACCATAGAATATCATGTGACTCGATCAAAAACCAAGACCCACAAAAATTTTAACCCTAGACGATGATCCATATGCCACTAGGCTATAAAGGACATGATGACACCATGCATCGCTGTGTGATCCTCCCAGAAGTCCCAAAAACACCCCCATACAAGGGACCTCTATCGATCAATAAATCAAAATTCCACTCAAGAATGGGATTTTCATCGACACGAGCACTAGTGGACAATATAAAAAGGCAATCGTAGAATGGAAGAAATTGGGGCCGGAAGAGGGAGGATGGGAAGAATAAACAATAGAGGAATTGGGGAATCTATGGGAATGCACCGCAAAGAAGTTCCCATTAAGAGAAGGAGGAGGGATAAAACACTGAAGGCAGCTGAATGAGGCTAAAGACGAGCTCCCCCATCCAATCGGCCACACTAGGAAACTCTAGAGGTGAGTGAGGGAAGGATAAAATGGTACACTGAGGCTGAAGAGGGCAATTACCACCCCTACTCTCCCTCCCAACATGGATTAAATATTATATTTCATTATAAATCATCAATATTTAAATATGTAATAAACTTCTTGTATCTTCTATATTTATGTTATTCCCCCTTATTCTTATTTTAAATCACCCAAATTCTACGAAAGAATATGGTTTTGGTTCTTGCGAATTTAAATTTTTTTTACTTATAAAAATTCTAAGAAAGATTTAGAAATATATTATTCTCTTATATTGTGGGAAAAAATTTATAATGGATTTCATTATTTTTAAAAAGGTATAACCATATGCTTTTAAATTGATTCATCCTGTTGCGATTCTCATTTAGGGTTCTATCCCATGACTTTCTGTAACTTCCCCGTAAAAAATTATTGTTGAATAGGGTTTAATGTTGTCAACTAAAGAAAAAAATATCATTGGATGACGGAACACATGTTACTTATAGTGTGATAGTTGGATGGATATAATATCACTCAGTGGTGAGACATATCTATTATGCTAGCCCATGGGTCATTAGGCATGCCAATTATATAAAGGGAAGGACACTATGGTTGTAGTGGACGCATTGGTGTGTGGTGGTGGTGAATCATCACTAATGAGGTTATAAAATCAATAGTGTGGGATAATGATGATAGGTAATATCTGATAATGTGGCCCTTTTTGAGAATAAGTACCATTTCTTAGTGGTGAAATATTGAAAGATAAGATTCCAACCACTGAAGATATTGGTTGAATATAGTTAGTACAAAACCTTAACAAATGTAGGAATAATGTATGATCAAAAAAATATATATCTCATTTAGGAGACCATTATTTAGAGAATTTAGTATAAATAATATAGCTTTAAAAGACTCATAGACTTTAAAACATTTGATAATCTAATAAAATCAATCAAAATACTGATTAACATTCCCTATTGGGAGGTATGTTCCTTAATCCACTATGGTGTCTTGGTGTGTGAGTTTCTTATGATTTTAAATCCCATCCACCATGTTAAATATAAAATAATAAATATTAAAATACTTATCTTAGGTGGCTCTATATATTAAATTTTTATTCATTAAATTACAGTTATTTCTAAGATTCATTTCCTTTTATAAAGACCCAAAAATTAGTTTCAATTGAAAAAATGAAAATTAAAATGATTGATAAAATTACACCTCTGAGTTTTCTATAATAAACACAAAATAATTTTAAGGGAAACTTAATTTTTATTAATAATAAATTATTAAGATGTTTTTATCAAGGTTTTCTAACAATTGAAATTTTATTTGTTTCCTTTGATTGTGTTTTTTTGTGAGAAAATAATATTGAAGTATTTTTTTTCTTTCAATATATTAGTTGTTTTCTAAATTTTTAAATGAAATTATTGACATAATACATGTATTTTATAATGTAATATTCTATGTAGGTTGTGTTAAAAAAATATATTCTTAATTTTTGTCAAACATTTCCTTAAGGTTAATCCCTTATTTATCAAAAAAGTGGGAAAATATTCCTATTTTTTAATATATTAACCATGGATCATAGATATCATGATATTTTTTATGATTTTTAATGAGGATTTTCTTCTAAAATGGGTTTTATATGTTAGTGTAAGATATATTAGTTATTATTTATATATTCATATATGATATCTTTTCACATTTCTAATTCAATGTCTTCATAATCCCAAGGTTTCTTGGTGGAAAATATGGTTATTATTTCTCTACTAAGCATAGTGGGAATCTATTTCGTTATGAAATTTAAGACATTATCCTGATTAAGGTATTTTCCTCTCTTTTATGAATGGTATGGTAATATGGATTTCTCGTGCAATTGGACCCTCATGAATTAAAAATAGGATAAATTTTCTTATTGTGTTATCTTATACTCTCTCTGATTCTCCTAGTAGTTCACATGTTTTTTATTTTTTGTTTATTATATAGTAATTTATTTATGATCAATCTAGGTTTTTTATTACCAATGTTTTCCTTAGTATTTTGAATCAATTACTATTATATCTTAACCATATTTTTTTTTATGTTGGCATGACCTTCATAACATCATAAATGGTTACTTTGAAATGGTAATGGATATTTTGGGGAATAAAATCATTTTCTCTTTATTTATCTTATATCCCTGAAATTCTATTTTTATTTAACGGAATAATTGTATCATATTTGTGTTTTATTCATTAAAATTATGTTATTATAAAATCTTGGACCCTTATTCTTATTCATCTATCATTGATATTTCAAAATAAATGTTTTTTTAAAAGTAATATATATGTACCAACACATTATTTTCTTTAAAATAATTTTTTATTATAAAATGTTTTAACTTTATAAAATATGGGGATTGGTATAAAAAAAGAATCATATTACTTTTTTTATTTAAAAATAAAAATATTATCTTCATAGATGTATTTAAAACTGTAGTGAAATATATTTACATTTAATGGTTATGATTGGGGCATGGGGAAGATGAATATTGGGTACTATTTTCTATCACTCCATATTTTAGGTTTAGTACAATTACAACATGGATATTTAAGATGGTCTTTGGATTTGAAAATGGGAACATTGGAAAATTAAAGTGAATGTTATTCACTTATAACATGAAAATGGGTGATTTGGGTTTACTTTTTTGGACATTAATGTATTTTTAATCCTTATCATGTATCATGGAATTTACATTATATTAAATCCTTTCACTTTTTTATCACAAAAGGTTATTTTTATATTTATGTCATATTTTGGTAATTTATAAAATTTTGTGATTTTTAAATTTAATTGAGTTATTATAAATTATTGAGTTTTCAGTTATGCATTATTAATTTTTTTATCATTATTTAATTCAATAAGATTTATCTCTTTATACTTGATTACCAAATTATGATGTGTCATATCAGATATTTGGATGTTATTCCTCTTTTGATTATCAATTTATTAGGATAAATCATTTCCAATAAAATATGTTTTCATTCCTTGAATATTTTTTTCTTCCCTTTTTTATTGGGAATATTCCATGAGAATTATTATTTCCCATCTTGGGTGACACCGAATGTTAATAAAGGTTCCTTTATTACAATTGGAGAGAAACTAAATAAATAGTTTTTAATGATAATAAATTATCAACTTTATATAAAAATGTATGATTATGATAAACTATTTCAAAAACCATGATCAAAGCATATATTTTATCTTGGAATTTAATTCCTCCACACATAGTATAAATTTATGGTTTAAAAAAACATAAAAAAACTTTTTTACCTAAGAAAATTTTCATACATTTTATCTTTTATTTATAAAAAATCCTAAAAATCAATGTTATAATGAAAAACTAAAATAAATATGTATCATTGAAATAATGGGATTCACCGATGAATGTAAAATATTTAATTATATTATGAAATATATTATATTATAATAGAATTATATTATTTTCTTTCCTAGATGAATAACAGTGGTTTTTTTATTTATAAAATGAATTATAAAAATAACTAATGAAGGGGTTTGATATGATATGTACACTGTGAAGAATTTGATATTGATATGTGTTATTAAATATGATAGGATTAATTTTATATTTTATATTAGTGATTTTGACCATAATATGTTAGAAGGGTTAATTAAAATGCATAGGAGGTGTGAATGGGGTTTTACTGAAATTCTGTGTGGGTGTGCCAAATCAGAAAGGGGGTAAAACCACATCCTCAAATATCTTAACTTAGTGAATTTAAAGAACGTTTAAAATTGTTATTTTGTTTCATGGGGGTCATTACATAGATTTAAAGGTGAATTTTTAATCCAAAAACCTATACTTCTAGTGTTGGTTAGTTATTTATTAATTAGTAATTAGTATACAATAGATTATATAACCAAGATCATCGATCAGTAGGCATCAGTATAGGGGATACATTAACAATAAAATATGTCTTTCAATTTATAACATTTGATTACTACTATTTATTCACTAAATTTTGATCATAAATTGAATTCCACTTCAATGAATTTTGAAATAGACATTAATTTTATGGATAAAAAAACTATCCATAAGAGAAAGCATATACGAGAACATAGCGTGCTATAAAATATGATATATAATATATTGTGAATAATTAAAAATGTGATGTTTTATGAAAAGAAAAATTCATTTATCAAAATATAAAAAAATTAATCACGTGGATCACTCAATAATGGAATTTATGAGAATGTAAATTATCACAAATTATAAAAATATCATTAAAAAATTATCCCATGATATCAAAATAAAATATATGGATGGTCCTTCAATTATATCTTAGTTATATCATGAGAACAACTAGTGCAGTATTGGGATATATAATTTTATGTCCGAAATTTCACATAAAATTCAAAATTTTTCTAGAAAAAAGGAGCATATGGCATATTTGGAATGAGGATCATGGTTGAAATGATCCTAAATACATGGTATATTTTCTTAAACTGTCTTATCATAATAGGATTTTTGGTATAGAATAAAGTATTATACTAATTATAAATATAATCCCACATTCAACCAACTAATAATTATTTATTGGTGAATTTTCTTAACTCATATATATAATTATTATAGATTCAATATTTCCAGATTAATACCCTTATTAAGTGTTTACAATGGATTTATAGTTATCAAGTACTTATAAAAAACTAATATTATCATTGAATTTTGGATGTATAATGAATGTATTCTCTATGGTAGGATGCTAAAGAAATTAAGGACAAATATTTATTGAAATATTATCAAATACATAAACATGGTAATTAAATAGTATAAAAATTATCAATACCATAACCCCGAGGAGTGTCAAACTAGGTGTGGATTTTTTCCAACTATGCGCAGACCGAGTGAAGATCACGTTGATAGTCAACAAATTTTTTTCATTTTTATTACCTCTAGGTGAATCAATTACAAAATAGTTCATCTACAATTTTATATCTAGATAGGTATAACATTAATAGAAAACCCACACAGTCTTTAATTAACTAGAGTTATAGAATGTTTAATGGAAGAGATAATTTTTAAGCATAGTAAGGGAATATCAATGAGACAAAATGTTAGTGAAATAGGTTCTCACCAAGATAGAATATCTTACAGAATATAATTATAATGATATCAATAAAATATTTTAATAATAAATTGGAAGTTAATATGGATAAAAAGTTAAAATGTAAGTATGAATTGGAAGTGGAGATAAGAAAATTCTTACTTTAGTGTGGTAACGACTAATGAAAGTGAAATGTGAGACATATTTTGAAATTTTAATGTGGGTAGTAGATCCAATGGTGTTTATTTCATAGATATAGTGGAATAGAAGTGTTTAAAATGTAATTTTTAAACATATTATAACAAAATAAATTCAAATAGGTAATGATGATATTATAATTGGATCCCTTCCATCTCTTGAGCTTATTATCATAGATATGAACCATAGAACCAACCGAACATTTTATGAATGAAGAGATATATATAGATTATTCCCCTTAAGTGATCAATTAATTGTTAACATAATATATGGTTGGAGAAAGTGATAAGGGTGGGTGGGTATGTATAGGTGTGGTGAGTGGAATTTCATGTAGTAAATTTCTGGTTATTTTATTTATCGACTATATGATGTTCTTTGACCCCCCAGGTAACATCCCATCCCTAACCTATTTTCTTTGGAATTTCATGTAGTAAATATGATGCATAAATAACCACAAGAACATAAGTCAATATATAAAGAGAATAATTATTATATTGGAGGATCAAATAATAGTGTGAAGAAGATAAGAAAAAAATAAATAAATTGTAAGAAATGTTTCCCACATGGAACACTCCAATGCTCTACAAGAATCCTATCATCAAAACACCTGCTTCATCCTAATTCATGGTATCCAAACATATCAATAGAATTTTAGAGGTCTTCTGTTACAAGTATATTCAATAAAAATGAAAAAATTCCCAATGGAACACATATGTGGGGGTGAGTATATTGAATCAATATTAAATCCAATATAGTCTTCCCACACATACCATTATAACAATAATAACATACGTCATATTTTAAATAATATGGGAGATAAGAAAAATTCAAAAAATATGATAGAGAAATTCATATAATTAACTAACACCAAAATAATTATTTGAATTTCTAGACATTACATATATGAAATAACCCCCACCCAATCATTGAGAACATTCACATTCATTCACAACATGTCAATGTAGTCTCACTGAACATCCATTGTAAGGACCCGACCCTAGTTGCCCAGAGTCGATGCCTTATTTGATTTCGTTGGCATACATATAAGGAATACGAATCCTGAAGGAATGGGTAGTATAATATTATTATAACTAATTTACATACAAGAGTTTAATATTACAACATGAAGGGAAAAACCAGAGTAATTTCTTCCACTAGAAACATGAGGTCTCCTAGATTATGCTTGCAAGTCCTTCATAAATTACTTCTTCATCTGTTGAGAAAATGAAACATAAGAAATGGGTGAGCTCAAACGTTTATTAAGAGTAATAAATACATGGAAAGATAATATAAACATTATACATGGTGAATAATTGAAAACACATGCCTTTAACAAAAATCTTGAACACATTATGGCAGGGATATGAGCTGAGTAAATAATCCTATAATAAAACATAATCATGGGTATTATACTAGTCGAATAACCACATGAACATACAATTTATATCTTCATAATAGGGTTATTTCATATTCCAGACATTCTGAAATAGTTTTTCATGGCCTCGGCTAAGGCGTCTAATGATTAAGGCCTCGGCCAAAATCCATATAACATTGGGAAAGGACTCGGCCAATTCCACATCTATTTGTCTCATGAGAACTACCGATTCATCGAGGGTCTATAGAGGGCCTCACCCATTATATAATAATTCCAATTCATTGCTAATATGAGCGGGGATAAACATAAACAACATATACATTCATATTGAAATTATCATATGAAATGTAACTATCTTTCCCCAATCATTAAACATAAAACTCTAACCATTCCATTAATTTCGGTGAATGGTTTTAGGATAGATCATCCAAAATATAGCTACTCATAAAAAATTCAATAAAATATGGTATATGAAATCATAAATTATTAATCCCAATAATACATAAGAATCAATAATTGTGTTGTATCAGACGAGTACACTCTTATAAAAATCATTAAGTTATTCTTGAGATAAATACACTATTGTTTTGAAAAGAAGAGTCATTTTGGAAAAATATTGTATAAAACCAGAAGGGAATAAGATTGTATTTTCATAATTAAACGAGTGATTTTATAAAGATAATGGTTTCCATAAATAGTTTATATAGTGACCTGGAAAATATATAAGAATTAGATAACTTCCCATGAATCGGGCATGTATTTTGGAAACAATTTTGAAAGTTCCTTTTAAAATGTGTAACTATCCATAAAATAATGAAGGGTTCTAGTTGGTAAACAAATAAATAATTCTAAATAATAATTTATGAAGAGTAGATAACAATAAAAAAGAATTTCATTGAGGTAATTATACAATGAAAGTAACCCGAATAAAAACGGATGTTCGGGTGAGAAAACCCTTACCTTAACTCTAAATGTGTTCCGCTCTTGAACATAAGATCCTGGAATATGAAATTATCCTTATTAATAACTTATTTATGAACATATTAGACATGTATTTAGTTTATCATAAATTTTTTAGTTCATTTATGTCCTAATTGATGAGTTATAATATCGAATTCCGTCATTCTAGTGTGTTTGTTTTATTGATTTTCATAGTCAGTTCACTTTTTTTAAGTAATGAAGTTCATGTGGAATGGTTGTAAATATCTATAATTGATATTAAATATTATTTATGATCATTCAGAATTGATAATGGTCATTTAAACAATTTGGTTACTTGGAGCAAGGATGAAACGTTTGACGACAACCACTTCGATTATTTGGTGGTATTTCGATTATTATGAACTAGTTTTTTCATATAAAATAATTATATGTTCATTTACTGGTTCCTGAATATTAATGAGGTTATAATACATATATTATAGTCTGATTCAACCATAAATATGGTTTCATGACCAGTAACGAAGAAGCAATTGAAGAACTAAACTCCGTCGTCCACGAAGGCTACAAATTGGAACCTCATGGACGTTGATTTCGTTTATAAAAATAAAATGGAGGGAGTAAGAGTATTTTTTTCCGTTCTTCCATTCACATGATATAATTTCAGTATATATATGATATGGGAGTTATCATGATCATTTGGATAGATGAGGTGAGGAGAGGATAGAAAAAAAAGATAAATTGAAATGAAACTGAAAAAAAGAAGGGTGTTTTACCTCTTGAAATAACCTCATGAAGAAACTCCTTACGGGAAGGGGTTTTCGAATTTTGGAAAGACCAGAAGCTTCATGGACGTGGGGAGAGACTAGGAAAGGGTAATTGGGCAGAAAATTGAGGAGCTTAATGGATTATAGTAGTTAAGAGAAGATGGAGTGGTGATGAGTTTTTATAGTGGAGGAGAAGAGTAAAATTTTGAATATTTATTTAATTATTTTATTATATCACTCAAGACAACCAATTGTATTGTTTCATGTTACCCCTAATAGTAATAAGTGAATGTGAGTTCTAACAAAGTGTCCTTGAATCACTTGTAATGTCATGAATATTTTATTTAACTGGCAATTTGTATATACGGTATTTTATCGTATTTCACTATTCATAAAAAAGTCTAGAATTTTAGAAAAATCCGAGAAATTTACCCCAACCATTTTTTATGTGTAGAATTCAAAAATGAAATCCATTTTTAAAAATTAATTTTCTAAATATTATTAATTTAATTTTTTAAATAAAGGAATAGTTACTGTGAAAAATAACAATTTTAAGGTGGATTTAGTTTTATTTCACATTGAAAAAATAATTAAGATCTCATTATCTTATTTACTTAAGAAAATAAAATAATAATATTATTTACTATTTAAAAGGGTCATATTACTATTAATATTACTATTCATTAGGGTATGTTTCTATTTACCAAAAAATCTTGTTTTTTCTATCAGACTCTAAATGACTTACTGGTCCCAACTCTAGATGACCGTTATTCGAAATTCCAAACACAGTAGAGGAAAAGTTGTGTTTAATGGATATATTGTAAAATCCATTAAATATTTGTTTTCAAAACATTGGTGTGTTACATTCTCCCCTCCTTAAAAAATGTTCGTCCATGAAACTCACAAAATATAACCTCAAAAGGTTCAGTTATGTCGTTAATATAAGCTCCTCAGGATCCCATGTTTCTTCCTCCATCTTATGGTTCCTCCAAAGAACATTTACCAGATGAAACATCTGATTTCTCAGTACATGTTCTCTAGTATCAATAATCCTGATAGGATCTTCACAATATGATTGATCGGGCTCAAGTTCTACTTCTTCATAAGTGATTACATCTGTTGGGTTTGACATGTACTTTCTTAATATTGACATTCGGAACACCATGTGAACCGTGGACAGACTTGGTGTCATTTCCAATGGTAAGCTACAGCTCCAATTCGGTCTGGAATATCAAAAGGTCTGATGTACCTGGGACTTAATTTTTCATTTTTACCGAATCATATATTACCCTTCCATAGATAGACCTTTAAGAAAACACGATCACCTTCTTGAAATTCCAAATCCTTTCTCCGATTATCATCATTTCGCTTTTTCCTACCCTGAGCTATTTTGATATGGTTCTGGATAATCTTCATCTTTTTCATTGTTTCTTCAAGAAGTTTTGGGCCCGAGAGCTTTCTTTCACCAACATCATCCCAGCAATTTGGTGTACGACATCACCTCCCATATAATTCTTCATAGGGTGTCATCTGAATACTTCAATGAAAGCCAGTGTTGTAGGAAAATTCTACAAGAGGTTAATTATGATCCGACATGCCTTGAAAATCAACTGAACAAGACCTCAACATGTCATCTAGTTTTTGAATAGTCCATTCTGATTTTCCATCAGTTTTTGGGTGGAAGAAAGTGCTCAAACAAAGATCATTATCTGGGCCTTCGGAAGACTCTTCCAGAATCAGGATGTAAAATGGGGATCATGATCATAAACAATTGATGAGGGTACACCATGAAGTCTTACTATTTAATTAATATATATTCTTTCTAAATGTTCAAGTGGTAAATCATCCCTTATAGCAAGAAAATGTGTGGATTTTGTAAGATGGTCAATAATGACCCATATCGTATCATTATTTCTTGGAGTCTTTGGTAGCCCCAGGACAATGTCCATTTTAATATAATCCCATTTCAACATAGGTATAGGAAGGGGTTGCAAGAATCCACCTAGATGTTGTCTTCCTGGCTTCACCTGTTGAAAAACTAAACATCTCTACACATAATCACCAATCTCCATATTCATGTTTTCCCACAAAAAATGATCCTTCATATCACTATACATCTTGGTGCTACCTGGGTGTATATAGAACTTTGACCGATGAGCATCATCTAATAGTTCCATTTTTAGCTCAGGTACTGATGGAACAAATAACCTCTTCCCAAACTTCAGAACACCTTCTTTATACATTAAGTCTGCCAGTCTCCCATCCTTAACTGCATTAATTTTCTTGTGTATAATCTCATCATCAGATTGGGAAATTTTTATCTTCTCTAGTAAAGATGGTTTAGCAATAATTTGAAAGTGGAGTGATGTTTCCCCTTCATTAACTATTCGTATATCCATATTCCAAAGATCCATGAGCATATGATCTCTTTCAATCCTTATTTGAGTCAGAGGTCCATGATGTTTCCTACATAATGCATCTGCCACCTTATTCACCTTTCATGGGTGGTAGTGTATTGAACAATCGTAATCTTTGAGTAACTCGAGCCATCTTCTTTGCCTCATGTTGAGTTATTTTTGTGTGAAAATATATTTCAAACTCTTGTTGTTTGTATAAATCTCACATATCACTCTGTAGAGATAATTCCTTCATATTTTCAGAGAAAATATTAAAGTTGCTAACTCAAGTACACAAGTTGGATAATTTCTATTAGGAGTCTTCAATTGTCTTGATGCATAAGAAATAAATTTATCATTTTTAATAAGGATGCAACCCAGACCATTATTGAATGCATCGCTGAATATTACGAATCCATCAATTCCAGATGGAAGAGTCAAAATTGGAGAATCGACCAATCTTCTTTTCAATTTATCGAAGCATTATGTACATTATTTTGTACACACAAACATATCCCCTTTATGTGTGAGTTTGGTTAGCAGGTTTTCACGTTGGGCACAATTCTGAAAAAATGCCAATAATAACCTGCTAATTCAATAAAACTACGTACCTAAGTTATATTTGTTAGTGTGTTCCAATCTTGGATTTCCATTGCCTTTATATGATCAACTATGATTCCATCTTTAGAGACAATTTTTCCCAGAAAAGAAACTAATTGAATCCATAATTCACACTTCCTAAACATCCCATATAATTAATTTTTTCTAAGAGTTCTCAGAATAACCCGCATATGATTCTCATGGCCTTCATATATTTTTGAGTATATGAGGATATCATCGATGAATACCACAAAAAAGTTATCAAGATATTCCTTGAAACCTCTATTTATTAAATCCATGAAAATAGAGGGTGCATTTGTCTATCCAAAAGGAATCACTGTAAACTCGTAATGCTCATACCTTGTCTGAAATGTTGTCTTATGAATATCTTCCTTCCTCATATGCAACTGATGATATCAAGGTTGAAGGTCAATCGTTGAAAAGTATTGAGCTCCACGACGTTGGTCAAATAAATCATCAATCTGGGGCATAGGATACATATTCTTTGTTGTAATAGCATTGATTTTCGTTTAATAAATGAAAAACCTCATGGATCCATTTTTATTATTGACAAAGAGGATGGGGGCTCGCCAAGGAGAAACACTAGGTCGAATAAATCCTTTTCCCCAAAAATCCACTAGTTGTTTCGTTAGCTATACTAATTACATAGTGGTTATTCTATAGTTATTCTTTGATATAGGTTATGCATCAAGAATTAAATCAATAGAGAACTCAACTTCTTGCTCTGGAGGATGTATTGGTAAATCCTCTAGAAATATGTTAATGTACTCTTTCACTATGTTCACATTCTCAATTTGAATATTTCATTCCTCACCCATAGATAATGGTTTATCTTCCTCTCCAAGTATTTTATTCAGTAGAGCTACTGGGGGTGGTTCTAGATAAGAATCAGGTGGTGAAGTTTCCACCCTAAAGAAAAGTTATTTTAGCTCATTTTCACAAATTGTAACTTCCTTCTTCTTACAAGAAATATTCGCATCATAATTTGACAACCAATCTATAATGAAAATTTTAGCAAATTTAGTCATTGTTATGATGATAAGGTTAGAAACTAGAGCACATTTTGGGGTCTAGAGGGGGACTAATCAACATGCATTTGGTGCAATGATACATCCACTAGGAGTTTTGACTGATAACTCCTTTATTAAATTAAATTAGACATATCGAATTTTCATGGAATACTGGGAAGATATAAATGAATACGAAGATCCAGAATCAAATAAAGTATTGGCTAAATTTGAGAAATGATTAAAGTACCTGCAACCACATCATTAGAATTTTAAACCTCTATAGTTGTGATTTCATAAGCTTGTCCCTGATCTCTTGGCCTTTTCTGTTTCATATTTCCTTGATTCTTTGGACATTCATTAGCATAGAGTCCTTTCTCCCGACAATTATAGCATTGAACATCATTGGATTCCTTCTTCTTTTTTCAATCACCAGAAAGATGGCCTTTCTGACAACATTTGTAGCATACTCTTTTTCCCTTTTAAGCATGCACTAGGGTGTTTCCTTCCAAAATTGTCACATTGTGGAAATTCAACTTTTCCCTTCGTCCCCATATCCTTATTTCCATTCCCAAGTTTTTCACCAACCCTATTATTCTTTTTCATTCCCTTAAAGTCATAAGAATTAGAGAATTCTTCTTCTGTCTTGATAGCACATGAAACTATATCCTCATATGATGAAAAACATTGGGAGACAAGTGCCCACTGAAAAACTGGCTTTAGACCATCAAAGAATCGATCAATTTTGCTCCTTGTATTTCTTATATAATCCACAACATGTCATTCTAACCTTATAATGTTGGCTTCATAATTGGAAAAATTTTCATCATCCTTCTGCCTCAGATTCAAGAATTTCTTCTCTATATCTACTCGCTGCTCATGATGGAAATATTTTTTAAAAATATTTCCTTAAAATCCCTGCATTCAATCTCTTCTATTTATTCCTACTCCTTTGTGTTTTGGATTAATGACCACAACTGATCTGCATCTCCTGATTGACGATATACTATCATGACAACCTTCACTCTTTCATTATATCCCAAGGAGAGAAATATCTTCTCATGGGAACATATCCACTGCTCTGGTACAAACAAGTTTGTAGTCTTGTTGAATGATGAGGGTTTTTGTTGCATAATGCGATATAGAATGGCTCCTCCACATGGTGGATCCAGATGCTCCATACTGGTAAGGTTATTATTCATAACCTGAGTAAGTTGTCCCATTATAGTTAGGAGTTTCTTAGCACTAGTCACAGAACCATATCCAACATCATTGTCTTGAATCGGAGGAAAATCCCTACAAGGGACACATGTGTTCGTGCGGTTTCTATTCCTTCCACTTGGTTCCATATCTAGAAATTTTTTTACACTTGATTAGGTTCTGAATCATAATGTATAATATTAACTAAATAAAATACTTAGAAAAAATTGAGATCATACGAATAGATAACCCCATATTCACAAATATGGTTTCTTTGCAGAATATTTTACATTCCAATCCTTCATAAGTGCTTGTAATGAAAATATGAATTATCCTAAGCATACCCTCCGGGAGTGCTGTAACCAAGAGTGAAGCAAGGCAAGTTTTCATGAACATGTTCCCAATCGAGTCTAGCCCAAAGTGGTGTTTTTGAGTTTTACCCATAGATACATTTCTGCCAGAGCCGCCTCTACCTGCTCGTATCCAGACATGGATGTATTTCTTGAAAGATCCACATAATCTATTACTTACCAAAATACCAAAAAATTATTGTATGTATATTCTCACAGACTAACCTAGGGACTCCTCCCTAATTCAACATTTTCTAAATATATTTTCCAATTATTCTTCTATACATCCTCTGATACCGACTATAAGGACCCGACCCTAGTTGCCCGGATTCTGTGCCTTATTTTATTTCAGTGGCATACATAGAAGGAATATGAATCCTGATGGACCGAGTAGTTTAGTATTATTGGAAAAATATTACATACATAAGTCTAACATTACAACATGAATGAAAAAATCACACTAATTTATTCTACTAAAAACATCACGTCTCCTAGATATGCTTGCAATTCATTCATAAATTACTTCTTCATGTCCAGAGAAAATGAAACATAAGAAAGGGGTGAGCTCAAATGCTTAGTAAGAGTAAGAAATATAGAATAAGATAATATAAACATTATACAAAGTGAATAATTGAAAACACAAGCCTTTAATCAAAAACATGAATACATTATAGAAGGGATATGAGCTGAGTAAATATTGCCATAATAAAACATAATCATGGGTATTCTACTAGTCGATTTACCACATGAACATAAAATTACTAGATTTATAATGAGGGAAGTGCATATTTCGGACATTCAGAAACATTTTTTCATAGCCTTGGCCAAGATGTCTAATGATTAAGTCCTCGACAAAAATCAAAATCACATTGGGAAAGGCCTCAGCCAATTTCACATCTATTTGTCTCATGAGACCTACCGATTCATTGAGGGGATATACCGTGCCCCACCCATCACATAATAATTCCAATGAATTCATCATATGAGAGGGGATAAACATAAACAACATATAAATTCATATTGAAACTATCATATGAAATGTAACTATCTTTCCCCAATAAATAAACATAAAACTATAACCATTCCAAGAAATTCGGTGAATGGTTTTAGGATAGATCATCTATAAAAAAACTATTCATAAACCATTAAATAAAATATGGTATATAACATCATAAATTATTAATCCCATCTATACATAATAATCAATAAGAGTGTTTAATTAGATGAGTAAACTCTTCTAAAAATTATTAAGCAATTGCTGAGATAAATACCCTTTTGTATAGAAAATAAGAGTTATTTTAGAAAAATCTTGTATAAAACAAGAAGTGAAATAAGATCGTATTTTTATAATAAAATGAGTGGTTTTATGAATATAATGGTTTCCAAATATAGTTTATATAGTGACCTTGAAAATAGATAATAATTTGATAACATCCCATGAATCAGGCTTGTATTTTGGAAACACGTTTGAATATTTCATTTAAAACGTTTAAATATCCATAAAATAATGAAGGGTTCTGTTTTCTAACCATATATATAATAATAACACATAATATATGATGAGTATGTAATAATAAATAAGAATTTCATTGAGGTAAGTAGACAATGAATATAACCAAAATGAAAATGGAAGTTCGGGTGAGAAAACCCTTACCTTAACTCCAAACGTGTTTCGTTATTGAACATAAGCTCCTGGAATATGAAATTATAATTGTTAATAACTTATTTAAAAACCTATTATACATTTATTTAGTTTATCATAATTCTTTTTAGATCATTTATGTCTTTATTTATAATTTAAAATATCGAATTTCTTTGTTTTGGTGTGTTTGTTTTCTTAATTTTCATAGTCAGTTCACTTGTTTTAAAGTAATGAAGTTCATGTGGAATGGTTGTAAATATTTATAATTGAAATTAAATATTATTTATGAAAATCAATAATTGATCATATTTATTTCTACCATTCGGATACATGGAACAAGGATGAATCTTTATATGACAACCACTTCAATTATTTGGAGGTATTTTGATTATTATGAACTAGTTTTTTTATATAACATAATTATATGTACATTTTTTGGTTACTGAATATTAATTAATTTATAATACATATTTTATAGGCTGGTTCAACCATAAATATGGTTTTTGACAAGTAGTGAAGATGAAATTGAAGAACGGAACTTCTTCATCCACGAAGGCTATAAATTGGAACCTCACGGACGTCGATTTCGTTTATAAAACTAAAAGGGAGGGAGTAAGAGTTTTTATGATGGTTCTTCCATTAAAATGATAATTACAGTATATAGATGATACTAGAGTTATCATGATCATTTTGATAGAGGAGGTGAGTAGAGGATAGAAAAAGTATATAAATTGAAAAGAAACAAAAAATGGGTGTTTTACCTCTTGAAATAACCTCCTTGAGAACTTCCTTAAGGGAAGGGGTTTTGGTCTTTTGGAAAGAACATAAGATTATTGGACGTGGGGAGAGACTAGGGAAGGCTAATTTGGAAGAAATTTGTGGTGCTTCATGGCATAGAGGAGTGAGGGGAAGAGGGAGTGGTGAGGGGTGTTTATAGTGGAGGAGAGGAGTAAAATTTTGAATATTTAATTCATTATTTTTTTATATCCCTCAAGACAACCAATAGTCGTGTTTCATTTGACCCCTAATATAAGAAGTTCATGTGATTTCCAACCAAGTGGCATTGCATCACTTGTGATGTCATGAATAGTTTATTTAACTGATAATTTGTATATACGGTATTTTATCATATTTCACTATCATAAAAAATTCTAGAACTTCAGAAAAATCCCAAAAATTTACCACTACCAGTTTTCTACATGTAGATTTCAAAAATTAACTCTATTTTTCAAAATTAATTTTCTAAATATTATAAATTTATTTCTTTGAATAAAGTCATAATTAGTTTGAAAAATAACAATTTTAATGTGCAATTAGTTTCATTTCACATTGAAAAATTAATTAAGATCTCATTATCTTATTAACTTATGAAAATAAAATAATATTATTATTTATATTAATAAGGTTCATATTACTATTCATATTACTGTTTATAAGGGTATGTTACTATTCATCAAGAAATCAAGTTTTTTCTATCAGACTCTAAATGAATTACTGGTCACAACTCTAGATGACCGTTATTCTAAATTCCAAACATAGTAGAGGCAAATTTGTCTTTAATGGAAAGAATTTAAAATACATTAAATATTTACTTTCAAAACCATGGGGTGTTACAACCTTTACATTTGAGCAACTCTCCTCCCTCCAGACCCAAGCAATCATTGAGCGATAAAAATCCATTGATCCCAAAATTATGCACACAACCAAGTCTACCCCCAAAAGACCATCTACTTATGCATTCATGAACACACTCCAATATATGTTTATTCAATGCTAATTGATTCTAGAAACCTATTGATCACTTTTCATAATGATCACTTATAAAATAATAATCATTAGAAAAAAATAATATCAATTATGGTTATGAAAAAAAGTTGCAGGGATCTCAGTAATATTTCTTGGTAAAAAATTAAAACATTGAGTTCTTAGTGAATGGGGAGAAATTTAGATTCCACCTACCTCAAGTATGATAACATCATAATAACTCACTGTAAAACTTCAAAAGAAATATCAAATCTCTAGAATTATAAAGGGGGTTGAGGTTTACAATACATAATCACTAGTGGGTGAATAAGGAATAATGATCATTTTTTATAAGTTAACTAAGTAAAAAGTCACATTACGATCCTGAAAAATTATCACACATGGTTTCCCATTAAAATAAAAATCTCATCCCCAATATTCAATTTCTGTGTTGAACATTTTGAAAATTAAATTGACCTTCACCATTCCATGGACCAAGACTTGTGGTGTCCACTCAAGATATTTATGATACCTTACCTTTATATAGTTGATTGCGTAAAAACCAATCCATCATATGAGGAACCATAGTGAATGTATGGCCCCTTCGACATTTTTAAGGACCAAGACTTATACCATGTAATGGTGAAGATATTCTCAAAATTTCCATGTCGATCCATCACCATGACAACCCCTATGGATGTGGTGTTGTGCCACGCTGAAAGACTCTTAGTGAACTTGGTCTAATGAGGAACCTATTTTTGTGGGCTATTAGCATATTTCCAATCATCTAACTCAATTTCTCCATTTACCTAAATAAATATCCTTATTTCTAGTACTACGACCACCAAAACGTCGAAAAACATGGTAAGATGAAGCACATCTATCCCCAAAAATAGTTTCAAATAAAACAATCCTCTTACACTCCCTCAAAATAGTTTAAGACACCATATAACTTATAGGTACCTAACGAAAAAAATAATTCCACAAGTTGTGAGTTATACATCCTCCACACCATTGGGATTTAGGACTTCATAATGTTGTAATTTGTTTCTTAGTCACACCTTATCCCATTGATCCAACATATCACTAACCTAAAACATAACCTACAAGTGCTATTATAGAATATGTACTGAAATTTTGAAATTATCTAAAAAGATATTTTGATTTCTTTACCAAGATATGATGTGTGGTTAATCCTAGTGGAACAACTAGATCAAGTGTAACATAGTCCAAACTGATTACACAACAATTTCAAAAAACCATCCAACCATAAGGGAATATGAGATTTATGTGCACATAATAATGAAAAATAAAACCTTCTCAACATTGATCCCACTTATATGGTTATAAATCTCCAATTATTTAAGACACTGATAAACAAACCTTCCTTTCTAAAATAGATGAAAACTCACTAAACAATATTATACCCATATGAATCAATGATTATCTGTATTTGAACAAATAATGGCTAACTAAATTATCCACCATCCTGAAAACATTACCATACATTACAAAAAAAATCAATTATTTTTATCCTTTTCGATAAGACTTTCCCCATTGTGAGGAGATTTCAAAGCCTCCACCCAAATAGTGAGCGATGACTCAAAAGACTAAAAAAAACTCTAATTAGAAACATGTAAAGAATTTTTAGATGACCCGCAATGGAAAACTAGGGTATCTATAATAAATGATGGAATGTTTTGAATGATACAAGGTCAACGCTTCCTCAACATACCCCAATACCATATTATGAAAAACAATATCCCCAAAACATGAATGAAAAAAATCAAATCAAAGAGTCGATGAATTATATCACTAATAACAATACGATCCAATGTTTATATAATATCAATGGATATGATAATTCAATCCAATGGCTGAAAGGTATAGGTAATATTTGAAACATTCCTTGTGAAGGTATTTCTACATTCATTATGTCGTGTACCATACCAATATATAAAAGGAAAACCCCAATAAAATAGTTCTGGTGATTGGAAAAATCGTAATTTAATTCTAACAAGAAAGAGAAAATTTATATTCTCCTCCAACCCATTAGTGTATCATGAGCATTATGTTTTCACTTAATGATAAGACTACGAAAGGTCATATACTAAAATTTCTTGTACTTGGCTTCCAAAATAAGGAATGAGAGTCACCTGAAAAAATCAAGACATTATAATGGATCATATGGCCCAAATTCATTTCATTGATTTATTTCATGAAAAATAATTGATGAAATATTTCAATATATTGATATCCAATGAATTTTTTGTTATGAAATCCATTTTCTAATTAATCATGAACTATTATATCTATTCAGATTATCACATGAAGATACCATACATGACAAGACACAAAAAACAAGAAATACCCCCACTAAGAATTGTTTGTAATAGCCCAAGATGTATCTAGAAGTGAAACAATTAAATAATATTAAGAATATATTTTTTTAAATTAGTAATTATATATACGTAAAAATCTACCCACCCATTCAGCAAAATACTATAAATGAGGTTATACATCCATAAAATAATCCTAAATAAATCCACCTAACTATGAAATTTAATCCATGGTGATTCATAAAAACAATGTGGAACCCTATATCTCAATTATCATTATAAGTACATCAATTATAATAGTTTTGATGGTGGATAATGATATATAGTTCTCAAATATACCTATGAAGAATCTTAAAAAACCTAATTAATATCATGTATCATTTATTATGATGAAAAACTCATTTATATGATGACTGAGTGAATCTCTGGGTTTAAAAAATAATAACAAATTTAATTCTAAATTCACTACCTTCTCTAAATAATTGTAACAAAACTTTTGAGACTGTGAACTCCACCAAATCTAACCTTATCCTTGAAACTAAATTATATAGACCAGTCTAGATCCGATAATATCATTCCACACATTTGACTTGATGATTCTACTACCCCAATCCATCATTTCAAATGAAATCATGTTCCCTTTCCATGTAATTTTTCTTCCAGTAAAGAAAATAATAAATGTAACCAACACAATAATAAAATTCACCATTCAAGTATAATTAAGAAAAAAATATACAAATAATATATCATCATGAAAATATAGCTAGTGTAACATGCAGAACATGAATAACTAGCTTAAAAAAACGTCCTTTACCACTACTCCACCAAGTGAGAATCTTGAAAAAAAATTCTAATAAATCTACCTTTATACTACACCTTAAATAAAGGGACCCTAAGGTTTCCATTCTCTCATTCACAATTTGATAATTTCTCCAAAAACCACATGCCAAATGTTTTGGTTCCAAAAACAAATAAAATGTTTTTATTAAATATTTCATTTAATAAGAACCCATTAAATGAAATCATTCAGAAATTTGAATCCTTGTAACACCATTCATATGAATATTTTTTATAAAATATAATAAAACTCTAGAATAAAAAATCATCACTATAAAACAAAACTTGTTAAAAACTATAAAATTACTGTTAATAAAGCAATACAAGGATTCCATTCAACAATTCATTCATCCATGGCCATGTAAAATTAAACCCTTAATATTTTCTCATTCCATGATATGAGAATAATTTTATAAAACCCACCTAAAAATAATTTGTAAAATAATATTTTTAAATTAATAAAAAAATTTAAAAAAATATTACAATGAAATTCTATAACTTGATAAGATATTTTTATCAAAAACATTATATTATAGATAAAATTGCATAAAATTTTACAAAAATGTGAATTTAAATTAGAAATATTTGATCAATTTTCTGGAATCATTTCATATCAGTATAATAAAGATTTATTTTTGTATCATCTCATGATTTAAAAACAAAGTTATTACATAGTTTTTTTCTTTTTTTCTATAAATTGGAAGCTGAAAAATTAATTTCCCACTCAAAATACATATCATGGGGACAACTACCCTAGTCCAATTTACATAAAATTTTAATTTGAAAATATTATATTGGAATCATTTTTTTAGAAAATAATCATACCAAAATGTTTAAAAAGACACAACAACTAAAGAAAATATGTTACATATTTTTGTAATGGTCACTTTAACTGAAACTTAAAAAATGTACGAATCAAAATATATATGAACATTATTGTAGAATTTACCTTTAAAAATATTCATAATTTAACATTTTAATCAAAAAAATATATTATTCATGTTTTACCTTTGTTTAATTCAATCCAATATTCACTACAATATGAAAACAATAAATTTAAATCAACACATGTTATGTGATGCAGGTCATGAAATAATAAGATAAAAAACCAACTAATCATGTGTAAGAGTTTTGTATAGTATATTAATTTTTCAAATCAAGGACTTCTTTTAAATGTATTATTCATTTAATTTCCATTCTTTCATTGTTTTGGGGTTTTCCATTAATTTTGGTGGAAACGGAGGGTTTTTAAAATTTGGGCCAAACCGTGAGCCCAATTCTAGATTTAAATATAAATTTTATTTCTTTTATAACTCCTTCAATTATTAACATTTTTCATCCATTACACTTCCTAATTTTCATCTAATGACCTATACAAATATCCATGTAAATTTGGACCATTTTTGAACCCATTAGCAATTTGGTTTTGAGTGAATTAATTTGAAATTGGGCCAACCCGTGAGCCATTTCCAATTAATTTTTTTTAATTCCTTAATAGCATACTCATTTTTTTCTATATAGCCATGATTCTACCTCCCACCTAAATCCAAAATCCCGATCCTAACCCTCGTTATTCATTTTTTCCACTTTGGACCCCATTTGGCTTGCGGAGTAGGGAGAAGCTTATTAGGGTTCCTCAAATCGTCCAGATTTGAGAAGGTAAGTTTATTCTTTCATAAATCATTTAATTTTTACTCTTTTCCCTCGTTTTAGTTCCCACTTTACCTTCTCATCCCCATTAGAGCCTTCATATCATGTTTGGATGCATGGAGATTCAAATTTTGGAGTATTTGGTTCGTTTGATTCAAGATGTTTCATGTAACTGTTTCTTTCCTTTATTTTTTCCCCTTCCTTAGGGTTTCTTTCACCCTTTCGTGAAGTTCCTCATGTCCAGAAGTTGATGTTAGAACCTATGGATTTATTTAGTTTCTTTTTGGGCACATTTTTTGGTCTAGTGCTGGATTTATCTTCCTTGAGGTGCGGCGGTGTTGCGGTTGATGTTTCACACCATGTTTTGAGGGTTTTGACATAAAAGGAAGGTTATTCCATGTGTAATCTTTTCTAGATGAGTTAGTTTGCATGAATTACTTATTATTCATGTTTAGAATATGCTGTGTGTGTTGAGAAAACTTTTTTATGTTGGATTTGGTTAAGCATTTATTTTTATAGTTTCATTTTAGCTTAAAATTGGGCATTTTTCATGTGTAACCCTTTGGGTATTGTTTTGGTGTGTTTTATAACATATGAAATTGGTTTAATAAATCATTTTTGGGCTAAAAATTATGATTTGGTAGGGTATTATTGTGCCATTATGTTTTAAATAGGTTTTCTAAATTAGTTTAAGGTGTAAAACATTGTTGTAAATCCTGAATGTGGTTTCAAAAACGTGTGCTTTTCATGTGGATCTTTAGTGGTACTATTTAAGGTGTTTGTATAACACTTGGGGTAGTTTAATAAAAAAATTTGGGGCTTCCAATTCTGTTTTGAATTTTTATTGGTGTGATTTTGTCCTTGAAATACGGTTTTGAAATGGGTTTTATGTTAAATGGTTTGGTACACTCTTTAGAATTGTTCTATGAAAGTTTTGAATGGTTTAATGTTTTATGTAAGAGGTGAAACCATACAAGAAAACAGTTTTTGATTGTATATACTTTAAAATGGACCATTTTAAATGTTAATAGGTTTTTCATGTGATGTGTATCCTCTTGGAAATTTTTTACAAAAATGTTTAATGGATTTACTGAGATGTGAAATAGGTGTGAACGTGATGTGGGCTGTTTGTGTGAGTCTGATGTGAAAAATGGATTTTGATTATAAAATGGGTTTTATGAAACATGTATGTGGGTTGTTATGTGATGTTCATAATATTTGGAGGGACTTAATGAAATTCTTAAAGTATGTTTTGGATTGTGAAAGTTATGGAAAAAGTTTTGTGGGCTATTTTGGTGTGAGATTGATTTCAAAATGCATTTGAATGAAAAGTGGAATTTGTGACTTGTGCGATATACATGGCGATGTTTTGTTAATTTGTGATGTGGAAGTGATATTTTCATGTGAAAACTATTTTTTTGGGCTTTTTGAACTTGTTTGAGCACAAAGGGAAAACCCGGGTATCTAGCTAGGTGGAAGTGTACTAGTATGCTAGTGAATCTGTGGGGTTTGGCCTCAGTTTCACTTAGCAAGATTAACGCTTACAACTCTAACTCAACTATGATAATGATGACTGGGGACCACTAGGTTTTGGGTATGTTCTCTTTTAGTGTCTTGTTCATGAGAACAAATATTTTTTTTGGTTACTCCCACCGAGATACGATGTGCCTGGGACCCACAACAAGCTCGTGCCTTGGGGTTATTTCCAATTGATTGTGCTCATTAGATACTTTATACTTACCATAGGCTTACAATATATTTGGCTGTAAAAATTCATTAGCCTTTTATTTTTTTTAAAAGTGTTTATCCTTTAAATTATCCCACTAGAAAATTGATTTTTTAGTTTCATATTTCAGAAATTGTAACTAGAAATTACATGTTTTTGAAAACATGCATGATTTTTGTCTTTGAATGTTTATCACATGGAATATCTTAGTGGTGGTATCATACTAGGAATTGGATCACACCCTACTTACACCCTTGGGTATATGTAGACATTGTTATTTTTGTTTTCGCATGTTCGGGTAGAACTTTTGTGCCAATAATTCCGGTTTTCACCGGTCATTCATGATGCAGTGTTGTAGAGATGGATTGAGGGAGATGTCTCTTCCCATGTTGAGGTTCTTGGGCTGTCCATTTTGGGTTTTTACCTTTATTATAGACCTGGTAGGGTGTTTTAGACTATGTAATTTAGTTCTGAATTTTTGTAAAACATTGTTTGGATTGAAAAATCCTGATTCGTTTTATTGGATTCATTTATTGTTTTAGATTTATTAACTTGGGTAAACCATTCCCAATTCTCATTTAATGATACCCAGGAACTTGTTCCAGCCCGTGGGGATTGGGAACACCCATCGGGCCTTGTCACAGACCGGGATTAAAGACGGTTTCGATGGCAATCATATTTGGTTCATGAAAAAATGTTATCAGAGGAGGTTCACTCTCTCTGTGTCATGTTATTTGGGGTACAATCGGGATAGTATGGAGTTAGGATTGTCTGGACATAGAATTTTGGTGATGAGTATTGTGGCTGATCACCACACCTAATGACGAGATTCAAGTCTCTAGGGGATTTCAGGACCATTCGGAGTCATTTGGTTTTCTTGGTTTAATGATGATTAGGGGAAATTAAAATAGAGTTGGGTTATTGGTCTTCGTGAGCTCATAGGGCCATGAAAGCCACGTAGAGCCAGAGATATTCCTTAGAACACTCTCTATGATAGTAAAGTGATTGGAATATGGCCGCCAACCATATTTTCATGTCACCCACTAAATCTAATTTTCTTTTCACATTTTCTGGTGTTCTTTAGTATTGAGATCTTGGAACTTTGGTTTTAAAGTGACTTTGCTTTAAAAAGTGAAAAGTTTTTGTGAAATGATATTCAAATAAATATGGAATGGTTTGATTTATGTAATGGTGGAACTAATTTTTTTGAATTATTTTGAAATGAAAAATGGTGTGCATATACCTCTTTTGAAATCAATAACTATATTGAAGTTGGTTTTGAAAATGTGTTTCCAATAGTGTTTTATAAACAATCAAAGGGTGTTTTAATGGGATAAGATGTTTTTAAATTTATGTGAATAACATGAAAGTTAGTTCTTTTCTAAATTTTTTTGTCTTTGTGAAATGTTTTGTAAGGTTTGAATTGGTATTTTGATCTGGTGGTTAACGGTTTTTATAAAAATGATGTGTTGGTTAACCATATTTTTTTTTTGAAAAGTGGAATGAATTTTTTATTTTAAACATTGGTATTTTCATGAGAGACCACATGCATGGGGTTATATAGGATGATGGATGGTTGATGGAATGACTAGATGAGTTCCTGGATGGATATGAGGAGGGAGCTCGGTGTGGCATAGAAACATGCATGTGTGAGGCACATGGGGTACTATTGGTGGATACGCTAACCGCTGAACCGTTTTTTTCAAAGAGATGTTTGTAAAGAAAAACATGATGTATTGTTGAATTGTTTGGGATGGTTTATATTATCTATTTTTGGAAAATGTTGATTTTGTGGGATGTTTTGAGTCCATGAACCCTTCTCATTCAAAAGGTGTTTTGGGTTTGTGTTTGGATGACAAGTTGGGTAGAAGGACTGGTTAGAAGTATCTTATGAGATATGTTTCGGAACACCATTATGGTGGTTCTCTTCATGTGTTTTGATCTGTTTTGTGGCATATCTTGACCAATGGACTAGCTTGGTTGGGTCCTTGTGTTCTCTCATTGGATAAGGTACGCCCCCATTAAGGGTTACTACAGAACTGAAGTGCAACCCATATTGTTTCTCTATTGGAAAATCCACCAGTTGATTAATATAAGTAATATTTTATCGATCATTGTTGATTGAGTCTACACCCATTCATTTCGTTTATTTGTGGATCCTCTTATAGTGGGATAGTGCTTGTGGAAGGTTTAAAGGGACCTTAGTTTCTTAAGTTGCCTAATTCATCGAAGGTGGAAGTGTTCTGGGGTTGTTAGTGTGGATGAGTGTCTTGATGGTGTCTAAGAGGGCCTCTGGGTTCATTATAGTTTCTTTAAAGAAATAGTTCTTGTTAAAATACTATTTTTTGAATTTTGGTCATGAGAGACTATTGTGTCCACTTTTTGGACGTGTCTATTTTTTAGAGACTTGGCATAAGGTCCCATTTCATGTATTGTTTTTATCAATCACAAAGGTCATGTTCGGTGACACATTGTGACGTTATGTACTAAATTTGACTTTAATGGTGAAGGTCACACAATCTTCTGAGGTACTCTATTATGTTGGGAGTATGTCTCCCTTGGGAAAAACATCAAATCCTCTATCATAGAGGAAGGTTTTTATAATTGTCCTGCCCTTCTGTGGTTTCTCACCCAATGAAACAAGGTGTGTTGTGTGTGCATCTTTTGATCCCTTGTTTAAGTGAAATGTCGGGTTTATGTAATATGAGTTATGGATTGTGTTATGTCTTGGTGAACCCATTGGGGTTTGTGGTGTAGTTGATTATATAACCGAAAGAAGATGTTCCACATAGGGGTTTCTATATCCCAACAGCGAGGCCAATG
This sequence comes from Viscum album, assembly GCA_963277665.1. Lineage (NCBI taxonomy): Eukaryota > Viridiplantae > Streptophyta > Magnoliopsida > Santalales > Viscaceae > Viscum > Viscum album. The sequence continues at coordinate 1,511,732,001 of OY728161.1, forward strand.
ATCATTCAATATTTTGAGCTCCAGCCATAGGTCCCGGAGAAAAGCCGACATATAGTCAGGGGAAACCCCAGTGTCGTTTAAACCCATGTATAAAGTCCTATCCTCAGTATGAAGGATAGCAAGAGATTAAACCTATGGTGTAATCATGTTTCTCTTGTTTTTCTCGTTCTGTAGACATAGGTGGAGGGCCTTATACCCATGTCATCACCCAATATCTTCCCCCACCCCTTTGGTTTATAATGAGTCTTTGGAGAATGGATTGAAATTTGGATGGACAGGCTGAGCATGTGGTTTGGGTATGATTAGTAGTGACCATGTGCCAGGAAGCCATGCAGAAAGAATGATTTGCATAGTTAGTGCATGGTTTCCAAAACCGTGTGGACTAAATGTGATGCCTTCCCAAATCATTAAATTTTGGGGGTCTTTTTGTGTCAGCCCACGCCAGTCAGTTAAGATGGTTGGTTCTTGTGGTGGGGAGACCCACCATGGTTATCATGCATATTCTTTTGAAAATTTCTAATGGATGTATACCCCTTTTACTAGGGATTCTATTCGGGCCTCCCCCTGTTAGTGTCCTGATTCAGTCTCGGAAAAAAAAAATAAGTTGTCTCTTATGGTGGGGAGCACATTTGTGTCTCTTCATACTAGTAACTCATATTTTTTTCCTTGGTCTAGTCATGGAAGTTGGTATTATCATTCAGATATAACTAACTACCAACATCTTCCTTGGGTAATCATTGAGATTGGATAGGGCCCAATGGTTTATTTATAGTAGGGTAAGTGTAACTTTATTCAATGTTGTTGTTTGTTTAGGTAAATTGATTGAGTATTTTTAAGACTGTGTTTGAGGAGTTTTCATTTGGAATAAAGCGTGAATGTGCTTGGTTGTTTCAGGAATGTAGTGTACATTTGGGTTGTGATAGTAATCCTTCCTTAAAAGATCACTAGAGGTGTTTTGGCCTTTGGGGGAGATTCGTTGTAATGAATTACTTCTTGGTTTATCAGTTGGGTTTGGTTTTTGTATTCGGCCTTACTGTGGCTTTTCGGGGACGGAAAGTTTTATGGTGGGAAGAATTTCCAAATCCATGACTTCTTTTAAATGTATTTTGCATTTAATTTCCATTTTTTCTTTGTTTTGTGGGTTTTCCATTCATTTGGGTGGAAATAGATTGTTTTCAAAATTTGGGCCAAACCATGAGCCCAATTCTAGATTTAAATTTAAATTTTATTTCTTTTATAAATCCTTCATTTGTTAACATTTTTTATCCATTACACTTCCCACTTTTCCTCCTATGACCTATCCAAATCACCATGCCCATTTGAACCCTTTTTAACCCATTAGCATTTTGGGTTTAAGTGAATTACTTTGAAATTGGGCCAACCCGTGAGCCATTTCCATTTTTAAATAGTTTTTTATGTCTTTAATAACATAATATTTTTTTACTATATTCCGATGATTCCACCTCCCACCTAAAGAAAAAATCTCGATCCTCACCCCTATTATTCATTTTTCCACTTTGGACCTCATTTTCCTCTGAGAGTAGGGAAAAACATCATAGGGTTCATCAAATCGTCCAGATTTGAAAAGGCATGTTGATTCTTTCATAAATATTTTAATTTTTACTCTTTTGATCCAATTTTAGTCCCCACATTACCTTATCATCCCCATTAGAGTCTCCATATCAGGTTTTGTTGATTGGAGATTCAAATGTTGGTGTATTTGGTTTTTTTGATTCAATATGTTTCAAGTAAGTGTTTCTTTCGTTGATTTCTTCGCCTACCTTAGTGTTTCTTTCATCCTTTCATGAATTTCCTCATTTCCAAAAGTTTAGGATTGAACCTAGGATTTGATTTGATGTCTTTTTGGTCAAATATTGTGGTCTAAGGCTGGATTTATCTTCCTTGAGGTGCGGCGGTGGTACGGTTCGCACCATGTTTTGAGGGTTTCGACAAAAAGGTAGGTGATTCCATGTGTAATATTTTCTAGATGAGTTAGTTTGCTTTAATTACTTATTATGCATGTTCCTATTATTATTTTTGTGGTGCAAGAACTGTTTATGTTGGATTTGGTTAAGCATTTATTTTTATGTTTCATTTTACCTTAGAATTGGGTGTTTTTCATGTGTAACCCTTTGGGTATTGTTTTGGTCTATTTTAAAACATATGAAATTGGTTTAATAAATCTTGTTTGGGTTGAAAATTCTGATTTGGTTGGGTATTGGTGTGCCATTATGTTTTAAAGTGGTTTTTTAATGTGTTTAAGGTGTAAAATCATATTGTACATATTGAAAGGGATTTTGAAAATGTTTTCTTTTCATGTGGATCTTTTGTGGTATTGTTTGAGGTGTTTGTATAACATTTGGGGGGTAGTTTAATAAATGTTTTTGGGGATTCCAATTTTGTTTTGAATTTTTATTATTGTGATTTTGTCCTTGAAATATGGTTTTTAAATGGGTTTTATGTGAAATGATTTGGTACACTCTTTAGAATAGTTTTATGAACGTTTTGAATGGTTTAATGATTTATGTAAGAGGTGAAATCATTTTGGAAAACAGTTTCAGATTTTTTATACTTTGAAATGGACCATTTTCAATGTGAATAGGTCTGTCATGTGATGTTTATCCTCTTGGAAATGTTCTATATAAATGTTTAATGGAGTTACTGAGATGTGAAAGTGGTGTGAACGTGATGTGGGCTATTTGTGTGAGTGCGATGTGAAAACTTGATTTTTTTATAAAAAGGGTTTTCTGAAATATTTGAGTGGGATGTTATGTGATGTTTATCATATTTGGAGGAACTTTATAAAATTGATAAAGGAACTATTGGATTTTTAATGTTATAAAAAAAGTGTTGTGGGCTATTTTGGTGTGAGTTTGATTTTAAAATGCATTTGAATGAAATGTGGAATCTGTGACTTCTGTGATGTACATGGGGCTGTTTGGTTAATGTGTGATGTGGAAGTGATATTTTCATATGAAAACTATATTTCTTGGCATGTTGAACTGTTTTAGCACAAAGGGAAAACTCAGGTATCTAGGTAGGTGGAAGTGTAGTAGTATTCTAGTGAATCTGTGGGGTTTGGACTCAGTTTCGCATAGCAAGATTGACTTTTAAAACTATAAATAAACTATGATGATGAGGATTGGGGACCACTAGGTTATGGGTATGTTCCCTACTAGTGGCTAATGCACGAGAACATATATTTTTTGTGGTTACTCTAATCGAGATATGAGGTACCTGGGACCCACAACAAGCTAGTCCCAAAGGGTTATTTCATATTTCTTGTGCTCATTAGATCCTTTATAATTACCATCGGTATACAGTATATTTGTCTGAAAAAATACATTAGCTTTTGAATTTCTTTTAAAATGGTTGATTATTTAAATTATCCCACTAGAAAATTGATTTTTTTATTTCATCTTTTAGAAATTGTTACTAGAAATTTAAAGTTTTTGAAAACATGAATGATTTTCATCTTTGAATGTTTATCACATAGAATCTATCAGTGGTGGTATCCTACTAGGAATATGCTCACACCCTACTTACACCCTTGTGTGTAAGTTGACTTTGTTATTTTTGTTGTCGCAGGTTTGGGTACAAATTATTTGCAAATAGTTCGGGTATTCACCGGTCATTCATGATGTAGTGTTGTAGAGATGGCTTGAGGGTGATGCCTCTTGCAAAGTTTAGGTTTTTGGGATGTTAATTTTTGGTTTTTTACCTTTGTTATAGTCTTGGTAGGGTGTTTTAGGCTATGTAATTCAGTTCTGAATTTATCTAAAACATTGTTTGGTTTGAAAAATCCAAATTCCTTCTATTGGATTCATTTATTGTTTTATGTTTATAAACATGGTTAAATCATTCCCAATTCTCATTTTATGATACCCGGGAAATTGATCCAACCCGTCAGGATTGGGAACGCACTTCATGACTTGTCATGGGCTAGGTTTGGTGCCTGTTTCGGTGGCGATTATATTCGGTTCCTGATATTATTTATATAATATTTATATATGAAAATATTGTAGTCATGGAAATAATTATGCATCTAATTTCATATTATAAAACACATTTCCTTATATTAACATATTTTGGATTCTAATTACCATTTAGTAACTTACATTTCATTAGAAACAATATGAGTTTAAGTTCCATCATCATTCCAATTTTATATAACCTTAATCTATAAGGGAAACGACACAAAATATCTCTATACAAGAAATAATAAATAGAAAACCCAAAATAAAACCATATTTACCATTTTATGAAAATAGTTTCATTATAATTAATTAGTTTCAACCATAAGAAAGACTAACCATTTATGGAAAACATGGTCATCATGTTACATTTTACCTGGGAATAAGTAAAAAATTTAACACATGAATGATAAACTTATACTATAATGTATCTTTATTAAGGTATGATATGCATCTCCCATTAGTTAACCCACATATTATACTTGAGACAAAGTCAAAATGATTAATTATACTTCGATATAAATTCCTGATCATACACCATCCCATGTATCTATACTTAATCACACAATAAAAACATTCATCACATGTCAAAATGATCACTTTTAAAAAATCATCCAAACAAGATTTTTTTATCAACCACAATTAAGTAGAACATGTAGTATGAATCATAGAAATAAATTTTATAGAAAACAAATTATTCATGTTCTTAGGTCCAATAACCTTGAGTGTAATCACAACACAAAAATCCAATGAAAAGATTTAAAGAGAATCATGAATAACCAAAACGCTCAAGAATACCTATGACATCATAGCCCAAATAACTAATATATGAATGGGTAATAGTGATCCCTTAGTAGAATTTAACCAGTCCAAAAATCACATTTAGTTTCTTGAAAAATATTTAACATGGATTATCATTCAAATATATATCCCTTCTTCAATATTTTGTGGATGTTCTAACAATTTCGAAAATGAAATTTGTCAGAACCATTCCTTGGACCAATTAATGGCATGCCTACCCTTGATTATTTTGGCATCCTTAGAATTCTAGGATGACCACAAGTTAGCCAACCACCATCAGAGGTTACAATGGCATAGGGAAGTCCCCATGGATATTTACCAAGGGCCATAGCATCCACCACATTTTGGTGAATCAGTGTTCTTAATTTACAAATCATGTGTTGATATTTTAAGTCTTTAATCCCACGATCCATTATGGATACCCCTATGTATGTTGTGATTTGTTTGTTTCCCATTTTAATACTCTTAACACACCATGACCACTAAAAACATAGTTTTATCCTCTGGTGGAATCATTAAACTGAGTTGGTTCTCCTAGTTTGTATACCATCATAGAGAGCCCCACAACAAGCACTATGGATTCCAAATATGAAATCCATTTTAAAAATATTTAATTCATATTCTATGAATATTAAATTTTATATAGGGGTGACAAATGTAATAAAAAAATGAGGTGTCAGATTAAACATCATTTCATTTCATATATAGTGTACACATTAATAATAATTAAAATCTTGATACCTAACCCCTTATTACACAACCATTATCCCTAAAGGTAAGGTTTGAAATTATTGTGTTATCATTGAGTGGAAAATCCATTATTGATATCATAGTGATTACAACTAACCCGATGTTATCTCATAGAAGATTCATGTTCAACCTTAGGTGGTGAGGTCATTCTCATGATTGGTCAATGGTTAACCTCATAATTCTACCTCATTCCTAAGATATAAGGAACTCATATCATGAGGGATTTTCCCATGGGTCAAGGGAATTCTTCTTTTCTTCAGTGATAATTAGATCATATAATTGAACATAATATAACATAATCTTAATGGCTAGTTCATTATTTCTGTACCCTCAATGGTTATAATTCAAAAAGTTCTTAAATCATAATAGTTATATTAAAAATAATGATATATAATAATCTTCATATTACCCCTTACATATACACCAATATATAAATTCATTCAAATACTTATTTTAGTTATTTTACCATGTTATTTTATATATTTATTATTTTCTTCCAAAAACTAATGTTTCTTATAAAATTATTATTCTTCATTGAGTATGATAAAAAAATAATTAAAGTGATTCCACATATTTATTTATATTTTATGGTACGTTTTTATATTTTATTTTAAATTTTATTACTTGGTTTACTATTATACTAGTATTTTTTATTATGATGATGTAATAAAGGCATTTTTATTATGTAAAAAAATATTATAAATATTTTTTTACTATATAATGATACCTAGCATTATATTATCCCTCACTAAATAAATTCATCCTTGAACTGATCAATTATCTTATAAAAAATATAGAAAATAATTTATCATTTCATCATTTGGAACCTATGTAGCCTCATTTAATTGATGATTCATCTAAATATCCTTAGGTAGACAAGTCATTTTATTCTATTGAACATTCTCACTTATGTGGAGAATTTCAATCAACTCTTCTTCAAATGATTTTTCAAGCTCCAACTAAACTTGATCAAATTTAAGAAGATGTAAAGGGTCTGGAATTTACATCATTGGAATTGAAATCTGAACGACACCATGAACATGATTTGTATTCAGTGTAATTAAAAAATAATGTGGAAAATATCATATCATCATTGACATTTTAAATATTACAACATACATTTTACACAAACTCCCATACTTTCCAAATTTCAAGAAACCATTCCATAGTCAAATATTTTGGGACTTAAGGACCACCTATTATATTAAATATCCCTCCTTCGATGGTTATAATTAATTTTCATTCTAATTCAAGATTACATGATATGATTCTATATTGATTTTACTATCTATGATGTCTCTAATATTCTAGACCAAATATATTTCTTTATCCAACATTATCCCAGAATGAAAATTTACTATATATAATTCTACATAAGGTTTCATTTACGGTGATTTTAATATAGAAATTGTATCTATTAATATATGAAGACTCCACCAATGGAAAATATTTATCCCAATTTACTTCAAAGTCCACATGGAATATCGTTATAATATTTACCATTATGTGTATATTCATTTCAATTTTTCCATCTATTCATGTATGACAGGTTGTGATAATATTAATCATTGTAATTGAATCCTCTTATAGTATTATATAAAAAATTTATTCCAACCATAGGTCTATATCAAAAACTATTCATATAGGTGTTCCATGAATTCTATTATATTCATTTATACTTGGTTTCATTAGAAAATCATCAATAAAATATTCAAAAACGTCAAGAAAATGAGCTCACATTATTACATGATCATTAATGCCCCATATTTAATTTGGACCCTTAGATATATTAGGAATCCTAATATTATCCCAATTTAAGTCTATTATATGTAAATGTTTAATATAATTTTTTGGTAGTAATCTTTCATCATTCAATTGATGGAAAACTAGGAATATTTTAACAAAACCTAAAATTTCTCTCTTTATATTTTCCCACTAGAAATTCTTCTAGATGTCTCTATACATTTTAATGGGCCTAGGGTGTATAAAAAATTTTATTCTATAAGCCTAATCTAGTATGTATCTTTTATTCTATTTTTTATGGAACACAGAACCTCTTAAAACCCTTATGAATCTGTATTCAACATTGTTAAACTATAATAATTTCCCATTATCTATATATTACATCTTCTTTGGTTTAGTCTTATCATTATATTGTGATTTATTTATCCCATTTAATAATAGGTTTTTCCTGATTACATAAAATAATAATGACATTTCTCCTTCAATTATAATACCCATGTCCATATTTACTATATTATTTTCAATTGGATCAATCTACACCCACACTATGGATTTGATACCATGGTATTTTCCACTCAATGTGTCTTGTACAATATTTTCCTTCCCTCTAGGATAATGTATATCAAAAAACAATCATTTAGTAGTTATAACCATCGAAATTTCCCTTTATTGATATATTTATCTGTAAATATTTATTTGATTGTCCTTTGGTATTTATATATATAAGGACCCTGTTCATAGAGATAATGTATCCATATCTTTATTGAAAATATAACTTTCACCAACTCTGTATTATGAATTAGACAACTAATCTCACGAGGTTTCAATTTTTTTGATTCATAATATATCACCCTATAATTTTATTATAACACATCCAATAAAATTATTTGATACACCAGTCTAAATAAAAACCGATATTTATAAAATGGAATAATAAATATGGTTTAATTCATCAATATAGTCATCATTTCATTCATTCCATATTCATATTAATTTCTTCTTGTGATATTATACCCCATACTTGTATACATTGTTATAATATTAACTAATCGTGAAATTATTTCAAGAACCCATTGATATTATCCTACTAACCCAACAAAACCTTGTATTTTAGTTATCATAGTGGGTCATGGCCATTCATGGAGAACCAGCGTTTTTGAAGGTTCATGAAATAAAACATTATTAAAAAATATATATAATGAATGAGAATTATTTAATCCCAAATTCAAATTTATTTAGTTTCTCATATAACTACATTTTCTTCAGAACAATAAGAATAATTCAAAATTTAGTTTCATAAACTAAATTAATGTTATATTATTTTAAAATATCCTCAATAAATACCACCAAAAACATACCAAAATGATTGTAGAGTACCTTATACATCAAATCCATAAGTACATAAATCCTATTAATCAATAACAAACCCATTACTAAGAACTCATAATGACCATAACATGTATCAAAGGCCTTATTTAGGATATCATTACTGTACCTTTTAACTAATAATATATATAAAAATGATCAATCATATAGAAGTATTGTGCCTCTTAATGTTTCTCAATGAGGTCATAAATATCTGGCATTGGATACATTTTCATAGTAATTCATGTTATCTCTCTGTAATCAATACATATCTACATAAATACATCCTTAATCTTCACCATAACAAATTTACCCCATGATGAAGAAGTTATATGAATCTAACCAAAGTTACATAATTATTATAATTTATTTTTATAGAAAAAAATCTCAACTATTCACATTTTATATTACTACTTAAATATTGGGTTTTCATCAGGGATAAGATGAGTAGATAATTCATCTTCATGATTAATAATTAAATCAATGTAATTAATCATAAAATATATCATCTTATTATAGAACAAAGGGTATTCCTTATATTATAAAAACCTTCATACCCATAAGTGAATTCCATCCATTTCTCACTTAAGTATTCAATTAAATTGAACTACTCAGGGATATTCCTAAATAGATTTTAGTTATAATATATCCCCTCAAAAGGAAATTGATTCCTTATCTTCCTCATCGTCCCAAAATACTTAATCACCAGATTCAAATTTTGATTTATAATTTGATAACCAATCCATATCCAATATAACAAAAAAATACACTATAAAATTATTATTAGATTTGAAAATATACAACATACATTCATTTTAATATGAACGGATGATTACATAATTATATAAATAAATGTTTCACTTAGTGATCTAATTGATAAATAATTCCCCAATGCGTAATGGGGTGATTGAATATTACATGAAATCATACATGATAAAATAGAGTGGATAGATTCAAAATCAAATAACATATCTGTTAAATCTGAGTGTATAATAAATGTACCTACTATTAAATTAACTGTACATTCAACATCATCATTTTTTATTGAAACATATCTCCCTTGATCTACAAAACTCTTTTATAGTACATTACCTTATTACATGGGGAATTTGTTTGAGTAATATAACATGTACTTGAAATCGAATAATTTCATATGGATGGGTTCACTAATAATTTTTCCCTCATAAGACTGATGAACTTTCCCTATGTGTTATAAGTATACGAAAATTCACCTTAAGCAATCCACTAGATGTTTCTTTCCACATTTATTACTTATAGGGAATTCTAATCTTCCCTTTATTAATTTTCTAATAGTCTATTCATATAGAGATATTGCATACTCTTCCTCTCATGTTTCCCTCTATAAAATAATGATTTATAAAATTCCTCCTCTATATTGATAGAACTTGTTACAAACTCTTAATATAAATACTAAATTTTAGAGACTAACGATCTTCCAAAAATAACATATGAACTATAAAAATAGATAAATAATGTTTTTTAATTGCATAGAGAATCCAAAATATGCCTTGTTACACTCATGAAATTAGCTTCACACTCAGAAACTATTTCTTCCTACTTTTTTCATAAATTTAATAATTTCATTTCCATATCAAAAAGGTTCTCCTGAATAATATGGTTTCCATGAAAATAGCCAAAAACTCATTCTTTTATATGTATTATATCTCCCCATTCCACATCATATTACAAATAAGGGAACACCATTTTTCATAATAACCATTTAAATAACACACAACTGTGAAAAAAAATTCTTTCTAAATACACACTAATGTGTTTAAGATATTCTCAAGAGAATTTAATAATTTATCTTCCACCATTGGATTAATTTATCCACTGAATTATGGAGATTAACTCCTCATAAACAGATCTTGGGTGGTTGATCCATTTCATGGGGAAACTAGTTCCTCTATTATTGCATTTTTAATTGTCATAACATGAGTAAATTCCGCCAGAATAATAATAACTTTATTAGAACCAAAATTAAATCTATTATGATGATAATATAGAAAATAATCCCATTATAATAAGTTGTTGGCTTGGTTTGTGTTTTTTATATAAGTATCAATTATCTATTAAATATCATAACATCGTTACAAATATTATAAGCTACTATTTTATAAAACTTATATTAAATATCATGTTTTCCAAAAAAAAGAAATATGGTCTGATGTATAAGGTATATTTAAAACTAATTCTAGAATAATCACATTAATATAAGAGAGTTATTTTCACAACTTATATTATTTTAAATCTTATTTGTATGGGTTCTGTGAAATTATTCTATAATATAATTTTAATGTGAATACCCTAGAAAACCATTTTTGGGGTTATTTATTACATGGTAATAAAAATAAAATAGATTATATTCCTGTGATCATGGTGTAGTTATCTTCAATAGACCATGTACAAAAACATTACAGAACAAAATGAATTTTACAATATCTGTGTACACGTATTTTTTCATAAATATTAGTCTTAAGGTTTATCATGCATAGTATTCTAATTAATTACCTAGGTAAATTGATATAATTCTACAGGGTGAGATCAAATTCCCAATAAAGATGATTTTACAACTCAATATGATTGGGCATAAAAATGTCATAGGACAGATATAATAATTAATGAAATAATTGAGTTCTTTAGAAAAAAAATATTCAATGGATGAAAAAAATAAAAAAATAAAATGGATATATTAATAATATGAATTTATAAGGATTGGTATTATATACATATTATCAATGCCTTATGCTTATGAATTATTTATAAATGGTAAGGATGCTCCATTTACCTTATCGATGTTTCCTCATGAGACCAACTGATGCATTGTGGGGATATATAATTCTAAGACTCACTAAACACATAAAATTCAAATTCATTCTATTACCAACTAAATGAGAATATTCTATGCATGGAATAATTTTCATGGATGAAAATTTTAGAATAACTGAAAAATTCCTTAATGAAACATATCTTATAAGACATTACAATATAGAACAATAAATTATATAGATTGTTAATGAAATTACTATATCAATTAATTGATAAAGATATCGTGGTAAATTTGCTTGATTCAAATAGAGAATAATCGGGTATTTAAAATGTTCATATAGGTATTCTTATCACGTTATGAATATGGATTTGTAGTTATTGATTACTCATAAAAATGATAATTATCATTGAGTTCATTAATTAAAAAAATTATTTTTTATGGTGGGAGAGTAAAGTAATTATAAATAAATATCTATAGTAATATAATCAAATAATTAATTATGGTTTGTAAAGGGATTTTTAATTATCCATTATATTTCCCTTCAGAGTGTCATGCCAGATGTACACTAAGGATTACTTGTTTTGTACTGAGTGGAGATTGAGTTAACAATCGACCATTATTCTTATGTGTTATTAACCCAATGTTAATCTATGTTAAATAATTAATCAACATTTTTATATCTAAAATGAGATATATTAAATAAGAAAAGAAATAAATTATTTACTTCGAAAAACATATAGGTTGTTTTATATCTATCACGAACATTAATCATAATAATTTCGTATCAACAACACATAATGTGAGTGTAATGGGTGATCAAACATGGAGGATATATTAATTATATTACATATAATGATATAAAAACATTATTTTTATAATAATTTGGAAATAAAAAAAGATAGAATAATTGAAATGTAGGTATGAAATGAAAATAAGGAGTACATGCCCATACTCCAGGTTGGTAATTGTTATAATAAGTGAAATATAAGAGGGATTTAAATATTCTAACATTGTTAGTACACTATAGGGGTGTTTATTACATGGATATATAAGCATAGTATAACATAATTTTTTTTAACTTTTATTAAAAAAATCAAACAGAAATGAAGATAGTGAAATACGAACACTAACCTCTCTTAATCTTCATAGCTTAATGAAGAATCATAGAAATAATAAAATTCTTCAATAATTAATAGTTGGATATGGGATAGACTCCTTGTGAGATATATAAGGACGTAACTTTGAATTTCATGTGGTTGAATGAGAATTAGGAGTGGGTATTTATAGATGTGTTGAATGGAATTTCATTAAATAATGTATTGATTATTTTATTTCTCTGTTATCACATGGGATCCACTCCACCATAGTGTCAAATTACCTAAATTATTTATCCAATATAACTCATAGTTACAAAAAAAGTTAAATAGAAGCACCTATTTTTTGTTATGCAGGGATTATACATATATATAATTTAATATTAGCCATATTTCAGGACAATTGGCCATTTCTTACTGTACTTTACAGTTGTTTTAAAAAATAGAAAATATACCCACATTGATAACATTTAAATACTTATTCCAAATATAAAATAAATTTTTTCAAATTCGTCCTTTAATTTTATACATTTTTTATTTTGTATGGGGGTGCTACATTTAATAAAAAAAATATTATATGAGAATAAACATTATTTAATTTCTTAATGAATATACAAATTAATACTACATTACCACTTTTTTAGTATAGAATAAGAATTAAGGTTAAGAAGAACAATAGTGGAACTTTTATTCGGTGGTTTGACCAACATTTATAGGGGAGTGATATCCACTAACTTGAACTTTCTCATATATGATTCCACTCAAACCTCAATTTTTTGCTATTTAACATAGTCTTTTTTGAAGGAGAACTGTTGTGTTGCAATCTCCTTCCAATTTACTGATAAATGGAATTTATAATGGATTTCCCTACTAGTTGGATCCATGGTTACTTCCTTATGTGACATTTAATTCTTATCAATACATTAAATACACAACAATATTAATGGTCAATTATTAATCACTATACACTCCATCTGTTCAAATTACCAATTATCATAATTCACAATGTTGATATGGACCAATGGTAAAATTAACCATTATATAAAAAAATATATAATTTCATTCATATTAATATTTTAGTTCCAATACCATGTTTATTCCTGTGTTTAAAATTTTGTTCTCAATATCAATGTATCTTATATTTTTTCCAATTATTTGAGTATAATAAACCAAAGTATAAGATTACGATGATTCCATATACCATTTCAGGTTTTATATTACTGTTTTCAGTCTATATTATAAATTTAATTATCTAGTTATTTGTTGTACTAGTATTTATTGTAATGTGATTATATAATAATGGAATATGTATTTCGTAACAATTTTTTGATTAAAATTCTTTACTTTAATAGAATATCAGGTATGTCAATAATGCTACATTTTTTATAGAAGGGTTGGTATAGTTTTAATACATTCCATGCTACATTATCACATGTTTTCGCTATATTGATCATGGTTTAAATTATTTTTTTGATTTATTACTCTTATCTTTATGAATAATAGATCTTATGGTATTAATTTGTAACGAGGATGATATTTAAATCACTTATAAATCATTCAAAAACCCTTATAGTGTGCATATATTGGGGTGTGGATGTAGAAATGGTGTTCTAGGGGATGCATAATTATTTAAAGTGTTTTTAGGGCAATAATTTTTGTGGGATTATAACACCCATATATTTTGGAATTTATTTTTTATCTAGATTAATAATTTGTTTGAATGTTTTTTCTACATGGAAATAGAAAAACAAATTCTCTGAAGTATATATTATTAATAAAATTTAAGAATAATTAATCATCTATTAAATAGAAAATAATATGATCCATTAGAAAAATTATAAAAAAAATATGATGAACAATAATTAACATTTTAATAATGAAATTTTCAATAAATTTAATTATTAAATATATATATTTAATTTTAATTTAAAAGTTTAATTTTTATATTTAGATGTTTTAATTTTCCAAAATTAGAATTATTTTTTAATTACATGTATTAAAATTATACTAAGGTGATTTTTTGTGATTTCTTTAAAATTAAATTAATTTGAAAGAGTGTGAAAATACAGTTTTTAACAAAAATATAAATTTTATAATTTTTTCAACATATTCAAAATAACTATTACTACATAAAAAATTTAATTGATTAATTTTTTATTTAAATAAAATAATATATATTTCTGAATAATATATTTACATAGAAACATTATGGTAATTTTTAAAACGTAAGTATCATTTTATTCAAAATAAAAAATGTATGTTTGGTAATGTATTTTGACTTATCATTTTTTGGATATAATTTGGGGTTTCGAGGATTTTAATTCATAAAAACATTTATTGTCGAATGTAAATAATCTAATGTTTTCAAGGTTAATAACATTGATAATTTTAACCTTTTAATAAATTTCAATCATAAGAGCACACATTTTATAAAAAATGTTTAATTTTTTTGTGAGTTTATTCAAAAATTTTACAATTCTCAATGTTTTAAGTTTAACGAGATAATTTTTTCCTTGATATTATAAATTATAAATTTAAAATTACCGAAAAATTAATTTTTATTAATTTTAAATAAGATTTATTACCATTGTTAAAATTTTATTAGCAATGTCTATATACATTTTGGTAAAATTTAACAGGTATAAATAAAAATTCTATAATCACACAATTGTTTTCCAAAAATTGTGGTGTAGAGGAGTATACAGCCAATAAATTTCTCTAATTCATATTTAAAAAATTTGGAAAAATATTTCAATAAATAATAATATTTCATTTTTGAAAATTACTCGGTACTCCCTAAATTACCCTTCCCTTCACTTACAAAAGGTGAACACATCCATCCCTTAATGACACCATTATTCCTTAAAATTTCATCTATAAATTATAAAAATTATATATTACCATAAGAATATATCATTTTAAAAATCCTATTGTCTCAATTAGATAGCCTAACACATCAATTTCCGAGAATATTTCCAATAGAAATTATATGATCTAAACGAGTATATTCCTTAATCCCTTGCCTTTTCAAATTCATATTTCTCTAAGAAACATATTATATATATCCTAATATTAATAATATAATTTATTGTTATTATATTTTTGGATCAACAATTATTCAATATTTTCGTTCCAATAAGAAATACCAAACAACATTATCCCTAGGTGTGTGGAAACGGTCACCTCCGCGAAGTGAGGTTTTTCATTTTACATAACCAACAATCACAAAAGGTAAAAATTATAGATTTTATGATAAAATATTATCATTATGTCACAATTAAAATTATAAAATTATAATTCATCATATACCTTCATTCCATCTGATTTTTTGAGAAATGGAATCTTTAATCGTGCGGACTACCACATCAATGAATGATGATATTATTTTTTCATATCCTCCCATAAAGATGGTTATATGAATTTATTTAAAGAAATTAATTCATATTAATGAAATTTTTGCTATTCTATAAATTAAATATTAATTTTATTTAAAAATATGTCTCATCTAATTCAATAATTTTAACACATCCTCATTTGGGTTGGTTTTACCACCAACGAGAAATATCTTATAATATTTATTTGATTTGTTGTTAAATAATAATATATAGTGATAATATTTTGTAATAATAATTTATTTAATATATTTTATTTATTTTAAAGGTTTTATTGATATTTAATATAATTATTAATATACAACCTTCTGATCATTAAACATGTTAAAACTAGGACTTCAAAATTTCCATTTTCTCAAACCATACCATTACCATTAATCAAATAAAAATATAATAAAACGAATAATTGAAACACCATGATTATTATATCTTATATTTTCTAGGAATGATGAAATTTAAACCAATTAGTAATAATCAAACATGTCACCACTATAGTTATACGAAATATTCAATAGAAGTTTCCCAAGAACAAATGAAAAAATAAATTATATCTGAGTAATATATTTTCATTACATCATTATAAAAGTACAATATAAAAAATTTCAAATAAAAAAACTTCCAAATTAGGCTATAAGTAATGTTTTTTTCTATATCTGATACAATTGTTCATTAAGTAAGCAATCATTCAAGGTAAGAGGTTCTTTTTCTCAAAGTAAATTCATTGAGACATATCTCTTTACTGGGCACCATGACATCATTTACATGGTATTATTGCTATTTTATGAATGCATTTCATGATATTAATATAATTCATAGTGTATAAAGTTTATTTCCTTTTAATTCTTTAAATTTATTTCAATTAAAACGATATGATGGTTGTGAAGGTCTTGATAAACTCAACTCACATTGTTGAGTTTAAATGCTTCTTCCTGAACTCCATTCTATGACGTTTGATTACTTCCACCCTAATATTTTATTTCTTATAATTTTCTATTAGCCTATAGAAATAGTAATTTTTTAATTAAAATATTTTAACTTGATAAATTTATTCCTCGAAAAGCATATTATTATTAATAACAATTCTAATCGCCGTTAGCATTAGTTTCACCTCCTTTTCAATGTTTTCTATTCATGAAGACAATATACTTTATAATTTGAAACATAATTATGTTTTATATCATGTTACCATTATATTTCCAATATAATCATATTGTAATTTCAATTTTTTACTCTTTTAAAGATAAGATTTTTTGAGAGTTATTCCAAAATATTAGAGAGTTATTCTATCATTTCAAAATAAAATGTATTATCTTATACGGAATATTCTATTTTTAAATCATTTATGTATTATCAAAAAAAAATATTTTATGACTTTTTTTAATTTAAATTCTTATAATTTTATCACTTCTCTATTTGAAAATTTGTTTATCAATGTGAAACATACTTCTTTTTTTTACTCCAATGATAAAAGTTATTTTTTAAAAACCCTTTTACATTTTCTATCATTATATGAGAATTATTCATTAAAATTAACCCATTATAATATTTTAAATAGGTTTATGAAATATTTTAAATCTTGATGATTTTAAAAATAAAAGGAAATATTCTTTTTTTTCAAAATTGAAAAAACAATTAATTTTTTTTAGAATTATTTATTTTAATGGTGTTTATTTTTCTAAAATAATTCTACATTGTTTTTGGAGGTACATTTATTTTATAAAATTAATATTATAAATCACCTTTTTGTATATAAATATTATTATTTATATTTTTTATCAATATGAAAGTATTATTTTTTTAAATAAAACATTTTTTTGGAGTTTTCTATCATTTTAAATAGGGTTGTTTCATAGTGTTTTAAAAAGTGATTTGTCTAATTTTCCAATTTGTGTTTTTTATCTTTTTCAACATCCTATAAAGATACATATGTGACATTAGGGATATGTTTATATAACACCTTCAATCATCCTTCACTAGATGGATAATAGAATGTTCATGGACACCGTTTCATGATCCTTATCTCTTTTCAAAGGGTTAATTATGTGATGATTGAAAAAAGAATATTTTCAAGTTATATTCATTAACAAATATACTGGTGATTATTATTAATCGGTGGGGTTTTATATCGTCATTTAGTTTTTTAAATAAGTTTTAATGACTCATGAGATAAAAATGGGCCATGAGTTTTGATACTCGTTTAAAAATTGGACAGAAATTTGTGATACTCTTATAAAAAATGGACCACGAGTTATGATACTAAATAAAATAATGAACCATGATTTTTGATAATAAAATAAATAGTGGACGACCAGAATTGACACTAGAGTCGATAATAGAAAATTAGGTATGATACTTGAGTCTCTAATGGATTATGAGTTATCATTTAGGTGTCAGAATGTGTAGCTAAAAGTAATTTCGGATCAACTATGTAATGGGACATATGATTTTAATAAAAGAAAAATTGTTTAATGATTTCCTATGATTTTTTTGTCACAACTCCTTATTATTTTTCTTTTATTCATTCTATCATATGGATATGATTATTCCCCATGGATCATTTTTATTATCTCATCTTCCAACACACTTTTTACAAGGTATATAAAATTTCATTTAATATTTCATTTCCTTTAATAACTTATGAACAACTCATATGGTTCAATATTTTTGTATAAGATGTTTATCACTTTCCCATGTTTTATTAAGTGTTTATGTTATTACTGTTGATAAAATATTGTTGAGTTATTCCCATAATGATCATCTAATCTCACACATTTCTTATGTCCTTTTATTTCCTAGGGTAAGCAGATAAGAATTATGAGAACTGTGAAAGGGGGTATAGTGTGGTTTTAATCTAGAGAAATATTCACATGTATCTTAAAATAGGTTTCTTATGTATCTAATCCTTAAATATACTCAACCATATGTTCATGGGATTTTGTGATTATTTATGTGATTTAACACTTAACTTATGGATATGATGTAAAATAATGACATGTTTAATATGGGTCATTATAGTTCATATCAGATAGTTTTTAGTTATTTTTTTGGATTAGGTTAGTTATTTTTGTGGATTTGGATTGGGAAACATATTTTAAAACCGTTGGGATATGTTTAAGGTATAATTTTAATCATATAGTATCCTCATGATTTTTTGGTAAAATAAATATTTAGTTGTTATTATAACAATTACATCCATTTGTGGATTCTAGAAAGTTGGTATGGTTGGGAAATAGATTCACTTAGGGTTAATCAATCTGAAATATGTTGGTTTAATATTAACTCAATCTTCACTATTTTTCATGATTATTGGGTTTAATATATTAAAAATGCAGTGACACTATTATGTAATTTTATTTGCTTAATTATATCCTAATTATAGGAAACATTATTATACTTTTTATATTAAGTAATTAGGATATTAAATATTAGGGAATCCAAATGATAGAAACCCAAATTCAAACAAGACTGATTTAGGTTGACCAAGATGCTAATTTTATGGTTTTAAAGAGTAAAACAATTTGAATTTGAGTTTTTCATTATTCCTTTAGGATGTTATGAATAATTAATTATGATTGATCCTTTTTAATAGAAATGGATAGAGCTAGTAAGAACCATGTTAATAATGGATTTGATGGAGAATAGAGAAATAGTTCCTGTAATTCCATGACCAAAACTACTAATCTTTGGTGGGAGAGCCATATAACCTCTGGGAAAATCCTTGTATGAAAGATGATTCTAACAAAAGGTGAGGTCCAATGTAAATTTTGTAGTGTATTCCCTTGGAAATAAAATAAATGAAAATATTAAATACCATAAATATAAATTAAAATAACAAAAAAATATAAATAAAATATAAATAAATGATATTAAAATGATTCATTTCAAGTATTGATAAGGAACCTCCAATGTTGGTTGTCAACATGCACAAGAAGTAAAAATGAAAGAAAATAAATAAATAAATAAATATTTTTTAACTTGAATCTAGAGTATATTCAATAACAACATCTATATCCCTGCTTAATGTTCAGTAGTAGCATGTCACATATCCCATTCCATTTGTTAGATTACAGGTCATGAAATTAATAAATTCACTAATATTCACTTTTTGGTTGTGATTTTAACTAAGTTGGACATCACAAATTATCCCTTCACATAAGTTATAATTTATGTAGAAGTGTATTACATTTTTGAATAGATAATATATTTCAAATAATACATCCAATCTTGTACTGATTAGTCTTTTCCACAAAAACATCCTTGAACCTTAGCTGCACTAGCTTCGGCTCCATGTCAGAATGTTTTTCATAACAGTAACCATGATGATGGGTTGACCAAAGGGAAACATTAAAGTATTTGAAAATCCATAATACCAATGAGTCACAGGTTGGTCTAAATGGATATCACTCTACATATCCATCATGGATCATTCCCAAAGTTCATTGAATCGTAAACTATTCTCTAATACCATCATTCCATAGGGGCATAATATCATTAGAATTAATCATCTTAAAACACAAAGACTTTTTACCGTTTCCCTTTGACACAATCCATTTTCATCATTTTCACATGTCTTACATACTCCATCTCTCTGGGATAAACATTATAGGACATTCCACCAATAATTTTATACCAAAACTAATAACTCTAAATACTATACATCCATTCACAATTTCAACAACACATATTGGAAAAATATTTATGAGAATATGTATCAAAAAACAAACAGACACAGTAATGATCAAAAATACAACAAGTATCACATGGTCTAAACATTCCCACATATTCCAAATATTTCAAAAAATTCCAAATAAATGCCAAATATGATAAGGAATTCCAACTATTAATGTGTTGACATCAATATTGAGATCTTATAAGAATTGAATCAACAATCACAACCACAAACTAGGCAGATCAAAACGACACACAAATGGTCCCTAGAATCAATTACAATAAAACATGACAATGGTTATAGAAAAGCTATCATGAAGGTAGTCAATCAAAGAGTTTAAATCCACACCAATATATTAAAAGGGGACCAATTTCAATAGTTTAGGTCCAAAAAAGATCCCAAATAAAAACCTCTAGATTTGATGCTTGAATATACTAGTTAAATAGATCTTGGAGGGATTTGAACGAACCCAAATGCTTCTAGATACAGTGTAGGATTTGGGGGAATATGGAATATGTCAAGTGAGTAAATAGATTGGTGATGGATAATTTAATCTATTAGAAAAGAAAACATTCATGATCTGAAGTTTTCATTCATGTCATGAACATTCAATTTTTATTATACACCTAAAATAAAATAAAAATATGTTAAAATACATAAAATTACCATTTACATAATAAATGATATATCATTTAATGAATGAATTTTAAATAACTGAATAAAAATTAATGTCTTCTACTTGATATCCATTCACATTGTCAATACCCATTCATGATGTGGACAGACTCTTATGGTATGTCTTCTAATATACGATTCATTTACTTCTTTGAACATCACTAAAATGCCTCTACAAATTTATTTACACCTTTATCATGAATAATGACTAAAATGAGGGATACCATAAAATTTAGAATGAAAAGCTATCACCCTCTAATGAATTAAAATCCTAAATAAGTGTCTTTAAAGGTATGCTCAAACTACCCAGGTCATTAAATATGAATATCTTACTCTAAATTGAAATATTATTCCTTGATCTATACATGATTTCATAGGATTTGAATAGTTGGAATTTTCCCCATGAATCATTCTCTCGTTAATATATATTTCATGTCAAGATCCCCATAAGGATGTTACATTCTAAAACTCAACATCCTAATAGTTGTTCACATGTGTAGAATCGTGAATGTACCTTTCATGTGGAGACACATGAAATATATCATGAACACCTTAGTATAGTATAGGAATCCATAAATGGTATGACACTACCATTACTCACTCAATAATATTAAATAGTCAATAAATTATAATGATATCATTCTTTATGTATAAAGATTTCAATTCTCACATTGACGAGTCGTCCAAAAAAATCATGGCCTCCCACAGTGACCACCATGGGTCTTCTGCTCTTATCAGAATACAATCAATTTATTCACTGTGTGATGATTAAATGATTCTATATTAACTAAACTACATTAGAGGTCTCAAATAAAATGCTAGACTCCACTTCAATTGTCAATCCCACCTCATTTTGACATACCATTGAGATACATAGTCTACCATAAAGATTCTCATAAGGAATAATCTGAATCAAATAATGGAAACTATTGGTTTATCTAAATTAGACCAAGGCTATGTAATTATCCCGAAGTCCATTAAATTTATGAATTAATTTAGGAATCATTTCTTCAAAACTCAGATTATACTCTTAGACAATATATCCATATATGGGTGATACATTGTACTCAGTCTTAACAGTGTACATAAATCCTTCTATAAGACATGAAAAACTCATGATGTGAAACACATGTATCTATCTGATGTGATTCTCAAAGGATCTATTAATATTCATAAAATATCTATATATACATCATTCCCAACTCATAAAATGATTGGGTATCTTGAACTTGAAATAAATGGGCTACATTCATCTACTGAACGATAATAAAACAATCATTATCTTGTCTTCTCAGGGTCTGAAAAAATATCATCATGAGGACAGTCATCACATCATCCCCCTTACACAAAGAAAATAAAAGTGTATTATGTGAACCATATTAAATTTTATTATCTTCATTTAAGCTCTATAATGTAAGGAATCACGATACAAAAAATAAGTGGCTTAAGAATTTATACACAACCAAAAAAACTAACATCATATATCATGGTATATCTTAATTAACCTTGGATACACTACCTATTTAAATGGATGGGAGTCTCTCATTAAATAAATTCTCATATGAGATGTCACAAATTATATACCTCGAACATAATTCATGTCTTCTTTTTCAAAATTATATCCCAAAAATTAATCATCTCTCAAAATGTGTTTATAAATCACTATACAATCAAATTCCAACTCTTCTCTCACCATCACAAGGTCCAACAAAGAAGAAGTGATCAATAATGCTGCATAGCAGGGAACACAATGAAACTATGATGTATCCACAAAACACTTGAAAATAATACTTATATTAATTGATTATTCATTTTAAGGCCACTCTATATGATCATTTATATATGGAATTATCATAATAATATTTTATAAAAATTAATTAGGTTTTATCAGAGAATAGTCCATCTCAAAATTAAATTTCTAATGATACACCAACAAAAGACTATGAATTAGATTATGATATCACTGAATGAATATAAAGAACAATATCTTGTAGTTGGTTTAGACAATTAACATATCTCCCAAGATATAACTTCTTCACCATTTTAATTAGTTGACCACAACATCCAAATATAATTCAACTATTGGGTTGTTCTTTTTACAGGGTTTCAGTAGAGGTGATCCATATGTGACTACATAATCCCTCAAAAAACATAGAATTGAACCCCATAACTGAGTCATCAGATTAAATTCCATATCAACTTTTGATATTTGGATTAATACAAAATGGGATTTTCTTATTTCCCCTCTTCAACTTAAAGAATTAATCTTCAATATCTTGTGAACAGAAAGACTCATTCACCATTTAATTCAACTCTTTTGTCATTATTTCCAAATTAGAGAATTCATGGATAAAACAACATTCATTTCTCGCAATCCTAAGGAAGAGCTTAATATAAAAAAAAAAATTTCTATTTTCCCAAGACAACACATTCCCCACATTCTCCAAGTGAAAATATTTCCATGTCTCATAAATTACATGACCAAGGAACCACACCATCAATATTAAGAAGTGGTGTGTCAACATTTTGTATTAAATATTATTCTCTTATGGTGTACAAGAATAAAATATTATATATCATAGAATGTATCTATAATTTCTAATAATATATCATGACATCATCCATAAATACAAAATGAAGGAGTCGTGAAATGGTTTTAAAATATACTTCATGAGGGAAACAAACACAATAAAATCATTCTTAAACCCAAAATTCCTGATGAGATACTCATTTATTCTATATATAGTCCCAAAATTTAACTTGGAAATGTAATAATCTCTTTTTAATGTCAGATAGTATCCTAATCTATTCTCAATCATTGAAAATAGATGGGTTCCAAATAAATGATCAATCATATCATCAATCCCTAGTAAATGATACTTTCTTTCACTTCCACCTAATTTAATTTTCTTTTAATCTACATAGATCTATAGAATGTTGTCTTCCTTCTTAGTAAACAATAATAATAAACCCCAAAGATATGATTTTGGTCTGATAAATCCATTCACCTATAAATCCTCTAGCTTGAATTTCAACTATCTCATCACTTTTTTGACATATGGTTAGTCAGAATACATATTGGTTTCACCCCAATCAAAATATCAATATCAAACCCAATTCTTATATCATTATAAAGACTAAATAACTTATCTAGAAGAATATCCTGATAGAAATCAACCACTATAGTAAATGTATAGGGGGAAAAATGGATTCAACCAAAAGCTTCCAGCCTACTACTTTCATGGTGATCACTCTAAAATGAAACAATTTTGGGCTCATCCATCTACTCAAATATCACACTAACCATTAAATATGAACCTATATCCTTGAGGAATGGTGAAAGAAATACATATTTTATTGTATCCAGTATGATATTGATAATGGCGCAACCAGTCATTTCAAGATGGACCATAAAAACATTGTATCTCTAAGATTATGATATCCAATAAATTTAAATAATTGAAAGAAACTATAGGACACTCAGATTACAACTAAAGATAGTCAAATTATTTGTATGGATGGAATGTAATGAGAGAGAATCTCATATGATATCACCACTAATATCTCTAGAATAGAAAAAATTTATAAGATATGAATGATTAGGAATATCATATATTAAATAAGTATAAGATATCATATATTTAATCAATCTCTTGCCTTTAAATATATAAGGTTCCTCTACATTGATGTTTATAACCTCATCAGTTGTATAAATCATACATATAAATGGATCATGACTTACGTAGGTCACAAATCCTTATGGTGACTAGATCTCCCCCTAATGATGACACCATCCATTTCCCTGATTCACAACCCATGTTATCCATTCACCCCAGTGAGAGCTTGTACACAACACCATTGAAGGGAACTATTTAATATGTCCCATAATGCCACATCTATTCAACTTGATCTTAGGTGTGGGATAAAAATCGTTACAATTCACAATCTAATTATAGTTGAAACATTTGGGACCTCCTCCACCACAATTGGATATGAAGGAAACTCTAATCTAATCCATTGCTTCACTACCTTGTTGTATCACCTCGGTTTTCCCATTCATAATTTAAAAAGTGGAACCCACTGTATAATTAGAGAGTATACTAGATACTCAATGAAAATATAGATGGAGACCTAAAACATTGTCCTCTTCTAGAATATTCACAAATTTTCAGGGTATTTTAAAGTACCCTTGAATATTTCATTAGTTTAAATCCCCTAACATGACATATACCCTCTATAAGAAGTCTAATATCAAACATCCTATCCATTTTCAACGTGTTCTCTAATAAATGAGGATTAAATCATAGAAATATAAATCAGGTTGTGTATGTAGAAAATGATATTGACCCTTGATGGAGATCTATAAACTCTTTAACTCATTTTAGATATATAATATCAATAAGAAATCACCAAATAATAAATCTTATATTCCCTCCAAAATAAGAATCTTATGTCTACCATCCTTTTCTAGGATTCCCCCACCTATTAAGTTCCCTGAATCACAAAGGATACTATATTTAACAATATATACCGAAAAGTTTCAACTAGGACAAATATTCCCTCAATAATATCCATTTTCTCTCCACATGTTGAGGACCGCCACAGCTATGTAATGTTGGTAGATGCAAAAGGAAAAAGTTTAGAAAAAAATTTAACCAATGTCATTTTTACCCCTCCACCTAATGTAAGTTTTAACTATAATTCAATGAGTTTGGGTTGGATAACCATTTAAACCACCAGAGCAGGAGGGGTATCATGCAAAGATGCATCCTCCTATATAACCTATAATGTAGTGGGAAATTATTCCTCAAAGGGTTAAATCATTAGACATTGAGGTGGAATTTCTGTGAAATTCTATAAAAATGTTTACAATGCCAAAATAAAATTACTTTTATTTAAAATATAAGAATATTTTATACCCATATACATGATTTCATTTAGAAGACCGATCCTATGGGATAACTACATTTAAGGTTTGACCCTCCCAATCTTACTTATGGCTCAATACTGGACTTCTATACATGAATATGAGCCATAAACATATTTCTACAAAACCCTATAAAATTTTATATGTTCAACTAACTGATGAAAAATAGATATACCCATAAATAGTTAGAAAATGGAATTTAATTAAATAAATAATATGTGGAATAATCCAAGAAAATATTTGGAATGTGATCTTATATACTTACACATGACACATGAATACACCCAAAAAGTATAAAATCATAAGATATATCCCACCATGGGTAACTAGGAGGTTTATTACACTTGAGGAAGTCATTCACATAGAAACATACATACCAGAGTTCTACATAGAATATATACATTAAACAACAAGCCTAAAAGAAATCAATTAGAAAACTTGGTCTATAGTATCATATTCTAATGCCTTATAAAGAATTTTCCAATTTGGGATGAAGATTCACATTACCTTATTCATGCCTCTGCGTATGCTTGTGGCCACCAGAAAGAGATGAGGGTCTTAAGAAAATGGCGAAACTATACTCTTGATAATACTAACCATCACATGATAAAAATCATAAATATAATCCAAAAGAATAACATGATTCTAAAAAATAAAAATAAATTTTATAAAAGTGTGTCATGTCATTTCTTGTGATAATATCAAGGAACCCCAAATGTGTAAGGTCAACATATACACATAGTATAACAAATCAAAAAAATGAAATGTTTTGTTAAAGGTGTATAGAAACTTTTTTTGTACCATATCAATATCTCAACTCCATAAATCTTAGAAACTTATCACAGTTCTATTTTTCTTAATTGGATCCCATGTCATGAAATCATCGTGATCACCAATATTTTCCTGAAGGGTTTGACTCTAAAACAATAATACAATAAAAATGTGTCCATAAAATATATTAACATATTAATTTATATTGAATGAAATGATGAATGATAACTAAGCATAAAATAATACAAAAATCATATTCCATGAAATTGTGTTCTAACGAATCCTCCATGAACCTCGATTACACCAACATCATCTTCATTCTATGAGAAGGGTGGAAATAGTAGTTCTAATGATGGGTTAACCATAAGGACACCAAGTATGTCTCTAAATGGACTCAAGACCAATGATTCATGGGTTTTTCTACATGGTCATCATTCCACATCTCTATCGTGGTCATGCCACAA
This sequence comes from Viscum album, assembly GCA_963277665.1. Taxonomy (NCBI): domain Eukaryota; kingdom Viridiplantae; phylum Streptophyta; class Magnoliopsida; order Santalales; family Viscaceae; genus Viscum; species Viscum album. Next base: position 1,511,759,417 of record OY728161.1, read on the forward strand.
CGTTATCAAATCATGACACCATATTTGATTGGGCTAGGCCCTTAGGCCATCAAATCTCTACACTTACGTTATCAAATACATATATTCTCCATACCCAAACCCTATTACTTAGTCCATAAAAATCATTGACACATGTCACATAATATCCCCCTATAAAAGATTACCAAGCCATAATGGTTCACCTATCACATTATACAATAAAAATTACCACCAATGAACAAACATCCTTACCCAATGACAACAACACATAAAAGAACACTATAAATGGGTATAATTTCCCATAAAAACACTTATATGTGATCAGAAATCAATATTGTGTAACATGGGATAATCTCTCACACACATTCCAAATATGATAATCTTTTAGAAATAGATTCTTTTTATGATTCATGATTTTTATATTTAATGTGTTGACCTCATCACTATTATTTTCCAAGAGTTCATTCCCATCTAATCCCATTCACAAACGAGATCAAACATGAATTAAGAGTGTCCCTATAATTGATTCAAATCTATGAAGAAAAGTATTATTGAAAACTTTTCATAAATGGAATCATTCCATGATATGAAATCAATATAATATGATGAAAATGTGTTCATCATTAATGGTATAGGTTTAAAAATTACTATAATCAAAACCTCTAGATCCAAAACATGATGATCTAAAGAAAACTAATTATAGAGGTTATTATATTTCCAAAAATCACCTAGTTACGAACTAAGGATTTAGGGGAAGTTGAAAGGAGGAGAGTGAGAAAAAAAAGAGCACTTGATTATTTAATTTAAGGACCTAATAACATTAACGATGACAATTATATATTAATATAATAGACTTTCATATTTTATGAAACTCTAAAAATCAAGATGGATCAGGATTAAAGTCAAGAATAGTATCATTCACATCATGAATATGATCTCAAATAATGAATTAATTTTCATGTATAGAATACAAATTCATGGTTTCTTCCTATAATCATTTCTGTGTAGCAATATATATCCATCGAATGAACAAAATCTTATAGATAGTTTTATGGATGCTGAGTCATTTACTTTTATGAACACCTACTAACATGACTAAACTCATTTTGTGACACCTCTAAGGTGAATCAATCTTTAGACATTGAATACCATAAAACATAGGGTGTTACATTCCAAATACGAAACTAAGTAGAAAAAATTTGGTGTTCAAAATCATTTTTCAATTATCACAATCTTATTGTGTGTTTTGATTAATAACATGATTCTTATTGAAAATATGTACCCAGAAAATATGAGAATGATATAGTTTATATAATATTAACAGAGAATACTGATTAAATAAGGGATATTCAATTATTTCATATAAAAATATGGACAAGATACACCCAAGTAAATATCTTAAAATATCTGGATGATGTTTTTACTATGGTAACGTTGGTAATTGAGAAACAATCAATAGGGGGGAAGGGATGAGAATAGTTAAAATGATTGAGAAAAATAGGGTTCTTCCTACGGATCAAATATGAGTTCATTTTTTATGTGAATAATTTGGTCACTATTGAAACTCCTTCACTTATATAAGGGATAATGATGAAGATCAATACCAAAAATATCATATAACACAAGATCATGGAAAAGCCTTTAAAAATAATACAATTATATTACATAGTGATAATTATGTGATGTTAGTTTTTCAACACTCTATATTTTTTGATGTCTTATATTATGAATGTCTTAACCAATTAATTACTGGTGAATTATAAATAAAATACTCGTGATGGTATCATTATTATATCTAAGTATTATAAATTTCCATAAAATTTTATGGGATTATGCCATATCTATATCTTGATATATTCTTCTTTTAGATTATTTTCTTATCATCACATTGAAAAAATATTATTTACCAAGATTAGGAAATCATATTTCAAACCAACCTATGATCATATATCTTTTTAATGATTTCTAAGATAGCTCATGAAAAACTAATTGCATTATATTATTCATTGTACCCAATGAAGAGGGATGTTTATCTCAAATGATTGGTGAACAAATCAATACAATGATTTTCATATTCTGAGGGAAGAGATATATTTTTTGTCTTTTCATACCACACAAAAACATATATCATGATTTTATATAACATATATACACTTAGTTTAACTTGTAACGGATAACTAAAATTTCGAGGATACAATTTATTTAAAGTGTATAAGGTTACACATTAATATTATGGAATATAATTTTTCTCTAAATTGTTTCAAGATTGATAGATTGCTTCACATTCAACACTTAACTCAATCGATCCATAAAAATTTAATTATTAGAAAATTTAAGAAAAAAATATCTTATTTTATATAGAAAATATTTCATTCAATTAGAAAATTAATTTAAAATTTTATTTAGAACACAAAATGTTTTAAAAATGATTTTTTAACACAAGTATTATTTTAATATATTGTATTTTTATTTACAAGATAAATTTATAAATTTCATAATTTTAATTTTACAAAACTGACAACATATATTAATTCAAATTATCATAATTATACTAATGTTAATTTTTATGATATTTCTAAAATAATGCATTTTCAAGTGAATGATTAAAAAATAGTTTAAAAATCGTAAATTTAACAACTTTATCAATATATAAGAAACCCATATAAAATTATAAGACATTTGATTGAATAAATTTTTTTAAGTATCATAAATAAATAGTTTTAGATTTTATTATTTACTTATGAAAACAATGTTTAATTTTTATAAATTAAGTAATATTAAATTCCAATTTAAATATAGTTTTCAATCATTCCTTATAATTATAATAAATTAAAGTAAAGATAATTTTGAATATCATTGAATCATATAATTTTTTTAGTAAAACAATTAATTTCATGAAGTTTAACAGTATTAATAATTTTAACCCGAACATTAATTTAATGTTTTAAAACACACTTTTTCTAAAAAAAGGTTCTAAACATTTTGTGTGTTTATTATAAAATTTAAAAGTATATACATTAAAAATTTCGACGATAAAATTATTATAAAATGCTAAATATATTTGTTCAAAATATTAAATAATGTTATTTTTAATTTTCTTTATTAAAATTAATTTATATGGTAAGAAAATAACCATGGAAAAAATATATTATGGTAAATTTTAAAAGGGATAAAAATAAATAACTTTAAATCACTCTATTTTTGAAAACCCCAGGGTGGGGTAGAGGTATGTTTTATCAATAACAAATTCCATGTAATATTTTACACAATTGAAACCTTGGGCCTTCGAAAATTGTCTTTTGATTATTGAAAAGTAATGGGTGCTCGCAAAATTACCCATCTTCACTTATTCAAGGGGAACATATCCACCCCTTCATGCCACACCTTTTTCTTATAATTTCATACTACAAATATTTTATTTTTTAATCCTATAATAATATATAAAATTCATAATCTAATTGTCTCAAATAAATATCAAAACTCCTACATAAATGAGTATATTTCCAAGATAAATCTTAATTTTTTAATGTAATTATTTCTTAATCCTTATTATTTTCATTATAATCATTATATTCCATATGAATTGTAGTCATGATAATATAATGAAACAATAATTACTAATATTATTTAACTTTAATATATTAATTTATCTATTATTATTAAATACTTTTTAACCACTAATAATAACAAAACAGCATTGATTGTGTGTACGTGTTGACTACCACCACCCTAAAGCGATGTGGTTTGATTTTCATCACTGCCTCTCACGGATGGTAAAATGTATGGATTTAATGAATTAATATATTTAAAATATCAAAATTTTAAATTTTAAATATTATTTATAATATATCTCTATTTCATCACATTATTTGATAAATGAAATTGTTAATCATGTGTAGATGTAGACTACTGCGTCGACAAACAATGATTTTCTTTTATCATAACCACCAATCATGGTATATATAAGAATTAATTTAATATAGATAAATTATATTTATCTAATTTATATTGTTTTGTAAAATCATTATTATCATAACATATAAATGTACCCTTACTAATTGAATCATTATAATACAACCTTGTTGGGGTTAGTTTTCCCCAATACAAGAACAATGTTATAATATTTATTTGATGGATAATTAAAAATTTTATCTAATGATAATATCATGTAATAATATTTTATTATTATTATTATTTATTTTTTTAAAAAATATTAATGTTCAATATATTTATTAAAATATTACCTTTCTTTTATTATATATGTATAAACTAGTTCTTCACAATTTCCATTTTCTCAAACCATACCTTTATCACTAACCAAATGATATTGGTAAATGATTAATCATTAATATAGAATGATTATATTATATTTTTTTGGAAATTATGATGTTTGAACCAATAATTTATAGGAAACCTTTTTTAATGTTATAGCTGTATAGATTAAACAATGGATATTTCTTAAGTACCAATTATGGAAATAAACAATAAATTAGTGATATATTTGTAACAGAATGTTATAAAGGAAGTTAATAATAGGATATATTTGTTAAAAATTTATTGATTTATGTGATTAAAATATTTTTGGTTATTATAGGATATTTTAGAACGTGTTTGGGTAAGCAGGAATACAAGGTAATGTGAAATTTGCCTCAAATTAATTTATTTGAGACATATTTATTATTATGCATTATGGAATAACAAATATGGTATGCTTACTTTATAATGAATTTATATTTCTATATTCAATTAATTCATTGGGTTTTAACATACATCTCTTTTTATTTCGTTAAATTTTTTGATTATTCAAAGGTTACCACGTATTAAGTGTTTTTGTTAACTCAACTCCCATCATTGATTTATAACACTTCTTCTTGAATAAATTTCTTCAAATTTAGGTGTCTTCCACCATTATACATTCTTTAGGGTAATTTATTTTCCTCTCATTGAAGAAATAATTTATAATGTAAATATTTTTTCTAAAAGAATTTTTCTTTAATAAGTATATCATTATTGAAAAAACCCCACATGCTATTTACCAATGGATTAACATTATTTTCGAAATTTAAATTTCATTAAAAATTTATCCATTACTATCAGAAATATAATTACATATTTAAAATTTTAACTTTATATTTCCATAATTAAATTTTCATAAAGATTTTTTTACACTTTTTCTAATGTGGGTTTTTAATAAATTAATTTCAAGATATTAAAAAAACTATAATTTCAAAATCAGATCTTTTAACATCAACACAAAATTATGTTTGTAAATCCATTATATATTTTCAAATCTCAGTTGTTGAGGATTTATTTTTTGTAATTAATTTTTTTCCAATGTTTTCAATTCATATTTTCAATAATAACATATCAAATTCGCTATAAAATAATCTTTTATTCCAATGATAAAATAATCTTCTAAAACAAATTATATTTTCTCTCATAGTATAAGAATTATTCTTTAAATGTATTCATATATATGTTTTTCTACTAGATTACAAATTATATTCACTAATAATGATTTTGAAAAGAAAAGAAGATATTATTTCATTTTTCAAATGTATACATTTTATTTCTAATAGAATTTTTTATTTTAAAATATATTTAAAAGGATATTTTATTAAAAAATATATATATGTATATTTTTGTGATCTTGAAAAAAATGTTAATTTATAAAAACATTATTCTATAAATCTTTTTTAAGAAAAATATTCACAATTTTTTATCGATCTAAAATATTTTGAATTTAAGGAAATTTTTCTGGAGTATTCATGATTTTAAAAAAGGGTCATTACATCGTGTCTACCATTGTGATTTATCCAAAAACCATTGGAGGATAATTTTTATCTATATGAACATCATTATATGTTCTTTACGTTAAAATGGGGATATATTTTAATTTTCTTCATATATCAGGATTCATTGGATTTCTTATAGAGAGTTCTAGTAATTTTTATGAAACCCATCTCTTTTACATGTTTTAATTAAGTGATAATTGAAATATAGATGTTTTCATGCTATCATATATCATGAATTAATGAACCATTATTATTAGTTGGTGATGTTCAATATCTCCCTCCAATTCCTTAGTTGTGGTTTTATGTCTTAGGAGATAAAAAGATTCCATAATTTGTGATAATCTTGTCAATAATTAATTTTGTGATACTTGAGTCTATTATAGAATATGAGTTTTGATACTTGAGTCAAAAGGGACCATGTGTTATAATACAAGAGCCAATAATGGATTATGAGTTACGATACGTGATTCACTGGTGGGACATACTTCTTATCCTTGATGTAGAATTGGTTATAGAGACACCATGTAATAGGCCATATGATATTGATACCTAAACCTATATATAATGATTCCTATGATTATGTATGATTTATATTTCAGGATTATTTTTTTTCCACAGAATATTTTCATATTCCTATAAGTATTCTCCATGGAATATTTTAATATTATCATGTTTCTACAGTCTTTTCAATGGTATATGTTTGTTCATATTGAAATTTCATGTTGTAATATCATTAATTATGAAAAAATAATATTGTTTTATATTATTTCAATAAAATATTTATCCTCTTCTCATTACTTATCATATGATTATGATATAAACCAAGATGAAATATTGTTTTGTGTTCCCATTAATAAGAATTTGAGCATACTCATTTCTTATTTTTTTCCCTAGTTTATAAATATAACTATAACTCATGGTAATTATAGAATGAGGTATATTTTGGTTATATTATGGATAAAAGTTTATTAGTATCATAAAATATGTTTTTAATGTAACCAATCTTCAAAGACACTAAACCTTTTATACTTGATATTATATGTTTTTGTATGAGATATAATGTTTTAAAAATTGATATGATGTAAAATAGAGACATTTTTGGTTAAATATATTAATAAAGTTATTGAACATTTTTATTCCCATGATTTGAGGATTGATACTTAGGTGGTGATATTTGACATCAGATATAGATTATAGTAGGCCATGGTGGGTGTATAGAATAAATGTGAGATATATTATTTATTCCCTAGGGCCAATATTGTATATAAAATGGATTGTGCAGGTAAAATTATATTTCCATTAATTATTATTAAAAACTATATAATTATAATTTATAAATTTAAATTTAAATTTTTCAAATAAATTTTTATGTTTTGAAATGAATAATTATTTGTTATTATTATTAAAATAGATTCACATTGAAGGATTTTGTATTATATAACTATATATATGTATGTATACAATATTTTTAGAAATTAATAAATTTTTGTATGACCCTTTTTATATTTTTATAGAAATTTAATAACATGTTTCATTCATGAATTGGGTATTTATTGGGATATATTGATCGTGTAATGAATTTCCATATTTTAAATCACAATTTTTTAATTAAATTTATGGTTTTGAATAATAGGGAATTCTTATTAAATCAAAATTTTATGAATTATTTTTTAAAATATTAATAACATGTCTCGTTAGTCTTTTTATGAATTCCATGGACTATTTCAACTACTAGGACGAAAACCTGGGATTTAAATTAAGATAAAAAATATAAAATTTTTTGATTTTTTTTAATGATTTTCTCATGTATCTATATTTTGGAAAACAAATCTCTACTTTTTTTGCCTAAATATTAGACATGGTGAATATTAAAATCAAAATAATCCTTACTAATATTTTTTCATTTAAAGGAACATTAATTAGTGATAAATAAAGAAATTGATAAATTATTTAATTTTATAAACATTAAACAGGGGTTTATAAATTTGATCACAACATTGACTTGGAAACTCAAGTGACCTTAAATTTTTTTAGTGGATATAATAAATTTTAGGAAAAAATATTTTAGATAATAATTTTATTACATAAATAATATTTATTGAAAAATTGAATAATCCAAATATGATGATATTTTTAGATAAAACTATCCCTCATTCTTCTGATTTTAATAATTTTACATCATTTGTTTTCAGGGGAATATAATTTCAAAAGATTTGGTACAAGCATTGGAATGGAATACATTTAATAAAAGCAATATAGGACCATTAATACTATATTTTCAAATCAATAATTCACTCCTAATTTTATTTTTCATCATTTTCTTCACATTTGTATATTTATTATCATATTTTTTTATAATAATACACTTCTACAATAGTTAATAATTTATTGTGAATTTTTAGTTTTAATATTATTTTATTATAATATTTAAAAATTTAATGTAACTAAAATTAACATGAAATCATATATACCATGTTTTTATTTAATATTTGTATTAATATAATTGACATAATATCCCTACATTGGTATTTATTTGATGATTTATTGAAAATTTTTATTTTATTTATTTTTAGAAATTATATTAATATTTTTCTTTTCCCTTTTAAGTAAAATATTTTTTTATCATTAAATTTTCAACGTAATAAATTTTCTAAATAAATGTTTTTGGTATAATTCAAAACTAGCTGTGATACATGTTTTCAGGGGATGTTATATTGATCCGACATTTAATGAGTGAATATTTGTTTTTTAAATAACCATTGTACAAGAATTGATAGAATGGATTTTAATTCAATATTTTGGATAATATATTCCACATGGAAGCTTTTATTTTGAAAAAACATCAATAAAATTTAAACAGAGAAATTTATAGAAAATAATAATTCTAGAAAGATAGATGTTTCATGTTCTTTTCAGGTCAACAAGTCAGATCTTGTTGGATTAAAATATTTGGCTGAATTTTCCACTGACAAATATAAATACTTATAACCCTAGGTTTCCCTCAAATCTATTTTTGGGTCATTCGGGTAGGGTTTATTTGGGAATTAGGATATTTAATTTAGTGGATAATTGGTTTGACTCCATTTCTCTTTTCATTATTAGAGGTATTGGTCTTGAAGTAAGGATATCTTCGACAATGCCTTCTACATCTTCCATGTGATGTATCATTCATTTCTGATAATAACAATATCTTTTATATTTTATTTATTTTTAATTTTTCAATTTCACTATTCTTTCATTTACTTATTTGATCTATATTTCAACAGAATAACATATATTGGGTTATAACCTTTCTATAACTTTTATATGCAATCCTTTTCTAAAATGACTACTCAACTCATGGAATAATATATTTTCATAGTAACAGATCATATTCTTAATTTTTTCAATTACTCATTTTGAGATAATGCCCTTAGTGTTTGAGGGTTTTGAAATTATGGGATCACAGTAAATTGGATTTTAATTTTCAGTACACTCATTATAGAGCAATTGAGTTGGTATATTTTGGTCTCTTACACCTTGTAATCATATTTTCTAAAACTAAATCTTCTCATTTAATGCTTTATATAATTCGATTAACATCAAAAATAAATCCCATCATTGTTATATTTTAAATTTTTTTCATAATAACCATCCTAAATTATATTATGTACTACCTACATCATATATAAATCTTGTTCACCCATTCTGATACACCAATATACTAAAAACTATACCTCATATTAGTGTTCCCAAAAAATTTCTCATCAATTTGGTGTTATTATTTGGGAGATAACTATTTCCTTCAATCAATTGTAGGCATTTTTAATATCATTATTTTCAAATTTATTATTCATCCTTATTCCAAATTTTGATATTTGTAGACCATAAATGATATATTATTATTTCTATTTTATTGTATATATTTAATATTTTCATATTTTTCTAATTTATAACCTGATCTCATCCAAATGATCTATTTGATCTAGAAATCAAGATATCATATACCAATAGGGACTGAATCAGACAGTCTTGATATTCAATAAGACCCGAAATTCAATAAGATAGATAATTAATCTATTACTGGATCTTTGAAACTACAATAATTTCTAAATCCAAATTACATCTGGATATAATGGATTCAAATAATAATAATAATGAACTTGATAGAATCATTAGAGAATTGAATAAACCATAAATCAATTATTAACCGATTAGTATTTCATAATAGAACCAAGAATATAACATTGAATGTAAATATTGACTAATATAGATTATTCTAATATTAAATATCTAATCTGGTAGGGATTCCAATAAATACCATAAATAAATAAATGCGTTTTTATAAATAATGAATCTAGGGAATTTTTTTTAATACCAAATTAAAGTAGGAACATTTTCAATCTCACACGATAGAATAAAAAAATATTGGATATTTTATTTATAACATAAGGATGTAACATATATTAATGATTTAAAAAATATTTAATTATATAAATTCCTTCCAACATCTAGATCCATAGTTATTTACAAGGATATCTAAAGGATAAAAAAAAGAATAAAGGGAGTCAATATATGTTTATCGAGAATGATTGAATTTTTTTTCTTATTATTATCATCACTAAATCTTAATGAGACACTGAATCTAATGTATATATGATATCCTGACATCTCTGGAGTAGATCATTGTGGATTTTTTTATATGAGTATCATTATGGAAAAAACACATGAAAATATATTTTCATTGAGGGATCAAATATTACAAAACTCAAAACAATTCATTGATTGCGGTGCACCATTTATGAGAGTACTACACTAGGTAATTCCATTAACAATTTAAAATCATTAAATTTTAGATAATATATTTTATTAATTAATATAGAGAAACATGTTACCTTAGATAAAAATACATCCCATGCCACTCATATCATTCCTTATATGATTTTCACTAAACCAAATCACCAAACTAATCATTTTCCCTACCTTAAAGAGACCATGGATCATTCTGGGGTCTCTCTAGGGAGATCATATAATTAGAATCCACAACCACAACCTTATAAGTAGTATAATCCCATATCTCTATAAAAAATCAATGATTTAATGATCAGATGATTATTTTTTATGGCAAAGGACTGTAATTTGGTCCCATATTAAACGAAATGTACAATATCGTCATCTATACAAACATGAATTTTTTTTTTCAAAAATGATTTAACACCCAATATTCAATAATACAACAATAATTTGAGTCATCCCAACCTTGTGTAGATTATAATAATTATTATCATTTGATAAAAAACTTCTTAATTAGCATAAATATACTAATAGTATCTATATGGATTTGAGGGAGATGAATATGTTATTGATCTAAAATTTAACCACCCTATATGAATTGGTATGTAATAAATTTAAAAACAAAAACTTCCCAACCAACATGAAATTACATAATGAGTGTTTTTTCATAACATATTGAAGATTAAAAGATAAATATGATATATATATATATTCTCTTATCTATCCATCATGAATCGCCTTAGCACTAGATAAGCTGTATTTAAGAATATTTAATGAGAAAAAAATGAAGAAAGAAAATTGTATGAATGATATTGATGATATTATTCCTAAACTGTTTCTATTTCCAAATAGGTTTTTTTAAAAAGTTAATGAAGGTATGGGAAATTAAAATTTTTTGGATACATTCATGCACATTGAGATCAAAATCCCTCAACAATAATCAATGAAGAAATTTCTAATGTATTCAATGTTTTTGAAAGAATTGTGTAGGGATAGAACATGGATAAATTGAATTGAGTGGTTTTAATGAATCCATAACATCTCTAAACTCAGTAAACCTTGATGATTCCTTCAAATATTAAGTATCCTTAGAAACTCATCATGACATGCACCATAAGAGAGTTATATTTCTCACATGATTATTGTAATTTAATTGCATCGATTTATGTCATGAATCACTTTATTATCTATAACATAAAAGTTATTATGCTTAAAATAACACTAATAATGGTAAAAATAGATAATTATCCCATTACGTACCTAATAGGTTTCTATAAGACTGTAATTATTTAGTTGAGAGATATGATTTTAAATTAATTTTCAATTTGAATGTGGAGGATGGCTAAGTACCCTCTAATAACCCCATAATTATTGTTAATACCTACCTTAAATATTCCAATACAATTATACATCAATAAATTTTTATAAATAATACAATGTTTCGAGATTATGTTGCATCATTTAACACTTTTGAGTTCATGAAGCACCCCATATAAACTATTCTTCCCTATTCTTCTCCAATTATGACCCATCTTATATTGATTCTCCATTACTGAATTAACATTATTTATAAATGATGATAAATAAATAAATATAAAAATTATGATTATTGTTGATTCATTAATGTATAAAAAAATTTACAGATCGATTACTTATGAACACACAACTCTAAATAAAAATAGTTTTAATGGATTTTAATTTTGATTTTGGGAATGTTAATATATATTTTGACTATAGTACTTGTTTTATTAATGAATTTGATTAATTATTAAGTGATTTTGTTTATTTATATTTAGATCCTAAAATAATTTTGTCACATATCTCAGTTCCCATAAAATTTCCATCAATACATAACCCATCAAAATTGATATTCCAGAAATTTCCCATAAATGTTAAATATTTATACCAATTGAATGATAAAATTTTTATTCTAATTATTACTAATAATATCCTTATATTACAATAAATAATTATATCAAATATTTTGAGGGATAATATTTGGGAAATATGGTGCATCTTAGTCAATATAACAAATATAAGTTTTAATGCCCCAGACTGATACTCCCCGAATCTAGTGTAAATAACTAAATTTTTTACAAAATGTAATTAAAATGAACATGATCATGAAAATTTAAACCATAAATACTTTCAATATTAATATGAAATAATATTTCACTTATAATAAAATTATTTTTTAGTTTGAGAGTTTTAGGGAGTTGGGGAAAAAATTAAATAAGAAATCCCCTGAATATCTCTTCAAATATATATATTTTTTCATATTATATAAGAATTTAAAAAATTTACAATAAGTCTCTAATATCTCCCAGAATATTTTACACAAATGTAATGAATTATACAAATAATTTTTAATATGTTTATTCTGAACCTAGGTAAATTAAAATGTTATAATGGGTGATCTTAAACAATGAGAAAGAATATTGTAATAGAAGAGACCCTCCAATAGTTGATAAAAATCATAAACTAAAATTTCATGCAATCCTCAATTAAATGATCATGTATTCATGAATTTCTTTAAAAGGTAAACTTTTTAATTTTAAATTGAAAAAAACTTAATTTAGAAATTTCTTATATCAAAATTATCTCATTTTTAATTTTTAATCTTTTTTCTAAATAGGTGTAATTTAGTAAAAAAATAAGGTTTCCAAAAAACCAATAATTTTTATTTAATTACTGTTATATAAGAGTGGACTATATGTTTGAAAAATCTTTATTTTTTAACAAATATTATTTTTAGGAATAATAATATTAGTTTTATAATATTCTCTTAACTTATAAATCCTTTGTTTATTATTTTGAACTTTGGAAAATGTTAATTTTTTAGAAAAAATAACCTCATTGTTTTATTTGAATCACGTATTTTTTTTGTGATACTATTTTGAAATTACAATAATGATTTAAATCATTTTTAATAAAAAATAAATTTATATCAATAAAATTAATATCGAAGATGATTTTCTATAATTTTTAAATTTGATGTTTCAAATTATTTAAAAGTTCATATCATAATTATTTTCATTAAAATTAGTTGCTAAGGTTAGAAATTAATTACCATTGTAAAATTGAATAGGGTAAATGTTATAAGATAATACAAAAAAGACCTAAAACAATCAATGTTGTCTCAACAATGAGATTTTGAGGTGAATTTAAGAAAAAAATCACTATCCACATATTTTTTCTGCATTTTTCATGAACTATTTAATAATAACAGTTCAATAAGGAAAATTTAAAGGTTACTCCAAAGAATACCCATACATTCAATAATAAAAGTGTAACACTCTCACCACTCCACGGATCACATATCATTCAAATTTATCATTAATAATATTCCATTTTCTCCTCCAATAATATTTTTCCTTGTTCAAAATATTTAGGTCACCCTTAGATTTCATAATGCTTTCATTTCTAAGCAGGATTCCAAAATAAATTCATGTTCCCGATGTCAGTATTATCTACTAATTAGTTTTTAATCTTAATTATATTCTTAAAAATTAATATTAGACTCCCCAATATAATAATAATATAATTTAAATAATTCAACATTAGAATACTAAGAGTGTCATGATTTTTTATTCATATACCACATCCATTACGAAAACAATTGTCATCGATGCGTTGTGTGAATTACCGTCCACCAGGACACTATCTGTTTCATATTAAATAAGATCCATATAGGGTTATATCTAAGTTTGGTATGAAACGATAAACTTGATTTTATTATATGATTATGGTTTTTTATAAAAAATAAGATAACATGTTAATGATATGACCAATAAACGATCATTGTTAATGTAATCTTTGAAAACAAGTATATAGAAGGGATAATATTCTATTCATTTTTTCTAATATTATCATTACATATTCTTACACATAAATCCAATTATGATATATCAAAATAACTAATATCATTATTCTTTTATTGTAATGATATTACAATAAAATAACCTCATATTCATTTATTAAATCAAATTATAATCATATTTTGGTGGTTTGACCACCAAATTCAACAATACCGTGAATTGATATGATAAATGTATATATAGACATAATTAATATTATTATATAATTTAAATTATTATTTTTTATAGATTTTTTTATCGCAGTTTAATTCATTAATTAAGAAAAAACCCTTCGATTGTGATGAATCACTAAAATATGCTTGGTATCGATTTCATCATCAATGATAAAGAATAACATTTTCATAAAAAAATTTAAAACATAATTAATAATAATAAATCATCACTAAAAATAACTTCAATGAACTATTATTTATGGAAATTTTATAGATAATGAATACATACGACAATAATATAAAACTAGTAGAAATAATGAAAAATATAAACAAAATGATGTGAAGAATGTGTAGAATTCATATACGGAATGACTTTGTATGAAGAGTATAAATGAAAACAATACGGGTAAGGTTGTGGAATATTTGATTAAGATAACTATTTTTATGATGAAGTGGTACAATGTATGATCATTCGTTTCAAGATAACATGTAATGTATTTTCGTCACAAATTCCATTCTTTGGGATATATTTGGAATTATACACCTAAATTCCATTATGTGGTATACATAATTCTTATTAATGATGTTATATCATGAAATTCAGTTATTCATGACATTTAGGGATCAATTTTATACACTCTCTTTCAAGGGGTTTTGATATGATTTTTATCTATGCTATATGTTTGTGTTTCCATCCCAAAACTTAATTCTTTGGGAATTATGTTATATTCACCACATATTTATTTTCTAGTGGTGTATTCATTTACATGATATAATATTATCATAATACTCATGGAATTTATTGGATTTAAAATTATATATTTTTATACATTCCTCATATTCTTTTGATTCAAGAGTCTCCAAACAACTGTAAAACACAATATTTCCCTGAGTGGAAAACATATACATTGTTTTGGTTGTTTAAATGTTTGTGAAATTTACTGAAAAGTAAAAAAAATGTATGGATAGTAGAATGTGTATAAAAATTTGGCATAGTTTGAAATAGGGGTAATAATCCTGAAAAATATTCGTCGAATGTTTACTCGATCATCGCCCTGATGCACAATGATAGGGATTAACAATGCACAACTAGAGAGACCCTCTGAGGGGATATCTTTTATAATATTTAAAAACTATAATTGAATAATGATAAATGATTTTTCATACCTTTTATATGGTCTCCTACCAAAAAAACACTATTGAACTAAAATAATAAATTCAATCGAAAACCCAACATATTGAATATATTCTTGTCCTTATATTTCTATGATAAGGGTATTACGAGTTACATTGATGATACCCATGAACATATACGTTGATTAAGTAATTTTATCCTATAAGTCAAAATTATTTTATAGAATTAGGAATTATTTTATTTATGTTTTTCTAATTATATAGATATCTTTTTTTATTCACTAAAAGGCTCCTTCGATAATGGTACGAAATGTCTTAATGACACTTATGGGAATGCATTGAAGTCAATAAGGTGACCGGTGTAACTTGGAATTATATTTTTCGTTGATTTATGGATATGTATCATGAGACAAAATGGTATTGGTTTTTTTATACACATTTTACCATGATAGCATAGTGTTAAGGAATAATGCCTAAACAGCAAGTCTAAATGTAAAACATTATGAATTCCATTAGTTTTGAGATCATTGAATATTTTATACAATTACTAATTTATTATCATATATATATAATTCCATTATTTTTAGTTGATTAGGGGTATATTTTATTTATTTTATCCATTCCATATGAAATATTTCTTGTTTATGTTATGAAGGATTTTTTTGCAAGTGACTCTTTACTGAGTATCTGAGCTCACACTTAGTATTTTTCATTTACCCAAAAACATAAAAGTGGAATATGTATAATTTAAAATTATTTTAACAAAGGGAGAATAATTTTATCTCTTATTCTCATGTTTTATATTACGTTTTGAAATTTTTTTATTTATGTATCAAGCCATTCCATACTATTAAAATGTTTGATCCTTTGGGAACACTATTATTTTATTTGGTTAATTTAATTTAACTACTGGATCTAGGTTTATAGAGTATCAGATGTTATATGTAATCATAAGATATAAAATGAAAATATTATAAGTTAACATAAAATGAAAAAAAACAATGGGGAATGAATATATAATTAAAAAGATTCGTTAATCAAAAGAAATTATGATCCTAACATTTCTACAATTGATATATCAATAAATAAATACATGGATAATAATAATTGGTTCTTTAGTGATGAAATTCATAATTCCAGAAAAGTAATTCCATTCCCTAATCTAATAAATCATGATGTTAGATATCACGATTTTATCATCAATTCCATTTGAAGGAAATATTTTTATTTTGAGAAAGCAAAAGAATAAATACACATTCTAATCTGTCTGATGAGACCTATCAATTCATCAAGAGGATATTATGGGCCAACCAAAATCTAATTATTTCCATTTAAATAAACATAATAATGATTGAATAAGGTATAAAATATATACCAAATGTTCTATAAAAATCAATAATCATTTGTATAGAAATAAATGTACACAACTAATCAATATTTTCCCACTCAATTAATGGAAAATATTTCTATGTTAGATTCCCCCAAACTAACATTGTATAAAGAATGAGTTATAAATTTAAGAAAATAATTTCCCCAGTCAATTGATTTATTAAATTTAATTTAATTCCCATAATAAATGTAATAAAAAATTGTGTATTCACTAAGGAAAGGCATTGGAAGTGGAAACCTTGATAACAAAAAATAATAATTTGGAAATACGAAAATAGTTA
Organism: Viscum album; assembly: GCA_963277665.1. Taxonomy (NCBI): domain Eukaryota; kingdom Viridiplantae; phylum Streptophyta; class Magnoliopsida; order Santalales; family Viscaceae; genus Viscum; species Viscum album. Next base: position 1,511,776,798 of record OY728161.1, read on the forward strand.
AAGATTTTCAAAAATTCAATAAACTAAAGTAAAATACTATGAAAGGATTTAGAATGTAATAAACATCTAATTTATAAACCAAAAATAGGAAATAAGTAGTGAAATATTAATCATCTCTCTATGAAAAAAATTGAGATGCAAACACCCATACGATAATGGAAAGATAATAATCAAAATAAAATGAGAGGGATAAAGTGAATTTAAAATTTAATGAACTGAAATATATTAGTTATTAATGAAGTTAATATAATAATTAATATATAATATAAAATAAAATATGTAACATAATATCAAACATGTCTCATGTAATTTAAAAAAAATACTTATAACACTTATGGATGTAGAAACAGTTGAATTAAAATCTCTTGAAAGGTATAATTTCAGATGATACATTAAATACTCATAACAATTATAATATCATGATACAAAATATTAAAGTTTAATTAGATAAACCATCCAAAATAAAACATACTTTTTAAGAATTAATATTTCTCAAAGGGTAAAAATTGAGAGAAGAGATCCCTTTTATGTAACATTATCATTGTGGTAATAATCATTTTATAATAAGGTTATAATGATAAAATGTGTAATCCTATAAAGAAGTAATGAAATACCATATAAATTTTTAATTTGGTTGAATTCAATAAACACAAAATATTATGTTCAATGTGAATGTTTTTAACTAAAAAGAATAGACTATGTTTCTAGAAATACTTATGGATTGGGTAACACATAAATCGAAAACTAAATAAAAAGGAACTCAATTTTGATTTTTATATCCAATTAATTGGAAAAAAAATATAGTAAAATACATAAAATATATATAAATAAATATAATACCTTATAAAAAGTAGGCATTGTGGAAAAAAAAGAAATCATCTATCAAATATTAAGGATTGAGATCAATAATTTCTTATGATATGGGTAACATTTGAGTAGAAATAAAAATTAATAATTGAGCATGATTTAGTTTTTAATATCCCAATAATTTGAAAAAAAATATTATAAAATAATTTCATGGTAATTATATAAAATTAAATCCATATAAAAGAAAAAATGGTGCACAAAATAAAATAGGTCTGAATGAGTAAGAATTTTGACCATGAATCCCTTAACATAATTTCATACTAAAACTAATTTAAATGAATCTATTGTATAAAAAAACTATCATTATTGACTATTTTATAATTTTAATACTATTAATATCCATTTATAATCTGAATTTATAATTATATATATATATAAATATTAGTAACTGATGATCTATGTTAAATATTATTTGATGTTATATTAATAGTTATTGACTAGTTTTGTTGCAGTGGGGTTATAGTTTATTCAAATAGTGAGTATAAGAAGATATTTATTATAACATAATATAATAATAATTGAAGAATAACGGTATTATCTATATTTTTATAATTTTTTGAGTCATATTTGATGTATTCTGTTTAAATATTCAAAATCATGATAAAAAATGAAAAAATATTCTTTGTGGAGTTGGTAGTCCACATAATGGACGATTAACATTTCAATTTCATGATGAATGGTAAGAAATGAAGGGGGTTTAAATATTTATATTTATATTCCAAATTATATTGCATATTTAAAATTTATAAATCAATTACATCCTTATAACTATTGATGATAAGAGGTGGTAAAAATCTAAATATGTCTCTTCATAGATGTGGTTGTTCGCACAAATCATGGTTGATGTTATTCTATTTTTTAAAGTGAATGGGATGGAAAAAAATATGTGTTTTAAAATAATAAAATATAACTTATTTATACTAATTATACTGAGGTAATTATGTAACTATGTTTAGGATTTTTTGGGGAGTGATATAATACTAAAAAAGAGATAAGGATTAATTAGTAGTCACTTTGGGACCATGAACTTTCTCATGGAAGTATACAAGGAAACATAGTGATTATAATTAATAATTGATAATAATGGACAAAAAAATTAAGATAGTATGGAATTATTTTAAAAAATTTGGTTTTAAGGATAAAGTACATAGGAATGTATGTGGTATAAAAGGGTAGATGTATCCCCTTTATTGTGTGAAAAGGGGTAATTTTTTGTAAACAACCATTATTTTTCTAGGATTAAATGACACTATTATTGGTTAAAATGATAAAAAAGGAAAAATATTAGAGTGTTGTGTGATATTAGTTTTCATCAGTCTCGATATAATTATTTCTATAAATTACTTAAATATGTTGGTAATTATATGTTCTTATATTTTAACATTTACTATTTTTACAGGGGAAACTAATTTTTACTCAATTAATTTTTTTTCTATAAATATTTCATAATAAATAATAAAAAAGTTTGGTTTATGAACCTAAATTTAGTTTCTATTAAAACTAAATAATTTCCAAATTAATAGAATATTAAATTTTATATCATGATATTTTATATATATATAAACAATATTTTGTAGAAAAAATGATGTTTTATACTTTATGTGTTCTTAGTCTAATTTTTCATTTATTACTGGTTATTATTTTTGAAGATATAATTATATATTTTTTAAATATAATATTATATCTATTTTTTTAAATTATATCAATTTAATTTATTATAATGAAATTACATAGCATTAAAAAACTATTATTTGAAAATAATTGTTTTTCCATTATTGAATTTATTAAAATTATTCATAGTAATCATAATTTTTTCCATTAAATGAAATTAATTGTGGTACATAATATGTTGATTTTATCTAAAATATGAAATCAATTTTTATATTTTTAATTTCTATAATTTATGAAAAATAATTTATAATATAAGAGAATGAAAATAGTTTTTATAATAAAATTTTTATTTAAAATAAACAATTGTTAAAAATTGGTTTTATAAATTAATAATTGTATAAAAACAATATATATTATTAATAATTAAATTAATATTTGACCAATTAAAATGTTTTATATACATATATTTCATGAATATTTAATTATTTGTTTATAAAATCTATAGTTCTGGTAAAAACTTTATTCATAACTATTCACCTAAAAATAAACTATTTTAGAAAATTCCTAAAAATATATCTTACGCTAATCCAAAAATAATGAATCTTGAAATGAATTTTATTTTTAAGAAATTATAATTCAACAAGATTAGGATTCAACATCTAAATTATAACAAAAAATTATAATCAAAAGTATTTTCAATAGAAAAGAACATTTAAAAAAATATCTATTATTATTCTTATTTCTTACAAATTACTAATCATATTGGTGTTAATATACTATTCATATAAAAATTTATATTACACAAAAATTATTTATTTTTATTAAAGGTTCAATTCTTAAGAATGATTTCATTTTAATGAAAAAATCTTTCTTGTTATTTATTTTCTTAGTCTAAATTAATTTATCATTGTCATGGAACTAATAATAAAAATTATTCGTATTTACATATATATTTCAAAATTTATTACAATTTTTTATAAAATCTAAATATTTTGATAAATTTTAATGGTCTTCTATAATTCTTCATTTCATATTTGTTTTTATGTTATGTGTGATATAGTCTATCGAACACATTGGGTTCAAAAGAAAATCCAATATATAATATTTAATTTTGGGGTGTGACCTTTTCAACCATAAATCAATGCATCCATATAACTTTAAATTATTTTTCAGGAATGAAAATATTTTAGTGTATCCAAAATATAAAAAATATCCATGGATTAATATCTAATGAGATATAAAAATTTCCATTTTAGACCCGAATAATTTCATGATTATGGAGGAAGACCAATATGATAAAATTAATTTATAAAAAAACCTCATACTCAAAATTAATAGATGGTAATTGGTTGATTGAAAACTTGTAGTGATATTTACCAATATAAAAATTCATAATATCCCTATGTAAAATTAGCTAACCCATTTTAAATACCTTATCAATGATTAAGAGAAACTAGATATAAAAGAAGTAACATCCAAAAAAATTGTAGAAGATTTAGTAACAATAATAACATGCAGTTGTTTTATTTATATCTTTACATGAAATATTTAGTGAAGACATAAATATCATAACACATTGGAAGATATTTAGTGAAGAATCAATATCCTCTTTAATAGTATTTGTTTCATAGTTTTTCTTTGCTCCCATATTCTAGGATGTTCTTGAGGAATATTTTCGAAGTCTGACATTGGATCAGTGCATTTCTGTGAATAGTACCCAACTTTCTTTCCATTGAGGTTAAAAATTTGTACATTCTCTCTTTCCCTTTCACAGGTGATAATAGTGACCTTAATTTTCACACTTATATAGAATTATCATTCCCTTCATAGAATCCTTGATGTTTTTCCTACATTATTAACATATAGAAAACAGAATCTTCTTTCTATAATTATTTGTTCCAACCAATGATCAATTATAATTCACATTTCACTTCTTCAGTGTATTTTGAGACTATAATATATTGATATTGTTTCTCATAATTCATGATTTCTAGCTTTTCATAAGTAAAATATTTCTCAAACCAGATCTTATCCCATTAGGTTTCTTATTAGGATAATCTTTACTTTTTCCATATAATCCAATGATATATTTTTTTCATAAAGATTCATCTATTACTAAAACCAAAAAAAAGAAAATAGTGAGTGATTAATGCCATAAGAGAGTTATTCTATAATATTAAATTTTAAAATAGACATTGAATTGCCTTACTCTTCAAAATTATTACATTAGATTTCATTCAACATAAATAAATCTTGGGTCAATCATGGTTTCTTTAGGTTGGGTTCTACATATTCCATACCACAATTCCTTGAAATCACAAACCATTAATAAATATATTTAAAATTTATGCGATTAACCAAAGAACATAATCTAGGAGTTTCTATCTTAGTTTTTAGTCTTAGGAACTATCATTTTGCACTTGATTGAAGATTTAGTTGATACTCGACCATCCATTTTTAGGGTGTATATACCAAGTTTAATACGTTCCATAACTATATCAAATTACTAGTACCTAGATAGTGATGTAATTTCAATGAAACCACTCAATAACTACTCTTCCAAAACAACTGGGCATTATCTTATTCCTAGACTAATACCAAAGACGTATCGCTTAGGATTTTACTATAGTTACATTATCTCAATACCTTAAATATTAAACATTACCTCAACTTAAATAAAGGGTTGTCTATAACAATTAAATAATTATAAACCATAACCTATCATCCATGAATGAAATTTAACTCTTTAATTATCCTCATCTAATGACATCATATTCTAAAAAGTTATCAAAACCCTTATTTGATACCAAACATGACTTCATAAAACCATGATCCAATAACATGATGTGAATAAACACTTTCTTCATATTAAAATATTGATATTAACTGGGGTGACCCATATTAAACAATATATAATAAAAATATCATCAAAATTAGTTAGTTACTTATATTCATAAGACCTTTTAGGTTTAATATATAATTGAGTTACTGAAAAATTTTAACTAAAATATTCTCTTGTATATCTCATCAAAAGGGAATAAATTTCCACTCTGTAAGAAAATAAAAAATAAATAATAATTATTTTATATATCCCACAAAATTCTACACATATTATATTCTTTGGGAAATATCACATATAAGAAATTTTATCATAACCTAGGGAAATGAAAACATGAGAAGGGTTGTGAAAAATTAATTGGTAAGGGTAAACATAATTTAAAAAATAAAAAATAATAACTAATCATAATATAAGAATAAATATTATGACAGGAACAAATAATCCAAATAATATTATAATCAAAAAAAACTATCAGAATAAAATATCCTTGTTTTAAATGTCAATAAATAAATTCATAGGAAAAAAATTCATAGTTCCTTAGTGCTGAAATGAATAATGTCAAATAGAAAATTTCAATCCTTAATAAATGATATCCCTATATTTTACATCAAAATATTTTCATCAAGCCCCTGTGTTTGGGAAAACAATTCTAGGGATTTATAATCCAAAATACATTATCTAGTTTGTCACATGATAATGATCAATACATTATAGGGGTATTTAAGGCCCAATCCATCTTTAATTATACAAAAAAAATTATAATATAAACTAATGAATAAGATATAATATGTATAATAGATATTCTTTAATAATCAAAAAACATTCATATAATAATAACAAATATATAGATTATCATTATTTCCCAAATCAGTAAATGGTATAACAACATAATTTATCATCCCTAAAACTAACAACATATAGATAAAGGGTTGTAGGGTTAATTTAGTAATTTCTCCAATAAATCAACTAATCGAATCTAATAGAATTATCTCCAAAACAAATTAATGAAATTTGGTTTCTTCACAGGGTAATGTCATTGGAAGAAAATAATTATTATAAAATATGTATATTTGGTAAGAAAAATGATATTATGTGTTTATAATAGTTTACGACTCCATAGGAAAATAGTATGAGAAGTTTTGGAAATTATTACATGGACAATATTTACACCACGATAAGAACACAAGTGGTTAAATCTCAATCATATATAAATGAGAAAATTATGCTACAATAACCCTTACAATAACGGTAATGTAAGATTCAAAATAATGTGAGAAGGATATTATATAATTTAAATATAATATAAGGAAAGATAGTCATTATAAATTTAGTAAATATTGAAATAGATAACCCATATAAAATAAAATAGGTTTCACAATATAAAAAAAATCTCATCTAATTGAACATTGATATTAATAACATTTACACCTTTAGAAAACTATGAATCAAAATAACATAAATTAGATAATTTCATATGAAACATTAAATAAAATGAACATTTATAGGATCACTATACAAAATATTAATGGGGTTGTAGATAAACAATTCAAAATAAAAAAATTATAATAAGAGAAATGTCTCAATGGGTTGAAAAACGAGACAACAAAACCCATTCCAATAATATAATATCTGTTGTAAGAATAAATTGATAATGATATTTTGATTTCCATTTTTTATAAAATTTATTAATGTTTTTTTATATTTGAATTCATTGAATGTTAGTTGATTTTATGTGAGGTTTTTCCCTTTTATTAATTTATCTATATTATTTTATTATTGGAATTTTTAGAAATAAAATAAAAAATATTACAAATTGAATAACATAAATACATTTCAACCTTTTTTTGTGAGTTGACATTTCCTATAAAAAGAAAATTATGAGGTGGTCATGGTTGAAAATTGTATCCAATAAAAAACAAGAGATGATTTCGTAGAAATCACTAAAGAATCAACAGAAGATAGAGGCTCTAAAACTGGTAGTTGAAGATACATGCCTTTTATAAGATACATTATTTCTAAATTTACATTTCATGAACAATTTACAAATTTTGAGAAGAAAAAAATAGGCTTGAAGTGAGAAATTTAGGTTTCATTTTATAGAAGATACATCCATTCCATGACATATGTCATAATTACCCATAAAAATTTGATGTTGTTCCCCATTTCATGAATGATTCAAGACCTGAATATGACACGTCTTATTATCTCAACATAATGATAAAGTGTTTGATATATAATAAAAACATGGTTTTTTCATGTATCTTTCATTTAAGACCCATTCTAAGGACCCAAATAGAAATATTAAATACAATATATTCCCCAATTAAGACCATTTTTTGTAACTAGTTATATATAAGTGGTTCATGTCAATGATTTTTTCCATTCTATTCCATGCATTCAGCAGAAGAACTAGGAGGCTCCAACGGGGTTTTGAACCTCCATTGTTTGTAGATATGATTTTAGTTTTTCAATGTTGTCTTCTGTTATACTGTAGGAATTAAATGATCATTAGTTTTCCTCAAATATATTTTTTGTCTTCATTATCATTCTTAGTTTTTCATCCCTTGCAATATTCCTCATTATTTCCCCATAGAAGATATTCTTTAATTACATTTATATAATTTCAATTATAAACATCTCTATGTTGAATCGTTTAATAGTTTTTTCAAGAATGCCATATATTTCACACTATTTAATCAATTTTTTAGTGTCTATATAATTATATTTGGGATAGGGTTAATAGGAAGAGTATTTTAGCCTAATTAATCTATAGATTAAACCTTCACAACCTGATGGCTAATAATTTGGATAAAAAACTTTTCAACACATTCTCTTTAACATTATTGACCATGGGAGGTGATATTGAAAGAACCTGAGCTAATTATAGTTGATAAGTCTATGACTATAATCCAAGGAAACATTACACCATATGAACTAAGAATAATACATCATGGTTCTTAACAATAACTAGATCAATGGATACTTGCAGTGTAGGTAAATCCAATTTTTTTAATATAACCAATTGTTGACACATCCACTACTTCAAAACCTATTTAGTAGGTCAATTTAATGAAATATTTAGGATAATAATTTTCCTAAAGCCTAGAAATTTTCCATGATACATTCTTGTATTTCTTATTTAACATTATTTATTTAATTGTTTTCATTTAATTTTTATAATAATGTAAATTTAAATTAGACTGACATTTCCTTTATTCAGGAATTTCTACAGCATTCATGGCTCTCTCTCTCTGGGTTTGATCATATACTTCCACATTACTACATAATTTTTGTAGATTTTGTTAGATTAAAAAATTTATTAATTAATCACTTCTTGAGGATATAATCATGCCTTTTGGGTGAATTAATTTATAAGGAATAATTTTATAACACTGAAAAATAAATAAGAAACATGATACAAATTAATAATTTGTTATAATTAAGAAAAATTTAAACAATGTTGTCCAATAAGAATGTTTAGAAATTAATATAAGAATATTGAATTTGAAAAACCCATTATTTACTGGATAACATTTAAATGCAAATAAATATTATGAAAGTAATTTGGTTCTGAATTTTATATACGATGAATAAAAAAAATATTAAAACTTTTCTACAGAAGTTATCTGAATATAACACCACGTAAAAGTAAAATTTATACAAATAGTAAAAAATATATCAAAGAGTAATATTTATGAAAAAGAATCCCTAAAACATGGGTAACACTTGAATTGAAATTAGAATAAATAAATGATATAGATTTAGATTATTATATCACATGGATTAAAAAATATATTAAAATACGTTCATCTGAATTAGAGAATAATAAAACAATATTAAAGGGAAAATGTTGTGCAAAATACTACATGTTTCAAAGAGTATAAAATGAGACCAATAAATACATAATTTAATTTCTGACATCCACTACAGCACATTAATACCATGTATAGAAATATAACTATATTAATTAAAAAATTTATAACATTAATAATATATATAATTTCTATAAATATAATTTATAATTATTCTATACATGTATATTAGTCAGTTATTGTATATTTTAAATATTGGTTGTAATTTATATTGAACATTTTGAACATGTTTCATAACAACGTTGTTTTTTATTCTTGTCTACAATTTCACTATTCCAATAACATTTAACGTACAAGAATAAATAACATATACTTATTTACTAACCTCTTATACCATTCCATTAATTTTTTAGTTTTGTATCATTTAAATGGAATCAATTTACACTTTTTTTGATTATTTTATCAATTGAAGATGATATTTTAATAATGAGTTATATAATTAATATAAAAATAATTTAGCTAAAAAAGTTAATATTTTCATAATATATTATTATATTATTAGTATTTAATTTCCTATTTTCATCCATGGTAGTGTTTTATAGCATTTCTCATATTGGTGGCTGAACTACCTCAATCATTATCATACCATAATTACGGTGGGGAGTATAGTTAAAACTCTTATTAATATGATTTAAGATTAATATAAAAACACCATAACTATATTATTTTTATTTATCTTATTTTTTTATTAAAAATATATGTATTTTGATTATATAGTTAAAAATTTAATATGAAAAATAAAAAGCTTTACTTTATAGAGGTGGTTATCCTTACAATACATAGTAAAAATTTTCATTTAATAATGAATGCGAGGAAATGAAGGAGGGATATAATTTGTCAAATCATATTCAATATTATATGATACATGTAATATTTATATTTCAATTCCATCATTGTAAATAGTGAAGAGGGTATTTTTGAGATAAATTGAAGATGTCGCCTTGTAGAGGAAGTAATCAGTACAATGCATGATCGATAATATTTTTTCATAATTGTATGGGAAGGAATAAATAATTATTTTTTAATTAATATAATAAAACATTATTATACTCATTATATAGTGATCTATGTAAAACTATGGATATGATTTTTTTGATGAGAATGAATAATAAGAACAAAATAATGATTAAGTGATATTCACTTTTCCTCCTTGAATATTATCGCGGAAGTATCCTTGGAAATGAACAGATTAGGAAAACTCATTAAGAATAGATTTAATGACCCCAACCCTAGTTTCTTAGATCCAGTAGTTAACTTATTACATTGTCACGGGATATAATAAATTATATCCTAGAGAACCAAATAGTTTAATATACTTATTAAACTAGAATCATAAATTAAATTCACATTAAATTTTATAAACATAAAATACACAAAGCATTTTCTTTTTTAACACCATTAATCTACTTAGAATATCCCTATATATAAATCACAAAACACTTTCAGTTAACCATTGAAAAATAAATAAAAATAATATGGGGAAATAAGAAGTTTAGTAATGGTATTCATACAATGGAATGTATCATGAATAATTAATAGCAATCATCATCGAATGATAAATAACTGAAACACATTCCTTTTATACAATAACGTGAGTATAAAATGGAAGGAAAACATAATGGTCGTAGACATCCATAAAAATAACCACAAGTCATGAACCATTTCAATGGTTATTTAAAGTAAAAAAATAATAACATGGACATCAATAAATAATATTATTTTAATATAATTTAAATTTTTAGATATCATAGACATATTGTTATGAAATTTCACCAGTTAGATTAAAACAATGCGTAAAATCCTATTTAATTTGGAAAAAAATACCTTTTCTAATGATACTTACCAATGAAAGAGGGGGCTATGTAATACTTGACCCTAACCATCACTTAAAAACTAAAATCTATTCCTCATATTAATTTGGTGATATATAATTAAAGAACATTGTTGCTTAAAAACTAACATACAAAATGTTAATACTTACCCGAATCCATAATCAAATAAATTTTTTTGTAATATAGATAATAGTTGATAAATGGTATATTCATAGTACAAATTATCATAATAATTTGGATAAAAACTAAGGATGGAATTATTAAAACATATCTCTAGTGGATAATATGATTAATAAATTTTATTTTCATTGAGTATTCTAAATTCCATGAAAAGAGCCTTAATATATTTTTGAGGAAAATCACTTTTGGATTTGAAAATAAAATTTTAAAACTGATATTTAAGAATTAAATTTAAAATAAATTTCTTTTAATATAAACATGGAAAGTTATATATTTTTATTTGAGACATTAGGTGGTATTGATGATGTTAAATTCCATACATGTCATATAAGATACAAAATTATTACTTCCATGCTATTGTAAATTGGGTAAAAATGTACCTCATTAGAAAATTAATAAGATGATTAGTTTGAAACCATTTTTTAAATATTGAAACATGTGTAAAAAACTCATCAATAAATAATTTATATAACGTGAAAAATATTTTTAAAAAAATTTGTTTCTGTATGAATAAAGATGTTCCCTAAAAGAGTAAAATAATGTGGGGTTTTTATAAAAATATTTTCTCAATAATTTTAGATACCAATGAATGGAAGAATTGTTCTACTACATTAAAATTTCTTTAATTACTAGAGCATAATAAAATAGACATTTTTGATAGAGTTACCAAATAATTTATTCAATGGATACATAAACATAAATAATCTTAAATGATGAGATTGTGAAATAAATCCTTACCACTTTGGTAAATTTGTATCATATAACCCATGTAGTAAAAAAATAAAAAAAAACATAAAATAACATGAATGCAAATAGATTAATGATATAAAATTTTATCAAGGGTATTACATAAACCACACAAAAGAATAATTTGTAAATATGGCATATGTCTAATGGAAGAAAAAGTGATATGATAAACCCATACATCCGGTTTGATTTCATTGTTATCTATAAAAACATCACGTATAAATCAAATAGGTTTATTAAAAATATTATATTTATTTATAATAATTTATATCACATCATATATGATTTAATTATAGTTTTTTTACCATTTTATTAACAATCTTTATTAAAATTGCGGGTTCATGTGATAATTATTTCACTTACGTAAATGTTTTGGTTCAGTAATTTTAGTCATTTTACTTTGAACAAGGTCAAATAATATAAAAATTTTCTCATAATGAAAATATAATACATATTATATATATATGCATTTTCAATATTCTATTAACAATTGAGATACACAATCGATTACATTATTCATGGAGGTGGTAGTTCGTACATACACAAGAAAATTGTTTCTATTATTCATAATGGATGTAATAAATGGGAGTAAAATAACATATCACCTTTTAAATAGTCATTATGATATATTATATTTCATATATTGCAATTAATTTTTTATATATTAACATCTATTAAAATCATTAGTGAAAACAGAGCCACATCACTTCGTAAGGAGGTAGTTCGTTGTACACATGAGTGACGATATTGTATCCCCCATACAATTGAATATAAGAATATGTATGTTATATTATAATTACATATGACTAATTTTTTTAAAAATATCATATATATTAAATTAATATATAATTATTACCATCCCTATATAATGGAAATTCAAAAAACATATCACATCGGTTCACGAGGTGGTAATCTATAAAACACATGGGTAACTTTATTATCTCCCAATGAGTTTGAAGGTAAGAAAGTACTTGTTTTACTATATATAGAAGAATTAATTCATGTCATAAATATCATATAAATATGATTAGTTTATAATTATATCGAACTGTGATAAGTGGTGACTGAAAGCAAATTACAATTGTTAGTGAGGTGATAGTCCTAAGTATACATGATCGAATGTTTCATTTTCAATTCGATAAATGAATAGATAAATGTTTTTTAATTCCATATAATTATATCATAAAATTATATTTAATATATCATGGATATTATATAAACATTATCTAAAAATAAATTATTGAGGTGTTATAAGAAACAAAAATAAAACGCATGTTTAAGAACGTTACCTCTTCTTGGGACAACTTCATTAGGGTTGCCACAAAATCCTTCCTAGGATAGATTTTTTATCAAAGATAAGTACTACAGTATTTTTTAGGTATTTAAATAATATATTAATAGTTTTATTTTTTGAAACAATATTAATTGGGAGAGCGTAGTGAATAGGATAGGGGATGGCCTTTTATAAGTGGGGGAGAGGACAGACATAGAATATTTGAAAAGAAAAATTGATACCACATTTATATCATTCCAAAAACCTGAGAAATGGGTAATTATCAATTAATTTATGATATAAGATCTAAATATTGATATAAAATAGTATATAGACATGTTTGGGATCATTTTTAAACCATATATGTAAACATGACCCTTGATAAACCCATTATAACCTTATGTGTGGAAAAAAATATTTATTGTTTTTACTATTTGTTATGAAAAACTATTTAGTTGACCTTATTGTATAATATAAATTATAATTATTAATAATATGGAATCCATTTTATCAAATTCAATTGATATAATTTGGAGAAATCAATTTGAATTTAAACACACAGATGTGTTGAAAATTATGTAATTACAAAGATAAACATTTGAAACATTTGAATGTTCTTTTTATCAAGATTTAATATGACATTGATTCCAATGACCTGAATTATTAAAATATAAATTTATTTGAAAATATTATTCTTTGAAACTAAATTAAAATATAATTTAACTATTTAATTAATTTAATTGAATGGGCAGTTTTTGATAAAAATTATTATTGTTCACTATTCATAAAAATATTAATATTTTCAGAAAATTAAAAAAAAATCAAAAATATAATTAAGAAATTCATATTTCATAAATTAATATTAATTTTTAAAATAAATTTTCTAAAATATTGAAAATTTTAATTATAAATTATTTCCACAAAGCACGACTGAATACTTTTAGAAAGATAAAAATTTTGAGAAAACACTTCTTTTTAGATAAAATTGATCTAATTTATATACAATAAATACATATCTGATAGAGATAATATATTACATGATTTATTTTTTTAATTAATATTTTTAATATCTACAAATTTGTCAATTTCTGCTTATTTTCATCAATTTTGTATTTTTTGGGTTGTTTTGCGCTAAAATATAAAAATTTCTTAATTCTAGAATTCTAATAGATTTGAATAAATTTGATATTTAAAGAATAACATTTAAAATATTAATCCCATTTTTGTGATTACTATTTTTTATTATTTCTTGTTTTATTTTATTAACCTTATTCTTCTAGACAAAGAACTGATTCTAACATCCAGACGCCCTAAAAATTCTATGAAGCTGACCAATTTTTTAGACGACTGAGTGGACACCACCTTAGTAAATGATGAATAAATTAGAATAAAAACCTCAAATTGAGTTCATTGTAGTATTATATAATTTATTATTCATATGATCATTTCCACCAAAAATATCATGAATATTTTCCATCATTAATTCGGAAATTGAATGCGCAAAATTGGAGGAATATTTTGGAAGAATTATTCTATAAAGACTATGAGTTATTAATTGAGTCATAACAACCTCTATTCATGATGAATTACATTGAAATTGGGAGTGTCGATAGAAATTATAATTTAGAGAATATTTTAATAAGTACCCTTAATGATAATCAATGATTTGGTGGACAAAACAGTAGAATTCATTTGGAGATCAACTGCAAGAGGATAACTTTTAATGTTTTCTTTTTTGATGTTTTCTTCTTTGTTATGTAGTAATGCATTATTCATACCCATTATTCTGGTTTAACCATACCAAAGTGGAGTATATAATTGAGTGGATGAGGAAGCGAATGTTTTTATTTAGTAACACATGATTTCATTCATATTATTTAATAATAATTCTTTCTCTCTTCTCTGAAGTTGCTTTTAGTTTCATATATCGATTTTTTTAAAATGAATGATAGTATTTGGTTTTTATTGGGTTATTTGAAATTTTTTTAATTACTAATATCTCCCTCCCTTTTTCATAGTTTATTTTTTTTGGAATAAGTCCCGGATTAGTGGGGAAGTACTCAACAATCTTCAATTCGTGTGTGAGGGGTAGTCAATATTCTTGACTATTTGGGAAAAAATCTATTTGGGAATTTCCAAATTCTATTGAGGATATTCACTACAAATCTCTTCCAGATGCTTGAGTAATAGACTAAACTATTATTATGGAATTTTATTCTCCCAAAATCACTATTTGACCAACAGAGGGAGAGGATGTGATCCAATACACTCAGTTTTATCCTCGTAGTAGAATAGGATTATATAAAATGAAACTTGGATATAATTGAAATTAGAAAACTAATCCTAACTGGGTCACCCTTTTTATATAATGATTTTTAATCACTTTTGTTTCCATTTTTTCCATATATTTCATAACTAATTTCACTTATTTCATTTCATTTTATTTTTTTCAAAACCAAATAATTTCAACAACAACACAATATTCTTATAATTAAATTCAAAAACTCTTTTCAATGATATCCTCCCCAAGATACTACCTATTGATAATCACAAGACTATACATAGAAAATATTGAAATCTGTTTTACCCTACCACATGATGGGTGTGCATCAAACTAGGTTCCATTTCTAGTGACATTTTTCTTTAAAACACCAAAACAAATTCAATGGATCATAGTTAAACTAACAATTTATTTAATTTTGATCCATAAATATAAATAGAATGTTATGACACAATAAAAAAATTCAATTGGAGTTTTGAGAAATAAACCATTTAGATTCACATGAAAATTTTAGTATTCTCTCAAAACAAACAAAAATTGATATCAATACCAAATAATCCTTGTGTGACATTTATACACCATAATTTTTAACCAATATAACAAAATGTGTCCCTTACATGGAAATATTTTTTGAAATGTGAATTAACAAGATCCAAGTAATTCTTAAATTTCATGTACTTGTAGGTGAAGACCCAAATTGACACATCAAATAAATAACTTATATCTACAATAGCTTCAGACCTTTAGGACACATGGCTATGTAATTAAAGTGGAGTGTATTACCTATCTATATTTAGGGAGTAGTAATGGAATGTTTTTCTAATTAAAAACCAGGTGAGATCAGTGATTGGGAAGATAAAAATGATGCTTATATATGATATTGTACTCTACATGCAGGAAAAAAATTAAAAAATCATTTACATCATACATGGATCAACTATAGAGACCCTCTATGAATACTGGGAATGTTTCAAGAAACTCTCTGAAATATTACCACATCAAGAAAATAAATAGATTTAATTCATGGCTTTCTTCTACCAAGGATTGCTCGAAAAGGATAAAAAATAGTTAGATTCCTTATATATGGGAAACATATTAGACAAATCTCATGGAGATATCTGAGTATTGATTATAAATATTTCACAAAACTAATATAAATTCATCACTAGTTGTACGGGCACCAACAACATCCATGAGGGAAGGAATTATTATTCTTCATCACCCATACATGAAGAAACACATATGGAAATGCCCAGTTGGAAGATACAACTTGTTGTGAACCAAGTGAAGGAACAACAGGGCGAAAATCAGGTATATAGATTGTTCTACTATAATAATCATTATACATATCAATTTATATAAGTGAATAGGACCAAAAGATGTGATATTATATATTAATAATGGAAATTCTATCCAAATTAACAATTTAAACCACAAAAACATCGAGGACATGGATTCATTCATAACCAGGAATGAACACCTTTTCAGAATAAATACCAAAATAAACCACCATTCTATTAGTAGTAATACCAGAACCCTATTCTATTCTAGATACACTATAATTATCCACACATGTTGAAACCATTTGAAAAATTGTCAATAAGTTCACAGAATAAAAACCAACAAAAGGATACTGAAGAGAGAAAGAATTCAATGAAAAATTCGGAAAAATAAATTTGATAACCTTATAGTCTTTACAACCAATAATCAAGGAAAATTACAAGCACATAATTTTTTAAATCCAAAAGATAATTATAAAAGTGTAAAATAACAAAAACCACAATCCACATTTGAACCAAAAATAAGACCATCTATTTTGAAAGAGAATAAATTTGATAATTGTAAAAATTATTTAAAAATTGAACAAGAATAAGAAAAAAAATGTAAGTAGGATAAGAATAATTATATGAGGAAAGAAACAACATATGAAATGAATCGAAATGAGAATAAAAAATTACACCCACTATTATCAATCTAGGATGACTGAATTATTAAGAATATAGGAATATGAATATTAAATTTAAATTATGTACACATTACAGAAAGTTGTAATTAATATCCACTACTTCAAGCCTTAAAAAATATCCTTATTGGACAGAAAAATTAAAGGATAATTTTACAATTAATAGAATACATTAATGTAAATATAATATCAACATAGTAAAAATTGCATCATCCATTATCACACCACTATTTCCAACAAAATATCAAGATATGGGGATGTTTTCCAGTAACTGAACCATTGGATTTTTAAATATATCTAATAATTTATGTGATATAGATGTCTTAATTAATGTATTTCCTCAATAATAATACACATCATTATAAATGGGATACTTGAAACCCACATTATCTGTGGTCTAGATTGCAAACAGATCTAAATTTTTTCTAGTAGGACTTCCATAGGATTCCATTGTGAAGATCTTATATCTTTTATTCTCTAAAAATGTCAATGTACTAAATACAGTAGAAGATAGAAGCACATCACACTCACAAATCATATTTTGGAAACCTTTATTAAAAATAGCCAAAACCATCATTAATTTCCATGAATATACACTCACTACAGAGAATAGAGATAACACCCCCCATATCAACATTTTTTAATCCATGAGGCTCCCATTAGATGATCACACCCTATTTTAAATATCCCATTAATTTGGTGATAAAATAATTGAAGAATCTGGTATTTTCCTTAAATATATATACATAGAAGAGAATTTTTTTCATTTTAAATTTCATTGAACATGAGAATTCCTAAAACACATGAAAATATAATTTCATGTGGGATAAGAAGTTAAAATATGATTTCATTTATGATTTTTAAATGATAAAAAAGATTATATGATATCTTGTGTGTCATATCTCTAGCCTTTGAAAATGGGGAACCTTAATTTAATGTTATCACATGAGAATCCTCTAGATCTGGAATAAAAACCAGGCCCATTTATTTGAAATATGTATATATCATGGATGAGAAAAACTTACTTGTGACTATTTTTAAAAATATCTTCTAAACCAAAGAAGAATCATTTATTGAGATATTGAAATAAAATATAAAATACATAAGGTAGATTTTATGTTATATTCATTAAAAAAACCCCAATGATATGATCATATAGAATTAATCTTTAGGGAGATTACAAACCAATAAAACATACCCAAAGGACTCAAAATCCCACAATTAATGAGGTGGTGACGAATGATATTGATATTTCCTGGAAGCTGGGGTCATCTATATCATTTCAGATTCATAATGGGTTATCCCCATTAATTTAGTTCCAAAAAAACTATTATATCCACAAGGAGGAATTAAAATAATGAACTAATCCATTTCAATATTCAAAATAACTGGACAGTGTGAAAAGATTTTTAGAAGTTGAATAACTTCACAGGGAAAGATCATTTATATATCCCATTCATTGACCATGTGTCATATATATTTATAGGGAGAACTCATTTTTTTATTGAATTAATATTCAGGAAATTTCCAAGTACCCATTGCCCTCATTGATCAAAATAAGACTACATTTACATGCCCCTTTGAAAAGTTTTCCTAAAAAAAATAAATCTTTTGGATTGTCCAAGGCTCTTGGTTAATTTATGAGGATCATTGTAAGTATTTTTTTCACACATTGATTGTTTAATAGAATTTTTCTTATATTATTTCATAGTTTTTGGTTATTCTTTTGACCATTGTTTGAAAAATATAGAATTTTTTTAAATACATAAATAAAAAATAATAATTTTTAAAATTTTGAGAAGCATAATTTCATGGTTGACAGGTGAATTTTCCTAGTGAGGGTCATTTCAAAAAAAATAAATTTTTGTGAATAAATAAAAAATTTAATTTATATATTTAAATCTATAAAAATCTTTTGTGAAATATGTTAGATCATTTTTTGGTCATGAAAATTTTTAGAGATGGTTTATCAAGGATTTCAGTAATATTTATTTCCCTCCATCTAGATTAATTTTTAAATATGAGGATTATGATTTGAAGTGTTCATGTAGGGATGACATTGATGATATAAAGTGGATATTTATTACACCATCAGTGATGTTTCCATGTTATTTTTAAGAACTATTCAATCTAGTCTGTGATTCTTCCAACAAGAAGTGAGAACGGTACTTTTCTAGTTATTGAGGGTAGGAGAAAATTATTTTATTATCCATAATGAAACATACATGTGTCTCAATTAAATTAGACAAACATGGAAAATGTTTTCTAATGGTTTTATTTTTTTTAAGAAATATTTATATCATGTTAACTTATAATAAAAATCAAAATATTTTCTAATCATATAGTTATTAGGTACCTGAAGATGAAGGATGATGATAAACCAAGTATAGTAATATGGATGATACTATTATATAATATCAAAATAGAAATAAATGAAAAGAGCTCACATGGGTTCCATGTAGTTTACCACATAAGTAGATTTCCCAACACTGCTAAATCTAAAATTCCAGAAAAAGACCCATTGGATGACCAGATTCCAAAAGAGAAATTGTACTTGATTGAAGGAGAAGTTCATGGGTATATTTATATGATTAATTATCAAGTAACATTTTAGGACCCATATAATTATAATTACCACTGAATTCAGAAAAAAAAAATCTCAATCCAGATATTACATTTTGTAAGATTCATTTTATTGGATGATTTTAAATGATCATGTGATTAGAATATGTTTTCCTAAAAGAGAAATTGAAACTATCTTTTTGTTTTGTCACAACTTAGCATGTGTATTCCACTTTGGACCTTAGTTTAATTAACGTAATATTTTCGAATAAATAAATTATGATCCAAACTATTTTAAATATGATCATTAATTTTTTAGAAGGTGTGAAAAATGTCATATTTCGAGAAATATTTCAAAGAGACAAGAAATTCCCCAAAATAAACAACATTTGTTTTGTGATTTTTAATAATTTAGAGATATATTTTATAAGAACTTTCTAATTTTCATTTGGAAAATATTATATATTGCTTTTGATTTGTTATGTTTCAAAATGGGGAGAGGAATGATCCATTAAGACAGATGATGTTACACTTGTTTGTGATTTTGAGGGATATCATATTTTGTAAGTTTTAAGGGCCAATAACCTTAATCAATGATAAAGGGATTAAATTTTTCAATATGATAATAGAATATTTGATAAGAATTCATGGGGTTAATCATAAAACATCGTCTTCTTATCATCCAAAAACAAATATACAAGATTAAGTGGCTTATAGGGAAATCAACAGAAATTTGGAAAATATTAATTAACCAAACATGATGGATTTCAACTAAATGTTGGAGGATAAAATATGGGTTTATATTATATCCTTAAGAAACCTAATTTAAATGAGTCCATGTAGGTTAATTTATAGAATCTTTTCTCACCTTCCTATAGAATTAGATCATAAGAAGTATTGGGATGTGACAAATACAAATTTGGATTATCAAAGTGTAGGAAGGGAGAGAAGATTATAGTTTTAGAAGACAGAGTAAATTAGTTGGGAAGATTTTGAAAATTACAGTATTTATAAGAAATAATAACAGTGGATCGTTATAATATAATCTAACCAAAATACATTCATCCTGGAGACATAGTGATGTAATTCAACAGAAGTCTCATGTTGATTCCAAGTAAAATCTATTCTACATGGGAAGGTTTATCAATATTATCTTATGTTATCCTTTTAATGATATGACGATTTTGAAGGATGTAGAGAAACATACCATAAAAGATAATGGACATACTTGGAATAAATTCTTTTATAACATTATATTAGATCCCAAGGTGTAGATTACACTCCTCACCCCATTTTATCAATAAAATTTACCATGTCTTACCTCTCCATTACAATTTCATTCTTGTGGATATCAAATTAAAAATACAACTACATGCTAAAATTTACAAGAATTCATTGAAGATATTTTAAAATATATATGTGTGTGAGAGAACTTTTTCTATTATGGATTTTCACTTTTCATTTTTTATTTTTTATTTTAAAAAATAGTGTGTTTTTCATATTTTATTGTGTTTCTTTTTAAAATTTTGCTTTCTCATGAATCTTTTGGGCCAAAATGATTGTATTTTAATTTTTTTATACACATGAATATTTTTTAGAAAATATATTCCATGAAACTAAGTTTAAATTAATTTAGAAAAATTGTATTTTCTATGTTCAAATTATTGCTGAATTTCTCGAAATGTTATTGGATTTTTTAATCACATGCCATTGTTATTTTTTTTATCATTAAATTACATTACCATGAATATTATGATCATTTTTAATATTATTTAAATTCACATAACTTATTTAAAGAACCAATCCATGCATTATTTATCTATAATATGATTTATTGATATCAAAACCAGAGGGTTTTATGTAGAGGTGTATTAAATGATTAATAAAATTATTTTCATTCAAATAACCATTTAAAAGGAAAATACTTTTTATTCTAGTATATATTTTACATTTAATACTTTAATCCCTTTGAATCAGTGAAAAATCTGTTATTTTATCCACATTACAAGAAATGTTTCCTTATACAACTAGCTGTTGATGTGAAATGGCAGAATCTAGTTGAACATAACTGTGTGGTGAAACAACCTTGTGTTATGTTACCTCATTTGGTGACATGTTTAGTGGTAAATGAAATCCATAATATATGACTTTACTTTTGAAAATTTAATTCTATTTAAATTTCTTCCTCTCAAGAGCTTTTATGATAAAAGAATTTGTGCCTTTCTACTACTTCCAAAGGGGAATGAATGTTTTCCTATCTTGAGTGTTGAAAACCCTAAAATTTCGGGAAACAAGTGTTGTTTTAAAAAATTAATTTAAGAGGGTATAGAATTAAAATTAAACAAATTTTAATATTATTTTTTAGATTATTATACTTTATTTGGAGTGGGGAGGACACCAAATAAGACATAAAATTAGAATCCTTCGATTTTTATTCAATAAAAGATCGAAGCCTTCATAATTTTGCCTTTGAATTTTTGACATCTAAATCCCAACAATGAAAATCTATTGAAAAAATATTCAGAATCCACTTTATGGGAACATGTTATTGACTCACATAATATATAAATTTATGATTTTATCAATTCTATGGGGACCCTTGTGTGGGATTGAATGTGATCATTTTGGCTAAAAAATTGTAATGTTTAAGATGAGATAACATTATTGTGATGTAAGTTATTTTTGTTCATGGGATTAGAAATGATTTATAAATATATTTAATACTTTTAATATAGAACATGAAATATTTATTATTTATTAGGGATGATATATTTTGTTTCTTTTTGAAATATTAGTGGATCTCATGGATATGTATTTAGATGTTTGGTTGATTTGATTTGGATTATTAATTTTCTAGGCGTCCAAGTTCTATGTGTGGGGGAATTGATCATGATAACAACTTCATCCTATTTATATGTTTTTAAATGAATTAATCTCTACCAATTTATCAGTTGTATCTTATTTTCATCAATTTTGGACTTATGGGGTGTTTTGGGCTAAAAAGTGAAAATTCTTTAATTCTGGATTTTCATCAAATTTTAATCACTTTTGTATTTCAGGAATAAAATATAAAATATTTTTCCAATATGAGTGATTATTTTTTTTGTTATTCCTTGATTTATAGGATTCAACATATTCTGTTGGAAAAGGAGTTTATTAAAACATCCGCATGCCAAAAAAAATCAACCATGTTCGCAATTTCTTCTTGATGATAGAGTGGATCCCACCATATATAAAGAAGAATAAATTAGGTTGCACACCTCTAATTTAGTTTATTACTACAATAATTGAACTATAATTCAAATTAACTTTTTTCCATTAATGATCATGGAGATATCCCATCATTAATTCGACTATATAATGCTCCAATTTGAAGGAAGATTTAGGAATCATTCGGCCAGAAACAGTGTGACTCGTTAATTGTGTAATAAAATATTCTATACGTATCGAATTACATTGTTAACTGGAGGATAAATAGAAAACATAATTTATACATTCTTATAAGAATGAACCTTGAGGAAATTCAGCTATATACCAAAAGAAATAGAATAATACAATTGAAAATCAAATTATAGAGGAGATTTTTTTTCTTTTTAGCTCTTTTCTTCATATTAGTTTTTTAATTCATTTTTATTCCCCATGATTATCAGTTACCCTTACTATAGTAGGGATAAATTATGATTCATTGGGTAAAGGAAGTTTTTAAATATCATAATTCTTGAGTTCGGTCATTTTATTGAATAATAATTATTTCTCTCTTCTATGAAGTTACTTTCATTTTCATATAGTGATTTTTATTATCATGTATGATTATATTTTGTTTTTTTGTTATTTATTTTTTTTAATCAATGGTAAATATCTCATTCTACTAGGTCCTAGTATTTATATAATGGAACGAACTAGGTCTTCATGGTGGAGTACTCAACGGTCGCGAGTATGTATGGGAGGATCATTGGTTATTCTTTATTATTTCATATAAAAAATCAGATCATGTATTTCCTAAGCCAATTTAAGATATTTATAGAAATTATATCGCACATTGAAGGAAATTAGTCCAAAATAAGATCTTGGTATTGTTTTTCTCTCACCATCACTATTTTTCCAAGGGTTTCAATGGAAACGGTCATGGAATATCACTTTAATCAAAATAGTAGAATATGGTTGGATAAAATTGAACAAGGATGTCATTATGATTCGAAAACCAACCAGGAGCTGATCACCCTTATATGTTCTAACTTAATGGATAGGTTTTAATGTTCATGTTTAAATAATAATAGTTTAATATGGTGTTATGATTTTTTAAACCCAGTTTTTAATGCATCCTATGATATCAAAGAGACAACATTTATTTAAAAATAAATATATCTTAAAGTATTAGGGTATTGTTTTCCCTTATAATATATTTTTTTATATTTTATATATGCTATCAATCATGATATTCCACTTTTAAAATAATCTTCTGTTACTTTCTAACTCCTTAAATAAATTTTTTCTTCATAATTTAATCCTAATCTCGATAATGAAGTGTTTGAAATTTGAAAATACCTATGTTGGAAACCCACATAGTAAAATGGGTAATAAAACATACTCTTGATAATAGATAAAGGTAATTATAAAGGTAATCTAAAATAACACATAACACGGTTTCCCTATATTAAAACACTAATAGAAAGTGAATATATGGACATTGAATAAAAAAATAAATAATTTTTGGGGTTTTAGAGAGCATTGATAATAACAAAGTGAATGATCACAAAAATTAATGACCAAAAAGCCACAAATATGTAATTAGATGAAAGGCTATTTTATTCATCAGAAATAATGGTACTAGGATAACATTTTTGTTTCATGATCCTTTTCCTAGTGCTGACGAATTACATTAGCATCTAGAATTATAACATAAGAAATTATAACTAATTGATATATTTATATTTCATAGGAATCATTTCATCCTTTCATTTTTCAATTATAAATACCAACTTCATTTCTTACTCCCAAAATTAAATAACCAAAATGTATTTTTTTCTTGAAACAGTAAAATTACATCCAAATGGATTATAAAACAATTATTTTAGTCCTTCTATATATAGATATCTTTTAAGACCAAAATAGTTAGCACAATTTATGAAAAAAATATAAATTTTTAAAACATTATCAATTACCACAAAGATAAACATAATCTATTTAATGAATTTTTAACCTCAACACTCATCGTAAATATTTCTATCTATATTCAATGTCAAAAATTAAAATGAATTTGAGTAAATTTCCCAATGAAACAAAAAATTAGATCCTAAAAATAGAATACTGTTTCTCTTAGTTACACATACCAAATATGTAAATACATTTATCATATTAAAAAAATAATTAAAAAATGAATGATTTCAAGAAATAATTTTCCACATTATTTTTTAAATAATAACTCAACTTACATATATTATTCTATAATTCAAACATTTGAAGTAAACACCATAAAATATAACAAAAACTATAAAATCACTCAATAATTTTACGGTCTCCAATACTTTCCAATAATAATCTATATCTTGTTATTTTTTGAAAATTGGTATTATTTTAGTGTTTATACTCCCTCAATAATGTGTTTTCCCAAAAGATCTACTTTCTACCGAATCAGTTTTCTTGGTCATCGATTCCGATGAACATATGTATTTAAATCCTTTAAAAAAATACTATAGTAAATTCATAATACATTTTATGATTCTTATAATGAGAATATAATTGATAAAATACATATACTACCTAATTATTAATCCAAATAAACATAAACTATAATCATTCCACTTTAGGAATAGTAAAAGTATTATCTTAACTATGATCAATTAGCTTCTTCTAGAGTTTATTCTTGGGAGGCTTGGTAATTTTTTTACATTGATAATAATCTCCTTATATATGAATAATTTTACATTGTGAACTTTATTCCTTCCCTTTAAATCATGCTCACAAAGTCCTTTATCACCACACTTATAGCAACTTACATTCCCTTAAAATAAGTTATATGATTTTTCATTACACAATTATCACAAGGGGAAAATTTTTCCTTTCATTTTTCTATTTATCTATATTTTTCACGCTCATCATCTTATAATATTTCTTCCCAAAAAACTATAAAAATTATATATTTTTATTTCTATCTTAATACTATGTGATATTATTTTCTCGTTTGATGATAATGATTGGGAGAATTATTTTATTTTTAGAAATTATATTATACCCATCAAAGAAATGGTCAAAATTTATCATTAGATTACATATGTATCTGTAGAATGACATGAAAACCTTGTAATGTTGGATTCATACATAGGAAAAATTATATCTTCCTTTTTCTTAGAGTATAGAAATGTCTCTCCCTATTATTTCTTTTCTCATGGGGAAAATAATTTTCAAAGAAGAGTTCCATAAAATCATTCAATTATAAATATTTTATTTCTTTATCATCATTAGTGTTTAAATCAATTAAAATCATTGATCTATATATCATCGGAGAAGATAATTTCAATGAAAAATTTCTACCTTTCATTGATTCCTAAAGTGAGAAATATCTTCTCTAAGGAACATATAAAGTACCCAAATACAAATAGATTTGTATTCCCATAAAATGGTGGATGCTTAAGATGTATAGTTTCTTCTAATATTGTTACACCTCTTGGTGGTTCAGGTGTATTCTCAATATGGGAATTGTTATTTCTCCTCACCTGATTCAACTTCCTAAATATGGTTATAATTTGATTATGTAAAACTCTCACAATAGCTCCATCTTCATTATCTATCACATTAGGTAAATCCCTATATGCGGAATATTAATTAATATAGTTTCCATTCCTTATTCTCAGATATATTTATATACAATATCATACAATAAATTATATCATAACATTACAAAACATAATATATAATCTCAACAATAGTGAAACACATATTATAAATTGAAAATTTTATCAATGGTTAATCTCATAATAATAAACATTTTTTATTTGGTAATTTTTAGAAATAATGTATTTTTTAATCCATTATAATTGTTTTTTAAAATAAATGTTAATTAATCCAATAATATACATTGTGGGTGTTAAGCAAGGTGCACAGTAAGGCATATTTTCGTGTACCATGTAATGCTCATCTTAATCATGACACACATTTTTTTATGTAATTACCACTAGGATAATCTATTCCGGAACCATTTCCACTTAGAGTATCCTTATTGTAATATATTTCTATGTAAACTAACTAATATAAAATTTAGTATTTTCTTATATAATTTGACTTATCATTATATTAATTCATAATGTTTTATTCCAAAATATCTGTTTTCCTAAATATTATTCCAACGGTTTCTACTAAACATGTTCTAATACCAACTTTACTTACCATGTCCCTTATAGCCTAGATATGTCGGTTAATTTATGACATTATAAGTAGATCCAAGTAAAATCATCCCAAAGGTCCTAATAGTTAAATTCATTTTTTAATATACATAAATAAATGAAATTAACAATAAATATTAAAAACATAATATAAGATGAATAAAATTGTTTAAAATGTCAATATTACCCTTAGAAAATCCCTTCATATCAATCACAAAACACTTCCTAGTATCCTATGGAAAATAAAACATAAGAAATGGTTTATTTCAGATATATAGTAATGGTATGTGTATAATGGAAGAAATAATGAATAAATAAGAATAATCAATATGGAATGGTATATAATTGAAACACATTCAATTGTAATAGTAACTTTAGAGTAATATGGTAGGAATAAATGATTGTCAAATAAATCGATATAAATAATCTCCGGGGAATAAAATTATCAATATATATTTTACTAATTGAATAATCACTTAAAATTATGTAAATGATCTCATAATGAGGGACTATATAACATTGGACATCATAATCATAATATCAATTCATTTAATAATATAATCCAGACTTATGGGTAAAACCCCATTTAGTTTAGGAAATTGATTTGTCTCGTGAGACATAACGATTCATTGAGGAGCTATGTAATTATGAGGCCACACATGGAATAATAATTATAATACATTACTCATATGAATGGGTTAAAAATATTCAATATAAATATTTTTATTAAGAAAATAGCATAATTTTTTTTAATAAATACCCCATTGTTTAATAATAAACCATCCATAGTGATATGGTGAATGGTAACATAATAGTAAATATCTAGTAAAAATTGTCATAAAATAACTAGATAAATAATAATTATGGTTTCATTAAAACATATCCCATGAGGAGAACATTTAGAATAAGGTATTTATTCATTAATGAATAAAAATTAAATGAAATGACCCAAAAAACATTCTTTATGAAAATAACCTCTGCACTTTGGAAATAACCTTTTAATAATAAAATTTCACAAAAAATGTAAATTATTTTACATGGAAATAACCTTATAAACATCTAAATTAATCGTTAAATCATTTACATACAATGATAGAGGGAAATATAATACATGTTGTATACATTAAAAAATACCTTTCACACTTTCTTAAGAAAGGTAAAAAGTAACTCATTAGAAAAAAGAAGAAGAATATTTCTTTAAAAAATGAAGAAATTTTTTTAAAAATTATTTAATAATTTATTTGGATAATTTTTAAAAAATTGAAACTTTTTTAGAAAATATGGGTTTGGTAGAATGAGAATTTTTTTACTGAAAAGAGATATGAAGTCATATTTTCTTAAATACATTTTCTCAATAGTTGTATATAAAAAAGAGATGTAAAATGGAAATATAAATGAACAATTTTATTTATGACCAAAAATAATTTAATATATTGGTTCTAGGAAATAAATACAAAATAATTCCCCTAAGGGAGACTTAAACATAAACAATCCTGAATAATGATGTAATTGTTATATAAACCCTTACCACATTACTAACTTCTGAATTATAACCCCATGATGGAAATAACTTTAAATGAAACATAAAAAAATATGAATAGATATATATTAATGATATAACATATCAAAAGGTGTGTCATATATATCACACAATGGAATATGTGGTGAATATGAAATTTAACTCACTAATGTTAAATTGAGAAGAGAGACACATAAATCGTGCTCAACATTCATATTATGGGTATGAACATACTGTATTATAAATATATTTTTATTATAAATATATTAAATAAAGGTACTCATATTTATCTTACCAGATATTATATACATATCTTCATATGTCACCCGTTAAAAATTCTTTGTAAAAATCACTGTTTTGGGGAAAAATTGCTTCGTTTTTCATGCATATTTTGGTAGTCAATTTCAGTGTTTTTTATTTTTTTCATGGAAAAATAATATCTATAATTTACATTAAGACATAATTATCTTATATATTTAATATCTATAATTTTATAAAAATATGAAAATTTTATCTATAAATAATGTATTACCTTATTCATGAAAATTTTAGGTTTTACATATGTAGGGACATTGTTTTGATGTATGATGTGGCTCTATTTTTACATAGTTTTTTCACATATTTTCTTTAATTTATAAAATTTTATTATTTATTTCAAATATTTTTAATAAATAATTGATCCTTTTTATTTTTATCACTAAGTATATTAATTAATCTTTTTTATAACTAAATACGTGTTTTAGTAGTTTAAAAAGTTAATTTAGTCATTCTAATTATTCTAATTATATTAACATACTTTTTAGTTTAATAATATTAATCTGGTTAAAATTTTAATAATTTTAAATGTTTATTATTTAATGAAATGTTCATTTTTAGTGCACTAACATAATTTAGTTTTTAATATAAAAAGATATCCTTTAAATTAAATTTACTAAAAAAATTAACATTATTTATTAACTAGTATAATTATTCTGTTTATTAGATAAGTACAAAATGTAAGTTAAATTTTAATAGAATAATGTGTTCTTCATTTTCTGTTTTCATTTTTTCATTTAATAAATTAAATTAGTTTTTTAAATTCAGTAGTTAATTTTAATAATTTTAACTTCATGTTTGCAGTTAATTAATTGTATGTGTATTCCATTTATTTAGATACTTAAATAATTAACCTTAATATTTAAATTATTAATTAATAATTAATTCACTTTTATTTTTATTTTTTTAATAATTTAGTTACTTTTTAATTAATTTAATTATTTAGTTTTTAACATTTTAGTAAATTTTTATTTCGTTTTAATTAATTAATGTTTTATTTATTTTATTATTTGTTTAGTATTAATTCAATGAATTTTTCAGTTCAATGTTTTCTATCGGTGAGTCAACTCACCGATAACTTCTTAATTCTTTGGCGCCATTGATGATTTATGATTCTGGCGTCCATGTTGCGACTCACTGATTCCACGACGCACTGATTTTTCGTGACTCACCAATGTCGCAACTCACTGATGATGTGACACACCGATCGTCTGCAACTCCCCGATGTCGCGGTGCACCAATCTTACGTCACTCGCCGATCTGTCGTGATTGCTGATTTCCACTCACCGATGCTACGACGCACTGCTACTACAATTTCTGATCTTTCCCTTCAAACACTCAATGATATTGATTCTACCTTCCATCAGTATCCTACTTCTCACACTGACGATGATCTTCTTCGTGCTACCGATTTAATGGCTAGTGTCTCATGTCAAAACGATGGTCACCCTTGCTTCTCACCTTCTAATACACCTATCCATCATTCTACTATCAGTAAGATAACTCGACTCACTGATACTTATCCTCATTCTTCATCGTTCTCACACCATCGGTCATAATCTAGTACGTACATCCTCACACCGACACTTCCATTCCATTTCCTCACACCGATGCAGTGTTGATGTCTTCTTCTTTTTCTTCTTTCATCAAAAACACATAGAGGAATAAAACCATATTCAAACATCAACCAATTTCAATTCACCCACTCAAACCAGTTTCAATATTCAATACTCTTTAATAACACCAGTATTTCATTCAAAAGAACACATCTATGCACAAACTTGAATCCCAACATTCTAACGTGGATTCTAATTTATTACAAATAAGAAACAATACTTTTCAAACCAGTTTGGCACTTTCGCAACAGCAACTATTTGAAGATGAACTTTCCCACTGCCATGAGTAGAAGCCAAGTCTTCACCAGAATATGAGGGATCTACCTCCGCGCTGGGAGATGAGGTGCTTTCCGTGTGGTGAGGAGATCGAACCATCATCAATGATGGTCACTTGAGCCTCGTGTCACCGAGTGTGTTGAAGAAAGCTAAGATAGAACTGAAATGTAGCGGCATCATAGGGGAGGCAGTGGGGTTTATGATATAAAACTCACACTTATGCAGATATAAGATCCATGCTGGACTTCAACCCAGCACCAACCCGATGTTCGCCATTTGGATGAGCTTCCTCTATTTCAAGGACAGACAAATCAGAGAACCACCATCGGTTTGAGTTGTGGAGTGTTGTGACCAGGCATGATGGCCGCTCCAAAGACTAATAAAGTAGAATCTGCCACATGGGGAGGAGATAGGACCACCTGTCCTCCACGTATTGGGAAGAAACCAGATTTGAAACCCACCCCCTTTTCACGTTGAAGGAGATGCTGGGGGGATCTTTAATAAAAAAATAGATAAAACTAAAATTAAAAGTTAAAAAAATTCAAAAAAAAACTAAAATTAATAATTATTTGATTAATATATAAATCTAAATAACTTTAAAAATTTATAAATATTTTTAAAATAAATAATTTAATTAAATAAAAAAATAAATAGTTTAATAAGAATTAAAATTAACATATTTAAGAAACATAAAATAAAATCTTATGGTGATATTTTATAAAATAAAAATTTATTAACTTATAAAATAATTTGTTTAATAACATTATTTAAAAGATAATTAATACTTTTAAAAGTCTTTTTGATAATATATTTTCTTAAACTATAATAGTTTATTTAACATTCCGTTATGTTTTAACTGTTTTGTTTTATTCTTTTTGTGCAGGTTCATGCAAGAGTCGAAAAAACATCCAAGTTCATTAAACTAACTTTCTTGAAGTTAGTTACAAGGGATATGATAGTGTGTCGTGTGGTTCACGAAAAAACACATGTGTGTAGTGAACAAGTAAAGGACACTTGATGTCTATGGAAATGAGTCAGTGATGAGTAGCAAGTAACAGTGGATATTAAAAGAAAGGAAAGTAGTAGAATTGGTAGGGCAGATTCGGGGGAGACATTGGAGGACACAATCTAAGAGAACATTCGGACTTCAACAACTTCTCTCTCATCAGAGCAGTGAAATCCTTTGACAATCTTGGAGTTGAAGGAGAATAAGAACAGAGCATCGTTCAAAGAGATCTTCTTCCCTTGTGTTTGAATTCTTATACTATGTTTTAGCATGTTTTCAATTAATATAATGATAATGGACATGTTTTCTAGCTAAATAATCTAGTTCAGGGAGAAATTCATGTCATAATTCTTACCATTAATTCTTTTAATTCACTTAATCATTTCAATGAATTCATAATTGATCAGTGAGATCAGTAATGAACTCATTCAATTACTTTGAACCACTAGAACTCAATTTCAAAACTCCACAATAAATTGGCATGATTGATTGTGGATAATTCTTTCCAAAGATTATAAATTCATAAAACTTCAAGGCTCATGGTGATTTTATCCTATTGTCATTTTCAAATTATATTTTTCACAACTGATCTATTTTTGTGTGGAGAACTCCATAATTAATCAACTTGTCTCACATAACTCTTAGAGATGGAAGTATGTCATTCTTTTTAAACGATGGTATACTAAAACAAATGTTCACCAAATTGGAATAATTTTGAAACTATTAGAATATAGAATTTTCCTTAGAAATTTTACTTGATAGTTAATTTATCAACGTTCTTCATTTTAGATGTTTATTTTTTTCAATCTTTTTTATGTTTCATTTTTTTCAATATCAAAAATAAAATATTTTTGTGTTACATTACTGTAATATAAAAAAAAGTATTTAAAAAAATATAAAAAGTAAAAAATGAAATAGAAAATCTACCTCACTACTGACAATAGTGGGGTAATTTGAAATTTTTTAGAAATGTTTGGTCAAAATCACCTTCTCTATGGGTTCGACCCTGCTTTCCACGTATATAGTAGTTAGTACGAATGTAAATAATTAAACTTTGACCCGCTTTAATGACAGCCGCACCATGTTTTTGGTTCCATTTTTGGGGATGGAAGGAGCCATTAAATTTCTGAAAAAAAACATTTTTTAAAAATGATCACATTAAAAAAACAATAAAAATATTGAAAAATTTGAAAACTATATATAAAAATATACTTCATTTACTATAGATTATCTATGGATTTATGTTTTCTTGAGCTTCTGTTTACTATTTTGTGTTCTGAATTTCATTTTTTTCACTTATTTCATGAACACTAGGTCCAATATTGATATATTAGATCCCCTAAACCCTTAATTAGATAAACACATAACTTCTCTAAGAAAGGAAAACAAATTCGATATGGAAAATCTAGATGAGGGCGTTATTGCACCTAATGAATTCGAAAATCATCCTCATAATCCCTTATTTGAAAGAGAAAGACCTAGGATGTGGGAGTTCTAACTTCCTCATGTTTCAAGAAATCCATTTTTCATTAGTTTATCTCCTAGAGCCACAAACTATGAACTAAACAAATCTCACATATTACTATTTCCTGCATTTAATGGACTCTATTAGGAGGACTCCCTTTCGTTTATTAGAGACTTATACAACAATATGCATCAATTACCTCTTCTAAGACTCATATAGAATAAACTGAGGATGAGAGTCTTCCCCTTTTATCTTAAATGTAATGTTAGGAACTGGTTTTTAATATTATATGAGAACATTTTCAAAAATCTGGATCAATTCTTCAATTATTTCATTATGAAATTTTGTCCTGATAGACTTAAATGAGAACTAAGAACAAGAATCAATAGATTTTAACGAGAGGATATATAATCTTTTCTTGTTTCTTGGGATCGATTTAGGGATCTTCTTAGGAAGTGTCAACATCTTGATCTTCCATCCTACCTTCTCATGGACCCCTATGAAGGGTTGTCTGCCTATAGATAAAAACTAATTGATCAAGCTGCTTAGGAAAATTAGAATGATAAGGCATATGAAGAGTTGAGACAAATTTTTAATAATATTTCACTGAATTCACAACATAATAATTCAAGCAGGAAAAGATTCAATATAAATGTTAATTTTAACACTAGTTCAATAAAGAAAACTCAATCCCCACTTGCTGAAATCACTAACCAACTGCAATCTTTAATGAACTAAAACTCTATGAAAATTTTTAACCAAAATGGATATCAAAATTATATTCAATTTTTAGGAGAACAATTTTCACAATGTGGAATGTTTGGGCACCCAGATAACTAATGTCCTATCATTGATATTCCATCACTATAATAAGAGAACTCTTGTTTCGATAACTATGGTCCTAGGATGCCTCCAAAAAAAGATCTATTTTCAATGAATTATAACTAATTCTACAAGAACCATCCAAATATATCATGTAATAATCAAGGACTAATTAAACAATCCACTTCCTCTTACTATTTAAACCAACCAATGAAAAACATTCAAAATCGAAAAAGGGCGAGTCATCAAATGTAAAAAGAAACAATGATAAACAAATGACTTCTAAGTTGGATTTAATATTAAACAAAATTAACTCTCAATAATAAGTATATATGAATCATCTAACCAAACTTAAAAGTCAATATGAGTCAGATAAAATAAAAAATGATGTCAGAATTCAAAACATGGAAACACAGCTAGGCCAACTTGCTATAGATTTTTCATCTTGGAAAAAAGGTAAAATTACAAGCACAACTAAACTTAACCATAGAGATAATTAAATGGATGTAGGAAATAGAAGTGGGATCAATACTCAATCATTTTCTGAAAAAGACACTAGAAATGTCCAAAATGAAAATATTATTGTTTCTGGAACCAAAAATTTGCTTTGTTCACATGCTGGAAATTCTCATAAAACTCTAGAAAATTATAAGAATATATATTTGTTACATAATATTCAAACTAAAAATTCATCTAAAAATCAAAAGAATAAAGGAAAAAATATTATTGAATATATGAGGGATATACCCAATATCCTTAAAATAATTTCCCCACTCATCCCTTTCCCTGAAAATATTAAACATCAAAGATATACTAGGGATAAACATCTTCAGTTCCTTGGTATCCTTTTCAAACTTAATGTAAACATTCCATTCCATAATGAATTGATTAAAATCCCTTTTTATTTGAAATATCTTAAGAAAATTGTTACAAAAAAATACAATAGAAGTATTTTCTACCAATATCCCCACTAAATAGTGTAGTGCAAAACTCCAAAAGAAAATCCCACCCAAATTGAAAGACCAAGGTAGCATTTTCATTCCTTGTACCTTAGGAAAATTTGATCATCTCAATTGTTATTATGATTAAGGTTATAGTATTAATAATCTACCGTACTCATTGTTTAAATAGTGGATATTGGATGACCATCAACCAACTACAATCATACAACAATTAGCTAATAGATCTTTCACTCATCCTATGGGTATGGTAGATGAAATTCTAGTTGGGGTTGGGAAACATTTTATACCTATAGAATTTTTCGTCATGGATAAGGAGTGTGATCATGATGTTTCCATCATATGGGGTATTTTTTCTAGCCCATAGGTGGTACTATTATCCATGTTTCTAAAGTTCAGCTTATTTTTAAAATCGGTTAACAATAAGAAGAATTCTATGTGTTTAAAAATGACGAAGTACCAACTTATTCTGAAAATGGCTCTATGGTAGAGTCCTTAAAGGAAAAGAAAACAAATGAAAATATTGATTAATATGAAAATAAATCATTTATTCAAGAAAAAAAATTTAATTTTAAAAATCATGACTTACATGTTTCACAAATTAAAAATTCTACTCAAACACAAAATCTGGAAAATTTTCCAGAACATAATTATTGTCCAGTTTCAACTATTGGAGAGTCCTATATTTCTAAACCTCATTTTTTTGGGTGAAATTGAGGGTGAATCTATTAACACCATCCGTGCGTATTATTTTGATGATGTTGAGGGAGAGCTTTTGATACAACTAGTTGATTCTTATTTAATAATCTTGTTGAGTTATGATCTGGAAAACATCAACAATATGTTGTCCACTTTGGACAGAAACACTATAATTTCTAACTATAAGCATTATAGTGAATATATTTCATCATTCAATACTCTTTATAATAGATATGTTGAAGATATTAGACATCCCAAGCCAAAGAGTCTTCCTTCTAGTGTAAAACCACACATTTTTGAACTAAAACCAATGTCTGCTCATTAAAAATACCTATTTATATTTGGGAATTCATGTTTCCCTATCAAAAATTCTTCTGAGCATAATGAATTAGTAGAAAATATTTTTATTTATATTGAATATGATTAAATATACCATAGTATATAACATATCCGTTATAAAGGGTATTATTCTCTCATTATACATGAATAAAATATCTATAGAGCCTGACCATAAGCCCAGCGTAAAGTTTCAAATAAGTTTGAACCCAAACATTAATGAAGTTTCAAGAGATGATGTGATTAAGTTTCTTGACACTAGAATCGTATATCCCATTTCGGATAGTGCTTGGGTTAGCCCAGTCCATGTTTTCCACAAAAAGGAAGGTTTTAGTATATTAAAAAATGAAAAGAATAAAGAAATCCAAGATAAGAAAGCCACAAAATGGAGAGTCTATATAGATTATATGATTCTTAATGAAGCCAGTAGTAATGAATTTTTTTAATTCCCTTATTTTATCTAATTCATGAGAGAATTTCATGAATTGATTTTTTCTGTTTCCTAGATGTGTATTCTAGTTACTTCCAGATTTATGTTTCTCCAGAGGATCATGAAAAGACCACTTCCACATGCCCCTTTAGGAAAATTGATTACAGGTCGATCCCTTTTGGACTGTGTGGACCTCCATCCACCTTTCAAAGGTGTATGATGGCTACCTTTTTGGATATGATTGAAATAATAATTGAGGTTTTCATGGATTATTTCTCCATTTTGGGTAGCACTTTCGATACTTGTCTTTGAAATCTCAAGGTAGTCATATAAAGATGCATTGAACCCAATGTTGTTCTTAATTGGGATAAGTGTAAATTATTGGTAAGATAGGGGATTGTTTTATTTCATAAATTTTCAAATAGTGGTTGGGAAGTTGATACATCTAAAATAGAAGTCCTTTAAAAATTTCCACCTCTTAAAAATGTAAAAGGTATTTGAATCTTCATAGGGCATTACAGTTTCTAACAGAGGCTTAAAAAAGACTTCCAAAATCACTAAGCCCTTCTATTCTATGTTTATCAAAGATTATCCTTTCAATATTGATGAAACATTTGAAAAATTTTAATCTTTTAAAAGTGAAACTCACTACATCACCTATTATCATTACACTAGATTGGAAATTAACTTTTGAACTTATGTGTGATGCTAGTGATATGGTTGTAGGTTCTCCCTTTGGAGTGAGGAAAGATATGAGGTTACATGTGGTGTATTGTGAAATTATACAACTATATGAGGCCCAAAATAATTATACCACCACTGAAAAAGAATTGTTATATATAGTGTTTGATCTATAAAATTTAAGACAACATTTTTTAGCCTCAAAATGTATCATATTCACTGACCATTATGCCTTAATTTATATATTGTCTTTGAAACAAACAAAACTTATTTTTATTAGATGGATTCTGTTGTTTCAAGAGTTTTATTTAGAGATTAGGCATAAGTAGGTAGCTGAATTTTTTTTGCTGGAAATTTTCTACACTTCCTCTTACTAAATCTGAAGATCATTGTGAAATAAACTCTTCCTTTCCTAATAAAAATCCACTTACTATGTCAATCAGGGAATCTTATAGGAATGTATATTTTGCCAACATCCTGGTATCATATGTCTTTCCCAAAAAAATATTCTATAACTAAAGAAATAAATTCATTTTATAGATTAAATAATATATGTGTGATGACCCCTATTATTTAGGAGATGTGATTATGGTATCATTAAGATATGTGACTTGGAAGAAGAGATGCTTCTTGTTTTAGAAAGTTACCAATCCTCGCCTAGGGGAGGTCACTATGGTGGTGAAAGGAAAGCTCAAAAATTCATAGAATATAGTTTCAATTGGCCAACTCTTTTCAAGGATTCTATGAGCTTTTTAGTTTGCTATGATAGATATTACAACCCTGCTTTTATTAAAAACATAAACATGATTTATTACATAAACTATTCACTTGATACAACATGGATGATTGATAGGTCTAGTGTCTTTGGGGATTAGGTTCATTAAATAACAACATAAAACATGAAATACAACAGCTTTATTGAAAACTTCCATTACATTACCACAACATTCCCTCGTACTTAGCATTCAATGGGATAACCTGAGGACATGCATAAGAAAATGTGTGATCTATAAAGCCCAGCAAGGGAATAAACATGGAATACATGAGGATTAAAATACATGTTAGACAATAGGCATATCAATAGAGCACAAGAGAAACATGAACATAAAGGCATGATAAAGCATGATAGTCATAACATGGAAATGTGGCAACAACAATTAACATGGAATTAGCATGATCCAAGGCTCATTGCACATGGAGCATGAGTAAATCCTCATTTCACATGAAGCACAAGTAAGACCTCGTTGCACAAGAATTAGAATGAGTCAACACTCTTCGCAGATGACTTATCATCATACTATACTTTACCCAATTCATTGGAGCGCTATAAGGGCACATCCTTCATAAACATTTTATTTCATGCATATGTGTGCCTCATGGATCCTAAAACATGGATTCATAAAAGGAATGTGGAATGAAACTTTATAATCAATAAGTAAATGTGCACTAATTTGAATACCCTTGATGGAGAAATGGGCATGGTATTCACTACAGAATGGCATTGGCTTAGAAAATCGAGGCAATTTCGGCAGTGTAACGGTGTGATATAAGAATTCATAAAAATGGTTGATGAGAGAGAAAGGGGTGTATCGTAATATATACATGAAATGGATAGAAAGGGGGTCATATAGATAAATTTCCCAACAATTGTAATGGAATTTAGATTCATGATTCAAAAGTATTGCTTGAATTTAAATGAGGAGAGAGAAGTTCCTTTCCAAATTTTGGCATAGTAACCGGCATACATGAGAGACATTTAATGACATAGAAAGGGGTCTCCCATAATTCAAACAATAAGTTGGAAGTATGGGGGAGGTGAGAAACCATACCCCAGCATTTATAATTGAAATTAAAAGTGAAATACAATATTACGAAAATTGGACAAAAAGTGAAAGGAAGAAATCCCTTATTTGGAAGTGTGTTTCCAAAGGCTTGAGAGAGGCTTAAGGGAGGCTTCTTGGGAGCTTGTGGCACCTTGGGAGTATTCAATAGAGTGTAGGGAAGAGGTTGGATGATTTCAAAAGGATTTGAGTGAGGAAGAAGTGAGAGTTTGGGTGGGTTTATATAGGAAAGGTGAGTGAATTATTTATTATTTAGGTTTGGGACCCCTTACATTAAACTAATCCAAACCACAAATCAGCTCATGGTTTTTTGCCCATGTTTTTTGGAAAATGGGAGAGGAAAACAGTATTTTATAAATCCAAAGTCCTAAATTCTTAAAATAATGGGGGTTTCCTTTATGGAGGTGAGTCACACTCCTATGGAAAATAATTTAAAAAGACAAGATGTTTAATAAGCCTTGAGGGGTCCATTAATGCTTTGTAAAATAAATAAAACAAACCGAAAATCAAATTATATTAATTTTAAAACATATATTGGACGAACACAAAGCTTATAGTGTTTTATTACATCAATATTAGGTCATTATGATGTCATAAAACACATTATATATTTAAAGGGTATTTATTTTTTACACAAAAATTTGACTATTTTAGAAAATTATGGAAAATTATTCATTGGATAATTTTGATGTCCTGATTACAGAAATAACATTTATTTTATATAAATAATTTTTTAAATATGTTAATCTTCACATTGAAAATAAAAACTGACATTTATCAAAAATTCACTTGTTTTGACAAAAATGGATTTCAAACCCTAATAAAAATTACAATTGCATTCTTAAAATTATAAGATCATTTATATTTAATAAAAATTAATTTAATAACATTATTATTTTATTATAATATTATTTAATTCAAAAATTACATAATTTAATAAAATAGAATTATTAAATAAATAATAACTAAAAACACTATTTGTACATTAAAAACTATTTACAATGTATCTATAATGAGAAGAAAGTATATTCATTATTATATACAAAAAAATATTTTTTACATGAACATGGTACTAAAGATTTGTTACATAACCACTTAAAACATCGGTATAAGACCTAAGGTTAAGGTGTGCGATGGTGACAGACTCTTGGGGTGGCTCAGATAACATCGATCGAGTGGTAAACTCTATCAACTTCCACTTTTCCCGTATAAGGTCCCGTTTGAGCCTGACATGATGAAGCTCAGCTTGGGATTGGTCAAGAGCGGAGCCCAAAGATGCCACCTCATTTCTAAGATCTAAAAAATGGGCTTTGTATGGAGAAATTCTACTAGATGAGGACATCGCTTCCTTTGCCTGAGTAAATTGGGTTTGTTAAAGCACTATATTAATACTAATCATCTGATCACTATTCAACAGATATAAAAGCAATGGTCACAATTCTTAACATAAAACCAAATAAGTTGACATTTTATATAAAAATTTTACAAAAAGAGACGTTTAATTAGATCAAGAGGGATTTCTATTAATGAAACATTGGGTCATTACAATATTCATCCCATAAGAAATATTTCCCTTGAAATTTCCTTTTCCCACACTAAAACAGATGTTGATAGCTCAGCTTCATAATTTCCTCTGATTCTCAAGTAACTACTTCAAACTTGTGGTTTTTCCAAAACAACTTAACAAGGGGCATTGTCTTATTTCATATAACTTTTTCTCTACGATCTAAGATATTCACTAGTTTCTCCTCATAATGAAAGATCATCCTCCAACTGTACCACCTCAAAAGAGAGTACATGTGAAGGGTCTAGTATGTACATCCTTAAGAGGGATACATGAAAGACATAATGTAATTTGGCCATGGTAGGTGGAAGTTCTAGTCAATTGGCCACAGCCCCGACATGATCAAGAATCTCGATGGGGCCGATGTACCATGGACTTAACTTCCCTTTCTTTCCAAACCTCATGACCTTCTTCCACGGAGATATGCGTAGAAAAATAATGTCTCCAACATTAAACTCAAGGTCTCGTTGACGATTATATTCAT
This sequence comes from Viscum album, assembly GCA_963277665.1. NCBI lineage: Eukaryota > Viridiplantae > Streptophyta > Magnoliopsida > Santalales > Viscaceae > Viscum > Viscum album. The sequence continues at coordinate 1,511,818,217 of OY728161.1, forward strand.
AACTCTTATGTCCACTTTGGGCTGCCTTGATATGCTTCTGAATGGTTTTCACCTTCTCCACCATTTCCTCAACCATTTTTGGTCCAAGTAGCTTACATTCACCGACTTCATCCCAACATGCCAGTGTTCTGCACCTTTTCCCACACAGGGCTTCATATGGTGCAATTTGGATGCTCGAGTGGAAAATGTTATTATAAGACAACTCAACCAGAGAATATGTTGATCCCATCCTTCTTTAAATTCCATTGATTACACTCTCAACATGTCCTGAAGTGTTTGAATAGTCCGCTCAGATTGGTTTCAGTTTGAGGATGATAGGTCATAATGAAGTTTAGTTCAGTATTCAAAGCATGTTGAAGACTCTTCCAAAACTTAGAGGTGAATCTTGGATCTCAGTCAGACACAATAGATAGTGGTACTCAATGCAGAGTTACCACTTCCCTCATATATATCTGTGATAGTTGATCCAATGAGAAATCCTCCCGAATAGAAATGAAGTGTGAAGTCTTTGTAAAACGATCCACAACAACCTATATTACATTGTTTCCTTTGGATGTCCTCGGAAGTCCAGTGACAATGTAAATGGTGATGTTCTCCCATTTCCATTCTCGTATGGGAAATGGTTACATCATCTCCTCAGACTTCCGCCTCTCTGCCTTTACTTGCTGTCACACCAGGCACTTTGATGTATATTCAGTGATCTCCTTCTTCATATTATCCCACCAAAAGTTTTCTTGGAGATATCGATACATCTTTGTGCTCCCTAGGTGAATATAGAAATTTGAACTATGTGCATCATCCATATGTTCCTTCCTCAGCTCCGGAATTGATGGAACACATAGTCTTTTCCCAAATCACACAATTCCTTCTTCATTAACATTATACTCCAAGGATTTCCCTTTTTCGATACCTTCCACTTTTTCTTGAATTCCAACATCGTCCTTTTGAGCATCATTTAACCTTTCCAAAAGAGATAGTTTAGAAATCATTTGTGAAAGGATTGATGATTTTACCCTCTTTATGATTCCCATTCCCATATTCAACAAGTATAATAAGATTGGGTCCTTATCAATTCTCATCATTGATAAAATCACTGGGTCTTTTCTTCTTAGGGCATCTTCCACCTTGTTCTCTTTCCCAAGGTGGTAATGTATTGAACAGTCATAATCTTTGATGATCTCTATCCATCTTCTCTAACGCATATTAATCTCTTTTTGTGTTAATATATATTTAAGACTCTTGTAGTCAGTATATATCTCGTATTTATCACCATAGAGATAAAGTAACCAGATTTTCAAGGAAAAGATCACATCCACCAAATCCATATCATGCATTGGATAGTTTCGCTCAGGGATTATCAACTACCTTGAGGAATAAGATATCACTTTATCATTATTCATTAGCACACAGCCTAATCCCTTCTTCAAAGGATCACTTAATACAACAAAAATTTCCCCACTTGTGGGTAAAGTGAGCACGGGCGTAGTGATAAGCCTCCTTTTCAACTCCTTGAAGATTTCTTCTCATTCATCACTCCAATAAAATTTTACTCCCTTTCGAGTTATCTTGGTAAGAGGGTTGGACAATCATGATAAATTTCTCACAAATCGTCGATAATATCTGTCTAACCCCAAGAAGCTACGAATATCCATTATCGATGTTGGCCTCGGACATCCCTCAATTGAATCTGTTTTGGAGGGATACAAAGATATCCCATTGATTGTGATGATATGGCCCAAGAATGAGACTTCCATCAACCAAAACTCACACTTTATATACTTTTCATAGAGATTCTCCTTGCGCAATTTCTCAAGTACAGTTCTAAAATTTTTTTCATGATCCTCCTTGGTTTGGGAGTATATTAGAAAATCATCTATAAAGACTACCACAAATTTGTCTAGGTAATCTCTAAAGACTATATTAATCAAGTCCATGAAGATTTATGGAGCATTGGTGAGTCCGAAAGGCATTTATATGAATTCATAGTGCCTGTATCATGTACGAAAAGCAGTCTTGGGGCCATATTCCTTCTTCACCCTTACTTGATCATATCCCGACCACAAATCTACCTTGGAAAAGTATTGTTCTCCATGCAGATAATCGAACATGTCATCGATCCATGGAAGAGGATACTTGTTATTTATCATGATTTTGTTAAGTTCACGATAATCGATTCAAAGCCGCATTTACCCAATCTTCTTATAGACAAAGAGGACCGGTGCACCCCATGGTGAAGCACTTGGGCATATAATCCCTTTATCCAGATTCTCCTGTAGTTGTTTCTTCAGCTCATCAAACTCCACGAAATCCATTCTATATGGAGTCTTTGATATTGGTAACGCCCCTGGTATAAGTTCAATTGAAAATTCAACATCTCTTCTAGGAGGAAGACCAGGCAGTTCCTCAGGAAACACTTCATCAAATTTCCTCACAATAGGCATTTCATCAAGGATGGTTTCTTCCATGGACTCAATCATCTATGCCAGATATGCATGATCATAGGGCAGTAGTATCCATGCTTGAGATGATGGATCAAAAGGAGATTCATATTCTTCCATACACTTATAATGAATCAGGGGTCGATTTTCATACGAAGTGTGATTTCCCTCTCCCGACAATTTATGTTGGATCTAAATAAGTAATGCCAATCCATGACAAGAATTACATCAAATTTTCCTAGAGGGAGTATGAAGAGGTTCACCGGGAAATTCAATCCACAGATTATGATAGGGGAGGACATATATTCATGGGATGCAATGATTTCCCCATTTTCTGTACTCCCCGACATCTTCACTTCCATGATTTGTGGTGGTGATGGGATTTTTCTACTAAACATTCGAGATATAAAATAATGTATAGAACCTGAATCAAAAAGTATGTTCGCTATTCTTTAATGAATAACATGTGTACCTCTCACCACATTATTTTCGAGGTTCACTTAGGAAAAAGTTATGGAAAAATATCTTCCTTGCTGCCTTGGAGTTTTTTGGATACCTCTGAAGACCTTTGGATTGGGGCACTGATTTACAAGATCCCTCATTTCTTTGCATTTATAGCAATGAAAAACGCGTTGAGGTTCGAACGGAGCATTCCTCTCCTCTGTCACAGCCACAGGTCTTTCTTTCCAACAGTTAACAGCTAGGTACCCTTCTCTTCCACACCTAAAGCATTTCCTTGTCCCCTTGTGGCAATTTTCAGGGTGCTTCTTTCCGCACTTTTGGCAAGTGGGGTGCTGGATCTTCTTTGCACAGTTGGATTTATTCATCGGACCGCCAGCATTGAATTCCACCTTATGCTTCTTTCCCCCATGATACACATGTGATTCCTCGATCTCCATTTCATCCTTGGGGTCACATCGAACAATTTCCTCATTGTTTTCAAAGTCACGGATCACTAATTCTTTCCGCAGGCTAGGCTTCAGCCAACCAAAGAAGCAGTCAACCTTGAATTCAGGGGTAACAACAAAGCCAGAAGCATATCGTGCAAGCCTTGTGAGGTTTTCCTCGTATTCTCTAAGATATTCTTATTCTTTTTTTCTTTAGGGAAAGGTATTTCCTTTCCATCTTAAGATGATGTGTGCGCAAAAAATATTTATCAAAAAACATCTTCTGGAAATCCTTCCATTCCACGCCTCGATATCCTCCTTAGGCCTCGTATTTTTTATCAACGTCCACCATTGATCAGCTTCACCCTCCATATGATAAGCCTCTAGGAGAACCTTCTCTTGTTCAGAACATTTAAGGATGTATAAGATATATTCAATGGATTTGATCCTTTGTTCAGCAATCATGGGATAAGATGATCCACTAAAAGTAGGAGTCCTTTGTCTCATGAAGATCTCGATATCGACCTTTTCCTTATTAAGGGGTTTTGGAAGTTCCTCTTAACCTGTGTTTCTATTAAAATCTTGAGTTAGTTGAGAGAGAATCATGACATGGTTTGTGATTCCCGCTACCATTGGATTGGGCATCTCATTTGTACAGTCATCACACTGATCTTCACATCGATTGTTAGCCCGAGTCCTCCTATTACTGGACATTGAATATAATTAAAGGAATGTTAGGGGGTAACACAAAAAGGTTAATCCAAAGACAAACGTTGATGTCTTATAAATAAACTATTATTTCCTTTACTCATGAGTCTATAGGCTTTAATCTAGGCTTTTCAAGGTCTACTTTATGACATATATTGTCAGGGGCATTTTTTTATTCCCTTAATAAGGGTTCATACTATGGTTGTGAATTTATCAAAACATATCCCTCGGGAGTGTCGAAACCAAGAGTGTAGCAGGGCCCGTTGTCATGCACCAGTTCCTGTTCGAGTCTCGCTCAAAACGGTGTTTTTGGGTTTTACCCCTAGGATACATTTGTACCAGAACTGCCTCTACGTGCTCGTATCCAGACAGGGATGTATTTTTTTGATAAACCACTTACTCAGTACTTACAAAAACATAGGGATGTTTTTATTACACTTAGTCTTGTCTCTAAGTCTTTACTAGGGTTTTCTATTCATAATCCCAAAAATAACTAAACCTATCCTCTCATACCAACTATGACAACCCTGCTTTTATTACATTCTTAAACATGATTTATTACATAAACTATTCACTTGATACAACAAGGATGATCAAGAGGTCTAGTGTCTTTGGGGATTAGGATCTTTACATAACAACTTAAAACATGAAATACAACATATTTATTGAAAATATCCTTTACATGACCACTACATTCCATCGTACTTAGCATTGCATGGGATAACCTGAGGACATGCATAAGAAAAGGGGTGAGCTATAAAACCCAGTAAAGGAATAAACATGGGATACATGAGGAGTACAATACATGTTATAAAATAGGCATATCAATAGATCATAATAGATAAATGAACATAAATTCATGATAAATCATGATAATCAAAACATGGAAATGTGACAACAACACTTAACATGGATTTAGCATGAGCCAAGGCTCATTGCACATGTAGCATGAGTAAATCCTCATTGCACATGAAGCATGAGTAAACCCTTGTTGCACATGAATTTTCCTGAGTCAACACCCATTGCACATGATGTATCATGATACTATACTTTACCCAATGCATTGGAGCGCTATAAGGGCGCACCCTTCTTAAACATTTCATTTCATGCATAAGTGTGCCACATGGATCATAAAACAAAGATTCATAAAAAATGATAATTTATTCCATGAAAAAGGAATGTGGAATTAAACTTTATAATTAATAAGTAAATTTTCCTGAACTTGAATACCCTTGATGGAGAAATGAGAATGGTATTCACCATACAATGGCATTGGCTTAAAAAATCGGTGCAATTTCGGTAGCGTAATAGCGTGATATAAGAATTCATAAAAATGGTTGATGAGAGATAAAGGTGTGTCTAATCATATCTACATGAAATGGATAGTAAGGGGTTCATATAGATACATGTCAAAACAATTGTACTGGAATTTATATTCATGATACAAAAGTATTGATTGAATGTAAATGAGGAGAGAGAAGTTCCTTTCAGAAGATCAGCATAGTAAAGGGTGTAAATGGGAGGAATTTATTGAGAGAGAAAGGGGTCACCCGTAATTAAAAAAATTAGAGGGAATTATGGGGAAGGTGAGAAACCATACCCCAGAATTTATAATTCAAATTAAAAGGGCATAACAATATTAATAAAATTGGGCAAAAAGTGGAAGGAAGAAAAATCTTTACTTGGAAATGTGCTTCCAAAGGCTTGAGAGAGGCTTGAGAAAGGCATCTTGGGAGCTAAGGGAACCTTGGGAGGATTGTAGAGAGTGTAGGCCAGAGGTTGGACAAACTCCAAAGGCTTTGAGTGAGGAGTAAGTGGGAGCTTTGGGGGGGGTTTATATAGGAAAGGTGAGTGAATTCTTTATTATTTAGGTTTGGGACCCCTTATATTAAACAAATCCAAACCACAAATCAGCTCATGATTTTTTCCCATGGTTTTAGGAAAAGGAGACAGGAAAAAAATATTTTATAAGGCCAAATCCCGAACTTCTTTAAATAATGGGGTCTCTTATGTGGAGGTGAGTCACACTCCAATGGAAAATAATTTAAAAGGACAACTTGTTTATTAAGTCTTGAGGGGTCCATTAATGCTTTTTAAAATAAGTCAAACAAAACCAAAATCAAATTATTTTAATGGTAAAACATATATTGGCCGAAAAAAATCTTATAGTACTTTATTATATCACTATTGGGTCATTATGATGTCATAAAACACATTATATATTTAAACGGTATTTAATTTTTAACCAAAAATTTGACTGTCTCAAAAAATATTGAAAAATTCACCGTTGGTTAATATAAACATCCTGATTCCAAAAATAACATTTATTTTATCTAAATAATTTTCTAAATATGTTTATTTTCACTTTTAAAATAAAAACCGATAGTTATCGAAAATTCACGGGTTTTGACAAAAATGTCTTTCAAACCTTAATGAAAATTACAATTGAATTCGTAAAATTATAATATCATTTATATTTAATAAAAATTAATTTAATAATAATAATAATATTTTATTAAAATTTTATTTAATCCAAAAATCACTTAATTTAATAAAATATAATTATTAATTAAATAATAACTAAAAACACTATTTGTACTTTAAAAACTATTTAAAATGTATCAATAATGGCAAGAAGGTATATTCATTATTATATACAAAAAAATAATGTAAATGAACATAGTACTAGCGATTTGTTACATAACCCCTTAAAACAGCTGCATAAGACCTAAGGGTAAGGTGTGCGATGGTGGCAGACTTTTGGGGTGGCTCGGATAACATCGCTCGAGTGGTAAACTCTATTAACTAATACTTTTCCCGTAGACGGTCCCGTTCGAGCCTGACCTGATGAAGCTCAACACGGTCTTGGTCAAGAGAGAATTCCAAAGATGCTACCTCTTTTCCGAGCTCCGACAAATGGGCTTCATATAGAGCAATTCTACTAGATGAGGTCATCGCTTCCTTTTTCTGAGTAAATTGGGTTTTTTTAAATCCCGGTATTTATACTAATCATGTGATCACTGTTCAACGACTATAAAAGAAACAGTCAATATTCTTAACATAAAACCATAGAAGTTGACATTTTATATAAACATTTTACATAAAGTGACATTTAATTAGATCAATAGGGATTTTCATTAATGAAACTTTAGGTCATTGCAATAGATTTCAAAGATTAGGAAATGTGGGTAGAAAGAAGGATTTACCTTGAAATTATTTCTAGATTTAGAAATTTTTAATTTCTGTGGTATTGATTTCATAGATCGAATTCCATATTATCATGGGAATTAGTACATATTGGTTGGGGTTGATTATGTGTTGAAGTAGGTTGAGGCAGTTTCACTACTCAACAATCAAGCTGACTCTATAAAAAGTCTCTGAAAAGAACATATTTTCTACTCTTGGACTTCCCAAATCATTTATCCATGATAACGGAACACATTTTATGAACTATAAGTTTATGTCTTTGAGGGAAAAATATGGTGGGGTTCATAAAAATGGAACTCCTTATCTTCCACAGTCTAGTGGACAAGTAGAAATTTCAAATAGATAACTTAAATAGATACTTGAAAAAACTGTTCAAATTCTATGAAGGACCAGTATATTAAATTGACTGAAGCTTTATGGTAATATAGAACTGATTTCAAGACTCCAATAGGTATGTCTCCTTATATGTTGTTGTTTGGAAAATTTTGTCATTTACCTGTGGAGTTGAAACATAAATCATATTGGGCATTTAAGGATCTTAACATTGATTTTAAGATTGATGGTGAGAGGATATTTCTTGAACAGAGCGAGCTAGATGGGATTAGAAAATAGATTTATTATAATTCAAGAATAAATAAACAGAGGACTAAAATATTTCATGATTATATCATTCAAACCAACAAATTGATACCTGGATTGAAGGTCATTCTCTTTAATTCTATACTCAAACTTTTCCATTGAATATTAATGACCATGTGGTTTGAATCTTTTAATGTTGTTAGAGTTCATAATAATAGAGCTATTGAAATTGTAGGTGAAGAGAACAAATCCTTTTTGGTTAATGGGAAGAGATTGAAACATTATTTTCATGGACAACTGAAATGGTTGGCGTTCTTCATTTTTCTTGAGAAATGATCTGGAATAAATTATAACTAAATACTATAAATTTAGCACGACAGGGGAGGAAACCCATGGTTTTATATGTCTTTTTTTGTTTAATTTTGACCTTGAATAAAGTGATTGTTTTGTGCCCTATTGTTTTGATATTTATGTTACTTCTTGCACTTGGTTTACGTATTCTATTTCAGAGATATAAAAAAGTTTATTATGTGTTATTTAAGGAGTGTAATTCCCAAGATGGTACATTAATGATGAAACTTTGATTCAGGGAAGTAATTTATTTTTATTTATCACTCATATTTCTTCTTATTTTTCACTTTAACAAAATTTAAAACAAAACACTCTTATTACAATCGGTGAGTCATTCACTCACCAATACACACGAGGAACCATTACATTGCTTCCAGTGACTCATTATTGCTGATGTATGTGACTCATTGATAGTAGTGTCGATGAATAAATAGATGTTACTTCTTAAATTTTTTACTGTTACATTAAAAATACCGCTTATATTGAAATGTAAAATTGGATTCTTGTTACATTTCTCTAAAAATTTTCTGTTCATGTCGCTAGGTTGAATAAAATAATTCTTCTTGTTCCTCCTTGTTAAAAATTGTATTTCTCTATTGTTAAAATCATTCCACTGCATGAAACTAATTGTGGGGGGGGGGGGTACATGACATATGAGACTTTTTTATTGAAACTTATTAGGGTGGGGGTGTTCTAGCATACATTCTTCTTCCCTATTAAACATATTATTGAACTCAATCTACTAAAATACTTACACCCAATATACTGTGCACCAACAAGTAACATTCCATGTTTGAACTTTAATGGAAAATCATTGTCATGTGACTTAAAATATTAATGAATGTACTTATTTTAGAACCTCCTATAAAATATTATTTTTGTCAAACAATACTTCTTGAACATTATTGAGACCCTTTTTATCATGTTAATAATAAATAAAATTGAAAAATATTTTTTGAACGTAAACTATCAAATTGTTCTTCACCATATATTCAATTAAACATTGGAGACAATGTTTGGTTTTATGTTTGGGGGAGGGGGTCAATTATTGATTGTTCTAAACTCTTCTTAATTGAACGACCATCAATTCCCATTGAAACATAACACTTTTTTTTTCAAAAAAGGGTAAATATTTTCAAAATTCTTGCATAATTTTAGGTTGTTTGTGGATATCAAATTGTTCTTTCCTAGGGCAGTATATATTTGGTAGTTAAGTTGGTCTTTGAGTATAAAAATAATAAAAATGGATGATTGTTGTGGGATATTTACTTAGTGATTTAATAGATATTTTATTTTTGGGACTGCCATTGAAAGTGATTTGGGTTTCATGTTGTGTATTTATGATCATATTTAATGGAACTAGATGTTTGACTCTTTCTTAGGGGATTCATTCTTATTTTTTTATTTTACTAAAAAAATTAATCATCATAATGAGACAATGTAAATGATTTTTATATAAATCTTCTGAGATGGTAGTAGTTTGGAAATCTCAGATCCCACAGTGAATCTCTAAAACCCTTGATGGTTGGTGAGTTTCTGTTAACTATAAGCCCTCTATACACCTTGAATAAGTGCACATGCATAGTGCTTAGCACATTGATACATGTCTTGGGAAAAAATAATGTGTATAGGGTTAAACATGATTTTATTAAGGTTAGAGTAATGATGAACGCTAGATAAAGAATGGATCAATTGGTTTATCTAGAAGTCATTTATGTTTTTTCATTAAGGTGGTTCACAAAAAAAATATTATTTTTGGAACATAGGAATGAGTAATTGTACAAACTTCCTACTATTAAGATCTTAATTCAACTAAATTCTGAACTTTTTTTCACCCTTGAAGTTATCTATTAAGCATGAATTGGATTCAATCATTTTGTAGATTATTATATGAGGCAGAAAAATTTCATTGATAATTGATTCATTTCATTTTTTATTACCATTAAGAGATTTTTGATGGAAATATTCATTTAAAAAATTCATTTTAAAATCATATTAACATGTAAGAGTCTTCTTTTTCAAATTACTGGACATGTTACTTTTAGATATGTGAATCAAACAAACACTTTATTTTCATTATATTATAATAAAACATGGGATTATTTGGGAAAAAACAATGCTTAAATGTGGGGGAATTTGATATGGATCTATTTTAATGTATTTTTTCCACATATTTTATTTAATTTTTATGAATTTAATTATTTATTTTAACACTTTTCAATAAATAGTTTCACTTTTATATTTTTATTACCACATCTATCAATTAATCATTTTTAAAATTAAATATGTGTTTTAGTCTTGTAAATAGTCAATTTAGTCATTCTAATTATTCTAATTATATTAACTTACATTATAGTTTTATAATGTTAATATAGTTAACATTTCAATATTTTTAAATATTTATTATTTAATCAATTATTTATTTTTATTTACATTAATATAATTTAGTTTTTCATTTAAATTTTACCCTTTGATTTAGATTTAATAAAATAAATTAACTTTATTTAATAACTAGTATAATTATTCCCTTTGTAATAAAAGTAAATATTTAATTGAACGTTTAATAAAATAATGTGTTCTTAATTTTATGTTTTCATAATTTCATTTAATTAATTAACATAGTTTTTAAAAATAATTTATTAATTTTAATTATTTAAACTTCATGTTTACATTTAATTATTTATCTGTGTTTTTCATTTATTTAGAGTTTTAATTAATTAATATTAATATTTAAACTATTAGTTAATATTTATGTCACTTTTATTTTTAATTTGATTAATAATTTAGTTAGTTTTTTATTTTCATAATTATTTAGCCTTTAATAGTTTAGTTTATTTTTCTTTTGATTTAATTAATTTGTGATTTATTCATTTTATTATCTATTTAAAATAAATTTTTTATTATTCGCACTTCGATTCGATATATTGGTTAGTCAACTCACTGATAACCTCCTAACCATTGGTGCCCTTGATGATTTATGATTTTGACACAGATGTCGTGACTCACCGATGTCGCGATGCACTGATCTGCCACAACTCAATGATCCCCACTCACTGATGTCGTGACACACCAATGTCAGAAACACTGATCTTACCCTTCACGCAGTATCCAATACCGATTCCATAATCCATTAGTCTCTCACTTCTCACACGGATGATGATCCTCTACCTGATATTAATTTAATGATCGGTGTATCGTGTCAAACCAATGGTCTCCCCGGATTCTCACCTTTCGATTCACCTATCCATACTTCTACTATTAGAAATATAACTCGAATCACTGATACCTATCCTCATTATTCATTAGTCTCACACCATCGGTCTTACTTCAGCCCATTCAACATCACAAAGACAATTCCCTAACATTTTTTCACACCGACACAGTCTTGATGTCTTTTTCTTCTTGTTCTTCTTTCATCACAAACACATAATGGACTAAAACCTGATTTAAACATCAAACAATTTTAATTCATGCACTCAAACCAGTTTCAATATTAAATACTCATCAATCAAACCAGTATTACAATCAAAGAACACACCCATTCACAAACTCAAATAAAAACATTCAAACCAAGATTTAGATTTATTGCAAAGAAGAAACAGAAAATTTCGAACAAAGTTTACACATTCATAGCAGTGGTTGTTTGAAGAAGAAAATTATCATCACCACAAGGAGAATCAAAGCCTTCACTTGAATATAAGGGATCTGCTTCTGCGCTGGGAGATGAGGTGTGTGCCACATGAGGAGGAGAGAGAAAAATCATTATTGATGGTCACTGGAGCCATGCTACACGGTGTTGGATGAAGAATGTCACTCCTAGACCACACCAAAGCCACATCACCGGGGATTCTATGATGTTGCTAATCTGAAAATCCCACTTATGCAGATCTGGGAGATGAGATGGGCCTGAAATCACCGCCAACCCACTGTCTGCCACGTGGATGATCATCCTCTGTTGAAAGGAGAGACAAATCAGGGAGTCGCCATCAGTTTGAGTTGAGGAGTGTTGTCACCAGGCATGAGGGCTGCACCGGAGCCGAGCAAGGTAAAATCCGCCATATAGGGAGGATATCGGAACGCATGTCCTTTACTCGAAACCCTCCCCCTTTGCTCATTGAAGGAGATAATGGGGAGAGGATTAACAAAAAATTAAAATAAATAAAACTAAAATTTAAAGTAAATAAAAATAAATTAAAATCGAAAAATAAATAGTTAATTAATTAAAATATAAAACTAAATAACAGTTAAAAATTTATTAATAGTATTAGAATAATAAATTAAATTAAATTAATCAAAATAAATAAATTAATAAGAATTAAAATAATATTATTTAATAACCATGAAATAAACTTTTATGGTGATATTTAATACCTAATAAAATAATTTATTTAATAACATTATTTAAAAGTTTATTAATACATTAAAAAGACTTTTTGATAAGTTATTATCTTAAATTATAGTAATTTAATTAACATTCCATCATGTATTAACAGTTTTTTTTATAATTTTGTGCAGGATTATACTAGAGTCGAAAACACATCCATGTACATTGAACTAACTTACATGATGTTAGTTATGCGGGAGATGCTAGTGCGATGTGTGGTTCGGGAAAACCCCACATGTGTAGTGCACAAGTGGAGGACACTTGATGTCAGTGGAAACAAGGAGTGATGAGAAACTGGTAACAGTGAATATTAAATGAAAATCATTTAGCACTATTGGTAGGACAGATTCAGGGGATACATTAGAGGACACATTTTAGGATATTAATCAGACTTGTACATGTTCTCTCTCATCAGAGCAGAGAGATATTGTGGGAAACCCAGGAGTTTAAGGAGCATAGGAGCAGAAAATAATTTACAAAGATCTTCATCCGTTTTTTTTAATTCATATATTATTTTTTGTCATGTTTTCAATTATTGTTATGATAATAAACATGTTTTCAAGCTAAATCTTTTAATTCAAATATAAATTCAAGTCCTACTACTTATCTTTAATCATTTTAAATCACTTAATAATTAAAATGATTTTAGAATTCATTAGTGTGTTCAATACTGAATTCATCCAATTGTATTGTACCACTAGAACTCAATTTCAAAACTCCATAATCAAAAGGTGAGATTGATCATGGATACCTCGTTCAAAATATAAACAATTCATAAAACATCTGGAATCACGGTGATTTCATACTGTTCTCATTTTGAAATCCAAATTTTCACTGTTGATCTATTTTGGTGTGGCGAACTCTATAATTTATCAACTTTTCTATCTTAACTCATGGAAAGGGAAGTAATTCATTATTTTTAAATGGTGGTATACTACAACAACTTTTCACTATATTGGAATACTTTTAAAAATAGTAGAATGGAGAATGTTCCCCGGCCATTTTACTTGATAGTTCATTTATCAGCGTTCTACATTTTAGTTGTTCATTTTTTTCAATCTGTTTTCTATTTAATTTTAGTATATATCAAAAACTAAATAATGTTGTGTTACTTTACTACAATATAAAAACAAAAAAAATTATTAAAAAATATAAAAAGTAAAAATGAAATAGGAAATATACCCAATTGCTGACAATAGTGGTATATTTTGAAAATTTTTAGATCTTTTTGTTCAAAATCTCTCTCTCTGTGGGTTTTACCCTTATTGCAACATATAAAGTAGTTAGTAGGAATATAAAAAACTAAACTTTGACCGGCTTGAATGATAGTTGCACAAATTTTCCTCAATGAATGGCGTTAAATTAAGGTAAATAATATAACACCTTTTCAAGAGTCATTATTATGTCATATATATGACCTATATTACATAAATTTATCTTTATTACATTCCATGTAAAGAGTTTGTGTAAAATAAGTTACAATGCTTTATGAGGCGGTAGTCTATCATACACACAAGAGAAGTTTTCATATCCCCAACCTAATATAAATTATGAAACTATTTGTGATATCATAATTAAATAGTTATAATTATGTTATAAATATAATATATATTCATTTAATCTATCCTTATTACCATCCAAGTAAATGGGAATGGAAAAAAACATAACATCAGTTTGTGAGCCGGAAGTCCATAGTACACCCGATCGACATTATTATTTTACAACAGGTTGTAAAGAAAGAAGGTAGATGTGATATTATAATTACAAAAGTATATTAATTTTTTAAATTAAATATAAATATTTAAAATTAATCATTATATAAAACAATTATAGGTGGTGGTGGAAAATAATTTACATTATTTCACGAGCTGGTAGTCCACCACATAGATGATTTTTAAATTATTTTCCTATTTAATGGAAGAAGATATTTATAGAGGTAATTTCCATAACATAAAAATATCTCATTATATGGAAGATATATAAGTTATTATATATTCACGGTTTAATAATATTCTATAGAGGTGTAATAAGCAACAATATAAAAATTATTGTTTAGAAACATTAACTCTTCTTCAAAAAACTTCTTATTTTTACTCTAAAATACTTACTAGGTTCGGTTTTTGAACATACCAATGATTATAGGATTTTTTAGGGATTTGAGGATGAAATTTGAGGGTTTATGGGTTGAAATAGTGTGCTCAGGGTGCTTGAAGAGGATATGATAGTGGGTGTCCTTTTATTAGAGGGGAAGAGGACACAATTTGTAGTTTGGAAATGAAACAACCGATACCCACGTTTTTATCATAAATAAAATGTAAACATTGGGTCATTATATTATCAAGGAAGTGATAATCTCATAATAAGTCCATATAATAGTATTTATATAATTATTGGTTTATTGTGAACATTTTTTTCTTTAATCCTTGGTAAACCTATTCAAACCCTAACCGTGGTAAATAATTATATCTTTTTTTTACTATTCATTAAGAATAAAAATTTTTTAAATTTTTATATAATATTCATTATTCTTATTAGAAATATTTAATCCATTTTTATAAATTCAATTCACATAATTTCTATAAATAAATTTAATATTAAACCTACAGATGTGTCGAGAAAATAATTTTTCAAATGAAAAACTTTCAAATGTTTTAAATTTATTTATTTAGAAATTTCGTTTTAAATTTAATAAATTAACATAAAATATATAAAATTTAATATATTTCAACTTAATTTACTTTTAAAAAATTTTAAAATATAATTTAACTCTATAAATAATTTAAATAGAAAAGAAGTTTTTAAAAAATCGGTATTTTTCGTTATTCATCAAAAAAGAAATATATTCATATAATTCGAAACAATTTATGAGAAGATAATCATTACACATATATTTAAAAACATATGTTTATTTTTTAAAATATATTTTCTAAAATTATTAAAAATTAATTTTGAGTTATTTCTACAATGCTCTAATAATTTGATTTATTAAATACATAGTTTTAATAAAATATTTATTTTCTATTAAAATGGTACTTATTTTATCTTTAATTAATATATAATTGTGGAATTTATTTTATAAATGTGATAAATGTATTATTTTATAATTTTCTTAGTCATATTCATGCCCTCCAACATAAAATCTACTTTATAATAGTCATTCATAAATAATAATATTTTAATAGTGGGCTGTGTTTTTTACCACCATGTTATTTTAATTGAAATATATCGAAGATATTGAATTTATTTAAGAAAGAATATATCATAATGTCTGATAGTGTTATATTCTCCTCTAAGCTTGGTGTTGTGTGTCATATAATCTATTGAACATGATGTCACTCTTTTAAAATATCAGGGTGTCACACTAATGGCATGTGAAAATAATTAAAGATTATAAGAGGAGAAATATGGTGGATTCTCGTGAAGTAATTTGAAGGAATTGGTGTGTCCATTAGATGTGGAATTGTATCTGTTCTTAAGAAAATAAACTGGAAACATTATAAACACCCATTATTTTACAATAATAGAATGAATATCATCATGGGTCAAAGGTTCCAATTTTGTGAAATAGTGGATTTTGGTGTTATATTTGGTCTAGAAAGCCTTAAATAAAATATTTAAACACATGTTTTAACTTTTTTAAATTAATATTTTTCTTATATTTTTTCCTTTTCATTTTTTGATTTTTACTTATGTAACTGGTTTTCACCCAAGTAACTTTTATTGTAATAAAAAACTATATGTTAACCACTATAAATAAATTTCAGAGTGATGAAACAAAATTTATTATCAATTTAATCTAATTGAATTAATAATTAATAGGAAATTGTCTATTAATTTGAATAAATTTATATATAAAAAATATATTTTAAAAAATTATGTTTTATTTCTAATGTGTTCTTAATCCTATAATTTGTTGATTAAAAATAAAATATGTATTAATATAGTTATATATTTTCTTAAACATTTAATTAGTTTCGTTATTTAAAATATATCAGTTTTAATTTATATATAAAAATTACAAAACATTAATATATCATTCATTGAAAATAATAGTTCTACTAATATAATGGTATCTAACATTAATCTTACTAATCATAATTTTATAAAAATTGATTTTGAAATTATTAAATAATATAATCATGTAGATCTAAAATATGAAGTCCATTTTTATATATTCAATATATACTTTAACTGGGAATCAATATTTATTATATGTGAACAAAAGATGTTTTTAGATAAAAATATTACATATGTTTTAAATATATTAAAAGTATGTTTTATAAATTCATAATTTTATTTGAAAATTATTATGATTAACACATAAAAATATTCGATCAAAAATATTTTTATATAATTCTAGATCATGATAATGTAATAATTAAGTCATAAAAGTTATGTTTATTGTAAAACTATTAACCTATTCACCTGAAAAAATAATATTTTTTAAAAAACCACTGAAATTCATCTTATAAAAACATTGATATTATGAATAAAAACAATTATTTTATAAAATATAAATTCTATAATTTCAGATAATATATTTTAAATAAGAACATAAAAATATAATGAAAAACATTTTCATTGAAAAATAATATTTTGGAAAAAATTAACTATTATTGTTATTATTTATATTAAATTAATACTAAATGTTAGTTGATATGTTAATAATATGAATAATCACTTTTTCCATAAATTATTTATTTTCATAAAAACACAAAAAAAAAGTTATTGTTTTATAAAGGTCGAATTTTAATGATTAAATTAGCCTTATTGGTTATTTAACTACACTAATTTAACTTATTAATACATTAACATTCATAGTGGACTTAATTTACAATATAAATATTTTTCAAAATTTTTTAACGGCTTTTTCCACCATCTAATTAGATGACTACATTTTATTAGTCATTTATTATTATATAAACCATTTTTAGTTCATTTTTTGGTTCATCACAAGATATCAATCACATTAGGTTCTAAATAAAATAAAATATATTCTTTACCCTTATGGGGATACATTAGAGACTATATTTTTATAAATTTTATTCTTCTTGATTATTAGGAGTAGCTTCAAAAGAAAATTGAGAATAATATTAAACCCCAAACTCTTAGAAGTTAAAAATAAATATTGGGAAAATTATTTGAAGATTGTAACATTTATCCCATCTATGGCTCTTCATTGGTTATCTGTTTCTTGGATGTACCAAATAATAGAAGTTTCATTATTATAAAAACATAGTTAACTCTATTGATAGTCAAAAATATTTGGACAGTTCGAATAAATTATAGAAAACTAGATTAATCCACTCGTTAGGGACACTTCTCTTTTCCCTTCATTGATATGATGCTTAGGAGACTTGTGGGTAAGACAAACTATTGTTTATTAGATTTTTATCTAGCTATATTTAGGTCCCAATTGTAGTAAAATAGTAAGGGAATATTATTTTTACCATATACATAGATAAATAAGTTTTCTAAAGTATTCATGTTGGTATTTGTAGCAGCCAACATATATTATAAAGATGTATGGTAAGTATTATTTTTAATTTTCCTAAGACATTCATATAATTATTTGTGATGAGTTCACATTATTTGGAACTTTATGTTATTAGTGCTACTGTTTCATAGGAAATGTTATGAATCAATTTATTAGAGAAAATATTTTTTAAAATTTTGAAAATGTAAATTTCAGGGAAAGTAGTGGAATTGTCCAATTTCATGTAGTGTCATATCATTCATTAAGGTTTATGGATCACAACTAGATATTATTTAATTCTTTTCTATATCTTATGTGTGATTGTGGATACTGAAAAATCTTTATATAACTTTTTTTGTATTGGTTTTTCATTATATATTTTAGTATTTTTTCTCTACCCTTATCATGATTGGTTTAGAACAATATTGACTCCATTTTTTATTATTCTAATATTTTATCATTAGATGAGATAAATACATGTATCACCACCCCATGGATCATAAATCCTCAATTTTTTGAGATTCCATTTGATATTATCTATTACACTACAAACTTCATATTTGAATTCTTTTTAACCTATAATATGGAGGGACATTCACATGTGATTGTATATAGTTCATATACATTGGATCTAGCCCAAAAAATCTACAATGTAAAAAAGAATAATTTTTTTATTATAACTTTTACATTAGATAAATGTTATTTTCATTTATTAGCCTCTAAATTATTAATTATTTTCTTAATATAAAGACACGAGGATAATATTAACAAATCTAGATACGAATCCCAATATAATACATTTGATTCTTATTATTCAAGATCTCAAAATAGACATAAAGGAAAAAAGAGTTCAAAAAGCTTGGTAGTACATCACATTAGTAGGACCACTAATATTACATATTAAGAAACATTGAATCTGGTACCACTTTCATACACATTCCATAATAATTATATTTATAAACCCATAAGTACACATCATTGGTGTCAAAAACCAAAAATTATTTCACTTTTTTATAATATAGCTTCTTTCTCACAATGATAGTTTTTTAATTTAGATGATAATAGAGATAGAATTATATTTCATGTGAACAATTACAATCATTTAATTATATTCTTTATTATAGTGAATAATGTTACAAGTAGATAAACTATTTATCATAATTTATACCTGATTATTAACCACATAGGCTCCAGTTTTCTAATGAATATCACCCATAATATAAAAAAATTAAAAAATTGGAAACATTTGTAATATTATTGATGTTATAATTAGAAGAATAAGTCTTGTTCAAGTGTAGTAGTGAATAAAAATATTTTTGGTAGAGTATATATAGTGTATAATGGAAACATATATCCTAGTATTTGATTGTTACTTGATTATTGTCTATCATGGTAGGTGGTAGTAATGGTACTATTATAATTGTTTTATGTAAATGGTGGGGATGATAAATATTTGACGTAGAAGGGACAAATGATTGCCTCCACTAGAATGATCTTTCATTTTATTCCCAATTATCAAATCATGTGAGTGAGGTTGCATCACTGCGGTTACCCACTGAAAATCCAAAGAAATTATTCAATTTGTGAGGCTCAGATATAATCAAATATGGTAGAAGTTCAAGTTACTATAGATTACGATTAGATAAATTTTAATCAAATCATCATATGAATGTACCAGTATCGCACTTAGAGAATGTGGTAGTGTAGTAATGGGATATGTATCTATTGGATATATAATAATATAGTGAAAATTAATTTATAAATGAATTTTTGCTTACTATAATACAATATTGTTTATACTGTTTACAAATTATTATATATAATGATTAATTTTATTATTTTTCGGCACCATGTTAAATAAAAATACAGAGATGGTATATCATAATGCAAAGAAATAATTGTGTTAAATATAATAAAATAAGGCTTTAACATAATAAGGTTGTAATATTAATTTTTTGTAAATATATATATTTTTATATTAGGATATATTTTTATATTAACATTTAATTTTTTAAATAAAATTTAATTCCATTAATTTTTTATATTATTTAATATTTATTTAGAAACAAATGATATTATATTTTTATATATTCCATTTTAATTTTTATTACTGTTATAAATTCAATCATGTCATAAAACTAGTATTTTTGAATAAAGAAGTAATTTATTTAAAACTGTACTTTTATCATATATAGAATTTTTTTTATAAAATAGAAATCATATTTCAAATCACAATGTTTAAATTTTATAATCGTGACTATTTCTATATATTCTAAGAATGGTTAATTTTTGTTTAAAAAGAAAATAAAGCATAAATATAAAATAAGTATTTTGAAATAATAATGACTTAAAAGTGATGTTATAAATTCAATAAAGTGATTTATGGACGAAATTTGTTTTATTCATTAAAATATGTCATTTATAATTAATAATGTTATATTGACAAGCCGATAATGAATCTTCAAAAACCAAAACTATTTTACAAATAATATTTCCATAAATATTTATAAATATGATTTAATTCCACTTCATCATTAAAATTATTTTACATAGTGCATCATATTAACAATTAAAATATTAAAAACCTATCCCCATTGGAAAAAATCATGGGAAAAAGCAGTGTTTTTCCAATAATGTTTCATTTTATATTAATTATTTGTACAATGCTTGTGTTTATAAATTATTAAAAAATTGTCCAACTTTTGTTATAAATACCCCCTCATTCTCCCATTCTTCTACACTACAAATAATTTTATCTTTAATTTCAAATAATTTCCAATCTATCTCAATTTGAATCCTTTGTAAGGAGTTGTTATGGTTCCAAGAACCTCTCCTTTGGCTTTAGAATTCCACTTTACATGTAAGGAATTATCATCATTATTCCACTTTTTAATCAAAAACTTATTTGGAATAAGTCACCTTTTTATTAATTGATTATGTTCTATTATGTTTCATATCATTACTTCACTATTCAATTTATTCCCTAAAAATTAAATAAATACATTATCTTCCTTTAATCACATTCCAAAAAACACTTTGTATACATGTTATTCTGCTAAAATGATTATTTTATTTTCCATAACACCATTTTATATTGTATATACCCGAACACATTTTATTTTATTATTATTATTAAATATTTAATAATAATTTATATATTGGGGATTCCCATACATAATATCCATATCCCCTCCACATAGGTTTATAATTTTGAAAAGCAATTGTCTCTAAACACTTATGAACTCCATAGATTTTATATGAAACACAATCATTATTTTGAATAGGTTATTGATGATTTTTTTTTAAGTTTATAAATCTATGTGGTACATGTGAATTTATAAAATCTAAGGTTTTATACTAACTGTGCTCTAATGTATTGGGGAAAGACTTAATATCTTGAGATTTCATGTTTTTGATACCTTGGTGAATAACAATTGTAATTAGTTTTAATATACCTTGGTAATACACCATAGTGATATTGTTATCAATGGTTCATTTTTGTGTATCCAAAATTCAATTTTTTCATATATTTATTATTATTCTCTCATGTTATGAATATTTTTTATTCTTGGTGATATAATATGTTCCATTTCCATTATTTACCCCTTCAAGATTTTATAATGAACATTTCCTTAGATATATGTCCCCAAAAAATTATATCTAGTAAACCGAACTATGATATAATTAAGGGAATCATTAATGATAATCAAATAGATTTTATGTACTTTATGTATTGTATTTTACATTTCCATGTATTTAAATATCATAATAATCTGTGTAATTTTACAATGAAATATTTTTAATGGGATAATGTAAAACAACATGTATGAAAAATTTGGGTTCAAATAGTTTTTATTAGAGTTTCATTTATATATTTTTTTAATTTAGAACTTAAAACACTTGAGAAAACTATATTTGTAATTTTATGAAAACTATCGTAATGTTTTGGTTAGGTTTATAGTTTGAAATTTTCTATAAATTACTTACTATATGGTTACTATAATGTGGATACGGTTGTGGCTCATATTAATGTAGGTGTAATCACCCTTAAAAAGGATGGTTGAGTATCAACCCGGTCTCCCCAAGTTTAATTTTAATGTAACTAATACTGTTCACCCAGATAGACACTCTCAATGGAAATGTTTTCATTAATAATGGTCTTTTTACCAAGTATAATTACTGAAATATATATCATGTAATGATTTTTTATTACTTATGTATAAAATACTAGAAGTATATTATTACATAATTTTAGAATTAGATATTATTTTATAATTATTTTAATTGGATTTCAAATAGTAAAATGTTACTCACTTCGGTTTTCTTATTATAAAAAATTCCTATGAAATAGAAGGACTCGTGTATATAATAGATTCCATGGAAAAAAAGTTATGGTCTTCATAATATGATGAAAATTCATTTGAATACATTATGATGATGATGAATTAGTTAACTCAAGTCATGAATAACAACCTAAACCAGGTAGATATTGTTTTTTCTCTAAGGTTGGGACAACTAGATGTTTAGTCCCTCATGCATCAATTAACTCTTGTATTTATTGTAGAACTTGTGATCTATAGATAATTTAGAAACGATCAATAATTTAGAAGATATATTTTCTAAACTCTATTACTTTGAGTAAGATAATGTTTCAATTAATGTACATAACATAAAGGGAGAAATTGATTAGTGGTATACAATGATCATGAACATGAATCCATATTATGAGGTGGAATCTATGAAGTCTAAAGACTTGAAAGGAAAAAAATTAAATAGGTATATCCACATCCACATCAAACAAAAATTGAATGTTAATTTCATAAATTTAAGAAAAAGGATAATGAAAGAGTATTATTTTTTCAAATGAAAATTATATTCATTTTGTATTATGCTTCAGGATTTATCATTTATTATAATGGGATCATCAATAAATTCTAGGTCATAATAAGAACATGTATACAAAAATCACTATAAATTTAAGACATTGGGATTTAATATTATATATTGTGTTATAATCTAAAAGTGAAAATAGAGATTGCATATTCACAATGGTCTCATGGAATAAATGATAAGAAGATGAGGTGGGATCAAAATTTTGGGAAGAATTATGACCTAAAAAGATAAAGGAAGAAAAAAATAACATTTTTTTAATAATTGTTAGATAAAACATTCAGATAATTTTTTACAAGCATGTGTAATGTTATAATAGTGTGTAAAATATTCCCATATAACCAAAAGATTTCATGGAGAATAAATTGAATGACATGTAAAGGAAAATGAAAAAGGGATGATGGTAAAAGTTCAACTTATATTATAGTGATTCTAGCATGTGGACCAAGAAAATTTCACTAAATAATATTGTAATAATCTAGGGTTTTCTATAAGGTATATATCTTTTGTATTTTAGTATAAATATTTTGTTCGAACTAATGGATGTTCTTAATGAAATTATATGAGTTTTCTGGGTTTGTGTGGCCTGTTCGAAATAAGGAAGCTCGGTTTTAGAAAATGTATTCTAAGCTAAATAGTTAGTATAAATCAGGCACCCTAGGCCACATGGTTTGAGTAATCCATGTGGGGATGGATAGAGGTCAGAATTGGGTTTCACAGTTTGACGAAAACCATTCCTCTTAGCCCACACACCCATGTGAGAAACCTGAAAATTTTCACATAGGATAAATGTATGGTCGATGCATAATATATCAAACCATGTTCAATGGCTGTGTGAAGGGTGATAGGGTATTGAGGATTAAGACTTTGTTTTTTCATGGTTTTCATAACCATGCACATGAACTATGTGGATTCCCTAGAAAGGTAGCATGGGGTTTAAAATTGGTGACTGGTTTGGCCAACCATGTGGCCAAACCATGAAACCTATATTTTAATGGGGAAATAATCATTTTTATTATATTTTATTTAATGTTTAAATTCTCTTATACTTTTATTTTATCCTGTAGTTTCTTTTCCCAATGAGCTTACTCATCAATCCTATCCAAGATTTTGTTGTTGACTCATTATCTAACATCGGATTCAACACATTTTATTCCTATTGGATAGCCATCAGTAGGTAATTCAATCATCTTGTATCAATAATTATTTAACATCATATTGATGGAGTTGTTTAGGTTTATTTTAATATGCCATATTTCTAGGTTTTTCATCAGTTATCCAGTTTTTCCTCGATCGATAATGAATCAGAGGTCCATATAAGATGAATGTTCTAACATGGGTATAAGGTTGGTGGGATATGCCTTTTCCCATTTAATTTTGTTTTTTATAGATTATCATAGTTTTTTCCACCCCATACCACACATTGTTTCACCTAAAATTTATAAAACATCTTGAAATAATGGTTATGAACATGTAAGGACTCCCACTAAGTTCATTTGTTATCATTAGAGGTTGTATAAGAATGGTGTGAATTTTTTATTTGAAGATTTCTACAAGGAATCCTTTTTGGAGTGGAAAGAGATACCGAATTTATCATCGGCCCTAATTTTTCTAGATGAATGTAGAAGCGATATTGAATACTATGATGCATCATATATCTTTCTAAGATCAATTCTAATGTATGGGGATGGTGTCGTGGCATACAGTTATCAATTGTTGAGGCGAAAAGGGATTAATTACATAACACACATTCATGAACTAAAGATGTTGTACATTCCTTGTATTTTTAGAGCCATAATTATATGGGATAGAATCATTTGGTTTACGTTGACTAAAAACCATGAAGTAAATATTTGCACAGTGTGACCTAAATCTGAAGAAGTGGATATGGGATTAATTCCGACAATATTTTGATGTAGAATTTGAATATACACCACCAGAGTGAAATGAAGTTGCAGATGCACTGAGAAAGAGGACTCAAATATAGGTAGTTCATGATCTAGTATTGAGTGGATGCTTATGGAATTATTCTCAAATATGGACATGGAGGTTTAGGATTGATAATTCCAGTATTTTCTCTCATTATTATAAGTGACATCCACTCTTCATTATATGTTTAGGATGAGAAAATTATCTAATGGTGAGTTCCTAATACTATATGAGAGCATTTCAGGTGAAAAAAAACTCCATGTTGGACTATGGTAGGTTATGAGATTATACATATTTTGGTACTTTTCTTCATTCTAGTTGACATATATGAGGATATAATGTAGGACTTTTATGACTCATTTATACCATTACACCATAAAATTAGTAATATGTATTGGGATTTACATCACCAATATCGGTGGATGGGAATGAAACTATAAGTGTCTAGTTTTTTAAAAATATTTCCAACTATATATATGTTATAGTGGAGAGTTAGTGATCAGCTAGACATATATAATATTTACCCTTTATCGAGTATAAGTGGGAAGTTGTTATGATGGATTTCATGATCGGACTTTCGAGGTCTCCTCAAGGTAGTGATAAAATATTGGTTTTTGGGAATAGGATCATGAAGGTCTCCCATCTCATTCCAATCAGGGAGACCTTCTCAGAAAATGAGCTTTGAAGACTTTATATCTATGAGATTGTATTCCTTCATTTGGTTCCTAAGACCACAATGTTAGATATGGATTCCTAGTTTATATCTTGATTATGGAATATTTTTTAGAGTGAATTTGGTAAACATGTGATCCAAAGCATGGAATACCACCCCCAGATTTATGGCCAGTCATAGCGCTCAATACATGTTCTAGAGGATGTTCATAGATAACGTGTGAATGATTTTAGGGGATCTTGGGGGAGGCATATGTAGCTATATTATTTCTCCTATAATAATATATATTATCAAACTATCCATATGAATCCATAGATGATTTTTATAGTAGGCCATACTGATCACCTCTTTTCTAATTAGAGGTGGAAGAGGCAACACTGATGGGACTACAAATTCTGAAGGACACTTTGAAGAAGGTATAGTTGATCAGAAAGGGTATGAATACTATACTACCTCAAAAACAAATTATTCTAATATACAACGGTGAACTTCGGTGTCTGAGGAAGGGGTCATGTCTTTTTAATTATCTTATTGAGGCTATGACATATTCCAATTATAAGATGATTAATATTTAACAATTGTATATTGAGATATCATTGATTTTGTAGAGAGTCAGGCCAGTAGCCTATCATTTTCATTTTCCTCAAAGGTACTGATCCATGGATGACATGTTACATGAATCTTAGATACTCAATTATTATTCATACATGTCTCTCGCACTGAATCGAGATGAGTTTTAGCTATAAGTAGATGCATCCTTTGGGGAGCATCCTATTCATATCATTGACATGAGCATGAATTTTCTCTATGACTTTTCTATTCCACTAGTACTGGTGTTATGGCATCATGAATTATTAAAGGATGAGTTATTATAGTGGAAGGCTAATGTACATTCTTAGTGGTCGGAGTTATTCCCATGAGATTCTTCACCACAATTGGGAGGGAAATTCAAGGATTAATTGATTTAAGGTTGGAAGATTCTCATATCTTGGTTTTTAAAATAAATGATGAATCTTTTTAATTTCATTTGAACTCTTTAATTTTGACATAATGTGAGGGCCCGATGAGATCACTTGTGTTTCAACGGTTTTAGGTATTGTTTGAATATCAGAGTCTCAGTTATTTGGTAAAAAAAACTGTGAATCATGGTTAGTAGAAACCATGAAACCCAAGGTTCACTATTTGAGTAAATCATGTGGGGATGGACAGAGGCTATAGCAGGGATGTACGGTTTTTGGAAACCCATAAACCAAAGGCACATGCCCATGCAAGCTACCTGCAATTTTTAGTAGTGGTTAAACTCATGGTCAACACATTGTTTTTTTAACCATGTTGCTAGACCATTTGAGGGGTGATAGAGGATAGATTATTGTGGTATATTTTGTTAATGGTTTTGAGAACTCCATTCATGAACTACGTGGGCTCCCTAGAGATGTAGTGAGGGATTCACAATTTGGCCAACACTGTAGCCATACCATGTGACCCAGATCATAAAAGGGAAATAACCATATCTCCCTTCTTTCATTTTATGTTTAATCCCTCCTATGATTTTTTTCAATAACTATTTATTCTTTATCTTGATATTCCTCTTCAATCCCATCCTAGTCTTTTGGTGTGGATTCTAAATTTTATGTCTGATTCAAGAACCATTTGTCTGGTTGGATAGCTATTTGTATGTACTTGATCATCTTGTGAAATTCTTCGCATGTATCCAAATAGATGGAGTTGTTTTAGTCCATGATAATATCCCCTCATACTAGTTCTTTCATATGTTCTTTTTTCACATCATCTAGATGAAATTGTATGCCGATAATGGATGATTTTTGTACCACTGGTATATATTTTTTCATCAACCTTTTCCCTTGTAAATTTTATATCATGTCGTAGTTATTCCACACACCAGACCTTCTGGTATTTCCCCTAAAATTTAATTATAATTAGGATATAATTATTTGTAACCTATTAGGTAATCCACCTACTACCTTTTTAATAAGTAGAGGTTGGTATCCCTAACTTAGGCTACCCATGGGGTGTGCCTA
Source organism: Viscum album (assembly GCA_963277665.1). Classification (NCBI taxonomy): domain Eukaryota; kingdom Viridiplantae; phylum Streptophyta; class Magnoliopsida; order Santalales; family Viscaceae; genus Viscum; species Viscum album. The sequence continues at coordinate 1,511,845,778 of OY728161.1, forward strand.
TTATCTTACCCATGTTATAAAACATCGTTGGGTGCATGTGATCTGGCCAATTTTAGTGGGGTCCTTACTGATAATTTAATGGATTGAAGAAGGTTGTGAACACCTTTTGTAACCAATTAATTTGTAAATAAATATAATGAAATGAAATTAATTTGGATGAGAAGGTTTTTTCCTACTTTACATTCTATTTTATATGATTAAAATGGATAAATGGATTATATAAAACTGTTGTTTGGGTTTGAAAAACTCCCAAATTGTAGAATGGTTAATGAAATGGTTGAAAAATTAAAATTTAAGTGGATTCATTGTATGAACTCCTTAGATACTAATTCTATTGGATTCAATGAAAATTTATACTCAATGGATTTATATTGACTATGGTAGTGGATTCCTGGGACACTAACACTCAATTGACCATGATTCTGTAGGATAACACATTCCTTACTACCCCTGGGATCTGGCTTTCATATACTCACTTTGGACATACTATTTTGACATGTTCCATGAAATCCACCCATGTATTTACTAATTTTTATCAAGATTCTCCTCGTACTCAACAAGTATGTCTTGGTCTTCTAAACCATGGATGTCGACCTTCCTAGTGTGACACTGGATTGCACGTCATGGCCGATGTGTATTTCGTACACTTGATTACACATCGTGTACATTTCTGATATTTTATAGGCTTACATATATCCCTGGTATGTCTGTCAGTTTATATTGGATAGATAGGATGGATTGACAATTATTTATTCATGCTTACAGTTTTCCTTATTTATGGAATCTTGTCTGTTGTTCATAGAGATCAATGTTTGGCTATAATTTATCATATCTTCTAGAATCATTACTTTTATTATTTTCATGACTTTGATATATTTCACAATTAATATGTTAATATTATAAAGACTGTACTTATTATATGAACCATTTGATGCAGCCTATAGAGTGTTACCTGAAACTATTTTTTAGCCTCCACAGGGTACCTAGAAATACTTCATAGTTGTAAGTAGTTACATGGTAATGAGACCGTTGTTAAATTATTGATGTGTTTGTTTTTAAGTGTGGGGGAGCGCAGGAATGTGCTAGGATTGTTATACAATATAAGGGTAGTCCTTTTTCAACATTTTTATATTGATACATATACATTATTGGTTTTTTATTTCCATTTATTTCTTAATTGTTTTTATAAAAATTACTTGATCATCATATTTTATATGATTTATTTCGGATATTTTTTATTATAGTCTTCTGGATGTTCATCTTTTTTCCATTGATCATTATTTTTTGTGCTTCAACTATTTGATTATTATGATTATTATCGTTGTGATACACTGTTTATTAAAGTCATAGTATCACCACAGATGCACCATAGGCCCTCACTAGTAGATCTAATCTCATTGCGTTTGGTGAGGTGTTGATGAGTCCAAGTGCCTCACCAGATATGGGAACCATTTATTGGCTCCCAGGTCGGGATGATACAAAATAATAAATCTATAGATAATGGAAGAAATCAACCATCAAACATAATAGAAGAAAAATGATATATATTTTTTTAATATCAATCTGCTGAATTTGAGTATTTGGATGATATAGTGTCATGTGCACTCAACATACACTCAATATTAGAATGTAAAATTTTTTATTTTGATTCATCCCATTCCATTAGTTTATTCATGTTTTCAAAGAACCTAAAACTAAATATTTATCATATAGTGTTATAGTTATCTGAAAACACTATAAAAAGAATTACTCAAGCATCAATGATATATTGTGATTCCCTTCTTAGCATAGGTGAGTCTAATATATATACAAACCTGATAATCATTCCAATAGTGGAATTTAACATAATTATATGGATTTATTAGGTATAAAAATATAATTATTAGATCAATTATAAATTCTAGGTACTTTTATCCTTCTTATAGGAACAACCTATATTTATTTTGATAGAGAAATATCCCAGAATGATCCTTTTCAAGAGTCACCAGCTATAAATTTATTTATGGAAATTATTAGTGAAAAAGGGAAATATTTTAAAATTATAATGATATGAGCTATAAAAAATTTTAAAGAATAAATTTATTTAATTTCTGAATAATTTATTTAATCTCCCTCGGAAAGGAGGTTAATATTTTCAATTATTATTTTACATGGTTCCAAACCTATATCAAATACCACATAAATAATGGAATATATGGAGTTAGAGGAGTTTAAAAAGAAACATTATAATCATTTTGAGAATTAATTTACTTGAATATTTATTTATTAATGGGGATCATTTATTAAAATTTTTATGAATAAGTATAGATAACTATGGATATACACTATTTAAGGATAACATAATGGAATCAATGTGAAGAACCAATACTCTCTTCGAATGATTTATGATTTATATGACCAGCTTCATATGGGTTAATTCTACAATATCCCTGTAAGGACCCATCCTTAAACCTTACTTAATATTGAATTAAATGAATAATTTAAAAAGAGGATCTTTTTAGGATTAGTGTTTTGGAGAATTAGGCCACAAATATTACATAACAACTTGAAGATTACAAGTAGACACAACTACACAGTATCTATTTTTCTTCACAGAATAAAAACTCTTAAAAATAAACATGTCTAGTTACATGTTTTAGACAGCATGACTTTTCCTTGATCCCATCCATGACCCTACACATCTCTAAGTCTTGTGGAAAACATTTCAAAAAAAAACCTGGGATGAGCATAAAAAACTCAGTATGGGATCCACAAAGATGGAAACTATTAGTTTGTAAAAACAACAAGTAAACCATGAATATCATGGGTAATCTTTTTAACCTTTATGAAGTAGTAAATACTCTTAACTGAATAATAGATCAATGCTTACCCTTTTGTATCAAAAATATTACAATAAAACCCATATAAAGAACACATAACATATAAAGTTAACTTGGGACATAAACATACATAATTGGAATAACCATATGGTTGACTTCCACACATATAGCTAAATGGAATAGCCATACAGATGACTTCCATACCCAATGCATTAGAGGTTATAACATAACCACCCATCTTGGTTTTCACGGAACCACCCGTCATATGATTTATCAAGTAACCATCCGTCAAATGTCCAACTACCATCATAGCATGTAAAATATTTCAAATACAAACATTTCACTAATAACATTTAATTTTAAATCATAATAAGTAATTTTGAGATATTGAAATAATCAGTCCATTTAAAAATAGATTTTTGAATCAAAGTGTCCCATACCACTTTGATACTTTTAATGGAATTATAATTTCAAAACATTAATGTCCATATAAATACAGAAAACAATTTTTAAAATATAGACATTAAAGTTAGATATTTAGAATAATAAATCATTAAAACATTTAAAATGATATTTTAGTTACAGTTCCTAACCAAAAGAGAGACACTTAAATAAAAATAATTGTGGTAATAAAAACATTATAATATCATGACAAAAAATGGATTTATGATATACTATGTCAAAGTACATTATATACACCATATAAAAGTGAATTGGTGTATAACAACAAAGAATTCTCAATGGAATGTAAATTGAGATGATATCTCTTATAAAGACCATATCATTAGGTTAAGGATAAATCAACGACATAATAATGTGTGAAAAAATATAAATACACTCAATATCATTTGGTATTATGTTTATATAAATCAGACTACATTCACACATATTCTTGTAAAAACAACACCAATGAATTGGATATTAAACTCAACAAATGGAGATTGAGTTAAAATTACTCTTATCAAGTTCATATCGATGACTTGAGAATTTATCAATGGAGTGATTATGTGTATAAAAATTATATTCACAAAAAAGGGGAGTGGAAATTTTGACATAAGAAAATGAATAGTGATTCCACAAAAAATCTTGGAGTAAAATATTCAATTAAGTATACGCAAAGCTGAATGAGTGGAAATTGAAATTTCAATTTCCATTATCGATTTGGTAACATAAGAAACATACACCCATGAAAGAAGGATCAAACAATTATGTTGTAAATATAAATAAATTAATGTATATTATGCAATGTATACAATAATGGGTAGTATATACACAACACAAAAGGAAGTAGTAGAAAATATAACATGAATCTCACAAAGATAAAAAGTGAGATGAAAACCCCTTAACAAGTTGTAATCAATCAAGTTGTATGACCCAAAGTTAATAACCACCAAATTAATCACAGAATACCATTAATATAATGATATTCATGATAATATATATCAAAAGTCAGTATACAATACACCACATGCAATAAATAAGTGGCGAACAATGTAAATCTCATGGAATTAAAAGTGAGAATAGAAAATCCCTTACCTCATGTCCGACTTGACCCGTTCATTCTTTAATATCCTGTATAATAAACTAATGTTAATTTTATATTACTTAAGAACCTATTTCAATATTATTATTCCTTTATATCACTTATTACCATGTTATAAACATTATGTAATCATTAAAGTTAATAATGTTTGTTTTGTCGATATTTGGTACTTGAGTGAAAAAATAAGAACACCTTATAATTACAAGTTGTTCATGTGGTAAGATATCCATTATCTTAAGAATGATATTAATGATTTAGATATAATATATATCATATATATCAAGTATATACATGTATTTATAATAGTACATAACATTTAGAGGTAAGAAAGGAAATGCACCGTTCATGGAGACAGTAGGCCGTATGTACGCATGGACGCTGCTTCCATTTCTATTTATTATTTTAATGGAATTAAAAACATAATGATACATATTTATATTATAATTCAAGTATAATATAATATACAATATTATTAACTCCATCCTTTCGTCATCCCACATAAGGCATTTAACGAGTCATATCACTTCGAGGGGCGGTAGTCTGCACTTCCTCTAATGAGATTTTTGTATTTACCCACTATAGAAACCATAAAAGGAATGATATAAATAGAAAATACAAGAAGAATAAATAAACCATAGACATAATATATATCATATATAAATACATTTCCATTATAATGTCCACCATGATAGGCGGTAGGAGGTGATTGAACAATCATCGTTTCGTGAGGCGTTAGTTTTCCATCCATTGAAACAATATGTTCTTCACCCATTAGATGGAGATGTGTGTAAGTGTGGTTTGAATAATTCCCATAAAAACATCCTAGTATATTCAGGATACTATTTTTGTTACAAAAGAATGGAAGAAAAAGATTTTAGGGGTTGGAGAAGTAAAATATAAGAAAACAGTTTAAGAGAAATTGTTGCCTTTAATTTGGGTAACTCCCTTTGGTTTGAATAAAAGGAATTCTTGAAGTGCCTTATACATAAGGTAAGGCATATAGGAGGAGGAGAGGGATGTAGGGAGATTAATTGGGTAGTGTTTGGACGAGCCAAAAGGCTTGAGAGGTGTGTGTAATTGCATAGAAGTTGCCTCCTTTTATATGGGGGAGGTGGGGATCTTTAAGAATGTGAGAAAACATTATTGTATTATATAATGATATTCGGTTTATAATGGTCCAAAAATCATTATAGTGGAAGCTAAGATGCAACAGGGTTGAAATGAAATCATCCAATATGAATTGGACAGGTTTTGGATACCATTTTAATCATTATAATCGTATTTGTTTAAATGATTTATTAATGAGGTAAACAATGCATCATTATTGTTTTTAAAATAATTTAATTTAATTGATGTCTAAAAATTAGAGGAAAATACCATGATGTAGGAAATATTTTTATCTTTACAATTAATAGTTATAGTCTAAATTATAATTTATATAACCCCTTGTAATAATTAATTTACTAAAAGATATTTGATTTTTGTCATTTTTGCCTTTACTTTTAGTTAGTTAATCTAAATTGTCATTATCACTCCCAAGTGGCTCAATGAGGTCCCGAAATCGACCCAAAGATGTCCATGGTCTTTAATGACTCAACCAATATGGTTTGGAATTGTTTTAAGGTAATTTTGAATTATTATAATACTTTTTTTAACTTGAATTACCCTATTTACCTTTAACCGCGGTAAATAAAAGTCAAAAGTGACTATTCACCAAAATATATTTTCGTCCTATTGAACCAAATTTTATTATTATTAACAACCATGTATGTCATATTTTCAAAATTAAATTCACAAATGTGGTAAAAATTCATTTAAATGAAAAAGCTGTTTTTTTAATTACTACTATGTGGTATCACTATTAATCAAAAATTGATGTTTTTCAGAAAAATACCAAAAATTCAGCCTATGATTTATTTTATATTCTGAATTAAAAAATGATGTATACTATGATAAATTCAAAACTTATAAGTGAAATTAATTAATTTAAAATTAATTCCCGTTGTCAAAACAAATAGCGTGTTTTTAAGAAATAATAACTATCAAAAGATTGACACTTGCTTATATCCAATTTCAAAGTGAAATTATTTACAATGACCAACAATGGATTAAATATTAAATATATATTTTAGTTTCACTTTAAAACAATTTAAAAAATATAATCTATCCATATAAATAATTTATATTAAAAGGTACTTTTTAATTAAAATACAATATTTTTCACTATTCATAAAAAACGAACATTTTCAGAAAAATACCAAAAAATTACCCAAAGTAAATTTTGATGTCCCCATTCTAAAGAAAGATTTTATTTGGTCAAATATAATTTATTAAAGTGACAAAAATTATATTTAAAGAGGGTTCTCCATTAAAAGGCAGCAAATCGACCTTTTAATGTAAATTGTACTTAAAATTAGATTCACTCACATTTTATGCCTCTATCTTTTTTGGCTAAATGTAATTACATTTAAAAAACATGTATAATCATATTGTAGCTAGTATTTTTAATTACTTACAATACAATGGATAGAATTTAACTTCCATTTAAAATAATAATATTAAATTATTAGTGTGCAACGTAAGATTTCAAAAAAAATCTGTTGTTGCATATCGGGTACGCTATCGAACATTGAAACCGCTTTAATGTAAAATTAATATTTCATTCAAAAATATTAATAAATATTTAAATTACATATTATTTATTTTCCTCGAATGTTACATCCTTCCCCCCTTTTGAGAAATGCGTCCATGCAATTTTGAAATTGGGCTCAGAAACATCATTGAATGTCGCACATCGGAAAAAGAGTCAATAAAACTATCACTTTAAAATAAATAAATATATATATAATGGTCACCCAAGACAACCCATACTCGGATTCCATGTAGTAACACATGGATATGGAAGAAAAAACTAACTGTCATGTTCTGATGGAGAGTGGTAGAAAACACGATTAGGAGAAAGTTACCCACTAGAAAATCACAATCACTGATGGTTAAACAGTCATTGATTCCAAAATAGGAAAACATAATAGGCAAAGTTTTCTTTCTAAGTTATTTTCATCGAGGAATTTATTTATGATATTAAATTAAAAAATTAAGGATGCATAATTACCTATCATGTAGACTTTCATTCTTTACTAGATTTCTAACACAAACTCGTATTTTCCCCAAATTATGAGTATTAAATATGAATTTGTTCATATTAAAAGTGCTCTAATCTACATCGATAGAATCACATAATCCTTAAAATATTAACTATATATTTGAAAATTCTTTAGAACTTAACCAAAATAAAAATTGGTTAATAGAAGATCAGATAATCCCAAAAAGTATAATCTTTTACAAAAAGAAAAACTTCTTTTAATCTCCAAAATTTGTCAAACAATACCCAAAGTTCAACCAAGGCCTTTCAATAAATAATTGTCCATAAAATTTTTCAAGGTAATCCAAACTAAGATTGAAACCCAAATCTCATAAGGATCTAATCACATAGTCTTCCAAGATAAATATTAACATTTATCTCTATATAACATCAATTACTCTTAAAGTATCATATTGAAAAGTAATTAACTTAATCACATATCATCCATGATAAGTTAATAATTTACATAGATATCCCAAAATAGGATTATTCTTGATTAATAAGGTCATATAACAAAAAAGAATAAGTCATACTAACTAGGGACTTCACGTAGTCCAGTGATAGTCAATAAATACGAGTCGCACTTTGGTTGTGGGTTCGATTCACACAGCTTCATCCGACACAACGGGTTGTCACACGGTCTATGTGTTGTCCTTTTTCAAAAACTATATAATTTTATAACATTCCCCAAAAAAATTAAATTCATAAAAAATAACCATAACATATTTTAACCACAAATGTTATCTAATAACTTTCATTTTGCATCCCAAAAAGTATTAATCGGTAATAGCCTCAAATTCAAGGAACATATAAAACCAATTTTTTCTTTATAACTATATCCACAAAATAAAAGATAATTATACCATGATTAAAATTTACATATATCAAACATCTAGTTTACACATAATATAAAAAGTCATATAATGTAATCTCATAATCAAAAGAGCCTTAATACTTTTAAGCATTTCATCATCGTAAAATCTACCATAACTCTTGAATCCTTTATATGTTGACTTCTTATTCATTAAACATTCTTAATGATCCATTAACCATTCCTTTCCAAGTTATTATGAAATACTTCTTTCCTACAAACAAAATCATGAATCATATCCTAATATTTCAATAATAGGAAAACATATTTTTAAGAAATAATCCATACATTTCATTGGTCATTGTCAGTTTCTTCATCCTCAATCGGAATGGCATTAGGTATTGGTAAGAAAGTATTTGTACGATCATGGTGATCCCATTCCCGAAACTTCTTCACAGGAAATGTGTTTGTATAATTACCATGCACACCACATTTAAAACATTCAATTGACCCCTCTAAAATAACTTCTTTCCCTTTCCTAAAGTCAACTGGATGCTTCCTTTTTTCCATTGCAGGTTCTTGCTTGATGACCATAATTTCCACATCTATAGCATCTTGTTGTCCCTTTGTAGAATTTTCCATGTTTTTTCTTTCAACATTATTGACACAAAGGTTTTTGAACATACATACCTTTATGATTATTACCTAAACTTCTGTAGGGATTTGCTTCTCGCATATATGATGCCTTATGAAAATCACCAAGGTTAAGGTTTTCAATCATGAATCTAGATAGTTGGTTGAGAATAACCACAAGAGTTCTCATTGCATCTCCCATTTCATTCAATTTCTCATTCAGAAATTCATCACAGTTTTCTTCACATCCAATGTTACATTGGTGCCTGCTAGATCCTTCCATTACTAAAACCAAAAAGGTTAGTTTGAGTATATCAGTAAAATCGTCATAAAATATCATATAAGGAGGTTAAAAACTAAGATATCATTATTCATGTTATCTTAAACTCATTCACTTTATCTAAAAAACTATGACTCTTTCTGAAATCCTAATCATTATGGTAATGTCACTTACGCTTAATGAATACCCTAACCTCTAATGTTATCTAAACTGACCTATAATACGAACTGTAAGGACCCATCCCTAAACATTACATAATATTGAATTAAATGAATAATTAAAATTTAGGATCTTTTTAGGTTTAGATTTTTATAGAATTAGGCCATAACTATTACATTACAACTTGAAGATTACATGTATACATTACTACTCAATATTAATTTTTTTATAGAATAAAAACTCTTAAAACGAAACATATCTAGTTTCATTTTTAAGACAGAATGAATTTTCCTAGATCCCATCCATGACCCTATACATCATTACGTCCTCTGGAAAACATTTCAAAAAAAAACTTGGGATGAGCATAAAAAGCTGAGTAAGGGATACACAAAAAAGGAAACAGTTAATTTTTCAAAACAACAAGTAAACCATGAATATCATGATCAATACTTTTAAACATTATGAATTATTAAATACTCTTAACTGAATAAAAGATCATTTCTTACACTTTTGTAATAAAAATATTACCATAATACCCATATAAATAACACATAACCAATAAAGGTAACTTGGGGAATAAACATACATAAATGGAATAACCATACGGTCGACTTTCACACATATCACTAAGTGGAATAACCATATGGTTGACTTCCATACCCAATGCATTGGAGGTTATAACGTAACCACCCATCCTGGTTTTCACAACACTACTAGTTATATGGTTTACCACGTAACCATCCATCAAATGTCCAAGTAACATCATAGAACATAAAATATTTCAAATACAAACATTTCACTAATAACATTTAATTTTTAATCACAAGAAGTAATTTAGAGATATTGAAATAATCAATCCATTTAAAAATAAATTTTTCAATCAAAGTGTCCCATACCACATTGAAGATTTTAATGGGATTATAATTTCAAAACATTAATTCCCTCATAAATACTGAAAACTATTTTTAAAACATGGACATTAAAGATAATGATTTATAATAATAAATCTTTAAAACATTTAAAAGGATATTTTTGTTAGAGTTCCTAAAAAATAGAGACACTTGAATTCAAATAATTGAGTTATTAAAAACATTATAATATCCTTAGAATAAAGGGATTCAGGATATACTATGTCAAAGTACATTATATACAAGATATAAAAGTGATTTGTAGTATAACAAAAAATAAGTCTCAATGGAATGTAAATTGGGATAAAATATCTTATAAAGACCATATCCTTAGGTTAAGGATAAATCAACAACATAATTATGTGTAAAAAATATAAATAAACTCAATGTGATTGGATATTTAGTGTAAATCAATAAGAGGACATTCACACAAATTCTTGTAAAAACTATATCAATGAATTGGATATTTAACTAAACAAATGGAGATTGAGTTAAAATTACTCTTATCAAGTTTATATGGATGACTTGAGAATTTATCAATGGAGTTATTATGTGTATAAAATGTGTATCCACATAAATGGGGATGGAAATTATGACATAAGAAAATGAATAGTGATTCCACACATAATCCTGGAGTAAAATATTCAATGAAGTATACCTAAATCCGGATGAGTGGAAATTGAAATTTCAAATTCCCTTATCGATTTGGTAACTTAAGAAACATACAACCATGAAAGAAGGATCATAAAATGATGATTTAAATATAAAAAATTAAATTATATTACACAATGAATACAATCATGGGTATTACATACACCACACAGAAGGAAGTATTGGAAAATATATCATGAATCTCATGGGGATAAAAAGTGGGATGAAAACCCCATACCACATTGTAATAAATAGAGTAGTATGAACAAAAGTTAATAACCACAAAATGAATCACAGAATACCGTGAATATAGTGATATTAATCATAATATATATCCAAAGGAAGTGCAAAATACACCACATGCAATAAATAAGTGGTGAACAATGCAAATCTCATGGAATTAAAAGTGAGATAAGAAAATCCCTTACCTCGTGTCCGACTTGACCCATTCGTTCTTAAATTTCCTGAATAACAAACTAATGTTAATTTTATTTTTCTTAAGAACCTTTTTAAATATTATTATTCCTTTTATATCACTTATTACCATGTTATAAACATTATGTAATCATTTAAGTTAATAATGATCGTTTTGTCGATATTTGGTATTTGAGTCAAAAACAATGAACACCTTATAATTACAAGTTGTTCATGTGGTAAGATATCCATTATCCTCATAATGATATTAATGATTTATATATCATATATATCATATATATCCAGTATATACATGTATTTATAATAGTACATAACATTTAGAGGTAAGAAATGAAATGCACTGTTCATGGAGACGGTAAGTCGTACGTACGCATGAACGCATCTTCCATTTCTATTTCTTATTTTAATGGAATTAAAAACATACGGATACATAGTTATTTTATAATTCCATTACAATATCATATATAATATTATTTACTCCATCCTTTATACGTCCCACATAAGCCATTTAACAAGTCAAATCACATTGAGCGGGTGGTAGTCCACACTTCCTCTAATGAGATTATCGTATTTACCCACTATGGAAGCCATAAAGGTAAGATATAAATGGAAAATACAGAAGAATAAAGAAAACATAAACATAACATATATCATATATAAATAAACTTCCATCATAATGGCCACCATGAGAGGCGGTAGGAGGTAATTGAACAAACATCGTTTCTTGAGACGTTAGTTTGCCATCCACCGAAACATTATGGTTTTCACCCATTAGATAGAGATTTCTGTAAGTGTAAATGGAGTCCTTATCATAACAACATAATAGTATATTTAGGATACTATTGTTATTACAAATGAATTGAATAAAAAGTGTTTAGGGGTTGGAGAAGTAAAATAGAAGAAAACAATCTAAGAGAAAATGTTACCTTAAATTTGGGTAAATCCCTTTGGTTTGAATCAAAGGACTTCTTGAAGTGCCTTATTCATAAGTAAAGGATTCTAGGAGGAGGATATGGATGTAGGGAGATTAATTGGGTAGAGATTGAACGATATAAAAGGCTTGAGAGGTGTGTTGAATTGATTATAAGTGGTCTCCTTTTATAAGGGGGAGGAGGGCCTCTTTATGAATGTGTGAAAACATTATATTATTATACAATTATATTCGGTTTCTAATGGTCCAAAAATCATTATAATAGAAGATAAGATGACTCATGGTCGAAATGGAATCATCCAATAATAATTGGATAGGATTTGGATAATATTTTAATCATGATAATCTTATTTTTTGAAATAATTTATTAATGAGGTAAATAATGCATCATTATTGTGTCGTAAATAATTTAAATTAATTGATGTCAAAAAATTATATAAAAAAAATCATGATCTAGAAAATATTTTTATATTTCCAATGAATAGTTACTTTCAAAAGGATAATTTATAAAACCCATTGGAAAAATTAATTTACTAAAAGATATTTTCTATTTGTAATTTTTGCCTTTACTTTTAGTTAATTAATCTAAATTGTAATTATCACACACAAGTGGCTCAATGGGGTCCCAAAATAGACCCAAAGTTGTCAATGGTCATTAATGACTCAACCAATAAGGTTTGGAAAAGTGTTAACGTAATTTTAAATTATTATAATACTCCTTTTACCTTGAATTAGCCGATTTAACTTTAACCGCGGTAAATAAAAGTCAAAAGTTACTATTCGCCAAAAAATATTTGCATCTTATTAAACCACATTTTACTTATTGATAACAACCATGTATGTTGGATTTTAAAAATTCAATTCACAGAAGAGGTAAAATATCATTTAAATGATAAAGTCATTTTTTAACTACTACATAGTTGTTTCACTATTCATCAAAAATTGAATTTTTTCAGAAAAATAAAAAAAATGCAGCCTATGATCTATTTGATATTGTGAATTCAAAAATGATGTCTATTTTTCTAAATTCGAAACATAGAAGTGTCATTAATTAATTTAAATTTAATTCCTGTTGTCAAAAAAATTAGCGTGTTTTTAAAAAACAATAACTATAAAAAAACTGACACTTGTTTATATCCAATTTAAAAGTGAAATTAATTCAAATGACCAAAATTTGATTAAATGGTAAGAAACATATTTTAATTTACCTTTAAAATGAATTAAAAAGATAATCTAACCATAAAAATAAATTAGATTAAACGGAAAATTTGAATTAAAATACAATATTTTTCACTATTCATTAAAAAATAAACTTTTTCAGAAATATACCAATAAATTTCCCAAAATAAATTTTGATGCCTCCATTCTAATGAAAGATTTTATTTTTTCAAATATAATGTATTAATGTGACCAATATTTTATTTTAAGAGGGTTCGTCGTTAAAAGGTGGTAAATCGACCTTTTAATGTAAATTATGCTTAGAAATAGATTCATTCACATTTTAAGCCTCTAACTTTAATTGGATAAATGTAATTACATTTATAAAACAAGTATAATCATATTGTAGTTAGTTTTGTTTCATTCATTCCAATACAACGGCTAGGAGTTAACTACCATTTAAATTAATAATATTATATTATTAGTGTGCAAGATAAGATTTCAAAGAAATCCTTTGTTGCATATCGGGTACGCTATCGAACATAGAAACCCCTTTAAAGTAAAATTAATATTTAATTCACAAATATTATTAAATATGAAAATTACATATTCATTATTTTCCTTCGATGTTACATCCCTCGCCCCTTTTGGGAATTGCGTCCTAGCAATTTTATAATTGGGCTCGGAAACATCTTTGAATGTCCCACATCGGAAAAAGAGTCAATAAAACTATCACTTTAAAATAAAGAAAGATATATAGAAAGGTCACCTTAGACAACCCACACTATGATTCCATGTAAGAAAACATGGATATGGAAGAGAAAACAAACTGGCATGTTCTGATGCAGAGTGGTAGAAAACAATATTAGGCAAAAGTTACCCAATAGAAAATCACAAACTTGTGATGGGTTAAATAGTCATTGATTCCCCAATAGAAAAACATAACAGACATCATTTTTGTTTTAAGTTACATTTTATTGAGGAATTTATTTATGATCTTAACTAAAAACATAAGGAAAAATAATTACCTATCATGTAGACTTTCATTATTTACTAGATTTCTAACACTAACTCATATTTTCTCCAAATGATGAGTATTCAATATGACTTTGTTCACATTTAAATTGTTATAATCTACTTAGAGAGAATAAAATAATCCTTAAAGGATGAGCTATATATTTCCCATGTCTTTATACCTTAACCAAAACCAAAATTGGTTAGTGGAAGATTAGATAATCCCCCAAAGTATAATATTTTACAAAAAGAAAAACTTCTTTTAACCTCCAGAATTTGTCAAACAATAGCCAAAGTTCAATGAAGAACTTTCAATAAATCATTGTTCATAAAATTAAACAGGGTAATTCAAACTAAGATTGAAACCCAAATATCAAAAGGATCTAATCGCCTAGTCTTCCAAGTTAAATCTTAAAATTTCTATCCAAAAAACATCAGTTACTCTTAAAGTCTCATATTGAAATGTATTAACTTAATCACATATCATCCATGATAGGTTAATAATTTCAATAAATAACCCAAAATAAACTTATTCTTGATTCATAAGATCATCTAACTAAAAAGAATAAGTTATACTAACCGGGGACTTCACGTAGTCCAGTGGTAGTCAATAAATACCAGTCAAACTTATGTTGTGGGTTCGATTCTCGCAGCTTCATCCGACCTGACGGGATGTCACACATCTACGTGTTGCCCCTTTTCAAAAACTGTATAATTTAATAACATTCCCCAAAAAAATTAATTCATAAAAAATACCCATAACATATTTTAACCACAAATGTTATCTAATAACTTTTGTTTTGCATCCCAAAAAGTATTAACCGGTAATAGCCTCAAATTCAAGTTTTTTTTATAACTATATCCACAAAATAAAAGATAATTATTCCTTGAATAAAATTTCCATATATCAAACATCTGGGTTACACATTCATCTCTCCTTTATGTGCATCTTTTAGGGTGGGTACAACATTGCTTCTGTATAATTGGGTGAACCAAACCTTAAGGAAGATAATAAATGGATTCTATGAATGAAGGGGAAGGGTGTGACCACTGTTATGTTTTTTATCTTTCATGATTAATTATTTCTGTTTTGTGTGGACTTACACCTACTGAAAATCATGGTCGTTGGTGGTCTTTCTCTGTGCTATAATAAACCCTTAATTCTTGTGTTGGTCGTGTAAAGGAAATTGGATAATTACATATATTAGGCTAATAAATTGGAAGCACTAGGACCAATCCTTTTCTGTGATAACCCCAGTTTAAGCCCAGTGGAATTGAAAACATGGAGTGTGTTAAATCTTTTAAATCATAAAAATACATGCTTGGGGCTGCTTTGTGTTGGTGGTATATGTTATTCTTCCTTCGCGGGCCGATGGCGGGTGACCCTATGGTTATCTTGGATGGGGGCTTGGTTGCTGGGGTGATTTGGGTGGGGATGGGATCCCCTTTTGTTATACATTGGATGGTTGTGGATCTGAGGCTGTGTGGTTACTCTGTTTACATCACGAATTGGGTTGGAATCCTCTATTGTTGAGAAACCATTGGCTTTTGGATATTGGGGTACATGGGGCTATATCATGGGGTTTTCTTGGGTCCATGTACTTCGACGGATCTCTGTTATATTCTTTTGTGGTTGTGACTTTACAAGAGAAACGGGCGTGAATCTTTAAGTTGATATTTGACTTTACTCTTTCCTTAGCTTGTTCTTAGGCTTGATAGTTTCCCATGAAGGTGTAGAAACTTAATTATGAATTATTACTGAACATGTAGATAAGGATGGGACAAATGGGTTTTGGTATGGTGTGAGTTGTGACTTGGACATGGTACTATTTGTGTTCATTTGTTTGGCTGAAGAAAAACATAAACTAGGTGAGTTCTTGCTACCTATAAATATACTTGTAGTTTTTGTGTTTCTTATTCGGGCCCCACCCAAGTTGAGCACTTACAGTCGAATGCCCCCATTCATGGGGGTGGCTGTTTTTTCCAACACATCAATTAGTGGCTTGTTATTAGCTCATTTCGGCTCCCTTTCCCAGATACCCCAAGTATCTTCGGGCAGGTTGTGACAGCCTGAGGTCCATTATTAGCCCAAGAATCTTTGAGCGGGGTGGTTGAGGTAGTTGGCCCAGGTGTGTGCGAGCAGGTGGTTTTCCATGTATCTTCGAGATGAGGCCCATGTTTCTTCGGGCATGACGGTGGTTGTTATGGCCAAGGTGTTTGCAGGCATGGTTATGTGTGATAGTTGTGGCCTAGGTGTCTGTGGGCGGGATAGTGGTTATGGCCCAGGTGTGTGTGGGTGGGGTTTCGTAGTCGGACTGCGGTGAGATTGTGGCCCAGGTGTGTGTGGGCGGGGTTTGGCAGTGGGACTATTGTGAGAATGGATGGATTGGTCCGATGCATAGTTTGTCTTAAATAACCAGTGGGAAAGTCGCACGGGGTACCCAAACATCGATGTGCTATTAATATACTTTACTTTCCTTGCATTATTTGGGGAGTGTGCCTTGGTGAGGCTTCGGTGGATAGTTTACCTTACTAGATGTTTTGTTCATCTCTTTTCTCACAGGTCATTAGTATGCCTCCCCACTTGTGCATGATAGCTTTAGGTTTTTCCCTACTTAGTATAGTTGTATGCTCACCCTACGTATATAAAACTATTTTCAAATTTCCAGGAGGACTTCGGGGATCGTGTTGGACCATACTCACTTGGATCTTTTGGACAGTTGTTTATGTGGTATTCTTTCTTTGGCACATTATCTTTGGAATTCTTGTATCATGAATAATTTACTTTTGAACATGCATGTGGGAATGGATTACTTTTGGCTTCACTTTTCATTCAGTTTTGGTGTTTTTGTGGGATTCACTGTCTTATCTCTCATTCCTATTAAAAGAAAAAGGGTAATTCCTTCCATTTAGAGTGTGATTATATACCCTTGGTGCTGGTCTCCACTCCAAGACCTATTGAAGGCGGGTTTCGGGGGTCATTATCTCTCCTTCAACTTAAAGAAGGATGGGCCTGGCAATCTGCTGACCCTTCCCTCCTTTTGGTGAAGGCGGGTCGTGACAAGGATGTCATCTGTTTAGAGTTCATACTTATGGAATACTGAGGACTGCATTCATGAGAAGGTATGTGATTTATGTGTTTTTCATATTGTCATTTGGGGTGAAAAATGAACCAATAGTGTATATAGCCTTGATGAACCAGATATTTCATCTATATCTTGATCCGTTTTTATTATGTTTTGGATTAAATATTGTTGTACAATAAGACTCATGAAGATCACTCCAAACATCTTGAAGTCATCTTGAGTGCACTGATTGAATATCAGTTATATTCCATCTATCTATGTGTTAGTTATGGATTGACCAGATTCTCCTCTTAGGGCACATCATCTCATAGGAAGGTGTGTTAGTTGACCCAGAGAAGTTTCATGCAGTGTTTTCTTGGGAGAAAACCAAGAATATTTCTGTTATTTGATGCTATTTAAGATTATCTGGATATTATAGAAGATTCATCCATGAAATTATATGGTTGGAATTACCACTTTCAGGTTTGAAAAAAGCGTTAATGTTTTAATGGTTGGAGGATTATGAGAGATCATTTCACTATTTGAAAACCCGCTTAACATAAGCACCACTTTTGATCCTACCTAGGTTGGGTGAGGACTACATGGTTTATTATGAAACTTCTAGGATTGTACATGGAGTTGTACCGATGCATGGAGATCAAGTTGTGGCATATGGATCATGGATGTTGAGGCCTCAGGAATGTAATTACACTCTGCATGACCTCAAGTTATCGATAATCATCTATGAACTTATTTGTTGGATACAATATATTTGGTGAGAAAATATTATAGTTCATACAGATCACAACCTCACGAAGTATATATTTTCTTAGTGGGTCTTGAGTGTTTAGCTATGATTATTGGTTGAGTATATGTAGTCTTTTGATTTTGAACTGGAATATATGTCTGGGATAAGAAGTAGTGTGGTTGATTACTTGAGGATGAAAACTCAAAATCATTTGTATAACACCCCGAAATTTTATGAAAAATATTCATTTTAATTTCATTAATGTCTTGTGTTGTACGCTACCCCAAAAGGAGCTTGCACAGCATGCATCCCTGACTTAGCTTGCATTACACCCAATCACGACCTTCCACGATAGCGTGTGTTGTATGCAATACTGAGTTTCGCTAAACAAAAATATGTTATATGAACTACCCGTTATGAATAGTATCAACTACATTTTAAATTTTATAACATTATTAATCATTATACACATTTTCTAGAACAAGGTATGAGAACAAAATCAATTTTTCGAGTAAATAAGTAATTTTCAAAAAATGTAGTTTTGCAGCCTTTTGATGGCGCACCCATGTTAAATCTTGTTTTTTACTTATCTATAAGTTCAATTTGAAAAAATAAAATTCTTCTTTGGAATCAGGATATAAAAATTTACTTGGGATAAATTTTTCTTATAATTCTAATAACTTTCATATTTTAATGAATAGTAAAAAACACGCTATATTTTAATTAAAAACAACTTTTTTCATCACAATAATTTATATGGTTATATTATCTTTTTAATTGGGTTTAAAGTTTAATTATAATATATTTTTACCATTTAATCAATTGTTGTTCATTGGAATTAATTTCACTTTGAAATTGGAAATAAACAAGTATCAATCTTTTGATTGTTTTGGTTTCTTAAAAACATGCTATTTGTTTTGATAGTGGGAATTAAATTTAAAATTAATTAATTCCACTTATATGTTATAAATTTGGTAAAATAGAAACCCATTTTTAATTTGGAATATCAAATAATTCTTAGGCTTAATTTTTGGTATTTTTCTGAAAAACATCAATTTTCAATGAATAGTGAAACCACTTAGTGGTAGTTAAAAAAATGGACTTTTTTTAATTTAAATTAAAATTTACCAATTCAGTGAATTGAATTTCAAAAATCTTAGAGACACTGTTAATATCAAGGAATAAAATGTGGTTCAATGGGATGAAAATAATTTTTGATAAATAGTAACTTTTTACTTTTATTTACCACGGATAAAAGAAAATAGGATAATTAAGGGTAAAAATGATAATATTATTACAATAAAACATGTCCTAGTTCTATTGGATAAGTGTAATTCGACCAGAAACAACCTTAGGAATAAAATATGACCATTTAGGCCCACTTGGATTAGATTAGGACATTTATTGTTAATTTATTTAAAGAAGGTTCAAAATAGTTAAAATCAAAGTTTAATAAGTAAATCATTTTTAATAAAGGGTTATACATACGATAAATTCAACTATAAATACTCATTAGAAATATAAAAATATTTTCTACATAATTGTATTTTATTTTTAATTTTTAGACATTAAATAATTTATATTATTTATGACACAACGATGATATAGTAATTATCTTATTAATGAAATATTGACATAATTGATGTTATAAATACCCAAATAAATATAATTTGAGACTTTTTATGAATTAAAATAATTTTCTATGTTAATTTGACATGTTATTATTGATATAATTTACTTTTTTTGGAACTAATAATTCTGTTATGATTTTCACAAAAATCAAATACGAAATAATGTCAAAATTGACATAAAATAGTTTTTAAAACAAATATTAAATTAGTAATTGTTATTATATTCCTAAAAATCTATGGTTCGGCCATGATACTTATATCATGATAGGTGTATCATTAATGGACCACTTGGGGGTCTCTTGGATATATATGGTATTTTGATTAACTATATAATATAAAAATACAAAGTGACATGGTAAATGTCAATCTAATTAACTAAGAGTTAAAACTAAAAGATAAGGTTAATATAATGACCTAAACATGTGTAAATTCTATTGGATTAGAGTATTTCGACCTATCCCCACCTTATCTTCTAAATAAGTCAATTTTGAGCTATTAAAAACCGAATATGACTTTATAATAAAATAATATTTTTAGTTTTTCCAAAGTTACCCCTCTCCTCCCTTATAAAAGGGCATCTCCTTCCTCTCTTCCTGACACCACCTTGAGCCTTCATTCTCAGACAAACCCTACCAAATTCTCTTCTCCACTTCTATAGAAACATCCTAAAAGTTCTGGTCTTCTTCAAAGACCAATTTTAGTGCCCTAAGAGGATGTCTCAAAGAAGCGCTTCAAAGAAGTGGTAATGCCTGTTACTGATTCTTTCAACTCTATTTCTTCTTCCACTTCCTCTTCTTTAGATGTTTTATTATGAAGTAATAACATAAGTATAACCCATATAATGATATGTTATTATAAATTTGAAACAACCCTATTTCACCATCTATCCATCCTACGGAAAACGAAATCACCACGCGTGTGTACATACGGAATACCGTCTCCACGCCGTGGTGAAATCTGTTTTTCCACCAACACCATACATGGATGGGTATAATGGTGTAAAGAAAAACTGTAGATGGTTTTTATAACATCATACTGATTCTGATATATTATACCATCCATTCCAATTCTATTCAATAATTATGGGACCGATTTCATCGCTCGTGCGTACGTACGGACTACCGTTTCCATGACGCGATGAGATTCATTCTTTATGTTAACCATACATGAATGATAATAATGTTTATATAATTAATAATAATAATAATCCTAATGGATTTATTTATATATATATATATATGTATGTCATCTATTTAGTTTCATTCCATTCAATAAGGAAACGAAAACAACGTTCATGTGTACGTACGACCTACCGTCTCAATGAATGGTGTATTTCATTCCTTTTATCAATCTATAATATATATATGTATATGATGAATATATATAATATATAAATCTTTTTTTACATTCTGGAATTATGTAAATCAGGATATAAGTAATAATATCAAGAAAGACAAGTTGAAACACATACGATAAATGAAATGATTTTACCCAAAACTCTGCTTTATCATGGAATTTACAAAAGGAAAGATAATATAAAGTCATAAGTGAAACATATATGATACCATAACAATGAATATAATTCTGTAATAAGTCAATGAAATTATTTAAATAATTATATAGGAGGTTCGGATACATACAAAGCATATCAGACCTAAGGTAAAAGATAATTTTGCAAATCTCATTTTTATCCGAGATTGCTTATACGTAAGTATTTACGGGGGCTATTATTATCATCCAAGTCCATGTTTTCTAAAAGTGTTTTCAAGTATGTTTAACGTTTTTTTACCCATTTTTGAATTTTACTACATGGTATGTAAGGATTATTTTTTTACCACACGAGGTACTTTTTTGACTTTTCCGACAAACGTATGAGAAGAATGTTATTTTTAACTTATACGGCGTGAATGGATTTTTAAGGTTTCATAACACCTCATTTTCATGAAGCTTACTCTACATGATTTTATGACTATTTTCAACAAAAAACTTTTATTTTAAAAGTTCATGGCATTTTTTGAAAAGAAAATGATTTTGACGAAGAAAGGATATTTTCCTCAAAAATTCATTTCAAATGTTTTATCAAAACCATTTTCCATCTGAGATTAAATTATTTCATATGTGTATGTTTCAAATTTAATGTCTCTATGATTTACATGGTTCACTTTTCTTATGGTGAAATGTCCATTTGTATTATATGGATTATGAAATGATGGGATGATGTTTATGAAACCCATTTTATTCTTTGGGTTATGATGAATGTTTTTAGTTTATTTTGTGGCACATGAAAAAATGATTTCATTATGAGATGGGTGAGACCTATACCTCCCTCCAATGAATTTGGGTAAAGATTTATATCTCATGAGATAGACATGGATGGAACGGAAAGTTAAACCGGTTCAGTAATATTGGACTGGAATGAGGAGTGAACTTGATTCATAAAGGGACTTTATCCACTATGATGGTTTTGGCAGTAATTCCTTGGCTACTATTGAAATAATATCATGTACATAATGGTTTTCCACAATTTAATGTTTAATTCCCAAGCTATTTTATCATGATTAATGTTTCTTTATGATATATTCCTTACGTACTTCCATGATTTATGTCATTTCTCAAGATTCTGAGGTTTAAATATTTTGTTCATGTTTTGAAGTTCAACTGTATATGATTTGTTTTATTTTATCCATGATTACCCTTACGGAGCATTTGATCTCACCCTTTATATGTTTTCTTTTCCCTGAGATTTATAGAAATTTTTTATGTAAGAAAACAAAAAGGGGAAGATCTTATGGGAGAAGTTGAAGATCTTTCACCACGATTAGAAGATTATATTCCGAGTATCCAAAGACACTAAACTATTACGATCCTTTTGTGTCTGTTTTTGTTATGTATTAAGTATTATGCTAAAGTAATGTAATATCCATGTACATCAAGCTTTGGGTCTCTACAATTGGTATTAGAGGAAAGGTTTAGTCAACATTTGGAAACTAGGATGCGAAATGTTATTGAGATCCCTAGAGATATTTCTAAGGTATGTCTAGGGATGTCCCTAAGGATAAGTATACGTATAATATATAGTCCTAGACCTATGGTAGCGATCTTAGAATTTAACCTAAGATGTTAGATATTGAGGGTGTTCCCCCTTTACTATGTTGTTTTCCCAAGCATGATTTTTTCCACTCACACTATTCTTTTTGGGTTTTAGAAAATGGCTGGAAACAGCAAGATTCATGATAATGGAGGATATGACAGACAATGGAATGATATTCTTCATTAAAAAAAATGAAACGGGATTTGGAAGTCAAAACATTGTAATTATGCCTAATCCAAAATCTCATAATATGATCAATAATCTAAACTTTGGTATGTTTCCCGACTCAGATAATAAGAGAAAGATGGAGTTTCATGATGATCATAGAGGAAAGAAAGTTCAATTTCTCTCATGTAAATCATGTGGGAAGAGGCATCGGAGAGATTGTTTCAAAGGAACTGGAATATGATTTGGGTGTGAAAAAGAAGGACACACAGCCAGTAAGTGAAAAGGAAAATGTTCAGTTAACACCATGGATGAGGATAATGGTATTTCTACAATATCAAAAATGGTTAAACGTTTTAAATGTGGAATGTACGGGCATTATGAAAACCAATTACCTAAAGAAAAGTCTCATAAATAGAATCAGTACGGTCATATGTGTAGTATTTATGTTGATGATGATGAAGAGACTACAAATGATATGTGAGATGAAAGAATTGTTAAATCTCAGTCAATGGTTTAAGAAGGTAGTGGAATGATTACATGTTTATCAAGTGTAATGTTGTATAAGTAATCTCACGATACTATGGAATAAAGAGACATTTAAGGATTGTTACACTGTTGTCTTTCCTTATGTTTTGAAAGTGTATGATTAATGGTACCAGTAACCATGTACGGTTATTCAGATATTTTTGGAAAGTAGATGATATGCTAATAATGAAGGGATAAGGAGAAAATTAAATGTTTTATAGTATTCATGAGCTCATGACTTATATAAGGAGAAGGTTATATCATGGTTTGAGTATATTGAATTTTTGGATGTGGAAAGAGTTAACCTTTGACAACATTCATGTTTTCACTAAGGTTTAATGGGTATTCATTTTTCAAGAGAATACATGATTAAGGTATTCACATGATTGGAATGTGACCAACGAGATATATGGGGGATAAATGATGGTATTCACATGCTTGGTTGATGACATTTCAAGTAATCGTTTTCTTTATACTATGAGCTTGGACCGACGTATTTTAGATAATCCTTAAGATTGGAATGGATTATGTTGGACATAAGTTAGTGTTGTTTAAGGATAGAACTTCTTTCGATATTATTGATGGGATGTTATAGGAATGTAGTTTTAGAAAATGGACAACCTTCCTGATGGGCGACAGCCCATCGCATCGGACAAGGCTGTGGGAATCGAACCCACAACCGAAGTGTGACTGGCCTTTATCACCTACCACTGGCCTACAAGAAGTCCCTGTTTAGTAGAAAATAGTTTTATTATATTAAGAAATTTGATATATGAAGTATAAGTCCATTTTAGGAACCATATATGATTAATATTACTATAGATAGACTTATGTATTTTTGATAACTTTTATAACCTTTTGATTAAGACAGATGGAATGACCCATCATTCTATCACATGATCTGCTAACACTTCGTGAACGAAAAATTCAACTTCATTTCTTTAAGAGTTGAAGTGGAAATTTTCCAAAGAACGACCAATGGTGAGACGTTACAAAAATCACGAAAGTATTTCTTCAAATTCCAATTTCATTAACTTTAGGGAAATGATCTTGAAAACCAAAAATGTTGTCCTAGTTCCCTTATATTTGCTGAATCAGATGGTACCTTATATCATCACAAATCTATGGCTTTGTGATTGATGGCTTTTTCATAGCCATGTTCTCTACCACTCTCCATTAGAACATGATGGTTAGATTTTTCTTCAATATCCATATTTTCACCTATGTTCTCCTACGTGGAAACCCAGTGATGAGTTAATTTGGGTAACCATTAAATTTCATACTTTTGTTTTTAAATCCAAGTTTTGGTATTCCTTTTTACGATGTGGGTTTCTATTAAACAAACTTTCGAGTAGCAAACCATTTATAACCCCGACGAATTTCGAGGGAGAAATTCATTTTAAGGGGGGTAGAATGTAACACCCCGAGATTTTATGAAAAATATTCTTATTTATTTCATTAATGTCTTGTGTTGTAGGCTATACCAAAAGGATCTTGCACAACACACATCCCTGACTTATCTTGCATTACACGCAATCACGACCTTCCATGATAGCGTGTGTTGTATGCAATACTGAGTTTCGCTAAACAACGATATGTTATATGAAATACCCGTTATGAATAGTGTCAACTACATTTTGAATTTTATAACATTATTATTCATCTTACACATTTTCTAGAACATGGTATGAGAACAAAATCAATTTTTCGAGTAAAATAAGTAATTTTAAAAAAATGTAGTTTTGCCGCCTTTTGATGGCGCACCCACATTAAATCTTTTTTTTGACTTGTCTATAAGTTCAATTTGACAAAATAAAATTTTTCGTTTTAATCAGGATATAAATAATTACTTTGGATAAATGATTCATATTATTCTGATAACATTCATATTTTAATGAATAGTAAAAAACACGATATATTTTAACTAAAAACAACTTTTTTCATCGCAATAATTTATATGGTTAGATTATATTTTTAATTGAGTTTAAAGTGTAATTAGAATATAATTTTACCATTTAATCTAATTTTGTTCATTGGAATTAATTTCACTTTGAAATTGGATATAAACAAGTATCAATCTTTTGATTGTTTTTATTTCTTAAAAACATGCTATTTGTTTTGATAACAAGAATTAAATTTAAAATTAATTAATTCAACTTATATGTTATGAATTTGGAAAAATAGACATAAATTTTGAATTTGGAATATCCAATAATGCTTAGGCTGAATTTTTGGTATTTTTCTGAAAAACATCAATTTTTGATGAATAGTGAAACCACTAGTGGTAGTTAAAAAAATGACTTTTTATAATTTAAATTAAATTTTACCACTTCTGTGAATTGAATTTCAAAAATCCTAGAGACACTGTTAATATCAAGATATAAAATGTGGATCAATGGGATGAAAATAATTTTTGGTAAATAGTAACTTTTTACTTTTATTTACCACGGTTAAAAGTAAATAGGATAATTATGGGTAAAAATGATATTATTATTCCCTAACACATGTCATAATTATATTGGATAAGTGTAATTCGACCAAAAAACCTTAGGAATAAAATATTACCATTTAGGCCAACTTGTATTAGATTAGGACATTTATTATTAATTTATTTAAAGAAGGTTTAAAATAGTTAAAATCAAAGTTTAATAAGTAAATCGTTTTGAATAAAGGGTTATACATAAGATAAATTCAACTATAAATATTAATTAGAAAGATAAAAAGATTTACTACATAATGGTATTTTATTTGTAATTTTTAGACATTAAATAGTTTATATTATTTAAGACACAATGATGATACAGTAATTATCTTATTAATTGAATATTGACATAATTGATGTGATAAATACCCAAATAAATGTAATTTGAGACTTCTTATGAATTAAAATAATTTTCTATGTTACTTTGAAATGTGTTTATTGATATAATTAACTTTTTTAGAACTAATCGTTTTTTTTTATTTTCACAAAAATCAATTACCAAATAATGTCAAAATTGACATAAAATAGTTTTTAAAACAAATATTATATTATTAATTGTTATTATATTCCTAAAAATATATTGTTCGACCAAGATACTTATATCATGATAGGTGTATCATTAATGGACCTCTTGGGGGTCTCTTGGATGTATATGGTATGTTTATTAACTATATAATATAAAAATACAAAGTGACATGGTAAATGTCAATCTAATTAACTAAGAGCTAAAACTAAAAGATAAGGTTAATATAATGACCTAAACTTGTCTAAATTCTATTTTATGAGATTATTTCGACCTATACCACCTTAGATTTTAAATAAATCAATTTTTATCTATTAATAACCGAATATGTCTTTATAATAAAATAATATTTTTAGTTTTTTCAAAGGTGGCCCTCTCCTCCCTTATAAAAGGGCACCTCCTCCCTCTCTTTCTCACACCACCTTGAGCCTTCAAGCTCGACCAACCCCTTACAAATTATCTTCTCCACTTCCATAGAAACATCCTAGAGGTTCTTGTCTTTTTCAAAGAACAATTTTAGTGGCCTAAGAGGAGGTCTCAAAGAGGCGCTTCAAAGAAGAGGTAATGTATGTTACAGATTCTTTCAACTTTATTTATTCTTCCACTACTTCTTGTTTATTTGTTTCATTATGAAGTAATAACATCAGTATAACTCATATACTGATATGTTATTATAAGTATGAAACAACCCTATTTTACCATCTATCCATCCTACGGAAAACGACATCACCACGCATGCGTACGTATGGAATACCGTCTCCACACAGTGGTGAAATATGTTTTTCCACCAACACCTTACATGGATGGCTATAATGGTGTAAATAATAACGATATATGATTATTATAAAATCATACTGATTCTGATATATTATACCATCCACTCCAATTCTACTCAATAATTATGGGAACGATATCATCGCTCGTGCGTACGTACAGACTTCCGTCTCCACGACACGATGAGATTCATTCTCCATGTTAACCATACATGAATGATCATAATGTTTATTTAATGAATAATAATAATAATGCTACTGTATTTTTGTATATATATATATATATGTCATCTATTTCGTTTCATTCAATTTAATAAGGAAACGAAAACAGCGTTCATGCGTACGTACGACCTACCGTCTCCATGAACTTTGTATTTTATTTATTTTATTGGTCTATAATATATATGTATATGATGAATATATATTATATATAAATAATTTTTTTCAGTCTGTAATTATGTAAATCAGGATATAAGTAATAATATCAAGAATGACAAGTTGAAACACATATGATAAATGAAATGATTTTACCCAAAACGCTGCTTTAACATAGAATTTACAAAAGAACGGGTAATATAAAGTCATAAGTGAAACATATATGATATCATAACAATAAATATGATTCTGTAATAAGTCAATGACATTATTTAAATCATTATATAGGAGGTTCGAATACGTACAAAGCATATCGGACCTAAGGTAAGGGATAATTTTACAAATCTCATTTTTATCCGAGATTGCTTATACGTAAGTATTTACTGGGGCATTTATTATCATCCAAGTCCATGTTTTCTAAAAGTATTTTCATGTATGTTTAATATCTTTTTTACACATTTTTTACTTTTACTACATGGTATGTAAGGAATCTTTTTTTACCATACGAGGTACTTTTTTGACTTTTCCGACAAACGTATGAGGAGAATGTTATTTTTAACTTATACGGCGTGAATGGATTTTTATGGTTTCATAACACCTAATTTTCATGAAGCATACTCTACATGATTTTATGACTATTTTCAACAGAATACTTTTATTTTAAAAGTGCATGGAATTTTTTGAAAAGAATATGATTTTGACGAAGAAAGGATATTTTCCTCAAGAATTCATTTCAAATGTTTTATCAAAACCATTTTCCATGTAAGATTACATTATTTCATATTTTTATGTTTCAAGTTCAATGTCTCTATGATTTACATGGTTCACTTTTCTTATGATGAAATGTCCATTTGTTTTATATGGATTATGAAATTATGGGATGATGTTTATGAAACCCATTTTATTCGTTGGGTTATGATGAATGTTTTAAGATTATTTTGTGGCACAAGTATGAATGATTTCATTATGAGATGGGTGGGACCTATATGTCTTTCCAATGAATTGGGTTAAGATTTATATCTAATGAGATAGACATGGCTGGAACAGCAAGTTAAACAAGTTTTGTAATACAGGACTGGAACGAGGAGTGAACTCGATTCAGAACGGGACTTTGTCCACTAAGATGGTCTTGGAAGCAATGCCTTGGCTACTATGGAAATCATATAATGAGCTTAATGGTTTTCCACAATTACATGTTTAATTACCATGCAATTTTATCATGATTAATGTTTCTTTATGATCTATGCCTTATGTACTTCCATGATTTATGTCATTGGACAAGATTCTAAGGTTTAAATATTATGTTCATGTTTTGAACTTCAAATGTATATGATTTGTTTTATTTTATCCATGCTTACCCTTACTGATCATTTTAGCTCACCCTTTATATGTTTTCTTTTCCCCAGGATTTAAAGAAAGGTTTTAGGTAAGAAAACAAAAAGGGGATGATCTTTTGGGAGGGGTTGAAGATCTTTCACCATGATTAGAAGATTATATTCCAAGTTTCCAAAGACACTAAACTATTACGATCCTTGTGTGTCTGTTTTTGTTATGTATTAAGTATTCCGCTAAAGTAATGTAAGGTCCATGTACATCAAGCTTCGGGTCTCTAAAATATGGTTTATGAGTCATGTATAGATTGAAAGATGAAGAACATATGGGCTGAAATGTATGTAGTGGTTCGAGATAGTGAGGATCATATTACACTGGTTTTAGTTGTAGTGGTGTCTATTCTTTTGAGATGGATCAAGTATAAACTTTTTGAGGATTTGGAATTCTTATCCTTGACATACTTCCTTGAAGGTGGGGAGATATCTTCAGACTTTTTGATAGATGACTATGAGACCATCTATGTGATGAATCATGTTATTGTAACTATAGGAATTTGATAGGATCTCATACAATAATGTCATTTCTTGAAGTGGGTGGTGCATCCAGGAGTGACCAAAATGTATCGTGACCTACGATGAGAGTTTTGGTGGCCATGAATGAAGAAAGAGATTGCAGGGTTTGTGAAAAGATGATTCACCTCTCATCATGTGATGGAGGAGCATCAACAATCCAGAGGTTTACTATAGTATTTTTCTATCCTGGAATGATAGTGGGATGATGTGACCATTGATTTTGTACTGTTTATCCTAAAGACCCTTGGGAAGGATATATATATTTAGGTCATCGTGGATATACTAAGAAAGGTATCACATTTTCTGAATATAAGGGAAACCTTTATAGTAGAACATTTAGGAGAAACATAAATTCAAGAGATGGTCTATCATCATGGAGTTTCACAGAGAATAGTCTCATATAGTTATTCACGCTTTACATCATGATTCTAGAAGGTCTTACAGAAATCGCATGGAATATAGGTACTAATGAGTACAAATTTCCACTAAGAGACTGATGGGTAGATAGAATGTACAATACTAGTTCATCAAGATATGTTACAGGCATGTGTGCTAGACTTCAGTGCATCTTGGGAAAATACATTTTCCTTAGTGGAGAATTATATTTCCTATTTGGTTATCTTATGACATGATTATCGTTATGCTTAAATATGCTTCCATAATTTTTCATTTGTTTCCTCTTGTGTTTTTTCACTGATATATGAGGGTATAGTCTCCTAATGAATGACTTACCAATCCCTTGATGCTACTCCACAGCCTCTTGTGTATGGGTAGGAGTTCTTTAAGTCATATGGTGAACTGGATCGACGCATCATCGTGTGGTTCCTAGGTTGGGATGTTACAATTTCTTCTCCTAGTTTAACCTCTAATTAGGGTATCATTTATTACGAATGAATAAAAACATATTCCAAATACTATCAATCGAATAAAATATTTAAACAATGTGTTTGTTTTTATTCTCTTTTTCTTGAATAAATTTCCGTCTGTATTTTTGTATTTGATGAAATGAATATTTCAGGATAGCCAGAACAAATTTTTGGTGGTCATTGTTGATGATATTATCATATATTACAAAAGTTGTGATCATGTGGAAAATCTAAGGGTTAGGTCACAAACTATAAATAATGAGAATGGTTGTCATCAATTCAGCAAAGGTGAATTTTTATTATCAAAAGAATAATTCTTGTGACACATAGATTACATTAAATTAATCTCAGTTGATCTAGAAATTCTAATTTTCATAATGTAGTGGACAAATCCTTTGATATGGACTATGATTCACAGTTTCCTAGGTAGAATAGGATACTATGGAGGGTTTATAAAAAACCATAGCATTCTAATCCAATAACCATGTTTGACTGAAAAGATATTATGTTTTTCTATACTAAAGAGTGTCAACAAATATTAAAATAAATAACGAATCAGTTTATTAGTAAACCTTTTTAAAAATTACCCTTTGATAGGGGGATCAATCATTAATATTGTTAAATCCTTGGATGGGAATGGATGTGTACACATAAAAAATGACAAGGTGATTGAATATGTATCTTAATAGGTGAAGGCTCATGACCAAAATTATCATATGAGTGATTTGGAGTTAACTGTTGTTATATTTTCATTAAATATATTGAGACACTATATTTATGGGGAGAAGTGTGATATATACACTAACCACCATATTTTTGTGTATATATATATAGATATATTCATATCACATAAAAAATGAACATAACATCAAATAAAATATCTGGTTAGATCTTCTTAAGGACTGTGAATTTTCTAATCACCATCATTCTAGGAAAGAAAACAATGTCATTGAATCATTGACTACGAAAGACACCAGAGTTATTGAAATAATTGTCACGACCCGTCCTCGGGGCCCGTGCCGTGACTACCCCAAGCCCGCCTTCCATAGGCCAGGGGCTGGCAACTAGCACCAAGGCGTAAATCCTGGTAAAAAGGGAAGGCATTTCCTTTGTAAAGTAAACAAACACCACACAGTAAACAAGCAGAAGAAGAAAACACTAAGTAAAAGATGGTACAACAGTAAGTACGGAAAAGTAAATGGACAGTATACAAACACAAACTAAAAGTAAAGTACAACTGAAAAGGGAAAACAGAAACAGAAAAGTAAAGCCGCAATGCCGAGTTGACCACTGGAAATCCCACCTAAAGGGTGGGTACAGATATCTCCACTACTCCTTAGGTTCCATCGTCCGCTCCGAGTATGTTCCGCCCGGTGGTCCACCTATAGGTACCATCATTCTCGGCAAGCCTCAACCACGATCAACGCTGTCCGTCGTATACAACCAACACAATGTAGTGCGGGCATAGCCCGTCCAGGGGTGAGTATAAGCTACTCAGTAGGGACCCCGAAGGTCTCCCAAAATCCACAAAGGATAAAACACAAAGGAAAGATAAAATCAAGAAGTAACAACTGACACTGCTTAGGTATATGCCCATACATATACCTAATTCATCAATTCCTATATGCTTCAACCTCCGAGCCTAAGTACAACCCAGTCCACACAGGAAACCATACGTAATCCACACAGGAAAGCAAAACGTAATCCACACAGGATAGCACAACACAATCCACATAGGAAGGAAAACAGGATTCAGCTCACACAGGTATACTTCTTCGAAAGACGATAGAGATGATCACTGATCCATCTAAGTCGTCATACCCACAATGGATCGATAGGTACTAACCCCCTCAATGACCCACAAAGGATCAGACCAACATAGGATCTGTTGGTTATGGCTCACAAAAAACCGCTGAGCGCTGACCCACACAGGATCGGACCCACACAGGATCGGTTGCACTGATCCACACAGGATCACTGAGTGTTGTAGTCGTCGTCGTCGAATCCACTAAGGATCTCTGCACAGTCGTCGTCACAGTCACAGTAGCAGTCGCAGCCAGCTCTAGGGTTCCCGCACACAGCAAGCTCGTTCGGGAGGGTCTTCTCCAAGAGCCGAGAGGCTGATACATCAACTGACACATAGTCCAGAGTTGATGTATCCAAAAGTTCTGTATCGTCAACAGGAACTCAACGTCGCAGATGGCGCGTCAATCGGACGCCCGGTCTGAGAGTTAATGGCTTTTTCGTTCCAGGGGCCTGGTTGGTTTTTAAGGCAAAACTAACCTGACCGTACTCCACCTGTGTTCAATCCTCGGGTGGAGTAAGCCAAAGGATCCGTATCACTTAGAGGAATTCAACAAAGTCAATGGCACGTCAATTGGATGTCTGAAGCTCAAGATATGAGTGTTTCCGCACCGACGGCCCGGTTGGTTTCATGTACGAACCAACCCGGCCGAACTCAAAGTAATCCGAAACCTTGAGTGCAATAAACTGAAACGACCGTCTTGAATCAGGATTTAATCGCAACTGGCGGTGCGTCGTTCGGAGGTCTGTAGCCCATGTTATGGGTAAAATACCGAAGACGGTCCGAAAACGGGGGTTTTGGGCCGGGACCGACCCAGCCTAAGACCCCCCCGGTCGGCCCGAATCGGGTCGACCAGCCCTGGGTCTGGGTCGGCCCGGCCTGGCCCAGCTGGGCACAGTGCACCCAGCATGGCCAGTGGCCGGGCCGTTTCGGCAAGGGGGGGCGCCTGCCCCCCTGGTGAAACCGCCCCCCCCCCCCCAATTAAGGGGGTCGTTTTTGTAGGCCGGCCAGTGGAATTAATTCCCCCAGCTACCCTTTGTTCGGCCGGCCTGCACCGGCTGGTTGGTTCTGCCGACAAGGACCGGCGAAGGCCGGTCCTTTCCTCCATCTCCGACACCGGCCACCCGGAACAGGCCGTCGGTCACCCTACTCCACCACGCCCTGGAACCATCTGCGGCTTGATTCGTCCGGCACGGTGCGACGACACCATGCCCCATCCACCGCGGCCCCGCTCCGGCCACGACGTCTTCAGTTTTCTTTGATGCGACGCGATGGCATCGCATCCTTGATCAACTTCATGGCACGGCACGACGGTGTCGCGTATTACTTTTCGTGCGATTCCCATGTGGTGCGACATCACCACGCCGTTCTGTTCCATCCACAACGAATCAAACAAGGATAAAGGAGGAGGGTCAGCCGTGTTTGTGCGGTCTGGCCCCCTCTCGTTAATCGTTATCATTTAGTTGTTTATCCACTAAGAACGACAAACTAGAATTCATGAACGGAAAATAATTAAATAAAATAAACCCCTACCTTGATAAAAGAAATGACGAACGTCGGTGTCAGGAAGAGAGGATTCGAAGACGTTGACGAATATTTCATCACAGAAAACTGTTGCGAAAAGAGATGTCGTGGGAGAAAAACTTCGTGGAAGAAGACGTCGTGTCGCGGGTTGGTGTCACAGAAGACGATCTCCGAGGGCTCAGCGCTCCACGTCAGATATCGTTCGTTCTTCGCGTTCTTCGTCAAAGAAGAAGATGTTCTTCCCAAAATCTCTCAACAACAAAACTCTAACAACAAAATAAAATAAGAACTTTTCTTATTTTATTAACACAACAAGCCTTTTGAAATTAAAGGGTTTGAATTTAAAAAACTTACATTAAACTCACAAAATTAATTCCATAAGTTGGATAAACATAATTTAACAACATTAATGGTGAGTTGAGGGGTTAGAGGATATGAAGGGGTGGGGTTCGTGTGGGCCCCACCATCCTCATAACCTCCCAAGGGTGGTTGGGTAGTTACCCAAATTCAATCCAAAGGATTAAACACTTAGAGTAAAAATAAAAAATGTAGAATAATTATAAATTAAACTTCGACAATTTTTATCATCAACTCTCGTGAAAATGCAACTCCAGAACAGGTGTTCCTAAGCAAATACATGCGCTACGGTTCCATCGGTGCCCTCATAATTTGATTCCGAGCACCGGTTCAAAATTTAGAAATTCCCGCTCATTCGTTCACTGAACGTACCCAAGATAAACTTTGGATTGATGTTCCGGACACACCGGGCCTCGGAATCAAGTGTCGTATGAAACAAAGTTCTTGTAAAATTCCAAATAAAATTAAGAAAAAAAATTTCCTTGAATTTTACGGGACTTTAAATTACTCCCACCTCAGGGCTTTACGTCCCCGTAAAGATACATCGAAAACTAGGGAAACAAATGTGGGTACTGAGCACGCATCTGAGCCTCCCGCTCCCAAGTGTTCTCATGGAGGTTCCCGTGCTTCCATCTGATGCGTACTAGAAGAATCGACCGTCCACGTAGGACCCGCTCTTGTCGATCCTTGATCTCCATTGGGACCTCCACAAAAGTCTCCCCATCATCAACGTCTAGCTCCCCATGGTCAATGATGTGTGTCGGGTCATGCACGTATCTCCTCAGCAGAGATACGTGGCAGACGTCGTGCACCCGGTGCAACTGAGTTGGTAGAGCCAGACGATAAGCCACCTCGCCAATCCTGCTGAGGACCTGGAATGGTCTGATGAAGCATGGGTACAAGTTGCCGCCTCAGCCAAAACCCCATAATCCACGTTGAGGTGAGACACGCAAGAAGACAAGGTCGACATCCTCTAACTCTAGTGGCCTCCACCTCCTGTCAGCATATGACTTCTGTTGGCTCTGAGCTGTCCTCATCCGCTCCTGGATGACCTGGACCTTCTCTTTCATGGCCTGGACCATCTCCGGTCCCACAAGTGCTGACTCCCCAGGGTCTGTCCAGCACAAAGGAGATCTACAAGGTCTGTCGTACAATGCCTCGTATGGTGCCATCCCGATGGTGGGGTGGTTGTTGTTGTTGTACGCGAACTCCACCAAGGGTAGGTGGTCCTCCCTGCTGCGACCAAAGTCAAGGACACATGCGCGGAGCATGTCCTCGGGAGTTTGAATGGTCCTCTCCGTCTGACCATCCGTCTGTGGGTGAAAGGCTGTGCTCAGACGTAGCTGCGTCCCGAATGCCTCCTACAACCCTTTCCAAAGCCGGTAAGTAAAGCGAGCATCTTGATCGGAGATGAAAGATGATGGCACACTGTGATGCCGAACAATATCCAGAACGTAAAGTTGTCCCAAGCTCTCCCCTAAGCCCTGCTCTCTGATGGGTAAGAAGTGAGCAAACTTGGTGAGTCGGTCGACAATCCCCCAAATGGAGTCGTGACCTTTGGAAGTGCGTGAAAGTCCAGTCACGAAGTCCATAGATATCCCGTCCCACTTCCACTCAGGGACCTCCAAGGGATGTACCAAGCCAGCTGGTACCTGATGCTCTTCCTTCACCTGCTGGCAGGTGAGGCATTGAGAAACAAACTCTGCCACAGACTTCTTCTTGCCCGCCCACCAGTGTTGTCGTTTGAGATCCTAGTATATCTTCGCCACTCCAGGATGTACCACCAAAGGAGAAGTGTGAAACTCTCTTAGCACCGCCTCCCGTAAAGCAACTGGTACCAAGGTATGTCCTCTGAATAAGTCATCGTGCTCTGCTCCAAAGGAGAAACCATCAGGTGCATGTCCTGAGGATATCTGTGCATGCCGCGTCTCACAGTCAGCATACCCACGTTGTGCCTCTCTGACATGTTGCGGTAGTGGAGGAGTGACTGTGAGAGACTGGAGGAAGGCTGCTCCATCTCTATCTATGAAGGATATCTACAAAGAGGCTAGATGCTCTGTCGCCTCCTCAAGTAGCTGAATGCACGTCCTCCTTCTAAGAGCATCGGCTACCACGTTCCCCTTCCCAGAAGTATAGACTATCTCAAAGTCATAGTCCTGGAGGAACTCGAGCCATCGCCGCTATCTCAGATTCAGATCCTTCTGAGAGAAGTTGTATCTGAGACTATGATGGTCAGAAAAGACTGTAAAGCGCTCGTCCATCAGATACTGTCACCATGTCTTCAGAGCGAAGACCACTGCTGCTAACTCCAGGTCATGGGTAGCGTAGTTCTGCTCATGCGTCCTCAACAGACGTGATCCATAGGTGATCAATGCCCTATCCTACATCAAGAAACATCTGAGTCTGGTCCCTGATGCATCGGAGTAGACTACATACCCTACTCCCTCCTCAGGCAACCTCAAGATAGGTGTGCTGGTCAATCTCCATCTCAGCTCCTGGAAGCTCTGCTAACATCTGTCTGACCACACGAAGGGTTTCCCCTTCATCATTAAAGCTGATATTGGTGCCGCAACTCTGGAGAAGTCTGGCGCAACTCCTTGATAATATCCATCTAAACCCAAGAAATTCCGCACCTCCGTCACGCTCCTGGGTGGCTCCCAAGCCAGCACCGCCTCGATCTTCGCAGGATCCACTGCAACTCCCGCCTCAGAGATGACGTGCCCCAAGAAGTGGACCTCGCATATCCAGAACTGACACTTTGAGAGATTACCATAAATCTGTTGCTCTCGGAGTGTGTCTAGTACAACCCGTAAGTGGTAGGCGTGCTCCTCCCCGGTCATCGAGTAAATCAAAATGTCGTCGATGAAGACCACGACAAATCGATCGAGGTATGTCTGAAAGATCCTGTTCATGAGGGACATGAACACTGTTGGAGCATTGGTTATGCTGAAGTCATAACCAAGAACTCATAGTGGCCATACCGACATCTGAAGGTCGTCTTCTGCATGTCCTCGTCTCGAACTCTGAGCTGATGATAGCCTGACCTGAGGTTTATCTTCGAGAACCACCGTGCTCCATTGAGTTGATCAAAGAGGTCATCAATCCTCGGTAGCGGATACATGTTCCTAACTGTCACCTAGTTCAGGCAATGATAGTTGACACAAAGTCGCAAGCTCCCGTCCGCCTTCTTGATGAACAAAATCGGGGAAGCCCAGGGTGAAACACTGGGTCGGATGAACCCCTTGCACTGCAAGTCCTCCAACTATAACCATAGCTCTCGAAGCTCGGAGGGGGCCATCCAATATGCTGAAGTCGATATCAGGGATGTCCCAGGGTATAGGTTAATATAAAAGTCTACCTCTCTGTGAGGAGGTATCCCTGGTACGTCGTCGGGAAAAACATCCTCATAATGATCCACCACTGCCGGAAAACTAGGACTCCGCACGTCAAATGCTCCTAGGATGAGGCTAGCAAACTGATGAGTGATGGGATGTCCTCTCCTCCGCGGAAGTCCATCCTGTGCAGCAAAGGCTCCCTTCTTGCCGGTGAAGGTGAACCTGCTCCCGTCGGTGCGTACACATTGCACCTTGCGCCTAATACAGTCAATCTGTGCATGGACCATAGACAACCAATCCATGCCCAAGATGATGACGTAAGGCCTCGACGCTGCTACAAGAATATCCCATCTAAATC
This sequence comes from Viscum album, assembly GCA_963277665.1. NCBI lineage: Eukaryota > Viridiplantae > Streptophyta > Magnoliopsida > Santalales > Viscaceae > Viscum > Viscum album. Next base: position 1,511,883,791 of record OY728161.1, read on the forward strand.
TCTCGCCTCCTAGAGTAATCTCACACTTCCAGAACCAGTGCATAATCGTCGAGTCTTCTCCCGTAGGAGTCTCTATCCGTAAGGATCGAGCCAAAGGCTCTGTCGAAATCTCCGAGCTCCGAACCAGGGCAGCGGCTATGAAAGAGTGACTCGCTCCTGTGTCTATAAGTACTGCAGTAAGGGTGGAATAGACACAGATAGTACCTCGAATCATCTCGGGTGTGCCATGGTCAAAGGCCTCTTCTGCCTGGAGTTGTGCCTGTCTCTGCCCACCAACTCACTATTGTCGGGGTGGACCTCCTGGTGGGGGTGGTGGTAGAGCCTCAAAGCGTCGCCCACCACCTGCTGCTCGGACAAATCCTATGCCTCGTCGGCTTGCTCCCTGTGGACCGCCACGGTCGACCCTCTGTCTCTGCCTCGGTGGTCCCTCAACCGTCTGCTGCTCCTCGGCATGGCGGGTCGGGCAGTCACGAGCCATGTGGCCCTTCCCGCCGCACAAGTAGCACTATCTGCCTCTCGAAAGACTGGCTTCGTGTTGTGTGCCCCACACTGCTGAGATATTGTCCTGAGGTTGTCTGCCTGAGGGTCTGGTCTACCTGGACCCATGTGTCATCTACCGACTGCATGCTGCAGAAGACTCTGCTATGTGCCGCCCTGCAGTGGGTCTCAGCACTGGTGTAGACTCAACAAGAAAGATCTCGATCAAAAGGGCTCTCTCTAGTACTCCTGTCTGAGTTGGAATGCTGAGGGAGATCAGCGATGCCGTGATCTCGTGTCTCAATCCCTGCTCAATGGTCCGGGCCTGGAAGAATGGGTCTCGTACCATGTCTGTCGAGTAGCATGATAGATCAGTAAATCTCGCAGAGTACTGGGAGACCGTCATGCTGCCCTACCGCAGCTGAAGATGGTCCTGGATGCGCACCTCACGGAGGGTGGCTGGGACGAACTCCGAGTAGAAGAGGCTCTCAAAGTCCGTCCAGAGAAGATCTGCCTCATCGTGCACATGGAGCATCAAGCTCCACCATCTGCCTGCTGCTACGTGCAGTAGGCTCACTGCGAGGATCACCATGAGGTCTGCTGGTGTCCTCACTAACCTGAAAACTCTCACCACTGCCTCCAGCCAGTCCTCGGCAGCCTGGGGGTCCGTCTCCCCGCAGAACCTGGGTGGTCACTGGCGCTGGAACTCATGTAGTGTACTAAGGCGACGTTCATCGTCAGCGGCTGGTGCTGGAAGCATTGGTGGCTCGGAGGGTAGAGCTACCGCATGTTCCACTACTGACAAAGGGCCATGCACCGAGGCCTCGTCGCTCGGTGGGCTGTCGTCACACTCGACTCTCGGAACCCTAGCTGGCTACCTTCGTGGGGCCATCCTGAAAAGGAAACAGGTGTGCCGCGGTCAGAACTGTATACCTGGTGAGATGATACAAATTAATCACAAAGAAAACTTGAAACACATATGCAATCAATGTTTTCGTGCATTAAGTCGGAAATCAGAAGTCAGGGTACTGGTGTACGGATACGTCGGCCGCCGCACCAACACTGGAATCCCTGGACTGATAACCACACTAAATATGCTAAACACTATTGCTTCACATAGAAAAAGATTAGAGTCCAAAGATCTGCAGTAGAACCAAACTCCTTTGATTCCAATTTTTCACGACCCGTCCTCGGGGCCCATGCCGTGACTACCCTAATCCCGCCTTCCATAGGCCAGGGGCTGGCAACTAGCACCAAGGCGCAAATCCCGGTAAAAAGGGAAGGCATTTCCTTTGTAAAGTAAACAAACACCACAGAGTAAACAAGCAGAAGAAGCAAACACTAAGTAAAATCTGGTACAACAATAAGTGCGGAAAAGTAAATGGCCAGTATACAAACCCAAACTGAAAGTAAAGTACAATTGAAAAGGGAAAACAGCAATAGTAAAGTAAAGACACCACGCAGAGCTACCCACTAGAAATCACACCTAAAGGGTGGGTATAGATAGCTCCACTGCTCCTCGGGTTCCGTCGTCCGCTCCGAGTATGTTTCACCCAGTGGTCCACCTCCAGGTACCGTCCTGTTCTACAAGCCTCAACCACGATCAACGATGTCCGTCGTCTGCAACCAACACAACGTAGTGCGGGCATAGCCCGTGCAGGGGTGAGTATAAGCTACTCAGTAGGGACCCCGAGACCCCGAAGGTCTCCCAAAATCCACAAAGGATAAACCACAAAGGAAAGATACAATCAAGAAGTAACAAATGACACTGCTTAGGTATATGCCCATACATATACCTAAGTCATTAATTCTGATACGCTCCAACCTCCGAGCCCAAGTACAACCCAGTCCAAATAGGAAAGCATACATAATCCACACAGGAAATAAAAACGTAATCCACACAGGATAGCACAACACAATCCACATAAGAAAGAAAACAGGATTTAGCTCACACAGGTATACTTCTTCGAAAGACGATAGAGATGATCACTGATCCATCTAAGTCGTTGAACCCACAAAGGATTGATAGGTACTAACCCCCACAATGACCCACACAGGATTAGTCCCACACAAGATCTGTAGGCGCTGGATCACACAGAACCACTGACCGCTGACCCACACAGGATCAGACCCACACATGATCGGTTGCACTGATCTACATAGGATCTTTGAGTGCTGTAGTCGTCGTCGTCGTCAAATCCACTGAGGATCTCTACACAGTCGTCGTCACAGTCACAGTAGCAGTCGTAGCCAGCTCTAGGGTTCCTGCACACAGCAAGCTCGTTCGGGAGGGTCCGCTCCACGATCCGAGAGGCTGATACATCAACTGACACATAGTCTAGAGTTGATTTATCCAAAAGTTCCGTATCATCAACAGGAACTCAAAGTCGCAGACGGCGCGTCAATCGGACGCCCGGTCTGAGAGTTAATGGCTTTTTCGTTCCAGGGGCCCGGTTGGTTTTTAAGGAAAAACCAACCCGACCATACTCCACCTGTGTCCAAACCTCGGGCAGAGTAAGCCAAAAGATCCGTCTCATATAGAGGAATCCAAAAATGTCGACGGCACGTCAATCGGACGTCCGAAGCTCAAGATATGAGTGTTTCCGTTCCGAGGGCCAGGTTGGTTTCGTGTACGAACCAACCCCCTCGAACTCAAAGTATCCAAAACCTTGAGTGCAATAAACCGAAACGACCGTCTCGATTCAAGTATCGCATCACAACTGACGGTACGTCGATCGGAGGTCTGTAGGCCATGTTATGGGTAAAAGAACAAAGACGGTCCGAAAATAGGGGTTTCGGGCCCAAGACCGACCCGGCCCGAGACCCCCCCGGTCAGCCCGAACCAGGTCGACCCAACCGGGCCAGTGCAGCCTGGCCTGGCGGACCGGCGAGGTGGCCGGCCCTGCTGGGCACAGTGCGCCCAGCGCGCTGGCCAGTTCAGCCAGTGGCCGAGCCGTTTCGGCAGGGGGGGCGCCTGTCCCCTGGTGAAACCCCCCACCCCCAATTAAGGGGGCCATTTTTGTAGGCCGGCTGGGGGAAATAATTCCCTTGGATCCCCTTTGTCCGGCCGGCCCACACCGGCCGGCCAGTTCTGTCGACAAGGACCGGCGACAGCCGGTCCATTCCTCCATCGCCGACACCGACGGCCCGGAACTGGCCGCCGGTCACCCTGGTTCAACGCGGCCCGGAACCGGCCGCATCTTGATTCATCCGGCGCGGTGCGACGGCACCGCACCCCCTCCACCGCAGACCCGCTCCGGTCGCGGCGTCTTCGGTTTTATTCGATGTGGCCGCGATAGCGTGGCGTCTTTGATCAACATCATGGTGCGGCGCGATGGTGTCGCGTATTACATTCCATGTGATTCCCGTGTGCGGCGACGACACCACGCCATTCCATTCCATCCACAAGGAATCAAACAATGATAAAGGAAGAGGGTCGTCCGTGTTTGTGCGGTCCGACCCCCTCTCGTTAATCATTATCATTAATCGTTCATCCATGAAGAACGAAAAACTAGAATTCATGAATGGAAAAAAATTAAATAAAATAAACCCCTACCTTGATAAAAGAGATTTCGAACGTTGGCGTCGCGAAGCGAGGATTCGAAGATGTTGACGAAGATTTCGTCATGGAAAACTGTCGCGAAAAGAGATGTCACAGGAGAAAAACATCGTGGAAGAAGACATCACGTCGCGGGTCAATGTCACGGAAGACTGTCTCCGAGGGCTCAGCCCTCCACGTCGGAGATCGTTCGTTCTTCGCGTTCTTCGTCAAAGAAGAAGATGTTCTTCCCAAAATCTCTCAACTTCAAAACTCTCACAACAAAATAAAATATGATCCTTTCTTATTTTATTAACACAACAATCCTTTTGAAATTCAAGGGTTTGAATTTCAAAAACATACATTAAACTCACAACATTAATTCCATAGTTTGATAAACTTAAGTTAACAACATTAATGGTGAGTTGAGGGGGTTAGAGGATATGAAGGGGGTGGGGTTCGTGTGGACCCCACAATCCTCATAATCTCCCAAGGTAGGTTGGGTAGTTACCCAACTTCCATCCAAAGGATTAAACACTTAGAGTAAAAATAAAAATTGTAGAATAATTATAAATTAAACTTCCATAATTTTTATCATCAACTCTCGTGAAAACGCAACTCCGGATTGAAGTTCCGAGCACCCCGGGCCTCGGAATCAAGTTCCGTCTAAAACTGCATTCTTGTAAAATCCCAAAAAAATTAAGAAAAAAATTTTCCATGAATTTTACGGGTCTTTACAATATTGATAATTGAAATTGATGCATTGATCAAGGACATGGAAAATAAAAACATGGAAATTATAAGGATGGAAAATCATCAATCATATACCAAATTATTTCCTAACCATCATTATTGAACAAGATATGAAATCACAACGATATTTTCATATAAGAACCTGAAATTTTAATGTATTCAAAAGGATAAATGTTGATAAAAATATTAACACGTTTCAACCTTCTGTTTATGAGACTAACCAATTATAACTCCATAATTTAATATATATTTCATGGAGTAGTGATCAGGAAAGGTGACCTCCTAGTAATTTTCCCTAGGTGTGTGAGAGTGAGAAAAAAACACACTAAAAGAAATATTTTTTCCACATGGGGACAATAATTAGTCTGATGTAATGGTTAGGAATTTGGGTGGGCCCTATGGAGGTGTAACACCCCAAGATTTTATAGTATGTTATCTCATTAAAGTAATTTAATAGCTTGCGCTACACGAAACACTGAGTTCGAGCGCACCAAAACTTACTAAACTAACCATTAAAAAAGCGATTAGGAATAGTATTAACTGAATTTTGAATCTCATATACTATATATTATTTTAACATCCATATTATGTGTTTCTTAGACAAAATTTAAGAACAAATACAATATTTCAGATAAAATAAGTATTTTTCCAAAAATGAAATTTTACAAACTTTTCAAGGAGAACCCTTTTTAAAACCAATATTTCACACTTTTATATATTCAATTTAATGAAATTAATTTCTTCTTCAGAAGTAGGACATAAAATTTAAGTTTTGATAAATGTTTGGTACTTTTCTGATAACTTTCATATTTTGATGAATAGTAAAAAAACACTATGTTTTAATTGAAAAAAAAATTTTGAATAGAAATAATTTATAGTGATAAATTATTCATTTTAATGTTTCGGAAGTATAATTCAATTATTTTTTTTACCATTTATTACATTTTAGGTCATTATAAGTAATTTCACATTTAAATTTGACATAAAAACATGTCAATCTTTTGATTGTTTTTACTTTCCAAAAACCCACTTTTTGGTTTTGAAAACGTAAATTAATTTTTAATTAATAAATGAAACTTCTATGTTTTGAATTTGGTAAAATAGAATACATTTTTTAATTCATAATATCAAAATCATCTTAGGAAAAATGTTTTGGGATTTTTCTGAAAACATTCATTTTTTTGATGAATAGTGAAAAACACTACGTTATTATTTAAAACCGAATTTTTATTTAAATCATTAGTTATTATATTTTTATTTATTTTAGGTAAAAATAGATACTTAATACTTATATATTTTCAATGTAATTCATTGGAGTCATTTTATAATAAATAAATATATATATATATATAATTTTATCGAACATTTTTCTGTCTTTCACCCACCTTCTAGGAGCGTTTACAAATTGAAATAAAACATATATTTACCAATTCTGTGAGTTGAAATTCAAAAATACAAGTGGAATGGTTAATATCAAAAAGTAAAATGTGGTTCGATGTGATTAAAATATTTTGTTTTCAATAGTAACTTTTGACTTCTATTTACCACGGTTAAAAGTAAATAGGGTAATTAAGAGTACAAATGATATCATAATTACCCTAACACATGTCCTATTTCTATTGGATAAGTATAATTCGACAAAAAAAACCTTATTAATAAAATATGACCCCCTTCGGTCCACTTGGATAATATTTGGACATTTATTATTATTTTATTTAAAGAATAGTTAAAGGATTTAAATTCAATGTTTTATAAGTAAACCATTTTTAATATAGGGTTATACATAAGATAAATTTGACTATAAATATTCATTATAAATATAAATAAAATTTCCTACATAATTTTATTTTATTTATAATTTTTAAACATGAAATAAATTAATTTATTTATGACACAATGATGATGCAATAATTACCATATTAATGAAAGATTAAAATAATTGATGTTATAAATATCAAAATAAATGTAAAATGAGACTTATGATGAATTAAAATAATATTCTAGGTTAATATGACATTTTATAATTGGTTAAATAAATTTTATTCAAAGTGATAATGTTTTTATGGATTTCAAAAAAATAAAATACTAAATAGTGTCAAAATTGATATAATTGGGGTTTTAAAAAATATTATATTATTAATTTATATAATATTAAAAAAAAATATTTTTCCACAAAAGGACTTAGATAATGTTATATATAGTAATACTGAAACACATGGGTTTCACTTGGCTTGTTAGAGTATGTTTATTAACCATTTATTATAAAAATACAAAGAGACATGGTAAATGTCAAACTATTTACCTAAGAGTTAAATCTAAAAGATACGGTTAATATGATAACCTAAACCTATCTAAAACCTATTGGTTGAGAGTTTTTCGACCCATACCCAACATTTTCTTTAAATAATTCATTTTGGAGGCATTAGAAACCGAAAATGATTTTATAATAAAATAATATTTCAAGCATTTCCTAATGTGACCCAAAACCTCTCTAATAAAAGGGCATTTCCACTTCTCTTAATTTCACATCTCCAAAGTCTTTTTCCTATGCAAAACCCTTACCAAATATACTCCAAAATTTCCTACCTTAATCTTATATTCCTTATTTTGGTCATAAATACAACCAAACGAGCCCTTTGGATCAAATCAAAAGGAAGAACCCGAAGAACAGGTAAATATTTCATCACCTCTTTCAAGTTATTTTCCTATTCTACTACCTATTTTTTGGTTTTTTCCATTGTAAAATTATATATCCAGTATCATATATATTCTATGATGTTATTATAAATATGGTACAACCATATTCATTATAGTATCCATCCTATAAATGAAAAAGTCACCATACGTGCGTACGTATGGCTTACCGTCTCCACGTCGTGGTGTAGTTTGTTAATCAAACACTTCATTACTTGGATGGGTGTAATAATGAGAATAACTAATTTATATAATAAATATAACTTGTTAATGATTCTGTATATATGATATACTATCCAATTACATATGATTTCTCCATCAATATAATGATATTTTCGCTCGTGCGTACGTATGGATTATCGTCTCCACGTCATGATTAGATTCATTTCCATGTTCACCATTCAATGATGATTATAAATATATATATATATATATATGTGTATATATTTAATAAGTATTTAATATATGACATAATAATTCTACTAGATAAATATATATTTATATTTATATTTATGTACTTCCATAGATCTTATTCACTTAGTTCCATTCCATACGATATAAAAACAGAAAAAACGTTTATGCGTACGTACAACCTACCGTCTCCATAAACAGTATTTTCCATTTCATATATATGTCTATTAGAAATATTTATATCCTAAATATTTATGCTATATAAATCATTTTTTATATTTTGTATGTATTTAAATCATGATCTAAGTGATACAATCAATATTAACAAGTTAAAACATGTAAGATAAAGAAAGTTATTGTTACCTGAAATCTTGATTTTACCTGGAGATTATTATTAAATAGGAAGTATAAAGACATAAATGAATAATTAATGATATCATAATTATTAAAAATATTCTATTATAATTTAATAACATACTACGGTATTTATACAAGATGTTAAACGTACACTAGACTAAAGGAAAGTGCATGGTAAGGGTTAATTTCACAATATCTTTATTATCTGAGTTGTTTTAACGTAGTTATCTACTGGGACATATTTATTATCCTTATCCATGTTTCATAAAAGAGTTTTCAATGGGATTAATTTAGGGTACTTTTTTACTAACAACATTATTTTAAATTTTTAAATGATTTATTCTTCTAAACCTTTCTCATTAATGTCCATGATTTCAAAATGGTTTTAAGGATTTATTTATATGGAAATGAATATTTTAAAATGTTAATTAAATTAAAAAGTTTAAAAGTGGTATGGGACACCATGATTCAAAGCTATCTTTTAAATGACTTCCTTTATAAATTATTTTACTTTTAAATGATTTCATGAAAAATGTATATTTCTCTTAATGGTTTTTACTGATCATTTTCAACTATGCCAACATCCATTATAGGATATTATTCATGATCGAGGTTGTTTTATTATGATAAAAATCATCTATATTGTACTGAAGGTTTTGTGATATGTTTGACTGTGGATGTGTTATTTTTATACCATTCATGGTTTAGGGATAAATTATTGACATTTCGTATGGTAGTTTTAATACGAATGTTTATGTTATGTTTAATTCCTTTCATATGAGGAATGCATTTGACATAGTAAGTGAAGGTTGGAGCCTGCTATAGCTCTTCAATGCATCTGTAGTTCTCATGAGACAAACCAGTTTCTTGGCACAAGGCCTTGACAAATTCTTATTTGTAGTCATGGCACAAGGCCTTTACTATTTGGTTATCAGGTCTAGCATTACGCATTCCATCGTAATGAAAGTGGTTATTGATATTGCATGTGATTATTCGACTAGTAGAATATCCATGTGAATAAGTAAATGGTATTATTTAATTTTATCATTTCCATATTACGCATAAGTTTATGTTTAAATGGTTTTTTAGTCTTATACATTGCCTTAAATGTTTATGCATATTTGGGAAAGTTTCCACCATATTTTTATCATTACTGAGCGTTTGAGATCACCCCTTTCTTATGTTTTATTTTCCCAGGATTCCAAGAAGTGGATTATAGATGATAAGAAGGGTTAAGCTACAGGATTAATGGGGTCCTAAAAGGATCATTTATTTTGTGTTTTATTTTCTAATGTGTAATGTAATGTTCATATATGTAATCTATTTTCTAATATTGTTAAAATGATTGGTTTTGGGGACATGATTCCCTATAATCTTACCAATGTATTAAAATAATGCACCGACTCTGGGATTCTGTGGTTGGGGCGTTACAGTTGGTACCAGAGGAAGTTTAGAAACAACATTGGTAATATATTTAGATAAACTCTGATTAGAGAACATTACCCAAAGATAAATGTTGAGGATTAGTATAGAATAAAATCCTAGAATTTTGGTAATATAGAGATTTTGAGAATTTTCCAAGCAATTCATCCCTGTCTAGATACGAGCCGGTAAAGGCGGATCTGGTACAGATGTACCTAGGATGAAAAATCTGACATGGAGTTTTGAGCTTCACTGAGGGTATCCTTGTACATGACAATGGGCCCTGCTGGACTCTTGGTTACAACACTCCATGGGGATATTCTTTGGATAATTCAGATTTTTTTTACAAGACATTATGAAAGATTTAGGAGTAAATACTTCCTAAAAGAAAAAATTTTATGATTATAGATTATATACATAATATTTCAATTTATGTTAGGTATTTTAAATGTTTGGAATTATGCATTGTGATTCGTAAACTAACCTAGTGTATGCCATTGTTTAGAAAGGGCGCCCAATAGATTGAATAAGAACTCCAGCAATACACGTTCTCCAAATAGTAAGAAGGATCATATATTTATTGGTATTAAGCCAACATTTAGAAAGGAAATAGTATCCCACATATTATAATCATATGAAGAAATAGTATCATGTGTTAATAAGATAAGTAAATAATTCTCTGAGTCATATGGCTTTGAAGGGAAAAAGAATTTTCCCATATGTGATAACTGTAGAAAGAATCACCTTGGAAACATTATTGAAGGGGATGAGAGTTTGTTATAAGTGAGGAGAAAAAGGGCACCAAGGATGTGATTTTAATTGTAAGAAAAAGGTTTCAAATGTACAATTATTTATCTTCCAGGAGTTGGGACACTACACGAAACAATGTCCAAATCATCAGAGTGTTCCCCAAATGCTGTAATTGGGTAATAATCATGTAATGATACTACTGAAGAGGAATAAGAAGGATTAGTGATATTATGTTGTTACTAAATTATTGTGTCATTTGATTATTGTATTAACGATGTACATGTTATAAGAATTATAGAGTATGTAAGGATTGTACTACAGTACTATTTCATTAAGGACATGAGATTGTGTTGAACCAAGAAATGTGACTCAAAGGAATGTTAAATTCTTTGGAAAATATATGGTTGAGAGAAAGATAAACCTTAATCTGATTCTGATACTGAGGTAGTGATTTTTTTATTAAGATAGGATTCTATTGGATAAGATATTTTGGATATTCTTGAATACCTTAAAATCGATTAATGATTTGTATATTCCATCATTGTTGGAATTTAAAAAAAATTTGATAGAAGGAGTATATCCAGTATTCAATAAGGAATAAGGGATCATGAATGTAATAAATATGGTTATATGATAAGTCAGGGTGTTACAATGTTTTAAAAGAGTACATGATGAAGGTATTCACATGCTATTACATGGTAAAAAGGATCTTCATTGTGTTCACCATCCTTATAAATTTTGGACAATGATTTTGGACAAAAGTATTTTGGATAAATATAATGGTTGGAATCTATTAATCTTGACATTGGATACTATTGTTAAGGTTAAATAATATCTTGAGATTATTTTTGGATTGTCATAAAATGGACAACCAGGAGTTCGGGTGACAATCCGTCGCGTCCGGAAATGCCTTGAGACTTGAACCCGCAAAATAAGGGCGACAATGGTTCATCACCTACCATTGGCCTATGTGATGTCCTGGTTTGTATAATTTTTTTTTAAATATTCTGAAAAATTATTATAAATTCATTTTTTAACCCTATACGATTTGGATAAATAAATTATTTTTGATTTCTATTATCTTTTGGAGATAAAGATGAGTTTGTGGTAGGAATTAGTTGAAGGATGAAAATCTGGTTGTCAAGTATATATATATATCCCCATTATTATATGAAAAAAATGATTCTTAAACTTTTTTGGAATGGATGTCAAAACCAAAAATGCGTTACTCTAATACCATAAGTTTTTTTGAACCATGATATTTTATATCATCATAGATTGATGGATTAGAGGCCCGCAATTTTACACTTGTATGTCATTGATGACCTCAATAAATTCCTATAAATATTTTTCTTTTTCATCTAATTATGTGTCTCTAATTTCCACCAATATTCTCCTAATCGAGATCATAATTTGGTGGTGTCTTTTTCATTTCCCTTTCCCTCTTATTAAGTCTAAATTTTATTAACCCAATTTCTAATGTGTGTTATCCACAATGGTATTTTTCTATTTTAACCATTTATTTTAGAATAACAACTTCAAATTGTGAGGATGAAATTTATTTAAGGAGGGGAGAATGTATCACCCCATGATTTCATAGTACATTATCTCATTAAAGAAATTAAATAGTTTGCGCTGCATGCAACACCGAGTTCGAGCGCACCAAAACATACTAAACTAACTGTTCAAAGAGAGGTTATGAGTAGTACTAACAGAATTTTGAATCTTATATATTCTATATAATTTTAACATCCATATTATGTGTTTCTTAGACATAATATATGAACAAATTTATTTTTTTTAGATAAAATAAGTATTTTTCAAAAAATGGAATTTTACAGCCTTTTAATGGAGAACCCATTTATAAAACCAATATTTTACACTTATATATATAATTTAATGAACATAAATTCTTATTTAGAATCAGGACATAAAAAAATTGGATAATTTTTTGGCACGTTTCTGATAACTTTCATATTTTGATGAATAGTGAAAAATACTATGTTTTAATTGAAAACATCTTTTTTAGAAATAATTTATAGTAATAAATTATTCATTTGAATGGCTTGTAAGTATAATTAGATTATATTTTTATCATGTAATATAATTTAGGTCATTATAAGTAATTTCAGATTTGTCTTTTACATAAACACATGTCAATCTATTGAGAGTCTTCACTTTTTAAAACCAGCTTTTTGGTTTTGATAAATGGAATTAATTTTAAATTAATAAATGAAACTTATATGTTTTTAATTTGGTAAAATATAATACATTTTTGAATTCAAAATATCAAAAATATCTTAGGGTAAATTTTTTGGTATTTTTTTGAAAACTTTCAATTATTGATGAATAGTTAAAAACACTACGTTATTATTTAAAACAGAAATTTTATTTAAAATTTTTTTTATATTATTTGGATTTTTTAGGTCAAAATATAAATAAATATACCTATATATGTTCAATGTAATTAATTTAATTCATTTTATAATAAATTTGTATATATAATATTTTATCAAACATTTTGTCGTCTTTTACCCACCTTCTAGGAGCATTTACAAATTTGCATAAAACATAATTTTACCGCTTCAATGAGTTGAATTTCAATAATCAATGAGGAATGGTTAATATTAGAATGTAAAATTTGGTTCAATAAGATTAAAATAGTTTTTGGTGAATAGAAAATTTTGACTTTTATTTACCATGGTTAAAAGTAAATTGGGTAATTAAAGGTAAAAATGATATCATAATTACCCTAACACATGTAGTAATTCTATTGTATTAGAATAATTCGACCAGAAACAACCATAGAAATAAAATATGACCCCTTTGGTTAACATGTATAAGATTATGACATTTATTATTATTTTATTTAAAAAATAGTTAAAAGAGTTAAATTCAATGATTAATAACTAAACAATTTTTAATATATGGTTATACATAAGATATATTCAACTATAAAAATTCATTACAAAGATAAAAAAAGTTCCCACATAATGTTATTTTATTTATAATTTTTATAAACTAAATAATTTAATATATTTATGACACAATGATGATGTGGTAATTACCTTATTAATGAATGATTAAAATAATTGATATTATAAATATCCAAATAAATTTAAATTGATAATTATGATGAATTCCAATAAAAATAAAGGTTAATATTAAATTATAGGGTTGTTTAATTAAATTTTATTCAATGTTATAATGTTTTCATGGATTTCAAAATAATCAAATACAAAATAATGTCAAAATTGACATATTTGAGTTTTTAAAACAAATATTATATTATTAATTGATATAATATTCATAAAAATATAAGGTTATTCTAAAAAACATATATAAGGTTATATATATTAATAATGAACCACATGGGGTTCTATAGTATTTTTATAGTTACTTTATTAACCATATAATATAAAAATACAAAGATAAATGGTAAATGTCAAACGATTTAACTAAGAGTTAAATCTAACATATAAGGTTAATATGATGACCAAAACCTATCTAAAACCTATTGGATGAGATGTTTTCGACCAATATCCATCTTATCCTTTAAATAATTCATTTTAGAGCCATTAGAAACTGAAATTAATGTTATTATAAAATAATATTTCAAGATTTTCCTAAAGTGACCCTCACCACTATTATAAAAGGTAACTTTCGCTTCTCTTAATTTGATGTCGATAAAGGATTTTGGCTCAGACAAAACCCTACCCAAATATCCTACCAAAAATACTACCTTTATCTTATAGGCCTTCTATTGGTCAGAATGAAAACCATAGGATCCCTATTGATCAAATCAAAAGGAAGAACCTGAAGAAGAGGTAAATATTTTATCACCTCTTTCAAGTTCTTTTCTTCTTCCACATCCTTATTCATTGCTTTTTATATTATAAAATAATATCTCTAGTATACTATATATACAATGATTTTATTATAAATTTTTTAAAACCATATTCATTATTATACCCACCGTATAAATGACAATGTCACTATACATGCAAACGTACGGCTTACCGTCTCCACGTCGTTGTGTAGTTTGGTATTCAATCACTTCATAATTTTGATGGGTATAATAATGAGTATAACTCATTTAAATACTAAATATAACATGTTAATGATTATTTATATATGATATACCATCCAATTATAGACGATATCACCATCAATATAATGGTATTATCGCTCATGTGTACGTACGGATTACCGTCTCTACGACGCGATAAGATTCATTCCCACGTTCACCATTTAACGATGATTATAAAAATATATATATAATTAACAAGTATATAATATATTACATAATAATTATACTTTAGATATATATATATATATATATGTACTTACATATATCTTATTCACTTAGTTTCGTTCAATACGATATGGAAATGGAAACAATGTTTATGCGTACGTACACCATACCATCTCCATATATGGTGTTTTCCATTATATATATATGTCTATTATTGATATTTTTGTATTTTAAATATATAATATATATAAATCATGTTTTATATTCTTTATGTATTTAAATTGTTATCTAAGTGATACAATCAAGAGTAACAACTTAAAACATGTACGATAAAGAAAGCAATTATTACCCGAAATGTTAATTTAAGATGGAAATTATTTTTAAATGGGTAGTATAAAGTCATAAATAAATCATGAATGACATCATAAATATTAATACAGTTCTGGTATAATTTAATAACCTAGTACACTCTTTATTCAAGAGTTTAAAAATACCCTTGACTAAAAAAAGTACAAGGTAAGGGTTAATTTCACAATCTCATTATTATCTGAGGTTGTTTTTGTGTAAGTATTGACTGGGAATATTTATTACCCATGTCCATGTTTCATAAAAGAGTTTTCAAATGGATTATTTTTAAAGGAATTTTTTACAAAAAAACATTATCTTAAATGTTTTAAAGATTTATTCTTCTAAACCATTCTTATTAATGTTCATGCTTTCAAAATTGTTTTAAGGATTTAATTATATGGACATGAGTATTTTAAAATGTTAATTCCATTCAAAATTTTCAAATTGGTATGGAACAATTTGATTAAAAACTATCTTTTAAATAAATTAATTTATAATTTATGTCCCTTTTAAATGATTTCATGAAAAATGGATATTTCTCTCAATGATTTTTATTGATCATTTTCACCTTGGTCAACATTTTTTACAGGATATTATTCTTGATCGAGGTTGATTTATTATGATACAAATAATCAATATAGTATTGAAGGTTTATTGATATGTTTGATTGCGGATGTGTTATTTCTATACCATTCATCGTATATGAATAAAGAATTGACATTTCATATGCTATATTTAATACCATTTTTTTTGTTATGTTTAAACCTTTTCATATGAGGAATGCATTGAACTTATTATATGACGGGTTGAGCCCACTATCTCTTCTCGATGCATCCATAGGTCTCATGATAAAAACTAGTGTCTTAGAAAAAGGCATTGACAAAATATTATTTGTAGTCTTGGAACAAGGCCTTGAAAAAATCTTAGTTGTTATCTTGGCACAAGGCCTTGAATATGTGGTTATGATGTTTGTCATTATGCATTCCATCATTTTAAAAGTGGATATTGATATAGAATGTGATTATTAAACAAATAGAATATTCATGTGAATATGAAAATGACATTATTTGATTTCATCTTTTCCATATTTTGCTGACGTTTTTGTTTAAAAGGATTTTTTTAGTCATATACATAGCCTTAAATGTTTGGGCTTATTTGTGAAAGTTTACCCCAAATTTTTTTCCTTACTGAGCGTTTTAGATCACCCCTTTATTATGTTTTATTTTCACAAGAATCCAAGAAGTGTATTATTATTGATAAAAAGTGTTAATCTAGGAAATTAATGGCATTCTCAAAGGATCATTTATGTTTTATTTTATTTTAAAATGTGTAATGTAAGGTTCATGTATGTAATATTTTTTCCATGACTGGTAAACTGATCGGTCTTTTGGGACTTGGTTCTTTTGTAATCATGCCTATGTATTAAAATAATGCACCAACTCTAGGATTCTAGGGTCGGGGGGTTACAGGAGGGGGGAATATTTCTATGGGGAAATAAGGTTTTTAGTGGGGCCCAATTCTTACATTTCTATCAAATGAGAGACTAACCAGAGAGTTTTGTGGATCCTCATAGATTGAGATATTGGGATTTTTTCACTATATTTGGATTAATTTAATACCCCATAATTTTTAATTATTAAAAATTCCATATGTTACTACCCATATCTATAAGACGTATATTACTTTATATGATCCTACATGATTATTAATAAATAGTTAAATAATATTTTCATGGAATAGAGATCAGGATGAGTGACCACTGGGGATGTTTACCAATGTGTGTGAATTTGATAATAAACACACTAAAATAACATTTTTTGTTATGATGGGACTTTTATTAGTTAGATGGACCATTCAAATATATAAGTAATCCCTATGGAGGGGACAAAAAATTTATTTGTTGAAACTAGTGTTCATCTATGGCCCAACTGTTGCATTATTGTCAAAGGAGGAGCCTAGTCAATAGTGTGGTGGCACTATCAGGTTAGTGATTTAGGGTTTATAAGGAGGATTTTGTGCTCTAAAGTTAGTGAATGTAAAACTCTATAATGTTAAAGGGATGAAAAAATTAAATTTTTATACCCATGTAAACAAGATAAAACATTATTATTTTTAGAAAAACATATTAGAACACAAAAGTAAAAGTTGTTCGTTAGGGAGTAGTGATCAGGATGGTTGACCTCATTGGATGTAACCTAGGGTGAGTATAAGTAGGGGAAAACTAATATAACATTTGTTTGCCGGTGGGTAAATTTTTTATTTTGACAAACCATTTATAAATATGTCTGGAACTCAGGAAGAGGACCACACATGTCTACGGGTTAACTGGGGTGAATTCATTTCTTAGTTGTTACAAATCATAAGTTACGAATAATGATTAAAGATATTACAAATGTGAAGTTTCATGAGTTAAATGTTGGTCCAGAGGGAGTACTGAGGTGGGGTACAAGTATTGTATCCAATCTATTAAATAATTAAATAAACATCTGATGGATGAATCTCACAGATCAATACTATATATACATTCGAGAATCAAAAAAACATATAGGGATCTATGATATAATTAGTGGTGACATAAAATGAAATTTTTTTTTATTCTAGTAAAGAAAACAAAGTCATTGAATCATTGACTAAGAAAGTCCCTAGATTTATTGAAATAATGAGAATTGAAATCGATGCATTGATCAAGGACTTGGAAAATAAAAACATGGAAATTATAAGGATGGAAAATCATCAATCATATACCAAATTATTTCCTAACCATAATTATTGAACAAGATATGAAATCACAAAGATATTTTCTTATAAGACCTTGAAATTTTAATGTATTTGAACGGATAAATGTTTCTAACTATATAAACATGTTTCACCCATATGTGTATGAGACTAACCAATTATAACTCTATAATTAAATATATTTTTCATGGAGTAGTGATCAGGAAGGGTGACCTCCTAGTAATTTTCCTTAGGTGTTTGAGAGTGAGGACCGAACACACTGAAAGGAATATTTTTGGCACATGAGGATAATAATTAGTCTGATGTCATGTCTGTGAATGTGGGTGGGCCATAGGGAATTGTAAGACCAGAAGATTTCATAGTAGGTTATCTCATTAAAGTAATTCAATTGCTTGCGCTACACGCAATACCATGTTCGAGTGCACCACAACTTACTAAACTAACTGTTCAAAAAGCGGTTACGAATAGTATTAACATCATTTTGAATCATATATTCTCTATATTATTTTAACATCTATATTATGTGTTTCTTAGACATAATATAAGAAAAAATTCATTTTTTCAGATAAAATAATATTTTTTCAACAAATGCAATTTTACCGCCTTTTATTGGAGAACCATTTTTAAAACTAATATTTGACACTTTTATACATTAAATTTAATGAAATTAAATTATTATTTAGAAGAGGGATATAAAAATTTATTTTGGATAAATTTTTGGTACTTTTCTGATAACATTCATATTTTGATGAATGATAAAAAATACTATGTATTTATTAAAAACAACTTTTTAAGAGAAATAATTTATAGTGATAAATTATTCATTTGAATGATTTTTAAGTATAATTAAATTATATGTTTACCATTTAAGACAATTTAGGTCATTATAATTCATTTCACATTTAAATTTGACAAAAAACACTTTTCGATCTTTTGATAATTTTTACTTTTTAAAAATCCGCCTTTTGGTTTTGCAACATGAATTAATTTTAAATTAATAAATGTCACTTCTATGTTTTGAATTTGGTAAAATAGACTACATTTTTTAATTAGTAATATCAAAATAATCTTAGTGTGACTTTTTTGGTATTTTTTCTGAAAATGTTCAATTTTGATGAATAGTGAAAACCATTGCGTTATTATTTAAAACCAACTTGTTGTTTGAATAATTAGTTTTTATATTTTAATTTATTTTAGTTCAAGATAGATACATAATGCCTATATATTTTCAACTTAATTCATAAGAGTCATTTTATAATAAATTTTTATATATAAAATTTTATCGAACATTTTACCGTCTTCCACCCACCTTCTTAGAGCATTTACAAATTTGCATAAAACATAATTTTACCACTTATTTGAGTTTAATTTCAAAAATATATTTGAAATGGTTAATATCAATAATTAACATGTTGTTCAACAAGAATAAAATAATTTTTGGTGAATAGTTACTTTTGACTTTTATTTACCACGATTAAAAGTAAATAGGGTAATTAAGATGGAAAATGATATTATAATTATCCTATCACATGTCCTAATTCTACTGGAAATTTATAATTCGACCAGAAACATCCTTACTAATAAAATATAGCCCCCTTTGGTCCACTTAGATAAGATTTGGACATTTTTTATTATTTTATTTAAAGAAGAGTTAAAAGAGTTAAATTCAATGTTTAATAAGTAACCCATTTTTAATATAGGGCTATATAAAAGATAAATTAAACAATAAATATTCATTAAGAAATATAAAAAAATTTCCTACATAATGGTATTTTATTTATAATTTTTAAACTTTAAATAATTTAATATATTTATGACACAATGATGATGCAATAATTTCCATATTAATGAAAGATTAAAATAATTGATATTATAAATATCCAAATAAATTTAAAATGAGACTTATAATGAATTAAAATAATTTTATTGGTTAATATGATATTTTAGAAATGGTTAAATAAATTTTATTAAAAGTGATACTGTTTTTATGGCTTTCCAAAAAATCAAATACTAAATAGTGTAAAAATTTACATAATTGGGGTTTTAAAACAAATATAATACTATTAATTGATATAATATTCCACAAAATCTAAAGTATGGCCAAATGACCTAGATACGGTTATATATATTAATAATGAACCACATGGTGTTCTCTTGGTTTGTTATAGTAAGTTTATTAACCATTTAATATAAAAATACAAAGAGACATGGTAAATGTCAAACTATTTAACTAAGAGTTAAATCTAAAAGATAAGGTTAATAGGATGACCTAAAACTGTATAAAAACTATTGAATGAGTGTTTTTAGACTCTTAACCAACTTAAAAATAAAAGAATTCATTTTCTAGCCATTTTAAACAGAAAATTATTTTATTATAAAATAATATTTCAAGCTCTTACTAAAGTGACCCTCACCTCTCTTATAAAAGGGAAATTTCCCTTCTCCTAATTTCACATATCCGAAGCCTTTTGACTAGGAGAAACCCTTCCCAGATATCCTCCCAACTATCCTCCCTTCATCCTAGAGGCCTTTATTTGGTCTTAAATCTATCCTATAGATCCATTTTGATCAAATCAAAAGGAAGAAACCGAAGAAGTGGTAAATATTTTAATCACCTATTTCAAGTTATTTTCTTCTTCCACTGCCTCTTTCTTGGTTTATTCCATTCTAAAAAATATCTCCAGTATATTATATATACTGTGATGTTATTATAATTATGGTACAACCATATTCATTATACTATTTATCCTATAAATGACAAAGTCACCATACGTTCGTACGAACGGCTTAACGTCTCCACATCGTGGTGTAGTTTGTTATTCAACCACTTCATTATTTGGATGGGTATAAAAATGAGTATAACTAATTTAATTAATAAATATAAAATTTTAATTATTCTTTTTATATGATATACCATCCAATGACATATGATTTCTCCATCAATATAATGATATTGTCGCCCGTGTGTACGTACGGATTACCGTCTCCACGACGCGATGAGATTCATTTCCACGTTCACCGTTAAATGATGATTATAAATAAATATATATATATAATTAATAAGTATTTAATATATTAAATAATAATTCTACTGGATAAATATATATATTTATAATTATGTACATAGATATATCTTAATCACTTAGTTCCATTCAATACGATATGAAAATGAAAAGAGCGTTTATGCATACGTATGGCCTACTATATCCTTAAACGGTGTTTTCCATTTCATATATATGTCTATTATACATATTTATATTCTAAAAATTTATGATATATAAATCATTTTTCATATTCTGGAATTATTTAAATCGTTATCTAAGTGATAAAATCAAGATTATCATGTTAAAACACTTACGATAAAGAAAGCAATTGTTACAAGAAATGTAGATTTTACATGGAAATTATTATTAAATGGGTATTATAAAGTCATAAATGAATCAGGAATGATATAATAATTATTAAAATTATTCTGTTATAATTTAATAACATACTATGGTCTTTATATGGGAGGTTTAACGTACCCTTGACTAAAGGAAAGTGGAAGGTAAGGGTTAATTTCACAATCTCTTTATTATTCGAGGTTGTTTTTACATAAGTATCTACTGGGAAAACTTAATTATCCATATCCATGTTTCATTAAAGAGTTTTCAAAGGGATTCTTTTTAAGGTACTTTTTTACATAAAACATTATTTTAAATGTTTTAAAATTTATTTTCTAAAACTTTCTCATTAATGTCCATGTTTTCAAAATGGTTTTAAGGATTTATTAATTTGGACATGAATGTTATAAAATTTTAACTCCTTTAAAAAGTTTAAAAGTGTTATGGAACACCTTGATTCAAATATGTCTTTTAAATGAATTCCTTTATAAATTATTATTCTTTTAAATGATTTCATGAAAAACGGATATTTCTCTCAATGATTTTTACTTGTTATTTTCAACTATGTCAACATCCTTTAAAGAATATTATTCTTGATCAAGGTTGATTTGTTATAATACAAATCATCCATATTGTATTGAAGGTTTTGTGATATTTTTGACTGTGGATATGTTATTTTTATACCATTCATGGTTTATGGATAAAGTATTGAAATTTATTATGCTAGTTATAATACAAATGTTTATGTTATGTTTAATTTTTTTTCATATGAGGAATGAATAGGACTTAGTAAGTGATGGGCGGGGCCTTCCATAGATCCTCGATGCATCGGTAGTTCTCATGAGACAAACTAGTATCTTAGAAGAAGGCCTTGATAAAATGTTATTTGTAGTCTTGGCACAAGGCCTTGACTATTTGGTTATTAAGTTTGGCATTACGCATTCCATCATTATGAAAGTGGCTATTGATATTGCCAGTGATTATTTGACTAGTAGAATATCCATGTGAATATGTAAATGGTATTATTTTATTTTATTATTTCCATATTATTCTGAAGTTTATGTTTAAAAGTTTTTTGTTTTAGTCTTATACATTGCCTTAAATGTTTATACTTATTTGTGAATGTTTCCGCCATATTGTTATAATTACTGAGCGTTTGAGCCCACCCCTTTCTTATGTTTTATTTTCACAGGATTCCAAAAAGTGTATTATTATTGATAAGAAAGGTTAATCTAGGGGATTAATGGCATTCGCAAAGGATCATTTTGGTTTTGTTTTATTTTCTAATGTGTAATGTAACAATGCTGTATATAATCTATTTTCTAAGACTGCTAAACTGATTGGTTTTTGGGACATAATTTCTTGTAATCATGCCAATGTATTAAAATAATTCACTGACTGTAACATCCCCAAATGATAAAGGGTTAAATGAATAAATGATATGACTCATGTAAACGAGGTGCGCTTACCTTTTCGGGAGCCTGTCTGATTAGAACTCCACAGTTAAGCGTGCTTGGCATGGAGTAGTGATCAGGATGGGTGACCTCCGGGAAAGTTTTCCACGGTGTGTGTGACTGAGGACAAAACACTCTGGAAAGGAGATGTGTTGGCTTGTGGGGGACTATCATTAGTCATATAACCCGTTCAGGCATGTAGGCAGACCCTGGGGTGGGCCCCATGTGTCTGCGGGACAACTGGTGGTACCTAGTGGGCCATGACCCAACTGCTATATTAAGGCGGGGTGTCTGTGCTGTCACCGGGACCCAGTTGTCACATTTGGTATCAAAGGAGGAACCCAGCCTTAAGTGTGGTGCACTGCCTGGGTTGAGATGTAGGGCCCACAATGAGGGTGTTGTGCTCTAAAGGGGGGGGGGCTGATTGTAACATCCCCAAATGATAAAGGGTTAAATGATTAAATGATATGACTCATGCCAACAAGGTGCACCATCCTTTTCTGGAGCCTGTTTGATTAGAACTCCACAGTTAAGCGTGCTTGGCCTGGAGTAGTGATCCGGATTGGTGACCTCCTGAGAAGTTTCCCAAGGTGTGTGTGAGTGAGGAAAAAACACACTGGAAAGGAGATGTGTTGGCTTGTGGGGACTATCATTAGTCATATAACCCGTTCAGGCATGTGGGTGGACCCTAGGGTGGGCCCCACATGTCTGCGGGGAAACTGGTGGTACCTAGTGGGCCAGGTCCCGAAGGCCATGTTAAGGCGGGGTGTCTATGCTGTCACCGGGACCCGGACTTCGCTTTGAGGTATGACCTTAATTTTAAATTGTTATTTCATGAGTTTAATCACTTTCTTAATTAATTACTGGTTTTAAATGCGGGCTGAACCTGTTGTGAGGCCTTTGTTGTGGCACTGATAAATGCACATTAGCTCTACACCGCTCGGTGCACGGTCAGAGCACCGGCAAAGCCGCGTGACCTTTCCTTTTAACATGTGGTGCTCGTTACGCGAACGTTTCTTTTTCCAGGCGATTAACTTCAGTTTCAAAGTATTATTGTTATTATTATTACGATATTATTATTAGTACTACTATTATTGTTATTATTATTATGTTATTATTATTATTATTATTATGTTATTATTATATTTATTATTATTATGATGTTATTATTATTATTATTATTGGTGATAATATGATTATTTTTATTGATTATTATTTTATTAGTATTATTATTATTACTATTACTATTATTATTATTATTAAGAGGATGTTATTAATGTCTTTAAATTTATTTTTATTATGTTTGTTTAACTCCCCCTCTCCCTCCAAAACCCTAGCCACCACCCCTCCCTTATACTATTTTTTTTTTCTTTTTTCTTTTCTTTTCTATTCTTTCTCCCACATGTTCCCCCCTCTCCTTCTCTTCTTCTCTCCCTCATTTCTCTCCTTCCGCGGCGCACCCCACCCTTTCCTCCTCCCATCTCCACCGCGCCTGCTGCCACCTGCATAACCTGGCCTCCCTCGCTACCTCCCGGTGTTGCTCCCTACTACGACCGCCCTGGTGCTCCTCCCATTCATCGCCCGCCCTGCTACCCCTGCTCGCCCGTCCGCCCTGCTACCCCCGCTCGGCCGAATACCCTGCTACGCCCTGCTACCTTCCCCTTCAGCTGATGCCACACCCCCGTTGTTCCTGTTCATCCGCCTTCCCTGCTCCCACGGCCGGTGCACCTCTCCACTCAGCCGCACCTCCCCGCTCAGCCACGCTCCACCGCACCTCCCCGCTTGGTCGGTGCCCCTTCTCCTCTGCTCGCCGGACAAGGTTTTGATCTTTTTATTTTATTTTATTTTATTATTTTATTTTATCTAATAAGATATTAACGTTTTATTTTGTTATTATTATTATTATGTTAATAATAATAATAATATTATTATATTATTATTATTATTATTATGTTATTATTGTGATCATTATTATGCTATTATTATTATTATTATGTTTTTGTTATTATATTATTATTGATATTATTATTATATCATTATTATTATTATTATGTTATGCTATTATTATTTTGATATTATTATTATTATTATTATGTTATTATCATTATTATTATGATTATGTTATTATTATTATTATATTATTGTTATTGTTATTTTTATTGTTATAATAATAATATTATTATTATTACTATGATTATTATTATGCTATTATTATTGCTATTATTATGTTATTATTATTACTATTATTATTAATATTATGTTATTCTTATTATTGAACTTGTTTAACGATATGCTGTTTTAGGACATGTTTGACGGCTCAATACGGTGCGACCGTTGCACAAAGGGAGTTTTGCACCGTGTCTTTTTCAGTTCTTATTTGAGGTTGGTGGTTCCACACACAAGTATTAGTTTACAACCATTTGCTTGCTTATTTAAATAATTTAATTCTTTATCCATTTGTTTACTTGCTGTGAAATTTTTCCTCTGACTTAGAGTTATTGTGTGTTTATTTAGTTAGAGCTATGTTCAGTGATTCTAGTAAATTTTATTGTGAAAACTCCCTTTGGGCCGTTTATTTTTGTTACAAACTATGCAGCGTGTGTTAGGGAAATGTTTTTGTCTTGGAAAATAATTTGAGTGACTTTTGCCCTTTGAATATTTTTCAACATGTTTCGAAACTGCTTAATTATTTTTATGGTTTGCCTGGTTATAAAAAGTGTTTTTGTAAACTATACAGCTGGTTTAATTTAATGTGTTAACGGTGCAGGATAAGTTTTAAAACATTTTGGTGTGTGTGTGGTTTTTCAAAAAAAATATTTCAGTGTGCGAGTAACATGTTATGTGAACTTTGAATTTAGGTGAGCACAAGGAGGGAAGCCGGGGTATTAGGTGGGGAGACTAGGACTAGTGAGCTAGTGTTCCAGAGATGACTCGTCCTGGTTTCACTGGCAGGTTTGACGATTGCAACACTAACTAAACATATGATATCTAAGGGTCGTGGCCTTCTAAGTCATGTGTTCTGAGGGTCGTGGCCTTCTAAGCCACGTTATCTGAGGTTCGTGGCCACCTAAGCCACGTTTCACCGAGACACGACGTTCTAGGGTCTCACATGTTTCTAGTACCCATAGGACCACTCCCATCCTTTGGTGATACCGGTTACTTTGCACACACAATGACACATGATATGTCACTTGAGTTACTACCCTAATGTGTTTATCTTGAATTGTCTTTATTTTAAAGTTGTTTTATGAAAACCATTCTTTTTTCACCTCTTTCTTTCTATATTTAGCATTGCAAATGGATTGCCTTTTGATATTTGTGCTTGGAATCTTTTCTTGGTGATATCCTGCTGGGCGATTTCTCACACCATACGTAACCCTTTGGGTGTAAGTAGATCTGATTATGTCTGATTCAGGAAAATTCCAAGGTTTTGAGCATGGTGTCCCGAGTTGTTAGTTGACTCATCTGACTTGGCATTTGTGGCGGAGTCCTGACAGGGATATTCTTCCACCCGGTGACTGTTGCTGGTTTGGTTTTTGGTCACCTTTTTGGCAATTGGTAGTCTTTGGGTTGTAGTTTCCTTTTTTTGAGACCCGTTTGGGCTTTTTTGTTAAACTTGTGGTTGTAATGTTACTTTCAGATTTCAGTTTACTTATGGGTTGTTTCTGGTTGTTGTACGGGTAAATCATTCCCAAAAGCTATAAATTTATACCCGGGTACTTGTGCTAGCTCGTGGGGTTCGGGAACGCCCTCTGGGCCTTGCCGCGGGCCGGGTCGGGCATCGAGTTGATGGCGACCTGATTCGGTTCGTGACAAAATGGTATCAGAGGCAGGTTAGTTTGTGGTTTATGTTATTTGAGATGAGTTGAATTATACAGGAGTTGGGTCTGTCAGGGCTCAGAATTCATTTTGCGACTACGGTTCTTGGCTAGCATGCCTCGTGACATATGCTGAGTCACCATGGGATGTCAGGGTGCTTGTTTCACTTATTTTCTAGGTGGGACGTGCAGGCTGCAGACTCTACGTCGACACCAGGCGAGAATGTAGAGTTTTTTCACGAAGTTGTTTTTTCATGTTTGGCTTACTGATGATTATTTATCTTGTTGAAAAATTTAGTTCCTTTTGAGATATGTGATATTTATGGTATTCTTTCTTAATTGTTGGCCTTTACAGTAAGATGCCTCCCCGGAGAGCTCCCATGCACCCACGAGAGGAAGCCGGTGAGAGTTCTCCCACGCCGCTAGATCAGAGATTGGTAGAGGCTATGGTCCGAGCCGTTCAGGCTTTGGAAAAGGGGTGACTCGTGCCCCCACCCATATTCCAGCTAGAGGGGAAGAATTTAGCTTCAGGAAGGGTAGAGCTCAAGAGTTTCTGAATAACAAACCTACTTAATTCTGAGGCATTTCAGAATCTCGAGAGGCAGAGGAATGGCTTGAAAAGATAGAATGTATGTTTGAATTCCTTAACATGCCCGAGGAAGTCAGGGTGAGGTGTGCCTCGTTCCAGCTAGAGAGTTCCAGTCATGAATGGTTGGAATCAGTGATCCAGGCTGGGAAGCATGAGCACATGAGTTGGAAAGATTTCAAGGTGATCTTCAACGAGCAATATTGTCCAGAGTTCCTAGACTACGCTAGATCTCGAGTGTTCATAGACCTTTCGCAATGGAATCTGGAAGTGATGGAGTATGTGAACCACTTTGCTGAACTGGTACGGTATGCACCTGATATAGTTTCGAGAAAATTCTTGAATGCTCGGAGGTTTGAGAAGGTACTTCGACTAGAAATCCACTTCCAGGTTTTCTTATTCAAGATGAAGACTTATGATGAGGTGGTCGATCGTGCTTATATGGCCAAGATTGACCAGAAGGGAAAGTCTGGGTTTTCTGGATCAGTGTCAGGGCTTGGCAGTGAAAGTTCATCTGAGAAGAAGAGGAAGCGTGATTATCAATGGAAGAAGAGTGATGGCATCTCAGGTCATCCTCCCAGGCAGTTTTCATCTGGGGCTTCTGGTGAAGGGTCTGTAGTGTGCCATCTATGTGGAAGGGTAGGGCACTTCTGACTTGTTTTTCCTTACCCTCCTAGACCATTCCATGGATGGAGAGTTGTGGGACATCTACAACAATTATGCAGGACTACACGCCCATACCAGAGTGGGGTTCGATCTGTGGCTTCCAGAGGGGTATCAGTTTAGTCAGAGCCGACCAGAATGACAGGATCTCGATTCGGTGGGCGTAGTGGTAGGACCAAATTGTCTTCAGGGTAGAGCCTAATCAGGGCAGAGCCTCAAGCGAGTGGTTGTTCTCAGGCAGGGACTAGGAAACTGCATGCTATGGATCAGGCACTAGCGGTATCTGATACAGGGCCTTCGACTGTTCGAGGTACTATTCTGGTTGCATCTTCTATAGCTGCAGTTTTATTTGATACTGGTGCTTCAGTTTCTTTTATATCTTCTCGTTTTTTGAATCTGCTGAACCTACCAACTGAGATGTTATCGTTTTCTATGG
Source organism: Viscum album (assembly GCA_963277665.1). Taxonomy (NCBI): domain Eukaryota; kingdom Viridiplantae; phylum Streptophyta; class Magnoliopsida; order Santalales; family Viscaceae; genus Viscum; species Viscum album. The sequence continues at coordinate 1,511,911,872 of OY728161.1, forward strand.
AGTTAGTAACACTGCTGGGGAAAAAGAGATAGCAAGGCCTTAAGTGCCGATCGTGCGCACTCTCTGTGTCGGGAGTCGAGATGGAATGATATTTCTTGGTCCTTGATATGGAACTATTCGATGTGATCCTCGGTATGGACTGGATGGTGTGTTTTCAGGCACACATTGATTGCTATCAGCGCAGAGTCAGCTTTACGGCACCAGGTGGAACTCCTCAGTTATTTCATGGAGAATGGGATCCTCGGTCGGGACGCGCAGGACCTCCACTCCCTGAGCTGGGAAATCTTTCTTATCAGTTGATGTCACTCACGTTGGAGGATGATGGTGTTGTTTTACAGGGCGGGTTACCTCGTGTAGTGGATGAGTTCCCAGAGGTCTTCCCAGATGATTTTTCTGGCTTACCCCCAGAGCGGGACGTGGAGTTCTCGATTGAGTTGGCGCCGAGAACACAGCATATATCTCTTCCCTCATATTGCATGGCCCCCACCGAATTTATGGAATTAAAGATACAGCTAGACGATTTGGAAACCAAAGGATTCATTTGCCCGAGCGTCTCTCCTTGGGCCGCCCCAGTTTTATTCGCGAAGAAGGCCGATGGAACCCTTCAGTTGTGCATTGATTACTGGAAATTGAACAAGGTAACCATCAAGAATAAATACCCTTATCCATGGATTAACGATTTGTTTGACCAACTGAAGGGGGAAAAGTGGTTCTCCAAGATTGATTTGCGTTCGGGATACCACCATCTCAGGGTGAGAGAAGCAGATATCCCGAAGACGGCCTTCCGAAGCAGGTACGGTCACTTTGAGTACATGGTCATGCCTTTCGGACTGACGAATGCTCCTACAGTTTTCATGGCACTCATGAATAGGTTGTTCCACCAATATCTCGACTCATTCGTCATGGTATTCATGGATGACATCCTGGTTTATTCTGGATATGAGGAGGAGAATGGGAATCACCTGCGTGTTGTTTTGGGCACCTTGCGGGATCAGCGCCTGTATGCCAAACTCTCTAAGTGCACATTCTGGATCAGGGAAGTGAAGTTTCAAGGGCATGTCGTCTCAGAACAAGGTGTTTTAGTGGATCCCGAGAAGATCAGTGCAATTATGTCATGGGAGCAGTCGAGAAATGTGTTTGAGATCAGGAGTTTTCTGGGATTTGCAGGTTATTACAGGCGCTTTGTCCGTGACTTCTCGTGGCTTGCCTACCCCATGACCGCACTCACCCGCAAATGGGAGAAGTTTGAGTTGATCCCTCAGTGTCATGCATCATTCGAGGAGTTGAAGAGGTGGTTGACCACCGCCCATATGCTGACCTTACCAGAGTCGAGAAAGGGCTATGTGGTTTACTGTGATGCTTCTGGTACAGGCCTTGGATGTGTGCTCATGCAGGATGACCATGTTGTGGCTTATGGTTCTCACCAACTCTAGCCACATAAGAAGAATTATCCGACTCAGGACTTAGAGTTGGCGACGGTGATGCATGATTTGAAGACATGGTGTCACTATCTCTTTGGGGAGAAGTTTGTGGTCTATTCTGACCATAAGAGCCTGGCCTATGATTTCTCTCAGAAGGATCTCAATTTGAGGCAGCGCCATAGGGTCGAGTACCTGCAGGGTTTTGATTTTGATATTGTCTATACCCCTGGAAAGGGTAATGTGGTAGCTGACGCTTTGAGCAGAAAAGTACCAGTGCAGGAATTGAGGAAGTCTGGCGATGAGTGGACTTTGATGGGGCTCTTCGCCCAGATGCACTTGGAGAGCAAGGAGCATAGTGGAGGTACGTTCTTGGCTAGCATCTAGTTGACTCCTGCTATTCTGGAGTGGATTCAGCGAGAGTAGCCTGGCGATGAGCTGTGTCATCAATCTATGCAGTTTCTTCATGGTGGGGAGACTCCTTCTGATGGGTCCTTTTCTCCCCAGAGGGTCTTGTGCTTCAAGGGTCGTGTTGTAGTGTCATTGTTTCTGTGGAAGGTGGTGATGCAGGATAGACACTAATCTCAGTGGTCCGTCCATCCAGGTACCACCAAGATGTATTATGATGTTCGATGTCAATTCTAGTGGATAGGTATGATACGGGATATAGCCGACTTTGTATCTAGATGCTACATTTGCCAGTAGGTAAATGCAGAGCATCAGAGACCATCTGACCTACTCCAACCATTACCCATTCCTACATGGATGTGGGACGAGGTCCTCATGGACTTCTTTATTGGGTTTCCCCGTACACCTTGAGGAAGGAATGATATATGGGTAGTGATTTACCACTTAACAAAGTCATCTCACTTTATTTTGATCAGAGATACAGAGAAGGTAGAGGAGATGTGCCGCTTGTATGTTAAGGAGGTAGTCAGACTTCATGGTGTGCGGTCGGCAATTGTTTCTGACCGGGACCCCCGCTTTACATCTCGATTTTGGGGAGGCCTCCAGAAGGCATTGGGGTCACAGATTAAGATGAGCACGGAATACCATCCGAAGACTGATGGTCAGACGGAGCGGGCGAATCAAGTTCTAGAAGACATGCTCCCAGCCGGTGTGTTAGATTTTGGAGGCTCATGGGATAGCCATTTGGGACTGGTCTAGTTTTATTATAATAACAGTTACCAGTCTTCCATCAGAATGGCACCCTTTGAGGTGCTCTATGGCAGGCCTTGCCGGTCTCCTCTGTGTTTGGCTGAGGTGGGCGAGACCTCACTCTTGGGACCAAGCCTTATTCCTAAGACGTCTTAGAAGGTCAAACTGATTATGATGCGGTTGTTGACAGCTCAGAGTCACCACAAGTCTTATGCAGATCAGAGGCAAGGGGATCTTGAGTTTTTAGTGGAAGACAGAGTGTTCCTGAGAGTGTCGCCTTGCTTGGGTCACCGTCATTTGGGGAAGTAGGGGAAGCTGACACCAAGGTATGTTGGACCTTTCTGGATTCTTGAATGGATTGGAAAGGTGGCATACAGGTTAGCTTTTCCCTCTCAGTTGACATCGATTCACGATGTATTTCATGTCTCCCAACTAAAGAAGTGCAACCCCAATCCGTCGCATGTGCTGAATTTGGAAGAGTCGGAAATAGAGACCGACTTGTCTGTGGTTGAGCGACCAGTGCGTATAGTGGATTCTCAGGAAACGTTGTTGCGTGGAAAGTCCATTCCTCTAGTCCGTATTCTCTGGAAGCACGAGAATGATGAACACGAGACTTGGGAGTGGATGTCGTGGGTTGAGCAGGGTACCTTTTTCTATTCTCTGATGAGGAATTGAGCTGACTTTCCGAGGCTGGAAAGTTTTCAGGGTGGAGAGAATTCTCACGCCCAGACTCCTCCTTGAGGTATGACCTTAATTTTAAATTTTTTTTTCATGAGTTTAATTGCTTGCTTATTTAATTACTGGTTTTAAATGTGGGCTCAACCAGTTGTGAGGCCTTTTCTGTGGCACTGATAAATGCGCATTAGCTCTACACCGCTCGGTGCACGGGCAGAGGACGGGCGAAGCCACGTGACCTCGCCTATTAACATGCGGTGCTCGTTACGCGAACGTTTCTTTTGCCGGGTGATTAACTTCAGTTTCAACGAATTGTTGTTATTATTATTATGGTATTATTATTATTACTACTATTGTTATTATTATTATTATGTTATTATTATTATTTTTATTATTTTTATTATGATATTATTATTATTATTTTTATTATTATTATGATGTTGTTATTATTATTATTATTGGTGATAATATGATTTTTTTATTGATTATTATGTTATTAGTATTATTATTATTACTATTATTACTATTATTATTATTATGAGGATGTTATTAATGTCTTTAAATTTATTTTTATTAAGTTTGTTAAACTCCCCCTCTCCCTCCAAAACCCTAGCCGCCACCCCTCCCTTCTACTATTTTTTTCATTGCTTCTTATCTTTTCTTTTCTATTCCTTCTCCCCCACGTTTCACCCCCCTCATTCCTTTCTTCTCTCCCTCATTTCTCTCCTTCCACGGCGCACCCCACCATTTCCTCCTCCCATCTTCACCGCGCCATTTGCCACCTACATACCCTGGTCTCCCTCGCTACCTACCGACACTGCGCCTTCTTATGAACGCCCTGGTGCTCCTCTCGTTCATCGCCCACCCTGCTACCCCTGCTCGGCCGACCGCCCTACTACCCCCGCTCGGCCGACTGCCCTGCTACCCCCTACTGGCTTCCCCTTCAGTTAAAGTCACACCCCCGATGTTCCTGTTAGGCCACCCTCCCATCTCCCACGACCGGCGCACCTCTCCGCTCAGTCGCACTTCCCCGCTCAGCCACGCTCCACCGCACCTCCCCGCTCAGTCAGCGCCCCTTCTCCTCTGCTCTCCAGACAAGGTTGTGTTCTTTTTATTTTATTTTATTTTATTAATTTATTTTATCTAATAAGATATTAACGTTTTATTTTTTTATTATTATTATTATTTTAATAATAATAATAATATTATTATTATTATAATTATTATTATTATTATTATGTCATTATTGTGATCATTATTATGCTATTATTATTATTATTATTTTAATTTTAATTTTATTATATTATTATTTCTATTATTATTGTTATATTATTATTATTATGTTATGATATTATTATTTTGATATTATTATTATTATTATGTTATTATCATTATTATTATGATTATGTTATTATTATTATTATATTATTGTTATTATTATTATTATTTTTTATAATATTATTATTATTAATATTACTATTATTATTATTATGCTATTATTATTACTATTATTAGGTTATTATTATTACTATTATTATTTTTATTATGTTATTATTAATATTGAACATGTTTAACGATATGCTGTTTTAGGACCTATTTGACGGCTCAATATGGTGCGACAGTTGCGCAATGGGAGTTTTGCATCGTGTCTTTCTCCGTTCATATTTGAGGTAGGTGGTTCCGCACACAAATATTAGTTTACAACTATTTTCTTGCTTATTTAATTAATTTAATGCGTTATCCATTTGTTTACACGCTATGGAATTTTCCCTCTGACTTAGCGTTATTGTGTGTTTATTTAGTTAGAGCTATGTTCAAATGATTCTAGCAAATTTTATTGTGAAGAATCCCTTTGGGCCGTTTATTTTTGTTACAAACTATGCAGCGTGTGTAAGGGAAATGTGGTTATCTTGGAAAATATTTTGAGTGTCTTTTTTCCTTTGAATATTTTGCAACAGGTTTTGAAACTTCTTAATTATTTTAATGGTTTTCCTGGTTATAAAAAGTGTTTTATTAAACTATGGAGCTGGTTTAATTTAATGTGCTAACGGTGCAGGATAAGTTTTAAAATGCTTTGGTGTGCGTGTGGTTTTTCAAAAAAAGATGTCAGTGTGCGAGTGAAATGTTATGTGAACATTGAATTTAGGTGAGCACAAGGAGGGAAGCCGGGGTATTTGGTGGGGAAACTAGGACTAGTGATCTAGTGTTCCGGAGATAAACCAACTCAGTTTCACTGGCAGGTTTGACGATTGCAACATTAACTAAACATATGATATCTGAGGTTCGTGGCCTTTTAAGCCATGTGTTCTGAGGGTCGTGGAATTCTAAGCAATGGTATCTGAGGGTTGTGGCCACCTAAGCCATGTTTCACGGAGACACGACGTTCTAGGGTCCCAGATGTTTCTAGTACCCATAGGGACTCTCCCATCCTTTAGTGCTACAGGTTACTTTGCGTGCACAATGACATGTGATATATCTCTTGAGTTACTATCCTAATGTGTTTATCTTAAATTTTCTTTCTTTTAAGTTGTTTTATGAAAACCCTTCCTTTTTTGCACCTCTTCCTTTCTTTATTTAGCATTTAAAATGGATTGGCTTTTGATATTTGTGCGTGGAATCTTTTTTTGGTGATATCCTGCTGGGCGATTCCTCACACCCTACTTACAACTTTGGGTGTAAGTAGATCTGATTATGTCTAATGTAGGAAAATTCCATGGTTTTGAGCACGGTGGCCCGAGTTCTTAGTTGACTCATCTGACTTGGTATTGGTGGCAGAGGCCTAACAGGGATATTCTTCTACCAGGTGACTGTTCCTGGTTCAGTTTTTGGTCACCTTTTTGGCAATTAGTTGTGTTTGGGTTGTAGTTTCGTTTTGTTGAGACCCGTTTGGGATTTTTTGGTAAACATGTGGTTGTAACGTTGCTTTCAGATTTCAGTTTACTTATGGGTTGTTTCTGGTTGTTGTATGGGTAAATTGTTCCCAAAAGCTATAAATTTATACTCGGGAAATTGTTCCAGCCAGTGGGGATCGGGAACGCCCTTCGGGCCTTGCCGTGGGCCAGGTCGGGCGTCGAGTTGATGGCGACCCGATTCGGTTCGTGACAGACTCTGGGCTTCTGGGGTTAGGGCGTTATATTTGTTATCAGTAGAAGTTTAGCAACAACCTTGGTAATAGATTTAGATAAACTCTGATTAGAGAAGGTTACCCAAATATTGAATTTGAGGATTAGTATAGAATAACATCTTAGAATTTTGGTTATATAGAGATTTTGAGAATTTTCCATGAAATACATCCCTGTCTGGTTACGAGTAGGTAGAGGCGGATCAGGCAAAGATATACCTAGAGTGAAAACTCTAACAAGGAGTTTCGGGCTTTTCCCGGGGCATTCTGTTACACAACAATGGGCCTTGCTGCACTCTTGGTTGCAACACTCCCGAGGGATATGCTTGGATAATTCACATTATCTTTACAAGAAATTATGATGGATTTTGGAGTATATAATTCCTAAAAGAAAACATTTTTTTGATTATAGATTATATGAATATTATTTTAATTTATGTTAGGTATTTTACGAGTTTGGAATTATGCATTTCAATTCATAAACTATCCTAGTGTATTCTATTGTTTAGAAATGGTGCCCAATAGATTGAATAAGAACACCAGGAATATGCGTGATCCAAATAGTAAGAAATATCATATCTTTCATTGTATTAAGCCAACATTTAGAAAAGAAATAGTCTCCCACATATTATAATCATATGAAGAAATAGTATCATGTGTTAATAAGATAAGTAAATAATTCTCTGAGTCAAATGGCCTTGAAGGGAAAGAAATATTTTCTCATATGTGATAACTGTAGTTAGAATCACATTGGTAAATGATTGAAGGGAATGGGAGTTTGTTATAAGTATGGAGAAAAAGGACACCAAGTACGTGGTTGCAAGGGTATGAAAAATGTTTCAAATGTAAAATGCTTCATCTGTAGGGTGTTGGGACACTACACAAATCAATGTACAAATCATTATATTGTTCATCAAATGATGCTATTGGATAATAATCATGTTATGATACTACCGAAGATGAAGAGGAATGATTAGAGTTCTTATTTTGTTATTAAATTATTGTGTCATTTGAGTATTATATTAATGATTGACATGTTATAAGATTTATATAGTATATAAGGATTGTACTACAATAATATTTCATTAAGGACTTGATATTTTGTTGAACCAAGAAAAGTGAATCAATGGAATGTTTTTTTAAAAAAAAAAATATTGTCGAGAGAAAGATAAACCTTAATATTATTCTGATACTAAGGTAGTTATTTTGAAATAATTATAGGATTATTTTGGATATATTATATTGGATATTCATGAATACCTTAAAATTGATTAATGATTTGTATATTCAAACATTGTTGGAATTTAAAACATTTTAGATAGAAGGAGTATATCTAGTATTCAATAAGGAATAAGGGAGTATAAATGTAATCAATACGACTATATGATAATTCAGGGTGTTATAATGTTTTAACAGAATACACGATCAAGGTATTCACAGGTTATTACATGGAAAAAATGATCTTCTTTGTGTTTACCTTCCTTATAAATTTTGGAATGTGAGTTTGGACAAATGTATTTTGGTTAAATCTAATGGTTGTAATCGATTAAGCTTGACATTGGATACTATTTTTAAGGTTAAATAATATATTGAAATTATTTTTGGATTGTCATAAAAAGGACAACAAGGAGGTCGGGCGACAACCCGTCACGCCCGGCAACAATGCGAGACTTGATCCCGCAAACGAAGGGCGACAAGGGTGCATCACCTACCATTAGTCTACATGATGTATTAGTTTGTATAATTTATTTTTTTAAAATAGTCTGACAAATGAATATAAATTCATTTTTTAACCCTATAATATTTTGATATATAGAATATTTTTGAATTATATTATCTTTTGGAGTTAAATATGAGTTTGTGGTAGGAATTAGTTGAAGGATGAAACTCTACATGTTAAGTATATATATTTATATATATATTTCTCCTATTATATGAATAAATTAATTCTTAAACTTTTTTCGAGTGGATCTAAAAACCAAAAATGTGTTATCCAAATAGAATAAGTTTTTTTGAACCGATGATATTTTATATCATCTTAGATTGATGGATTTGAGGCCCTCAATTTTTCATTTGTTTTTGATTGATGACCTCAATCGCTTCCTATAAATATTTATGTTTTTCCTCTAATTATGTGTCTCCAATTTCAACCAATTTTCTCCTAATAGAGATCATAATTTGGTCGTGACTTTTTCATTTCCCTTTCCCTCTTATTAAGACTAAATTTTATTAACCCCATTTCCTATGTGAGTTTTCAACAAAGGTATTTTTCTATTTTAACCATTTATTATAGAAGAACAACTTCAAATTGTGAGGATGCAATTTATTGAAGTAGGATAGAATGTAAAACCCCAATATTTCATAGTACATTATCTCATTAAAGAAATTCAATAGCTTGCGCTACATTCAACACTGAGTTCGAGCGCAAAAAAACTTACTAAACTAACCGTTCAAAGAGAGGTTTTGTGTAGTATTAACTGAATTTTGAATCTTATATACTCTATATAATTTTAACATCATCATTATGTGTTTCTTAGACATAATATAAGAACAAATTCATTTTATTCAGATAAAATAATTAATTCTCAAAAAAATGGAATTTTACTACCTTTTAATGGATAACCCATTTTAAAACCAATATTTTAAACTATTATATATTAAATTTAATGAATTTAAATTCTTATTTATAATCGAGACATTAAAATTTTGTTTGGATAAATCATTGGTACTTTTCTAATTACTTTAATTTTTTCATGAATAGTGAACAATACTATGTTTTAATTTAAAAAAACTTTTTTTATTGAAATAATTTATAGTGATAAATTATGAATTTTAATGGTTTTTAAGTATATTTATATTATATTTTTATCATTTAGTACAATTTATGTCATTATAAGTAATTTCGTATTTAAATTTGACATAAACACATGTCAATCTTTTGATAGTGTTACTTTTTAAAAACCTGCTCTTTGGTTTTGACAAGGGAAATTAATTTTAAATTAATAAATTTAACTTATATGTTTTGAATGTGGTAAAATAGAATTCATTTTTGAATTATTAATGTCAAAAATATCTTAGAGTAAATGTTTTGGTATTTTTCTGAAAACATTAAAATTCCGATGAATAGTGAAGAACACTGCGTTATTATTTAAAACTGAATTTTAATTTAAATAATTTATTATATTATTTTACTTTATATTAAGTCAAAATAGAAATAAATATACCTATATATGTTCAATTTCATTAATTTAAGTCATTTTATAATAGGTTTATATATATAATACTAAATCAAACATTTTACCGTCTTTTACCCACCTTCTAGGAGCATTTACAAATTTGCATAAAACAAAATTTTACCGCTTCTATGAGTTGAATTTCAATAATCCGTGACACATGGTTCATATAAGAATGTTAAATGTGGTTCAATAAGATGAAAATAATTTTTGGTGAATAGAATCATTTGACTTTTATTTACCACGTTTAAAAGTAAATAGGGTAATTAACGGTAAAAATGATATCATAATTACCCTAACACATGTGATAATTCTATTGGATAAGTATTATTAGAACAAAAAAGCATTAGGAATAAAATATTAACCCCTTTGGTACTCATGGATAAGATTATGAAAATTATTATTAGATTATTTAAAAAAGAGTTAAAAGAGTTAAATTCAATGATTAATAACTAAACCATTTTTAATATAGGGTTATACATAAGATAAATTCGACTATAAATATTCATTAAAAAGATAAAAATTTCCTAAATAATGGAATTTTATTTATAATTTCTAGAAATAAAATAATTTAATTTATTTATGAAACATTGATGATTCATTAATTACCTTATTAATGAATGATTAAAATAATTTATATTATAAATATCCAAATAAATGGAAATTGATACTTATGATGAATTGAACTAAATTTATAGGATAATATGTCATTTTAGTTTTTGGTTAATTAAATTTAATTCATAGGTATAATGTTTTTAGGGATTTCAAAATTATCAAATACTAAATATTGACAAAATTGACATAATTGAATTTTTGAAACAAATATTATATTATCAATTGATATAATATCCCTAAAAATATAAGGTTCATCAAAAGAACATAGATATGGTTATATATATTAATAATTAACCAAATGGGTTTCTCTTGTATTTTTATAGTATGTTCATTAACCATATAATATAAAAATTCAAAGAGACATGATAAATGTCAAACTATTTAACTAAGAGTTTAATCTAAAAGATAAGGATTATATGATGCCCTAAACCTATATAAAACCCATTTGTTGAGAGTTTTTAGAATAATACCCACCATAAACTTTAAATAATTCATTTTTGATCCATTATAAACGGAAATTTATTTTATTATAAAATAATATTTCAAGATTTTCTAAAAGTTACCCTCAACTCTCTTATAAAAGGTAACTTCTCATTCTCTTAATATGAAATCTATAAATCCTTTTGTCTCAGTGAAAACCTTTCCAAATGTCCTCCCAATATTCCTAAATTTATCTTACATGCCTTCAGTTGGTCAGAAAGCCAACCTTAGGAGCCATTTTGATCAAATCAAAAGGAAGAACCCGAAGAAGAGGTAAATATTTTATCACCTCTTTCAAGTTCTTTTCTTATTTCACATCCAAATTCTTTGTTTTTCCATTATAAAAAAAATATCTCTATTATGTTATATATACTTTTATGTTATTATAAATATGGTACAACCATATTCATTATTCTATCCATCCTATAAATCAAAATGTCACCATACCTGCGTACGTACGGTTTACCCTCTCCACATCGTGGTGTAGTATGTTATTAAAAAACTTAATTATTTAGATGGGTATAATATTGAGTATAACTAATTTAAATAATAAATATAACATGTTATGTATTCTGTATATTTTATATAACATCAAATTACACACGATTTCACCATCAATATAATGATATTATAGCTCATGTGTACGTACGGATTATCGTCTCCACGGCGAGATGAAATTCATTTCCATGTTCACCACTCGATGATGATTATAAAAGATTATATATAATTAATAAATATTTAATATATGACATAATAATTCTACTTGATATATATATATATTTATGTAATTATATACATCTTATTTACTTAGTTTCGTTCAATATGATATGAAAATGGAAACAATGTTTATGTGTACGTACGACATACCGTCTCCATAAACGGTGTTTTCCATTTTATATATATATCTATTATACATATTTATATTCTAAATATATATAATATATAAATCATTTTTTATATTCTGGTTGTATTTAAATTATTATCTATGTGATACAATCAAGAGTAACAAGTTAAAACACATACGATAAAGAAAGCGATTATTACCAGAAATGTTAATTTAACATGGATATTATTTTTAAATAGGTAGTATAAAGTCATAAATGAATCATAAATGATATCATAAATATTAATATGGTTCTTGTATAATTTAATAACATACTACATTCTTTATGAAATTGGTTAAACGTAAGTATATCTTGGGAAATATTTATTATCCATGTTCATGTTTCATAAAAGAGTTTTCAAAGGGATTATTTTTAAGGGACTTTTTTAAAAAAAATCATCATTTTAAATGATTTAAATATTTATTCTTATAAACCTTTCTCATTAATTTCAATGTTTTCAAAATTGGTTTATGGATTTATTTATATGGACATGATTGTTTTAAAATGTTAATTCCATTAAAAAGTTTCAAAGTGGAATGGAACAATTTGATTCAAAACTATATTTTAAATAAATTCATTTATAAATTTTATGTATTTTAAATGATATCATGAAAAAGGGATATTTCTCTAAATGATTTTTACTGATCGTTTTCAACTTTTTCAACATTCATTACGATATATTATTCTTGATCGATGTTGATTTACTGCGATACAAATAATCCATATTGTATTGAAGGTTTTGTGACATGTTTGATTGTGGATGTATTATTTTTATACCATTCATGGTTTATGGACAAATTATTGACATTTCATATGCTAGTTTTAATAAAATTTCTATGTTATGTTTAAACCTTATCATATGAGGAATGCATTGGAATTAGTATATGATGGGTGGAGCCCTCTATAGCTCCTCAATGCACTCATAGGTCTAATTAGACAAACTAGTTTCTTGGCACAAGGCCTGGACAAAATCCTATTTTTAGTCTTGGAATAAGGCCTTGACAAAATCCTATTTGTAGTCTTGGCACAAGGCCTTAACTATGTGGTTATCAAGTATGGACTTATGCATTCAATCATTATGAAAGTGGATATTGATATTGAAAGTGATTATTCGACCAATAGAATATCCATGTTAATAAGTAAATGACATTATTCGATTTTATCTTTTCTATATTATGCTGAACTTTATGTTTAAAAGGATTTTTTAGTCTTATACATTGTTGTAAGTGTTTGGGCTTACCTGTGAATGTTTCTACCATATTTTTATCCTTACTGAGCATTTGATCTCACCCCTTTCTTATGTTTTACTTTCCTAGGATTCCAAGAAGTGTATAATGATTGATAAGAAGTGTTAAGATAGGGAATTAATGGTGTTCTAAAAGGATCATTTATGTTTTGTTTTATTTTCAAATGTGTAATTTAAGGTTCATGTATGTAATATATTTTCCAAGACTGTTAAACTGGTCAGTCTATTTGGGACATGATTCCTTGTAATCATTCGTATGTATTAAAATAATTCACCGACTTTGGTCTTCTGGGGTTGGGGCGTTACAGTAGGAGAAAACACATTTCTATGGGAAAATAGTGTTTTTAGTGGGGCCCAATTCGTACATTGTTATCAAATAAGAGACTAACTATAAAGTGTCTTGGATCTTCCTAGATTAAGATATTGGGATTTTTTTCACTATATTTGGTTTACGTTAAATGCCCATAATTTTAAATGATTAAAAAATCTAGATGTTACTACCCATTTCTATAAGATGTATCTTACTTTATAGGATCCTACATGATTAATACTAAATAGTAAAATAATATTTTCATGGAATATAGATCAGGATGAGTGACCACTGGGGATGTTTTCCAATGTGTGTGATTTGATTGGAAACACACTAAAATAACATGTGTTGGTATGGTGGGACTTTTATTAGTTAGATAGACCATTAAAATATATAAGTGATCCCTATGGAGGGGAAAAAATATTTCTTTGGTGAAACTAGTTTTCATCTATGGCCCAACTCTTGCATTGGTGTCAAAGGAAGAGCTCAGTCGATGGTGTGGTGGCACTATCAGGTTAGTGATTTAGGGTTCATAAGGAGGATGTTATGCTCTAAAGTTGGTGAGTGTAAAAATACAGAACGTTAAAGGGTTGAAAAAAATTAAATTTTTATACCCATGTAAACAAGATAAAACTTTATTTTTTTTGAGACAAACATATTAGAACCCAACAGTTAAAGGGGTTTGTCCTAGAGTAGTGATCAGGATGGGTAACCTCATTGGATGTAACCTTGTGTGAGTATGAGTGGGGGGAAAACTAAAATATCATTTTTTTTCCAGTGGGTAAATTTTTTAGTTTGATGAACCATTTAGAAATATGTCTATAATTTATGAAGGGGACCACACATGTCTAAGAGTTAACTGGGGTGAATGCATGGATTATTTGTCACAAATCCTAAGATACCAATAAAGATAAAATATATGACAAATGTGAAGTTTCATGAGATAAATCTTGGTCCCGAGGGAGTACTGTGGTTGGGTACTAATATTGTATCCAATCTATTACAAAATTAAATAAATATCTAATGGATGAATCTCACTGATCAATTCTATTTATACATTCAAGAATCAAAAAAAACATATAGGGATCTATGATATAATTACTGGTGACATAACATGAAAATATATATTTTTATTATATTTTTATATTTTTTAGTATTTCAACATGTTATTTTATAGTAAAAACTACACAAAAGAGTGTTGTAACCTCCAAAAAATCAATATGGAAGTGGGAAAACACCATTATGGACTTTTATTCTATCCATACTGAGACATTGAAGTGAAACAATTCTATATGGTAATAATTTATTGATTACAAATCCAAGTGTATTCTATCGTTATACGATAGTATTTCTTCATTCAGTGTAATTTTATTTTCTGTATTTATGATTTGGTAGGTATATAGTTAAAAATGTCTAATTAAAATTTGAAATATTATAAATAATATTTCTATTGTTTGGAAGAGAGTTGGCGGGAGTTCATGATACCATAGAGCATCGATGATGATATAAGAAATATAATATATCACACCCGCATTGTTTTTCAGAAATAATCAAATAACTATAGAATGGTTTCTTAGATTAAAAATAGGAGACCTTCATTAAATTTAGAGCCTTGATTTTACCATAGGTGTGAATTAAGTCTTGTAAACATCATATGATTTGGTAGAGTGTATTCATTGGAGGGTAAAATGAATTGAATTTGTTTATTAATTTATCTGTAAATTATTTTCCAAGCATTAATAATACTCCTTTATGAACTAATATAATGTGAATTAATTTGGGTTAATTATATAACCATAATGTATTCATAATATTAATAGAGATCTCCAATGGAGAATACATTGGTGGTTAATCAAGGGATTGCGGAACCACAGTTGGAACACCTTATTATTTTTTGTTGTTGAAAGAGTTATTGAATATCAAAAAAAATAACGACACAAAATCATTATTCAACAATAATCAATCTAAGTCAAGGTAGGTATTTATATTTTTTTCATTCTCCATTTTAGATCATTTATATGAAAATTAATTATTTCATTTAAAATTATATCATGGATCATTCATACTAAATTGATCATCAGTTATTTTCTCTTTATTGGATTACGAATGTTAGATTTATTTGGTTTTGGAATTATTGATTTCTTTTATACCCATATTCTATATATTAGGTCAATTATTTCAAAATGAACATGACGTTTTATTAATGATTAGTTATTTTTTTCATTTCTCCCTCTATTTTACACCGTTTATCATCAGTAATTTCATTGCCTAATGATTTGATGATACCTGGGGAACTGATCATTATTAAATTTCTATTTGGTGAAATGGATCACTATTTTGGACCTAGTTTTTGGATTTGGTGACATGATGGATTCATGGAAGCAATGATTGGAATATGATAAAGGGTTGGAAAATGGTGTTTTTCTGTTCTATATCAAGGGGGTTTCTCCATTGGTTTCAAAATCATCAATTTTCTATCTAAGAATATATGAAATATTACTTCCAAACATCCATTGATTTTTGTAAACATTTTTATGGGATTTAGGAAGGATATTTCTAGTTTATCTGAAGGAAATGATGGTAGTCTGAGTTAAGACACTTTAATAAATTAGACATTATATTAAAACATGAAATGAACGACATGTAGTTCATAAGAACACATGATTTGTGCGCCCTTTGTGAATTAGTTATGTTTTAACCTATGAGTTAAACATAACACACGATGTGGTTGACCCCCACACTATGTGACCCTTATCCCACCATCATGGAATTCTAATGGGTACACCCACCATGAATTCATGTGAACCTATATATCATGTGTGATAGGGAATTCACCATGTACTTTTTATTGTGTATGTTCTTCTTCAGAAGAACACACTAAGGATTAGAATGAAATCTTCATGTCGTGTGTCATAACAACACACCAGGTATATATGTAGGTGCATGTTATGTAACATGACATGAGATGGGTAATTACAGGATTAATGAGATGCACTATGTACCCTAGGGGATACACTGTGTTCTCCTTATAGAGCTAGCTAAATAATATTTTCTTCTCAGAACAATTATGGAATGAGCTTTGTTGAGTTACCATGGAATATATTAGTTTGGGTTTGTTCTGTCGATCTATCCCAAACATGTTACAATGTGGTACAAAATCCAATTCATATAATGAGTGGTCCCATATATGGGTTAGTTCTAGATAATGTTCAGGACCCCTCGGTGTGGTCATGGGTGTGATTATCTATCATTATACAACAAATTGGGTTAGTTATCTTATTTTTGACAACCAGGGTACTCGATCACATTCCCAATGGGTTATCCCATATAGGGTTATGTATCAATCATATTCTTGGGGGCATGATTTAATATTTTTTATTTATTTTTTTCCTATTTTGTGATTGAGTTTGATCAAGGGAGTACATGGGATGATCCCTATCAGTTCATACACACTTCTAGAGGTTACTATACAATGGGTATGTCCTCTAAGATGGATTTCATCGATATAGTAACAATCGATGGGTGTGTTCACTTTGAGAAATGTTACATTTGATCCTCAAGCAAAATTCTAGAATGGATTTGAGGATGTTACATCACATTGACACATGGATTCTTTCTTTGAGAATACATAGGTTATCATGTTTATTCCACTGGAATTTTAAATATAGAATTGAATACCTCTTTTATTATTTTTATTAATATAATTTATGGTATCCTACTTGGTATGTTTATACTCACCACTTCATGGTCTCTTTCAACACATATTGATTCTTATAAAGGTTATAAGACATACAATGGTTTCCTAAGATAACTAGGATAGGGTGCATCATTGTTTTTCTAGATTGACTGTGAATGATTATTGTGATTTTTATCTTGATAATAATACCCTTTGTAATAATTTTGGAATATTTTACAGTTTTGATAGGATTGTATTTTTCCCTTCTCAATTTTGTTATACATCTTCATATAATCTGATGTGTAATAGTTGTTATGAATGAATTTACATTCTGATTCATTTACCCGTGAAATTTATAATGGAGTATGGACATGTGTGTGTATGATAGAGAGAGATAGAGTGTGTGTGTGTGTGTGTTTATATGAGTAAATTTGTCTAACACCACCCATATGTGTGATTTCAAAAATCTGCACTATTAGCCAATGTATAGCCCATTGGAGGTTGTATTGGAGTGTCATTATTATATTAAAACCATCTTGGTGGGCCTGAGTGGATTAGGTCATGATAGAGTGGTATCATATGTGGTTTTCTTGGGATTTGGGTTTTTTGACACTCTAGCTATGAGGTTTGGGTTTGGGAAATACAGAAATAGTGTTATAGTGTCCTGATTTATGCTTTATTACAATGAAACATAGTAATGGTATGGAGGCTGACATATCCATTTACCGGGACTCTAGTAACAAACATGTTTACTCATAACATGTAGGAACTAATTATATGTATAACATTGGTCAATACATTATATGAGAATGGGTTTTGGATTCCATGTCCTTCCTATGTTATCTCTCGAGATATTATCTTTTTACTATGGTGAATCTATGTTATCATTGGATGACTCTATGTTAAAAAAATATAAGGAATCCAAAGTAGGATATTGTTTATAGTCTATATAGTTATGACGATTTAGTTTAGGGATATGTTGGTGAAGTGATTCCTCTAAGTGGGCACCTAATGGTGCCTCCACCCATTCAGCAGCATAATGCCCGACTTCTGATGTTTCATGTGGATGCTCTAGGTTTGTTTGAGAATCAGTTTGTCCTAATAGTACCTGAATATGATTCCATTGCACTAATTGTATTTTATTAGTTTTAGGGATAGGTAACCCTTTGTTTTCTTGGTGATTGAGACCTCTCGGCAGTAGTGGGAATTATTTAGTCTGTACTGTGACTATTCAACCTAGATAGGGCCCCACATTATGGTGGTCCATGCCTTGTGACTTCCAAAAATAAAAAATATAATAGTTTGTGGTTTGTTCTATAGTTTTTATGTGGTTTCGAGAATGAAATTGTGAATAAAAACTCCCCCTCCAAGATGTGTTCTCTTGTGATGCTTTTTAAATCCCTGCTGGTACTTTGGTGCCACCAAAAAAATAGTATCGACGTGTATTGGATGAGTTGATTTTATTTGTATATTAGAGTCTATTATTTATTATGATATAGTTTCAAAGATTCCCTGGTTTCGTAATATGTTAATACATGGGGAAGGATAAATTTTGGAAATAGAGGCTGTTGAGTTGAAGGCTCGATGTGTGATTCGAAGTAAAACATGTGTCTTCTTCACTTCTGCTGAAATTTTAATTCACAGTAACTTAAATCCTTTTCCTAATAACATGTCATTTATGAGTCATTGAAAATATAGTGTTCCCTTTGATCTTAATCATGATGTTTTTAGGAACCCACCATTGTAGATTAAGGGAACACAAAGTTCTTCCAAGAGTTTGGCCTAAATCTTAGAGGATATATATTTTCATGGGATATTTCTATTATGGTGGTGGGGACCAATAAATGGTTTACTCGATATTGATTAATTAACCACTAACCATACCCAATATGATTATTTCCAATAATGGATCCAGTGTTCTCAAGTATATGGGATAATTTTTTTTCATTTTGGGTTACATGGAATCTTAGACATAATAGGTTGATGTTGTATACATGTGGATACCATTGATTCCCCTTTAGATGGGAAGTATGACCCTTTGAGTGGAAAATTATATGATTTCAAGTTACTATAATGTTATAGGAGTATGATTAATCCTTCCTTGAGGATATTATAGACATACCACCCCATCAAAATATCAAAATATTCATAAGATATGCACACAAAAATGAATTCAATAACTACTATAACATATTTTATTACACTTGAAAAGATTTTAGAGGTGAATGTGTAGTTGTAGGATCTATAGGGGAATGTAATCATAATACCAAATGTATTTCATTAGGAATTCATTTTTTTCAAAAGGAAACTAAATGGGAGCATGAGGTAATGCATGTATTAGAATATCTCAAACCAGGTGATAGCACGTATTGAGAATCTACTTGTGATAATAAATTAATTATTTTACCAAAAGATAGCGGGGAAGTATTTATCAAATTTTATCCTCAGGATGGGTTTTCACCAACTCCATGTTTGAGAGGAAGATCAATTAAATGTTTATGTTTTGATTTAGTTACATTGAATTCTTGGTAATACCCTTAGACATGATGGAATTCTCTAACATTGTTCATGGGTATCATGGACTAGATCCTTCAACCCTTCATGGGCCAATTTAGAATAGTATTATTTTTATGATATCCTCATGTAATCATTATTTGAGGAGGATCATGAGATATAATTTTTTATGGTTCTATACATATTCTAAGATATATAGCTTTATTGGAATCTCTTGATGTATATTTTTGGATTTGATATTTCCACTTCATTAGACATGTCATCCCAGAAAAGGAAATAGCATTGGACCCTAAAAACGTTATGGTAGTGATAGATTAGGATCCACCAACGATAATGGTCGTGGTGTGAAGAATCCTTGAGATAAAAGGATATTTTCATATATTTTATCATGATTTCTACAGGATTAGGACCCTTTGACTACATAGACCATAAATGAGTATCTTATCACGAGGATAGAGATGTTTCAATATTCTTTTCCAGAGCATTAGTAGAGGATAATAAGTTCCCTAATATTGAGACTGCTAGAGGAGGGTGTTGAGTATTTCTTATTCTATTTTTCATCAAAATATTTACTTGATTTGTTTCTAATGTATAGTTAGGTGGTGATTCTTATGAGTTTTTGAAATTGTGAACCCATGAGAAGAATTAAATGACCCCTGAAATATAGATATAAATGGTAGTTCTTAGCTAGAAGTCTTAATAACTCAATAATATGGGAGATCGATTTGTCAACATTTCCAACAATAAGATTCATAATTGTATCTTTTCATAAGAAATTTGTTAACCTGAGGATCATGTTATGTAAATTATTCATATAGGATTTTATATTGGAGATATTCTTTACTATTGGTAATGGGAAGATGGTAAAAGTTACTCATATCATATATTTTCATTCACAGTTGTTGAGTAATGTGATAGATCAGAAGACTACTTTGTAGTTGGACCTTGGGAATGAGGATGGTAAAATGTACCTCTAGTTGATAGTTTTCACCACTCTACTTCATCAGCATGTTATGGATTAATAACTTTGCGATATCGAGTGTAACATCATTATTAAATAAATATCTTCTAGAATTTATAATAATGGATTATATAAATATTGGGAGCACATGATCTTATTTTAGGGATGGGTGACGGTACCTGTCATGATTTAAGAGGAGGTGATGATAGAGTTTCATGATTCCTCTTAGTGGTACATCCAACAATGTTAGGATGTACAAGTAAATGTTTGTATAAGTATGGATAGAAAAGGATGCAGTAGAGTGTTTCTATGTTTCTCTCTCAATGCCTCACCTACTCATACGTGAAGGCTGTGTTTCTGAGGTGAAAGATGAAATGTGATTGTGTATTTATAGATTTCATTATAGGTATTATAGGATTAGTTATTGGTTAGGATGACATCTGGGTGATCGAATACTGACTCAGCAAATCAATCCACATACTACTAATCCTACAGTAGAGTTTAGTGGAGTGTTTGGGATTTTTTTTCTTATAAAATATTGTATAGCTGTATGGAATTTTAATGATGGTTATTTCAAACTATAATAATCAAAACACATCTCAATTATGGAGTGGAATATTAAAGTATTTCGGAATTAATTATCGTTGATAATGGACTTCCACCTCCTAAAAATGGCTAGACAAAGAGAGTAATTCATTTTCTGGAGAAAATGTTTTAGGATTACATGATGGTTTTTTTCATTAATTGAGATGATCAAATAACAATGGTGGATTTATAATATTGCCAAAGTTACCACTCTACCGTAATTGTGGCAGTCACCGGGGCATGATATGAGATACCCTATAGGTATCCGTAATATTGGTCCGAATGAAGGTAGATATCATTTATGTTTCTGGAGTTGGCACAAGAAATGACATGGAAATTGAAGCTCGTATGGGTGAAATGAGGATACCATTGAGACATTGGGAGTCTTATGTAGACTAATGAAATGTTCCTTTATATTTTTAATAAGAACAACATGTGTTTCATTTGTTCCCATAATAGAAATTATTTCTTGATATTTGGACAAGGTGGAGATAAATATTCATTATTCCTAGGCCCGTTTCAGTTACTATGAAGGGTATGAAGGGGAAATACCCATTGTACCCACTAATACAGTTTGACAAGTTTTTTAGTGTTATCCAAGTATATCATCTAAGGAAATATATTCTAAACTCAAAATATGTTTTCAACCTAGGTGAGTTAGTCATCGAGGAAGGATATACCCTCTCAGAATACCTAGTGACTATAATGGATTGGTAGAAGGAGGTTCTTTTTAGGTGATAAATTACCTTGGTCCATGTTATTGAGAAACAGTGGAAACTCTATGAAAAATTTTGGGAGTATGAGAACCGTATGTGAGCAGAGTATCCTCACCTGTATGAGATGTTTTTCACTATTTGAGATGAATTTATTTAAGGGTTGGGAGAATGTAGTAACTATAATTTTTTTTACACATTGAAAAATTTAAAATAATATTTATATAGTTAAGAGTATATTAAGAATGGATTTTTGGGGTCCAGATATCTAGAGTGATGAAATAATCAATTCAATATGAACTAAGATTTATTTTTTCAGAAATAGTGGAAAAAATATTAAATTTTGTATCTAAGGAGAAATATTTGTTTTCAATTAAATTTGGAGCATGAATTTTACCATAGGAATAAATTAAATCATTAGAATGTCGGAAACATTTATAGACTGGAAAATGGGAAGCTAAAATAAATAAAATCTATTTATTACTTTAATTATCTTTTAATTTTAAAACCCTAATGGCACTCCTATGTAAACTTTTATTTGGACAATTTCCTATGGTTATCCACATACCACTAGATTATTTATAAAATAAAAAGAGATCCTTATGGGAAAACATTTTTGTAGGTGATCGTAGGACCACATATTGATTATTAGATATCTATGGTATTTTTTATCACAAATTTTTGAATATCTCGAAAAACAATTATGAAAAAAATTTCATCATCATGTATCAATCCAAACAAAGGTAGGGCATTTTATTTTGAGGTTTAACTCCCTATATTGGAGATTGAGATGACCAGAAATTAATTCATTTAAAATTACTCTATGTATCAATCAAACTGAATTTATCATCCATTATTTTCTTTTACAAGGATTATTAGTATGAGATTATATGGTTTTGAATTTATTTATTTTTTATTTCATAATTATTTGGATTAAATGAATTATTTATTAATGAAAACATACTTATTTCAATTCTCACTAATCGAGTTGTGCATTTTTCCTCTAATATTCAACATTCATCATCAGTAGTCTGATTGTTTGATGATTCAAGGATTCCAAAGGAACTGATCACCATTAAATCTATCATTTTTGGAAAGGATAATTTTTGTGTGTTCAATTTTTGGATTTGGTAGATGATTACGATATAGATGTGGTGAATGTAATTGGATAGAGGTTTTGGAAATGGTGGTCTCATGTAATGGATCAACTGGTAATCTTTAGTTGTATGACAATGATCAATTTTATTGAGAAGAGTGTCCAGATTTTGAAAATTGAATGGGAATTGAATGTTGTAAACTACACTATGGAACTTATAGAAGAGATTTGATGCATATACAAAGTTAGTAGTGTCATGAGAGAATACACATTAATATACTGTATTTTCTATGAAAATCCAATATACACAGTGTGTAGTTTGGAGGAACTCATGTCACATAATGGACCCCTCTATGTAGAAGATAGGGTTTACATTATGTGTTAAATATAAAAATCCATGTGAAGAACTCATATTATATGTATCCCATAGTAGTCAATCTCTATATATACAGAAATTACATTCCTAATAGTCCATGTAACCCTATAATTCATATATGATAGGGAACACCCTATATAATTAGGAATTTATGTGGGATTCTATATGCATCACACTCTAATGATGGCCCTCCCTCTATGTTCCTTGAATCATAAAAATATTGTTTTTATATATGAAGGTACATGTCATGTGATATGGTTGTACATGGAAGTGTGAGGCTCAGTGAGACATTATTTTTACCCTAATGTGACCCAAAATATACTACATCTAATATTTACTAGAACCATTGTTCTTTTCAGAATAGTTAAGGTATGAAATTTTGTGTGTTCTGTTAAACTTTAATAGTGTGGAAGATATTCCTCATTTCAACATTATGCTGCTACAGTGGGTTATCTGATAATATACATCAAATGATTTATGACATCTATGGGTTAGTTCTAGATATAGTTAGGTATCCCTCCATGTTGGATGAGGTATAATCCTCTATCATTATTCCCAATGTTTGTTTTGATGTCCAATTTTGGACATCTATGACATAGAATTACCATGCAATTGTTTTATGATGGATAGTTTTAGGTAAACACTACAGGTCCTAAAAATGATCAATTATTTATGTAACAGTATTTATGGTTTTCTAGTGTCATTTAGTCTAATCGAGATATTTCCTCAGATGAGATCTCTTAGTTCCTACATCCTTACCCATTGAGATACCTAAGAACGATGTCCTCTCAATTGTGTGTCATTTCTATAGTGAGACCTGATGAATGAGTTATCTAAAATGAATGAAACATTGGATTCTCAAGTATAATCCTAGGATGGTAGTGAGGATGTGACCTAACCTAGGGACTTTACGTTTACCTTGGTGTATATCTAGGATATTTTTTTATTTCCATGTAATTTTGATATAGCGTTAACTCTTTATTTGATTATTTTTTTATTATAATTTTGGTTTCCTACTTTATAGGTTTATACTCATGCCATCATGGGATGTACCGCACATGTTGTGTATTATGCAGATGAAAGACCTTCCAACAGAGTTCTAGGAGGGCTAATATTAGGTGGATCATAGTTATAATAGACAGAATACGGAAGTTTCAAGGATTTTTTTGACAGTTTTCCCCTTTGTTACAGGTTTCTCTCCTTTGCATTATTTTTTATGATTTATTTGTTGATTAAAACTTTTTATAAATCTTTCTGAACACTATTATGTGATAGTTTTTATACATTCTTTTAAAATATGGTTTTTTATCTTTTCCACTTTATACTCGGGTATATAGATGTCTTTTTGTGTTTCTGTGTCCATTTACATTAGGTTGCGTCCACCCATGAGTTTGATATGCCTTCTCGGTGATAGTCACTAGAGCCTGGCCTATTGGAGGTATGAATTTTGTTTCTTTCTCATTATACCGTTAGAAAGGAGAGCATTGGTGGGTATGGTCTTGACAAGGTAAAACATTACATGTCAACACAATTAATTATTTCATATCACCTTCCAAGATGTACTTTTAAGTAATGGAGAAGCCTTCAGAAGTCTATATATATTGAAAAAACCATAGTATGTCCTATCATCCACAATATGATGTCAAGTTTGATTGGACTATTCAAACATTAGAAGAAATTATATGGGCTATATCACTTAATTTTACAGATATTTTGGAAAAATATGTTCCACTTAATGAATTCTTCTATAACAATATTTTTCACTCAAGTATTCAAATTGATCCTTATAAATAACTCTATAGTAAGTGGTGTAAAACTCCAATATACTGGGAAAATGTTCGGAACGGGAAACTACTCAGACCAGAAATTATGAAATACAATATAGAAAATACACATGTGATCAATAAACATACTTAGTATTTTTCTAGTTTATAAACGTGTTATGATTAAAATAAAGGGAAGGAGTTGGGTTTCATGTTGGGGATCAATTACACCTTCAAATATCCCCACAGATGGGATTCATTAGATTTGGAAAGAAGGGGAACTAATTCCATGGTATATTATACTATTTGAGATTTTGGTTTGTGTTGGGAAAGTTTCTAATCATTTTTCACTACCTCCATATATTTAAATGATCCATGTCATCTTCTATGTGTCTCTGTTAAGAAAGTAAATATCATACGCAACGAATATACTAGATACACATGGTGTCAAATTGGAACTCGACCTCACATGGTAAGAATAATCATTAAATATTATTAATGATTGGGATCATGTTTTATGAGACACAACAACATAACTCATGAATGTCCACGGGAAAAATCACCAGTTCAAATAAGTAACATTTGATCAGATGAAGCGATGGAGAAGAAATACCCCTATTTTTTTAGTTTAGAAATATATATTACTAGAGAAATTTCTAATTGAGGAATAATTTAACAAAATTAAATTTATTTCTATTTTTAATAAAATAAATTATTTCTCAAAATAACTGATTTATTTTGTTAAGTTCTCATAGAAAGACTATTAATTTTTTTAGTAACATTTCACATCATGTAATAATGATGAAATAATATCTCATATGAAAATAACTAGATAATCTATTAATAATGATGTAAGTAGAATGGAAAAATCGATATTCTTAATTTAACCCAAAAAGATCACCCCTACCTTAAAAACAATAAAAATAAATACAAGCATTAAGAATATAATTGATATTATCAAAGTAATTATAGATCCTTTATTAGTGAAGTAATGAATAATAAGGTGTTGGAATGGTGTAGTATATATATTTAGTAATGGGAAATATGGCCACTCATATGTAACTATTACTAGATCATTTTTATATGAATGATTGTCAATATGACCATTGGGAATTATGATCATTAGTAATAATGCCACCATTAAAATTTATGTATATAATGGGTGATGTTAAGAGGTAATTAATTTATAAGGGGGGAAATATTGCCTTATATTGTTTCATTATAAATCCCATTTATTATAACTTGAGAGGAATGTAGCCACAATAGGGTTCACACATTATGAAACTTAGGTAGACCTATGCCATGTGAGGTACGAGCATAATCAACTAAAGGAGAATTTCATGTTAGTGAAGATCACCACAATCTCAATGTTAAATGAAAATCCCTATTAAAGTACCATCATCACACCCCTTACCCTTAGATATTTTTCTTGGGTGATATTTTTTTAAGTATATAGTGGATAGATATTAATAAAATTGTAAATTCTTTTCGAATTTACATAGTGTTAACTCTGATACAATATTGTATTTACTATTTTTGAAATATTTTATATAATTATGGAATTTATTAATTTTTAATTCCTTATTAAATAAAAATAATTGTAATTTACCTAAAGAAATAAAATATTTCTATTAAATAAAATCAAATTTTAACTCAATGAAGAAATAATTATATTTATTATTGAAATATAAATTTTTTATTATGATACATTTTAATAATAAATTTATTCTTTTGAAATAATTCATATTTCATGAAAATTTTAATTTAAAACATTATTTTTTGTTATGAAAATGATTATTTAATTTTAAGAAGTATCTTATGAGATATCCTAAGGTTAGAAAGCTGATCATGTAACGAACAACTAGTAATTTTCATTAAATATGTATTTTATTCAAAAAATAAATTTTTCATGTTTTAATAATTATATTTATATAATGGATGTCATTTTGGAAATAAACAAATAAAAATAATCTGACGGTGATTTTTTAATGATTTCTAAGAAAGTTGATTTTTTTGGTAAAAAATAAATGTTGTATTAATATACTGTAAGTATTATTAAATCATGTTGACTAAAATATGATGAAATAATTAGTATAAATGTTTTTATCAATGAAAATACTATTATTAATTAAAATTAGATATTTTTAGGTTTTAATATCAATTACCAAATCCTAAAATGAATCTTTCAAACCTAAAGTATATTTTATAGATTTTAAAAAACAATTTATGAATAAGTATAAATTGCACAACATGAATAGTAATATTATAAACAATTTGAATAATAAAATATTAAGATTTTAAAATTATAACATCATTTAAAATTACCATGCAAAAACTCTTTTGTAATTTAAATTGGTTTGAATTTTTTTATTAACTAGTTATTTAGGTAATGTGCTTACAATTTTATAAAGAATTATCCCTAATTTTGAATAAATTCTCACTCATTCTATCATTAAACTTCTCTCTAAATACATTGAAAATGAATTTCCACTTATTTTATCTCTCTAAACTCTTTCAATGGAGTTATTAATGTCCCAAGAAACACTTATAATTATTTAGAAAGATAATTTTCATGAAAGGAATTCTATTCGTATTTTCTCTTATTTAAGCCCATCCTTTAATGATGCCTCTTGAATTTATATTAATTATATTTCAATGTGATTTTTATATCATAAAAAAGTTATAAACATACTAAAAAATTTTATTGGTGAAATGGGAGGCCTCAATAGCCTATATTATTCTGTGACATTTTTTGTGTGTGGAATTTATTTTATGGATAATTTTCATTGTTTATTTGGTTTATTATACATGTTATTTACTATTGATAATGTAATCAAATATGTGGAGGTCCATGCCAGTAGGAATAAATATTCTCATGCTGTATTTGATTTTCTTAGGGCGCATATTTGTTTTGTAATTGGAATACCAAATATGATAACAACTGACCAAGGGACACCCATTATCAATTGAAATTTACATTCATTTCTTTGAACATATGTTGTGACACATAAAACATCTACTCATTACCACCCCCAATTGAATGGAAAAGAATAATTTTAAAACTAAGTGTTCAATTAGATATTTATAAAGATTATGTAGCCAAATATAAAGTATTAGGAGTGAAATTATATAATTTCGTTGGTCAATATGGGAATTATTTCATTTTCCAATCAGAATTTCCCCATATCATATTGTATTGGGTAAGGTTGGACATCTCCTAGTGGAGGTAAAGAATCCGTTAGTTTAGTAAATAAATAATTAAAACACGGTATTATCCCAAGAAGGAGATCAAAACAATATATAACATTGAGATCTTGAGGGGATATAATTATCTTCAGAATACAACTCAAGGATCAATAATGAGTGACAAAAATAAATAATTTAAAGGATGATCTAGAAGAGGGAGTATTATTTAGAAGATAATTTCATTTTCAAAAGTTAAACTATTAATTTAATTTATATTTTGTTATGTTCTATATGGTTAGTATTTTATGTTGTGTCACATTCTATTCCATACTATTTATTAGATATCACATATAAAGAAATGGGAAATAAACATATAGTCAATGTGAAATAGTTGAAGTAATAATTTGAGGAATATAATAAACATATATTCCAACTTTCTAAACTACATGATCCCATAAACACATGCAGTTATTATTTAATCTCAAAACCTCTTTATTTTATATTATTTTTCTTAATTAAAAATAATTTTTATAGTTTCTGTGAGGGGGTAATTTTTTGATTTTTCATTATTTTTTGGGTCATTTTTTTCTGATTGTTCAAAAAACATAAATGGGAAAACTATTAAAAACATAATGTTCCATGTTCATTTCATCCATGAATCATATTGAAAATTAATGAATAATTTTTCCAACATCATTAGTAAAATGATAATAATGAGAATGTTTTCTTCATTGTTGGTTGATTTTATTTAATATAGAAGTCGTTCGATAATATTTACTTATCCTAAATACAAATAATAAAAGGTGTAGAAATAAGCCTGAAACAGTTGATGCACAAACATGTGGAAAATTAATGACCTGGTGGACTCATAACTTTTTTAACCTTGATTAATTTCATTAATATAATTGGATTATATTTTAACAGTATTTGTAAATCATTAATTTAATATTTTTATGATAATTACTTATTTTTGGGATTATTCTATTTCTAATATTTTTATCATGGATTGAGGAAAAACAAAATTCAACAATTTCTAGAATATAAGACTTGTAAATTTTTCCAGGATTAAAAAGAGGTATGTGTGGTGG
Organism: Viscum album; assembly: GCA_963277665.1. Classification (NCBI taxonomy): domain Eukaryota; kingdom Viridiplantae; phylum Streptophyta; class Magnoliopsida; order Santalales; family Viscaceae; genus Viscum; species Viscum album. The sequence continues at coordinate 1,511,940,970 of OY728161.1, forward strand.
AGTTGATAAGCTATGTTATTTTAGGAGATAATTTATTTTTAGACAATAATAGTTATAATTTTCCCCACATTAACATATATTTAAATTTTTAATGTACATTTTTATTTAGAACTAGAATTTTGATATTCGTTGAAAATTATGTATTTCTATTTTAATTTCAATCAATAATTTTTATTATAAAATTTAATATGGGGAAAATAAAAACAAGAAATTTTATAATTGAATTAATGACTAATTAAGATATATTATTTATTAGTACCATGGTTGTTGAATTCCAGTTTTAATAGTTTAAAAGTGTTCCTTAAATTAGACATGGACTCCAATAGATAAAATGGACCTCACATCTCTATTAGGGATAAATTTTTATCATATAGGGTTTTATTGAAATAAAATTTGTATACTATATAGATGATCCATTTTATAAATAAAAATAATTCTTTGTGGATAGCTCTTTCATGCATTTTTAGGTCATTAATTCAGTATAAGTGGGAATAAAAAAAATTTGAGGAATTTTACATTCAAACTTTTAACCAAAAGTAACCATATCCACCCCTCCACTCTAGAAATGATAATATTATTTATGGGTGTGGGGTTTTAAATGAAATATAGGATTGACATAAATTTTCTAGTAGTTTCACTCTAATATTCTATTAATTTGGAATATGGTTAGCATTAGAATCAAATATGGATTCTTTGATGGAATATTATTCTTCATTTTTGTCTTTCATTTCGTGTAACTATTATTTTTATTTTTTTTCATTCAATTTTATTATTCTATAATTCATTTATTTGGGATATAAATAGAGTTTATAGATAATAATGAAATATAAACTTTCTAAACCCTTTTATATGAAATTTGTTATGATAACGAATTCTCTTCCCATTGATGATTGTCTTTTCTTATTAATCAATCAAATTCTAACATTATTTTTTTAAATTATTCAAATAAATAATTTATCAAGATAATTTATTTTAATATGATACATGAATTTTGTTTACAATTTTTTTTAAAATAATAAAGTGAAAATATTATAACATGTGAGGTAGAGAATGTGAAAAAAATAAGGGTACAAACAAAATCATAAAAACTAAACCAAGATAGATTATTTTATGGAGCTTTAATATAACCCCTAAAATCAATTATTTATTATTTATACTATCGATATGTTAACTAATTCATCCATGATCCAAATATATCTAGGTAATAATAATCAAATCAAGGTGTAATAACTGCATGATATACAGTTAATATAAGTATTAATTCGCCGCATCATTTTGGTTAAGTTGATTATCATAGTGTTATAAGGTAAAAATTTTGAGGATCATAATTTAGTGGATTCTAATTTGAATGAAAATAGTTAATAAAAAATTGAATATGTATATTAAGGTAAATTATTCATTTAAAAAATATTATACTAAAGATACAATCTTTATGCATAATTTTTATTATTGTCCAAACATAATACCATTTTAGTAACAAATTTTTTAATTTTTTTTAAATACATATTATAAATTGTATTATTACTTTCACCATGAGTGATAAAAATGGATACACCACTCTTATACACCTATTTTTTATAAACTATACATCATTGGAGAGATATACTAAATATACCACTCTTTATCCCCCTTTAAATTCTTTCATATGTGTGTTTTTTTAATTATATTTGTGTTTATTAGGGGGGTTAATTTCACCATATTCATATATAATAATTTTAATTTTCTTGTTTTCACCACCATATTAATTTTTAAGAACATTTTCTATTATTATAATATTTTATTATATCTCTTTTTCATTGTGATTTTTAGGATATTAATGATATATCGATTAAGGGAATGTACACATCATCACTATTAAATTAGTGGTGTCTTAGTCCATCAAATGTTTCCTCACTTACTGAGATGTTAGATTAAATTATTAGGTTTTATGGATTATTTTACCTCTTGATAGATAACGGTACATTATATATTAAACCATTCATTCACTATATATATACATAGATGAAAACACATGTCAAGGATTGGAATGAAGATAAAATTTTATTGAATGTTGAGCCTATACTTATCATGTTTTGAAAATTAATTTGACGTGTTATTTTTTGGTGGTTCTTGATATGATTTTCTAATAACTAAAACACTATACTCACTCCAATATATCTTAAATGGTTATATTCATTTAAAATTCATTGAACTTTTATTTTATGATTTTTGAATATAAAAGCACATTTTTTATGATAAACAATGTCAATGTCATTAAAATTATATTGTACCATCATATATGATTTAACATAAGTTATATTATAAAAATTTTAAAATAGAATTATTTATTTGATAGTTGATATGTGATAATCAACTACACAAAAAATTCTTTTATAATTTCAAGGGATTGTAAAAAATTGAATGATTTTCTATTATTATTTAAGAAAATAAAAAATAATAATAATTTTTTAAAATAAATAAATAAAATTAATTTATTATAAAACTTAATCTAATTTCAATGAAATGGTAAAAATTTAATCAAGAAAATTAAATGGGTTTAAAATGTCTCAATTATATGTGGGTGAATTTTGAAATTTAATTAATGAATTCATAGAAGATATTGATTAACAATTTCTAAGATACATTATTGTTAATCATAGTGAATATTCTAATTTTATTATAATTATATATAGTAGTGTCTAAAAAATAATCAGTTTCATAAAAAGATAAAAACATTTCTCTACTATGATTCTTACATTTTGGATATAGAAGAGACATTTGAGAAAGATACACAACTCTTCCTTTCTTGTTGTGTTACATAGGATCTATATTTGGAGAAGAAAAAATAAATGAAACCTATGAGAGAGAATAATTAACTAGATTAATCTTTTTTTAATCTTCAATTTCAATTACCTACTCAATATCTATGTATTTACATTTCTGTTATAGAAAAAAATTTCTCATCCTTCAAGGATAAAGAAAAAAATGAGAATATTTTGGTATTGAAAATAAGATTGATACGTAGATTTCAATAATCCTTTAGGGAATAAATGAAGTGAGTATCAAGTTAACCATTCATGAATAAATAATTACTCAAGGTAGAGAATATATAAATATAATTTCTATTATTCAAAACCAATACTCAGTTAATTGTAGCATCTCATAAGTTAAAAATAAAATAGAGGAGACTTATATTATTTTACACCACAATAATTTAAATGTACATAAAAAAATATTGTGGAAAATCTTCATTGAGAAATGGGGCCTAAATAATGATAAAAGTAAATTAAAGAATATTATATATGATAATATACTGTTATTTAATCAAAATATACCATATAAAACCATGGCCTATGGATATTCCTCTAGAACTATTTGGATATAGATGAAAAAATTATGCTCTCTATGGGAGGAAGGTCATGTTTTCTGTTAAGATTCATAATCTTTCATTTGTTTTATTCTTATCATTAAAATATTAATTGAAATATTTTCATATAGGTAAGCTAAATTATAGCAGGAAGATCCTCTTCCATATTATTTACTAAATAATCATTAAGTTGTTTTTCCAAATACATGAATAATATCTTTACTAAAATTTTTATATTTTCATTTTCATGGTAATGATTGAGTTATATTGAATAAAATACAACAAATAATTATAAGGGACCAATAAGATATGATTTTATGATGGCTTCATTATAGGGACTTTACATTTTTAAAAGATGAATCGAATTTTGTGAAACCTTTTTTTGAAAAATTTTGGTATTGGTGGATTTTTAACAATGTTTGAAAATAAAAAATTTAAAAGAATGTGGATATTGTTTTCAAGTAAATTTGTCAAGGTTTTTAAAAACATTACATGATTGTTTACTAATTTTAAAATTTTATAAATTTTGAGAGACTTTCTCGTATCAATATTCAGATCCCATTAGTTTTTAAAATAGAAAATAACATATTATCTCTATTAATATAATTTTAATGAGATATTATTATGTTTTTATTTTTGTAATCTAAAACATGGTGTAATTATTTTATATTAATTTTGAGTTCATCAAATTGGTTCAATATTAATGGGAATATTTTTTGGAAAATTTATCTCATTTATCTCCATTAAGGCTACCATGACAATTAACCCACACTAACCCCTTAGAACCCACTAATGGTATTAAGGGTTTAAACCATATTGGAAGATAATTTTCACTTCCCTTCAACTCTCTAATTATTATTAATGGTTTTATTTCCATCTATGTTTTGGGGAAAGGTTGTTTCTATCATTTTGATATTGTTTTCCATAGTGTAAAAATCAAGTGGGGGTGGGTGAATTTAGTTCAAAATTAAATTTGTGTTTAAAAATATTTTAAAAACTAGATCCCAATATTATAAAAAATCATAAATTTTTAAATAATAGTATAATTTTATAATGTAATATTTGGATAAAGGTTCTCAAAATATCATCCACATCTCAATTTATGTACTTATGAAAAAAAAACATATCATTTTAAACTAATCTATTCATGTTAAAAAAAATTATATAAAACACTAATTTAATATAAAAATTAGAGTAAAATTGTATTTAACAGTTTTAAAAAACTAAAATGAATTTGATTTAATGAAAATAAAAAAATTTATCAATATCATTAAATGTGTTATAGAAAAAAATGAACTATAGAAATTAATATAGGGTTTAGTATCAAGATATAAATTTTTCCACTCCACATGTAAAACACATGCTTCTAACAAGTTAATTATAAAATAAACAAATCCAGAACCTAAATCTTGTTTTACAAATAGATGCACGCAAATTTTTTAAGTCATAGAGCCTCTTCCCAAGTTATACATGGGAAAAACAAAATAGCAGGTCACAAGGAACATCTTCAATATTTTTTTGTGGGAATACAAGGGAAATAATAAAGATACTATGACGTACTCTATTGTTTAATACCAATGGCTATATTTTTTGAACATACAGATTAATATAAAAGCACATCTAAAAATTGTCTAAATTGAAATTGAAATTGAAATTGATACAACATAAGAAAAGATATGTAGCTATATCCAATTGGATTTTGTTTCCAATAATCCTTTAAATATTTCTTTAACGGATGTTCAAAAAAAATTCTAATGAATTTCAGGATAACAGGGCATTATAGAGTCTTTTTTTAATAGGTTAACATTTTTATGATCTTTCGTTATTCTCTATGAGATCACATATATTCATTGTTTCACACAATATTTCATACAATTGGATTATATTCCTAAATGATCTCCAACCAAAATTAGTCATTATAAGAAAACCAATGTAATATTAAATGTGTTGTCACTTAATTTAATGCCTAAAAAACTTTATTGATTTTAACCACAACACCTCTTTGATAGACATGACACGTTTTCATCACTTAAAATAATAGTTAGTTAATCTCATGGAAACAGAAAAATTTATGTTGGCACATTATGATAATATCAGAATGTGTCATGGTTGGTTCATTCTTTCATTTCTTCATGTCATTTGATCATGTGAATTTTTCAGGACTTCATGAGGTGAGCTATTTTTTGGTAACTATAATTTTATACAAGGTTAGCATAATTCATTATAGAATAATTATACATACCGTGGAATTAAAACTTGATGTATTCATGTGGTATGTATCATCTTTCATTATCACTACCCTGAATTTCATGGTCTGGTACATGGTTGTATCATCCTCATCTCATTGTAGGTTGATTTTACATGCTGTAAGTTGATTTTCAATAAATGGTTAACTCAATCATCAATGATGGGTCAGTTCAGGACTAAAAAAATTGTCTCATCTGACTCATGTTAATTAAATTTTTCATGTGGTAAAGTGATGTTAAATTTGAGTTAAAGTGGAATAGTCACATAATATTTATAGTATAATCTTCATACATATCCATTTATCATGTTTCCACAAAAAAAGTACTAAATAAAATTATGACATTCAATAATACACTATAAACATGATTTGGGATCAATAAAATATGGATATATTGGCTAAGAAATAGTTGCATGCATTTTTATGATAAAAAATTATGAAGTAAAATTTTAAATGAATTAAATAAAAAAAATTATAGTTGAAGAGGATTGAAATAACCATTCAATAAGTCATTTTAATTGTGAAATATTTTTCAATGAATTAAATTTATTTTTATAGATCACTACTAAAAATATTTCTCCAACTTTGGGGATCATAAAAAATGTAAAGATGGAAAAAATAAAAGTAATACCAATAAATATTTATAGTGAATTTCTATTAAAATAAATTATTCTTTTAGTATATTAAATTATATTAAAAAAACATTAAAAACAGTATAAAATATCCCAATCACCGATCCTATAAAGAATCATAGTGGAAGACCTATATGACATATAACAGAATAATGGGGTTGATTCCTTTGGAAAAAAGGTTGGAGAATAGGTAGTTTGAGTAGTAGTAAAAGAATAAGTCTCTCCAAGAACTAAGAATCTAGAAATAGATCTAAATTCCAAAAATGATTATGAAAGATTAAGGATAAAAATATTAATGTTGAAGGAGGTAGTAGGTAGGGATAAATACATAGCTGAAGGAGCTATAAAAAATTCATGAGATGTATATTGATAAGTTTCCATAGGTTAGGTGAAATCACAGACTTCACAATAACCATTCCCTATATCCTAATGAACATCATCTATACTCCCCATTAATTCATCCAAAATTAGATTCATATATATGAGCTTTACATCTTGAAATTCAAAATCTTGATTCATATGTGGCATATTCAAGTCCAAATAAATACTTATAAACAACCCTTTTAGATATGACAATGTGAAGGTCATACTCAAGTAAAATTATATTTTCTCTTGATGGTTTCAATGTCTTGACCATATTTTTTGGAATCCTGGAAAAATATTTCTAATCTCTTGGATTAATGGGTTTGAAACTCCTAGATAATTGATTCTTATGGTCATTCTAAACTCATCAAACATAACCTTTGCATCATCTCAAAAGGGGTTTTATAACATTCCATTCATAAAAAACTAATTGAAAAAAAGGATAAGGGTGATTTACATGAGTATGTTTAAACAAAAAATTGATAGAAGGGTGGTATAAATGAACCATCATATCAAATCGATCAATAAAAAAAGCACCAACATAGGCTCTAAAATTGGAAATATCATTTTGGATCATCATATTTATGAAATTAAATATATATGGAAGATACTTGATCAAAAAACAACTACTTGATAAATATCATCTACATTGACTTTTTTCAAGGAGTTGTAAAATTGAACAAATAAATACTTAAACATATCCATTAGTTTTTATTTGATCACATACATGTAATTATGGTGATAATTTTTTATAAAAGAAATGAAGGAGGTAGGCATATAGAGAACTAGATCACTATATTGATTACTACTATCTATCTCTGGCACATGCTCTATTGATCAATCATAAACTTCATTTATTTCTTCCTGAAATAAATATGATTTTTCACCTTCTTTCATGGGAGTATGACCCAATATTTCGTGAATGGCCTGATTAATAGAAGTGATTCACTACTGGAAATGGGGTCCATCCCCACGCACCTATTCCCACGGTTCTTTAAACCGTGGGGATAGTATGTTTTTTTTCTGTTTATACCCACGGTTTTATTAAAACTGTGGGTATTAATTTTTTTTCCGAGCCCTTGTATCGGGCTCCTCCTCAATCTCTCCTCAATCTCTCCTCAAATCCGCGACGCATCGAGCTCTACCCTACCTCCCCAAGCCGCGACGCCGCTCCCCGACCACTGACTCCCGACCCTCCCCTCTCCTCTCCGACTCCCCTCCCCGGCCTCTGACTCCCCTCCCCGACCTCCAACCCCGGGCTCCGACTCCCGGCTCCGCCTCCCGGCTCCCGACTCGCGGCTCCCGACTCGCGGCTCCCGACTCGCAGCTCCCGATTCGCGGCTCCCGGCTCCCGACTCCCGGCTCCCGACTCCCGGCTTGGCCTCCCGGCTCACGACCTGGACCTCCCGGCCTTCTCAGTAGTGATTTTTTTTATGCTGGAGTCCCAGATTTCCTGGTAATTTCTTAGTCTTGGTTGATTTCCCATAATTTCATCATATTACCTCTTGATAATCAATTAGTGTTGTAGTCAAAGGTAGCAGTTGATGCATTCATAGGTTAATGGAGTGGTTTGATTCCAAATTTTTTTAAGCAATTTCATTTTTTTATGATGGAATACTAAAAGATGAATGATATAAATATCCTGATTATCAAACCCAGTGAGAATATTTCCCCAAATTAATTTAGCATTGATAATCCTAAGATGCACTATTTTGGCCTTAAAATAGTATATATGAAGGTATGTACATACACATGTTGATAAGTTCCGGGTGGTTGTTTATAAATATATCAAGTTTCAGGTGTTGGCTTGGTTCCTCTTTGAGGAAGGGTACCCTTCCAATTCCACAAATTTATTAATGCATTAATTAGTTTCTTACTACACTTTTTCTTTGTTCTTAGTTAATGCAGTGAATACATTAGATTAAATTCCTCTTAATCTTGAATTTAGTATGTTTCATGATTTACGAGTTAAAGGTAATAAATGATTGTTTCATAAGAAATATCATGTTTATATATTAAAACCCCTCCAACGGAGGTGCGCTGTCTTCAAGTTAAAAAACAATTATTAGACTTTTAGGATTTATTTTCTTGTTGTACTGATATTTCTTTATGAATTGATGTTATGTTTGAATTATGTCATATATGACCCCTAATGGAATTAAAAAAAACTAAGTTTTCCTTTTTAAATGATTAAATAACCAAGGAACCGTTTAAGTTCTTTGACCGGTTTTTATATTGGAATTACCCATGTAGAATTGTTTCCCATAATTTTCATTTTAGTATGTTGACATGTTTGAGCCACCATTCGGTGAGCCTTAGATTTAAATTTCTAAGGGTATGATTTTCTATATTAAATGGCTTGAATTATCTTTTGAATTTCAGAATGGAAATTACCCTGTATGCACAGCATTTAACCCGCCTAATGTAAGTGCTTCAATGTAATAATTAAATGTGAAATAGAAATTGTAAACTATACTAAGTACATGAATTAGCAGTATTAGATGTAATTGAAAAATATGTTGCGTATTCATAGAACCCCTTACCATGTTAATGGAAGGTACCAGAGTGAACCTTGATTATTGAAAATGCCTTAAATGGATTAAATGAGTGGTTTCAAGCTACATGGCCTTGTCACACTAATGAAAGGCTAGGGTTGAACAAAATTGACTTATTGATTAATTATTACTTGATTAAAGGGTTTCATGCTACTTGGCCTTGTCACACTAATAAAAGGAAAGGCTTGAACCAAATGGAATATTATATGAATTCAATATCAAAGTAGGTGTGGCCTAACTCAAGCTCACCTTGGATACTTGAGAGAAAGCCTTGAGCACTCAAGGACCCTATTCCGAATTCAAGGATACAACTTTCTTAGGTTGAGACCTACATAGAACCTGATCCTTGTCTAACTTTAGATGCCTGGTATGACACCATATAATCCCTCATGTATTACAACAAGATTCCTTAGATACACTCCTTGGTTCCAGAATTGACAAGTAGGTGCCATGGTTAAATCCTAGCCCAATCTTTTCTTAGACCCATTTTACCTTGGATGAACTTCTTAGACTAGATAGTCCTCTTATTGTGGAATTAGTTGGACTGTTATCCTTGGATTACACTCTTACCCCATGTGAGGCTATAGTTATTACTAAGTTGTTGACACTTGAGGTCTATGTTTCCTTGGTTATAACCTTGGAACTTCATTATTAAATATCATTACATGTTTTCTTGTCACATCTTAGAACCTCAATATCTTTCTCATATAAATTATATTTAAACTGGATAAAATTGATTAATGAAAAGGTTACACATTCTGACACCAGTCAAAGGCTAAAGAAGGTATAACTGCTATGTGTCCCATAGGAACCTGTACGGGTGATGTTTATTTATCTCTCTATTATTATTCTATATACCAGTGAACTATATATTTTATACTGCACTATCTAGATTGGGCTGGAAATCAGTGGTTCCATCCTATTATTATTTATATCTCACACCCTACTCAGGCCGCTATTACATTGGGATACTTGAGTATACTTTCATTTTCTCAGGACCTTGGACCTTGCTTTTCAATGTATGCTTGTAACTAGAGTTAGGAGAAAAGGACTGAGTTGGATCTCGGGATGCTCAAGGAGATTGCCCATGGGGTTTTGATGTGACTTTATTATTTTTTTATTTTATTGAAAATAATTATGTAATGTTTACTACTTTTAGATATGTATCATTATCATGTCATGCATTCATCTGTTGTTTAAACTACCATTGACCACTTTAATTCAGTTATAATAATATTTATCTTATGCTACTTTGTCATTTATTTACTACCTCTTTCATTGTTGATTGTTATTTATTCAATTTTACCACTGTGTATATGTGATAAGTGGGTATAGTCCCCACTATCACCTCTCGAGACCCTCACTACAAGTCAAAAACCTCTAACGTATGGGGAGACTCACCAGCCCCCCTGCCCTACACAACCTCTCCCCCTCCCTCTACTGCCCCAGTCCCTCCCCCTCCCCCTTCCCTTGCACCAGCCCCTCCCTTAACCCCCTGCTACAACATCCCCTCCCCCTGCACCAGCCCCTCCCCCTCCCCCCTCTTGCACCAGCCCCTCCCCCTACCATGCACCAGCCCATCCCCCCCACCATCCCCTACCCCCCCCCCCCCACTACACCAGCCAGCCCCTCCCCCTCCCCCCTTCCCTTACATCAGCCCCTCCCCCCCCCCACACTGCACCCCCACCAGCCCCTTACCCCATGCTTCCCCAGCCCCACCACAAGCCCCTCCCCCTCCCACTTTCCCTGCTGCACTGGCCCCTCCCCCTTTCCCTGATGCACCAACCAACCCTCTCCCTCCCCCCTGCACTACTTTCCATGTGGAGTGTCTTTTTTAACTTTTTTCTTTAGTTTACATCTCAAGGAATACCTTTTTCTCTTTTTCCCTACTTATTCAATCATGAACTCCTCTTGTCATTAAATACTTGTCATTAAATATGTTTTTCTAACTACTAGTATGCTTTGATTGATTTAATAATAAAATTGATTGTAATGATTTTTTTAAATATGATTTACATTGTTGATTGAATGCTAATTTTTTTTCTTGTTATAGAATGGATAGAAGCTGGATGTATCGTACCGATCGGATTTCAACCGAGTTTCAAAATAATTTGGAGAATTTTTTAGATTTTGCATTTAGCAATGCGTCAGATGGAGGTTGTATACAGTGTCCCTGCTATAATTGTGTTGGAAGACCATGGTTAAGACGAGAAGAAGTTAGTTACCATTTAACGAAATTAGGATTTCATGCAAACTATAATGTTTGGTTTCACCATGGAGAGACGAGTCAATCTTCGACTGTTCATAAATGAAATGAACGAAGTGACATGGAGAATTTGATATTTGATCGGTTTCTATATGTGCATCATTCCGAGAGAGATAGAATGCCGGTGCAAGAAGACAATGATATCAGTACACATGAGGAAAATGCTGAAAATGATGATGTTGACATAGTGAAAAATTTATTGGATGATGCCAGAACTCCAGTATATCAAGAATATACTAGAATGACCAAGTTGGAATTTTTAATGCGGTTATATCCTGGGAAAACTATGTATGGGATTTCTAATACTGCCATTGATTATATTCTTACATTTTTGAAGGACTTGCTTCCTGATGGTGCAGATATTCCCTCAAATCATTACATGGCATGGATGTTAATTAAGAAGTTTGTATTTTCTACTAATAAAGTCCATGCTTGTCCGAAAGATTGCAGTTTATTTTTGGAGGAAACAGCTGACCGTAATGACTGTAAAGACTGTGGTACATCTCGATGGAAGACAAATGCAGATGGAACACCGTCTCGTGTGCCACAGAAAGTCATGTGGCACTTTCCATTGATTCCCAGACTTCAAAATCTATTCATGTCTCCAGAAATCTCAGCCAATATGCGATGGCACGATGTTGAGAGAATTAAAGGAAATGATGAGCTGGTCCATCCAGCAGATGGATTAGCATGGCGGACATTTGACGCACAACATCCTGATTTTGCAGCTGAGGTGCGTAATGTCAGATTGGGCCTATCATGTGATGGTTTTAATCCGTTTGGTCAGATTCTTACTGCTCATAGCACGTGGCCGGTTTTTATTCATGTTTATAATCTTCCTCCGTGGATGTGTATGAAAAAACCTTTCACTTTCTTGAGTATACTGATATCTGGACCTTCGGATCCTGGTAATGACATAGATTTATACTTGCAGCCTTTAATAAAAGAGTTGAAACAACTTTGGGATTTAGGTGTGCAGACATTTGATGCTTCTTCAAAGAATACGTTTCAGATGCGTGCTGCCCTTCTATGGACCATAAATGATTTCCCTGCCTATGCAATGATGTCTGGGTGGAGCACAAAGGAAAAACTTTCATGTCCCGTTTGTATGAAGAATACACGATCGAGAAGGCTTAAATATCGTCGTAGTTTCAGTTTCATGGGGCATCGCCGATTCTTGCCAATGGATCATCAATACAGGAAGAATTGTCGGAGGTTTGATAATAATGTTGACACTGAAGAACCACCTCAACATATGTCAGGAAATGATGTGCTTGATGAATTGAAAGATTTCAGCTTTTCATTAGGAAAAGGTCATTTGACATCTCAAAAGAGGAAGAATACTGATACTGAAGTCATTTACAATTGGAAAAAGAGAAGTATTTTTTTTGTGTTGCCATATTGGTCTACTAATTTGTTACGTCATTGTTTAGACGTAATGCATATTGAGAAAAATATATGTGAAATGTTGCTTGCAATTCTTTTGAATATTAAGGGGAAGACCAAAGATGACTTCCGATCTCGTCGGGATTTATTGGATTGGGGTATTCGACCAGAACTACATCCTGTTTGTATCGGTGAAAACAAATGGAATGTTCCATGTGCTTCTTATGTGATGACACAGGCAGAGAAAGATCAATTTATGGCAGTATTGGAGAATATTAAGGTTCCAGACGACTATTCGAGCAACATATCTAAACGAGTCAACAGAAGACATTTGAAATTGAAATCCCTAAAAACTCATGATTACCACATCCTTCTTCATGAATTGATTCCAATAGCAATTTGACATTTGCTATCCAATAATGTAAGGGTGGCAGTGATTCGGTTGTGTCATTTTTTTAGAGACCTCTGTGCTAAAAGGTTATCCAAATCATTGTTGATAAAAATGCAGCAAGAGGCACCATTAATTCTGTGTGAGTTGGAAAAAAAATTTCCTCCATCCTTTTTCACTTGCATGCTGCATTTAACAGTTCATCTTCCAACTGAGACACTTCTTGGGGGACCATTTGCTTTTCGGTGGATGTATCCCACTGAAAGAAATATGTGCACAATGAAATCATATGTCCGAAATAAGAATTATCCTGAAGGTTCCATTGTGAGGAGTTATCTGGCCCAAGAATGTATGGATTTTTGTTCAATGTATTTGTCTGATGTGAGCACAAGACATAGTCGACCAATGAGAAATGAAGATGAGCAGTATGAGGAAATTCAACCCTCGTTTCCATCTCTTCCCCAAACAGGTGGAATTGTCGGGTCATATACATTGGTTACATTGAGCTCTGAAGAGCGGAATATGGCACATCGTACAGTATTGTTTAATTGTGGTTTGTTCGATGCCTATATCAAGTAAGTAATTTGAATATATATATGTTATCTCATATGATATCATATCACATATACCTTATACTTTTATTGTCATTTTATGTAGAGAACATAAACAAATTATAAGTAGAGTTCATCGGTCTTTGCCGTTGAGAAGGAGAGAGGCTATTCATAGCCAAGAGTTCCCAGCTTGGTTGAAATCAAAGGTATGACCATTACATTAAATACCTTAAAATATAGATATATATTTAAATATATTACTCATGTATTCTAGGTATTGAGTTTACCTGCTGACTTCATTTCTCAAGAATTAAGAACGTTGGCTTTTGGTCCCAATTCTTTGGTTCGTGACTGCAAATCTTTAATAATCAATGGATAGAAATTTGTTACAACTGATAAAGCGGTGAAAATGAGAACACAGCATGATGGAGTTATGTTAATTGCTAGAACGGATTGTTATGCCAGTGCATCTGATAGTCGACCTCGATATGAAGATGTGTATTATTATGGACTGGTTGAGAAAATATTTTTATTGGATTACTACTCACGAGGTCGAGTCACTATGATGAAATGTAAATGGTTTGATTCAATGACGCGCCATGGTACATTTATTGATGATTGCGGATTTAGAGTAATTGACATGAGTCGATTCCTGCATACTGATGAACCATACATTTTGGCATCAATGGCAAAACAAGTGTTTTATGTGAAAGATCATCTGAACCCTGATTACGGTGTCATTAATGAAGTAATCCCAAGACATATTTTTCATGATGCTGGGGATGAAATTGTCACCATTGACGCCCCCATCGGTGTTAGCCAAAATATTGCATTTGATGACACAAATTGTCCCATTGTGAGGGATGATGTTGAACCTGAGGTAGTTGAGGGTAATATATAAAAGCAACCATATATATTCAGAGTTCATTCAGTTTACCTTGACGTGAGTTTCTCAGGTTGGTACTAATTTAATTACTTTAATTTACTTTTAGTTTGAAATGATATGTCTGTTCTAGTAATGTTTGGTTTCGTTTCATTTATTTCTATTTCTTTCAATTCAGAAAAGTGGTTTTAAAATGTGGTTTTAAAAATTGTATAACTTGGTTGTAAATTATCATTACTGAAAGATGTTATGACATTTTTTAAGTAGTATCTATGATTTTTAAAAATTGTTGCTAAAAAATATTTATTTCATTCTTATGCAGATTATGAAGAAAACTACAGAAGCTCGCAAGAAGAGATTATTTGATGCTGATCCTGTTAGACGTGAGCGCGAGTTGTCTTCAGTGAGTATATTAATTTCAATATTTATCTTCTGCATTACAAATAATATCAAGTTCATATTTTTGATCCAATTTTTTTAGGGACATGTAACTCCAGAGAATCCTCTTCCCAGTATGGGACCGAGTAGGGATCCCCCTAGACCTAGGCGGAGCTCCCGTCTTACCACTCCCCACACTGACCCATTAGTGGACATCCCATCTACCACACATGTCCGCCCTCCGCTTGAGACCCCTGGGATGTTCCCATACATGGCGCCATCATCATCCCGTTTACCCTCTTTTTCCCATTCCATGTCCACGCCGACTCAACCGATGTTCTCACCTGCACAGTTTTCATATCCATTCATGTATCCCCAGACCTACTATGCATATTCTGACATGTCTACGCCACATCCTTTTCCTACCATCCATCCTACACATATTGAGTCTATTCCTTCAGTTTCCACTCCTGTTCATGAAGATCAGCTGGAGCATGCTGTGGAACAGATACTTCCTTCGGAGGATGCTGCTCCAGCACAGTCTACGGATGCCTCACAGCCTATTCAGGAGCCTGCATCAGGTTTTTTTATTATAAATGTTTCAAATTATAGCATTTCACTTTTTTTCTATTGTATTGTCACCTAACTCTTCTCTTTTCACCTCTTATATTATTTAGTGGGATCTTCTAGTAGGCGACGTGGGCGCACTCGAATGCGGGATGCTTGGAATCGTGAAACTCAGATTATGGTGGATTACAATTCTCAAAATCAAATGGTAGGTAAAAATGCTAAGGAGTGTAGAAGTTTCATGGCTACTTTAGCCAAATATCATGATATCGTTCCGGTAGAACCGGTCTCACGGAGACATATCAGTGCCGACATCAAGGATAGGGCATGGGCGCAGATATGGGTGCGAAAATTTTATAAATTTATATTGATATTAGTAATGTATTTATATGACTTAACATGTTTGTTGCAGAGTCGATTTAACTTTCCTAACGGTGAAGCTGCCAAAGCTGCTAGGTTGAGTGATCTTGGAGAGTATTGGCGGTCATACAAGTATGAGTTACATATTGGTTGGAGGAGCAGAGTGGGTACTGAGTTAGAGGGTGTACCCACAAACCCTGACTGTCCAAAAAGTCAATATCAAAAAATGACCACACGTTGGAATACTGAACAGTATAAGGTACTACCCATCTTTACTGTTTTTTATATAAAATTTAATTTTTATTACTTGTATTGTTTTTTTGTTTCTTAGAAAGTGTCAGCGAAAAACAAAAAAAAAACAAAGATGAAATGACATATCTACACACATTGGGGCGCACTACAATGCCCGATAAAGAGAAGCGGCTGGTACGTTCATCTGAATTAAAATAATGTCTTTATTTATAACATGTCATCGTAACTTATTCATGCTTTCCCTTGGTTAGTCCATGTCTTTACCTCAATGTTTGTGGGTCTTTGTTGCAAGTCACTTCAATCCAATATTTTTCATTTATCATATATGGTTGTAATTCAAATTTGTGCACTTCTTATATGCAGCAAGCTGAATTGGGCATTGAAGGTCCTGTACCTCGTGCCAAATTATTCTGCTTCAGTAGGAAAAAAAGATGGAACTGCAGTTAATTCACAAACACAAGATAAAATTGTAAGTTTTTTTATTTATATTTCAAACATTTATACGAAATTCATAATTTAATATGTTTATAATTTCAACAGTCTGCCTTGAAGGCCATGGATGAGAAGGAAGCTGACAACTTAGGGCCAAATGATCATTTCAGTCAGGTGTTAAGTGTGGAGCATCCAGGAAGAGTCCGTTGTAGACCAGGAAAAAACATTGTCCCCTCTAGGTATTGGTCATCATCAGACTCCTCTAAGGCCTCTGAGTTGGAAAGTGCGCGTGCTGAATTAGCTGCGACAAAGAAAATAGTATTAGAGGAGCGTGAAAAAAGTAAGCTGATGAATGAACATTTCATGAAAGCTTTGTCAGTTTTGAGTCAGTCACTACCATCAGAGGTTGCTGCCACTTTTCATTCATGTATGACATCAATGCGCTCTTTAAATAATGCCTCGGGTGATTCCCATGAGGGTCCTAGTGGCGATAACGGTGGTGGCGATAGAGCTGACGAGGATGTTGCTGATGATGTTGTTGGTGATGAGATTGCTGATGATGATGTTGACGGTGCGGTTGGTGATGGTGTTGATGTTGATGTTGCTGCTGATGATGATGATGCTGGACATGAGGATGACAGTGATGGCGATGGGGGGGATATTAAACCCCTCCATTTTTGACTTAGCAGAGAGACGTGTGTTGGAGTTTAATGTTTTTTTTGTATTGGTGGACTGCTTGTATGTGAATTTCTTTATGCAATGAAATGCATTTTGGATTATGTTTTCATCAGGGGTGTTATTTTTCAGTTATTTAGGTAATTTTCACATGCCATTCTGTTTACTCCTTGTTTTTTCATGAACTTTCTGCAGGGGGAGGTGGGGGGGTGGGCAGGGGGGGAGGGGGAGGGGGGCTGGCAGTGGGAGGGCTGGGCAGGGGGGACGGGGAGGGGGAGGGGGAGGGGGGAGGGGGTGGCTGGGCAGGGGGGAGGGGGGGGGGTGCTGGGCAGTGGGGAGGGGCGGGGGGTGGCTGGGCAGGGGGGGAGGGGGGGCTAGGCAGGGGAGGAGGGGGGGGGGGAGGGGGGGGAGGGCTGGGTAGGGGGGAGGGGGGGGGGCTGGGCAGTGGGAGGGCTGGGCAGGGGGGGGAGGGGGTAGGGGCAGTGGGGGGTTGGCCAGTGGGCGGGCTGGGGAGGTGGAAAAATAGGTTTAAAGATGACGTACATAGATCAACCTGATGTTTGAAGTAGTTCTCTGTGGAATTTGAGTTCAAGATATTTCTTGAGATTTCAACAATGGTTTTTTGTAATAAATATCTCATTATAAGTCATTTAATAACCAATTAAAATAATTTTAATCAATGAATAAAGTCATTCATATTTCTAAGAGAAGGTATGATTTTTAGTAGTATTTTAAATTCAAATTCCAAATGCACTAATTGTTTTGAATATCACACTTTATCTGGTGATATTTCTGGATCTGTTTGACCACGATCAAATCACATTCTTATTTATTCTCAACTAGAATAGTGTGTAAGGATGTATACATACATGTTTTGATCTACTGCTACTAATAACAAAATTTCTTTATGCAATTTCTTCTTTCATTTTTTCTACTTTTTTTCAGCATTTGTTTTAGTTCTATATGAAATTTCATTGCTTATGAGTCTTATATATTCATTAATAATAATTCATGGTTTTATTTGTTGCATGTACAGATTGTAGCAAATTAAAGTACGATTAGCAATCAGTGGTTTGCCATTCGATCATTATCAAGGTGAGATGACAAATCTATGTGCCAATCTAACACGGCATTTGAGCTTATTCATGCATGACTCATCAATGTGAATTCTTCTTTGAGTTATGAGTCTAGCTGAAACGCACTTTAGATATTGGAATCATTGAACACACATGCATTCTGAATGTCTAATTTTTTTTTTCTTGCTTGGTCATTGGTTTTAATCTAGCTTCTTTCATTTGGTTGGCATTACCCATCACTTTTGTGCTGAATATGTTTTCCATCTATTGTTTGAACAGTTGAAACTGTTTGAATGGTTATGTATGTAGTATGTGGGTGTGTCTCGATACGTTCTGTTTGACCAAGTCTATCCTATCCCCTTATCTCCTTAGGATCCGAATTTGGTAAGTGTTTTCTCATAATGGAATTGAAATATTATGGTGTTCCCAGGAATAATAAGTTTTCTTCTTCTTTATATCACTTCATCTTTATTTGAGTAGTGGGGAGGGGTGCTGGGTAGTGGGGAGGGGGGGGGGGGGGGCTGGGCAGTGGGGAGGGGGGGGTGCTGGGCAGTAGGGAGGGGGGGGGGGGTGCTGGGCAGTGGGGAGGGGGGGGGGGGGGCTGGGCAGTGGGGAGGGGGGGCTGGGGAGGGGGGAGGGGGGGCTGGGCAGTGGGGAGGGGGGGTGCTGGGGAGGGGGGGTGATGGGCAGTGGGGAGGGGTGCTGGGCAGTGGGGAGGGGGGGTGCTGGGCAGTGGGGAGGGGTGCTGGGCAGTGGGGAGGGGGGGTGCTGGGCAGTGGGGAGGGGGGGTGCTGGTGCTGGTGCTGGGGAGGGGGGGTGCTAGGTAGTGGGGAGGGGTGCTGGGCAGTGGGGAGGGGGGTGCTGGGGAGGGGGGAGGGGTGTTGGGCAGTGGGGAGGGGTGCTGGGCAGTGGGGAGGGGGGGGGGGCTGGGCAGTGGGGAGGGGGGGTGTTGGGCGGTGGGGAGGGGAGGGGGGTGCTGGTGCTGGGGAGGGGGGGTGCTGGGCAGTGGGGAGGGGTGCTGGGCAGTGGGGAGGGTGGGGGGTGCTGGGCAGTGGGGAGGGGGGGTGCTGGGCAGTGGGGAGGGGGGTGCTGGGAAGTGGGGAGGGGGGGGTGCTGGGCAGTGGGGAGGGGGGGGCTGGGCAGTGGGGAGGGGTGCTGGGCAGTGGGGAGGGGGGGGGGGGTGCTGGGCAGTGGGGAGGGGGGGTGCTGGGCAGTGGGGAGGGGGGGTTGGGCAGTGGGGAGGGGGGAGGGGGGGGTGCTGGGCAGTGGGGAGGGGGGGCGCTGGGCAGTGGGGAGGGGGGGGGGGTTGCTGGGCAGTGGGGAGGGGGGGTGCTAGGCAGTGGGGAGGGGGGGTGCTGTGCAGTGGGGGAGGGGGGGGTTGCTGGGCAGTGGGGAGGGGCTGGCACCACAAGATCCTCCCCAAATGGAAACATAAGTAGTCCCTACTCCCCACAGGACACTTTGGGAGACACATTTTCTCATCCACAGCCACTGGTTGCTCTACTCAAGGAGTAGACAGAATCAAATGACATTAACTAGCAGTATCGCATGTTTATTTGGAAGCTCTCCCTATGGTATAGAATTCTACCTCACAAAGCTATCACCAAACCCTTCAACAATGATACATTCATAGAATTGTGTGTCAAACTGACCTAAAATTTCATCCTTTGTGTGTCAAACTGACCTTACTTTTTTAGCGGTCATTCTTTCTCTTTATTATGATTTGACTTTAATTTAGTGCATGTCATCATGTTCATCACTTAAGTGGTCAAGTCAATTCACTATGGTTTTTTAGCGCCTTTGATTAGGGGTTCACTACCCTCACACTTGTCTTCTCAATTGCACAGAAAATCAAGAAGTCACTAAAGAGTTATGCTCACAATCACACCAATCACCATTCAAGAAGTCAATTACATAGAAAATCAAGAAGTAACTAAATAGATCTGCTCACAATCACACCAATCACCATTCAAGAATGGAACTGGAAGATAATATTAAGCTGTTCATCTTGGATCAATTTTCTCCCCGCAACGTGGTGTTCTTGCGTCACATTCTTCTCTTCTCTGATGCATGGCTCTCTTTTGTGGGGCATTCTCTCTTCTCTAGTTCATCGACCTACCTATTCTAGGGTTTATTGTATAATGCTGACCCTTGAAAACACTATGGAATGTATATATATTTCATTTGTTTTATCTTATTCTTTCCATATTCACCATCTCTATTTACAGCTGTCCTGCAGTGTTCAAACAGTTTAATTGAACGTTTGGAACAAACTTCCACCGTAGCATCACTTATTAACATTATTGTCTATCCTAAACAGTGTTGACCTGCTTTGGAAACCATGTAGTCTATAAATGATGGTCTATAGCATTTGTTAGCCGAACTTGAACTGTTAATGAGCAGCTCTGTTCGTTTACACACCTATCCACAACTAATGCAAAGTTGGTTGAAATGGCATATATTAAAAACCAAATGTTTTCAATCCTTAAATATAATACGCTACTGCAAAACCTTACTATAAAACAAAAATAACTAAAATTAGTTTGGCTGAATTGAATTTCAGATCATTTATGAAACTTGTCAGCCCAATTTATAAAAGGGAATAAAAAATGTGCCCATTTAACTGAATTGCTAGAGCACACCCTAGTTCTTCTTAATCATATCAAGGTCACGCTGCCACAAATTTTTGCTAGATGTTTTCATTTCCATGGCTTTTATTAATGTTTTAATGCATTTTAATTTATGCTGTGCATCTTGCAAGTTTCTTTTATTATGAAATTCCTGTCTCCAAATCACTATTCTTGTTGAACATCTTTAATTTATGCTGTGCAGCTTGCAAGTTTCTTTTATTATGAAATTCCTGTCTCCAAATCACTATTCTTGTTGAACATCTTTAATGCAATATCCATTATTCCCATTGTGCTGGTAGTATCTGTATTTCTTCATTTTTTCCCTGCGGTTTTAGGCTATAGCCATGTAATGTTTTCAATGCCTATAATTAGACTTATTTTTAACTTGCACATTGTTCCATGTAGGATGATCAGAAATTTGTTAAGCGGAAAACAGAACTTGGCGGAACTTTCTCAATTGCAAGCTGCATACTTTTTGTTCTTATATTTTGTTCTTATATTTTGTTCTTATATTTTGTTCTTATATTTTGTCTTCAGGTAGAATTACAGAGCCTGCTGCCAGGCCTGCGTTGATGCGGGGGACATTGCAAATACCCACGGTTCATTTGAACCGCGGAAATATTCTGGCGCTGTAAACATGTGTACCCACGGTTATAAAACCGTGGGAATACATATATACCCACGGTTCAAGTGAACCGTGGGTATATTCTGGAGCTGCAAAAAACTATACCCACGGTTATAAAACCGTGGGTATACATATATACCGGATCTGCAAAAAACTATACCCACGGTTATAAAACCGTGGGTATACATATATACCTACGGTTCAGTGAACCGTGGGTAATATAAAAATTTCTGGGTCTATACCCACGGTTTTTTAAAAACCGTGGGTATAGGGCTATTGCGACGACATTCCAGCCCGCGGTTGGCGAAACCGTGGGTATACCCTATACCCACGGTTTCACGGGCTATACCCACGGTTTGAAACCGTGGGTATAGGTGCAATTTCCAGTAGTGATTTTAGGAGACACATCAATTCTCTCATTAATATCATCCTCGGTAATATAATATCCTTCTATAATTCTTTGAAGATAGATAATTCCTTGTTCCCCATGTATTAGTGGACTGCCACCACGATTATCATTATAAGAATCAGGATAGACTAAGACAAAAAAAAAGATATCTATGGGAATTATCACCATTACAAGGTGCACTGCATAAATTCTATCTATAAGTAATAATAATAATATAATACCCTCTTGATCTATCACTAATTACTCATAATCATTA
Source organism: Viscum album (assembly GCA_963277665.1). Classification (NCBI taxonomy): domain Eukaryota; kingdom Viridiplantae; phylum Streptophyta; class Magnoliopsida; order Santalales; family Viscaceae; genus Viscum; species Viscum album. The sequence continues at coordinate 1,511,963,245 of OY728161.1, forward strand.
TACTTATCCAATTCTGGCTCATCCTCGTTATTTTCTCTTACTTCTTCATCAATGCTTACATCTTCCCTTCCTTCTTCTATTTCCTCTTCCTCGTTACCAACATCCTTTTCTACTTTATTATAAGTAGAATCATAATCATATGAATAATTCACAACCTCCTTGGATTTAGGACCTATATCTGCAAAATTCTTGTGTGAAATAGGTTACTTATCTATTTTATCCATTTCATACATCATTTATTAGTCATTGACAAATTCTTGATTCCATAGGTTCCAGAAACCTCAAAATTTTTTAAAAACATTTATGTAAGACAATATCCATAAGATGAAGTTAATTATCATCCCACTAGGGAATGAATCATTTATATTCTATCAAAACTAAAATTTTATTATGATAAGTTAAAGAACTAAAAATTGATGGTGTCCTACAAAACACAACCATATATCTCCTAATAGATTTGTAAATACTAATACGAATACTATTATTTATTAAAAATAAGAAAAAAGACTCATTATTCCATAGGATTCTATAATCCCTCTTCTTGTATAGATTATGTACTGGATAAACATAACTAGAATAGTGAATTATTCATTCAACTCTACATCTAATGGTCTTGTGGGGGTTCCATTCATAGTCATCCAAAGCACTATGAAATTATATGTGATCTTTATTAATAGGATTAGAGCAATGGTGATCATCATGTTCTCTTTTATATGTCACATAAAATCCATCTTTCAAACGTCTCTAGAAAAATTGTAGTACATTACTACTGACCACATTTTTTACAAGATATCCTTTTTCACTTCGGAAAACACTATCTATGATTAAGATTCACTGAGAAGATTCGTATTAAAAGTAATTACTTTTTATTTTATCCAAAAATCCTAATAATTATTTTAGATAATGATATTGTGTAATGATATTCTTGATTTTAACTATTGAGCATCTACTTTTTATTATGCATAGATAGGATGATCAACATGATGATTATTATTTATCCATATAGATGTACACATGTTTCTGTTAAATTTTCTAAACTTCTTAGTAAAAAACGTCTTGATGGGAAGCATCACAATGATGGAACATTTCACATGCATCATTTGTTTGGTTTGAGTTCTCTAATGATTGGAGATATTGGTGAAAAAATAGACAGGTTTGATGTGGGAGGTGTTGATTCATTTAAAATATCTCATAGGTATATAGGATATGTAAGAGAAAATAAGGGTGATGATTTATATTTCAATTTGAATTCTATTTTAAATCATATATCGAATAAAATAACAAAAACATAAATAAAATACATTCAAAATGTTTTAAAAAAATATAAGTAAATAGATGTGAGATGTATGCTAACTGAAGTTCTATAATAACGTGAGCATGTTAATAATGCTAACTATTACCTCGCTATGTGTATGATAGATTCATGAAATATATTTTCACAATATGTATAGTAACTGTGTGAGTAAATTCTCATAGTACCTATAGTGGCCATAAGAGTATGATTTCATGGTACGCATACTATATATTTGGTTATAGACAGAAAATCTCCCTCCTAACCGTTTGATTAACTATGCATGGTTATATATAAAAAATCTCAAAAAATAGAATCCAAATAGATGATAAATAACATTAAAAGTTTAAATTTAATTAAAAAAATTTAGGAATAAATTATCCTTCCAAATTAATGTATGATATAATTGATTCTCTCAACATCCAAGTGGTTTTTAAATTTATTTGAAAGCTGATGTTATTCTCCGATCAACTCATGTGTTACATCACAATTTTGAATATGGTCTCTCAAAAATTGATTTCTTATATCAATAGGATTTTTTCTAGAATGACATATATTATTAATATAAATATTGATCGCACTTTTATTGTCAAAATTTAAAGGTACATTCTTGAATTTATATCCATAATATAGTAAAGATTACTTCACCCAAATAATATTTACATTACAACAACCTCAAAATATAGAGTTAGCATTAGTTATATATAATTATTCATAGTTCTATTTCTTTCTATACCTGGAAACTAATGACTTTCCCAAAAAGTTTTTTGTTCTATATGTTATTTTTCTGTCAAACATAAAACCACCAAAATCATTATCTATATAACTTACTAATTCAAATTTTTTCCCTCAAGAATAGAATGATCCAAAAAAAATTTCATTTTTGAGGTATTTAAAAATTCTTTTACCAATATGGAAATGTTAATTTTTTGGGTATTTTTGAAAATGATCATATATACACACACTATAAACATGATATCAGTTTGTCTAGTAGTTATGTATAGTAAACACCCAATCATACCTATGCTAGTTTTTTGATAAGCCAATTTCTCAGTTTTATAAAGAACCAACATATAGTTAGTAATCATGTGATTTTCACTACATTTTTCATTATCCATATAAAATAAATTTAGAATTTATTTAGTGTATTTATTTTACTTAAATTAATTCCTTATTTATTTTTAAAAATATGAAAATCATTAATGAAATTGTGTTCACCAATTCAACAAATTTAAAATTAATTTTGAATATTCTTTTAAAACTAAATGCATAAAAATTTCTTGGAGAACCAAAAATAATATCATCAACATATATTTTCATTACTAAAACAAAATTTTAAATTATTTTAATAAAAATTAATATTTATAAGCACCTTAAATAATACCTTATAAAATGAATAATGAGTTGATTCTATCATTCCAAGATCTAGGAAATTTTTTAAACGATATAATAATTATTTTTAACAGAAAATATGATTTTTAAACTAGTGGAATTGATATATAGGGGTAATTATATAATAACATCCTTTAGTATATAACCATTTAATAATGTACTCTTAAAAAAATTGATATTTTTTGAAATCCAAATGTGATTTATAGGAAAGAAACAATCATATGGCTTCAAGACTACATACTGTAGAAAATGTTTCCACATAGTAACCCTTCTTCTTAACAATATCCAAGTGAAACCATCCTAGCTTTATTTCTAACTGTTTTTCTTAACTCATCAGTATTGTTTCTAAACTATTCCTTATAAAATATTACATGTTCACATTCTTCCAAAAAAAATTCCTTTTATTATACATCTTATATGATTTAATGGCTTCATAATATCTATATAAAAATAGTTCATCCCTATTGAATAAAAAAATTCTATATTATCTTATTTATTGAGTATAAGGACTTTACAATAAAAAAACTGACATAATTAACCGTTATATTCCACTATTACATATTTTATTGAGGGTGTTATTTAAAAATTGTATAATTAAAACTCAATTGATTAGATAAAAGGATATATTTACAAATTTTGGAGAAAAATAGATAGGTAAATTATACTTATTTTGTATGGTTCATACAATTACTTGAAGTGTTAAATTTATTCTATCTACTACACCATTTTGTTGTGGGGTCCTAGGAGAAGAAAATTTATTATTATAGCCATGATGGTAGCATAATGATTCAAAATCTGGATATTTAGACTCACATCCATGATCACTTCTTGAGGTCGTAATTATAAGTTCACAGTGATTCTCTATTGATCATGAATATTTAAAAAAATTATACTCTCACTTTATTTCACAAATAAAAACACACATGTATAACTTGAATAATCATAAATTATATGGTAGGCATAATTTTTTCTTACTAAAGTTGAAAATAAAATGGATCCATCCAAGTTAATGAGAACCAACAGTAATTGTTTATAAGTTTAGACATCATTATTTGATAACAATGATATTTTATATGGCTTTTCCTTTTAACAGGGATTGTAAAATTTGTCTCTTCGTAATTATAGCTTGGATAGATCATTAACTAATAAATTCTATGTTATATTTATAAGTGAGTTTATCTTATAAATTCTTATTATTCAATTCCAATTCAACGATTCATTGTTAATGTAAATAAAATAAGAAACATTTTGTGAAAAATCAAAAATTTAAATCTACAACATAAACAATTTTATTTCAAATATAAGTAAAAAAATAAATGATGTTTTTCATTATAAACTATAAACAAAATTCAAAAATAACATGAATACTATAATAACACACATATTAAATTCTATGAATATTACATTTCAATCTATTTATAAATAACTCTTTACAAATTAATACATTATTAGAGTTACTAATTTGATCGAGTCCAATTATCATCCCACTGAAATTTTCCCAAAAAGTGACATCAACACCATCCACTTTAGTCACGTTTTCTAATCATGAGTGATCTTCCATATTTTTTCAATAACATCCACTATCCAGGTACCATAGTTTTTATTATAAAATTTCAAGGTATTTTCCAATACAAAAAATATAAAAAATAATAATTTTAGTACCCATATTTTCTAGGGTCCAGAAATGCTTTCAATAAGTTCTTTATGAATATAATTTTTTACTAGTTTCCTATAATAAAAGACATATAATTTCGTACATATATACTTTATTAGGTGAGGTAGAATAATAACAACTAGCATAATATGAGTTACTAGAACTTGGGAAAGAATTTATTTTTATATATTTTCCTCCAACCAAATTGGAATCCTATTAATTGTTATAATTTTGATTAATCTATTTTCCAAGAAACCCAGTAAGTGTGTTTATTCTACTAGAGAACATATATATATTTTTTATTAATTGATCATTAGACAATTTATACTAATTGTTATATATAATCAATTGATCATTTTTTATATAGTATAAAATATTTTAAAGTTTATAGACAAAGAATACCGTATCATTAAACTTCTGTGTTTACCTATTAATTCATAAAATGTATCTTCCAAAATATTACAATATTTAAATAAGACATTAGTATATATATATATTCAAGATAATTTATAGTTATAGAGTGATTTGAAACAAGTGTAGGATATTTTTAATGAACATTTAGTACCTCATATGTGTTTGATATAAAAAACATATTAGCCTTTTCATTTATTTCTTATTTTTAAAAAAATAATTCACTTAAAATGCCATATGAGGAACTAAAATTGGACTTAATATATTTTTCTTTCATTATTCTTTTATCATGATATTTTTTTATACTTCAACATGGGATATTCTAATTTGATATGTTATTTTCTCTTAAATTTATAGCAAATTACTTCCTTTTCATTATAATTATTCCTATAATATTTTATCCAATTCCCATCATTTTAATACATTCATCTATAATTTGATTTCTTGAAGAATTTATTCTTTTTATAGAAATTTTTAAAATTTCTAGATAAATGTGTCATCCCATCGTGACATCTTGCAAGTGATTCTTCATTACTTGATAATTTTTTTATAGATATTATCTTCTTGTTTTCATTCATTAAAATTAAATGATAACTATTTTATTTGTGGTCCACCCACTTCATCAATATTACCTTTATATTATTCTTTATACAACATGATATTTCCAATTAAATATTTTACTAGTAGTTTACTAATGTCATAAGAATCTTATGGAATCAAATTTTTCTCTCCATTTTTTTAAAATTTAACTGATAAGTTTTATGACACTATCATTGTTCTAAATTGACTTCCCCAATGCATGAATTTTGTTCACTATCGTGTTGAATTTGAGATACATTTCATAGATATATTCAAAAAATCTATCATAATCTTACCATATTTAATATTATATGTTTGAAAATTTATTTCATTAACATTTAAAGTTCCTCAAGGATATATGGGAAGGGTATCAATGTTTTCAAAATAGGTAGCACAAGAATATGTATTTTTAAATTCATTTACTATTAATGCACAATAAAACACATTCATAGCTTTATAATTACATTTGTTTGCTAATTTAGTGTCATCAATCTTACAAAATCTTTCATATTGAGGACATTCAAATTTAACTTCAATGATAGTCGAGATATCAAATCTCATACCTTATATGTTAATTTTCATTTTCATTTTCCATTGAAAAATATTATTTATATTAAAATAACGTGTCCAATTAGTGGAATTTCATTATATTATTTTATTATCAGTAAAGAATTACATTTAGATAAAATATAAATTTAAGATCATTATGTAAAAATATATTATAATTAAAAATTTATTATGATAGCCTATAATACCAAACAATGGTCGGACCGAAAATCAGTATAGGTGGGTGAATTGAATTTCCAATCAAATTTTTATTTTAAAAAATTTAAGAAATTAATTTTATAATTTACTATAATCACCATCTTAACAAAAGTATTTGAGATATATAATTTGATATTTTGAAAACATTTATCAATAGATCAATCATAGCGTAGTGAAAATACATTTGAAGACACTATAAGTTTTGAAACTAATATACTCTTATCAAACATAGTATAATAAATAGTAATGTAAACTTATTACAATTGTGTTCCATAGTTTTTAAAAAGATTAACTTGCATGATTTAAATAAAAGAAAAAAACATTAAAATATTTGTAAATAAGTTATAATAAATATATCACATTGGAAATTAAAAAGTCTTTGAGTCTCAAGCAAACGATTAAACCAATACTCTTGGTAACCACCTTCACCCGAGTAGTTTATTATTTAATAAAGTGATCCACATCCTAGATCATGTTTTATAAACAACAACACACAAGTCATTTTAGTCACAGAGACAATTCCTCGGTTATATGTGTGAAAACTACATCAGGTCACATGGGACATCTTCCATAGATCCTCATGTGAATACAAGAAAAATAATTGATAAAGTATCAATTACTGAGAACATTAATAAAGGGGAATATTTTTTTAATAATATAAAAAGTTATATAAAAACACATTACAAAAGTAAAGTGTAAACATAGAGAGAAAGAAATATAATATAATAAATTTAATGAGACTCAATCTAAATTTCTTTTTTTCAATGTCCTTTTAAATTTTCATTGAAACATATCAAAAAAGATTCACAGAATGATTCGGATAATGGAGAATCTTATAGTCTTATTTATTTCTTCAGGGCACAAGTAAATGATCCTCCACTATTATCTATGAGATCACATATGTATTCTTCATTAAATAATGTTTATTATAAATTAATTTTCTTCACAAAATGATCTTGAACCAAAAATAGTCATTGGATAACAATAAATGAAATATTAAATCCACTAAAACATATTTTTAATCGTAAAAAATCAAATGGATATTAGAAATTATGGAAAAAAATAATATATTCCATAAAATGAAAACTTGATTTATTCATATGGTATATAGATTATTTCATAATTATTACCCTAATTTTTATGGTGGGGTTCACGATAGGTACAACTCTATCTCATGGTGGGTTGATTGTACATGTGGTGAGATGTTTCTCAACATATGGTAAGATCAATCTTCAATTCATGGCTAGTTCATGAGTTAGAAAAAGTCTTCTCATTTAACACATGGTAATCAGTTTCATTATTGGTATGGGGAAGTATAGTGTGATGTAAAGTGACACAATCAAATGACCTTTACACAGCTCCATCCTTAGCCTATTAATCATGTTTTGGCCATAAAATGTTATTCTAACTAAAAAAAAGATATTCACTAATAAATATATAAAATATATTTGGGATTATTAAATTAAGGATGTGTAGTTATAGGATGATATATATATATATATATATATCACATATATGGGGAATATTTTTTATTTAAATAATTTTTCTTAATTTGAATGATACTTTTCAGGTCATTTTTCATTTGACAATATTATATTCCTCTCATTCCCCTAACATAGGTTATAAAAGATAAATTCAAAAAAAATATATTTAAATAAGTGAAAAGGAAATGGATAAATGGAAATGAAAAATAGATAAAAAAATAGAGAATATGAGAGGAATCATCCCTTGAGATATTTTTTTTTGACATTTTAGTCAATGAATTGAGGAAAATATTGTAATTGGATACAAATTATAGTTTATATTATTATGGTTTTTCCCTTATTATTGATTTATTATTATACATTATTATTTAGAGTAAAAAAACACTTCATTAGGCCTTAATATTTTCACATTTACCCACAAACCTTTAACCACTAAATAGACCATTTGTAGGACCGCATAATTTTTTAAATTCAATTATCTATTTTTTGTATATAATATAATTTCATATATAAAATGGAAGTAATAAATAATCATGAGATTTAGAAAAGTTTTTTGTATTATTATCACTTAAGTGAACAGTAAAAAAATTATTTAGAAGGTTGGTTATAAATATAGGTCTTGAATGAAAAAAATTAGTTCATTGGAGTGTCTTAAGAGTAAACAAACCATTATAAAAAATTCAATTAGTGGTGTTTCTTTATTTTTTCCATTTATTTTCCACATGTATTTTACGAAATTATTATGGTTTTTATGAATAAAATCTATTTTTATTTAGAATTATTTAGTATTGATAAATTTAATGTAAAAATATAATTCTTTATATTTTATTCATAGAAAATGTGAATTTTAATACCCAATTTGATTGAAAATTATTTAATCATTTTAACTATATAATTTTAAATGTATCTTTACTTTTTTTTTGGTGTTTAATTGAAATAATTTTTTTAAAAATTTTTAAATGGTTCATGTTTTTAAGATTATTTTTCCATTTCCCATGTTTGTTATTGTTAAGGCCAAACTTTAAAATATATATTTATTTTTGAGATGTAGTTGTTATTGTTCATGTAAAGATCAATTTTCTTTACCAATGGGCATTACAAGCCCACCAAATAATCCAGTTGATGGAAGATTAGTTGACAATTTTTTATGTGAAAATTGGGTACCACATAGATATGAGAAAGGGGGTGTGTGCCTTATTATTTTATAGGAAATGGATAGTGGAATTCCTATATAAAAAATACTAAGTAAATATAAAGTGTGATAATGATATATTCATTGAGAGGATGACCAACGAGGCTTCAAAGATGAATTTGTAGATCTACTGAAAGGGAAGCCATGGGGGCATCTAGTGAGTGGTGAAAAGAGATAATTGGTGAGAATTAGTGGAAATAAATTTTGTGGAGATAGTTAATGGGAAGAAGATGGGGAAATTAGGGAGCGGTGAAAAGCCATTAGTGGTGAGAAAGTAGTGGTGATATGAATCCATATGTATTGGTCTACTACGAAATGAAGATAGTACCACTATTTGACATACCTTGTAATCGTCATAAGAGATAACGAGGATTGCGATTCTATGTTTTTAGTAAATACTAAAATGTGGACACAGTTTCATTAAATTATGAATATATAATTTTTTACAGTGGTGTGTGAATAGATCTATGATAGAGAGTCATTTATGAAAATTCATATTGGTTGAGGATATCAAGTATCATGTCCTAGTTTTAATGATTGATGGTAAAAAAATTATTTTCATGGGTGTGATAAATCATTTAAGTGATCTGAACAATTCCTTTAGGTGAAAAATTCTTTCAAGTGAATTTTCTGGAGTTTGAAACAGATTATTCTATGATGACAGGATCCTCTCCAAAAACTATTATATGATTTGGTAGGTTTTGAAAAATAATGATCGAGTAAGAGAGAGGAATATTAGATATAGATGGAGATTATTCCAATTATGTTGGAGTCGATGAAGGTGGAGTTGATGATCCAGAAGTTGATGTTGGACAAGGGAGTACTATTTTATCAAATTTTAATTAAATTAAAATATAATTTGGATTATATGGATTATCATTGAAGGCTTGGCCCAGTTGTATAGTATTTTGTCTGAGGGTCTTCTTGTAGGGTGCATACCCAATCCAACATTGGTTTCTATAAAGGATGGTGGATCTAATAAAATTTTGGATGAACAACTCATTATTAAACCCATGTGTTTTAGGATTGAATCCCATAATAGATTCTATTTTGTTCCAGGAATACCTAGGGTGGAGTAAATTGATCATGAAAATTATTCTCACAAGAACCTCCACCATAGTAATTTTACCCTTCTGATAAAACAACTAAACCCATGGAATCTGACATAAATAAATTGAAGAACAACATTCCAATGTCAAATGAATCTAGGGTCATTGAACCTTTGTGAGGCTAACATAGTAAAAATATAATGAAGTGGAACCAAGAACAATGTTTCTCTCAGAATCTGAATATAATATATTTATCTTAATCATAAACTAAGATTGGAAAAATATGATATATACAAGATCTACCAATGCATGGAAGGGGATCTATTGTCATCATTGATGAATTGATCAAATCCAATCATCTGAGATCATAACAACATCGAGTGAGGAATTTGAAGCACACTATAGAATCGCAAAAAAAATATAACCCAATCAGTATCAAAATTGGAAAAAGTTAGTTCTATGTTTATGGAGATCCCTGATCGAGTAATGTTTATGGCATTTGATTACATGTTGTTATTGATTATTACAGGTGTTTTCTTAAAGATGAGGATGGGTCCTTGATTATTCCAAAGTCTATGAATATAAAGATAAAGAAAATAGAACAACCTATGTTAAATGTTTTTTCATATTGAGTTTTATATAGTTGAAGTAGATCATGGATCCTATATTTGCGGAAGTGGGGTGTAGCTAAGCCACTCCACCATTGTATTTTATTTAAGATTAGTTTCTTTGAATCTAAAAAAATAGATTCCATGCATTGAAATTAAGTGCATTTAAAATAGGGATAAATTTATACAAAGGATATTAATTCAATAATGCCAACTTTTTCTCACTAATAATGGATTTTGTAAGGTGAGGTAGGGATGATGAAAACTAGTGGGTTGTCAAAGAAGATCTGTAGAAGCTCTACCATATAAGTTGATAGAGATAGTCGAGAATATTGAATATGAATTCAATTTATGAATAGAACTCATCTTTGTGTTTTTGGATGAATTATGTTCATTGATATATTTTAGTAAGAATTTAGATTCCTCATTTTTTTCAAAATGATATAGTATTCTGATGCTGAGATTCTAATAAATGGAGTGGGTTTGAGGTTTTGTACTACAAAACTCAAGTACCGGCTGGAAAATTTAATTTAATGTGTAATAATCTTATATTTTTAATGAGGATATATTATAATACAACTATAGTTACATATGGACACCAAATTAACACTCACATTCACTAGTGATAGAACTTATCTTGGGATTTAAGTCAACGAGGTGTAGAAAAATAAGGGGGGACTTCATGGTGGAATCAGTGATAAGGAAAAGATATTCATTATCTCAGAAATATATTCATTCTCAGACACACATTATTGGAAATTTTCTTCGAGATAGGTGTTTCAATAGATAGTATAGTTTCATAAGAAATATGATCTCTATATGAGAATAATCTCAATGGATAATATATTTCTTCCATTTTTCTTCACATAATAGTTTATTACTATCAATGATATGGGTTCTTTGAGAATTTTTTTAGATGTTGTAAACATGTATGTGAAGCTATTTTAGGAAAATTTTATTTTTTGGGTGGATTCTTACCTTTTCATGCTCAAGTTTTACAATTTTGACTATTGTTCTTCACAGATATTTTTTGTGGATTTTATTTTCCTATTCAATAATGATAAATCTCCATATAGATGTTAGAGGATATCTATTTCAATACCATGATAATTTAAGTCATTCATAACCATAAATTGTTAAATTGATATGAGTTTTATAAAAATGATTGTGGTGTGATCATTTATACTAATTGTTGCACTATTATATGTATCTATGTTTGAATATTGTTAAATATTTTAGTTTTGTAACAATCAATTTACTGAATTTAGAGAAGGATTATTCTTATTTCTCTAAGATATAATAATTATTTTCCTTTATTTATGGATATAGAATCATTTTATAGAGTGAGTTAATGGAACTATATTAATAACCCTTCTATAATGAGTGATTCAACATCATTATTTCTTATTTGAATCATAACATTGTTTAACATTACTGTAGAAATAAAAATCAATTTTAACAACTCTAATTTGTCAAGTTTTCCATTACAAAAAATATATTCACCTTTATTTTCAGTGTTAAAATTTTTTGATCATTTTATTTTTCATTTTTTTCATTTTTTTTATTTCATTAATTATTTAAATTTAAATAAATAATTTCATTTATTCAATTGTTTGTATTATTTTAGACATTTTACCATTTTTTTATTGTTTTCTACTTTCATAGATTACATAAAATTTCTTTCCCCTAGGTTAAAACCGTAATTCCACTATCTAGTCTTACGTGGGATTATAAATTAATAAATTTGATAACTTACATGACTATGTGTCAAATTATTGATTCCATTACAAGGGAAGGTAATGATTCATAAAAAAGAAAACATTAAAATAGTTTCAAAAGAAAAATGGTTGAAAAAGGATTTCAAATCTGGTTGTTGGTACTGTTTTGTGTTGTCTCTTAACGGTATCTCCATGAGTATTAATTCACACTACGTAAACATTCATGTAAGAATTTAATCATTTAGTACTAGAAATGTATTAATTTTATAGTTTCCTAATGAATAAAAAATAAATCTGAAATGGATAACCTTTAAAATATGATACCTGAGAACATTAATGAAAATCATAATTGTATCCCACCTCAATTATAAAAAATAGTATAGAGGCCATGAATTATGGATTTAAAATTTCCTATTTTTTAAAAGAAACCATTTATATATTGTTATCCCCAATATAAAGAAGCTATTAGATGGAAAAAGCCAACATTTCTATGTTTTCTTCATTTAATGGACTACCTAATGAGGATTAATTGGAGTTTATTAGAGATTTCTATAATTTACTATAGTATTTACATTTACATGTTATTAGTGATATGGAAATGAGAATAATAGTGTCAACATTATATATTAATAGAAATATTAGAAGGTGGTTCTAGCATTTAGAAAAAGAAAATTTTTGACACATCATACCAAATCCTCAATTCATTTATTAAAAAAATTTACCCTAGGAATGAAACTATAGATGTGAGAAATAGAAAAAAAAAATTATATGTTAGGACTTGACCTTTAACATTAACATGTTCTTGTGTAATTAAACTAGAATTTAAAATTATTATATTCCCAAATATATTTTATTTAAATAGTTTTAGATATTTAATTCATAACTCTTACATAACAATCCCATGTAAATAAAAAGATAACAGTTATAACTAGTGTATATTTTAGCATAATATAAAAAATTTCAAATGAAACATATTTTCATTTTATAAATACACACCATTAAATTCAACTTTAATTCTTCTTTTTCATTACACATCCCTAAACCATGTAAAAAACATTTTCAAATGTGGGATGAGAAAATAATGGTCAATAAGAGACATAATAAAAAATAAACCCTTAGTAATTGATTACTTGTAAAAATTTTACCTTTTAAAAATAAATATTACACTCAAAAATGAACAATTTATTACCCAATAAATTACTTTTGAGGAGAAATTATTTTCTTAAATCATTTAATAAAAAATATTAAAGGAAAAATTAACCTAATAAGGTTTCATTTTAATCATAAAAAACTCATGATTAATTTTTTTAGAATGTTATTCCTTATACCATTAAAAGTATCTTATACAATACATTAAATTTAATGTCATTATTTTACTTTTATAAATAATAAGGTTACCATAAAATCATACAAATCATAGATAATGTTAGAACCTTCTTATTCTAATTCTCGTAAATCATGTTTATTATGTTTCTAATAATCATAATGTTTTATTATAGTATGATTTGTTTAAGATAAGTTTCTAAGGTAAAATGTGCTACATTTGTTCAAATGTTATATAATTAGTTCACATGTATCAATGTTAGTCCAAATTTTTTTGTTGTTAGTTCACATGTGGTACTATTAGTTTATCTATACTTCTATCGGAGTGCTTCTACCGCCATAACTAGGTTATCATAAGATGTGAAACTGCTAGATGTGTTACCACTATATGTGATACGATATGTTATGTTACCACTAAACAAGTTCTAAAATGGTTGTGCTACCAATGGATGGTTCTACAATTGGTTTATGCTACTGTCAGAGTGATTTACCATATGCTTGTTGTCATTATTATTTTTATTCATTTGAATTTATTGCTTCCAACGAATATTTTATGGTTGTTGATTCACTTAAGCTCATGTAGATTTAATAATAAGTATTTATTAAACCTCTATATAGAATAATAGAACCCCAATTCCGAGGATTCATAATTTCTTGGTTAGTACGATGATCTATGATATATTTATTATTACTCCTCAGTAAATAATTAAAATTGAGAAAGCCTTATATTTATGAAGATCTCCCACGTGTGTGTTGTAGTAGAACTAAAAGAATAATATATGGATGCTTATATGATGAATACAAGCGAGTGTGAAATTGTGGAACATATATAATATAAAGAACCTATTAGGCCATGGTTTCCTTATAGTTTCATTTGTTTTCAATAGATTAGTATGTTGAGAAGGTGATGGACGAATATTAGGATTGAGAATTTTTTTTCAATCATATCCAGAATAGTAGCATAATAATAAGATCCAAAATATCTGGATACGTCAATATGAACCATTAGATTATGATTTTGATAAAAAAAAGTCAGAAGATTCTAGAAATTGGATTCACCATAATAATCATGAAGTTGTTTATCGATGATTAGTTTTTCACCCAAAAGATGAATGGAATCACCATACATTTTTTTGTAAAAAACATACTGAACAACATTTTCAAAAATCAGACCCATAATTCTTAATAAATACCATCGGATAAGTATTATGTTTTATAGATTAAAAGTTTCATCTAACTCGCATTCAGTTCATAAAGGAAGAGAATATTGTATTTATTTGGACCTTCATATTCTTCCTGAATTAGAAGAAAATATGAAGATGATATTTTGAACCTATATTTATCATAAACCAGGTGTATTAATTAAAACTGTTGATGTAATTTTGATTAAATTAAAGGGGAGAAAAGGATTTATCAATCCTATTAAAGACAATTGTATTCCAGAAAATTGTTTTCAGGTTGTGTAGGAATGAATGATTTCACATTAAAATTGAAATTTATAATACATTCTATAATAAGTCAAATGATGTTGAAGATGATATCCAATGTAATCAATGTTTTGAAGGAATTCATGATACAAGAAGATGTTCAGGAAATAATAAAGTAAATTTAGCTAAAAATATTATGTCTCAAAGACCATCCTAATGAAATTACCAGATTCATATTTGATTGAATGTTGAGAAGTTTCTCTTGATTATAATGATAGAAATTGAATGTTTAGATTTTCATTCATATCAAAAGCCGAAAAAATTATTTCTTCTGAGAACGAGTTGATAATTATAGTAACCAAAAAATTAATTTTTGTGATAAAATATATTTTGTATCGTATTCCAAAATGAATAAATAGAAGAAGTTTAATATGTTTGAAATACTATATTGTCTCCATCGTAATGGATAAATCAGAATGAGATTTGGTTTCGAGAATCATAATGAGAAGAAATATTTTCTCATTCTTATATTTTTTGTAGAGAAACGTAGTGAAGAAACTATTGTTGAATATATACATTCATCATAATTAAGATATCAAAATAAAAAAAATATTCACTTTGTGTAAGGAAATGTAATGAAATATAATTAGAGACATTTTTTTCATCAGAACATGTTGGAACCAATGATAAATAATGGAATATGATGTTTTTTGAACCATCGATAAATGATGGACTTTGAATTTGTAAGAGAAAATTCAAAACGAATAGTCATAGATCAATCAAAAATTTAGTCAACCATTTCTCATCGAGATGATATGTTTATTGTGTTAATATAAAGGGAATTTTTTAATTTTATTCCAGGTGGGTCAATAGAAAAAAAAAGAAGAAAAAATTATTTTTTAAATTGCTTGTTCACTGAAAAGAGGTATATCATAATTTAAATCAGAATTGAAATAATAATGGAGTTATTTTATGTTTGGAATTTGAAGGGAATATAAATATGTTTTCATGGGTAATATTGAAGAATATTTTTTCCTTACTTTTTATTAGTTAGTATGGGAAATTGGAATGAATAATTAATATTTGGAAATCAGAATAAATAATCATAATAGGATTTCTAAAAGTTATAAGAGTTTTTAAGTTGTCAGAATATTCGAGAAGTTTAAAAAATATTTAAGAATCATTAAAATAGACAAGATTCACCCTAAATTAAATTAAATTTATTAATATGGAAAATTTTGTTTAGAGGGAAACTTTTTAAGAATCCCACCTAAAGCAATTTTGGGGGAGACTATAAAAGAATAAGTATTTTTTACTTTCCTGACTGAAGTACTATAGAGAGAGATGCTATGAATTTATAGTTAGAAGAAGCTTCTAGATTGAATTTTATTTAACAAGTTTGATAAAAAAATATAAGAGAGAAGATCATATTCACCTGGTTATTGAATTGGTATAAATAATGAAACTGGGAAAATTATATAGGGATTTCCCAACTAAAGAATAAAAAATTTATAATTTTCAAAATTTTATTTAGATAGAGCTATATATATTCTCTTATGAGAAATCAAAATTGGTAATTTTACTAGGAAATGGGATTGATCTTTACTAAAATGTGCAGAAGAAGTTCTTTATTGGTTTTGTGTAGGAATATGTATAATTGTTTTTCAAGATCATATTTTTGATAGTTGATCAATAAGAACCATAACATATTTGTTACAAAAATTTTATTACATTTCATTTCTTATAATAAGAACATGAATTTTTGGATTGATTACATAGTGAAATACGAGTGTAAGGGTCTATCATACTCATTTTATTCACTATAAAATGGATTTTGACTAGTGGATTAAGAAATATTTGATCATTTCTAAACCATATGAAGGACATAGGTGTTATTGTTGGGTAGTGAACCTAGTATGTACATATGTTTCAGTGGATGTGTGTTTTATTTTTCTTTTGTGGGGAAATAAATAATTTATAATGGGTGAATGTTTTTTTCTAAAGCATGAAATTTAAAAGAAAATTATAGCACTGATTCAATCCCAAACCCTCAGAGCGATAAAATATTCCTGACTATGAATTTTCAACTATTATGAGAGAGAAGATTCCATTTAATTTTTTTATTGTTTTTAAGAAAAATTTCTGATGGGTAATTTGAGTTGTGTTAAAATTAAAGTGGTTATAATCATAAATGATAGGAATTTTCATGTATGGAATGGTAGAATGTTTCCATATCATATGTCGCATTTTTATGATGTTTCAAAAAATTTTACTAATGGTTTCCCTCATTATATTTAGAATTACATCCCAAAAAAATATTATATGGAAAACCTTCATAACGATAGAATAGTTATGTATTATTTACTCTAGTCACTTACTAAAAGTGAGTTTTTGTGATTATAAGGAGTTTCCACTGCCAAATGTAACTACGATAAGTTGAACAACATTTATGAAGGTAACAAAAAATTGAAAAAGTTAAAGCTAAAAATTTGTTGACTTAAGTATGAGGATCTAAATATGGGTGACTAAGAATATATTGGTGACTTATTCACGATGAGAAATGAAAATTTTAGCAAAATCATAGTTCTTGTTGAAATGTTATATGATTATACTATTGTTGAAAATATCTTAATAATTCTTAATGATATGTTTGATGAAAAATTTTCTTTCATTAGAATGAATAGATCCCGATATATTACTTATGGGTTATTTTCATGGTATTTTTATCGCATATTATATAATAATGGAAAAATTAATGAAGGGAAACACAAAAACTGATAGAGATATTTCATTCAAACTTTACTATAATAAAAAGGTTAAGAGGGCTTCGGAGGAAGATGATGTTGTTGAACCTGACTCCAAAAGTTAGGTATGTAAACATCATGATGAAACCTTATCATTTTTTCTAAAAATATTAATATATTTATAGGTAAATATAAAAGGAAACATCCCTAAAAATTATTCAGATGTGTATCCATTAATAAATTTTTTCCTATTTGTCCTCTATAATGTGAATGAGAAGAAAGTGATGAAGAAGAATGTAAGAAGAATAATGTTGTTCCATGATATATTTGATGAAAAAGTGTGATATGGAAAAATTATATTCCTCGAAGAGGGAAAAGTAATTATCTAGACACAAAAGAAGAATATTTTTGACTAAGGATAATGGTAGTGATGAAGTGTCAAATGATTATGAATAAAACATATTTATTATAATAGTTAATGAGGAAAGTCATTCTGACAGTGAAAGAAGTTATTCTGAAAAGGAATATAGTTAATCATTATATGAAAATTACACTCAAAATTCTTCTGAAAATACTTTAATTTCATCATTTCACAGTGTAGAATAAAAAAACTAACTACTTTAATGAAGGTGATACTCAATTAGAAAATCATATTAAACAAAAATTTAATGAATGTTTATGAAATATTGGGAGACATGATACGATATTAGGGAGTTGAAAAGTAAAATTCTTCAACGTAGAATCAATAATGTATTCATAATAAAAAATTCAAGAAAATGGAAGAGATATATGATTTATAGAAATATCTTCAGCAATAAGATAATCTAAATAAATTTTTGGATGAGAGGCTGAAGGAAAAAATGTAGATTTAGAACTAATACAACAAAATTATTCTAAAGATAAATAGAAAGGAAGAACTTTTAAAAACACATTCTATAAGTTTGGTGAATATTTTCAAAAGGGAGAGCTGGAGAATGATAAAAAAAGTTACCTTCATAGGTTGAGATGAATGCTAGGAAAGTTATGTATGTTGAAAATACAATAGAAATTATGATGTCTGAAGTTACTAAAAATTAGTAATCTAAAAAGGTTTCTACTACAATTCATTTCTATAAGGTTGAAATGAAAAAAAACTGGAGAAGAAGTTTCTAATAATATAAGCATAGTGATCATGATATTTTTTTTAATAATTTTACTGAGAAACATATCAAGGACTCTTGTCAGTGTGGACGTTACATAAGAAAATACTATTTCTATGGAAACTACTCACATTGTGTTGGATTGGGTTATACAACTAATATTTTTTGGTTCAACAAAAAATAATAAAATTATTCGACAAGCTATATAATTATGAGTTTTAGGGGGATTCAATACCCTTAATGCAAAAATTCTGAGAAGGATGTTTGGAAGAAAATTGAGAAGGATATCTTGAGAAGTGAAAATAGGTTCCAAAATCATAAACAGTTTGTATAATATTTGATCATCCTAGAAATATTTATAAAGGAAGTTTGTTTTTTACCATAATAATAAATTATAAGGAAAAATTATTAGACAATAGATATTTTTGTTGTTATGAAACGTATATCATCTTAGTCCAAAATGATATAGTGCATAGTTAATTTTCCAGAACATGTTGACTTGGATTGGGAATTAGAAGAAGAAAAAATATGTGTGAATGTAGAGGGGAACCAATACACTTCTAAATATAAAAAAAATGTTTACAAAAAAGTATCTATAGATTTTTTATATGATCCAGAAGGAAATTATATCATTTGTTATTTACCTATTTTTTTAAAACAAAATACATGAGTGGAAAAAATGTGATAAACTGATTATAACAAATACATTACTAAAGATGATGAAAATTCAACATCCACATCAGAAGACCATATATATAAGAAGAAACTTATTAAAAACAAGATAACAATGAAAATAAGTAATAAAAAACATCCAATGAAAAAAAATTGAAAAAAGATAAAAAATCCACACTAAGTGTCGAATATCAGTCCATTTTTTTTCTATGAGACAAGTGAGGTTCATCATTATTCATTAATTTTTCTTTATATTTTTAATAACGTGTAGGGAATCGAAGGAGTCAAAATAAGGAATCTAAAATTGATGAGTCTCTTACTATTATTTCATAATAATTTAATGAGGTTATGAAAAAGAAAAGTTCTTAAAAAGAGGTGTGTTTATACATTTGAACATTATAATAAGATTATTGATTTCAATGTAGGTTACTTTTATATTAATAAATTTTTTTAAAGGATTTCCCAAAAAAATAAAATGTTTACAGAAACACGAAAATTATATTACATGAATGTTGTTTAGTGGTAATGATTAACATTATTGATTATTCACGCTTATTTTCTACACCGGATTCCCAAATATAGACTTAGAGTTGTTTAGTTAAAGCTTCATTGTTAAAAAATTAATTTAATGTCTTTTTTGACCAACATTTTTGAGATCTAGAGAGGGAAATTCCCATTCCCATAAAATAGGGATCATTTATCAATCGTGCATAAAATTTCATGTTGGCCCCTTTAAATATTATTATCAACAAGGGGGAGAGAATAGAGACATTGGGATAGAAAATGAATCATGGGAGTAAGAAAACAATGGGGATAATAAGACATCATAAAAGAGAATAGTACCACTTATTTTCATCATTTGGTCGAAGTGGGTATTAGAAAAAAAACAATATTGGGGAGATTGAAAGGACCAAATTCTATTTTTGGTAATTTTTCAATATATTATTATCTTGAGAAGATGAGGGACGTAAATTTTGATTGAAGAAAGTTTCTAATCAGATCCATATGAGAATCAGATCCAAAATATCATCCTGATAATTGGAACCAAAATATCTAGATAAGTCGATACAATTCATCAGATTGTGGTATTGATAAGAACTCAAAAGAATATGGAAATCGAATTCATCATTGTAATTATGAAGATGTTTTTTGGTGATCGGCTTTGCAGACCAAAGAAGAAATGAATCTCATCACATTGTGTTGGGTGAAAATTGAACTGACCATTGTGATAAAAAAATTAGACTCACAATTCCTAATAATTTAAATTAGATTGGGAATATATTTTTTAGATCAATAGGTTCGTCAGCCTCACCTCAGGTCTATAATGTAATAGAATATCATAATGAGATGCTGCATTGGAGTCATCGTGAATTTGATGAGAATATAACAATGATTTTCTGATCATGGAGTTCTCATAAATCGTAAGTATTATTTAAAACTATTTTATCAATCTGGATGAAATAAATGGGAAAAAATGTTATCTCAATCATATTCAATACAATCATATTATTGAAAAATATATTCCTATTGTGTAAAAATTAATGATATTGCTGGATTAACAAAAAAATTTAGTAATTTCCATTATATTTCTGACAATGTTGATGTTGATGTTCAATGTAATGAAGTATATAAAGATACAAGTATTATTTTGTGAAATAATATTGTTTATATAGTCAAATATGTTTGTTCTCAAATATGATCGTAATGATATCCCTAGACAAAATATTTTTTTGAAGGGATGGATGTTTTATATTATCATAATGAGATAAATAGACATTGTTGATTTTTATTCTGGTAAAAAGTCAATAGATTCAAAAATTCAGAGAGTAATGTTTATAAGTATTATAATAAAAAATAATGATGTTGAGTGCTGATATATCTTTCCTATCATATTTTAAAAAAATAAGTAGAAGCAGTTGAAGAAGCATGAAAGAATCTATTATCTCCATCGTATGGATGAAATCAGAGTGAGAGTTGGTTTTGAGAATTTTAATGTAAATAAATATGTTTTCTATATTACATTTAGTATAGGGAAATGCAATGAATATACTATTGGTGAATATATAAATCCATCAAAATGGGGAAATCATAATTGGTTGATAGTCATTCATGTTGTGAAACAGAAATTTATGAAATATAATCAGAGATATATTTTTTCGATGGAATTTTTTGGAAAATGATAATTAAAGGTAGGTGATGTTTTCATAACCTATAATATTGAACAGAATTATAGTTTTTTGGAGATGATTCGAAAAGAAAAGTATGAGACTAATAAATAATGATGTCAACCATTTCTCAACAAGATGATTTCTTTATTGAGTTAACTAAATAATAATGTTTCAATTCTATTCCATGTTATTCAAGAAAGAAGAAGAATCAGAATATATTATTTTAAATTTTTCTTCACATAATTCCGTAGATTGTAATGAAAATCCGAATCCGAATCAAATTGGATTTTTTTATGTTTAGAATTTGAAGGAGATAAAAAAGTGTTGTCAAGGGGGAAGCATAAAGAATATTTTTTATTTGGTTTTCTTCAGTTTGTATGTTAATTCATAATGAATATTTCATATTCATAAATCATAATGATGAATCAGAATCATACTACAAATATTTGGAAGATATATTATTTTTTAGAAGATTATTGAACGTTTGAGAAGAGTTGAGAAGCACTGAATAAGTCAAGATACACTAGAAATTCAAAGAAATATATTATTTGGGAAAAGTTTCTTTTTTGGGGAATTTTTCAAGAATCCCACCCAAACCACTTTAGGGGAAAATAAAAGGATACATAATTTTTAATTTTCTCTCTAAATTACTGTAGGGATAGAATCTCTAAATTTATAAGGATAAAAAGTTTCTAGATTTATTTTTCATGAATAAATTTTCCACTAAAGGAAAAAAATTAAAAGAGAGAAGATCATATTCAACTAGTCATCATATTGGCCAAAATCAGTAGACGCGGAAAATATTATTTGGATATAGGGAATGATGTACAAGAAGATAATAATTTTCTCAAATTTATTCTAATAGAGTTATATATTTTTTGTATTGAGAAAATGGACTCCATTATCAGAATGGGAAATCAAACTGAGATTTATTATAATGTCTAATGGAATTCCATACCTACTTCTCCATATGAAAGTGAAGAATTATTTTGAAGGATTATATTTTTGAATGTTTATTAAGAATCATAATAGCATGCTTGTAACAAAAATTGTATTACATAGTTTTGACTAGAAGAATCACATGCACTATTGGATTATTTATATAGTGAAACACAAGTGTAAGGGTAAATCATACTTGATGTATTCCACACAAGTGGATTGTTTTGTAGTGGACTATATGGTATTGTATCATTTCCAAACCATACCAGTGATGTCTCTGTTCTTGTTGAATAGTGAACCTTATAAATACATGTATTAATATGGACGTGTATTTGATATTCATCAGTAAGGAAAGTAATTTATAACTGGAGGTGAACTTTTTTTCATAAGAATGAAATTTAAAAGAAAAAGATATCACTAATTCACCATTTCCACCTCTCAATGATACAATAATCCCATCTGTTCACTTAAGGAACCATTAATTACATTGAATCAATATATCTACGTAGAATATTTTCAAAGAATTAACAAATAGAAAAAAAATACTCTTGGACACGCTCTTTTCTTGAACCTTTAGAGGAACTTGTTAAAACGGCTCTCTAAGTCTAATATGAAGACCATCAAGAGTTTGATTCCATTTAGAATGATCATCACCATAATTTATATCTCTTCTTATTTTTCTTTCTCTATTTTATTATTTACATTCGAGTTGTGTGATATTTTTCTCTGTTTATCAGCACACATTGAGTCATGTTCTTTAACATGAGTGTGCAAGGCTCACACTGTCAATTTTCATTTCATGTATACCCACTGAACTATAGAACATTTCTTTCTTATTCTCTCTCTTTTTATCCCATAACATAACTACATATGTGGGCTTGATCCAATATATCTAGTTTTATTTTATTATAAACACCCATTCCAGGTTGTGGATTGTATTATATTTAAAATTATATTCTTGGAAGCATGTGATTTTCACATGGAGTGGATTAAGTCCCCTTTTGATATTGAACCCCCTTTTTACTCCACTCTCTATTTCATTTTTTCCTTCATTATAAACTATAACTACTGTAGTTATTTTAATCTATAAATTGACTTATACATTTTTAGTTACTCCTAACCATTTTTTACATAAAATTTTTGATTAATTAAATTTGTTTCAAATTATAAAGTTATATAAAATATTATTTTCACTGATGTGTAATCCCTTTTTTGCAAAATATTTTGATAGATAAAACTTATATAATTCTATTATTTTCATTAACAATAAATTTGAATTAATTTGGGGGATTTTTTATCTTTTTTTAATATAAATTTAAATTGGTTACTCAATTCAACCCCCTCTTGAGTTACTCACCACAACCAACATTTTGTATCAAAAGATTTTCAAATATATCTTCAACTGTGATTTTGTTTCCTGTTAAATATATTTATTATATTTATAAATTTATTTCATTATGGATAATAAAAAATAATTATTTGCTACAAATATACATATATACATTAATGGAAAAAACTATTCTCATTTGAAAATTAAAATGAAAATTCATCTTTAATGCACAGGTCATTAAATCATGACAAATATTGAAGAAAAATATAAATTACACAAAACTGCTACTGCTAATTTTAGTGGTACTATTACATAAACATATAATAACAACTCTATATATATAAATTATTTTTATATATGTTTGGGCGATGATGAATTTTATAGAATTTCTTCATGAACTAATGCTTTTTAAATTTGGGATAATTTTTCTATTTCTCATGAAGGAACATTTAATGTCAAATAAAAAAAATAAAATTAAAATGCTATTAAAAATTATATATTTTAAGTTTAATCTTGATGAACCTATTTATGATATGTATCATAGGGTCAATGAGATTATAAATCAAATGAACTCATTGGGAAAACCTATATCTAAACAATATCAAGACATGCACCTATTGAGATGTTTACCAGATATATATAGAGGAACCTTAGTGTTAATTAAAGATTATTAGGATGTAAGTATGTCTCTTGTTAAGGATAAGATTTGAAAAATGGTGATTTATGAGGATGAAAGTAAATTATATATAGAATATAAGGATGAACCAAAAATATATATATATACATATATACTTCAAAAATATTACTTCAAATCCAAAGGAGATAATCCAAGATGTTAGTTCAAGTTATGATGAGTCACTTGCTGAAAATAGTGACGGAATGGGCCACTTGGACCAAAGATACAGATATTTTTATAAAATGAATATTTTATTTATGATTCCCAATTATAAAGGAAAGTATAAAAATAAAATAAACTAGAGAAATGAATGAAAGAAGTATTTTGTTTCAAATTAGATAATCAGTTAATAGTGAAAAGGAATGTTTATTTGAAAGATGAATATACTAAAATAAAATATTAGAAGTATTATGATAAGGATAAGAGGTACAAAAAATAAATTAAATCATCTTGGAGTGCTTCAAAGGATAGATCAAGTGAATCTTACTCAATTAGAGAGGATAAGCATGATAGATCCAATATGTGTTTTAGGAAATACACATGTGAGTTATCCATTATTTATCCTCTTCTCCAGTGAATATTTATAATCATTATTAAGATGAAAATATGATGAGAAGATATTTAATTAATAAATTTTTGGTTATTATAAAATGTTGTAAAATACTTTTAATGAAATCAATGTCCAGAATAAAATTATAAGGAAGTTTCATTACTAGAATGATAGATTTTAAAATGACCACATTTTTTTGAATGATAAAAATTATAAACTACTAAATGATAATGATGAGTTAAAATTTTCTAATTTAAAACTATGGAATTCTATAGATTGATTTAAAAATGGTCGAAATAATCATTCTAAAATTATTATAAAACAATCACCACACAAATAAACTATTGAAATAGGCTCTCAGCCTAGATAAAAGAATAATTAAAATAGCTTTATTAATTGATCTAGTCCGGAAATAAATTTACTAGTTTTTATTCATCCAGACTTAAAAAATGTTTATTTATAAATGTTTATAACATACTTATATTAATCCAATTTAGAATGTATGGATTAAAAAACATTTGATTAGAAAAATTTCTTGACTCAAGAATAATGGGTGTAACAATGTCATTTTTTTATGAAACAATCTTTGTAGGAAACCTGATTTAAAATATATAGTAACAACTTATGGTATTATGAAAATGATTGTTCCAAACACATGATTATAAATATTTAGGTTTTATGAATCTAATCAATTTTTATGGTGTACATGTCACATTTTTTGATAATTTCAAAGATAAAATTATTGGCCTTATCCAAATTGATAGTTCTAAATTTTTTTAAAAATGATAATGTTTTATATTTAGATGGTTTAAATTATAATATTCTTTTCATATCACAATTATGTAATGATGTTTTTCAGGTTATGTTTTAAAATAAAATTTTCAACATTTTTTATTATAAAAAATATTTCAATTTCACTGTTTTATGAAGTTATAATGTACTGTCTATAAATTTAGATTCATTTTTTCTCAATATATTTCTTGTCCAAGTGCCTTTCATAAATAATATTTTCTTTGGAACAACAAACTAGGACATTGAAATATTCATAAACATTTAAAGCTAATAAGAAAATGTTTAAATAATTATATTCGTAATTTATAATTCTCAAATGATAATGTCTGTAACCCATGTCAAAACAAGAAACAATAGAAAATATATTTCGAATAAAAGAAATATTTTTCACCTACAAAAATCCTATAATTGGTTAACATGGACTTATTTCTACCATCTATAGTATATAGCTTAAATGGTAAGCACTGTATCAATGTTCTTTTAGGTGAATTTTCTAGGTATAGTTTGGTATTTTTTATAGATCGCAAAAGTGAAGATTGTTCTTTTTTTAATAAGTATGAAAAATATGCTAAAAAACATAGTGGGATTAGAATTAAGACCTTAAGAAGAGATCATGGACATGAATTTGAAAATAATGCCTTTGAATATATTATCTCACAAAATGGATATAGTAATAATTTTTCCTCTCCTAATAACCATAGAATAATGGTGTATTATAAAAGTTAAATAGAAACCTTCAAGAAATTTATGGGACCATGCTAAATGAATATTACTTACCTATATATTTTATGGTATCATAAATGAATAAAAAGTGTTGTTTAATTGGTACAGTTTTAATTAGTACTCCATTAATGAAAAGTACTTAGGAATTATTTATTGATAGAATGAAAATGCTTAATCAGTTTAGAGTTTTTGGTAGAAATGATTTTATTCATAATACTAAATATAATCTCATAAATTTTTCTTCAAGTGTGACGAAATAATTTTACGTGGTTATTCAACATCAATTATGTCATATAGTATAATTAAAAATTAACAAACATTTTGGAATAATATATTCCTGACAAATTTGATGAAAACGAACCGCGTTAGACTATCTTCAAATTAAAAGAGATAGAGGTTGATCTGTTAAATTTAAATATCAATGTGAAACCTTCTTAATATTCTATTAAATAAGAAAAAAATCATTCAGTTTTGAAAAAATCAACCTAAACCTAAAGAAACACCAATATAAGATAATAATATTTCATGAATTTCTTTTCATAAAACAGTTAGGACTCATTGTTAATATTCTCTGGATGTTGTATCTATATACCTTGATATAAGAAAAAAATTAGAGTTTCAATTAGAAATCATGTAGAACATCAAGGTTTCATGTCACAGATTGAACCTAATGACATCAATGATGTAATTAATGTGAAATTCTAGGTGATGAAAATAAAGGAAGAAGTTGATAAATTTGATATAAGAGTGTAATAATAATTACTAGACATAATGACACTCTTTCAGTTGGGAATAAGTAGGTTTTTAGAATGAGTTTTTTTATGTTTAAGACACTATAGTTACAAATATATCTACATTGGTTGCATAAGGATATAATGATGATGTGGGTGTTTCCAATAAGGAAAAATTTTCCTTAATGTCCAGATGTGACCTTATTATAATATTGTTTTCAAATTTATAACAATTTTATTTCAACCTATATCAAATTAATGTAATAAAGAATTATTAAATGGTTACATTTTTTTAGGATGATTTTTGAACAACCCCTTGTACATCAAAATCCTCATTTTCGAAGTCAAAATTTTAAATTTAATAAAGATTAATATGGTTTAATATGAGATACTAGAGGTTGGTATGAAAGTCTCACCTATTTTATAACTTCTAAATGATTTTAAAATAGAATATATTATTCTGTAGTATTTCTAAAAATGATTTTAGTTGATTTTTTTGGGGGGAAATTTCATATCGATCAAATTCTTTCTAGAAATTATAAAATTTCTTTTTATACTAATTAAAAAAAATAAAAATGATTTTGAAATGATTTTAATGAGTAGACATAAATTCTTCCTTCGTTTTTAAATTTTCAAATATAAATATTGAATTAATTTAAATCAGTAAAGTTCACTAAAGACCTTATAATACATTTTGGATTGGATAAAACTAAAAGTAGCAATACTCCCAGAAGTATAATTTGTAATCATAATGATGATGAAACAAGAACGTATGTAGATCAATCCAGTTATAGAAGAATTATTGGAATATTGATATAATTAACATATATATGAATATATAATATGTTTACTAGGTTTATTTCTTCTCACATTCAATAAAATATAAATGATTATCATTTACATGTTTTTAAAATAATTTTAAAATTCCTAAAATATACAAAAAAATCAAGAATGTATTATCCTCAATATTGAGAATTTTTATTTGTAAATTATTTAGATGCAGATTTTGGTGGTTTCAATTTAGATATAAAAACCTATGGAATATGTCACCTTTTGGTAAATTCACCAGAATCATGGTGTAATAAAAATAAAAAATATGTTCTACTTTCCAAAGATGATTCTGAATACATAGCAACATGATGTTAATGTCCATAAATATTTTGGATAAAAAAAATTTTAGACAGTGGATATCAACTTATACATGTACCCCTAAATTTTGCTTAGAAAAGAGTGATAAATATTTCCAATAACAGTATATCACATTCTAGGAAAAATATATGGATGTAATATAACAATTTTTGATATATCATTTCGAAAACGGTTATATATCTCTTGAAATCATAGGAAATGAATATCATAATAAGGATATTTTCACAAATCCCTTGAATTTGGATTGATTGAATTATATCAATCATGAAAAAGGAATGAAAAATTATGGTGAATCTTTATCTAAGAAAATAATCCTTTATAAGATACATAATTAGAAGATCCAATATTTGAAGATATATATTTAGATGAACCACCATTAGAAGATTGGTTGCTGGAATATCCACTATTGGAAGATCCACCATTGGATATTAAATGTTGTTTGATCAACTATTTGGTGATCCACCAATGGACTGATCTATCATTCTGTGAGCTATCTATCGAATATCTGTTTGTTTATGGTACTACTCATATTTTCAATTTTATATTGAAATTATTTTATTCTATTTATAATTTAATATTTTATGATATTTTTCAATTTTAAATCCAAAAATCATAAAATTGGACATAAATATGATTTGAAAACACTCCCTTGCTCCTGCCGACTTATTGAACCATTTTGACTACCCATATCTCTCGACCTCCATACTTCTTCACACACTTCATTCAGCTTTAGATTCAGGGAAATGTAGAGAGTTATATTCCCATAAATTTCATATCTTGGATGATCATGACTTAGAAATAGATATAATAAATAATCATGACATAATTTAGTCAAGACAAAAAAATCCCAACACTTGAACCATGTTGTTTTTGCTGATAAGTAAGTAGATGAGTAATAATTATTGTAGAGCGAGTCATTGGGTCTCAATTTGATTAAGGACCATGTTTGGTTTAATTAATTCTCTATATATGATATAAATTTATTTAAGGAGGGTTCATATATTCAATCAATACGTAGAGTACATCTTTGATGAAAATAATGATGTCATTCAAAGTGTGATAAACTACAAATACATTTTTTTCATCAAGATAATGCTCTAGGTTAATCAATGATCCTCACCCAGGAGTTTATGATGAATACAAATATTTAATACCATGTTATCGTGAGTTTCTTGTTTATGAGGATGCACTATTGGAGCAAAATGGGAGGGGTTCAGTAAGAAGAACTGCTACTAACAAACTATATGGTGAGTTTAAACTCCTATTAAAATTCATTCATTGTATGATATATCCCATGAAAGTGGGTTTTATAATAACGAAGTATCGTAATATCTATATATAATTCCTTATGAAAATATGTGATAAATTTATCTATAAAGATATCATATTGTGCACATGTTGGAGATGTGAAAGACCTATACTCAATTGAATTCACTTATCTACCTTAATATTATTTCATCTAATCTAGAATAAAATGGATTGGATGATGAGGGAGAGGAATAAGATGTAAAATTTTATGGATTTTATTTTAAAAAACTAACCAATAAAGGATTGAAATTAAATTATATTCTATTTATTAAGAAATGGATTAATGGTAACGACAAGCTCAATGAGGATTTAATTCCTACGGAACACCATACACAAACTAAGAATATAGTGGATCATAGCTTAGATATATACGATATTGTGACTTGCCCTTCTGATGAGAAAGTTTAAGAGGAAGTGGCCAATGTTAGTGGATAAAAAAACTTCTACTTTTAAGAAGGTAGTGATCCATGTATTCCTAAGAGACAAATTATGTCTTATGGATCTAGAAGTCCACATGATTCTCTCCCTACTAGAGAGATTCTATTGATTGATGTAAACTAAGAGGAAATTGGGGTCTGTAGACAAAAACAAGTTAAAAGTTATTTTAACACCACTAAAGAAGTTGGTGAAGTGTAATATGGTTATGAAGATGATAATGATGATGGAAATGGTGACAGACTAATTTTACGAAACTACAAAATATTATTAATATTATTGTTAAAATATTATTATAGTTTTAAACTATTCAATAGAATTCTTTTGAATAAAATATGATATAATAATGGGAATAAAATAAACCCTTTATCTTGAAATAAAATTAAAAACTATTTAAAAATAATGATATTCCTTTTTAGATAAAACTAATTTTCAATGTAAAAGCACTATTTAACACTAAAATCATAAACAATGCTCTATGGATTAATTTTTTAATATATTATATATTATATAAATTTTGTTTACACAAATCCAAAAAATTTGGTTAGTAAAAGATGATAATAAATATAGTTTTTTAAATAAAAAGATAAAATTTCAAAAAAGTTAATTTTACCCACTTCTAATTGTGAGAAAATTTTATATATACTTTTTTAAAATATAATAAATTTAAAGTGAAAAAATAAATCACATTATTTAAAGTAATTTCAAAAATTTTATTTTGGTGAATTTTTTTTATTTTTCTAAGAAGATTCATTTTTTGATGAATAGTGAAGAATAATGAATTTTAATTCAAAACTCTATTTTTTAAAATATGTGATTTAATTTGAAAGTATTTATTACAAATTTTTAATAATAATAATAATAATCCTTTTTTAATGATTTAAACTTTGTTTTTCGTAGTATTATTTGGGAATGAAATTAAAATTAATTGCAATGATTAAGGTAAAATTAAGTTTAAGAAATTACTAACACTTAAAATTAAATCAAAATGACATATAAACTTTTCCAAAATAAATTTAATTTAATATTTAGACCCTATCCTATTTTTTCTTAAATTGGGTCCATTCTAGTAGCCACATGACTTGGTAAAAACTTGGGTGGAATCCCCTTCACAAAAATTTACAAAAAATGCCACTACTCCTCCACCATAAAAAGGAACTAGCTCATCCCACTTATTCATATCACTTAATACTTTTGGATCACTGATATTATTTTAAATAATCTCCCAATATCCATAAAATTGACCTATAAGAATTAATTTTTCATTAAATCCTTCCAAGTAATCCGTTTGATGCAAACCAATAGGTGTTACACAAAATATATGCCACAACCTTCCTAAAGGTCCATTGTATTATTTTCAATCTATACCACATAAATTTATAATATTACATGATTATATAATAACCTTAGTATCATAAATATGGTGATATTTTTATTCTAAGGGTTATACCCACTCTAACTGACATTTCCATCTAATGGGTAAAAACGTATAATTCTTGTTTACGGTGAACTACTGCCTCACGAAACGATGTTGATCCTTTTATTCTTTACCACATCTCATGGATTGTAATTATGTTTGAAAATATTTTTTTATATTATATTTATGACTTATTTTTTATTTTTTAATTATTATACAACACAACCCCTCAAGCTTTCCATTGTTTGTAAATGTGATATCTTCCTTTGTGGACGTGCAGACTACCACCTCTTCAAAGTGATGTGATTTGTTCACGCTCTACGTGGAATGTATTAAGGATGGGTTTTGTAAGAATATGGGATATATATTAAATAATAATTCCAATATAAATATTACATATATACATATATACAAATATTTTATTTTCATTCTATTTTTGAAATAATAAATAAATGTAAACAATGTTCATGTGTACGTACATCTCACCATCTCAATGAAGGGAGTATATCATTATATATATCATATAATATTATAAATAATAATATAGATGATATATATGATATATAAATATTGTTTTGAATTATTTAAATAAGTAAATCATGATCTAATTAAGAGTATCGTGAATAAAAAATCAAAATACAAATAATAAACAAAGCGGTTATCAACTGTAATGTTAAATTAACATGGAATTGTTAACAAATGGGTAATATAAAGTCACTATTGAATCATATATGTTATTATATATAATAATATAGTTAAATGGTAGATTTAAAATGATATTATATTTCTTATAATGTATTTTAATCATGTCCGAACAAAATTCAAGACTTAATATAAGGGAAAATCAACCCACATTTTACTTCAATGAGATACATGTCATATTCACTACTCGATTATTTGGTGTGGTTTCTATATATAACTATTAAATTATATATCCCTAATTTAATTTATATAATGACATTAGAATCTTTAAATAATTTTATACTTTCATAGGGATCCAGCTTCTAATGTTACTCATGTAGTAAGGGTTTTCTCGTCTAACTTTTATTTGTGTGATTCTTATGACTTATTAAACACTCATTTATTATGTGTGGTTTATATAAATATCATGAATATATATAATGATTAATATAATATTATTTAAGGGTAATTACATATCAATTTTATTGTATTTATTTCATGTGATTTTTGGTTGAAAAATTCACAAATCAGTAAATTAATTTTGTCAAAATTTTACTTATTTCAGAAACATACCTTGTTATAAATATATATTTCTACCATGGGATGTATATGATTACCATTGAAATGTATTATCCTGAATATAACTATTTTAAGGATATTTTTAGCTTCATTTAATTATATTATTTTATGGTCATTATGATTCAACGTTACCAAAGTTGTAACATTTTACTCTTACAATGCAATTTTTTATCAGTAGTGTTTATGATTATACTTCTATTATGGAATTATTATGATCTAACTCTCAATAATGCTCATTAAATTGATTCTCCTAAGTATATTAATTATATTTTCATATATTGGTATCGTTTTCCTCTCATTGGTACTTAATATAATTAATAAAATGTTTTTATGAAAATTCATCATTAGTTCTCAATTAAGTCATAAATTTTTGTTCTTTCAAAACAAGGATTTCTAAAAAAAAGTCATTAATTTTTTACTTTTATCATTTAATGTAAAAATTATATATTTTCACATGTTTTATCTTCTTAAAAAATGTCCTCAAAATTAATCTTCATGTAATTTTCACATCAAGGGAAATTTCCAAATGTTTAACCTTAAAAAATAATATTTAGTGTGTATGGAGTTACCCACCGTCACAAACATAATTTTCATGATGATTAGTTTGTATGATTACAAGTTCATTTTTTATGAAATGTTTTTCCAAATATTTTATAATTTTTTTAATTTAATGTGGTTTACAAAAATATTATGTTTTTAAAATTTTAAAATTTGATTATAAATGGTTTTAAATGATTTTTAATTCTTCTATTATATGTTTTTAAAATATTGTTTCCAATGGATTTAAATGATTTCAAAATTTCTATATAAATTTTTAAATACATTTTATAAAAAATGGTTTTATAAATATTTTCAATATTTCTTCTTATGTTTTAAAATTATTTTCATATTAAAATTATTTTAAATTTTTTTCAATCCATATTTATGATTTTTCAAGTTGTTTCAAAATAAAAAGGTTTTCAAAATATTTTCAGGATTCGAATATATTATCTAAAATATATTTTAAAATAAAAATGTTTTAAAAATTATTTAAGTTTTAAAAATAAATTTTTATATTGGAAAATATATTTTCCTTAATAAATTTTCTAAATTAAATCGTAATGGATTATTAATAAGAAAAAGATTTTGAAATGGTCCTATAAGAAGGATTTTGATATAAAGACTAGTTTCATTAAAAAATTATTCATGTGATCTTTCAAAAACATCATCATATTAGATAACATAATTTATTATATTTTGTTATTTATGGGGAATATTATCCAATAAAACCATTCATATTATTTCTTAAATGTCTTATGTTTTGATGGAAAGATATTTATGAAACATTTTTTTCTTCTACATGTTATATGCTGTTGAAACATGCTTCTTTTCACTGCATATTCTTCAATGAAATGATTATGAGACCTTTATATATTAAATTAGTAATGATATTATGAAATTTAAAGATACCCATTTTTTATAGGTTATGATATGATGCTTATGTCCAAATGGTCTGAAGGCCTTCTTTAATGGGTCTTTATATTATGCATGTTTTATAATATTTTGGAAAATGTGTGAATAATTTTATTATTTCATTGGTGGGAGATATATATCCCTTTAATGCATTGGTAAATATTTATATCTCATGAGATAATAATGGGAAACAAGTCTTTGTTCTTGATCCAAAACTAGAAATAGGCACCTCCTATTTCAAAATAGGAAACCAGTGTGTCCTGATAAACTATGGGAGGATGTGGAAACCCAATCCACTATAGGATGTTGGAAAACGTAATCTAATATCAGATTATGGGGAAACATTATCCACTATGGGAATGTGGGTATACATGATTCCTCATAAAGAGTGTATTGTGACTACTGATAGTAGTGTGTCACACCCAACAGGTTTAGTCCCCATGAAGTGACCTGATATGTTTTTGAACATGATCCTTGACTTATAGGGAGTTGTGTTACATGTTTATGTGTCACCAAAAAAATTTATGTTTCATGCATTTGATATTCTCACATGTTTCATGTTCATAGTTATCTTATGATTAACGTCTTATTAACTATCAATATTTATACCATGTATCATTATAATGATCTTTTTATAAAGGGCATCATTATCAAATGTTATACTCATGTTCTCATATATTTATGTTAGTTTTATTACTATATATTTTCTTTATTGACCCTTACTAAGCATTTATGATCACCGGTTTCTAATGTATCCTTTCCCTAGATTATAAGTAATATTTTCAAGTATGAGTAATAATGTTTAATATATTTAAGGTAGATATTGAATATTATTCACCAAACTAGAAGAATATGAATTATGTTTACAAAGACCATAAACTAATGTAGTCCTCTAGAATGTAGATTCTTACTGTATAGAATATTAATATAAAATGATGTAATATCCATTTTTGTTAATCCTAGTTCACAATAGTCGTTATCAAATAGAGGTTTAGTCCATATCTTGTAACTATGATGAAAAATTTTTCATTAAATCACCATGTATATTTATATGGATATGTCTAGGGGTGTGTAAAAGGATAATTCTAAGGATGAGTAAATTTTTAGGAAAATGTATGGGAAATTTGTTCAAGGGTAAAGTGAGTCTTTACCAAGAAATATGTTTCTATCTAGTAAATACAAATGGATGTGGTTCTAAGAAATTTTCAAATTGGGGTAACAACCAAAAAAACACCCTATTATGTTAGACTCTATCAGTAACTGGGGTACGATAATGGAACTTACTACACACTTAGTTTGACACTCCTGGAGGATATGATTTGGGAATTTACAAAAACTTTTTGAAACAACATGATGGATTTAAATAGATTATGACTATTAATAGCTTATAATTAAAAAAAATTTCATATATTAAATATTTTTCTATCATTAATTATACATATTATTAGTATTTTTTTCATGATTATGTGGTTTTCTAATATGATAATTATTTCTCACCCTATACTTATTGGTTTTAGACAATAACGGGATCTATGAGGAACTATCTTAACATTGAATGTTTTATATTTGGAATGCATGGGTATGATGAAAATTGATTTCATAATTTTAAATATCATAAATAAAATCAAGAATTTCCTTGAGTACTTGTTATACTACTGAAGATAAAGAGGCCAAAAATTACATGTGACTGGTTTGAGATGTTCTTCATGTATTATTAACATTAAATTTAAGAATAATGATTAGATTTTGTTTGAAATACCTTAAGACATGATTATTATTTCATATTATAGGAAATGGTTAATATGGTATAATAGGATGAATCTGAAGTAATGGTTTAAGAATAATATGGGATCATTGAAGTGTATATTTATAGGGATTCAAGATTTATGTTGTATGAGTCAAAAAATATATGTTTTCCATTATGGATATTCAAGAAATATATTTGACTGGTGGTGAAGAACTATAAAATGTGTTGAATTGAAATGTGATATTTTGATTAAGGGATAGTAACATTTAATGTTTCATTGATGTTGAAAATATTGTGTTTCTATTTGTTAAATATATGATAGATATGGATAATATAAATTGGATAGTACTTATTATCATGGAACTGGTTATAGATTTATTAAAAATGTATTCTATGTCTTAATGGATGAAGTTTAAAACTTATTTGATTAATAGAATATATCCACTAATCTTTAAAATAAGGAATAATGTATGTTAAATAAAATGAATTATAGAGGTTCGGGTTGTTATCATGTTTTAATAGAATATTCAATTAGAGAATTCACATGTTTGGAGTGTGAAAACCAAAAAATACTTTTTGATATATGGGGTTTATTGTTAATATTATTTTGTGTCCTTCATTAAAAATATTTTTATTTTCATATTCCATAAAGGTTATACATGTATGGAATGGTTTATGGTAATCCTTGGATGAGGTTTTAGATATTAAAGTATTATCTCTCTATATGTGTATTTATGAATATTGGTTATCATTTGATAACATGATTGTTTTGATTAGTGGAAGGGAAAGTCATTCTATTCAGGGATTCAGTGAACCTCTAATCCTTCATGAATGAAAATGTTTCCTTAATTACAAAAAAAGAGATGAGTTGTAAATTGATCAAGGGATAACAAAGGGTGATATTATCCTAAAATCATGAAAGTATATAATTTCATTAAAATTATTTATCATTAGTAAAATGATCTACAATTAAAATGTTTTCATAATACCATAACTTTTCTTCCACCAATGGCCTTTTAAATCATTACATATTTTCAAATTTGAGGCCCTAAAATTTGTATTGATCATTAACTTTTTTTTGGTTGATGACCTCAATTACTCTTTAAATATATTTTAGATTTCCATATAAGTCCATATTTTCATATTCGACCAGTTCTATCCTACTTGGAAAACTAGTTAGGTGTTACTCTATGTAACCACACTATTTCCAACATTTCTTTTTTGAAAGGATGCATTCGTATTCAATTTTACAATGAAGGTTTATATTAAAGGAAATTTTATGTATTAAAACATTAATAACCTAGATTAATTTTGAATGATAAATAAATTTTGTATGGTAGAATGTAATACCTTGAGATTCTGTGAAATATATATATTTTAAATTTATTTATTCTTTTTAATGTTTTTCATTTCATCCAATACTAAATATAGCTTGTGTTAAATAAAATCACTCTGTTTGGATCATATTTTATGAAAATACATATTAATATGTAACTACACACAAAACATAGATTATTTTTTTGGTACACACAAAAAAAATGTTTAGCGGTGTTACATGAAATGTTGATTTCCATCATAAGCAACATTACAAGAAAGAACTAGTTTTACAATACTATAACATGTTATTAATATTATTTTTAAAATATTATTATATTTACCACTAATACATTATTATATATGTTATGAATAAATCATTACTTATACATTTTAATAAAATTATCCCATTATGTAATAAATAAAAGAAAGAACTATTTGAAAATAAAGAAATTCCTCTTCTAAAAGAATAATTATCTGTGTACAAATACCCATTTACCTCAATAAATTAAAATAGAAACTATTGTAAAATGTTTTAATATATGATATATTTAATAAAATATTCCTACACTCATTTAATATATTTTATAAGAATAGTATAAGAATAAATCCAATTTTATGATGAAAGAAAAGATGTAATTTTCAAAAAGGTACTTTAACTGTCATTTTATGGGGAACCCATTTTAAATATAATTTTTCATATTTTATAATTTTTAATTGAAAAAAGAAACTTAAATTTTTATTTAATAATATCAAAATTTACTTTGTTGAAATTTTTTCTATTCTTTGAGGAGTTTTATTTTTTAATGAATAGTGAAGAACAATGAATTTTAACTCCAAACTGCTTTTTCATCTATTTTATTTATAAATAATAATTATACTTATCACTTGTTAAAATGTTTATCTAGATTAATTATGAAAATATTAACCCATTTTAATAAATTTTAATCAATATCATTTTGAAATTTGATATAAAACCATAGTAGAGTTTTGAATGATTTTATATTAGAAACCTAGATTGTTGTCCGCTCTACATGATTTAATTTAATTTAATTTCTACAAATTATATTATTGAAGTTTAGATAAATTAGTTAACTATTCATGATTAGAATAATTTATATTTTATAATTTGGTTGAATTATTTTTTACCAATAATATTATTGAATTTAATTAAAATTAATTACATCAATTAAGGTAAAATTAATATTAAAAGGGGATTTAAACTTAAACTTAAGGGCCATAATAACCTATAAAAATTTCCAAAATCCATTGTATGGAGCTATATAAACCTTATATTACCTTTCTTCAAATATTTTCCATTATTGGATACACATTATATGGGAATAAAATAGGTGGATTTCAATTTACAAAAAATTATAAGAATACCACCCCTCCTCTACTATAGATTTTGAAATAAACCCTTCCAACAATTAACACCTCTCAAGTACTCTGATCACAAAAACAATACTAAATTAATCTCCCAACATCCCTACCTTCATAATAAAATCCCCCTTTTGGGAAAAATTCCTTCCATGGAATCCTTTTTTTGGAATACAATTGGACTTTTTCCAAGAAGTGGTAACATCTTTCATCAAGCTCCTTGGTATTATTTTCATTATCCAACATCTAAATTATTAATGTTAAATGATTTTATGATAAACTCTGTATGATAAATATACTGATATTTAATTATCATATAGTTTTCATCAATTATCATAGAAAATTCCCTATAATGGGTTATGAACTTTTCGTTCTTCTTTACGGCAAAGTACCGCATCACGAAACGATGTTGTTTATTTTTCCTTTACCACCTCCAATGGTTGGGAACTATGATGGACACTATGTTTTTATATTATATTTATGATATTTATTATATATATATTATTCTTTAATTATTACATATCAAATAACTACATTCATTCCATTTTTATGAAAATATGAAAACATTGGTAGTTTACATATGGACTACCACCTCCTCAAAGCGATGTGATTCGTTCGCACTCTAGAAGGAATGTATTAAGGATGGGTTTGTAAGATTAAATGATATATATATATATATATTAAATAATAATTATAATTTATCTATTATATATATAATATATTAATATATGTAATTTACTCTCTTTCTTTCAAAATGATAAATAAACCTAAATAGATTTCATGCACATGTATAGCTTACCGTTTCCATGAACTGTGTATCCCATTTTCTATTTTTATAATTTCTTTATTATTATAAATATTTATATACTGAATATATATTATATATAAATCTTGTTTTATATTTTTTAAATAAATTAATCATAATCTATGTAAGAGTATCAAAAATAAAAATTCAAAACATGTTTGATAAACAAAGATCTTATTACCCGAAACATTACTTTATCAGGGAATTGTTAATAAATGGGTAATAAAAAGTAATAACTAAAAAAAATATGGTATTAGATATAAAAAAAATCCTTTTTATATGTATAAAAACATATATTAATTATATAGAAAGATTGAACTTGAATGAAGAAAAGTCTTTACAAAAGATATGGGAATTTCATCTCACATGTTATTTCCATGAGATACATGCCATATTCACCACATGTTTTTTTTTGTGATTTATATACTACCAAAAAACATGTTATATCACTAATTTAAATTATTTATTAATATTTAAATATTTAAATAATTTTTTATTTAATAAGGACCATGATTATAATGTTACTCATGTAGTTAGGGTTTTCTCGCCTCACTTTTAGTTCTATGATACCTATGCCTTATTCAATAGTAATATCTTAATTGTGTTGTATATACTTCAACTGAATATTTATATTATTAATATAAATAACATTATGGGTATTTACATATCCTTTTTATGATGTTTCTTTCATAGGTTTTATAAAATTTACCAGATCGGTAAAGTAAATTTGTCTCGGTTCTCCTTCTTTGAGATACATGACATCTCATGCACCTGTATTTTTTTTGGGATTTATATGATACCCATTGAAATGTTATATTATAATTAACATTTTTATGATATATTATTCTTTATATAATTTTATTTTTTTATGAGTATTTTGATTAAAAGATACAAAAGTGATACATGTTTAATGCTAAAATATCATCATTTATCACAACTTTTTATATTATTCTTCCATAAATGAAATATTATGATCCATATTCTAATAAAACTCATATATTTTATTCTAATATGTTTATACGTTATATATTCATTTATTGGTACCATTTTCTCATTCTTTGGTAATTAATATCATTAATAAATTATTTTTAGGACGATCGGGCTTTAATTCTTATTTCGATTGGAAATCTGCATTCTTTAGAAACATGGTTTTATAAAAATGTTTTAAAAAATATGATACTATTATTATATTCTATATAATCTACATTTTTACATATTTTTTTACTTTTTTTAAAAAAAAATTAATGGATGTCTTAACATTTTCTGATGAAGGAACGTTTCTGAACATTAAAGTCAGAAAAGGAATGTTCGATATGTACGGACTTAACCAAAATAATGATGATCATTTCCTTGACTATTCCTTTATAATTTTAAGAGGTAATTTTTAAAGAAAAGTTTTGGCTAATATTCTATAAATTTTTTGGATTTAATTTTTTTTAAGAAAAACATTTAAAAAAAGTAATAAGTTTTTTAAATGCAATTAAAATCATGTTATATATGTTTTCAAAAAGGTTATTTTTTGTGAAAAGTATTTCAATGATTTAAATATTTATTTATATGTTTTCAAATGAATTTTCAGTAAATGGGTTTTCAAAATGATGATAATCCTCCTTTTATGGTTTTTAATATTTTTTTAGTGAAAAATATTTCGAAATGATTTCAAGCCTTCATTGTGAGTTTTTAAAGAAAATGTTTTACGAAATATTGTCAAGAATAATTTATAAGTTTTCAAATATATTTTAAAATAAAAATGTTTTCCAAAAATTTATTTTTTAGAAATATTTTTTCATAGTGGAAAATATGTTTTCCTCATGAAATGTTTTAAATTAAATTATAATGATTTCATTATAAAAAAGATTTTGAAG
This sequence comes from Viscum album, assembly GCA_963277665.1. NCBI lineage: Eukaryota > Viridiplantae > Streptophyta > Magnoliopsida > Santalales > Viscaceae > Viscum > Viscum album. Next base: position 1,512,004,734 of record OY728161.1, read on the forward strand.
TGGTTTTTAAAAAATAATATTAAAATAAATGATATATTCCATAACAAATAATTAATCGGAACTTTCAAAATAATTATCCATGTATGATGAAATAATTTGTTATAGTTTATGATTTACCATGTATATGATCTAGGAACAGAATTCATATTTTTTCTTGAATGGTTTATGTTTTTACGGAATGTTGTTTATGAAACTGTAACATCCCAGGTAAATAAAAAATAAAGAATTTCCATATTTATTAATATTTACGAATTAAATATTAATTTTAATTAAAAGGGGTTTCTACGTTTGATAGCGTACTCAGTACGCAACGATGAGTTTCTTTGAAAACGTACGTTGCACACAAGTAATAAAATAATATTATTTTAAATGTTAGTTAACGAGTAGTCGTTGTACTGGCGGGAATGGATAGAAATAACTAAAATATGATTATATATGTTTTTAAATGTTTTTACATTTACCCAATAAAAGATAAATGCTTAAAATACGGAAGGAGTTCAATTTTAGGCATCTATACCGTAATTTTCACGAAAGGTCCACTTATCACCTTTTGACAGAGAACCGTCATTAAATATAGTTTTGATAGATCTTATAAATTCTATTGGACCAAATATAACTCTTCTTTAGAATCGGGACATCAAAATTTACTTTGTTTAAATTTTTGGTACCTTTCTAATAAAGTTCATTTTTTTAATGAATAATGTAAAATGTTGTCTTTTAATTCAAAACCTCTTTTTAATCTAATTTATTTTTATGATTATATTATCTTTTTAATTGGTTTTAAAGTGAAATTAGAAAATATTTTTACCATTAAATCCAATAGTGGTCGTTAGAATTAATTTCACTTTGAAATCGGACTTAAACTAGTGTCAATCTTTTGATACTTATTGTTTCATAAAAACACGCTATTTGCTCTGACTGTGGGAATTAATTATTAAATTAATTAATGTGACTTATATGTTTTGAATTTTGTAAAATAGACTTCATTTTTGAATTCGTACTATCAAATATATCTTAGGGTGAATTTTTGGTAATTTTCTGAAAAACATCAATTTTTGATAAATAGTGAAACCACTAAGTGGTACATATAAAGACTGATTTTCCGTTTAAATGAAATTTTGCCATCATTGTGTTTTGAATTTGAAAAATCTGACATACATGGTTTTCATTAAGAAGTAAAATGTGGTTCAATGAGATTATAATAATTTTTTGGTGAATAGTAACTTATTAAGTTCTTAATCGCGATTAGTGGTAATTAGTGTAGTTTAAGGTATAAATAATGCTTTAATAAAATAAGATGAGCTTGACACATGTCCTACCCTCATTGGTTGTGTCATGGCCGACCATAAAAATCCATGTGTCAACTTGGGGACCCCATGGAGCCACTTTGATTGGGAAATGACATAAATAACTTTTTATTTAATGTAAAAGTAAAAATGACACAAACATGATATGTTTTAAAAAAAACAATTTTTAAATGGGGTTATACAAGTCAGATTTTTGATTACAAATAGTCATTGGAAAGCTAAAACGATTTCCTACATCATAGTATTTTTTTTATAATTTTTAGACTTTATATAAATTAATTTATTTATGCCATCATGATGATGCAGCGATGACCGCATTATTAAACGATTTAAATAAAATGGAAAGATAATGTAAACTCTATGAACTACACATGTCCAAAACTTATTGGATGGGTGGATTTCTAACCCTTATCAAATTATCCACGAATTATATCAATTTGGGACCTTTTAAAACCGAAACATATTTTCAAATAAAGTAATATTTCTTTACTTTCCAAAAGTGCCCCACCTCTCCTCTTATAAAAGGCCCCCACCTCTACCACCTTACACACACTCCTCAAGCCTTTGGCTCGGCCAAACCCTGCCCAATTACTCTATCCACATCCCTCTCCTCATCCTAGAGGATTCACTTTGGGCAGAATCCTTTCAAAGGAAGCCTTTAGGCTCAAATCAAAAGGAGTTACACTTTTAAAGGTAATTCATTCTCTCTTGTTCATTTGTTTTATTTTGCTTCTCCAACCCTCTAAACTCTTTTTATTTACTTATTTTGTAACAAAACCAGTATATTAAATATACTAGGATGTTGTTATAAGATTTATTCGAGCTACACTCTCACACAACTACATAAAATGGTTAAAGAACATACGGTTTCCGTGGATGGCGAAATTCTGCCTCCCGAAACGATGATTGTTCAATACTGATTTAACACCTTCAAAGGTGGCCATTATGATGTCACTATTTTTATATATGATATATAATATGTTTATTTTTTCTTTAAGCTTCTGTATTTTTCATTTTTGGCATACCATTATGGTTTCCATTATGGGTAAACATGATATGTTCATTTAAGGAAGTGTGGACTACCGCCCCCTCAAAGTGATGTGATTCGTTAATGCCATATGTGGGACATGTAAAGGATGGATTAAAAGTTATTATATATGATTTTATACTGGAATTATAATATACCTATATATCATAATTATTTCTTTCCATTAATGTATGATATAGAAATGAAAATAACGTTCATGCGTACGTACGGCTTACCGTCTCCATGAACGGTGCATTTCATTTATTATCCCCAAATGTAATGTACTATTAAAAGTACATGTATATAATGGATATATATAATTAATGATATATCTAAATGATGAATATAATTCTGGAATTAAAATATACATACCTCTCATTTAGTTTTAATTCCATTAATATGACAAAGAAATGAAAGTAGCGTTCATTCGTACGTACGGCTTACCGTCTCCATGAACGGTGCATTTCATTTCATTCCTCTAAATGATTATGTAATATTATAAATACATGTATATGCTGGATATATATGATACATATTATATCCAAATTGGGAATTTCATTCTGGATATAAAGAACCTTTGACCACACGAGCAACATGTAATTGTAAGAAGTCCACTTTCGACTTAAGAACCAAATATTGAGAAAACAAACATTATTATCTTAAATGGTTACATAATGTTTATAACATAGCAATAAGTGATATAAAAGGAATAATTAACTTTAAAAAGGTTCTTAATCAAGTATAAATTAACTCAAGCTTATTATTCAGGACGTTAAAGAACGATCGAGTCAAGTTGGACCCGAGGTAAGGGACTTCGTCTCAATCTCCTTTCATTGAGGCATATTTCGTTTTATACACAACTTTCTTTTATATGGTGTATAAACCCCTTTGACTTTTACTTTTATACAAAAGGAATCTTTTTCTAAGAAGAATTTTAATAAACGACAAAAAGAAATGTTTTTTTAACGTACGCTGTGACAACGACCTTTTCCGCCACCGCGAGTATTATTTGGTCTTTGGCTTTCTCAACAAGCCTTAATGTTTTTAGAATAAAATAAATACCATATACTCTTTTATGTTTTTTGGTATTGAAAATGGTTTTGAAAAAGGATTCTATTATGTCAATATATTTATGATATATTGTGATTGAAATGTGGAAATGTTATCATTCCTTTATATTGGTTTTATGTTTTATGATTTTATACTGGTACTTGGACATTTTAACCGGTGGTTACATTATAAACCATATGACGGGTGGTGCCGTGAATACCAGGACGGGTGGTTACGTTATAACCTCCAATGCATTGGGTATGGAAGTCGGCCGTATGGCTATTCAATTAAGTATGTATGGAAATTGGCCGTATGGCTATTCCATTAAGTGATATGTGTGGAAGTCGGTCGTATGGTTATTCCACTTTAGTATGTTTATGTCCCAAGTTACCTTTATATATGTTATGTGTTCTTTTTTTTAGATTTTATGGTAATCCTTTGGTTACAAAAAGGTAAGTAATGATACTTTATTCAGTTAAGAGTTTTTACTACTTCATGAGGTGAAGGTATTACTTTGATAGAGTATATATGGTTTATTTGATGTTTGAAAAACTAACAGTTTTCATTCTTTCTGTATCCCTTACTGAGCTTTTTATGCTCATCCCAAGTTTTTTTGAAATGTTTTTCACAGGTCAAGGGAAAGGTGCATGATATGATGATACTGTCAAGGAAGTGTCAAGAATGAATCCATGTTTATTTTAAATATGTTTCCATTGATGGGAATGAAGAATACTATCTTTATGTAACCACTATGTTTATATGTGGAATGTAATGCATGTTTTATGATCTAATTCTCTAAAACTCTAAACCTGAAAAGATCCTCAACGTGTAATCTTGTGATAACTCAAGATTATGTAAGGTTTAAGGCCGGGGCCTTATAGTTGGTATCAGAGGTCAGTTTAGACAACTTTAGGAGTTAGAAAAGTGTTAAATTATAATATGATTGAAATGATATAGCATTTACGGATTACCATGTTGCTTCGCCTAAGATATTTCTGTGTTCATAATGGTTTTCCGCAGAGGAAACAATGCATCTATGTTGGGACGACATCAGGAAGAATATAACCTTCCAAATCAGCAACCTGAGATGGTCAGAATCGGAACTGAACAGTTTGTTGCAGTGATGGCACAGTTGACTCAGGCTATAAATGGTGGTGGTATCCATGCACGAGATCAGCCAGATCAACCGCAGAGGAACCTGTCAGTGGTGGACCATTTCATGAGGCAACATCCACCATCATTCAGAGGATCATCTGACCCTGTGCAAGCTGAAGGGTGGATTAAAGCACTGGAGAAGATTTTTGATGTCATGGGGTGTTCAGAACATCAAAAGGTTAGTCATGATGTTTACCGTTTTGAAGGTGAAGCTGATCAGTGATGGTCGATGGTGAAAAATATAAGGGATAGTGATGAGATTGAGGATCTTCACTGGGACGAATTCAAAGGTATATTTCTTGAGAAATATTTTCCTAAGGTGGTTCATCTTAGGATGGAAAAATAGTTCCTAGAATTGAGGCGGGAGGATGATTCAGTGGCTTCTTATGAAGAAAAGTTCACTCGATTGGCAAGGTATGCTCCAAACTTCATACGAGATCTTGATAGTAAAATAAACCGTTTTTACTCAGGGTTAAAGCCAAAGTATCGAAGGGCTTTATCTTCTCGTGAGTTCAAAAGTTATGAAAAACTTGTTCGATGTGCGGAGAAGGTGGAAATGGAGTTTTCTGATGATCATGTGTTCTATGACAAACAACAAAATAAGTGGTCTAGTTGGTAGGCAAAGGGGAAGAATTCATCAAAGAAGCAAGGAGGTAAGAAAACCAAATATCCATCCTATGAGAAGTGTGGTAAAATTCATCCTGGAGAATGTTTATCCAAGTCTGGTAAGTGCTTTTGGTGTGGTAAGTCTGTTCATATTTCTCGTAACTGTAAGAAAGATGATCAAGAAGGAAATGAAAAGCCAACGGTAAGATGTTTTAAGTGTAATGAAATGGGTCATTATGAAAACGAGTGTCCAACGAAGAACTCAACTAAGGGAATGCAGCGAGACTACAAGTAGAAAGGGGTGGTGAAATCCTTTGCAAAAACTTCGGCAGATGTTGGGCCATCGAATGAAGTGGTATCAGCTCCAGGGAGCTCAGTATTTTTCGAAGATTGACTTGAGGTCGGGGTACCATCAGTTGAACTTAAAATAAGCAGACGTTCCGAAGACTGTGTTCCATACTAGATATGGCCATTATGAATTTGTAGTTATTCCTTTCGGGTTAACCAATGAACCTGCTGTATTCATGGACCTTATGAATAAAATTTTCCATGAGTTCTTGGATAAGTTTGTGTTTGTCTTTTGAGGTTTGGGAAGAGATTGTGTGTGTCTTGTGATTCACAGTTGAAGAGAGATTTGTTATGTGAAGCTCATAGTTCTTCATTTTCAGTTCATCCTGGCAGTACTAAGATATATAGAGATCTGCGAGAGTATTAATGGTGGGATGGAATGAAAAGAGATATTGATGATTTTACTGTGAAGTGTTTGACATGTCAACAGGTTAAAGCAGAGCGGCAGTTACCGAATGGGATGCTTCAGCCATTACCAGTGCCAGAGTGGAAATGGGAAAACATATCCATGGACTTTGTTGTGGGATTACCAAGGACATCTCAAGGTAATAATGCAATCTGGGTTATTGTTGATCGCTTGACCAAATCTGCTCATTTCCTTTCTATATGAGATACTTTCTCTCTAGATCAACCTTCCCGTTTGTATCATAAAGAGATATTCAGGTTACATGGAGTTTCTCTCTCCATTGTATCTGATCGTGATCCCTGGTTCACATCTAACTTTTGGAAAGGCCTTCAGAAGTCGTTGGGTACGGAATTAAATTTTAGTACAGCTTTTCATCCTCAATCAGATGGGCAGTCAGAACGAACAATCCAGACATTGGAAGATATGCTACGAGCTTGTTCTATGGATTATCAGGGAAGTTGGGACTAACATCATTCTTTGGTTGAGTTTTCTTATAATAACAGTTTTCATTCCAGTATACAGATGGCACCATTTGAGGCATTATATGGGAAGCGGTGTCGAACTCCAGCATTTTGGAATGAAGTGGGTGAATGGAAGCTGATGGGACAAGAATTGGTAGAAGAGATGGCAGAAAAATTTCAGTTGATTCAGAGGCACGTGAGAACAGCTCAGAGCAGGCAGAAGAGTTATGCGGATAACCGGAGGAAGGATCTATCTTTCAAGGAAGGTGATCATGTTTTTCTCAAGGTTTCACCTTGGAAAAGTGTGATTAGATTTGGTAAGAAAGGAAAGCTAAGTCCAAGGGTTATTGGACCAAATGAAATTATGGAGAGAGATTGATCAGTTGTATACCGGGTGGCTTTACCTCCGAGTTTGTCTTAGGTACACAAGGTTTTTCATGTTTCATTGTTGAGAAAGTATATGCTAGATCCATCTCATGTTTTGAGTCCAGAGGTAGTTCAGTTGGAAGAGAACCTATCTTATGAGGAACAACAGGTCCAGATTCTTGACCACAGGGAGGTGTTACGGAATAAGGTGATTCATCATGTAAAGGTTTTGTGAAAAAACGATGTGATTGAAGAGGCAACGTGGAAATCTGAAAATGCTATGAGGGATAAATACCCCCACTTATTTTGATAAGTGAATAAAATTGCAAGGACGCAATTCCCAAAAGGGGGGAAGGATGTAACATCCAAGGTAAATAAAGAATAAAGAATTTTTATATTTATTAATATTTACGAATTAAATATTAATTTTAATTAAAAGGGGTTTCTACGTTCGATAGCGTACTCGGTACGCAACGATGAGTTTCTTTGAAAACTTACGTTGCACAAAAGTAATAAAATAATATTATTTTAAATGTTAGTTAACGAGTAGTCGTTGTACTGGTGGGAATGGATAAAAATAACTAAAATATGATTATATATGTTTTTAAATGTTTTTACATTTACCCAATAAAAGATATAGGCTTAAAATACGGAAAGAGTTCAATTTTAGGCATTTATACCCTAATTTTCACGAAAGGTCAACTTATCACCTTTTGACGGAGAACCGTCATTAAATATAGTTTTGATCGATCTTATAAATTCTATTGGACCAAATATAACTCTTCTTTAGAATTGGGACATAAAAATTTACTTTGTGTAAATTTTTGGTACCTTTCTGATAAAGTTCATTTTTTTAATGAATAGTGTAAAATGTTGTATTTTAATTCAAAACCTCTTTTCAATATAATTTATTTATATGATTAGATTATCTTTTGAATTGGTTTTAAAGTGAAATTAGAAAATATTTTTACCATTAAATCCAATAGTGGTCTTTGGAATTAATTTCACTTTGAAATCGGACTTAAACTAGTGTCAATCTTTTGATACTTATTGTTTCATAAAAAAACGTTATTTGCTCTGACAGCGGGAATTAATTATTAAATTAATTAATGTGACTTATATGTTTTGAATTTTGTAAAATAGACTTCATTTTTGAATTCGTAATATCAAATATAGCTTAGGGTGAATTTTTGGTAATTTTCTGAAAAACATCAATTTTTGATGAATAGTGAAACCACTAAGTGGTACTTATAAAGACCGATTTTCCGTTTAAATGAAATTTTTCCATCATTGTGTTTTGAATTTCAAAAATCCGACATACATGGTTGTCATTAAGAAGTAAAATGTGGTTCAATGAGATTATAATAATTTTTTGGTGAATAGTAACTTATTATGTTCTTAATCGCGATTAGTGGTAATTAGTGTAGTTTAAGGTAAAAATAATGCTTTAATAAAATAAGATGAGCTTGACACATGTCCTAAACTCATTGGTTGTGTCATGGCTGACCAAGACAATCCATGGGTCACTTGGGGACCCCATGGAGCCACTTTGGTTGGGAAATGACATAAATAACTTTTTATTTTATGTAAAAGTAAAAATGACACAAACATGATATGTTTTACTAAAACAATTTTTAAATGGGGTTATAAAAGTCAGATTTTTTATTATAAATAGACATTGGAAAGATAAAAAGATTTCATACATCATAGTAGTTTTTTTATTGTTTTTAGACTTTAAATAAATTAATTTATTTATGACATCATGATGATGCAGCGATGACCTCATTATTTAACGATTTAAATAAAATGAAAAGATAATGTAAAATCTATGAACTAAACATGTCCAAAACTTATTGGATTGGTGGATTTCGAACCCGTATCACCTTATCCACGAATTATATCAATGTGGGACCTTTTAAACCCGAAACACATTTTCAAATAAAGTAATATTTCTTTACTTTCCAAAAGTGCCCCTCCTCTCCTCTTATAAAAGGCCCCCACCTCTACCACCTTACACACACTCCTCAAGCCTTTGGCTCGGCCAACCCCTGCCCAATTACTCTCTCCACATCCCTATACTCATCCTAGAGGATTCCCTTTGGGCAGAATCCTTTCAAAGGAATCCTTTAGGCTCAAATCAAAAGGAGTTACACTTTTAAAGGTAATTCATTCTCTCTTGTTCATTTGTTTTATTTTGCTTCTCCAACCCTCTAAACTCTTTTTATTTACTTATTTTGTAACAACACCAGTATCTTCAATATAATAGGATGTTTTTATAAGATTTATTCTAGCTACACTCTCACACAACTACATCAAATGGTTAAAGAAAATACGGTTTCCGTGGATGGCGAAATTCTGCCTCCCGAAACGATGATTGTTCAATACTCATTTAACACCTTCAAAGGTGGCCATTATGATGTCAATATTTTTATATATGATATATAATATGTTTATGTTTTCTTTAAGATTCTGTATTTTTCATTTTTGGCATACCTTTATGGTTTCCATTATGGGTAAACACGATATCTTCATTTAAGGAAGTGTGGACTACCGCCCCCTCAAAGTGATGTGATTCGTTAATGCCATATGTGGGATGTATAAAGGATGGATTTAAATTTATTATATATGATGTTATACTGGAATTATAATATACCTCTACATCATTATTATTTCTTTCCATTAAAGTATGAGATAGAAATGAAAGTAGTGTTCATGCGTACGTACGGCTTACCGTCTCCATGAACGGTGCATTTCATTTCTTATCCCCAAATTTAATGTACTATTAAAAGTACATGTATATAATGGATATATATAATTAATGATATATCTAAATGATTAATATAATTCTGGAATTAAAATATACATACCTCTTATTTAGTTTTAATTCCATTAATATGACAAAGAAATGAAAGTAGCGTTCATGCGTACGTACGGCTTACCATCTCCATGAACGGTGCATTTCATTTCTTACCTCTAAATGATTATGTAATATTATAAATACATGTATATGCTGGATATATATGATACATATTATATGAAAATCGGGAATTTCATTCTGGATATAAAGAACCTTTGACCACACGAACAACATGTAATTGTAAGAAGTCCACTTTCGACTTAAGAACCAAATATTGAGAAAACAAACATTATTAACTTAAATGGTTACATAATGTTTATAACATAGAAATAAGTGATATAAAAGGAATAATGAACTTTAAAAAGGTTCTTAATCAAGTATAAATTAACTCAATATTATTATTCAGGACGTTAAAGAACGATCGAGTCAAGTCGGACCCGAGGTAAGGGACTTCGTCTCAATCTCCTTTCATTAAAGAATATTTCATTTTATACACAACTTTATTTTATACGGTGTATAAACCCCTTTGACCATTACTTTTATACAAAAGGAATCTTTTTCTATGAAGCGTTTTACTAAACGACAAAAAAAGAAAAAAAAATTTAACGTACGCGGTGACAACGACCTTTTCTACCGCCGCGAGTATTATTTGGTCTTTGGCTTTCTCAACAAGACGTAATGTTTTTAGAATAAAATAAATACCATATAAACTTTTATGTATTTTGGTATTGAAAATGGTTTTGAAAAAGGATTCTATTATGTCAATATATTTATGATATATTGTGATTGAAATGTGAAAATGTTATCATTAATTTATATTTGTTTTATGTTTTATGATTTTATACTGGTACTTGGACATTTTAATGGGTGGTTACTTTATAAACCATATAACGGGTGGTGCCGTGAATACCAGGATGGGTGGTTACGTTATAACCTCCAATACATTGGGTATGGAAGTCGGCCGTATGGCTATTCCATTATGTATGTACGGAAATTGGCCGTATGGCTATTCCATTAAGTGATATGTGTGGAAGTCGACCGTATGGTTATTCCACTTAAGTATGTTTATGTCCTAAGTTACCTTTATATATGTTATGTGTTCTTTTTATGGATTTTATGGTAATCCTTTGGTTACAAAAAGGTAAGTAATGATACTTTATTCAGTGAAGAGTTTTTACTACTTCATAAAGGTGAAGGTATTACTTTGATAGAGTATATATGGTTTATTTGATGTTTGAAAAACTAACAGTTTTCATTATTTCTGTATCCCTTACTGATCTTTTTATGCTCATCCCAAGTTTTTTTGGAATTTATTTCACAGGTCAAGGGAAAGGTACATAATATGATGATAGTGTCAAGGAAGTGTCAAGAAAGAATCTATGTTTATTTTAAATATGTTTCCATTGATGGGAATGTAGAATACTATCTTTATGTAACCACTTTGTTTATATGTGGAATGTAATGCATGTTTTATGATCTAATTCTCTAAAACTCTAAACCTGAAAATATCCTCAATGTGTAATCTTGTGATAACTCAAGATTATGTGAGGTTTAAGGTTGGGGCCTTATAGAAACATATTTCACTTTCGTGAGTTATATGCTCTTTAAACATACTTCTTTTCATGGGTTACTCTTTTATAAAATGATTGTGATACCTATAAATTTTCTATATGTAATGATAAGAATAAATTTTTATGATACTCGTTTAATTCCATGGGTTATGATATGATTTTAATTAAACACATCTCTTTTTATGGGCCATGATATGATAATAGTTATATTGTCTTATGGAAATGTATTCATGATTTTATTATGTGAATGGTGGGGTCTCTATATCCCTCAAATGTATTGGGAAAGGATTTAAATCTCATGAGATAAATATGGTATATAATTTTATGGGAATTATCCAAAATGGGAAAGAGGTTCATCCTAATCCAAAATGGGAAACATGTGTGTCCTATTCCACTATGGGAAGATGTGGAAACCTGATACACTCTGGAAAGATGTGGAAACCTGATTTATTATGGTAATAATTTGAAACATCATAAACTATGGAAAGATGGGGAAACCCAACCCATTATAAATAAAGGAATGTGATGGGGGTGGGGGTGTGTCCCACCCAGTAGGTGTAGTCCCCATGAAGTGTCGTTATATAATTTTGGAAAAGATCCTTCACTTATAAGGAAGGATGTTACATTATTATGTGTCTTCCACAAATTCCATGTATTAATCCATTGATATTATAAAATTGTTTAGGTTTTTGATTAACTTATGATTCAGTTCTTAAGAACATCACATCTAAATGTCACGTCTCATGATTATTATTTGTTATGCAGGGTATGATTTTAAAATGTTATGTCCATGTTATCTTACTTTTATGTTCATATTATGCTTATATATTTTCTTTATATATCCTTATTGATAATTTTTTATGAACATTTTATTATTTTTCATTTATCAAGATTTTGAATAATGTTTTTTAACTAGGATTACTAACAGGGAATATCTTTAGGCGAGATGCTGAAGATCTTCCACCAAACTAGAATAATGTGTACCACGTTTCCGAAGAAACATATTATTGTGGTTATTGAGTATGTATATATATAATTCACTGAATATTCATAAAAAATTATTTAAAATACATGTATATTAAGAATATGTTACGAAATGGTGGACCTTCTATCTTGATTGATTATGGAACAGAACCAAAGGGATCATTGGATGGGATGATGGATGAAGCTAGTGTGCTTTATATCTTTCTTTCTGATGCACCTATTACTAGATAAGAATATATAGAGGATGTAATTCCTAGTCCTGAGAAAATTTTTCCTTCTATTACATCATAGTTTATTACCATAGCTAATTTAGAAGCTTTCATAAAATTATTGATCTCTAATTTCAGTGTAGCTCTTTGATCCTTTGATCTCTTGTTACTCACTTTAGTGATGTTTATATTAATAAAATATTTGATATAGTAATTTTTTATATTTATCCCAAGGTTATTGTTATATATTAATAAATGTAAAATTGAGAATAGAATATTGGATAGTGAGATGTTCACCAGGGGATCTATTATGGAGGAGATGTTTTCCACTTTTTCTGCTAGAAAATGTTCTTTTAGGATGGGTTTTTGTCTTTAATTGTTTAATCAACATATTTTGATCCAAATACTTATTCCACTATTGTTGGTGATATGAATAAAACTATATTTTTAGAATAGTATCATGTCATCATTGGTGATATCCAAACATCACATCAAGAGGTACTTCCCCAAATTCAAAGACATGGTGAGCATATATATAAACTTATTTTGGTGTGTTTGAATAATGTCTGAGGTGATAAAAAACATCACCAGGAATATCAAATATTAGATTTCTAATTTATATAAAAATAATGAGGGGAATTATAATTTTATTTTTCTTATTCATTACCTGATAATGGCTCATATCACAAGGTCATACTAGGAAAAAGAAGAGTAACTCAATGTTTTGGACACTCTTCTAATGTTTTATATATAAGATAATAAATAATAATCCACTTATTTAGAGTGATGATGAAAGATCATTATTAACCTTTTGAATCTTATAAAGTTTTCTCTTTATATTTATGATATGACAATAGTTGCACCGAAATCCATTTCTATGGCTTTTTTCACATATACACCACAATATTCTCCATTGTCTCCTTAGATTAATCCTTTTATAATATATCTATTTGATGTTGTTATTCTTCCTAGACCAGTGGTGATATGAGAGCTACCTCAGAATTCCTTATAACCCTTAACCTCTTCCACAGTTCCTCTTACCACTAGAATATGAAAAGTCCATATTTTTCCTTCATCCCAAAGAGTTGAGGCTGACTCGGATTAAGATTATTCATTTGTAGGGGATATTCTATATTCTATTTATATTTCATTTTGGGGATTTAATATTTTGACTAATATATTTACTATAGTTCATCATTTACTCCTCTTTATATTTGAATGCAATATCATTTATTATATTTTTTATAATGCCAAAATGTGGATAAACGGTTTTTATTTAATTTAAATATTATATTTTCAAAACATTGTTAACGAAATTTTGCTTCAACTTTGACCTTATTGTTTTAGGTTTTTCCTCATATTCTATTTTATTTTATTCTATTTCATAATACAGTATTAATACCTCACATTTTCAATTTCAAATTCTATAAATACTATTAATTTTCAAATTCATATATTTATGCATATATTTTTTTCATACATGGTATATAAGATTCAATGTATTGTATCATAAAAATGGGGATATTTTTGGATTTTTTAATTTTAATTCCCCAAAATCATGTTTATTATAATTCTAATAACAAGATGTTTTATAATAGTTCAACTATTGTTTCCAAACAATTTATAAGTTATAATGTGATATTGATAGTTCAAATGTGCTATCATTAATTCACATGTTCAACCATTAGTTAAAATGTTATAAAATTAGATCAAATGTGATAATTTAGTTCATATGTACCACGACTAGAGTCCTACTACCGCCAAAACTATGATACATTCATATAGAAAATTCCCATATGTGCTAATTCTAGACATGTTCTACCACTAATTCTACTACCCCTGGATCATTTTACGAGTTCTCTATCCTAGTGTTAGATTGATCCATCGCCATCTTTTAAAAATTTCCTTTAAAATTTATTTAAATTTAATTCTTCTAATTGAAAGTTTATGTGAATTTTTCAATGAATTTTCACATAGATTTGTTAATGGTTATTTCATAAACTACTCTATGATTTATTTATTACCATTCCTCAATGTATAATTTGAATATGATGAGCTATATATTTCCAAAAATATTCTTCATGCACAGAGTAATAAAAGTAATATCAGAAGAGTTGGTCACTTATATTGTAAATAAAAGTGAGTGTGAAAGTATGTAATATACATATGATCATAAATGTTTCATAACATTGAATAAAAAAATGTGGAATATTTTTAGAGAATATACAGACATAAATCAAAACTCTTTGATAATTTGTGTTCCTAAACTTTTTTATCAACTTTTTTAAGCTCCATATCAAGTGAAATATGAGAAACATTTATCATTTGAATCTATTAAGACCATGAAACACCATATTACTGATCTATTCTACTTTTTTTCTTTGTTTTCTTATTTACCTTCAAGAAGTCGGATATTTAACTCTTTTTTCTTTGTACACTAACTCTTGTGCTTTGACTAGAGTGTGCAATAAACAATATCTCGATTTTATTAATTTGTGTAACCATATAAACTGTGGAAGAGTTCTTATTTATAGGCAGTTTGTGGAGTGCATAAATGAGAATAAGTGGTTACCTTTTATAAAAAATGGGATGCGAAATCATATAATTTATTAAATTATTATTTTAATTTAAATTAACTTTTATTCATAAATGTATCCACACTTATGTTTATATAATAAAATAATATTGTGAGTCTAAATACAAAAATTGATGAATTTTTAGACGTGTTTAGATCACATTTTACCCTACTATTTCGGTTTTAACTACCAGTCAATACATTTCACACATACCATGAAAAGAAAGTTTATTACACTTTGTGGGTCATGATAGTTACTATAAATATAAATATGGGTATTAAATGGACCATTATTTATTTTTCAACCATGTTGTAATCACGTCGAAAAATATAGTATTTTTATGAAATTTAAATCATTATATATAATATTATTTCCATAAAATATCAGTAATGTAAAATTTAAAAGTATTTATTTACTTTTAGATTTAAAAAATAATGAAAATAAATGAAATTAGAAGAAATTAATTTATTAAAATTTTAACTTATTATATTAATCTATATTATTTTTTGATCACATTAATTATCTCAAGGTATTTTACTTTTAATATGTTTAATACCATTTATTTTGTTTTTCTATTAATTAAATAATTATTTTGTCATGTTTTGGTAATCATTTAATGTTAATTATTAAATAATTAAAATTAAAAAAAATTAAAATTATGAATATAAATCATTTAGCTTTCCAAAATAATTATAACCCAACATATCATCTATTTATCCCTATGTTGAAAATATTATAGTTATTAAAAATATGGGTGTGACATTTTTTACTTTTCATTAAATAATATAATAAAATATTTATATTAACATTAAAGTGGAAAAAAGGAAAAATTATGAAATTTTGGATGTTTATGAATGAAATGGACTCCTAAAATAAAATTTATTCATGCTTAAAGTCATAATTTAGTCTTTTTAAATTTATTTTTAAATTTAATTGCACACTTTTCCCTTTACTGTGGAACAAAATAAATTGGGTTATTATTTATATTGAACAAAAATAAAAGGTACCTTCTTACAAATGTTTATAACACTAATATAAAATTTGATTCCTTTTTTAATGATTCAATACATAGAAGTGGCAGAGTATAATTTAATTCAATCCAGCAAAATGTCGTGAAAAATAGTTTTTTAGAAAAATTTCCTTGTTAATATAAAAAAATTATACTAAATTCAAGTATATACATAATTTTATAAAATCATAATTCTTATACATTAAAAAAAATTTAATTTTAAAAATCATTTTAATTTGTAAATAATCTAAAATAAAATACATTTTTCAAGAAAAATAATTTTTTAATTCAATGAAAATTTAATATTTTATTGAAATTATCAAAAATTCATCTTAAAGTAATTTTGTAATAGTGATAAAAAGTTTAATTAATTTCACTAAATTAAAATTAAATTATTTTGATACTAATATTTTAAAAAATAAAATCAAATTCTTGAAAATTCAATTTTTTGGAACAATGATTTTCCCATTTGATTGAAAATTTACCAAATAACTTAATAATGATTATAAATAAATAATATATAAACAATTATTTATTTATTATTACGTTAACTCGGATGTTACATTCTTACCCACATTTTAAAATTTAATCATAAAAAAATTATTCATTTTTAATACAAGTTGGGATACCTTTCCCTCATAACATTTTCGAAATCCCATGTTTCTTCTTCAACAATTTGGGTTGTCCACAAAACTGTAACCTTGGGAATTAAATTATTAAAAAAATACATTCTCTCTATGGTTAAGAATCTAAATAAGTTATTCCTAATAATAAAGGTTATCTTTCTACTGAACTACCTCAAGTCTGAAAACATCTGATGAATGTAGAACATACATTCTTAACATCCAAACATGAAAACCATTGTTTATTAAGGATAACAACCAAAGAAAGGATGGTAGGTAAGAAATAAAGACAACATTATATTTGATTTTATATTGTCTATTGACCCATAGTCTTACCTTCCTATTTTTTTCAAACCACATGAAACCTTTCCATGGAGATACATTGAGAAAAACATTATCACCTACCTTGATAGAATTATCTTTCCTTCGGTTATTTGCATAAATTTTTTGCTGTCTCTGAGCTAACCACAAAAATTACAGAATTATTTGTTACTATTTAAACCATTTCTTCTACAAAATCAAGTCCAATTATAATCATTTCTCATAATTACTCTGAAAATTTTGTTGTGTGAAATTTCATTCCACATAATTCCTTAAGAGGATACATATATATACCTGAATGAGAACTATTATTATAAAAAACACATCAAATGAATGATATTTATCCTTGTTTCCCTGCTTATCCATTAAAAAAGAACTATGATTTTATTCCAAGAATTGAATCACTCACTCATAATTTACACTGTATTGGGGATGAAAATATGTACTAAAATTTAATTTAGTCCTCAAAGACATATCAAGTCCTTACTAAAAAAATGATGTAAACATGGGATCGCATTAGGATACAATGGGGAGAGGAATTTCATGTGACCTGATAATCTACTAGGGATATAGTTGAGAAAGATAATGAAAATAAATTTTATCTCAAAGGGTATGGAAATTAAATGATTTAGTAAATTGGTCAATAATAAACTAAATTTCATTATAACCTCAAGACATCTTTGGCAATACCACTGTGAAATCTATCGATATTTTTTCCCTTTTACAATCTAGAACAGGATAAGGATGAAACGTCACTTTGTAAATGTTTTTTATGAATTAACATATTTACAAGCCAACCATTTCATGGTAAATTAATCAATTTCACTACTCATTACATCCCATCAATGATACTCTTGAATATGTATTTATGTATTAACACTTCCAGTATAAAAGTAAAATGGGGAACTATGAGATTCACTCAATAATTCATTCTTCATTTAGGAGTCACACGAAACACATAATATATTTACAAATAGGATAACAAATTATTTATAAATATTAAATTCATGATAATAAGCCTTCTTAACAAATTCTATGTTATCCTATCACACATAGTCATCATTATGAGATTGTTAATTCATTCTGACCGAGATGATTATTCTGTAACTAAAACAAAATAGGGTAATTTTATTTCTCCAAACTATCTTGGAAAAATTTCATCAAATCATTAACTAAACAGTGATGTTATAAATGTAAATTGGTATATAAATTTTTATTTACAAAAAGAATTGTTTACATCATTTTCCTTTCTAATATTACAATGAATCATGCAATCATAATCCTTGATTTGTTCTAGCCATCTTCAATACATCATGTTAAACTCTTTTTGAATAAATATATACTTCAAAAAATTGTAATTAATTTATATTTCAAAAATTAATCCACATAAATGATGACTCTAAATTTATAATCCAAAAACCATTGCATCTAATTCCAAATTTTGTCGAGGATATTTTAACTAATTAGGTTTTAATAGAAATTAATCAAAAGAAATTATTTGATAATTCTTCATTAGGAAACAACTATGTAACTTTAAAGAAACCTATGTATAGATGAAAAATTCATCATTCCGTGAGGGAAAAAACCTATAGAATTAAAGGATATTATTTTTTGTTGTTTAAAATGATCATGACATTCATTCACTAGGATGAACATAACTCTTTTCTAAGTTTACCTGGTTAGTGGGCTAGATGACCAAGAAATGTTTTTGAAAACTGAACATATTAACCCTCTAATAATAGAAAATTATGAATATATATGACATTCCTTTTCCTTGGAAACTCATTACCATATTTATATTTAAAAGCTTTAATAGTTTTCCCATGTTTATAGAAAATACGGCCAATTAGTGATTTTTTTCAACCAACATTAACACTAACTAAAATTTCCTTATAGTTTATTTTTAGTAGTTGTTTTAAATTAAATCATTAGTTATATTTCATTAACCTAATTACATTTCGAATATAACAATATTTAATCAATAAATTCGACCAAATAATTTACTAACTATTCATAAATAATAGAATTCATAAAATCTGTAAATACAATAGGTGCTTTAGACAACCAAAAGGGCATCGTTACAAACTCATAATTCCCATATCTAGTCGAAAACACCATTAATGAAATATCATCTTCCTTCACCTTCAACATATATTACCCTATCCTGAGATCAATCTTTTAAAATTAGTGTTCTACATAGATCTAAACAAAAAAATATTCAATATTAGTAAACTCTTTCATTTTCTTAATAATTATATTTTAAAATTATCAATAATCTTTGAAAAAGTTTCACTAAAAATCATTTTTAACAAATAATATAGAAATTCCCCATGGTTAAGTGTTAGGATGAATGAAACCATTTTCTGGAAACTCATATAATTTAATTTTCAACTCAAAATGTTATACAAGATCCATTAAAAAATTTAGTTTTTAATTAGGCTTCACATATGATACAAAGTCATTAGCTAACAAAACCTATATATTATGAATAATACCCAATAAATCCTCAAGAAAAAAATCAATGTATTAATTCACTACTAGAAAATCACTAATATTACTAGATTCATTATTTTTAAAATAATGACCTAGATAAATTTCATTAACATTTCTAATATATTTTGTAGCTTCATAATATGTTATCAAACGTATGAAATAATTGAACAAATATTTCTTAACTCTTCATCCAATATTATCATGTTAAACTAAGAGATAGTCCAGAACCCAAATAATTCCAAATTATACCAAGGGATGTTCAACAAGATATTCCTGAAAGACCATTCCAACTATAACAGTATGATGATTTCTATTAATCATCATTTATTTAATTTTTCCACCATTATTTTGCACTAAATATATTACCATTCAATCCATGGGGGATAATCCCAATTTACATGAAAATCTCTCATAAATGAAAGAATTAAAAGATCCATATTCAAATAAAGAATTAGAATAATTTTAATAAACTAAAAATATTCTTGTCACCATTTAGTTTTTTGGACCAAAATTAACTACAATAATAGTAAAAGATTTCTCCAAACCCCTTTTATTTAAATCTTGATGATTTCTATCTTAATATACTATCATTGGGTACATGTTAACATAATGTACAATATCATTGAAATTAAAGACTATGAAAATTTATTTTCATTATAATACATATCACATTCCTTATGGTTAGTAGCCATATGCCCAAAAATTCCAAATTAGATGAAGTTCTTGAATTTCATATGACATTCCCTAGGTATCTTTTTTCAATACGTATCATAGAATTGGAATATGATTTTCATACCTTTGTATATCTTTAGTGAATTATTCATAATTTACATCCATCCGAAGTATTTCTTATTTTTATTATCATTGAATACTTGATCATCATAAAAATTCATTTCTACCCTATCATGACATAAAAAAGTTTTTAATAAGATTTGAACTCATGGGAAACCAATTAAAATAGGTATCTTCTCTTTAATAGAGAGTAAATAAAGGAATTTTACTATCACGATCCAGTATAAAAATAGGTATTTACATTTTGAAATAGCTTATGTTTTCTTCATACAAAGCCAACAGATCTTCCACCATTTTTATCAATTCTAAAACATATTTTCCATCCTATGTCAAAAATATTTAGAAAAATATTTCTAAATGAAAATATACTTAATTTCATCCCATTACAATATATCATAATGTTAAATTTAATTAGTAATCGTAAAAATATACAATAATTAAGCAGCTTAATGTTCAACGTGGTACATAAGTATATTTTCCATTTAATGCTCTTAAAACCCCATGAAATTGAATTTATTGTCCAAATAATTAATCCATCCTTTAGATGTCACATGATTAGTTCCATTGAATGTTGGAGGATTTTTTCTCATCAAATGCCTAACTATTTACATGTTCTTCTATTGTAAATCCATTTTTTTCTCTCATCGATACCACCACAATTCGTTAACTATGTAAACTGATCCATTAAAAATAATATTCAGTTCTAATTCCAAAAATTCTAGGTTACTAATTGTTAATTATATCCTCCCATCGGTGCCTTTATACCAGAGTTATCATATTCCCTCAAATGAAAAACATTCTGATTGGAAATAGTTTATGTGAAGAAACAAGGTAATTCCAAAGTTCTATTTCATTTCAACATGAACATAGAATACAATCTATTAGGGTTATTCTATTAACATTATCATAACCTCTAATGTTATCTTAACCATTCTATAAAACCAATTATATGGACCCAACCATTAACATTAAATATTCTAGTGACATTAATCAATAATTAACATTCTTAAATTCTCAAAAATCATTTATTTGTATAGTTTTAGAGAGTTATATCATAAAAATTGCATAACATACCCATATATATACAAAGTGGAATATTATAATTGTTATGCATTTTTTCCAATATATAAAGTATTTTAAATGAGACTAATTTTTTTCATAAAAATTTTTAATAAATTTTAACCTAACCTCTTATATGTCATTAATAATCCTTAAAACACGTGAAAACACTCTAAAATAAGGGTGAAAAAATCTCATTAAGTGATAGAAATTATATAAATAAACTTTTAGTCCAGGAACACATATTAAAATTTACCATTTTAAAAATAAATAATGCAGTAAAAATAATCATTTTTATAACCAAAAACTTATCTTATCTATGCCATGATTTTCATAAAATTATTTAAAAGATATCTTAAAGGTTAAAAAACTTATACAGATTATTTTTAATCAAGAAAAACTCATAATAATCTTTGATGGAAAGTTATACTTTTCACTCTTAAAAAGTATAATACACATTCACCTAATATAAGATCATTATTTTATTTTCAAGAATCATAATATTATAAATAAACCCCACAAAAATACAAGACAAATCATATAGGTTACATTGGTCATCATTTACATATCACTATTACAATTGTTCGTATAAATGGAATAACCATATAATAAACTTTTATACAAAATTAATTGCAGGGACATCACAGACCCACCCGTCCTTAGTTTATCACTGAACCAACCATCATTGGTTAATAATGTGACCACCCATCCGTGGTTTAACTTGGAATAAAACATCATCATAAAAATTCTAAATTACCATAACATAAATGTAACATATAAAAACTTACAAAAAGAAATTCCGGAAATTGAAATATATGAACCATTTTGAAACCCCTTCTTGAAAATGACAAATTTATTTGGGAAGAGGGGGTTCAATGAAGAAAAAAATATTTAATTTATAGGAATACCAAAATAGAATATTAGTTATGGATGTAGGAAATTAATTGAAGTTGTATATGTTAAAAAATCACAATCATTTTTTCTTATTGTAAAGAATTTCAAAATATTCGGTAAAAATATTCCTTTAAAATTAATTTCATTGAAAGTTCATAAAGACATAAAATTTCCTTTATGAATAATTTTTATCCTTGTAATAACATCCAAAAAATTATTATTACTTTAAATTTGGGAATTTATGAAAAGGAGAGTTTTAATTTAAAATTGAAATGAATAATTTTAAATAAAATGATCTTACCTTGATTTTAAATATTCACGCATGTTCTTTATCTTCATCTTCGTTATAAAATCTTCTTTTCATAACACCATAATAAATGTAAGACTAAAATTATTCAAAACATAAGACTCTATAGTGCGTGGAGGGATTTTATTTAAGGATTTGAGTACACATTTTCCAAACTAAATTGGTTTTGAAGTGTGAAGAAAGAAGAATAAGAGGATACATTTTACCAGAGAGGGGAGAGGGAATATTTTAATTTTTAAAAATATTAATTTCATATAAATTTAATTTAATTTTTAAATATCCCAAAATTGATAATATGATAATATAATAAGAACTAGTACTCGCCCATGCATTTTCACGGAGATAAAACAAAATTCATAGTTCATGCGTTCTCAAGAAGATATGGTTCACTACTTTTATGGAGGCATTACAATATTTTGGAAAAAAAAGAAACTGGAAAAGTTAATAATACAATGGCTAGTAATTAGAAACCTAAATTAAGTGGAAATAATTCGTTGAATGGAGTAACCGTTTCATAAAACATGTGAAAAAAACATGTTAAGAATATCTGCATAATCTATTAATAGTATAAACTATTATCGGAAATGAATATTAAAAAAATGTTGAAAATAACTGAATAATTCTTGATTTTCAATTACCATGCATTTACATCATGAAATATCTGTCTATTTGATCAGTCTTTTAGTTTATGCTTTCCTCCATTCTGAGTTTCAGTTCAATGGCATAGATTGTTGTAGAAGGGGAGTCTGGAAACATTATTACATATCTTTGTACTGTATCATCATCATCAGACATTGTAACCTGATTTTCTTAGATGAAGAAATTAATTTAATAAATAAGTAACAGATAATATTGAAAAATGAATTTATTGAAGCGGAATTATAACAATTTCCAATAGAGAATAAATGCAGTATATATGATAGTTAGAGGAAATGCACATGACATTAAAGAATTCAGTATTGCTGGTTCTGATGATTTTATAAAAATAGTGGTGAATAAAAATAGAAAACACATACCTGAGTAGAAGAAATATTTTTAGTTAGTGTAAAATAATCAGTTACAGTGTTCCAGGCACCTCATAAATTACCTCCATTACGTCATCATCTAAATCAAATAATCTACCATGATCTACACCAGAACTGTAGGTGATCAAATGGTCTACAACATAGTTGCACAGGATCAACAGAACTACACATGATCAAGATACTGAGAACTGCACATGATCATGTAAAATAGATCTGTACATGATCAACAACATGTCAATACTCTTTAACTTGAACCTCTAGTCTTTCTTGGTGAATCCCAAAGATCGAGTGATTGCGACAATAAAAAATGTGAACACAGAGGATTCATTTGAATATAAATTGATAAAATCCAATATTCTAATAGCACAATATTTTATGATGTTAATGTTTAAAGAAGTGTTGAATCTAACTGAAGTAACAAAGTCTGAAAGAACATATTGATGTTTCAATATGTCTTCAGCTTTTTTATTCTCCATGAAGTGCATCCTACTGATGAAAATTATTATTATATACATTAATAAATAGTAATCAATATTTAAATATGAAAATCCAATGTAACATGTAAATAGAATATGGTTGTAGTAATATGGATGAATGTTCTAGAAATACAAAGTATAGAGATCATATGATATAAAAAAAGTGACCTAATTCATATGTGAAGACATTTTTTGGGATTGGATAGTACAAAATAAATATAAAATAATCATATATTTGGATATAATTATACTAACTATTCTACCAATTTCTTATAGTTTAACAACGAGGGATATTTTTTGAAGTAAAGTTATAGGAATCATAAATTAAAATTAGTTTCTAAGAGGACGGTTTTTATAGTACCTCAAATATAAAGACTGTAAATAGTACATTTAGATAGCATGAAAGAAAAAACTTTCATCTATGTTAAGTTTCCTGTTAATCAAAACCGAATTTTGGAAGAGCTAATACCCATATTTCCTACATCTTAACAGTTTAACGTAAAAATGGACCAACACATGAAACATGCTAACAATGAAAAAAAATACGGCGCATATACAAAAACTGACTATTAGAATAACTCATTAAAAATAATCCATATCACATTAGAAACAACATAGAAAAATGGATGTTCTCCCACATATACATCTTCTCCATTACAACAAGTGGATGGTTCCCCTTTCCGATGTGTTGTGCACCACTGTGCCCAAAGATGAACCAATCATAAGCTGCACCGACCTATAGTAGAAAATGTTAATTGTCTTCCATTGATTTTATAATTAAACACATTCACATAGTTGAAGGCTAAAATATTGATATAAACACTAAACTTAACATTTAATAAATAACAACAGAAAAAAACCAAATATGATCAATTTAACTAAAAAAGTCCATTTCACAATAGAAACACAATAAAAATGATTATTTATAGATTTAAATAAATTTTTACTAATAAAAACGAATTTTTTTATCTAATTTCAAAAAAACAGCAAAGAAATTTAAAACAATTAAGAACATCGAATGAAAAGCATCTTCTTATGTTATAAAATAACGATCAAAATAAATTTATTTTATACAAATCAAACAAACATGAATGTCCAAATCTATAATATGTTTCAAATTAATTCAAAAAGCAGGAATAAGAACATACTTTGAATGAAAGACATGCAATGCTGGTGATCAGAAGATAAGATGAAATCAATTTTACCAGGAATTTTAGGAAATGGTTGCATACTCACCCAAAAACATCATCATATCTGGAAAAGATGGATTCATTGCTTGTCATGATTCAAAAAGGATGGTCTAGAGAAAATCCTGACTAATTGTTGTGCTAGATAAGCTCTTTTACTATTTCCAGTTGAAAGGGGCATTTGAAGTGATGACCCGGTTAATTTTCAACTCACTACTCATTGATGGGTCCATTGACATGATAATGCACTTTAAAATTCCCACTAACAGACCCACATTATGCTTCAAAAGTTGGAGTAGAAATGCATGTTATGGCTTATGGAAGGTCATATGGGCTAATGAATTAGTGGAAAAATGGTTATGGACAAGTGTGTGTGTACAGATCATATAGAACAATTGCATATTGATTCATAAAATTTATACATGCAATGCATAGTTTATGAATGATGATTATTTTGAAAAGTTATAAAGTTCATACTATATAAAGAAGTAGTGAGAAATAAATATAGGTGTAATTGCTGGAATTATCATTTTCGGTCAGACTCGATGAGTAAATACGAAATTATATTTTGAATAAATTCTAATGGAAAGAATATGGCATATATGTAGATACATGAAACATATAATTTGAAACAGAATTAAAAATCCATGATGTTTATATTTAAAAACAGATCATTTATATTTAGAAACAGAATTCCATTCTCTAAAAATATGAATTCAAATAAAGGTCTCAAGGAAGGAAACTCTAAACATACCATCCATTCTATGCCTCAGTCCAAACTATTGGCTTGTAAGGCTTGTTTGGAGAGAATGTGTCACAATAAAAACCATTCCACATGTTTATCTGTCACCATCATCAACTAGCAGTCCAGGACATTTAAAATGATCTTTGGAAAGGTATATTTATCATTGAAGTATACTTTGTACAAAAATTAGATATTTAAGCATTAAAACATTCTGTTTACACTCCGTTATTAAATGTAAGTTTAGGAGGGATTGGCTTGTAAGGCTTGTTTGGAGAGAATGTGTCACAATAAAAACCATTCCACATGTTTATCTGTCACCATCATCAACTAGCAGTCCAGGACATTTAAAATGATCTTTGTGAAAGGTATATTTATCATTGAAGTATACTTTGTACCAAAATTAGATATTTAAGCCTTAAAACATTCTATTTACACTCCATTATTAAATGGAAGTTTAGGAGGGATTAACATAAGGTCATAACCAACAATGATAAAAATATCATTGCCTCAACCCCATAATGCTGAGAAGGATCTAGTGAATTGTAATTGTTCCATTACACAGAATGATATAAAACAGAACCACAAGGGATTCTATGTCAGGGTATAAATTTACTTACAACAGGACATGGGGCATCTTATTGCTTGCACATCACCCAAGGAACCCCAGTTCCTTGTTGAATAGCCATGCTGGGAGCCCATGTCCTGTAATCATGAATAGCTGTTCCGGATATTGGTTCCTGATGCCCATACTCGTTCTCAATCTGGATAAACAAGAATCATATTTATCAACATTACAAGCATGCTAGAATATCAGTCTCGACCATTAAGGGAGAATAAGGATTCATTGCTTGTCATGATGCAAACAGGATGGTCCAGAGAAATCCTGACTAATTATTGTTCTAGATATGCTCCTATACTATTTCAAGTTGAAGGGGGAATTTGATGTGATGACCCATTTAATTTTCTACTCACTACTCATTGATGAGTCCATTGACATGATAATTTAATTAAAATTTCCTACTGACAGACCCACATTATGCTTTAAATGCTAGAGTAGAAATGCATGTTATGGCTTATGGAAGGTCATATGGGATAATTTTTATAATGACTCAGTGGAAAAATGTTTATGGAGAAGTGTGTGTGTACAGATCATATGAAAAAATTGCATATTGATTCATAAAATTTATACATACAATGCATAATTTATGAATGATGATTATTTTGAAATGTAATAAAGTGCATACTATAGAAGGCAGTAATGAGAAATAAATATAGGTGTAATAGCTGGAATTGTCATTTTTGGTCAGACTCGACGAGTAAATAAGAAATTATATTTTGCATGAATTCAAATGCAATGCATATGGCATATATGTAAAGACATGAAATATATATTTTAAAATATAACTAGAAATCCATGATGCTTATATTTAAAAACAGATATTTTATATTTATAAATAGAATTCCATTCTCTAAAAATAAGAATTCAATTAAAGGTTTCAAGGAAGGAAAACCTAAACATACCATCCAGTCCATGCCTCACTCCAAACTATTGGCTTCTGGAATAAGAGGTAATGATACAGTCATTTCAACACCTAGAAAATCATCCAAAATGTTTACATATAGATACATTAATGTTTAAAAATAAGAAGACATACTAATGAAGATTACCTTGGCCATATTATGTAGTCAAAGCTAATATCCTATAAGGATTCATTCAGTACATACTAATATCACATATCAAACTATCCATATCAACCTCTAATGGTGTTCATATGAAATCTCGAAATTGTTTTCCATAAGAAATATGGAAACACTTATTATGAAGAAATACATAATCAAAAATAATTTCCACCCATATTGAAACTCATGGTTTTTGAAGGTTACCTTGGCCATATTAATGTAGTAAAAACTCATAAATTATCGATATTCATTCAGTACATACTAATTCTGAATATCAAACTATCCTTATGAACCTAAAATGGTGATCATAAGCAATCTGTATTGAAAGTATCTTGCAGCACAACAGCAAAATAATATCCCGATGACATCACCCAAAATGGTGTTATTTAAACAATAATATACAAAAATTCTCATGGACAATAAAGAGGTAATTCAATTCACATTTCTCAAAAGAATCAAAAAATAAAACAGGAGTTGAAACTCAAATGAATCAGTAGTTGAAGATAATGAATGTTTCCAAAATCGAAAGTTAATTTGATTTTTATACAGAATATTGAAAACATATGAGTACTATTTTCATCAAATACACATTTAGAGGAGAATCAGAGGGAAACCAAGAGCCGGGGCATGATTCCTGCATTGTTTTGCGGGAACCTGTAGTGGGATCATGATGCAGGCATGGTTCTGTGGGAAGCATAGGTCGAGCGAAGGAGCTGCAGGACAAAACCGGTGTTGAAATCAAAGCTATCGACGAAGGTAGTAAGCGGATTGGAAGGATGTCCTAGCTATCTATAAGAATCAAACACTGAGGATGGTTCGACGATGGTTTGCGTGAGGAGAAAAAGGAAGAGGGAACATAGCCAAAGAAGATTGAGGTGGGATTTCTGGGAGGAGTTACAGAGAGTGAGAACCTTACCTAACGAAGAGTAGTCTCGATAATGAGAGAGGAGAAATAAATAATGAGAACCCTAGGCGGTGCCCGCGTCGAGATTTTGTGAAAACCCAAGGAAACGAAGAACAAAATCCCAATAATGATCGATGTTAGGAAAAAGAAGGATGGTAGAGTATAAACCGGTAGAAGGAGGATGTCGATGACAGAAGTTGAGCAACTTTGGATTGACCATGAAATCCAGGACAATGGAGGCGAGGGTTTCAGTGGAGTGTAGTTCACGATGGCCAATAATGCCGAAGGCGTAAGGTGGTGAAGGCGTCGCAGGTATGGCCATCGTCGCATGTGAGCTGCGGGAGGAAGAAGATCGATGAGCTGAACCCTAAGCGTGAATGCGTTACGTGAGGAAGCCGTTGCTGGTTGTCGAGAAATGGAGGGCACCGCAGGTGTTTGTGAGGAAGGTAGTGGGTATAATTGTAACTGGCAGTGGAAAATTGGTGACATGGATGCTTGTGGTGGTGACACATAGGCATGGGTACACCCAGGTTTAGTAAATATAGTGGATATGAGTCGAAATAATCTCATATAGAAATTTTTTGACAATTTTAGATCACATTTTTACCCTTTTATTTTCGTATTGACCCCAAGATAACTCATTCCAACATTTATAGTGAAATCATGTTTTGTTACTATTTGAGGGTTGTGATAGCTAATATAAAAGAAAAACCTCCCATAAATAGACAATGATTTATTTTTTCAACTACATCCTAACAACATGGATAAATTCAGTATTTTTAATAATTTTATATCATTTAGTAAAAATATTATTTCAATAAAATATCAATAATGTCAAAATTAGAACTATTAATTTACATTGAATATTATTACATCATTACCAAAAATGAAATTAAAAAATATATAATTGCATACCTATCCTATTATATTTGTCTATAAAATTCACAGATCACATTAATTATATTAAATTATATTACATTAATATTATTAATGAGGTCTATTTTATTTTTCCATAAATTGAATAATTATTGACGTCAACATTGTATAAGAATTTAAGTTAATTATTTCTTCACTAAAATTTAACAATAAATTATAATGATTAATATAAATTATTTTTATATCTAAATTATATTTTAAATAGAATATATCCACTTTTTTATCTCCAAATTTAAAATATTATAGTTATTAAAAATAAGAGGTTTTCATTATTTACTTTTCTATAAATAAAATATTATATAGGTTATATTATCCTATAAATAGGAACAAAATACCGTATAACTAAAGCCTGGATGGTTATAGATTAAATATATTCATCCTGTAAAATATATCTATGTGTTAGTGTTCTTATGGTTTCCCTATAATTTTATTTTTATCCTAAATTAACTGATTTACCCTTCACCGTGATAACAAAATTAATAGGGTAACTATTCATGTTTACTAAAAAAGGGTCATATTTACTAAAATTTGAACCAATGATTCTAAATAAGGAATAATTTTTTCATCATTTAATTAAAAAAGTTTTGGAATTTAATTTATAATTAAATTGGAAAAATAGATGGAAAACAATCTTTAGAAAATTACCTTTTAATGTAAAAATATTTTTATAATAAATTGAAGTGTAAATTTCATTTCAATATCCATAATTGGATTATATTAATTCATACTGAACTAATTAAATTATTAAAAATACAAACATTTAATTTTAATATGTAATTAACTAAAAATAAAATACAATTTTCATTAAAAATTAATATTTTCACTATTCATTGAAAAAATAATATTTTTCAAAAATTATAAAAAAATCATCCTAATATAATTTTAAAATGATGAATAAAATTATAAAAAATTTTATAAATTAAAATTATATTACTTGGACCACCTCGTTTTTTAATTAAACTATATAATCCCAGAAAATCAAATTTGGTTTGTAATAAATATTTTTTCCATTTCACTGAAAAATTAATGAATATTTTAATTGTGAATATAACTCTATAATATCTTAATAGTGAATAATTTATTATACCATTACCTGGGATGTTATAATAACTATGAGGGGTAATTATTTCTAGATCCATGGAATAGGTTTAAAGAGAACTATTGGAAGTGTCCCAACCACCAAATTGTTCCCCACCTCTTGATGAATCAACTTCTGATAGTGTCAGTCCTTACCAAAAAACCATTATTGACCAAAAGTTTGTGGTGTATTTATCATATATGAAAGTATATGAACAGAAATATTTATTTCATAAAATTTCTCAAAATTCTCAACATAAATGATCTATAAAAAGAACAATTTATAGGAGTGAGTCTAATCCATGAGCAACTATAATGTTTTTCAAGGGGTCAGAGAGTTCTCTTAGGAAAACATTTAATAATTATGGATTACTTAGATATTATATTAATGGATATAACAATTTTAATCTTCCTTTCAAGCAAGATGTGGGTACATAGATTGTATATTTTAAGGGAATAAACTAGTGTAATGATGAGTCATTTTAAAACAACAACAACCTTGGTCTTAAAAAACTAATCCAAAAGAGACTGTGTATTTTAAAATGATGTGTTTCTTATAGATTTTATAACCATCAAAGACAACAATTTCAAAATCAAAATAGGTATGGGTTTTAAAGTTAATGGGTATTAAGAGGGGCTGATGAATGAAATTTTTAGATGATTATAATATATAAATGCTAGTCATATATTTGAAATAGAATCTCAAAGTTCTACCTATGAATCTTCTATAAGTAATCTCTAAATTCAAACAAATAAAATGGATAAAAAACTATGTGTAATTTAAAAGGGAATTTTTCCTTGAACTTCTAAAATAAATAAAAAGGAATAATTAATACTTTCCAACACAATAAGTGTTCTAAAATATAATAAAATACAAGGACACAACCTAGGGAAGTTAAAATAGGTGTTTTAATAGAATATAAAAATTAATATCATCAAATTTATAATTCATTTAAAGTTGATAGAATGGTAAATTAATTGTTCAATTATGAATATTATCACGACAAAGATAAAGAATAAAGGAATTCAATGTTGTAACTAATTAAATATGGTAAGAGTAAGGTTGGGATGGAGAAAAAAACAATCAGCTAGTTTTTCATTGTTATACACCTCCCCTGACATTCCATAAAAGGATCAAAAAGAATAATGATGTACCATGTCACCAAAAATTTATTTTGTTTCTTAATCCCACTAATTTTAACATTCCATTTTTCTGTCCATAAAAATTATCATCTTATATCAAATTTCTCAATAGTTTTTTCTTAAAAAGGGAACTTTTATAAACTTACTATATTAAATTTAAAAGAGCAATATCGTTTTTCTTATAAAAGATGTTACCTAAAAAACCTAAAGTCTTTAGAATAATTTTAATACCATTTAAAATAGGATAAGTTGAGGATAAAATTGGAATATGTGACTTAGGATCCATTGTCAAACATAGGCCATACTCATTTATTTAAATTGGGTCTTGGGAAGAAGGAATCTGATTCAATTCATATATATTTAGATGATATATCCATACCTAATTGATTGGGAGTGCGGATAACCAATTTCAAAAGAAATGGAATATCACTTTACCCTCTAATATTTTTTTTCATGAAATGGAATGTGGAAAATATTTTACTATTATTTAGGTTCAGACCTTGTTTTTTACTTGTGTGGTTATTATTGAGGTTTCAAAGGAAAAATTTACCTTCTATGTTGGAGATGATCTGGAAGAAATTAATGATTTTCTTGAATCAATATTAGAAGTGATATGTATGTTGATTGATGTTGTTGATGTGTTTTTTAGGGATAAAATTATAGACACTCTTGCCACATTTAGAGAAATAATTGAAGAATAAGTTGATTAATGTTTTAAGGTAAAATATATAGAATACAAATATACTGAGGAACATAAAATATTTCAGCAGCATAAGAGTATACATGGGGAAATAATTTATGGTAACAATGATGTAGTTAATACAAAAAAATATATTTTATTTCTAGTGTTTCATTCATACTGTTGGAAAACACTAACAATCATATATTTATTAGAATACTACATCCAATGAACTAAAGATGGATTCAGAGTTACAAATCAATTAACCTTAGTTATATGGGTTATTTTTGATAGTTTATCTTATAACTTCAACTTTATAAATGACTCATAAGACAGTATAAAATTACGGGCTACTTTCTAATGTTGTAGAACGATTTCTCTCTCACAAAAGTTTCAATCCTACATTGAATGTGGCTAGGTATGATAAATTAATACCTCTGATAAAAAATGAAAAAACACTCTATATTTGTCCATATCCTATGGGAAAATGTACTAGACAAAATATATCCTAAACTAGCCCTAATGTTGGAACCAACCAATGATGATTTCATCAAAAGTCCATCGATATCCTAAAGGAAACCCCTAGTGGTGTCAAACATAATATGGTCGCTTATATCTCTCTCCTAATGAATCCAAGTGTCTTAATTTTATATGTTTTTTAAAATACATTTTAAAACCATGCTCCCAATTTAAAAAAAAATCAAATCCAATCCAATCTCATTCAGTTTCTAAAATCCAATTTACAAATCAAAACCACCATTCAAGTGCTTAATCAAACACTTGGTATGAAAACCCCCATTTTTAAATAAAATATTCATTAAGAACATATAACATTCCCTGAAATCCCTTAAAACCACAAATCACATCAATCTAATGACAACCCGAAGTAATTTTATAGGAAAAATAAGCAATTCAAATAATTAATCTTTTATATAGAAACACCTACATCAAAATGGAGGTAGAACCAATCACCTTCTAAAATAAAGACTTGTAAATAGTAGATCAGGTCCTCATGATCCTAGATCTACAATAAAAAATTAAATCAAATATCAAACCCCCTAGATCCTATATACAAATACCTTTAATGTTAAAAAAATATTAGAGGTGAAGGGATCCCATGAGGAACGATGAATAAAGTATAAACCATATCAAAATGAAACATACCATGAGTTGATCTTTCCAGAATGAAGACAATGAACCATGAATCCAAATGGAGAGACCACCAAATCATAGGGAAATGATTATGATTATAAAAAATGATACTAAGAGGTTATTATACCTAAAAATAGCCAATAGAAAATTGTTAAAATTAAATTTCCAATATACTAACTTAAATTCATTATGGTTTCCTCGAGGAGGCTTTATAGTTAAATTAACCATTCACCTTAACCATGTAACGTGTCTAGGTGACCCTGTTTTCCATTCGGTATGGGATCATAGTTTGAGTTCATGGTGAGATTAACCATGCACCAATTATATAACCCCCTCTAACTAGGGGGTAAATGGTTTTCACTAAAGGCACCATGGTTTCTCTAACCGTGCACAAACTGTGAAAATCAATTTGGGAACCTCATAGTGGCATTATCCTGGGTTACCTTATTTTTAAACTAAATTTGTATCTTAAAAGTTCACTTATCTATATTTCATAAATTTCCCTTATTTTCTACCTCATATACCACAAAGCATTCCATAACCCACAATAGAAAAAATGATTCTAAAATAAGGTGTACCTATGACCTAGAAGATGTAACATTTCTATCCACCATATTTTCTTTTTGTCCCCATAATGTCTTGGTGATTCTCAACCCTCAAAAATAGAAGTCCAATGTGGCCTCCTCAAATATTCCAACATTTATGTGTCATGGATACAATATCTACACTTCCATAGTACCTAGACCAAGGGAATCATTATACCATGTAGTAACATATCCGATAAATCCATAATCTAAACTGGTAATTCAACAATAGTAGTATCGCCCTCAACATCAACATCCTCCCATCCAATCATATGAAAAGGATACAGGTGTTACCTCTTTATCTAGGATGTTTTAAACACATCATGAATCAAAGTATATATAAACAGTAAGTCCTACCGATATTCCACCATTAATAGTAATTCCTTGATATCAATGGTGATAATAAACATCAACGCCAATATACCCTGATTGCCCAGTCGACAATGTCAAAATCAATGTGAAACTCTATGAAAAACTTGATAAAAAATCTCAAAATATAGAGGATGAAAAAATGTTCCGTATAATATTTATGTTCACTGAAGGCTTTAACCGGCCACTTCTTGTTCAACTACATCGTTTCTAACATCTCTTGAATGAGTCTTGGTCTAAACAAGTACTACTCCCCCAAATCTATACCATAGTAGGGATATCTAAATGAAATACCATACAACACATCAATGTGCTCCATCTATACAAATTCATAATAAATATTGTTATAGAATATTTTTAGTATTGAAAAATGACATTCCCAAGATCAACAATAATAAATCACGCAATCATTTTCCATATATTTAAGAACTGTGATAGGTCCCTCTATCTCTCCATCTGTATGTGGATGGTAATTCATACACATTTTCATCTAGTAATCCTCGACCCCTTCAGAAATTTCTAAATCCTTGATATAAACCTCAGGTCCCTTTTAGATAAAACTGTAGATGTAACCCCATAAAGTCTCATAGTCTCTAGGACATACAAGTCCTCAAGTTGTTCCATATTCACTATCTACTTCATATGAAAAAAATGAGCCAATTTTTTACATTGATCAGTGGTCACAAAAATTTCACCCTTCCCACTAGGATTCCATGGTAAACCAATGATTAATTCCATTGCATTATCATCCCACATCCATACCAGAATGGGTGAGGATTCCATAAAAATGAGCAGTTCTCTCATGTTCTGCCTTAATTTTCCGACAAGTGTGTCACCTCCAAAAAAACCAACAATCAACCTCTTCAAACCTAGGCATCAGTACCAATTCCTTGTACTTTATTAATCATGTTATACTAAGGGTGAAGAGAACAATATAAGTGGTATCCAATTTTCATAAACTCTTGCCTTAGATAAATCTGAAAAAACTAAAATGTTATGGAAGCACATATATCTTATAGGAGACCAAGACCACTCACCTAATGCCTCCCCAATATAAATTATTTTACTAAAGTAGTGGTACTTAGTTTATGTAACCTTATTAAGACATTCTCACTCAAAAAAATATTAATCAGATTTCATTGAATAAAATTACTCATAACCACCAACTTCTTCAACTCCCATGCTCGTTTCATCATAAGAACTCATCAAATACCACTCCTCAATCGATTCATTCAGGCTTTGTGTAAGTAACATTCTGATCAATGCATCGGAAGACATATTACCTTTCCTAGGAGTGTACACATAATCAAAATGAAAATTCTAAATATACTCTACCTGGAATGTCTTTTTCAAGTTTACATCCCTTTGAGTAAAAATATATTTCAGGATCTTATGATCAGAATACATTGAAACATATCCCTAAATAGATAGTTTCATAAAATTTTAATTGCACGCATAAACATTTCAAACTCAATATCATGGGTAGGGTATTTCTTATCACGGGGGAACAAATAGAATTATCTATATGCCACTACCTATTTCCACTACATCTAGACACTTTCCAAACCCATACCGGAAACAAATGATAAGACATCATAACCTGATCCTAGTTCTTAGAGATTCAAAACTAATGATGAATTCAACTTCACCTTCATCTCCTATGAATTTTTTCTCCTATTTCATTCCAATAAATTTTCAATACCCTGTGGGATAAATAAATAATAAATGTTTTTACACTACAATAAAAAGAGGTTTTGGAGACCCCCTACATGGGCGACCACTAAGGGAAGTCGCATGGCTTCTCAAAAAAATACATCCCCGTAGCACCCAATCACAATACCTACCCTCTATAGCTTCCTATCCCCTTCCACTATGCACTTCCACTGCCGCCCATCACCTCCCTCACTTGACTGGAATAGCCGCACCACCGATGTCACACCTTCTCTACATCTAGCTCCCTGCCAGCGCCATCTCTCGTCCCCACCCTTTCCGCACCGCCCATACCCTCCCTCGCTGCACCACCTCCACCTCACTGCCACCTCCTAGGGCTCCCCACCACCATAACCACCCATCCCCTCCTTCACCCTGCCTCTGACTACGGCTCCCCTCCACTACCCCTCCTCTCCCATTCAGCACCACCTCTGACTCCCCTCCAGTCATAATTTGTTGCTCTATCAGCTGGTATAATCTAATTTCCTTTTTAAGGTTTTAATTTTTGGAAATTTACAACACAAATTTGGCATTCATGAATATTATATAAATATTGTGTGTGAATAAAAAGTTTGGAAATGGAAGTTCATGTGTATATGGGTTTTTGTGCATGAAGAATTATAACACAATCTTTGTTGGTTGTGTGTGTATGAGAAGACTTCACACTTTACATAAGGATGAGAGTTACATACAATGCAAATTCAATGTATATTTTGACTAGATTGATATTATGTTGTGTTTTTATTTCATTTATACCATTCTTTAGTTTATCACACGTTTCTCTGTGTGTGTGTATCTTGTGAGAAAATGTTTAAGGTTTGACCACGTGTGTGCTTGCGTAGCCCATGAGACTCATGTTTGAGTTTGATCGCATGTGTTTCGATACTATATGTTATTATTAATATTATATTATGTTCCTCTATATGATATTCCATGTTTCAATATTATGTAATTTGTATATTTTATATTATTTTGTTCTATGCATAGTACCAATGTTATTGGTGTACTCATCATGGATCAGTATCCCTTAAGGGGGAGCATGATTAGATGATATATTTTCCATGAAGCTTTTATTGAGATATATGATGGGGTATATTGTATTTTTTTAGCCTCACATAGGGTCATGGTAGATTTATGTGATCTGAACCATGAGGTGACAATAGGGATTGATGTAATTCAAGGACATGACTTGATAGGCATTTTTGGGATACAAATGCCCAAGGGAGTGTATAAATGTGTTAGCCTTATGGATTGACTGAGATAAAGATAGGAATTGATGGAAATATATGGTTTGACTTGATACTCTTACCTTTTTTATGTTTTGGAATACATGAACTGACATTGTGGTTGAACATGTTCATGAATATTTCTATAACTACATTTTTATCACGGAGCCAAAGTTGTATTAGTGCATGACCACTCCGCACATGGTTGTGTGTTTTATTTCAGGAACATTTATTTATTATCACAACATAAAATCTTATACCATTGTTTATGTGTTAAGGACAAATTGGTTGTTTCAAACTACTTTTATATTCCCACCATGCATGGTCATCTTGATGCATGTGAAGTCTTCATAGTATAGGATACAAGGGAAAGGCCTTAATGATAGGGGCCACGATATGGATAATGGTGTTTATATGTAGAATTGGGATGGAATTTTGAGTGATGTGTCAATATTTTTTCACATTCTTGTTTTATCCGACACTTTTTTTGAACTCACACTTTGGGGGTATTTGGGTTTTTACTATATAACTTGAGATACCTACCATGTATTATGATTTTTCATTCATTATTAACTATATTATGTTATTGTTTATCCTATTCTTTATCAATACCATGGGTTTATTTTTTTCACTGATGACATTCAAACCCTTACTACTAGTAAAAAACATCTTGCATTAAACAATACCTGCTTGATTCCATGAGGAACACTATCTTGGACCCTATGATTCAGCATGGGGAATCAAATTCCTTGTCCCACATATTCTCTATTGATAACATATTTCAAGATATATTGGTATTGCTTTGTTTGGGAATTGTATATATTTGATTTTATCCTTGATATAGATTAGTTTTTTTCTACACATTAGATATTGATTGCTATCTCTGATAGTTAATATTTACTGCCTCTTATGGAAGAAAGGCTATGTGAATCTAAGAGGCAGTGAGACATTATTTGTACAAAGATACATTTTTTTGAGTTTGATAATACTGTTAATCGATAATTGATTTTGGGCACTTTCATCACAAATTATATTTGTTGATTTATCGGTAGGAATTAACTTAGTCGCTAAGGTTGATAGTTCAAGATTGGTATTTCATGAATTTTTTCATGCACCACATACCCATGCAGGTTATATATTGTATTTAATTTTTTTTGACTTATCATTTGAAATTCTATAGTTATAGTTTCATTATATGTTTTGATTATTGTTTATCAAAATTTATGCATTATGATATAAGTAGACCATATATTCCTTATTGTTCATGTTGATTTTCAATTTTTTACCATACCCAATATATAATATATTTTGTTTCATAACTGATTGACTCCCCCACACATCCAATCAAATAAGTTAAGTAATTTCATATATGACCCACGATCTATCCAACTCCATATTATGAAGAACAATATATTGAAGGGATCAAAATGATCATGTTTACAAGAGGATGAGTCACTTTGTAGAAACACATTTGATAACCAAACCTGAAATTCACAACTCAATGTGGACAAGATTGTTGTGGATGACCCAATCTGTTACCTTAGGATACAAATTAACCAATGATTGTAAAAAACTAAACTGTTGTGATGAAAAATTAGTATAATGGATTTTTGAATAATGACTATCCATATCTATAATATTCCTTTCATGAAAACTATTTACTCTATTGAATTATAGACCAAATTCATTATTAATATAGTTTCTTGAATATAGAATCATAATTAGACTTACCATACCAACATGGTGCCGATGATATAGGGTTTCACTTCCATTCCATTATCTATTATCTTGTTTGTTATTCAGAGGTATTGATTTTTTATTTTACCAATGGTCCATATGAAATTGTTCAGTCTTCATTTCAAATATATTTGATATGAAAAATGCATGTAATATGACGTTTTGAGTAAATGGTTGTTATACAGATATTATTAGGGATAATAGTTGGATTGATCTTCCAAATCAAACATCTAGAGAATATTTCAAGGGCATTATGCAGTTAATTGAGTTCACTATAGTATTTCAATGTGACTATATTAGTTGTCTATGTAGAAAATGTGCTAACAGATACTAATTAACACGAGATAATATGAGAGAGAACCTAATATTGAATGGATTTCTGAAAATTTATAAGAGTTAGACTCATCATAGGGAACAATATATTCATTTTCAAAATACAGATGCAATTCAGATGGATGTTGATGTATGGAGGAATGATCCAACGCATGAAATGCTTACTGAAATGGTGCGTGGGTTGGCTGTCGAATTCACTGACATCCAGATTTTTTAGACCGGTGAGATAAATCTACGCTCTGGTGCAGATCATGATTAAAGGAGGTTTTATGACATACTTGATTATGAAAAAACAAAATTATATCCTGGATGTACTACTTATAATAAATTTTTGTTTATTGTGGAGTTTGTGCATTTGAGTACATTGATTCAGTGGTCAGACACGCTGTTCGACATGGCGTTGGTGTTATTGAAAAAGGTTTTTCCAATCGACACTAATATTCTTGAGTCATATTACGATGCCCTTACGTTTAGAGAGAACTTAGGTTTTTCATATGAGACCATAGATGCATGTGGAAACAACAATATGTTTTTTTTTGAAAATAAACTCCCAATTTGGATATTTTTATAGTCCGTGGTGCTTTTAGGTGGAAGGAGAACTGGGGAAATCAGACTCATCAATGTCAGAATGCAAAATAGGGACAACCGATTTCCATAATGAAAATGTGTTACATTCCCCTTAATCCGAGTTTCAAAATATTTTTTATGTCATCTAAATTTTCTAATTTAATGAGATGGCATGCGGAAAGAAATCAATAATGTGATATATTAACCCACCTGGTAGACTCTTTTGCATGGATGGATTTCAACAAGAGACACCGCGACTTTTCTAAAGATGTTTTTAATGTCCGACTGGGGTTGGCAGCAAATGGTTTCAAAACATTCAAGTCTATAGTTAGTGAAACTCATAGAACATGGCCTGTGGTTTTGGTTCCATATAATCTTCCATTGTGGCTTTGTATGAAGAAACAATTTATATTACTTACCACTCTTATTGTCGAACCCAGAGGTCTAAGGGATAATATTGATGTTTACAATAAAACATTGATTTCTAAGTTGAATGATTTTTGGGGTGATGGTGTGATGACTTATGACTATGAAACGGATGAAATGTTCAAACTGTAGTCTTTTTTATTGTGGAAAATCAATGACTTCCCAGCTTATGAAAATTTATTAGGTTGGATTACAATAGGGGAATGTTCTTAACCTTGTTGTAATAAATATAAAAAATCTGTATGGCTTAAACATCCCAAATAATGGTCATACATAGGTCACATAAGTTTTATCCACCCCCAACATAGGTTTGGAAAGGATAGAGTAAAATTTAATGGTTCTACAGAGTTCATCCTAGCACCAAAGATCATGACAGGAGTCGAAATATTATCTCAAATTAAGGAATAAAACATCTACACGGTATATGAATATCAGGATTTGGTGTTCCATCCAGTACTTAATATTCGTGGTGCGGGTAGATAGTGCAGTAACAATTGGAAAAAGAAAATTATTTTTTACATTCTCCCCTATTGGAAAAAAAACATATAAAGGCATAATTTTGATGTCATGAACATTGAAAAAAATGTTTGTGATAATATATTGTGAAACATTTTATATACTAGTGGAAAATCAAAGGACCATGTTAATTCATGTCATGATTTGGAAGAAATACGTTTAAGGAAATAGTTTCATTTACAGTTAGCTGAGGGAAACAAGGAATATATTATTGTTTCACAATATACGATGACTAAAAAAGAGAAATAAACATTTCTTTCCATTTTGATGATCCTCAAGGTGCTTGATGTTTACTCTTCTAATATTTCAATTTTTGTGAATCTGATGAGTAGTAAATTGCAGGGGATGAAAAGTCATGACAGTCACATACTACTTCAAAAGTTGATTCAGATCGAAATTTGGGATTACTTATCGCCCAATTTTGTTCAACCATTGATTGATATGAGTAATATTTTTAGAATTCTTTGTTAATGAAATCAATAAATGAGAGATTTAAAAATAATATAGGTCCAAATTGTACTAATGATGTTTCACTTTGAGAAACTGTTTCCCCCCCTCATTTTTTGATGTTATGTTTTACTTGGCACTAACCCTAATTGCTGAAGTAATGGATGCTAGTGCAGTGGAACTCAGGTGGATGTAACCTTTTGAGTAGTATCTGAATACATTGAAATTATTTGTACACAACATATCTCGTCTAGAGGAATCAAGGGTCAATAGTTATTTTATGGATGAGCGTACTACTTTTTGTCAAGAAAATATTATGGATGTTATAGAGAAATTAGATAATCCATCTCGGATTCATGATGGTCCATCTAGAGAAGGAACCATATTTGATATGGACAACATCGAGTGGATACAAGTGCATCAATACAACTTGTTCAATACTCCATCAGTTGCACCACTAATGCAATTTGTGACTTATCACTTTTATTGTTTAACTTTGACATGTTTTCATTGAATAATTTGATCATTTAAAAATCACATTACCATTTTTAGGAAATACATTAATGAGGTAAAAGAAGATATGTCTCTTGTGAGTGAGTATCTAATTCAAAAATCACATTATGCATCATTTCATGATTGCTTCAAGGATTTTGTATGTATAATTTGATTTTAATTTTTAGTGAAGTATTATACTAATTTCTTTTTTTTGAAATCATTGGTGAATTGTTTGAATTATGTTGGTTCATAACCTGAGGGAGTTAGCTGACTCTAAGATAACTGAATAATTTATCCAACTTGATGAGGGTCCATCTGTATCAGCTCATTGTTATAACGATATAGATGCTAATAGATTTCAATTTCACATTAAAGAAGGTGATAATAAACGAGCAACATAAAAAGTTGCATCGACTGTCCAATTGTCAATTTTGGTTATAACTATGGTCAATTGACAAACATCATTGATGTTTTATACGCACATGGGTTGAAGTACATATTTTTAAAGTGTAATTAGGATGATCTAGTTCCTGGAAGTAAATTCAATCAGTATCATTTTAAATTGGATAATTTTACCAAAATGTTATACAAAAATGAATGAGTTGATAATGAGCCTTTAATTTTGACATCACAAGATGAACAAGTATTCCTCGTTACTTTCATTTGAATACGAGTTGGCAAGTTGTTGTGAAAATTTCCCAATGAGGATTGTTTTTATTTAAACAAATTGAAAACGATATTGTTCCCTCTATTGCCTGATATCTTGATCAACATAACATAGTTAAATGTGAAGAAGATATTTATTGGGTTAGGGTAGTCATTGGAGGAGAAATGGTTGATTTTCATGTTTAATGAAAGGTATAATTGTTTTCCCTCTCTTCAGTTGAAATAATTTTTTTACTTTTTTTAAAACACCCAAAACTAATTTGGTATATAAGACTTTTTATTTATTATTAGTCATATTCCCCCCTATCACCTGGATAGCACCCCCATCCACCGACAGCCCAACATCCAACCCCCACTTAGACAACCCCACTCCCCCCCCAGAGAGACCAAACCCCGACCCCCACCTGCACAGCCATTCCCCTTCAACCTGGACACCGCCACCCCCACCCCCAGACAACCCCTTCCCCCACCACTTCACCTAGAAATCCCTCATCCCCCACAACCCCATACAACCCACACTTTCAACCCCCCTTAGACACCCCCCACCCCCTCCACCTGGATAGCCCCCCCTCCCCACCACCTCCACCTAGACAGTCCCTCCCCCCCTCCACCTGGATAGCCCCTCCCCCCACCCCCACCCACCCCTATACATAACCACCCCCCACATCCACCACACCCCCCACCACACACCCCCTCCCCCCCCGCACACACACTCACCACAGACCACCCCGGGAAATCCCCCCCCCCCCACAAAAACATTCTCCCAGACAGCACCCTACCCCACCCCCACCTACACAGCCCCCTCCTCCTCCCCCTTGGACATCCCCCCCAGACAACCCCCCCCCCCCCACCAAGACACCTCCCTCCCCATACCCTACTCCCATCCCCCCCCCCCCCCACACACACACAGACACTCATCCCAGACCACCCCTGGATAGCCCCCCCCCCCCCCAAAAAAAACTCCACCCACCCCCTCCACCTAGACTACCCTCCCCCTCCACAGAGACAGCCCCTCCCCCACCCTTGAACAACCCCCCCCCCCCCCCACACACTCACCCTGAACTGCCTCCGAAAAATGCCCCCCCCCCACCTGCACCACCCTCCCCGTCCACATGGACACCCCCACCCCTAGACAACCCCAATCCCAAAACCCCATTGTTATGGAATTCTCGTTTCAATAATAGAAGAGTTGTCTTGGATTGGTACATACTAACACTCTTCATAGCAGTGACCATCTTTGTCGCAGTAATCATAGATGTTTGCAAAATAATAAAATCTGTTTTTGCAAGACAAATTCTACATTTTTTTTTGTTTTTGGAAGTTATACAATGGGTTTTCTCATTGATTTAGTTTTTCCACTTTACTTTAGTCCTTTTAGTTTCACATGCTAACATGTTTTTTTTACTCCATTTAATTATTTCTAATCCTACAGCAACACCAATAGTGGCCAAGAAATAAATCTTTCTTCTCTTTAGAATTAGTCTGACAAAATGTACTTGAT
Source organism: Viscum album (assembly GCA_963277665.1). Lineage (NCBI taxonomy): Eukaryota > Viridiplantae > Streptophyta > Magnoliopsida > Santalales > Viscaceae > Viscum > Viscum album. The sequence goes on from OY728161.1 coordinate 1,512,048,736, forward strand.
TGCTATTTTTAGGTGGTATCCTCAATATTTTTTAATTTTTTGGTAGTTTCCTCTTTTTAAACATGAAAACATTCAGCCTTGATGATGTGGTGAATTTTTGGGAAATTTTACCCTTCCACTTTTTTATAATTGTTTACATTAATCGTCCACTAATAGTTAAAAAAATTCCTATTTTTTATTTGATATGCATTCACTTTATTTATCTCTTGTAAAGAAATATCCAAACCTCTTGCCCTCTTGGATTTTGCCTCAAACTGAGCATATTTTTGTTTTATTAACAACTGTAACAGTTTGAATTTATTAAAAAAATCAAATTTATCTTTTTAACACTTTGGATGGTCTCCTTACTATGGTTTCTATGACTACATGCATGCTAGGGGAATAAGCAACAGAACCACATCATCCATTTGATCCATCTACATCTTAGGGTTGAGGTATGTTTGAATGTAATTGTTTTTCTTTTTTATGTAATTTCTAAACACACATACACATATAGATATATATATTCAAATCTGTCAAATTATGTATAAAATTGTTTTCAACGGGATCAGACTGGAGCACTTCTTCCTCTTACAAGAGAGGCCCTGGTCATGGAATTTCATCATGGAATTACGACAAGACCATTAATGTTTCGTTTGACAAAATATTTAATCATGTTGGAATTACTGCACCTAAAAACATTCATCACTTGGGTCATATCATACGTGACCCACATCGATTTCCATTGACAAAAAATGAATGGACTTTTATCGCTTAGTATACATTAGATTGGATATGGAGGGATATTCAGGTAAAAATAAACCATTTTAGATTCTCCCCTTTGTTTAAAATATATTTACATGAGAGATTTTGTTCTTAAATAGAATAATATTAAAGTGTCCCCTGATGAGTTTCGGCTAGTGTGTATAGTAAAATGTCGTAATAGGTTGAAATATTATGAAAGAAAAGTCTAGAGGGAGCACTAGGTACCAAAGGTGGGTTCCCCAGATATTCTGGAAAAAGTCATGAGAGGTTTTCTCCCATCTCAGTGGCGAGACCTTGTTTCATATTGGTCTATTGAGTCTGTTTTGGTTAGTGTAGTTATTTTGGTATATATATTATTAATAATTTGTGACATTATATTTGTTTGAAATTTGAATTAATTGAATGTTGGAGGTGTCAGCGTGCCATTCCGAGAATCAAGCGTTGTAGTGACCACCTATCCGGATCAGGACTCATCACATGTCTCAGATCATAAAAACATGTATTTATTATTGTATTTTTAATTTTTATTTAATATGGTTTTGTGTTATATATTTATATTTAATTGGTAGAAAGTTATGGTAAAAAAGGTGAACCGACTAATAAAAATGTCGTTGTGGACGGGGGCTCGTGATCGAAATGATATAGAGGCTGCAGATCTTATAGTAAGTGCTTTTACTCATTACCAATAATTAAATACATCTATATATAAACATATATATGTATATATTTCTAAATATTTCACTGAAAACAATTTGATGCTAAGTTAGAATAGTTGTCAGAGGACCAGCGACAACTTCCCTTGTGAAGGTATGAGATATTCCATCGCATTATTGGTCGTGACGGGCATGGATATAGTTTGACCTATTGAACGGGGATTCCTCCTTCTATAGTATCACAATATAAGTTTTTTGGTCTAGTTGATGCTCAGATAACACAACAACAGATAGATTTCAAGGCATGGTTGCACACTTCCGATGAAGTAATTGCACTAATGATCAATAAGTTTAAAACACTGCGGGAATATGTGCGTCCGGGTGATGGGGTAGGGGATCATACGACATAGGTTTATGATGAATTTATTTATTTAATTTCTATTATTTTCTTATTAAAATATTTATAATTTTTATTTTTTGTTGGCCCCTCGCACACTGGAAGGAGGTAAAAGCCCCGACCATGCAAGACGCATCATATTCACGAGGTGTGTTTCTTTTAAAATTATTGTTGAATTAATGTTATATAATAATTTAGACATTAAATATAAAATTTTTTGAGATTAGAATTTTTTTTAAAAACTCCAAATATTTCTAATATTAATTTTATGATCAGTAATTGGATACTTATTGTGATGTTTAATTTTTTAGAATCCACTTTGGAGGATATGAATTAGGATAGGTTGTCCAAAGTCCTAATGGCCCAATGGATTTATGGCCCAATGGCCTTATGTCCCAATGGACTTATGGACCAATGGAATAATGGCCTATTGTATTAAGGGAAAAATGGTGTACTGGTCTACTGGACTAATGGCCGAATGTCTGGATAGCCCAACAGCTCAAATGAAAAAATTATCCAATGGCTTAATGCCACAATGCCCAAAAGGTCGAAAGCACCAACAACCTAATGCACCAACATCCCAACACCCCAATGGTCGAATGGCCCAATGTCCTAAATGCCCTAATGTCCAAACACCCCAGCAGCCTGGCGACCAAATAGATGAACGACCTAATGACCCAATGAATTTTTTTTTCCAAATGGACTAACTTCCTAATTACCTAATGTCTTATTTGCCTAATGGCATATTAGCCTATTTTCCTAATGATAAAATGGCCCAATGGCCTTTTCCCAAATGAAAAAAATGACCTAATCTCGTAATTTCCATGTTTTTTCTGTATACCATCACAACTGTTTTCCAACTGTGTTGCAAGATAGTGTAATATATATATATATACATTATTCATGATAGTATGTTTTTTTTCAGTGGATTAGAATGTTTATTTTGATATAAATTGGTAAAGAATGTAATGCCTAAATTGATTTAAAATTAATTGGATCGATAATTAAGAGTCATGTGTACTGAATCTGGTGTTGGTTATAATTTGGAAACAATCAAATTGACACATTGTTCATGTGTAACAGAAATTGTATCTACTGTTAGGGTTTGATGGGTGGAGGGGGAGGGGTTGTGCATCTGGGGGTGTACGAGGCATGTTTTTTTTGGGAGGGGGGGGTGTCCGGTGGTGTTGGGGACTGGGGGGGCTCTCTAGGGGGAATATTTGGGGGAGGGTGGGTGCTTTATAAGGGGATATTTGGGGGGGCTGTCTAGGTGAGAATATCTGTGGGAGTTTTTTTGGGGCGGGGAGGATTTTCGGTGGGGTGGGCTATCCGATGACAATTGGGGGCAGGGTCTTTCTGGGGTGACTGTGGGTGGGGGGGGAATGTACGGGGGTGTTTTCTTTTTTTTGGGGGGGGGGGGTTATTGGGGTGGGGGGTTTTGGGGGTGTGGGTTTGTGGGATCTTCGGGGGGTGGGGGCTCTCTAGGGGGGATTTTTTGGAGAGGGGGGTGTCTGTGGGGAGTTTGGGGGGGGGGGTGGGGGCTATCCTGGGGGGAATATATTTGGATGGGGGGACGGTTGTCCGAGGGGAGTTGTTTGGGGGGGGGGGGGGATTTTCTGGGGGGTGGGGGGTGTCTGGGGTGAGGTGTGGGGGTGGGGGTGTTCGAGGGATTTTTTTTATCAGGGGGGGGGATGTCTGGGGGTGGTGGTTGGGGTGGGATGTTTTTTTTGGGGGGGGGGGGGTTCAAGGATGGGGGGTTGGGGTTGTCTTGGGGTGGGGACTGTCTGGGGTGGGGGGTGTCCGGGCGGTGTCTAGGGGTTGGGGTTGTATGGGGGAGTTTGTTTGGGGGGGGGGGGGGGCTATCCGATAGGGTTGGGGGGCTGTGCGGGGGGTGGATATATAGGGTGATGTGGGTGGGGGTCTCTCCGGGAAAACTTTTTGGGAGGGGCCAGTCTAGGGTGTGTTTTTTGGGGGGGGAGGGTCTGTCTTGTGGGGGGTGTTGTCAAGCATGAATGTGGGGGGGGGGGGGTCCAGGGGGAGTTTTTTTGGGAGGGGGGGTTCGGGGGTGGTTTGGGGTGAGTGGGGGGATCTCCTCCAGGGGATGAGAGTGGGGGCAGTGGTGGATGCTTTCTAGAGGGGTGTTATTCAGGGGGGATGCTCCGGGTGTGGAGGGGGGTTTCCGAGGGGGTTGGGAGTGGGGCTGTCCAGAGGGGGTTGGGAGTGGGGGCTATATAGGGGATGTTTTGGGGGGGGGGGGTGTCGGGTCTGAAAGGGGTTTGGAGGGGAATATACAGTACATAAAATTACTCTATATAGTTCAATGTCGAGAAAACGCAGATGAATGGTTGTCCAAACCTCTTTTCAAACCACTTCATTGCGTACGAACAACATAGTTGGTCCCTACTAGATTTGAGTAGTGGTGTAATGGTCTAATATCAAAATTATACTAATGTCCAACTGTATAAGTGGATAATTTTCCAGTTTTCCAAATTCCCAAATTCCAAAATTTCTAAATTCTCTAATGGCCTAATACCCTAATGGCCTAACAACCCAAGTGTATAATGGAAAATTGTCCAAATGGACTACTATCTTAATTACCTAATGTCCTATTTGCCTAAAGGAATATTAGACTATTGGCCTAATGACCAAATGTACTAATCGAATATTATCCTATTGGCCAATTAGCTAATTAAAGACATGGCCAATTGGAAAAATTCCTAAATGCCCAAATGACCAATGGACCAAAGGGACAATGTTTCTAATTCCCTAACTCCCTAACGCCCTAAATACCCAATTTGATTATATATATATATATACTAACTAAATAAATTTGACCAATTTTCATATTATTGTTTAGTTTTTTATTTTGGTATCTTATTTAAGGTTTATTGAAGAAGAAGATTGTAATGGATTGGAACTTATTGGATCACTGGATATGTTAAAAAATAATGTATGTCTGTTATTGTTTTTGAGGATCCTATTTTTCTGCTATCTTGAATTGATTTTTTTAATTTTAACTTGTTTAATGCTGTTTGAGAAGCCACACTATAATTTTATGCAAAACATTCTATGCATAGCAGCAGCCTATGGCAATCTCTAATGGTTTATTTTTTTCCCATTCTACAACTATTGCCATTGGCGGTCACTGTAGGCCATTTTAGGTCCCCTGTTGTGACCGCCAATGGTGGTCTCTATAGCTCGGCCCAATAAAGGCTAATATTCTACTGAGCATTATGACCCCTACAGAGACCGCCATTGGAGGTCACTGTATCTCTAAACCAATGGGACTAATGAAACCACCATTTGTGGTATCTAACAACCATTAGTGACTGCCAATGGTAGTCGGTAAAGGTCTAATTTCTATTAGTGCGAGCTTAGATAAATCTTGAACAAACATTCTATAGTAACTAGCCAAACATATGATTCTCTAGATCTAAAACACATTTCTTGGCTCCTACAAGGAAATAATTTCCTATATCATTTTCAGATCAAATTACCTTACCCTCTTAGATATCATATGACCCAAAAATTACACTTCCTTGATCCCAATGTCAAATTTGGAAGGCATATCGTAAATAAAATGTTCATTCAAGGTTCAAATAATGATATCAAAATGGTTGGTATGCTCCTATGACTTATAGTTCACCAAAATGACATCCAAAAATAAAATAATAATATATTCCTAGAATTGGGGAAATATTATATTCCTTAATTCCATAAATAGCATTGGAGTGTTAGAGAGACCTAATGTCCTAACCATAAACTCTAAATTCCAATGCCGACTCCTAAATTATGTATTCAATATATCCTCTTCTTAGAAACTCAACAAGTAGTATCCTGACTCAAAGGTTAATCTTTGAATACCAATTTTCTCATTTAAGCTATTCAAAAGGATCATTAATCCAAATAAAATAATATTTTTTTTAACAGTCACCCAATTGAACATTTGATAATCCATGAAAATTCTAGGACTTATATATTCTTTATTATCAAAGTGAGACCTTGAAGCCCATAGTGACATAAATAATGAATAAATCCCTTAAAATCTAGTTCTTTATGATTTAATTTAATTTCCACCAACTCAGTAGGTTCCATATGATAAAATTAAATTGAAATCGGCCTTGTACCATTGAGTATATCAACAGTAAACACATCATATAAATATGGTGGTATACCAAAAAAATCATCTAGAAATACATAGTGGTATGCACACCTCACTATTAGAAGTGGATCACCCAAAAAGGGTAAACTGACTCTAAAAACGTTTCTAAAAACAAGCATGTGATCAGCACAACATACGAAAAAATAGTCCCCATCCTTCACGATCTTGTGTCTCACTAACCTTGAAAAACATGGCTGGATCCATATAAAGATACAAACTAACCACAATGAAAATAAAATTATATACGGGACATAATTCAGATCAACCAATAAATTCCATGTATTGAGTTTAAGATGTTAATATCATGAACAAAAAATCACAAATCACGCCATGGTCATCTATTACCACTCGATATGTGGGGCAGTTAAAACCTATTCTAAACCATTTTCCCAAAGTTGTTGAAAGATCTAATATAACTACATAATATTAAAAAATAATAAAAAAATCATCTAAATGTGATGATATAAAATAATGAGTATTTTATGTTCCAAAAAAATTTAATATAAATTGTACCTCAACCAGTAGTTTTCTAGGTTTCAAATTCCTATGGATAAAAATCAACCACACAATGTTGTTTGGTCATATCCACATGAACATCCACCTTATCTTGAGTATAATAACCGCCAACTTTAAAAGCATTGGTTTGTTCTTTCATACCCTTGGTGAGAGAGAATCCTTCTATACATCCCAAGTACATCCTTTCAAAAGAATAGTTGGATTCCCTAATAATATGGAAAAATAAATCTAATTAAGAGCCCATGTATATTAGGGATTGGTATAACTATTCCTTCCAAAATTATTCAAAATAAACTTTTGATTTCCTAATAAATCCCATAAAATATGTCTTGACCAAAAAAATCACTCATGCACTTCATTTTCTAACTAAAAAACACATCATGTCTAACAAATTCACCAAATAAACCTCCACCCAAACATTTATTTCTAGCTATGTTTGAATCATCAAGATATGCTTTATTGGTAACCTCAACAACGTTTGGTAGGAACAAAAGAATCAATATCGAATGAAAATCAGGCCACATTCCTAACTCAATCATTTTAAGTTTTAGGTAATCATTGAAAACTAGATCTAGTTATGGATTTAAAAATTCAGAAAAATAGGTTGAATACTCAAGAAATATATACTCCCCTTGATCGAATGTCAGAAACTCCTAGGTCTTCACACCACATAACATGTTTGGGTAAAACTGCTAATTGAATATTTTCATGAAATAGGACTTGTTAAGATTTTCAAGATACTTATCTTGTAGAATAGATTCCCACTATCTCCTTTATGTTCACTCTAGGAGTTATAGAGTAAGACCCTCTATTATTGTACATATGCGTATTTAAAAAATTTTAAGATCTTTTCAATCATCTCAAGACACTCCTAAAATTACTAGGGTCCTTTATCACCATGAAATATAGATGGATTTTTCATAGTGAATATATATAAATGATGCACTTCATGTATCAGGTTCTCGAATCCAACTTAACCTAGAGATTGAATTGTACGGATTAATGATTCAACTAAATAATGTTCTACTAAAAGATTCACCTACTGATCCTATATCATGGGTTCCCCTCTTAAATTTGGAATATGTCTTCTTGATGTAATTTTATATTATGATAATTTTATTGACTAATCATATTTATAACATAACCCAAAATCTTTTGACAGACTTCTAGAATTCATAGACATGCATTAAAATATCACAAATTTAATGTAATCATGAACTCTAGAAGAAAAATATGATTTATGAGGGAATATATTTGTTTAAATAATCTTCCAATTCATATCATTCAAGTTAAATAAAACCCCAAGTCACAAAAATGGTAAGTAATTTTTGATTAACCATGGTCACATGATGTCATACACATAATTGAGCTAACCAAGAACCATCCCACACTTAAAACATGAATTTTAATACTCCTAACTCATATCTACAAAAGTCATATAACAAAATGCTGAATTTGTTGAAACACTTCAGTCTAATCATCACCCAAATAGAAAATTTTTGAAAAACCAAACCAGTTTACATGAAAAGCCAACATAATAGTCTCATCACAATGAGGTATAAAATTGATAACTTAATCATGTCTTGAATATAAACTAAATAACTCATATAAATATAATACAAAGTGTACGAAATAGGTACATCCAGATTAATAAAAACTAATATACATAGGATAAACCAAAAAAATTATGATTCTATTAAGATCAAAAAGTCTCTGTGTGACTAACTATCACCTCCAAACCACCCCATACCGAAGGTAGTGACGAAAAGAGAATTTAGAAAAAAAACTTGATTCCCATAACTTTACCAGGATTCTATTATAAAAAATCTATAAATAACTAAAGGAAAAATTATGGACTGATCACAAAACCCATAAGGATTCCACCATATATTATATACAATTTATAACAACAATAATCCACAATTTATGTCTTTTAAAACAAAAAACACTTTTACAAATAATTTTAATAAATCCAAACCCATTTTTAAATCATTTTCCATTATTTCTTAATAAATAATTTTAAATTCACAAATCTAGGAATATGAAAAATAGAATTAATAAAACATGAAATAATATCCACACCCATATGGTAAAAAGTTTAATACACATCCTTGATATAAAACATCATGTGAAACCATGTGATACAACCTCATGTGGAAACACATAATAAAAAATTCATGAAACAATACCTCATGTGATAATTAACCATAAATTAAAAAGTCCTCCATATAGGAACCTAACCAATGGGAATATATAGTATATATAATTGATAATAAAGTAGAAATAATAATAGTACCAATAAATATTTACTCTTTCCACATTCCATCAAAATCCTCAAAGAAACCCCAAGTGGTTCCACACACAATAGTGTCACCTGTGTCTCTTTCCCTACACAAACACAGATCCCAATGTTCCATGCTTATAAAAATCCATTGTAAAAACAATTTCCATAACATATAAAAAAATTCAAATATAATCTAGTCCAGTCCAGTGTTTGAAAACCCATTTCCAAATCCAAACCAACATTCATAATTTTAATTAAATACTTGGTATGCAAAACCACATTTTTAACGAAAACCCCATTTAAAAATTTTAAAATTAGAAGAAATAACATTAAGCCACAAATAAACTAAATTAAATGAAAAAAAATAATTGTAAAAAGCAATAATAAATTTATTGAATTAGCACTTCGTATAAAAAACCTTCCTCAAAATATAGGTAAAACTAATCATTTTGAAAATGGAGACTGAGGAAGTTTAGATCGGAACGTCACGATTCTATTACAAAAAAAAACAAAGTCAATCCTCTATAAGAAACATTATACCAGACATAAATATCCCATTTAGATTCCAAAATATCAGAGGATAAGGGATCCAATGAGGATCTTGAATAAAAGTCAAAACTGTATAAAAAGTGCAACCTATCTAGAGCTTGTCCATCAAGAATATTGGAAATACCCATAGAATCATAATATAGTGACATAAAAGTACTTTGCGAGGATAAGGATAATACAAAATTAGATAAGGGGTGATTTTGGTTTAAATTTTCCAAGAAAAAAATCATAAAATCAAACTCTTAATAGTTTAGAGGGAGATCAAACAGTTTTCTATATAAGGATGCTCCGTAAAACAAATCATGTTACATAACTATGAACCCCAACCACATATATTATGGGTAAATGTTTTGTATGAATAGTTATTTTAACCATGAATTAACCATGAAATATCCTTTTCTAAAGGGTTAATGGTTTTCAGTGGAGTCTGCATAGTTTCTCTATTCATGCACAAACTATGAAAAATGCCCCTAGAACCTCACATAGGCATACTATACGGTTGAAATAAACGTTAACCTTAACTATGAACCTTTCAAGTTTTACCCAATTTTTTTTCTTTATATGATCTCGTGATATATCTCAAACTTCAAAAGAGAAAAACCAAGGCTTAAATAAGGCATATATACAACCAAAAGAGCTTCACATTCATTTTTAGGGTATCCAATATTTTTTAATTTTAGACTATTTTGTTAATTTTTGTGGTTACCATTTTTAATATAACCAATATTTGATCTTCAAATATATTTTTTTTAGACACTTTAAAAATTTTATATTTGTGAAATGTTATGATAATGTTTCAAAAAATTAAATGAATTTAATCTTTCTAGTTTGATGAAAATTGATAATTTTTTCTTTTAGATAGACTACAAATAAACTCATAATCCTATTGATATTTTTTTTATTAAAACTGTTAAATCGGTATATTATGGTCTGTAGTTATATATTAAATTAGATGAATTTATTTGTTTTAAATTATATTGAACTCATGATTATGTTCTTTTGTTATCTAAGGAGAAAAACAGAAGTTTTAAAAATAATTTTATAAAAAGTAATGTTCGTTTAATTGTTTTTTTAAAACAAATTAATAATATTAATAAAATAATAAACCAGTATGTTTATCAAGAAATTAATTTTAAGGTAAAAACAACCATTTATACTTTAGAAAATCCTTTCAAAAAATATTTGAAAATTAAATCTTTGTTATCACTGAAAATATTTAATTTTTTAATTATAATTTTCTTCCACTAAATATGATAAACTGATTGGTTGAGGGAATAAAAATGTAGTATGTATGGAGTAATGTTTTTATGGATATATTTGGAGACATATTTTCCAAGTCTACATTAGAAAAATTAAATTATTTTATGTTAAAATACTCATTTAATGATGAATTATTTATTCTTGATCATTTTAGATTGAAAATAAAATTATTTAAAAAAATTATTTCTAAATGTGAATTTTAGGGATAAAATTTATCAAATGTTATTAATTTAATATCAGTATAATTTTAGAAAAAATATATTCAATGTTTTGGTGGAGTAGAATTGAAATATTATTTCAATGAAACTGTTAAATGGTTCTTTGTTTTTATTTTATTTTTACAATTTACATGTTTTATATTTTTAATTTCAATCATTGGAATTTGTTATTATATTTCATTCTTTATTTTTTTATCCAGGTCACTTAGGAAATTTAATTTTTCATCTATGATTGAATATTTTAACATTTCATTGTTTGATGTTGTGAGGAAAACATATTTTGTTTAAGAATGAATTATTTTTCTGTATAAGGATATAACTAGAATATTTGTGTGAGGATAAAATTCAATATTATAATGGTATTTTTATTAATAGGGATCATTTACAACAACTATATGATTCAATTTACTATTTTTAAACATCAGTATTTCACTATATAATGATAAAATATAAGTTTTTTAAAGACAAAAAAATGAATTCCTTTATTAAAATAAAAGAATTTCTATTATTAAGAAGGAATATAGCCAATATAAATTGAAAGAAGATAGAGAAAGCCAAAATATCTATGGAAGAAATCAATCGATACCCAGATCCTCTACTGGTGGAAGTTAACCCTTATAATCCCATGACCAAAATGATAGAAACCATCACAAAGAAATTGGTGCTTTATTTTTTTTTATTTAATGAAGTTTTTTATGATTAACATATTTTTGTTTACTAAAGAAAAAATAAAATGATGAAAAATATATAATAATATTGTTCTGTTCAAATGAAGACAACCTATTGAGCCCAAACATAATCTAAGATCCATACACTAAGTTATATAATAATGATACCAAATCTAAAGTGTAGAATATGGGGATTAGTTTAATAATGGAACATTTTTTATCATTTGATATCATAGATTCATCGATCAATAAAGATGATGATCATAGTAGATTCAACCAAGGTAGAAAACATGATTCAATGCTTACTGGGATTGAGTTTCACTTGCACTAATATAGATCATTGTTCAATGAATATGAAGTCCACTTGTCACCGGTTTGGATTTTTTGTTATATTTCATCACTGGAATATGGGAATGGGGGCTTGATAATTCAAAAGTCTATTAAATTCATGATGAATAACATTGCACACATGGTGTTCGATGTATTGACTATTGGGATAATTTTAGGGAGATAAATTCCCCCCCCTTCAATTTAATTTGTTAAATTTAGGTGGATCCTTGCATATATTTCCCCCCATTTAATAGGGTTTTGGAATTTTTTTTGGTCAAATTAGTGTAGTACAATAGTGGTTGAAGTAATTTTATAAAATAGGATCTCCCATAGTAGTTTTTATCATCAAGATTTCAAGAAAAATATAATCTCTAAGTTCTATCCTTTAATATGATATTTTGTGAGGTGTTTCTTCATATATGTTATTGATAATATTTTTAGTGTTTGTGCTTGCAATTAATAGAGAGGTAGTGAGTATGTACCGATATTTTACCATAGTGATATCCTTTAATTCACATGTTCTTTTTCCCCTTTTGTTGTGGGGTTTTCCTTATTACATTTTGGGTCCATTTTTTCACTTTTTTAAACTATCATTATTTCTACAACTTCATGGACAATCATATTTGTTCCCGATATGGGGTATTAGAGTAATGTTCTATCCTAAGTATATTTTAGACTGATAATGTGTCCATGTGGTTTAAAAAATCCAGGATCTAATAATTTGTAACACCCCAGGTAAATAAATAATATGACATTTTCTTAATTATCCAAATTTTTGAATAAAATATTAATATGACTTTAAAGGGGACGCTATGCTCTATGGTGTACCCAACACACAACAACGAGCTTCATGGGAATCATACTTTGCTCTCTAACAATAAAATAATATTATTTTAAATGGTAGTTAACATGTAGCCGTTGTACTGGCGGTAATGGTTAAAAATAAATAAAATATGATTATATATGTTTTTAAATGTTTTTACATTTATCCAATAAAATATAATGGCTTAAAATACGGAAAGAATTCAATTTTAGGCTTTTATACCCTAATTTTAACTAAAGGTTAACTTATCACCTTTTGATGGAGAACTGTCATTAAATATAGTATTGATCACTCTTATACATTATTTTGGACCATATAAAACTCTTCTTTATAATTGGGACATCAAAATTTACTTTGTGTAAATTTTTGGCATCTTTCCGATAAAGTTCATTTTTTTCAATGAATAGTGTAAAATGTTGTATTTTAATTCAAAACCACGTTTTAATCTAATTTATTTATATGATTAGATTATCTTTTTAATTGGTTTTAAAGTTAAATTAGAATATATTTTTACCATTAAATCCAATGGTGGTCGTTGGAATTAATTTCACTTTGAAATCAGACTTAAACTAGTGTCAATCTTTTGATACTTATTGTTTCATAAAAACACTCTATTTGCTTTGACAGCGGCAATTAATTATTAAATTAATTAATCTGACTTATATGTTGTGAATTTTTTAAAATAGACTTCATTTTTGAATTCGGAATATCAAATATTTCTTATGGTGAATTTTTGGGATTTTTCTGAAAAACTTCAATTTTTGATGAATAGTGAAACCACTAAGTGGTACTTATAAAAACTGATTTTTCCGTTTAAATGAAATTTTGCCACCATTGTGTTTTGATTTTAAAAAATCCTACATACATGGTTGTCATTAAGAAGTAAAACGTGGTTCAATGAGATTAAAATAATTTTTTGGTGAATAGTAACTTATTAAGTTTTTAATCGCGATTAGTGGTAATTAGTGTAGTTTAAGGTAAAAATAATGTTTTAATAATATGAGATGAGCTTGACACATGTCCTACCCTCATTGTATGTGTCATGGCCGACCAATACAAGCCATGGGTCAACTTGGGGACTCCATGGAGCCACTTTGGTTGGGAAATGACATAAATAACATTTTATTTAATGTAAAAGTAAAAATGAGACAAACATAATATGTTTTACGAAAACAATTTTTACATGGGGTTATAAAGATCATATTTTTTATTATAAATATTTATTGGAAATATAAAAAGATTTCCTACATCATATAATTTTTTTTATAATTTTTAGACACTAAATAAATTAAATTATTTATGACATCATGATGATGCAGTGATGACCTCATTATTTAACGATTTAAATAAAATGGAAAGATAATGTAAAATCTATGAACTAAACATTTCCAAAACTTATTGGATGGGTGGATTTAGAACCCTCAACACCTTATCCACGAATTATATCAATGTGGGACCTTTTAAAACCGAAACACATTTTCAAATAAAGTAATATTTCTTACTTTCCAAAAGTGCCCCTCCTCTCCTCTTATAAAAGGGCCCCCACCTCTACCTCATTTCACACACTCCTAAAGCCTTTTGCTCGGCCAAACCCTTCCCATTTACTCTATCCACATCCCTCTCCTCATCCTAGAGGATTCCCTTTGGGCATAATCCTTTCAAAGGAAGCCTTTAGGCTCAAATCAAAAGGAGTTACACTTTTAAAGGTAATTCATTCTCTCATGTTCATTTGTTTTATTTTGCTTCTCCAACCCCCTAAACTCTTTTTATTTACATATTTTGAAACAAAACCAGTATCTTTAAAATACTAGGATGTTTTTATAAGATTTATTCGAGATACACTCCCACTCAACTACATCAAATGGTTAAATAACATACGGTTTCCGTGGATGGCGAAATTCTACCTCCCGAAACGATGATTGTTCAATACTCATTTAACACCTTTAAAGGTGGCCATTATGATTTCACTATTTTTATATATGATATATAATATGTTTATGTTTTCCTTAAGCTTCTGTATTTTACATTTTGGGCATACCTTTATGGTTTCCATTATGGGTATTCGTGATATCTTCATTTAAGGAAGTGCGGACTACCGCCCCCTCAAAGTGATTTGATTCGTTATTACCATATGTGGTACGTATAAAAGGGAAAATATTTAATGATATTATATCTGATACCATACTCTAATTAAAATACTATTATGTATCAATATGTTTTAATTCCATTAAATATGAAATAGACATGGAAGTAGCGTTCATGCGCACGTACGGCTTACCGTCTCCATGAACGGTACATTTCATTTCTTATCTCAAAATATCATGTACTATTATAAGTACATATATATAATGGATATATATGATGTATGATACATCTAAATGATTAATATAATTCTGGAATTAAAATATACATACCTCTCATATAGATTTAATTCCATTAATACGACATAGTAATGAAAGTAGCGTTTATGCGTACGTATGGCTTACCGTCTCCATGAACGGTGCATTTCATTTATTTCCTCTAAATGATTATGTGATATTATAAATACATGTATATTATGGATATATATGATATATATGATATCCAAACCAGGAACGTCATTCTGGATATAACGAACCCTTGACCAAATTAACAACATATAAGTGTAAGAAGTCTATTTTTGACTTAAGAACCAAATACCGACAAAATGAACATTATTAACTTAAATGATTACATGATGTTCATAACATGGTATAAAAGGAATAATGAACTTGAAAAAGGTTCTTAAGCAAGTAGATATTAACTCAAGTTTATTATTCAGGATTTTAAAGAACGGTCGGGTCAAGTCGGATACGAGGTAAGGGATCCTACTCCTCTCTTTTTTTTAAGTACACACTTTTATGTCATTCATTTTAAAGCTCATCTTTCTTGTTATTTGGATGATATTTTATATTACACTTACTGTAATTTTTATTCTCATGTGATGAGAGACCCTATTCTCTCTCATGAATCCATTTTGGATGTTTTGAGTGGCGCCGATAGGCTGCCGAATTTTCGTAAGAGATTTAACCTCCCTCTTTCTTTTAATGTACTCTCCTTTATGTCACTACTTTTAAGCTCCTATTTGTTATGTTGGAGTATGTTCTTTTATATTCCTCTTTCTGTAAGCATTATGTTGATTTGATGAGAGACCCTATTTCCTCTCATCAATCCATTTTGGAAGTTTTAAGTGGCGTCGTTAGGCTGCCGAGATTTTGTAAGGGATTTTTCATCTCACTTTTATTCCCGTGAGATTTATGCTACATTTGCCACAAATTACATTGAGTGGGGTATGTACTGCCCATTATTCTACTCTTTGTGTAATATAATTTCATTTATGAGTATTTACATCAATGATCTATTGTCCTTCTTTCATGTGGTGTATGTTTTCAAAGATACCCAAGTCGGTAAGGGAACCTTTCACCCTCCTCTTTTTTAAAAGACATCTTTTGTTGGGTCTTTTAATTTACATATTGTTATGTGGGGATATTTTCTCATATATCCTTATTGATGTAAATTTTATGTCCAAGTGATGAGATACACTTTTTTTCTGAATTTTTGAAGTGACGCCGTTAGGCTGTCAAATTTTTGCAAGGGAACTTCTTAGCCCAAATTTGATTCTTTGTGATAAACTTGTACTCCTTGAATATGTCGTTCTATGAATATGTGTGAATAACCTCTGATTGTTTTACACTTAATATCCACTTATATTTGGTGTATTCGTTTGTCACACATAATTATGCAATTGATTTATCATAAAACCAAGGATACCGTCTTTGTAAGGGACTTCGTCTCAATCTCCATTCATTGAGGCATATTTTGTTTTATACACAACTTTATTTTATACGGTGTATAAACCCCATTTACTTTTACTTTTATACAAAAGGAATCTTTTTCTACGAAGCATTTTACTAAACGACACAAAAGAATGTTTTTTTTAACGTACGCGGTGACAACGGCCTTTTTCTCCGCCGCGAGTATTATTTGTTATTTGGCTACCTCAACAAGCCGTTATGTTTTTAAAATGAAATAAATACCATATAATCTTTTATGTATTTTGGTATTGAAAATGGTTTTGATAAAGGATTCTATTAAGATATATTGTGATTGAAATGTGGAAATGTTATCATTCCTTTATATTAGTTTTATGTTTCATTATTTTATATTGGTACTTGGACATTTTAATGGGTGGTTAAGTTATAAAACATATGACGGGTGGTGCCGTGAATACCAGGACAGGTGGTTACGTTATAACCTCCAATGCATTGTGTATGGAAGTCGGTCGTATGGCTATTCCATTAAGTATGTATGGAAATTGGCCGTATGGCTATTCCATTAAGTGATATGTGTGGAAGTCGACCGTATGGTTATTCCACTTAAGTATGTTTATGTCCCAAGTTACCTTTATATATGTTATGTGTTCTTTATATGGGTTTTATGGTAATCCTTTGGTTACAAAAAGGTAAGTAATGATACTTTTTTTCAGTGAAGAGTTTTTACTACTTCATGATGGTGAAAAGTATTACATTGATAAAATATTCATGGTTTACTTGTTGTTTTGAAAAACTAATAGTTTTCATTATTTATGTATCCCTTACTGAGCTTCTTATGCTCATCCCAAGTTTTGAAATTTTTTTCGCAGGACTCAGCGTGGAATAGGGTCAAGGATGGGATCAAGGAAAAGTCATGCAACCTAAAACATGGAACTATACATGTTTCTTTTTAAGAGTTTTTATTTTATGGAAATTTAGTAGAAGCGACTACTTTGTAATCTTTTGAGATGTGATAGTTATGTCCTAATTCTCTAAAACTCTAAACTTGAAAAGATCCTCAATGTGAATTACTCATTTAATTCAATTTTAAGTAAGGTTTAAGGCTGGGGCCTTATAGTTGGTATCAAAGGTCGGTTTAGATAACTTTAGAGGTTAGGGTATTCTCTAAGCCTAAGTGACATTACCATAATGGTTAGGATTTCAGAAAGAGTACTAGTTTTAGATAAAGTGAATGAGTAAGTATATCTTAGTGTTTATCTTCCTCATTAGTACATGATGGTTATGTTGATATACTCACAATGACCTTTCTGTTTTGGTGAATGGATGGATCTAGCAGGCACCAAAGAGACAACAAGTTTGAAGGAAACTGTGGTGGTTCTATGATTAAGATACTAGATAAAATGGGGGATTCAATGAGGAAACTCGTGGTTGTTCTAAACCAACTATCAAGGAGTCATGATCAACCACTTCAACCTTCGTGAGTTCTCTAATGCATCATGTACGAGATGGCCAACTCGATGTGGAAATTCAGGTAATAATTATTAATGTAACCATTAGGGTTTATAGGATACTTAATTTTTAGGTAATTATGGGTTACTCTATGATATGATGGAAAATTAAAGGAATGAGATAAACTTGAGGTTAAAATATGTTATGATTATTCTTGAAGATTTTATCTCATTTTGGGGAATTCTTTATGAATTATATAGTTTTGGAAAAAGGAAAACACGCAGACCGTGTGACATCCCGTCGTGTCACACAAAGCTGCGGGAATCGAACCCACAACCAATGTGCGACTGGTATTTATCGCCTACCACTGGACTACGTGAAGTCCCTGGTTAGTTTGACTGATTCATTCTAGTTATAGGATTTTATGAATTAAGAGTAATTTGATTTTTGGGTTATTTATGAAAATGATTATCCTATCATGGAGGATATGTGATTAGGTTAATTACTTTTCAATACGAGACTTTAGGAGCAACTGATGTTGTTTGGAGATAAATGTTATGATTTAACTTGGAAGACTATGTGACTAAATCCTTCAAATATTTGGGTTTCAATCTTATATTGGTTTACTTTAAATAATTTTATGGACAAATTTTTAATCGGATGGTCCTCGTTGAACTTTGGGTTTTGTTGGACAAATTTTGGAGATTAAGAATAGATTTTCTTTTTATAAAGGGTTATCCTTTTCTGGATTATCTAATCTTGTACTAGCCTTTTTGGTTTTGGTTTTGGTTAAAGTCTAAAGACATGGTAAGTATATGGTTCTATTTTTTGGATTAGGTGATTCTCTAGAAGTTGATTATAGTACTCTTAATGTGAACAAGTCTTCCTAAATACTCGTCTTTTGGAGAAAATATGAGTTTGTGTAAGGAATCTAATAAAAGTTGAAAGTAAATATGATAAGGGATTATGTTTCCTTATGAATAAATTCCTCAATAAAAATTAACTTAAAACAAAAATGTTTTCTATTAACTTTTCCTACTGGGGAATCGAATACCATTTAACCCATCACAAGATTGTGATTTTCTCGTGGTTAACTTTCTCCTAAACATGTTTTCTATCACTCTTCATCAGAACATGACCCTTTGTTTTTTCCTCCATGTCCATATTTTCATACTTGGAATCCTAGTATGGGTTAACTCGGATGACCTTTGTACTTATCTTTCTTTATTTTAAAGTGTTTGTTTTACCAACTTTTGTTCCGATGTGGGACTTTCAAGGATGTTTCCAAGCTCAATTTTAAAAATTGCGAGGATGCAATTCTCAAAAGGGGGGAAGGATGTAACACCCCAGGTAAATAAAGAATATGACATTTTCTTATTTATCCAAATTTGTGAATAAAATATTAATATGACTTTAAATGGGACGCTATGCTCGATGGTGTACCCAACACACAACAACGAGTTTCTTGGGAATCTTACGTTGCACTCTAATAATAAAATTATATTATTTTAAATGGTAGTTAACATGTAGTCGTTGTATTTGCGGGAATGGTTAAAAATAAATAAAATATGATTATATATGTTTTTAAATGTTTTTACATTTATCCAATAAAAGATAATGGCTTAAAATACGGAAAGAATTCAATTTTAGGCTTTTATACCCTAATTTTCACTAAAGGTTCACTTATCACCTTTTGATGGAGAACCGTCATTAAATATAGTTTTGATCACTCTTATACATTATTTTGGACCAAATAAAACTCTTCTTTAGAATTGGGACATCAAAATTTACTTTGTGTAAATTTTTGGTATCTTTCCGATAAAGTTCGTTTTTTTTTCAATGAATAGTGTAAAATGTTGTATTTTAATTCAAAACATCTTTTTAATCTAATTTATTTATATGATTAGATTATCTTTTGAATTTGTTTTAAAGTTAAATTAGAATATATTTTTACCATTAAATCCAATAGTGGTCGTTGTATTAATTTCACTTTGAAATCAGACTTAAACTAGTTTCAATCTTTTGATACTTATTGTTTCATAAAAACACGCTATTTGCTTTGACAGCGGGAATTAATTATTAAATTAATTAATCTGACTTATATGTTGTGAATTTTGTAAAATAGACTTAATTTTTGAATTCGGAATATCAAATATAGCTTATGGTGAATTTTTGCGATTTTTCTGAAAAACTTCAATTTTTGATGAATAGTGAAACCACTAAGTGGTACTTATAAAAACTGAATTTTCCATTTAAATGAAATTTTGCCACCATTGTGTTTAGATTTTCAAAAATCCGACATATATGGTTGTCATTAAGAAGTTAAATGTGGTTCAATGAGATTAAAATAATTTTTTTGGTGAATAGTAACTTATTATGTTTTTAATCGCGATTAGTGGAAATTAGTGTAGTTTAAGGTAAAAATAATGTTTTAATAATATGAGATGAGCTTGACACATGTCTTACCCTCATTGGATGTGTCATGGCCGACCAAGAAAAGCCATGGGTCAACTTGGTGACCCCATGGAGCCAGTTTGGTTGTGAAATGACATAAATAACATTTTATTTAATGTAAAAGTAAAAATGACACAAACATAATATGTTTTATGAAAACATTTTTTACATGGGGTTATAAAGATAATATTTTTTATTATAAATATTTATTGGAAATCTAAAAAGATTTCATACATCATAGTAGTTTTTTTATATTTTTTAGACACTAAATAAATTAAATTATTTATGACATCATGATGATGCAGCGATGACCTCATTATTTAACGATTTAAATAAAATGGAATGATAATGTAAAATCTATGAACTAAACATGTCCAAAACTTATTGTATGGGTGGATTTCTAACCCTTAACACCTTATCCACGAATTATATCAATGTGGGACCTTTTAAAACCGAAACACATTTTCAAATAATGTAATATTTCTTACTTTCCAAAAGTTCCCCTCCTCTCCTCTTATAAAATGGCCCCCACCTCTACCTCATTTCACACACTCCTCAAGCCTTTGGCTCGGCCAACCCCTGCCCATTTACTCTCTCCACATACCTCTACTCATCATATAGGATTCCCTTTGGTCATAATCCTTTCAAAGTAAGCCTTTAGGCTCAAATTAAAAGGAGTTACACTTTTAATGGTAATTCATTCTCTCATTTTCATTTGTTTTATTTTGCTTCTCCAACCCCCTAAACTCTTTTTATTTACATATTTTGTAATAAAACCAGTATATTAAATATACTAGGATGTTGTTATAAGATTTATTCGAGCTACACTCTCACACAACTACATCAAATGGTTAAGGAACATACGGTTTCCGTGGATGGCGAAATTTTGCCTCCCGAAACGATGATTGTTCAATACTCATTTAACACCTTCAAAGGTGGCCATTATGATGTCACTATTTTTATATATGATATATAATATGTTTATGTCTTCCTTAAGATTTTTTATTTTACATTTTGGGCATACCTTTATGGTTTCCATTATAGGTATACGCGATATCTTCATTTAAGGAAGTGTGGACTACCGCCCCCTCAAAGTGATTTGATTCGTTATTACCATATGTGGTACGTATAAAGGGTATATTTAATGATATTATATATGATACCTTACTGGAATTAAAATAATATTATGTATCATTATGTTTTAATTCTATTATATATGAAATAGAAATGGAAGTAGCATTCATGCGTACGTATGGCTTACCGTCTCCATGAACGGTACATTTCATTTCTTATCTCAAAATATCATGTAGTATTATAAGTACATATATATAATGGATATATATGATGTATGATACATCTAAATGATTAATATAATTCTGGAATTAAAATATAAATACCTCTCATATAGTTTTAATTCCATTAATACGACATATAAATGAAAGTAGCGTTTATGCGTACGTACGGCTTACCGTCTCCATGAACGGTGCATTTCATTTCTTTACTCTAAATGATTATGTGATATTATAAATACATGTATATGCTGGATATATATTATATATATGATATCCAAACCAGGAATTTCATTCTGGATATAACGAACCTTTGGCCAAATTAACAACATATAAGTGTAAGAAGTCTATTTTTGACTTAAGAACCAAATACTGACAAAATGAACATTATTAACATAAATGATTACATGATGTTCATAACATGGTATAAAAGGAATAATTAACTTGAAAAAGGTTCTTAAGCAAGTAGATATTAACTCAAGTATATTATTCAGGATGTTAAAGAAAGGTCGGGTCAGGTCGGATACGAGGTAAGGGATCCTACTCCTCTCTTTCTTTTTAAGTACACACTTTTATGTCATTCCTTTTAAAGCTCATCTTTCTTGTTATTTGGATGATATTTTATATTACACTTACTGTAATTTTTATTTTCATGTGATGAGAGACCCTATTCTCTCTCATCAATCCATTTTGGAAGTTTTGAGTGGCGCCGATAGGCTACCGAATTTTCATAAGAGATCTAACCTCTCTCTTTCTTGTAAAGTACTCTCCTTTATGTCACTTCTTTTAAGCTCCTATTTGTTATGTTGGGGGATGTTCTTTTATATTCCTCTTTCTGTAAACATTATGTTGATGTGATGAGATACCCTATTTCCTATCATCAATCCATTTTGGAAGTTTTAAGTGGCGCCGTTAGGCTGCCAAGATTTTGTAAGGGATTTTTCATCTCACTTTTATTCCCATGAGATTTATGCTACATTTGCCACAAATTACATTGAGTGGTGTATGTACTTCCCATTATTCTACTCTTTGTGTAATATACTTTCATTTATGAGTATTTACATCAATGATCTATTGTCCTTCTTTCATGGGGTGTTTGTTTTGAAAGATACCCAAGTCGGTAAGGGAACCTTTCACCCTCCTCTTTTTTAAAAGACTTCTTTTGTTGGGTCTTTTAATTTACATATTGTTATGTTTGGATATGTTCTCATATATCCTTATTGATGTAAATTTTATGTCCAAGTGATGAGATACACTTATTTTCTGAATTTTTGAAGTGACGCCGTTAGGCTGTCAAATTTTTGCAAGGGAACTTCTTAGCCCAAATTTGATTCTTTGTGATAAACTTGTACTCCTTGAATATGTCGTTCTATGAATATGTGTGAATAACCTCTGATTGTTTTACACTTAATATCCACTTATATTTTGTGTATTCGTTTGTCACACATAATTATGCAATTGATTTATCCTAAAACCAAGGATACCGTCTTTGTAAGGGACTTCGTCTCAATCTCCATTCATTGAGGCATATTTTTTTTATACACAACTTTATTTTATACGGTGTATAAACCCCTTTGACTTTTACTTTTATACAAAAGGAATCTTTTTCTACGAAGCATTTTACTAAACGAAAAAAAGGAATGTTTTTTTAACGTACGCGGTGACAATGAACTTTTCTTCCGCCGCGAGTATTATTTGTTTTTTGGCTTCCTCAACAAGCCGTTATGTTTTTAAAATGAAATAAATACCATATAATCTTTTATGTATTTTGGTATTGAAAATGGTTTTGATAAAGGATTCTATTATGATATATTGTGATTGAAATGTGGAAATGTTATCATTCCTTTATATTGGTTTTATGTTTTATGATTTTATATTGGTACTTGTACATTTTAACGGGTGGTTACATTATAAACCATATGACGGATGGTGCCATGAATACCAGGACGGGTGGTTACGTTATAACCTCCAATGCATTGGGTATGGAAGTCGGTCGTATGGCTATTCCATTAAGTATGTATGGAAATTGGCTGTATGGCTATTCCATTAAGTGGTATGTGTGGAAGTCGACCGTATGGTTATTCCACTTAAGTATGTTTATGTCCCAAGTTACCTTTATATATGTTATGTGTTATTTATATGGGTTTTATGGTAATCCTTTGGTTACAAAAAGGTAAGTAATGATACTTTTTTTTCAGTGAAGAGTTTTTACTACTTCATGATGGTGAAAAGTATTACATTGATAAAGTATTCATGGTTTACTTGTTGTTTTGAAAAACTAACAGTTTTCATTCTTTGTGTATCCCTTACTGAGATTCTTATGCTCATCCCATGTTTTGAAATGTTTTTCACAGGACTTAGCGTAGAATAGGGTCAAGGATGGGATCAAGGGAAAGTCATGCTACCTAAAACATGGAACTATACATGTTTCTTTTTAAGAGTTTTTATTTTATGGAAATCTAGTAGAAGCGACTACTTTGTAATCTTTTGAGATGTGATAGTTATGTCCTAATTCTCTAAAACTCGAAACCTGAAAAGATCCTCAATGTGAATTACTCATTTAATTCAATTTTAAGTAAGGATTAATGCTGGGGCTTTATATAATTCATAGGAAAAAAATATTGTGTAAATGAAGATGGAAGATGTGATACTGAAATATAATAACCAAAAGTTGATTGGAGTAAAATTAGTGTATGTGGTGGCGGAGAAATGGAACAACATGTATGATAATTCTATTTCTAACAACCATTTGGATTTGGAATATGTGTTATTATCAATAATTGAGGATAAAATGATGATAATGGATATTGGTGACTCAAAAAAAGATATATGAGTCTAAGACACTTGAAAAAAATAATCTTGAAGAGAAAATTATAGAACCTTCAGTGACAGACCACATCAATAACCTCAATACACTGTTCAATAATCTTATAGAATTGGGCTACACTAACGGGGATACTGAACTTGTAGAGATTATACATCATAGTTTTTCAGATTCATATGATCTAATCATCATCAAATTCATAAATAATATCTTTATAGATACATTGGTCATAAGAAATGTGGCATTTAGGGTTTATGGAGAATAAATTCAATGTAAAAAAAGGACGAAAAACAGAAAATATCCCCCCATGAATTATCCCTTTCAATGGAATGTGGAACAATGACAGATCATGCTTCCAATATGAGTACGAATCCTAGACGGTTTATATTAAGGATCTAGAAGATAAATGTTAGATTCTAAAATTGTGTAGAGATGTGGTATGTTATAATATTACATTGGAATAAGATGATTAGTGAAAATACCTCTTATCAAAATGTAAAAAACACTTTTATAAATGGATACATAGGAGTTAGTGAAGTATTGCAGACTACTAAAGGTAAATATCATATTGAAAACACATATAATATCAACTCAGGATAAATAGTACACATGAAATCTTGGAGAGAATTGTTTAACCAGTATGAATCAATCCCAAAAAGAATTTTTATATGAATAATGATCATATAATTAATAACAATAGAGTTGGAACCATCAATCCAATGATAAAAGCTAACATAGTCTGAATAATTTATTATGTATTCCATTGAAGTTAATAAACAATATTTTTCATTCCATGGGAAAATATGATGATTTCATATTCAAGAATCACATTAAAAAATGGATGATGTGGATTTTGAAGGAATATCTCATGGTGATGAAGGAATATACCATCTCAAAGAAAATTTACTTGGTTATGGGAGAAATAAACTAGGATGTGGATATAGTAATGCTTTGGACTACTTCCATAAAAGTATAGAAGATGTTCTTACATCATAAACATGGATATTATTATGAGGAAGGATGGAAGATTACTTTTAATTGTAGTTTTATACATGTTCTTATGAATTTATCCTTTTAATTTTTAAGAATTGTGTTTTTATTAAGAAGCACATGCTGATGTTTGGAAGATCAATGATTAAGAGATGAGAGATGTTGTAGTTGTTCTATTCAATTATTTGTAAAGAACCAGTTGAATTCCTAAGAGGAGTAGGGTACATTTTACCTTTCATTTATTACTATTCTAATGATTTTGGGTCTATCCAATCAAGAGGAAATGGCATGAATTTAATGTATTCAAAACATTCAATGAACAGAATGATCTTGAATTGGTATTGAATATCAAATATTTGATCACTAAAAGTGGTGGGGAATATACAAGAGAGTATTTTTAATTTTTTTTCCCTTGGGAATACGTCATGAGATAGTTCACAGGGGTGTACAATCCCCAATAAAATTGATTGGAATATTTTTTGACAATGATCCTGTTAGAAAAAATAGGGGTGGTGATGAATACAGAAATAGTTTGCATTATTTTCTGGACATAAGTAGTGAATAATTCATATTATGTGATCAATCGATCACTTTTAGTTGTAATTAATCTAAATTCATTAATGGTTATGTAGACTGGTAAGCATTATAACTATTCTTCATTGTATACTTTTGGATGTCATATATATAAACTGTTTAATGATCAGGAATGATCAAAGTTATCCTTCTTATATAGGGAATATATATTCTTGGGATATGATAATGGTGTGAAGGGGTATCATTTGTTAGATCCAAATTCTAATAAAATTATCACTGGAAGGAATGAAATTTCTATAAAATAAAATATATAAATAATGATTGATAGATACATAAGGAGATATTACGTAGAAACTAAAATAGTTGAGTTTGATGATAAAACAAAGAAAGAACCAGTTTTCTAATAGGAATTACTAGATAATGATGATCTTGTACAAGATAATATCATACCACGATGGTAAAAAAATTATAAAATAAAAACTATATGGAATTCATATGATGTCTAATAGAGAAATTATTCATAATTATTATTAATAGAGGATAGAGAGCCACATTCGTCTAATGAGGTGACATAAATTCCAAAGGCATCCACATAGATGGTGGTGGTACAAGTTAAATATATGTCCCTAAAAAATTTAAACACTTTGGATCTTAATACATTTCCTAATTAAAGGAAATATGATAGAAATAAATGGGTTATTATTATCAATAGTGAAGGAAAATACACAGTGCAAATATATCATGTGAAAATGTTTGTCCATGGATATGCTCAGAACAATGTTATTTAATTTCATAAAATATTCTATTTTTTGTTAGACTAGTGACTATTTGAGTAGTCCTCAAAATGTGTTATATAAATTTTATATGCATAGATAAAATATATATGATGAAAACACTTCCCTATAGTAATTTCAATGTTGAAATATATATGCTCTAATTAGAATGTTTTCATAAAGAAGGTAAATATAACTTGGTGTTAATGATTAAATATCTATATACAATCTCAAACAGATGTCGAGGTATTGTTACAAGTGCTATAATTATTACACCATGAACCATGGATATGAAAGACATAATTTAGTTACATGTGAAAATTTCAATAGTATATATATTAATGATATTTTCGTTCTATAGTTTTATGTGGATGGTATTTTTTTGACCCAAGATTGATTAAATCTGATAGAACAATCCATAGTTGGAAAATAAGTTTGATATAAAGGAATTGGGGCCGAAAAAATATTCTTAACAAATAGATCTACTGAGGAATAAATATTGTAAAGTTTTCACTATCATAGAATAATTAATTAAAGAAAATATTGAAATTCACAATCATGTATGGAAATAAGTCAAACTCAACATAAGATTCCATTAATTTATTGTTATCCTCAATGAAAAGTACTTGTAATGAATAAGACAAGATAAAAATGTCATGAATTAGATAAGCTTCCACAATGGGGAGTTTGATGTTCTATATGGTTTATACTAAACCATAAATTGAACATGTAGTGGGAGAAGCTAGTGGGTACAGGTAGAATCATGGGTGAGAGAACTGGAACACATTGAATATGATCTTTTGATACAACATAAATTCCTCAAATATGGCATTATGTTATACAGGATCAAGTTTCATTTGCATAGGCTATGTTTATTAAAAATTGGTAGTTAAGTATAACCTATGGAAAGACACTACTGGTTATGTTTTTTCTCTTATAATAACTATGATTTGGATTTCATGATTGAAATAATTTTTTCCTTATACATCACCAAGGGGGTGTGCATGGAAACTACACATGCTTTCAAAGAGGGGATTGGGATGAAAATGTTTTTAGAGGATATCAGACACATATAAAATAATATTTTATTCTTTTGCGATAGTAAATGAACCATTAACACTATGAGAAATCCAAATTTTTATTCAAAGATGATGAAAATTGGAGAAAAATGTCATATTGTTTGAGATGTGGTGAATAAAAGAAGTGTAAATAAGTATAAAATTTACACTAAATAAAATATGGAATATTTCATGATGAATGTGATTACCTATGATGTGTTCTGATTTTGTAGATCCTTGAAAATACTTTCAATGAAATGAGTTGAATGTTAGGAAGATAAAATGTATGTGTGGATATATGATTAGTTATTAATCATATCTATAAGTGGAATATATCTCAGGATACTTTTTAGGATAGAAACAAATTTACACCAAATTTAATTTTTTTCAAACTTGGTGGCTCTTAGACTTTATTTCCCAAATATATAATTTATTTGAAGGAATTTAATATTTAAATAATATAGAGGCATCCAAAGAAGGGAGATGGAATTATTTGAAAGGAGATGTCCCCCAATAGTTTTGATCATCAAGTTCCCTAGAAACACATTATCTTAGCGTTTTAGATTTGAGTTTTGTATATTTTTTTGATGTGTTTCCCTGTTTATCAAGAGTGAATGTTTGGACTTTTTTCATTATAATTGAGAGATAGAAATATTCAATATGAATATTTTACCATACTATGATCCTTATATATTCCTATGTTTTTGTACAAATTTTATTTTGGTGGGATTCCCATGTTACATCACGTGTCCATTTATTTACCTATTTTTTCACTTTACTTCATTCTTGTAATTATCTCTCCACCAAAGGGAAAATATTATTCAATTATAACATTTAATTAGAATGTTTTTTCAAATAAATAATAGTATGGATCTGATATTCTGGGTAAAGGAATGCTGGTAATATATTCTATGTTTGTATCTCATTTAAGTCGAGTGTTTTTAAAGATGACTATCTAAGTGTAACACATTCACACCGAGAGCATTTCTTATTTTGATAAATTTTGATTGAGTTTTTTAATGACAGAATAAATAATTTTCATCCTTGATGAAGGACTGTGTAAATATAATATAGGATTATTAAACCTTATGGATTACTAAATAAGAGATACTAAATCATGATCAAAACGTCGATTGTGATTATCAAGCATGTCAATGATACTACCAAGCTACAATTTAAACTCATTTTGGTATTTTTTGATGAAGTATCATCAATGATATATTATTAAAATGATATGGATTCATCCTGTTATTTTTTTTAATGAGATGGTAGTTTAGAGAAACGCTAGTTTCAAAGAGATAGGTGTTGAGGAATTATGTTGTTAGGCTCTAGCACCAATGGAGGGAGAAGGAATCAATGTTGTCGATCCACTGTTAAAAGAAATAAATACTTTCTCGATGATATATGAAAAGAAAATAAAAATTTCCTTCCATGAGGACATATGAGTTTCACTCATGTTTCTTTATGGTCATTATTAAAACAAACTACATGGAAATAAATTGGGAACGGCTGGATAAATCAATTACATTTACAATAAGTTAATTTTCATTATGACATTTTATAAGACTACAATTGTAGTGATATAAGGATAGATAATTAACCCTCCCATAATGATATAATAGAGAATAGTTGATTTATTAAGTTAGGGAGTTATTATAAAATAAGGAGGCATTTAGGAGTAATTAGTGGTGAACAAAAATAATAATTCAAAGGGATGGGCATTCATTCTTGTATACACATCCTTGGTCATTCTCATTGATTTGAGAGAATAAATCTAGAGTGTGTGGCTGGTTATGAGATTTATCTTGATATAGAATATATTTCAACCCTTATTCATATTCCATTTATTTATAATAGTCTTTTTGGATGGATATTCTTATACATTCAATAATATCATGAACATGTATAATTAATGTGTTTTAAGGAGATCAGATTGAGATTAGTTGATTCCGACATGTTCTTGGCTCGTGTTTCAAATATTTGTCTCCATGGATTCTTGTACTTTATACATTAATTTTATTTTCCCCTTTTATATAAAAAAAATCGATAAATGAAATTTAGTCGATATAAATATCATTGCAGTGAGAAATTAATTCATTATTCACAAAAAAATATTAAATTTGAGTTGAATTTTATTATAAGGATACCACTATGATAATCTGAAATTCTATTTTCAAATTTTTTTTTCTTTATGATCATTTTATATACACTATTTAAATTAATGATGGGTGATGACAGTGGATTCTAAACTATTAAGTAAAAATTGTAGAACTTGATTTTGAATTTTTTTTCTCATTTTCATTAAGAAATAATCATTTTTTCTATGTATTGTTTGATGAATCAATTCTTATAATGACATAATTTCATAATTTTTACTATTTAGAAATTTTGAGGTTACTCAATTGAATTCTTTTACATCTGAAGAACAACATTGTTTATCTTTTATGTAGGAACATAATTCAATTTCAACAACTTAGATCAAACTATTTTTCCTATTTAATTTTTTCCCTCGTTCCCTTCTCGATACTATTATCTTTTATTTATTTAATTTTTCATTCTTTTTTCCACTTTTTGTATTATTCATTTCCAAACATTCAATTAATAATCATATTGTGTTTAGTGTTTGTGTTATTTGGGTTATGTTTACAATTTTTTATTAATATTTTCATTCATATGTCATACAGTATTTACTAATTTCATTTTGACCCTTATTTTCACTATATTTCTTTATTAATGTTTCTAAATAAACAAAATTGAGTGCTTTAACAAATTTGTGTCCAATAGGATGCTTAATACATTTTGATTGAAAATGATTCTAGAATATTTTTTCTATAATGACTAACATATAGAATTTAATTTAAATATATAATTCTCCATGGGAGTGGAAAATGGAACTGTTTGGGATATTTAATAATATATATTAATTGATATTTTGTATATAATATACCATATTATTTATCCATTAACAATTAATTTTTTCTCATAGAAATGTCCATGTTCTTAAATAAGAAATTATTTTGGAGTCGTATTAAAATTAATTCATTTTGAGTGATATTCTGTAATATTATTTATATATATTTCACTTAACCAAATGATATAATTTTTTATAGGATTCCTAATCCATTTATTTACAAATTTTATAATTTAAGACTTTGATAATTTGGGTATTTAGTGGGATATATAGATGATTAAATGAATATCCATCATTGTATTAGGGTAGGTTGGACTAATAGTATGTTTATGAATAATCAGGCCACTTACTAAAATTAATTATCTAATCAAATTTTCTAGGGATATCAAAAACATAAATATTCAGGTATTAAAAATTTAAACACCTAATTTTACTCTTAATTCGATCAACCATGGTATTAAATGGTGAGCATTTAATCAATACATTTTTTACTCGAGATGATGAATTCATAATATAACTTTAATAAATTCAACAAATGACCTCAAAATTTTTTTTAGATAGTTAAAAATAGATAAAAAAACATTATAGAATAATTATTAGAAATTGTCTTCTATATAAGGAACTACAATTTAATAATCATTAGAGAATTAAAAATATTAAATTTTTATAGTGATAAATTAATGGTTTATAAACTAGACCATGGATTGGACTTTTGAACTCCAATGAAAATGAAATATTTTTGGTGAATATAAAATATTACTAAATAAAATATTTCATAAAAATATTTTCTAATATAATAAATATTTATGGGTCAAAATATTGAACCAATATGTAGGTTATTTTTTAGGAAACCATCACACCTTCTATAGTATAAAAAATTTTCCTTTATATATTTATAAGCGATTATATTTAAAAAATATTTAGAGAAACCATTTTAAGGAAATAATAATTATTAATGGTTGGGATGAACATAAATTATCTAGTCTTTCTAGTAGAATCTAGTCGTCGTATCGTTAATTTTTATCACATTATTGATCTCTTGATTTTTGTAATGGTATATGTATTAATGAAATAAAATTTCACAATAATGAAGAATTTATTGTGATATACAACTCATAATATTGTAATGTATTAATAGTTTTAGGTTTAATAAGTTGTTTAAATTCATTTCAGATCCTTATACTTGGTCCCCTTAAAAGTATTTCATAAGTGTGTGTCCTATAAATTTATCTATCATGTGTGATTTAGGTTAGCTTTATTTTTTTATCATTATATTAATTTTGTTTTTACGCTCATTAATTTAAACTTATATTCACAATATTCATCATATTTATCCCATTTATAGTGAGTTTTAGGCTAGGGATAAGAGATTTATCAATTTAAACTACACACCATGGTTGATCAATTAATATTATGTGAATGTGACAATAGTGCCATCTATTATTGATGAAATTGATGAAATTTTAGGGTTTCATAGATTATTGTTACTCTCGAGACATAATGGTTCATGAAATATTAATAAATTTATAAAAATAATGTATACATGGATGAAATCTTGAGTTTAGGCTATAATTATCATTTCAAAAAAGAATAAATTTAATCCTGTACATATCAGGTTGTTATTATTAATTTTATATGACATTTTCATTTTTTGTTGAAATGAGTATATTAATATCATAATCCTTATACTCACTCCAATCTATATATAATTATTTTATTCAAATAAATTTCACATATATTTTGTTCAATTCTAGGTGAATATCAAACCCCCTTTTCACTAATAAACAAAATCAAGTACTTAAAATCATTTAGATCCACCATTGAGGATTCAATATATGTAGGTTTATACAAATTACTTTAGTTCATTGGTTGTTTGATAGTTTATAGGTGACAAAAATCCATGATTTAGTTGGTCCAAATTCATTTTAATACATGATGATGATGATGATGATGATGATGATGATGATGTGGCTAGTAATAGAATATACGTGATATACATTGGTGGGGATGTGGGTTTATGGGTGGATTCCATGAGGGTTGGCTTATATAAATATAGGGAGAGTCCCATAATGGGGATAATTACCCAAATGATGTAAGTTCTCTTATAGAGAGTCTTTAATGGTCGATACCAAGGGATGAAAAATATTCTATGTCTGCGGATAGTATCCTAACCAATTAATATATTATAGATATATCCATTAATTTGGAAAACTAAATTGATATATTTTAGATATGTAACTATGAGTGGACAAGTAGATAGTGATTTCTCAAAGAGACATATATGGGTGGACAACTTATTGGTTTTTTGGTATCACATTGAGGTCATTAAAATTAATGTTAGATATGTGTTGTATTGTGTAATAGTATTTGAGTGAATTTCATTGTATTAAATTGAAGTGGGTTAGAATTTCGATCGATTGTATGGATAATTGATATCATTTTTTTGTGTATTCCATTAAAAAATTCATAAGAATAATTTATTCTCTTGGACATGTGAGAGTTTTTAGAAGGAAACAATAATGTATAGTTATATGATAATTTCTGATTTATATGTATTTTTTTATATTTTATTAATAAAATTGGTGGTGGTGGAGAGTGATATGATAAATAGACTTTAGAGAATTGTTTTTCGATCAAAATTAAATTATATCTCACTGCTGATATACAATAGATTACATACTTATAGTTGTTTAACCACATGTGGATAAGTTTTGTATGAAGTTTCATATTTTTGATATGAATTATTCATGTATTAGGGTTGGTAAATAAAAATATATTATTCATAGTGATTTTAATTTAAAATTTTAATGTCCTTCTATATATGTGGGCTAATATACCCTTTTTACTTATTGCCAGTCCATGTTCTATTTGATATGGGCTCTAAGGGTAATACTCAACATTATTCCTAGATTTAGGGGATCCATTGTGAGGTAGATTCATGACATATTACTATTAGAGAATGCTTTTTGAAATATAGTTTAATATGTGAACTAGTTATGACTTCATGGAATGTAAGGAATAAATATAATGTGAACCTAGTTTTTGAAGTGGACCATGGATACTAGTTTTAAGAGGAAGGTCCCATGTTATCTTAGAAAAGAATATATGACCTATGAATAAATTAGTTGGTAAGGGAACACTGAAATCATGGTATCATTATAGGGGTATATTCATATATTATGTAGTTTAGGTCATGATGATTGTGTGTGTCACAAATTGGGGTGATGGTTCATATACGGATAAATTTTTTTATAGTATTTTTAGATATTCCTTATAAATATCCTTGGGATGAGGGTGGTTTATCAATTTGTATTTACACTTGGTTTGTTATGTTATTATGAGGCTCAGCATGTGGTCAGGGAAAAATATTTGGTTTGTGTAATTGGGTAAACCTTTAGGTTGGATTATCTTATAAAACAACCGTAAGTGTTTTACAATTTCATAAATTGAAAACATTTTAAGGATTTATTTTTAGACAAAAAATAATGTATTCCATGGAATCGGTTGAGTTATATATTTTGATCAAAAATATAGGATATAATTACCTTGTAATATTAGTGGGGATTTTATAGATAGGATTGATGAATAAGTGATGTATTCCATTCTATACTGATGATGATATATTTTTGATCTGATAGGCTCAAGTTTTGTTATTTTTCAGGAAATTTTCCCCATTATATATTTTTATACACAAGCAACATCTATAGTAATTGGATATCCAATATGTAATTTGTTCTCATTAGGAGTTCAATTTGTGTTAAATGGTGGTTATGTGATAGTAAAATAATTTTATGACTAATGAGAAGATGATAGGCCATCATTTATATGGAACATTTATGATAAATATCAAAAGGTAGTTGGGGATATTTTGCGGAAATATTTTGACATAAATATTAGGGAATGATGAGATGGGTGAAAATTTATTTATTATGACAATTTATATGTTGGATATTATCATGTAAGGATTTAATTAGTGTCGATCAAGAGTTGAATGTTCCTTATTATATAATCAATTGAGTTTCAATAGAGGATTTAGGAGTCAACTGGCAACAAAATATCATTTACATAGATGGGTTAGTAAAAAACCATATAGTAGAGCTAGATGATTTTTTATTTCTCTTTTAGAAGTATGGGCCATCCCTAAGGTGTATAACCATCGTATTAGGGTAGATATTTGAGGTATATGTAGAACGTGGATATTGGTAGACCACCTCATTCTCCTCCTCATGAGAAGTTCCTGCATAAAGAGTTGGATGGATGAATTTGATTAACACTGTTATAATTTTATTATTGAAGAGAAAAGCCTTGAGGACATCAACATTCTCAAGTAATAGAGTGGACCAGAGGGTAGGTAGATGCCTGAATTTAGAAAAACACAGAGGAAGAGGAGTTTAAAATTGTAAACAACATTTATCAATGTCAAATAGATAGATATATTATATGTTTTTTATGTTTTATTTTAATTTAATAAATATTTTATATAGTTCTGACTGTGTTGGTGTTTTTAATTAATTTATATCCCCTTCCTTAGTCTATGCTATATAAATTCTTTTATAGATGATTTAGATTCTATAATATTTGAAAAACTTATTTAGTTGTCCAATGAGGTTTTTCATGTTGCCTAGTTGTATGGTGATTTTATATAACATATAATAGGATCATGTCAGGTTATCTAGGGAAATAGATTTTAGTTTCATTTATAGGAATATTAGACCACAAATTATTACATCCCTATTAGATAATTAAATCTTTATTCATTTGGGATAAAATGAATAAGTTCACTTGATTTATGATGTACTATACTGATGCTCCCTTAGAAGAGTTCACATGATGACATTATAGGTGTGAGATTAAGTTTGGTGTTAAGATATAAACTGGTTTTTTCTAATATTATTATGGAGACATATCATATAGATCCATGGAAGATTTTCATGTGATGGATCCATATTGATATGTTTTTTAAATGACATTTTATTTGGTATAGTTTACTATTATAGACTACCTAGTATTGTTTGTAAAGACGAATGATGCGATCATGTGGTTTTAAATAGACTATTAGTGGTTGAACATGGTGAAATTTATTACTTTCTATCATTTTCAAAGTATAAATGAAATTTTTACATGTTTAAAGGATTATGATTGTTTTCAAATATATATTTATGAAACAGATATCACCAAAAAAGGGTAAATAGTGAATATATTCCGAATAACACTTTTTAAAGTATTTTTATGTATCCTATGTTTGTAGTGATGTCATTAGGGGTTATGAGTATACAATATATATTTATAAAGAAATGAATATTGTGGTTTAACCCTATTATGATGATTTTTAGTAGTCTTCATTGATGATATCTTATTTTATTATAATATGGATCAATATCGTATAAATAATCTTAGGTTAGATTTATAGTTACCCAGGGAACATCAGATATATAAGAAGATGTTTTCTCCAGATTCTAGACATGTGAGGTGATTTTTTACCCACATTGTATCTTGTAAATGATTTAGTATTGGACCCAATAAACATTTAGGTTTTTATTTTATTGAATCCATCAATAAATTTTTATTAAATGATTATTTTCTTAGGCATGGATGGTTATTATAGAAGGATTGTACCTAGGAATCCTTAGATTGTGACCATTTTATCATCTTTGACTATGAAAGGTTATGTTTTTTCATAGACAGAGGATTTTCAATCTATTATTATAATTTCAAAGGATTAATTGATAACTGGTTTGTTTATTTTGTAATTTATAGATGAAATTATTTGTGTGGTATATTGAAATATATATGATCATGGATAAGGAAATGACATTATGTAAAAGAGAGTACTAATTGCCTATGGGTTTATATTGTTAAATCCTCATAAACCTAACATTATTCCTCATGATTTGGATATTTTGGTGATTATTGTTTCACATAAATTTTTCAAGAACAATTTTCAGGGAGAGATCCTAATAGTTAAAAAAACAAAAGAGTTAATATATATATTTTCCCAAAAGAATTTGAATTTTTGGTTGACAATATGGTTGTAACATCCCAAAGATTATGGATTCATTATCACATACAACCCTATAGTTATTGTGATGTTTAATGATTTGAATCTGAATATTTATATTGATTTATTTTAATAGGTGAGTGGGGAATCAAAATTGATGGTGTTCATTATATATTTTCCCCCAATCTTCAAGAAAATTGAAAATATATCATTTCCTAGTAATATAAAGGTGAAATGTTCATTTTTCTATAAAATAGTAACTCAATAAGGAAACCCTCATGTGTGTGATTAGAGAGATAATATTTTGAATGGAGATGCTTTTAATGTTTGGATTGAGGATGAGGAAAAATAGTGTTTATTTCAGAAGAGGCTAGTCGTTCCTAGACTTTTAAATAAGTAATTTATCATGATATTCATGGTTTATATTTGATAATACGTCCTAGTATCATAAAAAGATTATATAAGTTAAAGAAAAAGTTTTATCGGAATGGGATGAATATAATAAGTGTTTGAGTTCATATATTAGTATATTTTATGAAATCATGTTAAAACAAAACATGTGGTTTCCATGGGTTTGTTATACCCCATTGGGGTTCCTTTATGAAAATGGGGATGATATATTAAAGGATCTAGTTACCGTATTTCCATACACTATCATTAAAAATATTATTATTTTGGTTTTATTGGATTAGTAAATGAAGAAAACATGAGTAAATCCTTCTAAACCTCATATGAGTTTGGATTTAGTTGTGTTTCATAACCCAATAATACCTTCAGTAGGACAGTGTCTGGTGGGTTTCACTATGAATTCAAAACACACATTGGCTGGATTAGCATATATGATGACTGTAATAGAAAAAATTATATTATATAGAATATCAAACAACCACTCAAGGTATATTGATAAATAAAATTAATTCCAAATAAATGTAGTAGAAGGATATTGGTAGGAGTAAACCCTCAATAGAAGGATACATTAAAAATCAAATAAAAAATAAATAATATACCAGAATAAAATGAACCCATATATAGGTAAAAGACATGACCACAAAATAATCAGTTAAAATCACCGCCAACAACCGCCTTCATGAAGTTCCAATAGAAATAATTTTGGTAGAAGTCTCTAATAAATAAAATCATAATTTGATACATGATTAACCCCTAACTATTATCTAAAAATATTATATGCCATATTAACATCCACAAAGATCATCCCTAAATTGTATGTCTATAAATTTGATACACATATAGGCATGTGTCTATAGTTTGGAAGAGTACAAATTATCCAAGTAGAATACAGTAAAAACAAAAATAGAAAATACAAAAAAAATTACTCTGATGGAAACATAATTTTATAATAATAATAAAGAATATCTTGAACAAAATCCATAATAAGATTTATAGTTTGGAGACCGAGGTAAATATTTAATTCTTCATCTTCTCATCTCAACTCCACAAATAATGGTAGTGCATACATAACCAGAGTATCTTTATAGGAGAAGTCCCAATTTATCCCAACTAGATAGCCCAAATATATATTATAACTCAATTGGAACCATCAATTATTAATACATAATATAGAACATAGAACCTTTACATCACAACTACTATTGAAACACGACAAACCTTAACTAAATTGGTGAAAAAACACCACCATTAGGATAATTTCATAGAATATGGACTAGCACCCCATATTCCATTTACTTCACACCAACTACGATTAGAACCAATTTAGGGTACCATTTCTCATCAAATAAATGTATATCAACTATGGGGTTAATGAAACCCTATGAACTGTGGACCTTTCTTCATTGTACATAATCATTAGAATCTCTCAAAAATTATAGTGTGGGTTCATTATGTCATAAAAATATGTATGACAAAGAATAAATTATTGACCAATTTGTTTAGAAAACTAATGTCCTAACTCACAGTACAAATTCTAGCTTCTGTAAATACATCATATGTGCCTTTTCATGTGGTGGAGTTCTCAAATTAGTAATATTATAGTAGCCTGAATCTTTCTAGGATCTAGGTTGTTCCAACCTCATAATCAATATACAATGAAATTGATGATTCAACTCTGAAATAAAAAAATATTTGAGGAATTAGAGTAAAATATTCCAAATCATTATCTTTTAAAAAATAGTTTGAATGATGATAATATTACACACCCAATTATTAGCTCAAGAGAAACACACTATCATTCCCTAACACAAACACCAAATTTCATTACACATATCATGCCATTGGATTCTTAATTTATGAATGTCCATCCATAACATGTTGGAACCAATAAACTAAAGTAAAATCAAAATTCACCAATCCCAACATGGAATAATTCATTAATGATATAAAATCCTAGAGGGTACATCGTACTCGACAAATTTTCTCTGAAAAATATGGAAGATAGTTAAAAAATTTAATCTTCCCACACCAAACTCTACAACCAAGAAACTCAACAATAACACCACAACACCTATCAGTGTTTCTAGCTCGGTGAATAATGATGAAATTAATCCTTTAATAATTAACATATGTGATGATCCATGACAACATCCCATACCTCATGTAGGTTACAATTATCATAATTGTCCATTATGAAATCTAAAAATGTTTTATAATCAAATAATCCCCTCATATAACTATGTAAATTGATACTAGATCATTAGGTAAACATTTTTTAATAACCCAAAGTATATGATCCTAAAATCAAATGTCTCATATACATTAATTCAATACCCTAAGGAAACACATATCAAAGATCGAGAAATCAAAACCAAAACCTGTAGAATGATCTGACTAACTGGACATCTAGAGATGCGACAAAGAATCTGACTAGAATTATCTCTCTTTGTAGTTTGGGAAGCCAAAATGTTGATATGAGTGAATACATAGTCAATAAAATTCTACTAAGTGAAATGAAAACATTTCTAATATTAATGAGCATAAAATATCCTAACCAAGGAAATAAGCACAACATAGCCCATGTCCTGTATAATATATTTTCATGAATCAATGTTCTAATATGAAATCCAATCAATTCAGTAGTCTAAGGTTGATATCCCCTTAAGAGAAAATATACATTAGTCTAGGTATCCATATAGAACTATAATAACTCAATAAAATAATATTTCCCTATATTTATATGGTGAATATAATCTTTTTTATACCCAAATCATCGATCATGTATCTTTTCTCATCAGATCCCAACTATCTAGACCAAAAAAACCACCACCCTCCTATACCTTACTAAAAACACTATGTACAATCTCAAAGACATCTCATAGAATAATGCAATCACCTCTATTATTTTAAAAAAATGTAGGACTAGGGAACTATCCAACAACAACATTAGATTCTCAAATTATTTTATATATGTTTTATAATATATTATAGGTTTCCACATTTAAAGTAATGATGGTCATGTAATCTTAGTTGTAGATGAATCCACCACGAATCTCTAGGCGTTACACCCACCTAGGATGGTTATACAACTTGAACACTCATAATATTCTCTCATGCTTTCATATTCCCAAATTATATCAAATAACCACTAATTCAATATTTTTGGAATCCCATCGTCGTAAATAAAAAAACCATATTATTTATTTTCACCTAGATATTTCACCATTCAACTACATATCTCATAGAACACAATAGAGAGTCCTCTAATACTCTGTTTACTCCTACACCAATATAGAAGATGTTTTCCTCAATATAGAATATGTTTTCCTCAATCAATATAGCCATTAAATGATCTTGGAAAAATAGTTAAATCAATTTCATGAGTCCCATTAACAGAGTATGTTACTCAAAATTATGATTGACACCACAAGGAACTCATAAAGTATGCAATGATACATTAATGATATACTTAGAAAAAACTCCTCACAAACAAGAAGTTGATAAGTACCAAACCTAAGATAGGCCAAAAAATAAAAAACATCAACCTCCCACAACCCCCCTATTGAGGAAAAAACTAATATTACCCAGTGTAAGAACATGGAATCTAAAAATATACCTCCAAAAGATCTCCTAACAGCACTCCCAGTACTCAAAACTATGTTATAATATCCTAAAAGATGAATAATATATCGATATTTTCTGAAAATTAAAATAAATTTATTTTAAAAATATTGATTATGAGAATACCATATAATATTTTATAAGGAAAATAAAAATTACTCATCATTAAATATATGTATAATTCTCTAGAACAACCATATTTCAAAATGAAAATATCTATAACTCTTGGAAGAATTGGATAAAACTCTCAAAGGGTTGTCCCCATTTATGCTACGTAGGTCCCACCCACCAAATAATAAGAACCCTGGAACATTTTCATGATAAAATATCATCCAATAAAAATTTAAATCTTTAAAAAATTAAAACACTTGATAACCAGCTTATAAAAATGATAACACTATAGTGTCTCATCTCTTAGATGATAAGATTCCAATATAAAATCATTATTTAGTTCCAAAAAACAAAAAAAACATATTAAGTAGAGTGGATAGTCAACTCTAATAGAAATAAAAATCTAAAATTTGTGAAACTAGACTGTAATTGATTTTAAAATACCAAAAATAATGATGAAATAATGAAATAGATTACATTTATGATGATAAATATGGGTTTCAAAGAAGAAATGGAACAGATAATAACTTACCCCATGTTCAACACTAATTATCTAGAAAATTCAACAGATCATAACTTACACCATGTTCAACACTAATTATCTAGAAGGCTTAGTAGGATTCATTTTTTATATTCTTTGATAAAAAAATCCTAATTTTCATGAGTACCACATGTAGGTGTTAGAGATGGTAGAGTATTGTTAGATCATCCACCTCAAACTCAACCCGATGCACTACCTACTCGATCCCCAAAACTATGGAATATATGAATATTTACAAAGGTAGACACCCATATTAAATATCTCTCAAAAATATTCTCTCAAACTAATATTGAAATAACTTGATTACACATCCCATAGAATAAATATCGATTGAGGGCTACGAACCTTAGTGCATACTCAACT
The DNA here is from genome assembly GCA_963277665.1 of Viscum album. Classification (NCBI taxonomy): domain Eukaryota; kingdom Viridiplantae; phylum Streptophyta; class Magnoliopsida; order Santalales; family Viscaceae; genus Viscum; species Viscum album. The sequence continues at coordinate 1,512,090,455 of OY728161.1, forward strand.
ATAGTCATGAATCTCTACTAAAGATATAATAAATCTTGTACTCATTACATCCTCAACATTACAAGATATTACTTTTGAATCAAGCACATAAACCCCAACGATGGACTGACCGAACCATGGGACTGTAGAACATATTTCCACCAATGAATAACTATTCTAATGACTCGTGGAATAAATCCAAAAATGGTTTTTTGGTTTCCAAAATAAATGAGTAAAAATAGTCCTTGACTGTAACTAAAATCACTGATTGATAATCAGGCTCACACTGAAACAAAAATCATCTAAGAAACAAAATCTTATACTACACTAATATCTTATCACTGGTCTCTTCTTACTCATTAAAAACATCCCCCTCTACGGATAAGAGGGTATTACCTTCGAAAAAATCAGTGGAGAATCTATTTTATACTCAAGGGTTGAAAAATACATCATAAATGGTCTCCAAAATCAATTCCTTATCACTCAACATATCAGCGACCAAAGACCCAATCACTAGAATGGGATCATATCACCCTTACTATTAAATAAATATGGTTATCTTTGGGATAAAATACTATAGTCATCAAGACATACACATTTCAACAAATAATAACCAGGTGAGATGACTCAATATGTACATGGAGGAAATCACAAATTCTATACTACATGATCTGCGTACCCACATTTTTATTCCATAAAATATGTTGTAACGCCCAGATAGCAGAATCCCAATGATGGTGCATTACATATTACATTTCCATGATTAAAATGAATCAAAATTATGAAGGAACAAATAGTTTTGTAGTCTTGAAGTAACAAGATACATACATGTAACCCATATTACATTGAGAAGGGTAATACAATACAATTCATCACAAAATATAATAAATTGCATTAATGAGAACTCAATGTATGGTATCCTCCTAATAACTTGTTGAAAGTAAAAAAATGAAAGGGGTGAGATCAAATTCTCAGTATGGGTTACTAATATCGGAATCATGAATCAAAAATAACTGAATCATAAAAAAAATTCCATAGTCAATATGGCATGGTAAATAAATGAAAAAAAATTCCTTTAATAAATTAAGAATGAAACTGCTTCCCTAGGTTTTGTCATAGTGAAAACATCATGGATCATAATTGATGAAAAACGAATTAAGATGTTTGATTATTAATTGGATTTCATGTATTTTTTACATTATGACACTATACCATTGAAATGGATTAAGTCTCTGGGTAGAAACCCGTCTGATTTGTTGGAAAAAAACTTGAATGGTTTGCCACCGACTGATATGTCTCATGATACCTTTCGATGCATCGAGGTACTATAGCAGGCCCCGACCATCAAAGAATGTCTGAATGAATATTTATACATTGATTTAATACATTTTAAATATGCCTTCTCATTATCCATTTAGAGTAGAGGATATGGATTAATCAACATTACCATATTTAAAACAACCTTCCAAATAAACACAGTATGTAAAAGGGTATACGACTTTGGACAATAATCATATCTATGAAACCAGAATATAGAGATATAATATATTTAAAATTTAAAATTAAATGATTTCTCTAATGGGTAGTAGATACACCACATAAGAAAGTTTAGGTGCACAATACCAGGTAACTAATAATTAAAAGGAAATTGAGACCAAGTCCAATACCTCGTTGTAATCAATCGAGTCGTATGACCAAAAATTAATAACCACAAAATGAGTCACACAATACCATGTATATAAAAAGATTCATGATAATATTTATTAAATATAAGTAAAAAATACACCAAATGAAATAAATAAGTGGTGAACAATGAAAATCTCACAGAATTAAAAGTGAAATAAGAATCCCCTTACAATATGTTCGAAAGTGTTCTTTTACTGTTCCGAATGACCTGAATAATCAAATTTATATTCATTAAGTAATAATTCCAGAACCTCTTCCACATTTATTTGATTTATTTTATCTTTATTAGGTTCATTAATGAACTTTTTATCTGTTTAATAGGATAAATTTTATTGTTTTGCAATCATTTTCATCCTTGGTTTTCATGATTGATTCACTTGTATTCGTGAATGCAAGATCATTTGCACTGTGGTTAAGAATACATAATTTTTAATATTTATTATTAGGTAAATTTAATGATATATAAATTTTCTTATATTTAATTTTTTTACATACCTTTAGGATGACTTTTTGGATTAAATATAATAATAAATGCTTGGTTTAATTGGTGGCATTGTGCATAATGAACTTGTTTTGTATTAATATTTTATATTATGAATGTGTAAAAATTATAGATCATTTAATAAATAAAATAAATATATTAATATCTGGTTCAATAATAAATATGGTTTCCTGACTAGATTTTAAGATCGTAATAAAAATTGACAACTTGTCGTGATTAAATGTGACAAATAAAAACATCTCAGAAAATATTTTCATTTTTAGTATAATAGGAGGGGGAAAAGAGAGATGATAATAAAATATTCCATTAGAATAATAAAATTCAAGTTCACATTAGGTACTGAAATTATCATATAATTTGTATGAGGTAGGATGGTGAAAGAAAAATAAAAGAAACAAACTCGAAATAAAAGAAAAAATTAATAAATCCATCATCAAAATTAGGAATCCTAACAATATCACTTAAAATTTAATAAAATAGATTGATGAGATAAAAGGGATATCTAATGATTATTACATAATAAGTACAGAAATGAGAATATGGAATGACATATCCCATCATAATACAATTGAAAATAAAAGATAATAACCTAAAATGAAAGCTTTAAAAAAATATTGGTGGTAGATTCTCTTACCTTGTAGAGTAACTCCCAAAACATGAAATTTGGGACCTAGGGGGAATGAGGACACCTTGGGAGGAATTATAGGGAGGTAAAAATACCATATATTAGAGGATAATTAGATTTAAATGAATTAAAATTATATAATGAGTTGGTTTTTATATTAAATAAGAGGGAGTTTTTTATTAATTCACGTATTTTAGAAACACCCCCAAAATTCACCCTAAACTTTTTTTGACGTGTATAATTAAAAAATAAAATATATTTTTTGAATATAATTTTAAAAATATTATTAATTTAATTTTTTTTAATAAAATCATAATTTATTCAGAAATAAATTTTTAAATATATAACTAATTTTTTAATACCTTGAAAATTTAATCAGTATCTCATTACCTTATGACATCAAGGAAATAAAATTATAATATTATTTAATATTTATAAGTGTCATATTACTTTTCATAAGTGTATAATACTACTCATAAATAACATGTTGGTTCTATCAGACTCCAAATATCATACAGATCAAAAATAGTAGATGACAATTTTTTGAAATTCAAAACACACATGTGGAAAATTTAAGTTTAAATGCTGGTTTATTAATTTATCCTATAAATAACCAAGTTTTGTTTCAAATAGACCCAGCGCTTCATTCAAAATAGGTTATATAATGAATTGAAATTATTTAAGAGAACCATACCATAAAATGTTAGGGGTATTATATTATTCCCACCTTCATATATTTTGTCCTTGAAGGTTTTTTATGTATAAATCCCTTCAAAAAGATGTGGGGGGATCTTCTTCATAACATCCTTATGTTCCCACGTTGCTTCCTCCATTTTTTGTTATCTCCATAGAACATTTACTAGAAAATATGTTTTATTTATCAATACATGCCTTCTTTTGTTAGAAATCTTGATAGGCTCTTCACAATATAAAAAATCAGGTTCCATCTCTATTTATTCATAGGTGAGTACATGTGTTGGGTCAGGCATGTATTTCCTTAACAATGACATGTGGAACACATTATTAACATTTGAGAGACATGTTGAAATTGCTAAATGGTAAGCTACAGTTCTGATCCATACAATAATTTCAAACGGTCTGATGTAACTGGGGATTAGTTTCCCTTTCTTACCGAATCGTAAGACACTATTTCATTGAGATTCTTTTTGAAAGACATGATATCCTACTTGAAATTCCTAATCATTTCATTGGTTTTTAGCATAACTCTATTTCTTAATATGGAATTCTTAAATATCGGCCAGAATTTTCATTACCTTTGCAGTTGTCTTTTCAATAATTTTGGGCACTAAAAGTTTTCTCTCACCAACTTCATTCCAACAAGTTGGAGTTCAACACCTCTTACCATATAATGCTTCATATGGTCCCATTTTAATTCAATAATGGAAACTATTATTATAGGAAAATTCCACCAAATTTATGTTTTGATATCACGTACCCTAAAAGTCCAGAGAGAATGATCTCAACATGACTTCCATTAATTGAATTGTTCTTTCAAACATTATTTAAATTTAGGGATGATAATCAATATTTATAAGATACTTAGTATCCAAAGCCTTCTGGATACTTTTACAAATTTTTGATGTAAACCAGGGATCTCGATCAAACACAATCGATAGACGTAAACCATGAATTCTTACAACATCATTAATATAAAGTCTTTATAGGCACTCAAGTGGTAAATCATCTCTTAAATCAAGGAAATGTGCTGATTTTGTGATATATCTATAATTAAACATATTTCATCATTCCTTTTAGGTGTCCTCAGTAGTCCTTTGACAAAATCCAATGTAATTTCATCCTACATACACATAAGAATAGGTATAGGTTGCATCACTCCTCAAGTATTCAGTCTCTCTACCCTCACTTGTTGACAAACTAGACACCTAGACATGTAGTCAGCAATTTATCGATTCATATTATCCAACAAAAAATGTTCCTTTATATCCCTATACATCTTACTGATACCAAGGTGTATAGAAAATTTTGACTTATGGGCATCATCTAACAGTTCCTTTTTTTGTTCAGTTACTGATTGAAGACATCACCACTTCCCAAATTTTAGATCTCCTTCCTCATACACAATGTCTGCCAATCTCCTATCCTTAACTTCATTAATTTTCATTTGTATATTCTCAACGTCATATTGAGAGATTTTTATCTTCTCTAGTAAATATTGTTTAGAAATCATTTGAAAGGGGAAATATGTTTCCCCTTCCTCAACTATTCTCATATACATATTTAGTAGATCTATGAATGTAGGATCTCTCTCAATCATTATTTGGGTCAGAAGTCCATGTTCATTAATTCTTAATGCATATTTCACATCATTTTCCTTTTCTAGGAGATACTATATTGAAAATTCATAATCTTTGAGAAACTAGAGCCATATTTATTTTCTCATGTTATTTTTTTGTGTGTAAAATGTGATTCAAACACTTGTGATCGTATATATCTCATATATTTCTTCCTGGAGATAATGTATCCATGTTATCAGAGAAAAGATTATGGTTGTTAACTCAAGATCATGAGTTGAGTAATTTTTCTCATTAGTCTTCAAATTCCATGATGCATAAGAAATAACATTATCATTTTTTATAAGGACACAAACCATTCCATTATTTTATGAATTTTTGTATTTCACTAGTCCATCATTTCCAAATGGATGTTCCACAATTGTAGAATTGACCAATATTCTTTTCAATTATCCAAATCATTCTGTACATTATTTCATCCATACAATCTAAACCCATTTACGTCTGATCTTGGTTAGCGGGTTAGCCAGTCAGGTAAAATTAAGATCGAAATGCTGATTGTAACCTTCTATGCCAACAAAACTATGTTCCTCGGTTATATTCATTGGTGTACGCCATTACCAGATTTCGTTTTTCTTTACAGGATCAACTAATATTCCACCCTTAGTGATAATATGGCCAAGAAAATAAGTTTATAGAATCCAAAATTTACACTTTCTAAACATCCCATATAATTCATTTCTTCTACGAGTTTTCAAAATAATTTCCAGGTGATTCTCATGGTCTTCATAGTTTTTGAATAATTCCATGTTATCATATATAAATACCACAAAAAAGTTATCAGTATATTCCTTGAAATCATTATTCATTAGATACATTAAAATAGGGGGAGCATTAGTTAGTCCAAAAGGAAACACTATAAACTGGTAACACCCATACATGGTAAGAAATGTTGTCTTTGGAATATCTTCTTACCTCACACGCATCTGATGATATCCAGATTGATGGTCAATCTTCAACAAAAAAAAATTTTCTTCATGATGTTGGTCAAATAAATCATCATTTCATGGAAAAGGATAAATCCTTGGTCACTCAATTCTTCTAGTTGTTTCCTTAACTATAATAATTAAATGGTCTCAATTCTATAAGGATTCATTTATATATGTCTTTCACCAATAATTAAATCAATAGGGAACTCAACATCCCGCTCTAGAGGATATCCTGGTAAATCCTCTCAAAATACGTCAATTTATTCTTACACTATATGTAAATCTTCATTTTGATGATTTATTTTACCACCCATAAATATTCTGTAATCATCCACTCCATTATCTTCATTTAGTAGAGCTATGGGTGGTGGTTCAAGATAATAAATAGATGGAGAGGTTTCTGCTCTTAAGATATGGGATTCTACACCATTTTCAAAAAATTCAACTTCCCTCTTCTTACAATAGATCTTCACATCCTAATTTTATATCCAATTCATAGTGATAATTATATCAAAGTCAATCATTGGTATGATGATAAGGTTAGAAACTAAAGAACATTTATGTTTTATGAGGGGGGACATATTGACACACATTTGTTGCAATGATGCATCCACAAAGAGTCTTGAATGACAAATTATTTGTTAAATTAAATTGGACATGTCTAATTTTCATGGAAAACAGGGAAGATATAAATGAATGCGATGATCTATAATAAAATAATACATTTTCTATGTTTGAGGATACAATTAATGTACGTTCCACCACATAATTAAGAACTTCAACCTCCGTGGTTGTAATCGAATAAGCATTCCCTTTCTCTAGTGCCCTTTTCTGAGGAATGTTTCCTTGGAGCTTCGTCCACTCATTTGAATAGTGTCCCATATCTCTATAATTTTGTCATTGAATATCATTTACTTGTTTATTCAAATTTCATTCATTAGATCAATGACCAATTTCTTCACACATATAGTAGACTCCCATGCATTCCAAACATTTCTTAGGATTGTTCCTTCCATAGTTATCCCATAATAAGAATTAATTAGTTCCCTTGTTATTCTTTGGTGCTTCAATGTTTCCTTGGTTATCAGAATACCACTTCATATCATGGTTTCCCTTGAAAAATTTTGATCTAGAAAATTCTTTCTTTATTTTGATTTCACATAATACAATTTCATCAAAGGATAAAGATGTTTGAGAAATCAATGCCCTTCAAATACATGGCATAATACCTTAATAGAAATGATCAATCTTGTCTTCTAGGTCATGTATGTAATCTATGGAATACCTGTCTTGTCATTTGAAGGTAGCCTCAAACTCTGCAACACTGTCTTCATCCCTTTTCATCCATCCAAGGAATTTCCTCTTCTTTTCAGTTTATTTCTCATGAGGGAAATATTTTTTGAAGAATATTTCCTTTATATTCCTCCATTCCATATATTCTATTTCTTTATTCCTTTATAGTATTCTAGATCAAGGGCCACCATTGATCAATGTCACCCTTGAGACAATACACATCCGGCACTACCTTTTAATTTTCATTGCATCTTAATTCCATGAATACATTTTCAAGGGACTTGATCCACATCTCAACTAACACTACATTAGTTTTCCTACTAAAATATGGGGACCTCTGCCACATAAAACGATCCAATATAGGTGTATCTGGGCTATTCGTCACATCTTGAGTAAGTTTTCCTAATATTATCATGATCTGATCCACTCCAACATTGACTATGTTGACTTTCTAAGTGGAGAAATCCCTACATTGTCCATGAGTTTTGTTTCACCTAATTCCATTAAAAACCATTTCTAAATAATGGAATACACTATATTAGGTAATGAATCAAAATTTATAAACACAACTACAAAAGTACTTCACATTAATTGAAATTCTCTGCATAGAAAATAAAATAAACTTGGTTTCTCTAAGGAAAATATTTCATTCAAATCATACATATTGTATCTTAATGAAAATATGAATTATTATGATCATGTCCCCTCAGACTTCTAACCCAATAGTGTAAAAAGGCCCATTTTCTTGCACCATGATACCCCAGGTGAATCCTGAAACTCATTGTCGGAGTTTCCACTTTATGGTATTTTTGTGCTAGAGCCAACTCTATTTGTTTGTATATAGATAGGGAACTATTTTCTAGAAAGATCCACATAATATATTCCTTACCAATGATCCAGAATGTTATTTTATATTTATACTCAAATATTACCTTAGGGATTTGTTCCCTAATATACATTTTCTAATCTAATTTCCATTATTTCTTCTAAACATCCTATGAAACCAATTGTAATGCCCTGACCTCTGAAGCCCAAAGATGGTGAATTGCGTATTAAATTGGAATGATTAAAAGTAATGAAATATTGATGGAATGATCATTTTATTAGAGATTAAGTAACTAGATACATAGATGTAACTCAAATTACATTGGGAAAGGTAACAAAATAAAATACAAAACAAAAACTAATAAATTGCATCCATGTGAGCTAAATATTTGGTATCCTCCTCATAACCGGTTGAAGGTAAACAAATGAAAGGGTTGAGCTCAAATTATTAATAAGGGTTAATAATATAAAAAGCATGAATCCAAAATAACTTAATCATAAACAATTTTGCATAGTCAATATGGCATTCTGAATAAATGAAAAACACTTTCCATTAATAAACTGAGAATGAAACTGCATCCATAATTTTTTTTCATTGAGAAAACCTCATAGACTGTAATAGATAAAAATGAATAAAAATATATTAAAATTAATTGGACATCATGTATGTAGAACAGGATATAACTATACTATTGAAACAATTTATGTATGTGGGTATATATCCCTATGATATTTTTTGAAGCAAACTTGAAGATTTTGTCACCGAATGATTTGTCTCATGAGACCTCTCGATGCATCAGGTAGATATAGAGGGTACCTACCATCACTGAAAGTCCAAATATTTTTTTATACATATATATAATTCATGTACAATATTCCTTCTCAATATTTTTATTGATTAGTGGATACATATTCATCAAAATTTCAATAGTTTAAACAACACTCCAAATATACACCATTAGTAAAAGGCTATACAGATTAAGACAATAATAATATCCATGAAACAATAATATGGATATGTAATATATATACAATTAAAAATTAAAAATGATCTCTAATGGGAAGTGGATACAACACATAAGAAATATTTGGTGCACAATACCAAGTAACTAATAATGATATAGAAATTGAGTCAAAGTCCCTTACCACATTTAAATCAATCGATTTATATGAAAAATAAATACTACCCACCACATGAATCACAAAATGACATGAATATAAATATAATAATGATAATATATATCAAATTTCAGTACTCAATACACCACATGAAATTAATAGGTGTTTAACAAAGGTAATCTAATGGAATTAAAAGTGAGATAAGAAACCCCTTACCTTATGTCTGAAAGTGTTCTCTGACTTATTCTAATGACCTGAATAATCAAATTTAGATTCAATAATTAATATTCCCAGAACCTCCTACACACATATTTTATTTATTTAAACCTTATTATGTTCATTCGTGGACTTTTTATGGGTTTAAGAGGTTTAATTTTATTATTTTGGAACCATTTTCATCCTTGGGTTTCATGATCGGTTTACATGTATTAATGAATGGAAGTTCATTTGTAACATGGTTAAAAATATATAATTGTTAATATATATTATTAGTGAGATTTAATTGTATATAAATGATCTTATAATGTTATTTTTAACATACCATGAGGATGAATTTTTTAATAAAAGATAATGATAAAGGCTGGGATTACTTTGTGGTCTTGTGCATAATGAACATGTTTTGTATTATTATCTTATCTTATGAGTTTGTAAAGACTAAATAAAATTTAATAAGACGAGATAAAAATATTATTTTCTGGTTCAACTATAAAAATGGGTTCATGTAAATATTTTTAGCTGGTAATAAAAATTTAGAACCCGTCGTCCGAGAATGAGATAAATTAACACATCTTAGACATGCTTTTAAATATTAGTATAAGAAGAGGGGGAAAGCGAGATGATAATGAAATATTACATTAGAAAAATAAAGTTATATTTAATTTATGTTAATTTAATTATCATATAATTTGGGTTAGGGGATACCAGGAATGAAAAGAAAATGAAAGGAACTCAAAATAAAATAAAATATTGAGAAATCTCTCACGAAAATTCAGTTGTCTAACGTCGTCACTTAATAATTCATAAAATAGTTTTATGATATAAAAGGTATATCTAATCTTTAATAAATAATATTGAAATAATTGGAATATGTAATTATAAATCCCAACATTATACAATTGAAAATAAATGATAGTAACATAAAATAAATTCCTTAAAAAAGAGAAGTGCGGTAGATACCCTTACCTTGTGGAGTAACTTCCAAAACATAATGGTCAGGACCATGGGGGATTTAGGAAACCTTGGGAGGACTCCTACGGAGATAAAAATACCATATATTCAAGGATTATAAATATTTAATTAATGTAAATTAAGGAATGAGTGATTATTTATAGTAAATTAGAGTTAGTTTTTATTAATTCCAAATCACACCTCATTGGTGGGTTTTTCCAAACCACAAGATTTCCCATGGTATTTTCCCATTTTATTAGCCAATTTGGACACCTAATATTATATGATACTATAAAAAAGTTGACCAGACTTTTAAATTAATTTTTATATAATTATGATGTCATTAAAAATAATGAAAACTCAAAATTGTATTTTTAATATTCACGAAAAATTCAAGTACTTTACAAAACCCCCAAAAATAACTCTAACTATTTTTAGACGTGTAGAGTTCAAAAATTACCTACATATTTTGAAATTAATTTCATAAATATTATTAATTTTAATTTTTAAATAAAACAAAAAATTATTCAAAAATAACAATTATAAATCTATAACTCTTTTTTTGACACCTTGAAAAAATTAATCGACATCACCTTACACTATAACCACAAAGAAATAGAATAATAAAATAATTTAATATTTTTAAGGGTCATATTACTATTCATATTATAATTAATAAGGGTATATTACTATTCATCAAAAAACAAGTTGGTTCTATCAGACTCCAAATAACTTACTGATCACAACCGTAGATGACCGTTTTTTAATTCAAAACACATATGTAGAAAACTTATTTTTAATGGATAGGTTAAGAATTTATCCTATAAATAAAAAAGTGTTTCTTCACATAGACTCAGTGATTAAATCAATATATAATATCTAATGAATTGATATTATTTAATAGAAGCATATCATTAAATGTTTGGGGTGTAATACAGGTGATTTAGATATTCAATTCAATCCAAAAATTATCAGAGTCATGATGAATAAGTTATTTTGTTTATTCACAATAATTATGTTCCCTAGTATATAAATCAAAATTTAATGCCTTATATAGTGTTTTCTTAAAACCCAAAATGATCCTAAAAAACTAATAACTTGAAACAGTATCCCTATGATTCAATTGGTAACATATAGCTTTGATATGACATAACATACTAGGACCCCACTTGGGATTGTGGTAATTCAAGTGTTCAACCCCAATTCCACCTAACATACGATAGGGTATAGTGACTTGCACCAAGAATTCACTAAAACCCATGGGAGGTCTTTTCATATATAATACTTGTAGTAGATATTCCTCCACTATACACAATATCAATAAACCAAAACACACACACACACATATGTATGTATGTATGTATAAGTATATATATATATAATAAATTTTGAATACATGTATAATTAAATTTCTATTAGAAATAAAAGATTAAAATAATGTTCTATTAAGAAGAAAAATAAAAACATTCTAATATCTAAGAATATAACTAATCCATGTATAGGGTAAATTCCCCACCAGACTATCATTTTGTACAATAAACCACATTAGACACATATTTATTGTGCCTACCAAAATCTATTGGGTATATTTACCTAATTAAAATTTCCATTATCTAGTTCCTTGACGAAAAACAATCCATTAATTCCACATAAGTCATGGAATCTTTACTTCATTATCTAGTTCCTTGATGAAAAACATGCGATTAAAGGAAATTTGTCTAAGGGACTACATATATAGTTTGGATGAGGGACCCTACCACAATATATGATGACTGTTAGAACCCTAATTACACTATCCTGATTATCACTATTAAATAATAGTGGTTTATATTTAGCGCATTGAGTGGATAATAAAAAACTGAGGCCGAATCAACCACTATTAATAAATAACACATTCCTTGAATCATGGGATAACATAAATTTCTATAGATAGAAGACTTCAACCCCATCACATGGTGGAGTATTAACTTAAACTATACCATGGGGAGTGAATTATTTTCATGTTCGAGGGGATACTTACCCTATGCATACCTTTTTTAATACCTATAATAAAGCAAAAACACCTCAGAATCATGGTGGGTAATTCATCCATCATACTGTGAAGGGACCACTCCTTTAAATTAGAAATTCATTAAAGGGGTTAAAAATTTTGTGACAGCTCTATAACACCCCACTCACACCTTGTATTATCTTTTTCGATAATATCCTAAAACTACCCAAATCACCTTGTAATTATTCCCAAATTTCTGTAGATTATTTTACTATCACGATATGTATGAAAAAATGCAATGATTATACTACTCTGTTTCCAAATTCTGAAACTCGAGTGAAATGATATTGAAAACAATTAAACATTCATAATATAAAACATGTACCCTATTAAAAATAACATGTGAACCTCAAAAATAAAATAGGTGAGTACATAGACCATTATATCATGTTAAGTTCATCCACACAATATATCCCATTTGTATACATGGAATGTGGGACTCTCTTTTTTATCTAGTCATGTAACACAAGTACACCATTACTCTAATTATTTTTAATGCATGTTCTATTGATCGTACATACATAGAATGTAATACTGAAGGATAAATCAATGTGTACTAAAATGATCCATGTTAAGTGTTTTTAAACTATAGAAAATGTTATCAGATTTAGATAGTGTGTTATTGTTGAGGGATTGCCTTGGAATGTACTATAAACCATTTCATGTCCTATAATCAAACATGGAATATGTTTCCATCCACACACCATGTATACCAAATGGTGTGGCAAGGTTTGTACCCATGCACACCCAGAGTCATCTACCCTATATATACACATGGACACGTATATCAAATACACAAATTTTTATGTTTATCCCCTCCCTGTAAACCCTATCACCATTGATGACATACAAAACATGTGTTTTATATATTATATGTTGTGTGATTGAGATTACCATAAGCAGTTACCATTAAAACATGCTCAGTCAATTTTTCCATCACAAATCATGCTATATTTAGTTGATTATAATCCATTAAATACTAGAAAAAACAATGAATAGTATTTTATAGTGAATAAAATCATAACAAATCAATCAAAATATTAAATATCTACCTCATGGTGATTTATTTAAGTTCTATAGTTCATATTCCAATGATTTATAGTCAATCGACATTTCCCTCTAATATGATGATTTAATTAACTCCTTCAATGATATTTCTCCTTTTTTAAACTTTATATTCCAAAAATGATCCCCACATTAAGGAAGAGACAATGGTAAGGGTAAAAAATTACGGTTATGTGGTAAAATAAACAATGTCCTCATTGATCCTGGTTCATGGAAAGAAACATAAACAAGTCTTTTAAATTCCATAGATAATACCCATCATCCAAAACAAAACCATGATATCAGAATTTCAATATTGGTATTCTATTTTGGAGATGTTTACAGTAATAATAATGGGGATAATAAATTAATTAATAAATATTCAATTTTTCATAAAAACCCCATTATAAATCTCAAAAAAACTAAACCCAAGGGTAAACACCATAACTGAATATCGACGGAACCGCCATAAAACTATTTAGATTTTTTATAGTAAATTTACCATTTTACCCCTTCAAGAGGCTCAAAACACCAATTAAATAAACAATGATCCATTAATTTCTCTTAGGAAAACATGGTTCAATATAGATTCTAATACATGTCTTAAAAATTGGGAAATTGAGCTTAGTAGACAGTTTTCTAAAGAGTTTAATGATTCAAGAAGTAAAGATTTATGGTGTCTTAAGTAATATAGTATTTGATCATCATGATAATATTTGGTAAATAATTTATAGGGGTTCAAAGTTTTTGTTCAGTACCTAGTTATTTATTAGAATTACATTCTACAGATAAGATGATTGTAAGAATGAGTGTGAAACTCAAAATTTTAGCCCTTTTATTACGAGAATGAATTATGAAATTTTTAGTGTCAATGGTATATATTTTACCATTATATGAATTTACTTATAATAATATTTTTCATTTTTTTTCAATAGTATAGTTCTCAATTAGGTTTTAACATAAATATATCTTATTTTTCATTATATTGGTTTGAGGTAGGTGAGGAGGATATAGTTATCCTTTCAATAGTGTAAGACACAATGGATTATGGTCGTGTTATTCAGCATCACATAAATACTTATAAATATATTAATAAACCGATGAAAATTGATTGAGGTGACCATTAGATTTTTCTAAATGGGTTTCATGAGTTATTATAAGTATATCCTTGACATGGATGTTCAATATTTGGAAAGGTGGGTATTATATCACCTAGATTTATTTGATCTTTTATGGCTTTTTAGTAAGTTGAATATGTCTCTTATTAGTTGGAACTATATACAAGATTATAAAAGATTCATGATGAATTTTATATGTCCCAAAAATAAAATATTTTTCATGATTTTTTACATGTCACTAATTTGGGTAGTTCTAATATTTAGAATGGTATGAATTTTTTGAGTTCCTAATGGGAATTCATGATCATATAGAGAACTTCTTATTTGAATGAGTTATTTCCTTACTATGAGTTTTTTATATAAATGGTTGTATGGATTATGATTACATGGGAGAATAAATAAAACATAAATATACAATGTCTATAATAGTATTGAGAAATTATAGTTTCATATTTATAATGATTTTTTTTGTGATGTTTAATGTTATAGAAATATTTATTTATTTGATTGTTAGCCTTTATTATTATGGTTAAATAATTTTTATGATGAAAATTCAAAAGTTCTATGTAATGTAGAGATCTAGAAATTTCATGTTCTAGTGTTTTTTAAATTTTATTGATTTTTTGAATTGAAGGATAATATAGTAATATTAGTATTCTAGGAAAAAAAATTTAAGCATGTTTTTGGATTCATGAAATTATTTCTACCCTTGTATTAAAGATTATAATTTTTAGAGCGTGGATGAAATTTTTATGTAAATTTTTTGTGTTAGGGGAATTAAAATATTTATGTCTTAATCTTATTCCTTTTAAATTTAATTTTTTTTAAAATAATTAATATGATTAATATGACATATTTTCTAGAGGATTTGAAATTAAAATATTATAGGAATTTAATTTCAAGTATTTCATTAATTCTATGAACTTTTCAAACAATATATTTGATGGTACAATTTACTGGGGATGTCAATATTCTTTTTTTAGATTATAATCCGGTTATCAATTAGAATATAGTGGATTAACATTCCTTTATCTTTACATTACATATTTTCTCTCTTTTTTCTATATTGTCTCAAAATAGGTAACTTGGAATTCTAAGTATTATGGCCTTCATGACCTGACCATGAATGGTCATCCTAACTGACAACAAGATGATTGTGATACCCCAAACCCATAATCAATAATTCCGGTTCTTAAGACAAGCAATGAGTATGAATAATAAACACATGGAAGGTTATAGCCTAAGGTACTTGTACACATGCACACATATCCAACCTCAAATAAAACGTTGAAAGGTAGGATAAAATTGTTAAAAAAATGTATTTAGAACTGTATATACCAATTTATAGTAAGAAAAAAGGTATAAGAATTTATAAAAATCCAAATACATGACCACATGTAACGTCCTGGTTCAAGAAGCCACCAAGAGGTTCCCCGTACCCGGTTGGTCATATGGCCTCAAGCGCATTTCCCAGAATGCCAGAGGTTGTCGACTAGCAGTGAGGGCCTTCGGTGTGATAGTGGAGAAACTATGCCCTCATTGGTAGAGTAACATAGTGGAAGAGAAACAATTTTACAATTGCAGAAGCAGTAAATATCCAACAGCAGTAAACTGCGGAAGACTGAAATAATAAAAAACTGGAGCACATATATATATATATATATAATGACTCATGGTACATATATCTAGGAAAACAGCAAAAAAATCACTATGATGATTACAACTAGTACTAAACCAATGTATAAAAGAAACAGATAAACATCTCATTAGCATCGCAAGCTTAAGGTTGGTCCCATGCTCTTCGGCTCTTTAGAAAATCATGTACATGATGTTGAAGGGCACTTTCCCTTGTCTATACATGCAACAATAAAATCTGTTTGGGCCCAAAAGCAAGGCCCAAACAGCATGTGAGACGAATCCTAGTAGGTAACCACCATAAGATCTATGCCTAACAGTCAATGAATATATGGTAGGTAAGAGTGCAGAAAGAAGAAAACAAGGAAGTACTCAATAGTAACAATCAACATTTTCTAATATCAAGATAAAACTAAACAAAGAAGATAGTCACAACGAGTAACCCTCGAGTAAGTACTAACAATCTATCCTCTCTGGTCCTACCAAATAGATACAAGAAAGTTACTAACAAATTGGTAGCCCTCTGGGAAGTACCCACAGCCTATCCCCTCTAGTCCAACATATGAAGTACAAGAAACCCTCTGGACAGTACACTCAGTCTAACAAATCTGGTTCAGCTACAGCATAGACTCTATGAGGAAGCACTTGACATAAATTCCCCTTAAAGTCTTGTATCGTATCTATGGGTGCTCTAGAGATGCACTTACATCACATTCCCTCTGTGGCCTACGTTGAGGAACTACAGACTCTTTGGGAGAGAACTCAACATCAATTCCCCCCGTGGTCTTGCATCGTAAATTATAAAGACACTCTGTAGAAGCCCTTACGTCCATTATCCCTATGGTCTACTACACAGGTTCTCATGACCATATGTAAAGAAAACAAGTATAACAACATGTATCTGCCAATGTAAACCACAAGAACTACTTAGATAGCAGTCTATAGTATATCAGCATGTGAGATAAACAAGATCATTCCATCCTACAATATTAGGAATGGTAAAAAAACAAAATAGCTTTACATGATATCAAGAACCAAACGGTCATAAACAGAACATTCATGGGAAACACCTCCAATGTATAGTAATCAACCCTATTCACATACAAATAACCTCTACTCGCAGACACCAGAAATGTAGTAAATTAACATGGTTACAAATGGAAAACTCACTATACCCCATTAATTGGTATTGGTGATTTTTCACATACAATTCAAAGACCTTAAACCTAAAGGCACAAACCACCTACCTCTTAGGGTTTAGGGAAATCGACCTCTTTGCTGAAACGCGCTCCAAACCGGGTGAACGCCTCCTAGACACCACCTCAAAAACTATCCCCTAACATCAAAAATGTTAATCATTGACACACAAAGTAAACACAACCCTATATCTACATGAAACCCTGGTGGATCTAGGAAACTAAGAGAGGAAGATGGCAAACCCTAACCAAAACCTCAAATAACCAAAAGAGGGACTTACCCAAGGACAACCTCCATCAATCCGCAAAGAAACCCCCTTCAATTTTCATCCAAAATGAGATAATGAGCTCCCCCATCCTATGAAAATTAAAACTTCCACAAGAGCCATGAGTAGGAGGAATAATAGTGGAGGAATGGAAAATCCTGTGTGGCCCGGGACTTAAAACCGAAACTTTAAGCGGATGAATGGTTACCCTGCACGGTTTGACAAATCATGCACCAACTGTGTGGTTGCTGCTATCTCATCCAAGGACTTTGCATAGTTTTACCGCATAGTCTGAAAAACTGTGTGTAGCCTGTTAGAGCCCACTGTCAAGGGTGCACGGTTTCCAGCGCTGGGCGTACAGTTTGTTAAGGTCGTGCACCAACCATGTGCCCCTACAAAACCTCATGAAAAACCTATGTTTCTCAAAAATGACCATAAAAAATAAAACATAACTGACAAAAATGTGTTGGTTCTTACAAACATCCCCCCTTAAAGAAATTTTTCCCCAAATTTCCCTAGAGTGGCATAGAAGAAGAAACCCCAAACAGGTCCAGCCACTGATCTTGTACATTAGCTTCCCTCTCCCAAGTCTCGTCCTGTACATTCTCGTGATGCCATAGCACTTGTACCAGAGGAACAAGCTTTCCATAGAGAACCACCATACTTCGATCAAAAATATGGATACGATTCTCCTCGAAGGATGTGTCCACTTTCAAGTTAACCTCCTTGGGTAGGAAAACATGAGATGGGTCTGAAAAGTAAGGTTGAAGCTGTGAAACGTGGAAGACATCATGCATAGCCTGGTACCTCTAAGGTAACTACAACTGATAGGCAACCAGACCAACTCTCTCCAACACCTCAAACGTCTCGATGTACCTCAGTGAAATCCTACCCTGTCTCTTGATCCTTCTGTTCCCCAACCTCGGTGTGACATGTAGAAAATCCTCATCCCCGACCTCGAACTCCAGAGGTCATCTTTGCTGATCCGCATAAGACTTCTATTGAGACTATGCAGTATCCATCCTCTTCCGAATAAACTCTATCTGTTCTGTGGTCTCCTGAACAAGATGAGGTCCCAGCAAAGCTTCCTCTCCTGCCTCTAGACAACATAAGGTTGATCGGCATGGCCTAACATACAAAGCCTCATAAGTGTCATCTGTATATTTACATGAAAACTATTATTATAAGAAAAATTTACAAGAGATATATGCTTCTCCCAAGAACCTCCAAAATCCAGAATGCATGATCGGATCATTTCCTCAATCACCTGAGTCATACGCTTAGACTGGCCATCTGTCTGGGGATGGTAAGTTGTACACAAAATTACATGTGTACCCAATGCATTCTGAAGCTCCTACCAGACCCGATAAATGAAACGATCATCCCTTTCTGAAATGATGGAGTGTGGAACTCCAAGCAGATGTAGAATTTTAGGGATTTACAACTATCCCAACTCATCAACACTGAAGGTATTCTTGATTGGAAATAAGTGAGATACCTTCGTAATTTTTTCAATGAGGACCCAAAATGCATCATTCCCTAGAGGTGACCTTGGTAACTCTATCATGAAATCTATCACGATGTCATTCCACTTCCACTCAAGAATGGGTAACTACTGTAAAATCCCTGATGGCCGCTGATTCTACACCTTCACCAGCTGACAGGTGGAACACCTCATGAAGAAACCAGCAAAAACCTTCTTCATGCCTAGACACCAATAATGACAGTGTAGATCACGATACATCTTGGTGACACCAGGATAAACTGCCCAAATTGATGAATGTAATTCCTGCATCAGGTCCTCACGTATGTCTGCTGGCACCCATATGCACCCATGGAAATGAAAGATCTCATCCTCTTCTATTGTCCATCCATGAATAGGGTCCTCTCCTGATACAATTTCCCATAGGACATGGCCTTCAGAATCAAAAAGTTGTCTCATTCGAACTCATTCAAGAAGGGTAGTGGTAATAGCTACATATGAAAGGAACGTCTACCCCAACAAGTCATGCACCTCCAAATGCATCTCATAGAACAGGGCCATAAGCATCCACTCACTATTGGCCACATGAACTGCCTATATCTGAGTCCTCCTACTCAATGACTTAGCCACTGCGTTGCCTTTACCGGGCGTATAGGAAAGCTCAACATCAAAAAACTGAAGGTACTCAACCCACCTTTGCTGTCTCAAATTCGGATCATGCAGAGTGAAGCTGTACTTGAGACTTTTTTAGTTAGCGAAAACCACCAAATTCTATCCAAGAAGATAATGTCTCCAATAGTTTAAGGCATGAACAACTTGCTCCATATCGAGATTTTGTATTGGGTAGTTCCTCTCAAGTGGCCTCAACTGCCGAGACCCATACATAATGACTCCTTCTCCTTGCATAACAACAACTCCTAGCCCGATACCTGAAGCATCATAATAAATATTATATCTCTTTCCGGGATCTGGAAATACTAGTATCGGTGCTGAAGTCAACCTTCATTTTATCTCCTAAAAGTCTAACTCACAAGAATATGACCACATGAACTTCTCCCCATTCTTAGTCAGAACCTTCAGTGGTGCTGCTAAGAACAAAAATCCTTGAATGAAACATCTTTAGTATCCTTCTATCCAAAGAAAAATCAGCACATCAAAGATGTTCTTCGACTGCTACCAGGAAACTACAGCTCTCACGTACTTTGGGTCTACTGATACTCTTATTTCTGAGATAACATGACCCAAGAAGTGAATCTGATCCATCCAAAAGAGTCATTTTGAGAGCTAAGAATATAACTGATGCTCTCTAAGTGTACTCAAAATTATATCAAGATGGTTATCATGGTTGTTTCAAGTATGAGAGTGTAGTAATATATTATCCATGAAAAAAACCACGATGGAATACAAGTATGGATGGAACAATCGGTTCATCAGTGCCATGAAAAATTTAGTTGCATTCTTGAGACCGAATGGCATAACCATATACTTGTATAGACCATACCTACATCAGAAGGCTGTAAGAGGTATATCGGATGATCTAACGTGCAACTGGAGATAACCAGACCTCATGTCAATCTTCGAGAACACCCAAGATCTTCTAAGCTGATCAAATAGATCATCTATCCTCTGCAAGGGATATAGGTTCTTAATATTCAACTGGTTCAACTACCGATAATCCACACAAAGCCTAATAGTACCGTTCGCCTTCTTTACAAACAAGATAGGAAAACCCGAAAGAGAAGTACTGAGTCAGATGAAACCTTTTGCCCGCAACTCCTCCCACTCTTTCTTGAGCTCCTGTAACTCGGGTTTGGCCATCTTATAAGGAGGAATGGACACCGGTGCCATTCCTGTCACAAGATCAATAGAAAATTCTTCCTCGCGCTTTAGAGTTAAACCTGAAAATTCCTCTATAAAGACATCCCTGAAACGATCCACCACAAGAGGAAATTATAACTGTGAAGTCCCCTGGTCATCCAGATATTGACCAGAAATCTGGGTTGTAACTCCTCCTAACCCATGATTCTCTAGACCCGCTCTGCTTTCCTGGGAATGCCATCCGCCCCTATGAATAAACGATCCACCCTCTGGTGATATGAAACTCACCATACAATGATATTAATCGACGAATGCCTTGAAGGTAACTAGGCAGTCCATTCTGAGAATGACATCATATCCTGTCATCTCAAAGACATAGATGTCCCATAAGAAGTGACACCCACCAACCTTTAGAGGGAACTCCTTTAATTGATGTACACTCACCATTCTAGTCCCTAAATAGGTGTCTAGAATCAAGATATCAATAGAAGAAAAGACAAAGATCCCAAAGCTCTCCATGACAGCAATATATATAAATATATTATAAGCCCCTATATTGAAAAGAGCTGAAGATATAAGTGAGGTAACTAGGATCATACCTCGAACTGTAGAAGGTTCGAGATCCTGCTCTTGCTGGGTATACTCCACTTCAAATGTTTGGCCTGCTTCACGGACCTATGACCCTACCTGACCACTCTGAGCTGATCCACTCTGTTGTCGCCGAATTACGAGTGACTGACCACCATGGCCATGGCCTCCACGTCAACCTGAATGGCTGGAAGAACTCCAGTTCCCAGACTGGTGAGAAACTGGCAGTGCATCTTCCAAACACAGAGTCATAGAAGAACCCCTATCACCAGCAGCTGGTGAGAAGATCTGACAGAAGTGCTGAAGGTGACCCATCTTCCCCCACGATTGACACTTCACTGGGTATCTCTAGCAGTGTGGCCTTGTATGTCTACTCTTCCCACACTGGTAGCATTCCACCTCGCTACCAGAAGACGTGACTTTCCTCATTGGATCCCCACGTGAAGACTCCCTCTGGCGCTTCCTGCTGTCAGTACAAGGAACTCTAAATCCAGATGCCAAGAAACTATGACTCATAGCTCCAAAATCCCTCAGATTGTGCTCCGTGATCATCGCTTGGTTGACAATAGAAGTGAATAAATTCAACCTGAAGATGTTCACCTATGATCGGATTTTATGCCTTAGACCATCCTCAATATTCCTTACCAGGAATAACTGATCACCTCCTGGAATAGGCATGAAATGCTGCAGCTCGGTAATGTGAGAAGAATACTCAATAACAGAATGATTACCTAGTTACAGACTCATAAACTCTTGGGATCAATAGGCCCTTAAGGACTCCAGATAGAATAAGTCAACGAAGATGCACTGAAACTCATCCCCAACCATAACCTGTTGGCATTCCGCCTGTTAGATCACATCCCAACACCACTTGGCAGAGTCCCAAAGCATATAGGTAGAGAGCTTGAACCTTATCTTTGGAGGCATCTCCAAATTCTTGATGATGGTCAGAATGGTTTCTAGCCATGACTATGTAGCCTAGGGTCCCCCATCCCCTGAAAAAGTGGGAGGATGATGCTGCTAAAAGACCTACATCAAATCTAACATCGACGGGGAAGGAGGTGGTGCCCCTTGAAAGGTCTGAATCATCCTCATAAATCCTTCCCTGAACTGTGCATCATCACATGGTTCAGGTATAATTGTTGGTGCCAAGACTGGTATAACAGGAGGATCTGCCGGAACTCCCTAATCAATCATATCCGGTGTCTGATCACCGTCCTGTGGTTGGTGTATAGTCGGAGGATGTCTCAGTGGCATGACTCAGCAAGGTCAATGAACACCTCAGATCAACATTAACAGGGACTGAAAATAGGGAGTTTAATGAGGGGATAAGAGAGGTAAGGCATTCAAGCTTTACAAAACATGACTACACAGCATGTATAAACCCTACACTGCATGTTCCCATAAGTCATTCACATGGGCATCTAATTTTTCCAACCTTGGTCATGTAACGCCCCAAACACACAACATGTTGTCTTATCAGATGACATGTACTTGAATCCTCTTTCCCTATCTATGTCCTTCTACATAGTTAATACACTCGGGTCTCCTAAGACAAGACTACACGGTGTGTATTCTGAGCTTTTCCAGATAGTAACCCCTAGAAACTACACCGGAATCCAAAAAAACACTGAACCGAATGTTGAAAGTGCCAAATTCCGATCCGTGGGGGCCCATATTCCCTGTGAATAAAATCATGGCATCTTATAAATGTAATAACAAGGTAAAAATGTCAATGATCCAGAAAATTATGGTCCATGAGGGCCCATAAAACCTCAAGAACCAAAGGTTGACATTAAATTAAACAAAACCTTACACAAAAATACCCTATCAAACTTTAGGTATTTTTATCATGGCATTTATCACCACAGCATGTATATTCCACACAAAATCTATCACAACAAACTGTAAATGCTAATGAACCATAAATGGCATGGCATGAATTCATGATATGTGATTTATAACAAGTGCCTATATGATCCATGAGATGTCATACCCTCATGTTATCATGTTGTGACAGAAATAGAACCTCAATAACATCAATGATAACAACACAATAAATGTGAATCATTATTTCCTCTAGAAGTGGGAACGGCCTTAGTTGTTTAAGGTTCAAACATTCCAATCGGTTTCTAATGAGTTTATTCGTAGATCCAGAAACATCCAATGATTCTATATCCATTTGTGCCTATTTTCCAATGGTAGGTTCTAATTAGTTGTGGACCGATGAGGCTTAAGAATTTTAATCGGTCGAGAGGATGGGAGGTCAGACTCAACACACATTTATGGGGGGGGTATTATTGTCTACTATGGGACTCCCTTATAGTTTTGAGTTATGTTTGTGAATCCTTATTAAATTACTAGGTATGAAAATGAGCTTTCCATTAGATCTGACAATCAATTATTGATATGTATGAGGTTTAGATAGTCTTTCATATGTATTTGAGGTTCTTCATCGATAGAGAATTATCTTTATTTGTTAGAGATTCTTGTTCAATTGTATCATTCAACACATTATATATAAATACCTTGGTCATTATGATAACCATTCTGGTTTTAAAGCCACTCATTGGTACACATGAAGTTTATTGTCGTTTAGAAGGACATGGATTATTTCAGAGTTGCGATCGTACCCGCAAATGGGCTATGTATGTATCCTTGTAAGGAAAAGGAATCATAACCCACATAGATAAAAAATATGGAGTTAATGCATGATTGATGGCCCAAATAAAGATGTCATAATTACTTTTACGCTCTAATCTCATGTGAGTCGTGCTCGGTGTGAGAATCAATAGGTATTAGTAAAACCTGATGATAGTGCCATGAAAGATGAAATCATAAGAAATGATGTGGGGCTTATGTATGAATGAGTTCCTAGAGAGATGATGATTGGGATTTACTTCCGAGAAGAAACCTGGTAACAAGGTCTATAAAGGTATATGTGCTTTATGGAGATTTGGAAAATTAACTTAGGGCTTACACCTGAGAAGGATGCCCAAATTATAGGGGACCTATGATTGGGTTTTATTCCTGAGAAGGAATCCCAAATCAAAATAAATTTTGACTAGGGCTTACTCCTGAGATGGAGGCCCAAGTTAAGGGAAATTATGACCGGGGCTTACTCCGGAGAAGGAGGCCCGGGATAAGGGACTTGTGACTAGGGAATACTCTTGAAAAGGAGGCCCAGGTTAAAGGAAAATAGAATTTGGGTCTTTCTATTAAGGAGGATGCCTAGATTAGGGAACTTGGGGCTTACTCCTGAGATTGAGGCCTAGATTAGGGAACGTGGGGCTCACTCCTGAGAAGAAGGCCCAAATTATGGAACATGGGGCTTACTCCTGAGAAGGATGCCCAAAATTGGGATCATGAGGCTTACTCTTAATGATGATGTCAAGATTTGGGAACTTGGAACTTGGGGCTTATTCCTGAGAAGGAGGCCCAAGTCAAAGAAAAATTTAGCATGGGGTTTCTTCATGAAAAGGAGGCCCGGGTTAAAAAGACTTGAAATACGGTTCTTATTCCTGAAAAGGAGGCCCAGGTTAGGGAACATGGGGCCTACTCTTATGGAGGATGCCCAAATTAAAGATTTTCTCATCTTAAAGGATGAGTTTTAATGAATTAAATCTCTAACCTTAGTGACATAATGTTATGTAAATCACGAGGTTTTGAGAGTTGTTCCACAGAATTCCTTTCACATAAGGAATCCAACAAAGGAACCATGACCAAAATGGCTTTGAAGTGGGTTTTGAAGGCTAAATATTGAAGGGGAGAAGTGGATTTGAAGAAAATGGTTGAATGGGTAGGAGGGGAACCCATGAATAGGTAGGCATGTAAGTCCTGTTTGGGCGTGAAAGTCATGGTTGCGCAAGTATACTTGTACGACATGGGTGTACTTGGGTGATGGTTAAACCATAGGGTAATACATGGACAAGACTTGGTTCAAGCCTTTCGTATGAACCATAGAGGCTTCCAAAAGGGTAGCGTGCAAGTTTTGTTGAAGGGATAAGGCGGTGTGCAAGTATTGCTATTTCCCATAAGGGTTAGACACTTAGTCGCGCAAGTGTTGATGAATTTCAACACTTAGGCCTTGTTCACCCTCTTTAGATCTTCCATTATAGTTAAGAAATTACCTTAGAAGTGTTCGGAAGACTTCAAGTAGATAATAGGGCACCGAGAGCTTAAATATGACTTGGATTTTTCGTCCATGAAATGGGGGGCCCATAAGGGGTATTTATAGGCCTTTAAGGACCTTGGGTGAAAAAAAATTAGGGCATTCAAGTCACCTGCGTAACCTATATGTGGAGAACAAGTATATTTGCGCAACCATAGTGAAACTTTCATGACTTATGTTTAAAGAAATCCTTGTTCATACCTTTTTCATTTTTGATGTTCATTCAAAGGATGAATCTATTTGTGCTTAAGGTATTCCCTTTTCCATTCTTTTAGACTCGGTGATGGAAAGGAGCATCAAAAAAAATCCCCCCTTAGAGTTAAATCCAAAAAAATAAAGGAGTATTTGACTCTGAGGCAAAGGAGAAAACTAAGGAATTTTGGGCATGCAGGTTTTGAGCTGGAAGGTAGTAGCACATAGGTGTAGGGTATTTCTTATAAATATGCGGCACTACTTCATGCAAAGAACATGGTTTCAAACGCTTCTGAGCTCTCTGCGTGAAAGTATCTCTCGTCGCGCATGTGTCCTAGTTTTTCTCTCATTCGCGCTTCTATTCGTGTCGCGCTTCTGAAGTGAGTTTCTGACTTGCGTACCAGTACTAGCACGGTGAAACTTGTGCGGCCAACATGTACATGTGCGCCAATATGGGGCTTGCGTGCGTTAATGCCTTAACCATTTTTTCAAATTTATTCACAATTTTTTTTGAAAAATCAACTTAATTATTTGATCTTTGTGCAGATTAAATGGGTCTCAGAAGAATTGGAACAGCTGATGAACTGGCTATCAAGTGGATTGATGATATGATGAACATTGTTGGCCATGATTACTATAATATATGTGACTGCACTCTCCAATATTTGTCCATGTACTTGAAGAAGTATCATCTTAATTTCCCAAAGAGCATCTACCTGCCTCTGTATGACCATGGTCATATGCAAAGAGTCAATATTCCAGATGCAAATAATTATATTCCCGAGGTGAAATCGCATTACTACCTCTTCTATTTCATTTATGATGTGCATTAAGAGCAGCAACGATGGTGTGAACTTTCAAATTTTTCCTCCATTCCATTTCCTTGCTGATATGAAAATGGAAAGCCAATGGGCTGATATGTTTTTTTTGGCCGATTGATGGAGAGAAGACTATCATGACATTAGAACAATATCTAAAAATGGTACTCTCTCCAAATTTCTCTTTAATTCCAATTATCAATTCTCAAATACATGTATCCATCTTCGAAGTCTCTTGGATAGAAATAGAGTCACTATTTGATCAGTAGAAAATTTTCTCAAACCACACTCAGGAACATTCTTTTACAATTGTTCCAATAAGAGCTAGTATCACTGTGTCTCTTACTGTATCCAGTTGAATGGATGAATTCAAAGTGGTTGCTGATGAAGCTTGGGATGTTGTAAATCAAATAAGGAATTATGTTGAAAGCCTCTTGTAATTCCTGAAAAAGAGAAGAGACTCTAGTCTGTGGACATCCTTCTAACTCTTGTGCATCAATGAAAAACACTTTCTTCATCAATCATTTCTGCCTGAATTCTTTTTCTACCTACTTAAAATTTATACCTAAGGCAATGGTCTTAGTAAGAAAAGTTTTATTTTTTCTAGGATTATAAAAATAACCCTACAAAATTTGAAATTTTTTATTTTTTAATATCACCTAAATCATACAAAATGTATGTTTAGCTATTTGGGACTCAACTTTTGTTCAGAGTTCCCTTGTCTTTTGTGGGTAGTTTAAATTCATGCACGTCATACATAAAAAGGCTATTGTTTAAGGCGAATAGCTTTGACCGAATGGATTAAAATTGAATCAATTCACTGATAATTTATCTGAAAACATATTACGATATTCATGTGTGGGGGAAAACATGTAAAATATGAATTAAGAAATTCTAAATATTAGTAATGATACGAAAAAAGGGCAAAAAGGCATTAAAAATGTATATCTTAACAGTGAAGTTACAACTATTTAAGAATCCCATTAGGGGGTTGTATTATGTAGGGGTACTTAAGGACATTGGCTGAATAGTCAAATAATAGCATATTTTGGATGAAAAGTATGTTATGTAGACTAATTATGCAAGACTGCCTAAGGGTACGTGCTGCATAGTTAGGAAAAATAAATCTTAGAAATTTTACTTTTCTACTGCAAAAAAGCTAGTGGATGTTTATGAAGATTCAAATTTTTCAAAGCATAGATTTTTTTGTATGGAGAGAGGTACTTGAATATGGAGAGGATATTCCAAATTATTATTGTCAAATAATTGGATGAATTTCTCTCCTATGACGGTCTGACCCAAACGTAGGGAAGCGAAATATAAACCATAGACATGAATACTTTCAGATCGTGAAAATTAGTATGGAAGAAATATGTTAAGGATGGCTATTTTTACGGATCCCTACATACTGTCATTACGATTAATAAAGAAAAAATAGGTTTTCCTCCCAAGAATGAATTTACCACTATTTGAAAAACCCGTTAGGGGGTTTAGTTTTGCAGGTCCACTTAAGGGCATTGGCTACATAGTCAAATAATAGTGTCCTTTGGCTGACAGGTCCATTATGTAGACTGTTTATGCAAGGCCACCTAAGGGCACGTGCTGCATAGTCATGAAAAAGAACTCTCAGGTATCAGACATTTTGTGACCAGAACTTAAGAAAAGGGTTATAGAGATCTGGAAGAATTCATGTTTAGGTGTATTACACATGAAAAATGGGTATGGTCCAATGCATGAAAGGTATAGAAAGACTAATGCTGACAATAATAATGTTGTGGCTGGGTCCTGAATTGAGGTGATGGACTTCACTACATATCTTGTAAGGATAGGAATCAATCCATATGTAGTTCTTAAAATAAATTTTAACTTCATGTGGGATGAGAATATAGGAGATCTTAATTTAGTGTCATAGATCTCAGACCATAATGATGAATACACATTGTGTGTTTGTTAAGCCTGATGTGAAAGAAGACCAGGGTATTCACACAACATTCATGTTTTCACAGGGGGACATTTCTACCAAGGGATTGAAAGTGGAATTTGGGGTTAGGCCAAAAGACATGGGGCTAGATTCGAGGGATGCTCCAATGTTCCTACGTATCCCATAAGGATGGGAATTAATCCACACGTAGTTCTTAAAATACCCTTTATACAGATTTGGTTCGTACAAGTGAAGGGTGAAAGGGGACTTTAGTGCAATGATGGTTTTTTCCTAGATTAAGGATTAGGCATTTCCATGTATGCATGTAGTCTTTAGAATATAACATGATTGGAGATCATTGTAAATTATGTCTCCCTCTCAGGTGAGGGTGTCAAAGAATGTTGTATTTTATTGTCGTACATGACAAAAGTGCGAATAGTTTAACGTCATATAGCATGGATGATGGTGAAATAATGTAAAAATATTGGTTCTAGGGGCTGCTTCACAGATCAACATCATATGAGATAGAGGTGAACAGACGTGAAGAGATTGGTTTTGGGCTTGAAACTCAGGATGTTGCATTTGTACCCAGCCTAGAAGGAAAGGATCAAAGTCCACGTAGTTCGATTGAAGAATGAATTAGTGATCAAGTTGTTCTTGATGAAAACGACCTAAAAATGATGTTGGTACTTATGCATGGTTAGTGGCCCATAGAGAGTGTTATTGTTGAAGCTTACTATAAGCTCACCTGTGTCATACTCGGTGTGAGAAATAAGAGGTAGCAACAACCTTAACAATGAACAGTTTAATTTCATGTTGTAAAATTTAGGGACTGTGCAGTTTAAAGTCTTGCAGTAAGGACTATGGGGGGGATATGCAGTTTAACGTCATGTAGTAAGGACAAAAGAGTGAATTTATAGTTTAATGACATATAGAAAGGATGAGTGATGCACAGTTTAGCGTCATGTATCTATGAAAACACAGTTTAACATCATGTTGGATGTAAGAAGGGACAATACAGTTGAACATCATGTTGGATGAAAGAAGGGACAATACAGTTTAACATCTTGTTTTATGAAAGGGTGTTGTACATTTTAGGGTCATGTAGCTAGGACATATGGCTATTTATGTTACACAAAATACTTCTTCAAGAATCTTGCATTGTTTGGAGTTGTGATGAGTTCTACATCCATTGAGATTAATGAATAATCTCCATTAGAGTAGAACTTATGTATTGAGTAAGGTCCTTCACACTTTGGCTCAACATTTGGAGTCTTATTTCCTGGTATCATTGGAGTTCTAAGAACCAATACAAGTTCTCCTTTAATGAATGAACAAAGGTGAAATTTTTTGATGAAATCTCGTGTTATTCGATTCTGATAGACTTCCAAGTGGTGCAGGGTGCACAATTGTTTTTTCATCTAATTATTCCAATTCATCCAATCACTTTTGAAATTTTTCATCTGTAGATGACTGATCACAAATGGATACTCTGAGTGAAGGTAATTGAACCTCAATGGGAAAGACTGCTTCCGTTCCATATACCAATCAATATAGAGTTGACCATGTAGTAGTGCTGGTGGTGGTCTGATAATCCCATAAATCATGAAAAAGTTTATCAGGCCATGACTTCTTATCTTTATCCAGCATCTTTTATATCATGTTTGAAAGAGTCTTATTTAAGGCTTCTATCTGGCCATTGGCCACTGCATGATACCGAGATGAATGGTTAGATTTTATGTTATATTCTTGATACAACTTCCAAACCTCGGATGAACAGAACATGGTTCTATTGTCCATCAATATGGTATGAGGGACACCAAATCTGGTAATGATGATAGACTTGATTAAGTTATCAATGCTTTTTGAACTAACGTTTTTGAGAGGTATTGCCTCTGACCATTTGGAAAAGAAATAAATAGCAGTAAGAATATAATTAAACTTCTTGGATGTAGCTGAAGGGTAAGGTCCTACTACATCCATTACCCATGTGGAAAATGGCCATGAGTATTTCACTATATGAAGAAACTCTGGGGGTTGATAAATGAAGTTGGAATATACATGGCGTGAATGAAACTTCTTAGTGAAATCAAACCAATCTTGTATCATTGAAGGCCAAAAGTATCTAATCCTTCAAATTTGATCAGATAGTCTATGTCTAGACTGGTGGGCACCACAGAGTCCTGCATGTACTTCTTTCATGACATCCACTGTCTCTTCACTATCAATACATCTGATGAGAATTCTATAAAAGCATCTTTTATAGAGAACTTTTTCTAGGTGATCTGGGATATCATAAAAAGTAAGATTGACAACATGTCACCAGACTATTTCTTTCCCGGCTCTATCAGGTGGGAGTGTTCCATTTTGAAGGTATTCTATGATAGGTGTCATCCATCCTATACTATGACCATATGGTTTAGAAATGGGACTAAATTAATTGATTTTCTATGTTTTGATTTGAAAATAATGTGAAATTGTATGATGGTGGGAAATACTTATGATTGTTTTGTCCAGATTTAGATCTGCCAGAGCTATCTCTATATTAGCCAGTGCATCATCTTGGGCATTCTGTGATCATGGGACATAAGAATGTGTGGGTTCCGAAGGAAATTCCACCATTAACTCTCTGAAATAATCATACAAAGTGATTAACTCTTTATTTCTGATGGCATAATCTCCATTGA
Organism: Viscum album; assembly: GCA_963277665.1. Classification (NCBI taxonomy): domain Eukaryota; kingdom Viridiplantae; phylum Streptophyta; class Magnoliopsida; order Santalales; family Viscaceae; genus Viscum; species Viscum album. The sequence goes on from OY728161.1 coordinate 1,512,121,900, forward strand.
CTTGTTTGATTACCAAGTCTAAATCACCTTTCACCTTTAAGTGACTCACTTGTGCCAGAAGCCCCAACTCCAATCATGTGATGAGATTTTGATATTCTGCTTCATTGTTTGTACAGCCTTCCCACAATAAGAAGGAATAGGGTAGTACTGCCTTTTCTGGAGAAAAGAGAAAAAAATTTAACCCAACTTTGTTCAATTTATGATCTTTAATTTTCATCCCTTTTGGACTTCTGGAAGCACCATAAATGTACATTTCCTATTTTTGAAGATTTTCTTTAATAGAGAAGACTTCATCATCAGGGAGTTCAATATCTAAAGATGTATCTTCTACAAAAGGGTGTTCAACAAAGAAACTATCCAGATCTTGGCCCTTAATTTCCTTTTGAGACACATACAAGATATCAAATTTCCACAAAATAACTTCCCACCTTGCTAGACAACCGGTAAGAATTGGAAGACTAAGGATGAATTTGAGTGGGTTATTTCGAGATACCAATTGGACCTCATAATGTTGTTGGTAGTGTCTCAATTTCTAAACTGCAAACATTAATTCTAGGCAGAACTTTTCAATACTTGAATATCGGGTTTCTGCTTCAAGCATAGTTCGACTGAGATAGTAAAGGTTGTTTTCATTCACAACATCATTCTTTTGGGAAAGGAAGGAACCCAATGATCACTTTAATGCTGTCACATAAAGAATAAGTGGTCTTCCTTCAACATGTTTCATTAATACTGGTGGACTCAAGAGATATTTCTTAAGAATATTGAATACTTCTTGACATTCTTCAGTCCACTGGTAAGTGACTCCCTTCTACATAAATTTGGTGAAGGGTAAACGTTTTCCTGCCAGATTGGTGATGAAACTCCGAATATAGGCCATCTGTCCTTGAAGTCCTCCCAATTCCTTCAAATTTTGAGGATGTGACATACCAAGGATTGACTTTTTCTTATCAGGATTGACTCTGATACCACTATGGCATACAACAAAGCCGAACAAATGTTCCTAAGGTTACCCCAAGAGCACATTTCAAGGGGTTCATCTTCAAATTGTGTTGTCTAAGTTTTTTGAATATGATTTCTAAATTGGCCAAGTGATTAGAACATTGTCTGTATTTAACCACCAAATAGTCCACATAACATTCAACAAACTTCCCTAAAAAGGGTTTGAAGATTCGGTGCATGGCATGTTGATATGTGGCACAAACATTCTTCATTCCAAAGGGCATTACCCAATAGAAAAACACACTCTGAGGGGCTCTGAAGGCTGTAGATTCTTCATCTTATAGATCCATTCAAATTTGATTATACCCGGTATATACATCCATGAAAGAAAGTGCTTCATATCTAGTTGTTCCATCGATTAAGTGTTCTGTTATCAGAACTGGAAAATCAACCTTGGGACAATTCCGATTAAGATCTTTGAAATCAATGAAAACTCTAATTTGTCCATTCTTTTTTTCACAGGGACAATATTAGCCATCTATTTGTGATATTGAACTTATCTAAAGAAGATATCTTTGATATGATTATCCACATCAGCTTCAGTTTAGAATCATAATTTGGGTGTGTTCTCTTACGACATGCTTGAATCCTTGATGTTCTTCTGGAAAACCCAAATGATGAGTAGAAACATCAAGATAGATCCCTGGAATTTCATTATAGTTCCAAGCTAATATATCTCGATTTTTTGTTAAAAATGAAATATACATTTATTTCTCTTCAAGAGTCATGGCCGCACTAATTAAAGTGGGGGTGGATCTTCTTTTGTACCCAGATGTATTTCCTTGAGTTTATACATAGTGGTAGAGATACCCTCTTCAAATGCTGGAGGAGAATCTCTGTGATCATCCTCTTCTTCTTCAACATGTGTTATTTCTTCTATTTCTACTTGCATTGTAGATGATGAAGCAGAATTTCCTTGATCAAGAGAGATGTTAAAAACTGAACATCTTGAAGAAGAGGCTACCATTTCTGACCCTATTAATGATGAAGGGTCTTCCTTGGGTAATAAATAGGAGATGATGGATTGAGAATCGACATTATCGTTCATCTATGACATTGCGATAAATTCTTTGGGCCTGGTTGATGAAGTATAGAATTGCAATATTTCAGCAGATGAAATGAAGACATCTCCATTTGAGCTTTCATCATTTCTTTGTGAATCACCAATTTCTCCCATGCTATCTGGCATGATTGCCTTAATTGACATTATAGAAGTTTCCATTAGAGTATTTGGATTTGGGTCTATCCTATCAATTTGACTGATAGGAAACACATAATCTGTACTCACATGTATGAATGGGTTTACTGGAATCTTTTCCAAACTATATGGAGCATTAATTTTGGTAACCTCATTTTCCGTAGATGCCTCCTTTCCCTACATGTGATAGAATTCTGCCTCAATGTATTGAGATTCACATGTTTTGAATGGGGCTTTATCACCATACAATGTACCAATTTTCCCATTGAAACAATATTTTAGACATTGATGGTATGATGAAGGTATAGCTACATGTTGATGTAGCCAAGGTCCTCCAAGAAAAATGTTGAAGGCTGTGTCATGAAGAACAACCATGAAATCTGAATTGGATACAAGGTCTCCAAATTGAGTTCTAAGTGTGATATCGCCTAGAGGTTCTTGTTTATTTTTATCATATCCTTACAACATCAAAGTAGAAAGAGATAAATCAGATTCGGTGAGGCCCAATCGACGAAGTGTATGAATAGGGATGAGGTTGACTCTTGATCCATTATAAATGAAAGCTCTTCCTATGTCTACATCATTGACCTTGCCAGATAAATACAAAAGTCTAAGATGTCCATGCACAACATCATCTTCATCACAATCTGTAAAAGATATCACTGCCTGGAATTCTATGTGATCAGTCTCTACATGATAGAATTCAGCCACATCAATTTCAGTTTTGAATTTCGGAGGACTTGACAAAGCCTCAATGAGTGCCTCCCGAAGATCCTCTGATAGATTTAATCATCCAGAATTGATAACATGGCCGATACTTGGGCCAAATGTTTCAAGACATCATATTTTTGATCCAAAGGTCTACGTTTTCCAACATGAACTTGTGGATTCACAAGTGCCTTAGAATTTGATGCCTTTGAAGTAGATGCTTCTTGTATCGGGGTAGGAGTTGGAAATACTTTTGGATTTTGAATATTTGACTAAATAAGTCTATTTAATTGCTGAGAGTAAGAAGGTATAACTTCTAACTGATATTCAAAAATAACTGTTCCAGGACTAAATCTACAATGTGTGGAAAAACATTCTTGTTCTTGTTGAGACTGCTGAAGAGCTCTGCCACAAGTTTCTGCTTCATATACAGTTCTAGTACAGTTAGGATTGAAATATGGGTTCTAGAATATCTTCTTCTTCCTACGTATCCTAGACCTCTAGAACTCCCTCTAATTCCTCTGTCTGATACACAGAATTTAGGCTCATCAAGATCAAAATTGTGACTGGCATAAGGATCTGTTAAGTAAATCATGTTAACAGAACCAAAGATCAACTCTTCATCTAATGAAGAATCTTCCATATTAGCCAGTTTATGTTTTTCCGTTTGGTGGGTTGGTGCTCATGATTTTGAAGTAGATGGCCTAAAATCTTCCATACTCGAAGACAACTTGGGCTTTGACACGAGCTCATCTTCTCCTGACTACTCTTCTTTCATCGAGTTATGCCGCTTCTTTGAGGACTTTCCTTTTATTGAAGGGGGTTAGGGTATGGAATTCATATTAGAAGAAACAATTGGTTTCTTCAATTGTGTTCATAAAATGGAATTATTTTGGTTGATCTTTTTCCCGACCATCCAATCATCATATTTCTGTGAATTTTTTCTTTTGACTTCCTGCCACTCGCCTTCTTCCTCTGGATCTGTAGTAGTAACACATGCTACCTAGGCTGAAGAACCTTTTAGTTTTACCTATCCTGAGTCAACAATATTTTGTAAGAGGTCTCTAAAGGCAAAACACTCCTGAATGGAATTCCCCAACATCTGATGAAATGGTTAATAGTTTAGAGGGTCTTCATCTCCTTACGTGTTTGGCCTTTTAGGCCTTTTCAAGTGAACCATATTATTTTCTAGAGCCAAAATTATGTAACCAATAACTTTTTCATTTCGGAAAGAATAAACTTTGTTCCTCAACTCCCCAAATTGTTTCTTTCTTTGATCTCTATTATCATCTTGATGAAACAACCTCTGTTTTTGACTCCCAGGTGGTAGGGTCCTTCAGTAAGATGAAGGTTTTGAAGTGGAAGTTGGTACAGGTTCTTGTTTAAGTGTAACTGTAGCAATCTCTGATTTACCCTTTCTCCTTCCTGGAACTGATTGATTTACATGATTTTTTCCTTAGTCTTTGAATGAGAGTATTCAATCTATTGAGTGATTTAAGTGAGGTCTCGAAACCCTCCTGTGTATTTCACAAGGATCAACGGTGTGCGTAATTCATTATGTAAATTTTCCACACAGATTGGAAACAATTCTTCTTGAGAGAGTGTTAACCTTAATGAATATGTTAATTACTTCCAGCGAGCAATGAAATCTGAAGCTCTTTCATTCTCCCTTTTCATTCAATTTGTAAGATCGAAAATTGTTGTCTTTGTCAACATTGAGCTAAATTGAAGAATGAATTGTTGACGGAGATCTTGCAACCTGGTAATTGATTGGGATTGCAAACTTGTATACTAGAAAAAAGCATTCCCTTGTAATGACTGTACAAAACACCTGATCTTAACTGCTTCTTGTTGTTGAGGAGTTCCCATCATAGGATCACAACAAGAATAAAATGTGTAAAGTGCTTCCCTGGGTCTCCCGAACCACTAAATTTTAGGAATGTAGTACTTGAAAATTTTGATGGGGGAGGAATTGCATCAACCCATTCAGGATAAGCTCTCTTTTTTGGTTGAATTTGTGCACATTTTCCATCCATAGCTTCCAACCGAGCTGTTACTGACTCAATGGTAGTAATTAACTTTTTAGAAACATCTGGTTGAGCATATACTAGACAAAGTGGAATAAATAGAGCTTGGACAGGTATGGTGGCTGGTACTACAAATTATGGTAGCACCACCAATTGTTGTTGTGCATGACCCATAGGATTAGACCTATGAGGGTGTAATGGTAAAAGATGATATTTTGATCCATCTTAGTAGCTATAACAAATTCTCTTGACTAACTAACTCCAGAACGCTTAGGAGGAAGACTACCATGAAGTAGTTCTGTATTCCACCTCCTTAATTCATTCATTTATTCCTCTTGTTGTGCGAACCTTCTCTCTAGTGAGAGTGATTGGCCTTCTCCAGAGGAAAGGGGGAATGTAACCTGATTCTTTCCTTTCCCCTTTTTGGATGCCTTTTGGAGAGGGGGAAGTTGGTTGTTTTAAGGAATACCTAGATTTTGGGTAAGCCTTTGATTTCGTGTATGCACACCTTCTTAATTTTCCTCTCTGTGTACAACCTCTTGAGAAGGAACTTCTTCATCTGATCCCTCTGAGTGAGCCTCATGTTCAGGAGGATCATCAACGACAACATTTATGACATTTATCGATGCATAACGCATTTCATCCCTTTTATCGGCATTTCTGCGATGTTGTCTTCTTCCATGTCTTTGATGAGACATTGCCTTTTGTTGAGTTGAACCCTCATAAACTTTTTGATGAACTGTAATTTGGAGGGAATCTCCTAATAATTCAGATTTGTGTTCCTCTTGTGGCTTCTTCCCTAATCAAGAGAAGACTCCCCTTCCTTGAGGAAGAGATTGCAGATTTGAAAAAGTCCCCAGTTCGGTGGACTGGGGCTGTTCCTGCTATTCCTGGTCAACTCCTCGAATCTTATTTGTTGATTATGAGGGATGGGTTAAAAGTGTCCCCAGTCTCGCTAGCCAGGGTGGTTATTAAGCTGATATATCTGATAATTTCTTAAAATCTCTCCTGATCTTGCAGACTTTAGTACAGAAATTGGATGGATGCATCGACCTACATCCAGTCAAGTCACCTAGCTCAAATGACTGCTGGATGATTTCTGACACTTCCGTCACTTGATGATGCGAACACTCAAAACAAGAATCCTATTAAATATTCTCATTTTCATGATGCAAGAGTAATTATACATATTGTTCTTTGTATGCCTGACTTTGGGAAGGATTAGTTGAGGTCCTTTCCTCAGCAAGACTTGGTTACAAACAAAACCAATTGGTTGTGGCCATCTATTGGCAATAACATTACATGAGACCATTTTTGGTGGGCTTTGTTGACCAGAGATTACAGTGAAATGTAGTGATCCATGAACTCCCATCCCCTAATATGAATACCAGATTGGGCATTGGAAATTAATTTGTGCATTTTTTTAGTGCGCCAAGGCATGAACGCTGAAGGGCTCTCTACTGCTTTTCAACCTTTGGATATTGGGAAACTGAGAGAGATGATAAATCAATTTGGTGTTGTAACCCTTCTATTATCTTTACATGATTTTCATATTCATCATAAGATAATATTTTCTTTTTCAAGTGATAAATATTTTTCCACATGTTGAGACGAATATCGTGAATACAATCTTCTGTCAACATTTCTGGAATATCATACTGAGAGTTACCCAAAGGCTAAAACAAGACTGGTACTTCACCTTTCACTAGTTGTTTTCTCATATTCAGCACATCCTCCTTATCATATGATGAAGATTCTTATACCTGCTTAGACCAGATTTGGTGCTTCTGTTTTTCTTCATCAGATTCAATAAGATCGGTAGAAAATTCATTTATCAAAATAGAAGATGAATGACCTAGGGGTGGTTCGGAGAATGACCTACATCTCGGGCTATATTCTGATTGAGGTTTTATTTCACCTACTAGCTGTAAAGCATCAGACATGACTAGCTTCACAATTGAAAGTGCCTCAAGATAAGAGGGCTTTCTCATTTAGGCATTTTCCTTTGAAGAAAATTCTAGTTAATGCGAATTACTACTGTGGAGAAGACTTTCATAGCTAAATTCATCATCATGGGGAAGACCACCATGGTGGGTTACAGAAAAAGATGGAACCTTTTTCTCCTTGATCTTCTGGCCATGTAGAGGGTTATCATGGATCTCATCTAGAGATGATACTTCGAGACCGACCGAACTATCATTTAGCAAGCCATAATGAGGAATTTTCTGATGAAGACCTTCAGAATTATTATTCCCACTATTGGGAAATGAGATATTAGAATCTTGAGCTGTAAAAAATATCTGTTTGAGGGCTTCAAGAACTCCAGCATCGAGCAAGGCCTTATTACAAATCGTCTCTTGATTTCTTGATTGTTCTAGAAGAGTCTTCTTCTTAGACGCATTCTTACTCATTTTGGGAACCACGTTTTGACAAAAGTGGTTATTATGGGCTGGTGTATGTACCTTCTCATGAGAAATAGTCAGGTTAGGCTGATTATCTCCACTCAAATCTGGTGTATGTGCCTGACTTGATTATATGTATAACAAGGGGGAGTATGCCCCCACAATCCTCTTGGACTAGAATAGAGGTGTGTATCTCTTCCGGAGTGATATGTTGATGATTCACACCATTGGTAGGGACAGATTTGTATTTATTTCCATGTGATGCTGCGAAAGATGTTATAATATTCTGTCCGACATCCAGAATTTGAGCAGGGATTTTCTTCTGCTCTTTCACCATTGTCAGAATGTGCCTGGTGACTTCAGCTATCAGAATATAAATATACGTCCATTCTGTTCTTAGAGTAGGTGTGTATTCCGGATCCTGTCCTCCTTTTCCTATTAGTGAATTATGACAGTACTCTTGTGTGGGGGCAGAGAGTGGAGTCTACTCCAAATTTTTCATCGGAGCTTTCCGACTGACTTCTTTGGGTACTACCAAACAAGACTGTTGGTAGGCTTGATGAACAATGGAAGGTTTATGTTCCTGCTATGTATTATTCATCAAGTATGGTTGAAAATTTTCCTTCAATACTGACAGATGATACTGCTGACAGAATTTTTGACTGTAAAAAGGTGTATGTCCTTGCTTATCAGTTGCCACCATATTAGATTGGCGATCTTCTTTTGTTGTAGTCAGACGAGCGTACTTACAAGATGCTGAGTTATAAATAGGTGTATTTTCCTACCTATAATACTCTTTCAGAATTTCCTTGTTGTATTGGTGTGTTACTGCCTGATGAATTTGTGGGGAACTAACATCAGGACAGATGAGTGAATATGCTCGTTCATTTTTTGCCATCAAGTTGGGTTGATGGACTTCTCTGGAGGGGGAAAAAGTAAGAACCTACTCCTTGTTGACCCGATTTCACCTCTAGTGGTACGTCTTGCGGACTTGTGTCTGAGGGACCTGAGCCAAACCCCTAATGGTGATACCCTCATCAGGTTGAGGGCACACTGCAACGCGTGTCTGGCGGATATTGTTGATGGAAGCACTCAGGAAGGACTTATGTCTCCCCAAATAAAGGACTTGAGTTTCCTTCTCATTCACCTCACCATAATATGGGAGGGACTAGTGATTGTGTTTTGGGGATAACAACCCTAAATGGTTGGACATGGTGGTTGGCACCACCTGTTTCTTGATCACTTTTTATCACTGTCCAGACAACCAGGGTGAATTATTGACTTGGAGGGCTTGTCGAGCAGCCTCCAGAGTCAGAATACTACCGTGTTAACGATATTCCTTAACCAGTGCATTTGAGACCTAGTGTTGAAGACGCTGAGTAGGTGATGTCATCCTTATAGTAGACGAGGATCCATCATGAGTAGCGGCATAGGCATTCACTGGTGTGAACTTCAGATAAGCAATTTCTGTAACGCAAAGAGATCTAGGAAACGAGTTCCTGTTTGATATAACAGACATAATCAAGACAAGTTCAGCCACTACATCTTTTGGAATGAGCACATATGTTATTGATTTCTTTGTTGGCCCTCACATTGAGTTAAATAGGGGCCTAACAAATAATTAAAACATCATTTCACTTGGTTAATGATTCACGTCGGGTTCACCATTTTTGTTTACTCTAGAAGTGGGGATGACATTGTTTTTTTAAGGTTCAAACATTCCAATCAGTTTATAATAGGTTTATTTGTAGAACTAGAAACATCCAATTATTCTATATCCATTTGGACTTTCTTTCCAAAGGAAGGTTCTCATTAGTTATGGACCGATGAGGCTTAAGAATTTGGATTGGCCGAGAGGATGGGAGGTCGGACTCATCACACCTTTTGCGGGGGAATTATTGTCTACTCCGAGACTATATTATAGATTTGATGTAGGTTAGTGAATCCTTATTAAATTACAATGTATGAAAAAGATTTTTCCTTTAGATCTGACAATCAATGATTTATATGTATGAGATTTAGAGAGTCTTTTATATGTATTTTAGGTTCTTCATCAATAAAGAATCATTTGTATTTGTTAGGGATTCATAGTCAATGGTATCCTTAAACACATTATATAGAAATCTCTTGGTCATTATTATAACCATACTGGTTTTAAAGCCACTCAGTGGGGCAGTTGAAGTTTATTGTCGTTAAGAAGGACATGGATTTTTTCAGAGTTCAGATCGTACCCGCGGATGGGCTACCTACGTATCCTTGTTTAGAAAAGGAATCAGAAACCATGTAGTTCGGAAATATGAAGTTTATGCACGATTGATGGCCCAAATAGAGATGGCATAATTACTTTTACACTCTAATCTCACATGATTCAGGATTTGTGTGAGAAACAAGATGTATCAGTAAAACCCGATGATCGTTCCACGAAAGATGCAATCATAAAAAATGATGTGGGGTTTATGTATGTATGACTACCCAGATAGATGAGGATTGGGATTTACATCAAGGATGAAACCCAGGAATAAGGACCCTAAAGGTATATGTGCTTTATGGAGATTTGGATAATTAACATAGGGCATACTCTTGATAAGGATGCCCAAATTAGAGGGGACTTATGATTGGGTTTTATTCCTAAGAAGGAGGCCCAGATAAAAAGAAATTATTTCTGGGGCTTATTTCTGAAGAGACCTAGGTTAAGGGAAATTATGAATGGGGATTACTCTTGAGAAGGAGTCCCAGGTTAAGGGACTTGTGACTGGGGATTACTCTTGAAAAGGAGTCCTAGGTTAAGGGAAATTAGAATTTGGGGCATACTCCAAAAGAGGATGCCCAGATTAGGGAACGTGGGGCTTACTCTTTAGAAGGAGGCCCAGATTAGGGTCCTTGGGGCTTATACCAGAGAAGGAGGTCCAGATTAGGGATCTTGGGGATTACTCTTGAGAAGAATGCCCAAATTTGGGAACTTTGAACTTGGGGCTTACTCTTAAGAAGGATTCCCAGATTTGGGAACATGGGGCTTACTCCTAAAGTGGATGCCTAGATTTGGGAACTTGGAACAGGGGGCTTATTCCTGAGAAGGAGTCCCAAGTCAAAAGAAATTAAGCCTGGGGTTTACTCCTGAAAAGGAGGCCCAGGTTAAGGTGACATGAAATCTAGGGCTTACTCCTAAAAAGTAGGCCTAGGTTAGGGAACTTGGGGCTTACTCCTTAGGAGGATGTCAAGATTAAAGATCATCTCATCTTAAAGGATGAAGTTGAATGTATTAAATCTATAACCTTAGTGACATAAATTTATGTAAATCATGAGGTTTTGAGAGATGTTCCATATAATTCCTTTCAGATAAAGAAGACAACAAAGGAACCATGTCAAAAATGTCTTGAAAGAGGGTTTTGAAGGTCAAATCATCAAGAGGAGAGGTGGATTTGATTAAAAGAGTTGAATAGGCTGGAGGGGCACCCATACAGAGGTAGCTGCGCAAGTCTTGGCCACGCAAGTATACTTTCCCACCATGGGTGTACATGGGAGACGATTAACCCATGAGGTAATACATGGATGAGACTTGGCTCAAGCCCTTAGTATGATCCCTAGAGGCTTTCAAAAGGGTGACACACATGTTTTGTTGAAGGGATAAGGCGGCACACAAGTGTGGACATTTCCCTTATGGTTTAGACACTTAGGCGCACAAGTGTTGATGAATTTAAACACTTAGGCCTTGTTCCCCCTCTTTAGATCTTCCATTCTAGGTAAGAAATTACCTTATATGTGTTTGGAAGACTTCAAGTAGAGACTTGGGCACCAAGAGCTTAAATCTGACTTTTTGATTTTTCATCCTCAAAATGGGGGACCCACAGGGTGTACTTATAGGCCATCAAGGACCTTGGGAAAAAAATATAAGGCACGCAAGTCACCTTCTTGACCAATATGTGGCGTGCAAGTAAACATTCATGACCATAGTGAAACTTGCACGACCCATTTTTAAAGAAATCCTCATTCATGCCTTTGTCAGTTTCTGATGTTCCATCAAAGGATGAATCTCTCTGTGCTTAAGGTATTCCATTTTCCAGTCATTTAGACTCTGTGATGGAAAGAATCATCAAAAATCACCCAACGATGAAATCAAATCAACTGTAAAATTTCATACCAGAAAAAAATTGTAATAAACGGGTTAAATTGGATTTTCCCTATATATGGGTTAGCTACTAACAGGAAAAACTTATTACCAAGTACCTATTCCTTCCTATCCCTAGATAAAGGCTCTAAAAAGTAACTCAAGAGAAAATGAATTCCCCTGATACCACATTGTAACATCCTGGTTCTAGAAGCCACCCAGAGGCGCCCCGTACCCGGTTGGTCACATGGACTCAAGCGCATTTCCCAAAATGCCAGAGGCTTCCGACTAGAACCGAGGGCCTTGGGTGTGGTAGTGGTGGAACAATGCCATCATTGGCAGAGTAACACAATTGAAGAGAAAAAATTATACAATAGTGGAAGCAGTAAATATCCAAAAGCAATAAACAGCAGAAGACTGAAATAATAAACTACTGAAGCACACATATATATAAAATGATGCATGGTACATATGTCTAGGAAAATATAAAAACAAGTCACAAATATTAATACAACCAGTACTAAGCCTAAGTGAAAAAAACAGATAAACAACTCCTTAGCATCACAAGCCTAATCACGGTCTATGCTCTCCAGCTCTACAACAAATAACGTATTTGAAGTAGAAGGGCACTTTCCCTTGTCTATACCTGCAACAATATAATCTGTTGGTCCCAAAACCATGGACCAAATAGGGTGTGAGACGAATCCCAGTAGGAAACCACCACAAGATCTGTTCCTAACAGTCAGTGAATGTATGGCAGGTAAGATTGTAGAAAGCAGTAAATAAGGATGTACTCAACTATAACAATCCACAGTTTTTTATATCAAGCGACAACTAAACAAATAAAATAATCACAACAGGTAACCCTCAGGGAAGTACTTATCGCCTATCCCCTCTGTTCCTACCTAACAGATACAAGCAAGCAGCTAACAAACAGGTAACCCTCTAAGAATTTCCCACAACCCATCCCCTTTGGTCCAACCTATCAAGTACAAGAAAACCTCTAGGAAACTCACTCATTCTAGACCCTCTAGTTCAGCTTAAGCATAGACTCTTTAAGGAATCACTTACCGTCAATTCCACCTATAGTCTCGTATCGTATATAAAGACGCTCTAGGGAGGCACTTACGTCGAATTCCCTCTATAGCCCACGTCGAGGAACTACAGAATCTCTGGGGAAGAACTCAATGTCAATTCCCACTATAGTATCACATAAAAAATTATAAAGACACTCTAGAGAAGCACTTATGTCAATTATCCCTATGGTCTACTACACGAGGTTCTCACGGCCCTGTGTAAGGAAAACAAGTATAGCAACATGTATTGGCCAAAGTAAACCTCATGAACTACTTGGTTAGCAGTCTACAACATATTAGTTTGTCAGATAAACAAGATCACTCCATCCTACAATACTAGGCATGGGAAACAAACAATGCAGCCTTACAGGATAAGCAGAACAAAATGATCATAAAGAGAACATGCACGGGCAACACTTCAAAAGCATAGAAATCAACTCTATTCACATACAAATAAGCTCTACTCGCACACACCATCAAAGAAAGAAATTAACATTGCTAAAAATGGTAAACTCACAATACCTCGTTCATGGGTATTGGAAATTTGGCAAATACAACTCAAAGAGCTTAAACTGAAAGGCAGAAACCACCTACCTCTTTGGGTTTGGTAAAATCGACCTCTTCTCCCAAACACGCTCCAAAACAAGTGAACGCCTCCTCAAAACCTCCTCAAAAACTCTTCCCTAACATCAACCAGTTCAATATTTAACACAAAAAAGGCAACAGAACCCTAGATCTACATGAAACCCTTGTAGATCTAGGAATATAAGAGAGGAAGAGAGAAACCATAACCAAATCTTAAAAGAACAAAAAGAGTGACTTACCCGTGGAGAACCGCCTTAGATCCACCAAGAAACCCCTTCGATTTTCCTCCAAAAATTTCCAAGGAGCTCCCCCAACCTCTTAAAATAGAAACTGCCACATGAGCCTTGAGTATGAGGAAGAATTGTGGAGGAATGGGAAATATCGAGTGGCCCAGGACTTAAAATCCCATCCCTTAAGTGGCCGCACGATTACCCCGCACGGTTTGAAAAGTCATGCGCCAACCATGCGGTTGCCACTATCTCACCCAGGGACTTCGTATGGTTTACCTGAACGGTCTAACAAACCATCCACATTCTATTTGGAGCCTACTGTCAAGGGTGTATGGATTTCTGGGCTGGCTGCATGGTTTTTCCAGACCATACGCCAACTGTGCGCCCCTACACAACCCCCTGAAAAATCTGTTTTTCTGAAAAACAACTATAAAAGGAAAACATACCTGAAAATAAGTCCTGGGTTCTTCTACCACCAGAACTATAGAAAGATTTTATTATCTTATTAAGGAGATGAATAATATCAAAAGAAACTCCTATAGCCAATAGTGGTCCATCTTTTGGCCCACCTATGACTTTTTCATAAGGAATACCATCTGTATTTGACACAATATGTAAGAGTAGAACAATACAAGGGTGAGTACAATATACCTAGTAGGAAACCTTAAAATCACGAAACATAGATCATCCATGTGGGAATTCAACTCATCATCATGAGGATAGGTCAATCAAAATTTGAGACATGACAACAATAACCCAGACATACTCAACAAAGACATAGAGTTCCAAAGTAAGGTAATAAATATAATACTAGCCTAGGATTATACTAGATGATTCAAGGTAATAATATTTTGTGGGAACTCATTTTGTGAGACCTACTATCACTAAAGGCACTTATCTGAGAGGTCAAGCTCATTGGGCCTCACGACAAAGAAAAAAACTAGATCTCAAGATATGCTAAAACACAAATAGAGGATCACACTAAAGGCCTATATGGGACACCAGTACCTACCCAGACTAATCCCACTATGATGTGGATCACACTAAATGATATCCATGAATGGGATACCAAACCCAAAAAAGGGAATAAATAATAGAAGATCACACACTAGGTCACACTAATCGATAGCTGAATCTATGTGAAACTAATATTTTACATGGAATCACTCATATTATTCCCCATATGTGATGGCTCATTATGACCCCATGGGGATTTTCCAAGGGGACACACCCTACAGATATTGGTCTATACTAAAGATAATGAGGGATTCAACCTACCCTATAAAAACTGCATGGAAAAATATTTTATACATGGAATATCTTAGCTACGACGAGAATTATCATATCTTTCAGCCTGTGATAATTTACTTCGGCATGTGGCCATGTACATTGGTCATGCATGTGTACACAACCCCTGTTATAGTGCCCTCTTCATGTCTAGGTATTATGGCCATGTCTGTTCCCATGTAAACTATATGTTCCTATGTACCTAGTAGTGTCTCGACATCTATACCCCTGGGTACATAAAGATGTACCAGCATTGAGTCACATGGAGTGTTGAAGACCATTGAGTGTATTATATTTATATCTTCGTGTAATCCATGAACATTGTATAAGGAGAACCCATGATGTTTTTTCTACAAACTACACTCCATATATATTAGAAATATCACGAATTATTATGTAGTTCTAAAAGTCTTTCACATGATGAATTCACCATTGATTCCATTGGTAATCTCACCCACTGATAATGGATCAAGGTTTACTACACACGATACATCTCCAGTGGCCTGATTAGGACTATCCAATCACCCGGGAAAATTATTCTCATTTTTCTAGGCTACCAATTCACTAAAATTCATTTGAAAAATTTTGATCCACATGTAAATTTCTCATCCTCAACTTGGAACCTCTATGATGCTCTAAATCATGATTTTGATCATGAATACAAACCCATATAAATGATCAATTACAACAAATATTGATTGCGAATTGATCAACTTCTTGGTGTTATCAAAATTTTAATAAAATGAAAGTTAGATGATAATTAAATGAATCATATGGGGAGAAAAGAATGAAAAATCCATGTGAGGAACAAATTCATTCTATAATTTATGTTTTCAGCCATTCATTATTGATTAGAATGACTATTATAGTGGATAATCCAATATGAATAATAATATACATTCCTAAAAATATGAAGATAGAGAAACACATGTAAACCAATAATCAACATAAATTTTGATCCGGTAGTGCCATAAGTGGAAATAAATAGGTTGAGAACACTCCATGAGTTATAGATGTAGTGACCCCTTTGGTTTAATGGAAATATAGACCCTTTGGAAATATAGTACTTTCTTATGGTATTTGGGTTAGTATTCTAACATGTTAGGATCGCTCACGATCTGATGGTGGATTTAAATGTGATCCTAATACATGAATATATAGGGTGTTTTTGAAGTATGGTTTCTTAAATGCAAGGTGTGGATACACTCACTTGGATACAGTCTTATAATCACTTAGTAGTGTAGTTTTATCAAGTTACATTGTGAGTTGTGCACAAATGGAAGATTCTAAAAATCTAGTAGGGCAGCATGAGATTATAAAATATGTATCAAGTTTCCCTAACCTCATGTGATACTCTATACATATGATTCATGATGCATTATTTCAACTATAAGACCTACAAAGAGATATCTGGGGTGGTTTTATATCTACTTTCATTCCGATTTACACTTGAGTTATCGAGTGTACCTTAGAAAGGAAGAGCTTCTTGGATGAGGAGGATTCAATAGTTTGAAACGTAATTTAGAAATAGAGGGATGAAACTTTGGTATATGTCATTTTATGTCTTACATAGGGATAAAATTGAGATTCATGTTTCTAGAGATAGTATTAGGACATAGGTTCAGCAGTTCATTGCATACAAGAACATTCTAGTCAGCCAAGGGAGAGGTGGTCTTTCTCCTATGATGTGTGGGGACATCATGCATGGGATTGTTTGACTCTCCTTGCAGTAGATAGGGACATAGTTCATGGACTGACTAGGTAGTGTTATAGGTTAAATAATGGAGTTATGTGGGGTGGTGGATGTGGAAGAAGAGTTTATATAGAAATATTATGTGGTTTATAATTTTATGTGTTGCCACCACCGTTATCAAATGGTCTATATCAGGCTATGAGAGTTGGTGGACATCGGTGAGGGAAACTATTGGATGTGGATTCCATTGAACTAGAGTCTTGTGGGATAATTTAAGGTAGGATTTTGTTCTTCTATACGTTATGTAGAGTATTGACACACATGGTTGTTATCCACTCTTTTCCTTCCACATCCATTGTTCGACATTTAGATATTCTAGTCTAGCGTTTAGCTTAACCCTTTTGATTAGAAACCCCTATTAGAGGGGATTCATTGATGACACAGTTCATCAAATAGAGTGACATAACTCTTTAGTAAGAGAGCATCCTATTGGTATTTTTTATACCCACGATGATGCCTTATGGAATCATCCTATGTATAGACTAGCTCTGCATAGATCATGTATCGAGTGACTATTTTAGGAGGAGAATGTTGTGTGTTTTTATGGGATAAGGTTTTCTTTCATTGGGGAGAAATAAACTAAGTGAATTATGGGATCCAATATATACTAATACATCGAATTAATCACCAATTTACATGTATTACCCTAGTAGAAGAATATTTTATGATCTTATGTCTTCCTACATTGTTGGAAAAGTATGAGATATTCATTATTGATGACGTTTTGGGCATACCTCCCCACCAACATAAAAAAAATCTGTATAGGATTTCTCCAAGGAGCTACCTTAATATCAATACAAACATATTGGATAGATACCATGAAGCCTCGAGAGTCAAAGGTGTAGTTTGAGTATTTTCCGATGAAGGTATTTGTATGAGCCAACACGTATCGTAGGTCGGCCCCCATTTTTTCACCATGAAGGTGGATATGCTCTTGAGTTTATTTGTGGATCCCCATCACA
This sequence comes from Viscum album, assembly GCA_963277665.1. Classification (NCBI taxonomy): domain Eukaryota; kingdom Viridiplantae; phylum Streptophyta; class Magnoliopsida; order Santalales; family Viscaceae; genus Viscum; species Viscum album. The sequence continues at coordinate 1,512,139,235 of OY728161.1, forward strand.
TAAATCTCATCACTATTTATAATAAGTATCCACTTTTTGGAATTGAAACTCACCTTAACCTAGATGAAAGGGGAAAGGGGTTCTCAAAGATTAACCTCAGGCTGCACTATCTAAAAATCCAATTTTGATTCAAGGATAAATGTAAGATGGATTTTTTTTCACTACAATCACTACGTATACATTATGATGTTGTTCATGATGAATAATTACACTGTAGTGTTTATGGGACTTATAGATTTTATACTTTGGATTTTGATAGACCATTTAATTGTAGTCTTCATTGATGGATTCCTAGTGCACTTAGTATTAGAGGTGTGGTATGCAAGGAATTTTAGGATGGTATGAGAAATAAACTAAGAGAACAAGATTTATGGTATGCTCTCAAAGTGTCTTTTTTGAATTACATAGGTGCACATCCGGGGGAATAATTCTTAGAAAAGTGAGGGGTGGTGGAACCAGTGATATTTGAGGTGGTCCTAGCAAGGGACCCACTCAAGAGTGCATATGCGGTGTAGAGATTTCATGGGATGGAATGTTACTATAAAATATTCACCCCTAATTTCCCTAGGATATAGGCACTATTGGCTAATTTAACCTGGAAGGGGAGAACATTAACTTTGTTGAAGTGGTTAAATTTTCATTCAGTTATTGCATCTTAGGTTGATGAGAGCCCCCATTTGAAACAACCAAAGGAACGTGTAGAGTATGTGTTGTCATATGATTCATCCAAATCAGAACATATTCAAGCCCGTTTTAAGAAGTATCATATAACACCACATAATCATCAACCTCCTCTGATACTCTCAATATGGGGGAACTCATCAACCTAGGATTAAATATCTAAAAACATAATGTAACCACTTTGTCAAATAGAAATTCTCCCCCTTTCAGGTAAATTCAGTTAATGGTTCCTATATCCTTGAGAAATTGGGTGGGAATTTTTTATAGTGTCCTAACATTACAAGGAATCAATACACCACATAGCCCACCCAAAAGTTCCTCCCCTGTTAGAACTGCCTCAACCTTCACTAGTTCCACCACTAATCCCTCTTCTGATATAACATGTCACAGAATGTGGAAATCTTGAATACAGAACTGACACTTTGAGAACTTACCATAATGATATTTCTCATATAGTATTTCTAGGACCATATAAAAATATATGGGTTTCCTAACTTATGAGACTAAGTACTCCGATATGTCATCAATGAATAATACAATGAACTATTCTATGAAAGGCCAAAATATCCATTTGATAAGTCCCATAAACACAACTAGAGAATTATTGATTTGGACAGCATCACCTTGTACTGATAGTGACCATAGTGACCTAAAAATTTTAGTTTCGACTTATCCATTAATAGAAATTGGATTTGGAGATATCCTAACTAGATGTTAATAATTGAGAACCCCATTTCCACTATGAACTTGGTTACTGATATTTTCAATTATCAAAAGAGGATACGTATTCTTAACAGTCACCCGATTTTGGTGATGGGGATCCACATATAACCACAATCTCCCATCAATATTCTTGGTGAACAAAATTGGGGCTTCCCGGGTTACATGTTGACTCTAACAAATAGCATCATCTAAAAATACTCAAACTACCCCTTTAACACTCGAAGCATCATTGGAGCCATCCAATATGTTTTCATGGATATTAGGGTAGTCCATTGGTTAAATTCTATACCGAATTTGGTGGCATGGTTGGAAGGTAATCAGGAAGAATCAACATGAAATAAGTACTCCTACTTTCCACCACTGTATGAAGTTGTAAGATATTAATATATGATTATATGATGGTAATTCTAGTAAAATAGTGACTTATCATATGTACATTTATATATATGATCCCATAATTCTCTTCCTTTTTTTACTTTTACCCAATGAAGTAAATCATTCTCCCAATAAATTTGACACACCATATACTCCACCTGAAATAGTCACATTGTACATCATCCATGTAATGACAGTCCATATTGAGGTTGAGGTCATAAGGACTCATCATGGATATAAAAAATCCCAATATGATTCTCTCAACCTAAATAGTTAGGTCACACTATTAGAATAAGAGTGTGATCAATGAATCCCCTCTGGTAGGTGTCTCCAAACCTTGGGGTTGAGCCAAATGCTACCCTAGGATATCTAGATATCAAATAATGGATATGGAATGAAAATAGTGGATCATGCCCAGGTATATCAGTATAATATATAATTTAGAGAAGACACCAAGAGTACCTTGAATCATCACTAGAGACTCTGGTTCAAAGGATTCCACTTCCTCTATTTCCATTGTGCCAGACCACCACCTCCCAGAGGCCGACATAGACAATTTTGGGGGTGGTGTAAATAGATCAAATCAACAACCACTTAATGGTTCATTATAGAATCCTCTGCTACATCCACCACCACACATAAAATTATTCTTTAACCACTACCCTTCCTAGAAATTAAGTGAACTATATCCCTAACTATCACTTGGTATGTTTAACAATCCCATGAACGATTTCCCCACCAACATAGGAGAAATACCCCCACTCCCTATGATAACTATAACATTCTTGAAATCCATGAACTGTAAAACCTATGTCCAGATAATTTCTCCAGAGAGAAAAATATCACTTGGATCCTTATGTGTGATTTCAACTAAGATATTAAAATTTCACATCTCTCAGTTTCACACTAATAGTACTAACTATCGATTAATCCTCCTCCAATAATATCTCCACTTTCAAGGCTCTCTCCAGAACTCATTCATAAAGAGGAATGAAATGAGATATCGAACCATCCCAGATATCTTATCATAGGGTCAATTGTTTAATTATTGTGTCATGGAACATATTCATGGTGTATCACATGAGGTTATGTAATCTTGATACATGATTTTCTAATGTCATACAACCCAGCTAGTGTTTTAGAATCTCTCTGATGCGTACTGGTCATAAAGTATCTTGATAAAACTCCACTCTGATATGATGCTAAAACTATTTAAAAGATAGAGTATCCAAATCATGGATCTATGTTAATAAACTCCCCCATCATCTTACATTTTGATGGAATAGGCTCACCTTTAGGACCCCCATATGATAATGAGGGATCCTAAGTAGGTACGAAACTCACCCAACTACCTCAAGAAATTCCTATATTACCTAAGGGTCACTATTTACTTAAAATATAAGGGGTCACTACCTCTATAACTCATAGAGTATTCTAAGCCTATGAACTTACCCATATGTAATTTATGGACCAACCTATTACTAAATAGGTAGTGGTAAGACTGGAAAACCACCAGGAGTAACCATATTTGGTGAAAATCCATATACAAAAGCCTTATCACTAGATGGATCATCATCATGATCCAAATATGGAATCTCAACTGAATATCATCATGAAAGGATCCTGAAAAAGTTAAGATATACAATAGTCGAAGTGTATATCTGGCGATCAACTCAATAAGGGAATTGAAACCACTAACCAAACATACATGATTCATTTACTAATTACTTCCCTACAACATGTTATATATGTATCAACTAAAAAATAATGTTACTAGAGTCTTTTTTGGAAGAATATGTCGAATTCTGCACAAACACTGGGTTCCTAAGACTAAGATGAAATCTAGATATACTTTAAAACTATTACACTAGTTCTAAAACCAAACATCACAGCTTGAAAATCTCCAAAATTTGGTCCTAAGATGAATTACATTGATACCAAACTGTCTCCAACTAAACTACCGGGGACTATTTGGACAACGGGATGCCAAATGTGACACCCCATTCCCATCAATAATATGTCAGGGGCTAGAAAATATTTTCGAGTAAGCATAAGACACAATATGGGATGCCTTAGCCTAATGTACTTGTACACACACACACACATACAACCACCAATACAATATTAAATGGCATTATATAGCTAATAAAAAAATATATTCATACATATATATGTCACATTAAAGTTTGACACAAGTATAATAAATCATAAAGGTCCAAATATAATCCAACCAAACTATAAAATAGAGTACAACCTACTAGTTAGGTGAGGAATATTGTCAAATATAACTCATGGAACCAACTGCTTCCCAGCTCGAAAAACAATGATGTACTTGTTCTTAGCCTACTAAGGAATCCATCATAAGTCCTATCATCATAAAAAGACAAGATATACATGGGTATATCCCATGCATGGGTGAGTATAACATTCCAAATAGGACACCCATACATCACCAAACACAAACCATTGAAGAGGTCAGTCTACTCATTATCAAGAAGATATGTCAATCATAAAATGATATATAACAATAGTAACTTAGATATAATCAATAAAGAAATAGATTCTCAGAGTAATGTTAAAACCATACTTCTTGCCCAAAATTTTTCTCGAGATTTCTATGTAATAATCAGCTGGTAGAAATCACTTCAGGTGTCCGGATATCACGAATGGTTCTTATCTGGAAGGTGACACACATCTGGACCCACCATAAAGAAGTTATATAGTATATATCATAATATGTCGATACATAGATAGGGGATCACAATTAGGGTCTATAGGGAAAACCTTACTCTACATATAGTAAACCAACAACGATGGGGATATGATGCCCCAATAGATAGTAATATGATACCGGACCACACATAAATAATAAATGATTGAGGTTCAAACATCAGGACACATGGAGTGATTCCTAACTCTGCCCAAGACTAATCTCATAGAGTATATCACTCATCATATTCTCAAGTATGGATTCCTCAGTGTACCATCATTGGGATGAACCAAGGGGATAAACCCTACATATATTCATCTACACCAAATTGAAAAATGGCCTCACCATACCCCTTAAAAAGTACATAATGTGTATTGGGTAAACATGACATGTCTTGGATTCTCTAGGTACTGTCATTTATTTCAACTCATGCATGTGTACTTTGGAAAATTCTCACACCCTAGGTGCCTTCGTATACTATCCATGTTTGCATATTATATCCATTTTTATGAATTCTGGTAGTTTCCATGCCTGTGTAAAATGGTCGTTCTTCTTTACCTTTATATGTATGTTCATATGTACCCTAGGGGAACACAGTGAGCCTCCAACATCTAGTAACATTATATGTAGTTAGATGACCAGTTGTGTGATAGTTTTCTCTATCTATAAACCCTAGACAATAAATAACAGGAACACATGACAAGTGATCTATGTACTACACACAGTGTATTTTGGAAGTTTCTAAAATTTCAAAACTGTCTAATGTGTCTCTCCATTTATACCACCACCACTGACTCTGCCATGAATCATTCTTCATGATCCTGGATTTGGGGTTTACTACACCTGATATATCGTTGTTTGTCTGATTTTGGCCACCCAATCCCTCCAAAATATGATTCTCGTCAAACCATGATGCCACATTGGTAAATTGTAGATAAGATATCCTGATCCACTACTCAATAATCAATTATCATATCTACACCTCCATCATTCCCTCAATCATACTCTTGATCCTAAAACAAAACAGATGGATATAATCCATTGTTTCAACTATTGATTATGTAATGATTGGGTTATTGGTATTATTTAACATGAAACTAAATTAAATACTGATAATGATCATATGAAGAACATTGGGAGAAAATAGTAAAATATAAAAGTGAAGAAAGAACATTGTATATTGTTTGGGTTTGATCATGTTTATTGATAATGAGACTAGAGATTTTAAGGTATAATAAGATATGAAAATAGTATCTATTCATAATTCATTAAATTTCATGATATTCCCACAAAACAAAGATCAACATATGAATAAATTTTTTAGTTTAAATGATTCACATTAATCATGGGAAAAAAACTAGGGATTAAAAAAACATAAAAATCCTTATCTAATGTATAGATTGATTGATGATGAAGACTACTTCAACGATGGTGTATTTGGTGAGACTCACGAACTCCTTTTCACACTGATCATCAATCCATGATCTTTCTTCATTCACCAATGGTTTTCCTATACAAATCCTCTCTCAAATACCATGGGTTATTTGGCTAAATCTATCGATTTTCAATAAGTGGTATTTTGTAAGGGAGGATTATGTAAGTCCATTAGATAAAATAATTTAATTAATTTATTCATTTATTTATCTGCCCATAAACAGACTTAATCTAAACACCTAACATACAAAAATATTATGCCACACCGATGATTAAACCCACATTACAAATTTAGTTGAAGTATTAGTTTTTCTATCCAAGATTACATTAGGAATTAATTTCATTATTTTAAAAAATAACACTATGTTTGATAACATATATTTTATATATTTTTTTCAACACTGACAGTGCTCGGGCCCCAGAATCCTTCACTGACTTAGAGCCCATGTAACACCCCAGGTAAATAAAGAATAAGATATTTTCACATTTATCCATATTTGTGAATAAAATATTAATATTACATTAAAGGGGACGCTATGCTCGATGGCATACCCAATATGCAACAATGAGTTTCTTGAGAATCTTACGTTGCACTCTAATAATAAAATAATATTATTCTAAATGGTAGTTAACGCCTAACCGTTGTAATGGCAGGAATGAACAGAAAAAACTAAAAAATGATTATATATGTTTGTCAAATATTTTTAGTCTTTACAATAAATGTTATAGGATTAAAAATGTGAATGAATCTAATTTTAAGAGTAAACATTCTAATATTCTTTAAAAGGTCGATTAACTTCCTTTTGATGGAGAACCGCTTTTAAATCTAGTTTTTGACAATTTTATGTGTTATATTTGACAAAAGAAAATTCTTCTTTAGAATCAGGACATCAAAATTTTCTTTGTGTAAATTGTTGGTATTTTTCCGATAAAGTTCATTTTTTAATGAATAGTGAAAAATTTTGTATTTTAATTCAAAACCACTTTTTAATATAATATATTTATATGATTAGATTATCTTTTGAATTGGTTTTAAAGTTAAATTAGAATATATTTTTACTATTTAATCCAATAGTGGTCGTTGGAATTAATTTCACTTTGAAATTGTACTTAAACTAGTGTCAATCTTTTAATATATATTGTTTCATAAAAACACGTTATTTGTCATGACAATGGGAATTAATTATTAAATTAATTAATTTAAATTATATGATTTGAATTTTGTAAAATAGACAAAATTTTTGAATTCGGAATATTAAATATATCTTAGGGTGATGTTTTGGTATTATTCTGAAAAACTGCAATTTTTGATGAATAGTGAAACCACTAAGAGGTACTTAAAAAACTGATTTTTCGTTTAAATGAAACATTAGCACTTATGTGTTTTGAATTTCAAAAATACGACATACATGGTTGTCATTAAGAAGTAAAATGTGGTTCAATGGGATTAAAATAATTTTTTTGGTGAATAGTAACTTTTTTGTTTTTAATCGCGATTAGAGGTAATTAGTGTAATTTTAGGTAAAAATAATGTTTTAATAATATAAAATGAACTTGACGCATGTCCTACCCTCATTTTATGTGTCATGGCCGACCCATACAATCCATGGGTCAGCTTGGGGACCCCATGGAGCCACTTTGGTTTGAAAGTGACATAAATACATTTTTATTTAAAGTTAAAATTAAAATGTCACAAACATGAGTTTTTTACTAAAACAATTTTTAAATGGGGTTATACAAGTCATATTATTGAATATAATTATTCATTAGAAATCTAAAAAGATTTTCTACATCATGATAGTTTTTATATAATTTTTATAGATTAGATAAATTAAATTATTATGACATCATGATGATGCAGCAATTACCTCATTAATAAGGGATTTAAATAAAATGAAAAGATAATGTTAAAACTATAACATACACTTGTCACAAACCTATTGTATGGGTGGATTTCAAAACCTTATCACCTTATACTCGAAATATATCCTTTTGGGATCTTTTTAAATCCGAAAATCATTTTAAAATAAAGTAATATTTTATAACATTCCAAGAGTACCCCTCCACTCCTCTTATAAAAGACCACCACCTATACCACCTTACACACACATCTCAAGACGTTGGCTCGGCCAAAACCTGCCCCTTTCATCTCTCCACATCCCTATCGTCATCATTGAAACCTTACTTTGGGCAGAATCATTTCCAAGGAAGCCATTGAGCTCAAATCAAAGAGAGTTACCCGATTTAAAGGTAATGTCTTCCCTTGTGTTCTTTTGTTTTATTTTGCTTCTCCAACCCCCTAAACTCTTTTTATTCATTTATTTTGTAACAAAACCAGTATCTTCAATATACTAGTATTTTTATATGTGAAGTATTCTATATACACTTACACACACCATCGGCTAATGGTTAAAGAACATACTGATTCTGTGGATGGTGAATTACTGCCTCACGAAATGATGATTGTTCAATATTCTTTTAACACCTTCAAAGGTGGCCATTAAGATGTCACTATATTTATATATGATATATAATATATTTATGTTTTCATTAATCTTCTGTATTTTTCCTCTATGTCATACCTTTATGGTTTCCATTATGGGTAAATGCGATATCTTCATTTTAGGAAGTGCGGACTACCGCCCAATCAAAGTGATTTGATTCATTAATGCCATATGTGGGACGTATAAAGGATGGAATTAATGGTATTACATATGTTATCCTACTGGATTTATAATATATCTTTATATCATTATTATTTCATTTCATTTAATACAAAAAAAAGTAATCAATGTAGCGTTCATGCGTACGTACGGCTTACCGTCTCCATGAACGGTACATTTCATTTCTTATCTCCAAATGTTTTGTACTATTATAAGTACATATATATAAAGGATACATATTTAATATATTACATATAAATGATGGATATCATTATTTAATTATAATATATATCTCTCTCATTTTGTTTTAATTTCATTAATATGACAAAAAATGAAAGTAGTGTTCATGCGTACGTACGGCCTACCGTCTCCATCAACGGTGCTTTTAATTTTTTATCTCAAAATGATATGTAATAGTGTAAAATGAATATATTCTGGATATATATGATATTTAAAACATAAATACTATTCTGGAGATGATGTTCCTATAACTACATGGAAAATTTTTTTCCAAGAAGATCAATATTTACTCATGTACTGAACATCGACAAAAACATCTGATATGAACTCACTTTATTAACCAATTATTATTACATTATAATATGTGATATTAAATGAATAATAATATTTAAAGGAGATCCTTAAGAAATTATAAATTGACCAAATTTTTTTATTCAGGAGATTAAAGAACGATCGAGTCATGTCGGACATGGGGTAAGGGAATCTTTCCTCTCTCTTTCTTTGCAAGTACTCTCTTTTATGTCATTTCTTTTATGCTCTATGTTCTTATGTAAGAGGATGTTATTTTGTATTCATATTTCTGTACTTTTTATTTTCATGTTATGAGAGACCCTATTTGATCTCATCAATCCATTTTTGGAAGTTTTATGTGGCGTCGTTAGGCTGCCGAATTTTCATAAGGGGATTTTCAACTTACTTTTTGTTCCCATGAGATTCATGCTACATTTTCCAATATTTACTTTTGAATGGTGTATGTACCATCCATTATTCTACTCTTTGTGTAACAGAATTTCGTTTATGAGTATTTACATCAATTTTGTATAGTCCTTCTATCATGGGGTGTACGTTTCGAAAGTTACCGAAATCGGTAAGGGAACCTTTCACCCTCCCCTTTTTAAAAGACTTCTTTTGTTATGTCTTTTAATTTTCATCTTATTATGTGGGGATATGTTATTATATATCCATATGGATGTTAATTTTATTTCCAAGTGATGATATACCCTTTATCTCTCTCATCAACTCTTTTTCAAAAATTTGATGTGACGCCGTTAGGCTGTCAAGGGAACTTCTTAACCCAATTTCGATTTCATAGGATTCAACATGTAGTTATTTAATATGTCATCCTTTGAATATGTGTGAATGACCTTTGATTATTTTACACTTAATATCAACTTATATTGGGTGTATTTATATTTGTCGCACATAATTATGAGATTGATTTATCCTTAATTTAAGGATACCATCTTTATAATGGATTTCATCTCAATTTACATTTCCATTGAGACTTTATTATTGTTATGCACAAATTCACTCTTATATGGTGTATATACTGTCCTTTAAAATGTTATATCATGAATCCCTTTATTCTCATGATATTATAATGTTTTGATTAAATGTTATTCCTCAATTATTGTATTCAAGTGTCTCTCATTTTTTTAAAAACCCTTTAACTAAAATATCGTTTTAAATGTTTTAATGATTTAATCTTATAAATATTTCTCATTAATATCCATGTTTTCAAAATGGTTTTAAGGATTTATTTATATGGATATTAATGGTTTAAAATGTTAAAAGATTCAATGTGGTATGGGACTTCGTCTCAATCTCCTTTCATTGAGGCATATTTTGTTTTATACACAACCTTTTGTTATACGGTGTATAAACCCCTTTGACTTTTACGTTTATTCAAAAGGAATCTTTTTTATACGAAGCGTTTACTAAAAGACAAAAGGGAATGTTTTTTTGTCGTACGTATGCGGCGATAACGACTTCTCCGCCTTCATGATCATTATTTGTGTTTCGGCTTTCTCTACAAGCCATACTTTTTTTAAAAAAAGAAAATAAATACCATGTTTTAGTTTTATTTTATTTTGGTATTGAAAATGGTTGTCATAATGTTTTTATATCAATGTGTTGTATTGATATCTTGTGATTGAAAGGTAGAAATGTTTTTTTTCTTTTATGCATGTTTTATGTGATATGATTATGTTGTGGTTTTAGGGAATTATTATGAAGACGGGTGGTTCCGTGATAAAATAAGGGCAGGTGAGGCCGATATAGCTCTCCAATGCATTGGGTAACACGAAGGAGTGAAACGTTAAGGTTTCTCCGAAGAGATTTAAGAAATATACTGTGATGGGCATTCCAAACGTAACCAAGAGGGTTACTCCCTGTGTAAGAATGTTATGAATGCCTCAAGTTACCTTTATGACTTAGGATTTCTATGATTTATTCATGATTTTATGAGGTATATTAAAGTGCTTATGCTTTATGGGTAATATATGATTTCATTCTTATGTATATATGTACTCATGCTTCCTTTCCATACTTTTTATAACCCTTACTAAGCTTTTTATGCTCATCCCATGTTTTTGAAATGTTTTTCACAGGTCAAGGGAAAGGTACATGATGTGATGATAGTGTCATGGAAGTGTCAAGAAAGAATCCATGTTTTATTTTCGTTGATGGAAAAAATGAATACTGTCTTTTATGTAACCACTTTGTTTAAATGCGGAATGTAATGAAAGTTTCATGATCTTATTCTCTAAAACTCTAAACCTGAAAAGATTCTGAATGTGTAATCTTGTAATAACTCAAGATTAAGTAAGGTTTAAGGCTAGGGCCTTATAGTTGGTATCAAAGGTCGGATTAGATAACTTTATAGGTTAGGGTATTCCATAATTATAAGTGGCATTACCATAATGGTTTGGATTTCAGAAAGAGTCATAGTTGTTAGATAAAGTGAATGAGTAAGTATATCTTCCTCATTAGTACATGATGGTTTTCTTGATATACTCACACTGAATTTTTTGTTTTTAGTGAATGGATGGATCTAGCAGGAACCAAAGTGACAATAGGTTTGAAGGAAACTGTGGTGGTTCTCTGATTAAGAGACTAGATGAAATAGGGGATTCAATGAGGAAACTCGTGGTTGTTCTAAACCAACTATCAAGGAGTCATGATCAACAACTTGAACCTTGGTATGTTCTGTAATGCATCATGTATGAGATGACCAATTGATGTGGAAGTTCAGGTAATAATTATGAAGGTTACCATTTGGGTTTATATGATCCTTACTTTTGAGGTAATTATAGGTTATTATATGTTATGATGGAAAATGAAAGGCATGAGATAAACTTGAGGTTAAAATATGTTATGATTATTTTTGAAGATTTTATCTCATTTTGTGGAATGTTTTAAGAATTATATAGTTTTGGAAAAAGGACAACACATAAACCATGTGACAACCCGTCGCATCGGACAAAGATGTGGGAATTGATCCCACAACCAAAGTACGACTGGTATTTATCTCCTACCACTGGACTACGTGAAGTCCCTAGTTAGTTTGACTAATTATTTTTAGTTAGATGATTTTAGGAATCAAGATTAAGATTATTTTGGGTTATCTATGGAAATGATTAACCTGTCATGGAGGATATGTGATTAGGTTAATTACTTTTCAATATGAGAATTTAAGAGCAACTGATGTTATTTGGAGATAAAAGTTAATTTGTTTCTTGGAAGACTATGTGATTAAATCCTTTAAATATTTGGGTTTCAATCATAGTTTGGTTTACATTGAAGAATTTTATGGACAATTGTTTATCGAATGGTCTTCGTTGAACTTTGGGTTTTTTTGGAAAAATTTTGGAGATTAAGAATAGATTTTCTTTTTATAAAGGATTATACTTTTGTGGATTATCTTACCTCATACTAACAATTTTTGGTTTTGGATTTTTTCTAAAGACATGGGAAATATATAGTTCTCTTTTGTGGATTAGGTGATTCTCATGAAGTTGATTATAGTACTCTTAATGCGAACAAGTCTTCCTAAATACTCGTCTTTTGGAGAAAATACGAGTTTGATTAAGGAATCTAGTAAAAGTTGAAAGTCTACATGATAAGTAAGTATGTTTCATTATGATTTAGTTAAGATCAAAAAATAAATTCCTCAATGAATATTAACTTAAAAACAATTTGTCTGTTAAATTTTTCTACTGGGGAATCGAATACCGTTTAACCCATCACAAGTTTGTGATTTTCTTATTGTTAACTTTTTCCTAGAAATGTTTACTATCACTCTCTATCAGAACATGACCCTTTGTTTTCTCCTCCATATCCATATTTTCCTACATGGAATCCTAGTATGGGTTAACTCAGGTGACCTTTGTACTTCTCTTTCTTTATTTTAAAGTGATTGTTTTACTGACTCTTGTTCCGATGTGGGATTTTTAATGAAGTTTCCAAGCCCAATTTTAAAATTGTGATGATGCAATTCCCAAAAGGGGAGAAGGATGTAACACCCCAGGTAAATAAAGAATATGAAATTTTCACTTTTATCCATATTTGTGAATAAAATATTAATATTACTTTAAAGGGGACACTATTCTCGATGGCGTACCCAATACATAACAATGAGTTTCATGGAAATCTTACGTTGCACTCTAATAATAAAATAATATTATTATAAACTGTAGTTAAAACCTAGCTGTCGTAATGGAAGGAATGAACAGAACTAACTAGAAAATGATTATATATGTTTGTAAATCATTTTTAGTCTTTACAATAAATGTTAGAGGATTAACAATGCGAATGAATCCAATTTTAAGCGTAAACATTCTAATATTCATTAAAAGGTCGATTAACCGCCTTTTGATGGAGAACCTATTTTAAATCTACTTTTTGAAAATTTTATGTGTTATATTTGAAAAAATAAAATTCTTCTTTGGAATCGGGACGTCAACATTTACTTTGTGTAAATTTTTGAATTTTTCCGATAAAGATCATTTTTTAATGAATAGTTTAAATGATGTATTTTAATTCAAAACCACTTTTTAATATAATTTATTGATATTATTAGATTATCTTTTGAAATTGTTTTAAAGTGAAATTATAATATATTTTTACCATTTAACCCAATAGTGGTCGTTGGAATTAATTTCACTTTGAAATTGGACTTAAACTAGTGTCAATCTTTTGATATATATTGTTTCATAAGAACACGCTATTTGTCATGATAGTGGGAATTAATTATTAAATTAATTAATTTAACTTATATGATTTGAGTTTTTTAAAATAGACATCATTTTTTAATTCGGAATATCAAATATAGCTTAGGGTGATGTTTTTGTATTATTCTTAAAAACTTCAATTTTTGATGAATAGTGAAACCAATAAGTGGTACTTAAAAAACTGATTTTTCGTTTAAATGAAACTTTACCACTTCTGTGTTTTTAATTTCAAAATTACTACATACATGTTTGTCATTAGGAATTAAAATTTGGTTCAATGGGATTAAAATAATTTTTTGGTGAATAGTAACTTTTATGGGTTTTAATCGCGATTAGAGGTAATTAGTGTAATTTAAGGTAAAAATAATGTTTTAATAATATAAAATGAACTTGACACATGTACTAACCTCATTGAATGTGTCATGGACGACCAAGAAAATCCATGGGTCAACTTGGGGACCCCATGGAGCCACTTTAGTTGGAAAGTGACATAAATATCTTTTTATTTAAAGTTAAAATTAAAATGTCACAATCATGAGTTTTTTTACTAGAATAATTTTTAAATGGGGTTATACAAGTCATATTTTTGACTATAAATATTCATTATAAAGATAAAAATATTTTATACATCATTATAGTTTTTTTATAATTTTTAGACATTAAATAAATTAAATTATTTATGACACCATGTTGATGCAGCAATTATCTCATTAATAAGGGATTTAAATAAAATGAAAAGATAATGTTAAAACTATGAAATAAACTTGTCACAAACCTATTGTATGGGTGTATTTAGATAACTTATCACCTTATCCTAGAAATATATCATTTTGGGACCTTTTAAATCCGAAAATCATTTTATAATAAAGTAATATTTTATAACTTTCCAAGAGTACCCCTCCTCTCCTCTTATAAAAGGCCCCCAAATCTACCACCTTACACACACCTCTCAAGCCTTTGGCTCGGCCAACCTCTACCCATTTCATCTCTCCACATCTTTCTATTCATCATTGAAGCCTCACTTTGGGCAGAATCTTTTCCAAGGATGCCTTTGAGCTCAAATCAAAGAGAGTTACCCGATTTAAAGGTAATGTCTTCCCTTGTGTTGTTTTGTTTTATTTTTCTTCTCCAACCCCCTAAACACTTTTTATTATTTTATTTTGTAAAAAAACCAGTATATTAAATATACTAGGATGTTTTTATGTGAAGTATTATAGCTACACTTACACACACCTTCGTCTAATGGTTAAAGAACATACTGTTTCTGTGGATGGCGAATTACTGCCTTATGAAATGATGATTGTTCAATATTCTTTTAACAGCTTCAAAGGTTGCCATTGAGATGTCACTATATTTATATATTATATATTATATGTTTATTTTTTCATTAAGATTCTGTATTTTTCATTTATGGAATACCTTTATGGTTCCCATTATGGGTAAACGCGATATCTTCATTTTAGGAAGTGCGAACTACCGCCCCCTCCAAGTGATTTGATTCGTTAATGACATATATGGGATGTATAAAGGATGGAATTAATGGTATTACATATGTTATCCTACAGTAATTATAATATAACTTTATATAATTATTATTTCATTTCATTGAATACAAAAAAAATAAAAGAAAGTAGCGTTCATGAGTACGTACGGCTTACCGTCTCCATGAACGGTACATTTCATTTCATATCTCTAAATGTTATGTACTATTATAAGTACATATATATAATTGATATATATGTAATATGTTACATCTAAATGATGGATATCATTCTGGAATTATAATATATATATCTCTAATTTTTTTTATTCCATTAATATGACAAAAAATGAAGGTAGCGTTCAAGCGTATGTACGACCTACTGTCTCCATGAACGGTGCTTTTAATTTTTTAACTCAAAATGCTATGGAATAGTATAAAATGAATATATACTGGATTTATATGATATTTAAAACAACAATACTACTGTGTAGATGATGTACCTATAACTATATGGAAAATTATTTTCCAACTAGTTCAATTTTTACTCATGTACTGAACATCGACAAAAACGTCTGATATGAACTCACATTATTAACCAATTATTATAACATTATAATATGGGATATGAACTGAATAATAATATTTATAGGATTTCCTTAAGAAATTATAAATTTACCAAATTTTATTATTCAGGAGATTAAAGAATGATCGAGTCATGTCGGGCATGAGGTAAGGGAATCCTACCTCTCTCTTTCTTTGCAAGTACTCTCTTTTATGTCATTTCTTTTATGCTCCATGTTCTTATGTTAGAGTATGTTCTTTTATATTCCCCTTTCAGTGCATTTTATGTTCATGTGACGAGAGACCCTATTTGATCTCATCAATCCATTTTTGGAAATTTTATGTGGCGCTGTTATGCTGCTGAATTTTCATAAGGGGATTTTCAACTTACTTTTTGTTCCTGTGAGATTCATGCTACATTTTCTAATATTTCCTTTTGTGTGTTGTATGTACCATCCATTATTATAATCATTGTATAACATAATTTCATTTATTAGTATTTACATCAATTTTTTATATTCCTTCTTTCATGGGGTGTACGTTTCAAAAGTTACCGAAATCGGTAAGGGAACCTTTCACCCTCCCATTTTTAAAAGACTTGTTTTGTTATGTCTTTTAATTTTCATCTTATTATGTAGGGATATGTTATTATATATCCTTATGGATGTAAATTTTATGTCCAAGTGATGAGATACCCTTTATCTCTCTCATCAACTCTTTTTCTAAAATTTGATGTGACGCCGTTAGGCTGTTAAGGGAACTTCTTAACCCAATTTCTGTTTCTTTGGGTTCAACATGTAGTTATTGAATATGTCATCCTTTGAAAATGTGTGAATGGCCATTGATTATTTTACACTTAATATCCACATATATTGGGTGTATTTATATTTTTCACACATAATTATGAGATTGATTTATCCTTAATTTAAGGATACCATCATTATAATTGATTTCATCTCAATCTACATTTCCATTGAGACTTTATTGTTGTTATGCACCAATTCACTCTTATATGATTTATATACTTTCCATTTAAATTTTATATCATGAATCCCTTTATTCTCACGATATTATAAAGTTTTTATTAAATGTTATTGCTCAATTATTGTATTCAAGTGTCTCTCATTTTGTTAAAAACCCTTTAACTAAAATATCATTTTAAATATTTTAATGATTTAATCTTATAAATATTTCTCATTAATATCCATGTTTTCAAAATGGATTTAAGGATTTATTTATATGGATATTAATGGTTTAAAATTTTAAAAGCTTTAATGTGGTATGGGACTTTGTCTCAATCTCTTTTCATTGAGGCATATTTTGTTTTATACACAACCTTCTTTTATAAGGTGTAAAAACTCCTTTGACTTTTATGTTTATTAAAAAGGAATCCTTTTTATATGAAGCGTTTACTAAACAACAAAATGTAATGTTTTTTTGTCGTACTTATGAGGCTACAAAGACTTATCCGCCGCCGTGACCATTATTTGAGTTTCGGCTTCCTCTAAAAGCCATACATTTTAAAAAATAAATAAATACAATGTTTTCCATTTCTTTTATTTTGGTATTGAAAATGGTTTTCATAATGTTTTTATATCAATGTTTTGTTTTGATATCATGTTATTGAAAGGTGGAAATGTTATGTTTCCTTTATTCATGTTTTATGTGAAACGATTATGTTGTGGTTCTTGGGAATTATTATGAAGACGGGTGGTTCCGTGATAAACTAAGGGCGGGTGAGCCCGATATAGCTCTCCAATGCATTGGGTAACGTGATGGAGTGAAACGTTAAGGCTTATCTGAAGATATTTAGGGAATATACTGTGATGGGTATTCCAAATTTAACCGAGAGGGTTACTCTCTACGTAAGTATGTTATGAATTCCTCAAGTAACATTTATGACTTATGATTTCTATGATTTATTCATGATTTTATGAGGTATGTTAAAGTGATTATGCTTTATGGGTAATGTATGATTTCATTCTTATGTATATATATACTCATATTTCTTTTCCATACTTTTTATTACCCTTAATGAGCTTTTTATTCTCATCCCATGTTTTTGAAATGTTTTTCACAGGTCAAGGGAAAGGTACATGATGTGATGATAGTGTCAAGGAAGTGTCAAGAAAGAATTCATGTTTTATATTAAATATGTTTCTATTGATGGGATAAATGAATACTTTCTTTTATGTATCCACTTTGTTTAAATTCGGAATGTAATGCAAGTTTAATGATCTAATTCTCTAAAACTCTAAACCTGAAAAGACCCTCAATGTGTAATCTTGTAATAACTCAATATTAATTAAGGTTTAAGGCTGGGCCTTATAGACCATGTTTTAATATATATATGTTTTCAATATTCCATTTTTGACACACAATAAAAGTCACTATAGTGGAGGATCACCATATAGGTGGAAAAGTAATAAATATAAAAACATTAATTGGTGATTGGGTATTGATGATCTTAATTGAATTGAGGTACTAGAATTGATATTTAGGTCCATTATATTATTTTCTATGAATCTACTGTTATTTTTTTTATTTTTTTGATGGGTTGATAATTTTTAATAATTTTAGATAAGGATTTTAGGGTAAATTATAATTATGATCATGATATAATTATTTTGATATAGTTATTTAAAATGAATATTATGTATTATATGATACATTATTAATGGGAATTGGTATGTGATGAAAATGGAAAATAGAATGATATAGAAAAAGTTAATATATGATAGTACAATTAATCTTTTGTTTATTTTAGAGGACCAATAGAGGATTTTATATTTTGAAAATAAGTTTTAAAAATATTTAAGTAAGTGTATTTTTATGTTATGTTTTGTGTGATGAATTTGGTGTTGATATGTTCTTGTGATTATTATATGGGTATTTTTATAAGTTATGAATGATATTTTGAAACTGTGAGATTAGATGGGTTGTGTAATATCAATAACATACATAAATATGTTTTTAAAAAACATTAGTATAGATTGTTACCAATAGATACATTTGTCATTAAATTTTCCTGAAATTTTTACCTTATTGATAGTTTGACATTGTGTGACGAAGTGGTGGCTTACATTGGGTCGTTTCACTTTGGCATATGGTCATGAAATATTATATTATAGATATATTTTTAGTGTTTAGGTGTACAGGGGTAGTATACATTCTACATGGTTCATTCGATTGTTATAGGTTCTATGAAATATTCATAATGATTCACTCTAGATAATATAGTATTGAACTCTTCTCATTGAAAAAATTAGTGCAGTTGGGATGATTTAATAGTGATGATGACATAAAAATGTCTTATAAAACTATTGATAGACCTGTTTTCTGTTCTTGGACAGAGGTATGAATTGGGTAATGTTGTGTATACTGATGCGACATTGTTAATAGGGGGTTTATGTTATTTTTTAGTTAACAATGGGGTTGGGGAAGTTGTTTGTACCCAAAACATAAGTACTGTCATTGGTGAAGTGATTTACACAATATAATTTGGATTGTGGAAGTCCTTTTGGTGAGTGCGGTGTGAATATGATATTTGTTTATTACCCGATGTGATAAATTTGTGCTAGTTCTATTAATGACCGTGTTAAATCCATGTTGTGTTAATACATTCCCTAGAAGCATTATATATTTGGTGTCCAAGGTGAGTGACAAAAATGTTTTTTGGGTTCTTGAATTCTATAAGATATTTTATGATGATGACATTGATGATATAGTTAGTCATATAAGATATATAATATATGGTTCTGGTGATCATTGGTTAAAAGGGGGTCCCTAATGGTGGACACCAAGCAACATAGTAGGATTCTATTGTGTAAAACTACCTAGCCATTGTAGTTTTTAGTGGGGAGAGTCCCATAGTGGGGAAACCTAGAGAATAAGGATAGTATCAAGTAGTTTCCAATAACTTAATAAACTAATATATTAAAAATTGGTCCCTTTGGGTGCACAACTATATATAGATATTATAATAATTTATCTATTGGTGGAAAACCTCATGGAGATTTCTGTGTGATATCATTGTTGGTTGACAACTAGCGGGTTTTTATACGTATTTGATGTTTTTTATCTTGATAATATTTTTTCATTTTATTGTTTCATAGGAATACAATGAATTTTAATAAATGATTAAAAAGTGCATTGGAAGGCTAGATCAGGATGATGAAACAATGATTATTTTCTTTAGTTTCATTCATTCATGAATAAATTAGTATATTTCATTCACATGGTCACTTGAGAGTTTCTGAGATAACCCTACAAAGTATATATATATCCTCCCCCCTATATTAAATATACGTTATTTCAAATTTTCTGAATATTTTAAGTGTTTTTGTCCAGTGAAATTATCTATATATTTATAATACTTTTTAATAGAGGTGAATTACATTATACCTCACTAATTGTATATTGAAGATGATAGATTTAATGGTTAATTTACTTTTCGTGGCTTAGTTTTTGGTAAAATAACATACATTTTATACACATTATTCTTGTATTTGGTTGTAAAATGCATTTTTAGTATTCATGGTGTTGAGGAGTTTTCATTTAAAAATGTAAATGTTTTTTATAATTGTTTAATGATTTAACCATGGTACAAGACTTCAACTCATGGCATATTGAAAATGGTTGTAATCTGGCACAGACAACCTTATTTCTAGATAAAGTGGACTCTCAACATGTATAGATTTTGACACCTATAACCATGTTCAAGCGGATTATTTCTATGGTTATCCAGATTGGGGACAAACATTGTTCTTCAAAACCTGGAATTGATATTATATCATAAAATGTAAATGTATTCAATACTCCAAAACAATTATATTACCAGAATTTTTATGTTGGGTGTAAATTTTATTCAAACTATTGGTAATACTATAGACTATTATGGCATGGATCAAAAACATACAGCTATTCAATGATAGTGAAAATTTAAATAAAATATTAACTACAGCTTGATACAATAAGGAAATGATTTATTGGATATTATTTTTCGTAATTAAACATTGTATGTTGATTATTTGAATATTTAAATAGTATAAATGAAAAAAAATATCATATTATAAATTAATAAACAATTATGTAGCATTCATGTGATGCCTAAAAAATAAAATTAATATAAAAAATTATTTTTTAGTTCTTGAACAGGAAAATTGTAAGTTGTGTGAAATATTTATCATAATGAGATGTTTAATCAATAAAAATGTACAAATATGAATCCCTAAATTAAATAGATACCAACACCATGTTTGTGAATATTTATATAATGTTAAAATTCTATCATACAGAAATGAATTCCAATGAGTCACTATAAATTTTCGAAAATAATGTATATAGAACCATAAATGAAATAGAACCAAGGGTAAAATTTATTTTCAATATTTAATTAGGAATTATAGTATGTTGGGAAATTTTATTTCAATATTTTAAAAAATAGAAGTTTTTTATTATATTATAAGGATTTAAATAATTATAAAAATTAATTCAAAAGATAAAAAAGATTTTGAGAATAAATAATGATAAAAAATGAGAGAAACATAAAGAAACAGATATATTTTGAGAAACATGGAAATACTCATAAAGTTTCATATTTATGAACACTATAATATATTTTTGTAGTTTAACTAAAAATTTGAACAATAAATATCCTGGATAGATCCATTTTTCATTCAAAAGTGTTCATAGGTGATTTTGGAAGGAAGTTGTAAAAATAACAGTTCATGTACAAAATTGTTTTATGTATTGTCTTGGAGAAATAGTCACTCTATATGAGTTTTGGTTTTTTTGTAATCTTGGAATAAAATATTTTACAATGTGTAAAAGATATGTAATAATTTACAAAATGATAATATCCATTCAATTTATTAAAGTTGAGATTATTATTTTATTTTCTTGGGATATTTATTCAAAAGAAATATATAAGAGTTCTATAAAAATGATTTAGGAAATTGTAGAAAAAAATATTTTTTAATGTGATTAATGATTAAATTGATATTGGAATAGAATGATATCGACTAGATGAAAATGATAATGTCACAAAAATCTGTTCAAAATGTTTAGTTCATGAAACCGATGACCCTTATTTTTGGTGAATGAAAAAAATAAAAAACTATAATAAAAATCCCCAAAAAAACATAGAAATTTTAACACCTCAAAACTCATTGATCCATAAATAGAGGGTTATTTATTATATTTAATCACTTTAAACGAGTTTAAATTCCCATGATCATGATTTCGTAGTCATCAAGAGACTAGATACATAAACATTACATTAAAATATTACAAGTTACATCATTTCAGTATAAATAATTATCTATTAATTTTATCCATTGAGATGATAATACACATTATTTCACTTAATTAGTGGGGAAATATAAATCCAAAGTAAAGGTTTATCTGACATTATTAGTAAGGTAGAGTGAACAGTTCATGTTAATATGGAAAAATAATTTCATAGGAAATATAAAATGAATAGATAAAAATGATTCCATATTAATGAATAAAAAAGAATATAATAATACAATGATTTAAATGTAAATATATAATCACATAGATAAAATTAAATGATCAAATAATGATGTAATATATGGGAATGAAAAATACCAAAAATCATAAACATTTTATCTAGGATTATTGGAACGACAACATATATAAATGGTGGGGATAGTTCTATTAGGCAATCATATTTTTCTCACGAGTCATTTCAATGAACCGATAGGATATATAGCTCTCTGCTCCACCAATAAGATAATATTCCAATGTATTTCATCATACAAAAAAATTATATATTTAGTACATAGAATATTCTTCATGAAAAAAGAACATAGAAATACACAACATAAATACTCAATGATTATTATATTATATGATTTTCCCATATAGAACAAATGAGTATTATTGGAATTAAAATATATTTCTCAAATTAATGTATTGAGAATGATACTTTTCCTATTCACTTTAAACATTTTAAGGACAATTAGTGATTCAAATTGATAAAATAACTACCTTTATCAAGTGAATGATATGGAATGTAATTTAGAAAGTACATATTAACATTAATTTTGTCAATGGTGTTTAGAAATTAAATACATGTATTTTCATTGGTGTGAGGACCAATAAATTTTGTTTAAATACCCTTTGAAAAATTGCGATTAAATCACAAAAAATTGTTTTGAATTAGGTAAATAAAATTTCCTTGAGGATAGACATCCAGGTATGCATGCATTGATGGAAAAGGTGGGCATATTCAAAAATTTATTTTAATTCACTTGGAAAAAATAGAGTCTCTACAATCTATGTGCACTTAACAAATTATTATAAAACTTCCACATTTTAAAAACTATACGTCCATAACTCCAAAAATATATGGAATTCAATTTTATTTTTAATCATGGGATAATATAGAGTATTATTCTTCTTGGATAAATTTAAATATTACAAAACCTTTTAAATGAAGTATAAGTTTAAAAAAATGTGATATAACAATTATAATACATCATAGGGATATTAATTTTAATTACATTACAAAATATTGAAAATTGAATTATTAATTGAATGCATTACTACTATGGTACTATAAATAGGAATATAAAATATAGAGAAGTGGGACCTTAACATTGACATGGTAACGACTTATGGAAATTATAATATGAGTGGTACTTGATAATATATTATGGATTAAAGATATAATGAAAGATAATATAATAAAATTGTAAACGTTGTTGTATATATATTTTTTATTTCTAAATAATTACATTTGGAAAAGAATGAAGTGGGACTAGAAACCCTTACATCATGAGCTTTTTACCCTCATGATGAAAACTAAAACCAACCAAAAACTTCATGAATTAATATACATAGATGAGGGAGCCTATTTAGGAGAGATATAAAGATGGAAAATTTTATTTTGAGTGATATAAAGGAGAAGATGGGGTAGGTATTTATAGCTAAATTGTGTGAAATTTAATGAAATAATGTATTTATTTTTTTAATATTTTTATTATATTAATTTTTCGCCTCCTCCTCATAGTCCTCCACTACATCCCTTAATGATTTTATAAAATTATTTATGAAACAATTAGTATAATATTACTAACTTGGATAATTTTTTTCATTCTTATATATTTATTATTCTATATTTACCATATATTTATAATTTTACCGTCTTTATATATTTTTACCAAAAATTTACAATTTTCACCCCACTGATATTTTTGAAATAATGATTCAAAATATAAAATTAATTTTATAATATTAAGATACTAATTATATACTTTTTAAATTTTATATAAGGATGATATATTAGATAAAAATGTTGTGTCATTTTTGGCATCATTTTGTTTCTAAAACAATTATTAGTTTGATATTACATCACCATTAAATGTATAACCCATTGTCACAACAACAAAATATATAAGGTAAAGTTATATAAATGTGGTAATTTAATGGTTTGTTTTACACAACATTGATCTAGAACAGATTCTCCCAATGTTGAACATTTCAAATACTCAATTCCTCTAGAGCCATAATTTTTCATGTTTTCATTGATTTGGTCAAGGGTAAGCCCTAATAATGACACTTATATACCAATATATAATAAATAAATTCAATATTGGAGTTTCTTACATTTTAGGCCATTTTTTCTCCCATATGCATCAATTATTTCATTCTATTTCCCTTAATATACACTAATTCTATAGTTCACATTATAATTATTATATCAATACCAATCAAATATCCTTGTGAATATAGTTCATGATTATCATAATTCCCTATGGTAATGTAATATCCATACATACTATTGATACTTAAAATTTAATTAAAACCAATGTATTAAATAATAATTCTCAATTTTTATTCTTTCATTAGTTCAATTTCATTTCTTGTATTATTCCGTTTGTATAATATTCTTATTATATCTATGATATTTATTTCAGAATGTGATCAAAAAGACATATACATTATACTTGAATTATTAATTTTTACATATTTTTAATTATTTTATACAATATTATTACTATGTATATACCTATTATTTATAGTACGTCATTTTTTTAAATTATTCATATTTATAACTACAATTACAAAGGTATTATATTATCCCCCTATGATAATTTAATACAAAAAATTATACGTCAATCCTTGGAAAATTGTTGATAATATATTATAATTTAATTCCCAGGATCCCATGTTTCCAAATATATTTTTTAACACTAAAAAATAATATTTTTTACACGTTGATAATTTTTTATATATTTCCCTTTTAATAAACCTTCTTTGACAACATGTGATACACGCAACCTCGAGTCTAAATGAAATGTAATATAGTGTACTTTTATAACATAGAAGTTAAATTAGTGAATATGAATATAATTAACTAAATTATGAGAAAACTTCTGTCTATACATGTTTATAATTAATTCATTGGTTATAAATTTATTATAATTGAAATTAAAAATCATTTTAAAGTCAAATATTTTTTTTCTAAAAAAATATTTTTATGAACCCAATGTGTTTTTATTTTAATAAATAAAACTGATCACAATTGGTGAAGGATATTAATTAAATGTATATGTTTTATATTAAATAATTTTTTTAACAACCATATAATGATTTTATAGCCATGAGATAAGAATATATATCAATTTTTATACTTAAGAAATATTTTCTTTTAAACAGCTTTCTTCTCATTTTGAAAAATTATTTTAAAATGATTTACTTCTATAAATAAAAAAGAAATATAGAAAAAATAGATCCAATATTCAAGATCATGAGATTGAAATTTGAAAAATAGGGCCCATTTTTTTAATCATTAATAGTTACTATGGTAAAATTATGTCACCTCGTTAAGGGTAAAATTGGTAAAATGGGCTTAAAACATTGAGATAAGGATTTAAAACTTCTCTAACACATTATTGTATCATATTGGATGAGTATAGTTTTTTTAATTTTCATTAAAATATTAAATACATGGTCACATTGTTCCATATTAATTTGATTATGACTGTTATATTAATATAATAAAATAATAAATACCGAATGTCACTCTTTTGATAATAATATCCCAAATATTTCTATATATGAGTAAAATTAGGATAATATTGACACTAAATAATTATTTAAAATTTGAAGGAAATTTTTTTATTGTAATTTAGTTTTAAATTTTAGTGGAAAAAAATTTATCTTTTATGCCCACGCAACACAGATATAGTATTTATTCGATTAACATAAGAATAAAATAAATTAGTTTAAAAATATTAAATGCAATAATATTTTGATTAATTTCTGAGTCTCTAGAATATGTCATATAAATATGATATATTAGGAATGTTTTATGGTATTATATTCTAATTCCATATTTTTCTTTTTTTTTTCTTTAATTTCAAAAAAATAGTGTCAAAAATGAAATTAATGATATTTTATGAAAATATAAGTTTATTACATTATTTAAAAGTCATAAAAATCATTATATAGTAAATGGTGGATATTAAATTGTCTAAATTTTTATCCCCTTCCCATTTATAATTCAATTTGAAAATGATAAGGTAAATTATAACCCTTTAACATTGAACAATTCATTACAACAATTAGGGTTAAAATTTATTAACCTAGGGATTAATAAAAAATACAAGGTTCAAAATGACATCAAAACCAATATAAATTTCATTATGTGGTTATATTTTTACCTTATCCTATTTTTTTAATATCTTAATATTTGTAATAATATATTTTTAGAATGAATAAATTATATATGAATCTTTTTAGTATCTCCATGATTTCCACACCCCTCACTTATAATAGGGGACATCTTCTCTAATATTCCTCACACCATTTGATCTGTATAGCTCGGAAAATACCTATTATAATACCTTTTTAGCTTCTTTAAACTTGTCATATAGCTTTTATTTCTAAAATATTATCCCTTCAAGGAATAAGGATTAACCAAGAGCGAGTATTCAATGATGATATATAACTTTTAATTGGGTTTTTTAAATTTTATTTTTTCGTCAACATATTTATAATCCATTGTATTCATTATAAAATAATTAATTCAGTATATTAAATATAAATAATTATTATTATTATGTAACAACCATTATCAGCCATCTTTCCATCCTATGAAAAGTGAAAACATTGCCCGTGCGTACGTACGTCTTATAATCTATATGCAACAGTGTATTATATTTTTCATCACCTCATTATAGGGAAAGATGTATTAATGAATTTGATAAATATATATTTCATTTATGATATTATTATGATTATTTATGTGTTAATTATTATTTTCCTTTCTTTTGTCCCATCCTTCTAAAAATTAAAATAATGTTCATGTGTTTTTACGAGCTACCATATCCATGAACAGTGTAATTCATTTTTCTATATATACAGTTTATGGATATATACATATAATTAATATATAAGAAATTAAAATAATATTTAAAAATCTATATATTATGGAACCAGGATAAGAGAATAATACTAAGACTACTGAACTGAAACATTCATGTAAAATGAATCTGTTATCATTCTGAAAAAATATTTTAGTAAAGAATTATTATTAACTGGGGGATAATATTTTATAACAAAATAATATAATATATTATATATATGATTATGGTGTTAAATTTAATATATAAAAAATATATACTTTTTTATATAAAATTTTACAATGCGTACATATAAGGATGATACTTGTGGTGAGGGTTTTATGTTACAGTCTCAATGTTAATCAGGATTGATTGTGATTATATTATCATGATAAAATATTATGATCTACCTCTATAGAATCTTAGTAATTTTCTTATAATCTAGTAATTTCTATATAATACATGATTTCCATTTCTTTTCATCTCTTTAAGGACTAAATAAAGTGAATGAATGTTATTATGGAAAATTGACTTTATTTTTCTCTTCAGTTGAAAATAATTTTTATTCTATGTCCAGGTTGAATACAAAAATTGGGAAATTTTATAACATTATACATGGTTTTTAAAAAATAAGTTTTATTTATTATTGATTTTATTAAAATTTCTTCAATGAAGTATTTTTATCATTTTCAAAATTACATAATGTTTTGAATATTTCTATAAAAGTATGAAAGGAATGTTTTCTTTTAACATATATTAAATGAATGTAATTTATCATTATCCTGACCATTCAATGATTTTAAGCTTCCTTTAGAAGTAAATAATTTTATTTTAAATGTAAATATATTCTTATTTTTTAAAAAATTGTTATTTTTTAATTAAGTGATTTCAATGTGACTGGTGTATTTTTGTTGTGAAATCTTCCAGGTGATCATTTAAATGTATTTTTCATCAAATATGAAATCCTATGATGTTTCTTAATCTTTATTAGGGATATGATCCAATGATACCATCCTTATTATTTCTCTCGATGTTTTATGAATATTATGAAATGATGTGTATGAAACACATACCTTTTCCATGGGTTCTTCTATGATGAATTAATGAAATTTTTTTGAAATTTGTTTATTTTATTAGGTTTAATCCATGTCTAAATGTCTATGAATCAAATTTTTTCATGTGTAATGATATGATGAATTTTTATTATATTTTGGAACATATTTTTATAAATTTAATTATGTTCATGATGGGAATAGAATTATATATCCCTCCAATGCATTGGGAAAAGATGGATATATCATGAGATAAAAATACTAGAATGGAAGGTAATCCTAGTTCAGTAAGGGACGCATTCCAATATGATAGTATTGGGGGTAAAACATGATAAATATGAAAGAAGGGGTAGTGAACGCAATCCACTATTATAGTCTTGGAAGTGTTACTTGAAAACTAAGGAATGTTTTTTCCCTAATTTTTTGTATTCAGCAATCTATGTCTCATTCCAATTTTGTTCTCTCATGGATCCATTACATTGATTATTCAATTATTCATATCTTATAAACTACCAATATTTATGAAATGATACAATATTATGATCTTGGATATGAAAGGTCACTACTATAAATATGGCCTTTATCAGTGCTAGAAAATTGCATTAACAGTGCTAAAAAAGCGTTGTTAATCGAGGAAATGATAATGGGGGGCGGTACCTTTTATCAGCACTCAGAAAAGTGCTTATAAAAGACAAAAAAAATTAAAATAATTATATAATGCGGGGAGGGGGAGCTTTTAATAGTGTTGGACCCCACTTTATCAATGCTAGGTGGACCCCCAGCCTAACACTCTCCCACGCTTCCCTTCTCGCGCATCCCCCACACGCGGGCACTTCCTTGCTTCTATCCGAACTCGAACCCGTGACCTCCCTCTTGCGTACCTGACCTTTACCACTAAGACATTTCGTTTTTTTCTATATTTAATTATATATATATTTATTTATATATTTATATTTATATTTATTCATATATTAATATAGATTCAAATTAACATAAATATATATAGTTATTTTAATACATATATATTTATTCATATATTAATATATATATATATATATAAATTCTTATATTAATATAGATTCATATTAAAATAAATATATTTTTTATATTAATACATATATTTTTATTCATATATTAGTATATATATATATATTCATTCCTATATTAATATATATTTATATATATTTATATATATTTTGTAGTCGTAATTTTTTAATCCGTATATTTATTTGTATATTAATATGTATTTATAATAGTAGTTTTAAATACATTTATAAAATTGGTTTTTATGTGTGTTTAAAAATAAATAAATAAAAACATACCTACATATATACAACACACACACACACACACATATATATTTATGAATATATACATATATATGTGTATTTGAAAATCCATATAATGTTTGAACGACCATAACTTCAAATCTAGAAGCTCGTTTCAACTCCACAACTAGTCAAATTGAATAAAATAAAACAATATTCGATATGATATATGGTACAGGCCTAACAAACATCTGGATCAGAAGTTATACTTTTATTAATGTTAACGAATCAGGGTATCCCGACTAAAAACTCTGTTTTGGAGGCCTTCTGGTCCTTTTTTGGACTGAAAATGTGACATAAGCTTTTCTTGGGTGCACAACGCATATATCTCGTCACATGCTTCGATTTGATAGGTTGTAGAGCTTCAACGGACACACGGATCAAATGTTATGGCTGTTTGAAGTTTGAGTTACATTTTTAACATATTTGTGATCTTTTATTATTATTTTGTTTTTCATTTTTTGTGTCTTCCAATTGTTATTAAATGATTAATAATCGATGATAATTATCAAATTTTTAATTAATAATATTTTTTAAAATATTAATTCCATTTTCACTAAATTTATTATATATTAAAATTAATAGTCTATTTATACTTATCTGAAACATATTTAAAAAATATATATTATATTTATATCAATATAAATATACACATATTACAATATATTTTTTTCAGGATTTTTTTTGAAACATAAAAATTATCTGCGCTTGGAAAAAGCGCTGATAAATCCCCCTCTTTATCAGCTCTACTAAAAAAAGCACTAATAAAGTAGTCCCCTTTATGAGGGCTAAGAAAGCGCGGATAAAGGGGGGGGGGGCTTTATCAGTGCTAGAAAAAGCACTGATAAAGGGTCACTTTTAACAGTGCTTCTTTTTAGCGCAGTTAAAAGTGCCCCTTTATCAGTGTTTTTTGTTGGGCTGATAAAGGGTGGCACAATGGAAACCCAGTTTTGTGGTAGTGGGTATAGTTTTCAAATGCAAAGATCTTGTTTTTATACACTTATTCTCATGTTATGCTTATGCAATCATTCATGTTTCTGTTATTTAACATTACCAAGCATCTGAACTCACTCTATCTTATGTTACCCATAATTAGGATATGAAGTACTATTTTAAGTATTATATGCATAACAAGGGTGATAGTTGTGAATAATTTAGTTGGATATAATTTAGATCTTAAATTAATGATTTATTATGTATCCATGTTTCTAATTACATTAATCATTTATGATTCTAGAATGGATAGTTATGTTATGTAATTAATATTCATTTAATACGATGTAATATTTATTTATGTTAAGCATTTGTAACTATAGTGGATTTCATATAATGGTTTATTTACCTCTTGAAACCAAGATGATAAATATTTAGGGAGAATCCTTATGATAATCCTATGTGTAGGAGAATGTTTTATTTTATGTAATATAAAGGAGTGTGATTTTATTAGAAATAAATATATCATTATGGATAATACAAGAGGGAAAGGTTTTGATATAGATATAAATAGGGGTGATAACCTCATTTTGAGTTGGTCGAGTATATCTCATTCATCATTCAGGTGCATGGTGAGTGGGCCATTAATGCACACCTAGTTTGACACACATGAGACATATATTAAGTTAATTAACATTTTTTTATGAACAATTCTAAAGTATTTGAATATTTAATAACCAAGGATAATGTTAGATAAACTTAAGGCTTAATTTCTTTTAAACATGGTGTCGGTATTTATACATCCTTTGAATTATTTTTCATTATTGATCACCTTGATAAAATATTCATAGTAGCCATGATGACCATTATGTACTATTGGATTTAAGATAGATTGATCATGATTATGTGGTTATGAGCATGCTCAAATATTGAATAACAATATTTGATATAGTTATATGAATTACTATATATATGGAAAGTTCTCATGTAATGTCAATTCACATCATCAATGATTATACGTTGAATTAGTAGTGAAACCCCCTATTGGTGTGGTGATCACATATTAATTATATGATTCGTATCTGATTGGATTTTGTGGGAATGATCATCCTGTAGAACTCATTACTCACCCTATTTTTGAGTTAAATGTTATTTGGGTCATTTATATTCTTTCTTTACATAAATTCCATATCAATTTTCGATGAATGTTTGTTCCATTTGATATTCCAAACCAAACTATAATATTCTATAAGAGTGATGATAAATATGAACTTATAATGGCAATTTAATCCATTGTATAGGTCAAGATTCCTATTAAAAGGGGGTGTTTATATCTAATGGTCAGATAGAAACTCAAAATTGAATATATGTCTATTATATGGGAGTTTATTTTTTTCCAAA
Organism: Viscum album; assembly: GCA_963277665.1. Taxonomy (NCBI): domain Eukaryota; kingdom Viridiplantae; phylum Streptophyta; class Magnoliopsida; order Santalales; family Viscaceae; genus Viscum; species Viscum album. The sequence goes on from OY728161.1 coordinate 1,512,171,206, forward strand.
ATAGTTTCCTAGTCTTCCACCAAACCATGAAGTTGAGTTTTCAATGTAAATCATTATTTTTTATATACATGTTTCAAATAATCTACCTATAATGGCCCCGATTGAGTTTTACTAATTGAAGAACCAACTCCAGGAGAATCTTGATATGATATTTACTTGGCCAATTGCATCACATGGGAGTGCACCTATTTTTTTAAAACAGCTATATGGATCAATGATACTCTCTATTGATTATCTAAAATGTTACAAGATCACTATCAAAAATATGTTTTCACTACCCCAAATTGTTCACTTGTTTCATTAACTACATAGAGATAAATACTTTTTTAATATTGAACATCATTTTGGATATTACCAATTAATTCAATAAGTTAGATATACCAAATAAAATATTCCATACATGGTATGAAGCATAGTAATTTATATTTATAACATTTAGTATTACTAATTTTCATGATATATTCCCAAATTTAATGAATATACCATTTATATGTTTCCTGGGTCAGTTTTTCATAGTATTTATAATTGATATTATTATATATTAAAAGGGAAGAGAATATCATGAATAGTATTTAAGTATTTAATTGAACACCCTAAGGTAGTATATTTTTTCCAAAAGATTTAAAATGTGTGAATTTTGGAAACAAAAGGTTTAATTTTTGAGTCATATAATCTCAATAGAGGTTATATCGGTGGATCAATCAATGAAGTAATTTATTGAATGTTGGCCTAGGCTATCAATAGTGACAATATCTATAGTTTTCAATGATTTTATATATATCATCAAGTATTTTTCATAAATTTATCATAAAATTATAATACAATAACCAAATAAAAATGATAGGGATCTAAGTACCGTTAGACATGTAAATGTAAGGAAAATTCCTGAAATAAATAGAATGTTAGTCAGTGCACATATCTATATGCTACCCAATATTATATTGGTGTTTGTGATATTTATTTATTAATCAAATAAGAGGCTTGGATATATCCTCATGCATAATGTTATAGTTATAGATTATGCCTCATTGAAATTTAATGTTCCTGAGAAACATTTTCCCAACTCCTTTTTAGAGTCATATATGTTAAATTTTACGTTACATATATCTAGACATTATACTTATAGAGAAATATGTGATATATATACCAATAATAACATTTTTATGTATATACTTAGTCATAAAGAGATGAATATTTACTAAAGAATATGGATGGAGTTGATTAAAAATTATTACTTCTCAATACATTACAACCCTATGAAAGTGAAAAAGTAGGAAAATGCTTTAGTTGATTGTATATTTCTATATTATCTATACTAAAGATAAAAAAGATCCATTTTTTCTTGATTTACAAAATTTTGAATCTAATAATATTGTATGAAGGGTGTATTAATTATCTTAACCAAATGAGTGTTAAATAATCTATCAACATGAGGGCTAAACTGCTACCTAATGAATAAATTAAACTATAAAAGGTGTGGAAAATGATTTTGAGTTCAACCATTATTGTGATGGAATTATAAGGTTCATAAATCAGGTCTTTCTTCCATTAATACTAGAAATTAAAATATTGATGTTGGATAATGCTCACAGTTCAACATTCTTTATTCATCAAGGAAGTACAAAGATGTATAGCGATATGAAAGAGTATCTCTAGTTAGAGAACCTGAATAGAGAGATTAAATAATATATACCTTGGTACTAGGTATGGTACCAAGTTGTGGATAATAGATATAAGTCCAAGTGATATTAAAACCATCACCCTTATCAAAATGGAAATGGTATGACCTCACTAGGGATTTTTTTCATCGGGCTCCCCAAAACATTGGATTTCTATAATTCCATTTGGGATATAATTTATTGACTTACTTATTCAGCACACATAATTTCCATTAGATAGTACTAATCTCTAGATAAACATAAAATAATATAAATTAATTATGATTTTAGGTTTCTTATTGTACCACATTCTATCGTATCTCATCGAGATCTGACATTATCCTCGATATTTTGGTGAAGTATTGAACATGGGCAAGATTATGATTTTAGTTTTAGTAGTTCATGTTATCCTTAGATAGATGGTAATTCCAAGAGAACCATTCAAACACTTGAATATATTCTTAGATATTTTTCTACGGATTTCAAAGGTGGTTGGGATCAACAAATTCCTCCAGTAAAGACTTCTTATAATAATAGCTTTCACCAGATCATTCGGATGGATCCTTATGAATCCCTCTATTGAATGAAGTGTATAACTCTAATGTTATACGATAAATTAGGAAAAATAAATATATATTTACATAATATATATTATTAAATGGTATATAATGTTAGAGTTATTCAATAGCACATCAGTGAATCTTTATGTCAATAAAAAATTTATGATGAAAATAGTTATTGAAATATTGAATTTGAAGCTACTAGAAATATATTTCAGTGAATTGACCTGGTTAAGAAAGAAATGAGATTTGAAAATATGGAAAACCCAATCAATATTTATAATTTCCAATTTAATATTCCTGGTATGTTAAGGATGTTAGCTCATTTTTTGGTGCATCCACCAAAACCCTCTTAAGTTCACAAAATGTTCTATGTATCTATCATGAAGAATTACATACCTGATCCTTCACATGTACTAAACTCCTAGGTTTAACTAAAATAGAATGATATTTTATATGAGAAATAATTTGTATAAATAATTGATCATAGAGATAAAGTTATATGGAATAAGACTACTTACTTGGTAAAAGTTCTCTAGATGAAGCAAAAAGTTGGAGAAGCAATGTTAGATACATATGATGTGATGAAAAAATTAACCTATATTATTTGAATAATATTGATTAAATTTTTGGGGGTAAATGGTATTAAGGGTGTAAAAATGTAACCCCAAAATATTTTATGATATATTTCTCTTGAAATAATAACTCATTGATATCTTGTGGTACATGGATCCCTCAATCAAAATGAACTATAATATAGTATATCAATATAACCTAGCTATTAAATTATTGGGAATAAATTTGAATAAATAAATTATGAAAACTAATTGGTTTACACATGTATAAAAACAATTAATTAGACATTGATAAATTATAAATTAAGGGAAAGAATATATAATAATAGAAGAGATGTTTTTCTATAAAACTGTTTTTATACAGAGAATGCATTTTTAGATAAATAAATTAAATCAATAATTTCTCATGAATGGATTTAATTAATATTATGTATATAATATTAATTATGTTATTTTAAAAGTCATAAAATATTTTTCTTGGTATGTGATGGGAATTTTTGTCATGTTTTATACTTATTAATGTTTTTTTCAAAAAATAACTTTCAACGTGTTTCAAAAATTTATTTTGAAATGATTTTATGAAACTTATTGAAATTAAAATTGAAAAATTGATCTCATGTATGTAATCATGATATTTTAATTTTGTATATAATACCCCTTTATTTTGGGTCATTATGAATAGTTACCTTGGTAAATTTTACTCACATTAGAAAGGGAAAAATGAGTAAAATAGTGTTAAAATTTTGATACAAGGCTTTAAAATTTCCCTAAATCCTGAATTTATCCAATTTTATGATTATGGTTTGTAAATTTCCATCCACTTCTTATGTATATGTTCACATAGTTCCATATTTCATTGATTATTATATTTATTTTAATTTAACAAAAAAATAAATATAAAATGTCACTCTCTTGACACTAATATCTTTAATGTTTTTACATAAAGATAAAAAGTAAATAATTTAGGTTATAGTATTTTTTTAATTATTAAGTAATTTTTTCATCAACGTAATTTATTTTTAATTTTTACTAACAAAATAATTACCTTATATGCTTACACAATGATGATAGATTTTTTATTTAAACGTTTTAAAATTATAATAAATTTTTTTAAAATAATAAAATTAATACAATTTGGTTGAATTATCTAATCAATAAAATTTAATAGATAAATCATTCATGTTATGTATTTTTTAAATTATTATGTTTAAATTACATTGGGTGTTGTTTTCTTTAAAGTGAAATTAAATTATAAGTTTAATAAAGGACATTTAAAATATTTTTTTAAAATAATATTGTATTAAATTATTTAAAAATAAAAAAAAAGGCTGAAAGAGTACGAGGTGAATAATTTATGGTTCATAATTTCATCATATTTATGTTAATTATCTAAATTTAACCCAATAATAAATATTATGACCCATTAATATTGCAATTATTTTTACCGAAGTTAAGGTTATAAGTGGTTAACCAGGGGTTAATCAAAATGATATGGTTTAAAACGACACCAAATGTTATCTAAATTTAAATTTTTCAAAATATATATACATTATAATATTTTTAAGTGAACATATACAAAATTCGATGAATTTTGAATGAGAATGACTTAATTTTATTTTATTCTTTTTAATAATTCCAAGAGTGCTCGACCACTCACTTATAAAAGGGAACCTCTTCCATTATCTTCCTTTCACCTTAAAAGACATTGATGTCAGAGAATAAATACCATAATAACATTAAAGATATCTTAAATACATCATATATATTATGTTTTTTAAGGAACTGTCCATTAAAGGCTAAATGTGTAATCTAGAAGAGGGTTCTCAATAAAGACATATAACTCATAACGACACATTTTCAATTTTATTTCTTCCCATGCTGTTATAAATAAATGGTATCCAATTTAAAATAAAAACATAAGTATATATGATATACTGAATTGTTATAATTATGATTTTAAAACTATGATTTACCTTATTTACATCCTTTATAATGAAAGAAACTTCACTTGTACATACGTACAACTTGTCGTCTCCAAGTAGCTGTGTAATTTGTTATTCATCACCACGTTAATTAGATGGTTATTATTATATATTTCATAAATATATATTTTATTTATGATATTATTATGATTATTAAATGTTTTATAATTATTTAACTTTCTTTAATTCCCTCCATTGTGAAATAGAAACAACGTTCATGCATACATACAACATATTGTTTTCATAAACCGTGTAATTAATTTTTCTATCTCTAGCTTATTTGTATGACTCTAAATATATATACATAATTAATATATGTGATATTAAAATAAATTTTAATATTGTTTATATTTCTTGTCAATTATATAAAATAAAATATTGATACCACCGAACTGAATCAATAATGAAAAACAAAGTGATTTTCACATGGAATATGTATTTTAATAATGACTTCTGAATAAAATGGTGATAAGATATTATAAGAAAATAATATATCATACTATATTTATGATTTAGATTCTGTAATAAATTTATAATAAACCCATATTTATTATAAATTAGTTTTTTATGTATACGAAGAAATATGAGACATGAGGTAAGGGTTTTATGTTACAATCTCATTGTTTAGTGGAATTAGTTATGTTTAAGTTCTGATATTGAAATATTATGATCTTACATTAAATAATATCATAAATTTTATTATTATATGTTTATTGGTATAGAATAAATGTTTTCCGTTAATTTATCTTACTTTAATAAGTCAATATACCAAAATGTTGATTTTATGGAAAACCAACTTTATTACTCACTTTTGTTGAAAATCATTTTCATTCCATGAAAATGTTTTTTAAAAATGTTTTTAAGAAGGTTTTTAATAATATTATAGGTTTTTAAATTTAATTTTTTCCAATAATTTATTTTTTATAAATATAATAAAATAAATATTCTATTATTTTTCTGAATGAGATAATTTTGAATATTTTTTCAAATGTTTGAAAGAATTTATTTCATTTATTATTTTACAAAAGGAAAGAAAAATCTTACTGTTACGAAAATTAAATTCTATAAAACATAAATTAAATTTTTTTAATTACCATTTTAAATAAAAAATCTTTTATATTTGGAAATTATTTATATTTTAAATAAGTTATTTCAAATTGAAAAGGGTTTTTTCTTTAAGAAATGTTCCAAGTGATATTTCGATTGAATTTTTCATCCCTGTTGAAATCCACGGAATTTGCCTAATATTTATTTGGTATATTATCCAATGATATAATCCATATTATTTATAAGAATGGTTAATTAATATAATAAAAATAATATTCTAAAACACATTACTTTTTCATATATTATGGTATAATGAATTAATGAAATTTTTATGAAACCTGTTTCTTTTCCAGGTGTTATACCATGATGAAGTATTTATGAACTCAATTTTCTTTTCATTGGTTATGATATTATCAATGTTTCATAATATTTATTAATGTACATTTATCATTTTTATTATGTGATGGCTAGTCTAAGAATTATATTACTCTCTAGTGTATTGGGTAAATATAGATATCTCAAGAGATAAACATGACTGGAATGGGGAGTGAACCAATTTCACTAAGTGAGTCTATCCACTCTGAAAGTTTTTATATTTAACCATTTTTAAAATTATGGAATGATAAGTGAATCTAATACAATATTATTGTCTCGGAAGTGATCCCTAACTATTTAGTAAATTATTTTTAGGATTATGTAGGATCTTGACCATAAAATAAGGTACATTTCATTTAAATTTATGTTTAACTCCTTTTAAATGGTTAATTAAATGATTAAAGGGATTCTGTATGATATCAAGAGTATAATAGGGTTTCAGAACATGAAAATGTGGGAAAATGGTCCTTACAGTGCTTGGCACATGGTTTGTACTAACAATTCACCATGACCATGTGTCCTGCAAGAGGAGGGGGAGTGATTTGAAAACCATACGAGGTGTAACATGAGAGCACGAATATTGTATAACCCATTGAATAAATTGGAACACTCAGTGTATATGTAGTTGTCTAAATTCGGAGGGTAATAAATGAAACTATGAGACATTATTTCTCTTTTGATATATATAACTATAGGGTTGGATCACAGTTTGGAAAATAGTGGGGCCAAACCATGTGGCTCATTAGAAGTGCAGAAATTTCATTTTCCCCTTCAAAAACATATTTCACTTGATTTTACTAATAATTTATCCTCTATAAGAATATGGTTGGAACTAAAGACTACCACATCTTCCATGGTTAATTCTTCCTTGATTATTATGAAATTGATGTGTCATATAGTTTGAGTCAAAGCTTTAGGTAAGTCTCCAGATCTATTATTTAAAATTTTATGGGTGTGGATTTCCTTGTTTGTTTATTTTTTTATCATGGTTCACCTTTTTTATTGAGTCCATAATATCTTGAATCAGGTTTCATCAATGGAAAATATATTTTCTATGAGCATGATTTAGGTGGTTGATAATATTTTTCTCATTGGCTTGATGTTATTCAAGTGTATTTTGTTCTTCTAATTAACTTCCTTACTTTATCTTTGTGACCATGACTATTGAAAGGAATGTATGCCTTATATTTATTTGTGAGAAACTTTATGAACCATGTCGTCTTCATTAATGATTTGAAAATTGTACTAGGTCTACCCATGGGTATGGAAATCCCTTGAATGTGGTCTCTTATAGTTTTAAATGATAATATAAAGAATTAATGTTAGTAAATGGGTTGTAATTATTATTTTTTATGCTAGAATGGTTAAATGTAATCTTGGTATAATTTGGGGCATGTTTTATGATAGGTTAAGAGGATGATTTAAAAGGTTTTATATATTAATATTTTTTAAAATAACTATAATGATTTTGAAATGGATTAGATGGTGTTCTTTCGATTTTGATTTGGTAGTGGTTTTCAATGAGGTAACCCTATATATTAAAGTGGATAATGATTTAAAATGATTTGATAACCTCAATGTCTTGTTAATGGGGTTATTAAATGGATTTCCTGTTTTAATTTGAAATGAGGGTGTGGTAGCTGTTTTTGCTGAAAATGTGTAAATTGATATTTTAACTATTTTAATGGAAATTAAGGTCAGGAGTATTTTTTGGTTTCACAAATAGAAAACCACATGTTTTAAATGGTGGCATTGAAATATTTTACAGTGGCCTTTAGTTTTATTTTTTTATGAAATGTGAAACGTGTTGGGTATTAATTGATCTATTTTTGGGTTTAATGTTTTGTTTGGACCTTGGATAATGAATAAATATATGGTTTTTGATATTAAACCCTTTTTCTGATGGTTTGACATTTTATTATGTCATAATGGTCCATTTTTTTATTTTGGAAGATTTATTGTGTAATAATATGATAAATTTGGAAAATGTGAAAATGGTTAAAGATGTTTTAATTATTAATGATTTGAAAAGTATCTAGCTATTTATTTGAAAGGATAAATGGTCAAATGGTTTATGTTTTGAATTTTGATAGAGAGGTTTAGTATGTTATATATTGTGAATTGGTGAATGTTGTAATGGGTTGACCCTTGATGAAAAGGTCATGTATGTTGGACTATGGAAAGAGTGAGAGGAAGAAATGGTCAATGATGATGGACTTAAAAGTCCCAAACACATGGGTAAGGATATTGGACATAGAATTCCTAGTCTATTATATGGTTTTTCCTGACATTATTATATTCATCATTAACATGGTGTGATGGAAAAGAAACTATATACACATGGCTTGGGTGCTAGCATGATCATCTAGGAACTTGTAGCATTTAATATACCACACCTTATTTAGGGATATGTTCTTTTCCTGATGTTATAGGAACTAGTGGAATTTGATACTGTATTTCTAATTGGAGAAATAAACTTTGGAACAAAGAATTTAAATTATTATTAAATTCCCCTTTTTTTAATTTATAACGCATATGATGTATGATTCATACTTTTTTCATTTATGAAGTAAGTTTAGTTTTTTGGGTGACATGATGGAACCATAGTTCCCTATTTGATAATTTATAGATGTTTATTGTGAAACATTCTTCTGATATTTTCATGTATATTTTCATTGTAGGTTAGCTACATAAAATATTGTTTAAGCTATTTATTTCTTTTTTCACCATCAATGGTGGCCTACCAAGTTGTACTCATACACTGCTTGATCTTCTAGGATACTTGGGTACACAAGAATATGATACTTATTTTCATATATATTCTCATGATCGGAACCTATATTTTGGTTATTGTTTGGGATGCTCGGTTAGAGAAAGGGATATCCGGATAACTTTTTCGAATTTCTACCATGTCATGGTTTTGCATTCCTAGTATCAATATTTTTTATTTTTTTGTATAATTACCAAACCTGTAAAATATATATCTCATCATGATATCATGAGTCACCTAATTAATTTCTACAACTCAACTTTTTTCTATTCAAAATTTATACTGGTTTTATATCATTTTTGTATTATTTTTTATATTTTTATACTCTACTAGAGAGGTTATGGTTTCCCCAAATTCCTATTTCAACACTCACTTCTAGTTTCCATCTTATAGCTAATAGGAAATCATGTTTGAGGTCACTTAATAAACTGGCTCAAGAAACTAGCTTTGTGGCTCCCAGGATGTGGTGTTATAATGTTATATTCGATTTGATAGCTTTTTTTCTTACTATTTGGGCATAGAATAAGGAAAACTATGATTTTTTTAGTTCATGGTAATGAGATCATGTTTGTGTGTCAAAAACCCCACACACAATGGAAAAAAATTCCATGGGTGGTAAATTGATATTCCCGCTTTTCTCATTTACCACCAGCATATTTTTCACCAAGAGTGGTGCACTTGGATGTGATGTTACTAATTTATGATGTTTTTTCTCTTGGACCAATATGGAATAAGAAAATTTGTATTCATTTTTCATTCTAGGCACATAGGACTGATATACCATCTATATGCTACCCATGATTGATAGTTCACTGCGATTCATTCTGTTGGTAGTTCACTTTTGGTTATTTGTCTAATTATTTTGGAAATTTATATATTCCTATCATTGAAAATTAATTATAGGGGGTTTTTATTTAGTGTTTCTGAAAAAAATTATATTTTTTATATAAGTGTATGGATGTACTCTATATAAACAACTCCTTAAGTGAATTCTATGTAATATGTAGGTATATATGATTTTTCAGGTGATGTTTCTAGTTAAATAATATGTTAGTAATCAACATACACACATTTTTTCCATTATAAATTGTGCATGAAATTATTTCTAGCCAAAATCATGAATCATTAAATTAAATAAATTATTGAAATTTGAAATACTTGTATATTAAATGTTTTTGAAATTTGGTCCCATGGTTTTCAAAATATTAATGTAAAATTAATGGGAAATGATAAATTATGAAAACATAGGGATATTGGAAATGGGTATCCATTCTAATTGTGTTTGATCTTATCTATGGGTGCATTGTTCTCTGAGAGTGACCTACTGTTGAGAACCTTGGTCACGTGATGTGAGGCCTTGAGGGGTTTTGGTGTGTTGTATAGTACGACTTTACATGTTATGCCTTCAAATAGGATGTAAACCTAACATTATTAGTTGTTTTATTGTAAAATGCATGTGGTGAAAATCATGGGTTTTGTTTATGGGAGTGGTGTGTTGGACCCTGAAATTTGTTTCCATGTTTTTTGTGCCATTATTAAAGTTGTGTATCTTTGGGGGTTTGACCTAGAGTAAGTGGTTGGATTGGGAATGCTTCACTTAGTGTGGTTCAAAATTGGGGATGGAGTGCTAGACATGAGATGTGACTTGTCTGAGGTTCGCTGTGTAAGGATCTGTGGGTCCTCTAGTTGCTTTGGGAACATGAATCTGGTAGTATCCAAGATTTAGTGGATTTGAATATTTCAAGGTACGTGTTTGTAAGGTTAGATCTGTTTTATGGTGGATTTGGAGTGTGATTCATGGGTGAATTCTATAGATGTGGAATTAATGAATTGTAGGTACCACCATGTTTCTGTAAAAGAAATTATAATGCCTTGGTTTCTTTTCTAATGTATGAACACTAAGAGCTTGTGGTTGTATTTAATGAAAATTTCAAAAAGTGAAGCACCATTCATATTTCTGACACATTTATTTTTATGTTTTTTAATATGAATGTCGATTTTGACCTTGGATGGATGAGACAAGGGTGGTCAGAGAATTGATAGATGCATCTAGTCGAGGAATGAATACGAGAGTGATGGGTGGTCATGTGGTTGGATATGATTTATATAAAAAATTCTGGGTCATTTGATGGAAATGTTGAAGGTTCCTCTAACCCAATAAGGTAGACAATATAGAAGGCATTTTTAGTTGTCTCAGTAGGTGTTTCGACCTTGTTATGATGACATATGACTTGTAGGATATTGAGTCATGTTTATTGAATAGTTGAAGAAAAGCATGTAAACTCATGTTTTTTGGGTGAGTCTGGTTTGGTAGGAGCATGGGGACGTTCTTTATTCCATTTTGGAGATGTGAAAAGGTATCTTGTAAGAAATAACATTTCATTTTCGATGAAATCTGGGTGATTTGTGTCGGCTATATGTGGGATTTTTTGGTCTTAGATCATTGTAAGGAACAATTTTATTTTCATTGAGAATTATTCGAGTCACTCTGGAAGAGATAATGTAGTTTGGATGTGTTATTTTCTAAGATGACATTATTGGAAGACCAATTGTAATAGATTCATGAGGTAGTAGTATATTTTTTTTAGTGACTTCCTCTTTAATCGTGCTGACCGGTTGATGATGATACGCCTATGGGTTGGGAGACCTAAAGAGATTTTTAGGGTTTGAAATATCCCTATATATAGAGGTGACACCAAAAATGGATAATGTTGTGGTCATAATCACTTTTAACATCATTTTTTACATCCAGTTTATATAAGATCATTCTCATCATCATAACATAATCATGAGTGTGTTGATAGAAGATCTGTTATATGACAAGATATCAAAGTTTAAATTCAATTTCTATAATAGGGATATCAAGATATTATACACACAGAAAGGTCTAAGTGAATCTATATGGTGGGATTTAAGACATCATTCATCTATATGTAATGTCTTTAGTATGGATTGAATGTTGAAAAATGTTTTCATATTCTTTATTGGAAGATGATAATGGGAGATAATTGATTATAGGTTTCTTCACTCACCTAAGAGAAATAAAAAAACATTCTAATCCTTGGTTTTATGTGAATGTAATGTGTGACATAGAGATTTAGGTTTCTTGGGTGAGGTAGTTAAAAAAATACTCCTTTGGTGTATAGTGACATGTTAGTTGCCGATATATGGCCCTCGTGTTGGAAGGGTCTCTCATGTGTGGAACTGCTAGTGGATCAATCATGGTGGAACCATGATGCCATTGAGGAACCAATGATATGTTTGATTGAATTTCATTTTAAATTATTAAAGTAAATTATTAATGGTGCATGATCAATCCTAGAATTTGATTTAGGATTGATTTGGTTCTGAAAATTATTTTATGGTAATTGAGGTGGATGCGCATCGGTGTTGAGGTTGGGAATAATGATGGATTTAATCCAGTGGAGGAACTGACTATGGAATCACATTAAGGGTTTTTTTGGACTCTAGTGGGTATGGTTCGGTGATCATGAAATTACATTGGGTGTGAATCCATCATATCTAGGATATTTGAGGATGTTGAGCTATTAGAACTACAAATTTTCAAGACTTCTTGGCTAAGGATGGTCAGATTTTATATAATGTATGGAATGGATGCAGTGAGATACAGACCACATACACCATGTCATCATGGAAAATATGGTTGTAATTCAGTAAATAAAATAGGTATTTTGATTAACATAAAAAAATTCATAGTTTATGCATGGATGATGGGTATGACAACTTTTCAGTTGGTTTTCAATGATAAGGATATGTTCCAATAATTATTGTCATTCATATATGTGTGTTTTGGTATTATATGTCGGTAATCATGATGGATGCATTTTTGGAAATGTAGGTCTGTGGTTCTATTGGAATTTTCCAATTCTAGAGGTACAAAGAATCTAAAATTAGTTGTGGTATTGTGAAACAAATAGTGGGGATCACCATAGCTTTGGGGTACGATCGTTTGATGACACAATTTATATTTCGGTTGGATCAACTTGGGCGAGATCCGTTTTGGTGCCTTGGTTTTTATTATGGACAGTGGCATGGGTTTTTTCTGGTTGATAACCTTTGGTTAGATGTTGTGTCATTGTATTTATTAGTCTATCGTATTCTAAATAAAAATTTTTATTTGTATCTAGTGATTGGTATATATTGGGTGATGTGGATGGATGGACATTATGGATTCTCAAGGATTATAAGTACTATATGTGGGAGGTAATAAGATCTCGAACATAAAAAAGGGGCATTTCAATTAAATATTGATTAAACTTATTTTATAAGGATAATGAAATGATTATTTGGATTATGCAAGGTATTTGGAGTGTCTTAAAGGTTTTTTACATAAAAATAGATAAAATGGGCCTTAAGGTGCATGAATATTGGTTGTACCCCAATAAGTACTAACCATTCACCACGATTGAGTGGCCTATTGGGGGAGGGGGAACATTTCATAACATAGTGAGATAGTCTAGTATATTGTATACCTTGAGGATCCCTTTAAATAGAGGGTAACAAATGGTGTCCATACAGTTTTCAAAACTGTGTAGGTGGCCAAATAAACTATACATATTGATTTTTCTTTAGAAATAGGGGACCACACAATTTGGAAAATAATTTAACCAAACTGTGAATCTCATTAACATTGAAGAAATTAAATTTTCCTCCATAACCCTTATAAAATTCCACCCTAATTTCTTCATAATTTCTCTTCCTACATCTTATGGTGTAAACAAAGAGCTCCCAACACTTCAATAGGTGGTTCCTCTCAAATTTTTAGGCATTTTAGGTGAGGTTTAGGGTCAATAAAAAATCTAGGTATGCCAGTGACTCTACTGCATTCAATTTTTTAGAATATTATTCCCCTAGTTGTTCCACTTGTTTTGAAACTTAAGATCTCTATTTCCATGGAATTATTTTTCATTAGGATTACGGATGTTTTAGATCAAATAAAAGGTCATGGTTGGATGAGTGGTTGTCTAACTTTGTGAGGTAGGTGGTCTACATGCTATTTCCCATAGTATTGATGTTATTCCAATGTATGTAGTTGTGATAATTTGATAATTTGATATGTTTTTATGACTATGACCTGGAAAAGTAATTTAGGACTTATGTTTGTTTGTGAGAACCTTCACGGACCATGTTGGGTCCATTGATGATTTGAGACCCTGCATAGGGAAACCGAATGGATTTGTAAATCCTTGGAATGTGGTGTAATGCAGTTTCAAATGATGATATAAAAAATTTATGGGAGTTAATAGGTTTTAATTATTATTAGGTAAGCTAGAATATTTAATGAAATACTTGTTATAATTTGAGTATAAGTGTTATGATATGTTAAAAGAATGATTAAAAATAATTTATATATTAATATTTTTAAAAATGAATTGGATTATTTTGAAATGATTTCAATGGTTTGATTTGGATTTTGATTCAACTGTGGGTTTTATTGAATAAGAACTATTTTTGAAATATGATAATGGTTTAAAATGAGGTGTTAACCTCAAATTTATTTTATAGGGGTTTTTAATGGGTTCCATATTTTTATTTGAAATTAGTTTTTTGGCCCCATTTTTGCTATGAATTTTGAGATGTTTATTTTCATAGTATTAATAAAAATAAATATTTTGGTCCTTTATTGGTTTCAAAAATAGAAACAACCTTGTTTTAAAGGTTGTTTAAAAATATTTACCAATGTTTTTTGGTGTAAGTATTTTATAAAATTTAAAAGGGATTCAGTTTTAATAGATTCATGTTTTTTAAAGGTATGTTGAGACCTTGTAAAATGATAAAGTAAAAGGTTTATTAGAATAAACATGGTGTTCCCATAGTTTGACATGTTATAATTTAATATGGTTTTATTGGGAATAACATTGTATATTTCTTGTGTATTGATATGATAAATAAGGGGAATAAGGAAATGGGTGAAGGGGCATTTTATAATATTAATGGTTTTAAAGATTATTAAACTATTATGTTAAATGGATAAATGGTCAAATTATTTATGTATAAAATTAAGATAATGAGGTTGAGTATATTAGACCATGTTAATGAATAAATGTTGTAATATATGCACCATTGGTGAAAAGGTTAGTTATATTGGACCTTGAAAATTGTGAGATAATGTTATGGTTAAAGATGATGGACATGATGATTCCAAACCCATGGGTAAGGAATTTGGACAAGGAATTACATATCATTTGTATAGGTTCACTTCAAAGGATACTAAATATCCTTTACATGTTTTTATTGACATGTCCCTCCTTATTATTGTCTAGGGTCTCGAAATGACAATCAGGGAACGAATATCATTTAACATGACACTATATATTTATAGCTAGGCTGTCTGTAGGAAATTCATTGATCTAATAGAATATGATATGGTATTGATGATTAGATCAATTTTCATTAGAACCATGAAATTAAATTTTTAATAAATTACCACTTTTTTCTAAATCCTAACCATTATGATTTATTATTAATAATTCTAGCATAGTCAAACCTAGTTTAGTGGTTTGGGTGAGAGGATGAAACCCATATGTCCTATTTTCAAATTAATAAATGTTCATTATGAAATATTATTCTTTAATTATATTTCTTGTTTTGTCCTTTGGTTATCTTCACACTATATTCTTTATACTTATAATTTCTTTCTATGGTATTGGTGGTGGCCTACTTAGTTTCACATACACCCTTCTCTAGCCTATATGAAAATTGGGTACCTAAGAAAATGAAATTTTTTCAAGTACATGTTTAGTTTTAGGGAATATAATTTTTTTTATGTTCGAAATGATAGTTTGGAGAACAGCATGTAATGAAAGGGCTTGGACTTGGGACAATTTCTAAGTATTCTTTTTTCCTTGTTTCAGTATTTTCTATTTTTCTATCTGTATTACTGAAATAAAGATAACAAATCTCATTATTAAATCATGTTCTTCTTTACTTGTTATTTTGTCTTTCCATTTTTTTTACAATTTATACTATTTTTTGTCCTTATGGTATTGTTCTACTCTTCAAAAGAGTTTATAGTCTCCCTGTATTCTTCTTTGGACCCTCGCAACTAGTTACCGACCTCTGAAAAATGGGAAACATGCTTGAGGTGATGTAACAAACCATATTTAGGAACTTGATTAGTGGATCCTACCCTATGGCATTATAAATTATTTTTATTCCACAAATCTATGTCTCATTCCATTGTTTTGATCTCATGTATCGTGTTATTTGACCCTATTATGATACATGTATTATGAACTACCAATCAAATTCCATGACTCAAGATTAATACATATCAAATATATTATATGGTTTTCTATTGTTAATCCCATGTTTTTATACCCTTCTGCTCAGGTTATTCATATATGATCATTGATATCTCCATTTTTTACCCTTATTGAGCATCTCAACTCACGATTTTCTAGGTTTACCTTCTTTAGTATATAAAGGATGTTTTTTAATATGATATGTATAATAAGGGTACATGTTGTAAAGAATAATTTAAGAGATGATGTAGATCATATATAAACATGTTATTTATGTATCAATGTTTTGAATGGAAATAAACCTATCTGATTTTGGTGTTGATTATTGTTTTATGTAAGGAATATTGATCTACTGTAATGTAATTTATACATATGAAAAGTATGGTTCACTATAATATTCACCATTCTAATAATATGATTATGTATCAGTTTCCCTATCATATCATGAATCTGAACTGAATATTCACTATATGATAATTAAACCTCTAATTGGACTTGATATACCTATGGAACATGGGAAAGGTCAACAATCTACTTACTTAGAAGTGATATATGGAGGATTATATGAACATCAGATAGGTCTCCTAGTATGGATAAAATATATATCACAACTCATATCCACTCAAATATATAAAAGGGACCAATGTACCACATAGTTAGCCACGCATTCCTTCCAAATATCATGTACCGTTCACATAGAGATAACTTTAGGAAGACATGGACCAATAATTGTAATTCATGTTCCCTCACACAGTAATCTGGATAACTTTTATCTCTATTATGATCTACCTTGATATTATTCTAGATGGTTCTTACCATAATTGATGTTTCATCGACATGTTTTGGACTTATTAACTCTTTTCTCCAACTTCATAATAACATATCGAGCACAAAATCTCTTTATATAAAGGGAATAATAGTGTAATTTTAACACATGAGTGGTATATGATATTGTATGAAAAATCAACTAGATATAATTATTATTCCTAAATTCATTGAAATTAAAGAGATAAAGACCTTATCATATATTTTAATTTTTTTTATACTCTTTTCTGACATTCTATACATTTTAAGGTGATAGGTTGTGCTAATATTAAGGTTTGTATTTAAATTTATTTTGGTAGTGATCTAAAATTTAATGAAAACCCTAGTTTGTGATAAGAAACTATTGATATTGGTGTTCCATGATGTCTCCAGAAATTATTTATTTACAACCTAGGAAGATAATCGACAAGATAATCATATTGGATTGAATAGAAGTAGAATGAATTTTTATGATGATATATAATAAACCATATTAAATTAAACATCTTGGATATCTTAAGTATCCTAGTGATGAAATAAAAAGTTTTACTATTACATTTCCACTCTGGTATAGTTAAAAGTTTCATAAATTCACTATGAAGTTTTCTTTCAACCTTCACATAATGGAATTTGAAGAATCGTGTAGTGTAATATGAAATACATCACTTTATATTTTCCCACTAGAAATGTTCTTCAATATCCCTATACATCTTAGTGATTCATAGATGTATAGAGAAGTTGTAGATATTAGACTCATCAAAAGTACTATCTTATCCAATGGAATTGATACAATGCATAACCTCTTACAAAATCACGTAATTCAATCATTACGATTGCTATAGTATAGTACTTTCATATACCTTACATCGTCTGTCTTATTATGTGGTGATTTTTCATCATATTGATCTTTATTTAAAATTTAAAAAAATTAATGGAGGGTAATTACAAGACCTAATAATTATATCCCCCTTTATTATAACACCCAAATCTATTATTACAAAATCCTTGATAATTAGATAATTATCCACCCTCATAATGGATAAGATAAAATGGTATTTTCAACTCAACGCATATTCTACATTATTTTATTTACTAGATGATAATGTATAGAATAATTATAACCCATAAATAGATCCAACCATCTCATTTACCTCATATTAAAATCATTATGAGTAAATATATATTTTATTCTATTATGGTTAGTGTTTATTTCATATATCTCTAAATATAGATATTATAGCGATACCTTTAGTCAAAATATCACTACCATAAAGTCTAAATATTGAGTTGGATAATTAATTTTAATGGGATTCATTTATAGATTTGCACAAGCCTCCTCCCTATCATTTCCATTACAACACATCCTAGAACATTCCTTGATGAAACATTGTAAATATAAATTCCTTCCTTAAAGGATGAGAGTTTTAATATTTGTGCATTGTTTTTAATATTATCTTAAATTCCTTAAAGTTATATTCCCATTAAATTTACTATATTAATTTTACCAACTTCTGTGTTAACATGGTTAACATATTATGTAATATATTGATGTTTTCAATAAATTGATGATATTATCCTACTATGTCTGGTAAACATTATATTTCAGTTTTTATGTTAAGAAATAATTATTCCTTGGAAACATATTTTTTTATAATGGCAGGAAAATATAACATATTTGAAAATAATATGGAAAAAGAAACCAACTTTTTGGAGAAAAAAAATTATATTTACTAAATTTTTTATATTACTCATTTTATCCAAAAAACCTCATGAATTATTTTAAAATGAGTTCATTCACCTCATAAAATATAGAGTATGTAATAATTTCATTAATAAATACCACCTAATATTTTTTTTGATAATCCTTGAATAATATATTCTTCAAATCCATGATAACATTCTATGAATTTTCTAAGCCAAAAGGATTTACGATGAACTCATAATGGTCATACCAATGTTGAAGGGATATCTTTAATATATATTACATTTAAACTTTTAACTAGTGATAACCAAAATTAATATCAATATTTGAGATGTTTTTATCCCCTTGAAGATGATTACGGAGATCATTAACTCATGGAAATTTATACATATTCATTATATTAAATATATTCATTTCCCTATAATCAATGAATAAGTTCATTAATCCATCCTTATTCATAATAAATAAAATAGTAGTTACCCACAGTTAAAAACATAGATGAATGAAAACATTATCATATAATACAAATAATTGGTTTTTTAACTCAAATAACTCCATGAGATACATTCTATATGGTTAATTATATGTGGATTTTTCATCAAGGATAATATATATAGAGAATTAAACTCCTCAATTTACAAGGAAAATAAATTAATTCATTATGAATTAAATCAATATATTCATTCATAATTGGAATATAATTTATTATAAAAACCTCCCCACCCTTCATAAATTTAATTTTATCCATTTATTCCCCAATGGATTAATCAATATGAGATAATAGCTATGAAAACAGAGAAAATATAGTCATGAAATATACCTTGGAAAAAACAACTAATTACATACCTACCTCACTAATTTAGACTTCTATATTCCTATATTATATCATTGATTTATTATTCCATATTTATTAAATCTATAATATTAAATAAAAATACACTATTTGAATGATGATTAAATATGAATAATGAAAGAACCTTTGCATTATAATTTTAACTTCTGGGAATATATTTTTTGCAATCAATGTACCAATTTATGTTCTAATTGATAAATAATTCATTAATACATTAAGGGAGATTGAATACTCTTTTTAATCATGTAATATCTAATAGAATATGTTGTATGTAATCAAATAATGAATAATAAAATATTGATTATATAATAAAAATACCACGTATCACGTTATTTAGAGAATCACATTTTTCTGTTGTTATTTGAAACTCTCGACCTTGACCCCTTGGCCTATTCTAGGGTAAATTAACTAGGGGAATTGGAAATTTATTATAATAATGATTCATATCCTAGGATTTTAGGTGTTACGTATTGATTTCTTCTGTCCTTATGTTTTAGTCGTGATTGTGATAACATTTCTATCTAAATTTAATGAATACACCCAATCACCTTAATAAATATCTTGGGTGTTTTTTTCTATATATATTACATATATAGAATTCTAGACATTCTTTATTTTAATTTTAGTTAGATTATTTGATATAGATATCAGATGTCCACTTTTTCTAAGGATTACCTTTATAAATTAATGATTTTTAAAACTCTATATTAGTCTTGATATCCCTTTTTAAAATTACATCTTGTGATACAAAAAGTGTTTAAAATAAATGGTTATTAAAGATTTAGATTTAAACCCAAAAATAAAAAAGAAATTGTTCTTTTCAGGTTACATAGATAATTTGAAGCATACCATTTTAAAAAATATGAAATTAAACTTATACTAATCCATTGTCTCTTAATTACTTTTTCATGAATTTTTGTAATTCCTTTCCATCTCATCACATTTATTTGGTGGAAAATTATTTCTTTTAAAAATAACTGTAAATGAATTCAACTCACTGTTTTCTATCTTTTCTGAATTCGTAGTATTTTGAATCAATGACCACTATTTTTAAGAATATATCCTCAAACAATAAAAAACCATGATAACATTTTCATTAACATTACAACTCAACTACATAAGGATATTCATTAAAGAGTTTATCCATTTAGATTCAACCACTAAATTTGTGGACCCGCTTGAAGATAAATGTTTTTATCAAAAACATGACCAAAAGATGATGATTATTTTTTGGAGATAATTTCTCAGATTTATAGGTAGTTTTATTTATCATAACTTGTGTTAATGTCATTATAATAGTACCAATTAGTTCATAACTATCATTAAGTCCATTATCCAAATTATTTTGATAATCCCCAAATTTTTCATTTATTGTTTCCTTGGTTTCATTTTCTTATAAAAAGAACCATGATCTAAATAATATAATTGATTAAATATTAATATTTTAAAATAATAATATATAATAATTGATTTAATATAATTATTTACTAAAACATAGTCATATATATAAGATAGGTATTAAAAAATCTAAAATAATTGGAAAAATTCTATATGGTTAAAATCTATGTTCTTTACCGATGTTATTTTAAATCTAGTACATATGGATTCTAATAGAAATTTTTATGACACCATATGTAATTCCCCAAAACCAAATAGCCTAGATCTGATGGGTTATTTATTACATAATAATAAAAATACATATGTTTAAAATTCCATGATCAATGGTCAATGGTCATTAGGAAACTACATACATGAACATTACATTAAAATTTGACACGTTTCATAATTTGGGTACAAATGATTATTTTTTAATGATAACCATAGAAAAAGTTATACATGGTATTTCTCATCACCACATGAGTGAATAAGAAATAAAATTAAATTATGGGATCAAAAACATAGTAGGTGACACATTTCAATGAAATATTACATTATAAAAACAGAATAAGAAATATGATTAGAATAAATAAAAAAATGTTTATGTCTTAATAAATACACCTGAATAATATTATTTTGGATAAGATAATATATAATGACCAAAAAAAATAAATGACCTCATAATGGAGAAAATGATGGGAATGCCTAATTTTGATATATCATAAACATAACAATATGTACTTGTTCCAAAATTTCGTGAATAAAGGGTAAAGATGCTCTCACTACCCTAAAAAAGTTGTCTCATAAGACTTAAATGTGTAGTTAGGGGATATATAACTCCAGGAACCATTTTTCAAATAAAATTACCATGTATTCCATTGAATACAATAATTTTATTATTAATTCATCTCATAGTTTTTAGTGATGAACATTTTTGAAATAATTTCATAATTTCTCAATGAACCTTATATTAGAAAATTATACCCTTGAGAAAATGGATTATGTAACAATGTAAATAGATTTAACATGTAAATTAATTAATAAATGTTACTAGGAGAATTTCCTAGAAATTTATTATGGTTGATTTGGGATTTACAATTTTCAAATAAGTAACTTTATTAGGTGAATCATAAGGGATTATTGTTATTGTGTCCATGTAATATTATGATTCTAAATGAAATTAGATAGTTGAATAAATATATTTTCATTTTAAGGAAATTATGAAATTTTTATATAATACCCTTTAAAAATATATACATAAATTCACACATATTTAATAAAAAATAGGGATATAAAATTTCAATGAGGAAAAACATCTAAGTCATCATGCATTGATGGAAAAGATAAATTTAGTCCAAAATAACATTTAATATAATTGGTAACTAATATAGAATCTTATATATACATCATCATCATATATAATTATAAAAATATGAAATTATGTATCCATAATACCACTAATTTTTTTTATACATAGGTAATTTTGGCCTCAAGATGATATAGAGTTGTATACCTTTTAGGATAATTTTTTAATTACAACAGCTTGTGAATGAAGTATAATGTGAGTTCAGTGGGGTTTCACATGTTTTGGATATAAAAGTGTGGTACATTATTTAATATTAAAACAATACTGTAAAAAATAATTAGAAATAGAAAGATATACTAAAATGGGAATGTAAATAGGAATTGAAAGGAGAGAGAAGTGACACTCTTACATCAACCTTGTAATGGCTTAAGAAAAATAAAATACGAGAGGGATTGGATAATCTAGAATGATTAAATATAAAATTTAATATAATAAAATCTTATTTTTAATATGGAATCATATAATTCTATAGTTTTATGAAAATTAAAATTTTATAATTAAATTAGAAAGGAATGAAGAAGGATTATGAACCCTCTCCTTTCATAGGATTATTATCCACGAGTTAACCCTTAGAAAAATCTAAAATCATAAACACTAAAGAGAGTGATCAGGTAAATAATATATTTTTTGGATATAAATATATAGATTAATTTTTTTTGTGGTACAATTAGAATAGGTTATGGGTTTTTATAAGTTTTGGGAGTGGAACATCAGGAAATAATGTACTGGATGTTTTATTTTTCAATTATCTTAAGTTCTCCACTATGCCACTAGTGCCCAACTAGCTTGATTAATGATCCAACATAATGGTTAGATAAAAAATATGTAAAATACAACTAATTATACGATTTTATTCTTTCTTACATATACAATATTCCATAATTTCTATATTTCTCCATTTTTATAATATTTTTTATTTATACAAAAAATCCCCAAATTTCACCAATGGGATAATTTGGAAATGATGAATACATATATTCAATAGATTTTATAAACATAAACCTATAATTATGTATAACATATAATTACCTACACTCCCAGATCCAGTACTAAAATCCATATCATTACATTTTTGGGGATGGTGTCAGTAATTGTGATCCAATTTTTCTCCCCAAAAAACATACAACATCAAAATGAAAACATGGATCAATTAGTTTATTGAGGACCTTTTAGGATTATGGTATTATATAATAAATACAAAATTCTATATAAATAATTCCAAAGTCAAAAAATGATCATTTCTCTCATTTAACTGGTCTTTTCATATTTTAGAATTGGTCATAATCATCACACTTGTGAAATCCTTTATAAACATAAATAATTAAACCTCATTAATTATAGTCTAGGGAAAAGGAAACATATGAAGTTCAATATCATATTCTTAGTAAGGTTAAACATAAGAATTAAAAAATAAAAGTCATCAATTAGCCTAAGAGTACATATGGGTATGATGACAAAATTAATGTGTTTTAGCCAATCATAAAATAAATCATGCACATCAATACCTAGACAATAAAATATAAAAAATGGAAAAGGAAAGTGTCACAATAATCGATAATCATGATCCATGTGATATCAATCTAGTTAATGAGAAACATTATAAAAACATACAAATTAATTAAAAATCATTTTTTTAAAATGGAGCATAAATTTCATAAAACCCATAAAAAACACTTTTAATTATAATAATCATATGTCTAATATCTAATGTTATCATTACCTAATCCATTGGAGAGCTATAATAGGTTCACACTATGCAATTTTTGCATTTGCATCATGCAAGTGGTAACAGGGTCACCTGGTTTAATCGATGACACCCATCTTGTAAGCTGTAATGAGATCACCCAATGATATATAGGTTTCCGCATCTTATGGTATAAATTTTCTCACCTGACCATATCTTGGATACCACATTGCATAATATTTCCAATAACCAAAAGATGAATAAATCTAATATAAACAATAGTTATTCATTTGAAAACTTTATACACCCCTAGTAAAAAATGGGTATCATGTCAATCTTCTGAAATAATGATTAAAAAATGGAAAAGAAATGGGTTCCAAAAAATCTCCATGAAACCTGATTAACCCTTAAAAAAAATGGGTTGCATAAAAATATATTTGAAAAATAATTAACCCATACAAAGGAAATGGGTTTTATAAAAATTTCATTGATAAATGGTTATCCCATTGAAAATAAATTACTTCTATAACAATATCTTTGAAAATTATAATCCGATGAAAAATAAATGGGTTTCATAATAGTATCTTTGAAAAATTATTAACCTGTTGAAAATAATTTGATTGAATAAAAATTTATCTAAAAAATTATTAACACTTGGAAAATAAATGATTTCCATAATAATTTATTTTAAATATTATTGACCCTTTGAAAAGAAATTGGTTCTCTAATAATATGTTTGAAAAATGATTAACCAATATAAAATAAATGGGTCCCATAACAAACACTTTGAAATATGATTAACCATTGGAAATGAAATGAGTTCCACCAAAATATATTTTAAAAATGATTAAACAATGGAAAATAAATGAGTTCCATAACTATATCTTTAAAATATGTATA
Organism: Viscum album; assembly: GCA_963277665.1. Lineage (NCBI taxonomy): Eukaryota > Viridiplantae > Streptophyta > Magnoliopsida > Santalales > Viscaceae > Viscum > Viscum album. Next base: position 1,512,196,124 of record OY728161.1, read on the forward strand.
ATTCAATAAAAAGAAATGGGTTATATAACAGTATCATTGAAAAATGATTAACCCGTGGAAAAGAAATGGGTTTTATAACAGTATCTTTAAAATATCATTTTCCCATGCACAATAATAAGGTTCCATAAAAATATCATTGATAACTGATTAAACTGTACAAAATAAATTAGTTCCATGAAAATATAATTAAAATGTGATTAACCCATGGAAAATAAATGGGTTCCATAATACTCTCTTTGAATCATGATAAACCGGTGGAAATGAAATGGGTTTCATAATATTCACTTTAAAATGATATTTATCCATTCTAAAATAATGAATATAATATCAAGAAAAAATATCCCCATTATAGGATAAATAAATACAATTTTTTAACAATGATCAATAAAAATACTATTAAAAATATCGTTAAAAACATTCCTGATGAAACTAATCATAAAAAAATTTATAGTATTCCATACCACATTGAAAGATTTGAATCAAAATCACCATTAAAGAAATAAAAATAAATTAAACATAGAATATCATGATGATAATGATATTCATGATATATCATGTTAAATGAGAAATATATACACCTCATAAATTAATATATGTTTATAATATAATAATCATCTCAAAGAAGTAAAATGGTGACAAAAATTCATTACCGTATTGGTAAATTTGTAACAATAAACCCCATGAAGAAGTGATCATAAAATTGATATGTAAATAAAAATAAATTAAATTATAATTATCTAAAAATAAAAAAATAGGAAATATATACACTAAACAACAATAATAATTAATGAATTTGGCATGTATCTCACATAAATAAAAGTGAGATGAGAAAAACACCTACAATATGAGTTACTTTTGAACCAAGAGATCTATTAAAGAATACCATCACTAGAAACATTTAATATAATGAAATAAAATGAAATTCATGATATCACATGTCAATGGTAAGTATATATCCTTTATAAAAGTAATTCTATGCATGATAACAAATAAGTATCTATAGAATGTAATTGGAGACAAAATTCATTACCATAAGTCTAATTCATCAGGATTATCCTATATCAACCTGAGTAATAAAATTATTATTATTATTTAATTTATTTATAATCATTTCTATGTTTATCATTTCATTTATTTCTCTTATAAAAATATTATATACAATTAATTAATCTATAATATTTAATTTGGTTATTTTGACCATATTTGTGTATGTGTCCAAACTCACATTGGTGGTTCGACTAAGGTCAATATGGTCATTATTTAAACATATCTAGAAAAATAATCATGATATAATTTTTACATTATAACATAAATTATAAATTTATAATCCAACATGATATATGGTTAGGATATATAAACCAATGTTAAGATCTAGGACACGGTAGGTCGTATGTAACTATTAGTAATATTCCCATTTTTTCAATGATCGTTATGGATAGAATTTAAGTTACCATTATCATTAAAAAATTAGAATTACCCCATAAATACCATGTTATTTCATTATATAAAATTTTTTATTTTATTCTTGTGATGTGGTGATGAAAAAGGAAAAAACTCATTGCTTCAAGGAGGTGGTCGTCCACATGTCCACAATTGACGTTATAACTTTTTTAGTGTGGGAAATGAAATGAAAAAAAGTATATATCATATTTGAAGATATATAATAATGTCATTAATAAACATTATATATCATTTACAGAATATAATTCATTAATATCATCCTTATTACATTCCATGTAAAGCACGAATGAATCGCACAACTTTGAGGAGGTGGTAGTCCACACGTATAAAACAATGTTATCCTATTCCCAAGAAAAAGAAATCATTGTGGTATGAATTAAATAATAATTAAAAAAACAAATAAATACATATATAATATATATCCAATAAAAACATTATTTCCATAATAATTCACAACTATGAGATGCGTAAAAAATTGAATGACATCGTTTCACATGGTGGTAGTCCACTGTATACATAAATAGTGATTTCATTTCCCCTTTAATGGCAGTGTGTGTAATTGAATATATAAATATTAACATAATTACATATAAGTATATTGAGTTTATCTTTTATTATATAATCATGTAATATTAATAATTGATGGCTTTGAGAAAGAAATAAATCAAATGTGCTTATCTAAGAATGTTACCTATTCTTTAGGTAACTCCTTTAGGTTTTCACCAAAGGAAATTTGAGGCATTATTTCTGTAAAAAGTGAGTCTTATAGGTTGAGAGTGTGAATTTTCATACTTTATTTGGTTTGGTTTTTGACCATCCAAATTCTTCAGAGTAGTGAATAAATGGGAGAGACTGAATTCTTTTTTATACCAAAGGAGAAGTTTCATTTTTGTAAATATGAAAAGCTAAAAACTATTGAGTGGTATCCCTTAAATAATATTCCTAATATAATAAACAAATAAAAAATTATATATGTTCTTAATATTTATATAAAATTGTTTTTTACAAGTTTCTATGTCATTTTTTCCATTAATATTAAATCTAATCCACTAAGTAAACTAATTTTTACATTAATCACTATAATTAATTTAAACTTATTTCAATAATATTCGTGGTAAAAATTAAGTTTACCTTAATAAAAATGAAAAGTTATTATTATTATAGGTATTTAATCTATTTTTCAAAAAATTTAATCATAGAATTATTAGAATTTAATTTAAAATTGATCCTATTGATGAGACGAAACAACATGTTTTTAATGTAAAATAGTTAAAATGTTTCAAATTATTTTATATCAAATTATATATTGAATTTGATTAGAATTAATTTAATTGGATTTAATGATGTATAATTTCACTAATTTTAACTTAAAATCAATTAAAAATGTAATATATCTATAAAATATAGTCTCCAAAAATGTAGTTTCCAATTAACATTATGTGTTTTTCCTTATTCCACAAAATCTGAATGTTCTAAAATAATTAGAAAAAATTCACCCAGAGTAAATTTTGATATTCCAATTTCAAAAAATGTGTTTATTGTTTCAAAATAAATTTTAAAAAGTGGTAAATTTTGTTTTTAAAACAAGTATTTCATTAAAAATAAAAAAATATGTATTTTTTAAAAAATAGATTTTATGCTAAATATTAATTTTATTTTTATTTTATATGAACAAAACATATTAGATGAATTTAAAATTATTTTATTTAGTATATAATGTATAAATTTCACTAATATATTTCAGAAATAGTGATTAATTAAATTTATTAAAATAAAATTTCATTTGGGTTATAAAAATATTTTTTCAAAAAAACTTCTCTTATATACTTAATTCATATTCATTTTTATTTTTAATTAAAAGGAAATTATAGATTTTATAATCATGTGTAAACTACATTATAATATTTCATTAATCCCATTCATTCATGTCAATCTAATTATTAGGTGATAACTATCGTATTAAATATGGATATTATATTTTTGTTTTATAAAACTCGGTCTCGAGAGTAACACATGTAATTAAAGGGAATTGATGTTTCATGTAATGTAAGATTAAATTTTTATTTCATATAACACGAGATAAAAATTTAATTTCATGTAATTAAATCTTTCAAATAAATTAAATTAATTTGAAATAAGATATTTCTTAATATCTTGAGATCCGACAGACTTCCCCCCTTAAAAGGAATTTGTTGGATGAAATTCATCTTGGTAATCATTGTATGGACTTGGTTAGAATTAATTTATTGAAACCCACATAGTTCAAATAAAATACAAAATGTAACTTAAATATTAAAGTGGGACACATGTAAGGTGACTTGAATTTACAAATAACTAAGATTCCACATAGGGTGAACATAGGTGGGAATAAAGGAAAATAGTAAAAAATTATTAAGAGTGGTTGAAGTCATTGAGCACAAAAATTTAAATAATAAATGGAATGTTTAGGGCCTAAAAGACATAAATATGTGATGACCAAAAATACCATCGATTTCACATAATTGAAGTAACTAGTGTGATATTTTTTTTTCAAGATCATTTTCTGAGAGTTGATGTACTCCTTTTGAATCTATACCATGATAAAAGAAAGGGAAAAATTAATTATACATACATGATGATTTTAGTTTCACCCTATAGTCAATTTCTACCAAAATATCACATTTATCTCCCAATAATGAGTATTCAATATGAATTTTATATTCAAGAAGAACTAAAATCAACTTGTATGGACGAAATAACCATATAAAGGACATTCAATCTATACAACACATCTTTAGACATTAAACAAAACACAAATTGTTATCAAAAGGTAATATAATTCCCAAAATTAATGAACCTTCATATATTAATATTCAAATATTAATCATAATTCGCAAATCTAAAACTACATCATTTCATAACACAATATCCAAAATAACTATAATAACCCCAAAATTGAAGAGTGTCTTAACCTTAAGGTTTTATCCTAACATTCATATTTTAATCCAAAAATTAGTGATAATTATTTTAATGGAATATATAACATTAAACCTATGTTTTACATATTCTATATCCCAATACATCTTATCCTAATTTTTAACTAATTGAATCACAATTTTTAATACTAAAAACCTAAAATGGGGTGTATAATACATTGAACATCTGATCAAAATTCATATTAAATTCTTATAATGGTATCCATAACTCTTATTATAACCTCATATGAAACATCCTAGTCTCTAATGCTATCTAAATAGACCGTTGATACGAACTATAATATCCCATGACCCAAACTCCTGGATCCTATGCTAAAATCCATAACATTACATTTTCGGGTATGATACTGATAATAGTAATGAATTTTATCCAAAAAACCCATACAACATAAAAAATAATGATTGTATAAAATTTATTATAGAGGACCATTGGGTTTATAATATTATATAATTAGGAAAAAATATTATATAAATTTTTCAGAAATTTGTAAATTAATATGTATCACATTTAACTCGACATTTCTTATTTTATAATAGCTCATTGACATCATCCTTGGGAAATCCTTTTTAGGCATCAATCGTTAAACTTCATTCTTTATAACCTAGTGAGAAGGAAACAAATTAAGGGTGATCTCATATTCTTTGTAAGGGTAAATATAATAATTAACAAATGAATATGATCAATTATCATAATAGTGTATAAGAGTATTATTAAACAATAAAATTCAATGAGAGAATCATAAAATAACTCAAAACCATCAAAACCAAGATGTTAAAATATGAAAACATAGAAAAATAAAGTGTTTGTTGATTCAAAAATCGAGATCCATGTGATATCATTATCGATCATGAGAAACTTTATAACCCCATATCAAGAAATTAGAAAAAGGTTTTGATAACATGAATCATCAATTTCATAAAACAATTTCAAACACCTTTTAATTGGAATAGCCATATGACTGACATCCAATGTTATCATCATCCAATACATTAGATAGCTATAGAGGGATCACCCAAAACTCTTGGGGCTTATCTATTGTCTAATTTTTAATGGTCTCCCTGAGTGATATCTTGTACACAATATCATGTATTCTATAATGGGCTCACCAAACACTATCTAGGCCACCCCATAATATATGTTGTAATGTGATCACCCGGTGTTATATAGGACACCCAATTAGGTATATTGAATAAGAAGAGAAACATTAGTAACACATATAGAAACAATCACCATTCCTTTTACAACATGATGAACTCTTGGAAAATAAATGGGTTTCACATCTATCTCTTGAAAATGATTAACCCATGGAAATAAAATTGGTTCCCAAACTATCTATTTCAAACATAATTAATCCATGGAACATATAAGGGTTCCATAAAAATATATTTTAAAAATTATTAATCCCTAGAATATATACGGGTTCCATATATTTCTCTTTGATGCCTTATTAACCCTTGTAAAATAAATGGATTCCATGAAAATCTCTTTGAAAAATTATTTACACATGGAAAATAAATTTGTTTTTTAATATTCTATATGAACATGATAAGCCTTAGGAAATGAAATGGGTTACATAAAAATCTATCAAAAAATGATTAAACCATTGAAAGGAAATGGGTTCCATAGAAATCTCTTTTAAACATTATTAACTATTGGGAAAAAATGGATTCCATAACAGTCTATTTTAAAAACGATTAACCCATATAAAAGAAATGGGTTTCATAACAATCTTTTTGAAACATTATTAACCCATAGAAGATAAATTGGTTCCATAATATTCTTTTTGACAAATTATTATCCCCTGGAAAATAAATTAGTCATATGATAATATATTTGACACATTATTAACACACAAAAATTGGGTTCCGTAATAATCTCTTTGAAAAACGATTAACCCATAGAAAAGAAATGGTAACTATAAAAATCAATTTGAAATATGATTATAACATGGAAAAGAAATTGGTTCCATACTATTCTCATTAAAAAATTATTAACCAACTGAAAATAAATGGGTTCCATTAAAATATCTTTGAAACATTATTAACCTCACAAAAATAAACTGGCTCTATAAAAATATATTTGAAACATGATAAAACTATGGAAATGAAATGGGTTCCATAAAAATAACTATATAATAATTTTAATCCATCTAGAGAATTATGTTGAGTGTATTAAAGAAATATAATACAATTAGAGGATAATTAAACAACAAGATTTATTTAGTTTTTTTAATTTAAATACAACTAAAATGTTAATTAAAAACATTCTCGGGAAAATGATCTATAAACATTCCAAAGTGTCCCATAACACTTTGAAATATTTCAACCACAATCTACAAGAATGTAATTCGACTAAATTAAACATTGAATATAATTAGAATAATTATATTCCTGATATAACATTTAAATGGATAATTATATTAATATCATAAAATAAGATATGTGTACAGGATTACAAATGACTCCAAGAAGGGAAATTGTGACAAATATCCATTACAACTTTGGTAACATTAAAACTATAAACACCATGAAATATAGGTAATAAAACAGTTCTATAAATCCTAATAAATTATAGAATAATATTCATATAATAATTTTTTTTCAATACATACACCACATAATAAGAATAATTGGTTAATATAGAGTGTATCTCATTTAAAAAAAGTGAAATAAGAAAAACCCTTACTACATGTGTAAATTTTAAAACATGAGATACGTGAAAAAATGACATAAATTTAAACATTTAATATAATTTAAAAAAATTAAATTCATGATTTCTAATTTCATATATTAGTATATATCCCAAATAAAGTTAATTAGTTTCATAATAACAAATATGACTCAATGGAGTGTGAATTAAGATGAAACCACTTAACCTATGTCTGATTCATCATGCTTTTCATATTTCATTTTAAATAAAAAACATATTTTCATATTATTACTTTCTTGATAACACTTTTCATGTTTTATATTTCTTTTATTTATCTGGTAAATAAGTTATATACAATTATGTAATGAATTAGGTTTATATTCGATGCTTTGACCTTATTAAGATTCTATTTCAAAACTGAATTTGGTAGTCAAATAATGTAAATAATTTAATTATTGAAACATATTTAGAATAATAACAATGAAATAATTATAAAATTTTCTATAAAATATACATTTAAAATAAAACATGAAGGGTTTTCATGATAAAATTAACCGAAGTTCTGATCTTGGAGATTGTAGGTCATATGTATTCATAAGTAACATTCCCATTTTTCAAGAGTCATTTGGTGTAGAAGTTAAGTAACATCAATCATTCTATAATTATAATTATTTCATAAATACCATTATATTTAATTATATATTCTTATATATATCATTATTAATATGTGGTGATGAAAAACGAAGAATCACATTGCTTCAAGGATGTTATTGTCCAATCATCCATGAAGAACCTTATTACATTTTTATTCTATGAAATTGGAAGAAGAAAATAATATGTTATAAGTCCAAATAGATAATTATTTCATGAATATTTTCATTACATCACTTATATCATATATATTATTTAAACTTTTAATGACCCAAACTTTTTAATAATATTTGTTTCCAAAAAATGTTTGTTATATAATTTTTACACAAGAAAACTATAACCTTTTATTAACGAAGTTAGAATAATTGAAATGAGACCTATGGGTTTTGATTGTTATATGACCATTGGTCCAAATTACTGTTGGAAATAATAATAATTTTTTAACACTATAATTGATGTTCAAAATAAAAATACTAGTGGGTCACTAATGAAAAAATAATAGTCGATGGCCTTATCTAGTAGACTTAGGTCATATAGAGATCATCTTTCAGAGCTTGGGAAGGAGGTAGCATCACTTGGCATTGCTCTGGACCAAGCCCAAGATGAGTTTCAATATGTTATACTTGAAAGTAATCACCTTAGAGAGAAGTTAATGTTAATATAAATCACCACTCAGGCAATGTTGTATACGTCGCCCCATGATTCTATCACCATTGCACACCTTACTCTTACTTTCTATGCAGGTATTATAAGGGTATATGTAACAAGGCCTTAGATAATTTGTATAATACTTTTGTATAAGTAAAATTTTTATGTTTTATTATTGTAATTTTTTTGAATTTCAAACGTCAAAATAAATATAGGATGAATTTTTAGAAGTTTAATATTATTGATGAATATTGTGAAAAAATGTATCATAAAATATTTTTTTATACTTTAAATATTTAATAAACTGAATTGATTTTCCAAATATGGGCTTGTATAGTTGTGATCAGTAAGAAATTTAGAGTCTGATAAGATTAACATGTTTTTAGTGAATAGTAAATTTTGAATTGTAATATTACCCTTATGATTAGTAATGAGACCTATGGAATAGTATCCTCAATTAAGAAAGTATAAATATAATTTAGGAATTTTAAATATTAATGTGATATAATATCATAAGTAAATAACATTTTCAGAAATTATTAATTATGTATTAGTATTTTTTAAAAGGTATATAGTAATTTTATATAAAAATTAAATTTTACTTATTTATAAAATTAATTTTATTAAATGGAGTTAATTTTTAAATTTTGAACGTTGATATTATGTTTGGGTGAGTTTATGATATTTTCATAAAATTTTTTGTTTTTCAGTGAATAGAAATAATACAGTTTTGAGTTTCTATGTGTTTAATGACTTAATTAATGATGTAATCATGAATTAATAATTCTAGTATAATCTTGAAGAATAAAATATGTTACGAGGGGTCCCAATTGACCAATACCATGGGAAACGCCGTGTTTTTTCAAATACTACTAATGAGGTGTCCCTTGAAAATTAATAAAATATTCCCCCACTTTTGCTATAAATACAAAACCATTACTTTATTAATTTCATTCCAAATTCCTCCTCAATGAATATTTGGTATTTTTACCTCCCAAAGAGACCTCCTAAGTTTCCCTCAGTCCCCCCCATGTTCCCAACCATTGAGTTTTTGAAGATACTCTTCAAGGTAAGGGAACCTTTCACCCTCCTCTTTTAGTCAAGAATTATTTTTGGTTATATATTTTAATATCCATTTTAATATGTTAGGGTATTAAATTATATATCTTTATTTCCATCCATTTTATTTCCAAATTATCAACTATGATTTCTTCTCTCATCAATTGATTTTATGAATTTTTAAGTGACGCGGTTAGGCAGCTGAATATTTGTAAAGAAATTCTCAACTTCTCTTTTTTCCATTCATGTTCTCTTCTATGTGGTACAACTTTAAATATTACATAAAATGATCTTATTATCATTTTTTATCTCCTTCCACGATATAATTAGTATCTTATGACTATGTGACCTCTTTCACCTCTCTTTTGAATGTTTTTTAAAACCATGTTGCAAAGTCGTTATGCTGCAGAAATATCATCTCAAAATCTCTCTATTTTTCTCAAAAAATTCACTTATTTAATTTATGTAAATAAGAAATCATGTTTCATATAATTGGTTATTCATCAAGACATAAAAATGAGATATTTTATTCTGGAATTTATGTACATAAAATCATCATTCCCTTTCCATGGATTATAAATGAAATAATTGTCATTTTTATGAACTTTTTAAATTGTTATGATTTTGATATGAACCCCATTTATTTTAGACTCTTTGGGTTATTTATGAAATTTTATATTATGATATATGTTGATCAGATGAAAAAAAATTCATATTAAGGGTTCTCCCTTATAGTGCTCCAATGTATTGGTTGAAGAAAATAATCTCTAGAGATGACAACTTTTACGATACCTAGGTGAATAACCTTGATAATTTTTATGAATCCTTGGGAATACACCTTGGTGATACGATTATAAACATATAAATTAAATTTTTTAGCCACATATTCGAGTTATTTTTCTTGTTCTTTTTATTATTATGTTCCCATTTATCATTCCTTTATGATATTCCCCATGTTCTTATTGACATCTCTCAAGTTCCCCTGTATACTATTTCACTTGTTTTCCTTATTGGGCATTCTACTCACTCTTTCATTTAATGTATGTCTCTAGGGAATGAGATATATTAACTGTACAAATGATGAACTTTTTAATAAGATTTTCAAAAGGATTAAAATAATTTTTTATATTTTCATTTATTATGAACCTTTTTTTCAAGTCACAAGACTTTAAAGATCATCTATTTTTAAAATGAATTAACAATTTATTTAAAAAACTGGGATGTCATAGTTTGTATAAAAAGTATAGTTTAGTTATTTTTTAAAATTAGGATATGAAAACATTAGAAATACCCTATAGAAAATTTTAAATATATAAAAACGTCCATGTATTTTAATGAAATATTAATTAAATTGTTTCTAAAACAATTAATCATCGTATGAATACAAACATGTAGATGTGGCACTGGCGCAAATGTATCTAGTGTAAAACCCAAAAACACTGCATTGATCTATACTCAAACAGGAATTGGTATATGAAAACTGGCCTTTCGTCATGCCTGATTTTATACTTTTAGGGGATATGGTTGGTTAATCACCAGATTTTTATGATTCATTTTGAAGGAATTATAGGGAAATGTAATTATGGTTAAAGAATAATATGTTTAAGTATTATGTTTTAAGATATAAAAATATTATATAGTTAAGATATTAATAAATTAAATAAGCTTGTCTCTATGGTTTTATTTTTTATGAAAATGGAGGAAAATTGGAGTAACCATGAAAATAGTGACCAAAATAGACCATGCACGGACAACCCACCGATGGAAGCTGGAATGGAAACTTTCATGAGAACGATGATCCAACAAACTCAATTTATGGGAAATAATATGAATCAAAATGAGATTCTAATTTCACCATGAAGGGAAGAACATTATTCTTAGTTTATTATGTGTCAACAACCACCATCCTTTAGTGGATCTACATACCCATTGATTTCTAAAAAGTGGATCAGCTCTATCCAGAAGATATTTTCCATTCTCTATTGTTCAGAACAATGGATGGTCACCCTGGTTGTTTACCCCTTAGAGGGAAGAGCTTATCTATGGTGGGAACTAATTAAAAACATGATGACTATAGTGAATGTTGAAGCTCTATAGTGGGAGGAGTTCATAAGGATCTTTTTCAATAAGTATTTCCCTCATTTGATAAGAACAAAAATGGAGAAGGAGTTTCTAGAGCTAATGCACAGGAGAATGAATCTGTTGGAATTATCAAGATTAAATACACTAGGATTTCCTATTACACCACAAGATTTGATATGGATCCAAATGGAAAGGATGATAGATTATTTAGTGGACTAATACCTCATCTGTTGAATAATCTAGAAAACCGATACTATGATAGCTATGAAGAGGTCGTGTGGAGTGATATTACAGCCAAACTGGATTTCAGTGAGACATAGTGGTCTCATAAATCCCATGACAACAAGTGATCAACGGATCCAATCTTAGGGAGGATCATTGATCAAGGAAAAATAGTAAATAACGTGTATCATCCGAAGTGTAATAAATGTTGTAAGAAGCATTTCGGGAACATCGTTCTCAGAAGTTGGAAGAACTACAATTGTGGAAGAGATTTCCATATCGTGTGAATGTGTCATATTGAGGTAAAGCCTCAACATCCCAATAATTAATATAAGGGGAAGATTGTGTAGGATCTACCTGAATTCCATTTCTTGATGTGTGGAAAACTTGGGAACTTTTTCAATTAGTTTCCAATTCCATGGGCATTGGAGGGGAATCAGCATAATCTTCATCATAGGCAAAGGGAGAAAGTTCGTGCTTTCTCTATCACTACAGCTGAAGTTGAAGCGCAAAATAATGTGGTGGTAGGTACTCTTGTTGTTCTATGAAATCTAACAAGTACTTTTTTTTATTTTTGTTCAATGTTATCCTTTTTTTCATCCATGTTTTCATGGAATTTAGAATTAGCCCCTAAATTTCTAAAAGTAGAGTTATCAGTCAGGACATGTGGAGGGATTTTCCAAACATCAAAAGTAATTTTAAATTACTATATTTATATTAGTTAGCACAATATTATCAATAATCTAGTACTCAATCCCATGTAGGAATTTGATATTATACAAGGGATTGACTGGATCTCAAAGAATAATGCTAAAATAAAATGATGAAGCAATGAAATCTTAGTAGTCTTGAATGGGAAACCTACAGTTATCTTCCATGGAGAGATTTATCAACCTAATATTTGTATAAAAGAACCTCTTATAGCCTTATATATAGTGTTGATTAATAAAAAAGGAAATGTAAATGAGAATATAAGGATATAAAATTTTCCCATCGTCCAGGAATACATTAATGTATTTTCTGAGGAGTTATTAAACCTCTCCAAGAAAGACAGTTATAGTTCTCCATTGAACATTTATGTGGATCTCATATAATATCAAAGACACCATATATCATGGAAAATGTGCAGCTGGAGGATTTAAAAAAAGAACTCCAATGTCTTTGGGAGAATGGGTTTATCTGACAGAGTGTGTCTCCTTAGGGAACACCAATTCTTTTCGTGAAGAATAAGGATGGATCAATGTAGATATGCATTGATTATAGGGAACTGAAAGGATCACAGTGAAGAATCAATACCCTATTCTAGGAATTGATGACTTGTTTGACCAACTTCATGGGGATCAATTCATCTAAAAGATTTATCCTCAATCTGGTTATCACCAATTGAGGGTGAAGAATGAAGATATTCCAAAAATCTTTTTCTGATCAAGATATGTGAATTATGAGTTTTGTTATTCCCTTTATACGGACTAATGAATCCACTATTCTTATGGGAATGATGAATAGAGTGTTTAAGGAATACCTTGATAACATTGTGGTAGTTTTTATTTATAATATTTGGATATATTCCAAAAGATATGAGGAAAATAAGGATCATCTAGGGGTTATATTGCAAACTCTATGGAAGGAGAGACTTTGTGGAATGTTTATCAAATGTGAATTTTGGTTAAAACATGTTACATGCTTGGGAAACATTTTTAACACCCCAAGATTTCATAGTGTGTTATTTATTCAAAATAATTAAATAACTTGCACTACACACAACGCCGAGTTAAAGCGCACCATGACTTACCAAACTAGCCGTTATGAATAGTAATACCTACTTTTTGAAATTTTATAAATTCTACCTCTCATAATGGACTTCATTTCTGGATTCGGACTATCGAATTTATCCTCAGGTGAAATTTTGGAACTTTTCGGATAACACTTATATTTTGATAAATAGTGAAAATTACTAAATTTTAATTAAAAACAACCTTTTTAATCGAAATAATTTATATTGATAAATTATGAATTTGAGTGGTTTTAAAGTATATTTAGAATAAATTTTTACCATTTAATACAATTTTGGTCATTGTACATAATTTTACAATTAAACCGGACATAAACAAGTGTCAATCTTTTGATATATATTGTTTCTTAAAAACACGCTATTTGTTGTGACAGCGGGAATTAATTATAAAATTAATTAATGCATCTTATATGTCTGTAATTTTGTAAAATAGACAACATTTTTGAATTCGGAATATCAATTATAGCTTAGGGTGAAATTTTGGCATTGTTCTGAAAAACATCAATTTTTGATGAATAGTGAAACTACTAAGTGGTAGTTAAAAAACTGAATTCATAAAAAATAATTTTACCTCTTGTTAATTGAATTTTGAAAATCCAAGAGACACTTTTAATATCAAGAAGTAAAATGTGGTTCAATGAGATGAAAATAATTTTCAATGAATAGTAACTTTTTACTTTTATTTACCACGGTTAAAAGTAAATAGTGTAATTAAGGGTAAAAATGATATTAATATTACCCTAACACATGTCTTAATTCTATGGGAAAAGTGTATCTCGACCATAAACAACCTTAGGAATAAAATATTATCATTTAGGTTCACTTGGATTAGATTAGTACATTTATTATTATTTAATTCAAATAAGAGTTAAAAGAGTTAAAATCATGGTTTATTTACTAAAACATTTTTAATATAGGGTTATACATAAGATAAATACGATTGTAAATATTAATTAGAAAGATAATAATATTTCCTACATAATGATATTTTATTTATAATTTTTAGACATTATATAAGTTAATATATTTATGACACAATGATGATGCAGTAATTACCATAATAGTGAAAAATTAAAATAATTCATATTATAAATATCCAAATAAATACAATTTAAGAATTTTAATGAATTAAACTAATTTTATAGGATACTATGACATATTAGTATTGATTTAATTTACTTTTTTCGAAGTAATCATTCTATTATGAGTTTTACAAAAATCAACTATTGAATAGTGTCAAAATTGACATATAAGTGTTTTTTAAACAAATATTATATTATTAATTGATATTAAATTCCTAAAAATTAAAATATCGGCCAAGAGACTTATATAATGATATTTATATCATTACTAGACCACTTGGGGGTCACTTGGATATATATAGGAAGTTTATTAACTATATAATGTAAAAATACAAAGTGACATGGTAAATGTCAAACTAATTAACTGAGAGTTAAAACTAAAAGATAAGGTTAATATAGTAACCCAAACCTATCTAAATTATATTGGTTGAATGGTTCTCGGCCTATCCCCACCTTAACCTTTTAATAATAAACATTTTATCCATTAGAAACTGGATATGAATTTATTATAAATTAATATTTCTAGCTTTTCCAAAGGTACCCCTCACCCCTCTTATAAAAGGGAACTCCCCCGTCTCATTACATCACACCTTAAAAGCCTTTTGGTTCAGACAAAATCTGCCCCAATACTCTCTCAACTTCCCTCACTACAACCTAGAAGCCTTAGTTTGATCATAAAGCCAACCTAAGGATCCCTTTTGAACAAATCAAAAGGAAGAACCCGAAGAAGAGGTAATGTTTTCACCACCCTTTTTCAAATTCATTTCTTCTTCCACTTATTCATTATTTGTTATTACCATTATAAAATAATAACTCCAGTGTCTTATATATACTGTGATGTTATTATAAATATGGTACAACCATATTCAGTATTCTATCCACCCTTTGAATAACATGTCACCATACGTGCGTACGTACGGCTTACCGTCTCCACGTCGTGGTGTAATTGTTATTCAATATATTATTATTTGGATGGGTATAATAATGATGTGTAACTCATGTAAATAATAAATATAACATGATAATTATTCTGTATATATGACATACTATCAAATTATATATTATTTTAATATCAAAAGAATGATATTGTCGCTCGTGCGTACGTACGGACTACCGTCTCTGCGAACGCGATGAGATTCATTCTCCATCGTATCCATTCAACTATAATTATCATTTGATGATTGAAAAATAAGGTTGAAGGACTTGATATAATTCTGTATATGAATAATATACAACATATCCATGACAAACATGGCATACGTAACAAAACATATAAAAGAAAACGATTAAGTTAACATCCGAAATGACGATAATACTAAGATATTATTAACAAAGAAATGTTAAAAGATCATATATGATATCATATTAATATATATGATTTTTTTATAATTTAATAAAACTTATTTCACCATAATACAGGAGTTTAACCTACCCTCAACCAAGGAAAAGTACAAGGTAAGGGTTTATTTCGCAATCTCTTCATTATCCGAGGTTGTTTATAGGTAATAATCAACTAGGATCTCTGTATCATCCACATCCATGTTTCTTAAAAATGAATTTCAAAACATTTTTACTATTTACTAGAATATGGGTTAAAGTAATGTAAACCCTCATTTTACTTTTTATAAGAGGTTTATAAAGTAATCTTTCTATCGTTTTCCAAACAAGGTACTTTTTAACCTTTTCGACAAAATTAAGTTAAGAATGTGTTTTTTAACTTATACGGCGGGTGAGGATATTTACCACCATTATAAAATTTTCAAAGCATCCCTTACAAGAATACAAGGATATTTTCAAAGAAAATGTTTTATTTTATAATTATGTGAATTTTAAATGATTTCAAAATGAATATTTTAAGAATTTCGGAAAGGTACACTTTATCAAAATCAGAATTTTAAATGTTTTAAAGATTTATATTTCTAAATCTTTTTAATTAATGTCAATGTCTTCAAAATGGTTTTTAAGGATTTATTTATATGTACATGAATGTTTTTAAAATTTTAATTCCTTTCAAAAGATTCAAAGTGGTATGGGACACTTTGATTCAAAAATCACTTTTTAATTACTTCATTTATAAATGTGTGACTTTTAAATGATTTAAAAAAAAAGAGATATTTCTCTCAAATAGTTTTGATTTCATCTATGTCAACATCCTTTAATATATTTTATGATTATATGAAGTTGGTTTATTATGATACAAAACTTCCATATTGTATTGAAGTTTTTGTGATATGTTTGACTGTGGACGTGTTATTTTTATACCATTCATGCTTTATGGAGAAATTATTGACATTTCGTATGCTTGTTTTAATACGAATGTGTATGTTATGTTTAAAACTTTTCATATGGGAATTCATTGGACTTAATATGTGACGGGTGGAGCCCACTATAGCTCCTCGATGCATCGGTAGGTCTCATGAGAAAAACTAGTGTCTTGGCACAAGTCCTTGGCAAAATCTTATTTGTAGTCTTGGCACGAGGCCTTGCATATGTGGTTATGATAGTCTGGCATTATGCATTCCATCATTATGAAAGTGGTTATTGATATTTCATGTGATTATTCGATTAGTAGAATATCCATGTGAATAAGTAAATGGAATTATTTCATTTTATTTTTTCCATACTATGTTGAAGTTCATGATTAAAAGGATTTTGTTTTAGTTTTACATTGCCTTAAATGTTTATTCTTATTTATGAAAGTTTTTTCTTTATTGTTATCCTTACTGGGCATTTGAGCTCACCCCTTTTCTATGTTTTATTTTTCCCAGGGTATGAAAAGTAAATTATGAATAACCCGTAGAGATAGTATGAGGGGATAAGAGTGTGGTCTATGAAGAAAATATGTTGTTGTAGTTTTCGTTTTTAGGTTGTAATGTAAGGATTATGAATATATCTAGTGTTTCCAAGGCTACTAAACCAATCGGTCTTTCGAGATTTGATCTTTCTTGTGATCATGCCAATATCATGTAATAATGCACCGACTCTGGTTAACTGGGGTTGGGGCGTTACAGTTAGTATCAGAGGAAGTTTAGTACAATCCTTGGAAACTATATTTAGATAAACTCTGATTAGAGCACGTAGACCTAAGATGAACATTGAGGATTAGTATAGAAGAACTTCCTAGAATTTTGGTATTGTAGAGATTTTGTGAGTTTTCCATGTAATACATCACTGTCTGGATACGAGCAGGTAGAGGCGGCTCTGGCACAGATGTACCTAGTGGTAAACCCCGAAAACACGTCTTTGAGCTAGACTCGAACGAGAACTGGTGCACGACAACGGGCCTTGCTGCACTCTTGGTTACGACAATCCCGGGGGATATGCTTAGGATAACTCCCATTTTCATTACAAATAATTATGAAGGGTTTATAGGTATATATTTCCTTAAAGAAATCATTCTTATGATTATGGATTATATCCATAAATAGTTCAGTTAATGTTAAGTGTTTTGTAAGTATGGGATTATGTATTTTGATTCATAAACTGATCTAGTTAATGCCATTGTTTATAAATGGCACCCAACAGAAGGAATGAGAACTCCAGCAATATACATGATCCAAAGAGAAAGAAGGATCATATCTTTCATGTTCTTAAGCCAGAATTTATAAGAGAAATAGTCTCCCATGTATTATCATCATATGAAGAAATAATATCATGTGTTGATAAGATAAGTAATGAGTTTACTGAGTCCTATGGATTTGAAGGGAAGCAAGAGAAGAAAAGGATGGATGAGAGAAATATGGATAAAGGGAAGAGGGAAAAGAAGAATTTTCCTATATGTGATAACTGTTGGAAGAGACACCCTGGAACTTGCCTAAAAGGAATGGGAGTTTGTTATAAGTGTGGAGGAAAAGGGCACAAAGTACGTGACTGTAAGGGTAAGAAAATGGTTTCAAATGTACAATGCTTCATTTACAAGGAGTTTGGACACTACGTGAACCTATGTTTCAGTCATCAGACTATGCCGCAAATGATTCTATTGGATAATAATAAAGTTATGATACTACCACAGATGAAGATAAATGATTAGAGTTCTTATGTTGATTATGTTATTTGAGTGTTGTATCAAAAATGTACTTGTTATAATAATTATGGAGTATATAAGGATTGTACTGCAGTACTATTTAATTAAGGACTTGAGATTGTGTGGAACAAAGATATGTGACTCAATAGCAGGATAAATTTTTGGAAAATATATGGTTGAGAGAATTATAAACCATAATATAATTCTGATACCGAGGTAGTGATTTTGGAATAATACATGATTGATTTGGATAAATTATATTGGATATTATTGACTACCTTGAAACTGATTAATGATTTTTATATTCTTTCATTTTTGGGGTTTAAAACATTTTTACATTGAAGGATTATATCTATTATTCTTCAAGGAATAAGGGATCATGAATGTAATCAATAAGGTTTTACGGTAATTCAGGATGTTGGAGTGTTTTAAAAGAATACATCATGAAGGTGTTCACATGTTATTACGCGGAAAAGAGATTCTTTATTGTGTTTACCTTCCTTATAAATTTTGGACTAAAGTATTTTGGATAGTTCTAGTTTGGATTATTTTGTATTGCCATAAAAGGACAACCCGGAGGTCAGGCGGCAACCCGTCACGTCCGGCAAGGCCGCGAGACTTGAACCCACAACCGAAGGGCGACAAGGGTGTATCACCAACCACTGACCCACGTGATGTCCTGGATAAAATAATGTCATTTTTTTAATGGTTCTACTAGATGAATTATAAATTCATTTTCTTAACCTTACACGATTAGGATAAGTAGAATATTTTTTCTATTATCTTTTAGAGTGAAAGATGAGTCTATGGTAGAAATTAGTTAAAGGATGGAACTCTACTTGTCAAGAATATATTTTTCTTTTTATCTAATTATATGAAGAAATTAATTCTTATACTTTATTTAAGGAATCCTAAAACCAAAAATGTGTTATCCAAATACCCTATGTTTTGTTGAACCGATGGTATTTCAAATCATCATATATTGATAAATTTAAGGACCTCAATTTTACACTTGTTTGTGATTGATGACCTCAATCACTACCTATAAATATTTATGTTTTTCCTCCAATTATATGTCTCTAATTTCCACCAATGTTATCCTAATTGAGGTCATAATTTGGTGGTGACCCTTTCATTTCTCTTTTCCTTATATTAAGACTAAATTTTAGTAACCCAATTTCCGATGTGATTTTTCCCACAAAGATATTTTTTATTTTCAACCTTTTATTTTCGAAGAACAAATTCAAATTGAGAGGATGCAATTTATTAAAGTAGAGGAGAATGTAACACCCCAAGATTTCATAGTGTGTTATTTATTCAAAATAATTAAATAACTTGCACTACACGCAACACCGAGTTAAAGCGCACCATGACTTACCAAACTAGCCGTTATGAATAGTAATACCAACTTTTTGAAATTTTATAAATTCTACCTCTAAAAATGGACTTCATTTTTGGATTCGGAATATCAAATTTTTCCTATGGTGAAATTTTGGAACTTTTCGGATAACACTTATATTTTGATGAATAGTGAAAATTACTAAATTTTAATTAAAAACAACTTTTTAATTGAAATAATCTATATTGATTAATTATGAATTTGAGTGGTTTTAAAGTATATTTAGAATCTATTTTTACCATTTAATACAATTTTGCTCATTTTACATAATTTTACAATTAAAACGGACATAAACAAGTGTCAATCTTTTGATATATATTGTTTCTTAAAAATACGCTATTTGTTGTTACAGTAGGAATTAATTATAAAATTAATTAATGCAACTTATATGTTTGGAATTTTCTAAAATAGAGAACATTTTTGAATTTGGAATATCAATTATAGCTTATGGTGAATTTTTGGCATTGTTCTGAAAAACGTCAATTTTTGATGAATAGTGAAACTACTAAGTGGTAGTTAAAAAACTGAATTCATAAAACATAATTTTACCCCTTTTTTGAATTTAATTTCGAAAATACAAGAGACACGGTTTATATTAAGAAGTTAAATGTTGTTCAATGAGATGAAAATAATTTTTGGTGAATAGTGACTTTTTACTTTTATTTACCACGGTTAAAAGTAAATAGGGTAATTAAGGGTAAAAATGATATTAATATTACCCAAACACATGTCTTAATTCTATTGGACAAGTGTATCTCGACCAAAAATAACCTTAAGAATAAAATATTATCATTTAGGTCCACATGGATTAGATTAGTACATTTATTATTATTTAATTCAAAGAAGAGTTAAAAGTGTTAAAATCAAAGTTTATTTACTAAAACATTTTTAATATAAGGTTATAAATAATATAAATTAGATTGTAAATCTTAATTATAAAGATAATAAGATTTCATACATAATGATATTTTATTTATAATTTTTAGAAATTATATAAGTTAATATATTTATTACACAATGATGATGCAGTAATTACCATAATAGTGAAAAATTAAAATAATTGATATTATAAATGTCAAAATAAATATAATTTAAGACTTTTAATGAATTAAACTAATTTTCTAGGATAATATGACATACTAGGATTTATTTAATTGACTTTTTTCGAACTAACCATTTTTTTATGAGTTTCAAAAAAATCAACTATTGAATAGTGTCAAAATTGACATAAAAGAGTATTTAAAACAAATATTATATTATTAATTGATATTAAATTCCTAAAAATATAAGGCTCATCCAAGAGACTTATATCATGTTAGGTATATCATTAATGGACCACTTGGGTGTCACTTGGATTTATATAGGAAGTTTATTAACTATATAATATAAAAATACAATGTGACATGGTAAATGTCAAACTAATTAACTAAGAGTTAAAAATAAAAGATAAGGTTAATATAGTAACCAAAACCAGTCTAAATTCTATTGGATGATTGGTTTTCGACCTATCCCCTCCTTAAACTTTGAATAATGAACTTTGGAGCTATTAGAAACCGAATATGAATTTATTAGAAATTAATATTTCTAGCATTTCCAAAGGTGCCCCTCACCCCTCTTATAAAAGGGCACTCACCCTTCTCATTACTTCACACATTAAAAGCCTTTGGGTTTGGAAAAACTCTTCCCAATTACTCTCTCAACTTCCCTCACTACAATATAGAGGCCTGAGATTGATCATAAATCCAACCTAAGGAGCTCTTTTGATCAAATCAAAAGGAAAAACCCGAAGAAGAGGTAATGTTTTCACCAACCTTTTTCAAATTCATTTCTTCTTCCACTTCTTCATTCTTTGTTATTACCATTATAAAATAATAACACCAGTATCTTATATATACTATGATGTTATTATAAATAGGGTACAACCATATTTAGTATTATATCCACCCTTTGAATAACATGTCACCATACGTGCGTACGTACGGCTTACCGTCTCCACGTCGTGGTGTAACTGTTATTCAATATATTATTATTTGGATGGGTATAATAATGATGTGTAACTCATGTAAATAACAAGTATAACATGATAATGATTCTGTATATATGACATACTATCCAATTATATATTATTTTAATATCAAAACAATTATATTTTCGCTTGTGCGTACTTACGGACTACCGTCTCTACGAACGTGATGAGATTCATTCTCCATCGTATCCATTCAAGTATAATTATCATTAGATGATTTGAAAATAATGTTTAAGGACTTGATATCATTCTTTATATGAATAAGATAGAACCTATCCAGGACAAACATGGCTTACGTAACAAAACATATAAAATAAAATGAGTAAGTTAACACCCGAAACAACGATAATACTAAGATATTATTAAAAAAGTAATGTAAAAAAGATCATATATGATATCATATTAATATATATGATTCTTTTATAATTTAATAACAATTATTTCACCATTATACAGGATGTTAAACTACCCTAAACCATGGAAAAGTACAAGGTAAGGGTTTATTTCTCAATCTCTTCATTATCCGAGGTTGTTTATACGTAATAATCTACTGGGATCTATTTATCATCCACATCCATGTTTCGTAAAAATGAATTTAAAAACATTTTTAATATTTACTAGAATATGGTTTAAAGTCATTTATAGCCTCGTTTGACTTTTTATAAGAGGTTTATAAAGGAATCTTTCTGTCATTTTCCAAACAAGGTGTTTTTTAACCTTTTCGACAAAATTAAGGTAAGAATGTTTTTTTAACTTATATGGCGGGTGCGGCTATTTACCACCGTTATAAAATTTTCAAAGCTTCCCTTACAAGCTTACAAGGATATTTTCAGTGAAAATTTTTTATTTTATAATTATGTGACTTTTAAATGATTTCAAAATGAATATTTTAAGAATTTCGGAAAGCTACTCTTTATCGAAATCAGAATTTTAAATGTTTTAAAGATTTATCTTTCTAAATCTTTTTAATTAATGTCAATGTCTTCAAAATGGGTTTTAAGGATTTATTTATATGTACATGAATTTTTTTAAAATGTTAATTCCTTTCAAAAGTTTCAAAGTGGTATGGGACACTTTGATTAAAAAATATCTTTCTAATTACTTCCTTTATAAATGTGTGACATTTAAATGATTTAAAAAAAAGAGATATTTCTCTCAAATAGCTTTGATTTCATCTATGTCAACATCCTTTAATGGATTTTATGATTATATGAAGTTTATTTATTATGATACAAAACATCAATATTGTATTGAAGGTTTTGTGATATGTTTGACTGAGGATTTGTTATTTTTATACCATTCATGGTTTATGGAGAAAGTATTGACATTTTGTATGCTAGTTTTAATACGAATGTGTATGTTATGTTTAAACCTTTTCAGATGGGAATGCATTGGACTTAATATGTGACGGGTGGAGCCCGCTATAGCTCCTCGATGCATCGGTAGGTCTCATGAGACAAACTAGTGTCTTGGCACAAGGCCTTGGCAAAATCTTATTTGTTGTCTTGGCACGAGGCCTTGGCTATGTGGTTATGATAGTCTGGAATTATGCATTCCATCATTATGAAAGTGGTTATTTATATTGCATGTGATTATTCGATTAGTAGAATATCCATGTGAATAAGTAAATGGAATTATTTCATTTTATTTTTTCCATACTATGTTGAAGATCATGTTTAAAAGGCTTTTGTTTTAGTTTTACATTGCCTTAAATGTTTATTCGTATTTATGAATGTTTCCACTTTGTTGTTATCCTTACTGGGCATTTGAGCTCACCCCTTTTCTATGTTTAATTTTTCCCAGGGTATGAAGAAGTAAATTATGAATAACCCGTAGGGATAGTATGAGGGGATAAGAGTGTGGTCTATGAAGAAAATATGTTGTTGTAGTTTTCGTTTTTATGTTGTAATGTAAGACTTATGAATATATCTAGTGTTTCCAAGGCTACTAAACCAATCAGTCATTTGATATTTGATCTTTCTTGTGATCATTCCAATGTCATGTAATGATGCACCGACTTTGGGTAACTGTGGTTGGGGTGTTACAGTTGGTATCAGAGGAAGTTTAGTACAATCCTTGGAAGCTAGATTTAGATAAAATATGATTAGAGCATGTAGACCCAAGATTAACATTGAGGATTAGTATAGAAGAACTTCCTAGAATTTTGGTATTGTAGAGATTTTGTGAGTTTTCCGACCAATACATCCCTGTCTGGATACGAGCAGGTAGAGGTGGCTCTGGAACAGATGTACCTAGGGGTAAAACCCGAAAACACCACTTTGAGATAGACTTGAACAAAAACTATTGCACGACAACAGGCCTTGCTGCACTCTAGGTTACGACACTCCCGTGGGATATGCTTAAGATAACTCTCATTTTCTTTACAAATCATTATGAAGGGTTTATGAGTATATATTTCCTCAGAGAAAACAATCTTGTGATTATGGATTATATCCATAAATAGTTCAGTTCATGTTAAGTGGTTTGTATGTATGAGATTTTGTAATTTGATTCATAAAATGATCTAGTTTATGCCATTGTTTATAAATGGCGCCTAATAGAAGGAATGAAAACTCCAACAATACACATGATCCAAAGAGAAAGAAGGATCATATCTTTCATGTTCTTAAGCCAGAATTTATAAGATAAATAGTCTCCCATGTAGTATCATCATATGAAGAAATAATATCATGTGTTGATAAGATATGTAAAGAGTTTACTGAGTCCTATGGCTTTGAAGAGAAGTAAGAGAAGAAAAGGATGGATGAGAGAAATATTGATAAAGGGAAGAGGGAAAAGAAGAATTTTCCCATATGTGATAACTGTGGGAAGAGACACCCTGGAACTTGCCTGAAAGGAATGGGAGTTTGTTATAAGTGTGGAGGAAAAGGGCACAAAGTACGTGACTACAAGGGTAAGAAAATGGTTTCAAATGTACAATGCTTCATTTACAAGGAGTTAGGACACAACGGGAACCTATGTCCCAGTCATCAGACTATGCCACAAATGATTCTATTGGATAATAATCAAGTTATGATACTACCAAAGATGTAGAGGAATGATTAGAGTTCTTATGTTGATTATGTCATTTGAGTGTTGTATCAACAATGTACTTGTTATAATAATTATGGAGTATATAAGGATTGTACTGCAGTACTATTTAATTAAGGACTTGAGATTGTGTGGAACAATGAGAAGTGACTCAAAAGCAGGATAAATTTTTGGAAAATATATGGTTGAGAGAATTATAAACCATAATATAATTCTGATACCGAGGTAGTGATTTTGGAATAATCACTACTAAAAAACCACAATTAGCGACTGCCATTGGCTGTCGCTATAGGGCTCTAGCGGCCGCCCAGCGACCGCCATTGGCGGTCGCTTTAGCCTCGTCGCTAGAGGCCTATAGCGACCGCCAGGTGGTCACTGCAGGGCTCCTTCTGGACAGCCTATAGCGACCGCTTTTGGCGGCCGCTATAGTGAATATTTTTTTAAATGTCCACTGAAATAAATAAATAAATAAATTATATATATATATTAAATAAATATTCACATATATACTATTAAATACAATATTTTAAATATATATATATATATATATAATATATTTTAAATGTTTTAATATATTTAATATTAAATATATTTATAATATCGAATCATTGTTCTATAATAATTTAAAACCCCTGATTTAATAAATGCTATCATTTCAGGTTTTTCGGAGCACGTTTGCTCTGAATTCGACCGCCGCACGTCGTTTTGGTGTTTTATGGCTCCGGAAATGTGTTTCCGGCCACCACGGTCAAACGGCACCTCCGATTGAAGTTTCGTCCCTCCGACCATTTCACAATTCACACAACGGATGTTGTCGTGCAGTTTCGAGGCATTCGGAGGTTGTTCGGGTGGTTTTGGCCCCCCAACGTGCCATTTCAGCGCGCGCCGAGCTGCTGAAAACGACGCATTCGGTCGTGCCGCACGCACCTCATGTCCGATGAATGTGCCTCCTCCTCCTGCATCTTAGGAATAATATTCTATCCTTCTCGTGTGGTTTCAGTTTTTTCGGATCACGTTTGCTCCGAATTCGACCGACGCACGCCGTTTTGGTGTTTTATGACTCCGGAAACGCGTTTCCGGTTGCCGCGGTCAAAAGACACCTCTGATTGATGTTCCATCTATCCGACCATTTCACAGTTCACGCAACGGATGTTGTCGTGTGGTTTCGTGGCATTAGGAGGTCGTTCGGGTGGTTTTGACCCCCCAACGCGCCATTTCAGCGCGCGTCGAGCTGCTGAAAACAACGCATTCGGTCATGCCACGTGCACCGAACGTCCGATGGATGTACCACCTCCTCCTGAATCTCCTGAAGAATATTCCTATCGTTCTCGTGAGGTTTCATGTCGTTCGGAGCACGTTTGCTCCGAATTCATCCGTCGCACGCCGTTTTGGTGTTTTATGGATCCGGAAGCACGTTTCCGGCTACCGAGGTCAGACGGCACCTATGATTGACGTACCGTCTGCCCGTCCATTTTACAATTCATGTAACAGATGTTGTCGTGCGGTTTCGTGGCATTCAGAGGTCGTTCGGATGGTTTTCACCCCCCAACGCGCCATTTCAGCGCGCGCAGAGCTGCTAAAAACGACGCATTCTGTCGTGCCGTGCGCACCGAACGTCCGATGGACGTGACGTCTCCTCCTTCATCTTAGGAAAAATATTCATATCATTCTTGTGCGGTTTCAGGTCGTTCGGAGCACGTTTGCTCCGAATTGGACCACCGCACGCCGTTTTGGTGTTTTATGACTCCAGAAACGCATTTTCGGCCGCCGCGGTCAAACGAAACCTATGATTGGCATGCCTTCTACTTGATCATTTCACAATTCACCCAACGGATGTTTTCGTGCGGTTTCGTGGCATTCTGAGGTCGTTCGGGTGGTTTTGACCCTGCAACGCGCCATTTCAGCGCACGCCGAGCTGCTGAAAACGACGCATTCGGTCATGCCGCACGCACCGCACATCCGATGGACGTCCCGCTTCCTCCTGCTTCTCAGGAATAATATTCCTATCGTTCTCGTGCGGTTTTAGGTTGTTCGGAGCACGTTTGCTCTGAATTCGACCGCCGCACGTGCGTTTTGATGTTTTATGGCTCTGGAAACGCGTTCCCGGCCGTCGTGGTCAAACGGTACCTCCGATTGACATTCCGTCTCTCCTACCATTTCAAAATTCATGCAACAGATGTTGTCGTGTGGTTTCGTGGAATTCGGAGGTCGTTCGGGTGGTTTTGACCCCCCAATGCGCCATTTCAGCGCGCGCCGAGCTGCTGAAAACAACGCATTCGGTCGTGCCGCGTGTACTGCATGTCCGATGAATGTGACACCTCCTCCTGCTTCTTAGGAATAATATTCCTATCCTTCTCGTGCAGTTTCAGGTTTTTCAGGGCACGTTTTCTCAGAATTCGACCGCCGCACGCTGTTTTGGTGTTTTATGAGTCCGGAAACGCATTTCCTGCCATCGCGGTCAAAAGGCACCTATGATTGATGTGTCGTCTATCCGACCATTTCACAATTCACGCAACAGATGTTGTCGTGCGGTTTCGTGGCATTCGGAGGTCGTTCGGGTGGTTTTGATCCCCCAACGCGCCATTTCAGCGCGCGCCGAGCTGCTGAAAACGATGCATTCGGTCGTGCCGCGCACCGCACGTCCGATGGATGTGCCTCCTCCTCCTGCATCACAGGAATAATATTACTATCTTTCTCGTGCGGTTTCAGGTCGTTCGGAGAACGTTTTCTCTGAATTCGTCTGATGCACGCCGTTTTGGTGTTTTATGGCTCCAGAAACGCGTTTCCGGCCGCCGCGGTCAAACAGAACCTCCGATTGACGTGCCGTCTGCCCGCCCATTTCGCAATTAATGGAACGGATGTTTTCGTTCGGTTTCGTGGCATTCGGAGGTCATTCGAGTAGTTTTGACCCCCCAACGCGCCATTTCAGCGCGCACTGAGCTTCTGAAAACGACGCATTCGGTCGTGCCGCGCGCACCGCACGTTCGATGGACGTGCCGCCTCCTCCTGCATCTCAGAAATAATATTCCTATCGTTCTCGTGCGGTTTCAGGTTTTTCGGAGGACGTTTACTATGAATTGGACCGCCGCACACTGTTTTGATGTTTTGTGGCTCTGGAAACCTGTTTCCGGCCGCCGCGGTCAAACGGCACCTCCGATTGACGTGACGTCTACTCGTCCATTTCACAATTCATGCAACGGATGTTTTCCCGTGGTTTCGTGGCATTCGGAGGTCGTTCGGGTGGTTTTGACCCCTAACGCGCCATTTTAGCGCGCACCGAGCTGCTGAAAACGACGCATTCGGTCGTTCCGCGCGCACCGCACGTCCGATGGACGTGCCGCCTCCTCCTTCATCTCAGGAATAATATTCCTATCGTTTTTGTGTGGTTTCAAGTCGTTTGGAGCAGTTTGCTCCAAATTGGACCGTTGCACGCCGTTTTGGTGTTTTATGACTCCGGAAACGCGCTTCCGGCATCCTCGGTCAAACGGCACCTCTGATTGACGTGCCGTCTGCCCGACCATTTCACAATTCATCCGACGAATTTTGTCGTGCGGTTTCGTGGCATTCCGAGGTTGTTCGGGTGGTTTTGACCCCCCAACGCGCCATTTCAATGCGCGCCGAGCTGCTGAAAACGACCCATTCAGCCGTGTCGCGCGCACCACACGTCCGATGGACATTCCGCGTCCTCCTGTATCTCAAGAATAATATTTCTATCATTCTCGTGCGGTTTCAGGTTGTTCGGAGCACGTTTTCTCCGAATTCGACCACTGCACGCCGTTTTGGTGTTTTATGGCTCCAGAAACGCGTTTACGGCACCGCGGTCAAAGGGCACCTCCGATTGACGTTCTGTCTCTCCGACCATTTTACAATTCACGCAAAGGATGTTTTCGTGCGGTTTCGTGGCATTAAGAGGTTGTTTGGGTGGTTTTTACCCCCCAACGCGCCATTTCAGCGCGCGCCGAGCTGCTGAAAACGACGCATTCGGTCGTGCCGCGCGCACCGCATGTCCGATGAACGTCCCGCCACCTCCTTCATCTCAGGAATAATATTCCTATCCTTCTCGTGCGGTTTCAGGTTTTTTGGAGCACGTTTTCTCCGAATTCGACCGCCGCACGCCGTTTTGGTGTTTTATGACTCCGGAAACGCGTTTCCGGCCGCCGCGGTCAAACGACACCTTTGATTGACGTGTCGTCTGCCCGACCATTTCACAATTCACGCAACGGATGTTTTAGTGTGGTTTCGTGGCATTCGGAGGTCGTTCGGGTGGTTTTGACCCCCCAACGCACCATTTTAGCGCGCGCCGAGCTGCTGAAAACGACGCATTTGGTCGTGCCGCGCACACCGCACGTCCGATGGAAGTTCCTCCTCCTCCATCATCTCAGTAATAATATTCTTATCGTTCTCGTGTGGTTTCAGGTCAATCGGAGCACGTTTTCTCTGAATTAGACCGTCACACGCCGTTTTGGTGTTTTATGGCTCTAGAAATGCGTTTTCGGCCGCCGCGGTCAAACGGCACCTCTGATTGGCATGCCGTCTGCCCAACCATTTCGCAATTCACCCAACGGATGTTGTCGTGCGGTTTCGTGGCATTCCGAGGTCATTCGGGTGGTTTTGACCCAGCAACGCGCCATTTCAGTGCGCGCCGAGCTGTTGAAAACGACGCATTCTGTCATGCCGCGCACACCGCACGTCTGATGGATGTGCCGCCTTCTCCTGCTTCTCAGGAATAATATCCATATCGTTCTCAAGCGGTTTCAGGTCGTTCGGAGCACGTTTGCTCTGAATTCGACCGCCGCACGCCGTTTTGATGTTTTATGGCTCCGGAAACGCGTTTTCGGCCGTCGCGGTCAAACGGCACCTCCGAATGACGTGCCGTCTCTCTGACCATTTCACAATTCACGCAACGGATGTTGTCGTGCGGTTTCG
Organism: Viscum album; assembly: GCA_963277665.1. Classification (NCBI taxonomy): domain Eukaryota; kingdom Viridiplantae; phylum Streptophyta; class Magnoliopsida; order Santalales; family Viscaceae; genus Viscum; species Viscum album. The sequence continues at coordinate 1,512,226,172 of OY728161.1, forward strand.
TGGAATTCGGGTGGTTTTGACCCCCCGACGTGCCATTTCAGCACGCGCCGAGCTGCTGAAAACGACGCATTCGGTCGCGTCGTGCGCACCGCATGTCTGATGGACGTGCCGCCTCCTCCTGCATCTCAGGAATAATATTCCTATCCTTCTCGTGCAGTTTCAGGTTTTTCGGAGCACGTTTGCTCTGAATTCGACTGTTGCATGCCGTTTTGGTGTTTTATGACTCCGGAAACGCTTTTTCGGCCGCCGCGGTCAAATGGAACCTCCGATTGACGTGTCGTCTATCCGACCATTTCACAACTCACGCAACATATGTTATCATGAGGTTTCGTGGAATTCGGAGGTCGTTCGGGTGTTTTTGACACCCCAAAGCGCCATTTCAGCGCGCGTCGAGCTGCTGAAAATGACGCATTCAGTTGTGCCACGCGCACCACACATCCGATTGACGTGCCGCCTCCTCCTGCATCTCAGGAATAATACTACTATCGTTCTCGTGCGGTTTCAGGTCGTTTGGATCACGTTTTCTCTGAATTCGTCAGCCGCACGCCGTTTTGGTGTTTTATGGCTCCGGAAACGCGTTTCCGGCCATCGTGGTCAAACGGAACCTCCGATTGACGTGATGTCTACTCTTCCATTTCACAATTCACGCAAAGGATGTTGTCGTTCGGTTTCGTGGCATTCAGAGGTCGTTCGGGTGGTTTTGACCCCCCAACGCGCCATTTCAGCGCGCGCCGAGCTGCTGAAAACGACACATTTGGTCGTGCCATGCGCACCGCACGTCCAATGGACGTGCCGCCTCCTCCTGCATCTCAAGAATAATATTCATATCGTTCTCGTGCGGTTTCAGGTTTTTCGGAGCACGTTTGCTCTGAATTGGACCGTTGTACGCCGTTTTGGTGTTTTGTGGCTCCAGAAACGCGTTTCCGGCCGTCGTAGTCAAACGGCACCTCCGATTTACGTACCGTCTACCCATCCATTTCAAAATTCATGCAACGGATGTTGTCGCGTGGTTTTGTGTCATTCGGAGGTCGTTCGGGTAGTTTTGACCCCCCAACGCGCCATTTCAGCGCGCGCCGAGCTACTGAAAACGACGCATTCGGTCGTGACGTGCGCACCGCACGTCCGATGGACGTGCCGCCTCCTCCTACATCTCAGGAATAATATTCCTATTGTTTTCGTGCGGGTTCAGGTCGTTTGGAGCACGTTTTCTTTGAATTGGACCACCGCATGCCGTTTTGGTGTTTTATGACTCCGGAAACGCGTTTCCAGCCGCCGCGGTCATACGGCACCTCTGATTGACGTGCCGTCTGCCCGACCATTTTACAATTCATCCAACGAATGTTGTCGTGCAGTTTCGTGGCATTCCAAGGTCGTTTGGGTGGTTTTGACCCCCCAACGTGCCATTTCAGCACGGGCCGAGCTGCTGAAAACGACGCATTCGGCCGTGCCGCGCGCACCACATGTCCTATGGACGTGCCGCCTCCTCCTGCATCTTAGGAATAATATTCCTATCGCTCTCGTGCGGTTTCAGGTCGTTCGGAGCACGTTTGCTCCGAATTAGACCGTCGCATGCCGTTTTGGTGTTTTATGGCTCCGGAAACACTTTTCCGGACGCCGCGGTCAAACGGCACCTCTGATTGACGTGTCGTCTCTCCGACCATTTCACATTTCACGCAGAGGATGTTGTCGTGCGGTTTCGTGGCATTCGGAGGTCGTTCGGGTGGTTTTGACCCCCCCACGCGCCATTTCAGCGCGCGCCGAGCAGCTGAAAACGACACATTCGGTCGTGCCGCGCGCACCGCACGTCCGATGAACGTGCCGCCTCCTCCTGCATCTCAGGAATAATATTCATATCCTTCTCGTGCGGTTTTAGGTTTTTTGGAGCACGTTTGCTCTGAATTCGACCGCTGCACGCCGTTTATGTGTTTTATGACTCCAGAAACGTGTTTTCGGCCGCTGCGGTCAAACGGCACCTCCGATTGACGTGTTGTCTGCCCAACCATTTCACAATTCACGTAACGGATGTTTTCGGGTGGTTTAGTGACATTCGGAGGATGTTCGGGTGGTTTTGACCCCCCAACGCACCATTTCAGCGCGCGCCGAGCTGCTGAAAACGACGCATTCGGTCGTGCCGCATGCACCGCACGTCCGATGAATGTGACGCCTCCTCATGCATCTCAGGAATAATATTCCTATCATTCTCGTGTGGTTTCAGGTTTTTTGGAGCACGTTTGTTTCGAATTCGACCGCCACACGCCGTTTTGGTGTTTTGTGACTCCGGAAACGCGTTTCTGGCCGCCGCGGTCAAACGGCATCTCCGATTGACGTGCCGTCTGTCCGAACATTTCACAATTCACACAACGGAAGTTTTCATGCGGTTTCGTGGCATTTGAAGGTCGTTCAGGTGGTTTTGACCCCCCCAACACGCCATTTCAGCACGCGCCGAGCTGCTGAAAACGACCCATTCGGTCGTTCCGCGCGCACCGCAAGTCCGATGGACGTGACGCCTCTTCCTGCATCTCAGGAATAATATTCCTATTGTTCTCATGCAGTTTCAGGTCATTCGGAGCACGTTTGCTCCGAATTCGACCGTCGCACGCCGTTTTGGTGTTTTATGGCTCCGAAAACGCGTTTCCGGCCTCCGCGGTCAAACGGAACCTCCGATTGACATGCTGTCTATCCGACCATTTCACAATTCATGCAACGGATGTTTTCGTGAGGTTTCGTGGCATTCGGAGGTCGTTCGGGTGGTTTTGACCCCCCAACGCGCCATTTCAGCACGCGCCGAGCTGCTGAAAATGACGTATTCGGTCGTGCCGCACGCACCGCATGTCTGATGGACGTGCCGCCTCCACCTGCATCTCAGGAATAATATTTCTATCGTTCTTGGGCGGTTTCAAGTCGTTCGGAGCACGTTTGCTCTGAATTCGTCTGTCGCACGCTGTTTTGGTGTTTTATGGCACCGAAAACGCGTTTCTGACCTCTGCGGTCAAACGGCACCTCCGATTGACGTGTTGTCTATCCGAACATTTTACAATTCACGCACCGGCTGTTGTCGTACGGTTTTTTGGCATTCGGAGGGCGTTCGGGTGGTTTTGACCCCCCAACGCGCAATTTCAGCGCGCACCGCGCTGCTGAAAACCACACATTCGGTCGTGCCGTGCGCACCGCACGTCCGATGGACGTGCCGCCTCCTCCTGCATCTCATGAATAATATTCCTATCGTTCTCGTGCGGTTTCAGGTCGTTTGGAGCACGTTTGCTCTGAATTCGTCTGCCGCACGCCGTTTTGGTGTTTTATGGCTCCGGAAACGCGTTTCCGGCCACCGCGGTCAAACGGAACCTCCGATTGACGTGTTGTCTATCCGACCATTTCACAATTCACGCACTGGATGTTGTCGTACGGATTCGTGGCATTCGGAGGTCGTTCGGGTGGTTTTGACCCCCTGACGCGCAATTTCAGCGCGCACCGCGCTGCTAAAAACGACACATTCGGCCGTGCCGCGCGCACCGCACGTCCGATGGACGTACCGCCTCCCCCTGCATCTCAGAAATAATATTTCTATTGTTCTCGTGCGGTTTCAGGTCGTTCAGAGCACGTTTGCTCCGAATTTGACCGCCACAAGCTGTTTTGGTGTTTTGTGGCGCCGGGAACGCGTTTCCGGCCGCCACGGTCAAACGGCACCTCCGAATGACGTGTCGTCTGGCCGAACATTTCACAATTCACACACCGGCTATTTTCATATGGTTTCATGGCATTCAGAGGTCGTTCGGGTGGTGCAGGGGTGCGGGGAGCTGTTCAGGGGTGCGGGGGGGGGGGGGGGGGGGTGGTGTACGGGGGGGCTGTCCGGGGGTGCGTGGGGGCTATCCGGGGGTGCGGAGGGGGGGGGGGGGGCTGTCCGGGGGTGCGGGGGGCTATACGGGGGTGTCGGGGGGGGCTGTACGGGGGTGCGGGGGATGTACGAGGGTGCGGGGGGGCTGTACGGGGGTGCGGGGGGCTGTCCGGGGGTGTGGGGGGATGTACGAGGGTGCGGGGGGGGGGGGGGGGGGGGGGGGCTGTACGGGGGTGCAGGGGGCTGTAATGGGGTGCGGGGGACTGTACGGGGGTGCGGGGGGGGGGTGTATGGGGGTGCGGGGGGTTGTCCGGGGGTGCAGGGGTTTGCACGGGGGTGCGGGGGGGCTGTACGGGGGTGCCAGGGGGCTGTACGGGGGTGGGGGGGGGGGCTGTACGGTGGTGCGGGGGGGATGTACGTGGCTGTGGGGGGATGTCCGGGGGTGCAGGGGACTGTACGAGGGTGCGGGGGGGCAGTACGTGGGTGCGGGGGGGCTGTCCGGGGGTGCGGGGGGCTGTACGTGGGGTGCGGCGGGGGGGGGGGGGGCTGTCAAGGGGTGCGGGGGGCTGTACGGGGGTGCGGGGGGGGGGGGGCTGTACGGGGGTACGGGGGGCTGTCCGGGGGTGCGGGGGGCTGTACGGGGGTGCCGGGGGGCGGGCTGTACGGGGGTGCGGGGGGCTGTCTGGGGGTGCAGGGGGGCTGTACGGGGGTGCGGGGGGGCTGTCCTGGGTAGCGGGGGCCTGTACGGGGGTGCGGGGGGGGGGGGGGGGGGGGGCTGTCCGGGGGTGAGGGGGGCTGTACGGGGGTGCGGGGGGCTGTACGGGGTTGCGGGGGGGCTGTCCGGGGGTGCGGGGGGGCTGTACGGGGGTTCGGGGGGGGGGGGGGGGGGGGGGCTGTCCGGCGGTGTGGGGGCTGTACGGGGGTGTCGGGGGGGCTGTATGGGGGTGCGGGAGGTTGTACGGGTGTGCGGGGGGGGGGGGGGGGGGGGGGGCTGCACGGGGGTGCGCGGGGGCTGTACGGGGGTGCGGGGGGTTGTACGGGGGTGCGGGGGGGGGGGGGGGGGGGGGCTGTCCGCGGGTGCGCGGGGGCTGTACGGGGGTGCCGGGGGGCTGTACGGAGGTGCGGGGGGCTGTACGGGGGTGCGGGGGTGGGGGGGGGGGGGCTGTACGGGGGTGTAGGGGGCTGTCCGGGGGTGCGGGGGGACTGTACGAAGGTGCAGGGGGCTGTATGGGGGTGCGGGGGGGGGGGGGGGGGGTGGCCGTGGGTGCGGGGGGCTGTACGGGGATGCCGAGGGGGATGTACGGGGGTGCGGGGGGCTGTACGGGGGGTGCGGGGGGCTGTGCGGGGGTGCGGGGGGGCTGTCCGAGGGTGCGGGGGCCTGTACGGGGGTGCGGGGGGCTGTTCGGGGGTGTGGGGGGCTGTACGGGGGTGCGGGGGGTTAGAGTTTTTAAATGCACGCCTTTGATAATATTAGTTATCATATAATAAACAAGAAAAGAAAGAAATTATAAGTACAAAACCTTCTAATTTAAATTAAATGAATATATACAGTACATCAATGTCAACCCCACCAGTAAAAACAAAAAACAGATCTCGTGAATATATGATGTGTCACACGTTGTCATCACTGCTACGTACCTCCTTCTGGTGGGCCAGGGGCCTACAAAAAATAAACATTATAAATATTTTAATAACAAAAATAATTTAAATTAAATAAATAAATACAGTATATACCAGTGTCGTATGATCCCCTGCACCATCAGCTCGATGCACATATTCCCGCAGTGCTCTAACCTCAACTGTCAATTGCGCATTTGCCTCCTCGGAAGCGCGCAGCCGTGCCTCAAAATCTGACATCTGCTATGTCATATGAGCAACAACAGGACCATCAACCGCAGTGCGTGACACTACAGAATGAGGAATCCCTGCTCCATAGGTCAAACTATAGCCATGCCCGTCCCGACCGATAATGCGATGAAAGATCTCATCACGTCGCATGAGAAGCTGTCGATGGTCCTCTGGAAGATGTTCTAACTCAGCTTCAAATTGAGCCTGTGAAATATTTAAATATATTTAAATATATATATGTTATTATATATATTTATGTAATTATTGGTAAGTAAATACACTTACTATCTATGCTGCAACCTCGGGATCATTGCGATCACCAGTCCTCATCCACACCGACATTTTATCAGTTGCTACACCATGCTCTCGCAACTGTATATTAAAAGAATATAAACACAAAACCATATTAATTAATTAATAAAAAAATGAATAATATATACCTCATGTCAGATCTGAGACACGTGACGAGTCCCGAGCCTGTGAGGTGGTCCCTGCAACGCTCGATTCTCAGAATGGCGTGTTGACACCTCCTACATTCAATTCATTCAAATTTCAAACAAATCACATATTCTTGAAAATATATATACACCAAAATAATTAATATACAAAACTCAACACCCTCAGTAGACCAATATGAAACCAAGTCATGCCACTGAACCGGGAGGACACCTCTCGGGACTTTTTCCAAAATGTCTAGGGCACCCACATTTGGTACCCAGTGGTCCCTCTTCACTTTGCCTTTATAATCTTTCCACATCTTACGGAATTTTCTCATACACACGGGCCGAAACTCGTCAGGGAATACTTTCAATTTTTTCTATAAGGAAAATAATCAAACATATTAGTATTCGTTATACATAGAAAATAAAGTAAAATGATTTTTTTACCTGAACCTCCCTCCATAGACGATCTAATGTGTCCTGAGGGATAGAAGCCCAATCACGTGTGGTCAATGGAAATCGATGTGGGTCATGTATGATATGACCCAGCTGACGAATAAATGTCGGGGCATTCGGTCCCACAGGATGAAAGACCTCATCAAATGAAACATCTATCGTCGTGTCGGAATTCCATGATAATATGCCACGACCCGAGCCTCTCCTACGAGAGGAAGAAGCAGCCGAGTCTGATCCTGTTCAAAACAATTTTATATATAAATTAACAAATGTTATATATATATATATATATGTATGTCAATTACATAAAAAATATAGACAATGACATTCAAACATACCTCGACCCTGAGACGTAGATGCCTCAGATGGATGATGTGGATCTTCTGCCTCTTCCCCTGACATGTCTGCAGTCATAGAAAACATCAGTAATGATTCCAAAGTGTTTAAAAGATAAATTTGATTGTTCTTAAAAAATCAAACTTGTACAACTGTTAATCAAACAAAAAATGGAATGAATAATTAGTTGTGAATGAATTTTAAAAAATCAAAAAGTTAACAAAACAGATATACAAAATATGTACAAACTAGTCAATGCATAGCCAAATTTCAGATAGAACTAACAAAAATTCAAGCATCACATGAATCAGATGAAGAATACCTCAAAGGGATGATACACCGACCATAACATCAACAAATCAAGATTAAAAACAACCTAAATATTTATGATTGAATTAACTTACAAAAGTGAGGATTAAAACTTATAAAGATTTATAAAATGATTAGATAATTTATGATATCCTAGGACATTCTACTAAATAGCAGGAAAAAAATTATACCTTTCATTAGGAATGAAAATCGACCGTTTCTCCTACAACCGCCACTCTGACCCAATAAATATCTTCTTCACGTTGAACTATGGTATGTTGATCAAGTTGTTGGTAAACAAACGGAATAGTTTCAGGTTCATCTTATTCAAATAAAAACACACCTCGCCGAGACATTTTGACAACAACTAGCCAACTTGGATCCGAAGGCAAAGTAATGAAGAATACTTGTTCTTCTTGTGATGTCAAAATGAAAGGTTCATTCTCAACTCGTTCATTATTTCTGTATAACATATAGTGAAAATTCACCAATGAAAACTGATATTGATCGACTTTACATCCACGCACTGGATCAACCCAATTACACTTTAACAATATGTACTTCAAACTGTGTGTGTATACAACTTCAATGATGTCTATCAATTGACCACAGTAATAACCAGAATCGAAAAAGGGACAACTGATGCCACTGTTTTCTGTTGGTCATTTGTCGTCAACATCTTTAATGTGAAATTGAAAACCATTAGCATCAATAGCTTTATAACGACGAGCCGTTATAAATGGACCCTCAGCTAGTTGGATAAATACTTCAGGTAGCGTGGGGTCCCCTAACTCCCTCAGCTTACGAACCTACATAATTTATAAAAATCAATACTGATATATGCAGAAATAATTAGTATAATACTTCACTCATAATGAAAATCAATTTATACATACATAATCCATGAACCAATCATGAAATGACGCATAATGAGATTGTTGAATTTGCAACTCTGTCGCACAATGCATCTCATCTTTTATCTCATTAATGTGTTTCCTGCAAATGATAACGCGATGTTTAAAAGATCATCTTATGCAACAAAACATGTAAAAGATATACAGACACATTGATAAGATACTTACTGCATTAATGGTACAACTGATGGAGTATTGAACAAGATATATCGATGTGCTTGTATCCACTCGATGTTGTCCATATCAAATGTGGTTCCTTCTCCAACTGGGCCATCATGAATCCGAGAGGGCTTATCTAATTTTGTTTCAACATCCGTAAGATATTCTGCATAAAAGGTAGTACACTCATCCATCAAATAACCATTGGCTATTGATGCCTCTGGACGAGCTCTATTGCGTACAAATCTTTTCAATGTACTCAAATACCGTTCAATAGGATACATCCACCTGAATTACACTAGACCAGCAACCATTACTTCATCAGTTAGGTGCACATTCATGTGGACCATAACATCGAAAAATGAGGGGGGGGGGAAGTTTCTCAAAGTGACAAAGCGTAAGTACAATTCTGTCCTGCAAAATTTTTAAATCACTCATTCGTTGATTTCTTAAACAAAGATGTCTAAAGAAATTACTCATCTCAATCAAGGGCTGAACAACATTGGGGGATAAACAATCACAAATTGTGATTGGAATCAACTGCTGAAGTAATATGTGATTGTCATGACTTTTCAACCCTTGCAATGTCTTGCTCGTCAGATTCACACACTTTGAAATATTAGAAGAATAACCATCAGGCACCTTGACCATATTCAAAATGGAAAGAAATGTCTGTTTCTCCTCTGTAGTCATCATATACTGTGCAGCAGGCATATATGCCTTGTTTCCCTCAGCTAATTATAAATGAAACTGTTTCCTTAAACCCATTTCTTCCAAATCATGGCGTGCATTAACATGGTCCTTTGATTTTCCACTGACACCTAACATGGTCCACAATATGTTATCACAAACATTTTTTTCAATGTGCATGACATCCAAATTATGTCTCAACATGTTAGTTTTCCAATACGGAAGACTATAAAAAATACTTTTCTTTTTCCAATTGTGACTGCGCTGCCTACCCGCAGCACGAATATTACGTACTGAAGGAGCCACCAAATCCTGAATTTCATATACCGTGCGGATGTTTTCTTCCTCAATATGCGATAACATTTCGAATCTTGTCATTATCTTTGGTGCTGGGCTGAACTCTCTAGAACCATCAAATGCCACTCTGTCCTTTCTGAATCTGTGCTGAGGAGGGAGAAAATGCATGTGACCCATGTATGCCCATGTTTTGGAATGTTTAAGCCATACAGATTTTTTACTTTTATTGCAACAAGGGAAAGAAAATTCCCCTTTCATACTCCAGCCTGATAAATTTGCATAAGATGGGAAGTCATTGATTGTCCACAATAAAGCAGCATGCAGTTTGAACATTTCATTCATTTCGTAGTCATAAGTCATCACACCATCGCCCCAAAATTCATTCAACTCATCAATCAATAGCTGAAGGTAAAAATCAATCTAATCCCCTGGACTTTTAGGTCCATAAATAATAGTGGAAAGTAATATAAATTGTTTCTTCATAAAAATCCATGGAGGAAGATTATATGGAACCAACACCCCGGGCCATGTGCTATGAGTTGCACCAACAATAGACTTGAATGGATTGAAACCATCTGCTGCCAATCCCAATCGGACATTACGAACATCTTTAGCAATGTCGGGATGTATCTTATCAAAATCCTTCCATGCATGAGAGTCTGCCGGGTGGGTTAACATCTCACTTTCATGGACTCTTTCTGCATGCCATATCATTAAATTAGAAACGTTGGATGACATAAAAAATATTTTCAACATCGGTTTAAGGGGAAAGTAACACATTTACTTTACGGTAATCGGTTTCCCCTGTATCGCAATCTGACTTTGATGAGTATTATTTCCCCTATTCTCTTTCCACCTGGAAGCACCACAAACCGTACAAATATCCAAATGGGCAGTTTCTTTTCTAAAAAACATACAGTTGTTTGCACATGCATCTATGGTCTCATATGTAAAACCTAAGTTCTCTGTCAACTTACGAGCATAGTAATACGACTCAGGAATCTTAGCGTTGACAGGAAGAACTTTTTTCAATAAAACCAAAAGAATGTCGAATGATGTGTCTGACCAATTATTCAATGTCTTCAAATGCAACAACTCCATGATAAACGACAGTTTATTGTAAGAAGTACATCCAGGATATAATTCTGTTTTCGCATCATCAAGTGATTCATAAAACCTCCTCGAATCACGATTTGCACTAGAGCGAAGAGTTATCTCACCGGTCTCAAGATTCTGGATGTCAATGCCTTCAGGATCAAACCCACATACCATTTCAGTAAGCATTTCATGCATTGGATCAGTCATCCTTGCATCAATATCCATCTAAGCTACATCTGTATTTTGACAATGAACATATTCTTCTCCATGACGAGTCCAACCCTTATAATTTTTCAGAAATCCATTAAAGAAAAGGTGCTCCCTTAAAGTATCTCGTGTGAATTGATATCTGTTAGCACATTTTCTACATGGAAAACTAATATAGTCACTTTCAAATCCTCTCGTGAAGTCAATAAACTGCATAATGCCATTGAAATATTCTCTAGAAGTTTGATTTGGAAGAACAATTCAACTCTTATCTGTAATTATATCTGTATAACAAACATTTACACAATACTTATTACATGTACATTTTTCAAATAAACTATATTTAAAATAAAGATTAATCATTTGTTTATGAACCATTGATAAAATAATAATGTAACTAAAATCCCATGTTACCTGATTGAGCTACAAACCTGAAAGGGAGGGGAGCTGAAGGTGGTGCAACGAGAGAGAGGAGGCAGCGAAGGGGAGCCGGAGCCAAAGGCAGTGCAGCAAGGGAGGGGACGGGCGGTGGAGGCGGCGGGGAGATGGAGGAGAGAAGGCGGTGAGAGGACGGGGGACGGGCAAAGAGGGGGGAGGGGGCTGTCCGGGGATGGGGGGGGGGCTGTTTGAGGTGCGGGGGGCGTCCGGGGTGAGGGGAGCGGTCCGGGGTGCGGGGGGGGTGTCCGGGGTGCCAGAGCCGTCCGGGGTGGGGGGGAGGGCTGAGGGGGTGGAGGTCGGAGGGCGGAGGGCGGATGACGGAGGCCGGAGGGTGGAGGCCGGGCGGCGGGGGAGGCCGGACGGGGGGGGGGGGGAGGGGGAGGCCGGGAGGCGGGGTGGGGGGGGGGGGGAGGGCGGCATCGGGGGGGCGGCGACGGGGGGGGGGGGGGGGGGAGGTTGGGAGGCGGGGGGGATGGCGGCGTCGGGGGGGGGGGGGGGAGCGGGGGAGGCCTGGAGGCGGGGGGAGGGCGGCGTCGTGGGGGATGAGATGGGGGGGGTGGCGGGGGCGGCCGGGCGGCGTGGGCGGCCGGACGGTAGGGGCTGCCGGGCTGCGGGGGAGGCCGGGCGGCGGGGGAGGCCGGGAGGCGGGGGGGGGGGGGGGGGGGGGGGGGGCGACGGGGGGGGGGGGGGGGGGCAAAAAGGCTCGTTTTTTTATCAAGGCCAGCGACTCACATTGGCGGTCACTATTATATATCTATAGCGACCGCTAATGGCGGTCGCCTGATTCTGGGGGGCTTCAATGCCCCCTTTTCTAGTAGTGAATACATGATTTATTTGGATAAATTATATTGGATATTCTTGACTACCTTGAAAATGATTAATGATTTGTATATTCCATCATTGTTGGGGTTTAAAACATTTTTGCATTGAAGGAGTATATCTATTATTCTTTAAGGAATAAGGGATCATGAATGTAATCAATAAGGTTTTATGGTAATTCAGGATGTTGTACTGTTTTAAAAGAATACATGATGAAGGTGTTCACATGTTATTACATGGAAAAAAGATTCTTTATTGTGTTTACCTTCATTATAAATTTTGGACTGAATTATTTTGGATAGTTCTAGTTTGGATTATTTTGGATTTCTATAAAACGATAACCCGGAGGTCGGGCGGCAACCCGTCGCGTCCGGCAAGGCCGTGAGACTTGAACCCACAACCGAAGGGCGACAAGGGTGTATCACCTACCACTGACCCACGTGATGTCCTGGATGAAATAATGTCGTTTTTAATGGTTCTACTAGATGAATTATAAATTCATTTTTTAACCCTATACGAATAGGATAAATAGAATATTATTTCTAATATCTTTTAGAGTGAAAGATGAGTCTATGATAGAAATTAGTTAAAGGATGGAACTCTACTTTTCAAGAATATATTTTTTCTTTATATCTTATTCTATGAAAAAAATTAATTCTTATAATTTATTTAAGGAATCCTAAAACCAAAAATGTGTTATCCAAATACCCTATGTTTTGTTGAACCGATGGTATTTCAAATCATCACAGATTGATGAATTTAAGGACCTCAATTTTACACTTGTTTGTGATTGATGACCTCAATCACTACCTATAAATATTTATGTTTTTCCTCCAATTATATGTCTCTAATTTCCACCAATGTTATCCTAATTGAGGTCATAATTTGGTGGTGACCCTTTCATTTCTCTTTTCCTTATATTAAGACTAAATTTTAGTAACCCAATTTCCGATGTGGGTTTTCCCAAAAAGATATTTTTTATTTTCAACCTTTTATTTTCGAAGAACAATTTCAAATTGAGAGGACGCAATTTATTGAAGGAGAGGAGAATGTAACACCCCAAGATTTCATAGTGTGTTATTTTTTCAAAATAATTAAATAACTTTCACTACACGCAACACCGAGTTAAAGCGCACCATGACTTACCAAACTAGCCGTTATGAATAGTAATACCTGCTTTTTGAAATTTTATAAATTCTACCTCTCAAAATGGACTTCATTTTTGGATTCGGAATATCGAATTTTTCCTAGGGTGAAATTTTGGAACTTTTCGGATAAAACTTATATTTTGATGAATAGTGAAAGTTACTAATTTTTAATTAAAAACAACCTTTTTAATCGAAATAATATATATTGATAAATTATGAATTTGAGTGGTTTAAAGGTATATTTAGAATATATTTTTACCATTTAATACAATTTTGGTCATTGTACATAATTTTACAATTAAACTGGACATAAAAAAGTGTCAATCTTTTGATATATATTGTTTCTTAAAAACACGCTATTTGTTGTGACAGCAGGAATTAATTATAAAAAAAATTAATGCAACATATATGTTTGGAATTTTGTGAAATAGAAAACATTTTGGAATTCGGAATATCAAATATACCTTATGATGAAATTTTGGCATTGTTCTGAAAAACATCAATTTTTTATGAATAGTGAAACTACAAAGTGGTAGTTAAAAAACTGAATTCATAAAACATAATTTTACCGCTTTTGTGAATTGAATTTCAAAAATCTGAGAGACACGGTTAATATCATGAAGTTAAATGTGGTTCAATGAGATGAAAATAATTTTTGGTGAATTGTAACTTTTTACTTTTATTTACCACGGTTAAAAGTAAATAGGGTAATTAAGGGTAAAAATGATATTAATATTACCTTAACACATGTCCTAATTCTATTGGACAAGTTTATCTCGACCAAAAACAACCTTAGGAATAAAATATTATCATTTAGGTACACGTGGATTAGATTAGTACATTTATTATTATTTAATTCAAAGAAGAGTTAAAAGTGTTAAAATCAAAGTTTATTTACTAAAACATTTTTAATATAGGGTTATACATAAAATAAATTCGATTGTAAATATTCATTAGAAATATAATAATATTTCCTACATAATGATATTATATTTATAATTTTTAGACATTATATAAGTTAATATATTTATGAAACAATGATGATGCAGTAATTACCATAATAGTGAAAAATTAAAATAATTGATATTATAAATATCCAAATAAATATAATTTAAGACTTTTAATGAATTAAACTAATTTTATAGGATATTATGACATATTATAATTGATTTAATTGACTTTTTTCGAATTAATCATTCCGTTATGAGTTTCAAAAAAATTAACTATTGAATAGTGTCAAAATTGACATAAAAGTGTTTTTAAAACAAATATTATATTATTAATTGATATTAAATTCCTAAATATCTATGGTTCGGCCAAGAGAATTATATCATGATAGTTATATCATTAATGGAACACTTGGGGGTCACTTGGATGTATATAAAAAGTTTATTAACTATATAATATATAAATACAAAGTGACATGGTAAATGTCAAACTAATTAACTAAGAGTTAAAACTAAAATATAAGGTTAATATAGTAACCCAAACCGGTCTAAATTATATTGGTTGAATGGATTTCGACCTATCCCCACCTTAACCTTTTAATAATTAACTTTTTAGCAATTATAAACCGAATATGAATTTATTATAAATTAATATTTCTAGCTTTTCCAAAGGTTCCCCTCACCCCTCTTATAAAAGGGAACTCCCCCTTCTCATTACTTCACACCTTAAAAGCCTTTTGGTTCTGCCAAACTCTGCCCAAATACTCTTTCAACTTCCCTAACTACAACCTAGAGGCCTTAGTTTGATCATAAAGCCAAACTAAGGAGCCCTTTTGATCAATCCAAAATGAAGAACCCGAAGAAGAGGTAATGTTTTCACCACCCTTTTTCAAATTCATTTCTTCTTCCACTTCTTCATTCTTTGTTATTACCATTATAAAATAAAAACTCCAGTATCTTATATATACTGTCATGTTATTATAAATATGTTACAACCATATTCAATATTCTATCCACCCTTTGAATAACATGTCACCATACGTGCGTGTGTGCGACTTACCGTCTCCACGTCATGGTGTAATTGTTATTCAATATACTATTATTTGGATTGGTATAATAATGATGTGTAACTCATGTAAATAATAAATATAACATGATAATGATTCTGTATGTATGAAATACTATCCAATTATATATTATTTAAATATCAATAGAATGATATTGTCGCTCGTGCGTACGTACGGACTACCTTCTCCACGAACGCGATGAGATTCATTCTCCATTGTATCCATTAAAGTATAATTATCATTTGATGATTTAAAAATAATTTTTAAGGACTTGATATCATTCTATATATGAATAAGATACAACCAATCCATGACAAACATGGCTTACTTAACAAAACATATAAAACAAAACGAGTAAGTTAACACCCAAAACGACGATAATACTAAGATATTATTAACAAAGCAATGTTAAAAGATCATATATGATATCATATTAATATATACGATTCTTGTATAATTTAATAACAATTATTTTACCATTATACAGGAAGTTAACCTACCCTCAACCAAGGAAAAGTATAAGGTAAGGGTTTATTTCACAATCTCTTCATTATCCGAGGTTGTTTATACATAATAATCTACTAGGATCTCTTTATCATCCACATCCATGTTTTGTAAAAATGAATTTCAAAACTTTTTTAATATTTACTAGAATATGGGTTAAAGTCATTTATACCCTCTTTTGACTTTTTATAAGAGTTTTATAAATAAATCTTTTCGTCGTTTTCCAAACAAGGTGCTTTTTAACCTTTTCGACAAAATTAAGGTAAAATGTGTTTTTTAACTAATACGGCGGGTGCTGCTATTTACCGCCGTTATAAAATTTTCAAAGCTTCCCTTACAATATTACGAGGATATTTTCAAAGAAAATGTTTTATTTTATAATTATGTGACTTTTAAATGATTTCAAAATGAATATTTTAATAATTTCGGAAAGGTACTCTTTATCAAAATCAGAATTTTAAATGTTTTAAAGATTTATCTTTCTAAATATTTTTAATTAATGTCAATGTCTTCAAAATGGTTTTTAAGGATTTATTTATATGTAAATTAATGTTTTTAAAATGTTAATTCCTTTCAAAAGTTTCAATGTGGTATGAGACACTTTGATTCAAAAATATCTTTTTAATTACTTCCTTTATAAATGTGTGAATTTTAAAAGATTAAAAAAAAGAGATATTTCTCTCAAATAGTTTTGATTTCATCTATGTCAACATCCTTTAATGGATTTTATGATTATATAAAGTTGATTTATTATGATACAAAACTTCAATATTGTGTTGATGGTTTTGTGATATGTTTGACTGTGGATGTGTTATTTTTAAACCATTCATGGTTTATGGAGAAAATATTGACATTTCGTACGCTAGTTTTAATACGAATGTGTATGTTATGTTTAGACCTTTTAATATGGGAATGCATTGGACTTAATATGTGATAGGTGGAGCCCACTATAGCTCCTCGATGCATCGGTAGGCCTGATGAGACAAACTAGTGTCTTGGCACAAGGCCTTGGAAAAATCTTATTTGTAGTCTTGGCATGAGGCCTTGGCTATGTGGTTATGATAGTCTGGCATTATGCATTCCATCATTATGAAAGTGGTTATTGATATTGCATGTGAGTATTCGATTAGTAGAATATCCATGTGAATAAGTAAATGGAATTATTTCATTTTATTTTTTCCATGCTATGTTGAAGTTCATGATTAAAAGGCTTTTGTTTTAGTTTTACGTTTCCTTAAATGTTTATTATTATTTATGAAAGTTTCTGGTTTATTTTTATCCTTACTGGGAATTTGATCTCACCACTTTTCTATGTTTTATTTTTCCCTGGGTATGAAGAAGTAAATTATGAATAACCCACAGGGATAGTATGAGGGGATAAGAGTGTGGTCTATGAAGAAAATATGTTGTTGTAGTTTTCGTTTTTATGTTGTAATGTAAGACTTATGAATATATCTAGTGTTTCCAAGGCTACTAAACCAATCGGTATTTCGAGATTTGATATTTCTTGTGATCATGACAATGTCATGTAATAATGCACCGACTTTGGGTAACTGGGGTCGGGGCGTTACAATTGGTATCAGAGGAAGTTTAGTACAATCCTTGGAAGCTAGATTTAGATAAACTCTGATTAGAGCACGTAGACCTAAGATGCACATTGAGGATTAGTATAGAAGAACTTATTAGAATTTTGGTATTGTAGAGATTTTTTGAATTTTCCGAGCAATACATCCCTGTCTGGATACGAGCAGGTAGAGGCGGCTCTGGCACAGATGTACCTAGGGGTAAAACCCGAAAACACCGCTTTGAGCTAGACTCGAACGAGAACTGGTGCACGAAAATGGGCCTTACTGCACTCTTGGTTATGACACTCCCAGGGGATATGCTTAGGATGACTCTCATTTTCTTTACAAATCATTATGAAGGGTTTATGAGTATATATTTCCTCAAGGAAAACATTCTTATGATTATGGATTATATCCATAAATAGTTCAGTTCATGTTAAGTGTTTTGTAAGTGTGGGATTATGTATTTTGATTCATAAATTGATCTAGTTAATGCCATTGTTTATAAATGGCGCTCAATAGAAGGAATAAGAACTCCAGCAATACACATGATCCAAAGAGAAAGAAGGATCATATCCTTCATGTTCTTAAGCCACAATTTATAAGAGAAATAGTCCCCCATGTATTATCATCATATGAAGAAATAATATCATGTGTTGATAAGATAAGTAAAGAGTTTACTGAGTCCCATGGCTTTGAAGGGAAGCAAGAGAAGAAAAGGATGGATGAGAGAAATATGGATAAAGGGAAGAGGGAAAAGAAGAATTTTCCCATATGTGATAACTGTGGGAAGAGACACCCTGGAACTTACCTGAAAGGAATGAGAGTCTGTTATAAGTGTGGAGGAAAAGGGCACAAAGTACATGACTACAAGGGTAAGAAAATGGTTTCAAATGTACAATGCTTCATTTACAAGGAGTTTGGACACTACGCGACCCTATGTCCTAGTAATCAGACTATGCCACAAATGATGCTATTAGATAATAATCAAGTTATGATACTACCACAGATGAAGAGGAATGATTAATGTTCTTATGTCGATTATGTCATTTGAGTGTTGTATCAATAATGTACTTGTTATAATAATTATGGAGTATATAAGGATTGTACTGCAGTACTATTTAATTAAGGACATGAGATTGTGTGGAACAATGAGAAGTGACTCAATAGCAGGATAAAGTTTTGGAAAATATATGGTTGAGAGAATTATAAACCATAATATAATTCTGATACCGAGGTAGTGATTTTGGAATAATACATGATTGATTTGGATAAATTATATTGGATATTCTTTACTAACTTGAAACTGATTAATGATTTGTATATTCCATCTTTATTGGGGTTTAAAACATTTTTTCATTGAAGGAGTATATCTATTATTCTTTAAGGAATAAGGGATCATGAATGTAATCAATAAGGTTTTATGGTAATTCAGGATGTTGTGGTGTTTTAAAAGAATACATGATGAAGGTGTTCACATGTTATTACACGGAAAAAAGATTCTTTATTGTGTTTACCTTCATTATAAATTTTGGACTGAAGTATTTTGGATAGTTCTAGTTTAGATTATTTTGGATTGCCATAAAAGGACAACCTGGAGGTCGGGCGTCAACCCGTCGAGTCCGGCAAGGCCGCGAGACTTGAACCCACAACCGAAGGGCGACAAGGGTGTATCACCTACCACTAACCCACGTGATGTCCGGGATGAAATAATGTCATTTTTTTAATGGTTCTACTAGATGAATTATAAATTCATTTTTTTAACCCTATACGAATAGGATAAATAGAATATTATTTCTATTATCTTTTAGAGCGAAAGATGAGTCTATGGTAGAAATTAGTTAAAGGATGGAACTCTACTTTTCAAGAATATATTTTTTTATTTATCTTATTCTATGAAGAAATAAATTCTTATACTTTATTTAAGTAATCCTAAAACCAAAAATGTTTTATCCAAATACCCTATGTTTTGTTGAACTGATGGAATTTCAAATCATCATAGATTGAAGGATTTAGGGACCTCAATTTTACAATTGTTTGTGATTGATGACCTCAATCACTACCTATAAATATTTATGTTTTTCCTCCAATTATATGTCTCTAATTTCCACCAATGGTATCCTTATTGAGGTCATAATTTGCTGGTGACCCTTTCATTTCTCTTTTCCTTATATTAAGACTAAATTTTAGTAACCCAATTTCCGATGTGGGTTTTCCCACAAAGATATTTTTTATTTTCAACCTTTTATTTTTGAAGAACAATTTAAAATTGTGAGGACACAATTTATTGAAGGATTGGAGAATTTAACACCCCAAGATTTCATAATGTGTTATTTCTTCACAATAATTAAATAACTTTCACTACACGAAACACCAAGTTAAAGTGCACCATGACTTACCAAACTAGCCGTTATGAATAGTAATACCTACTTTTTGAAATTTTATAAATTCTACCTCTCAAAATGGACTTCATTTTTGGATTCGGAATATCTAATTTTGCCTAGGGTGAAATTTTGGAACTTTTCGGATAACACTTATATTTTGATGAATAGTGAAAATTACTAAATTTTAATTAAAAACAACCTTTTTAATCGAAATAATATCTATTGATAAATTATGAATTTGAGTGGTTTTAAAGTATATTTAGAATATATTTGTACCATTTAATACAATTTTGGTCATTGTACATAATTTTACAATTAAACCGAACATAAACAAGTGTCAATCTTTTGATATATATTGTTTCCTAAAAACACGCTATTTGTTGTAAAAGCAGGAATTAATTATAAAATTAATTAATGAAACTTATATGTTTGGAATTTTTTAAAATAGACAACATTTTTGAATTCGGAATATCATGTATAACTTATGGTGAAATTTTGGCATTGTTCTGAAAAACTTCAATTTTTGATGAATAGTGAAACCACTAAGTGGTAGTTAAAAAACTGAATTTATAAAACATAATTTTACCGCTTTTGTGAATTTAATTTAAAAAATCCAAGATAAATGGTTAATATCAAGAAGTTGAATGTGGATCAATGAGATTAAATTAATTTTTGGTGAATAGTAACTTTTTACTTTTATTTACCACTGTTAAAAGTAAATAAGGTAATTAAGGGTAAAAATGATATTAATATTACTCTAACATGTGTCCCAATTCTATTGGACAAGTGTATCTCGACCAAAAACAACATTATGAATAAAATATTATGATTTAGGTTCACTTGGATTAGATTAGTACTTTTCTTATTATTTAATTCAAAGAAAAGTTAAAAATGTTAAAATCAAAGTTTATTTACTAAAACATTTTTAATATAGGGTTATACATACGATAAATTCGATTGTAAATATTCATTAGAAATATAATAAGATTTCATACATTATTATATTTTATTTATAATTTTTATACATTATATAAGTTATTATATTTATGACACAATGATGATGCAGTAATTACCATAATAGTGAAAAATTAAAATAATTGATATTATAAATATGAAAAAAAAAAAAATTAAGACTTTTAATGAATTAAACTAATTTTATAGGATAATATGACATATTATTATTGATTTAATTGACTTTTTATGAAGTAATCGTTCTCTTATGAGTTTCACAAAAATCAACTATTGAATAGTGTCAAAATTGAGATAAAAGTGTTTTTAAAACAAATTTTATATTATTAATTGATATTAAATTCCTAAAAATCTAAGGTTCGTCCTAGAGACTTATATCATGATATTTAAATCATTAATGGACCACTTGGGTGTCTCTTGTATGTATATAGTAAGTTTATTAACTATATAATATAAAAATACAAAGTGACATGGTTAATGTCAAACTAATTAACTAAGAGGTAAAACTAGAAGATAAGGTTAATATAGTAACCCAAACCGGTCTAAATTCTATTGTATGAATGGTTTTAGACCTATCCCCACCTTAACCTTTGAATAATAAACTTTGGATCCATTAGAAACCGAATATTAATTTATTATAAATTAATATTTCTTGATTTTCCAAAGGTGCCTCTCACCCCTCTTATAAAAGGGAACTCCCCCTTCTCATTACTTCACACCTTCAAAGCCTATTGGTTCGGACAAAATCTGACCAAATACTCTCTCAACTTCCCTCACTACAACCTAGAGGCCTTAGTTTGATCAGAAAGCCAACCTAAGGATCCCTTTTGATCAAATCAAAAGGAAGAACCCGAAGAAGAGGTAATGTTTTCACCACCCTTTTTCAAATTCATTTCTTCTTCCACTTCTTCATTCTTTGTTATAACCATTATAAAATAATAAATCCAGTATCTTATATATACTTTGATGTTATTATAAATATGGTATAACCATATTCAGTATTCTATCCACCCTTTGAGTAACATGTCACCATACGTGCGTATGTATGGCTTACCGTCTCCACGTCGTGGTGTAATTGTTATTCAATATATTATTATTTGGATGGTTATAATAATGATGTTTAACTCATGTAAATAATAAATATAACATGATAATGATTCTATATATATGACATACTATCCAATTATATATTATTTTAATATCAAAAAAAATGATATTGTCACTCGTGCGTACGTACGGACTACCGTCTCCACGAACGTGATGAGATTCATTCTCCATCGCATCCATTCAAGTATAATTATCATTTGATGATTTAAAAATAATGTTTAAGGACTTGATATCATTCTGGATATTAATAAGATACAACCTATCCATGAAGAACATGGCTTACGTAACAAAACATATAAAAGAAAATGAGTAAGTTAACACCCGAAACGACGATAATACTAAGATATTATTAACAAAGCAATGTTAAAAGATCATATATGATATCATATTAATATATATGATTCTTGTATAATTTAATAACAATTATTTCACCATTATACCAGAGTTTAACCTACCCTCAACCAAGGAAAAGTACAAGGTAAGGGTTTATTTCGCAATCTCTTCATTATCTGAGTTGTTTATACGTAATAATCTACTGGGATCTCTTTATCATCCACATCCATGTTTCATAAAAATGAATTTAAAAACATTTTTTCTATTTACTAGAATATAGTTTAAAGTCATTTATTCCCTAATTTTACTTTTTATAAGAGTTTTATAAAGGAATCATTCCGTCGTTTTCCAAACAAGGTGCTTTTTAACCTTTTTGACAAAATTAAGGTAAGAATGTTTTTTTAACTTATATGGCGGGTGCGGCTATTTACCGCCATTATAAAATTGTCAAAGATTACCTTACAAGATTAAAAGGATATTTTCAAAGAACATGTTTTATTTTATAATTATGTGACATTTAATTGATTTCAAAATGAATATTTTAAGAATTTCGGAAAGGTACTATTTATCAAAATCAGAATTTTAAATGTTTTAAAGAATTATCTTTCTAAATATTTTTAATTAATGTCAATGTCGTCAAAATGGTTTTTAAGGATTTATTTATATGTACATGAATGTTTTTAAAATGTTAATTCCTTTCAAAAGTTTCAAAGTGGTATGGGACACTTTGATTCAAAAATCTCTTTTTAATTACTTCCTTTATAAATGTGTGACTTTTAAATGATTTAAAAAAAAGAGATATTTCTCTCAAATAGTTTTTATTTCATCTATGTCAATATCCATTAATGGATTTTATGATTATATGAAGTTGATTTATAATGATACAAAACTTCCATACTGTATTGAGGGTTTTGTGATATGTTTGACTGTGGATGTGTTATTTTTATACCATTCATGGTTTATGGAGAAAGTATTGACATTTAATATGCTAGTTTTAATAAGAATGTGTATGTTATGTTTAAAGCTTTTCATATGGGAATGCATTGGACTTAATATGTAATGGGTGGAGCCTGCTATAGCTCATCGATGCATTGGTAGGTCTCATGAGACAAACTAGTGTCTTGGCACAAGGCCTTGGAAAAATATTATTTGTAGTCTTGGCACGAGGCCTTGGCTATGTGGTTATGGTAGTCTGGAATTATGCATTCCATCATTATGAAAGTGGTTATTGATATTTCATGTGAATATTAGATTATTAGAATATCCATGTGAATAACTAAATGGAATTATTTCATTTTATTTTTGCCATACTATGTTGAAGTTCATGTTTAAAAGGATTTTTTTTAGTTATACATAGACTTAAATGTTTATTCTTATTTATGAAAGTTTCTGCTTTATTGTTATCCTTACTGGGCATTTGACCTCACCCCTTTTCTATGTTTTATTTTTCCCAGGGTATGAAGAAGTAAATTATGAATAACCCGTAGGGATAGTATGAGGGGATAAGAGTGTGGTCTATGAAGAAAATATGTTGTTGTAGTTTTCGTTTTTATGTTGTAATGTAAGACTTATGAATATATCTAGTGTTTCCAAGGCTACTAAACCAATCGGTCTTTCGAGATTTGATCTTTCTTGTGATCATGCCAATGTCATGTAATAATTCACTGACTCTGGGTAACTGGGGTCGGGGTGTTACAACATTTTAACCAATGATGTAATCATAGTTAACCCTATAAAGACAATGGTTGTAGAGGAGTGGCCTCATCATATAATAATAACTGATATTCATGGTTACCTTATATTAGTGGGATATTATAGGAGAGTTGTGAATAAAATTCAAGACATTCTAATCAATTAACTAAGTTAACTGGAAAAGGGGTCAAGTTAATCTAGGAAAATGAGTGTGAGGAAAGTTTCCAAGATATGAAGAAGAAATTTGTTTCTACACCCATGTTAACTATTCCCTCATGTAGATAAGGATTCATTATTTTTATATATGCATCCTTAAAAGATATTGGGTGTGTACTCATGAAAAATTATAAGGTTACTGCTTATGAATCTCGATAGCTGAACACTGATGAAAAAAACAATCCTACGCATTCTCTTGAGCTAGTTTCGGTTGTTTCTTTTTGAAGATATGGAGGAACAATCATTATGAGGATAAATGTGATATATTTAAAGACTATAAAATTTTTAAGTATATTTTCAAACGATGGGAATTGAACATGAGACAGAGAAGATGGTTGGAACATTATAAAGACTATGATTGTTCAATTTGTTGTCATCCTATATGAGAAAACAAATTCATTGATGATTTAATTTGGAAAGACTCAGTTGTTTTATCCTTGATTAGGATTCAATGATCCCCTTTGATAAATGACCTAGTAAAGAAGGAAATAGGAATTGTAAGGGAAGGGGCATCATCATCCCTAACCCAAATTATTTCTCAACAATCATAACTATAGAAGATAATTAAGGCTCACAAAGAAGATAATTTGTTACAAAATAAGTTTGATTTGATGAAGGATGGAAAGTTTCTTGAGTTTAATTTTATTCAATAAGTTGTGATAAAATTTTGTACAAGACTATGTGTTCCATCTTTTACAGAAATGAAGAAAGAGTTGATGGATGAAGCTCATATCTCTACATTCCCTATACATCCTATAAGCACGAAAACGTATAGGGTCCTTCGTGATCATTATTTGTTGGATAATATGAAAATAGAGATTGCAGACTACACTACAAGTTGCCTAGTATTTCAGTAAGTAATGGAAGAGCGAAAACTTCTTTGAGGGGTATAACAACCACTACCCACACCGGCATAGAATTTGGAAAATATCACTATGGACATTTTCACTGGTCTATCAATAACTTCCAATGTAAAAAATATGATATGGGTTATAGTGGACCGTCTCACCAAGGGTACCCATTTTATATCTATTCCAGAATATTTCTCTCTTGTTCAAATTGCCAAGAATTTTGTGAAATAAGTGGTAATGAAACATGGAGTTTCACTTTCTATCGTATTTGATCTTGATCCATGGTTCCCACCAAAATTCTGGAGAAGTATTCAATTGGATCCATGTACCAAATTGAATTCCAATATGGCCTATCACCCCCAAACTGATGGCCAATCTTAAAAGACTATTCAAACAATATAGGACATGCTGGGAACATGGTCAATGGAATTTAAAGGTGGATGGGATCAACATCTCTCGTTCGTTGAGTTCTCTTACAATAATAGTTTCTAATCGTTCATTCAAATGGAACCCTATGAATCTCTATATGGGAAGTGATGTAGAACTATTAATTGTTGGGATGAAGTTGGTGAGATAAATATTCTTGAGCATGATCTTGAGCATGATATGACATAAAATGTTCAGGTCATCCGGCAACACAATAGGGCTGCTCCAAGTTAGCAAAAGAGCTATGAAGACAACCATAAAAGGGATATTGAGTTTGATGTTGGTGACAAATTAATTTTTCATATTTCACCTTGTAAGAGAGTCGTGAGGTTTTGGAATAAAGGGAAGTTCATCCCTAGGTACATTGGCCCCTAAGAAATCATTAATTGGATAGGATTAGGGGCCTATCATCTTCAATTTCCTCAAAATATAGCCCAAGTTCATGATGTCCTCCAAGTATCCCTCTTGAGGAAGTACAAATCTGAGCCTTCACATGAACTAAATCCAGAGGTGGTCCAACTAGAACATGCCCACTCTTATGAGGAACAGCCGTTGGAGATCTTCGATCATTGGTACTCGGTTCTATGCGACAAGACTACCCAGCTTGTTAAAGTGTTATAAAGGAACCACTAATGTAAAAAAGCCATGTGGGAACCAGAGGAGACTATGAGGTAGAAGTGCCCACACCATTTCTCTTCTATGGGTAGAGGTTGAAATTTCAAAGACTAAATTACTTAAAGGGGGATAATGTACTGACTCAAAATTTTGAATAATATTTTTTCTCCTATAAATGTGTGCTATAAAATTCTTACACAAAAAAAACTACATACTTTTATTAATGAAGTGAGTGTAATTGAAATCAGACCTTGGGGTTTGGATCGTTATATTACCAATGGTAAATCTTTTTGTTGGAAACAATAATAATATTATAACGTTATAATTTTTGTTGATAATAC
Source organism: Viscum album (assembly GCA_963277665.1). NCBI lineage: Eukaryota > Viridiplantae > Streptophyta > Magnoliopsida > Santalales > Viscaceae > Viscum > Viscum album. The sequence goes on from OY728161.1 coordinate 1,512,252,180, forward strand.
AAATAATTGTGGATAACTAATGAAGAAAGAAGATTTAACGACCACATCCAGTAGAATCGGGCCGTATGAAACCTATCTGTCAGAGATTGCGAAGGAGGTAGCATCACTGGCCTTTTATCTGGACCAATAACAATCCAAGCATCAAAATTTTAAGCATTACCATAATCTTCTTCACGATAAGTTCAAGTAGATAGAAATCACCACTTGTGCAATGTTGTCCGAGCCTCCCCAAGATTATATCACCGTTAAAAAACCTACTCTTAGGTCATATATTGGTGTTATTAAGGGCTATGTAACAAGGCCTTAGTTAATTTTTTTTAATCCTTTTGTATATATAAATTTTTTATTTCTTATTATGGTAAATTTTTTGAATTTCAAATTTCAAAATAAATATTGGATGAATTTTTAGAAGTTTTATATTATTGATGAATATTATAAAAAAGGTATCTTAAATTTTTTTTTATACTTTAAATAATTAATAATGTGAAATGGTTTTAAAACAAATGGACATATACAATTGTGATCAGTAAAAAATTTAGACTCTGATAAGATAAATTTTTTTGCTGAATAGGAAATTACTTATAGTAATATTACCCATACTAATAGTAATGTGACCAATGGAATAGTAAAATCACTTAATAAAGTATTAATATAATTTAGGAATCTTGAACGGCGATGTTATAGAATAGTATATGTAAATAAATGTTTTAGAATTTATATGTTAAGTATTAGAATTTTTTCACGTGAATAGTGATTTTACTAAAAAATTAAATATCTCTTATTGAGAAAATTATTTTCAAAAAATGGAGTTCATTTTTGAATTAAGAACATAGATATTATGTTTTAGTGAATTTGTGATATTTTTATAAAATGTTTTGTTTTTTGGTGAATAGTAATAATATTGTTTTGAGTTTCGATGTGTTTAATGAAATCATTAATGATGTAATCATGATATAATAATTCTGGTCAAATATTGAGAATAAAATATGATATAAGGAGTCCTAAGTGACTAATACCATGTGTAAATACCATGGGAAATCCCATGTTGTTTTATATACCACTAATGAGGTGTCCCTTGGAAATTAATAAAATCTTCCCCCACTTTTGCGATAAATACAAAACCATTCCTTCATTCCTTTCATTCAAATTTCTTCCTAAACGAATCTTTTGTCATTATACCTCATAATGAGTCCTCATTTGGTTCCCACAAGCCCCATAATGACCCAATAGTCAGGAATTTGTTGTTACTCTTTAAGGTATGGAAACCTTTCACCCTCCCCTTTTAGTCAAGACTTATTCTATGTTATATCTTTTAATTCTCATTTTATTATTTTGGGGAATGTTTTTATGTATTTGTATTGATTTTCATTTTAGTTAAAAATTATTATACACCCTTTCTACTCTCATCAATAGATTTTATGAATTTTTAAGTGATGTTGTTAGGTTGTAGAATTTTCATAACAAAATTCTCAACTTTTAGTTTTTCTATTCGTGTTCTCTTCTATGTGGTATGTATTTAATGTTTCTATAACATGTTCTTATTTTAATTTTGTTTTGGCCCTTCACTATATTATTAGTTTCTTATGAATTGGTGACCCCTTCTCCCACTCATTTTATTGTTTTCTAAAACCATGTTGCATAACTGTTATGCTGCAGAATTCTTGTCTTGAAATCTCTCTCTTTTTCTGAAGAAATTCTATTATTTTATTTATGTGAATACCCAAACCTATTTTATTTCCTAGTTTATTAACTAATACATAAAAATAAAATATTTGATTATGTAATTTACATATTTAAAACCCTTATTCCCTTTCCATGGGTTATAAATGACACAGTGATCTTGTTTTTTAAAAACTTTTTAGAACATCACGATTTTGATATAAAACCCATTTCTTATAGTCACATTGGGTTATTTATTAAATTTTTGATTATTATTTATATGTATTACATGAAAATAAATAAATATTAAGGGTGCAGTATGATATATATCCAATGTATTGGGTAATGAAAATAATCTCTAGAGATGACTAGTTTTACAATACCTTTGTGAAAAACCATAGTAATTTTTATGAAACCTTGGGGATGGAACTTGCTGATATTCTTATTAATGTATAAATTAAAAATATTAACCACATTTTCAAGTTATTATTATTATTATTATTATATTCCTATTTATCATGCCTTTATGATATTTCCCATGTTCTTATTGATATTGCTCATACTCACATGTAAATTGTTTCACTTCTTTTCCTTACTGGGCCTTCTACCCACCCTTTCCTTTGATGTATGTCTCCAGGTTATGAGATGAACTATGTTTACTTAGTATGAACATATCCAAAAGTTTTTCAAGGGTATTAAAATAATGTTATATTTTTTCATCTATTATGTATCTTTTTCAAATACACTATACTTTAAAGATCAAAATTTTGTAAAATGAAATGAAATATTATGTAATAAAAAGGTTGGATGTAATAAAAATAATCCTTAATAAATTACATGTAAATCATGAATGAATGAAATCACCTTGAGGATGTGGTAGTCCACAAACCCACAAATGATATTATCGTACACCCAAAAAATTAAAACCATGAATGTATGTGTTATATAATAGTTCCAAAAATATAAATTCATCCCAAATATCATATATATCATATAAAAACTTTTTTTCCATCAAAATTATAAACCCTATTACATGGTAATGAAAAAATGATTGACATCATTTCATGAGGTGATAGTCCGTTATACATATGAATAGTAATTTTGTTACCCATTTGATATAATTTTGTGAATGTGTAGGTATAAAACATAATATAACAACATATAAGTATATTTTGGGAACATATAATATTATATAATAATTAAATAATAATAGTGTATGGGGTGAAGAATGAAATAAAAAGAAACTGATCATTGAAGAATGTTTCATCTCCTTTGGGTAACTCCTTCTGCTTTCAATTAATGTGCTTCAATGGTTAAATGTGTGCCCAAATTTAGACTTATAAGATGAGATAATAAATTTTTGTAGTTTATATAGGTAGGTTTCTTAATATCCAAAAGTATTGAAGGGTTTTAAGAATAGAGAAGATTGAATTCCTTTTTATTGTGGAGGAGGAGTGAAATTATTGTAAATATAAAATGGTATACAATACATGGTGGTCTATGTAATGACCCAAAGTATTATCAATGGAAATCAGCTTCTTATAATTATTTAATATAGTATAATCACATAATATCACATTAATAACATAGTATAAACTTTATAAATGAATAACTAATTAAAAAAAGGTATTTATTGATGTTTTTGGAAAACATACCAAAAGAATAGTAACTTGAAATTTGGAAAAGTAACATAACCCTTATGAATACTAAACTTACCATTTGAATAGTAACCTCACAAATTATAGTATAAATAAAATTTATTCATCTTATATGTGACAATATGATATAATTATATCATACAATAAGTAAATAAATGTTTTAAAATTAATAATTAAGTGTTGGTGTTTTTATAGGCCATAAATATTTAATTAAAATTTATAAATTAATTTCATAATTTAGAAGAAAATTCATTTTCAAAAAAAATTATTCAAAAAATAATAATTTTATGTTTTATTATTATGAGATAATTTAAAGTGACATTAATTAATTATTCAAAGTGTTAAAAAATATGTCTTAATTTTAAAATTGGTATTTTCCATGTAATTGATGATTTTAATTAAGAATTAAATTTATGATATTCAAAATATTCATTTCATAAAATGGAGTTCATTTGTTAATTCTATAAATAAAAAAATTTCAGGTTAATTTTTCAGATTTTTCCAACATACTTGAATTTTTAGTGAATGGTTTAATACTATAATTTAACGTATATATACATTATAAGTCAAATACACTATTCAATAAATCATGTCTGAAATAAAAAGAATTGGTAAGAACTCACATGATCTAATTACTATTTTTAGTATCAACAGTAAACACTATTGACTTCCCTGAGAAAAATAAAAAACTATGAAATTGAATAATGAGAAAACACCAATCTACACCACAATAAATACAAAACCTTACCACCTCTTCTCCTCAACCCCATCAAGCCTTGAGTCTTATCCAAATTCTAATAAAATATCAACATAATATCATCCCCCATATCCAAGATCTTTTTTTTATAATAGGATACACAAACCCATCCCCTAAGTAGGTTATCAAGAAGAACGAATCAAGAGGTAAAACCCTATTCCTTTTCTTCTAATTTCTTTACACGATCATTTTATTTATTTTTCTTTCCTCACCTCCCCTAATCATGATGGTATGAAAAATTTGATACATTACATATACTATATTTTTTTTATTCTAATCGAATATTTCATCATCATCTCTCTTTCCCCATCCTTTTATAGAAAAAAATGAAAACATCTTTTGTGATGTGTTAATTTATCACTTTCAAAAGTGACAATGTTTTAAATTTCCATTGCTAACTTCAAGGCTGGTAATTAAAAAAATAATGGTCAAACCATATTTTTATATATTTTTTATATATTTTTTAATGTTCTAGATTCATTTTTTATAGATGATATTAATTTATAAAACAAACTGAGTATGTTGTGATTGAAAATTGCCAACATAAACCCAAATGGTTATCATTAACTATTTATCTAATGATTAATCATCATACCATATAAGATGATATATAAGACTGATTTAAACTATGTAAGATCATTAATAACATATAAGTTAAATTATAGTTAATTCCCCCACTTTATATGACCTTTATTACATGTATATATATAAATAGATCTTGAAAACCAAGTAAACCAACGCTCCCAAACAATTGAATAGAATCTCTTATCCATAAAAAAAATAAATGAACTTAATAAAGTTATAAATAAAAAATATATATTTAGAATTTAATATGGAAATATTATTTAATTAATCTAATTTTATTATCCATGACATTAATATCCCGTGAAGAACACCTTCAGACTTAAGGTAAGAGATTCTACCCGAACCTCAATTATTCCTTCGGGTTATACTTTCTCTTTTTTTACCCAAATAAAATTCTATTTTATTTTCATTTATATCTTATAAAAGTTGTTTATATGTCTCAAACTCATATAAAATATCCATTCATCCTTCTTTTAGGGGATATATATGTTTTTAAAAGGTTCTATGCTCAATTCATCCCAGAAAGAAAACTCAATTTAAATGAACGTCCAAAATTCATTCATAATTTTAAGTGTAATATATAATCTATTTTAAGATACCAATATTTTGTTAAAGTCACTCATTTTATTATGAAAAAAAATTATTTTTCGCTTTTGTATTTACATAAAATATTATTCCATTTTCTTCTTTGAACTCTCTTTAATATTTTCCTTAAACCACACTAAAATGTTTTAATTATATAGTTTCTTAAATTCCTTTTTTACTTGTTATCACATCAGTTTGAAATCTCTGTTCATAATATATGCCTATTTTCCATTATGAATTCCCTTTAATGGTTTAATTCCTTTCTTTCATGGACACTTTTATGATATTCCAATTTAGTATTCTTTATGACATGATTACGATACTCAATTTTTTCCTTGGGTAACCTTTATATTTATGTTTGATTTTTCATGTATGATTGATTATGTGAAAAATATATTCACTATCATGTTATGATGGGTATAACTAGATAGTGCTCCAATTTATTGGATAATTTTTTGTCTCATGAGATGATGTGTGCAACGTTCTGGGTGGTTTTCCTTAACACATGCTCCATGTGCAACAACCTTTTTGGTAATCATTGACTCGTGATCTTCTATGTGAAAAAAATTCATGATTCATGCTAATGTTATGTTTTATGTTACTTCCACATTGTTATGAATTCATTATTATATTATCCCATGTTATGATTTCTTGTATTTAATAATTTTCAAATCCTTTTATATCATTATGTTATTCCTTATAAACCATGTGCTAATCTTTATTCTTATGGTTATTCCTTTATTGGGATTATATACAATATCTTTGTTCATGGTTTACCTAGTTTATCCTATACCAATTCAAGGGGTCAAAATAATTTATGAGATCTTTATGAAGATTAAATAGACGATGTTCATATTTTGGAATCATGTTTTTAATTATGTACCTTATCTTTAATACACTAGACTTTACGTTACATGGCCTATAATTTGATGTTTAATTATGTGTAAAATCATTTAATGATAGGTGTAAAATGATATAGTTTCTATATTTGTCATCATAGGTAATGTTTTGATATTTTTGAAATCTACGAAAATAACACTTTAGTAAGAACCCTGGGGATATGATTTAGTATGAGAAAACATCCCAAAATTTTGGTTTGAATGGATTAAGTGTATTATAAATAAAATAAATCCATGTCCTAGTACTTTAAGTGGGCGTGAATTTGGAATAAATGTTCTTAGTAGTGAAAACTCTGACAATGTTATGCTGGCCAGACTCAGGGTAACCTGATACACAACAATGGGCCTTACTTCGCACCTTGTTTAACAGTCCAAGGGGATATGCTTCGTAAATTCATAATCTCATAACAAACTACTATTAAGGGAACAAAAAATTACTATAAGAAAGTGTGTTTGGAAAAAGATCATGAATAACCTAGGCTAAAACATAGGGAATCAAAAATTATGATACACAGTTCCTTTCAATGTATATCCCTCTATGTTTGAATTTCCATTTTATTATTCTTGTTAGTTAAGTATTCAAGCCTCTTAATATTATTTTATTTTTCTTAGATAATGGATTTAAATAAAATAACACATTCCAACAATCAATGTTTTAGGGAATGTGATGAATTTTCTAATTATATGCTAAATATGATGTGAATGGGTGATCAGAACTTAATAATAATACTTGATTAGCTGGCTCGTGTTTTGAATAATGACATGAAAAATGTAGAACTAGCTCCTTCTCCATGTAAATTGGATTTTTACGTAGAATAATTCAGGTAGAAAAGTACTCCTATGTTTAGAGGATCATTAGATCTCCTCCTCATGTAATTGTGGATTAACAAAATTGAAAATATATTCTATGTTCATTAGTTCCTATATAAAGATTAAGTGTGTTGGTGGTCTATCATTTTGATGGAGAAGTTGATCAGTGTTGTACATTGATCAAATATTTGATTTCTAAGTAGAAAATTGATTCCATGGATTGGGAAAAATTCATAAATTTTTTTGATAATTATCTTCCCGGAACCCTCTATCTCAAGATGGAAAGATAGTTCTGCAAACTTATGCAGAAAACAAATATGAGCCTATCATTTCATAAGAATAAAACAATACAAGGATTGTAAGATACGCCTATGGGTTTTTCATCAACACTGAATGTACGGTGGGTTACTTCCTTATCAAAATAAAGATGAGTCTATGAAAAGTGTTAGTGATTCGAGACATGAAATATTGTGATGATATTGTCTATTTTTCTATCAATGTTGAAATGAAGATTGGAGACTCTCAATGCTCTCATGGCCTCAATGAAAAAATATGAAAATATTGTCTCATATGGGTGGATGAACAAATAAATCCCATGATGGAAAAAATACCCAACATCCCATGATTCAATTTTTTGAAGAAGTATCAGGTGAACTATCTAAAGGGAACAATGAAATGATTAAAAGGTGGAATAATTGGGTATCCTTCTATGAACTATTGAAGGAATATGATTAATCCCACTAATGTGGAAGAAGAATGGAATGTTCATATCAATTATCAGCCCTTGATTTTGTGTTTCATCTTAAAAAAAACCAAGGGAATTGTTCCATACAATTCCCTGAGGTGAGGGTTGTCAAAGGAAATAAACAACCGCCTATAATGCAACAAGGAAGGGATTATGATATCACTACTACAGAGGTGGATCCAAACAATGATGTGGTGATAGATATTCTAGTTATTCATTCAATAATAGTGAACATACTATTTGATTCTCGTTCTAAAAATTCTTTCATATCATGCATGTTTAGTAGAACAATTAAAACACCACCTCATAATATAGAGGTCAAGTTATCTATGAGAATAGAAGATGTGGGAATTATTGCATCCAATGTATATAACTCATCCCGATTAATTTTTATGGATTAAACGTCTTTGAAAATATCGGTATACTTCTTTGGTATAGTTACATGATATATTGGGAGTGTTTTTACTATATTTGTACAAAGACAACATCAAATTTTTAGAAAAGGAGTTCACACTTCACATCCCAAATCATCCTTCAATTCATTACATGTGTAAAGAGTAAAATGAATCTCATTCAGAATCATCATCTGTTGTGTGGATAATACTACTTTATGGGAAATAATATCTAACTCAAATGATTGAGAATAATGAAATGATCATTCTTGAATACATAACTATCGTGATGGATTAAACTACTGTATTCCTTGAATAATTTCATTGTCTTACTTCTTATCGAGAGGTTTAGTTCTTAGTTGGACTTATTCTTGGATATATACCAATATGAATGTTACCATATACAATGGAATCTCTTGAGATGGAAGAGATGAAGAAGAAGTTGTAGGAGAATTTATCCAAGGGTATATTACGCCCGAGTGATTCACCATGGGGTACACCAGTCCTCTTCCACAGATAGAAGGATGGATCAATGAACCTCTACATTTATTATCATGATGTCAAAAAATCACAATAATGAACAAGTATCCCCTTTTTCAGATAGATTACTTTTCGATTAGCTACAAGAGGAAATTTATTTCATTATGGTGGACCTTCAGTCAGAATATCACCAATTAATGGTGAGGATGTAATATATTCCCAATGAATTCTTTTGAATGAGTATTGAACACTATGATTTCATAGTTATTCCTTTTATACTCACTAATTCTATAGATTTTTTTATTGAATTACTGAATATAGTCTTTAGATACTACCTCAAACAATTTGTGGTAGTCTTTATTAATGATATTCTGATATACTCTATGAGAATGGAGGAACATGAGGAGAATTTCACTAATGTGATAAAGACATTGAAAATGGTGAAACTATAAGAAAATTATAGTAAATGTTAGTTTTTTATAGAGGAAGTAACATTAATGTTTCATGTTATCACCAGAAAATGAATATCAGTAAACCCTTCCAAGACAAAGGCAATCGATGTGTGTCACATGCCAACTTATTTAATAGATATCCATAGTTTCCTTGCCCTAGAAGGGTATTACTGATGATTCTTGAAGAGCATATCATGATTTTAAACTTAATAACCAAGCTTACACAGAAGTCAGTGATGTTTTCTGGGCTCAATAATGTGGGAACGATTTAAGGAGATCAAAAATAAGATTATCACCACACTAGTACTCACACATTCGACAAGTGGTAAACTCTTTATGGTATACAAAGATACTTCAAGGAAAGTATTATGTTCTGTAATGATGTAAAATGATAATTTGAGAGCCTTTACCTTTAATAAGTTGAAAACTCATTAGAAAAACAATCCAATGCATGATCTTCAGTTGGTGGTTGTGATCTTTCTGTTGAAAATCATGAGGCATTATCTCTATAGTGAGAAGTGTGAGATATATACTAATCAAAAGAGTCTCAAATATATATTCACATAGAAAGATCATAATATTTTCTAGAGAACATGGTTCGAGCATATCAAATATTATGACCTCTCAATCCACTACCATCCTTGTAACTAAATTATGGTGGAAGATGCTCAATGTTTAAAAGATCATGCATCTTTATTAATGATGAGAATTGAGAAGGAGCCAATTTTATTATATTTGAAAATGATTGACATGGGAATCATTAAGAAAGGAAAATCATAAATCCTTTCACAAATGATTGGTTAACTGTACCTTATAAGGAAAATAAAGAACGCTAAAAAGAATGATGTTAAAATTCAGTTAAAGGGGGAAGCTATCAAGAATGGAAAATCCTCCGAGTTCAAGATCAATGATGATAGACGCATACGATTTGGTTCAGAACAATATGTACCATCCAATCTAGAGATAATGAATGATATTTTTGTTTATAGAAAAAAATAAACCTCTTATATTCTCCCAAGGATCATAAAGATGCATCAAGATCTCTAAGGGAACTTTTTTTAGATAATATGAAAAAATAGATTGTTGAATATAAATAAATGTTCCTGGTATGTCATTATGTAATGTTTGAAAATAAAAAGTCAAAATGGATATTGCAACCATTATCCATAATAAAATGGAAGTTTGAGAACATCACCATGGACTTTTTCACTAAATATTCAAAGACATCAAGAGGAAACAATGCTATATGGGTTGGTGTGGATCATCTTAAAAAGGAAACACCCTTTATTACAATTCAAGAGAAATTCTCACTATATCATCTTGCACATATATATCAAAGAATTGGAAAGGTTTTATTGAGTACCACTATCGATTGTATATGATCAAGAAATGAGATTCACCACAATGTTATGTGAATGTATCAAACATGGTCTCAGCACAGAGCTGATCATTACTACGACCTATCATCCTCAAAATTATGGATAATATAACAGAAATATTCAAATACATGAAGACATTTTGAGATCATGATCTATGTAATTCAAAAGAGGATGAGACCAAAATCAACCTCTAGTTGAGTTCTCTTACCATAATAGTTTCCACTCGAGCATCTGAATGGATCTATATGAAGCCCTTTATGATAAAAGGTGTTTAACACTGACATTCTAGGATGATGTCCCTGAGACTAAGCTTCTTAGACTTGAAATAGTTGAATAAATAGTAGAGTAGGTGATAAATATTCATAAACACATCAACGCAGCCCAAATTTGAAAAAATAGTAATGCATAAAATCGTTGACGATACCTTGAGTTTATAGTTGGAGACATGGTATTCCTAGGTATATCTCCTTGGAAGATAATCTTGATATTTGGGTGGAAAGGGAGACCAAGTCCAACATACATCAGCCCCCTCAAGATCCTTGATCATTTTGGAGTTGTGGCCTATCAACTAGCACTTTACCTAGAAATTTCTCAAGTACATAATTTATTCCATGTATCACTATTGACGAAGTACATATTAGATCCTTCACAAGTACTGAATTTATAGGTTCTATATTTAGAGAATGACCTCTCCTACGACGAAAAGCTAGTGAAGATATGGATCATAGTGATCACATTATACAAAATAAGACCACTCAACAGGTCAAAGTAATTTTGTGAAAAAATAAGTAAGGAGATGAAACATGGGAACTGAATCAAGAAATGAAGGATAATTACTCGAACAAGTTTTCTCATTTAGGTGTAAAATGAAATTTTGGTGGTGAAATTTCATAAGCGGGGAAAATATAACAACCCAATGTTTTATCAATGTAAATTCCATTAAAAAAATTTCCTATTGTATAATCACATTAAATTACATTAATAACAAAATGAAAACTCTATAAATTTATAATTAATAAATAAAATTCATTTAAAAATTTTAAAGAACATATACCATATGAATAGTAACTTAACCTTTGGAATAGTAACATAACCCATATGAATAGTAAAATGCCCAATTGAATAGTAACCTTAACAATGATATTATAAATTAAATTTATAAATATTATAAGTGACAATATGATATGATTATATCATAGTAAAAGTAAATAAATATTTTAAAAAATATTAATTAAGTATTGAGAAATTTATAGGAAAAAAATATTTAATTAAATTATATTGGATTAATTTAATACCATAAAAGAAACATTTATTAATAAATTGAATTTATAAATTAAAATTTTTATTTCTTATGATTAATATATATGTTTATTAGACCATAATTAATTTTTCAAACTATTTGAAAAGAAGAATTAATTTTAAAAAATTTATTTTCAAAGTAAATGATGATTTTAAATAGGTATTAAATTTATAATTTTTAGAAAATTATTTTATTAAAAAGGTTTCAATTTATTAATTATAAATTTCATAATAAAATTTGAGTGATTTTTTTTATTTTTTTAGTACAAGAATTTATGAATAGTAAAATACGATAAATTACAGTACTTATACATTACAAGATAAATAAACTATTAATTGATTCATGTATTTTGTAAGAAAAATTGGATATAAATCACATGATATAATTATTTTATTTATTCTCAATAACCATTATTATTTATTGTCTTGTGAAAAATAATAAATTAATTATTTAAATATTGATAAAACACCCATATCCTCATCTTTAAATACCACCACATACCACTTATTCTCCACTCACATGTAAATCCTTGAGCCTTGTCCAAATTATTCTCATATATACTCCAATTAACATAGACTATGTTATTGAGATTTTGTCCTCAAAAAATTCCAAAACTAATCACCTAAGGAGGTTCTCAATAAGAAGGAATCAAAAGGTAAAACCCCCTTTCTTTTATTTTAATTTCTTTTCAAATTCCTTTCTTTCCTTTTTCTCTCCTCACATACACTCATCCAAGTAGTATGATAACTCTAGTACCTTAAATATACTAGAATTGATTTATTCTAATGGAATAATTCTTCATCATCTCTCTTTTCCACTACATTTATACTAAAAATGAAAACATCATCCATGATGTGGTAATTTATCACATTCATAGATGATGACGATTTAAACGTCCATTAATGACATAAAGGATGGACATGAAACCATTATTATTGTTGAATAAGATTATAATATATTTTATATATCATATTTTTGGTTTTGGAGTCATTTTATAATCATGGAATTAATTAATGATACAAAAAGAGTTTGATGTGAATGAAACCTGCCAAAAGAAACCCAAACGATTATCATTAACTATTTATCTAATAATTTATACTCATTCTATAAAATTGATATATAAGACCCATTTATCCAATTTAATGTCATTAATAACATATATGTTTTATTAGGTATATATACTCCCACTTTATATGACCTTTCATACAGGTATATACGTAAACTGATCATGAAAAAAAAGGAAACCAACACTCCCAAATGATGGAATTGAATATATTAACCCATAAAAAGAACATAAATGAACTTAATAAAGTTATAATAAATAAAATAAATGTATAAATGTCTCTTTAATTATAAATTAATGTATATATTTGATTATACATTACATTAATATCAAGTGATGAACACCTTCAGAATTCAGGTAAGGGATTCTACCCGAACCTCCGTTATTCTTTCCAGGTATTCTTTCTCTCTTTTTACCAAAAAGAAATTAGCATTAATTTTTGTTTAAATATTATTATTAATGAGTATATTTCCCTAAATCATATATCAATATCAATTCATAATAATTTTTTGGGGATTTACATATTTTTAAATGGTTACTTTCTTAATTCTTCTTGAAATGAAAACTCGATTTAGGGGAACTTCTCGAATTCTTACCCAATGTAAACTACACTCTATAATATTTTATAAGAAACCATTATTTTTTTTAAAATTACTAATTTTTTTATTAAAACCTTTTTGTATTACTTCTAGATTTATATAAAATATTATACCATTTTCTTCATTAAATTCTCCTACATATTTTCCTTAAACAGGACTAAAATTATTTAATTATAAAGTTTCTTAAATACTATTTTTACATGTTATCACATAAATTTGACATCACTAATCATAATAGATTCCTATATTATTTTATTAATTTCCATGTATTATTTAATTTCTATCATTCAAGGACTCTATTATGATACACCAATTTATTATGCTTTACAACAAGATTATGGTACCCAATTCTTTCCAAGGGTGGCACTTATGTTTATGTTAGATTTCATAAGTATGATAAGTTATATTGAAAGCACATTCATCAAAATTTTATGATGGGTATATCCAGATATCACTTCAATTAAATGGGTAATTTTTTGTCTCATGAGACGTTATGTGCAATGGTTTTGGTGGTTAGCCTTAACTCATACTCCATATGAAACAGTCATGGTGGTTATCCTTGACTTGTCCTCAATGTTCAAATAAACCTTAACTCATTCTAAAGTCATGTTTTTTGTTTCCACAAATTACTATGAATCCATTCTTATATTATTCCATGTTATGATTCATTATATTCAATAATGTCACATTCCTTTTTATATCATTATATTATGACTTATGAAACATGTGTAATCCTTTATTCTTATGTTTTTTACCTAACTAGTATTTATTTATCATTAAATTATCTTGTTATACATAGGTTTTTTTAATAAGATGTAAGTTCTCAAAGGAAGTTTGGGAATTTTTATTAAAATAAAATAAAAGGTGTTCTTGTATTGGAATCATGATATTTAATTATGTAACTAATCTCTAAGACACTATACATTACGATCCATGGCTAGTAATTTGATATTTAATTATTCTTAAAGTAATGTAATGATATGAGTAAAAGTATTAGATTGATATAGTCTCACTTACATCATTTGCCTCCATTAATGAACCAAATTCAAGAAAAGTTGGTATATGGTCAAATAATTACCATAAAATGGGTTTTAACATGTTTCATGATTATTTTTCCCATTAATATTAATGCTTAATAGCTAAGTAAACTCATTTTTTCCTTAATCCTTGTAAATAATTTTATTTTATTTCACTAATATTTTCCAAAAAAAACTATGTTTACTATACTAGAATTTATTATATATTATAATTCTAAATATTGAAACCATTTTTACAAATTCCAATAATAGGAGTGGAAGAATTTCTGGAAAAATTTATCTCTCAAATGAGATGAAATAACCAGTTTTTAATATAAAAAAGTTCAATAGATTGAATTTTTTTATATATAGTTCCAATGTTAAATTGATTAAAATGGACAACATTGGATGTATTTGCTTATAATTTCATTAATTATTTCTCAAAATAAATTTAAAATATTATTTAAATATAAAAATTAATTCTAAAAAATTCCATTTTCAATTAAAATCTTGGTGTTTTCACTATTCATAAAAATATGGATGTTTTAAGAAAAATTACAAAATTTACCAAATGTATATTATGTTATCATTATTTAAATAAAAATAACATTATTTTAAAAAAAATTATAAAATTTTCGAAATTGTGTTTTAAAACAAATCTTCTATTAAAAGGTAGAGAAATGCCTTTTAGAAGAAAAAAACAACTTTTTTGCTTCAAATTGGATTTTTTATTTTTTTATGAAAATAAAATATATTGGTTGAATTTATAGATATTTTATAAATTATATAATATATAAATTTCATTAATATATTTCACTAATAGTTTTTAATTTAATTATTTATTATAAAATTTATTTCAGGTAATAAAAATAGTTTTTCAGAAATAACACATCCTTTAAATTCAATTAGTTTTTATTTTTATTTATAATAAATTGAAAATTATGCATTTTATAAAAATGGGTTAATAATATTTTCATAATTTAATGAATATCATTCATTCCTGAAATTCTAAAAACAAGGTGATAACTATCATATTAAATGTTAGTATTATATTATTGTTTTGTAAAACTCGATCTTGCGTGTAACACAGGTTATTAAAGAGACTCAATGATGCGTAAAATGAAAGATAAAAATGGTTTTAAATATAAAACAAGATAAATTAATCATTGTGTGTAATTAAATCCATTAATGAATTTATATTTATATTAATTAATATATTTCATAAAATCTCAGGATGTTACAATATGTGTACTTTAACTTTAATGTAAGGATGATACATTTTATAAAAACTTGGTATCATAGAGAACACCATTTCATTTCTAAAATAATTTACACATTAATACACCTTAACCCATTGATAAATAATTCCTTATCAAAACAATTTAATACATATAGGTATTGTATGTAATAATTGTTATTTAATGTAGTGTTTCATCCAAAATCTATCTGGTAGTTATTTCTACAAACTCTAACTTTTCCCTAAGATGATTCTGATCGAACCTAAATTGTAGATGTTTTACTTGGTCTTAGTCAACGGTGAACCCTGGTGAATCTACTTCTTCCCCAATAAATGAAAATTTAATATAATAAAAGATTTTCAAACTAGTTAAGGTCATGTTCTCTTCCTTATAAATCAATTAACTCTCATCATTACCCTAGTTAAACACTAATTCTACTAGTGACCTTATAATAGTATTATCACTAACAGTCATAATTCTCAGCAATAATAATTCCAAATTCTAATAATTCATGATAGTCATGTGATTCCCATATTTTATCTAACTTCATATAAATTCATTCAAACCAATCCCTTAAATAATACATCTCATTTTTAATAATTTAAATATGTCAATTTCAGGGTTATATTATTATTATTTTAGGATATTTTTCTATAGTTTTGTTATTTACTATAGAATATGAGCTAGGATACATCTTATTTATATTTTAATTATTTAGTTTTTCAAAATTTTCATTACTAGATATAGTATTTTAAATAAGTTTTTATCTTTTATTTTTAGTACATGGTTTTTCATAAAAATATTCTAATTAAATAATATAATTTTAACATATTTTAGAAAGAGAATAGAAGTTAATGAAAATAAACTTATTGGAAAAAAATAAAATCTAAAAAATAAAAATTAATTTTATTAAGACCACAACTCTTTTTCCTTTTTCTAAAAAAAATATTTCTCTCATGATTAAAAATATGAGAACTCGGTCAAATAAATTTTGGCATAGGTGGATAAACTTGACAATAATCCTATATTGGAGTTAGTTCCTATACCAAAAAATAATATGATTAGTATCAAATGTTGGAGATATTTTCCTACATTCAAATGACTTTTTTTTTAAATTTTATTACCAAAATAAAAATAAATATCTTATCACATATGGATTTATAATTTTCTAGAATTAATATTATAATATCCATAAAATATTCATGACACCAAACGGTTATATAGTTTCCCATATAAAATGAGATAACTAAGATGTTTTGATAATATTCATAATTATATATTCTATATGGCCGTGTTATATAAATAAAATACGATATAGAATATAACTTACTATTTTGTGTCAGAATCTCATTAGATGTTGAGAATTATACTCATGATGCTCCTACATTGTGATCTCTAAGAAAGGTAGGAAATGATGATAGAATCACTTATAAGGATTCCACATGTTTTATGTTTCATCGGATAACATTATCCATGGAAATGTTTATTGGTCCCTATACTTGAGATTATTATAATTTACTTCAATAATTGCATACTTTTATGTATTGATTGAAATTGTTCTAGTATTTTATTATAGAGATGTACCATAAATTGGTTTCATGAAAAGTTATATGGAATTAGTTAAATATGTCACTAAAGTATTTTTCCCTAGCATATTATAAGTAAAATATATCTCAAGCTCTTTGATTGAAATGGTTATATCTAATGAAAAACATGGTTATGGATGTTTATAGTAGATTTTATTTTAGGAATTAAAAGAATGATAAATTGATCATATAGGGTGATGAAACATTTGTGTTACCTACTGGATGGGATATCAGAATAAAAAAGGATTATATTAAACATTATGATTAGTAGGATGGTTTTTCTTATTATATTGACTAATTTATCTGTGGTTTACTTGATGTATAGCATGATGATAAACTTGGATATTAGGTAAGTTCACCTTTTGAAATTGATAAAAGGTTTTAGTGGGTAACACACTAACTATATCTAGAATCTCATTAAATCTATTGAATTTATGATTTTGAACATATTTATTCTTGTCTTGTGAATTAATATTTATTTAGATAATATTGATCATATAAAATAAATATGGTGATATAAATGTTTTTAATATATGGATATAGTTTTGTCTCTTGTTTAGTTATTCACAAGGTAAGAAATAAATATTTATTTTTTCACAAATTTTGTGAATAAATTAACTAATAAATATTTATTTTATTTTGGTAACATTCAAATATTTGTTCATTAATAGGTTTGGTGAATATAATATTGATACATTTTATTAAATTGTTGTTTTTTATTCAATTGTAATAATATTATATGAGAGTATATGGATTGAGTTATGATCAAATGAGAATGATATATTTCAAATTTCATAAATAAATATTAATTTATTTATTATTAAATTTTTATTATAATAAATAAATTTCAAGGAGTATAATCTATGTTGTTATTTTGAGGTATTATAATATAAAACAAAATAGACACATATACAGGTTGTTATTATATTTATCCACTAATAGATCAGTATTGTTTTTGATGGAGAATGGGTTAACGCCCAATATTATACCATGAAATCACTCAGGGATTCCAGATCTTAATTTGGTAATTCATATAGAACATGTGTACATACCGAAAAAATCACCATTTACATTCCCCACAACTATTAAAAATGTAATAAGCCTAGAAATAAAATTAGATTCATAGGATTACCACATATGATGAAATTCTATAATTAAATTAATTTTAAAATTAATGTGGGTTATCCACTCTAGAAATTCCAGTGTATATTTGAAATTTTATTTGAATATTTCCCTTTTATATCAATCAAAAAATAAATTTTTTTTACCCAACCAATGGTTCCTTGATTCCATGAAACCTCTATTTGGTATCAAAGTTTTCACATTATAATATCTGATTGTTTTTAATTTACTGGATCAATTTCATGCATTGGTTTGTTTGTATTTTTATTCAGTTTTTTTCATTTCAATTACCAATATGGTGTATTAATCAATGTTTTTTAGCCCAAAATAGGGTAAAACATTCCAATAACAATTAAAGATACAAAATGGATATTCTAAGGTCACTGGATGCATGCCAAAGTTATAAATTATTTCATGGGAAATTACATATTGTATACCCATGGCCAACATGCATAATGAATATATAACATAAATGTCGGAACATTATCATGGATTGTATGTGACACCATTACATGACACATATTTTCTACCAGTACAGTATGTGGCTTGAAAGATGTTACCTAACTTGTATATGGAAGATACATACTATGTAACTTACATGATTTAAACACAAAATAATTATTCCTTGTTATCTAGGTCAGTACATTGCATTGTTACATGTTGAGTATTCACATCCATCCAAGTAGTATGAGTATACATTGACAAAATGATGTGTAGTTGTCTATACAAAATACGTGATAAAGGTTAATATATACCAGGTACACACCAATTAACATTTTCATGACATGTGTGTTAATAAGTGAAGTGCCCATAAATGGGTTATATCATTGGATAGGGGTGATTTAGGTTTGACATGATTTTTATCAAAAAAAATTACCAATTTTAAACTCCCCTATAAATATCAAATCCCATATTAGTAGTTTAGATATAAATGGATCTATTTATGTATCACATAATATACAATATCTATATCCACTGTAGAATATAAAATAAAAAGTGGAATACTATATTTTTACATGGTTTAGTCCTGGTATGTGAAACCTAAATTTTTTTTATTAGAATCAATTTGAGTCACATATTTTATCATGGGTGTGTAAATTTATACAATTGGGTGAGAATATATCATCCAATAATCAGCACATTCCCTATTTAATTTTACTCTAGATGAATTATTATGGTTGGTTTTACATCCACTTATCTGGGATAATCACTATTTATTAATAGGTTCTTCATACTACATCCTAACAATCTTTAATCTCCCAAATAATATTAGAAGACTTCCTTCCAGACTCTAGTAAAGGATATCATAAAACTATTTATGGATGACTCTACACCAAAGGATTTTATCCACTTTTTCTGGTAGATTATTTTATAACTAATATATATTTCAGAATATTAGCATGAAAATCTTCCTCTTTAAGTAAAAAATAACCAGATCTTATACTAAATCAGTTTTCCTATAATTAGATAATTTTTTGGCGACTAATTATCTTTAAAACCTCATATCTCTTTAAACTGAATTTCTCAATATATTAGATAGATTTTAGTAGTGTATGTTAGTCTCTCCCTAACTAGTTCTTCTTCTTCACTCTTTTTCTCTATATTTAACTTCTATAATACAATGTATTATAGGAAGAGGTCAATGATCCTATTTCATCTTCTTCTTTTACAATATACTTAGTTACATTAGATTTTATCACAAATTCACACTGGGTTTATCTTATTATTATTCATCGATATAGAGTAGGTTCTTCCTATCTAGAGAAATATAGGGTTACCTTTATATTCACAATTTTTAATTCATATATCCCCATTTTATAATATCAAATAACATAGCCTATATTATCTATATCATTAATTTAATAAATAATTCAAAGATCTCAGTTTTTTGATCCTTCTAAATATTTATCCAATAATATCACAAGTGCATGATTCCAAGATCTTAGAAAATTTAATACACATTTAATTTTTTTGAATCTAGATATATTATAAAAAAACCTTCTTATTTCATTTCATTTTATCTAAACCAAATAAACAACCATTAAATTCATCCAAAAGACATGGTATAATTATTTTAATATTAATTATATAATATCAATGGGAAAATAATATCCATAACTATTTAACAAATATGTAGTTGTAATTCGATTACACCCTAGCGCATTTATTCAAAGGATGGCAACATTTGTAATTATAGAATATCATTTAGAATGAATTTCATTTATTGACTTCATCACAATATGATAATATTCCAATCAATGATAAAATCATCTTTCTCACTACATTATTGAATAAGAATCTAATTTTTGATGTTCAATTTCATTAAATAATTTTTCAATTATCTCTTTATATCATTTCCAAAAATAACTTCTGGAATTTCTCAAACTTCACAAAACTGTCCAACATAAAAAAATTATGTATGAAAATATATTTATTACATATTACCTTGTGAGAAAAGTTTCTCTAAAACTAAACATAATTTCATTCATATTGAATAAGATTTTCCACTTTCCCATATTTCTGTATTAATTTCCCAAAAATATATTCTATATTAACATTGAAAATATTATGTGTGTATATATATATATAGTTTTCTATAATTGACCAAAAATTACATTTTCACGAGTGTAAAATATTATTCACCCTTCAAAATATCTTACTTATTTTCCATAATTTTCAAACATTTCAGAATTTCCAATATCAGTATATCAAATGATAGATTTTTAATGTCTTTAAAAATTATTAAATTTTTTATACATTTTTTCTAATATACCACATTTATATATTAATGTTAGAATATTTCTTACATAATATCATAATATTATTCACTTTTCTAGTTTATGAGTTCTGTTTATAAAATATCTTATGCATAACTATGAAACTAAAAAATATCTTATTTATTTTGATTCACCAAATTGAACCACTGGGTCAGAGCCAGAATTCCACATGACCTCATACGCACCTACCCACACACAAGATGTTTCTAATATGTTCTAAGAGTCTAAGGTGGAATCATGGGGAGGCAATACCCTCAATTGTAGTGCATAATAAAAAATAAAAAATAAAACAAGTAATCAGAATATAATTACAGTAATAATAAACCAATAACCTGAAAACTATATGAATGAATGCCTAAAATATTCACTCAATAGTCACAATTGGAAATAAGAAATTGATCATACATCGGGCCAATCACATACATGAAATAAATTAATAAATGTACAAGAGTCTCGTCATCTCCAATCCTCACCACATCTTGGTCTCCAGACTCATAGGGATTTATCACGCTCATTGATCAAACCTATGCCTCATCCCAATATGTACCTACAAAAAGTGAGGTTTTTTTAGATTACCCATGTTCCATCAATACCCAAGTATTATATGAGTACAACTATGTATGACTCTACCCATGTGGTATATTACCCAACCAATAAAATAAAATATGTGTTTATGCGATAAGATTAGTAGAAAGTAAATATGAAATTTTTATACTACAAAATAATAAGATATATCCACCAAAGATCATATGAGAAAACCAAGCCATATACTAAGTGTTCACGCCCTTACTAAGAATCCACGAACCCCTAAACACACCATCTTTGACTCCATGACATAATTTAGTATAAAAGGTGTCATAGTATAGAGTTTTCCAGATGCTCACCATATGTATCCCCCAAGATTCAAAAGGCTGAGAGCCTTGGGTCATGCAAAAAAATTACATTTCTCCCATCTCTCTCAATAGTTTAATAAGATCTATTCCCCCAAGATAGTCCTCACCAGGACCCCATTAAATATTTCTATCTCTCGGTTCATATAGAATATAACATCATTCCTTAATGTCACCTCTCGGGTCATCTCACATAGACAATCATGTCCCCAGATTAGGATCAACAAGGTGAGCATTCCCCCTCACCTAAATAATTCTTATCATCATGTCACATGAATCAAATAACCCCCCACCCCAATAGGCTCACAGATCCATGATGGGTTCACCTATCACATTATAACCATGCATATAAAAATATCATCATAACATGTTCCAAAACATCACATTGAAATATTACAATCATATCAACCACATATATCCATACATCATATGGAATTACACATATAGGAACAGTATAGAACATTAGGAGTGAGTATTAACTATCATAAACACACACACACACACAAGTGAACAAAACAAACATGAGTATCACTGCACAGACACACACACACGTGATTAACATCAACATTTGTCTTATGGGATACGAAATCACACACATGTGGTAAAAATAAAATTGTTCTTACAGGATCTAGTTCTCATGTAGAAAAACCACTCATAAAATAGGTCCATGAAATCTATGTCACACATTAGATATCTAGTCTTATTCATCAACGGTTATTATCAATCAAGTGCACTAGTTTCCATTGTCTCCCTTGTTATCTAATAAAATTCCATTCAGTATAGCTTATTCAATTATTTAATTCCATAGATCATAAATTAATTGAAAATAAAAAATTTCATAAAAAATTAGGAATTAATATATCAATTAAATAACATATAAAACTCATATATCATGATAATAAATTCATAAAAATACAATAGATTATAGTATATGGGACCACCAACCTCAAAAATAGTAAATTATATCCCAATATATCATGATGGAACTGTTCATGTTGTATTAGTCTATTTGGAGTCCATTGATCGGAATAAGGTCATACTCTTATTGAATAATTGAATTTAATTAATTGTAACTAAATATTAATTAATTAATCAGTTATAAGGAAAATCAGATTCAACAGAAAAAAAGGATAACTTGTTGAATGACATAACATTTGTCACCAACAAGTTGGAATAATGACCAACCATCCATGAATGGTTTGTAACGCGATTCCAACATATTTTTGAGAAAAATTTATTATTGTATGGATAAAATACAATGTCCAATTTAATATAATTAAATTGAAACATTTGGGGAAACCATCCAAATTACTCACCTTAGCCAAAACAACATTCAATAGGGTTCAATCCATTACTTTCACACTCTCAACTCTAAGAAGAGTGAAAACCACACTCAATTCAATATTAGTATGGTCAATTTAAATCAATTTATGAATAAACCATAAAATAGATAACCATGTGATATACCATCCGTGAAACAACCATCGACGACAGAAGACCATTATAAAGGTACATATATTGGCCTTTCTAATCTAGATCCCTATCAATATTAGACAATTACATAAATATATGATGGAATTTTCATCATATTGGCTATTTGAAATCTTGATAATGATCAGTCATGGAGAAAGATGGTCGATGGGAATAGGATTCAAAGATAATTGTGACATCAAAGGATCTTTAAGGATTAAACATACTGAGATGATCATCCTTGAGGAATGAAACAATGATCCTCCACCACATGAGGAGGGAAGACAAAAATATTGATGATGAATAGAGGATTAAACATTGATTAACCAACATATATTTCCATGATGCATCAAGATCTAACCAATAAGAGGAAATATTCAATTTTTCAAACCTTAGAGTATGTATGTTTGAGAGGAAAAAAGAATATGAACAATAAGAATTTTATTTGTAGGATTAAAGGGTAATTAATAAAGAATAAGAGAAATAATTTCATCTGTGAATATTTTGGTTGCATAGATTTCCAAACCTTGCACCAGACTTTCAAGGCTACTACATTTCATGGGAAACCTAAATTCCTTGGTCACATGGTTTGTACAACAATGCACACATTATTATTTTGGAAACTTGACTGCCTAATATTTTTTTCACCAAAGGCCTTACATTTTTTTAAAATATGCACATTAACCATGCACTGCCTAGGTGATTATTCCTTGATACACTTGGTTTCTTGGTAATAACTACACAATTTCCCCTAACAATGCTAAAAACGTGAAATATTTAAAAGGGCATCCAAAAGTCTCTAGAAACATCCAAAAACCCCTATAACACATTTTAAACAAACCAAGATCCAAAAAAGTAGAAAATGTTCAAATTTACTAGGAATTTTTCACATAAAACAATATGGGGTGTTACAATCACACCATAATAGTGTTTCTATACTTGATAAGTTTTTTTAATATAGGAAACAGATCTTCTAATCATCCTTTATTAACAGCTATTTAGTGTCTTCTGCACTCTTTCCTCAAACATAAAAAGCATTCTCAAGACTGTGTTCACTACAGAATACCAATCAGACTATTGTTGTGTGTCTTCAAGGATGCACACTATAATTTGATCCAAATTTCTCTTGATTTCCAATATTGAGACCATGAATTCCACATCCATCTAACGCTACACTCCTCAGTGTCCTCAAGTAACTACTTTTGAAGAATCAAGACTCTCCCTACCATTGGAATCACCATAAAATTCATGATTATGGTAATACAATGACACACCTAGTATTGATTATTATTATCATGCTCAAATAAATGCATAAACACAAGTTAAAAGTCAATATCAACACATAATTCTTGATTCCTCCTCCAATGGCTCGAAGGCCTTAATTTTTTTATTGATTTTGATAATCCGCCTTTCAAGGGGTGAGGTGGAACCCTTACAAGGCCCATAGGCGTAAGTATTACATGCCCTGTAGGCCTTAGAGGAATCCATTGCTCGTAGGCTTCAATAATTACATACAACCAAGACTAAATACTTGGAACTGCTCCTCCCTAGGATCTTCATCATGAAATGAATCTATGTTGACTAAATGTAATACTCACATGATGACCCTTTCAAAAATGTCTTTGATGTCTCTTAAACACACCAATCATACCCAATATGATGATATTGATGTGGTAATAACCCAAAACATTTATCTTCATATAGAAACATCATTCAAAATATTTTCCAATAATCTTTATGCAATGGTAACCGACCAAAACAACCAATATTCAATGAAGTCACCAATTAAAAATCCTTAATCATAAGAGGATTTTTTAAATTGATCTATCAAAATAATATAGAATTTTTTATTAAATTTAAAGAAATATATATGGTTGGTTGACCAACCACTATCACCATCCATAAAGATCTCCACTATGTACCAATACACCAGTGATTTGTCTCTATCTCGGTTTACACTATTTTAATCTAGGTTTCAAGCCCACATATGGTCTCCATCTAATTCTACTTTTGAATCAGACATAAATCACTCATCATGGAACCATTAACTCTTAATTATACCACCCATAAGTCTTTTAAGGTCTCCATGATCATCCAACAATCAATATAATAGAAGAAAAGTAGCATTCTTATAAGATAGAGCATCTCACTATAAACCATATCGATCCCCCCCACCATAAGAAAATCTTTATTTTCACCTTGAAATAAAGTAAATGTTCAAAAAAACCCTAACTAGTCATCATCTAATAAGATAACTAAATTTTATTCTCCATTCATACCTTATTTAGAAGAAAAGTACCAAGAATTTTACACCCCTAGATACCCAGAATATATTTCACTACATCCAATGATATGTTAAAAATGTTAATAATGTTCTCTAATATATTACGAGGGGTTTTCCAAATCAACCCATAAGTGTCTCATACCTTCATAAAATGCATTATTTCTACAATGAAATCTCCACCAATGAAAAACTCAAGCTGACCACAGAATGGTTCCTCATTCCATTTCCAATATCGTCTTCCCCCAATGATGTAACTCTATGAGCATTAAACACTAGACTATCATCCCTACAATCTTAATGTTGAACATGTTGGATTTTAATACTAAGGGTGACTCCAAAATAAAATCTTCATTGATATATTTTAATTACTTCATCCATGTTCATCCATAGATAAAGGAAAATTATTAGTGTTTAACTCATCATTCTACTTAGAGTGGTCCAACTAACCATGTGCTTACCTCTGTATCAATACTCCTATAGTGGGGATTTCCATAAAAAGGCATGGAAACACCCCTATTTACTCCAATAACATTGAATTAACCATGAGTCATACAACTTCAAGAGTAGAATCAGTAAAATTTTTAGCTATCTATACATTATGAGTTCCATATCCACTATACCGATCACTAACATCACTCTTTTTGGGAAAATAAACTCCTTGATTCCAAGATTCACCACACACCACTGATTACCTAGGTTTTAGTTCGAGCAACAAAGAATTCACCTTCACTCTAAATCTCATAGGTATGACCACCTAGGATATTCACTCGATATCGAACAAGTGCTTCACTTTAAATAAACAACCTATAAAACCTCTGGTTTTAAACATGATCATACAAGAATCCATGTTCTCTAAAACTAATCCTTGTATCATGAGTACTAGAACAATATGTTCTCTATAAACCTGGGTTATGGGAAACATAGAAAACCTTCTTATAAGCATATTAAAAGGTTACTCACATAATAAATATGTCATTATCAATTAAAGGTAACACTAACTAATTAAAATTGGATATCCCTTCATAAAGAATATCCTAACTCATTTTACCATCAAGAAGCATGAGAACTACAATACTAATAAAGACAGTTTCATTACTAAGGCTACAATTTCTAACAAAAAACCCAAAAAAGGTTTCATTAAGGGTTACAACTAACAAAAAACAATCTAGGAACAACTATAAGGACTCGGCCTTAAACATTACATAATCTTGAATTAAATGAATAATTAAAATTGAGGATCTTTTCAGGTTTATATTTTTAGATAATTAGGCATAACAATTACATTACAACTTGAATATTACATGTAGACACTACTACTTAATATCCATTTTTTTCAAAACATGGACTCTTAATAAAAAGTCATGTCTAGTTCCATATTTTAGACAACATGACTTTTCCTCGATCCCATCCTTGACCCTATTCATCTTTAAGTCCTGTAGAAAACATTTCGAAAACATGGTATGAGCATAAAAAGCTCAGTAAGGGTTATAAAATAAGGAAGGAAAACGTTATCCCATCAATAAATACATATAAATGAAACCATACTTTTCAATAACGACATACATTACAAAATCATAAGATTTATGAATAACAAACATAAATCCTAAATCATAAAGATTAATTGTGGAATCCATATCAAAATTACATTGTAGTTATAACAGCTACATCGGGATTTACACTTTG
Source organism: Viscum album (assembly GCA_963277665.1). Lineage (NCBI taxonomy): Eukaryota > Viridiplantae > Streptophyta > Magnoliopsida > Santalales > Viscaceae > Viscum > Viscum album. The sequence goes on from OY728161.1 coordinate 1,512,279,609, forward strand.
AATACCCGTCATAGTATGTTCCCTAAATATCTTAAGAGAAACATCATGTTTACCTTCGTCACGTTACCCAATGCATTGGAGAGCTATCTCGGGCTCACCGGTCCTAGGTTTATCACGTAACCACCCGTATAGGTAAACAATTCCCAATTACCATAACATAATCATAACATATAACACAAGTATGAAAGAAAGTTAACATTTCCACATTCCAATATATCAAATCAATATATTGAAATAAAAAATGTTTTATAAAATCATTTTAAAAACCTTTTAAAAAGAGATTTTTGAATAAAAGTGTCCCATACCACATTGAAGCTTTTAATTGAATTATCATTTGAAAACATTAATTTCAATATAAATAAATCCTAAAACCAGTTTTGAAAACATGGACATTAATGATAAATATTTAGAATAATAAATCTTTAATCCAATTAAAATAGTATTTTAGTTAATGATTTTTTTAACAAAAAGAGAGACACTTGAATACAAATAATTGAGGAATAACATTTAATCAGAACTTTATAATATCATGAGAATAAAGGGATTCATGATATAATATGTCAAAGTATAGTATATACACCCTATAAGAGTGAATTGGTTCATAACAACAATGAAGCCTCAATGGAAATGTAAATTGAGATGAAATCCCTTATAAAGATAGTATATTTAAATTAAGGATAAATTAATCACATAATTTTGTGTGAAAAATATAAATAAACCCAATATAAGTGTATATTAAGTGTAAAACAATCATATGAAATTCACACATATTCATTGGATGACATATTCAATGAGTACAACTTCAACCCAAATAATTGAAATTGGGTTAAGAAGTCCCCTTGTAAAAATTTGACAGCCCAACGGTGTCACATTAAAAATCAGAAAATGATTTGTTAAGAAAAAAAGTGTATCTCATCACTTGGAAAGAAATTATAGATCAATGGGGATATAAAAGAACATATCCCAACATAATATGATGTAAATTAAAAGACATAATAAAAAGAAGTCTTTTAAATAGAGGAGGGTGAAAGGTTCCCTTACCGATTTGGTAACGTACAAATCATACAACACATTAAGAAGGATAATAAAATGATGATTTAACTACTTATAATTGAAATTATATTGCACAAAGAGTACAATCATGGGCAGTAAATACACCACAAAAAAGTAAATAGTGGAATATATAGCATGAATCTCATGGGAATAAAAAGTGAGATGAAAAACTCTTACTTCATTGCAATCAAATCGAGTCGTATGACCAAAATTTAATGACCAAAAAATGAATCAAATAATAACATTAATATAAAGATAATCATCATTATATATATCAATGGCAGTACACATCTCACCACATGCAATAAATAAGTGGCGAACAATGGAAATCTCACAGAATTAAAAGTGAGATAAGAAATCCCTTACCTCGTGTCCGACTTAACTCAATCATTCTTTAATCTCCTGAATAATAAACTAAAGTTATTTTCTAATTTCTTAATAACCTTTTTCATGTTTATTATTCCTTTTATATCACTTGTTACCATGTTATAAAAATTATGTAATCATTTTAGATAATAATGTTCGTTTTGTCGATATTTGGTACTTGAGTCAAAAATGGACTTCTTATAATCACATGTTGTTCTTGTGGTCAAAGGTTCATTATATCCATAATTATATTCATGATTTGGATAACATATATATCATATATATATCCATCATATACATGTATTTATAATAGTACATAACATTTATAGGTAAGAAATGAAATGCACTGTTGATGGAGATGGTAAGTCGTACGTACGCATGAACGCTACTTTCATTTCTATTGCATATTTAATGGAATTAAAACATATTGATACATAGTAGTATTATAATTCCAGTAATGTATCATATATAATATCATTAAATATATCCTTTATATGTACCACATATGGTATGAACGGGTCATATCACATTGAGGGGGTGGTAGTCCGCACTTCCTCTAATAAGATTATAGCGTTTACCCATAATGGAAACCATAAAGTCATACTATAAATGGAAATTACATAAGAATAAAGAAAACATAAACATAATATATTCATATATAAATACAGTGCCATCATAATGGACACCATGAGTGGTGGTAAGAGATAATCGAACAATCATCGTTTCGTGAGGAGTTAGTTTTCCATCCACGGAAACATTATGTTCTTCGTACATTAGATGGAGGTCTATGTAATTGTAGTTAAAATACTTCTCATAAAAACATCCCAGTATATTGGTGATACTGGTGTTGTTACAATAGAAAGGAATTAAAAGAGTTTAGATGTTGGAGAAGTAAAATAAAAGAAAACAATTTAAGAGAAACTGTTACCTTTAATTTGGGTAACTCCCTTTGGTTTAAACCAAAGGACTTCTTGATGTGCCTTATGCCTAAGGTAACACTTTTAGGAGGAAGATATGGAAGTAGGGAGCTTAATTGGGAAGAGCTTGGATGAGCCAAATGGCTTGATAGGTGTGAGTAATTGGATAGAAATTGTCTCCTTTTATAAGGGAGAGGAGGGGCTCTCTTGGAAAGTGTGATAATATTATTTTATTATATAATGATATTCTGTTTCTAAAAATTACCAAATCATTAAAGTCAAAGATAATATGACTCATATTCATAATAAAATCATTCAATAGAAATTGGACAGGTTTTGGATAATATTTTAATCATTATAATCTTATTTATTTAAATGATTTATTAATTAGGTAAACACTGCATCAATATTGTGTCATAAATAATTTGAAATATTTGATGTCAAAAAATTATAAATAAAATACCATGATATATGAAATCATTTTAGCTTCCCAATTAATATTTATAGTTGAAAAGATAATTTATATAACCCCTTATAAATGTTAATTTTCTAAAACATATTTGATTTGTCATTTTTGCCTTTACTTTAAGTTAATAAATCTAAATTGTCATTATCACTCCCAAGTGGCTCAATGGGGTCCCAAAATCAACCGAAAGATGCCCAAAGTTGTAAATGACTCAAAAAATAAGTTTTGGACAAGTGTTAAGGTAATTGGGAATTATTATAATATTCTTTTAACCTTGAATTACCCTATTTACCTTTAATCGTGGTAAATAAAAGTCAAAAGTTACTATTCACCAAAAATTATTTTAATCTTATTGAACCAAATTTTACTTCTTGATAACAACCATTTATGTCATTTTCTAGAAATTCAGTTCAAAGTAGTGGTAAAATTTCATTTAAATGAAAAAGTTAGTTTTTTTTAACTACTACTAAGTGCTTTCACTATTAATCAAAAATTGATGTTTTCAGAAAAATACCAAAATTCAGCCTAAGATATATTTGATATTCTGAATTCAAAAATGATGTTTATTTTTCCATATTCAAAAAATAAAAGTTTCATTAATTAATTTTTAAATTAATTTCTGTTTTTAAAACAAATAGCATATTTTTACGAAATAATAACTGTCAAAAGATTGACACTTGTTTATGTCCAATTTCAAGTGAAAATAATTCCAATGAGAAACATTGGATTAAATGGTAAAACTATATTCTAGTTACACTTAAAACCCAATTAATAATATAATCTAACCATATAAATAAATTATATTAAAAGGCACTTTTGAATTAAAATACAATATTTTCACTATTCATTAAAAATGAACTTTATCGGAAAAAAAACCCAAAAATGTACACAAAGTAAATTTTTATGTCCTGATTATAAAGAAGGATTTTATTTGGTCAGTTAAATGTATTAAAGTGACCAAAAATATATTTAAATAGGGTTATCCATTAAAAGGAGGTAAATCGACCATTTAATGAAAGTTATGCTTAATGATAGATTCATTCATATTTTAAGCCTCTAAATTTTATTGGATAAATGTAAATACATTTAAGATACATTTATAATCATATTGTAGTTAGTTTTTTTCATTCCCACCAATACAAAGACAAGGAGTTAACTACGATTTAAAATAATAATATTATATTATTAGTGTGCAATGTAAGATTTCAAAGAAACTCGTTGTTGTGTATCGAGTACGCTATCAAACATAGCAACCCTTTTAAAGTCAAATTAATATTTAATTCAAAAATATTAATATATATGAAAATATCATCTTATATATTTATCTAGGATGTTTCAAAAACTCTACAAATAATACATGATATTATTTCCTTTGACTAACCATGTTGAAATTAAAGATGTCAATTTTGATTAAACAGAATTTCACTAGGCTACACAGACCACTCCCAATAAGAATCACATGGAACCATAATTAAAAAAACCTATGAAGTATCTTATCACACTAGGTTATATACTAAGTCCATTAATTCTTGAAAATTACATAACAAGTGCACTTCTAAATCTATTGTTAGAAAGAAAACATCATCATCATCGTTTTCCAGGTTCACTACATTACAGTCTCACATTTCATTCTATAAAAAGTAGAAACATGTGGGGTATTAGTTGAATGAATTTCACCAAGAACTCATATGTTGAAACACAGTACACATTGTCATGACAAATAATATGGTCCTTCCATCATAAATCAAATCCGATATTAGAAGAAAATATGTCCTAAAAAATCGATGTGTCTAATATGATATTTTCCACTCCCCTTTCTAATGCATCCAAGAGTAAAATCCAAATGAAAAATAAAACATAAAAATCCATTCATGTCATGTAAGGTGATACAATATAACCATAACATCATAAACCATGAACATCAATACCGTGACCTGGTAACCATGAATTCCTATGAGAAAGTTGTTCATGGTATACTAGACCAAGTTCCTTCATAGTATTTAACATATTCTTATATTTATTTCTAAATAACTCCCCAAAAAATGAAAATCATGACAACCTTATTTGATATCATTTTTTAATATCCCAATATGATTCACCGGGTTTGAGCTAGAATTCCACAAGACTATAGGTGCACCTACCCATACACTAAAGGCTATAAACTATAATAGAGGTTCTAATGTGGAAATGTGGGTAGACTATTCCACTAGTCAGCGTACAAAATAAAAAATAAACCAATAAATATTTAATCCTAATACTTTCAGAGTAAGTAGAAACCCAAAAAATATCAACTATATGAATGAATGAGGAGAACAAAAGACTCAACCATCACAATAAGAAAAAATACAATAATCACCCCCAGGGATAATAACTTATATGATAAAAAATAATAAATGTACAAGAGGCTCTGAAACTCTAAGCCTCACCTCATCCTGAAATCTAGACTCATATAGGATATCTAAATAAATGGTCATCCCCAAACATCAGACTTTCTCATACTTACAAAAAGTTAGGGATTCTCAGGTACCCAAGTGCCACAACCACCTAAGATGAGTCTTTGTACAACTCAGTAGGACACCACCAACATTGTCTTGTTCCCAATTAGTAAAATGAAGTATACGTTCAAGTTAAGATATTGACAAAAATGAAAAAAAATAGATAAACTTCAAGTGGATAACATATAATAACTAAATCAAAAAATAGAAAACATGAAAATATATTGAGGAGTTGTGTGCTTACCAAGATTCCACAAACCCCCAACCATATTAGCTTCAACATAATGATGGAAAATTGTCTTCCCTATGTCCCAAAAAGGAGTAGGACATAATTTCACAACATGAAACCCATTGCAGTCCCAAGGTCATGAGTCTCAAGCCATGCAACATAAGGCCATTATGCCCCAAATCTCTCAATATCTGTATATGCCATGGGCCTCCATGTCATACCACACTAGTCTATCATACCCTATTCTTATCTCCTGAGTTTGACCACATAGACCATAATTCCACACTATCTCCTCTAATTTCAGGTCACATAGTCCATCATATCCCCAACGAAGGCCACAAAAGTCCACCATGCACCAAAGTCTAACTTGGCCATATCCTCATGTCACATATAGCTTCTAAACACGCTATCCCACTAGGACCATAGAGCCTTGACGAGTTCACCTATCACATTTCATCCTTGTATAGAACAAAAAAAACATACTATATAAAAAACATCACATGGAAACTATTTCATTATATTAGTAACATATATCTATACACAGAATTTCATGACACATATAGAAACAACTTAACACATCATACATGAGTATTGACATCCCTAAATTCTGGCACACATGTGATCAACATCAACATAGGTCTCACGATCTACCCATGAACTCAAATGTGATCAACATAAACATGTGTCGTATGGTCCAAAAACACACACTTGATTAAGTATTAAATATGGTCTTACGAGGTTTATGTCTCGTCTAACACAACCATATCTTAAATAGGTCCATGAAATCAAAAGAACACATTAGTGTTCAATTCTATGCAATCATCGATAAACATTATGTCTATTCCCATGGGTTTCATGTGGCCCTCGATAATGTTTAAAATAACAATATGAATTTTTCATTTAGTTAATTATGGATTGAGGTTTATAATTAGATATTCATTAAACATGCCATAACAAAATTATAAATTAAATGACTCTTTACCGATTGTGTAAAACTGTGTACCTCGTTCAAATAAAATAAAAAATATATCATAGGTTATAGTAAACAAGGCCACCTATCTAATTCATATTCAACTCTATCCATGTAGATATCAATAGATTTTTATAGTTCTCTCAAATCATTCTGCCTCTATGGATCACTATGAGGTCTCACTCATGCCTAAACATACCATATTAATTACTTATAACTAAATTATAGTTAGTTAATTTTTTATAAGGAAACTGACATTCAAATAAGAATGGATATATTTCCATAGGCAGACCAGATATCACTTCCAAGTCAATACCATGACTAACCATCAATGGAAGGTTTTTAATAGGATTCCAACTTCATTTGAGGAAACTTTCCTATTGAGTGGAAACAAGAAATAGTAAAATTACATATAATTAAATTAAAACCATATGATAAACCAAAAAAATAACAGAAATTATCCACAGTATCATTCAACAGAGTTTGATATATTCTTGATACACTCTTGACTATAAGACAAGTGGAGCCCCATCTGAATTCTTTATAATGATAGTCAATTTAACACAATTTTACTATAAAACATTAAAAAATAACCAAGGGACATAACTTCATTTAAACATCCATAAATGGAAATAGTTCATCATCATGGGAAATCCACATTAAATGGAAATAAAAATCCTGATAAATATCAAATAGTTCCATCAATATACAATTGAATTTTTATCTGATTCTTTAATTGAAAACAATCTAATAATTAATCATGGAGAAAGAAGATCAAGGAGGTAAAGAGGATTATAATAGAACCGTGAAATAAAAGGATAAAAAATGATTAAAAATATATATAATAACATAAATTAATAATGGTATGATGCACTTTCACCACATAAGAAAGAAGGAATCCAAAACTGAAGAAGGATATAGGATTACACCCATATTCACCAACAGATCATTCTTGGATCAATCATGATCATATTAGGATAGGTGAATAATTTACTTTAGGATCCTAAAAAATATGTAGGTTTGATATGAATGAATTATATGTGCATACAAATATAATTTTAGGGATTTAAGGGTAATTATTGTATATTTGTTCAATTAATTTCAAATTTGTATCACATGGTTACACTGTTTATCGAATCATGAAACAACCATGTGAGGCTACTACCTATCCAAGTATATAATCATGGTTAGTTTACAATATTTATAAAAAACACACCAATTATGTTTTTGGAAACAAGAGGGTCTCTTATGGGGTTTCAAACAAGGAATCATGGTTTGTTAAACCATTCACCTTAACCTTGCACCACCTTGTTGATCCTCCCTTGAGTCGCTTATTTTCCAAGTAATAATTGCACTATTTCACATAACCATACTCACTCTATGAAAACTTTTAAAATGAAAAAATATAATATGGAATCCATAAACCCTTGGAACACTATCCAGAAAATCAAGCCTTTAAAAAAGGAGAAAACATTTATATTTTTCTTCAAATTATCACACATAAAAATATGGGATATTTCAGAAATAGTGTAAGATTATTAACTTAGATTCATAATCACTTTATCCATAAATTTGTATTACTTTTCAAATAAAAGATATTATGTAATAATGAAACTCAATGTATATTCAAACATTATTCATCCTGATAAAATTCTCTGTATCTAGGTAAATCAATGAAATTTCCATTTTCCACTATTGAAAATATATTATGAGAACATTGATCTTCCAAAACAATTAATTTTTTATTTTTATTTAAAAAATTATCTTAAATATGTATTCATACATCATCAAATCCACTAATAATAATTTTAAATATTTTTTAGGAATCTATATCCTCTCCCATAATACATTAAATAAATTTATAAATTAACAAAACAATATAGAATATTTTCAAACACATTTCCATAGTCTTTCATCATATAAAAATTATTCTAGAGTATTTATAATGTATCATCACTTACAATTTAATCAATTTTCAAACAATTATCCTTAAATAATTTATCAAGAATATATCTATTATCTTAGTAGAATATTTTATGTTTAGTATTCCTTGAATATTTTCTCTAAAAATTACCCCAAAGGTTCTCACTACTTTGAATTTAATTCAATATTAACCTTCAGTCACAACATTACATATTGTTGAGTGAATTTCATGGGAAACATACATATCTAGAAATTCATGTAATATTGATATAGATAGTAATTCTCACAAGAATAATTACTTTATTTTACATGAATATCAACACTCTTTCCATCATACTACATTAAATCTATTTACACAATGAATTTCAAGAATAAATAATTCGTTCCATGTTGTTAAGGGAAGCACCTTCACAATTTTTATTAGGGTCTTCTACGATCCCCCAACACACATATTGACACTATTATTGATGAAAATACGACAATATTCCTCTAGGATCCTAAATATATCCCTTTGGGATTGTTATAAGTAATTTTAATTGAAAAAAATAATGTAAATATGTATTAAACTATTCTACTATTATTCCTCTCATTGAAAATAGTAAAAATGTATGTGTAAGAGAAAATAATTATAATGACCTTCTGTAATTTGAAATTTTATCTTCTTCCATTTGTTTTCCACCTTTAATTTTTTACCCCTTTCTAAAGATATAAAATTTTAGAGAAATGTAAAATTATTTTCTTGAGCAAAGGATTCATTTGATAAATTCTTAGAAATGAGCCATCAATTAATTACATCTATTATGTGTGAGTCAATATCAGTATATAAAACAATAGTGACTAATATAAACTATATATTTGTCAATAAACTACCCAAATTGTGATTCAAACACTGATTTCAGTTCATAGGGGTTTGTAAAGTGATTTTATTTGAAATTTTATAACCTTTACTCGTTTTGAACAAACCAAAAAACATTATTAATGTACAAGAACATTTCTTCCACTTTCAAAATAAATTTTAGTTTAACAATCACTCCCCCTTAATAACGAGAATTTACAATGTCCAAAATAATATAGTATTTTTAATAATCAAAACATAGGTTCTAGTTTTTTATAGTTACTTCACAATTTTTTTGTTTATAATAAAATAATAAAACCATGGATTCTTGATCTTCTAAGATCCCCCTAATGGAATTATCCTTCACATAATTCATTGTGGATGGTTTTCCTCATTAAAAGCTACATAAATACTATTTTGATATTAGTTAAAGTGTTCTGAGTAGGAAACATGATAATAAAATAAATTATTATTTATTGATAGGTATTATATTTATATAATGATTAAAACATTCATATATTCCCCCCTTTTAATATATCACATTCAAATTACTATTCAGATTATCATAATAAAATAATAATGTGAATATAGTGATTCCCCATTAGTTATTTAATGAGAGTTTTAGGGATATGAAATTGAATGCAACCCAGGTAATCATTTCTCTATAACTATAAAAAGGTGATAACTATTTTTGATATCTTCAGATTTTATTTTACAAATCTATCCAATTTTTGATAAATGCCAATTTATTTTTATTTTCAACATCTTTCTTATATATAATAGGATTCTTCACTTCTCTATGAAAACAATTATTATTTTTTATTCTCTCAAACATTATTATCAATTACCATTGTTATATCCATATGGTTAATCACTTTTTAAGAACATTAAATGTACCCGACTTATGTGAGGACCTATTTTTTGTAGCACACGTCTTGGTATTTAGAGTCACTTGTGCTTTCCATTCTATCCTTAATAATACCACCCAATGAGGAATCAATGTCATGAATCTATTATCTATATGTGTATAAATATTAATCCTTTGAAATGGATTCTCAATAGTATTTGGGTTTTTTATTTTGGACAACCCCTCATGAAATTCAAATTCTTTATCCTTGACGTCTTTCACTAATCAAATCCTACAAGCATTCTTTTAGATTGAATCCATTTTATATGCTAGCATAATTTTTAATTTATATTCATGGAATTATTACATTGATCCATGATTTCTAATATAATTCAATACTATAATCATATATTCCTTAATTATGATATATTAGTTTTAGATTTTTTTTATCTATTGTATTTTTTTAGCCTTCTTCTTTTGATTGTACTGTAAGACAGGATGGTATTTTTTACCATTTTTTTCATTTTTTGTTGTGGTCTTCATCTGCAATCTATATATATACTTTTATTAATTATTATATACCATAACTCATTATAACCATGAAAAATTTTGTTTCTAAAATCATATAATGCATCCAAACATCGAAATATCAAAACTTGTTTTTTATAGATAGATTTCTCTTCATAAGTGAATTTTTATTATTCATAGAAGAATTATAATTTAAATTTTCTTTACTCCTTTTAATTAAAATCCTTATATAACTTTCATAAGATTTAATTCTATTCCAAAAATCAAATTAATTTTTCCAAAACCACTAATATGACTAACAATTCCCTACAACCCTTCTTAATTTTTCTTTAATAGTAGGCTTGATAAAATTATCAACTTGGTTTCTTTGGGAAAATGTACCATAATTTTCAGTTTTAATTTTTAACATTTTCTCCATACTATTAATAAAATACACCCATTATAATATGGTGAATTTCATAGAATTTTTATATATCCATATTTTAATTTAAATCATACATTGGAAGAAAAAACCACATTAATAAAAATAGAATCTTTTGGATCTTGGCCTACCTCAGTTCATGAGATTATAATACAGTTTTCCCCTAAAGATCTAAAAAAATTTATACCAATAATAATTTTAATTATATAAATAAAAAAAAATATTATAAATAATTATGGGATCAATTTTTCTTTTAGTAGTTTTGAAATAGTCTAAATGGGTGTTTTATAGATTTCTCACATTTACATTAAACTCAAGATATTTTAGATTAAGATTGTAATTATATTCTTCATGTGATTTCACCCTATCATTCCATTGTATTTTAACCATTATAAATTGATCATCATGAACCATACTTGAATCTTATAAATAATTATGAAGTTATTTAATTAACATAAATTTAATTTTTTTGTTGTGTATATTTGAAACTGATAGATGTTTTATATTGTTTATCCATTGAATTAATCACTTCATCAAACAATTTGTAACTCATAACATTATCACTAATACCTAATTTCAATTCTTCTTCAATACATGAAATTATTTCATTGAAAATTGATACAGGTTATTCCTTAGATCAATAAGTTTAGTGATATTGTAACATTAATATATCTTTTTAGTCAATGAATTCTCAATTTTATTGGACTCTTATTAAAAATATATTTTCTCTAAATATAATGCCTTCAGAAATATTAATATGTAAGTGAAAATTTAAATTATTAATTTAATAAAATAATCATTAACCTTATATTACATATCTTACAAATATTTAATATTATTGTATTCATAAATAGTATAACTTATTTTATTAAAATTATCATTAATATGGGATTTGTATGAACTAATTCCACTCTAATTACCTTTAGGATGTGTTGATAAATCCTATTTCTATTTTGAATTGTTCTTAAATTTATTTATATCCCTTTCATTACTATCTCCCAATTCTTTGGTTTAATCCTCTATATCTACTTTGATAATGATGGAAATTGAATTTTTTATCTATTTTCCTCTGAAATCACTTCAAATTTTCACTTCAAATAATTTAGAGAATAATCCCAATGATTAAAAAATATATCCAACCATAGGGAACTTTTTTTTCTCTGATACCATTTGATTTTCCCATAAATAGGTGTTTTTACCTGAGATGTTTAACAAATTATGTGTGATTTAATTTTTATTCAAATCATTTTTACCAATATTAATCATCTTTCTTAATGTTTGAACACTTATTACAGTATATGATATAAAGGGACCATTTTATGACTTCCCAAACATAAAAAAACACGTATAATGAAAAATATAAAGGAATTAGTAGCACACAATATATCTAAAATATCAAATCATAGGGTGGGAAACTAACTTTTGTTGTGATTATTTTTAGTCTGAGTCATAAATTTTATCAAAGGTTCATAAAAGTGATAACAATATGTTGTATGATGACCCAAGATTTTAAATCCTTCAAAATTTTCATTTTCTTTTATAACTTTATTCAAATGGTACACCAATCAAAAATATTCACAAAAAATTAACTAGAAATTTTTATAATTGTTGAAAAAAAAAATAATATAAAAAACATTTATGTTTATTTCCTTTAGAAGGTAAATAATTTATATGAGTTAGTATTGAAAATTTTATTTTCAATAATATTTTTTTCATGAAATTATATTACTGATTTTAAAAGGATAAATTTCAAAATTTTAGAATATAAATTTTATAATTTAAGCTCCATATTTTAATTCCAAACTATAAAATTATACTAGGATGTATTTTTTACATTTTTCTAAAATAATCGATTTTAGGTGAATTTTAAAAAATACTGATTTTTCAAATACAATCATTATTATATGAAATAGTATTTTTCCAAAAAAAATTATTTATAACATATATTTTAAAAATTTAAAAAATTATTTAAAAAAATATATCAATCCATGAAACCCATGAATATCATTTAGAAAGTTAATTAATATTATGTAAAAACTATTTTTTGTCTATTTATTTAGTTAAATGTAGGAATTGGGAAATTATTTTATTCATATATTTTATTTTAACATAAATATTCATTAAAATTTATAATCTTATTAATATCATTATTGTAACGAACCCGGTGGGCCTAAATCCCAACCAAACTCGGCCACGCCCGAGCCCAGCCCTCTGGCAGATAGGAGACCCCCACCCCACGGGCAGATAATGGGCCCCCACCTCAGAATGGCCCAGATAACACGTGGCAGGAACTGTCCCCTGCCTGCCACGTGTTATCTGGGCCGGTCTGAGGTGGGGGCCCGTTATCTACCCGTGGGGTGGGGTTCTGCTATATGCCAGAGGGCTGGGCTCGGGCGTGGTCGATTTTGGTTGGGATTTAGGCCCACCGGGTTCGTTACAATTATAATGAATAATTTTTATAATTTTTTTTAAACATAAATTGTGGTCATAAAAAAGTTTCTTAACACTGGTTTTTACATGTTACATGTGATAACATTTGGATCAATTTCCATACATGTAGAAAGATTATTTTATTAAATTATTATGATATATGGGAAAATAATATTCATATTATTTAATATGGGAAATATAATTTTAGGGTATAAATTTTATATTGTTAGGATTAATGCAAACTATTATGAAAATAGTGAAACAATTATTTAAAAAATTTCATTTTATTAATATCATGGAATTTATGTCAAATCAATTAAATTTAAATACATTAGATAATTAATATTATATTATATATAAACTCATATATATATATAGTAACATTAAATTATTTGGAAATTAATTAAAAATAATTATTTTTTGAAGATAAATAATAAATATGAGATTGTGTTGAAAAAATGTATTTTCAATAAAAGGAGTCTATTTTATATTTTTAATTTTTCCATTTGAAGATCAATTTGAAAGAAATATTTATTTCATAAAATAAAAATAATTTTCAAAATCATTATATCATTATTTAATTACTATAAATTTTTTATCATTTTATAAAAAGGTGTTTTAGTCAAAAAAATATAGGATTTATAAACAATTATAATTCCCATGATTTTATCACTTTGTAATCATAAAAAAGAAGAGTTTAAAGTCATAAAAGTAATAAAATATTAAATTATGGAATAATATTGTTCATTTTTAAATATTATTTTTATATATAAAACATTTTGAAAACATTTTTGGAACTAAAGTAAAATATTAATTTAATATAAAAAATTTGTTCTTGGAATTCTATTTAAACAAGAAATTTCAAGGTGAGGGTTTTTTTCTTACATTTTAAGCCTCATAAGTTTTATCAAATTCATAATAAATATATTTATGGCCCTAAATCAGTAATCATGGCATCATTTTCATATAAAAAATTAAATTCATAACAATTTTATTTTATTAAAAAATAACATTTTTTATGTGTTTAAGTGTTTCTATTTTTTAAAAAAATTACCTACCTTTAAAATTTTTATTCAATAAAATAAATTTATGAATTTTAGAAAATACGTTTCAAATTATTAAATCAGGCCAATTTTAGTTTTGGTTATTAAAATTAATTACATAGTTAACAAATTGTTTACCCTAGTACAAAGTAAAAAATGGTTAGTGTTTTACAAAGTGGGAAATGCCAGAAATTGATAAAAAAATGTTTAAAAATTAATGGTTATTGTTTTTATTGATCCAAACCCACCACTTATCCCCATTTTTACATTTTGTATTCCCTTGATCCTTTAAAATTGAAATTAAATTATTTCAATTCAATAAGTATTCCCAAAACAACACTCCTATTTGCCTATATAAATGATATATTTAGAAAACCTAAAGACTCACTTATACTAAAACATACATCTTTAAACTCTATCAGTTTAATATAATTAAAACCCTCTCCCACTAATATAATCCCTTAACCAATTTTGTGTAGCCTAATCCCTTCAATATCAATGGTACTTCTAAGTTAATATCAATCCTCCAGTATAAGTATTATCTACTTCTATATCCATTTGAAAATCATAGCCTTCCATATATCTTATAATAATAATAATTTGATTAATTTAGTATAATTTTTATACTTATATTTTCTTAATCGTATCCTTCCAAATACATTTTGTTTTTATTATAGTTTTCCATTGTACATAAAAACATATTCAAATCTAGTTTACCCTAATAGAAACATAAAAATAATATCATTATTTTTATATTATAATGAAATTATGTCAAAATTAACACACATATAAACATAAACACCAATCGAGTTAAAGTTTGATAACGATTTAGTCGATTTAACAACATACAATAATAAAGATTTAAAATCCAATAATGGATGACTACAAGAAGTTAAATACTGGTGTTATTATATCTTAATAATAAAATTATTATTATTTTATGGTTTGGATAAATTTTATAAGTTATATAATTTATTTGTTATATAATTTATTATTTATAATTCATCTTCCCTCAAAAAAATTACCAAAATTAGCCACTATAAATGCGGTTTTTACACAACATAACTAAAATACATATTGAATGAAATAAAAATATTTTAAATAAATATAATTATATATTATAGAATCTTAATTTATATATAAAAAATATATTTATAAAATGATGGGTAAAGATATAAAATTTATTAAACATTAGCAAAACTTTTATAGTTATTAACATCGGATAGTGATAATATGCTATAAAATAATAATATAAAAATTATAAAAAATTATAATAAGGATTAAAAAGGGATAATATTTATGAGTAAGGTTCATTAAAAAGATATTAATTTAGTTAAATTTTTATACGATGTTATTGTTTCCTCAATTAAGCAATGAAAGAATGTAAGGGGTTTTCATTTCAACTTCTCTTAATCGAGACATGTTTTAATATTCTGCATCAATTACTTAATTTTATGGTGTATATAATAAATAAGAATTTATTTTGTAATAATAAATGATTTAATTTATGATATTTTGAGAAAAATATAATTTTCATTCATATACTGACTTCTGATACCAAAATTACTAAATTTTTAAGGGTTTTTCGTGACTCAATTATCCTCTTTGGGTCTTAACCACTCTTCTTTGTTGATTATATCTAAAATTTTATCTATTATAACTTATTATTATTTTAGTGTTTAATTACACATTGTTGGGGGAAATCATGTTTCACTCCAAAGTCATTTTCCTTAATTCTTCTAAGGTTTCATTAAAATACATTTTCATTAAAAATAATTACCATATATCTAATTGGATTTTTTCCCAATGTTCATGTTTTTACTTCCCACCAATGTTATCCTTTATCTTTTGGAATCTCAAAATTATTTTTATCTCTAATAATCTATTCACCCGTGATATTTTTTACTTTAAAACCAAGCTTTCATCATCCTTCTTGCAGTTTTGGTATTCAATAAGGTTATTTTAAAATGTTCAGAAGGCTTTTCCATCCTTTCAGGATAAAAGTCTTATCATCCACTTCAAAAAACATTTTATAACAAAAACTATTTTTAAAATCCTTTAATTCCCCAATATTTGATATTATTTTTGACATTACACTTGATGTATTCGATAGTTTTCTTTACACACAACCAATAGCCTATATGAACCCTGATATAGTAAACTGTTAACCTGAACGTTAATTTAGAAAGTATGAATAGTGGTATGAATTTTATGAATAATATGTGTGATTTTTTAAATAATGAAAATTTATTGGTTAATTAAAAATAAATAAGTACACCGTTTTCAGTAAAGTGTATTTGTGCTTCACTAATATGTTTTCTTCAAAACAATTGTTTTATTGATTTCTTCCATCTGAACATTAAAATTAATTTATTAAATTTTTATAAATTTTAATTTATGAAATTAATATAATTTTTTAAATCCTAATGTTAATATTATATATGGCTAATTTTTTTCATTTTTCTATGGATATTTGATTTTCAGTGAAGAGTGAAAAATACTGATTTTTATAAAAATTATCATTTATTTTCAAGTAAATATAGAATTATTTTTTTATTTGAAATAAGTTTACACTAAGTAACATTTTGTTATAAATAATTTAATTTATTAAAACGGGATCATTATTGTGTTTGATTTTTGTATAAGTAAATTTTTTGGATAAAAATTCATTTTTCTAGAAACAGTTTTTAGGCGTGCAATTTGTTTTAATCATCATAAATTAATTTAGTAAATATTTATTAAGTATTAAAAAGAATTTATAGAAAATATATTAAATTTAGTTTTTTATCATTTTTATGTGTTTTACAAGGTACATAATAGATGGAAATAAAATTTTACTCTTAAAAATTCAATTTTTTTTAATTCAGTTTTCATTGCGGTTTTTTCGCTGAACTAAAATTAAATTCTATAATTTATAAAAATTGAATATAGAAAAATTTATTTCATAAATATAATTATAATAATTAATATAATTTAAGTGTTTCAAGTTGATTATTTTTCGTATGACGTAGTAAAAATAGTCAAATTATTTTACAACTATTAATGTTAAAAATGTGTTTATGTGTGGGTTCACCCGTAATATAAGAGTATTATTGACAAAAAACCTATAAAATCATTATATGTTGAATATATTTAAAATTTATAATATTGTAACATTATTTAACTAGACTTTATTATCCACTTTCATATGAAATAGACATAAAATCATCGAAATATTTTATGAAATTCCATGTGTTTCTCTTTCCTTCCTTATAAAAGGGAACCTATTCTCTTACCTTATTCACATCATTTAATCTATAAAGATTAGAAAGTGAATTCTAAAAAACATTCCAAGAATTATTAAATTAATCCTAAATCATATTTTCATCTCCAATTACAGATCCTTCTGGGCTTAATTAAAATTCCAAAGGAGGTCTCTCTAAGAAGAGGTATTGACCGTAAGTGAGATATTTCAATTTTACTTCTTCTTATATAAGATCTTATAATATTTTTCCAAAAAAATATCAATATAGTATCATGACTATAATAATATGTCACCATTATTATTTCATAACCATTTAATATCTCTTCTCAATATAATTGGAGATAAAAGTATCACTCTTGAGTACGTGTGGACTACTCTATACACATTGCGATGTGACTCATTTTCCATACCCATAATTCATGGTTGGAAATTTTAAAATTTTAAAATTTTAAATATAATATTTATATTATAATAATTATTATATAATTTTGAATTAATACTTACCTTCCTTTCATTCCATCGATCAAAAAAGGGGAACATCACATGTGCATACAAATGAACTAGAGTCTCTACATATTGATGTAATACATTTTTAATAAATGATTTATTTTAATGGATATAAATAGGTGTACAGTTGATTTATATTATTTTTATATCATTATAAAAATTATCTATACAAGGAAACAATGATCATATTCCATGGTTCTATACTATCGAACCAAAAAGTACATGAAAAATTAAGCAGTTAACACCTGAAATAATGATGGGAATGAAGTATTATTAATGAAAAGTTTATAAGATGTTATAAGTAACCCATTTACGGTATTATATGTATTATTATAGTTATGTTATAGAATAATAATAAATATGAATTCTTTAATACTGGGGGTAAGATCACTTATGAATCTATATAAACATGTGGTATGAATTTTATGTTACTATAACATCTATTCTGGGATTATTTATGATTAAATCTTTTGACTGTGAAATTTTATGATATATCTCTTAAAAATATTATTTATTTTATTTCACTACGGTAATTTTTTGACCTTTTATGTTTTCATTTCATTATCCTCTCTTTAATTACTAAAGAAATAGAAATAATATTTTCAAGTAAACTCAACCTTGTTTTACCTTTGGTAGAGAATATTTTATTTCATATCCATGTTTTCTTTAAAATGTTTTCAATAATTTTTTTAAAATTAAATAAATATTATTTAAATTAATTTTTTATTATATTTTAATTTTATTAAATTTTTTTAAAACGAACCATTTTATTATTTTCCAAACTTTGTACTTTTATATTTTTACCCAAAATGTGAAAGAAATTTTTATTTCAACATATACTACAAGAATGGATTTTCCATCCATATGAATACTCCTTTCATTAGATATTACATTATAATTATTATTTTTATTTTAAATAAATATTTTTTTCTTATTATTTTGTAAACTTTTAGATTATGAATAGCTTCTTTCAAATATAAATTTGTTTTGTTCAATAAATATTCTATTGTTATTTTAAAGATATTTTTATTTATAATAACATCCTTGTAAGTTTCTTATGATTTATCATTGATACCAAAATATTTAACCATATTTATTATTTATATAGATTGTTTTTTATTTTTATTTTGATTGTTTTATGAAACCTATTTTTGTTCCATGGGTTTTACTATAATAATATAAAGAATGTTTTATGAACATCTGAAACACATATGTATTATTTTTATTATGTGAATGGTGGTTCCATTATAAAACAAATACATGTGGTTATGTTATAAACCAGGGTTTGGTGGGTCTGTTATAACCCTCAAATTCATTGGTTAAAGATCGATATCTCTTGAAATAATAAGGTCTTGAATTGGTAGTGAACCCATTCCAGTATGGGACTTTGTCAAATAAGATAGTCTTGGGAGTGAACCTAGACTAAGGAAATGATGGAATGGGTAGGGATACATATCCACTATTACAGTCTTGGTAATAATCCTTGAATATAGAATTAATTTTTTATTCTTTTTTCATCCCACAAACATATGTTTTATGCTTATGATATTTTTTCATGGTTCATAATTGACAATTTATGATTACAAATTTTTATTTATTATGTTATTATATTGAAAAAACATTAAGCCATGTATCCTGATTATTATATATGAATTTATGGGTATTATCTTATAATTTTTATATAATGTTCAAATAAACTTACACATATCTTATGGTCAATTATGATCATTTTTTTTAACTTTTATTTTTACCCTTACGAATAATTTATTCACAACCTTTCTTATGTCTCTCTTACCCTTGTTATGGATAAAGGTCTTAAGAATGTTATATCTAAGAAGGTTTCTATTTTTGACTAAATAAATGGAAAATTCTTTAGATATTTTAGGTACTAGTTTTATATATATACATTTATCAACAAATAGTAAACCTTTATGGACATTAGGTGTAATGACCCAAAATTTTATCAGTGGAATTTTTGTTCTTATAATTATGTAATTCAAAACAAATCTATACATCACATAGATAAACCAAAAAACATTATTCTTAAAAATTAATAATGATACATTAGTTAGAAACTAAACCAAAAAGAATGAAAAATAATACAATGGGATAAAAATAAAAAAAAGATAATTAATACTTGAAAATTTGGATCTTCTTGATCATCCAGAATGACCACACTCATGAAAAATAATCCTGTAATAAAACATACACATAATAATAGAATATTAATTTTTAAAATTAATATATATATAAGCCTGATATAAAATAAAAGTGAATAAATATTCACTTTAAAAATATTTATTTATGAAAACTAGTGAACTCTTATGACAGTAACATATCAGACCATTGGAATAGTAATCTGATTATTGGAATTATATCCTGAGTGTTGGATTACTAATCTGACAATTAAAATTAATAACTTAACCATTATAATCGTAACACAATCTATGGAAGTGTAAAATAATATTTTGGTATCTTCTAAAATGAAAATAGTATATATTTAATCTATAAAACAAGTAATTAAATTTTCTAAAAATGAAAAATTAAATGATTTTATTTTTATATAACAGATATTTTTTTACCTCACTTTTATAAATAAATATCATGATTTAAAATAAAATTTATTTAAATAAAATGTATTCGATCTTCGATATATAATTTGTTATTAAAAATTGATGAATATTTATTTTTTTCTCAGAACCAGTAATTTTTTGAAGCTTATCATACTATTTAGGAATTTTCCCTCTAAATTGAACAACTATATTTCTAAAGCCATATGTTTTAGTTAAGATGAATATATAAGAAAAAATTATCATATGAAAAGAATATCATAAAATATTATCTTATGAAATTCATAAGAAGTTGATGAATCAAAGTGTTTCATCAAAGAGATATATTTATCTTACATTGATGAATAATATTATGATCAATATTTTCAAAAAATTATTTTATCATACAAAGTATCTTAAAATGTAATCTTATAATGAAAATTTTTTCTAATTGAATATCTTATGAAGTGTTAGTTTTATGTTATCATTACCTTGATAATCTCTCTATATTTCTATTCATACTTATAAAGAGTATTAGAAAATGGATTATTCAATTAAGGAAAAAATTTATCTACATAGTATTCCCTTTTTCTATGAATGGAAAGATATAAAGAACAATAAGATTTTAACCTCACTACTACAAAAGTAATTTCAAAATTTAGAAAGATTAAATGCATATACTTATTATACTTTTATTATCATGATCAATGTTGGTATCTTGATACTTTTAGTATTATCTCATGCCTTAGATCAAAATGAGATATAAAAGGGTCACTTAGAAACTGTATAAAAAGGAGATGATGAGGAGATAGATTGTTAAGTATATATAATGTACATACTAAGAATAATCTGAATTCCTGTACATTTAAAAAATAGTCATTTATGTTGTAATTATCAATTTTATCAGTTATAGTGAAGATAACCCAAAGATATACCTTTAGGTATAAGATATTCTTAGGAAAATCATTGACTATTATCTATTGTTGTTCATAGCTGTGTGATGAAAGTGTATCATCAAAAATGTGTTTCTAAAATTTTATTTACACATGGTCTAAGAGTGTGTATAAAGATTTGTGGATAGGTCTTATAAAGGTAGATCATGGTTAAAATCACTATGACATTGTATTAAGTTGTATGTACTTTTACTTAGTTGGGTCCCCTGGTAAAAGGGTTGTTGTAGTGAAAATCCCCAAACACGTGGAGTAGAGTATTGATGGAGTGTACTAGGGGATTTTTGCTCCATGAACCACTATAAATATCATGCATTCAGTCTCCTTACATTATTTTTTAATTTTTAATTATCTGTTTTATTGATTAAAATGGATTGGAATAATAATACTTGAAGAGGGAGATTTTTCCCTGAGGAATTTTTTAAACCCATTCCCCCCTCTTGATTGTTCATTTAGTGATTATCTAGGACAAAAATGGGTTGCAGATATTGTTAATTTTAATTTCAAAACTATCAGAGGTAGTATTCGAATGATCCATATTCAATTGAATGATATGTTAAATAACAGAGAAGTTTTATCAATGGTTAGATCTCCGTACTTCAACAGTGAAAATTGTGGTTGTTTGAAATCTTGCATGACCATAAATATAAACAATCTCAGCAGAAAGGTTTATCTCAAAATTGTAAAGCCCTGTGAAATTTTAAATATGTAACCTGAAATATGGGATACTACAAGTGAAGAAAATTTTGTTTTAAAATCCAATTATATGAATTCCATAAAATGGATTATCCCCAGATGAGTTCAATAGTGATTCACAATATCAAATTCAACATGAAATGTGAACATCTGTAGTAGTTTCATATGAAGGGTACTGAAAATTTAGAAGCTCTCTAATAAGATACATATAATTTTAGTCAAAACATTAATCCCGTCTAAAGGAGAGATCATTACTCAACTAAATATATGACTCGTTTAGATTTTGAACTGCATTTCCACTCTAAAATAACATATTATTTAATGTGAATAACCATTTAAATTTATTAGAGTTATACCACCCTGGTGGAGTGGAATCTCATATTTTATTATAAAATCTACACAAGTCGAGATCTTTATAATAAAATATATCATTGGAACTATCCGGATGTTTGAAGCTAAGAGGGAAACATGAGTTGAAGAGAATAATATCATCTAAAAATAAAATGTTTCCTTAATGGTTTGAACTTTTATGGACGAGCGGAAGAATGAAAATTCACAAATATATGAAACAACATTATAAAAAGACTCCTCACAAAATTTTGGATCAAATGATGAGCTTCCTCAACATGCTCAAAAGTTAAAAAAGTTCTCCAACTATAGATTATATTTCCATAGGCCCTTCAAAAACAATAGGAAGCACACTAAAAATTCTATAGATTTGAGATGATATGAGTCTATGAATTTGGATAATTTCAAGCACGATTATTCATATATTAAACATGATAAGAACATAGAAAATATATTCTCTAATAAGGATGGTTATAAGAAATTAAATAAATCTATTAAGGAAACATGATGTGATTCTAAACATTCTTTTAAAGGCACAACATCTAAATTAGAGGATGAAGCTATTATTTAGAAGTCCAATGTACGATTTATGGAAAAACTGAATGAGGTACATTAATACAATTCTTCAGAGCATATAGATTTATAGGAAAATGAAAAATTATCAAATGAAAAATTTAATGGATCATGTACTATATTAGAAACTAAATATTAATGTCTAAAAAGAGAATAAATCCCTTCTAAATTCTTATAACAGAATTTTCAGTGAAGTTGATGTAATCAAAAAACATATTATATATTTGAAAATTAGTTATAAAAATATGATGGATCTACTAATTAATGTTCTAAAAAAATATAGAACCTATGGAAGGAAGATCAAAGTATAAAATATGTTTCATGTATCATTACTAAAATAGAATAAAATATCATTAAAGTTTTTGGTCATAATAAACATAAAAAATAGAAGTTTGTAATAGGAATTCAAGGTAAACAGACCAAAGTTTTTAAAAACAATCTTTCCCTAGATTCAAACATTAAAATATTTCAAAATTTTACGGTTATAATTTTTGTGAAGTAGGATATTATGTTAATATTTTTAATTTAAAAAATACTAAATTCTATGGAACTAAAAAATCATTTCATACAAAATATTTTTTCAAATATTTTACAATGTTATATAAAAATAAAAAATATATATGGATTCCCATGTCTCTTATATCTAACTTTTCTAAACCCAAAAACATTTTGGTAACAAATAGTTATGTCGTTCGATATGTTATTGTAAGAAATCGGCTTGGTGAACAACAATGAAAAATTTTATGTGGACAGTAAGTGTTTGAGGTATATGAGTAGATATTACTCAAACAATAATTCACTATAGAAAATATATTGAGTGTATATCAATTTTGGTTATAATGAAAATTAAAATATAGTTAGCATTGGATTAGTTAGAAATAATCAGTCAATTCTCATAAAAAAGTACTTTATACTGAAAAATTGAAGCATAACCTGATATTTATTTATAAAATTTGTGATGATTGACACTCGATTTATTTATCTAACAATGTTTATTTAGTATTAAAAGTATATTTTATCAATTTAAAACCCCCCATAACAATCAATTTTTTCACATTAGATGTTAATTATTTGCGTTGATAAACTGTAAATAATTTAAATAAGTAAATTGATGAATCATGGATTTTTAATAGAAGGATTTGAAATCATAATGGACAATACATGAGAATTTTCTGTAAGAGGATTTTAATTTTTAACTTTATTAACATAAAATTGGGAAAAAATAAATGTGATGCCTAAAAATTGAGAATGAAACATAAGTTATCTTTTAAACTAATTAAAGATTTTTCAATATTTAGACATCTAGAACATATCCATAAAGATCTGTTCGAATCTAATAGAACTATAAATATTTCTTGTAAATCATTTTATTATTTGTTAGTTAATGATTTTTCAATATTTACAGGGGATTAATTTTTGAAATTATTGAGTGAATCATGCTCTATTTTAAATAATTTCTATAAACTTTTTCAAAATAAAAAGGATTTCATAATTATATATTTAAGAAGTGATCATGGAGGTGAATTTGATAATCATAATTTCAATTCATACAACTCTAATAATAGAATTAATCATGCATTATATACCCTAGGAATCCTTAATAGAATGTTTGGTTAGTGGGAGGAATGAGAATTTACTAAAAATTTATAGAACTATATTATGTGAATATAACATACTCAGTTGGAATAAATCAAAGATATGCAAGAGGTTGGGGATTTTTTTTCTTTATAATCGTTAAAAAAACATTATTTTAGGATTTTGTTTCTATTTATGAAGATACGTAATGTTCTCATTTGTAAGTAATTCCATAAGTGAATAAATAGTAAAGAATAAAAGTATAAATTTAATATTGGTTTGGGGGACAAGGATCCCATTTTCCACTCTACAGAAGCTCTATTTGTGAGTATGGTGACTTTCATAAGAAATATCCACTTATCAAAGGATTTTTAATGATAATTTCTTTATTGTGTAGGTCATATCATCCATATATTCTACTTGAATCCTCGGATTATTTCCTTACATTATTCTTTTCACATGTAGGGTACGAATACTATTTCTAGGATACATTTAAAATGCATTCATAATAATAAATAATAATACATAGCTTGAGAAATATATTCTGGAAAAATAAAAAAGGAAATTTGATTATTAAAACAAACAATGGTATTTTTTTGCATTAAAATATGTAATATTTATAGAGTTTTGTTGAGATACCACATTGCTAACAATATCTCCCTTTTTTATGATCATAAAACACATAACCTATCTTTGAAAATATTTTAATTGTAAACATAAATAATTTCAATGATATAAAGATAATAGTTAATAAATTAAACATAACATATGTTCCTTTTCATGAAATAAAAACTAGTAATTGAATAAAAGATGTTGTCTTTACCCAATTTTGACCCCCTTTTTGTGAGATTAAAAAGAATTTTTTCAAAAAGGGATTAAAACACATTAAATTTTGCACATTATTAAAAATGAATGTTAAATGTTTAATAAGATAAAAATGATAATTTTTATGGGAGTAGAAATGAAAATAAGAAATGAAAAACCAAATAATTTCATAAAAACTTGGTCATGATTACAAGTATCAAATTCTGGCTGAGATTGGTTTAAAATGTAGAGTCAGATGAATTTGGAAGGGTTGGTTCAGAAGAGATTTTAAATTCCAATGAGAATCAAATATCACAAACATATTCCTTCATTTCTTCCATAAATTAAATTAAAAATTCTATAATATTATTTGCTAACTTCCTCATCAAAATGTTTGAATATTTTCCAATATTCAAACATTCAAAAAATAAGTACTTGGGTAAATTTATGAAATGTTTCTTCTGAGTGAATAAACTGAGATAAAATTGTTCAAAATTAATTGTGATGATTCATGATTCTTGGTTCTCCTGATGTTAGTTTCTTAATATTCTCTCTTTTTTGGTTTAGTAGAACATTGAGAGGTGCACTGTCACACTATAATGTATGAAGTTTTTCATTGAAATAAGATGTTAAAGTTGTGATGGTTTCAAATATTAAATATCAATATAGAGAAATTTGAGGTGTTGAAGTAGAGAATATCTGCTGATTGGTACTAATTTGAATAGAATAAAAATGACTATCCAAATAAATTTTTAAATATCTGAAATCTACTTCGTAAACTTATTCTTATTCATGATATCCAAAATGATTAAACATTTCTCTATAAAAATAATCAAATTATATTCATGAAAAATAAATTTCTCTAAGATTATGCAGTATTGACTGAAGAGTTTCTAATTTATCTCACTGAGTAGTTGAATTCCATAAATCTTAAAATACTTTTTTTCCATCCTCCAACTCCTCTTGAAAAACTGAATATTTATTTCTTAGTTTTTTAAATTGAACAAAAAAATCCTTCAATTTGATTGTTTGAAGAATCATATTAATTTTCTTCATGAACTTTAGATTGTTTTCCTCTATCAATCACGGATAAAAAAAGTTTCTTTATTAGTATCACTATATGTAGAAAATTAAACAACATGAACCTATGTTTCCTCTACATGTTCAAAGGATTCCTTGTCCATGGAATAATACATAATGGAAATTTATTTATTTTGGATAGACCTTGTAGTGTAATCTAGTACATGTTTTGATTACTCATTTCCTTGGAAATTGTCTTGGACAAGTTCTTTAGTAAGATTTTTTTAGTAGGTACATCCCTATTTGTAGGTCAGATGAAAATGGACTCGTTAATTGGTTCTTCCAAATTTTCTTTGAGATGTTTAGGGACATCTCATTCAGCTTCTTGTTTTGTAAAATTATATCTGATTTGGCATATATTATGTTGTACTTCATTATTTATTCATGATTCTGTGACTTCTTCTCCTTGAATTTGGAACACTTAACCTAATACTAAAATCCTTTTCTGCCCTTGAGTAACATGAAAAGAAAATGTAACATCTTTCCTTACAATATAATCTAGAAATAACCAATATTTATGAGAGTTCTATAATTTATAGTGTTTTTATGATGACATTTGGAGTTTATAGTAATAACTCTAATCAGAACGTCTTGACATATAATCATTTATATTATCCCTCTATATGAATATAAAATAAAACTTTTCATCCTCTTGGGAATAGGAATACATATACCATGACATGTACTATGAGAAATTAGACTTGATATCACTCATCATCAGGAACATTATATATATTCTACGATAAATAATCTTTTCATGTTCAGCAATTCTTTTATTTATAGCTAGCTGAATATACTATTTTAGTACTTTCTAGTTAGCATCATGATTATTAATAAGAATTTTTCTTATCTATGGGGATTTGTAAGGAAATAACATAATATCTTTTGATTTATGTACTTGATTTCCAATTAACCAAATATCAAAATGAAAAACTACTTTCTGGGGAAACATAAATACTAATGAGATTGAAAAATCCCAATGATATATTATACATATTATTACATCTGTTGGGTCACCAAAACTATATTAAGAGTTTTTGAAGAACTATTTTACTTCTATTTAAAAAATAAACTCTATTTTTACATCAAAAAATTTCTTTTAGTCCTCCAAATTCTATATAAATATTTAGAATAATATTTGACAAATTCATCCAAGTGAATTATTTACTTTCCTTGAATAATCATTCTGTTGGTAGTGAATTTATTCAGTTTTCATTGTTTTTCTACTTCTTTCATCAATATTACTGAGAATTTGAGAGTTTAAATATTTTTATTATAGAGTTTGAAAAGATAAACGAAGATATAGAATTTAGAAGTGTTTGATATCTTAGGTTGAGTAAGATCATAGAGATATGAAGCATTTTCTTATGGTTTTATTGATGTGGACTTGTTTCACTAGCTAATTATAGAGTGTAATAATTATTTAGTTATTTCGAAAAGCCAAAAATTTTCAATAATAAAAAATTTTATTCGTTAATTTAAAAAATGATTAAATTATTAATGACCTAATAAAATAAAATAGTTAATATAGAAATTAAAAAAATAAATTAATAATCATTAATTTATAATTAAATATTCCTAACTCCCCCTAAATAAAATCAAAACATGCAGTGGGAAGTGGTTTAATAAAAATATTAGCAAGTTGATATTCTTTATTTAAAAATTATAATGAAATATACCTTTTAAGGACATGATCTCTTATATAATGATATATTATATCAATATATGCTCTATAATGAATTATTTGATTTTTGGAAATGATAATTACACTGGTATTATCACATAATATAGATATATTTTTAAAATTAAGTCCAAATTCCAGTAAGGTGTGTTTCATCCATAAAACTTGTGCACAAAAACTTCCTGTAGATATATATATATTGCCTTAGATATTAATAGAGCAACTGAATACAATTTCTAACTCAACTACGATACAAAATATTCCCATAGAAAGTGATGGGTTCCAGATTTTCATTTTCTATCTAATCTACATCTTCCAAAATCAGCATCTAAATATGTAATTAAATTAAAATCATAAGGTTTTGTATAAAGTATAGATTGAAGATAATTTATTTTAGAAATCTAAATATCATTTTAATAGTAGAAATATTTTATTCTTTTGGGTTTAACTGAAATATTTTACATAAACATAAGGAAAAAATTTTGTATGGTCTACTAGAGGTAATATATTGTAAATTTCTAATCATACCTTTTTATAAATTTTTTGTTATAAGGTTTTTCAACTTCATCCAAATCCAGTTTTACATTAGTACACATGTGATTTTTCTAATTCTTTCTTTTTTCTATCCCAAATTTTTTCAATATATCAATAACATATTTACTTTTAATTAAAAAAAATCCATAACCATTTTGATAAATTTTAAATTCAGAAAATAATTTAAATTCTCCCATAATACTCATTTCAAATTATTTTTTCATAATTTTTGAAGAATAAATACAAATATTTTTATTTGTTGATAAAAAATAATATCATTGATAAAAATTTTAACTAATATTTTGGAGAAAATGGTTCTCATAAAAAGTGTAGGATCTATGAATCCCACATAAAATCTATTTTCCAATAAAAATGAACTCAATCTCTCATACCAAACACTAAGTTATTTTTTAAGGACATGAATAGATTTATTATGTTTAAAACTAGAATCTGTTATATTCGGGTTTTCAAAATATGGTGGTTATTCAATATTAACTTCTACCATTAAATATCCATTTAAAAATACATATCTTACATCTATCTGATATAATTTAAAATTGATAAAATATTTATAGGATAAAAGGATTCAAATTTCTTATAATCAAGAAATAAGTGGAATGGTGTCATCATAGTCTATTCTTTATTTTTGATTGTATATATTTTTTACAATTATTATTTTTCTCTGGTAACTATCTCTTGATAATCTTTTTTATTTATAAATACCCTTTTAGTTATTATTACAGGATAATTTTTTGTTCTTTTAACTAATTCCTGAAATTTATTTCTACTAATTTGGATTAAGCTTTTCTTTCATAGCCATTAACATATTTCATAAATTTAATAATTCTTTAATACACTTAGGTTTTAATTTTAATTTAATGGTATAGAATTAAAATATTTTTCCTACATTACTTCTAGTTTTTCTCCTTTATCTAGATTTTTTATAGTAGCTTCTAAAGGATGATCCTTTATGTTCCTAGAAAATTTAAGTAATATACATTCATGTTCTTCTATTTCATCATATTTAGTATTGGAATGAATTTCATTTATTTTATTTTAAAATAATTTTCATGTGATTCTAACATAATGTTGTCATAAGAGTGAGAATTTCATCTGTTTTATGTTTCCTTGTACTGAAGGCATTGATTTCATCAAACTTCACATGAACTGTTTATTCAACCATTATTTAATTTTTGTTATACACTCTATAGGAATTATATGTAGTGGATTATCCTAGAATGAATCTTTCATCATCCTTTGGAATGAATTTAACTAGGTATTCCTTGGTATTCAAGATATATATGGAGAATCCAATTATATTAATGTACTTTATATTAGTTTTTATATTATTCCAATGTTCATAATTTTTATTTTTAATAACAAGTATTATTAAAACTCAATTAATTATATAATAAGTTTTGTTTATAGATTCAACCCTAAAATAGATAGGAAGACTATATTAATTTAACCTAGTTCATACTACAACTTGAATAGTTATATATCTTATTTCAAAAAAATTATTATGTTGATTTTTTGTTAGTGAAGAGAAGGTGTGTTTAATACCTATCCTTAAACAAAAAGTATTAAATTATTGGTTTTCAAATTCTCTACTATGATCACTTCTTAAGGATGTTAGTAGAATATAAACCCAACTAAATATTGAAAAATCTTCAACAAAAACATAAACATACAATATTCTTGCCAAACATCCTACCCTTGATGGCATAAAAAATCCATGAGGATATATTTTATTAGATTAGACGTACCAACATATTTAATTAATTTGAAATATTATGTTTTTTCTTTTCAGATTTGACATGAATCACAGAATATATCATTGTCAAATTTAAGACTATGAAAATTAGAAACAAAGTGTTTCTTAAATAAATTATGTAAATAAATATATCACTATGTATACATCTCATATTCCATATCCATGACTCATTTACTCTTCAGTTAAACAATTAACTTTTTTTTACACAAGGAATTGATATCCAATGAATAAACATTTCATGTTCTAGGTGATCTAAATTTTATTAGTTTTTCTTATAAAAATAAGAAAAAAGTATTAGATAAATAAACATAAAAATTATCATCACAAAGATGATAAATATTTATCATGTTAACCATTAGTCCTTTAAAATACAACTTCTTTTTGATTGAGATTGAATTTGGATCTGAAATTGATCTAAAACCAATAATATTTCGTTTTTAATTATCTTGAATGGTGACTAGAACTCCATCCATTTTTTCCATTGTATGGATATTTGAAGAGTCTCTACTAAAGTGTCTTGAGAATCTATTGTCCATGTACTATACCACATTTCTGTTTCTGTGGTCTTTTTCTTATAAAACCATTGAAAAAAAAGTTTGTTTTGGTACCCATTTTTTCTTGGGTCTAGCTGTGTCAGCGTGCAATGATCTATGACTCCATATTTTCCTTATATTTCCAAAATTTATATTAATACCTTCATATATTTTATTGAAATAAAAGCCTTTTTTATCCCACTTATCAGCGTATTTCTAAACCAATAGTTATTATAATAATTTTATTTCATTCCATAATAGAAGAAAGTATCATTCTTAGAACTGGGAATAAAATATTTTTTATATATTTTTTCTTTTTCTCATTTTCTTTCTATTACATATTGTTCTCTTTTAGAAACATTATTTATATGAATCTAAATTTGTAATTTTTCTTCTTTTGTTAAAGTATTAACAATACTTTAAAAATATTCTACATAATCTTATAATTATTTTTTTCTTCTCATGAGTAATTCATTTTAATGTAGATGTCTTAAAATTTTCTATAATTTCTTGATATTGTTTTAGAATTAATTAATTTTTTTATTAAAATAGTATTATGATCATTTTTTAGTTACTTGTGATTTTTTAGTAAAGAATAATATTATTATTTATGTATTGAGTAATAATCATCCAGTTTTCTACTTGAATGGCTATCAAATTCATTAGAAGAACAGTAATAAGTATTTAACTCATATTATAAATTATCCATAAAACACATTTTTTCTTTCAGAATTTGTATTTGTTTTCCGAAATTATATTTTCAAGAGCTACTGGAATCATCAGATAAACTCTAATTATCTTTCATGGTTCTTTTCCCTTTATGCTCATAATCAAATTTTTTTTTCTGAATTTTCATTTCCATTTTTTTTTCTTATTTTATTGAGGGGAAGTCAGTTCTAATATGACCCATATTCTTGAATTCTAAGAATCTTCCTTCTTTGGATCATTTCTCATATTTCATGAAATATTTTTTGAAGCATCTTCCCTTGTTATAGAATTTGGTAAATTTCATGGCTAATTGAGAATGTTTCATATGAAAAATATGAATCTCTTTATATTTTGATATCTTCTTTTAATTTTATTTCACATTTATGAGATGTGACATTAAGGGTATGGTTTTCCCTTTTCATTATCATATTCTCTTAAGCTTCGGCTTTCATTTCAACTTCGTACATTATCAAAGTTCCAATTATTTTCTTCTTTGTCTTCTTTTATATTGTGGATTATTACTAAATTTCTATAGATATACTAAACCATTTTGAGGGGAGTAGACTAATTAAATTCAGTGCTTGATAATATTTTTTAATTATATCTCCCAAAGAAGTAACATTATTTGATTTTTCAATCAATATCCCATTCATTTTGGTGATTTTATCTGCATCATAAATTCTGAAGGTGTCAAAATTTAGTTTATCATTAGAATAACAAAATTATATGACATTAGAGGTCCCTTAATATTCAGTAGAATTTTTCTACAAAATTTTATAAAATAAAGGTCACTGAGATACCTGATTGAATTCATCAATAACAATTCTGCTGATGATATCATTCATTTATTTTGAGTTGGTTTCATACCCCACTTTTTTTGTACCATCCCATGTTTCTAGTTTCTCAAAAAAAATAAAGAGTGATGATCTTCATATAAAAATTAAATCCAATATTCTTTAGATAGATTATCATATGTGATTTGTAGAATCCATAGAAATTAGCATTGAAATATGGTGAAACCCATTAAAATAACTCCTCTAAGATCATCCATTGACATATATCATTGCATATACTAAATTATTTTAATATTTTTAGATCTGATTTAATTTTTATGAAAAATCACTCCTTTAACTCCTATTTTTTGGTTGTAATAATACAAATATACCCAAGACTGGGTTAATTGTGTCTTTTTGATAATCTTGACCGATTCTTAATTTTATATTACATTATGATTTATGCATATATAAAACATTTTATTCTATAATTAATTAAAGTAGTGAATAAATAGTATATAATAAAATGAAATTTTTATAGTGGTTTGGGGCACAATGATCCCGTAGTCTACTTCACCAACACTATATCTGTGAGCTTTGTTATTTTCAATATAAAGGTCCTCTTATCACAAGACGTTTAAAACAAATTATATACAAGCAGTCCACAACTTACAATAAAGAATTACTGAGAATTATGGTTCTTTTACAGGGAACCAGCTTCTCCAAATCATAGTTTGAAAATATAATACTCTTCTATCAATGATTTTGAGTAGCAGAAACACAAATAAATCAAAATAGATTGATTTGATTCAACTGATAGGATCTTGATCATAGTTGCAGCAGCAACTGAAATAATATATAGATTTTCTTTAATGATGAATGTCTTCAAGTAAGAATATCATTTAAGAGATCATGGTTGAAAGTGATCTTCAATAAGAATAGAAACAAACGAAAAACAAAAGTTACACAATAGTTCGAGGTTGAAATATGTATGTCATCAAATTGTATCCTCGTTTGAAAATAATAGAGTCACTCAACCATTGAAGCAGTTCTATATTCAAAAGATATTCACAAACATGTAAGTATATATCTCCTATATAAAGAAAAAAAATTCTATCCATATATATAGAACTACATCTATCTTTTGATTGAGAAGGTCCAAGAATGTCACCAAACATATCACAATTATTCCAATGTAAATTATTCAAGAGAGTCATTACTTCCATTATAAAAATGTTATATTTTTTTTCATTGAAAATTATTCATTCCAATAATCATAACGATAAATTTAAATGGTTGTAAAATGGATTTGAATATATCTTTAATTCCGTCAAGATCATTGCATAAAATGGATAATATCACATATTTAAAACTCCACCATTGAATTTTCAAACGTAGGGTTTGTTCATATGATGAAGAATCATAGAACTTGGGACTGATAATATATTACTGATTACAAAAGCAGTGTTAATGTATCATACTAGTGTTTCCTCAAATATAGGGTTCCTTGCATAGGGTTGTTTATCCAGGCTTTCCGTTTTATTAAATATAAGGTTCCATACAAATGTATGATTGATTGACCATATATTATCAACATATTAGGGTATAGAATCATATATTGTACATTAAATGTCATGTTCATTAATTACATCACACTTACACACATAGGGTATAAATAGTGTTTCGATAATACTTTTAAAACATGGTCAGAATAATATGTCATAACTAATTACTTATATATTCATGAAAAATACTTAAAGTAATTTCATTTTTAAACCTGACAAGGGTATTTTTTATTATCAAAATAAATATGATTTATATATTTTTTTCATGATAATACATTCCCAACAAAACATACCCACTCATTCTTGTGATAAGGCTACTAACATAGAATGTTATGTTATTAGGAGAGATATAATAACACTTATCTCAAAGAAAACCACATACATGTTATAGGATAATAAAAAACAAAAGTTATGACACTACAAAGTGTTTGGGTTCAAGTTTTATATCTTGAACACCAAATATAATATATAAATGTTTTATCTAAAGGATGATGAAAGTAAATTCCTAGGTTACACTTCTACATCCAATGCCTATAGAGTTTTTAGTAAAAGGTCGTGGATTGTTAAAGAATCAAATCAGGTGATGTTTGATGAATGTTATCATGTTGATCACCAAATTGATCATACTAATGATCATGGAGATTCACTCAAAGATATAAGACATAAACCCCACTTTAACAAAAAAAAATAATGATGATGATTTGTTACATGATTACTTTAACTGAAATTCAGTAAGGTTATATACTAGTGAATCAAAATATGTGTTTCCCAGAATAATTAGAAAACATAAACACAATTATTTAAAAATTGTTGTAGGAAGAATAGATATAGATGTAAGAATTATAAAAAATAAAGAAATCATGTATAAGTATTTGACATTATGACCCAACTAGAACATAAATCTATAGAATAGGATTTATCATATGAATTTTGTTTCATATTTATGAATGTAGAGTTAAATAAGTTTAAAAAAAAATAAATCATGGGAATTAGTTTTAATACCCTCAGACAATCCTATAATTTTAAATATATGGGTTTTCTAAATTAGAAATATGATCAAGGTGTAAAATTTTGAAATAAAACTATATTACTTTCCAAATTATATAATCAAGAAGCAGAAATATATTATGAAGATAGTTTTTCCCATGTAGCTAGTCTAGAAGCTATTAAAATAATTCTTGTATATGCATCATATATAAATTTTAAATTATATTATATGGATGTTAAACTATATTTTTTAAATGGATTTTTATTGGAGGATGGTTCTGTAGAAAAATTTCCGA
This sequence comes from Viscum album, assembly GCA_963277665.1. Classification (NCBI taxonomy): domain Eukaryota; kingdom Viridiplantae; phylum Streptophyta; class Magnoliopsida; order Santalales; family Viscaceae; genus Viscum; species Viscum album. The sequence goes on from OY728161.1 coordinate 1,512,315,309, forward strand.
GTTTTGAGGATCATCATTTTCAAAATTATATTTTCAAACGTACTAAAGCTCTATACAGACTTAAACAATCTCCATGTTCATGGTATGAATGGTTGTGATCTTTTAACTTATCAATTTATTTTATAGTTGTAATGGAAGATCCATCGTTATTTAAGAAAATTTTATCCTTAAATATATTGTTAATAAAAAAAATTAGAAGGTGATGTTTTTTAGCAATAAATAAAAAAATTTACAATGATTTTTTAAATATTATGAAAAAAATTAAAATGATTATGATGGATGAGATAAACTATTTTCTAATATTTAAATTTTATCAAAACAATTATGTAAATGTTTTAAATCAATGAAAATACATTCTTTATTTACTTGAAATGATTGGACTAGAATATAGTAAGACTTACTCAACTCTAATAAGCTCCAATATCAATCTTGATTTGGATGAAATAGGAAGACTGGTGGACAATAAGTTGTATAGAATAATCACTAAATATTTTTTATATCTTACTACAAGTAGTTCAAAAATGATTTTTTTCGTATGTCTTCCTACAAGAATTCAAAATAATCTGAAATAGTCTCAATAAAATGTTAGTAAAATATTTTTGTGATTTATAAATGGAATTGGGTATCATTATCTTCTTTATACAAAAACATATGATTTTAATTTTACTTCATATTCAAATTTTAATTTTGTTGAATGTATACTGTATAGAAAAATAACCTCAAGAACTATCCATTTTCATAGAAAATATATTATGAGATGGTCAAGTGAGAAACAAGACTCTATAGAATTTTCAATTTTTGAAGGTGAATATATCATAAATGGATGTTTTTTCCACAAGTTCAAGGGATGAATCACACCTTAATGGTTTTCAGATTTAATTTTAATTATGTTCTAATCAAATGTGATAACAAATGTTCAGTCAACATTTTAAATAAACTGATAAACCATTGAAAAAAATCACATTGATTTAATAAATAATATCTTAAGAGATACTCAAAAAAATAATGATATCTCTTTAGAATTCGTTTTCCCAGAAAATCAATTAGCAGAAAATTTTACAAAACCTCTTATTAATGATAGATTTGATTTTATTAAGATTAAATTATGTATGTTTAATTTTACATAATGTAATTTTATAACATATTTTCATATTCAAATTAAATACATTATTTACCTTATTTAAATATTTTTTCCACAATTTTTATAATAGTTTTAATCAATTGGTCATGAAAAATAGTTTTATTAATAATAAACATGTACATCACTCTATGACACATGTTTTTCCTAAAACGAAATGTAATTTTTGTAAACATTGTACACAAAATGATTTTAAAACCTTTTATCCAGCTTTTTCTCTTCCCAATCCTTCCTAACCCTATCCTTTCAATCTTCTAGCCTTTTGAAAATTTGTATGTAGTTAAAACTAAAAGAACGGAAGGTGCCTCATCAAGAAAATTTAAGATACAACAGATATTAATAAAAAAATTTAGAAGATAAGAAATTGTGTTTGATTGGATAAAAAGGAATGATATGTTTCTAAATAGAGTAATTAATCATAAAGGATGTGTGTATGTGTTCAATGAAATGTAATCCCTGTTTGTAATCTAAAATGAAGTTTGTGAGTTTTACAAATCAATAGTATTTATCTTTGATGATAATGAACACCTAGTTACTTCAATGGTAAACCATAAGAATCTCTCAAAAACTTCTATATCATTAGTAGAATCCTTGAAATACCTTTTGAAGGCTACCCATTTTTAGAACCTCCTTAGTCATGCTCGATGGATTCACTCCTCCAAAGATTATGAAATCTCTCGTCAGAATAGAAGATAGTGAAATTATTCCAATGAAGGATTTATAGCCCAAGGTAAATGTGATGAAAATGTTCATAAAGTCATTAATATTGAGAAGAAATGACAAGTTTGAGAAAATTCATTTTCAAGAAATTACCTTGCATTATCTATTTATGATAGAAAAACCAGAAAATCTAGGATGTTATAATTAGAGATACATGTTCCATGATCAAAATAAACCTATGAATTTTATATACATTCAGAAGGATTTTATCCCTTGTTTTTAAAAAAGCTAGAGTTTGATTGGATGGGAATAATGTAGTATCTTGTCATGGTTTGACAACCATAAGTGTCAGTGTGTTATGAACAAGTGGTTTGTGTTGTAATTTATAATTAAGAAAGTTACTTCCCTTAACATCAGTTGCTAATGAAGAACCCACATAAATTCATGGGAGTAACCACACTTAAAAATTAATACTAGTGTTGGTAGACGGATCACCTTTGAATACTAATATAATAGAAATTCACATTAATGAAGAGACTCTCAGTGTGAGGAGAAAAGAAATCTGAGTTTGCATTCAATCTGGAGAGAAATCATCTCATCCGGAGAGAACACCTCTTTCCATAGTACTTATACTTGTACAACTTAACAAATAAAGGATAGTCTATATAATCGCCCATTCATTTTATATTGGTTATTAAATGACCATTTTGATAAGACCTAGAGTGTCCCCTTATATATTTGTTTCCCACCCTAAAGAGTTGACAAAATTAGCCATATGAAGAGTTGATATAACTGAATCTCAAGAATCACATCCTGTAGAAGAGCTACCCAATGTTTAATAATGATAGTTATTTGGTTAAGAAATTAAGGTAGTCCACCAGGAAAGGGATTCATCTATTCATGTTAATTGTGTAAATTCTAAGGTATCTAAAGTTTGTAGAAGTGCCTATAAGAAATATCAAGATAGCAACTCAAAATTGTTTTCTTAAGTAGAATTAATAAGAGATCAAGTTAATGGGTCTAGAAACTATGTAAAGACTCTTCATGATCAATTTTTAGTAAAGTCTAATGTTCAATAATTTTAGTCATTACCTTGATCAATTGTTAATAATTTATCTAGAGAATCCACTATGGGAAATAAGAATAGTTCTAATATATAGTCAAGTGTAATGGAATTATCCCATGTAATAGATACCATGAAAATGTCTCTCGATTACCTACAATGATATATTATCTCAAGATATATGTTTTTAGAATTTCATAAAATCATGATAGATGAAGTTAGATGTTTTCTCATTCTAATTAAATTGTTTTTCATTATGTAGATCTATAAAAAAATTGTTCTATATTGAATCAAAAGATGGTCGGAATTTCCAAAAAATAAATCTAGGTGATGAAAGATAATAGTTTAATCATAAATAGTTTAGAAAATATGGTTGAGTTTTTATCAAGAAACATTTTAGTTCATGAAATGAATGTTTAAGACCTACATGAAGTAGTTGTTAATAATTTTGAGCCAGATTCCTTCGAAGATGTATAAGAGGAATATGCTGAAACTTTTTCAGAACCTTTAGGAAGACCAGTACCCATAAGAGCAAAAAAAGTTACATATGTTCTTAGAATGATGGAAAAATAGTATTAATTGTTCAATACATAGATAACTAGTTGTTATCAGAACAGATACATTCATATTTTCATTGTAAATTATTCATAGCATCTTAAGAATCAATTCAAAACCCCATTGGACTACAATAAAAATGACTTGGTATAAATAATGGATGTGTGTTTAAATTCACTTATTCAAATTTTTGGATGTTTTTTCTAGAACCCCAATTTTTTTTCACCATATATAAACGTATTAGAGTTTAAAATGAATCTTTGACCCATATGAAATATATAAAAGGGAGAACATCAAGTTTATTAGTGAGGTATATTTACCTTTTCTGGAACCATCCTATAAAATATCCTTCACCCACATAGATAAATTTTATTTAGTGAGGGAATACCAATATTATATCCTTATTCAATCAATAACATTAATGATTAATCACTACAATTGAGCCATTAATTGAGAAAATCAACGGACAATGGGGGATTTTGTTGATGATTCAGCTAATAGTCCTCTACCTTCGTCCTCATCACCTCATGGAAAATTATTATATTTCAAGAAACAACATCTGAAAAATAATTTCAAGTTCATCAATTGATACACAAACTCTCTCTCTCTCTCTCTAATATTTGTGAAGTAGATTTCCCAGTTATTGGTCATCTTTATAACATTTCAATCATGTATTGTTTATGGAATTTTGAAAACATTTGAATTATGCCATGTTGATGGAATCCTTAAAACACATGAAACAACTTTAGGTTTACATTTCATTACCTAAATGATTTTATAACATTAATGTCCTTTTTATAATGTCTACTTTTAATATAATACTATATTTTTGTAGTTAATCCAAATTCTTGTTTTATGATCTTTTTACTCTTTACTGAGTTAAATGGTTATCTATGAGATCAATATGTTTTAGTATCTTACCTTTTTATTGTTTTAATGAATCCTTATGGACTCTAGTAAATGAAAAATTTTATTCACAATAAATATCATTAACTATTTTGTAATGTTTATAAGAATTATTAATTGTATTCTTTACTATAATTCTTTTATATAACACAAAAAAACTATGAAGAAAAGGAAAATAAAAAATAATCTTTTACAAAAAAAAGGGGATAAGAAAAAGAAAGTAGAAAACTTAATGTCTAGCTCTTGGGAGAAGAAACGTATTTTCAAGGGGAAAGTATCATTAAAATAGGAGAATAAAAAGAAATGTCAACATTTCGAAAAGATTTATCTTATGTGAGTATTTTTAAAAGATAAAACCATATTGTATGAATTTTTCTATCATCTATATCATGGGTTTTGTGATCATAAAAAATGTGGAGATTGTTGGATAGAGTTTGTTGTTACAACATATCTCAGTTATATGTGTTTCTATAATTCAAAAAATACCTACTTTTATTTAAAAAAATTACCACACTTATTTCATATTGTATTTAACATATGATGGTTCCTAAAATGTTTATCATACGATAAGTAAAGTTTTCAATCATCTAAAAACTATTTTATATTATGATTGGAAAGATATCATTTTTTTTTCTCAGAATTAGAATGTGTAGTAATTTTATTATACTACCATAACGAGAAAAACTGATTTTTGCGACGGGTTATCTGTGACGGGTATAAATCGCGTCACAAATAGTCCGTCGAAGAGGTTATTTGCGACGGGAAAATCTACTCGTCACAAATAACTGATTATTTGCAATGGGACTAGGTGCCCCATCGCAAAAAAAAACATACGTGTGGTATTGTGCGGTTTATGGACAAAACCGCGTGAATGGGTATTTTCGATGAGTTGACACTGCCAGTTGCAAATATCGGTAAGCGGTAAACACTAGTTGTGAAAGGGGATCCCCTGTCGCAACTAGTTCAACCCCAAGAGGGTATTTGCGACAGGACCCGTCACAAATAACTGACAGTGGTAAAAACTCATTTGCGACAGGATGATGTCCCGTCACAAATAGTGTGTCGGCAGGTTAATTTTGGCAACGGGTCCCGTCGCAAATATCCTTTTAACCACCGACAGTAATTAATGTGGTCGAAGAAATTTGTGATGGGTCTCGTCACAAAAAAAAATTCTATTTACGACGGGAATGTCATTGATAATAGTTCTGTCGCAACTAATCTAACCTATATATACCCCCATCCATTTTTTCTTTCCTCGTCAAATTCTTCTTTCTCTACTTCTCTAAACTATAATTTTCGATTGAAATTTTTTCAGATTTAGTTTCTTTTACAAAGAAGTTATGAAGCTGTCTATAATTATAAGAGATCAAGTTTATAGATATTAATGTTTTATTTAAATTAGTATTTATTTCATTTCTTTATATTAATTTTAATTATTGTTGATTTGTAGTAATTAAGTTAGATTTAAATTGTTTTCTAACAAGTATTTCTTTGTAATAATACAATTAAATTATTAGTACTAATTCTTAGTAATAGGTAATAATTAATAATTATTAACGATAATTAGTAATGTATACAAATAATTCGCGTTAATTAGTATTTGTAAATGTAATTTGTAGTAATTAATAGTAATTAACACAATTTAGTAATAATTAGGAAAAATTTGTAATAATTTCGAAAAAAATACTATTAAATATTTACAATTAGTAATAAATTCAAATAATTTATAATAAATACTAATACTTAATAATAAATACTAATAATTAATAATAATTACTAATAATTACCAATAATTAGTAATAATTAGTAATAATTAAGAATAATTTGTAATAATTTGTAATAATTAGAAATAAATACTAATAAATGTTAATAATTAGTAATAAATAGTAATAAATACTAATAAATGGTAATAAATACTAATAAATAGTAATAAATACTAATAAATAATAATAATTTGTAATAATTAGTAATAAATAGTAATAATTAGTAATAAATACTAATAATTATAGTAAATACTAATAATTAGTAATAATTAGTTATAAATACAAATAATTTGTAATAATTTGTAACAATTAGTAATAAATAGTAATAATTAGTAATAAATAATACTAACTAGTAATAACTAATAATTATTAGTAATAATTGGTATTAATTAGTTATAATTAGTAATAATTTGTAATAAATATTAATAAAAAAAATATTAAATACAAATAAATATTTATAAATACTAATAAATACTAATAAATATTAATAAATAGAACTAAATCACAATAAATAGTACTAAATAGTAATAATTAGTAATAATTAAAAATAATTAGTGAAAATAGTAATAAATTGTAATAAATTTTAATTAATAGTAATAAATAGTAATAAATAGTAATAAATAGTAATATTTAGTAATATTTAGTAATAATTTCTAATAATTAGTAATAATTGGTAATAATTAGTAGTAATTAGTAATAGTAAGTAATAATTAATAATAATTAGAAATAATTAGAAATAAATATTAATAAATAGTAATAATTAGTAATATTTAGTAAAAATTAGTAATAATTAGTAAAAATTAGCAAAAATTAGTAATAATTATAATAATTAGTAATAATTAGTAATAAATAGTAATAAATAGTAATAAATAGTACTAAGTAGTAATAATTAGTAATAAACAATAATAAATAGTAATAGATAGAATTAAATGGGAATAAATAGTAATAAATGGAAATAAATAGCAACAAATAGTAATAAATAGTAATAAATATCAATAATTTTTAATAATTAGCAATAATTAGAAAATAATTAGTAATTTTTAGTAATAATTAGTAATTTTTAGTAATAATTAGTAATAATTATGATTAATTACCAATAATTAGTAACTATTAGGACTAATTATCAATAATTAGAATTAATTACATTTAATTATCATTAATTAGTAATAAATAGGATTAATTATCAATAATTAGGATTAATTAAGATTAATTATCAATAAATTTAAATAATTAGGATTAACTGTCAACAATTATCAACAATTACGATTAATTTGGTATAATTATCAATATTTTGGATTAATAAAAATAATTAGGATTAATTAGGATTAATTATGATTAACTAGGAATAATTTGGAATAATTAGGAATAACTAGAAATAATTTAGAATAATTAGTAATAATTAATAAAAATTAGTAATAATTTGTAATAATTGTGAATAATTAGGATTAATTATCAATAATTATGATTAATTATGAATATTTATCAATAATTTTGAATAATTAAGATTAATTATCAATAATTATGATTAATTATCAATAGTTATAAATAATTATTATTGATTGGGAATAATTAGAAATAATTTTGATTAATTAAGAATAATTATCAATAATTTGGATTAATTAAGAATAATTTGGAGTAATTATGATTAATTAGGAATAATTATGAATAATTTGGAATAATTAAGAATAATTTCGGTTAATTAGGATTAATTAGGAATAATGAGCAATGATTAGTAATAATTAGTAATAATTTGTAATAATTAGTTATAATGAGTAATAATTAGGAATAATTAGTTATAATTAGGAATAACTAGGAATAATTCGTAATAATTAGTAATAATTAGTAATAAATAGTATTAATTAGTAATAATAAGTAAAAATTAGTAATAATTAGCAATAATTAGTAATAATTAGTTCTAATAAGAAATAATTTTTATAATTAGTAATAATTAGTAATAATTAGGATTAATTCGGATTAATTCAGATTAATTTGGATTAATGAGGATTAACTATCATTAATTAGGATTAATTAGAAATAATTAGTATTAATTACGAGTAATTATGATTAACATGTAATAATTAGGACAATTTAGTAATAATTTGAAATAATTAGTATCAATTAGTAATAATTAGTAATAATTAGTAATAATTACTAATAATTAGTAATAATTAGTTATAATTAGTAACAATTAGTAATAATTAGAAATAATTAGTAATAATTAGTAATAATTCAGACTAATTAGGAATAATTCGGACTAACTATGAATAATTAGGAATAATTTGGCATAATTTGGCCTAATTATTAATAATTAAGAATAATTAGGAATAATTATTAATAATTATGAATAATTATGAATAATTAAGAATAAAATCAATTGTAATAAATTGTAATTACTTTGCATAATTTCCAGTGGATTGGTAGAACTTCTTTTTCTTGATGACTCTTCTCCTTTCAACTTTCACCGACTCAAAACATTATGAAATTTATGCTTCTAAGTATACATATACAATCTTGTTTGCATGAGTTTGAATATTCATTTTTCAAACCACATTTTTCATAATGTTTTCTGGAGGTGAAAGTTGCAAAAAGATAGTTCATCAACAAAAAGGGGGTTCTTTTGTTTGACGACTAATTTACTTTCATCTTTCTCACACTGAAATCATAATGAACTCCAAGAAGATTCATCATTGTGATTTAAATGTGAGAAAGCTTCAAGTAAATAAGCCTTTAGGCAAAAGAGTATCCTTCAATCCACTAGAAATTATGCCTCCCATAATTGATGGTAATTATTAAGAAGCAGTTGTAATTATTTATCTTCTTTTTTTGGATAGTGTTTTTCAAATTTAAAATTATTCAAAAATAGTAATGATTTTATATTTTGTTGAAAAATATGGAACAAGGAAGTCGAAAACAGTCATTATTAGATGATCATGCTAGGATAAATCAGCACAGAAATCTAAAAAGATCTGGTTTAAATCCAATATATATTGAGATTGTTGAAGGTTTCTTATCATTTGCATCATCAAAACATGAATTTTATTTAGAAGTAACTTTTATGTGTCCTTGTAAAAAATATGCTCTGAAAATGTTTAACACATTTGACAAGGTTGGGGGACATCTCTCTCTGTTTGGTTTTTAACCAGATTATGTTTTTTGGTATCAACATGGTGAACATAGTTCCAGAGAAGATACTAGTAACATGATTCTAGATCCATAACGGTTTCAAAATTTAGTAAATAAAGTTGTAGTTCAATTTGTACAACAAAATAAAACTCAAGATGATATTGATTTAACACCTATGTAAGAACCATCCTAATTTAATGAGTTTTTGAGGTCTGCAGAGGGTTCATTATATCTTGGTTGCAAGATAAGAAAATTAAAATGGTTGACAAATTTATGGATATTAAATAAGATAACACAATGTAAAACAACTATTTTGACCAGATATTTTCTTTGGTTAAAAAACTATTACCTGAAGTAAATGTGTTTCCAACAAATTACTATGATAGCAAGAGGCTGGTTCGTAATCTGGCCCTTAGTTATCAGAAGATTCATGCATGTGAAAATTATTTCATCTTATATTCTGGTGAAAATGAGTCATTGTTAAGTTGCCCCACATGTGGAAAATCGAGGTATAAAAAAGCTCAACCGAGGAATTCTGGAATGATTCTTATAAAAAGATGAGATATTTCCCCCATACACCCAGGTTCCAGTGTTTATTTATGTCTCAAAACATAGTGGCAATAATTTCATGGCACAAAAAAAATATTTGAATCAATAAAAGATTGAATCATGCATCTGATGGTGATTCATGGTAACATTTTGACCGACTCCATTCATCTTCTTCTTTAGAAGCCTGGAACATGTGATTGGGTCTTTCTACTGGCGGTTTCTGTCTGTTTAGTTCTTATGGTAATCAGTATTCATGTTAGAATGTCCTTATAATTCTGTACAATTTACCTCCATGGATGTTGATGAAATATCACTATATCTTTTTTTCTTTATTAATCCCAAGACATCCAAAAAGAATATTTATTTTTATTTGAAACCACTGATTGATGAGTTAAATTCATTGTGGAGTAATTGTGTTAGTACATATGATGTTGCTGTAAAAAATCATATTAAAAGTTGCATTGATGTGGATGATTAGTGACATCCCATCATATGACATGTTATTTGGCTAGAGTACACATGGTCTGAAATCATGTCCTTACTGTATGAATGACAAAAAAGCCTTTATGCTCATAAATGGAAAAAACCATACTATTTTGATTATCATCGTAGATTTCTTCTAACAGATAATCCTTTTCGGAGGAATAAATCTCATTTCAGAAAAAGCATAATTGAAAGGGATGAACCTCCAAAAATGATCTCAGGTTTAGAGTTGAAATTAGTGGTATTTTCATTACCTCCCATCACATTTGGGCCAATAGTAAACCAACGAAAAATTCATGGATTTTGGAAACAACATAATTTGATAAGTTTGACCATTTTTGGGATCTTCTATATTGGTCTGATTTGTTAGTCCACAACATGTTGGATGTTATGAATATTGAGAAGAACACTTTTGATAATTTATTTCATAGAGTTTTGGATACACCAGGTAAGACTAATGAAAATGTAAAGTCACGATTAGATCTTTCCCAAATTTGAAAACTACCAGATCTTGAAATGTTTCTAAATATCATATTAATAAGGTTAATGAAGCCAAAATATTCTTATACATTTTCCAAAGAGATCCAATTATTATTTTGTCAGTGGATTATAGATTTGAGACTTCAATATAGCTATACATCAAATTTGGGAATATGTGTCACGAATTGTAATATTACCGGATTTAAAAGTCCTGAATGTCATGTTATAATGGAAAGACTTATGCTGATTGGAATCAGAGGTTTGTTGAATTATATGATTTGGGATTCGATAATAGACATATCATATTTTTTTCAATTCATTTATCTAGCAACAACAGACTAGGATTTAATAAGTTAACTACAAAAATATGTTCTTGTAATTATATGTAAATAGGAAAAAATCTTCCTACCAGATTTCTTTGACTCAATAGAACATATGATATTACATTTTCGACATTAATCTAACATGGATGTCTAGTATAGTTGTGATGGATATACCCATTCAATAGTTTCATTCAGAAATTGTAGGAAAAAGTTTATAACAAATAATCAGTTGAAGGCTAAATTTCTGAAGCTTATTTGAATGAAGAAGTTTCTTTTTTCTGGTCTCATTATTTTGATTCTGAATATCTCTAAAAAACCACATGGTATGGAATGAGGGGAATTTTGATGATGAAATGGATAATAAATTATCAGTTTTTAATCATCCAGAGTCTGTCTTAGGTAGAGATCATGAACGGTGGATTTTATATGGTGAACATCACAGAGCTCATACATATGTTCTACTCAACCATAAATAAATGAAATAATTTTTATTGTGAGAGATTCTATAAATTATTCTATAATTTATGTTAAAGTAAGTAAACTTATTTTATTAGTAGTATATATGATAATTATATCGAGAAATAGATTTTACAAATTACAGTAGCTGATCTTGAAGAATTATGAAAAAAAATTCTCAATGATTTCAAAAACTAAAACTCATATGGATATTGATGATGTCGATGCTGAATATGAAGACATTGACATATTAATATATGAATATGATGATGAAGGTGAACATTAAAATAGTTAAACTCTAGTTATAATCATAACTAATATATATTTATATGTAAAAATTATTTTCCTCTATCTACAAACAAAATTCATTTTGTGTTTCAGATGGACCCTAATGTATTTCACGAGTTCGAGGAGGCTGAGCTACATTTGGATGAGGAGGATTTGGGATCATATTACCCTCATCCTACTGGAGGTTTAGGGGGTACACAAAGGGGGTGAGGTCTTGCACGACTGATGATTCATGACCCTATCCCTGAGCGACGTCAATGTCTTGGCTTCGATCCATGCACATGAAGGTATTGTAACCAATGTATTTTAGTTAGCTTTCATTAATTTATTTATATAATAATTGTTTGATTATTTTTTCCTTTTTGCACAGTTCTTTTTATGTAACTGTTGGACATTGGATAGATATCTTGCACAGTTATTTTTCTCATCCATGGATCATATGGGAACAGATTCCCTTTGATGTGCAGCTTGGAATGTTCAATCATTAGATGGTATGAAAATAAATAATATTTATTTAGAATTTTTTTTTCATTAATAACTTGATATAATAAATTATTTGTAGGGTTTATGGTTTCCCATCGATGATATCATGCATGACGCTATCCACGAGGCATGATAGGTGTCTATGCATGAGTGTTTCCATCAGTTTTTGCACAATTTGAGAAGGACAACAATTAACAAATCAAGAGTGATAATATTTGATGAGTTGGGTAGAGCCCACCAACCAGAGTATATTTCATCTCATGTTTGCAATGGATTAGGTTCACACAGGTTGAGTGGTGGATTTTAGAAGAGATCTTTATTGGGTAGGTAGAACCGGGGGAGACAGGAGGTGACACATCGAGCAGGTAGCCGTACATTCAGTATACATAGAGATCATCTGGTAAGTATCTTTTCTAAATATTTTATATAAAATTAAATGTAAATAAGTTAGTTTATATTCATATAGGAAGTGGAGAAAACTGATATTACAGAGTATGACGTTTATCAGAGGATGTACAGTGATCCAGCCACTGGAGAGATTAGAGGTGATCCCGAGCATCAGATTGTGGTCAGTATTATTTCTTTTTTAGTTTGAACATTATCTGCATATAATATTTTCACTATTTTAATTTCAAATTGGAACTGATGGAGTCATATGAGGACGCGACCTCTCAGACGCGGGCTGAGAGTCAGGATAAGACAGCAGATCAAACTAGTTCCCACCATTTTGATGAGGCGGCATGGATGCAAGTGACCCAATATCCCTTAAAGAAGGGATAATTATCTGGTATAGACTCTCATTTGACTCCTAGGACTTATTATGGTACTGCAGCAATGTTGGAATCTAACTCGGGAGGAACTCGTGGAGAGGTATCATCTTCTAGCTCAGAGTATCAGGAGTAATTATGAGCTCAAACTAAGCTTATAGAGATTTTTCTAAAGTAGTTGGAAGAGATGCGTTTGCAGCTGCAACAACAACAGTAGTACGAGGAGAATATGTGTCGATGGCAGAAGCAGCAACAACAACATGAGGAGGACATGCGTCGATGGTAACATCTGCAACACTAGCAGATAGAGTGCATGCACAGTCGGACTCATAGTTTAGGGATGGAGTTTCTTCCACCATCTTCTCCAGCTCCTCCAGCTCCTCCAGAAGACTATCCCCCCAGTGATTTTTTGGTTCTATTAAAAACATTTGAATTCAAAATTTTTTGTAATATAAACTATTTACAGTTTTTTTCTTTTATATTGGTTCGAATAATGCATAATATTTTTTTAATATTTTATTATTTTATTATTTTGTTATTCATGATTAGTATTGTATTTTTAATTTTTTTTACCAATAAAAATAATAATAAAATCTTATGAGTTCGTTAATATTTTTTGCGAATATTAATAATTTTAATATTTTATATTTTTTTATTATTTTAATAATATTAATATTTTTTTGATTAATCATAATTTTATTAATTTTATTATTAATTGTTTGCGACTGGGCCTTTTTCTGTGGGATCCCATCGCAAATAGATTATATATATATATTTTAAACATTATTTTTGATAGATCACATTACCATCGCAAATAATTTTTTAGGACGGGCCCATCGCAAAAGGATTAAATATATATAACATATAAAAATGGAGAACTATTTGCAATAGGATGATGGGATAGTCGCAATATGTTCTTGTATATATAATGTATTTTAATCAGAGATATATTTGTGACAAGACTGCTTCTCATCTTAAATAGTACTTTTTTTTATGACGGGCTCATTGAAAAAAATACAATTTGTGAGGTTGTTTTATAAAACGGGATATTCCATTAGTGTACATAAGAATTTATAATATGAAGAGAATGACTTTTGTTATTAATCGAGATGTTTCATCCAAAATGAAAATGTAACAAGATGTTATCTAATGAAAAATATATTTGTAAAATTTATTTTACGAAATCTCGAAGAATTTGATGAAGTTAAGATTTACATAACAATAACATATTTATCTTATTCTGATGAATTATCTTACTATAAATATCATTTAGATACATGTTTTATCATAAAAATACTCTCATAAAGTAATATTATGATGAATAATATTGCCAAATGAATATCATATGAAGAATTTTTTGTATGTCGTGATTACCCTTTTAATCTCCTGATTAGTGAGTTAATTCCTTTAAAGAGTATCCTAAAAGGGATTTCCTTTTAAGTAAAAGGTCAATATTCCCAATATTCCACTTTTCTATGAATTAAAATCTCTGAATAATTTAAATATTTATAACATTGCTACTGAAAAAATCATTTTTAAATTTGGAATGATTAGATGAATATCTTTATCATCTTTCCTTTTCAGGATCACTACCTGGATATCTTTATAATTAGGATTATCTCATTCATTACTTCAAAATGAGATATAAAAGGTCCAGTTATTGGCTGTATATAATTGAGATGAAATGATGATAGGCATTCATGTATACATAATGCACATGCATTAAATTCTATGAATACCTGTTCAGCGAAAAATAAATACTAATCATTATTTTTATTATTTTCAATTATATCAGTTTCACTAAATATCATTCCAAGCTACACCTTTAATTCTATCATATTCTCAGGAATAATCTTCGATTATTATCATTTTCTATATGTACCTGTGTGCTGAAATTTTATCTTGAAAATTTTGTCTATTCCATTTTTTTACATTCATTATACTTTTTTGGATTGGGATTGGGGATAGTTTATACAATGGTAGATCTTGGTTGAAATATATTGGACCTTTGTATTATGTGACAACTACTTGAACTCCGTTTGGAACACAATGTAAAAGGGCTGTTTGAGAGAAAATCATGAAACCCATGGAGAAAAGTTTTGGTGGACTGGGCTATGGGATTTATATTCCCTAAAACACTATAAGTATCCTTCTTTTAGACTCTTTACTTCATGTTTTATTTTACACTACACGTTTTTGTTAATGAAAACGTATTTGAACTATAATACCTGAAGAGGGTGTCTTTCCTTACATAATTTTTTTAACTCAATTCACCCTCAATTGAGTGTTCAGCAAGATAGTATCTAGGACAAAATTTTCATAGATATATAAGATTTTAATAAGTATATTATTAATTATCTAATGTTTTTTAACTAATAATAATACATAATCTTTTAAAAAACTAGTTGTTTATGGTTGGTAAAACCACATAGATAAACTAACCACATAACTATAACATCATTATTCATAGAACCATTTCTATGTAGGAACACATATGGGTATTTAGGACAATTTAAATTTCAATATGACGGTGAATACCATTTAGAACTATGAAAAAAACTATCCAGGAACATCAAAATTGAACTTTATAACACATAAAAAAGGCCATAAAAGAACATTATAAATTTATTTTAAATATAATATATATGTAATATTTTTTATTAATTAATTAATTAATCTAAACTTATTTTCCATGGCATTTAGTTCATGTGAATAATTATTATGGAACATAAGATAAGGGATCTCTATAAACAACCATATTTTGTTAGGGTTACACTTTATTTATCTTTAACTCAATTTACCTACTTATTCATATAATATTATGATTCTATATATATATATATATTACCCAAAAATATATACCAATTTTATATAACCTTTATTTTATCGGTCTATATATATTTTAATAGTTACATTTTTCAATTCCTTTCAAAAATCCAATTAAAGGGAACATCCAACATTTCATTGCCTCTTTTAAAGAACCACTCAATGAAATCTCATAAAACATAAATTCTTTCTAAAAAATTATACTTATTTGGAAAACAATTTTAGTCCTCTTCATATAAATTATTATTCAATTTCTCTCATTAAACACTCAATTAACATTTCTTTAATACCCCACTTAATTATCACATTTCCAAAATACCTAACCACCTTTTTATGAATTCCTAAGAATTATTTAATCTTACCTTTCTTGGAAACCATTATGATACGACCTTTGGTTATGTTTTTGGATATGATATTGAAACACATTTCATCTACAGTTTTTACTTATCATTATTCCTTTTGTACAATCTATTTATTAGGAAAATATATGTGTTTACATATAACAATGGGTGAACCCATATAGTAATTACATGCATTGGGTAAAGTTTTACTCTCATGAGGAATTATTTATGGGATTAAGGAGTAAACCAAATCCATTATGTGACTATGTACACCATTATATATTTTCTTTACTATTATCCTTGACTCATTTTCATATCATACTATATGTTACTTCCACATTAATATGTTTCCATGATCATATGATATGATCCATGAATTTTATGTTCTGCCTTCTAACACATATGATATTATTTGTTTCCAAATTTATTACCTTAATAGTTTTTTTAGCACATTGAGTTTTTCTATGTATTCCAATCTTTTTCTTTTGTAATTTTAGAATACCAAAGGAAGTGACTATATCGTTAGGGAGTTTTAAATAAATATGATTTATTTTATTTCATGTTTTCTATTTATGTACTAATTCTCCCAAAGAAACAAGAATTGTCGATCCTTGGTACTAATTTAATGGATAATTGTTTTTAAAATAAGGTAATAATATATTCTTAGGTCAATATATCAAATGTTTATTATTTTTAAATTTATTGAATATAATCTAAAATATTTCAATATTTATTAATGAAAAGTATTGTTCAAATAAGTTGGTATCAAAGGAAGTTTTAGAATCATTCAGAAACTATATGGAAGAAACATTATTGAGAACACCTAGGATAATCAAAATAATATGACAAAATCCTACATTATTGAAATGTAAGTATTGTGGGTCCTTAATAAACAATCCATGTATGGATACTAGAAGTGTATGTGGTTTTGGAATATATGTATCTGAGGCTGATAACCCAAAAAGGAGTTGTTTGAGTATATCTCGACCACAATTCTAATCCAGGGTGAATGATCCATTATTGAACACATGGTTTTACACTCCCTATAGATATGATTTGGTTAATTCACATTATATTTAAAATAAAATATAATGGATTTGAATAGATAATGACAATGGATGAACTATGATAAACCTATAATGTTATAAATTTAACATAGGGTTTCATTATTTAGACATTATATAAACAATTTTCATGATTATATGATTTTAAAATATCATTACGTTTTCCAATACTATTCATTTTAGTTTAAGTCAATTGCTAGAACCAAAATGAATCATGTTAACACTAAATTTGATGGGAAATGGAATGATTATCCACCTGAGAAATTAAATGTAACATCCCAGGTATTTATAAAATTATAAATGTTCATATCTATTAATATTTACGAGTAATAGATTAATTTAACATTATATAGGATCCTTTTCTGATAGCATACATGACCCACAACAATGGGTTTGTCTGAAACCTTACATTGCCCACAACATTGAATTATACTCAAAAATAATGTAATAATAATAATATTATTTTATATATTAGTTAACACATAACCATTATGTTGATAGGAATGAAAATAACTGACAAAAATATTATTACACATATTTTTATAATTGTTTTTACATTTATCCAATAAATTTTGGAGGCTTAAAATGAAAAAGAATAAAAATATAAGTATAAAATACTCTAATATCTTGAAAAAGCCCGTTTTATCGTCTTTTGAAGGAGAACCATATTGAAATATATTTTTTTCACAATTATATGTTCTTTTAGAAAAAATAAACTTCTTCTATAGAAGAAGGACATAAAAATTTACATTAGTTGAAATTTTTGTTTCTTTCAAATAAAATCCATATTTATATGAATAGTAAAAAATACTATATTTTAATTCAAAACTTCCTTGTCATCTAATTTATTTTTATAGTTAGATTATTTTTTTCATTGGTTTTAAAGTTTAATTAAATTAATTTTTTATCATTTAATCCAATTTTTGTCATTGGAAGTAATTTCTCATTGAAATTAGATATAAACGCACTTCAATGCTTTGATGGTTATTAATTTTTGAAACCCGTTTTATCATTTTGACAATAGGGAATTAATTTTAAAATATTTTTTTACAATTATGTGTTTTGAATTTAAAAAAATGGATTTCGTATTTGGATTCATAAGTTCCAATTGTGTAAATAGGTACCATTTTTTTAGGATATTATGAATAGTAACTTTAGTAATTATTTTTATTTACCACGGTTAAAGGGTAAATATGGAAAATAAGTGTAAAAATTATTATTATAATAATATTAAATTACCCTACCACATGTAATAATCATGTTTTATGATGTATTTACATACACTTAATTTATGTATGATATTGATATATTATCTTTAAGTTAACAAGTTTTTTTATATAATAAAGTTTTTATAACTTTAACAAAAAGAAATTACTAAATATTGTCAAAATTGACAAAAATGAGTTTTTAAAACAAATACTATTTTATTAAATGATATAACTGTCTCAAAAATCTAATATTCATCCAACTTACTTATATAATGTTAAAAATGTCGTTAATGTTTTACTTGTGGTTGTATTTTCATTTTATAGTAATGGAAGTAACTATATATTATGAAAATACTATTTTATGAAATAAACTTTTCTAAAACCTATTGGTTGAAATAATTTTTACCCATAATCATCTTATATTATAATTTTATGACATTGGGGCTATTATAATTCAAAAATCAATTTTTAATATAATAATATTTGAAGACTTTCCTAAAGTGCCCCTCCTCCCTCTTATAAAAGGCAACCACCTCTACCCACATACTCACACCTATAAAGCCACTTGTATCATCCAAATTCTACTCAAATAATCATCTAAAATCCCTCATTTCCTCTTAGAAGACTGACCTTGTGAATAAGACAATTCAAGAAAGCCTTTTGGCTCAAATCAAAAGAAGTTGCCCGGTTTAGAGGCAACGTCTTCTCTCAAGTACCTTTCCATTATTTTCTTTCTCCACTCCCAATGATCTCTTTATTCTTTTATTACAAAACAACACCAATATCCTCAATATAATCATATCTTTCTTATGATAATGATTCAAACTAAACTTCTACACACCTTCATCTAATAGATATGAACATATTGTTTCTATGTTGGGAGAACTACTGCCTCACGAAATGATGATTGCCCAATTTTCTCCTACCACCTCCCATGGTGGCCATTATGTTGAAACTAAATTTTTATATGATATATGTTATATATATTTATATACATTGTCTCTATGTTTCTATAATTTTTATTTACAACATTAATTTAGGATTTATATAATCTGTAGATACGATAATTTCATTTGAGGAAGTGCGGAATATCATCCCCCTCAATGTGATATAACTTGTTAATTCCATACCTAGAACATATAAAATATGTAGTTAATGAAAAAATTTAACATATATAACAAATATATTATACTATAATTAAAAAATACATATGTATCATTTAGTCTTTACTCCTTTAATATGACAAATAAATGAAAGTAGCATTAATGCATACGTAGGGTCTACTATCTCAATTAATGGTGCATTTCATATCTCATATAAAAATTTTATGGACATAATAAATAAATATATAATGGATATATATGATATTTAAATCATGAATAACAATATTTTTTATATTAAAGACTTTTCACTATGTGGAAAAGATACATCAAAACAAGATCATTTTTGACTCATGTACCGAACATCAACAAAATCTATCATATGACCTTAAATAATTAAGTGATTGTTATAAAATGTCAACAAGTGATATAAAAGGAATAATAAAATTGAATTTTTTTATAAAATGAGTATAATTTTACTTATGTTTACTATTCGGGATGAATAAGGAACATATGTGTCAAGTTTGACTCAATGCAAGGGAAATCATAACTCAATCTCCATTCATTGGATTAAATACCCATGTAATTGGTTTTGTTTTTCCAAGAATACGTTTTAAGGACCTTTGATTATTTTACACTGAATATCCAATTATATTGGGTGTATTTATATTTTTCACACATAATTGTGTCATTGATTTATCCTTGATATAAGGATATGTTCTTAGTATGGGACTTCGTCTCAATCTCCTTTCATTGAGGCATATCTTGTTTTCATGTACATTTATTATTATATAATGTGTACATACATCCCTTTGGACTCTTTATATAATGAATTAGTTTATTCTCATGATATTTAATTTTCTGTTTAATTTTATTACTTAATGTTTTTTAAAGTGTTTATCAAGTGGTATGAGACTCTTTAACTAAAATAATGTTTTGATTTTTTTAAATATTCATCCATTTAAAACATTCTATTTCATGTCCATGTTTTCAAAATGGTTTTTAATAATTTATTTATATGGAAATTAATGTTTTAAAATGATAATTTATTTCAAATTATTCAAATTTTTATGGGAAACTTTGATTCAGAATTCACTTTATTAAATGTTCTAAATGCTTTTGTAAATGGGCTGAATATTTCAATATCTTAAAATAATCTCTTATGGTTCAATTTTGTAAATGTTATCTTCCATTATGCGAGTTAATGTGTAATCATTATTAAATGTTACTAGAATGAATGATGAGTTGTTACATGATACTCCAAAGACGAGTGGTTCTATGATAAACCAAGGAGGGTGGTTACATTATATCTTCCAATGAATTGGGTATATAAGTCAGTCATAAGGCATTTCCACTTAGTAATATGGTTAAAATTTAGCAATATGGATATTGAATTTTGTGATATGTGTGTATTTTGACCGTATTCTTATTCCAATTAATTATATTATGTCCCAAGTTTACTTTATATGTTATATGTTTATTTAAATTGGTTTATGATAATATTTTGGTCACAAAAATGTTAGATAATGAGCTTATATTCAGGGAAGTATATTTAATACTTATTAAAGGTGAAAGTATTACTTTGTGGTAAAGTATTAATGGTTTTCATGTTTCCCCTAGACTAATGTTTTTCTTACTTTGTGTACCACTTACCGAGGTTTTTATACTCATCCTATGTTTTGAAATATTTTTCATAGTACATAAAGAAGAATAGAGATAAAAATGGGATCCAGAAAAAGTCATAATATTTAAATATTAAATGATACCTTGTTTCTTTTTAATGATTTTTTTATTTATAAAAACAATGGATAGAGAGTAGAAATGTCTACCTGTAATATTTAAGTTTCAATGTACGAGTTTGGTCCTAATTATCTATAACGATAAACCTGAAATGATAATCAAAGTGAATAAAATTAAATTGTTGAATTATCACAAGATTAAGTAACGTTTAAGGTCAGGTCCCTATAGTAGGTATTAGAGGATGATTTAGATAACTTTATAGGTTAGGGTTTTATTTAATCAAAAGTGACATGTTTTATAAAACAATAATGGTTAGTATATTAGAAAGTGTTATAATTATTTTAGATAAATTAAATGAGTTTCAGATAACATGAATAATTATATCTTAGTGATTTCCCTCCTCATAAGATAGTATATGATGATTTTACAGATATACTCTCACTGACAATTTTGGTTTTAGTAAATGGCTGGAACTAGCAAGCACCAATTTAATAATGGATGTGAAGGAATCTGTGATGGTTTTTCTGAATAAGAAACTGAATGAAATGGTACCTACAATGAGAACTCTTGCGGTTATTATTAACCAACTATCTATAGTCAGGATTGACCACTAGAACCTTGGTGGTTTTTCTAAGGCGTCATATATATGAGAAATTATTTCCTATAGACGTTCAGGTAATAATCATAAAGGTAAGAATATTCAACAACCAATGTGTCAATGATATGGAAGAAAACACCTAGGAAAATGTTTCAAAGGGACAAGAAGATGTTATATATGTAGTAATGAAGGTCATAAAGAAATAACATTCCATATAATATGGAAGCGTTCAGTTGACTCCATGAAAGAGAAAGAAGTTATTTCCAAGGGATCAATTGAATGTTTTAAATGTGGTGTGTATGGTCATTATAAAAATAGATGTCCCACGAAGAAGGATTGAGAATGGGATTAACGAGACCGTAAAAATATATTTTTACCAATACTTGTTGTCATTCCAATTGAAAATGATGCAATTAAAACTGACCTATGAATGGTATGGATTATTTCTTATCTCATGTTTTTATATTATTAAATAGTTGGACATTATTCATGATTTTTTTTCTATGAAATAAGTACAAAAGAATAATATGGAAAAACATGGATAAAGTATCATGAATAATGTTCGATGATTAAGATTTCTACATTTTAGGAATTGAAGAGTTATTTTGGATCTATAGATAATGATATGTTTAAATATATTAATGATATAATTAAATTGGAAGACATATGGTATCTTTTACCCTTAATTTTTTTATGTTAAAATGAGGAAGAATTATCTTTAATATTTTGGACATAGTTATAAAGAACCATTAGGGTTTATAAGATCCTTGAATTTGATGTAATTATGGGTTATTACATTTTGAAATGGAAAATGAAAGGAATGATATAAACTTCTGCTTAAATTATTTTATGTTTATTTTGATGATTTTATCTCATGTTGTAAATGTTATAAGAATTATATAGTTTTAGAAAAAGGACAACCCGCAGGATGGGTGAAAACCCATTTCATCTAAAGGGTTATATAAATTGAACACACAACCAATGTTCGATTGTGATTCATCACCGACCACTAGCCTACATGAAGTCCCTAGTTAGTATGACTTATTCTCTTTAGTTAAATGATGTATTGGATTAAAAAAAATTAAATTTTGGAATCTTATGTTTTATAGAATAGATATCCTTAGTATATGAAAATGAATTGGTGATTTATTTATAAAGGCTATTTTGTAAGATGTTTTGTCTTTTGGGAACACTACATGCCTAATTAAAATAGAAAACAATGAGATTTTATTTGAGGAGTCATGGTGTATTTTTATTTTGGAATAATCTATCTTTTTATTGTATAAAAATGTAAATTTGGTTTATTTGTGGAAATGATTAACCAATCATGGATAATATTTAATTAGGTCAGTTACTTTTTAGTATTTTACATTAAATGTGGTTGATGTCATTTTCAGATAAATGATAAAATTTATCTGGGAAAACAATTTGATCAAATCCTTCTAAGTGATGGGTTTCAATATTAATTGGATTATTTTAAAAAACAATTAGGTCTCTTGTTTTTATTAATGGTAGATTTTGAACTTGGGTATTACTATTGAATTTTTTATATCAAAATAGTCATTCTATTTGTAAAAGAATATTATTGTGAGAAATTATCTGATCTTGTACTAAACATTTTAGTTTTGTTAAATGTCAAAATATGTGGTAAATTTATAGTTAATATTTTATGGATTATGTGATTCTATGGAAGTTGATTCTAGTACTTCAGGTGCGACCAAGTCATTATGAATACTCATCATTTAGATAAAGTTTGCCTTTTTAGAATAAATTTACAAAAGGATGAAACTCTACTAGAAAAATAAGTATGGTTAATTATGTTCATATTCAATGTTGTAAAAGAATTTATCAATTTTATGGAAAGGATATTAAAATAAAAAAATTTCCCATTTACTTTTCCAATTGTGAAATCAATGACCATTTAAACCATCACATGTTTATTGTTTTCTAGTTGTTATCTTTCTCCTGATAATGTTTTCTATCACTCTTCATCATAGCAAGATGGTGAGTTTCCATTCCATATAAATTTTTCATACAAGGAGTCCCATTATGTGTTATCTCGGGTGACTTTATTCATATATTTCTTCCTTTTAAATTGATAGTTTAATTGACTCATTTTCAGATGTTGTATTTTTAATAATGATTCTGATCCCAATTTTAGAATTGTGAGGACACAATTTCCAAAAGAGGGGAATGATGTAACATCCCAAGCATTTATAGAATAATAAATTTATATATCTACTAATATTTATGATTAATATGTAAATTTTACACTAAAAATAACACTTTTTAAAATATTGTATGCAACACATTAAAATGGGTTTCATTGAAATCATATGTTGCACACAACATTGGGTTATACGGAAAAATAATATAATAATAATATTATTATTTTAAATGTTAGTAAATATCTAGCCGTTGTATTAGAGGGAATAAACAGAATTAACAACAATATAATAACACATGTTTTTAAAAAAAATACAATTATCCAATAAATTTTAGAGACTTAAAATGATAAATAATGCAAATTTAATCCTAAAATACTATAATAAATTTAAGAATCCATTTTTCCACCTTTTGAAGGTTACCCCTTTTTATTCTATTTTTAGACACTTTTTATGTTTATTTAAACAAAATAAACTTATTTTATAGAATAAAGACATCAATATTTACTTCTTTTGAAATTTTGGTATTTTTCTGATAAATTTCATATTTTTTATGAATTTTAAAAAATACTACATTTTAATTACAAAATGCCTTTTCTTATAATTTATTTATATAGTTATAGTATATTTATAATTGTTTCTAAAGCTTAATTGAATAAATTTTTTATCATTTAATCCAATTTTGGTTATATTCAAGTAATTTTACATTAAAATTAAATATAACCGCACGTCAATATTTTGATGGTTATTACATTTTGAAAACCTGTTTTATCATTTTGAAAAAAAAGAATTATTTTTAAATCAATTCTTCCAATTTGGTGTTTTGAATTTTGAAAAATTTAAACTATATTAGAAATTATAAGGTCTAAATTGTGTAAATATGTACCTTTTATTTTTTGTCATTATGAATAGTAACTTCGGTAATTATTTTTATTTACTATGGTGAAAGGGTAAATCTGGTAAATAAGGGTAAAAATAATATTATTATAATATTAAACTATCCTAACACAATTCCCTATCTTATTGGATGATATATTTCTAACCATGGGCATCCTTAAGTTTATTTTGGGTCCCCATGGAGCCACTTGGGTGTGATCATGACATTTTATAAGAACTAATTTAATATAAATAGAAATATCACATAAAATTGTATCTTTTACTAAAACAGTTTTAATATAAAGTAATATAAATGATATATTTTACTATAAATATTAGATATAAACATAAATAGATTTCCTACATCATGGTATTCTATTTATAAATTTTAAACATTAATAATTAATTTTTTATGACAAAATTATTATGCAGTGATTACCTTATTAATGAATGATTCAAATAAATGATATTATAAATATTAGAATAAATTTAATTTTAACTTTTTGATTCTATATATGAATTTTATGGATGATATTGAAAGATTATATTTTTGTTAATGCCTTTGTTTTTGAGGAATGATGTTTTTATGACTTTAACAAAAATCAATTACTAAATAGTGTCAAAATTGACTTAAATGAGTTTTTATAAAAAAAAACTATTTTATTAAATAATATAATTGTCCTAAAATATATGATTCGGCCAACTAGCTTATATAATATTGAAAATGTCATTATTTATCCACTTTTTGATAGATTTTATTTTTATTGTAAATAAAGTAACCATATATTATGAAAATACAAGAAGACATTGTAAGAGTTAATTTTATTAACTAAGGGTTAAAGATAAATGTTAAGGTTAATTTTATGAAATAAAAATATCTAAAACCTACTGGTTGAGAGTATTTCAACCCATACTCATCTAATATATTAACTTTATCACTTTTTATCTATTATAATTTAAAAAAAATTAAATATAACAATATTTTAAGACATTTCTATAGTTCCCATCCTCCCTCTTATAAAAGGCCACCACCTCTACCCACTTACTCATACCACTCAAGACCTATGGCTCATCCAAATTCATATTATATAATCTCCCAAAAAACCTTCTTTCCTCTTAGATTCCTTACCGTTGATAGAAGTAAATTCATGAAATCCTTTTTTCTCAAATAAGAATAAGTTACACGATATAGATGTAATGTCTTCTCTCAAGTACCATTCATTTATTTTCTTTTTCCACTACATATGATATTATTATTCATTGATTAAATAAAATAAATAGTATCCTTAATATACTAGTAATTTTATATGAGAATTTTTCTCACTACACTTCCACAGACCTCCAACTAATGGATACGAACATATTATTCTTGTGTAAAGTGAACTACTACCTCACGAAATGATGATTGTTTAATTTTCTCCTACCACCTCTCATGGTGACCATTTTGATGGAACTGTATATATATATGATATATATTATGTTTAAATTATCTCTATCCTTTTACAATTTTTTTACACCATACCTTTATGCTTTTATAATGTGTAAATATGATAATTTCATTTGTGGAAGTGCAGACTACCTCCCCCTCAAAGTGATTTGACTCGTCCATGCCATACATGGATTATTAAAAGGATAAAGTTAATGAAATTATATAAAATATGTAAAATATATATTTTATTGGAATTAAAATATACCCATGTATCATTTACGTTCAATTCCCCAAAATATTACAATGAAATGAAAGTAGCGTTCATCTGTACGCACAACCTACTGTCTACAGGAACGATGCATTGAATTTCATATATACTAATATTATGGATATAACTAATAAATATAAAATGGTTTTATATATGATATGTAAATAATTAATAAGATATTTCTAGAGATTATTGACTTTTTACTACACTGACATGTTACATCAAAATAAGTTTATTTTTAACTCAAGAACCGAACATCAACAAAATGTCTGATATGAACTTAAATAATTAAGTTATTGTTATAACATGGAAATAAGTTATATAAAAGGAATAATAAACTTCAAAAAGTTTATAGAACAAGTAAAAATTTACTTAATTTTATTATTCAGTAAGAATAAGGAACATACATGATGAGTTGGACTCAAGGTAATCAAAATTTTAGCTCAATATCCATTCATTGAGTTAAATATTCATGTCATTGGTTTTGTTTTTACAATAATATATGTGAATGACAATTGGTTTTTTTACATTGAATATCCAATTATATTTGTTTTATTTATATTTTTTATACATAATTATGTTGTTTATTTATCCTTGATATTAGGATATGATCATTGAAAGGGATATCATCTAAATATCCATTTATTGAGGAATATCATGTTTTCAATGACATTTATTATCCTATAATGTGTATATACAACCCTTTCGACTCTGTATATAATAAATTAGTAATTAATCATGATATTAAATGTTCTATTTAATTTTTTCGCTCAAATATTTTTATTGAAGTGTTTCTTAAGTGGTAATAGACTCTTTAACTAAAACAACATTTTAGTAGTTTTAAATATTTAGTCATTTTAAAACTTTTATTTCATGTACATGTTTCAAAAATTGTTTTTAAGAATTTATTTATATATAAATTAATTTTTTCAAATTATAATTTATTTCAAAAGTTTAAATGTGAGTGTGTGAAACTTTTATTAAAAAAATAAATGTTTTAAATGATTTTGTAAATGGGTTGAATATTTCAATATCTTAAAATTATCTCTTGTAGTTGCAGTGTGGAAAGGTTCTTTTCTCTTATGCTGGTTTTGTGTCTTATGATTAACAAATGGTGCTGGAAAAAATAATGGGTTGTTACATGATAAACTGAAGATTGGTGGTTCCATGATAAACTAATGACTAGTGGTTATGTTATAACCTCCAATGAATTGGGTATGGAAGTCAGTTTTATGGATATTCTATTTAATGATATATTTGGAAGTCAGTCGTATAGCTTTTTCATTTAGTGATATGTGTGGAATTCAATGGTATGGTTATTCCATTTATGCATCTTATATCCCAAATTACCATTATATGTTATATGTTTATTTCAATGGGTTTATGGTATTCTTTTGTTTAAAAAATGGTTACCAACGAGCCTATATTTATTGAAGTATATTTACTACATCATAATGGTGAAAATTATTACATTATGATAAAGTATTCATGGTTTTCATGTTTTCCCAATACTAATAGTTTTATTTATTTTTGTATCCCTTAATGAGCAATTTTTATCACATCCCATGTTTTGAATTGTTTTTCACATGAAAAAAATAAGAATAGAGTTATGGATTAGATCAAGGTAACTTCATGTTGTTTAAACATGAAACGATGCCATGATTACTTTTTAAGTGTTTTGGTTTTATAAAAATATTGATACTGAGTATAAGTGTGTAGTTGTAATGTTTATGTTGTTATGTATGAGTTGTGGCCAAATTATCTAAAACTTTAAACCTAAAAATATCTTAGAAGTGAATTAAAGTAAATTATTGACTTATCTCAAGATTAAGTAATGTATAAGGCATGAGTATTATAGTGAATGTTGTGGAAGCGATAATACAAAATAATATTTTTATTATTAAACTAATTTATCAATAAATTTATCAGGTTGACCTCCAAAATGAGAAAATAAAGTAACAACGAACTATTTATTCTGTTATGAGGAAACATCCTTCTTCTTTTATTGGGTATTTTATTCATTAATTACTAAGAAATGTATCAATGCCACTAAAAATATATGTTTTTTCTCTGGCTCTCAAAATATGAAATGTCTATCTTATTGATCTATCATTTGGAAGGTGAAGTGGATAAATAGTGCACTCCATTCAGGAATACAAGTCAAGGGATGAAATTAATCTATGAATTGGGAAACTTTTGTGAGTTTAACTTTTAATATTTAATTTCCCTATAATCATTGTATGGATATAGAGAATGACTCCCTTCAGATTAAATAAAAGGATGATTAATTAATTGGAACCTATGAGGTAATTTTTACAAAATATTACTGTATGCTTTAGGTATTATTATTGAACTAGAATGTATGATTGAAAAATTCTTTAGTGGCATAAAACCAAGTCTCTATATGATGTTTTCCATAACATACTTTCATATATTTGAAGATTCAATTTGATGTTATATCAAGGTGAAAATATACTTTTTTATGTCACACATTAATATAATAGTTTTAATAAGAAAATAGTTAACTAATTTAAATAAAATTCTAATAAAAATAATCACGGTGGAATAAGATGAGTTTTACATTATGATAGAAGTGTGGAAATAAGTAATTAGAGAAAATAATTACATAGAAAGATAAATGTTTTAAGTGTGTAATATAATTAAATATGGAAAAATAATAAATAACTAATGATAACAAGTTTTATAGTTATGGAAATAAATAGATATCTCCACCAAATGAAATACCCATACTCCAGTTCAATAATTGATGTTAGTATGGATGTATTGATAAATAGTTCTGAAATATGAGGGTTAATGAATATTATCTATGTTTTCAACCTAATAATCCAATATAAAAAGGTAAATATCAATTGATTAATATTTTCTATATAGGGGTTGATAATGTATTAGTGAACGTTACATATAGAGTCTACACTAGAACTACTAATGTCTTATTATATTATAGATCTACCAAATATTTTATATAGGAAAAATTTCCTTTTTATATCATATTACCACCTCATGAACTATATTTTAAAATAGCTATAAAAACATATAATTGTATGATGATAACATCTCAAGTCTATGAACCATCCAAAATTGATGTTTATGGTAATGTACATCGTGAAAAATGGTTCATTCTTACACTATTTTAATTTTATGTGATTTTGGGCATCGATTGGATTTCCTTATATATTAACCACAAAATATATTGAGGAAAGGGAGTAAAATTTTATATTCTAAACCAACCTATGATTTTTTATTACCATAAGAAAAAATCGGAAATTTTAATGGAAATTACATCCATTTCGTGGGTCTTTATTCCTATCCAATGTTTATAAATACTACATAGTGTTGGGGAGAAACTAAATATCAACGATATTCCTATTCTATGAGAGTTTTTTATTGTATATCTTGAAGTATTTCATAATACACTTCAAAATCATTAAATTATGTTTTCAATCTAACTCATACCTGGTTCTGCACCTATTTCAAATATTTTATATAAAATAGCCCCTATCTAGTTGTAGTAGTTGAAGATTCAAGTCTTTAAGAATCTTTATAAGGGATTAATTTGGTCTAGTTCTTCACCATGGGGACACATATAATTGTTTTATGAAAAATATGTATTAATATGACTAAACATTGATTATCAGGATCATAGAAAGATCATGATCAAGAATATGTGTCCCCATATTGATGATTTGCTTGATCAATTACGAAGAGATCATTATTATTATAGGATTGATCTTTGATATAGATATTATCAGTTGTGTATCAAAAGTGAAGAAAAACCTAATACAACCGTTCAATCGAGGTATGGACACTATGAATTTATATTCATTCCACTTTTTCTTACTAATACCCCCACTATCTTCCTGAATTTAATGAATAAATCTGCATAGATTTCCATTATATGTTTTCTCATAGTCTGTATAGATGATATTATTGTTTATTCACAGATAAAGTAATCAATTATGATCACTTAAGGATTTTTCTAATGACCCTAAATAGAATAGGTTGTATAAAAAAATTACCAATTAGGAATTTTTGCGACGTTAAGCTTCATTTCTGGGTCATATAATTTTAAGAGAAGGTATATTCATAAATAAATCAAAGACTCAACTTGTTGAACATTGTACTAGACCAACCACAATGACTGAAATTTATAGTTTTATTAGATTGGATAGATATTATAAATAACTCATGAAGGATTTATCATGACTATATAATCCACCTAACTAGTTATCTTAGAAGGGAGTTAAGTTTCTATGTACTATGGAATATAATTAATATTCCAATGAAATAAAGATAAGGTTGGTCAGTACACCTATGATCACATTACAATATAGTATACAAGGGTATTTGATTTTTAGTGATACATCTAATAATGCGTTTTATTTTTTTCTTATGAAACATGATATACTGATAGCATATATCTGACTCCAACTAAAGGTTCATGTGAAATATTACCTAAAATATTTTATAGATTTAGTTGGTAGTAATATTTTCCTTAAAGATAGAGATGCATTATATTTATAAGGAAAAGTGTTACACATATATTGATCATAAAATTTATAGTATATATTCACCAAGGAAGATTTGAATATGGTCTAGAGAAGATGGTTGGAGTTAATTAAAGATTATGAGTGCTTAATAGACCGCCATTGTAAGAAAGTGATCAAGGTTGCTGATTATTTGAGTTGAAAGGAGCATGCTATATTATATATGATTAAAAACACAAAATATCCAAAATTTATGGATTTTAAAAGGATATAACTTGAAATATATATATATGGAATCAGAGATATATTTTCTTTCTAAAATTACTGTTCAAAAATCTATCCATATAATGAATAAAAAGATGTAAAAGAAGGATGGGGAGATGAAAAATAAGGAAAAGAGTTTTCATGAGTTTTACCTTGATTAAAATGAATTGATAATTTTAGAGAACCAAGAATGTTTCCCATTAATACCATACCTAAAAGAGAAACTATTGGATTAGTCAAAAACTCATCATTATCTATTCATCCTAGAAGTAAAAAAGATATATAGTTACCTGAAATATTATTTCTTATGGGATAAAATGAAGAAGGATATTATTTAGTAAGTATATTGGTTCTTGGTATTTTTGTATGATAAGGACAAGATATATAATTCTATGGAGATGGTACAAACATTACTTATATATGAATTGAAATAAGAAAACATCACCGTGGATTTAATCATTACATTCCCCAAACCCACTAAAGTCCATAATGTTATTTATGTTTAATTAAATAATCATTAAACAAATTTCACACATAATTAATAACAAAGAGTATTTAGATCATGATAATCTTGGTAGGAAATAAATTAAGTAAGTTTCATGGTTACATGGGGTACCAAAATCTATTATATCAAATTGGAAACTAAGGTTTACCTTGATGTTTTTGGGAATTCCTTAGT
This sequence comes from Viscum album, assembly GCA_963277665.1. Taxonomy (NCBI): domain Eukaryota; kingdom Viridiplantae; phylum Streptophyta; class Magnoliopsida; order Santalales; family Viscaceae; genus Viscum; species Viscum album. The sequence continues at coordinate 1,512,347,409 of OY728161.1, forward strand.
AATATATAGATATAGAGTTTTGTTTTAGTGCTTCTTATCATACTCAAATAGATGGTCACTATGAGAGGACCCTTAAAACCCCAATGGATATATTTAGAAATTACACTTTGTATTTCAAATGTTTTTGAGATAAAAACACTCATATTTTAATATTTTCAAAGATTAATATATTTTACTTGGGCATTAAAATGGATACCTATGAATCCAACTATGGAAATAAGTACAAAAATTTAATAAAATGGGATGAAGTTAGAGAAAGAAAGATATAGGAACCTATTCTAACTTTTGAAGTGGTATATAAAATTAGATCTATTCAATATCACATCAACATAGATCAAGGTAGATAAAAGAGTAATGATGAAAATCATTGGTGAGATATGGAATTTTATGTTATTGAGAAGGTCTTTCTATGAATTACTCTATAGAAGAAGGTTATTAGATTTAGGAATATGGGAATGTTGAGCCCTAAGTATATTGTCTCCTTTAAGATTATTTATTGAGTAGGGATTTTGTCTTATCACTTGGCAAACCCTCTAAGCCTCTCTCATGTTCATGATTTGTTTTATGTATCTCTCTTGAGAAAGTACATAATTGATACGTCCCTTGTACAAAAATAAGAGGTTTTACCACTAGAAATCAATATTTATTATGAATAAAAACTAGTATAAATCTTTTACCATTCATTAAAAGTTCTATAGAACAATATAACTTTCCTGGTTAATGTTGTTTGGAGGAATAAAAAATTCGAGCAGGATACAATGGAATCCATATATGTGATGAAGTAGAGATATCCTAATTTTTTTACCAAAGTGCTGTAATTTTGACTGAGAAATTAATTTGAAATAGGGATTAATTTCACACCCTAATATTTTATACGTATTTCTTTAAGAATAAAAAATCATGTTTTTTATAGATTTCCATCCACACAACACTAATTCTATTTGAACTTTGATAATGTAAACCATAAACCATGACATTAAATTAGAAGATATTAATAGTAATAAACACCTTATAAAAATATGTATAATTATTTATAATAATTAATATTTATTTATTAATGAATAATAAAAAAGTACTCAACATTCAGTAAAGTCATTTTAAAATCAATTATGTGTTTTCGTTAAAGAATAATTTAATCAGATTTTTTTCATGAGAAGATTATAATTAAATATAAAAAAATTTATGAATTTTTTTTAAAGGAAATTAATTTATCTTTTTAAATTACCATTCGATATTATCGTACTGTATTGTTTTCAAATTTTTCTAAAAAATTTATTTTTTAAAAAATATTAAAAATTACTGATTTTGGTTAAAATTGTAATTTGTTTTCAAATTCATTTCAGATTATGTTTTTAATTTGAGATGAAATTATCTTATGTAAAATTTAATTCTAAATAATATAACTAATCACATATGAATCATTATTATACTTTTTTTATTATACATAAATTTTTTCCCTTAAAAACTTTTTTCTTATAACTATTTTATACATGTAATGCGTTTTTATTATAATAATTTAATTTAACCTATATTTATTAAAGTTTATAAATAAATTTATAAATAATATATTCAATAAAATATTTTATCTTTAAATTTATGGTTTTAAAAAGGAAATAAATTGAATTAAATTATGTGTTATGCTTAAAATTCGTTTTTCAAAAATGATGTTTGGATACAATATTCATGATTCCATATAATTGAATTATAACACTTATATAAAATGAATATAATACCAAAATTTCCATATTTTCAATAAAAATAGTTAATATAATGTAATAGGTTTGACTTAATATTTTGGTCATAATGAAAAGTAAAACAGAAAAATTATTACCACAGTTAAGGTTAAAATGAGTTTTTCTGGGGGTAAACCATGAGATAAGGGTTGGGATGCCACCAAAACTGGTTATATTCTTATAGGATGAAGATATTTAGACATTTTATTATCCTAAATTTTAATCCAGGTACATTTAAAGCCAAATTACCAGGAATTTTACATTAAATCATTGAAATACTTTAAGAAATTCAATGTGTGTCCCTCCTAACACGTATTAAGGGGAACTTCTTATCCTCCCTTGTTCACACCCTTTGAACATTATATATTATAAAATAACTAATAAAAAATATTAAAATAATCTGCCCCATCATTTTATATATTATTTTATTTTCCAATGACTAATCATTCAAGGATTAACAAGAAAGGCATAGCATGTCTCAGAAAGAAGAGGTATAAATCATTACCAAGCTTTTTAAATATTATTTCTTCTTATATTTACACTAAAAACTGTGTATCAATAAAAAATGATGAATAAATTACTATAAATATCATAATATTCATTATTATAATGTTATGATCATTTTATACATATTCTCAATCTAATGGGATAATAAAGTTTCACTCATGTGTATGTGTGAACTACCTCCTCTTCATAGCATTACGACTTATTTTCAATCACAATAATTTATATTTAATTATTATATTAGAATTATTTTTTATATATGATATTTTTTATAATAATTAATCAAAAATATTAATTAATATATACCTTTCATTCATTCCATTCATCAAAATGTTAAAATGTTACTTGTGCGCACGTACAAACTACCATCTACACGTATTGATGTAAAACATTTTCCATCACTAAATCTTATAAATGGTCATAATTATATATATATATATATATAATGAATATTTATTATATGAATATCATGATTAATATTATGTATATAAAGTAAATTTGATTAAATTATATGTACTACAACCACCAAACCAAAACAAACATGAAGAATGAAGCATTTAACACATGGAATGACGATAATGATGAAATATTTTTAATGAATGGATGAAAAGATATTATATTTATACCATGTATTTTATTATAGGTATGATTATGGTTCTATTATATAATTATAATTAATTTAAATTTATTATACATGATAATAGATTCCTTACAAATAAATATATACATAAGTTAAGGGTTTTTTGTTGTAATCTTATTCTTAATGAGATTGTTTATGATTAAATTTTATAATGATAAATATTTTTGATATATTTCTCCCAAATATTATATATTTTATTCTCATCATATTATTTTTTCATATTCACTTTTTTCCTTTCATTGTTGTCTCTTTGATTACTCATGAGACTGAAATTGTTTATAAAAAAACTAACATTGTTTTCCATTTTGGTCGAGAATCCTTTCTTAAATGACCAAATTTATTTAAAATGTTTTCAAGAATTTATTCAATATTGTAAAAGGGTTATTTAAATTATTTTTTTGTTGTATTTTACAATACCTAAAAATGTTTTAAGGGTTCTTTCTTATATTTTAACAAACATTAATCTTTTGGTTTTTTCGTAAAAATGTGTGAGGATTTTTTAACATACACTGTATGAACTGATTTCCCAACCATAATGATTACTCTTTTATTTAAATATCCCATTATAATATTTTTGTTTTATTTACAAATAAAAATAATAATAATATTTTTTAAAATTTTATATTCTAAATATTTTTATATTAAAAATGGTACTCTCATTAATAAATATTCTAGTGATATTTTAATATCATTTTCATCAATAAAAACATACTTTAAAATTTCTTATGATTTATTAGGGATATGATATTATTTTTCCATCACAATTATTAATCTTTATGGTTTGTATTTTTTATTATGAAATCTTTATGAACCACATATCCTTTAATAATGTTTTGATATAATGATATAATAAATATTTTAAGATATTATGGAACACATATATATAGTTTTCATTGTGTCTTGGATGGTTCCTGTATAAACTAAGGATAGTTGGTTATGTAATAAACCAAAATCAGGTGGGTCCATTATATCCCTCCATTTTAATGGGTAAATACGACTAACTCAAGAGATAATACATACTAGAATGGTGAGAGAACCAAGTTCAATAATGGATTTTTTCCCAATAATATAGTCCTATGAGTGAACGTTGACTAAGGAAATGATTTAATAGGGAGTGATCCGAATACAATATATATATATATATATTGGTATGGATCTATGACTAAGGGAATGATTTTATATGCTTATTTTCATTCCAAAAACATATGTATTTTTCTTCTGATATGATTTTATAGATCATGATTGACTATTGATGATTCTATATGTTTATGTGTTATGTTTTTCTATTGTAAAATATTTATTCCGTGTTTCATTATTATGACATGTGAATTTATTTATAGGATCCTATATTTTTTTAATCATATTATCATAACATTATGATTATATTATTCTCTTTTATGATCATTTATTAATATATATTATGTTTAACCTTACTGAGCATCTCAGCACACCCTTTATTTTGTTTCCCTACCCTAGGATATAGAAAATGTTTTACATATTTCATTTCTAAGAAGGGTGTGAGTTTCAATGAACTAAATGGGAAATGATGTCTATTATTTATGTACCGGTTTTTATATATCGTTGTTTCCAGATACACTGATCATATACGGTCCTAAGAAAATTATTATCGTGAATAGAATTGATGATTCATCTAAAATGAAGTAATATTTATGTATGAAAATTATGTGTTACTATAATCGGTCCACAATTAAATATTTTTTATAATAAAATATTTCAAAGTATTTTCGCTTCCCTTTTTAGAAATCATTATGTCTTTCAAATATCCATTATTAAATAATATTTTATAAGTAAAATTTTTACAAGTATTTTCACTTATCCTTTTTAAAATCTGTATATATTTTTAATAATTTTTTCTCATAACTCATTCCCACTTACAGTTTTTTAATTCTCTTTATTTTTTTCATATTTAATTGGGATCATGTTTGGACTCTCGATGATGGGGAATTTGTTTTGGAAAAAATAACCTAAATTTCAAATATTAATGTTATTTTTATTTAATGAGGTCTAGGTATAAATATGTTAATGGATTTTTTAGATTCTTCCTGAGTTCAGAGATTCCAAAAGTTGGATTTTGGTTTTTGTTAAGAATCTGTATATTTCACAGTCGGTGGGTGAAATAAATTCCATGTAATGGTTGTAGAAAACATGTAGATTTATTAAGGTAGATTTTGTAAACCTAGTACAGAGCCTTATGGGAGTAATTGTCATGTAATGTTTATACACTATTTAATGTTAAAATATCATTTTTTTAATTTAAATGCATGTTGGGTTTTTCATTGTATCCATGTCCTGATGATTACACAATTATTAAATGGATTTCATTCCATTTACCTATTAAGGACATGTATTTTAGGTTGCTTCATTAGTTGATTTTTGTTTCATTCTTCGACATCTCTCTCCCCTCTCTACCTAGGGCTCTTCTCTAGTGATTTTGGAGACCTTGGTTCTATATAGATTGACCTTTTTGGTGTTGGATCATCATTGAAGTTGTTTTGAATATCTCTCGGTAATAAATCCTTCATGTTTATTTAATGAATTAGATCTGAGTACCATCATTTCATTATTATTTTAGTTTCATGGATTTGTGGTGATTTTTCCATCAATTCTGTTCTAGATCTTTTTTGCGATCTTATTAGGGTTGTTTCCTTTGTTGGTTGTAGTTCAGGTGGAGTGTGTTATAGGGGATTCTATTGTATACACTTCTTTGGTGAACTTATTGTTAAATTGAATCAATTATAATAGTGGTATATTATTATTATAGACTCATTTTTTCATTATTTTTAATCCTTGGGGTGGATTCCATTGTGGGAAAGTAGGACCTGTGTTTTGGAGGTAGGTAGTTCCATCTATAGCTTGTGTTGGTGAACTACATTTCTCTTATTAATGATAAATTTTATTTATTAAATGAAATTGTATGATATTAATTATTTTTTTCTCTTTGTAAATGGTTTTTTATAAAATATGGGGTTTCATTTGGTTTTGGTAAATGGAAATGAATTGTTCATAGCATTTGGAAATGGTTTTATGAAATGGTTTTCAAATGACGATATGATGAGATACTTTGATGATATGGTTTTATGCAATGGTTTGAAAAGTAGAGTACATGGGATTCCTTTGGTTCTTAATTAGAAGGTATAGTAATAGGTATCGTCCAATATTGGGGGGTTTCATCATGGGTCATTCCAATTCTCCCATGGCATGTTGTTATAGGGAATTATTAAACCTGATGTGGGGTTCACATTTTGGGGTATTCCTATGATTTATATACTCAATGAATATGTTTAGAGGCCTGATGTGTGTTCCATTTTCTATGTTAGTTATGAGTGACCTAGTTTTGTTGAACTAGTGTGTTTAATTGAATGATATTACATGTGATGATTTTTATCCTATTTGGCTTCCATTTGGTTTGTACAATTTTTTTTATTACCATGGATTTGATATGACATATTATGCATGATTTTTTTACAAGATATATCTGGTGTTTTTTTATATGTAAATTAAATTATTTGAAGCTTATTTACATTTTTTGGGGATATGTGTAAAAAGGGGAAATTAAACAATTTTTCCTTGTTTTTTTTATAAAAACTTATAAAATGTATATCATTACTTGTTTTCATTATTGTTAATAATTCATGGATTATTTTATAGATACATGATGTGGAACACCTAGGTAAGACCCTAAAAACCAAATTAGATCACACCCAATGTTTCAATTCGATAGTGTGTAGACCTGATTATGTCCTTTGATGCCGAGAATGGTAAGGCACTTCATTGAGGGGATGAGGTTTTCCCTCAATTAGGATGGGTAGTTGGATGGTGAGATGGTGAAGATTTTACCATTATATCATATGAATACTGTGGGAGTATGTGTTTGTCGTTGTTGTCATTTGTTTTTGTATGTGTCACTTTGAGATTGTTTTGCTGCCTTTTTAGTTATATTTTTTTTCTTTCTATTATTTTTTTTATATATATTCATGTTTTACCACATTTTGGTTATATAAATTTATATATATGTCATATTTTCACTTAATGTTTGAAAAAATCATTCCCTATGTTTTTTTTTGTTTCATGGGAGCCAGATACCAACCCTTGGCGATAGGGAATTCCCTTAGGGTACATGAGGGCTCAGGTCGGCTACCAATTTGAATTGATGTTTCGGTTGAGTTAATCATAGTTTGGTATAAAATGTGGTTTGTCCTCAACACTTATTTTCTTGGGACACATAGTGATTGGAGATTGGATTTTCGGGACTTGATAGGTGTATTAGGATTGTTTTTTAGACAGTCCTCTATTGAGGTACATCCAGGAGCTGTATGATAAAGATATCGATAACAATAGTTATTTTGTGAGAAGACACCATCCCTTAAAGGTATGAACGAACCTTGATAGGTGGAGGGATGTCATCAAAATATTTTTCATATCCTTGAATTACTAGATACACCAGAGAGTATCATGTTGTTGCATGTAGTGTTAAGACTTGAGGGTCTCAATAAGTATTGGTGGGATTCAATGGTTCTGGAAGATGGGGACATAGGATTTGATTGTAAGGATTTAAGGACTCTACCTCTCGCATAAATTTTTTAATAGTTACTGATGATGGAGAAGTATTTATAGATCCTCTCATTATATTAGTGAGAGTTTTCGATGTCAGAATACACTAATCATTTTGTGGAGCTATTTTTCTTTGTACCAGAGGTTTTAAAGAATGACAAGATGAATTCTCATATGTACCTGCATGGTTTTAGACTCAAAATCATATCACAAATATTTATGCTAATGATTTTGATAAATCTAAAGATAGTGGAAAGGTATATAATGATAAATGGGAATAATGAAGGAAAGATTTTATATTATTCTCCTTCACTTCATCCTAGTGGAATCATTAGTGGCTTTCTATTAAGAAATATGAAGTTTTAGGATCATCACCAGAGTGGTTGAGGCAGTTCTTGGTATCAAACCTCTTAAGAACCACCAGTTCCTACTAATGGTGTGTCTATTACTTTATATCATTGTGGTAAGGTTATAACACACATGAATTTCTTGTACATAACCTATAAATAATTGTAACATTTTTGGACTTCATGGTCATTTTTAGTGTTTCTATCAGGCAATGTCTATTGCTTCACTTTTATTTCATGCTCACATGTTATATGATTAGTGATAAGTTATATAATCCATGTCTTATTTTAATTCTTCCTTAATGGTCTTTTTATGATATTATGTGACTATGACATGTGAGCATGAAATAAAAGTGAAGCAATAGACATTGCCTGATAGAAACACTAAAAATGACCATGAAGTCCAAAAATGTTACAATTTATGATTATCTTATTTGGTATTTTTTTTATTTTATTATGATATTTATGTCTTATTCATAATTTTCTTTCATATTATCATATGTTTAAGCCTTATTGAGAATATTAGCTCTCCCTTTTCTTATATTTCCCTCCATTTGGTTATAAAGATAATTAAATCATGTGAGTTATCTATAAAATGGTCTAAAGGATCCATATTATAGAGAAATTTCCACATGCATTGTAAAATAGTATTTTGAAGTGGTTAATTACCAAGACACTAATAATTTTATTCTTTGGGATATGTGAATGTTATATGATGTACTATTTAAATAATTAGATTCATTTATTATTTATATAATTTTTTTCTTGAGTATCTAAATTTGGTATTAGAGAAGGTTGTAGTTATTTTAGATATAAGTTTAATTTTTTTTAGATTCCAGTTTAGTTGCCTTTGGTATTTGGGTTATAGAACCTTAGTAAAAACCATAGAGTTGACTCTATTTATAAGATGATATTCTTGAATGTTGGTAAAGTTTTTACTAGACGGTTTCCCTATAAATTCATCCCTTTATAGATGTAACAAATATACTCAGGATATTTCACATATTTACCTAGGGGTAATTACCCTAAAAAGGGTATTTTTATTGTTAATGCAATCATAACATGGTTCATAACAAGTAGGCCCAATTACACACCTATTTGTAAACTCTTGGGGGGGTATTCTTTGGTTGATCATATGATCTTTATATACCATTTTGAATATTGACTTTATATTTTCATTGAGGTTCATAAGTTACCCTATTTAAAGTGACCTAGAACAAAATAAGATTTATATAGGTTGAACTAATTTTTTATGGTTTAATTCCATGTTCTTATTTTGATAATATAATCATATTATCAATGTTTCATCACTTATTTCAACCCTATTGGTTTTATTAATGGATATAACTAAAATGAGACAAGATTGTGATGGATAATTTGTTTATTACCTTAACAAAAAACCCATCAGAATGGGATATGAAATAGAAACCTCATTATTATTCTAAACTAACTATTAGAGAATATGGTTAATGTTTTTTACATAGTCAAAGTATTAAACTCAAAAAATAATAGAAATATATAACCTAATGAAAGATCAAATGAAGAAGATGGTGAAGGAAAAACATTCAATTTCTTATATTTCAAATAATATGTAGAAGAACTAATGGAATCTCTTTTAGGGGATTGTAAGAAATATTACTCATAGAAGAGGGGGTCCTCAAGCATCAAACATTCAAATGAAATTGAATAATTTTGTTTACATGAAATAAGTAAGTTGAAGACATCAAATATAACAACTAAAAATTAGGATTCACTTGTCCAACACTCTGAATTAGTGGATGTGTTGTAGTTATATTAACCAAAAATTTTCTAGGTATTTTACTAACAACATCAATTTACCATCCTTTATGGTTTGTATTTTAAGAAAAATATAGTGCTATCTGATTATTTTTTCATGTGGAAATAAGCTTTTTGAAAACAAAAACATTCTCCACTAAAAGAATTTATGAAAATTTTGAAATAGAAGGTTTATCTTTCCCTTGAATACACATTAATTTAAAAAATAAGGAATAAAATATATTCTAAATCAAATTTTACCATATTTTATAGAAGGTACAACTTTAAACTACTCAAGGAGAAAACGAAAACTTTCATATGGTCCGTAATACCAAATTTATGAGATATAGTTCCTTGAAAAGGTTAAAGAATCTACATTATATCTACTCTTCCTTGTGATATTTAGTATGATAAATAATTATAGATTGTATCCTAGGTCATATAAATATTTTCACCATATTTATATATTCATGCAAGTAAATGATAAAACAATTGCGAGAACACAATTTATTTAAGGGGGTGTAATGTAAAGACATTAGATTTAGAATTCTATAAAATACTCAAAATGTCCAATAAATTGTTTCACATGTAACAATAAATATAAAAAATCAAAAACATATTAATAAGAAATTCATAATTATTATATAATAAACACAAATATTATGAACCATTAAAATTTATTACCTTTTAAAGGTAAATAATTAATATGATTTAATATGGAAAAGTTAATCTTCAGTTATTTTATTTTTATTTTTATTATTTTATTCTTTTATAAATATAATTTTACAAGCTTTAGAATTTAAATTTGATCATGTAACATCCTGCCTAAGGGGCCACTGAAAGAATTCCCCAATCCACTCGGCCATAATCCCTCAAGAGTGCCTTCCTATACGCCAGAGGCTGCCAACTAGTAATGAGGGTCTAATGATGTTATAGTGGGGAGACTATACCCAAATGATCATAGTTTCATAGCGGTATATAATAGATAAATAAATCAAAAATGGATTAAGTATAAATTAAATGAATTAGAAGATAATAATAACAAACAAAATGGAAAATTCCAAGTATAAAACTATTCATGTCTATGGGAATATATAATATGAATGTAGTAAAAATATAGTTAGAATACCTAATTGGTATAAAAATTCCCAAAGGTAGTCTCCATGATAATAATGATATCTGAATCAGTAAAGTGATCCAACGATCCCATGTAATGAGTTATAACACAAAAATAAAATCATAGAACAAGTCGAATCTAGAACCCAATCCTACATCCAAGAAGACTATTTAGGTACCCTAGTGTAATTTCACAATATACATGCTGTGAGATATACATAGTAGGCCACCAGAATTGGTGTATATCTCTATTAAATCCTTGAATATAAATTTTATCATTTTCAATGTATATCTATAAACATTATATAAATAAATATAAATAATATAGGCTTAGTTCCCCAATAGGCATCCGACTAACAATACCTGCTTCAGCCTTAGAAAGAATTCCTATGACCATATTCACATATATGTATATATAAGTATATATATGTACATATATATACAAATATGTATGTATATATATTTTCTAGATACATAGGGTCATATATAGTAAAAGATATATACAATGACAAGCCAGGACTCGAGTCATAACTAATCCATCCATGCATAGTCATTAGAGTGTCAAGGAGTGATAAGGGACATCACTCCCAAAAATATCAAATAAATAATAATAAAGGATTCCCTTATTGTGGAATCCATCCCATGAATCATAATAATAGGGGCTCTAGGACAAAGGATTCAATGTTGAGTATCATAAATCAATAAGGTCACAATGTCTGAATATCATAATCAAATAGGGACACCGTGCTTGAATATCATAAATCACAAGGGACTCCACACCAAAAATATTATAAAAAGTGGGTATTACATGGCATAGTTTCATAAATCAAGAGGGACACCATGCATTATTATCACAATTTAAATGATTATTCATGCCCATAATAAGTTATTTAATGCTCGTAATAACAAGGGATACCATTCCCATCCAATAAGAAACATTATTCGATTAATAATAAGGTATTTCAAAAACATATTAATAAGGGACTCCATGATAATAAATAATATATGTTAGAAAATTATTGAAATATTAATTCACATGCCATGTTTAATAAGAATTCCATATTACATTTCATTTTTACAATTAGTCCATGTTAAGATATATACCACCACCCAATAAAAAAAATTTATTGCAATGGTCCATCCTAAAAAGTAAAAGACTAAGGGGTATGAAACATCATGTCCAATCCACCTAGTGAGTCATTTAATTCCATTAATCATTGCACTTTCCTATTTCAGGGGACAAACAATAAAATCTAATATCTAGAGTTCACCTAAGGGTTGTCCCATTATATTTAAGAATCTATTTAATTAAATCAATCAATTACTTTATAATTAATAAGAAGAACATGGAATTACCATCCCACTTTTAATTAATTAAGAGATACGAGTTATGAAATATGTTAATTAATTGATAATATCCATATGTAGATCCTTTTTATTAAAATTCCAATATTTTTTGAATGGTTATTTAAAATAAATGAATATTTATTACATATATAAATAATTCTATTATGCTAATGGGTAAACCCCAGTACCTTTCATCATTCATTGAATTTAATTTTTCATGTCATTTTGAGATAGGTAAGCATACACTCCTCAAAATGTGATTTTTAATTCAAAGACTAAGCATAAAGGACTAAGAATATGAGAGATACAACAGAATGTGTGGTTTGAATCAAGGTATAAATACACTAATGTTTAATTTTATATGTTTATTAGAAATAAGAAATTATAAATAATTACTTTTCCATTTAAGAGGTTATACATGGAAAATATGATTTTTTTAAAAAATTGAATATTTTATAAACATGATATATTATAATAGAAAACCATAGGACCACCTACCTACTATGTAGGGTTCTCCACTGATCCATTATCTATCTTTAATTTGAGTAGGTTTGAGAGAAATTAAATAAATATACAAACACCCCAAAAATAGGTCAAAAGATCTCATAAGGATTTAGCATTCTATATAGAAAAGAATCAGTGATGGTAAGCATGAGTAATCATAAAACAATTAATTTTGATTCGGTGATACCAACAACTCTTGTTTCTAATATCAAATAAAGGAGAACCCATAAGGGATGAGGAAAGGAAGGAGGGGCTCACATGAGTATATCTCTGCTAAGTATAGGATAAAAATGTTTTAAATCACATTTAATCATTGATGAAAAATCAATATTTTTCCCTTTTAAGGAGGTTCATCATTTGACCCACAATTTAAGAAACTATGTTCCAACGGTGTGGAAGCACTATCCAAAGGGACTTGGCCGTTCATGGCTAGGTGCACAATTAGTAAAATCATGCATAGCCTATGTGGTTTGGATTTCCAAGTGGCACATCCCCCCCCCCATAGGGCTAAAGTAATGGTTATAAAAACTATGTTCAAGCCATCAGGCGGCCTATGAAATTTACTATATAAATTTCACATGGAAATGAGACCTCTGGTGCAAAGTTGGACTGACATTATTTCACACTCTAAGAACTATAAGAATTTATTGGGTCTTTTCACATGGTTAAGAAAATCATGTTCCTTAGAAAAATAGACTATAGAGTTGTGTTTCATAGTTAGTACTAATTGTGTGTTAACCATGTGACTACCTTTGTCTCCTCTAAAAATTATGTTTCAAATCCCAATAATTTTGATACATATTCAAAATTTTGAGATACCTATAGGTCCTAAAATCAGGACCAATACTAACACATTTAAGTGATCCAACCCAAAAAAAATCTGTTGTAAGGATAAAATTAAGATTTGTCTGATCCACTAACATGAAGTTCAAATTAATTTAGAATTTTAAATAGTCCAAAAACATGGGACGCTACAATCTCTCCACCTATGATCTTCTCATCCCCTATAATCCATAGGGAATAAAAGAATAGCACCCGACCAACATGGGTCATTCATTTTTTCCAAATATTCATGTTTCATTTCCAAATTCCCAATGCACCTCCAACAACACATTAAGAATGCAGAACATAATCCAATGAAACTCAAGAAAACTCACATACTCAAAACTAAAAATGGATATGGTTCTTACCCCATCCCTTCTAACCTAAGATGTGATCACGTTGTTATCTCTTTTATCAACAAGACTATGGAACTCCCCACAGCTAAATCTAAATTTTAATATCCATTTCATATCCCTGATATTTACACCATCAGTATTTACTATGTAAGCATGACATTAGCATTCTAATGATGTATTTAATTATTTTTATAAAAATTATCTAATGGTCAATCCTCAATCAACCTCTTATATCCTAGTTGCATCAGATTTTCCACGAAAATCTTTAATAGAACTATGCACTACACTTTTCATATCCTGATGATGTACCAGAAGTAGTTCCTCACTGAACACATTCAATGAAATAAGAGGAAGGAATGTCAAGAAAACACCAGATAAATGTCCCAAAAATTATCAACATTAGAAGCCATCCCATCCAAAACACGATTACTTCATGTTATACCAATCATATTCTGAACACAACTACTAAATCTTATAACTAACATCTAGTGATATCTCTATCTAAATTAATCATTCATATCATCATGTATCATAACAAAAATAAGTGTATATTTGATAATGATCCCTTGCATTTTCATACTCATAACATAACATTTGATCCTTAATCTAAGATTTGGTTACTCTCAGAATCAACTACTGCAGTCAAAGAAACTAATCCAAGATAGTCCACACTCCATGAGTTTAGAAGTTTTAGATTAGAAAATAGTTAAAACTTCCATGTATCAAGAAAACTAACTAAGCCTAACTGTAGTTTATATCCAAGAGATCAATTCAAGTAACCAGTTCATTTCAATGGGTCTGTCCAGTGCCTTCTTACCTAGGAAGCTTATTATCACATAAGAAAATACGAACCTTTAAGACTATCCATGATACATGTGAAAAACACTAAAAATATTCAATTTATCATGATCACAAGGTTTTTAATTCCTTTCATTATATTGGAATATAACAGATTATCTCTTAGTAAAACTAAGATGATTTGAAGTAGATAGCATGATCATATATGAATCAAGAATATATTAAGATGATATCAATTATTAAAAATGATACCCAATAAAATCCCATATTATCCAAGATTAAGTTTCTATCAAGGTTTCATATCAACCATATGGAACTATGAATTAAAAATAAAAGTCATGTCATCTCTAAATGACATCCTTTTTAAATGTTCTTAGCTGCACTAGTCAACACATCATCGTTAACCAAACACAATGTCCTCACCACTAATGAATTTAGTGATTATCCTAAAAACCCCCACCATAGTCCAACCTTAACTCATGGTGTCTTAATATTTTAGTACACTACCAACCATTTTGTAATTTTGTTTCCTTATAATCATTGATGAATTATTGACCAATTAAACTATGGGATATTTTATTCCTCCTAAGCCCAAATCTTCTGTATGAACTCAGGTAAAACTCACACTTGATTTTTAAAACTCAAAATCATGACTGAGACTTGTAGGACCATATTGAAAAATTCAGTGACTTTAGAGGCTATTATAATAATTTTAAATTAGACCTTTATGGTTGTGTTACCTCTACTTGGAATGACATGCTTAAATACATTCAATGTGATGCTCCCCACTAAAGAAGTGTTCTATTCATCATTATATATGAATGAGAAATTATCCCATGGAATATGCTCAATCCACCACCAAACACAGCTTATGAATGGGTCTAGAATTCTTTCACCAAGAACCAAAATGAAAATAAACTAAAACTAACAACATTGAGGCTTTTTAGATCTAAATTTATTCAAGACTTATGTGTGATGCTTTCTGAGTATGCACTAATTCATTTCATTGGAACCATTTGTAATATCAAAAATAATGTAACTATTAGATTTACAATACCTGATCCTTTTACAACATGATCCTAAGAATTGGGATGTGTTAGGGTTCAAATAACACCAAAGTCACTCTACCTCAATGATGTTTTGTGATTAAAGTGCAATAGCTAAAGGATTTAACAATTTCTTCCAAAATCATATTTTTTTTATAAGATTTACAAACTCTATGGGGTACAAAATTTATCAACACGTACTGTCTAAATATTTTACAAACACATCGATAGATCATTCCATACTATTAATAGGCCTTTCAACCATATTCATCAAAGAAATCGATATACTACACAAGTATTTATCCCAGTGTAAAAATATCCCATATAAATGTTGACCTTATTGGAGACTCAACAAGTCATCCATCACTGATGAAGAATAAGAAGAAGGGTCACAAGTCTGACAATGATATTGACCATTCTTTAAGTGTCTCTAAACTATAGAAACTCTTCATAAGCATATAGAAATAGAATTTTGTTTTGAGGGAGATACCTCCACTTTTATTTCTTGTACTAAAACTTAAATTATGCATCCAATAACCAGGTCATGATAATAGTGTCACTAGTCTTATTGTCCTAACCCATGATATCATTACATAAGAAATATAAAACATAGACCTATGGGTTATGTACCTATTTCTGTCTAAGGAAGAACACAGAGATACAGTTCAATTTCTCTTACATGAGGGAAAACACAAATAGAACCACATTAAAGATTCATTTAATACAACATATTAAACCACATTTTAGAACATAATGTAACAGTCCTGAAGAAAATGAACTCGGCATTTTATATAGTTTAAGAAACTAGGAAACACCTATAATTTATATAAATCTTCCGTCTACGAAATATTATTTAGGTGAAATTTTGTCTTGATTAAGAAATTTATCTTATAAATCCCTTTTACATTTAATTAATCCTTAATTTTTTCACAATTTTTCATAGTTAATGAAAATTTCAATTAAAATATATAGGAGAAAACACCCTTTATGTTGTAATTATAATTTTATTTAACTAAATCCATATAATAATAAATACAAAAATAAGATTACATGTCTTTATTCATTAAATGGGATTGGCTATTCAAAATTTCACCTTAAGTTTATATGTAACCCATATAAGTGACTAAGGACACTCTAAATAACCATCCCATTTTGAATAACCATACCTCCATGGGGTAAAATACCATGGAATACAATGAATAATGAAACCAATAGGGGTCCCATTTTACAACATGGATCTGTTAAAAAGTAACCAATATAGATTTTATTTTTTAAACATTAAACATGTAGGATCGAAATAATGATGTAGATGCTCAATATAAAAGAGGGGGGTGAATTGTATACTTTAAAAATTCCTTTGGAACCTTTAAAGATAGTTACGAATAACTATGTTTTCTTTAAGCAAAGGAAAGAGCTAAGTTTAACAAAGTTAATCTAAGAAAATTCACAACACCTCTAACACCAAATGAAAACTTGGAAAAAGGAATGAAGTTATAATCTTCAAGTCCTATGAACTTGCTTAAAACTGGAAAGAGATTCCGAAAGTAGGTTCCGGAAATATAGATCCAGAAATTGAAACATAACTAAAGATTACAAAATGAGATTCTACCTTAAAGCGTATATAATTTAAACTTATCAAAGTACATGTAAAGAAGTATAAGAAAGTTATAATTTCCTTACAATACAATGTGCAGCGGAAACCAACAAGTAGTAAAACTACAAGTAACAAGATATAAGTCGTTTAACCCAAAGAGAAGGGTATCCAACAACCTTGGATAAAGGTCCATTGATTTATACATTCAAGCAAGTCTGTATTACCCACACTAGGGTAATCCCTCGATACGAAGATCGGAATCTTTGTCTTGCTATCCCCGCAAGCCCTCAACTTCAATGTAGTTGGCAACCTCTGTCTTCCTCAGCATGGAAGCCCTCGAACATCAAGGTAGCCAGCACCTCTGTCTTCCTATCCCCGGAAGTCCTCGAATGTAATCACCGACATTCGGAGTCGCACGAAGCTTTGAGAGTTAATAAGATTCTCTCTCTCTAGAAATCACTTCAACAGCATGTGGGAACAATGTCAAAGAAGTTCTTGTTGAGAGCTCTTTCAAATGAGCTCCTATATATAGGCAAGGTCGGCCTCCATTCCAACGGTCATATTTTCCTTAGAAATCGGAGGGACTTGTACATGTGTAACTTAACCAATGGTTAGTTTATAACAGAATAGATGACATCGTTTTATAACAAAACAAGTGTAACAGAATGTACGACATCATTTTAAGTTTAACAAAAATGTTCGAGTGAAGGTTCGGAGTGTAAACAGAATGTCAAAGAGTAGAAAAATTATGAAAGTGTAAGAAAAATGAAAGTTCGGAGTCTAAAAAAAATAATATTCGGAATCTAAATAAATTCGAAGTGTATAATAAAAAGATAATCAGATTCTGTTTAATAGGTGAATTCGGAATGAGAATTCGGAATGTGAATTCGGAATGAGAATTTGTCATCAAAATTCGTAATGATAATTCTTCATCAGAATTCGTAATGAGAATTCGTCATCAGAATTCGTAATGAGAATTCGTCATCATATTTCGTAATGAGAATTAGTCATCAGAATTTGTAATGAGAATTCATCATCAGAATTCGTACTGAGAATTCGTCATCAGAATTCGTAATGATAATTCAATGTCGAACTTCATGAGAATTCGTATCCAGAATTCGGAGTAGAACTTTATCAGAGTTCGTATCTGGAATTCGGAATGAAACTTCATTACAGTTCTCATCTGGAATTCGGAACCTAAAATAGAATGCTTCATAATAATGTTTCAAACGATTCCGAGAATTTAGAAATGAATTTGAATCTTATACTTAAGAAATATATGGATGAAAATATGATAAGTATAATTTTTCTTACAAAATTGATTTTCCTTATAAAAGCAATTTTCCTAATAAATTCAATATTTCTTATAAAAGAGTTTTTCCTTAAAGATAAGGTGTTTGTGATTTTCAAAACAAGAAGAAATGGAAAAGTCATAAGGAAAACCTTATTGACTCAACAATCTCCCCCTTTTGGAAAGCACAAAAATCCTTATGAAAAAGAATTTCTATGATGAAAGAAAAACATTAAGGATTATCTCCATTTTCATATGAATGTTGATGAATACGACTAACTCCCCCTTAGGCTTTGAGACTATAAAGATCGTGTTCTAGATTTCCGGAATGATATTTCATTAAGAATAAGAAAGTTCTCTTTAATGAAAAACTCTCCCTTAGATAAACTCTATTAGAGTTTGTTTTCTTTCTCACCCTTTGTTAAGATTCTTTTCCCCCTTTATTAGGGTTCTTTTCCTTCTCCCCCTTTGTGATTTTCAAAAATAATTCTAGGGAATGGAAAATATAACAAAGTACCTGAATAATTAGTAGCAACAAAAAAAGAAACGAGCAAGCCCAATTTTCATTAAGTTTGAAATCTCAATAACAAAGAAGTTTAGATACAACAAAAGATCAGATATATCTATTTTGGATATTTTTCCTTCACCATGATACCCTTAAGAATAGTCTTTATCTTTTTCAAGTCTTTATGGTCTTCCTCGTCTTGATTTTCTAACACAAAAATTCTTGCATTTTGAGCTTCAAACTTTTCTTCCTGGGCTTGATGCTTTTCTTCCTGAGCCTTCAAGATTTGTTCTTGCTTTAACAACTTTTCTTCAAACTCAATCCGATGATCCCTTTCATAATTCCAGTTTTGAGCAACAGAATTCATCTTCCCATTCAGATCTCTGACTTCTTGAATCTGGAAATTATTTTCATCTGTCAACTTTTCTTCAAAGGATGAAGTAATTTCATTTATCTTCTGGTCTTCTGTCTCAAAGGCATCCTTCACATTATCTTGGAATTCATCAAATAGCCTCATATCTTCTACAGTCTTCCTCGACCAACTATTCATCCTATTGCAAGATCTTTTGTGGGCTTTATAGCCGACAAATAAAGATTTCAACTGAGCCTAAATCTTAACACATTTGTCCATAACCATGGATACAGAGTCTGTTTTCTGATTCAAAGAATGATGAAGCATCTTGCCTCTTGAATCAATACTTGAGAAGGTCGTAATGGAACCTACCAACTTCTTTAATGACTGAACAACAAAGTCATTCCCCAACAAAGATGACTGTGAATCCGAGACTTTTCTTGGAGAAATATTTTCTTAATTATGCTCAAGCTTTCTCTTTGATTAACTACCAACTTCCCTTCTCTTTACAACCACTGAGCTCTGGGTATCAACAAAAAGTTTTTTTCGCTTGTCCCTTTTCGGAATGGAGTCCTGCTCCGAAGTTCTATCACAGTTAGATATGTGAACAACATTGTCTTCATCATCAGCAAATTTTTGAGCACCATCCTCTATATTCTCCATTTGAGAAATATAATGTAGAAGTTGTTCTTCCTCTGTATGATAAGCTACTTCTTCTTATCCTTTCTCCTCATCCTTCCCTGGAGTTACTAACTTAGAAGACTCAGCTTCTGAGGTTCGGAGCGACAAATGTTCCGAAGGTGTCCCCTTATAATCATCTACTTGTTTCAAAATATCTCCGGTCTCACCACTACCTTCAGCAACTACTTCTCACTCTTCTACTTGCTCAATCTGCTCAACTTCCGCAATATGCTTAGCAACTGCCTCTTCCGGAGCGACAAAGTTTCTTCCTGGAGTCTCAGGTAGAGATTCCAAAGAAAAATATCTCGGAACATGAATGTTTCCGGAAGACATCTTAGTAAACTTTATCAAATTCTGAACCACCTCAGCTTCAGAAATCATCTTCTTGAGCTTCTTTTCTTTCGCTTGTTTTTCTAGCTCATCCGCAGTTCTTTCCTTTAAGGCCTTAGCCTCTTCAGGATCCAAGCCAAACTGGGGCTCCCCTTATACTCTCTTCTCTTTGATTTCCCTCCACATTGAAACTACCTCATCAGGGTAAGATTTCTTCTTCTTCGGTTTAGGAGGTGCAGAATGAACTTCCTTAGATTTGTGATTCTCTTCTTCAACTTCAACTTCATTCAACTTTGTCTTCCTCACTGGCTTAGAGGTTTCAAGTTCAGCAACTTTCGAAACTGTTTCTTCATGAGCAGGTAAATCAACAAACTGACCAGTCTTCTTGTCGAAGGCTGAATCCATCCTTTTAGAGTACCATCACTCACCAACATAATCTTGCAAACTCTTGGCTTTGATTTGAAAGCCTCATTGAAAGAATCAAGGCACCGAACTATCAACTTTGAGAGGATTTCTGGATATATTATGATTTAAGCTCTCAGATTCCCTTTCTTAACATTCTCAAGGGTAATAAGAATGTGTTTCAACATATTAAAATTCCTCAGATTTATCAGAAAATATAGAATATAAATCTCACTCTTCTTCATACTATCTTTGTCACCCTTTCTCGGTACGATAAGGCCTTGTACCCATAATTATAGAATCCGAAAATTCGTAGACAGAGTAGAAATCTTCGGAGCCTTTTCATCTGCCAGTCCGAGAGTTTCCAAAGCCTTTTCATTGTCAAAGCTTCCCTTTGAATCCGGAATAAAATGAGAAATGAACTCAGCTTCTCCTTCATTGTTCAGCCCTACCAAGATGGCTGCCTTGACATAAGAAAGTTTATAAGTCTTTCCATAAGATTTAAACGACAACTTTTCCCTACCATATTCCTTAATGAAGGAAACTGTCTCATAGAATTATATAAGAAAATCCGAATAAACTTCATCTTGATTTCTGGGCTTGGATATGGAAACATCTTCCCATCCGTTAAGATTTATATTCTTAGATATAAGAGAATCATACTTGTTGAAGAAATCAGGATGAACCAAACTTGCTCTATATACTAACCACTTCAAAATCGGCTTAGAGGAAGACATGTCTTGAGAAGATAATTCTACAGAAATTCGGATCTGAAGACCTCGGAGAAGTTCGGAATGGATATTTCTGAAGTTCAGAACGGCCTTAAAACAGGGAGACAGAGCTTCGGGACGCTGGAGCTTGAAAACCGATGTCGAAAAACCATTTGGGGTCCCCTTTATATAGGCAACAAGAAGATGGTTCAACTTCCTCAGTTTATTGAACGGTTGGGACAAGCTGAGATTAGATCTGACTGTTGAAAACCAATTCTCAAGAAAAATTGAATCCGATATTTTGAAGTTTTTATTAAAACAAAGATTTAAGAAAACTATAATCTGAAAACAAAATTTAAGAAAATACCAGCAAGTAAAGTATGATTATGAAAACATGAGTAAGTAAATCATACCTTTTGGATTGGCATTGGAGGATTATTCTTAATGGTTAACACACAATAAAAAACTACGAAAAATCTTTATTACGAAAATACATAGTTCGCAAAAATCACTACGAAAAACTCAACAAAGAAAACGAAAAAACATTACCAGATTCTCAGTATGATAATTTCATTAAAAAAGTATGAAAAAGAAAAACTCATTATGAAAGTCTCGGTACGAAAATCTTTTTATGGAAATACAAGTATGAAAGTTTCATTCTGGAAGTTTTCAATACGAAAATTTCCATTCCAGAATTTTTCTATACGAAAATATCCATTCTGAAAATTTCAGTTCTATAAATTCCCATTCCGGAATTTTAGTTCCGAAATGTTTGAAAACAAACTTTGAAAAACATAGTTACTCTAACAATCAAATGTACTCCCCCTGTGAAAAGAAGTTTATTACTATAAGGATACTTGTTCAACAAGAAGTTAATGAAGAAAGATTACCTTAAGATTGTCATTCCTAACTTTTGTTTAATGTATTCAAATCTATCAGAAGGCAACGATTTTGTGAAAATATCAGTAAGTTGATCTTGTGTTCCGATGAACTAAAGAATAATATCTCTTTTTCGTGTGTGATCCCTAAGAAAGTGATGCCTAATTTTTATGTGCTTTGCACGAGAGTGATGTGCAGGGATCTTACTTAGGGAAAAGGCACATGTGCTATCACACAAAATTTGAGTTTTAGTAAAAATCAAGCCATAGTCTGTGAGTGTGTGTTGCATCCACAACACTTGATCACAACAACTTCCAGCTGCTACATATTCAGTTTCAGTAGTGAAAAGTGCTACAGAATGTTTCTTTTGCAGGACCAAGAAACTAATGAATCTCCTAAGAAATGACAAGTTCCAGATGTACTCTTTCTATCCATTCTACATCCACCAAAGTCAACATCCGAAAATCTTTTTAGAACAAAATCATTTCCAGAAGTATAAAATAATCCAAGATCCATGGTTCCCTTAAGGTAGCGAAAAATTCTTTTTACTGTCTTTAAGTGAGATTCCTTAGGATTGGATTGATATCTTGCACATAAGCATACTGAGAACATTAAGTCTGGTCGGCTAGCTATTAAGTAAAGTAAACTTCCTTTCATTCCTCAAATAGATGTTTGATCTACATGTTTCCCAGTTTCATCAAGATCTAAAGAGTTTGAGGTACCAATGGGAGTACTTATACTCATAGTGTTTTCATAACCATACTTTTTTCAAAGATCTTTAATATACTTATGTTGAGATATGTAAGTTCCTTCTGGTTTTTGAGAAATTTGAAAACCAAGGAAAAAATTTAACTCACCCATCATACTCATTTCAAACTCAGATTTCATTAGACTTACAAAATTGTTGGTTAAAGATTTCTGAGTTGAACCAAATAAGATGTCATCAATATAAATTTGAACAATCAAAACATTTTTCTAATCTTTCTTTATAAAAAGGATTGGATCTGCATTTCCCTTAATATAGTTATTTTGAATCAAAAATATAGTGATTCTATCCTACCATGCACGTGGGACTTGTTTAAGACCATACAGAGCTTTGGTAAGTCTAAAAACATGATCAGGATGTTTTGTATCTTCAAATCCAGGAGGTTGTTCAACAAAAACTTCCTCTTGGACAAAACCGTTAAGAAAAGCAATTTTCACATCCATTTGATAAAGTTTAAAATTAAATAATGCTGCAAAGGAAAGTATAATACAGATAGATTCAATCTAGAAACTGGAGCATAAGTTTCTTCATAGTCTATTCCCTCTTGCTGATTATAGCCTTTAGCAACAAGTCTAGCTTTATTTCTTACTATGACTCCTTTTTAATCACATTTATTTCTGAAAACCCATTTTACTCCAATAAAATAAGTTTCCTTAGGTCTTTCAACCAAATTCCAGACTTTATTCCTTTCAAATTAATTTAGTTCATCTTGTATGTCTTTGATCCAATCATCATCACCTAAAGATTCATTAGTTCTTTTTTGTTCTAATTTGGAAAGAAATGCTATATGTTCTACTTTATTTCTTAAGGAACTTCTAGTCCTTACAGGTTGATTTACATCACCAATGATACTATCACTGGGATGATTCTTAAGAAACACATGGTTTGTGTTTTGAAAATCATGTTCATCAACATAGGGTAGAAAGTCTTCTGGGGTAAATGTTTCGATAGTATCTTCTTGAACATTTTCCTTATCAGAAGGATCTTCTATAAAAGGTTGATAATTAGTTTTTTAAAACATATCCTAGGATGTATGTTGGGATAGTTTAAAAACAAAAGGATCAGACTCATCAAATTTTACATGTATTGTTTCTTCAACTGTACAAGTATTTTTATTAAATATTCTATAAGCCTTAGAAGTTGTGGAATAACCAATGAAAATTCCTTCATCAGATTTTGGTGCGAATTTATGTAGGTTATCCTTAGTATTCAAAATGAATACTTTGCAACCAAAAACCTTGAAGTAGGATAGTCTTGGTTTTCTACCATTCCATAATTCATAAGGTGTTTTATTAAGAAAAGGTCTAATCAAAACACGATTTATAGTATTGCAAGCAGTACTTACAGCTTCAACCCAGAAATTTCTAGTTATAGAATAGTCACTCAACATGGTTCTAGTTATCTCTTGAAGAATTATATTTTTTCTCTCATATACACTATTTTGATGAGGAGTTCTAGGTGATGAAAAATTGTGAGTACTACCTTTTCTACGACAAAAAGTTTCATAATCAGAATTTTGAAATTTTCCTCCATGATCACTATGAACATTTTTCAATGGAAGGTTTTTCTCATTTTTAACTTGAGCTCTAAAACTTTTGAAATAAGAAAAATCTTCAGACTTCCTTGCTAGAAAATAAACCCAAGTAAATCTAGTGTATTCATCAACTAGAACAAACACATAGTATTTGCCTCCAATACTTCTAGTTTGTGTTGGACCAAAAAGATCCATGTGCACTAACTGTAATGCATCAGTTGTTGAGACTTCACCAATTGATTTAAAACTAGATTTATGTTGCTTCCCATATTGACAAGGATCAAAAACTTTAGAAGAATCAAATCTAAGCTCTAGTAGATCCTTAA
The DNA here is from genome assembly GCA_963277665.1 of Viscum album. Lineage (NCBI taxonomy): Eukaryota > Viridiplantae > Streptophyta > Magnoliopsida > Santalales > Viscaceae > Viscum > Viscum album. The sequence goes on from OY728161.1 coordinate 1,512,372,340, forward strand.
CTAGTTTCTTCTTAGAGAGTTTACATAAGTTTCTAAGGTTACAGTGACCGAGTCTTCTATGCCATAACCAGGAATTATCTTCCATTTCACTTAGGCAAGGTAAATCTTGGCTCTTAAGGTCTTCTAAATTTAAGTTGTAAACATTCTCTTTCCTATTGGCTGAGAGAATAAATTCTTCCTTGGAATTGTGAACTAAGAACATATCATTTCCAAAATTTACATGGCAACCTTCATCACATAACTGACTTATGCTAATGAGGTTGTGCTTAAGACCCTTAATAAAAAGAACATTTGAAATCAAGGTTTTACCTAGAAGAACAATATTACCAATACCAATAATCTCTCCCTTAGCATTATCTCTAAAAGATACCTTTCCTCCTATCGTTTTGATAGTCTTTTAAAAATAGCTTTTGTTACCAGTCATGTGTCAGGAACATACACTATCCATGTACCATGTATTTTTGCTGGTACTCTCTTTATTTTCCTGATATCAAGAAGAGAATTAGACTTTCAGAATCCCAACTTGTTTGGATCCGAGATTTCTAGATAATAAAATTTTAGGTACCCACATCTTCTTAGAGAAATAAACATTGTGAAATCCTAGAGATTGGGTTTTGTTTAAGGAACAATTCTTTGCCCCGTGACCGCCACATTGACACTTAGTACAAAATGGGGCACATTGAGGAACAAAATAATTGTTACTAAAAATTGGTTTTGCATGGGTATAACCAAATCCGGATTTATTTCTTAAAGGTCGTATTTGAGAATACATTTTATCAAAATTTTCCTTACCATGGGTAAAGTTTGATAAACACTTATGTATGGAAAAGATTTCGGACTTCAGTTTTATAACCAAGTTTTTATCCTCAAAATCATTAGTATTAGAACTAGAGCTAGGCTCGATAATATTTTTCTTAGAAATTACTTTTTTCTAATTCTTTAGAAAGTTTCTTCTTCTCAGAACTTACTTCCTCGTGATTTTTTGAAATACTTTCAAAATCATCATTTTTCCTATCAATATTTTTAGAAAGATCTGATATCTTTTTTCTAAGAATATAATTTTTAGAGTTTTCCTTATCAAGTTTCTTATTGAGTTTAGAGTTCTCAACCTCAAGAAGTTTAGAAAACCAAGAAACTTCTTCATAGGTAGGTAAATTATTTTCTTCATCAGAAGAGGATTCTTCATCTAAAGAGTTATAATAATTACTATCATTAGAATTTAAAGAAACATTGGTCAATGATTCAGCATTTCATAACTTAGCTATAAAAAATGATTATCAATAGGTAACTTGGCTATAAGACCAATGTTCTTTTGTCCTGAAGATTCATAATTAGAAGATTCATCTGAAGATTCACCACCACTGGCACTCCAGGTGTCATTTTCTTTCAGAACATTCTTACCTTTGGATTTATAAAACTTTTTTATGTTCCTGTCTGAATGCCTTTCTTTTCTTTATTTCTTTTTGAGCAAAGGGAAATCTGGTCTAATATGTCCAGCTCTCTTGCATTCATAACAAATAAATTATCCATCTTTCTTGTCCTTTTTATTATACTTAGATTGTAAATTTCTCTGGCCTTCTATCTTGTTCACCCTTCGAGCAAGATTTGCTAACTCACTTTCAGAGACTACACTCTCACAAGATTCTGATTAGAAAATGAATTTCTTAGACATGGATCTGGTTACTCTCTCAGGAGTCTTAGCTTTCATCTGATTTGATGTTGTTGTAAAAGCGACTGTACCATTTCCATTCTTCTTTTTGATATTGTCAGCATCTCTCTTCATTCTGGTTTCATGTTGGAGAAGAGTTCTAAATAACTCATCAATAGAAATTTGAGTGACCTTCCTGTTCTCATTTATCGCAGTTCTTTTGGATTCCCACTCATTGGGCATAATATCAATTATCTTATCCACAAGTGCTTCATCATCTAACCCTTTCTCTCCCATAGATTTTAAACTGTTGATGATAGTCATAAACCTTTGTTTAACATTACATATTGGTTCACCATATGGAAAATTGAAGCCATGGTATTCAGCTCTAAGCATAGCTCTCGTAGTTTCAATCACTTTAGAAGCTCCAAAGTGTGTAACCTATAACTTCTTCCAGATACAATTAGCTGCTTCACAAGAAGAAATTTGGCTATATATATTTCTATTCATTGAACAAAGTAAGGTATTGCATACCTTAGAATTGAGTTGATACTCTTGCTTTTCCTGGTTAGTGAAAGCTCTAACTTCCTTATCAAAAATTTTATAATCTCTAGTAAGCATAACAAATTTGTCCACTCTAGTATTGATAACAAAAGAATTCATTCGATCTCTCCAGTATTCATAGTCATTACCATTAAATATTGGTGGTCTTGTAGGATTTAGATTATCAATGGAACCAACATTAATTCCTGCCATACTTAAAATAACCTTTGGTATGAAAACTTGTTAGTAGAAAAAGTTCGTAATAACAAAGTTCGGAATGAGAATGTTCGGAATGAAAAAGTTCAGAATGGAAAAGTTCAGAATGATAAAGTGAGAAAGAGAAACATATATGTGAGTACAAGTATTTCAGATACCTCCTTTGATACCAATTTTAGGATCAAAATAATGATGTAGATGCTCAATATAGAAGAGGGGGGCTGAATTGTATACATTAAAAATTCCTTTGGAACCTTTAAAGTTAGTTATGAATAACTATGTTTTCTTTATGCAAAGGAAAGAGCTAAGTTTAACAAAGTTAAACTAAGAAAAATCACAAAACCTCTAACACCAAATGAAAATATGGAAAAAGGAATGATGTTATAAACTTCATGTCCTATGAACTTGCTTAAAACTGGAAAGAGATTCCGAAAGTAGGTTCCAGAAATATAGATCCAGAAATTGAAACAAAACTAAAGATTACAAAATGAGATTCTAAATTAAAGCATATTGAATCTAAACTTATCAATGTACAAGTAAATAAGTATAAGAAAGCCATACTTTCTTTACAATACAATGTGCAGCAGAAACAAACAAGTAGTAAAACTACAAGTAACAAGATATAATTCTTTTAACCCCAAGAGAAGGGTACCCAACAACCTTGGATAAACGTCCCTTGATTTGTACTTTCAAGCAAGTATGTCTTACCCACACCAGGGTAAACCCTTGATACGAATATCGGAGTCTCTGTCTTGCTATCCATGCAATCCCTCAACTTCAAGGTAGTTGGCAACCTCTGTCTTCCTCCGCAAGGAAGCCCTCAAACTTCAGGGTATCCGGCAGCTCTGTATTCCTATCCCCGGAAGTCCTCGAATGTAATCACCAACATTCAGAGTCGCATGAAGATTTGAGAGTTAATAAGAGCTTCTCTCTCTAGAAATCACTTCAACAGCATGTGTGAACAATGTCGAAGAAGTTCTTGTTGTGATATCTTTCAAATGAGCTCCTATTTATAGGCACGGTCAACCTCCTTTCCAACGGTCATATTTTCCTTAAAAATCGGAGGGACTTGTACACGTGTAACTTAACCAATGGTTAGTTTATAACAGAATAAAAGACATCATTTTATAACAAAACAAGTGTAACAGAATGTACGACATAGTTTTGAGTTTAACACAAAAGTTCGGAGTGTAAACAGAATGTCAAAGAGTTGAAAAATTAAGAAAGTGTAAGAAAAATGAATGTTCGGAGTTGTTGACGCTCCTTTCATCACAGAATCTAAAGATCGGAAAAGGGGAATATCTGAGCTCAAAGTGATTCAACCTTTGAAGAAAATATCAAAAATCGACAAAGGCATGAACAATGGATCAAAAGAAACTTCACCGCGCATGTTATATCACTGTCGCGCAAGTCCACTTCCGCGACGCCCTTATGGTCGTGCAAGTGACTTGCGCGACCTAGTTGATAACTTCCCGGTAACCGCCTGGGGTCTTCTCCTACGTATAAATAGACCCTGTGGGCCCCCCATTCGAGAGTATCTTTTTCCAAAAACTTGGATTGAAGCTCCCGACGCCCAAGTCTCTTCTTAAAGCTTCCGTAACACTTCTAAGGTAATTTCTTACCTAGAACAGAAGATCTAAAGAGATGGAGGAAGGCCTAAGTGTTGAAACTCATCAACACTTGCGCGCCCGAGTGGCCAGCCCGTAAGGGAAGTGGTCACACTTGCGCGCTGCCTTATTCCTTCGATAGAACTTGTGCGTCCCTTTTTTGGAAGAACAACAAGAGGATTCTAAAGGCTTTAATAAAGAGTCGCTCAAGTATTTCAATGCTGGTTGACCATCGCGCAAGTACACCACATGTCGCGCAGGTATACCTGCGCGACCAATACTTGCGCGCCGCCGCAGTACCTGCGCGACTTCCAAGACTTGCGTGCCCCATCCTTTTTGGGTGACTTTCTTGCCCATTTCACCCCTTTTAAGCCAATATACTTCCTTTTCAAGATTCATTCTTCAAGACACACGTCAAAGCCATTTCTGGCATGTTTTCTTGATTTGACTTCCTTATCTGAAAGGAATTCTATGGAATATCTCTCAAAACCTAGTGATTTAAATATCCTTATGTCACTAAATATGGAGAGTTCATTCATTCAACCTCATCCATTAAGATGATAGAATCTGACGCACGCTTGTCGTGGGGCGTGGAAAAACAATATTTTATTTACCTAAGTATAGTATAGCAGTTGATCCTAGGTAGTCTCCTGAAGAGGAGTGCACACAAAACAAGGTTGTCACTTTTTGTTGGTTTTCTTAAAAAGATTGGTTTTAATTAATATGAATGAATATGAGAGAAACAAACAACAGAAATTGATTGATTTTAACAAATTATAAAGTCGGTGATCGGATTCGGTTCGGCTAGACTTAGTGTTGTGCCATCATGGTTTCCAAATTTTATCTCTTCTTCTTCCTTAAACTGGTAAGAGAGAGATTTATCTACCGAGTCCTCTCTCTCCCTTAGTCAGATAAATGTGATTAGAATTTTCCTTTCTAAAACCTTAGATTGGTCTATCCTCCTTCCAATGTGTTTAGGGTTGTATATGGTCTCTTGATTAATTAGAGCAATCCGAGACCTGGAATTGTTGTTCCCTAATAAACCAAGATTTCAACATACAATCCTACACACGTGCTTGACAACCGTCGAGCAATCACCACCCAACCCTAATCATGTTCCACCGTATATAGATTAGAATTGGGTGGAGGGAGATGTGATCATCGAACAAAGCAATTTATAATTTCAGAATAAAAACCGTAACACAACCGCATTCGGAATTTAATACTGAATTAAGAATTGGAACCAGAAGAAGAAAGAAGAAAAAATTTTATTCATTTCAATCACAAAACTCAAGCACAACACATACGTCCAGTCTCCCCTCTTTCCGATCAGTCAAATGAAACTACCCCTCCATGGATGGGGTAAGCGAGATAATGTGGGAGAGGAGAGACATTTTAAAATAAAAGAAATAAAATAAAAATCATATAAGTTTCTCTCCTTGGTGCCCCAGACGGATTGGGGTGGAGAATGGGATGGATTGAGGGGGAGGATCTCTCCTCCTTTTATAGGCAGAATTCGACCCCCGAAAGATGGAGCCTTTTAGCCCCCATTAATGACCTATTCACGAGTTCCTCCCTTCATGAATGTTGTGTACAATTGTCTTGTACGTGTCCCCTCAAAATATCAGCGGATTTGGACAGGTATTCTGAGAGTTATGGCCAATTGCCTCTGACAATTTATTCTGTCTAGTCAGAATCATCAAAAAACAAATACCGTTTTGTACTGAATTAATGTCCCTGAACACGGCCATTTAAGGCGTGGACTCCTCAATTAAACTTGTTCCAAATCTTCATATCCGTCTATCCACAAAATATCAGCTCCATTAAAGTCGTTTTGAGAGCGTTATGGATATTTCACTGAACCTTCTTTTTTCTGGATGAAATTTCTAGGAAGCTTCCTTGGTGTTCCTGAATAATCTTCAACTTCATTGAATTGTTTGGACCTCAATATGGTTGAATCCGATCCTGGTCCAGAAGACAAAGTTGAAGAAAATTAAATTAGGATTCTGAAGAAATTATAATCATAAAATTTGGATTTATATTTTTTTGTAAATGACCAAAATACCCCTGTAGTGAAAATCTGTCCAAAATGCAGAATTTGGTCATTTTTGCATTTAATCTTAAAATACTTCTTAAATCCAAAATTTTAATATATAAGCTCAAAATGTTATCTTGGGAAGTTTAAAAAAATAGAAATTCATTAAAAAAAATGTGTAAATTATAAGCCCTGTCAATTCCCCCACACTTAAACCATGATTGTCCTCAAGCATAAAATCTCAACATGGAATTCAAAGGGCACCAATGTCACCAATATTTAAATTTAAAATGGAATAAAATCAAATGATTATCAATTTCCAATCAAATTTTCTAGTTCCACAAATAATAATAATTTAATTTCCCATTTTTTAAAGAAACAGTCAATTCATGCATTTTACTTTTCCCCTTTGAAAAATAATGAAGCTTCTCCTTTCATTCATTCAAGCTTCTCAATTTATTATTATTAAACATGCCAAATCATGACCTACCTCACTTTTGAATCTTTTCTCTCATCACTCATGATACAATTAATAGTGGAGTTATGCTCATATCATGATAACATGCTCCTTACCCATAGGCTTGTAAAGTAACTACTTTCTACACTTTGTAAAGAAAAAACACACATAAAATCATGAGGACTTGCAATAAAGGTTCAAATGACTCTGTGGATTTGGTTTGGTGGGTAAATGATTGAAATAATTTAAGTCCAGAAGTAGGGGGTTTTACTCTTAAGTACAATGCATGATTAATCAAGTGAAAACACAAAATGGACCTCACTCAAATCCCCTTGAAATGTGAATCACAACACCACTCCCCTTTCAATGACATGGGTCATGAGTCAATAAATGATTACAAAGAATGATATCATCCAAGTTATCCCTATTTTTTTTGTGAAGCTCCAGAAAGGCACAACTTTATTTATTTATTTTTTTTAAAGCTCCAGAAAGGTACAACTTTATTTTGAATTTTTTTCTTTTTTTTTGGAGAACCGGATGAAATGAAAGAAGCATAATGAAATAATGACTCATGCCCAATTTTCTAATAATACATTGCCCAAATTGATGACTCACACATTACACCACCAAAAAATGATACATATCCCAAGGAACGCACACGAAAGGCCCTTCCCCCACACTCAAACTTGAAATAACAATGCAAAAATACTAAAAGTGCGGGTAGGTAAGGAAAAATTGGATTGTAATGTGTCTTAAACCTATAAGGAAATTCATGGAATCTAAGGGCTTACGAAGGATAAATGTAAACGTGGGTCTTAGGATAAAATGTGGCTAGCCAAAGATATGCCTCAATCATTTTAAATGTGGTTTTGTACAGTCATAGATTTGACAAGTTTCAATACAAGTTCTAGCAGGTGGCACGTCCCAAGATCACTCAAGAAATATTCTCAAGATAAAATAGGAAATATTTGGTCTAGAAATCCTCTCAGGAATGAGAATATGATATTGGACAATCACTCATGGCATGATTAATAATAACAAATTAATTCACATGAATTTCAGAAATTCAAAGAATGTAAAATGGAAGGGAAATTTCATTTACATGAATCAATTAATTCCCTTAAATCATGAGTCCTTATTTCAATATCCTTGCTTCACTTTAATCATCCAATTATCCATTTTAATCATTCAATCTCATTAACATTGAAATCTAAAACATGACATCACAAGATTCCTATGAAACTCATGTCTCCTAGATAAGTTGAGTAAAACATTAATTCAAGTGTGGGTATGAAATTCTTATCATTAAAGCTTAAAACAAGTTTTGGACAAAAAAATTTATGGAGTTTAAAATTTAAAATTTAAAAATGAACTCCCTTTTGAAATAAAGATTCAGTCCCCTTTAACAAATTTTTGGGGCTTCCTTCTGCCATCATGATCCTACAAAAGAAAATTTCAAAATTAAGAACAAGTATCATGTCATTAAAACTCAAAATTATAAGGAGGAAAGGGTTGAATGCTAAACTACTTCTAAAAAATGAAATTGAAATCTAAATTCCTAGAAAGCAAGGGATAAGTCTTGGTACGATCCCCCAAGTGGGCCCTGAATTTTTACTGCCTCCAGTGGGCAGTACCAGCTGTTATCCAATGTCTGATGGTGGATGTAGCTTCTTTGATTTGAACCACCACATGTGGATTTTCCCAGCTTGTGCTTCATTGTCCTTATTGAGAAGGACTCCATGTATAGAGTACACCAGATCCACCCCCTTCGTACTGTGGTATAGCATGCATGGAGGGGGTCAGATGAAGAATGGATCCTTCTCCTCTTCAGTTTCTACTTGTGCAAAGTTTTCTTCAAAATCCAGTGGTTGCTCCAGATGTGCTGCGTTAAAAGAATAATCAAAGAGAGATTCAACATTTAAATTTGAAATATTAATTTCAAAATCTTCCCTTTTAAGGTATGCAACTTTTAGATTTGGTTCTTCATGTATATCCACTTGTATCTCTTCATGGACTTCCTCAAGTAGATGATCAATATCTTCAGGGAGCTCCAGGTGTTCCTCAACAGGTGCATATTCTTTTTCATCTTCTTCTAAGGCAATGTAAGGATTGACCAAATCTGAAAATTCAAAATTATAAGGAGTGATGCTCAAATCAGATTGAATGAAATCAGAAAAGGTAGAGTTCATGGAAGGATCATCTCCCTGAGTTGGGTCTGGTTCAATCACTTCTTCAGTTGAATGTTCCTCTTGGATTTGATTATCACTGGATGGAGGGAGGTAGTCGGGCTCCTCCATCTTGACTTCAAATTCCACCAATTGGGTGGTGTCTTCCTTCCGCGGTGTTGGCTCTTCTTGTTTGCAAGGCTTGGGAGGATCAATAAGTTCCTCACATTCATTCCAAAATTCATCAAGTTCTTGTTGATCTCCCACATGTAGCTCAGTAGGGAATTCATCTTCTTTTTCATCAATATCGGGTAAAATTGGTTGAGTTATGATGAATGATTCTTCAGGTACCTCAGCATTTACCTCCTCTAGTTATTCAATTATGACTGGTGAAATTTCTTCCACCATTATCTCAGGTTCTTGTTCCGGCTCAGGGTCGGGTTGCTCCATCATTGCACGAACATAGTCCAATGCCCATTCCATTTTGCGACCCAAATCATCCAAATTATTACTAATCCTTTCAACCCGATCATTGAGGTCACGATAATCAATTTCTGGTTCATGATATTGCACCTGTGAGTAATCTTCCCATGCATAAAAATTTGAATTTGAATACATCATGGAAAAAAAAATTTAAAAAAATATATTTTTAAATTTGAAAAAGTCAAATATTTACAAAAAGGTTGTGGCACATCCTCCCCGGCAACGGCGCCAAGTTTGACGCACGCCTGTCGTGGGGCGTGGAAAAACAATATTTTATTTACCTAAGTATAGTATAGCAGTTGATCCTAGGTAGTCTCCTGAAGAGGAGTGCACACAAAACAAGGTTGTCACTTTTTGTTGGTTTTCTTAAAAAGATTGGTTTTAATTAATATGAATGACTATGAGAGAAACAAACAACAGAAATTGATTGATTTTAACAAATTATAAAGTCAGTGATCAGATTTGGTTCGGCTAGACTTAGTGTTGTGCCATCATGGTTTCCAAATTTTATCTCTTCTTCTTCCTTAAACTGGTAAGAAAGAGATTTATCTACTGAGTCCTCTCTCTCCCTTAGTCAGATAAATGTGATGAGAATTTTCCTTTCTAAAACCTTAGATTGGTCTATCCTCCTTCCAATGTGTTTAGGGTTGTATATGGTATCTTGATTAATTAGAGCAATCCCAGACCTATAATTGTTGTTCCCTAATAAACCAAGATTTCAACATACAATCCTACACACGTGCTTGACAACCGTCGACCAATCACCACCCAACCCTAATCATGTTCCACCGTATACAGATTAGAATTGGGTGGAGGGAGATGTGATCATCGACCAAAGCAATTTATAATTTCAGAATAAAAACTTTAACACAACCGCATTCGGAATTTAATACTGAATTAAGAATTGGAACCAGAAGAAGAAAGAAGAACAAATTTTATTCATTTCAATCACAAAACTCAAGCACAACACATAGGTCCAGTCTCCCCTCTTTCCGATCAGTCAAATGAAACTACCCCTCCATGGATGGGGTAAGCATGATAATGTGGGAGAGGAGAGACATTTTAAAATAAAATAAATAAAAGAAAAATCATAGAAGTTCTTCTCCTTGGTGCCCCAGAAGGATTGGGGTGGAGAATGGGATGGATTGAGGGGGAGGAGCTCTCCTCCTTTTATAGGCAGAATTCGACCCCCGTAATATGGAGCGTTTTATCCCCCATTAATGACCTCTTCACGAGTTCCTCCCTTCATTATTTTTGTGAAAAAATGTCTTGTACGTGTCCCCTCAAAATGTCAGCGGATTTGGACAGGTATTCCGAGAGTTATGGCCAATTTCCTCTGACAATTTATTCTGTCTAGTCAGAATCATCAAAAAAACAAATACCGTTTTGTACTGAATTAATGTCCCTGAACACGGCCATTTATGGCGTGGCCTCCTCAATGAAACTTGTTCCAAATCTTCGTATCCATCTATCCACAAAATATCAGCTCCATTAAAGTCGTTTTGAGCGAGTTATGGATATTTCACTGAACCTTATTTTTTCTGGATGAAATTTCTAGGAAGCTTCCTTGGTGTTCCTGAATAATCTTCAACTTCATTGAATTGTTTGGACCTCAAGATGGTCGAATCAGATCCTGGTCCAGAAGACAAAGTTGAATAAAATTAAATTAGTATTCTAAAGAAATTATAATCATAAAATTTGGATTTATATTTTTTTGTAAATGACCAGAATACCCCTGTAGTGAAAATCTGTCCAAAATGCAGAATTTGGTCATTTTTGCATTTAAACTTAAAATACTTATTAAATCCAAAATTGTAACATATAAGCTCAAAATGTTATCTTGGGATGTTTAAAACAATAGAAATGTATTAAAAAAATGTGTAAATTATAAGCCCTGTCAGAATCCTTAACCTGGGACTCCTTTTCAGGAATAATCCCCAGTCCTAAATCCTCCAAACTTGGGCATCCTCCTCAGGAGTAAGCCCCAAATCTTAATCCCCTAACCTAGGTCTCCTTTTCAAGAATAAGTCCCAGTCATAATTCCCTTAACCTGGTCCTCCTTTTCAAGAGTAAGTCCCAGTCATAAATCTTGGGTATCCTCTTTAGGAGTAATCCCCAAGTCCCTTAAATTCTCTTTAACCAATCCTAATTTACGTTTGATCTAGGATTCCTTCTCAGAAGTAAAACCCAGTTATCAATCCTCTCCTAATTTGGGCATCCTCCTTAGGAGTAACCCCCAAGGTTAGAGTATCCAAATCTCCATGAAGCACATATACCTTTATGGACCCTGTTCCTGGATTTCCTCCCTAAAGTAAATCCTAATCCTCATCCACTTCTGGACAGTCATATATACATAATCCCCAAACCATTTCTTATGATTGCATCTTTCATTGCACATTTTTCTAATTTTTACCAATACCTCTTGTTTCTCACACTGATCATGACTCACGTGAGCTTAGAGTGTAAAAGTAATTATGACATCCTTCTTTGAGCCATCAATCATAAACGTCATACTCCTTTACTCGTACTACGTGGGTTCTGATTCCTTTTCCAAAACAAAGGATACGTAGGTAGCCCATCTATGGGTTCGATCCCAACTTTGAAATAATTCATGTCCTTCTGAATGACAATAAACTTCAAGTGCCCCACTGAGTGGCTTTAAAACCACCTTGGTCATCATAATGACCAAGATACTTTTATATAAATATTTTGAAGGATACCATTGACCAAGAATCTCTAAATAGATATAGATGATTCTCTATCGATGAAGAACCTCGAATACATATAAAAGAATCTCTAAATTTCTTACATATTTAATCATTGATTGTTAAACTGAAGGAAATCTCATTTTATACTTGGTAATGTAATAAGGATTCACGAACATAACTTAAATCTACAAAGAGAGTCCCAGAATAGACAATAATTCCCCTCAAAAAGGTGTGATGAGTCCAACCTCCCATCCTCTCGACCAATGCAAATTCCTAAGCCTCATCAGTCCACAAGCTAATGAGTGCCTACCTTTGGAAAGTAGCTCCAAATGGAGGTGGAATCATTGGATGTTTCCGGTTCTATGAACAAACCCGCTAGAAACCGATCGGAACGTTTGAATCTCCCATCCAGGAGGTCATCCCCGAATTCCGAGGGAAACAAAAAATGGTGAACCCGACGTGAATCCTTAACCAAGTTAAAATGATGTTTTACCTATTTGTTAAGACCCTATTTAAAACTCAATAAGAGGGCTAACAAAAACAATCATTGACATGTGTGCTCATCCAAGGGATGAAGTGGCTGAATTTTATATTGATTACGTCGGTTATATCAAACAGGAAATCTTTTCCAAGATCTTTTGTATTTCCATAATGGCTGCTCTCAAATTCACATCTGTGTATACTGCTGCTACAAATACCACTGCTGCTATTCCTACTAGATCGTCATCCGGTCTGAGGATGACATCACCTACTCAGCATCTTCAACGCTGGGTATCAAATGCGCTAGTTAAGGAGTATCGTCAACACAGTACCATCCCAACTTTGGAGCCTGCCCGACAGGCCCTCCAAGTAAACAACTCACACAGGTCATCCAGACAATGATGACTAGTGATCAAGAGGCAGGCGGTGCTGACTACCATCTCCAACCGTTTCAGGTCGTTATCCCCGGAACACAATTTCCATTCGCTCCCTTACTCTGAGGAAGTGAATGAGCAGGTCCCTCAGGGCCTTAATCCCAAAATATAGGAGTCCTTCCCAAGGGCTCCCATCAACAATCGCCGCCAGACTCATGTGGTAGTGCACCCTCAACATGATGAGGATACTGACTCTAGGCCTTCAGCTCAGGTTCCTCGAACCCGAACAGGCAAAACGAACCGCCAGAGACGGAATCTGGTTAACAATGGGCAGGTTATCATCCCTGACATCTTTGGAGAAGTCCACCAACCTAACTTGGTGGCGAACAACTAGCAGGCACACACAACTGCCCGTTTTAATTCCGCTGTCCAGCAGACTCATCTGGCAGCATCACGCCAATCCCGCCAGGCAATTCTGGCGGAGTACTATAGGAAGGAACATACGCCTGCTTATACATCATCAGTTAGTCAGCAGGCTCGTCTGACTACATATGATGGATCTCGTCAACTGTGTTTGGCAAAGTGTAATCAACAGGCATATACACCTGCTAGTACTAATCAAGCCTACCAACAGTCTCGCTTGGTAGCGCACAGAGAAGTCAGTCGGAAAGCTCTGACGACAAACAGGAGGCAGACTCAACTCTTTGCCTCCACACTTGAGTACTGTCAGGATTCACTGATAGGAAAAGGAGGACAGGAGCAGGCACATACACCTACTCCAAGCCCGGAATGGACTTATATCCCCGTTCCGGCAGCTGAAGTCACCAAGCATATTTTTTCAATGGTGAAAGAGAAGAAACAAATTTCTGCTCATATTCTGGATGCTTTCCAGGATATCATAACAACTTCAGCATCATCTCAGGGAAAGACACATAAATCTATCCCTAGCATTGGAGTGACACATCAACGATTCACTCTAGAACAGAAACACACAACTGTTCCAGTCCAAGAGGGTTATGGGGCATACTCCCCCATATCATACGGACAACCAAGTCAGGCACATACACCTGATTTGAGTGGAGATCATCAGCCTAACCTGACCATCTTTCCTGATCAGGCACATACACCTACTCAGAGTAACCACTTTTGTCAACAAGTGGTTTCCAAAGCGAGTAAGAAAGCATCTAAGAAAAAGATCCGCCCCACACAGTCAGGAGATCAAAGGCCAATCTGCAACAAGGCTTTGCTCGATGCTGGAGTTCTTGAATCCCTCAGACATTTATCTGTTGCAATTCAAGATTCTACACCCTCAATTCCCAATAACAGGAACGTTAATTCTGAAAGTCTTCAACATACACTTCCTTATGAAGGCTTGCTTCATGAAAATTTGGTCAATCTTGAAGTTTCTTCTTCAGATGAGAGCCACAGGAACCCTCTTTGTGGTCAGAAGACCAAGGAGCAAGAGATCTCATCTTTTGCTATAACCCATTATGGAGGTCCTCCCCATGATGATGAATTTCTCTACGAAAGTCCTCTCCGCAGTAGTGATTCACATTGCCTGGAAAATACTCCAGTGGACAATGTAGTGTCGAGAAATCCCTCTTATCTTGAGGCACTTTCAAATGTGAAACCAGTCATGTCTGATGCTTTATCGCTAGCAAGTGAAATACTTTCTCAATCCGAAGATAGCCCAGGGTGTAGGTCATTATCTGAACCACCCCTAAGTCATGCATCTTCTAGTTTGATCAATGATCTCTCTACCAATCTTGTTGAATCCGATGAAGCAACAAGGAAACACCAACTCTGGTCAAAAAAGGTAGAAGAATCTTCATTTAATGACAAATAAGAAATTCTGAACATGAGGAAAAAACTAGCGAAAAGCGAGGTACCCGTCATGTTTTGGCCTTTGGCTGACTCCCAGTATGACATTCCAAAGATGTTGACGGAAGATAGAGTCCATGATATTCGTCTCAACATATGGAAAACTCTTTGTCAATTGAAGAAGAAGGTATTATCTTATGATGAATATGAAAATCATCTTAAGATAATATAATGGCTACAACGTCAGATTGATTTGGCATCTCTATCAGTCTCTCGGTATCCGAAGGATGAAAAGCAATAGATAACCCTTCAACATTCATGCCTTGGCGCACTAAGAAAATTGCGTCAGTTAATTGCCAATGCTCCATCTGGTGGTCATATTATAGGATGGGGTGTTCACGGAGCACTACATTTCACAGTGCTTTCCAGTCAGCAAAGCCCGCCGAAAATGGTCTCATGCAATTTTATTGCCCATGGCCGGCCATAGTCAATGGGCTTTTTTCATAATCAAAAGCTTGCTCAAGAACAGGCTTCACCTAGTTCCTCTCAAAATCAAGAATATATAGAACAAGTTGTTGAATTGCTCCTACATCAAGTAGGTGAGAATATTGCACAAGCCTCTCATATGGAGCAAACACATCATCAAATGACAGATGTTTCAGAAATCATCCAACGGTCTGTTGAACCAGGTGATAAAAGTGGATACAGGCTAATGCATCCAGCTAATTTCCGAACTAAGGTTCGCAAGATCAAGAGATATTTTAAGAAGATCTCAGACATAGCATGTCAAAAACCACCCCAGCTTGTCAGACTGGGGACTCCTTTAACCCAACCCTCAGAGTCAACAAATGGGATTCGAGGAGTTGAGTGAAAGCAGTAGGAACATCCCCAGTTCACAAGACTGGGGACACTTTTAAATCATCAATCCCCTCCTCAGAGAATGTTGGTCTTTTCTCGATTAGGGAAGAATCCACAAGAATAACAAAGATCCAAATTATCATGAGATTCCCTCCAAGTTAAAGCTCGTCAAGAAGTTTCTAAAGGATTGAATCAACAAAAGTCAATGTCTCATCAAAGACATGAAAGAAGACAATATCATAGAAATGTTGATATAAGGGATGCAATGAATTATGCATCAATCAATGTCATCAATTCCGTTGTTGCTAATCCACTAGAGGAGGTTCACTCAGGGGACTTAGATGAAGAGCGTCCTACTCAAGAAAATGTATGTGCCGATACAAATGAAGAAGGTGTGCGTACACGAAGTCAAAGGATTACTCAGAACCTAGGTAATCCACTTCCTTCTCTCCAAAAGGTATCCAATAAAGGGAAGGGAAAGAATCAGGTTACATATCCTTCCTCTGAAGAAGGTCAATCGCTCTCATTAGAGCAAAGGTTTGCACAACAGGAGGAAGAAATGAAAGAATTAAGAAGGTTGAATGCACAACTACTTCATAGTAGTCTTCTTCTTAAAAATGCTGGAGTCCGACAGCCAAAGGAATTTGTTGTAACTACTGAGATGGATCAAGAATATCCTCCTTTATCAGTACACCCTCAGAGGTCTAATCCTACGGGTCAAACGCAACAATGGTTGGCAGTACTACCATCAGTTGCAGCACCAATCACCACGTCTGTCCAAGCTCCATTCATTGCGCCTACCCAAAACCAAATTCAACCTGATGTTTCTCAAAAGTTAATAACTACTATTGAGTCATTAACAGCTCGGTTAGAAACAATGGAAGGGAAACAGGTGCAAGTTCAACCAGAAAAGAATGTTTACCCTGAATGGGTAGATTCAATTTCTCCTCCATCCAGTTTTGGAAACCCTATTTTCCCTACTTTCAATGGATCAGGCGACCCTGAACAACATTTGACGCATTACGTGTCTTGTTGTGATCCTATGATGGGAACTCTAGAACAGCAAAAAGCAGTGAAACTCAGATGCTTCATGCTAACCTTGCAAGGACCAGCTTTTGTCTGGTATACAAGCTTGCAATCCCAGTCAATCATCGGATGGGAGGATCTTCGTCAAAAATTCCTTCTTCAGTTTAGCTCAAATTTTCCAAAAATGATAGTTTTCGATCTTACAAACTGCAAGCAAAGGGAGAATGAAAGAGTCTCTGATTTCATTGCTCACTGGAAGGGATTAACATATTCCCTGAGTTTAGCACTTCCTCGGGAAGAGCTGTTGCCAATCTGTGTGGCAAATTTGCGTGACGAATTACGCACACCATTTATCCCTGTGAAATACACTGGAGGGTTTCGAGACCTTACTTCAATTGCTCACCAGATTGAAGATTCCCTTATATAGGCTAAGGTTAAATCTCTTGTAATTCCATCAGCTCCACGAAGGAGAATGGGTAAAGCAGAAACTGCTACAGTTATGCTTAAACAAGCACCTGTACCTATTTCTACTTCAAAACCTTCATCTTCTCGAAGGGCTCCACTTCCTGAATGCCCACAAAAAAGGCTGTTCCGTCCAATTGATCAAAAAGATCAATGATGAAAACAATTTGAGGATGTGAAGAGTAAAACATACTCTTTCCGAAATGAGAAGGTTCCTGGTTACTTCATTTCAGCTCTAGAAAATAATTTGGTTCAATTACCAGTGCCCAAGAGGCCAAACAAGGAAGGAGATGAAGATTGTCCCAATTATTGTCCCTTTCATCAAATGTTAGGGCATCCCATCGAGGAGTGTTTTGTCTTTAAAGACCTCCTGCAAAATATGGTCAACTTGGGACAAGTCAAGTTGAAAGGTTCTTCGACTCAGATAGCATGTGTTACTGCTACAATTCTAGAGGAGGAAGGTGAATGGCAAGAAGTCAAAAGTAGAAATGCATAGAAATATGATGATTGTATGGTCAGAAAGACAATAAATCGGACTCATGCCATTTTGTGAACACAATTAAAGAAACCAATTGTGTCTTCTTCCATGAATATTGCGGTAAAAACCTCTTAATCAGAGGGAAAATCCTCAAAGAAACGGCGTGATTCAAAGAAGAAAACAGAATCAGAAGAAGATGAGTATGTGTCAAAGCCTAAATTGTCTTTGACTCTTGAAAACTTTATGCCATCTACTTCAAAGCCACGGGCACTGCCCCTTCAAACGGCACAGCCTAAACAGGCTAATCGGGCAGAGTCTTTATCAGACGAAGAGTTAATCTTCGGTTCTGTTAATATGATTCAATTAACATATCCATATTCCAGTCTTCATGAGCCTGAATTCCTTGTATTAAATAAGGGAATCTTAGGAAGTTCCCGAGGTTTAGGATACAAGAGAATACATGTATATTTCCAAAGCCACTACTCCAATTCTACCCCTGCTAGCACTGTGTATGCAGCAGAAACTCGTGGTAGAGCCTTTCAGCGAGCTCAAAAAGAACAAGCAAATTCTTCTGCCAATGGCCAACTCTGTTTTGGCACAATTATTTTGGAACACTGATTAAAGGTTCCATCTTCTTTATCTCAACAAGTAAATGGATCTAATCAGTCTAATTTCTCAAAACCAAGGATATTTCCAACTTCTATCCCAATACAAGATGCATCAGCTTCCAATGCATCTACTTCCAAGGTACCTGCTAAACCGCATATTCCTGTTGGGAAATGCAGACCTCTAGATCAAAAGTATGATATATTGAAACACTTGGCCCATGTACCAGCCAAGTTATCAATTTTGGATGATTTGAATCTGTCAAAATATCTTTGGGAAGTACTCATCGAAACTTTGTCAAGTCCTCAGGAGTTTGAAGCTGAAATTGCTGCAGCTGAAGTCTATCACATAGAGAATAATCCTGCTGAATGCCATGCAGTGATATCTTTTACTGATAAAGATGAAGATTATGTTGTGCATGGGCTCATAAAACCTTTGTACTTATCTGGCAAAATCAATGGTGTAGATACCCGAAGAGATTTCATTGACAATGGTTCAGGAGTCAACCTCATGCCCATTCATACACTTCGTCAATTAGGCCTCACGAAATCTGATTTATCTCCTTCTACCATGATGTTACAAGGATATGATAACAATGAACAAGAACCACTGGGCGAAGTTACACTCAGAACTCAGTTTGGAGATCTTTTATCCAATTCGGATTTCATGATTGTTGATCAAGACTCAGCTTTCAACGTCTTTCTTGGAAGACCCTGGCTACATCAGCATACAGCTATTCCTTCATCATACCATCAATGTCTCAAATACTATTTAAATGGTCAAGTTGGAACATTGTATGGTGATAAGACCCCGTTCAAGACATGTGAGTATCAATACATTGAGGCAGAATTTTATCACATGAAGGGAAGAAAAAAATCTACAATGAGGGAAATTACCAAAGTTAATGCTCCATATGGTTTGGAGAAAATTCCAATAAATCCATTTATACATGTTAGTACAGATTTTGTGTTACCTATTAGTAAAATTGAAAAAATAGGCCCAAATCAAAATACTCTTATGTAAATATCTATAATGTCAATTACGGAAATTGAGCCAGACAACATGGGAGAAATTGGTAACCTATCAAACAGTGATGAAAGCCCAAGTGGTGACGTCTTCATTTCATCTGTTGAAATCCAACAGGTCTATAATTCGCCAATCAGGCCAGAAGAAGTTATAGAAAGGTTGGAGAAACGGATGAAATAGCACATGATGAAGAGGAAGAGGAAGATCTTAGAGATGCTCCTCCAGCATTTGAAGAAGGTATCTCTACCACTGTTGATGAACTCAGAGAAATAAATCTGGGTACAGAGAAAGATCCATGCCCCACTTTAATTAGTGCGGCCATGGCCCTTGAAGAGCAAGAGATGTATATTTCTTTTCTAATGAAAAATAAAGATATTTTCGCTTGTAACTATACAGAAATGCCTGGGCTTGATCCTGATGTTGCTACTCATCATTTGGGTTTACCAAAAGAACATCGAGGATTTAAGCAAGCCACGAGAAGAACACACCCAACTTATGCTTCCAAAATTAAAGCTGAAGTGGATAAGATGATCAAAGCTAACTTTTTCAGAGAATTTCAGTATCCCAAGTGGTTGGACAATATTGTCCCTATAAATAAAAAGAACGGACAAATTAGGGTTTGCATCGATTTCAGAGATCTTAATCGGTATTATCCTAAAGATGATTTCCCAGTTCCGATTACAGAACTCTTAATTGATGCGACGGCTGGCTATGAAGTACTTTCATTCATGGATGGATATTCTGGATATAATCAGATCCGAATGGCCCCAGAAGATGAGGAATCTATAGCCTTCAGATCCCCTCATGGTGTGTTTTGTTACCAGGTAATGCCATTTGGTTTAAAAAATGTAGGTGCAACATATCAATGCGCCATGCATCGTATCTTCAAACCTTTCTTAGGGAAGTTTGTTGAGTGCTATGTGGATGATTTGGTGGTTAAATCCAAACAATGTTCTAATCACTTGGCTGATTTAGAAGTTACATTCCACAAGCTTCGACAACATAATTTGAAGATGAACCCCTTAAAAGGTGCTTTTGGGGTAACCTCAGGAAAATTCCTCGGCTTTGTTGTACGCCATCGTGGTATTGAAGTCGATCCTGAGAAGACCAAATCAATCCTTGGTATGTCACCTCCTCAGAATTTGAAATAATTAAGATGACTTCAAGGACACTTAGCCTATATTCGGCGTTTCATCGCAAATTTGGCAGGCAAAAGTTTACCCTTAACCAAATTATTGAAAAAAGGAGTCACTTACCAGTGGACTGAAGAATGTCAAGAATCATTTGATGTTCTCAAGAAATACCTCTTGAGTCCACCAGTACCCATGCCACCTGTTGACGGGAGACCACTTATCCCTATGTGACAGCTCTAAAGAGATCATTGGGTGCCTTTCTCGCTCAAAAGAATGATGTTGGGAATGAAAATAGCCTCTACTATCTCGGTAGAACTATGCTTGAAGCAGAAACCCGGTATTCAAGTATTGAGAAGTGCTGCCTGGCATTAATCTTTGCAGTTCAGAAACTGAGACACTACCTGCAACATCACAAGGTCCAATTGGTATCTCGTAATAATCCGCTCAAATTCATCCTTAGTCGTCCAATGATTACAGGACATCTAGCAAGGTGGGAAGTTATTTTGTAGCAGTTCAACATTCAGTATGTGTCTCAAAAGGAGATAAAGGGCCAAGCTCTGGCTAATTTCCTGGCTGAACATCCTTCCGTGGAAGACACGTCTTCAGATATTGAACTCCCTGATGAGGAAGTTTTCTCTATTCAAGAGAATCCTCAAACATGGGAAATGTATTTTGATGGTGCTTCCAGAAGTCCAACAGGGAAGAAAATGGAAAATCCTAAATTCAACAAAGTTGGTTTAGGAATTGTGCTCATTTCTCCAGATAAGGCAGTGTTACCTTATTCTTTTTTATCGTGGGAAGGTGGTACCGATAATGAAGCTGAATACCAAGCTCTTATCACAGGCTTGGAGTTAGCACTTCAAGCACAAGTGAATCACTTAAAGGTAAAAGGTGATTCAGACCTGGTAATCAAATAAGTCAATGGGGATTATGCCATCAGAAAAGAAGAGTTAATCCCTTTGTATGATTATGTCAGAAAGTTAATGGCGGAATTCCCTTCAGAACCGACATTTTCTTATATCCCAAGATCCCAAAATGCTCAAGATGATGCACTGTCTAATATAGCCACAGCTCTAGCAGATCCAAATCGGGACGAGAAAACCATCAGTATTGCCCACCGTCGTGCAATTTCACCTTATGTTCAAGCCAAAATAGAGGAAATTAATGAAATTAGTCCCATTCCTAAACCGTATGGTCATACTACAGGATGGATGTCACCTATCAGGGAATACCTTCAAAACGGAACACTTCCACCTGATAGAGCTGAGAAAGAACAAATCTGGCAACGTGTGGTCAATTTTACTCTTTATGATGGCCCAAACCACCAAGAGAAAATTCTCCACAAACGTGGTTTTGATGGAGTTCTCTTCAGATGCATTGATGGTGAAGAGACAATGGCTGTCATGAAAGAAGTACATGTAGGAGTCTGTGGTGCCCACCAGTCTGGACATAGATTGTCTAATCAAATTTGAAGGCTTTGATACTTTTGGCCTTCAATGATACAAGATTGTGTTAATTTCACAAAGAAGTGTCATTCATGTCAAGTACATGCCAACTTCATTCATCAACCTCTAGAGTTTCTTCATACAACTAAATACTCATGGCCATTTTACACATGGGGAATGGATGTGGTGGGACCTTACCCTTCAGCTACGGCCAAACAGTTTAAGTGCATTCTTACTGCTACTCATTTCTTTTCCAAATGGGCAGAGGTAGTACCTCTCAAAGAAGTGAGTTCTAAATGCATTGTTAGCTTCATCAAGTCTAACATCATTACTAGATTTGGTGTCCCTCATACCATATTGACGGACAACGGAACCAACTTCTGTTCTTCTGAGGTGAAGAAATTGTATCAAGAATACAACATTAAATCCAACCATTCATCCCGGTATCATGCAGCATCCAATGGCCAAATAGAAGCCTTTAACAAAACTATTTCAAATATACTGCAAAATATGGTGGATAAAGATAAGAGGTCATGGCCTGATAAACTCATTCATGCTTCATGGGCTTATCGGACTACCACCAGCAATGCAACACGGTCAACTCCATATTCGTTGGTATATGGAATAGAAGCAGTCTTGCCAATTGAAGTTTAATTGCCCTCACTCAGAGTATCCATTTGTGATCAGTTATCTACAGATGAGAAATACCAAAAGAGATTGAATGAATTGGAATGGTTAGATGAGAAAAGATTGTGCACTTTGCACCACTTGGAAATCTATCAGAATCGAATAGCATGAGCTTTTAACAAAAAAGTTCGTCTTCGTTCATTCATTCAAGGAGAATTGGTATTAGTTCTCAGAACTCCAATGATACCAGGAAAGAAACCTCCCAAGCTTGAGCCAAAATGGGAAGGACCTTATTCAATACATAAGGTCTACTCCAATGTAGCTTATTCATTAATCTCAATGGATGGAGAACTCATCACGACTCCAACCAATGCTAGATTTCTGAAGAAATATTTTTTATAAACACAAAATATGGTCCCCAGAACCAAGATTCTTACAATTGGTTCATAAGTTTTCATCCAACATGACGTTAAACTGTAGGAAAGTCCTTTTTTTCGTCCAAAATGACATTAAACTGTAGGAAAGTCCCTTTTTTCATCCAACATGACGTTAAACTGTAGGAAAGTCACTTTTTCGTCCAACATGACATTAAACCGTAGGAACGTTTTTTTTCTTCCAACATGACGTTAAACTATAAGAAAGTCCCTTTTTCGTCCAACATGACGTTAAACTGTAGAAAAGAAGATGTCCCCGCAACATGACACTAAACTGTGCGGCACCAGTTCGTCCTTGCTATATGACGTTAAACTATACAGCAACGGTCTAAGCATATGACCCTAAACTATTTGCACATACGTCCAACATGACATTAAACTGTGTCACCTCAATGTCCCCGCAACATGACACTAAACTGTGCAGCACCAGTTCGTCCTTGCTATATGACATTAAACTATACAGCAATGGTCCTGTATGACCTTAAACTGCAACTTTGTACCACACGACGTTAAACTGTGAAAAAGTTCCCTAAATGGTCCAGTATAACCTTAAACTGCATCATCAACAGTCCATGCATATGACCCTAAACTATTTGCAAGTCCCTTACGTCCAGCAAGACGTTAAACTGTGATGTCCTAACAACATGACGCTAAACTGTATAAAAGTCTCTTACGTCCAGAAAGACGTTAAACTATATAATCATCAAAGGTCCTGTATGACCTTAAACTACACCACCGTCCAACATGACATTAAACTGCACCATCCACGGTCCATGCATATGAACTTAAACTATTCACACTTTCGTCCAACATGACGTTAAACTGTGGGAAAAAAATCCCCAATGAATCCAACATGACGTAAATGGTGTGTTATTTTGTCCTTACTGCATGACATTAAACTGCGCAGTCCCTCTTTCATCCAACATGACGTTAAACACTATTGTCCCCACCGTCCTAACTACATGACGCTAAACTGTACAGAAAATTCATGATACGTCCTACATGACATTAAACTGTATTTTGTCCCTACTACATGACACTAAACTGCACAGCACCAATAGTCCTAACTGCAAGACTTTAAACTTCATAGTCCCTTTATATGTCCTACATGACATTAAACTATGCATTGTTAAGGTTGTTGTTACCTCTTGTTTCTCACACCGAGTATGACTCACGTGAGCTTAGAGAAAACCTCAACCATAACATTATCTTTGGGCCGCTAACCATGTGTAAGTCCCAACAACATTTTTAGGTTATTTTCCCCAAGAACAACATGATCATTAATTAATTCTTTAATTGAACTACACGGAATTTGATCCTTTCCCTCTAGGCTGGGTATGTAGGCAACCTCCCAAGGTTCAAGCCCAAAAATAATCTCTTCACATCGGTTCACCACCATCTTATATGATGTTGATTCTTGAAACCGCCCCTAGAATCAATATCTTTACATTGATTCACTTTCGTCCTTGTTATATGACATTAAACTATGCAACACTTTTGTCCGGTACGACAATAAACTACAATACTCTTTGATTTCCTCATTTGAGAGAGAAGTATTATTTACATTGATTTTTTCAATCATGTTTCATTTCAAAAGACTACGTGCATACATGGTAATACCTAAATTTTTTTATCTCGGGTTAAACCATCATTGCTCTAAAGTCCCCTTTCAACCTTCACATGTACGAACCAAATTTGAACAAAGGGTAGTTCTAGAACTACGTGGGCTTGATTCCCATTCTTATGGGATACGTAGGAACGTTCGAGTATCCCTCGAATCCATCCCCAAGTCTTTTTGGACCTAACCCTAAATTTCTCTTTCAGTCCCCTGGATGAAAAGTCCTCATGAAAACACACACTGTGTATTCATTATTATGGTCTGAAATCTATGACCCTAAACTAAGATCTCTCAAATTTCCGTCCTGCACGACGTTAAACTGCATTTCAAGAACTACTTATGGCTTGATTCTCATTCTTATGAGATACGTAGTGAAGTCCAAAATTTCAGTTCAGGACCCAGCCACAACATGATTACAGTTATCATTGACCTATGTATCTCTATATACATTGGACAATACCCATATTTATGTGTTATAATCCTAACCTTAAATATTTTCAGATCTTCATGACCCTTTTCATGAATTTTTGTCACAAAAATGTCAAACTTCTGAGAATTCTTTTGCCTGACTATGCAGTACGTGCCCATAGGTGGCCTTGCATAAATAGTCTACATAACAGACTTGTTAGCCAAAAGATACTATTTTATTTAACTATGGAGCCAATGCCCTTAGGTGGCCCTGCATAATTCAACCCCCTTACGAGTTTTTTAAATAATGGTAACTTCATTCTTGGAAATAATGCCTCTTTTGTCCTTATTTGTCTTAAACAATAGTATGTAGGGATTCGCAAAAAAATAGACATCCTTAACATATTTGTCCCATATCCTTTTTCATGAACTGAAAGTATTCAAGTCTATGGTTTATTCTTTCTTCCCTACGTTTGGGTCAGACCTTCGTAGGAGTGATATTTATCCAGTTCTTCGATAATCTTGTCTGAAAATATCTTCTCCATATTCAAGTACCTCTTTCCATACAACAAACTCTATACTTTAGAAAATTTGAATCTCCATAAACTTTCACTGGATTTTAGCACTAGGAAAGTAAATTTTTGAGAGTTCTTTTGCCTGACTATGCAGCACGTGCCCATAGGTGGCCGTGCATAAACAGTCCACATAACAGACTTGTCAGCTGAAAGATGTTATTTATTTGACCATACAGCCAATTCCCTTAGGTGGCCCTGCATAATTCAACCCCCTAACGGGTTTTTTTCAAATAATAGTAACTTCATTCTTTTAAACTACTTCTTCTAATGCCTTTTAGCTCTGTTTCATATCATTCCTCAAATTCAAATATTCTTAAGCCATAGTTTAGATATTTTCCCTCATACTTGAGTATGGTAATATGTTTTCAGATAAATTGTCAAGGAATTGAATCAATTTTAATCCATTTTGGTCAAATCTATTTCGAACTTAAACATTATCCCCTTTATGTCCGACATGCATGACTTTAAACTTCCCACAAAAGACAAAGGAACTCTGAATAAAAGTCATGTTCCAGCTCACTAAATAAACATTTTTGTATGATTTAGGTAATATTGAGCAATTAAAAGGTTCAATGTTTGTAGGGTTATTTGTAATAATCCTAGTAAAAATCAAACTATGCCTACTAATCCCATTGGATTTAGTAAATTTGAAGCAGGTAGTGAAAGAATGCAGGTACAAATGATTGAAGATGAAAGTGTTTTTCATTGATACACAAGAGTTAGAAGGACATCCACAGACTGGAGTCTCTTCCCTTTTTCAAGAATTACAAGAAGCTTTCAACATAACACTTCATTTGATTTACGGCATCCCGAGCTTCATCAGCAACCACCTGGAATTCATTCATTCAACTGGATACAATAAGAGATGCAGTGATACCATCTCTTCTTGGAACAATTGTAAAAGTACGTTCTTGAGTTCGGTTTGAGAAAATTTTCTGTTGATCAAACAGTGACTCTGTTTCTGTCCAAGAGACTTGGAAGATGGATACATGGATTTGAGAATGGAGCATTGGAAGTAAAGAGCCATTTGGAGAGAGTACTATTTTCAGATATTGCTCTAATACCATGTTTGTCTTCTCTCCACCAACCAGTAGTGGAAAACATTTCAGCCCATGGGTTTGCCATTTTCATATCTGCAAGGAAATAACATGGAGGAAGAATTTGAAAGTTCACACCATTGTTGATGCTCTTAATGCACAGCATAACCGAAATGAAGGAGTAGCAGCGCAGCTGCATTTGAGGTGTATAGTTCTTTGCATCTGGAACATTGACTCCTTGCAGGTGACCATGACTACATAGAGACAGGTAGATGCTCTGTGGGAAATTAAGATGATATTTCTTCAAGTACTTATCCAAATTTGGAGGAGTGTTGTCGCATATATCATAGTAATCGTGGCCAATGATGTACATTATGTCATCAATCTGCATGCTATCCAGTTCATCAGATGTTTTAATTCCCTTAGGAGCCATTGAATCTTCCCAAAAGATGAATAAATTAAACTCTTAAATGCGTTTATTTTTTTCATAAAATTTGTGAAAGTTTTGAAAAAATGGCTAAGGAATTAAGGCACGCAAGTCTAAAAAATGGCACGCAAGTATTCGTGTTCCGCGCTAGTTTTTGATGCGCAAGTATAAACTGTGTAAGTAAAAATGCCTTTACAGTAGCGCGACATCAAGGAAAACACTAGAAAACAGAGCAACCTGCGCGGCTAAGGTGACCTGTGCGGCAAGAGATCGAAGGTATGAAGTCCGGAAATCCGGATTCTTGTACGGAAGTGAGGCCCTCTATTTATAGAGGCGGCCGGGACCCTGCGCGCCGGACCCTGCACGACCGAGGGTCGTATCCCTGCGTGATGCGCACTTGCGCGCCGCCCTCTGTGCCCTAAAGACTTGCGCACCCCCTTTTCCTTTGGATGTATTCGATTTCCTCAGAGTCAAATCCTCATTTCTCTCCAGATCCAACTCTGAGGGGGGACTTTTGTTGACGCTCCTTTCGTCACAGAATCTAAAGATAAGAAAAGTGGAATATCTGAGCTCAAATTGATTCAACCTTTGAAGAAAATATCAAAAATCGACAAAGGCATGAACAAATGATCAAAAGAAATTGCACCGCACAAGTTATATCACCGTCGTGCAAGTCCACTTGTGCGACGCCATTATGGTTGCACAAGTGACTTGCGCGGCCTAGTTGATAACTTCCCGGTAACCACCTGGGGTCTTCTTCTGCCTATAAATAGACCCTGTGGGCCCCCCATTCGAGAGGATCCTTTTCCAAAAACTCGGATTGAAGCTCCCGACGCCCAAGTCTCTTCTCAAAGCTTCCGGAACACTTCTAAGGCAATTTCTTACCTAGAACGGAAGATCTAAAGAGAGGGAGGAAGGCCTAAGTGTTGAAACTTATCAACACTTGCGCGCCTGAGTGGCCAGCCCTTAAGGGAAGTGGTCACACTTGTGCGCCACCTTATTCCTTTGATAGAACTTGCACGTCCCTTTTTTGGAAGAACCTCAAGAGGATTGTAAAGTCTTTAATAAAGAGTCACTCAAGTATTTCAATGATGGTTGACCATTGCGCAAGTACACCACATGTCGTGCAGGTATACCTACGCGACCAATACTTGCGCGCCGCCGCAGTACCTGCGCTCCTTCCAAGACTTGTGCTCCCCTTTCTTTTTGGGTGCCTTTCTTGCCCATTTCACCCCTCTTAAGCCATTATACTTCCTTTACAAGAATGAGTCTTCAAGACACTCTTCAAAGCCATTTCTGGAATGATTTCTTGATTTGACTTCCTTATCAGAAAGTAATTCTATGGAATATCTCTCAAAACATAGTGATTTAAATATCATTATGTCACTAAATATGGAGAGTTCATTCATTCAACCTCATCCGTTAAGATGAGATAATCCTTAACCTAGGTCTCCTTTTCAAGAATAATCCCCAGTCCTAAATCCTCCAAACATGGGCATCCTCCTCAGGAGTAAGCCCCAAATCTCAATCCCCTAACCTGGGTCTCCTTTTCAGGAATAAGTCCTAGTCATAAATCCCTTAACCTGGGCCTCCTTTTCAAGAGTAAGTCCCAGTCAAAAATCTTGGGAATCCTCTTTAGGAGTAAGCCCCAAGTCCCTTAAATTCTCTTTAACCAGTCCTAATTTACGTTTGATCTGGGATTCCTTATCAGAAGTAAAACCCAGTTATCAATCCTCTCCTAATTTGGGCATCCTCCTTTGGAGTAAGCCCCAAGATTAGAGTATCCTAATCTCCATGAAGCACAAATACCTTTATGGACCCTGTACCTGGATTTCCTCCCGGAAGTAAATCCTAATCCTCATCCACTTCTGGGCAGTCATATATACATATGCCCCAAACCATTTCTTATGATTGCATCTTTCATGGCACAATTGTCTAATTTTTACCAATACCTCTTGTTTCTCACACCGAGCATGACTCACATGAGCTTAGAGTCTAAAAGTAATTATGACATCCTTCTTTGAGCCATCAATCATAAGCATCATACTCCTTTACTCGAACTATGTGGGTTCTGATTCCTTTTCCAAAACAAGGGATACGTAGGTAGCCTATCTATGGGTTCGATCCAAACTTTGAAATAAGTCATGTCCTTCTGAATGAAAATAAACATCAAGTGCCCCACTGAGTGGCTCTAAAACCAGCCTGGTCATCATAATGACCAAGAGACTTTTATATAAATATTTTGAAGGATACCATTGACAAAGAATCTCTAAATAGACATATATGATTCTCTATCGATGAAGAACCTCGAATACATATAAAAGAATCTCTAAATTTCTTACATATTTAATCATTGATTGTTAAACTGAAGGAAATCTCATTTTATACTTGGTAATGTAATAAGGATTCACGAACATAACATAAATCTACAAAGAGAGTCCTGGAATAGACAATAATTCCCCTCAAAAAGGTGTGATGAGTCCGACCTCCCATCCTCTCGACCAATGCAAATGTTTAAGCCACATCAGTCCACAAGCTAATGAGCACCAACCTTTGGAAAGTAGTTCCAAATGGATGTGGAATCATTGGATGTTTCACGTTCTACTAACAAACCCGCTAGAAACCGATCGGAACGTTTGAATCGCCCATCCAGGAGGTCATCCCCGAATTCTGAGGGAAACAAGAGTCTAACAAAAATAATATTCAGAATCTAAATAAATTCGGAGTGTATAAAGCAAAGATAATCAGATTCTGTTTAATAGGTGAATTCGGAATGATAATTCAGAATGCGAATTCGAAATGAGAATTCTGAATGAGAATTCGTCATTAGAATTCATAATGAGAATTCGTCATCAGAATTCGTAATGAGAATTCGTCATCAAAATTCGTAATGAGAATTCATCATCAGAATTCGTAATGAGAATTCATCATCAGAATTCTTAATGAGAATTTGTCATCATAATTCGTAATGAGAATTCATCATCAGAATTCGTACTGAGAATTCATCATCAGAATTCGTAATGAGAATTCGATGTCTAACTTCATGATAATTTTTATCCAGTATTCGGAGTAGAACTTTATCAGAGTTCGTATCCGGAATTCAGAATGAAACTTCATTACAGTTCTCATCTAGAATTCAGAACATAAAACAGAATGTTTCATAACAATGTTTCAAACGATTCCGAGAATATAGAAATGAATCCGAATCTTATACTTAAGAAATATATGGATGAAAATATGATAAGGATAATTTTCCTTAAAAAAGTGATTTTCCTTATAAAAGCAATTTTCCTTATAAAATCAATTTTCCTTATAAAATCGTTTTTTGTTAAAGATATGGTGTTTGTGATGTTCAAAACAAGAAGGAATAGAAAAGTCATAAGTAAAACCTTATTGACTAAACAAAACATCCCTGTAAAGGGATTATAATATAGGAAATATATTCTTAAATTCACCTGCATGGGACTATTATAGTATATAAGGATTCATTTATACAGTTCATCATCCAATACTATATAGGTACAATCCATTATATAGAAACGTTTTTTATAGGAATTACAATTTCAAATACATATATAAACCATGTTTTAGTTTGATAAATTACAATTCACATGTACTAATGGCACATCCATTTATAAATTTAAATTGGAATTCATGTAGTTACATCCTTTTTTACCATTGATTTTATAATTTAACATGTTCATATATAACGGTTTGATTTTATGGATTTCCCTTCCCAGTCTATAAAGGCCCATACCCCTCATAAAATTTTATTGACATCCATTTAATCATGACCATAAATGTTTCAAACCATTTGAACTATGGTTCATGACTGAAACCCAAATTTATTGGTTAGTTATGGTGCCACCATCAAGCTATATGGGAAAACCCATTTTGGATGATACTAACACTTTAATAACCAATAATATTTCACAATTAAAACAAATCATGCTATAAAAATGTAGCATGTAATGCATGACTATAAACAGAAACTCACTTAATCATTATATATAATCAATTTATGAATCAAAATCACCTAAACATTGTATAAGGTAAGCATATTTCTAAAGAAAACAAGTAACATTCATTATGAATCAGGAAATCATGAAATACAACCTAAATGGAATGGAATATGCACAGAATGTGACTATTCATGTTCCTATAAACAAGCATATAACCGCACTTCCTTGACATATTGGGCCAAGGGTAAAATACTATAAATCTCATAAAATAGTAAGTAGTGGAAATTAAACCAATCACTTGAGGTAAAATAGTAATGAAATGTAATCATGAATAAAAATAACATCAATCTCATCCCTTGAAACATGGTCTTTTCACCCTGTATGTGTTGATCACAACTAGACATGATTATATTCCATGTTTCGACACATTGATATCCTCCTATAAACCATTCCAAAATAGTAATACAAAGGAAAATTTTCTCTAATACCATTTTTAACATCTCAACCAGTGATCCACAAAAACGATGTCTCGAGCTAGTCAGTCACAAGGCCTCAAGAACACCTCCTCATACGCTCGATCCTTCTGATAGGAAGGTAGCCTCTAAATATTGTACATTGGGGTGACTATACAATCATTATCTACATAACACAGTGGTATGTAATAGATAAATCAATCAATCGATGAATAATTTTAAATTAAATGTATTGGAATACAATAATAATTGAAATAATTGAAAAGTCCAAGTATATGACTATGCATGTCTATGTGAAGATATAATATAAAAATAGTAGACACATAATTGGAATACATAAACTGTACAAAATAAAATAAACATAATATCCAATAGAAATATCCTGGATGAAATTGATCTTTAGATAAATCATTTTCTCCTAAGATCCCATGAAATTCATAATGACATGAAAAGAAATGTGGTGAGTAATCTGAATCCAGAACCTTGTTCAGTAACCAAGAGGACATTTTGGGTACCCTAGTGCAATGTCGGCCTGAATAGGGTGTGAGATATACATAGTTATCCACCAACATTTCAATCTAATGTTTTAAAATATTTTAATATAAAATAAAATTGGTTTCACATATATCTCTATAGAATTGAATAAATAATTTTAAACTACCAAAACCGGGTTCCTAAATGATCACATGGCTGAAAATACTTTCTTTAGCCTAATCCAGAATACCTCTACTCATGTTCTCATATATATTTTAGTGTGTGTGTGTGTGTAAATATATAAGTATATATGTATATATTCATGTATATATAAGGACTTAATATGATGTAAAAAATGTATCCATATATATACTAAGACTAGACAGAACCAAAGGCCTAACATAGGTATCCATGCGTTGTCTTAAGCATCTCATATACTAGTAAGGCACATCATTTCCAATGATCTCAGTTAAATAAAAAAAAGGGATGCCCGACATTGGGAGGTCTCTCCCATGAATCATAATATAAGGGATGACATTCTCAGTATCATAAATCAATAGGGACACCATGATTGAATATCATAATCAAATAGGGGTGTCTTGCTCAATTATCAAAAATCAAAAGGGTTATTATACATGAATATCATAATTGAATTGGGAAAACATGAATGAATATTGTAAATCATAACATAAACCATGCATGAGTTTCGTAAATCAAGAGGTACATTATGCTCGAGTATCACAACAAAAAATTGAAATCATGCCCATAAAAAGATATTATATTCTCATAATAACATGGGATGCCATGCCAATAATAATAAGGTATTCCATTCCCATAA
Organism: Viscum album; assembly: GCA_963277665.1. Taxonomy (NCBI): domain Eukaryota; kingdom Viridiplantae; phylum Streptophyta; class Magnoliopsida; order Santalales; family Viscaceae; genus Viscum; species Viscum album. The sequence continues at coordinate 1,512,404,784 of OY728161.1, forward strand.
TAATAATAAATTACATGGCCATAATTATAAGGGATTCCATGCCCATTAAAAATATTAGTAGGAGCATGCATTTAGTAAAGCATGGGCTATGGTTATTAAGCACACTATATTACAATTCATTTTTATAAATAGGCTAGGTTAAGATCAATTCCACCATCTAAAACAAAAATTTGATTGGAATGTTCTATCATGAATATTCAAAGAGAAATGGGTATAGAATTCCATCTCCCACATACCTAGTTACTAATTTCATTCGATAAATCATTTCACTAACACATGAGAAGGGAAGAGAATTTACATCTAATATCTAGGGTGTGTTCTGGTTTGGTTCCTTCTGGTTTAATAATATATTTAATTTAATTATATATTTCATTTATATGTAATCAAGAAGGACATGTAATGTCCATGCCACTATAAATTTATCTGGTGAGATGAGTCAAGCAATAAAATCATTAATTGATATGGTCCAAGATTAGATCATTTGCATTAAAAATTATTTGTATTTTTAATATTCATTTATATTCATTATATATATATATTCCTCAATTAATTTTATAGATAGAAAAATGAATTACAAAGTTCATGGTGACGGTAGGATGTACACATATAAGAATTTTGTTTTCACTTTTTCATATATGGGAAAAAACGTTAAAAAAATTCAACTTTCTATATTTATTATTAAATTATAAACATCATTTATATTAATTAAATATGTCTTTATGACCATCCAAGTAAAACATAAATGGAAAAAAATCGCATCTCTTTCTGGAGGTGGTAGTCTACATGTACGCACACGCTCCTTTTTTGTTTTCCAAAGCATTATAAGTTATGAAGGTTTATGTTATATTATAAATACATAAGTTTAATTATGTCATAAGTATCATATATATAAATAATAATCATTATAATAACCATCCATGAAATATGGTGATGGAAAATTAATTGTATCATTCCAGGGAGATGATAAGTTGTATTTACACACAAGCGATACTTTTACTACTCATTTAATGGAAAATAGGGTGGTTAATTTTGATTTAAAAATCATATTAAAAATTAATTATTTTTATGATACCTAATTTATTATTTTATTTTAATTATCAAATATTTTGATTTGGTAAGTAAGAAGTAAAAAAATAAATTGATTAGTTAAGGAAATTACCCCTTCCTTAGATAAAACTCTTTTAGGTCTAATCAAAATAATACCATGGTTGATATCTTTTTAATTTCCATAAATTTCAATATTTTTTTAAATTATATAAATAAATTGATACATTAAAATATGATAGAATGTGATTCTGAGGCCTAGAGTTCCCAAAATGATCCGTCAAAAATGGATAATCTTTAAATAGTGCGTGTGAGGGGTTTTACTGAAAAAAGTAGAATAACTCTTAAACGGGTTCCCAGATCAAGATTCCAAGGGCACCGTTTCATTCTGTATAGAGGTTTACCGTTTGAACGACCTATGTTTAGTCGTCACAGGCCTCTAGTGAGGAAACATAAAAATGGAATAATTGTAAATAAAATAATTTTATTTTTCAAATGCTTATAACTCATGAATGGAGACTTAGATTAGAAATCTAAGACCACCACTGAACTCATGAGAGTATTCCTTCATTAGGAAGATCCTAACATTGGCTGGTGCGAGCGAACAGAGGAAGTTTGTTTTGGCTGTAAATAAAATAATTAAGTAAGACTTATTTTATTGTCAAATCCTTATAACTCCTAAACGGAAACTTGGATTGTAAATATGAGAGTACAGTTAAAATCATGGTGCTTTTTTCCATTTGGTGGAGCCTAACCTCTAATGGTTCTAGTCGAAGGTGACTGTTCATAATTTTTGAACTTTTTAAAGGTAAGTTCAGTAAACGTGTGAGCAGATATTTCTATCATTTGAATTTATGCTTGGATTGAAAATATTAGGACTCCATTGAATTCGCAGCACTAGGATTCTCTTAGGTGAAGATTAACATTGACAAGAAAGTTTCAGATGGAAATGTTAATTTTTGTACTTTTCAAAGAAAAAAATATAAAATAACACTTTTAGTTATTTTATTCTCATCCCACCATTGAGAAATGGATGGAGGGACCATAGTGTAATGTCGAACATTAAATAAGAGAAATTTTATTACTTGATCCTCATGTATTGTAACCACGATTATTGGGGTTTAATTGATTCATTGATTAGGATTCATTAATGAATCATAATAATGAAACAACATGGGGGATAATTACTTTTATTTAATCAAACTGTTGGCATGGGATTTGGGAACCCACGAGAGGAACCTCTGATGAATCGTTGACAACTTTTCTCTCCAATAAATAATGGTGGATGAACAATGTCCATTGGGGGAAATCGATGCAGAGATCGAAGAGTAATTTCGAACGACAATGAACATGAATTTTCTCCTTCGTCTACAACACGATTTCTAGGTAGGGGTTTTAAATGGTTTATTGTTTAATATCCTTCTTTCCCCATTCTTGTATAATTTTAAGAACATGGATCAACCAACCAATGCTTTGATCTATGTTTTGTTCTTTATTTTGGGTGGTCGATGCGGGGTTTAATTATGGTGTTTATAGTGATTATTATTCATACCCCCGTTTAAGTGCTAATGTGGAGGGCGCAGACCAAACTTAACAAGGTTTGGACCCTCTATTGTTATTGGATATGTGTGTTCTTTGTGCGTGACTGGACAACATGGATGCAATATGAAACTAAGGATCTTACATTTTATTCTATGACTTGAGAGGCATGTAGGTGCATGCGGGAAAGAAAACGTACCACCATAGCATCTTTGGTGGCCCACAGAAGCACCCACCAGCGCGGCGGCGACCAGTCGAGCCGGCCGCGCGGGGAAGGCTGCACCCATTGGCCCCGTGGCAGCATGAGCCACAGCCTGCCGAGCTGTGGAGGGTGGAATGAAATGGTGTCAACTTTCCACGTAGGGCAATAATCGACATGCTCGAGCCGCTCAGCTGGAGTGTCGACCTACTCCAGCCGGCCCTTTCGGAATACCGGGCTGCGCCCCACTAGCACCCCCGTCTGGGCCAGACCCATGGGGATGGGCTGATCCCACTAGTGGGGATAGACCCATGAGTCAGGACGGACCCACGATCCATTCCAGATCCACCAGCTAGGCAAGACCTACGAACCACATCGAACCCGTGAACCCTATCGGACCCGCAAGCCGGTCTGGACCTGACCGGTCCTGTTACACTTAATAAGGCGCATCTCACAAACCGGAAGTCCTATTGGGGCGCTGTTAGTGGATTTGGGACCCTTAGGTTTATAAGGTTATTTTTATATACTCTACATGGGTTTTGAAAAAACTTGGAGTATGTATAGTTTGGATCGAACTCAAATCCAATCAGGCCCTCAGTACGAAAATTCCTACAACTTACAGACCAAGCATCCGATTGACGCGTCGTCTATTGAGTTGGAACCCTTATCACATTGAGGTTCTTAGAGTTACGTCTTCGTGGGAATTCGTGGCATTTGATGTACTACTAATGGCATGAGGAGCAGAATCTAGGGAACTCAAGCACATCAAGTGTGGGAATCTTCTGGCTGGTTGTCAAGTGAAGAGAGACCCATTTGTGGATAGACGACATATGACCCTGTGTGGATTGACAACATACGACCCTGTGTGCAAAAACAGTAGCGCGGACTGATGAAGACTAGCCATTGAGCCGCTCATCATAGATCACCAACATATAACCCTGATTGGATCGACGACTTACGACCCTGAGTGGATCCGAAGTAGCGCGACCTGATGAGGAATAGCCTTAGAGTGGCCCATTGTGGATCAGAGACTCATGAACCTGTGTGGATAGGTGAATTATGACCTTGTGTTTCTTAGAAGTAGTGCCTCCCACTGAGGAATAGCCTTCGAGTGGCCTTTCATGGATCAGTGGCTTACGACCCTATGGGGATCGACGACTTATGAACCTGTGTGGATTTGCAGTAGTGCGACCCGATGCGGACCAGCCCCAGAGCAGCCCATTGTGGATCATCGACTTAAAACCCTCTGTGGACTAGAAATTGAAGAACTTATTCATAAATCAGTAGTGTAACTTCCCAACAAAATAATATGATTTATCATTAATACTAATCATCAATGTTCTTGTTCTTCGAGTTATATACCTAGTGTGAGTTTCATTTTACCTTATTCTTTGTGATTGAGATCATGCGTTCTGGTTTTCCCTTTGAGGAAATCTTGGTGACCTTCGGGTGTGTCAGGGTCCCTACTGAGTATTTTTATATTCACCCATGCACGGTCTTTACCCACACATGTGGTGTCTAATGCAGACATTCAACATTTCGACAAAGGTGCTCAGGGGAACGAGACAGACAGATGCTACGATGATGGACTTTTTGGCCTAGGACCAGGTGGGGCCTAGTAGTACCAGGTGGGTAGGACATACTACTTCTTCGTCCAATATCTTCACAACTCTCATGATTAGGTGGGTTTTTCTATCGATGGCCATTAGAGTTTTCTTTTGTACTTTACTGTTTTCAGTTCATTGTTGGGTTTCTATTCAAGCCCATTTACTTTCACTTTTTCACTCACTTAGCCTTGTTTTAGTTGTATACTTATTTCCCCTTTCAGTGTGTTGGGATGTGGTTATACATATTTTTATACAGGTTTAAAGAAAATTCCTTCTTTTTTAGGGATATGCATTTCTGGTGCCCCTGGCCTATTGAAGGTGGGCTTCCGGTAGTCATGACCCGAGCCCAGGGTGACGGTCGTGACAAAGTGGTATCAAAGGCAGTCAGTTCTACCAGAAGAACTACGAGTCTGTATTATAAATGGGGAAATACTGTAAGGTGTGTTGAGTTCGGATTTCAATCTAGGGAGTCCAATGTTGGTGCGGTGACTGATATATCCTTACACCAGGACCCTGAATTATGTTTTTCGACTCGGTACACGAAAACACTAGTAACATGTTTTTTAAACTATTTTTTCCTCTTGATATTTTTTTAGTCAGATCACAAGGTATAACTTAATGACTATGGTTCATCTTGATAATCATTCACGATTCCTCCAAGAAGATAGCCATCCAGGATTCCAATGTGTGACCATGTGGATGGTCCACCGAGTGATGAGGCTTAAGTACAAGGATTGTTTTCTGAGATGGTACCTTCATGTAGTGTCCTAGAAATTCCACTGCTTGTTGGTCCTCGTTATCTACCAATGTTGTTGGTATAAAACACATATAGGATTAGTGACATACACAAGTTTCAGTGATGTATATCCCCTAAGTTTCGAACCGATCACAACTCATAGGTGGATAAGTACTAGTCTGAGATGTTGAACGAGTTTCCATCTAGCCAAGGCATCATTAGATCAGATGGCGGTCCTAGCAGTGAGCATTCTACATGGCTCAGCAGGGTGATGGAATGGTTTTGATTACACCTATCTTATGATGAGGTATCATTTCTGTGGATAGAGCTTGAGATCCATCCTCATACAAGGGGGTATCTTTCCATAAAAAGCTAAAGGGTTTGTGTTCCCAAGAGCTTCTATAGTTTCGAAAAGATGGAATTTCATTTACTGAGTATTTGTTGAGGTGTACTGACCATTCCATGTACTCGATGAATATGATACGACTAGTTCTTCAGGGATCAGACCTCCAAGCGAGATGTGTTTAGGACTTCCAAGATAGCACTATTCAATTGTTCATTCCAACTTATGTTAGGTTTTTAGAAAGCCTTTGTAGTTCAAAATTATTTTGCTGAGCAGATACTGCCATGGAATGTCAGTAGTGGGAATTTAGGAAACCGACATTAGTATAAGAGACATGGATGTGTAAATGTTTCAGGAAGAGGAAGTGATAGGGATAGATGAATCTTCAAGGTATTCGATGTGGAAGAGGAGCTAGGTTAGAATCAGGAGGTGGAATACATTTCAATATGTTACAACCAGCACCCCAATGTGGTCCCCACCAGGCTTAGGGTGCTATAGGACATGGGAAGGGAGTAGTTGCATGTGGTCAATGAGTGTGACCCAAGGGATTTAGGAATGACTCAACGTACAATATATTTCTTCTACTAGTTATAGTATTAATAGACATATGTACTAATCATTCCTTCTAGTCACAAATCTTGATCAATATCTAGAGTTTCTAGTTAAACTGTTGAATTGACCCTTACTTCTAGAGATACCTATGGGAGGAGACTAGATAAGCACACATAGGATGATGGTGTGATCTTACCCTTGAAGGGAGAGTTTCGATTGGAACCTCTTGGTGGCAGCATCGAGGCCTTACAACATTAGTTTGGATATGGACTGGTCATCCACAATTCATGCTCAAATTGACTATTTTAGGCAAAAAATGTGGTATAACTAAAGCGTTATAATGGGGATTTCCATGGTTAGAGAAAAAGGAAACCCATGAAGCAAGAGATAAACTCATCTATAGGAGGTTGCAACCGATCACTCTTGAGTTATCAATTCTTACCCTTGGGGCACCAGGTGTTTTGAGTTTTCAATTCCTAATAATAATAGCAGAGTGTGTGTACATCCTTTCAAAATATTTTTCCAAGATTACCTTCCTAGAGGGAGAGGGAATTCTTCTTTGGCTTGTACCTAGGGACAGAACATATATCTACAACTTCATATCTGATGAATCCTACAAAGCTCTGGGAGCTAAGAATATCGTTGGGGGAATTGCAGAGGAAGGTCTTAGTAAGACCAAGTGTTTGAGGTTATGTGTGGATTACTAGAACTTTACCCATGTATTCGTGGAAAATGAGTCCCTACAACCAAAGGGTTGATGGGAACATCAATCACCTAAAAATGGTAACCTTTTTTTTAGTGGAAAGGTTCATGTATGACTTACTATAATTGATAAATTAGTAATGGATGCAGTTCCTCAAAAACTATGACTTTGAGATAGTCGATACTCCAGATAAGGGGAACAAGGAGACAAAAGCACTCAATAGGAGGTCTGGTTTAAAGCTTCTGGGTGAGGATACAGACGAGCTAGACACGATATAGATATCCCTCGTTGATAGTGATGGAGCATCTCACCTCCAGTCTATGATAGTCACTCCCCCACTCTTATAGCAATTTAGGGAGGTGCAGCTTGTGGATGTTGACTACGAGGCTCGACGTGATCTGATATCCTCACTACATTCTTCTAATGGATTTTTGATAGTTGGGAGCATTTCATCCTTTTTAGACGATGCACCATGGTACCTATGACATTATGGAAGGAGGTGTTGAGTGAATTCCATATATCCCATTTGGTGGTACATCCTGGTGTGGCGAAGATGTACCGTGAAATATTTTGTTAGTACTGGTTGTTAGGGATGAAGGATGCAGTGGCAGAGATTGTTTCATGATGCCCCACTTGTCATCAAGTGAATGATGATCATCAGGTTCCATCATGATTGAGCACGACTTTTACACCCAAATAGATGGTCAGACAGAGCGGACCATAAATACCTTAGAGGACATGCTTCATGATTTTGTCCTGGATTTTGGTTACAGTTGGGAGGACCACCTACCAATAGTAGAGTTTGTGTACAACAACATCTATCACTCCACCATTGGCATGGCATCATTTTAGGATTTGTATGGGTGACATTACAGATCATCGCTATGAAAGACAGACCAATGGGAGTTTGCACTCATGGGTCCATAGTTGGTATGGGGCTACCATAGAGGAGGTAAAGATCATACAAGAGTGGATGAGGCCTTCATAGAGAAAGAATAAGTCTCATGCTGATAGGATATGGAGAATCTTGGAGTTTGAGGAGGGCAATCATATTTTCCTTTAGGTCTCACCCAAAAGATGATTACGATGATTTGGATGGGGTAGAAAGCTTTCACTGAGGATCATCAGACCTTTTCATATTCTCAGAAGAGTTTTATAGGTGTCATACCAACTAGCTTTTCCCCACAAATGCACTGCGTGTATAATATTTTCATTGTGTTGCAGCTGAAGAGGTATGTGTGTGATCCATCACATGTAATCAACTGTGGAGAGCTAGACATTGTTGATGGGGAGGTGTTTACATAGTTCCTGTTGGAGATAGAGGATCGACAGGAGTGGGTCCCTCATGGACATTCAAATCCTTCATTGCATGTTCAGTGGCAGGATAAAAATCTCCAGTAGAGAACTAGGGAGTGGGAGGATCAGATTCATGCTCAATACCCCCACTTGTTTGATTTTCCATTGTTTTGGGTTTTGGTGATGTAAATCCATAAGGTGGGAAGAATTTCATATCCTAGAATTTATTTATATTTTTTTAATTATATGAATTTTTTTTAGATCTCCAAATTTGACGACATGTGATTCCGAGGCCTGGAGTCCAAAGAATGATCTGTCAAAAAATGTTATGCTTCAAATAGCACATGTGAGAGTTATTCTTGAAAAATTGGAATAACTCTTAAATGGGTTCCCATATTAGGAATCCAAGGGAAACATTACATTCATTGTGGCAGGTTTACCCTAGGCATGACTTATGTTTATTCGGTGCATGCCTTCAGTGAGAAAACCCAAAATGGCATAATCATAAATAAAAGTATTAAATAAAATAATTTTATTTTTCAAATGATTATGACTCACAAATGGAGACTCAGATTAGAAATATGATACCACCAATGAAATCATGAGGTTATGCTTTCCATAGGAAGATCCAAACATTGCATGTTGTGGGCGAACATTAGAAGTTAGTTTTTGGCTGTAAATGAAATAATTTAAAAATATTTTTGTGTCAAATCCTTATAACCCCTAAATAGAAACTCATATTGAAAATCCAAGAGTACCGTAGAGCTCGTGAGGGTGTTTTTCCATTAGGTGGAGCATAACCTCAACTAGTTCGGGTTGAGGGTGACTGTTAATAATTTTTGAACATTTTTAAGATAGGTTCAGTAATCGTGCGAGTAGGGATTCATATATTTTGAACTGGTGCTCAAATTAAAAATCTGAGGGAACCATTGAATTCACATCTCCATGATTGACTTAGGCAAAGCATAACTTTTTCTGGAAGGGGTTGGACAAAAAAGTTAATTTTTTGACTTTTGGAAAAATAATAATAAAATAAATCGTTAAGTTATTTTATTCTCTTCCCACCATTGAGTGACAGATTGCAGGATCGCAGTGTAACGTTAGGCATTAATTAAGAAACTATTTATTACTTAATACATGCATTGTGTAACTGTAACTATCATGGTTTAATTGGTTCAATAATTATGATTCACAAATGCATCATATTAACGAACCAATGTGGGAGATAATTTCTTTTTTTAATCAATCCATTGGCATAGGATTTGGGAACCCACGAGAGGAACCTCTAAGGAAATGCTGACGACATTCATATATAAAAAGGAATGGTGGATAAATGATGACCGTTGTGGGAAATCGATCGAGATATCAATGAGAATCATTGAATGACAATAGAAATTAATCTTCTCCTTCATATGGAACACCGTTTCTAGGTAGTGGGTTTAAATGATTTACGTATTTAATATCCCTCTGTCCTCGTTCTTGTATAATATGAAGAATGTAGATCAACTGACCAACAGGTTGATTTCTATTTTCGTTCATTATTGTGGGAGTTTAATGAGGGGTTTCATTATGGGGTTTTTAAGGATTATTCTTCTACCCCATGTTTATGTGCTAACACAGAGGGTGCAGGCTAATCTGATGAAGGTCTGATCCCTCCGCATTCTTGGTTATGTGTGTTCTTTGTGGGTGACTGGGAAACATGGTGGCAAGATGAACCTAAGGGCCTCACAGAAAAGGTGGTGACCCAGGATTCCCATTGGCATAGATAGGAAAGAAAACGGACCATCGGAGCATCTTCAGTGGCCTGTAAAAGCAACCATCGACGCTACGACGGTCAGTCGAGCTGGCTGTATGGGGACAGCAGCACCCGCAGGCGCTGCGGTGGGTGGAATGGAACAACATCAAAGTTTCACACAGGGAGATGAACGGCCCACTCGGGCTTCTCATCTGGAGAATAATGGCTGGATCCAACTGGCCATTTTGAAAGATCAGGCAGCGCCCCACTGGCACTGCCATCTGGAAGAACCAGTCCGTATGTAGGGTGGGTTTCTAAGAGGGTCGGACCCACGAGCTGGGCTGGACCCAACAGTTGGACCAGACCCATCGGTAAGGCTGAACCCATGAAAAGGGTCGGAACATTGAACTTGGTTGGACCCATGAGCCAGGCTAGACACGCAGGCCCGACGGGCCAGCCAGGTCGGACCCCTACCGGACTCGAATGGTCCTATTACACTAAATCAAGTGTATCTTGCAAACTGGGCATCCGATTGACGTGCCGTCAATGAAGTTGGGACCCTTAGGATGAGACAGTACTTTTGAGATAAACTATTTGGTTTTTTATGGAGTTGGAGTATGGTTGTGTTGGATGGAACTTGAATCCAACTAAGCTATTTATACTAAAATGCATATAGCTTACAGACCAGGTGTCTGATAGACACGTCGTCTCTTGCATTGTAACCTTTATGACATGCTAGTTCTTCAGGTTACTTATTCATGGGAATTTTTTGTGGTTAATGTACAATTGATGGCTTGAGTATCAGAATCTACAGAACTCAAGTGCATCAAGTACGGGAATCCTATGGATGGCTATCATGTAAAGAGACACCCCTTTGTGGTTTGACAACTTACGACCCTGTGTGGATATAAGACATACAACCCTATGTGAATCAGTAGTAGAATGAACCAAAGAGGACCTACTTTAGATAATCCCATCATGGATTAGCGACTTGAGACCCTATGGGGATTGACAACTTACCTACCTTGTTGGATTAGCAGTAGCGTGACCCAACAAGGTCACTCCTTAGATCTGCCCGTCATGATTCAGCGACTTATGACCCAGTGTGGATCAATGATTTATGACCCTATGTGGATCATAAGTAGCGCGGCCGGACAAGGACCTTCCTTAGAGAGTTTTTCCATGGATCTGTGACTTATGAACCTTTGTGGATCAACAGTAGCATGCCTGATGAGGACCTACCTTAGAGCGGATCATCGTGGATCAGTGACTTATGACCCTGTGTGGATATGAAATAGAACAAACTCATCATGGATCGATAGTGGAACTTATAATTTGAATAAGAAGATTTATTTTTATGACTAATCCTCATTATTAATGTTCTTAAAGTTATATACCTAGTGTGAGATGTATTTTACCTCATGATTTCTGATTTAGATCATGCATTTGTGTTTTCCATTGAGGAATTCTAGGAGACCATCAAGGGTCTTGGGGTCCATACAAATTATTTTTATACTCACCCCTAAATGGGCTTCACATACACTTGTTGTGTCTGGTGCAGACATTCCACATTTAGAGAGAGGTGTTAAGTGTGATGGGATAGATGGGCACTACGACAGTGGACATGGAAGCCTAGGACCAGGTGGGGCCCTGTAGTACTGGGCGAACAAGACCGACTACTTTGACTTCCATTATCCAAACTACTATCATGATTAGGTGGGGTTTTCCTGGGATGGCCATCATAGTTTCCGTTTGTACATTACTATTTTTTGTTCCTTATTGGGTTTGTTTTATGGCCCTCTTGCTTTAACTTATACTTGCACTCAGCCTTTTTTATTGTTATACTTTTTTCCCCTTTCAGTGTGTTGGGATGTGGTTGGAAGTGTGTGTATAAATGTTTAAATTCATTGCCTTCTTTTTTTGGGATATGCCTTTCTGGTTCTAGTCACTAACCCTTGGCCTAGAGAAGGCGGGTTTTGGGTAGTCCTGACACGGGCTCAGGGGGACGGTTTGTGATAGTTTTGGGAAGAATAGAACATATAGAACATAGATAATGAAGATAATATATTATTTTGGAAGTGTATGATCACTCTAGAATGATAAAAGTGTTGTGAATAAGAGAAAGGTGAGGTGCCCTTTTATAATCATGGGAATAGGGAATTCATGATATTTCTTAAAATAATAAATATATAATAAAGTTATTATCTAAAAAAACATTCAAATGGACATGGATTCAAATATATAGTTGGATAGGGATGAAATAATACCAACTAATAAATCTTTTACTAGTTATAGTTTCATTTAAACCCTTATCTTTTTTATTAATTGCTTGGTTAACCTAATTTAACCTTGTCTATGGTAACTTATATTTGTGTCATAAAGAGATATAATTTTACATATAAGGCAAAAATATTTTAATAAATGGAAAATTGATAATTTTTTCGACAATATAATTTCCCAAATTTCATATTTATATATATATATTTTATTTTTTATTAATTTAAGAAAATTATTTTCAAATAAACTATCATTAATGTCAATTTTGACACGATTCATTTTATTTGAATTAAAACAATTAAATAAAAATATTTAGTTTTAATATAATCACTTTAAACATAAACATAAGTTTATATTTATCAAAAAAAATTGTGACACTATAAATCACTCAAATTATATTACATTTTATATTTTAAAATTCTTTTATATTATTTTTTTATTATTATGTGAAATTTTACTATGATGTTGTATAATAAATTAATTTGAATATATAATTATTAAAAAATTTAAATAAATTTCCATCATAAAAATAATTTTATTATACTAAAAATAGTAATTTACAATCATCAATAACTTGTTTTATCCCAATTTGGAAACATGTTATATTTTTAAAATTAAGAGAGTGAATTTTTTTATTTTTATTTACTTTTAATATTATATATGACAATTTCTTGGAAAAGTATTTCTTAAACAATTAAATTTCATTCCTATGGTGATAAAGGCTAAATTATCTTCGCCCAATAGTAATTTAGATGAAAAGTAGTGACCATAACACTTAGTTCAACCATGACTAACCCAATTAAAATTTTACCATGGTGATAAAATTTTAAAGCAATTACTATTTATAACAGTAAAACATAAAAGGGGCCTATTTAAAATATTTGAGACTCTTGATTCAAAATATGGATTCCATTTTTATGATTTATTTTATATAAGTATAAGAAATTAATTTTTAAAATATTATTGAAAAATTTGACGAAAACAATTTTTTGAAAATAAATTTTTATGTACAAAACCTGGTTTATTTTTATCGATTTGATAGAAAAAAAAATAATTAATGAATAATAAAACATTATTTTGAATATATAATATAAGAATATCATTAAAATAATTCACTAAATTTGATTAGTTTAATTTATTAAGATCAAAAATAATTTTTTGATATAAAAATAGTTTTTCAATTTTTTATTTTCAATTTTTTTAATTTAAGTTCTATTCAATTTATAAACAAGGAATTAATTTTATTCATATATATCCATATTTTTTTAATAATTTATTTATCCCTAATTATACATGTGAATCAAATATATTGGAGACAACTTCCATATAAAAATATTTAAAAGTGTGTTATAGTTAGTTTAAATTTAGTGGTGCATGTAACACATACTATCGAAGTGATCAAATTATTTAAAAAGAAATATATGAAAAATTTATGGGGTTATATATATATATTGATATAGGTTAATAAGAAAATTATTATTAATCTATGGTTTTACAAAGTTTACAAAGGTTATATTATTTTTTATTAATAAACCATCTTTGATCACAAAAATTCCTTAAATGAGTAATTATCAATTCAGTTTTAACATAACATAACCAAAACACATATGGAATGAAATAAGAAAATTTTCAATTAATATAATTTATATATTAAATAATATTAAATTAAATATCAATTAGTAACTTCTTATCTTATTGTAACACAATGACCCCAGAAGCACGGAGCTGGTGCATTATTTTAATTCATTAGAATGATTATAATGTATCATGTCCTGATGGACCGACCAGTTTATAAATCTTGGAAAATAGATTATATGAATGAACATTACATTATAATTTCTAACATAAAACATAGCATAGATAATCCTTTTAGACCTCCATTATTCCCCCAGTTTAATCCTTCATATCAATCATAATACACATCTTGGCATCTTGGGAAAATAAAATATAAAAAGGGGTGACCTCGAAATTTCAGTAAGGGTAAATAATTCATAAAAAGCTATAAACTTTCAAAGAAAGATATATAATAAAAATATATACTTTTAAACATTATCTTGAACATAATATGGAAAAAAATAAATCTAACATTTCCATATAAAAATGTGCATGGATATTCTACAAGATGAATAATCACTTGTAATATCTAAATTCATAACAAGGGTATGTATAATGCTAGACATAATAACTACTATGTCAAGGCCTTGTGCCAAGACCATTCTAAAATATTCAATCAAGGCCTTATGTAAAGAATCTAGTTGGTCTCATGAGACCTACCGAAGCATCAAGGGGCTATTAAGGTCCCTCCCCATCACTTACTAAGTGTAATTCATTACTTATATGAATAGTTTGAAACATAACATAAACATTCAAATTAAAACTAGTAGAAAAATGTTAATACTTTAACTGTAAACCATGAATGGTATAGAAATACCACATTCAGAGAAAAAAATATCACAAAACCTTAAATAAAATATGGAATATTGTATCATAATTAATCAACCTCAATCAAGAATAATTTCTATTAAAGAATGTTGACATAGTTGAAAATGATCAGTACAACTCTTTGAGAGAAATATAATTTTTCATTAAATCATTTAAGAGAAACACAATTCATAAAATAAGTCATTTAAAAAATATTTTTGAATAAAAGTGTCTCATAAAACATTTAATAATTTTAAAGGATTTAATATATTAAAACAATCATGTCCATATAAATAAATACTTAAAATCATTTTGAAAACATGAATAATAATTAAATCCATTTAGAAAAATAAATCTTTAAAACATTTAAAGTAATTATCTAGTTAAATATTACCTTCCATAAAACCTTAATTTATTCCATTTGTAACTATTTTTATTATACATGGACATGGATGATAAATATGTCCTAGTGAATACTTACACATAAACAATCTCTGATAATAATGAGATTGAGAAATTTCCCCTTACCTTAGATCTGACACTCTACATCCATGTCTGAAACTAATGTATAATGTTTCTAAAAAAATTATTAACTTATATCAGAATCATAATAATTTTTATGATTTCATATATGATTCTTTTATGACTTTATATTACCCATTTATTAACAATTCCAAGTTAATTCAACATTTTGGGTAATATCGCTTTGTTTATCCTACGTGTTTTGACTTGTTATTCATTAACTTATTATTGATGTCATGATTCACATACTTCTATAATATACAATATTATTTATATATCATATATATATTCATTATATAAATATATATAATAGATAGATATATAAAATGTAATACACCATTTCGGGAGACTGTTGGTTCTACGTATGCATGAACGTTGTTTTTGTTTTATTGTTGAACTGAATTGAAGTAAGGGAATGAAATATATGTACATATATATATATAATTATCATATTATTATTATGTAATATATTTCATAATTATTAATAATATATATATATTATAATTATTTATGGATGGTTAAAGTGAAGAATGAGTCTCATTATGTCGTGGAGACGGTAGGTCGTACGTATGCACGACTGACGATATGATTCCTTTAACAATTAAATAATATGTAACTGGATGGAATACTAATTATAAAGAATCATAATCATGTCATATTAATTAATTATTTATTTTATACTTATTATTATATCTATCCAAATAATGTAATGTCGAATAACAAATTACACCACAGCGTCGAGACGACAAGTCATACGTACGCATGCATGTTGATATTATTATATGTTGGATGGATAAAATGGTGCATATAATTTTACAATGGATATATAAACATATTAATATATGTATGATACTATATTTATTACTTTTTTATGGAAAAAATATAGGAAAAAATAATTATAAAAATGAAAGGAACTTTGAAAGAAGGGATAAGACGATTACCTCTTCTTCGGGTGTTTCCTTTCAATTTGAAAAAAGGGATGCTTAAGATGGCTCTAATCAACAATTTATTCCTTTAGGATAAATTGAGGAAGTTTTTTAGGATAAATTGGTAGTTTTTTCCAAACAAAATTTTTTTATAGGTGTGTGTTAAATAGAAAGTGAGGTTCCCTTTTATAAGAGATGTGAGGGACACTTTAGGAAAAATCTTGAAATATTAATTTGTTATATAAAAAATTTTCGGATTATAATAGATAAAAATTATTTTATTTCTAGGATAATTTGAGGATGTGTCTAAACCCTCTCAACCAATAGGTTTTATCCTTTTTTAGGACATAAAATTAAACTTATCTTAAGATTTAACCCATTGTAAAATATGTTAACTCTTACCATGTCCTCTTGTATTTTTATACTACATGGTTAATATATTTACTATAAAATTTCAAGAAAACCTGAAGTGAATAATTTATGATATTATTATAACTATCCATGTTATTGGGAAAATATTTAGATAATTTGGATTTTTATATCATTTAATAAAGTAGTCTATGTCAATTTTGACACTATTAAGTAAATGATTTTTGTTAAAGTCATAAAAATGTTATTCCTTTGAACCAAAGGTATGGAATCATCTATTAGAAGTCAATTCCATCCATAAAATTCGTCTATGACATCAAAATGTTCAAATTAAATTGATTTTAATATGTAAACTTTTATTTATTTGAGTAATTAATTAATAAGGTAATCTTCATCATTTATGTCTCATAAATAAATATATTTATCTAATGTCTAAAAATTATAAATAAAATATAATTATATAGGAAATATCTTTATCTCTCTAATTACTATTTATAGTCATAGATATATTTTATATAACACAATATTAAAATTGATTTAGTAGAAGATATATGTTTGTGTTATAATTGTCTTTACTTTAAATTAATTCCTATAAAATGTCATTATCATACCCAAGTTGTCCCCAAATGCCAAAATTTAGGCCTAAGGATTCACTTAGTTGAATATATATCATCTAATAGAATTATTACACTTGTTATTGTAGTTTTATATTATTATAATATTATTATTTTTACACTTATTTTCTTGTTTTAGCCTTAAACCATAGTAAATAAAAATAATTAATGAAGTTACTATTTATAAGGTCAAAAAATAAAAGGTTCCTATTTAAAAAAAATTGGAACTTATGATTACAAAAATAGAATAAAGTTTCCCAAATTCACAACACTAAATTTACATTAATTAATTTGAAATTAATTCCCATTGTCAAAACCAAAAAATAGGTTTTTAAGAAACAAAAACTATAAAAATATTTACATTTGTTTATATCCAATCTAAAAGTAAAATTACTTCCAATGAAATATATTACATTTAATGAGAAATATATAATCTAATTATAATTTAAAACCACTCTAATTTATAATTTATCACTATGAATTATTTTATTAAAATGTTGTTTTCCAATAAAATTTAGTATTTTTCAATATTCCTCAAAATATGAATGTTATCAGAAAAGTACCAAAAAACTACCAAAAAATGTTGTTATGTACCTATTTTAAATAAAAATTGAATTTAATAAAATTTAATATATAATAGTTTCAAATATTATATTTAAAAAGGGTTCTCCCTTGAAAGACAAAAAAACTGATTTTTTTTTAAATACATCTTTTATCTGAAAATTGGAATTTGTCTTTATATTATGTTTAAGAATAAAAAATGATAAATTTTAAAATTATATGGGATATATAAAATGCAAAATATAGTTAATAGTATTCATAAACACTTTTTAAATGGCTAGTTTGATAGGTCGTGGTGTGCTTGAACATTATGTTGCGTACATCACACGCTATTGAATTATTTAAAAAGAAAGTGTACCATGAATGATAAGGGTGTTACATTATCCCCTACATCATTAAATTGTGTCCTCTCAATTTAAACTCGATATTGAAAACTAAGGGTTTGACATATCAAAATATCTTAGTCGAAATCCCACATACGAAAATGGATTAAGGTGGCCTCTATTTAAAAATAAAGAAATGTAAGTATGATGGTTAGCAGATAAAACATATACTAGGGTTACATGTAGGAAAACATGGATTTGAAAGAGAAAACTAACCATCCTATTCTGACGGAGGGTTATAGAGAATATTATTAGGAAAAAGTTTACAATCTGGATGTCATATATATGTGATAATCCAAGGTACTATTTGATTCATCACAAACGAAAGTACTAGGAAAACATTTTTTGTTTTATAATCCTTTAAATAGTGTTATAAAATTATTTTACATAACATACTAAGAACATAAGGAATCATTCTTAACTGACATATATTATTTCATCCTCTAACTAATTCATACCACTAACTCATCATTCACTTCAAAAGATAAATATTAAAAATATTCTATTTATCTTAATCATATAAGTTTTCAAATATAAACTTATACATTTCAATTAATAAAACTATGTTTTACAAATTAGTACAACACATAGGCTAGTGGTAGGAAATGCACCCTTATCACCCATATGTTGTGGGTTCAAGTCACTCGGGCTTGCCGGATGCGACGGGTTTTCCTGCAACATGTGTGTTGTCCTTTTCTCAAAAGTATAACATTCCAAAAAATTGAATCTTATGATATGTTTTAAAATTAAACAATAGTATTCTATTTCCAAGTAAATCTATTCCAAATGTTAGGATTATCCAAAATACTCATGTCCCAACTCATAGTCCAAAAATTTACAAGGAAGTTCACATAACACAAATGTGTATACCTTCATCATGTAATCTGTTATAACATGGTGATAACATTAATTACTGGAAAACCTTATTGAATACTTTCATTATTTCTTATTCTTTAAGTATAACCTAGAATACTGGATATACACCTTAAATCCAAAAATATTGAAAAATACCAATAATGATGGTATAAACGACTCTTTAAACAAACCATTAATCAGTTCCAAGGATGTAAATAATATCTAATATAATTTATCCAAATCAATTGTCCCTTATTTTGAAATCATTATCTAAGTTTCAGAAACATATTAAGGGATATATTTCCCCCAAACATAAATTTTCCAAAATTTTTAACTTGAAACTATGTAACTTTACTTGGTACTATACAATCTCAAATCCTTATGAAATAATACTGAATTACATTACTTATATACTCTATAATTTGTATAACATGTTAATCATTAATAAAATAATCAAATGACGTTATTCATTAATAACAAAACAAGAACACTAATCATTCCTCTTCATCTGTAGTAGTATCATAACATGATAATTATCCAATAAAATCATTTGGGGTATACTATAATGATGGGTACATTGATTCACATAGTGTCCCAACTCCTTGCAGTTGAATCATTATACATTTGAAACCTTTTTCTTACTCTTCCAATCACAAACATGGTGTCTTTTTTCTTGACACATATTCCCTTCAATCATTTTCCAAGGTGATTCTTTACACAGTTATCACCTGTGATAAAATCCTTCTTTCCCTTATTCCTTTTATCTATCTTTTTCTCTTCCATCCTCTTCTTCTCTTACTTCCTTTCAAATTTGTAGGACTCATATATTTATTTACATAACTTATTAACGCATGATACTATTTCTTCATATGAGGAGATTATTTGGGAGACTATTTCCCTCCAAATTGTTGGCTTAAGACCATGAAAGATATTGTCCATATTAATATTTGGATCATGTGTATTGATTGAGTTCTCATTCATTCTACTGGGCATGATTTCTAAATGACAACATACACTTTGTTACATCATATCATAAGGTGTATTCCAAAACTAGAAATATGCTCAACATTAATTGAATATTTAAACACATCTAGTTTCATAATCACAAAAATGGTATCTTTGTCGACATATATACTCATAAATTCTTTATAACGGTTTGTATAGTAAATTTGAATTATCCTATGCATATACCTCGAGAGTGTCAAAATAGGTGCACAGTGAGGCCCATTTTTGTATACCAGGTTACACTGAGTCATGATCGGAACACCTTGTCAATGTTTTCACCTCAAGATACATTTGTACGAGAACCATGTCCACTTTTAGTATCCAGATAGTGCTGTATTTTCTAGGAATATCCATATAATACCTACTTTAATAAAATTCTAGGGGGTTCTTCTGTACATATCCTCAAAGTCTATAATAGGGTTATAATCCCTAATCTAAGATTTCTAAATCTATTTCCAAGGATGTTTCTAAACATTATTTGATCCAAATGGTAATTCCCCGACCCAAAAATCCCAGAGCTAGTGCATTATTTTAATACATTGGCATGATTATAAGGAATCAATCCTCAAAGGACCGATCAATTTAGAAGTCTTGGAAAATATATTTCAGGAATGAACTTTACATTACAATTTATAAGATAAAATACAACATGGATAATTCTTTTAGAATGATATTGTTCCCCATGATTTATCCTTCATAACAGTCATAATACACTTTATGGAATCTGGGGAAAATAAAACCTTAAAATGGGGTCAGCGCAGATGCTCAGTAAGGGTAAATAATTCAGCAGAAGCTATAAACAATGAAGGAAATATGTATAAATAAAAAACATGCTTTTAAAAATAAACAGGAAATAATATGGAAAAAATAAATCAAACATTACCATAAAAACATGAACATGCGTATTCTACTAGTAGAATAATTTCATATAATACGAAATTTCATAATAAGGGAATGAATATGGTTTAACATAATAACTGCTACGTCAAGGCCTTGTGCCAAGACCATTCACAAATATTCTCTAAAGTCCTTGTTTCAAGATAATAGTTTGTCTAATGAGACATATAGAAGAATTGAGGGGCTATAACTGGACTCACCTGTCACTTACTAAGTCCAAAGCATTCCTCATATGAAATGGATGATTAATAACATTAACATTCATATTAAAACTTTCATAAGAATTGTTAATACTTTAACCATAAACCCTGAATGGTATAAAAATAGTGCATCCACATTCAAACACATCAAAAAGAATCCATACAATATGGAAGATTATATCATAATAAATCAACCTCTGTCTAGAAAAATATCATGTAAATGATGTTGACATAGTTAAAAATGATCAGTAAAACTTTTGAAGAGAAATATTCAGTTTTTATTAAATCATTTAAAAGTAACACAATTTATAAACAAAGTTATTTAAAAGAAATTTTTTAATCAAAGTCCCACATACCACTTTTAAACTTTTTAACGGAATTAACATATTAAAACAATGATTTATATATAAATAAATCCTTAATATCATTTTGAAAACATGGACATTAATTAAATAGATTTAGAAAAATAAATATTTAAAAAATTTAAAATCATGATCTAGTTAAAGGTTCCCTTCCATAAAAACATAAAAGATTCATTATTAAAACATTTTTAGGAAGCATGGGCATGGATGACAATTTTGTGTGAGTAAATACTTAAACATAAACAATCTCAGATAATAATGAGTTTGAGGAATAAACCATTACGTTAGATCTGATACTCTATGTACATTTCTAAAACTATTATATAATGTTTTTAAAAATATTATTAACACATATTAGAATCATAATAATATTTGAGATATCAAATATGTTTCTTTTAGGACTTTATATTACCCATATATTAACAATTCCAGGTTAATTCAACATTTCGGGTGATATTGCTTTGTTTATCGTATGTGTTTTGACTTTTTATTCTTGATCATATTACATAGATCATGATTTATTTATATCCAGAATGTATAATATTATTTATATGTCATATATAATCATAATAGAAATATATATAATATATAGTTATATAAAATGGAATACATTATTCATGAAGATGGTAGGTCGTACGTACACATGAATGATGTTTCTGTTTTCTTATCTTATTAAATTAAAGTGAGTGGATAAAATATATGTACATATATATATATATATATATATCATTCCAGTAGACTTATTATGTCATGTAATTCCTAATTATGAATAATTTATATATTTAATAATTATTCTTAGATGGTTAATGTAGAGAATAAATCTCATCGCATTGTGGAGATGGTAGGTCGTACGTACTCACGAGTGACGACATCATTCCATAATTGATTAGTTAATATGAAACTGGATGGTATATTAATTATAAATAATCATATTAATGTCATATTCATTATTTATTTCTATTATACTCATCATTATACCCATCTAAATAAAGTAATTTGGAGTAAAAAATTATACCACCATATACAGAACGTAAGCTCTATGTACGTACACATGGTTATATTATTATTTATAGGATAAATAAAATGATGACTATAATTTTTCCATGGATATATTAACATCTAATTATATTTATGATAATAGATTAATTAATTTGGTGTGGAAACAATATAGAATGAATACGTATAAAAATAAAAGAACTTTGAAAGAATGGATAAAACGATTACTTCTTATTCGGGTGTTTCCTTTTGATTTTCACAAAAGGGGTCCCTAGTATAGCTCTATGACAAATGTGAGGCCACTTGGATGA
Source organism: Viscum album (assembly GCA_963277665.1). Taxonomy (NCBI): domain Eukaryota; kingdom Viridiplantae; phylum Streptophyta; class Magnoliopsida; order Santalales; family Viscaceae; genus Viscum; species Viscum album. Next base: position 1,512,427,237 of record OY728161.1, read on the forward strand.
AGTTAGGGAGGTTGGGAGGAGAAATGAGTAGGTTTTAGCCGAACCAAAAGGCTTTAGAGGTGTGAGTTAAATAGAAAGAAAGGTTCCCTTTAAAAGAAAGGTGAGGGGCAATTTAAAAAATATCATGAAATATTTATTTATTATAAAAAAATATTTCTGATTTATAATATCTAAAAATTGATTTCTTTCAAGGATAATATGAGGAAGGATCTAAATCCTATTAAAAAAATATGTTTTAGAGTTTTTTTGGTAAAAAAATTAACCTTATATTTTATATTTATCCTTCTGTAAAATTAGTTAACTCTTACCATGTCCTATAGTATTTTTGTACTACATGTTTAATATCTTTACTATACACTCACAAGATAACATAAAGTGTATAATTTATGACATTTTTATCACTATAAAAGTTATTTGGACAATCTTTATATTTTTCATGTTTTTATATCCTTTAATAAAATTGTTTCTTAACTCATTTATGTCAATTTTGACACTATTTAGTAATTGATTTTTTTCATAACAAGTTGATTACTTTGAAAAAAGGTATTAAATCATCTCTAGAAATTAAATTTCATCCAAAAAATTATTTTATAGAATAAAATTATTCAAATTGAATTTATTTTAATATTTACAAATTCATATATTTGAATATTTCATTAATAAGGCAATCACTACATCATCATTATTTCATAAATAAATGTATTTATCTAATGTCTAAAAATTATAAATAAAATATTTAATGTAGGAAATTTATTTTATATTTCTAAGTAATATTTATAGACACATAAAATAGTTATATAACCTTATATTAAAATTGATTTAGTAAAAGATATGTGTTAATGATATAATTATCTTTGCTTTAAATTAATTCTAATAACATGTCCTTATCACACCCATGTGGTCCCCAAATGCCAGATATTCTGCCTATGGATGACCATGGACGTATATATATCATTAAATAAGATTATTACATGTCTTACGGTAGTTTTCATATTATTATAATATTATTTTTTAACCCTTATTTACGTGATTTCCCTTTAACCATGGTAAATAAAAATAATTACTGATGTTACTATTCATAATGTCCTATAATAAAATATACCTATATAAAAAATTTGGACCTTATGATTCCAAATAAGGAATAGATTATTTCAAATTAAAAATACTTATGTTTTAGTAATTAATTTAAAATTCATTCCAATTAACAAAACGAAAAAGGTGGGTTTTAAGAAGTAAAAACTATCAAAAGATTGATTTGTGATTATGTCATATCTAAATGTGAAATTACATCCAATGACCTAAAAATTATTAATTGATAAAAATATCATCTAATTATAATATATAACCACTCAAATTTATAATTTAACACAATAAAGTATTTTGATTAAAAAAGTTGCTTTCAATTAAAATTTTGTATTATTCACTGTTCATCAAAATATAAAAGTTATCATAAAAGTACCAAAAAAATATCAAAACTAAATTTTTATGTCCCAAATCTAAATAAGATTTTAATTTCTTAAAATTTAATATATAATATTTTCAAATATTATATTTAAAAAGGGTTCTCTATTAAAAGGAGGAAAATTGAATTTTTTTGAAAAATACTTCTTTTATCAAAAAAATAAATTTGTCTTTATATTATGTATAAAAAAGGAAATATGATTGTTTACATTATATGGGATGTATAAAATTCAATATTTGGTTAATACTATTCATAATAACATTTTAAACGGTTAGTTTGATAAGTCATTGCGTGCTTGAACTCGGTGTTGCTTACATCACACGCTATTGAATTATTTAAGATAGATGTATACGGTGGAAGTTTGGGGTGTTTCACATATGATGTAAAATGATATCAAAATTATTAAAAATTCATAAAATAGTTAAAATTAAAAACACCTAATTGTTATAATATGCTATGATTAACTAATGTACTCATGATAAACAATTATAATGAGGTTTTTCGAGGTTTAATATTTCTGAGTAGGTTATTATAATAAGAAATTATGTTTCTTCAGTTTGTTTTAAAGTATTTTTGTGTAATATCCTAAAATATATTAGGAAAATAAAAACCACTTTGTAAATAATTTGTGTGCACTTTTATGTCAAAAATGTTAATTTTCAATCAAAACCATTTAATAATTGTTTTAAAGGCTTTGAGAAAAGTAAAAAAACTATGTTCATACATTGGAATATTTTTTGGATAAATTTGGATCCAAGCACTGACATAGTGCGAGATTCCAAGGCCTGTAGAGGCTCGGTGAAAATAGAAATATGATATTAAATATATTATATTACATAGGCCTGATGTTTTTGAACGTAATTTAATATATCCCAAATGGTGCATTATATAAGAAAACTAAGACCACTCTTAGGTTTGGGTGTAAGGGTCTACCCTAGGCACGACATAAAATTTATATGTGTCGGTCCTTTGGTAATATCATAGACGATTATAAGTTATTTATTATTTATATTATATTTTTTCAATGATAATTGAATATCTCTAAATTAGTGCTTCATATGAGAAAAATGATAGCACCACTAGGTCTGGATGTAGGAATAACATTAGGTAGAACATAACTTTTATGTGAATCATGTGTTTGGAAACATCAGACACAATATTAACTTTTTACTATTTAACTAGATTATATTCCGTTTTTAATTAATTAAATTTCATTTATTTAAAAATTATGTCATCTTCTTCAATGTTTCACTATGGAGACCACAATTGATAATGCGTCATCAAAATATAAGCTTCAATATAAAATGGTTTTTACAAATGAAAAATATGTAATGTCATTATTGGATGAATTTAGACACTCTTTCATTTGCTTTACATTAAATCATGGATTAAAGAGATTTTTTTTCAGTTTTTGGTATTTAAATTTTTAATGAAGGAAATGATGTTAAATGTTTAATAATAATAATAATAATAATTTTTGCTGTTGTTATTAATTTTTTTATTTTATTGGGAGAAATAATATTTTTGTGTGGAAAATTAAAAAATATATATATGGGATAAATATATATTCATATATATATATATATATACATGTGCAGGTTTATATACAGATGTGTATTAATATATACAATTTGTATATATATGTTATATATATATGGATGTATATATATATATGGTATATACATATGACTGAATTTGGATATATATATATATATATATTAAATTTATGGTTTTAATATATTTAAAATATGGATTTAATAACACATGTATTTTTATGATGGGTAACACTTGGGTGTCGTAGGATAGAGAAGTGAAAATTAATGATTTGGGTAATAAATTTAATAAAATAATAAATGGAATAAATATTGGGTATATATATATAATATGTGAAATAATGAGGCCTGTATGGGGTTTTATATAGGAGTTCTTCCCTCGTGTCTCTCTCTCCCTTTTATATTGTTTTTGTTATTATTATTAATATTATTATTATTATTAATCCAATCTTCTCTCATAAATATGATTTTCAATATTGATCAAGATTATGTGTCATCAGTATTTTTGGATTCGTGAGGAGAAGAAATTATATCTCCTGTTTATTTCTGAAGGCATCAATAAATGCTTTTTAGATTTAAATTAATACTTATTTTTCAATGTTTTAAATATGAAAGGATAGTTGTGCGAGATTATTGAAGATAATATTATACAATTATCAAAGGGTACTTTTTTAATATTATCGTTATATAATTTTAATCGGATAAGTTCTATGAAATTTAAAATGATAATTATAATGAATTTTCAAATGATTATTTCATTAAAATATCAAGGGTAATTTATAAAAAAATTATCAAATGATATTTTTGCAAAATTAGAAAAAAATTATTATAAATAAATATCAAATGATATAAAAACTATATTATCATGAGTAATTTATGATAACTTATCAATATATAATTGGGAAAGGATAAGTTAAGAAAATTGTAAAAAATAGTAATTAAAGGATAATTAATAAGAAATTATAATAAGATAATTATATAAAAATTATGATAAATTATAAAAGAAATAATTTTCTTATAGAGAATATTGTAAGTGGGTGAATTGACCTATTTGACAGTTTTTAAATTATTATGGAGAGAGAAAATATCATCAGATATGAATTTTAATGATAGTATAGAAATAATCTAGGAGAGAGAAAGTATCATCACAAGTGATGTTTTATTTATTTTGGAAATAAAACTGTTTTTTTTTGTTTAAGGGGCCATTGGTAAACCTTGAGTGATGAATATTATGATAACAAGATTTGAAAGATTTGTTATGGAATATTAAGGTTTCCACTCTTACTATAATCCATGTAGGGTGGTTTATCATTGTCTTTAACATAGATAACTCTTGAGGTAGGAAGTAACTTATATTATTGGGATCTCTTTCTACATGTTTCCATGGTATGATTATCGTATTGAAATATTTTATATTCAATATTGACTTATGGCTTCTTGTGGTTGTTTGTATAGTCTATGACATCATATGACCTTAATTTATTAGAATTGTTGAGATAGCTATATTTCATGTAGTTGTTTGACTCACATGTTGTATTTTTGATGATGTTATATTTTATATTGATGTGTTCCTTGATATGTGGCTTTGATATGATGTTATTTTTTTGTCATGACATGCCCCCCAGGGCCCGTGTCGTGACTACCACAAGCCCGTCTTCCATAGGCCAGGTGCTGGCGACTAGCACCGAAAGGCATATTCCATGAAACCTGGAAGGCATTACGTTTATAACCTATAAACACACGCAACCAAGCACACAACACGATATGATTACAAGTAAATTGTATAGAAAAAAGACTAATGAAAGTAAAAAAGGGGACAAAATACAAGCCCAACAGTAAAGGTACATGTACAACTGAAAAACAATACAACTGAAGAAAAAAATAAAGCAGCTACTGGGTTGTCCTCTGAGGTTCCTACCTGAAGGTTAGGTATAGATCACCTCCTCAGCACTCCATGTCCGTACATCTTCTCTATGTAAAAACATTCTGTATGGTCCACCTCTAAGCCCCATCTAGTCCTGGTACCCTTATCCTCGATGAGCGCACTCTGTCGTCTGCACCAAACACAACAAGTTGCGTGCATATCCCGTGCAGGGGTGAGTATAACGATACTCAGTAGGGACCCCAAGACCCTCAAGGTCTCACAAAATCCAAAAAGGATAAACCACAAAGCCTGAAGTCAACTGTCAACCCTACTTAGGCATATTACCATACATATACCTAAGTTATCAAGTATACCCATCTCAATCAAGAGGAAACATAGGGTCCAATCCAAAATCCCAAAACTCAACTGTTCTACAAAGGAAGGAATACCACGAAGGTAAGTAACTCATAGGTACGCCACATAGAAGAATACCACAATGGTATTACCATGATGGAAAGTAACACACAGGTACGAACTCCTCTCACACTAGTTATAACTTAAGTACAGATTATTAGTTGAATGCTAGATCATCTTATTCTATTAAGAGGCTCTGCTGCTGAACCACACAGGATCGCTCGGTGCTGACCCATAGAGGATCGCTAGGTGCTGACCCACACAAGATTTCTTGGTGCTGACCGACAGAGGATCACTCAGTGCTGAACCAGATAGAATTGCTCGGTGCTGACCCACACAGGATCGCGTGGTGCTGACCCACATAGGATCGCTCCGTGCTGACACACATAGGGTCGCTCTTCATTCTTTACGTCACAACCAGCTACTGGGTTCCCGCACTAGGATTTCTCATCTCTGAGAGGGTCATTTTCTCAAGAAACTGGTCAATAATCCACCTTCCACAAACTTCCATGAAGTATCACAAAGGACCGCCACGCTATAGGGGTCTCAACTCAACAGAAAATGCATCAATCAGGCGCTCGGTCTGTGAGTTATTAGTCTTTTAGTACCAAGGGCCCGGTTGGATTTGTGCTCGATCCAACCTGACCATACTCTAACATTATCCAAAACTGCACTTGGGTATTCCAAAGGTACCTTCTCACTTCTTTGTTTCTGGCACCACAAATAGTTTGGCAAATGGACGTTCGGTGCCAAAGTTAAGGCCAAAAGAGCGTAAATGGGTCGATGTGAGTCGAGGTCCAATCTGACCCGATCGGATCGACCTGACCCAACCCACTAGGTCCGACCCGGCGCATAGTGCGGCTTGGCCCGCTGGGTCCGGCTGGGCCCGTGCTGGGTGGTCCCGCCTGCACCGGGCGGCCCGACGTGGGCGGCAAGGGGGGCCGCAATGGTCGCGGGACGGTAAGGCCGCGGGGCGGCGCGGAGGGCCACGGGGCGGCGTGGAGGGCCGTGGGGGCAGCGCGGGGCCACAGGGGGACACGAGGGATATGAGAGGCCTTGGGGGACTTGAAGGTGGAGCGAGGCCATGAGGTGGCACTGAGGGGCACGAGGGTTCCACGATACCATGAGGGCGGCACGAGGCTGCTGGGGGTGCGAGAGTGGCGCGAGGCTGCGGGTGGTCGTGAGGGGGGGGGGGTGAGGCTACGAGGGTAGGGGTGAGAGGGCCATGAGGCTGTGAGGCTGCGGGGTAGTGGAGGATATACTATGACGGTCCTCTGGGGCAGGCCGTGTGTCACAGTCGTGCGTTGTGTCGTCTCTAGAGGTCGGCTTGACCGACTACCCTCTGTTTGTCACCATCATTGCGGTCGGCAGTGTGTCGGTCGCCACATCTATTCGTCATCATGGCATAAAGAGGCCTTCTTCCATCACGATGAACATACTAATAATCACAAGAATATTCAGATAGGTCAGGACATGTTTGTTTTCCCTGCACTCTCCAGATTAAAGCAGTAACAAGTGGCTCAACAAAAATCATGAATGATGAAATTCAAACCCTACAACCTCCCACAAAGATTATTCCCAAACCCGCAAAAGAAGTCATATGCAGATCAACTAGTTAGAGAGTTGATCCACATTCTTTGTTTTATAAGGGAAGAATATGGGAATATATAATCATACACAACTAAACCCCTACCTAGAAGGTTTTTTGTTGTGTTGCGAGAGAGAAGATGAAGTTTTCGATGTTCGTCTTGCCCGTCACATGCCAACAATATCGAGCTCGTTTTTCTAATAAATGCACTTCAATAGAGGTGGATCTTCATTGTTGAAGACGTCCACCATTAGAGGATGTCACGAGGAAGGAGTCTATGTTTTTGGAGAACGTCGTTGTTATTAGTTTGAAGAAGTGTTCTTCGTTGGTGAATGTGTTCCTCCATGTTCTCCCCAAAGCATTTCCAACCCATTTCCCAATGAATACTCTCAAAATATTTAGCCAACCAAAATAAAAAGTGATAGTCCAATTTTAAATTGTTGGCACAAATCAAGTTTGCAACATTATTCAATTGACGAGGAATAATTAAATGGGAGAATATTTAATGGGGAGGAAGTTCATGGGTTAATTCCTCATTAATGAGGATGTTCAATATGTTTCTCCCATTAAGTTGGTTTAGGTGGTCCTCAGCATTAAATTCAAATTGGGGGAGGTTTTAGGCTTGGGTGGTCCCCACCAATGATCATTCAATTTTGGAGGATAAAGTCCTATGTTCCCCAACTCCATAAATCAAATGAGGTTTCAAGAATAAAAATAAAATTTTAAAAAATTTTATTTTTATTTCCCCACAAAAAAGTGAAAAACACTTTTTCACCCTCTACCTTATGTGGTTGAGGTAAAGGTCTATTTAAGAGAATACTGGTGCTTCGAGTTCAACAGTGCCCATAGATTTCAATTCTAAGCATCCGATTAAAAGATACAAAAACCTGCACGCCCGTTTACTTAACGTACCTGAAAAAAAGTTCAGAAAATAATTTCGGGCACACAAGGACTCAGAATCATGCGCCGTCAATTTTCGTAGATTCTTAAAATTATATATAATTAAAACAAATAAATGGAATTTCCGTGTCCTTTAATTCTCCCCACCTCAGGGATTTTAATCCCCATAAGCCACAACTCAAACTAAGGGAACAAGTGAGGGTACTAAGCACACATATGAGCCTCTCTCTCCCATGTGCTCTCCTGGAGTTTCTTATACTTTCAGAAAACACGCAATAGAGGTATCTACCACCCACGAAGTACCCACTCCTGTAGATCCACAATATCCACTAGAACCTCTGAAAACATCTCCCCATAGTCGTTGTCTAGCTCGCCATGGTCGATGATGTGAGAAGGGTCATGCACGTGTCTCATCATCTAGGATATGTGGAAGATGTCGTGCACACGGTGCAACTGTGGTGGAAGATCTATTAGGTATGCCACCTCATCAACTCTACTGTGGACTATAAAAGGTTCTATTAATCTCGAATATAACTTATTGCCTCAGTCAAATCTCTGAAAACCTCATCGAGTTGAGACACGTAGAAAGACGTGGTCACCATCCTTGTACTCTAGAGGTCTCCATCTCTTGTCAGAATACGACTTCTGCCTGCTCTATGAAATCTTCATCCACTCCTGGATGAGCTGCACCTTATCTATGGTAGCCCAAACCATCTCTGGTCCAACGAGTGATGACTCCCCTGGGTCAGTCCAGCACAAAGGTGATCTGCAAGGTCACCCGTACAACGCCTCAAAAAGTGTCATCCCAATGGTATAGTTATAGTTGTTGTTGTATGAAAACATCACTAAAGTCAAGTGATCCTCCTAACTGTGACCGAAGATGAGGACGTAAGCATGTAGCATGTCCTCGAGAGTCTGAATGGTCCACTCAGTCTGACCATCCATCTGAGGATGGAAGGCGGTGTTCAAACAAAGCTGTGTCCTGAAAGCCTCCTACAACCCCTTCTATAACTAGGAAGTAAAATGTGCATCACCATTGGAGACAATCTTCAAGGGTACTCCATGTAGCCTCATAATCTATTACACATAGAGGCATCCCTATCTCTCTATTGAACCCTGCTCTCTGGTCGGTAGGAAGTGGTCCGACTTGGTGAGTCGGTCGACGATCACCCAAATCGAGTCATGACCCTCGGATGTATGTAGAAGTACTATCATGAAGTCCATGGATCTCCCATCCAACTTCCACTCTGGGAACTCTAAAGACTGAACCATGCCTGATGGTACTTGATTCTCCCCCTTCACTTACTGACAAGTTAGGCACTGAGAGACAAACTATACTACTACTTTCTTTATTCCTGGCCACCGGTGCTGTCGTCGGAGATCCTGGTAAATCTTCACCACTCCTGGATGTACCGCTAGATGGGATATGTGGAACTCCCTCAACACTTCCTCCCGATGTGACACTGGTACCATGGTATTTCTTTTGAAGAGGATGACGTGCTACCCACCTTCATAAAATCCATCAGGTGCATGTCCTATGGATATCTAATCACATCGAGTCTTGTAGTTAGTGTCCATGTGTTGTGCCTTCTAGACTCAAAGAGACATATGGAATGATGATCCATCACGTTCCACGAAGGATATCTGCAAAGAGGCCAGCTCCTATATCGCCTCACCTAGAAGTTGAATACCAGAAAACCTACTGAGTGCATCTACTACAACGTTCTGCCTCCCAGAAGTATATTCTATCTCGAAGTCACAGTCCTAGAGGAACTCAATCCAATGTCGTTGTCTCAGGTTCAAGTGCTTCTGAGAGAAGATATAACTGAAACACTTGTTATCAGAGTAGACTTTAAACAGTTCTCCCATCAAATAGTGTCTCCACATCTATAACGCCCCGACCCCAGTTACCCAGAGTCGGTGCATTATTACATAACATTGGCATGATCACAAAAGATAAAGTCTCAAAAGACCGATTAGTTTAGTATCCTTGGAAACACTGGATACATTCATAAAGTTTACATTATATCATAAAGTAAAAAACAACAACAACATCTTTTCTTCATAAACCACACTCATATCCCCTCATACTATCCCTGCAGGTCATTCATAAAATAATTCTTCACATCCTGGGAAAAATAAATCATATAAAGGGGTGAGCTCAGATGCCCAGTAAGGATAACAATATAGTGGAAACTTTCATAAATAAGCATAAACATTTAAGGAAATGTATAACTAAAACAAAAGGCTGTTAAACTTGAACTTTAGCAAAATATGGCAGAAATAAAATGAAATAATTCCATTTTTTATTCACATAGATATTCTACTAATCAAATAATCACATGCAATATCAATAACCACTTTCATAATGATGCAATGTATAATGCCAGACTATCATAACCACATAGTCAAGGCCTTGTGCCAAGACTACAAATAAGATTTTTTCAAGGCCTTGTGCCAAGACACTAGTTTGTCTCATGATACCTACCGATGCATCGAGGAGCTATCGCGGGCTCCACCCGTCAATTAATAAGCCCAATGCATTCCTCATATGATAAGGATTAAACATAACATAAACATTCGTATTAATACTGGCATACGAAATGTCAATAATTTACCCATAAACCATGAATGGTATAAAAATAAGACATCCACAGTTAAACATATCCCAAAACCTTCATTACAATATAGAATATTTTGATCATAATAAATCAACTTCAAACAAGATTAAAATCCATTAAAGGTTTTTAACATAGATGAAAATGATTTTTAAAACTCTTTCAGAGAAATATACATTTTTTATGAAAACATTTAAAAGTCACACAATTTTGAAAGGAGTTCATTTAAATAAATTTTTGAATCAAAGTGTCCCATACCACTTTCAAACTATTGAAAGTAATTAACATTTTGAAACATTCATGTCCATTTAAATAAATCTTTAAAACCATTTTGTAAACATGGACATTAATAAGAATGGATTAGAAGAATAAATCTTCAAAACATTTAAAATGATGTTTTAATTAAAATTCTCTTAAACTAATCCCTTTGAAAACTATTTTACGAAACATGGACATGGATAAAAAATATGTCCTAGTAGATACTTATGTAAAAACGACCTCGGATAATAAAGAGATTGTCAAATTAACCGTTAACATGTAATTTTCCTTGGTCGATGGTAGGTTATCCTCCTGTATAATAGTTGAATAATTGTTATTAAATTATTCGAGAATCATATACATAAATTTCATATCATATATGATCTTTTAATATTGCATTGTTAATAATATTTTAGTATTATCGTCGTTCCGGGTGTTTACTTACACGTTTTATTTTATATGTTTTGTTACATAAGACATTTTTGTAATCCATAGGTTGTATATTATTCATATCTAGAGTGATATCAAGTCCTTAAACAATATTTTTAATCATCAAATGAAAATTAGTGTTGAATGGATACGATGGGGAATGAATCTCATCACGTTCGTGGAGACGGTAGTCTGTACATATGCATGAGCGACAATATCATTCTTTTGACATTAAATTCGTATATAATTGAATGGTATATCATATATACAGAATCATTATAATTTTATATTTATTATTTACTTCAGTTACAAATCATTAGCATACCCATACAAATAATAATGTTCTGAATAACAATTACACCACGACGTGGAGACGGTAAGCCGTAAGTATGCACGTATTGTGACATGTCCTTAAAAGAATGGATAGAATAATGAATATGGTTGTACCATATTTATATTAACATCAATGTATATAGAAGATACTAAAGTTATTATTTTAGAATGTAAATAAAAAAGAAAGAAGAAGTGGAAGAAGAAAAGAACTTGAAAGAGGGTGGTGAAAACATTACCTCTTCTTTGGGTTCTTCCTTTTGATTTGATCGAAAGGGATCCCTTGGTGGGATTTCTAATCAAACTAAGGAATTTAGGTTGAAGTGAGGGAAGTTGAGAGAATATTTGGGAAGTGGTTGGCTGAGCCAAAGGTCTTTGAAGGTATGAATTTGAGAGAAGGGGGAGTTTTCTTTTATAAGAGGGGTGAGGGGCACCTTAGGAAAAACTTAAAATATTATTTTATAATAATTTCATATTTGATTTATAATGGCTAAAAAGTGACTTATTTAGAGGATATGGTGGGTATGGGTGGAAATATTTTCAACCATTATATTTTAGACAAGTTTGTGTCACTAAATTAACCTTATCATTTATATTTAACTCTTAGTTAAATAGGTTGTCATTTACCATGTCTCTTTGTATTGTTATATTATGTTGTTAATAAACTTACTATATACATCTAAGTGAACCCTAGTGGTTCATTAATGATAAACCTACCATTATATAAGTCCTTTGGATGAAACATAGATTTTTAGGATTAGAATATCAATTAATAATATAATATTTGTTTTAAAAATTATTTTATGTCAATTTTTACACTATTTGGTATTTTGTTTTTGCTAAATTCATAACTGAATTATTACTTCAAACATAATTCATTAATCAACCCTAAAATTTAATATTAACCTAAAATTCGTGGAATTCATTAAAATTCTCAAATTCTATTTATTTGGGTATTTATAATATCAATTATTTTAATATTTCACTAATAGTGTAATTACTACATCATCATTTTTCATAATTAAATTAAATTATTTATTTTTTAAAAATTATAAATAAAATACCATTATGTAGGGAATCATTTTATCTTTCTAATGAATATTTATGATCTATTTTATCTTTTGTATAACCTTATATTAAAAATGATTCAGTTATTAAACTTTGATTTTAACTCTTTTAACTCTTCTTTGAATTAAATAATAATAATTGTCCTAGTCTAATCCAAGTGGACCAAAGAGGGTCGTATTTTATTCCTGAGGTTTTTTAGGTCTAATTATTGTTATCCAATAGAATTAGGACATGTGTTACGGTAATAATAATATCATTTTTACCCTTAATTACCCAATTTACTTTTAACCGTGGTAAATAAAAGTAAAAAGATACTATTCACCTAAAATTATTTTTATCATATCGAACCACATTTTACTACTTTATATTAACCACATATCTTGGATTATTTAAATTCCACTCACAGAAGTGGTAAAATTAAGTTTTATTGGAATTTGTAAATTCTTCTTGGAGGTGGGTAAAAGACGGTGAAAAGTTCAGTAAAATTTTTATATATCTTAAATTATTCTAAACTAACACCAATGAATTAAATTGAGATTATATAGATATTATGTGTCTATATTGGCCATAATTAAATATAAATAAAATAAATAATTATTTATATAAAAATTCAGTTTTAAACTATAAATCAGTGTTTTTCACTATTCATCAAAAATTGAAAGTTTTCAGAAAAATAACAAAAATTCACCCTAAGAAAATTTCGATATTCTAAATCCAAAAATGAAGTCCATTTTGAAAGATAAAATTTATAAATTTTCAAAAAGTTGGTATTACTATTCATAATGACTAGTTTGATTGGTTGTGGTTTGTGTTAGAACTCGAAGTTGCGTACAACACACGCTACTATATTATTTAAAGAGAAGCGTACCGTGGAATCTTGTGGTGTTACAACATCTTCAAGGTGAAGACCACTACTGGTAACTCCAGGTCATAGGTAGCGCAGTTCTGCTTATGTTTTCTCAGTTATCAGGAATCATATGAGATCACTGATCTCTCCTACATCAGGACACCCCCAATCCCGATCCCAGATGTGTCGTAGTGGACTACGTACCCTACGCCCTCTTCTGGAAGCCTCAAGATAAGGGCACTAGTCAGCCTCTGCCTCAGCTCTTGAAAACTCTATTGGAATCTCTCCGACCACAAAATGGGTTGCCCATACTACGTCAACACAGATAAAGGTGCTATAACTCTGGAGAAATATAGCACAAATCTCTGGTAGTATCCGGCCAAACCCAGGATACTTCGTATATCCATCACACACCTGGGTGACTCCCAAGCAAGTACTGCCACAATCTTCTCTGGATCCACTGCAAATTAACCTTTGATATGGTGTATCCTAGAAAGTGAACCTCTCATATCCAAAACTGGCACTTCAAGAGCTTACCGTAAAGCCAGTGCTCTCGGAGAGAATCCTGTACCACCTGAAAATGATAAGCATGCTCCTCCTCAATAGCCGAGTAGATCAGAATATCATCGATGAAGACTACTACAAAGAAATCAAGGTATGGCTTAAAGATCATGTTCATGAGTCCCATGAACACTACTGGGGTATTGGTCATGCATAATGTCATAACCAATAACTCATAATGGCCTCAATGACATCTGAAAGTCATCTTCTGCACATCCTCGTCCTGTACTCTAAGCTGGTGATAGCCAGGTCTGAGGTATAACTTCGAGAACCACTGATCTCCCTTCTGCTACTCAAAGAGGTCGTCAATCCTCAAAAGTGGGTAATTTTTCTTCACAATCACCTGGTTCAGGCACCGATAGTCGACACAAAGTCTCAAGCTCCCATCCGCCTACTTGGAAAACAAAATTGGGGCTGCCCAAGGAAAAACCATGGACTAAATGAACCCTTTCCACTATAAGTCCTCCAACTATACCTACAACTCATGAAGCTCTGTGGGAACCATCCGATATGCTGGTGTAGAAATCGATGTCGTCCCAGGGTACAAGTCAATGTAAAAGTCAACCTCTCTATCAGGAGGTAGACCCAAAACATCATCAGGGAAGACATACTTGTACTAGTCCACCATTATAGGATAACTTAGAATCTCCACATAAACTACTCTGAGGGTAAGGCTATCCAACTGATGAGTGATTGGATGCACTCTCCTCCGGGTAAGTCCATCATGTACTGAAAAATCTCTCTTACCTCTAGTGAAGGTAAACCTGGTCCCATCCATGCGAATATGCCTCACTTTGTTCCTAATATATTCTATCTGAGCATAGACTGTAGATAGCAGTCCATACTCAAGATGACGTTGTAAAGCCTCGACGCAGCTACTAGGAGATCTCAGCTTATGCTCTCACCTCCTATAGTAAGCTCACACAATCGGCACCAATACATAATCATCGAATCCACTCCTGTAGGAGTCTCTAGCTGTAAGGATTGAGCCAACAGCTCTGTCCGAATCTCTAAGCTCCGAACAGGGGCAGTGTCAATAAAAGAATGACCAGAACCTGTGTCTATATGTACTACATCTAAGGTGGAGTAGACATAGATCATACCTCATATCATCTCTAGAGCACCGTGATCATAGGCGTCAGGTTCCTGGATCTGAGATTAACTCTATCCTCTTGCACCCTATGGTTGGGGTGGACCACCTGGTGGTGGTGGAGGAAACATCTCAAATCTTCGGCCACCACCAGCTGCACGACCAGCTCCTCTTCCACGTACACCTACTCCATACGAACCTCCTCGGTCGAACCTCTATCTCTGCCTGGGCGGTCCTTCAACCATCTAATGATCATCCGTACAGTGGGTTGGATAGTCACGAGCCATGTGACCCTTCCCACCACATGTGTAACACTGCCTGCTCTAGGCATGACTGGCTCTACATCGGGTGCCCCGCACAACCGACCCTAAATCCTATGGTCGTCAACCTCTAGGTCTGGTCTTCTTGGACCTCTACGACATCTTTTTGCTTATAGCTGTATAAGACTCCGAGACGTGATGCACGGTGGTGGGTCTCACTACTTGTGACTACTCAGCAAGGAAACTCTCCACTAAGAGGTCTCTCTCTAACACCCCTATCTACGTCGGGATGACAAGGGAAATCATCGAAGCCCTGATCTCCCTTCTGATACCCTGCTCAAAGGTCTGAGCCTTAAAGAATGGGTCTTGCACCATATCAGTGGAGTATTATGATATTTCAGTGAACCTCGCAGAGTTTTGAGCGAAAATTATGTTAACCTGTTTTTGATGAAGTATCTCATGTATGTGCACTGCGCTATGGGTCATAAGAAAAAACTCTGCCCAAAACGGGCTCTCGATGTCTGCCCAGATTAGCATCACCTCATCGTGAACCTGGAGCATCATGTTCCACCATCTGCATGCTACTGCATGTAGAAGGCTGGTGGAAAAGATCACTATGATATTAGCAGGTGTCCCTACCAGTTGGAAAACTCTCACCACGGCCGCAAACCAATCCTCAGCCGCCTGTGGGTCCATCTCTCCCCTAAACCTAGGTGGCCTATGGCATTGTGACTCATGCAACACACTCAATAGGTGTGCACCCTCTACTGCTGGGGCTAGTGGCATCGGTGGCCCAATGGGTAGTGGTACCGCTGGTTCCTATACTAGAAGAGGGCCCAACACCGATGCCACATCGCTCGGTGGGCTATCAGTGCGTGCTATATCTGGAACCCTAGATGGCTGTCTACGTGGACGCATCCTGAAAAGAAAAATGTGTTCCATAGTCAATATGTTATACATGGTGAACTAACTCAAAGAGATCCTAAATTAAACTCTTGAAAACACACATACAATCATTTTTTTTCGTGCAATGAGTCAGAAATCAGAAGTCAAGGGTCCTGGTGTACGGATACGTCGGCCGCCGCACCAACACTAGATTCCCTAAACTGATAACCACACTCACTACACATAACACTATTTCCATTGAAAAATAAATATCAGATTTTTATGTTCTATGGTAGAACCGAATACTTTGATACCGATTTTTCACGACCTGTCCCCCGAGCCGTGTGACGTGACCACCCCAAGCCCGCCTTCCATAGGCTAGGGGATAGTGACTAGCACCGAAAGCCATATTCCCTAAAACCAGGAAGGAATTGACTTTATAACCTATAAACACATGCAACTATGCACACAAAATGATACAATCACATGCAAACTGTATAGAAAAAAGAGTGTCGAAAGTAAAAAAGGGGCCTGAATAAAATCCCAATAGTAAAGGTACAAGTACAACTGAAAAATAATTCAACTGAAGAAAAAATAAAGCAGCTACTGGTTCATTCTCCGAGGCTCCTCTGAAGGTTAGATACATATCACCTCCTCATCACTCCATGTCCGCCCATCTCCTCTACGTATCGACAAGCCATATGGTCCACCTCCAGGCCACGTTTAGTCCTTGTACCCTCATCCTCGATCATCAATGTCCATCGTCTGCACCAAACACAGCAAGGTGTGGGTATAACCCGTGTAGGGGTGAGTGTAACGATACTCAGTAGGGACCCTGAGACCCTCTAGGTCTCAAAAAATCTACAAAGGATAAACCAAAAATCATGAAGTCAATTTTCAACCCTACTTAGTTATATGCCCATACATATACCAAAGTTATCAAAAATACCCATCTCAATCAAGAGGGAACGCATGGTCCAACCCAAATCCCCAAAGCTAAACGGTTCCACAAAGGAAGAATACCACAAAGGTAAGTACCACACTGGTACGCCACATAGAAGAATACCACCATGTTATTACCACGAAGGAATGTACAACACAAGTACGAACTCACCGCACACCAGGTATAACATAAGTACAGAAGTATAGATGATTAGTCGAAGGATAAATCATCTTATTCTATTAAGAGGCTCCAATTATGACCCACATAGGATCGCACGGTGCTGACCCACAAAATATCGCTCAGTGCTTACCCACACAGGATAGCTCGGTGTTGACCCAAACATGGTCGCTCTTCATTCTTTACGTCACAGCCTGCTACTGGGTTCCCGCACTAGGATTTCTCATCTCTAGGAGGGTCTTCTTTTCAAGACACTAGTTGATACTCCAAATTCCATTAAGTACCACGAAAAAGAATCATAAATGACTTCCATGCATAGGGGTCTCAAAGTAACGGATGGTGCATCAATTGAGCACTCGATCTATGAGTTATTAGCCATTTTGACCCGAGGGCCTAGTTGGATTCGTGCTCGATCCATCCCGACCATAATCTAACATTATCCAATAATCTCGTGGGGTATACCAAAGGGACTCTCTCTCAGCAGGGTTTCCAGTGCCATAGACAGTTCATCAAATGGACACCTGATGCCAAAGTTCTGGCCAAAAGAGCATAAATGGGTCGAAGTGGGTCTAGGTCCGGTTCGACCCAGTCTGACCAACCCAGCCCGACCTTGCATGGAAAAACCCAGTTTGGGTCGACCTAAACTGAAACACTGGGTCCGGCCCGGCCCGTGATGTGGCTTTCCACGCATGGTCTGGCCCAACCTACGTTGGGCGTCTCGGCCTGGTGGTCCGGCCTAGGCGGCGCGGAGGCCACGAGGGGCATGAAGGCCACAGGACGGTGAGGCAGCGGGGCGGTGTGGTGGGCCGTGAGGGAATTGTGAGGCCACAAGGGTCTGCGAGGGAGGAACGAGGCCACGGGGTGGCATGGAGGGCCACGAGGGCAGTGCGAGGCCGCGGGGGGCCGCGAGGCCAGTACAAGGCCATGAGGTGGAGAGGCCTTAGGGTGGTGGAGGCCACGTTGCGGTGGTCCGCCATTGCTGTTCATGCGGTGCGGTCATGTTCCATGCCTTTGTCAGTGGCCAGAATAACCGGCCGCCATCCATTTGTTGCCTTCGTCGTGGCCGGCGGTGTGCAGACTACCGCATTCCTTCACCACCGTGTCACAAAATTTCATTCTTCCTTCACGATGACACAAAAATAATCACCAAAAAATGTGGAGAGGTCGGGCCAAGTTTGTTTCACCGACACTATTATTATTCTCAAACCCAAAAAATAAATCATCTACGGATCAACTAGTTAGAGAGTTGATTCGCGTTCTTTGTTTTAGAATGGAAGAACATGGGAATATATAAAATCATACAAAACTAAACCCCCACCTTGAAGGTTTGTTGTTTTGTTGTGATATAGAAGTCAAAGATGTCAACGTTCTTTACACCTGAAACACGCCTCTGATCCCAAGCTCGTTCGATGGATTAATTCTCTTCAATGGAGGTGGTTTTTTATTGTTGAAGATTTCCACCATTGTAAGATGTCACAAGGAAGGAGTATAAGTTGTTGGAGAATGTCGGCGTTCTTTTTTTGAAGAATCGTTCTTCGTTGGAGGATGTGTTCCTCTGAGTTCTACCAAAATCTCTGCCAACCACTTTCCCAACGAATGCTCTCAAAATAAAAATCCAACCAAAATAAAAAGTGTTTGTCCAATTTTAAATTTTTGGTACAAAACAAGTTGGCAACATTATTCTATTGACGAGGCATAACTAAATCGGAGAATAATTAATGGGGAGAAAGTCCATGGGTTAATTCCTCATTAATGAGGAATTTCAAAGGGTTTCTCCCATTAAAAGGGTTCGGGTGGTCCCCGCCATTAAATTCAAATTGGGGGAGGTTTCAGGCCCAGGTGGTCTCCACCACTATGTATTCAATTTGGAGGATAAACTCTTGTGGTCCCCACCTCCATAAATCAAAGGAGGTTACATGAATTAAAATAAAATGTCAAATAGTTGTTTTTATTTTACCATGAAAAAGTGAAAAACTATTTTTCACCCTTGACCTACTGTGATTGAGGTAAAGGAATCCTTAAGCGAATATCGGCGCTAGGAGTTCAACGATGACCTTGGATTTCAATTCCGAGCACCGGTTTAAGAGTTACCATAAACCACTCACATGTTTACTGAACGTACCAGAAAAAAATGTCAGAAATTCATTCCGAGGACACCGGGACTCGGAATCACGCGCCGTCAATTTTCACGGAGTCATAAAATTCCTATATAATTAAAAAAAATACATGTAATTTTTGGGTCTTTAAATTTTCTTTGTGAGATTTTTGGTATATGTTGTATTTTTTTCTTTTTTATGGTACATATGAGACAAGCAGACCTCTCGTGGCATGGTAGCCCTAAAGGCGGATCGTGTCCATATGTTTCAAGTGACTTGATGATAAGAACGAGATAAATGATGGGGAAAGATGTCCTATTATGGAATGACCCAGGTTCAGGATGACCATGAGTGATCAAAACCATATGTGATGACTATGGGGAATGATGTTCATCTGTAATTAGACCTGCGTGAAAATAGTGGAGCATGATTTTATTTGTAACCTAACATAGAGATAGCATGGTGGCATGATGGCCATATGTGGTGTGACCAAGAGGCCTGGGACCTATACGATTATCGAGCTGCATGAGGTTATCTCTATTGTTATATTTATATATATTATTGTGGCATGACGGAATATTGTGGTCTAACTTGGAGGCATGGGGCCTGTATAGTTATCATGTAGCTTTAGGATGGCTCTATTGTGATATATACATCACAGGAAAATAATGGAATAGTTTGGTCTAACCCAGAGGCATGGGGCCTATATTTATATCGAGAATCTTGAGGATGGGGATGAAATTGAGATTTTCCCATGATTGTTCCGTTGTTTTACATCTTGGAGTCAAATATGGTACGGTTGGGGTCTGTGGAGGCATTGTTAGCTCATGGCCGCTAAATTTTGGATTTAATTTTTATTCATGTAATTAATTGATCATTACTATGGAATATACTATTATTAGTTATCAAATCTGGATAAGGTTTCCCAGGTGGTTTCTAATTGAGTCTTGTACCCACACCAAACTCAAGAATTTAGAAGAGTTTTAGCTTTCATGAAGGGTCTGGTGAAGGGAATGGTCCATGTGGTAGATGGTTCAGCAGTGGAGTGTGGGGATAGCTGTGGGCCATGGTAGGCTCTACAAGACCCACTATTTATCCTTTTATTTATCTACTTTTTATTACATTGGTTATGCTTTACACATTGGGAGTTTCTTTTTTTCATGACATGTATTCCATATTCACATTTCCACAAGATTACTCTAATTTTTATTATATTGTTTATCATTGATTATTGAACTTATGATATAATAATGACAGTATATCCTCCCCAAAAATTGACGCATGCCATTTCTTATAGTTAAAAGACTACTGAATAAGAAGAGGAGTGCACGAGTTAACGCGGCCTTCCATATCAGACTTGGAGGTTTAGGTTAGGATGATACAAAAGGTTATCTGAGGATTAGGACCCATTTAATTTTTTGACTCCTTAACATTTGATGGGACAATACAAACATGAGATATGACTATTGGGACTTGGTTTGGTGAACTATGTCAGTTCTTGGATAGTATTGTATTATAGACCACCAAGTTTCTATAAGTGCATAATTATGTTTTGGTATTACCATTGACTAATTTCACTTTAGGCGATGCACATGATATTGATATGTGATTAATGGTATTTCATGTGCATTAATGCAATATAACTTGTCCCATAGGTTCACATTCCATATATATATATATGTATTGTTATATTTCATAAAAGTTCCTTAATTAAATTCATTATTTGTGTTGTTTTTTGGGATATATTCATTGTGTGATATATTTTTCAACATGTTGTATGATATATATTAATTGGAATTGATTATTAGAATTGATAATTATTTTCTATTTGTATATATATAATGATTTTGACTGACATTTCGATATAGAAACAATGGTTACTTCTAAGAGGGGTAGGCCTTCAATTAATGGTAGACTAATGTGATAACCTTGGTAATCTCATTCATTATTTAGGACAACCTTTGGTGATACCATAGGTTGATTATGGTTTTTCCCAATTAATCTATTTATATTATGAAGAGTTTCACTATTGTTATAGATGATTTCAGATCGATGTAGTTTATGGAACTACTTAGAAAGAAGGTAAGAATCCTTTCACATGGGATGAGGTTTCAACATTACTATTGGATGATTAAGAGAATGATTCTAAGATAAATACCATGTCTAGTGTGTAGCCAGTTCAGTACCCCTATATCATATGGAACCAACCAGTATGAAGGATCTTAATGTATAGGTGAATGACATAGATATAGAAGATATGAAGTGTGAGAGACATTACCTCTTTGCCAAGAGATTTTTTGTTTACATGGACTACAATATACTTCGATATATTTTCATAGATATTGACATGAATTTGAGAAAATTGTGTTTCGTTGAGTAGCTATAGATGTTATAATTTGATATGGAATGTTCATTAGGGAAATTTAACATCATTTGGAATGAAATTAACCATAAGAAACTGGTAGAGATGACATTGGTGGGAGACCCTCAGAGGAGCAGTGGCACTTAATGAGCATGTCGGCTGACCGGAAGGTGGAATCTTTATAAGATCATAGATCTATTACTTGTATACATTTGGTTACTAGTTTCTCACTTTTGGATCGGTTGAAGGTCGGTCTGGAGTTAGAACTAGAGTACACTATGATGAGGTAATATATAGCTAGTGGTGACTCAATGCTCTGATGGATGATGTATGACAATGTGATCATGTTACATGGGAGATAAGTGGAAATTTCTTCAATCAGAGAGTATATTAGGATAGAATTCCATACCAGGGGAATTTTGTTATATCCTAGTTTAGTGAAGGTGTACTAGAAATTTAAGAGATAGTTCTTGTGGGTGGGGATGATGAGGGAAATCATTGGGTTCATGTATCGATGCTTTACTGGCCATAAAATAAAGGCAGATAACCAACATCCAAGTGGTTTTCTCATGAAACTTATTATGACTCTATGGAAGTGATAGGATTTCATAAAATGTTTGTGATGGGGTTACGCAAAACCCTGGGGATTCATGACACAATCTGGGTGACTTTTGATCGGCTAATGGTGTGTTCACACTTCTTACTAATTAGGGAGAATCACTTGGTGTTGAAGCTGGGAAAGATCTATGTCTAGGTGAGCATAAACCTACATGGAGTTACCTTCAGCACCATTTTAGATAGGTACACATATTTATCATTGCATGTTTGGAATGGATTTCATGAATCCCAAGGGAAACAACTAAAATTGAGCTCAGTGTGCCATCCTAAAACTAATAGACAGTCCGAGTGGACTATATGCATATTGGAATATTTACATCAGGATTGCATGCTAGACATCGATGGAGAATAGGATAATCACCTTGACTTCATTGATTTCACAATCATTTACAATTAATATTTTTCAATTCAGTTTTCAAATTATGAACCTCTCTATTGGATACTATGAAATTCACCACTAGTTGGAATGAGGTTGGTGAGGTAGTGGTTATATTCCTGGTTTATTTTAGGAGGCCTCTAATAGAGTGAATCTAATTATGAAGAGGTTGATCTTGTCTTTGAGAATTTGGAGATCTTATTTCAACCGTAGGTGGATAACCTTGGAGTTCCCATTTTGGGATCATGTTATTATTGTGAGTGACTAATCTATTGGGGTAGAGATGTCTAAGGAAGTAGGGAAAGCTTTGACCATGTTTTTGGGATTCTTTGAGATCACTAAATGAATGGGATAGTGGCATACCATCTAGAAATTACTCTTTGTTTTTTAGAAATGCATGATGTGTTCAATTATTCCCAACATTAGATGTACATATCCAATATTGCACAAGTGATAGACTATGAGGATATTGAGTTGGAACAAGATGAATCTTTGATGAGAGTCTAGAGATATTTATAGAAAAGAGAAAAAAGAATATGAGGAAAGATGGTACCACTAGTCTGAATCTTTAGGGAATCATAGATGGATCCAACTGGGTATGTGGGAGTGTTAGCTGGATTCCTGAGGTTAGTTGTCTTAGTATTTCAAGAAAGACAACTAACGATACTTATTAGGTATAACAATTCAATAAAGGGGAAGAATTATAATATTCTCAAATTTATAATGATAATAAAACCCTCTCTGTAAATAATTTATGTGAATTTTTATGTGAAAATGTTAAAATTTCAATAAAAATAACTTAATAATTTTTTAAAATGATTTACACAGGGGTAAAATCAACTTCATTAACACATTTGAATATTATATTGAAAATTTCTGGGGTCATTCACTATCTTAATGTGAGATTTCAATGCATTTAGATCCTCATCACATTTAGAATAAAAATATTAAATATTTTATATTAGAATTTGTATGATGTTTTTGAAAATAATTGAATTTCTCCCAAAGAGTGTATTGTCAAAACGGATAAAATTTTTATGTTTGGAATGAGGGGTCTATCCTAATATTGAAATTACATTTGTCCGCATCAGATGTTTTATTTTCTCACACACATGGATGAAATATATAATATTTATACTACATAATTTTTACAAAACAACTGAATATCACCCAAATGGTGTGTCGTCTGAGAAATCCATGACCACTCTTAGTTCTAGAATGTAGTATATTCCCAAAGTGGTATATAAATTTTATGTTTCTTGTGTTTTTGGAAACATCACATGTGATAATACTTTTTTAATATTTAGTTTTATTGTTATCCTGTTTTTAATCAATTAAAACTTATTTATATAAAAATTAGGTCATCATCACTAATGCTTCAATTTATAGACAACCATCGATGTCACCGTGTGAATCTAAAAGCTTCCATATACAACAGTTTTGATTAGAGTAAAAATTGTAACACCATTAGTGGATATATTAAGACACTCTATCATTATATTTGCATTGAATCATGGATTAAATAGGAGTTTTCAATTTTTTATTAAAATTATCAATGATGAAAATGGTGTGAGACATTTATTTATTATTATTATTGTTAGTGATATTATTGTTATTATTAAATTAGGAAAAATAATATTTGATTGTAGAAAATTAAATTATATATATATTTGATAAATATATATAAGTTTATACATGTGGAAGTGTATATAAGGATGTATATATATAATGTGTATATATGTGTTATATAAATATTCATATATATGAGTGCACATATATATATAAATTTTGGAAAATATTTTTACTTTTTATATATATGAGTGAATTTCAATATATATTAAATTTGTTGTTATAATTTATTTAAAAGATGGAATTAAAAAAGGCATAGAATTTTATGATGTGTAACAATTAGGTTTGGTAGTAAAGAAAATGGAAAAATAATAAATTAAGAAATGAATTTTAAAAAAATAGTGAATAGAAAAATATTGGATTATATATATAAGAGGTAGAATAAGGAGATGTTTATGGGGTTTTTTTCTAGGAGGGCCTCCCTCACTTCTCTCTCACCTTTTTATATTATTATTGTTTTATATTATTTTTATTCACTCAGTCGTATTTCATTGAAATATTCTTGGATATTTATCAGAGTTATGTGTTGTAAAATATTTGGATTCTTGTCAATGTGTAGAAATTTAATCCCAAGTTTATTTCTAATCGATAAAACATATTTTCTCCATATTTAAATTAGTCCTTATTTTTTCATGTTTTAAAAGTCAAAGGATAATTGTGTGAGATTATCGACGACAATATTATACAGTAATAAAAGGATAATTTATTAAGTTTATCATATGATAATTATTAATATCTATTTTCTGTGAAATTTCAATTGATAATTATAAATAATAATTTAAAAATAATTACACTAGAATATTAATGGTAATTTTTAAAACATATATAATTTTTTTTTGAAATTAAAAAATAATAATTATAAATATCTATCAAATGATATTAAATAATACTATCAGGAGTAATTTAAGAATAATTTTCAAAAGTTAATTATAAAATGATAATTTATAAGAAATAATCAAAAGATAATTAAAAAAGAATAATTAATAAGAATTTCTCAGAACAAAATTATAAATAATATATAATTTAGGAAAAATAATAAAATAATAATATTCTTATGGATAATATTGTAAGAAGTTTTTTTGACCTGAATGGTAATTTATAAATTATTTCAGATAGATAAAACATCATCACATGTTATATTTTAATGGTGATTCTGAAATTATCTATAAGAGAAAGTATCATCACATGTGATACTTCATTTCATTACAAAATTAAATAGTTGGTTTTAGTATTAGGGACCCCTGGTGAACCTTGAGTATCAAATTTTTTATTAATAAGGCTATGAAGAGGTTTTCTTGACCGTCAAGGTTTCCTCTCCCGTTATAAATTACAAAGGGTGGTTTATCATTTCCTTTCACATCGAGGAATTTTGAGGTTGGATGTTGATTAACTTCTTGGGATATAGTAATACATGTTTACATGGTATGATCATTATATTATAATATTTTATATTGATTCTTGACTTGTTATTTCTTTTGGTTGAATGTGTGTAGCTCATGAAACCATATGACCTAGATCTATTATAATTGTTGAGATAACCACATACCATGTTATTGTTTCATTCACATATTATATTTAAGATAATGATATAATTTTTCATAACGTGTGTTGTTCTATGTCTTCCATTATATGGGGAATTGATATGATGTCACTATTACCATGGGATATGTCTGGTATAAGGTGTGGTGTTATTTCTTGTGCATGGTACTTATGAGAAAAGAGGATGCTTTGTGGAATGGTAACGCTAGAGGGGGAGTGTGTTCAAACACTACATGTGACATGATGATGAGACCAATATGGATAGGGGGAATGATGGACTATTGTGGCCTGAACTAGGTCCATTATAATAATTATTGATCAGACTCTTATTTGATGACTGGGGGCATGGAGATCATGACTAATCAGCCGCATGTGGAAATAGTGGGGCATGGTTGTATATGTTACATGACCTGGAGAGATTGCTGTGGAATAATGGCCTAGTTTTGTCCAATATGGAGTCCTTGGGCCTCTATGGATATCTATAATCTTGACGGTAGATCTATTATTATATATATATTTTTGGGGAATGATGGCCTAATGTGGTCTGACCTAGAGATCTTGGGCATTTACGGCTATGGATCAGCTTCAGGCTATCTGTATTGTGATATATATTAATCTTAGGCATGATTTCAATGTGTGGATAGATATGGATACTTGGGACCAATACTGATATCAATGATCTTGTGCTTGGGTCTGAAATTAAGACATTCCCATGATTTCTCCACTATTTTTCAGCATGGAGTTAATGTAGGTATGACCAAGGGTTTGTGGTGTCTTGGATAACGCACGATCACTAGGTTTTGGATTGTATTATTACACTTGTTATTAATTGAGAATTAATACAGAATAAACTATTATAAATGATCACATCATGATAAGAACTCATTGGGGGCATCCTATTGGGTCTTGTACTCATACAATACTAGGTAATTTTGATGCGCTTTTAGATTTCACGATGGATCCAGTGAAGGTAAAGGACCATGTGATGGATGTCTATGTAGGGGAAGGTGGGGATATTAACTAACTGAGTAAAACTCAAGAGGAACCTCTTTTATCAATTTATTTATCTACTAAATATTACACTAATTATTCTTTCCACATTGGGAGATAAACTTTTTTATAACATGTATTTAATATTTACCTTTTCATATGTTTAACCAAATAATTTAATATATATTTTTACTGTTGATTATTGATCATATGACATGATAATAATGGTGTAGTATCCCCAATAATGGAATCATCCTGTCATTACTAGTTGGAAACCTCTTTCATATGGGGGGGGGTGCACATGAGGTCATGTGACCTTTGAGGTTGGATCCGACGGTTCGGTTCGGGATGTTATAGTTAGAGTTTCATCAACTCAGCAAGGAAACTATGTAATGGTTATTTAACTAAACTTATATTCATTGAAAAATGTATCAATTTAATGAACAAATTTCACATTTCTATAGTTTATAAATTAAATAATAATTCATTTTACCATAATTCACTTTTTAATTAATTTTATTTAAATAACCATATGACTTCCAAGCTTGAAATTACTTTTTCATCCAAAAATTACTAACGTTTTAAGGGGGTTTCATGACTCAATTATATTCATTGGTTCAAAAAAACTCTTCTATGTCTATTATATTTATTCTTTTATAAATTATAAACTATTATTACTTATGGTTATAATTCAATTTTATTTTGTAAGGAAATCATGTTTCAAAAACAAAATATTCTTACTTGATGATTTTTATGTTTTCTTAAACTATATTTTTGTTGAGAATAATTCTCATTTAATTTATTGGATTTTTCCTCCAAATAGAAGTATTTAATTACCACCAATTATATACATTGAAATTTATAAAATAAAATTGTTTTTAACTCTTGTGATCCCACCCATTATTAATTTTAAAATAAATGTTTTATCAACCTTTTTAATGATGTGGGTCTTCAAATTATTATTTCAAAATATTCCAATGGGTTTTACATCTGTTAAAAATAAAAAATTTACCATCCACTCCAAATAATATTTGAATATTTTTTATTTATAATTCATTGTTTCATTATTAATTTTTTCAAAAAAATTTAATGTCTTGAAGGTGTTTTCACTTCCCATTTTCTGAAAAATTTATTTCTTTATCAAGTCTCCATAATTGAAGATTTTTTTTAAAAAGTAATCTTATAAAAGTTTTTATTATTTATCCTTTTTGAAACCCTTCTATCCTTACAAGGAACATTTATAAAAACTATTTATAATAATGTTTTAAAAATTCTACTCTTTTACTCAATTAAAATGTCTTCAATTGTAATTTCCAAATCAAAATTTCGAGAGAAAAATATTTTTTTGCAAAAACATTAGTATACCCTCTTTTAATTTTACTTCAAGGTTTATCTCTCTTGAGGTGACATTTTTATCATCCAATATATATTATTATATTATAATTATTTTTGAAAATTATATTTATATATCCATGACCTATTATGTTCATGTTATGTAAAACCCCATTCTTTCTCAATGGGTTCATTAAGATATGTCTATGATTTATTTTAACCATCACACGTATGTATGGATGATGGAAGGTGGGGTAGTATATCACCCAAAAATGGATATGATTATTTTTTTATCTCATGAGATTATTAGAAATGGACATGATGAGTTTGTTCAACCAAGTATTTTCATGATGGGTTCTCTAACATTTCCATTCATGGAAATAAAGAGTTTGTTCACATTAACATGGGAATAATTAATTTCTTAAAAATAATTTGTTATTATTATAGTTAATCCACATTACCATGTTTTTCACCATTTCATGCCAAATTTTCAAGATAGATTTCCATGAAATTCCATATTTTCATAGTCATGCCTCATTTTTTAAAGTATTCCATACTTTTATGTCATTCTCAGATCTTATATGATTATTGATATGTGTTTTGAGCCATTTAGAATCTTTTATTCTTCCTTAATGAACATTTTATAATATTATGTTACTATAACATGTTTTATGATTTTCATCTATGGTATTTTGATTATTTATTTTAATTTTAATTCCTTACTAAAATTTTCCATCATGTTATGATATGTTTTACCCTTATTTATGATCACCCCTTTATTATGTTTCCGATATATAGTTTTTAAATATGATTTCATCATGTGAGCTACATAGGAAAGGGTATATTGGATCACAATTAAAGAGAAATGTTCACAATTATAGTAAATAATATGTTTCTATTACTAATTTCCAAGACACATAACCTTTTATTAATTGTAAACTATTAATATTATTATATGTATTTTCTAAATCATGATATTAAAAAATCATTTATATTTTGTTTATCTTTGGTATTTATAGGGTGTGTTAGAATTATATATTAACCAACACCTACAGTGTTTATTTTTAATCTAGAGGAAACCATATATCATGTTCAATATCCACTTATATAGTCCAATTACAATTTTTTGATATGATATTTATACTACCTCCCAAAAATATGTTTTCTCTAGAATTATATTATGAGACTACCATACAAAAACTATGTAAGTTGATCATAAAACTACTTAGGGAACACACTGCATCAATTGATCTGATCCTCTTCCTCAAGTAGAGTTTTTATTTACTAATATATGTTTAGGAACCTTATCATGCATGTCTATCTCTTTGGGTGATGAAACAACCAAATATTATTTATAGTTGGGTAAGCATAACTTACTCATTTATTGAGCCTATTGGGTTAGTGGAACATTTTATGAGGAAACACCCTCATGCTTTCAGTAGATCTCCTAACCCAGTGGAAGATAATGAATGGATTAAATCCCTTGAAAAGATTTTTCATGTTATAGGGTATTTATATAATCAAAATTTTAGTCATTCCATTTAATATTTTGAAGGTTAACCAATCCATTTTTGGTCAATGGTTAAGAATATCAGGGACGATGATGAGATTGGGGCGTTGGAATGAGATGAATTTAAACATATTTTCCTTGAAAAATAGTTCCCTATAGAGGATAGACTATGGATTGAACATAAATTCCTTTAAATGAAATATAAGGAGGATTCAGTGGCCATGTATGAAGAAAACATCACCCAATTGTCAAGGTAACCTCCAAATTATATTTTGGATCATAAGAGAAAAATCACTCCTTTTTTACTCAGGATTGAAGCCAAGATATCAAAGTGAATTGGCTTCTTATTATTTTAAGAGTTATAAAAATCTTTTCTTATGTGATGAGAGGGTAGAAATGTAGTTCGTCGATGATCACATGTTCCTTGAAAACAAGCATAAGAATAGGTTTATATGGAAAGCGATGGGTAACAATTCATTAAATAAATCTGAAGGTAAGAAATTATAGTTTCCAGATTGTTAAAATTGTGGAAAAAGGGATCCTGGTTAACACCTTGAAAAAATAGGAAGTGTTTTCGATGTGGTATGTTTGAAAATATGGAATAATATTTTAATGAAAATAATCTTAAGATAAATTCTTATAATAAAACCTTAAAGTTTTTCAAATATGGTGAGATGGGTCATTATGAAAATACCTATCCAAAGGAAGACTTGAATGATGGAAAGAAGAATGATTATAAGAAGAAAGGTGTAGTGAGATCTTTTGGGACAACGTCATCAAATGTCAGGCCATCAAATTTACTGGTATCTGGTAATGTTTTGGTTTACTCAAATTTTTCTAGTGTCTTGTTTGATATGTGGTCTACATATTCCATTATTTCTGAAAACTTTTCTAGTAAATTGGAGATTTCAACTAAAGAAATGATATCAAAACTTATGGTTAAGTCACATGGGGAAATATTAAAAAAATGCATTATAAGAATATTTTTGTTGTGTTTTGTTGAAAAACAATTTTCGGAAACCATGTTGTTTTACCCATAGTAATATTTTATGTCATTATCGGTATAAATTGGTTTTCTATTTATCATGCTATGATTGATTATAGAGAAATATAAGTTGTTTTTTAGAAAAAATTTCAGTTTGAATGTATGAATGAACTCATAAAATTGATTACATATCTGGAAGCTTAGAAAATATAAATAGTTGGAAATAAAAGTTATCTTTCTCATATTGTTTAAAATATATAAACTATTTAGATTAATGATGTTCTTGTGGAAAATGAATACCTGGATGTTTTTCTTGATGAGTTTTTCGGTGTTATAACTATTTGGGATGTTGAATTTATCATTGACTTAGTTCTTAATTCTATGCCAATTTCAAAACAACCTTATCAAATGGCTCAAGTGGAACTTCTTGAATTGAAAAATTAGTTGTAGTAGTTTTTTGATAAAGGCTACATTAATCTTATATCTACCCCATTAGGAACTCCTATTTTTTTCATTAAAAATAGAGATGGTTCCAAGAGACATTTCATTAATAATAGTGCTTTGCATTAAATTATTGTTAAAAATATTTGGTCTTTTCCTCATATTGTTGACTTGTCTAATTTCTCCTAGGATATTTTTATTCTTCCAAGATTGAATTGAGGTCTAGATACCATAAGTTAAACGTAAAGGGGTATGACATCTCAAAAACATATTTTGGCTCTAGATATAGGCATTATGTGTTTTATGTTAAGACATTTGGTTTGAAAAATTCCCCTGTTGTATTCATGGATCTTATGAGTAGAATATTCCATTAATAATTGGATAATTTTGTTTTTTTATTAATGATATTTTGGACTTTTAAAATTTTATGAGGATTATGAATTTTTTTAATTATTATCAATGAAATGAAGTTATAAAAAAATTAGCAACTCTGATTATTGGTTGCAACAAATTTCCATTCCTGGGAACATTGTAAATAATGATGGAATGTAAGTTGGTCCATCCAATAAAGGTGGTTGATGAATTACCAATACATAAAATATTATAGGGATTCATAGTTTTCTTATATTAGCAGGTTATTACCAATGATTTATTAAAAAACATTTCATGGTTATATAGCCTAATAAACAAGTAGAATCAAAAAGTTTTTAAATTTATTTGGATAGAATAATATTATGTTTGTTTTTAAGTACTAAAGAATAGATTTTTGAATGATCTACTATTGTGTCCCTTCAAAAATAGAGAATATTTCATCTATAATGATGCTTCATTGATGGGACTTGAGTGTGCATTGATGCATAATGTTCAGATATTGGCTTATGCTTCAAGACAACTAAAACCTCATGAGTTAAATTATCCCACATATGATATTTAATTACTATCTATGGTTTTTTCATTGAAAAATTAGAGGCATCATTTATACAGAGACAAATGTGAAATATATAATAACCTTTAAAGTTTGAATAATATATTTACATAGAAGGAATTGATCATAAGGTAGATAAGATGGATTAAACTGATAAAATATTTTGATTTCATGATCAATTACCATCCTGGAAATAAAACAAAGTGGTGGAGGCCTCAATTAGAAAAAATCATGAATCAATAACCATGTTATGTTTGGAACTTGACCCCTTGATTTATGATTTGATGAATTTTTCCATGGAAGTTGTTGGTTTTCAAAATTCATCTATTTTGTTTCAGGTGTTACTGTAGTCTTCTCTATCAGAAAGAATTATGAATGCACAAATGAAAGATCGTGAGTTACATAAATATGTAGAATTTGAAAAAATGGGCAAGTTTTAATAATTTAACATTGATAAATATTATTTTTTATGATTTTTAAAGAGATTATGTTTGCCTATTGATTCCCAGCTAAAGAACGATATGATGTTTGAAGCTCATAGATATCTATTTTTAGTTCATCCGGGGATAATTAATATGTACAGTTAACTTCGGTAGTATTACTAGTTGTATGGAATGAAATGAGGTATTTTAGATTTTACCATGAAATGTTGGATATTTTGAAAGGTTAAAGAAAAGAAGAAACAACAAAATGGAATTCTTCAGTCTTTTACAGTGCCATAGTAGAAATAAAAAAATATATCCTTGGACTTCATGGTGGGACTACCAATGACTTCTCGAGGTAACAATGATATTTGTGTTGACATTGATCAATTGACTAAATATAATCATTTCATTCCTATTCGAGATAATATTTGTTTGGATCAGATTTCTCGATTGTAACTCAAATTTATTATCTGGTTTCTTGGAGTTCTGATTTCTATTTTATCTATCTATAACCCCGTGTTGATATATAACTTTTGGAAAGGCCTTCATAATTCGTTTGTAATAGAATTAAATTTCATCTATTTTTTTCATCCTCAATCTGATGGAAAGGCCGAGTGAACAATTCAGATATTGGATGGTATGCTTCAAGATTTGTTAATGGACTACTAGGGAATATGGGATTAACATCATTCTTTAGTTGAGTTTTCATATAATAATAATTTTCATTCTAGTATATAGATGGATCCTTTTGAAGCATTATATGGGAAGTAGTGTCAAACTCCATCATATTGGGATAAATTTAGTTAAATGAAATTGTTCAGAACATAATTAGTAGAGGAAGTAACTGATTAAGTGAATATAATCCTGAAACATATGAGGATAGCTCGGAGAAGGTAAAAGAGTAATACAGATAGTCGGAGGAAATACTTTTCATTCAATATAGGTTATCATTTTTCTCATAGAATCTCACAGGGTAAAATTGTTATGAATTTTGGTAAGAAAGAAATTATAATTCTATAAATTACTGAACCTTATAAAATACTATATAATGTTGGACCAATTTCTGACCAAGTAGCTTTGATTTCGAGGTAATCTTAGGTACATAGTGTTTTTCATTTTTTGAAGTTGAGAAAGTAAGTGGCAGATCAAACTCATGATTTGAGACTAGAAGTAGTTCACCTAGAAGAGGACCATTCTTATGAAGATAAAACTATTAAAAACATTAATCATAGAGATAAAGTATTTAATAATAATATAATTCACCCAGATAAGTTTCTGTTGAGAAACCACATGTTTTAAAACGAATCATGGGAATAAGAAAATGCTATGAGGGAAAGGTCCCTCCCTTCTTTAGTAAGTAAATAAAAATTATGAGGATATAATTTTCATAAGGTGGGGTGAATTTAATGAACAAGGAGCTTATATAATAATTTATTTTACTTTTTTAAATAAATAGTAAAATTCCTAATCAATTTATAATGAAATAAGTGGTCTTTATAGAAATTAAGGAATTTAAACCATTTAAATAGTAACTTGACCTTAGAAATAGTAACATTACCCTTAAGAATCATAATATAGCCTATTGAATAGTAACCTCGCCTATGAGAGTGTACATAAAATTTATGTATCATATATGTGTAATCATGATATATTTATAACATGGAATAAGTAAATAAATGTTATGGATATGATAATTAAGTGTTTTTTGTGAGTCAAAAATATTTAATTATAATTTTATAATTGATATAATAAATTAAAAGAAAATATATTTTCAGAAAATATATTCATAAATTATTTTTCATTTTTCTTATGATTATTAGATAATTTTATGAGACTTTAATTAATTTTTCAAAGTGTTATAAAATCAATTATAGTTTTAAAACTAGTATTTTTCAAATAAAGGATTCTTTTAATTAAAAATTAAGTTTACAATATTTATAAAATTATTTTCAAAAAAGTGAGTACATATTTTAATTATAAATTATGAAAAATGGTTATGGTGAATTTTTGGGATTTTTCTGGAATATGTCAATTATTTGTGAATAGTGAAATATGGTAATTTACGATATAAGCTAAATACATGATTTATTGATTCATAGATGATTTAAGTATTATTTAAGCCCAAAATCTCGAACCCTAATTCATTATTTTAGTATATTTAATTACAATACTCAATCTATTTATAGACGCAGGCCAAATTAATAAACTAATGAATATACTAATGAAAACAAACATCTCTCCTACACTATAAATACATCCCCTCACCATCTCTTCCCATCACACATCAAATACATACAGCTTGCTTATGTTTTACCCATATCCCTTACCAATAATCTTTTAAATGTCCTAGACCTACTGGTATCACTGAAATTCCAAAACCATGGGCCTTCAAGAGGTTCTCAAGGAAGAGAATTCAATAGGTAAAATTGCTCTTTCATTTTAATTTATTTTATTTTCAATTATTTCACATTTATTATATATTCTTCACATACCCTTATAAAAGATGAATTAAAAATAAACTATATTATATAAAATGTAATTTAATCATGTTTACTGAAAAATTCATCATTATACTTCTTATCATCTACCTATATTCTAAAAATAAATACATCAACCTTGATTTGTTGATTTATTGACATTATGGACGATGTGTTTTCAATTTCCAATACCACATTCATGAATGGTCATAAAATAATTAATTTGGTTAAATAATATTTTATTATATATATTATTATTTATTAAATGTTCTAGAATCATTTTATAACCATGATATTAAATAAAATGATTTTAGTTCGTGGTGGTCAAAAAACCACCAAAATAAACTAATTCATTTTTATTAATTTTTTATCTAGTGATCCATTTTAATATATTAATAAAATGAGATATGGAATTATTTAAAATTATAGAAACATATTAACACCATTTATTTAGTATTTCAACCATTCGATAAGAAATTCCATAATGAACCAACCATGGAACCCATGAAATAAATGCACCAAAACGATGAAAATAAGAATATATTGTTAACAAATGGGTGTAAATATGTTATAATAATCTAATAATATTACTTATAAATATGAATATAGTAAGTTAATAAATTTATATCACTCTTTAAACCATTATACATGATTTTTGAATATGTTTGAAGTAAGATGAACCTGATGTAAGGGAATTATTAACCCAATTTCCATTCTTTGGGTTAACCATCTAATTCCTAAATTACGTGCTTCTAAGATTATTTATGAAATAAATTTTATTGTTTTATTATGTTTATTTATAATTTATACACATATTACTTTTTTTATCAACTCTCACTTCAAATATATGATACTTTTAAGAGAATTTTCTCAAAAAATCCTCTTTTAAGTTTCTTTCTTTTTTTAAAAGAATGATTTATACAATATATGTATTCTTATTTAAAGATTATGTTCTGGTTCTTGGGAATTTTTTATTATATAGTTTTGGACTTATATTTCCATCCAATTCATTTGGTTTGTTTCATTGGTAGTTTGGTCATATGGTTACTCCAAGTGTAACTATTATGGTTACTCTATGAGGTAGTCTTGGCGGTAACATTGAAATGTAGCCATGAGGGTTGCAAATCACAAGTTATCATGGATCTATCATGTTGAATAATTTTTTTATCATTAATGGATGATTTTATTAGTATTAATTACTATAACATGGAGTTAAGTGTTAAGGAAACATTAGTATATTATTTTAGTATTTGGGATTCCAATTAATATATCATGGAAAAGTGAGTTAATGCAGTTAGAATGAAAAATATAACCTAAAACCCCTAAAATAATTTGATAAGGCCCCTATATTGGTTATTTTAATGGAAAAATATATTATTTACACTAGATTTCTTATGGTAATAGATATTTAAAATCCAGTGGTGTAGGATTTGGGAATTTGAAAAAATTATGGGAGGGTTAATTAAAACATATTTATGTTATAAAGGGTAGTCAAGATAAATTACAAAAATCTACTTTTATTCCTTATAGATAATGTAATTTTATTAAACCATATAACATTTTTAGTGATTTAGCTTAGATAAGTATAATTACCTTAATATTTATATCTTATATGAATTTTATAATAGTCCATGTGTTGTACTATTCCAAGAGAGACAGTTAAATTTACCGGGGTCCTCTATTCTTGATCATAAACCTTTGGGAGAAATTGAGCATGGGAAGTATATATACATGAGTCAAATAAAGGATACATCTTATATTAATTTCATTATATTTTAAGTTTTGTTTTTAGAGAATAAGATATAACATAAGGGCATGGATTAAAACAATATATTGAATCATCTCTAAGAGAATAAAATATAGAATAAACATCAAAATATAAATGAGATTCACATTTCACTTTAAGAGTTTAGACAGAAATTTTGATACCTATATAGTGATCATATATTCAAGAGAGTGAATTATATTTATTAGTTATTGATGTTTTCATTGTTATGGATAAGAAATTATATATAAATCACATTATTTCTTCTCTAACACCCAGATTCAACCTTTTCATTAGAAATTGTAAATTAAGCATTATGAAGAATCCACTGATGAATATTTTTGTTTTAATTCACCACATTGATAAAGATTAGTGTGAAATTGGTTATTCATCCCTTATGGTGAAATTAGGGATGTAAAAAGACCAAAATCCTATAACAAGTTTAATGTTAACGGTTCCTTTACAATGTCCTTCAATGAAGAAAATGATAGAGAGGTATAGTAATGACAAAGAGATCTTTTTTTTCTTCACATGTGTCATGAAATGTCACTGGAAGATATATTTTATGGAATTTATTATTTATTAAATAAAAGAATATATTTTAGGTATATTCATAATTGAGTTTAATATTTTTATTTCCCTTCAGGGTATCTGATACAATATGTTACTTATAAAATTGTATCCAAATAAAGAAACAAAAAATACCATAAATATTATGGAAGTAAAGATAATATTAAAGATGTTCATGGGACTTCAATCACACAAAAACATTTTAATGTAATAATGAAGAGTTTTCTGAATGTACTTAATCTCATATAACTATTATTTTTTATTTGGTGTTACAATGACAATATTATATATTCCTAATTTTACACATAATGAGACATTATTTCATATATGAAAGAATTTTGTTATAGTATATCATAATTAATTTAAATTCTAATTATACTTGAATTATAGATTTCAAATATTAACAATAAAGGATGAATATAAAATAAAATACTCAAATAAAACTTTTGTGTGTAATGGTAATTGCTAGTTTTGAAAAACTAATTTATTATTTCAAGAATATACCCAAAATGTTATTTAGACTCTTTAGAGCTAAAAATCTACGTTATTTGACATAACTAGTTATTGTATTTTATTAATAAAAAGGTGATAATTTCCCATAAATATTATATAATCAGTTAAACCGGATACATGTGAAATTTTATAAGAATAAGATATATTTAAATTCATTTACATCAGTATAATCTTTTAAATAGATCTAAGGAATATGAATTTGAGGTAGTGAAAATTACTAGTAAAAAATATTAGATTCTCTTGGTCGATTAGTTTGAGGATATCTTAACCATGAATTATTTGATCATCAAATATAGATTAGAGTAATTAAAAAACTCATATTACTTTATAAACATCATATTCATGATGTTAGTAAAATGAGAATTGATGATTAGTAATATAAGTATTAAAAGCCTTACAGTACCCATTTGAATTAATGATCTTCCAAAAGTGGTGTTAATTGTCAACTATATGAAAAAATAATGAATGGATTTCATAAAAGTTAAAATGTAAAATAAATATATTATGTCATATTTTTATATGTTTAGGTAACAACTATTTTTTGAGGATTATTTTTGAAATGAACCACATTTGAGAAAACACAAACAGAATGATAAATAATTAACCTAGATATTATTAATGTTATTTCATAAATACATATGATAGAAAAGTATTCATCAAGATAAAGGATATATTTATATAATAAGGAATACATTTATAATTTATATAGTGGGATAAAGTTATACTTTTATGAATTTAAGGATAAAGATGCAGCTGAGTTGTAATAGGAACATAAAATCCACAATAATTATGGGAGGATTAATTCCAGAAACAAATATTTCTTATGAATAGTAAAACCAAGGAGAGATTGTTGTAAAATTACAAATATAGGTGACATATTAATCCTTAAGAATAATAAGTACTTATCCTATAGGGAATAATTAAATAGAAACTAATATAATATTTGGAATGTCAATATGAACATAAAAAAGGATTCCATGTACAAAAATACTACCCTTTATTTTAATGATTTTACTACTTGATGTAAACCCAATTTTTGAGTATTAAAATAGAAAATACACATGAATGGTAATGTTAGTACCAATAAGGCATGATTTATTTTTAACTATTTTAAGTTGGCAATAAGGGATTGACTATGATGATGCAAATTTCACTAATTAGTATTTTAAAACCCAAAATATTGTTTCCCATAGTATCCTTACATGATTATGTGATTTTTAAAATTGGATTCAAGAACAGTTTTACTAATGGAAACCTTCAAGAAGATATATATATAGACAAAAAATATGGGAATGTAATGTAAAAGAATTACAGTTTGGTGTGAAAGTTTTATTGATCTATTTATGGATTCAAACAATAATCAAGATCATAGAATATTCATTATGATGAATCCATAATATTGTTTGGTTTTATTATAAATTAAGATGTGACCTTTTTATATAAGATATTAGTGGGAGAATCATGTTTTCACATATCAGTTATGTTGATAGAATAAGGAAAATATATATTTTTAAAACTATTATTTAATACTAATTTTGATGAAATTATTTCTCTAAAAATAACTTAATGTTGTTACACAATTTATATATATTAAGATATACTAATATTAACCTGACTAATTAATTTGATCAAGTAATAATATATACAATAAAAATGTATTTAAAAATAAAAGAGAAAAAAGTTTATCAGTGAATTATTTTCGTTGTCACACGGATTAAATATATTCATGGTGATGTGTTAAAGCATGCTAGGATATTCCTAGGGGGAAGGGAACCATATAGGATTATTTAATTAGATCTATCAATCATTCCATGATGTGTACAAAAGTTTTATATTTATTATGTATAAATAACAGTAAGAAAATATAAAATGGAATAAGTAAAACTGTATAAGATAGAATACAGAACTGTCTTAATGTACTAGAAAATGTATAAAGAATAAGTTATTGGTACTTGAGTAAGTATGAATGTCACACCATGGCCTAGAACAACTCTAATATTTTTTTTATTTTGAGTCCATATTTATTTTTTCCCTCCATGAAAATATTCTATGAAACTAGGAATTTTGGGAATTTAGGGCATGTCATATTGTTAAGACTCATAGTTTTTCAAACAGGGTAGAAACTGTAAGACAAGTTTTAAAATTTTACATATTCAACTACAAAGTTGGATCATAGTTTTGCAAACTTTGTTTCCTACCCATATGTGGTGGATTAGAAGATTAGTAAAGGATTCATATTTTATGTATATTTTTCCAAACCATGTGACCTAATCATGCACCATTTTGAGATTTCAAAAAAAAGACCATTTTTCTTTAATGGATTTTAAACCAAAAAGTTTTTCAATATCACATTATCTCCCTCCCTATCCACTCACTCTACACCCACTAGGGGATCCCTTATACGTAGCCACCCCCTCCTTTAATCCCTATAGTTGGTCTATTTACTTATCAATTTTTTGGAGTGATTATCTTCAATTACCTTATCTTATTCTCCTCTGTATTCTTTTTCTCCTTTTATTTTAGTTTCTTTCCATTTCTTATGGTGCACGTGTACTAGGGTATTCCCTAACATGATTTGATTGATTTTTTTATTTTTTTATTGGTTTTTAGGGCTCATGAGGATCGATGTGATTCCCATTCTAGAGTGAATCTTTGTAGTATGTGGCTTTCAAATCCTTTGCGACTTGATTTCATTCTTTTAAGGGAAGTTACCCTTTTTCAAAGCCTCTAATTTTAAAACTATGTTTTCTTAGTGATTTGAATTTTTTTAAACATTATATAAATATTTTATGCAATTTCAAGGGGTTTTGGTACTTTGAAATGGTTTATAACTTATTTTTTATGTTTTCCCTAAACATCCGACATGTGTTTCTATTGATAAGGCATGTTTTTACCCCTGTTTTGAACTTTACAACATCTTAAATACTTGATTGGATTTCCAAATGATTTCTACCATATAAAATGGAAATTCTCAAAATCATTTTGGTCTTTTGACTACATTTCATAAAGGCCCAATGGAATGGTTTGGTTTTTTAGGAATAATTGGGGATATTTCAAATATTTTTTCTCCATGTATGTGACTTACACATGTATATATATATATAATTACAGTCTTTGTACATATTCACTAATGAAAATGTTAATATTTAAATTGGTATATGGGGTGAATATATAAAAATTAATGTTTATATGTTTATAAGGATAAATGATGTTTTTGGAACTTGAATGCTATTGGAAAAACTAGTTCACTAAATGAAAAGTTTTTCCCTATAAAATGAAATGGATTGGTTGGAAGTTTGAGGTTCTTATTTATAAAATAAAACTCATCTTAAGGGATTCCATGTGGTTGTTAAATTTGTGAAATATATGAAATTTTTAAAATGTGTGTAATGTATGTTATATGTGATATATTAACAGTAAGGGGGCATAGGTATTATTTAGGTATCATTGAAAGGGAATGGGTATTGTTAAAAGGCAGTTTAGTTGTGTGAAAGTGAATGGATTATTTTGTTAAATGAATATAACATGTATTTATATGATATATTAATAAAACACACCTAAATTTTTATATCATGTAATAAATTGGGTGGTTAATAGGGAGCTCTAGGGACACATGATACACTAGGATTATATTACACACTCACTAGTGGCCCTGATATGGACTTGTCTACATATGGGAGAGACCCCTCAGTCGATATAGAGAGGGTGACATTGTGTGGCTGGCTGAGTTAACCATTGGTATCTTGCACTGGTAGTTATTCCCAATGGGGATTTTAATTGGTTTTCTATGAACGTTCATAGTTAGATCCTATGATTATATGACAAAAGCTTTACACACACACACACACACTAATTTCCACTATTTTTTATCTTTTATGAAATAGCTTGTAATGTGATTTTTTCAACCGAAATTATTCTTTTATATCATTTTCCATTATATTAATATGAAATTAAAAAGTGTGTCACCCTTTTTAAAAGTTTTATATACTAAATTGGGAAATGGATTCTAAGAATTATTAGCTTTATAATTGTTTTAAAAATAAATAAATAGCCTTGTTTTCATTTTCATAGTTTCAAACTAGCATGAGAGGATTTTATCTTTAATTTTGAAGAATAGGTTGCGGTTTCTCTTTTGGTATCCCTACAAGGAGTATCAATTATCACACCTATATTAAAATTTTCAATTTTAGGTACAAAAATATCTATTATATCCCATGAATAGTGGTTTTCCTTTTATTGGTTGGTGAATCATATAGTCACAAGGAGGAATGTATGCCTGGAGTTAGTTTTATATTAATTTCTTTTATTTAGTTGTAGAGTTAGGATTTTACTACATTCTATATTCATATGTGTAGAGCTATTATGGTGGTCAAGGATATGCATTTGGGGGCATATTTTCCATGAAGGATAGGGATGTCGATGTGGTGAGTGTGGTTTTTGGTTATATTTCTATTTTTGTTAAATGATGTGGACAAACAAAAAATGAATGTGTTATGATATAATTTTTTTAACCTTGAAATTTTTATTTAATTAAATTTTTTTGAAAAATAATTCCAAAGTGTTTTTATATGATGACTAGGAACTAGTTTCCAGTCTATAGAGATTAGGAGCAACCTTCAGGCCTTATCGCAGACTGGTCCAGGCATCTAATGGAGGGTAGTCATCGGCTTTTTCATGAAAATTTGTATTAATTCAAATTTTTTCTCATCATTTGGAGGCTTCTAGTAGTTTGTAGCTACGCTTTTTAGAATTCTTGTTTTCAGTTTAGTGTAATTTCTTGATCAACAACAATTCATAAGGATTCTTGAATTTCTAGGGTGGTCTCGGATGTTAAGATCTCAAATTTGTGCTTGGTACTCATGTATTTTTTTAGATTTTGTGGGTATTTTTGAGAAAATATAAAGTATGGTGTGGGTTTTTAGAATGGTTAATTGGGTTCCTAGTTTCTATTAATTTTCTAGAAAACAATTTTGGGATCGTGTGACATCCTCTACTAACATCTAGTGAACTTCAGTTTGTTAGCACAAAGCCTTCCAAACAATGAGGCCAAACTAGGCATAATAGATTTTCTTCAAAAAAAATTGGTGTTTCATACTTTTAGTGTTGGGTTCCTACAATTGTTCCATTTCTATTCATTTAAGATAATTTTTTTGAGTTTCCCATGAGTTTAAAAAAAATTGATTTATTAATGTTGTATTTCCAAAATAAAAACATTTGTTTTTTTTATAAATAAATGGATTTTTTTGGATTTGGAAAAGTTTTTGTAAATGTTGAATGAAAAGTGAATTGAAAATTTGAAAATGTTTTTTATGGTAAAAAACAATGGTTTTAAATTTTTTGGTATTTTCAAAAGGAACAATTTAAAATTTGACCATTAGTCTTCCTTATGAACTTTCACATGTATATATGTGTGTGTGTGGGTGTGTGTTTGTGCATGGGTTGTAATTATGTGTTTTTATGTTTACATGGGAGTTCATATAATTCAGTTTAGTAGTGTATGTATTTTAATTTCATGGAATACAAATGTTAATTAACTTACTTCTTAAGTTTGTATTTACTTTCCAATGTGGGATTTAAAAAGATGACTTTGGTTTTGTGGTGTTTTTTTATTCTGTTTAATTTATTTATTTTACAATATATCATAGTATTATTTGTGGTATCATAGAGAGGATCTATAGGTGGCTCTTCCACCATATTATTTTTTGTTGATAATGTCTCATTTATATTATTTTCCTATTATATTTAAGATATGGAACTCAGAAATTCTAAACCAAAAAAAAAACAATATCTTGAGTTTTTTTAGATGTTATTAGAGTTGAACACTCTTCATTTATCTAGGAATATTGAGATAGAAAAACCTATAGAATGGTTGAAAAGTATGGAGGATATTTTCATTCAACATGATCTTACAAAGCCTATTAAGATCATGTTTTCCTCCTTTATGTCATATTTATTTAGTTGGAAATGGTATGAGTCTATTATTCAGATTGATTCACAAAATAACCCCTCATGGTAAATCATCAAAGCTCTTTTTATTCAATAGTACATCTTTGAATTCATAATGATGTCAAATCAAATGTAATAATGTTGTATCAAACAATATGATTCAGTGGTGTTGGAGTATGACAATATTTTTTCCAAGTTGATATCATATCATTCAGAGCTTACTAAATATTAATCCTTGTGAGATCATTTATATTTAAGGGGCCTCAAACCAAAACTTATTTTAGCAATGTTTCCATTCAATTATGACACTTATGTAGATGTGGTGAGGTTGGTTGTTTGGGCCAAAGCTAGAACGACAGGATATCTGGAAGTAGTTGGTGTCTCACCTATTCCTTTAAGTTTTGATGATGGTCATAATAAATGTAAAGAGAGGAAATGTTGTTCTATACATTTAAGAATTTTA
This sequence comes from Viscum album, assembly GCA_963277665.1. Lineage (NCBI taxonomy): Eukaryota > Viridiplantae > Streptophyta > Magnoliopsida > Santalales > Viscaceae > Viscum > Viscum album. The sequence goes on from OY728161.1 coordinate 1,512,471,446, forward strand.
TTGAAAAGTTTTTTCTGTTTCTTCTCAATAGAATTATCCGGGATTAAGTTATGGGTGTGCCATCAGTGCAGTGATTTAGGGAAAAATAATTCATCATGTAAAGAAGCACAAAATAATTTTCGTACCAGTCCTAACCTATGACATTTAAAAATATTTTTTGGTAGGTTTCAAGGAAGAGACCTGGAGATAGATCCACTACTTCAATGAATCATCTTGATCAATTAGATGAATATCGTTGTGATGTGGGTTCATTTTATTTTATTGTAATTTTTTTATATTGTACATTATTTTATTTTCAATTTATGTGTGATCAGTGATAATTTAATAGATTTTATGGTGATTTTGATTATAATTTAAATTAATTTACGGAAATTTTAAATCATCTTTTCTTGAATTGGGGTATTTTTTCCATCCCTTATTTCTCATAGAATTGGTTTTCATTAGGACTCAAGAGTTTGTTGGATTGGAAAATTGATAATAATCCAGATTTTTTTAATGGTGTAGAGATCCCCATAGATGAATATTTTGGTAGAATTTATCTTCATGTCCTTTTTTCTTCTATGTAATTTTAATTCTATATTAGAATGTGATCCACCTCACATGCCCCTATCATAGTAGTTTGGTTAGCTTTGACCATGGTTCTTGTAACAGACGCTTGTAGAGATCCCAAATAGAAGATGATAAATTTATTTGTTGATTTTTATATTAGGGGTTGGGGTGTTCTATAATTTGTAGATCTTTTTATAGATATGGGTATTTTTTGGGAATCTCTCCTCAAGTTTTGCTATTATTTTCTTGGTGACATGATCAATTGAACCTTTTGAGAATTTATAGGGGAAGAAAGTGTTCTGGTGGGGAGAATTGTCTCCCTATAATCTAAAACTACATAAATATTTTATTAAATTATGATTTAATATTTATTTCATTTTTCCTCTAGGTGATTTTTCACTATAGTCCTTGTTTTTTGGGTATGAAAATCATGTTGCATGGTTAATGTGAATATTATTCCAAACTATGTGGAAATAAGGCAATAACTTGTACAATTGTATAAATCCAACTTCATTTGCGATAGATGATTTTCAAAACCATTCGAGGTACTCTAGAGTCCTAGTATATGATGCATGATAGTCACATAGTCTTCTAAATTGTGAAACCTAAGCATCTACCATGTTTGGATTTTAGAAAGAAGGAAATAACCAAAAAGGAACATTTTCCCATAATGATTTTTATGCCTAAAAGGTTTCTCCCAATCACGCGCCCACCATCCCCACACTCTTTCTTGATTTCAAGGAGGGCTTTCTGATGCACAGCTTACTCCTCCTCCCCTCTCTCTGGTTTTTTATCTTCCCTCCTAACTTTTGGTGTGATAACATCTAGTTACTATCGACTCTTATCTTCAATATTTATAACAGTTGAATTTGGTTACTTTCCCTTCCTCATAGTGTGTGCGACATATGGTAATCCCTAACCCAGTTTGATTGTTTGTTTTGGTTTATTCTCAATTCCTAGGACTTGTGAGGACTGACATGAGACTCACTCTAGCAATATTCATCAAAGGTGATTACTTAGAAATTCTTTGTGACTTGATTCACTACTTTTGATGTAGGTTTCACTATTTACAAGCCATTGTTTGAAAACTATAATTTTATGGTAATAATAAAGTCTAATACTATTTTTATATATATTATATATTCCACATAAAGTGGTTGTGTGGATTTAAAATGGTTTTTCAAAATCTTTCCATGATTTCCCAAAACATACGACGTGGGTTTCTCTTTCTAAGTAATATTTTTAACCTTGTTTTCAAATGTAAATAACCCTAAATGTTTGATTGGTTTTCAAAATAATTTTTACCACATTAAATTGAAATTCCAAATGGTGATTTGGTCATTTGAGTATTTTTTATAAAGGAAAACAAGCATGGTTTGTATTTCTAGGAATACTTTAGGGGATTTCCAATATTTTGGATCATTGGATACCCAACTTGAAAATTCACCAATCTCCACAATTTTAAACCATAGAAATAGGTTCCAAAACTAAGAGCTTAAGTTAAAACCATAGTTTGGAAAACAATGGTAGTCATAGTAGTTATAGTAGGTTGATTACCTATAAACACAGTTTAAACCATGGTTGTGAGATACCTATTACAACGACTTCAAAAATTGGGGTCAAATTGTAGTTATTGATATGGTTTTAAAAAAAATATATCCATAGGATAGAAGAACATGGATTACATATAGGTATAGTTTAAACTATGGAAATAGGATTTGAAAAAAATAAAAGATACATCCCGGATTCTACCACTGTACCTCTTCTATATTATGAAAAACACATACATTATCAACTAGAAGGGATGATAAGACCCCTAATTGAGATCTTAAAAAAATGAACTCGAATGGAGTGAGAGAGGAAAGTAGGGAAAATGGAGTCAGCTATATGTTTTTCCAAATAAAATTTCCAATGACGGCTTGTGCCTTCAAAAATTGGTGGATGAATTTATCCTTTATAAATTTTTTTTCATGGATAGTGGAGTCCCTAATAAGAAAAAAACTAAGGTTTTTGAAAAGCTAATGTCAAATTTGAAAGGATAGGCGAAAATAATGAAAATTTATAGTGGTGGGAAGCGTTTCAAAAAATTTATTAAGAACTTTGTAATACTATATAGTGGATGTAGGTTCTAAACCCATTGGGTGCAATTATAATAAAAAAATTGTACCAGCGGAGGAACTGTAGCACCAGCAACACTATAGAATCAACCACACTATAGTTGTGGTATACACTTTAGATGGAACTATAGCATCATAATAATGGTAGAAAGTATTTTAGTAGCTCAGATATTTTATTACCATAATTCATCGGGGGGCTTTGGGTTAAAAATCACGGCCTTCAGGGCCTTGTGATAGGATTTCATGACTACTGGGCCTACGAGCCATGTAATGAGCATTATTTCCAATAGTCCTACAAGCCATGTACTGAATAAATATTGCTTGACGGGTCTTTGATCCCATTGTAGTGGGGGCTATGGTATTACTTTCTAGTATATGTGTGAGTTGTTTGTGTGTGTGTTTAAAAAGTAATTGTACCCCTAAGCCCATAATATATATATATAATAGTCTAATTTCCTATACACTACACACTTCTATATGAATATATATATATATATGTATATATTTAAATATATACATATTTAATTATAATTTTCCAACATTTAAAAATATATAATTAATTATATTTGAAGGGAAGGTTTACTGCCATAGTTTTAGAAAAGGTGGTTGTAGGTGATGCTAGAATGGACCAACTACCACGAGTTTTAAAATGATTTCCATAGGTGATTCAGGGTTGGTCATACTACCTTGGTTTTAAGGAAAAGTGTATATAGGTGTTTCCATGTTGGACCTACTTCCACAATTTAAAGAAAGTGGCCATATGTGATTCCATGTTAGACCTATTAACATAGTTTTCAAAACCATGGTTTTAGTTGATGCCACATTGGATATATTTCCTATTTTTTCCTAAATATTGAAATTTGTGTTCCAACTACTTTCCTAAAAAAATAGTTGTTCCTTCCACTATTATGTCTCCCCATATTGTAATATTTTTTTATAACCATGTGTGTAGATTCACATATAGTCGTAGTTTGAGTAAAACAAACATATAGGCTATTGGAAATAGGCATACAGCTATGAATTGACAATAATCATGGTAATTTACCCCTTGTGGATACAGTTTTCAAAACCATGGCCATAGTATCATGAACATAGCTCTATATTTTAGTTATTATATGACTTATACAAGAATATATATATATATATATATCTTATTATCCTATTTATATATATTAACTAATACCTAGGGGATTATGTGAATATGGTTAAGGGGTATTTGTATATAATTCAAGTTTAATAGAATTTTCAACATAAAGGATTGTATTGGAAATTAAAAGCTTTGGAAAAAAATGGTTTTATAAAAGAAAAGGGCTTCTTTTATAATGAGGAGGCATAGTTAGCACTTTGATGTTCCTACTTCCAAATGAATACCCCTCTTAAGGAATTCCTCTTATGTTTGAAATGTGTTAAATGTGTGAAATGTGTTAAATTTTTTATTTATGTGACATATACCTAAAAACGAGGCTTATGGATTGCTTGTATATCCAATAAATGGAAAATTGTATGCACTTAAAAGGGAAAATGAAGATGATAACATGAATGTTTTGTTTTATGCAATAAATTTTATATGTCTTTATATGATGTCTTGATAAAACTCACCTCAATTTATGTATCATGGGAAGCCTACATTAGTTAGAAGGGAGATCTAGTAAATCAATTATACAGTGCTTCAGTATTACACACTGACCACTGGCCTTGAGATAGACATATTTTCTCCTGGGAGAGGCCCCTCAATCGATCCATTGAGGGTGACCCCATATGATAGAGAGACTTGATACTTGGTATCGGGTGATAGTAGTTTTTTACTTCATGGATGTTGATAGTTCAATACTAGAACATCTTAATTGGACTATAATATCTTGTGACACCAATTTTATGTATGAAATACTCTACTCTATTTAGAAGCACTATTATGAAATGTTTTCCACTATAATGTTTTTATAAAAATATTCTTTTTTATCACATTCTCTATCATATAAATGGTTTCTTAGAAATTGAATCATCCTTTTGAAAATCCTTTTAAAATAAAATTGGAGAATTATTTTTAAGAAGTATCATATAACTAATTGTTTAAAAAAATGAATTATGTGATTTTATATTCATGTTTTCAAACTATCATGAGAATATTTTCTATTTAAAGGTGAATCATAGGGTGTGGTTTCTCTTTTGGAATCCATATGGAGAATATTATTTCTCACGCCAACATTATCATTATTAGTTATAGGTACCAACTTATGTATTCTCACCCATGATGATTTATGGTTCTTTAGATTGTTGGTGACTCATATTCACCCAATGAGAAAAGTATGTGTTTAGATAGTTTTATACTAGTTTAATATATTACATTGTCCAATTAGGATTTCTATGATTTCTATGATCGTAGGTGTAGATATAATTTGGTGGATGTGGATAGAAATTTTTTGGTGTCTTTTCTTTGATGTATAGAGGGACCAGATTGGTGAGGGTTATTATTGTGCTCACTATTATTTATTTCATTCATTTTTTTATGTTAGGTTGTTATTTATATTTATTTTTCACCATATAAGACGTTTGATGTATAAACTTCTCATACCAATATTTTATTTACTTTTTTATATTTATTTAATTAATTTTTATGGGTTAAATAATTCCCATATGGGTTTCTATGATGCTTGGTCACTAATTCCCCCCCCCTTAGGGTTAATAAATCCCTTTTAGCCTTTTCATATACCAATTTAGGCATCCAATGGAAGGATGGATCATATTAGATAATGATAGGTAATTCTAGTTATCAATGGGATAAAAAATAGTCATATTTCCAATAGATTTTGATATTATATCCAAATAACACTAAGGATATGTGGTATATATGTTTTTTGAAATAATTGATAGTCATATATATATATACAAACTATGTAATGTATTCTAGTACAACTAAATCAATAGTATAACATATGTAATATTTTTTATAGGAAATAGAATTATACCAATATAGTAAAAATATTATTATGATAAACATTCTGATAATATTATGACTCTGGTAATATATAAGATTTCATGTTTATGAGAGAGTACAATTGTTATAAGCTCTATTATATCACCTATTAAATTTTTCACTCTAAGAGGTGAATTTCTAGTTAGTAGAGTAGCCATAGGGAAAATTACATTATAGAACTAAATAATTACAGTTATATCTCTGTAAAATCATAAATATTAAGTGATATTTTCTGAATTTAGCTATTATAAATTTCCTCTAGTGTAAGTGGGTGTCTATTGGTTTTGGTGGCCTAGAACAAACTATCATTATACATTTTTGGAAGATCATATGTCCAAACTGATCAAAATTTTATAAGGAAATTTTGATTTTTGTTAACAGACAGGTCAAATTTAAAATTGAGACTATATATGAGATTATTATAGTTTTAATTCCTAAGAGTAGTGTTTTGAGACTAGGACTGATGCTGAATAGGTATATCTAATGTTCGGATGAGCTTCAAAGGCTCGTACTATGTCTCGGGAGTTTTAATGTATTCTAGAAAGGGTTCATGGTTTGGTGTGAAGGTTTAAATAGAACCCTTATGAAACATAGAGGATCAGGAGGTTTCTAGTTCAATTTTAACTAAGAATGTTTGGGATTCTTGGTTAGAGTGTATTTTGGGGTGAATAACTTAAGGAAAAAGGAGAAACTATGTGAGGATGAGGAGGTTCTGAGCCAAGGCACATGGTTTGTGCTTGGTTTCAGAAAAACTATGGGCCTTTCTTATAAGGGAGGAAATGATGAAATCATAGTTGATACATGGTTTTTCAAACCATGTGGAACAAAAATACGAGTTTGTTCATGTTTTAATGTACTGGTGAGCATGGTCAGTTCACAATTTGTCCAACCATCAAGCCAAACAATGTGATTGATGTCCTTAGATATAGAAAACCACATGGTTGGTGTAGAGTTTGGAAATTTTTTTCTCCAAACTGTATGGATACCAATATTTACATAAAATTCAGTATTTTACAAAAAATCCCCATTTTTTTCACCCCTCTATCCCCCTTTCTTCCCCATTCTAGGTGCACGAACTAGGGGGTTTCCCAACCCCATCCTCCCTCTACTTCATTTGATTTGGGGGGTGGTTATTTCTTAGCAATTGAGGTGATTTATTCTTATCTGGTTGTCTCCTTTCATCATCTTATTTTTTTCCTTTATAATTTTAGATTCTTCTAGTCATGGTTTTTTACTATTCCACTATATTAGATTGGAATCGTTCATTTCTCATCAGGTTCTCTATCATCTCGGGTAGAGGATATCTGAAAATAGACCTCGTTCATTGTTTCAAGGAGTTTCTCCTAGGTATATGACTGTAGTGAATCTTCTTAAGTATTTACAAATGTTATATTTCAATTTTTTAAATGGTATCATTAGAATTGTGACAAGATGGGTTTTAGTTAATTAATTAATTATAATTATTATAATTAGTTAGTTTTTGTGGTATAGTGTAAGGATGAGGCTTGGGTGATTGATATGATATCATTTGGGTGTCGAGGGGTTGGTTTGATACTTTCATAGGTCTTGGTAAGGCCACAATGGTTTTGAAATGCAATGGAATGATTCTCTAATGTGGTAGGTGGTATAAGTGATTTACCCATAATATTCATTATTGTTTTATACGTAAATTGTGTTATATTCCCTATATACCATGTATTTTATTCATTCTCCCGTAAGTTACTAATGTGTTTTTGGTGTTGGATTGATACCATGGACCATCCACGGGTCCTATAGAATTCTTAGAGAAGTGTGAACATGCATATAGCCACCCATGGGATGTGCCAACATATGGAAGTATAATTTTGTATGTGTTATGTTTTAATGAAAAATCTTGTGAGTATTTTGAAATAATTTTCGATGTGTTATTTGGGTTTTGACATAGTCCATGGATTCCAAAAGTGAAAGGACATTTTTTAAATGCTTCTTGTATTGAAGCGAGGTTTTTACCTCATGGTTATTTTAAATGGATTTCAAATTGATTTTAAATTTCTAATTTAATTGGGATTATGGTGAAAATTATGTTTTTAATGGATTATGAAGGAATTGGACCATTTTTGGTTTTCAAAGGAAAAGAACCATGTTTTAATGGGATGTTTCAAAATATTAATGAAAATTTTTTATTTGGAGTTTTATGAAATTTGAAAAGGTGGTTGTATTTAATTTATACATTTGTTGATTTAAAGGTCCTTTTGTACCATAATAAAAGTTATAATTTAGAAAGGAAATTGGAATGATTATAAAGGGAATTTCATTGCTAAATGTTTTGAATAACAATTAATGAATGTCTAATTGAGTAAAGGATAAACATGTTTGATTGTGAAATTGGTCTAATATAATGGAATTAATAGACTCTAGGAATATTTTAAGGAATGGAAATAATTGTTAATGGAATGGTTGAGGGGTGAAAGAAATTGATGTTTCAAGTCCTGGTTGGATTCATAGATTGATTCTCCATGTTTGTTGACCTGTGAAGAATAGTTTTAGGATGTTGCACTCATGCTTCACTCCCCTTTTTTGGATAGACTAACTAATGCTCTGGGAACCCTAGTGCACTTTAGTTTTTCTGGGAAGGGACTGGAACTCCTAAACCCATGGGTATGGACATGGAATTCCATGTCATGGTTGGTATGGTTAGACATGGAGTTATAAATCCCGGTTGGATTCATGGAGTAATGATCTCTATTTTTTGACTTATGACCTAAAGGTTGTCCTGGTTAGATAAGGCATTCAGATCCCTGGTTGGAATCATGGAAAAGTTCTCGGTTTTTTTAAACTTGTAACCTAAAGGGTGGTATGGTCATACATGGTGTTCCGAGTATTAGATGGATTCATAGACTGATGGTCTAGGTTTTTCAACTTTGACCTAGTAGTCGGGATGGTTGGAAATGATGTATCAGATCCCAGTTCGATACTTAGGATGAGGCTTCTGGCTTTCCATCCAATGACCCCTATGATATATGGCTCATATGACTCGCATAGGAAGAGATTGTTTTGACAAAAATGGGTAAATTTTGGAATAAATACTAAAAGATAAAAAATTAAAAATTGACAAGGAATGAATCCTATTTTATTTATCAGAATTTATAATATTATTTGTTTTTCTACATGCAATGTTTTCCTGATTGGTATTTTCTTTAGACACCTTTGGGTTGGCCTATTTATTTTTACTCACACCCTATTTGGTCCTTCATTAAACATGGGTAACTAAGAATCTCTCATGTGTTTATTGTAGGCATAATGTTGGGATGAGGGCCTCATTGAGTATTTTTGGTTGAGTGGTATTATATGGGTAGTTCAAGTGATTTGATGGGTTTGGCTCATTAAAATTTAAAATCCGTTTTTTAGTTTCATTTATTTCATGAATTATTATTTCACTGGTCTAGTGGGTGGTTGGATGTATGTTTTTTATATCCATTCATGTCCTTATTTCAATCTGCCTTATTAAAGAATTTTTTAGTTTTATTTTATGTACCCTTTTTCTAAATCTAATATGAAAGATACTTGGTTATTAAATTCAGGTTGTGCATTCTAACTGAGGGCTATTCCCCCCACAATTTTATTTTAGACATACACTATTATTCTTCGAGCTCTGGAACATGAGGATGTGTGCTTTAGGTCATGTGGAGAACCATTGTAGGGAACCAATTTAATGGAACTCATGATTTAATGTTATATTTTACTTTCAAAAGTATAAAAAATTAACTTATAGCATAAAGACTATTCTTTTACATAACATTATCATGATAGTATCCTTTAACTTTTCATCACATAGAAGGGTTGTATAAGTTCCCCCTATAAATAGAAACCTCAAGATTCTATGATAATATTCTCAAATATGTATTTCCTAGTGTCTAGATACAACAATATAATGGGATATTGTTTTTCCCTATTTTGATTTTAAAGGTCATAAGGCATTGAGACTTCTTTTAATTAAGTATCCACTTATGATCTCTAGGAAATAGAATCTAGATGACATAACTTCTAATAGGTATTTTATGTGTTTTATACATCACTGGATATACCTATCTGAAAACATTTTTATTGGTATTAAAAATTGACATTTTGATTAATGAGTATCATGAAACACGTACTTTGATGTATATATGACATTTGTGATGATATATGATTGTGGTGAGGTAGAATACATTGGGAGAATCATAAGTGATATGGAATTAATAAATAAGTCATGAAACTATTTTTCCAACATATATTAATGGAATATGACATATATGTTCTTTTTTTATAGAAATATAACAATCTAAAAATTATATAGCCTTGGAAGTTTACAAAAAAAAATTATTTTGGAAATCAAAATAATAGTAAATTGGGAATATAGTGTGAGGGCATAATTATTCATCCATATTTATGAGATATAAAAAAATAGATTATATTTCATAGTAACATTAATAAGAATATTATTGTAGCTGCTACATTAAATTCTTTCTCTATGTATGAATTAATGTGTTATTAAAGGTTTTTTTGGACTTTAGGTATTTTCACATTCTCCCATTGAGAAATGGACATAGATAGTTATAAACTAGGTGTATCTATAATCTTATTAAATTATATTGAATTTTTTATTAATAATTTATTTATTTCTATGTAGTATAATAGTATTTATTCACATAAAGATGATCATATAATTTTAATCAAGATATATTCGATTATAGAATATTTCAGTTTAATTTTGTTGCTAGATAGTTATTCAAAAGATAATAAATAAATATTTATTTATCAACCACATTAGTGAATGTATTGATATATAAATATTTTTTTAGTTAGGTGAATCATAAAAGAAATAAATATTCAATAGTTTAGTGAACATAATATTTATTATATATTGTTAAATAAATATTTTATTATTCATTGTTTGATAAATTTTATGGTATGATATGGATCAATTTTAAGGATCCATTGAAAATGATATATTAAATATAATTTAAATAAATATTAATACATTTATTTAATAAATGAAATTATAATAAACACATTTCATGGAATATAATAATATTATTTTTATTTTTATTATTTAATATGGGGTTTTTATGAGGTTAAATATTTGATTTGAGCCATTTGTGAAATTATAGATATTTATCCCTACGTATATATTTTAAATATTATCATTTTCATAGGTGTAGAGTTTTTGGAAAAAGGATGGCCCCCTAGTATTCTTTTACACCCTATAGAGAAATCATCCATTCCCCCTATTTTAATAACATATATGGAAAAAAGATATCGTTATTAAAATATATGGATAATGGAATAAATTACAAGATTATACCACACTAACACTCATTGTTTCAAGAACATTATTTAATTATTCATAGAATATGCATGCATTTGAATAGAGAAATACTTTTTTGGATTCCCCATTATCACTAATAGTGAAGAAAGATTTATAATGGAAGTAGATCGAGAGGATTACCTGAAAGGACATAATACTACATTTAAATTAATTATAAAAATAAATTTTTATGATCCAGTCTATTATTTTGGGGGTGTGTCTATTATGTTGTTACGATACTATCTTTTAAAATTACTAAAAACTCAAGGTTGGGAAATCACTCAGTGCTTCTATTTCACCTTGTAACCTTAACAAAATGGGTGTATCAAATTAAATTAAATGATAGTGGTGAGACATTAAAAAATAAATGTTGAATAATATATAATGCTTATACATAAATATTTGGAGTGGGTATTTCTGAAACATATTCTATGGTAAAATATTGTAATCTATCATACTATTTTTTCTATAACAATATAATAAAAAATATGTTTTTTATATGGATGTAAAATTATTGTTTACAAATATCATTCTTCAAGAGGAAATAACATTGAAGAACCAGTTTTATTTTTTGTGGATAAAAATGGGAGATGAATGTACATATTAAAAATAACCTTTTATAATATTAAACATGAAAGTAAAGTGTGGTATTAAAATTTAATTTCATTTATATTTTATGTTAACTATGGATGTTAAAGTAATAAGTTGTAATGCTACTTAATATAGAAAATTTATTGGTATTTTATTTTATTTGATAGCCACTTGTCACGATATTTGGTTTGATAAATGTTTGGATGCTAGATATCGAAGTGATCCAATAGAAACTCATTTCTTTAATTCAAGATAATATTTAAATATATATAGCGGATAATGAATTATGGATTATACTATATTTTTCAAATGAAAATAATCAATATGACTTCATTATTGTTGAATAAATAGGTTTATCTATAGATTAAATGTCTATTTTTAGAGATTTATTCTTTTTAGGAACCAAAAACATTAATTCCATGAGGAAGTAGGAATTTGTATCCTTAAACATGGAAATTATAGGGTCCAAAGATTTTACACAATCCTAGACTCAAAATAATTAAATAAAATAATAACTTGGAAACATAGAAGAAACTTTACAATTCCCATTATATGTACTTTATGGGAACTTTACTACCATTATATTATTTGAAATTTTGACTCAACACTCTATCAATGAAAAAATAAATATTAAGTATCATTTTATTAAGGTGAAATTTGGTAAACATTTTCTGAAATTTGATTATATTTTCACTTTCAAACAATTAATAGATATCTTGACACAAGCATTGTCATGAATACATTTGAAAAACATGGGATGGATATGGGATTATAATCACCTCTCAATTATTATGTTAATTAATGGAGTCCTTATTTATCACAATAAATTATAATTTATTTATTTATTAGTACACTATAAAAGTTGTGTTTATAAAGGTGGAGATTCATATTGGGGAGGATTTTACTATGATATTTTATTAAATATTGATAAAGTGTTTTATGGAATTATTTATGTATTTATTTGGAGACATTTTTTTTAAAAAATAAATAATGTGTATTCTTATAGTTCTTTATATAAATCTGTTCACATTGATTTACCATGATTGGATATTTCCGGCTAAATTTTGTTTAAAAAAAATAAATGGGGTGTATGTTTTAGGGGGAGAGTTTTCAACTTTTGTTTGGTATTATTGGTATTCATCATATGGGGTGGGTGACTATTTTTGGGGTGTCTTAATTTCATATTTTTGGGTTGATAAAAAAATAATAGGATTTTTTTGAACTTATATCTTGGGATGGGTTATATTTTTTTGTTAATAATGTATTAAAAGAAATCCCTAATGGGTTGATGTTACGAGGAAACAGACAAGTTTTAGGTACATTATATTTTATCAATGTCATAATGAAATGTTTTGTGGTAATATTCTTTATGTGGTGTGGAAAATGTACATATTTCACGGTTATATGTGTTGTAAAGGATTAAATGTTCTATATTGAATTTAAAATATGTTTTTTGTTGAGTTTCTATTTTTTGTAGAAATTTATAAATATGAGGATGGTTTCTGCTATGTTAGAAGTTGTTTTACTAAAATAAAGTATTTTAAAAAATAGATCTCCACCACATAAAATAGGATATATTGAATAGATCCAAGAATTAATCTATATGTTTATTATTTATTTTATAGAATAGGGAGTTTTATTAAACATAATACGATACATTGAATAGATTAATTAGTTATATTAAACAAGTCAAGTTCATCTTCTATGCACATATGTTTGTATTTACTATAAGAGTTATCTCTACCTCACACAACAATATGAATTTAACGTAGAAATAATTAATTTATTTTATAGTGATTGTCAATATAATCATTCTTAGAAAATACATTCACATGTCTGGTAATAATATTATTTGATTAATCACTAATAGTTGATGATTGTAAATAGATAATATTATGATCATAGGATATGTAGTATCTGAAGGATATTTTCTATAAATGTGGGGTTGTGTGATTATTTTAGAAAGCACCAAAATTTGTAATTGAAAGCTATATATATCTTGAATCTTTTATTTGAATAATTTGTGGAATATAATAGATGAAAATTGTTGAACATTATTTTATAAACATGGATCGATTTGGGGATCCCAATGGGAAAAACCTTCAATTATAAAGTTTCATATAAATTGACATTAAGATCACTATGAAACTATTTGATGACTTAAGAATGAATTATAATATTTTACCAGGTCTGAAAATTTTAGACAAATTAATAATGTTTATGGAGAGATATCCTCAATTATTTATCACCTTTTGTTATAGTGATATATCTTTTTTATTTTAACTACTTTAAAAATTTAGTGCATTTAAAATATAAGTATAAGTGATTCACATTAGTACAGACTCGTGTTTAGTTCTAAATCTATCCCATAACCTTGTAATACAATAATATTTGAATGTAAATTACCTCTATGAAGCTCATTTTAGAATGTTTTTTATTGATTTTCCTATGGAAATTGTGAAGTTCAGATTCGAATCAACATTTTCGGTGAACTATTTAAAAAATGCATAATATTCAGGATATATTTTTACATTCTATACATAAAAAAATTATTAACAACAATAAAAGATGAATAAGTGGTTGAATCAAATGTGAAATCAATATATTTTTTAGTGGACGTGAAAGGAACAAGTAGACTAAATTGTTTCTCAGCTTGATCCCTCTACAGTGATTCTCAATTTATCTTTCAAACCAATGTGTATTTTTTAAAATAATTGTTCATCATTTACTTGTTTTACCTAAAAAATACATAATTTAATTTATTAAAAATAAAAAATATATATTTACTAAATAATTTAAACTTGTATCTCACCTATTCATTTTTATTGGATATAGTGGTTATGAAAATAAAATAAATTAAAAAAAAGTTGAAAGAAAGAATGATATGAATTTTTTATGCAAGAAATATATAATAAATTATTTAAAATATATCTATTAATTTTAAAATTTAGATTTTTTATGTATTTAAAATAAATCCATGTTAAAATATATATTATGTAATGAAACCAAACAGAAATATTTTTTATTTTCTTAGTTTTATAAGGATATTTCTCATTAAACTATAGGAATATAGTTTCATAATGAAATTAAAATTATGAAATATATTTTCATTGTCATATTCATTTCTAATTTTAATTAAGTTTTAATACAAATACTATTAATTTAGATTATATATGTATCTTGAGTTCTAAAATGTGTAATCAATTATACTATTGTAAATTTCTGGAAATGATTCATCATCAAAATATTATAGTAAATTTAATTTCATTGAATCCATAAACCAATTACACTAGAGTATGGAATATGGTATGTTATTTATAATCAAATTATATAATAAATAATATTTCTAGGAACATAAAACATTTTATTTCAATATTTATTCAAATTAAATGTAATTAATTTTTTAAAATGTAGAGAATATTTTTTTTGTTTATAATTTCCCACAATGAAATGGAAAAAAAATATATGTTGGAATTAATTTAATTAAAAATAATGTAAAAAAATATGGAAATAGTGGAATAGTTTATATAATAAAAAACATTATTATAATTAAGAGATATATTTTATCTAATCTAAGTTATATAAAAAAATTAAAATATTTTATACAAGTAATTGAAATTATTGAAGTATAAAAAAATATAATTTTAGGAATGGGACATATATCTTACTAAATTACACTATAAATTTAACTGTTTAAATAATTAAAAGGATATTGAGAAAAGTAAATTTTGGAAGTGGTTAAAATATTTTATTTCAATATTTTTTAAAATTTGTAGTTCAAATGTTCATAGTGAAAATATATAACATGTATATAGAGAAACTAAATATCAAAAAATAGTTTTTGTAATGAAATATCCAAATTTAATAGATTCAATCATGTCATATAAGTACTGAAACAACTAATAAATTTATGATATTGATTAAATGAAGATATCTTATTTCATTATTGATAAAAATATGAATCTAGGTTTTTGGTAGAAATATATATTGTAACAAATATATTTCATAAAAGTAAATCTAAAGAGAAATCTACATGGTTGAAGTAATAATAAGTTTTCATAAAAGTAAATATTAAACATATTTTTATTTCAAATTTCACTTTTTTCGACTAGGTTTGGAATTATAGAAGAAATTTCCTTATTATAACTTATTTATATACCACTAACAACGTATTATAACTCAGAAAAAGTAGTATCAATCCAAATTAATTGTTACTGAAAATTAAAGTTTTCTAGTGATCTAATACTAAAAGAGAAAAGATTATATTTTTCCAACATTTCCTTGAAAAGAGGTAAGAGGAAAGAAAGTTCTCTATATCGGTTTTGTATCATTGAATCCATGCTTATAAATATATATCATGAGTATACGATGGAGTCTCAATAATACTTATAGAAATGTTGTTTTATTATATTTATCTGATGAAATTCCCCATATAAAACCACATTAAATATTAATGATCAAGAAATTTTCTAAATTAATTATTGATAATAAATCAAGTTCAATGTTATTGTAAAAATCAAAATAAAAATAAATTTACCATTTAATTAAATGAGTCATATAAAATTTCCTAAATTCTTATTAAAATGAAAAATTAAATTAATAAGTTGTGTTTTTTTATTACTAAAGAAGCAAATTGAGAAAAAAATGTGATCCGTTGTGCTACAAATTTTAGCAATATTTGTTAATTGTAAGAAATATCTGACCCAATAAAATACATTCTTGCTAATGTTTACATGATTACAAAACGTAACTAGATAATCTATAAAAAAATTGAATTTAATAAACACCCTAAATTCCAAATATGAAAAAACCAATATTTGGGGGAAAAGGAGTGTACATAGTAGAAGATTGACCATGTAGCTTCTAATTCCAGTAATAATCCTAAAACTTAATCCCAAGTTATATTTTCCTAGAACCTAAAAAATATTTCAAATTCAATATAATGATTAATATTCTCTGACTTAAGATTCACCAATAGTCCTATAAATCTAAAAAACAAATCCACTTATAAAACTACATAGAAATTCATATATCCATGTAGTAAATCTAAATATATGCACCTCTTTTTTTATTATGTTGTAAATAAATGGAAATAAGTAAATGAAATATAAATTTTTAACATGCAATAGTTTATTGTGGATATAAATAATTTTACTTACACCAAATTTTTTCATTAAAGTTTTCAACCTTATTTCTATTGGGAATGAATTGTCCATAAAATGTCTAACAGTAAATGTCACTTTTCTAAAAGTAGACATGGTTTTAATCATTATACACTTTAATAAAAATGAAATTAAACATATATATTTTTTAACAATAACCATTATATTAATAAATTCAATAGTATTTAGTGAAGTAAAACATATTGAAATAATAACTCAACATTATACATTAATTAATTTATAATAATTTTTTCTTATCTTAGAAATAAAATAATAGTGTTCAAGATGAGCTTCTAACTACCAAAGAGAATGAACTCATGTTTTGACATTATATTTTAGTTTATTTCATCAATTTGATAATTTTTTATGTAAAAGAGTTTAAAATTTTAAAATCAATGTAAATATAAAAAAATCCAAATTAATTAATTTTTTTCTAATATTTGTAGATACTAATAATTTTTTATAGCTTTTGATTTTCTTATAAGATTTTGAGTGGAAGTAAATTCTATGAAATAAATTATAGATACAAATAAATAATTCCAATAATAGAAGTCTTTTTTAGTTTCAAATGATAATATATATGTTAAAAGTAATTAATTTATAAATATTAATATAGAGTTTAATTTAGTGATGATTTGAATTTGGAGTATGAGATATGATATCCTAAAACTGATTGAGAATAGAAATTTTAGACAAGAGTTGTAAATAATTAGGGATAGTCTGAAATGAAATTGAGAAGAATAAAGTGAGAATATTTTAGTACATCGACATTATATTGTGAATGTTTCAATTTTTTGACACTATGGATCAACCACAACATTGTTGGATTGGAACTTTATGTACATTTTTACAACATGTAATGAAATAGTAGTTGGTAAAAATTTATTAAGTTATTTTGAAATTGTAGCAACAGTTCAGGTTCATGTGGAGTATTGTAGGCATGATAGGGAATATAGTTTTAATGTAAATACAAAAATATGGAACATGTTAATTTTGAAAGAATATATCAAATTGAATGGAAACAGTTGAGGGGAGTGGGAAATTATAATGCCAACATTAAAAGAAATCCAACGTTGTATATTGGGATTTAGTAGTTACATTATTAAATTAAAACTAGTTCCACTAATAATGAAATATGATATGTATGTAATAGTTATAGATGGAATAGAAGTTCATTTTATGTTATATATAGATATATTAAGAGTAAAAACATGTTTTAGAATTAATATATGGGTGAGATGTTTTAAATAAACTAATTATGAAACAAAAATGTTTATTTATAGTGTATCCTCTTCCATTAATGTAATTATTTGTTTTGAAAATTAATCTTATAAGATACAAAAAATAGTAACTCCTATGAAGTAGTTTATTAAAAAAATTATTTGTTAATAATTTTTTAATTATATATGGTTTTTTTTAAATATGTATTCAAAAATACCTATCATACTTAAATATAATATTAATTTATTATTTTTATGTCCTCATGGTTTCATTGGTTGATGGTGATGAAAAATAAGATTATGGTTATAGTAAATAAATTTTATTTTTTTAGTAGACATAGTGAAGAAATGTCATTTATTTAAAAAAGAATATTTTTATTTGAAATCTAGTTTGGAAAAAAAAATTGAAGGAAACATTGAAAATTTGTGTAAATAATATATTATTCATAATTATATCTATATAAAAATAATAAATGGAAAAAATATATTGAATATTATTTTTTGAATATTTTATTTATTCAAAGAAAATATATACAATGTCTTAGTCAATATGTTATGGTGGAATATCCAAATTTTGTTTTTCTAGATGTAATAATGAGTCCAATTTTATAACATCATGTTAATAGTTTATTATTTTTATAATTTGGTGTGAAGAGTTATAAATTTTTTTTAGTAAATATAAAAATTAAATTTCTAGAAATTGAACACATTGTAATTTTTATAAGAGAAAATAATTTCTATTATGAAATAATTCACATTATAGTTGTAATTAATGAGTGAAAATGATATATATATATATATATATATATATTATACACCTTCAACACATTGTTTTGTTTGATTTTATCAAATGTAATAAATTTAAATTCCAAATTCAATGAATCTTCACCAAAATTACTGATCTGAATTCTGCAATAAAATAGAAATGTATAGTTATGACTACTTGTTGAATATATTATTTAATCTTAAATTATATGAATGTTTTATATAACATAACATAAACCTTCATGAATAAATTATTTGTACATTTATAATAGATTTAGATCAATAATTTTATGTTTAATGGTTGTTATATAAAAGTAGATGTGTAAAATAATAAGTTATTAGTTATGGTATAGACCGTGAGAAATAAATGAAATGTTAAATAAATTTTGTTAATAACTGATTAGGATTATTAAAAGTTTGGTTAAAAATGGACGTTATAAGTATTTTATCTTAAATTAAGCTATTTTAAAAGTGGCATAATAGAATGTTTCAACAAAAAATTGAAATATAAAATAGCATTTCAATCATGGTTTTTGAAAAATAAGGTAATATAGAATTAAAACTTTGAAAAAAAATTCTTATTATTAAACAAAAAATACCAAATAAAATAATGTTTTTTTATTTACCTACATGTTTCAATGATATCCAAATAATAATAATTATGATATATAATGAGTTTCATGTTTTTTATTATAATTCTATAATAGGAGATAGATTATAAATAATTTGATTTAGTAAAGGAAAGACTCACCACCAAGAAAATTATCACCATCCACCATGATTCATGGTTAAGGATTCTCACTATCCATAATGAGTCACCACTGAGATATAAATTTGAAAAATCATGAGACACCGCCTGACAATATCCCACCACCAGAAAGTCCCATTATCACCTGGAGGCACTGTCAAGGAAGTACTTCTAACAGAATATAATTTTTTCAAATTATGGAAAGGCACACCACCAACCTGATATACTACCAAGAAAGTGTCTTTGTTTTGAAGACACGCCTCCAATTTATCTCACTGATAGATCAAGACATGACCCCAATATTACACTGCCAGACTCTGAGTTACTTCTAGAGTTAAAGACCACCAATTTGACCGTTCAAAGAGTCATAGTCTCTATCTCAATATATTTCGAATTGAATATTCATAATGGCTTGTTTATGTAATTTACTGATAAGGTTTATTTTAATTATTTTCGATTAATTTATGGATAGAATGTATTGATGTATGTGTTAGACATGCAGTACGAGGATACAAAGGATCCAGTTCATTCTCTTTACTACTGATACAATTGTTTATAAAAGAGGAAGTAGAATCCTTCATTAAAAACAAATCAATAATGAGGAAATACACTTAGAGAGTTATATAAATGAAGTGATATAGACATTATTTCGTAAACCATAATAATGTACCTGATTCATCATACACACACTAGTTTGAGGAAGTTGAAGTATGTATTACATCTATTGTCTTTCTACAATTATGAACAAAGAGCTTATGAAACACTATTTTTCTTCAAATTTTAGAAAACAACTCAATCCGAATTTCAAATCACTTTTAAGGAGTCACGTGCTACATATCATATTAGACATAGTAACATGATATCCTTAAACTTCTTACATGCTATCTTGGATTATTTATATTTACATTATGAGATTTTTGGATTAATTTACTTTATTTTAGAACATGTTTCCTCCTTCTATAAACTAGAAGATACATAGGTATCTTCACAACACATTTTCATTATTGCTTCTCACATGTTGTGGCAGAGTTCTGATTATTACTTGTTTTTTATTTTTACTCCATTAAATACTATGGAAGAGGTCCTTATGTTTCCTGAAAAGATTTGATGTTGTAAAACCCAATTTAGTTTATGGATAAAAAGTTTATTTATATAATTTTTTTGGAAGTAAGTGATTTCCAAGTGGAGAGGACTAAGTCTCATCTTGAGGCTGAACCTCTTGTATTCGATTTCTATAGTCTCTTTTGTTTTAATTTGAATATTTTAATTAAAAAATTTTATGTATTAATCTAGAAAACCAAACCAATACTTTGAAAGTGTATCTTAATTAATGTTAATATAAGATTTTGATGAAGTAAATTTATTACAAATTTTAATGTAATATTATATATTATTTTACCCAATAATAAATCTATCTTTTGAGAAATATTCAAAAAGATGAAAACATATATGAAATTATGATTTTGGTGCATTGATATACAATTAATTACATAGTGGATTTTATTTAAATCTATATTAAATTAAATTTTTATTCGGTACTCAATTAACCCCCCTTAGATTCTCACTCTGACCAACATTTGGTACCAAAGGTTTAAGCTTTGGTTTCAATGTTTTCCAAACATTTACAAATAATATCTTATTTATTCAGTAAAGATATTAAATTTATATTAGTTTAAAATTTATTTCATTAAATGTATAATATATAAGAAATTTATTCTACTAATAGGCCTCCATTTTTTAACTGAAATAATGATTCTTAATGGAAGATTAAAATTAACATGCACATAGATAGTTTGGGCTTTGAAATGTGGACTACCATAGATATAAATATGAACTACATGAAACTAATAAAGTTATATGGGATGAGGCTAAGAAAACTGATAATAATAATTATTGTAAATCTATTAATTATATGTACTATTCATTAGAAGATGAGTAATTCAATAAAAAATTCTTGTAAAACAACATTTGAAATTTGGGATACACTAGATATTTCTCAAGAAGGAACAACTAATGATAATAAAATGAGTTTAAGTACATATAGTTTTAATTTTGATACTTTTAATATGATTTCGGATAAATTAATTTATAATATGTATCTCAAGTTGGATAAAATTGTGAACACCTTGAGTTAGCTGGGAAATATAGTGTTCGAAAAACACCAAATTATGAGATTAATAGGATGTAATCTAGAAATATGGAGTGGATCATATGTTTTATTCAGAGTGTCATGTGAATTAGGCAAACTACCAGTCAGGGGGTTGATTAGTAAACTGATGATGTATGAAGAAGAATTGAAAGTCAACTGACAAGAAAAATATTAGACTAAAAGAAAGTTAATTTCATTTAATGTAACATCTTGTTACCTTGATTGGGTTTTTTCCCAATTTTTCTATGTTCCCTGTTAGTTAAAAATCCTTTTATGTTATTTTTCTCAGTTTACTACAGACTACAGAACATGTACATGCTATGTACCTGAAGTGCACGTCGTGTACTTGGTTCTGGTTTCATGTCGTGGGCTAGGATAACATGTCATGAATGGGGAGATCTTTTCATGAGTTTTCACACACCATGTACCTATGTTACATGTCTTCTAGGGATTAAATAGTAGTTTATCAACCCAATGTGATGGGGTTTTCGGCATACTTATCCAGCATAGCCTACACATCAGGACAACTGGTTACAAATCGTGACTCGGCCCACACCCAGCATGAAGTAATGCATTTTGAAGTGATGTTCAGTCTTTTATTCCCAGACCTCTTGGATCTCGACCATGGACTCTGTCTATGCTATTTTCAAAGGCTCCCCACCTGCCAGTTTGATTCGATCGGCTTCAAATCTTGGTTACATCTACACTGTGATTCCTGGGAAAGGGTTCTCCATTGTTCTCCGAGTTTCTATACTTCTATATTCTTGGTTTTTCAATAGATCATATAGGTATTGATGGATCTATTCTATATGGTGATAGATATTTCTTCTAGGTTGAATTTCAATATCTCCCTGCCCTTTGTTCTCATTGGAGGGTGTTGTGGTGAGTGTCGTTCTTCGAGAAATTGGTAGTTGGTTATATCCTGATTTTCCAAATTGATTATCATCATACTTCTTGATTTATTTCAGTTACTGATTTAAATTAATATTTTCAATATTCCTTTAAATTGATTTTATAAAAACAATTCTAGTGAATTGTAATATTTTAAATAGTTTTTGCATATAAATTTGGAAAATGCAGATTTCTATTGAATTGGGGTGGGTTATGGAAATTGTCTTATTTAAATTGATGAATTTAAATTGTCTATTTGAGGGAACACTTTTCAAATAATTTTTTTAATTTAATTTTTAAAATGAAGTAATTGGTTTTGAATAAATTCCAAAAACATGAAAATGGATTAAAATGATTTGATAAATACCCGGTGGTTTTATCTTCTGAAAAATCATAATTATGAATAAAACTTGTTTTGGTTTTAAATGAAATGAAATCGGAATTTTTGAAATAGAAGAATGGGATTGATTATATTTTTAGCAGTCCAAAAATAGTTATCCCATCATGTAAGAGCAAATTCAAGCCTTAGGTAGTTAGTTAGTTATTTGGATACGCTATACATTATGACAACATTCTAAAACATACAAGTGGTGGGTCACATCCCCAAATGGTTGGTGAGGAGTCTCATTTGGACAGTGTCATAGGGATGTGTGTATACAAATTTCTACGAGTTTAGATAGAGAGTGTGGAAACTTATATATGGTCCATAATATCGTACCTTTTGGAATATGACCATGTTTCTCACTTGTTTATTTACATTTGAGATATAAATGTATTCAAATTTTTGATTGAACTACTTTACATGCCTGCTAAATTTATATAAACTATTTTATATAAATTTTTTACATATAACGTTTTTTAAGAAATGTTCCATCTCTTGTAAAGTAAATCTTGTTCTTTGAATGTATTTTCCACCATTTTAAAAATGTATAGCATGTTTTTTTAAAATTCTGTTTTTAATTATAAAAACCTGGTTATTCTAAAAAATTAAATATTTTCTTTGGAAAAAATTATATTTGGAATCTTTTATGGAATCTTTGGTGGTATTCTACTAGGCTTAGTCTCACACCCTACTATTTCCTTCAGGTGTCTTTGGATTTTATTCATCCAGTCTCGAGTGAAGGGAAGGGATCTCTTGCTGGTGGATACAACTGTTGACATTAAGACTTGGTGGGTTATTTCCATAGGGACCTTAGGGTCATTTTTTTATTTAGTACTTTGAGTTGTAGTTCTTTTTATTTTATGCCACCCTATATTTTGGGAATTTTTTTCTCATTTGAGTTTTCCTATTGATTGGCATAATGTATTTTATCTATTATCTATTATCTTTTGCTTCCATATTTTTGTGGGAAAATCATTCCCACCTATATGTGATATGATGTGAGGTGCTAGTCACTGACCTGTGGGGATCAGGAACACCCTTTAGGTTATGTCAGGACCAGCTCATTTATCACATTACCAATGTAAATGGGCTGGTTTGTGACAAATTGGTATTATGGGAGGCTGTTGATCTTCCTTTTTATTGATGTCAATATTCATTTTGTCAATCTTGTTGGGTCTTAAGAGGTTGTTGCTATTGAGTTCATGGATATCTCACACCACAGTGAACCTTACCTCATTATGGGTAGTTAGGGAAAGGCGTCTTTGGATTTAGTTCTAGTATTTTCCCTATAGATATTTGGACAGGTTGAAATACAAATTGTGTTGGTTCATTCAGTTGAGAATATTATCTCTTTATACTCAGTTTGAGTGTTAATCTAATTTTCTATTTCTATCTGCTAATGTTTTGTAGAATCATGCCTTTGAAAATCCATGTGAATATAACCCCAAAAAATGTTGTTATAGAACCTTAGCAAGAAAATCCTATTGTTGATCTAAATCTGGTTGAGGGGATTTTTTGCATTGTCTAAGCTCACAGATTGGCATCGCCTGCAGTTCTTACTCAAGATCCAGCTATGGATCCTCATGGGGAAGTTCTTCAAAATCATTCTCAAGAAATTATTTGTGAAAAGACACCAATATTAAAATAATAAATGATCCTAAATATACTGAGGAATGGTTGGTCAAGATAGAATGTCTGTTCAAGTTCTTGGAGACACCATAAGTGATCAGGGTAAAGCACGCCACCTTCGGGATAGAGGGACTGAGAAGATGATGGTGGGACATGATGGTGACGGCACAGAAGCATGAGGGATTGTAGTGGAAAGACATCAAGTTTCTTTTCACCAATTATTTCTATCTAGAGTCTATGGTGTTGGCCAAGACTTTGGAGTTTTTCAAGCTAGAGAAGGCCGACAAAACTGTGACCGAGTATTCAAATATCATTATTGAGATGGTATAGTTTTCACAAGAGATAGAATATAATGAGAGGATATAGGCTCAATGGTTTGAGCTGGGACTTCGATCAGATATCCATTATCAGGTTTTCTTATTGAATTTTCCCACTTATGCTGATGTGTTGGATAGAGATATGATGGATGAGATGGACTTGGCTGGAAAGTCATGGTTGATAGTAGTTCTTTTTTCTCTTAGTGGAATGGTTGGTTCCTTCAATGGAAAACATATGTGTGACGATTCTCATGACATTTCTCAATGGAAGAGTCATTCCAAACCTCCTACAACTCTAGGAGGATGTTTTTTGAAACTCTATTAGTGTAGAATATCAGGAAATTTTTGGAGTGTTTTCACTGATGCACCCAAGAACTGAAGCTCTTGTGGAAGTTCAAGACACTTACAGAGGTTATTCCATCTCATCTCTACTCCACCTATTGGGACAAGATTGTAAAATCCTCCTAAAATCATGGTTAAATCAAATGCTTCATTGAAAAAAGGGTTCCAAACAAAGGCATATACAACTAAGCTTCTTTACATAGTGGAAGAGTCTCCAGAGGAAGAATACATGGGTCTAGTGACTCTGAGAAGTACCATTACCATTGCTTCATCATTATTGACTGCACTTTTTTATACTGGTGCATCTCACTCTTTTATTTCAACCTATATCATTAATATAATAATTCATCTTATGGAACAACTATCATGTGAAATAGCTATTACTACACCTCTTGGTACAATTAGAGAGGAGGGTCTTCGTAGTATTTCTTGTGTCTTCTCTCTATGATATTTAGAGCTAGCTAAGAGACTTTTTCTTCTTGATATGAAATCTCATGAAGTCATACTTAGGATAGATTGTATAATTGCCAAAAAATCCTGAATTTTTTGTTATATTTGATGATTTTACTTTACTATACTCAGTGTTGTGCCTCTTTTATTCAATGATAATGGGACCCAAGGTCGAGAAGAGATATTCCTTCTTATCCAGAGTTGGGATAAATTATATTAGTGTTTCTTTTTACCTAGAGTGAGTTTCAATGGGTGGTGATATTTTTACAATTTTAAATGAGTTTTTCGACATGATCCCTACAGATTTCTCTAGTCTACCACCAATGAGAGAGGTTGAGTTTTCAATTAACTTAATTATTACTACTCAGCCATTATTTATCCCCCCTTACCACATGGAACTATTTGTGATGAAAGAGATAAAGTCTAAGTGAGATGATCTTCTTGAGAAATGATTTACTCATCCAAGTGTGTCACCTTGGGTTGCACCATTTCTACTTTCTAAAAAGGCTGATGAATCTCTTCGATTACGTGTTTATTATCAAAGGCTCAATTGATTTATGATAATGAAGAAATATATATTTCAACGGATTGACAATATATTTGATCAGCTAAAATGGTCAAAGTGGTTTTCCAAGATCGACCTTTGATCTAGTTACCATCAGTTGAGGATAAAATAATCAGATGTCCTAAATAGTTCCACTTAGAGGAGTTATGGGCACCGTGACTATCTTTTCATGCCTTTTGGTTCGACAAATTCTCCTGTAGTCTTCATGGATTTAATGAAAAATATTTTCCACCAGTATCTGGATACCATTGTGGTAGTATTTGTGGATGACATTCTTGATTACTCCATATTAGAAGAGGATCATGAAAAACATCTGAGAACAGTTTTGAATCTTCTAAGAAATCATGTAATTTATTCCTAGCTTTCATAGTGTGATTTCTGGATTCGGGAAGTGAAATTCATGGGATACGTGGCATTTGAACAGGGTGTATCAATTGATCCTAAAAGGTTGAAGTCTATCATGACGGGGGAGAAACCATGAAATTTCTTCAAGATCCATAGATTCTTTTGATTATATGGATATTACAGTTGGTTCGTGAAGGAATTCTTGAAGTTGTCTTCACTGATGACTGATCTGACTCTGAAGAAAATGATGTTTTTATAGAATGATAATTTTCAGAGTTCTTTTGTTGAGTTAAAATTTTCATTGCCTACTGCGCTGGTGTTGACTTGTTCAAAATCTTGGTAGGGCTATGTAGTATTTTATTATGCATTATTTTAAATATTGGGCTACGTTCTTATGCATGGTGATCATGTAGTAGAATATGGATCTCATCAGCATAGGCCACACGAGAAGAACCATCCTACCCACAATCTGGAACATAAAACTGTGATGCATGTGTTTAAAAGTTTGAGGAAAAACTGTTTTGCTGAAAGTTTTATGGTATATTAAGACCACAAATTCCTGATTAATATTTTCTCCCAAAAATATATGAATCTTCACCAGAGGTGTTGGGTGGAGCACCTGCATTCTATTGACATTGATGTTGCCTATACAAAAATTAAGGGGAATGTTTTTGCTGATTCTTTGAGCAGGAAACCTCTACCCTAGGTAGTGAAAGACTTTGTAGAAGAGTGGAATTTGATGGCTCTTTATGCACGGTTTCATATTGGATTTTAGGAGGAAATGGTTGATGTTTCATTAGGTAGTGTGTAGTTAAAGTCTAGTATTCTTGAGATAATTCATCAAGATAAAATCTTGATGATGAGTTTTGTGTCACTAAAAAATCCCTTTTTTTGTGGGGAGATATTTTACCTTTTGTCGTTCTAGAATGAGGTAATTCAATGCTATTGGAATTGATTCATTGTGTCATTATCAGCAAGGACAGATGTGATGGGAGATTGTCATAATTCTCAGTGGGATATTCTTCTAGGAATAAAAAAATGTTCTACGACATTAAGAAAAAGTTATGGTGGTCAGGTATGAGATGAGACATTGCTGAGTTTGTCTCTCATTTATATACATTCCAGAAAGTGTAAGTCATGCACCAAAAACCTTTGGTTTTTCTTCAACTGCATCCATTCCATACATGGAAGTGGGATGAGATCTCTATAGACTTTTTGGTTGGGTTTCCTCATACCATGAGAAATACGAATTCAATATGGGTTGTGATCAATAGGTAGACCAAGTCGGCTCACCTTATACCAATTCATGATACAACCGAAGTTTAGGAATTGGAAAACCTCTATGTGAAATAGATTATTTTCCTGCACAGAGTTGCATATTCTATAGTAATTAATAGGGATCCTCAGTTCACTTCTTTCTTTTTTAGAGGCCTTAAGGAGGCACTGGGTTCTCAATTTCAATTGATCATGGACTAACATCCATAGTTGGATTCCTAGATAGAAATATCTATACATATTCTAGAGTATATTCTTCGTATGTGTGTTATCTACTTCGACGGGGCATGGGATGATCACTTTGTGATGGTTGACCATTCATACAACAATAGTTACCAGTCAGTTATTAGAATGGCGCCGTTCAATTCCTTGTATGGTTGTCTTTGTAAATATCCATTTTTGTTGGTCAAAGTTTGGTGAAAGTTCTTTGATTGGACCAAGCTTGGTTCAGTAGACGAAAACACAGATTCACCTGGTTCATCAAAGGATGTTGACATGATAGAGCCGATATATGTCTTATGGTGATCGATTTTGTAGATCTTTGGTGTTTTCAATTGGTGTCTAGTGTTCTCTAAGTTTTTACCCGGGTTGGGTCATCGATGGATTTAGAGGCAAGGGAAGCTTTCTCCTTGATTTGTGGGATCTTTTGTGGTAGTTGAGAAGGTTGGTGAAGTTGCATTGTATTTGGGACTTCCATAGAAGCAAACATCGAGACATAACATTTCACATGTATCGTAGTGGAGAAAGTATCTATCTGATCCATCTCATGTTTTGAGCTAGAGTGATCTTAACATCAAGGCCGATTTATGTTTGACCGAGCAACCAGTAAGGATAGTTGATTCTGAGACCAAGGTGCTTCATGGGAAGACACTACCTTTGGTTCGTGTACTATGAAAAAATTTATATTATAGTCACAAGACGTGGAAATGTGAGGAATTCATGAGAGAGCAGTGGCCTCGCCTTTTTGGCATGGATGCTTCTTCATAACCTTTCTAGGGGTAGAAAAACTTTTTTGGTGGGTAGGTTTGTAACATTCTCTTACAATTATTTGGTAGGATTTCTAATTTTATTATGTTCCCATTCATTATAAATCCTTTTTCAGGATTTTTTTAGGTTTACTAGAGACTGCATAACTAGTAGAAACTATGTTCCTAAAGTAATGGTAGTGTACTTGGTTCAAGTTGCATGTTGTGGACTGGGATATCATTTCGTGAATGGGGAGATCATGCCTTCAGCTGGTAAATGTCATGTACTTAAATTACATGTCATGTGGGGATTAAATAGTTGTTTTTCAATCTGATTCGATGGGGTTTTCAACTTATTATCCAACTTTTCCTAAATGGTGTGACCACTGGTAACACATCGTGACTCATCTCGTTCCCAGCTATAAGTAATATGTTTGGCAGTATTGACCAGTATTATATGCCCTAACCTCTTTGATCTCAACCTAATACTCTCCCTAAGTAATTATTAGAGGCACCCCGCCTTCCGGTTTGATTCAATCTTCTTCGGATCATCGTTGCATATGTCGTGTGATTCCCGGTTAAGGGTTCTCCCATGTTTTTTAAGATTCTCTCCTTCTCTCCTCTTGGGTTTTCAGTGGATATTTTAAGGATTGATGGATCTATTCTATATGGTGTTTTATCTTGCTTCTAGGTCAAGTTTAAAGATCTCATTTACATCCGTTCTCATTAGAGGGTGTCTTTGGAAGTTTCATTCATCGGGAAAGAAGTAGGTGGTTCCGTCTTGATTTTCCAATTTGATTATCATTGTATTTATCGATTTATTTCAATAAATAATTTTAATTAAAACTCTCAATCTTGATTTAAATTACTTTTATAAAACATAATTCTAGTGAATTTGGGAGACTTGAAGTGGTTTTGGCACTGAAATTTGGAAAACCCCCAATTCCATTGAATTGTGGTGGGTTTATGGAAATGGTCTGCATTAAATTAATGAATATAAATTACGGATTTGAGGGAAATCTTTTCAATTAAATTTGTGAATTTAATTGTGAAATGGAATTTTGAAAAGGATGGAATTGGTTTTTAATGAATTTCAAACTCATAAAAATGGAAAAATGATTTTATAAAAACCTAGTGGTTTAATCATTTGAAAAAAGTAATGTTTTTTATTAAAACTAGTTTTGTTCTTAAATTGTTAGAAATTGGAATTTTTTAAATTGAAGAATGGGATTGATCAAATTTTAATAATTCTTAAAATAGTTCACCCATCATCTAAGAGTGTAACAAATACTTATGTAGTGAGTGAGTTATTTAGATACACTCAACGCTACAACAACATTCTAAAACATACGTGCAGAAGGTCACATCCCTAATAGGTTGGTGATGATTCTTCATTTTCCAGTGTCATAGTGAAGTGTGTATACACATTTTTTTTGAGTTCACATAGAGAAAGTGGAATCCTATAGTTGGTTAATACTATTGTACGTTTTGGCTGATTACCATGTTTCTCACTTTTTTATTTTTATTTGATATATCAATGTATGCTAATGTTTGTTTGAACTGCTTTACATTCCTGCTAAATTTATATAAATTAATTTATATAAATGTTTTATAGAAGACATTATTTTAGAAATTTTCCATCTCTTTTAAATTAAAACCTATGCTTTGAATGTATTTTCCATCATTTTGAAAAGGTATTTCATCTGTATGATTAAATATAATTCTAACATTACAAACCTATTTATTCGAAAAATTGAAAGATTTTCTTTAGAAAAATCTATATTTGGAATCTTTTATGGAACCCTTGGTTGTATCATACTGGGCTTAGGCTCACACTCTACTTCTTCCTTCGGGTGTTTGTATATTTTTTCTTCCATGATCGAGAAAAGGGAAGGGTTCTCTTGGAGGTGGATCCAGCCATTGTGCATTGGATGTGTTGAGTTGTGTCCTTAGGGACCCTGGGGATGTTTTCATGTTTAGTAATTTTGGGTTTTAGTACTTTTGATTTTTTCCTTCTTTGTATTATGGTATGTTTTCTCCCAATCAAGTTTTCATATTGATATGAATATTTCCTTTTACCTTTTATATTTTTCTTTTGTATTCTTATGGGAAAATAGTTCCCACTTTTATGTTGAATGATTCCAGGTGCTAGTAAGTAACCCATGGGGATAGTGAACACCCTTCAGGTTATGATAGGACCGGCTCAGTTTTTAGGTTACCAGGGTACCCAGGCTGGTTCATGACATTTAGGATTAATTAATCCAAACATATAGAAAAAAGAAGATTAAAAAAAGGAAGGTACAAGTTCAATGTTCGAGTGATAGTGTGTCACCTTTAGAAAGGGATGATGAAATAGACTATTTAGACAGAAGATTCAAGAAGTTTTTTTGAAAAAGAAAATTTTCAAAAATCACAATTATAAAATAAAGCATGATACTAAAGAAAATTAGAAAAAATATTGGAAGAAAGATGATAAAGAGATTACTTATTATGAATAAAAAATAAAAGTCAGGTCCATGAAGACTATCCCAAACTAAAAAAAGAAATATTATGACAAAGACTAAAGGTTTAAAATTCCATGAATGAAATCTATATTGTCTCTGAGGATAACTCCAGTGATCCAGTCTCTAATCCAAAACAAAAGTCAGACAGAGCCAATATGTCCTTCATAACTAATGTCTCTGAGATAACCGTTGTTTCTAAAGTTTTACCTGTGATTAATTCTGATATTTCTAATAATGAATATAATTATAAGGACATGTCCTTATAAGAGATGTTTAAACATAGAAAAATTATATATTACTCTATAAATTAAATTAAGGATACATATAATGTTATGAAAAGATAGCGTGATTTATCTGTCAATATTAAATCTAACCATACTATGGAAAAAAAAATACTCAGTTGTTAAAGAAGAATATTGTTCTGAAATTTTATAATGAACAAAATAATAAGGATTTAAAAGGTTTTACAATGGTATATAATCTCTAATTCCTATTTTAGGTAAATAAAAAACTCTAAATTATGTTTGGGTATATGATATCGACATGGACAAACGAAAATGGTTATGAGAGATTTTGTACCTAAATTAAAATATAAATGTTCTAATTAAAATTAAATTTTAAAATTACTGAACAAAGTTTTTATTTAAAAAAACATGAAATCTATTTAAAAGAGATATATTAGGTAAATTTGTGTTTCTAAATCTCTTATTACTAATACATATAGACCCAAAAAAAATATGGGTACCAAAATCATCTCATGTATAAATAATGTTTTGTAGAGAAACTTCTTAAAAAACAATTGTAAAATTATATGGTACTTAGAAATCATATATTCAAGGCATATGCCTTGGGAAAATTCTAGTTTCAGGATTCTAATAATGTTTGATGGTGTTCATGCCACCTTTCATGATAATTCTAGAGGGAAAATCATCGATAATGGAAAATTAGTAACACTAATTCTATTTTAATTTCCAATGTACTGTTTGTTGATGGTCTAAAGTATAACCTTTTTATCTTCTCAAAATTATTTGATGATCAGTTTTAGTTTAAATTTGATAATAATGAATGTAATGTATTTTATTCTAATGATGCTTTAATTTTTTATCCTTTGAAGAATGAAAGTGTAGCACCCCATACAATTTATGGTATGTTTCTCTTAAATACACCGTATTCATTTGATATCCTATATTTCATGAATCAATAAGACACTATGGAACAAAACATTGTTACTTGTATGATATATCCATAACCTATCAATTAAACATATATTTTCCAGCTCTGTCATTTGAATTTTAAAAATCTGACATACATGGTTCTATTCAAAATGATATTTAGAGTCTCGTAGAATTAACTTATTTTTTGGTGAATAATAACATAACATTTTGAATATTAACCTACCCTTATGAATAGTAACTTACCCTTATGAATATTAATATGACTCTTATGTATGGAATCTACACCCATGAATGTATAAATAAATTTAGGCACCTTAAAAATGAAGATGAATAATTAAAGTGTTTATATTTTCGATAAAATAATAATTTTAATTACATTTTAAAATAATTATAATTAGAAAATTATTTTTAGAAAATGGACTTCATTTTTGGATTCTACATGTCGAAAAATGGTTAGGGTGATTTTTTGGGATTTTTCTGAAATACATGAATTTTTATGAATAGGAAAAGGCGATAATTTATGATAAATGCTAAATAAGGGATTTATTGAGCCATTAATGATAATATTCTGATGTAATCCCAATTGTTTCGAAGTCACACGGATTTATTACAATTCTTGGTAATGGAATAATTTCTGTTTCTTGTCTTGTGATGAAATAACAAATTAATGATTAAAAAAGTATGAAAACCCTCCTCTCCACAATATAAACCACCCCTCCCCCCTCTTCCTCCCACACCACTCAAGCATCAAGACTTGCCTAAATTCAGCCAAATAAACTTTACAATCCCTCTCCCCACGTTCATGACCTATTGGTCTCACCAAAAGGACAAAAACAAAGTCCTTAATGAGATTCTCAAGGAGTACTCAATAGGTGATCCTTGCTTCTCTTTTTCTTTCAATTCTTTTTACAAGTTCCACTATTTCATTATATCTTCTCACCTCAACTCATATGAATTCCATGATAATTATATTACCATACATTTAATGTGTTTTAATTATCCTAATGGAACATTTCATCATAATAACTTTTCTTCCTTTCCTTTTATACAATAAATGAAAACATCATCCGAAATGTGTTAATTTATCACACTCAAGAAAGACGGGTTATCAATTTGCATTAATATCTTTAATACTAGTCGTGAAACCTCTTAAATGGTTTAACTAGTTCATAATATATGTATTTTATCTTGATTAATGTTCTATAATCCTTACACATTCATAATATAGAATAATAATACAAAACAATTTTATTGTGCACAAAACCGCCGAGTCAAATCCAAGCGTTTATTTTTAACTCATCAAATGAGTCATCCTCATTGTATATAAACAGAATAATTATAAGATAATTTATATCTCTTTAATTTCAATAATAATTTATATTAACAATTCTGTATGTTTTACCATATTTCAAACAAACATCCATTCAATAATACAAATAAACTGATCATGAA
This sequence comes from Viscum album, assembly GCA_963277665.1. Classification (NCBI taxonomy): domain Eukaryota; kingdom Viridiplantae; phylum Streptophyta; class Magnoliopsida; order Santalales; family Viscaceae; genus Viscum; species Viscum album. Next base: position 1,512,505,339 of record OY728161.1, read on the forward strand.
AATCAAATAAGAAAATGCTACTAAAACAATAAAATTGAATCTATTTAACCATAAAAGGCCATTAATGATCCTAAAAATGTCATAAAATATCAATTTCATGTTTATGAGGTTTTGTATGTATTAATTAATTATGATAAATTTGATTATTTATATCGTTAAGAACAATCAAGAACACATTCAAGCATAAGGTAAGAGATCATCTCTCTCAATTTTGTTCAAGAATCTCCCCTATGTTGTGATCTTTTATTTTTAATACCTAATTATGGGGTATATTTTCTATCCTCTCCCATAATTCCCGTATGATATATAAGTACTATTATACCCCTTTACCTCTCGTTAATCCCCCACAAGAACACTTGTTACCATGCCGAAATGTTTGTAAGGGGTTTTCTCATCTCACTTTCGATTCTATGGAATTTCCATTGTTTGACTCTTATTTCTTATATGTGGTATAATTGTATATCCATTTGATATATATTATCATGATTCTATTTATATAAATTTTATTCTATGATTCATTTTTTGGTAATTAATTTTTGGTCATACGACTCAATTTATTACAACGTGGTAACAGGCTTTGTCTCAATTTTCACTTCATTGTGACTTTCTTAGTATTGTGCACCTACTCTTTCTTATGTGGTGTACATAATTCCCATTTGAGATCACTTTTCAATTAAAATTATATTAAATTTAAATATCCATATTTTCATGTCATGGATATTATTATTTCATAAGTCATATACCATTTTACTTACGGTATTTATTTTGAATGTTGTTTTGACTGTGGAAATATTGGTTAATCTGTCTCCTCTATTCAATATAGATAATGTAAATTCATGTGGATATTGTGTTAAATATATTTATAATGAATTATTCGGATTCAAGGGTGGGTGGGGCCCGCTATAGACTCTCGATGCATTGGTAGGTCTCATTAGACAAATCAGTTTGGCAATAAATCCTTCGAGTTTGTTTCCAAAAATCAGACGGGTTTCTACCCATAGAGCTAAACTATTTTTACAGAATTATTATAACATGTTCCAGATAAATAACTTCCAATTAATAATAATTCACTTTATTTATTATCGTTTATTACTATCTATGAGGTTTTCACTATGAAAAAATCTAGGGGTGTAGTTCCATTCTCATTTTATTAATGGTGTGAGTTTTTCCATTATTCACTATTCCATATTGATATGTCAAATTGATTACAGTTCAGTTATTATTTATTAGTGATTCCACTATTTTTTACCCTTACTGAGCATTTTATCTCACCCATTTTACTATTTACTTTCAATAGGTGATGAAGAGGAGATCTTTTATTGAGCTCTTGTGGATTCTGTTTTTAGTTTTTGTTATGTATTGTATTTTTTACTTTTTTTGATGTAATTTGAGCCACATCTATGTATATAGTTTCTTCAAGAAGACTAAACTAATCATTCCTTTGGTATTTTCATTCTTTCTAACAATTCCAATATAACAATTAATGCACTGGCTCTGGTCTAGAGGGGTCGGGGTGTTACAGTTTGTATTAGAGGAATTTTAGTAGAAAACATGGAATCTAGAGTAGTAAATGTATTGTAGGGAACAAATCCCTAAGTTATTATTTGAGGATAAACATAAAATAATATCTTAGAATTTTGGTAAGGAATAGATTATGTGAATTCTTCTACCAAATACATCCTTGTTTGGATATGAGTAGGGAGAGGTGGATCTGGCACAGATATAACTAGGAGTGAAAGCTCCGACAAGGAGTTTCAGGATTGACCTAGGGTATCTTGGTACACGTCAATGGGCCTTGCTACACTCTTTTTTACAACACTCCCAAGGGATATTCTTATGATAATTCATATTTTCTTTATAAGCCATAATGAAGGATTGAAATGTAAATTATTCCTCAAAGAAACCATTTTTCTGATTATGGGATTAGCCATGCGTAGGACCTCCATTTATGCTAAGTATTTTGTTACGTTAAGATTATACTCTATGATTCATACCCTAATCTAGTGTGTACTATTGTTTAGAAATGGCGTTGAATGGAAGAAGGGGAATCAATACTCATGGGATATGTAGGGATCCCCTCATTGAGGAAGTCAATAAAGTAAATATTGGAGAAGAATAGATCATTACCTTATTGAGAAAACTAACTCATGTTGTAATCAATAACAATTCCATACCTGTGTTTGATCATTTCATGTGGTAGAAGCCCTCATCATTCAGCGGGACTACTAATCTAGTGGTTTCTAAGCAATGGATCATGTCCCTTGAAAATATATTCATGACATTAAAAAGAATGGGAAATGAAAAGGTAGTACTAGCAGAATATTCTCTCAAGGGAGACGTTAATCAATGGTGGTCCTTGATTCTGAATACAATGGAAGAAGAATAAAAAGAATTTATGGAATAGAGGACTTTTAAGGAACTTTTCTTTGAAAAATATTTCCCCCTTGAGCAACTAATCAAAATGAAGAGGAAATTCCGTGTAATAAAGTAAAGGGAAGAAGATAGTGTTACAGAGTATGAGGAAAACTTCACAAGGATCAGGTATGTTGTAGATTACGTACATGACTCGGCAGACAAGATAGATCATTTCTTGTAAGGTCTTAAGTGATGTCTTCGAAGGGCACTGGCTTCTCAAACATTTTCATCATATGATGAAATTGTATCAAGTGCCATCAAAACCGAGAAATAATTTTCAAGATCAAATTTTTTCATGGGAAACCAATATAAAAAGTGGTACTCTGATAACCAAGGGAAAGGTGAAGCGCCAAAGAAGAACAAAGGAATGAATAAATATCCATTATGCGAGAACTATGGAAAGAATCATCTCAGGAAATGCATGAAAGGCTTGTGTGTCTACTATAAGTGTGGAGAAACGGGTAATTTATCTCATGAATGTAAGTGGACGAAACAATTTGATGATGGTCAATGCTATAATTTTAGAGAGATAGAACACTATGAAAATGATCTTCTTAAGCACCAAGGAAACATTCCTCAGAAAAATCCAAGAGAACAGGGGAGAGTTTATGAAATTACAACTAAAAAATTTGAAGTTCATAATTTTTTGGTGGTAGGTACTTTAATTTTTACCTCAAACTTAGCCAACACTTTCTTTGATTTTGGATCATTAAATTCAGTTATATCTTCCCAGTTATCCAAGAATATTAGACATGTACAATTTGATTTAATAAAGGAGTTATCAGTCAAAACTCTAAGGGGATGCATCATAGAAATAAAGGCATGTCAACTAGTCCCTCTCTTGACCCATAAACATGATTTAGTTTCTAACCTTATCATCATACCAATGAATAACGTTTATATAATTCTAGGTATGAATTGGCTATCAAAATATGATGTGAAGATTTATTGTATGAAAAAGGAAGTTGCAATTATTGAAAATGGTGTAGAGCTTCTTATCTTTAGAGTGGAGACTTCACCATATGATTCTTATCTAGAACCACCCCCGACAGCTCTATTTAATGAAATTATTGGAGAGGAAGAGAACCCAATATCAACGGGTGAGGAAAGAAATCATCAAATTGAAGATGTGAACCAAGTGCAAGAATACATTGATGTATTTCTAGAGGACTTACCTGGACATCCTCTAGAGAGGGAAGTTAAGTTCTCTATTTATTTAATTCCTATTACAAGACCTATATCAAATTCTCTTTATAGAATGACCATTGTGGAATTAGGAGAGATAATGAAACAACAAGAGGAATTGAGTGAAATTGGATTTATTCACCCTAGTGTTTCCCCATGGGGAGCCCCTATCCTTTTTGTCATGAAGAAAGATGGATCCATGAGGATATGCATTGATTACAGGGAAATAAATGATATTACAATAAAGAATAAGTATCCTTTACCCCAGATTGATGATTTATTTGATCAAATTCATTGATCTCAATACTTTTTAAAGATCAACATTCGACCAGGATATCATCAGCTACGTGTGAGGAAGGAAGATATTCCTAAGACATCATTTCGAAATAGGTATGGGAATTACGAGTTTACAGTGATGAATTTTGGACTGACTAATGAACCCTCTATTTTCATGGATTTAATGAATAGTGTTTTCAAAGAATATCTTGATAAATATGATGTGTCATTCATCGATGATATCCTGGTATACTCAAAATTCTATGAAGATCCTGAGGATCACCTGTGGATTATTCTGAAAAATCTTAGAATAAATGAATTATATTGGAATTTTAGAATGTGAGAATTTTGTCTTCAATCAGTTACTTTTCTTAGCCATATTGTATCTAAGGATGGAATCCTAGTTGATCCTACAAAGACAAAGGCAATCCATGATTGGCCCAGGCCAACAAACGTAACTGAGGTACACAGTTTTGTTGGCTTAGCAGGTTACTATCGGCATTTCTTTTAGAATTTTTCCCAACTGGCTAACCCACTAACAAAGATCACACATAACAGAGTTATGTTTTTATGGACAAAAGAATGTACAAAATGCTTCAAAGAATTTACCATATGATTGGTCGATGCTCCAATTTTTACACTTTCATCTGGAAGTGATGGATTTGTAATATACAGTGATGCATCAAAGAATGGTTTGGTTTGTGTCCTTATAAAAAATGGTAAAGTTATTGCTTATGCATCAAGGCTATTGAAGACTCATGAGAAAAATTATCCAACACATGATCTTGAGTTAGCAGTTATAATCTTTGCTTTGAATATATAGATATATTTTCTTTACTGGAAAAAATGTCAGATATTCACAGATCACAAGAGTTTGAAATACATTTTCACACAGAAAGAACTCAAGAAGAGGAAAATGAGATGGATCGAGTTACTCAAATATTGTGATTGTTTAATACGCTACCACCCAAGAAAGGAAAAAAATGTGGCAGATACATTAGGCTAGAAAGATCATGTACTTCTGATTAAAATGAGGATTGAGAGAGATCCTATATTCATGGATCTACTAAATATGAATATGGGAATTGTTAAAAAAAGGGAAACATATTTCCTCTTTAAAATTATTGCTAAACCATATTTACTAGAGAATATAAAAATCGCTCAGCTTGATGATTAGAATATGAAAAAGAAAATTAATGCTATCAAAGATGGTATATTGGAAGACATCATGTATAAAAGAGTTCTGAAATTTGGGAAGAGGTTATGTGTTCCATCAGTACTTGGGATAAAAAGGTAATTATTGGACGATGCTCATAGATCAAATTTCTCTATAAACACTGGTAGCATAGATATGTATAGAGATCTGAAGTAACATTTGTTGTGGGATAATATGAATCAGGAAATTGCCAACTACGTGTCAAGGTGCATAGTTTGTCAACAAGTGAAGGCAGAGAAACAACATCCTAGTGGGGTGATGAAACCTATACCCATTCTTATGTGGAAGTGGGATGAAATTACGATGGATTTTTTCAATGGACTTTCAAGGACTCCTAGAATGAATGATGCAATATGGGTAATTGTTGATCGTCTCACAAAATCTGCACATTTCCATGCAATAAGGGAGGATTTACCACTTCAATGCCTGGAAAGACATTATATTAATGAAGTTGTAAGACTTCATGCTACACCTCTATCGATTGTTTCTAATTGAGATCCTCGTTTTACATAAAAACTCTTGGAAAGACTCCCAAAGGCTTTGAATACTGGGCTTCGTATGAGTACTAATTATCACCCCCAAACTAACGGACTGTCTAAAAGGACTATTCAAACTCTAGAAAACATGTTGAGATCATGCTCTCTTGACTTACAAGGTATATGGGATTAATACTTGCATTTGGTGGAATTTTCTTACAAAAAAAGTTTCCATTCTAGTATTTAAATGGCTCCATATAAAGCATTATATGGAAAGAGATGATGAACTCCAACTTGTTGGGATGATGTTGGTGAGAGGAAACGTATAGGCCTAGAAATTATTAAAGAGACTACGACAAAGGTAAAGACAATTCAAGACCATATTAAAGAATCTCAAAGTAGGTAGAAGAGTTATGCTGACAATCCATGAAAGGATTTGGAATTCCAAGTGGGATATCATGTCTTTCTGAAGGTATCTCCATGTAAGGGTGTCTTAAGGTTAGGTAAGAAATAGAAATTGATCCCCAGGTACATCGAAGCATTTGAAACATTGGAAAGAATCAGAGTTGTAGCTTACCATTTATGAAGGCCTCCAAGTCTCTCCAAAGATCATGATGTGTTCCACATGTCATTATTGAAGAAATACATGCCAGTCCCAAAGAATGTACTCACCTATGAATAAATATAACTAAAACATGATTTTTCATACAGTGAAGGGCCTATCGGGATTCTTGACACCAGGGAGCATGTACTGAGAAATCAGACAACTCGTCTAGTAAAGGTTCTTCGGAGAAACTATACTATGGAGGAAGAAACACGGGAACTTGAGGAAGTTATGAAGAAGAACCACCCACATCTTTTTTGTGGGCCTTAACATAAAATTTTGAATACGAAATTTCCAAAGGAGGAAATAATGTAGCACCCCAAACAATTTATGGTATGTTTCTCTTAAATACACTATATTCATTACATAGTGTATATTTTATGAATCACTAATCCTATATGGAACAAAACATTGTCACTTATAGGAGAAAACCATAACCCAACCATTAAACTTAAACTTTCATGCTCTGTGATTGGAATTTTAAAAATCTGACATACATGGTTGTGTTTGAGATGATACTTAAAGTCTGATAGAATTTACATAATTTTCAGCAAAAAGTAACATACCCTTATGAATAGGAACCTGCCCTTATGATTAGAAACTTACCCTTTTGAATAGTAATATGACTCTTATGAATTGTATCGACACCCATGAATGTATAAATAAATTTAGGCACCTTAAAAATGAGATGAATAATTTAAGTGATTATATTTTTTTATTAAATAATGATTTTAATTAAATATTAAAATAATCATATTTAGGAAATTATTTTTGGAAAATGGACTTTTTTTTTGATTATACACATTGAAAAAAGGTTAGGGTGAATTTTTGGGATTTTTTTGAATTACATGAATTTTTGATGAATAGTAAAATGCAATAATTTACGATAAATGCCAAATAAGGGATGTATTAAGTCATTGATGATGATCTGATGATGTAAGAACAATTTCCTCAAATTCACATGCATTTATTACTATTATTGTTCATTTAATACAAACTATATCTTGTCTTGTGAGGAAATAATAAACTAATGATTAAAAATTTATGAAAACCCTCCTCTCCTCCACTATATAAACCACCCCTCACCCCCTCTTCCTCCCACACAACTCAAGATGCAAGACTTGCCTAAATTCTTCAAAATAATATTTCCAAGCCCTCTCCCCATGTCCAATATCTACTGGTCTCACAAAAAGGCCAAAAAAATGCCTTAAGGGGACTCTCAAGGAGAAGTACTCAAGAGGTGATCCATTCTTCACTTTTTCCTTCAATTCTTTTTACAAGTTCCATTATTTTGTTCTCTCTTCTCACATCACCTCATCAAAATTTCATGATAATTCCAGTTCCATAAATGTATTATTTTTTCATTATGCTAATGGACCATTTCATCATAATATCTTTTCTTCCTTTTCTTTTATAAAATAAAAGCAAACATCATCCGAGATGTGTTAATTTATCACACTCAAGGAAACCGGGATTCCAATTTGCATTAATATCTCAAATAATGGTCATGAAACCTTTTCAATGGTTGAACCATGTCATTATATATTTATTTTATCTTGATTAAGGTTCTGTAATTCTAACACATTCATAATATGTAATAATAATACAAAACAAATTTATTGTGCATAAAACCGCAAGTCAAATCGAAGAATTTATTTTTAACTCATCGAATGAGTCATCCTCATGGTATATAACAAGAATCATAATAAGATAATTTATATCTATTTAATGTAACTAATAATTTATATTAACAATTCTGGATATTTAACCATATTTCAAACAAACATCCACTCATGAATACAAGTAAATGGATCATGAAAACCAAATAAGAAAATGCCACCAAAACAATAAAATTGAAAATCTTCAACCATCAAAAGGACATTAATGAAACTAATAAGGTCATAATATATCAATTACACATTGATGAGGTTCTGGACTTATTAATTAATGAAGCTCAATTTGATTATTCAGGTTGTTAAGAACAATCAAGAACACCTTCAAGAATAAGGTAAGGGATCCTCTCTCTCTCTCTTTTGTTCAAGAATCTCCCCTAGGTTGTGATCTTTTATTTTTAATACCTAATGATGGGGTATGTTTAAGAACCACCCCAATATTTCAATTATAATATATAAATAATGGTATACCCCTTAACCTATCATTAATCCCTCGCAAGAACACTCGTTACAATGTTGAAATGTTTCTAAGGGGTTTTCTCATCTCAATTTCAATTCTGTGGGATTTCCATTGTTTGCCTATTATATCTTATATGTGTTATAGTTGAACATACATTTGAAATATATTATAATTATTCTTATTATATTCATGTTATTATATGATAAATTTGGTAGTTATTAACTTTTGGTCATACGAATCAATTGATTACAACAAGGTAACAGGCTTTGTCACAATTTTCACTTCATTGTGACTTTCTTGGTATTGTGCACCTACTATTTCTTATGTGGTGTACATAATTCTTATTTGAGGTCACTTTTCCATTGAAATTATATTCAATTTTAATATCCATTATACATATCATGGATATTATTATTTTCTATGTCGTATACCATTTTACTTACGGTATTTATTTTTAATGTTGTTTTGACTATGGAAATATTAGTGAATCTGTATCCTCTATTCAATATGAATAATGTAAAGTCATGTTTCTATTTTTTTGGATCAATTTATAAAAAAAAAATTCATGAAAAGGTGTGTGGATCCCACAATATCCCCTTGATGCATCGGTAGGTCTCTTGAGACAAATGAATTTAGCGACAAACCCTTCGAGTTTGTTTCCAAAAATCAGACGGGTTTCTACCCATAGAACTAAACATTTTTTTAGGTATTCTGGTATAATGTGCTAGATAAATGACATCCAATTAATAATCATTATCTTTATTCATTATTATTTATTACTATCTATGAGGTTTTCACTATGACAAAATCTATGGAAGCAGTTTCATTCTTAGTATATTAACAGAGTGAGTTTTTCATTTATTCACCATGGCATATTGATTATGTCAAATTTCTTACAATATAGTTACTATTTAATCATTATTACACTATTTATAAACCTTAATAATCATTTGAGCTCACCCATTTCATTTTTAACTTTCAACAGGTGATGAAGAAGTGATCGTTTATTGAGTTCTTGTGGATGCATTTTTTAGTTTTTGTTATGTATTTTATTTGGTAACCTTTTCTGATGTAATTTGAGTTACGTCTATGTATATAGTTTCATAAGGACTACTAAACTGATTGTTCCTTTGGGATTTTAATTACTTATAAACATTCTAATATAACAAATAATGCACTGGCTCCAGTCTAGATTGGTGAGGGTGTTACAGAAAGTGTTTATACTTTTAATTTTAATTCATTAATTTCTCAAAATGGTCCCTACTTGAGAAATTTTCATAACGAATCATGGAATTGGAATCAGAAACTAGCTAATTTTTATATTTACTCACTTAATAAGTATACTAGGAAAGGATTAGCCAAATATATTCCCAAACTGGAGTCCCAAAATGAAAAAGCCTTTAACCCCTATAGAAAATGTAAAAAACACAATATTTATTTAAAATTAAAGAAAAAAGTTCTAACATCTCAACCTCTTGCGTTGGTTGATATAGAGATATTTGGGACTTCTAGAGGTTCTATTCATAATTTTAATTACTTTTTCTATGTATTAGTTTATGAATTTTCTAGGTATACTTGGTTATTCTTTTTATCCCACAAATGTGAAGCTCACTCTTATTTCCCCAAGTATGTTGGGTCTATAGAGAACCTAAGTAGACATAGAATTAAAACCCTAATAAGTGGCCTTGTTTTTGTGTTTTAAAAAAAATACATGGAATCCTTTTGTTCCAAAAAATGGATATAGTCATAACTTCAATGTGCTTATAACCCCTCACCTGAATGGAGTTGTAGAAACTATGAGTGTAACTCTTCAATAAATCAACCAGATTATGTTAAATGAATGTGAATTACCTATCTACTTTTTAGAAGAGTCTATAAATAAATCATCATATATAATAAATAGATATATAATTAAGACTATTAAAAAAATACCCCTATGTGTTGTGGAAAAATATAAATCGTAAGGTTAAATACTTTATAGTTTTTGGTTGTAAAGTATTTATTCAAAATACAAAGGATAATCTGGAAAAAATTTCCTCTAAGATAGATGAATGAATTTTCTGAAGTTATTAAACATATCGTAAATCCTATAAGGATATAAATAGAAGGACTAATACTGTGGAAGATTTTTTTCACATAAAATTTAATGATATAGATCAACATGAGCCTAAGACTTTATTAAAAACCCATGAAGATGATTTATCAACTTTGAATTTAAATTCCAACCCTACTAATTCTACTATGAAATAGTCATCAAAATCATCCAGTTAAAAGGAATTTCTAAAACTAATATAACCCTGAAGTTACATCCTTTTGATTTTACAGATAGAGACCAAGATATAGTTACACAGACAAGATCTTATCTAAAAAAATAGGATGAACATCAAGCATTCTTATCTCAGATAGAACCAAAGAACATCAATTATGCAGTCAATGTTTAATTCTGGGTAATAGAAATGAAATAATAATAAATCAATTTTAATGAAACAATGTATGGGAACTAGTGGATAGACACATGAACATATTGACTGTAGGCACTAAATGGGAGTTTAAAATTGATGCTGATGAATAGGAACAATAGTAATAAAAAAGGATATACTAGTTGAACAAGGGTATAGTAAAGAAGAAGGAATAGACTATAAAGATACCTTTCCACCAGTATCCAAAAAAGAATCCATTAGAATACTACTTGACTATTCAGCTCATCTAGATTACAAAATTTATCAAATGGATGTCAACAGTGATTTAATAAATCGGTATTTAATACAGTATTTTTTTGCAGAATAACTCCTTGGGTTTTAAAATCCCTATTTTCTAATTCAATTAATTAAATTAACTAAAGATTAATATGGTTTGAAACAAGTCCCTGGAGTTAGGTATGACATGATAAACTTTTTACTTATTTAAAAAGGTTGTTAAAAATGAATTGTAGATTCTACCCTTTTAATAAAAAAATTCAAAAGTTGTTTTAGTTGTATAGATTTATGTAGATGATATTATTTTTGGATCTTCAATAAATTTTTATGAAATAAGTTCTAAAAATTGATGCAAAATGAAATTGAAATGAGTATTATGGGTGAACTCAAATTATTTATTGGATTTTATATTTTTCAAAATAATTTATGAATCATGTTATATAAAATTAATTATACTAAGGATATTTTGAAAAACTTTAACATGGATAGAACTAAGAGTAGTGATACAACTATGACTTCCACCTATAATTTGGACCGTATTGAAGCTCAAAAATCTATGGGTCAAATGAATTACAGATGTGTGCTTCAATTATTCTCTACCTTACTATTAGTTGACAAGATATTATGTTCAGTGTGTGTATATGTGCTTATTATCAAGAAATTCCAAAAGCGTCACACTTTTTGTTGTAAAAATAATTCTCAAATGCCTCAAATATACTACAAATTTAATATTTTTTACCCAAGAGGATAATCATTTGACTTGGTTTGTTATTCAGATTCTGATTTTTGTGGTTGTAAGTTAGATAGAAAAAGAACCTCGGTAACATGTCACTTTTTACAAAAGTATCTAGTCTCTTAGTGAAGCAAGAAAAAGAAGTGTATTGCATTGTCTACTTATGAAGCTAAATACATAGCATCAGTTAGCTGATGAGCTCAAATTTTTTGGATAAAACACAAATTACTAGACTATGGATATCAATTCCGACATGTCCCAATATGTTATGATAACAAAATTTTGATAAATATTTCTATGAATCCTTCTTCACATTCTAGAAACAATCATATTTATGTAAGACTTCAATTTTTTAGAGTTCATTTTCAAAAGGATGATATCACTCAATAATATATTGGTACTGAACATCATCTGGCTAATATTTTTACTAAGATTTAAATCAATCAGAGAATGAATTACATAAAATGTAAATTAGGTATGATCAGTTTTGGTTATCTTTAATTTTATTGGACTCACCATTGTGAATGTCTCATCATTTTGAATAACTCATTGTTTTGAATGTATCACCATTGGATATGTCTCACTATTGGGTATATACCACCATTTATGCTTCTCACTATTGATTCTTCTCACTATTGAACTAATCACTGTTGAACTTCTCATAGTTGGTTTATGTCACTATTTAATTATTTCGTGTCTTTGTCAAATTTTTCAATTCATATTTTTGAAAAACCATTATTATTTTATGTTCAGTTTATTTTATAAATTGATTCACTTTTTATCCCATTTTCTGATTTTGAATTTTGCGGATCCCTAAAAATACCAAATGATAAATGTGTTTTTTTGTTTCAATTGACAATTGTTCCTCATGCCTTTTTTCTCAATCAATATTCCACCCTTTTTTCTCTCCTGACCTTTGACCTTCGACCTTCAACCAATCATATATACCTGATCTTGTGGAAATGATCTCTATGAATAGAGTGAATCATCCCTCTAAATACTCACTAGAGGAGTCATGTGAAATAATGAAATAGAATGTGGAGTGCAGTTTGTGAGTTACAGTTGAACCAGTGAATCTCGAGCTAGGAAAACACATTCTAGCACTTAAAAATGACGTTGAAGAAAAATGAAAACATTCAATTAGATATTTAGTGTATAAATATCCACATAACCAAGTATTTATGGATTTATTATCCTAAAATAAGATACATTCTTACCACGGGTTCCTGTATGAGTTCTACGATTATGTGGAGTTTGGTTTTGAAGAAGAAGAAGAGTAGTTTAAGAAGCCGAGTTAAATGTAAAATAATTTCATTTTATTCAAAATAGTTGGATGAGTGTTTAAAAGTTCCACATGAATGTTTTTTTATGAATATCATGGAACCATTAAAGATGATGGTGATGATTTCATATATGAGTAAGCCTCTTCTATGTGAACAGGATATGGAACAGTTAGAAGACCGATAGCTTCTGAGATTAATAGAAAGTGTAGAATACTTTTCAAATTTATCCAATAGTTTATCTGCCCAATAATGGGTGGCATTACTGCTATAAGGTATTAAGATGTCTATTTTCTTTTTCATATGAAATGTGTATTACAGATAAACCCTATTAGGTAACTCATTCATCATATAATGGAAATGACCAAACTGACCTCTAGATAAAATTCTGAGATCTATCCCAAGAAAATTTATTCTATTCATAATGATACATTATTAGTTGATGACAATAAATAAGATATTATATATTCTAGTGTATTTTTTATTACAAGGTTAATTTTATGAATAATGATGATTAGTTGGAACCCATGGAAAATGATTTGGGTTGATGATTTTTTCATAGGTCCTTGAAACATGATATTCTAGATTTAAGAATCCCTGTTTCCAGGTGGTTTCCATTGGATTTATTCATGGAATAGGAAACTTCCAACAGTTTTTTATCTAAGGAGGATCTGATTTCCAAAGGTAGACATTCATTATGTTTTTAACTTTACGATACTTAAGAACATGCATTGGTATAGAGGATGGGAGGTTGGTCTCATCACACCCTTTTGGGGGGAATAATTTTCTACTCTGAGACTCTCTTTGAAATTAAAATATTTTCCTGAATCCTTGTTATTCACCAAGTATATCATAAGTATCCCTTGGAATTTAAAATCACTTATTTGACATTTATAAAATTTTAGAATTATCAGTATGTATTCAAGGTTTTCCATCAATGGTATCCACTAATATACTAATTAGAGATTCTTTTAATCATCATTTATAATGATACTGGTATTTAAGCCACTCAGTGGGGCACTCTAGAGTTTATTGTCGTCCAGGGAGATGAAGGTTTGTTTTGATCTTGGGATTGTTCTCATAAAATGAGCTACCTACGTATCCTTGGGAAAGGAATCATAACCCTCGTAGTTCAGTGCCACTTAATGGGACACATCATACCTTTTAATGTCATGTGATAAGGACCTCTAAGCAGAAGGTGCTTAGTTACAACTTAGTGTAGGAATTATGTTAAAACCGTCCAAGGAACTTTGGAAAGGATATATGTTTCCAAATAGGATCAAACCCTATTGGGAGTATGGTGCAAAGAGAACAGGTTTTATTTAAAGTGTTAGGTTTGAACCTTAAGGAGGCTTCATACGTATCCTATATGGATGGGAATCAAAGCCCACATAGTTCGATAAATCTTATAGAAGAATATAGTCCTATGAGAAAGATGAGTTTGGGATTACTTCCTAAAATGGGATGCCTTGATGATTTGAGGATTTTATTTGTGTCTTATTTCCTAAGGAGGATACCCAATTTCGGGGAATTAGGTTTGGATTCCTAAGGAAGATATCGAGTGAGCTTGGACCCTGAAAGGGCTTCCTACATATCCTGGTTTGAACAGGAATCCGAGTTCTCATAGATCATTCCAATGAGTGTTTGTTCACATGTTGTAATCATCACATATCTCTAAGCACACATGAGTCATTCTCAGTGTGAGAAACAAGAGGATGTTATAGATTCATCAATGAAACTTCACACTTCCAAATTTTTCCTCCATGTTGATGGAAGAGGGAGCGTCGATCATGGAAGAGGGCGGGACGATGAGCCTTCCCTCTGTCTATTTACACTGGACAAGATTCCAATGTAAGGAAGAAGAGATGAAGGTGGGGGGATTATAATAGGATGGCCGCCCTGAAATTGGTTCGGTTAGGGGATGTAGACTTCTCCTGTACCTGCGAGGAATGGAATGTGTGATGTGTACCTTCCCTACCGGAGAACTGAGGTCCTGAGTCATCTCTATGAAAAGGGAGAGGCCGGAAACCCACCATCTTCCAAACCGGGAACTTCTAAACATTGTTTTTGGGAGAAAATTCCATGTGACTGCAGATATAAAAACCCAAAAACATCCCATGATTCTTAAACCCATTGTGAATAAAATGTGGGAAACCACTGACTACGAAAATACATACCCAAATTGGAGACAAACAGATGTGCCTTACCTAAAGGTCTGAAAAGTCTGGAGGTTTTGGGGGAGGCTTCAACTTATCCCCTTTCGAATAAGGGAACCAAAGAAAGAGATACCCTTCCATGAAAAGCTTTAAAGGGTATTTTAACAGGTCGCGTATGTACTTCACGTAGATGTTCCGTGTAGGTACCTCGTGTTTCCCTATTGCGCAAGTGTGTCGTGCAGGAATAACGCATAGGTATGGATGAGGACTGAAGAGAATGTGAAGAAATTAAAAACATGCCTATCCCCTTTAATTATCCCTTCTTTTTTAGTATAGTTAACTAACTGATACAATTTAAGAGATCTAGGTGAAATAGCTATGCAACGGGAGCTTCAGAGAATCTTTCACTTTTTTTAGTCCTTGAAATGGGGAGCCAAAGGGTCCTATTTATAGGCATGGAGGGGACCTGGTCAAATTGACGTGGTCTGCGCAGGTCCCCTGCATAGGTCCTTTGTGTTGGTCCTTCGTGTAGGTGTGAAAAATGTATACTACCGCGTAGTTCTTCCACGTTGGTCCCTCACGTTGGTCCTTCACGTAACTCTTTAGGATAAAATTTGTATGTCTTCCGAGTGTCATAATGTTTGATCTGTAAGTCCGTTTAGGCCCCGCGATTAGTCAAATAGAAGGTCTTGAATAGATCTACACATATAAGGATGTTTAATTCATCATGTCTTCTTGAATTAAACTTGGAAATTTAATTTAATGTGTTAACACCTTTCCATCATTGATCTTGGAAATCCACTGCCTGCATCTTCTTTCTACATGGTGAAAACATCTTTACTCATACTTGAAATTTTTTGTATATGTGAGAATCATATCTTTACTCTATAGAAAAGTTCATGGAACACATTTCATTGTTCCTAAAAAAATCCACCCCTTAGAATTTTATTTGTATGGAATGAAAAGAATCTTATTCTAAGGTAAAAGTAGGGCACTTTGATGCATTCCAACATCATTTGGTCTGATTTGGTGCTACGCCAAGTTTGGAAGGATGCTCAAATTTTACCTAATCCAAGGGGCCTAGTGAGCATATTTTCACTATTTCTATGGTCATATGGATAACCCTATAGATTTTGTGAATTTTTACCCCTTTTTTTATTGCTCAATATTACCTGAATCATACAAAATTGTATGTTTAGTGAGCTGGGACTCGACATTTGTTTAGAGTACCCCTTTCAAGTTCTCAATTTAATGAGTACTGATCCTTTTGTTACTGGCAGTTTAAACTCATATAGTGAGGACATTGGTACTGTGCAGTTTTAAGTCATGTAGTGAGGATATTGGTAGTGTGTACCTTTAAGTCATGCAGTGAGGAGATTGGTACTGTACAGTTTTAAGTCATACAGTGAGGACATTGGTACTGTTCAGTTTTCAGTCATGCAGTGAGGACATTGGTACTGTGCAATTTTAAGTTAAGCAGTGAGAACATTGGTACTTTGCAGTTTTAAGTCATGCAGTGAGGACATGGGTACTATGTAGTTTTAAGTCATGTAGTGAAGAAATTGGTACTTTCCAGTTTTAATTCATGCAGTGAGGACATAGGTATTGTGTAGTTTTATGTCATGTAGTGGGGACATGGGTACTGTGTAGTTTTAAGTAATGCAGTGAGGACATGGGTACTGTGTAGTTTAAATTCATGCGGTGAGGACATGGGTACTTAGAAGTTTTAAGTCATGCAGTGAGGACATGGGTACTGTGTAGTTTTAAGTCATGTAGTGAGGACATGGGTGTGCTGTAATTTATGGTCTTTAGCTGTTACTAAAATTTCAAAATTCTTCCAATTTCATCATAGTTTTTTTGGATATATAATATCATATTCATATATGAAAGGTAAAATTATAAACTATGATTTGAAAATTTCTAAAACCGAGGAATGATATGGAAAAAGGGATAGAAGCATTAGAGGAAGTCTTTTCTAAGAACAAAGTTACCATTACGTGACAAACCCGTTATGGGTGATGCATTATGTCGGGCCAACTAGGGCATATGTTGCATAGCCAAATAGTGGCATCTTTTTACTAACAGGCATGTTATGTAGGCAGCTTATGTAAGGCCGCCTAAGGGCTTGTGCTGCATAGTCAGGAAAAAGTTCTCTCAGCTGTTTAATGTTATATTGCTGAAAATATTAGAAAGATTATAGAGATTTAGATTTTCCAAATCATAGAGTTTGGTTTATGGAGAAAGGTACCTAAATATGGAAACGGTATTTCTAATAATGATATCCAAAAATTAGAGGAATAATAATTTTACAATGGTGTGACCCAAATGTAAATGATATGGTGTCTGTAGTTTTAGGTCATACATCTAGGACTAGAAATGGAAAAAATATATAACATGCGGTCAAGTGATTTCAAGATTAGTTAACAGTGTATTGAGCACATGATGAGGGAAATGTGTAAACCATGGTCTTGAAGACTTTCAGATTGTGACAAATATAATGGGACATGTCTAATTGAATGACTGTTTTAAAATATAGAATCTTGTTTATTATCATCATATATTTAAGGGGACAAATATACTATAACCAAGAACGAAGTTACCATTATTTAAAAAACCCGTTATAGGGGCTGTATTTTGCAAGTCCAATTGGGGAATATGTTGCATAGTCAAATAGTGTCATCTTTTGATTGACATGCCTGTTATGTAGGCAACATATGCAAGGCTGACTAAGGGCGTGTGCTACATAGTCAGAAAAAGAGCTCTCAAATATTAGAAACCCTATTTCCGGAAACCGTATGGAATATTATGAAAATCAGAAAATATTCAAGATTAAGAGTTTGAAATATAGAAGGAAAGATTATGTTCAATGTTTATGAAAAATATTTAAATCAACATTGACCATGAATTTGATGTCCTTTACATAGATATGACTCATATTGAAAAAAATGGAGACCTTCTTTGTTTAATTTTAATGAATATGGTAATGTGCAGTTTTAAGTAATGTAGTTAGGACATTATACTATGCAGTTTTGAGTCATGCAGTGAAGAAATTATACTGTTCAGTTTTGAGTCATTAAGTGAGTACATTGATAACCCCCTAATAAATTGAATATACCCTATTTATATAAAGAATCCATTTACACAATTTCTAAGCCCACTTGAGCTATGCTCGGTGTGAGAAATAAGGAGCAGTAAGGGTTTGTTTTATAATATAAAGGTGATCCAAGTGAGAAATTGGGGTGTTAAATTTCCATGCAGTTTAACATCATGTGGTAAGGATGAGAATGAACCAATATGAAATAAAAGACACATTGTAACTGGATTAAGGGATAAAACCTAATTGTCATTATGTATCTTGCTGGATAAAGAATCAATTCATGCATAGTTTTTAAAATATTTCCTATGTAGATTTGATTCCTATACAAGAAATAATGGGTGTTTGTTGTTGTTGTTTTTTATCATGGATGGTCCCAAAATTCTAGATTTTGTCATCTCTACGTATCTCATTGGAAACAATGAGAATAAATCCGTACTGAGTTCTTTAAATAATCATTCCCCATGTTAATCAGATTTGGAATGAAAAATGGGGGCTTTTAACACATTCTAAGAGAATGGTAAATCTTAATACATAAAATGATATACAGACAAAATCATATATCTTAAGGAAACACTCTGTATAGATCTGATTCATATACAGGAGGAGAAAATAAAATAAGAAAATTTTGTGATTGTGGCTGGGCCCCAAATTGGAGATTCAGGCGTCTCTACATATCTCATTGGAAAATGAGAATCAAGCCATATTTTGTTCTTGAAACAAAGTATTTATGCAGATCTGACTCTGAAATTGGAAATAGAGGGACACATTTACTACTAAATAGTAATTATGATTTCAATGAGACTTGATTACGGATTCTTTTAGTGTTTTAAAGAGAAAATGTTATTTTTACAAATGATTTCATGTAGTTTAATGTCATGCGACAAGAAAGACAATGATATTCGCTTTAACATCAGGCAGCGTGGACACCTATGGTTGTTATGCAGTTTAAAGTCTTGTAACTAGGATATGGGGGCTGTGTAGTTTTATGTCTTTTAGCAAGGATGTGGTACCGTGTAGTTTAAAGTCCTGCAGTGAGGACTATTTATGCAAAACTATACAAATTATTTCTTCAAAAATCTTGCATTGGTTTGGGATGTGATGAGCTCTCCATTAAATTAGATTAAGGCATATGCTTCATTTGAATAAACCTTGTGTATGGAATAAGGTCCTTCCCACATTGGCTCATGTTTTAGATGTTTCTTTCCTGGTATCATTGGAGTTCTAAGGACCAACACCAATTCCCCTTGAAGGAATGAACGAAGACGAACACTCTTATTAAAAGATCACACAATTCTGTTCTGATAGACTTCTAGATGATGAAAAGTATGCAATCTTTTCTTATCTAATCATTCACAGTAATTGAACCATTTCTGAGACCTATCATATGTATATAATTGATCATATATTTCAATTCTTAGTGAAGTAAATTTCATTTCAATTTTTTAAAACCGCTTCAGTTCAATATTCCATTGAAAAGGGGATTCTTGGGTGGCAGTATGGATAGTTTTCTGATAGACCATAATGCATTCAAAAGTTTATCAGGCCATGATTTCTTATCTTTATCCACCAACTTTTGGCATATATTTGATAGGGTTTTATTTAAAGACTCTATCTATCCATTGGCCGCCATATGATAGCGAGATGAATGGTTGGATTGGATATTATATTCTTGATATAACCTTTTTACTTTATCAGAACAAAAATTGGTGCCATTGTCTATCAAAATTGTATGAGGGACTCCGAATCTGGTGATGATATTAGTTTTGACAAAACTAATGATGTTTTTAGCTAAAAATTCCTTGAGAGGTATTTCCTCAACCCACTTAGAGAAGGAATCAGTAGTAGTGAGAATATACTTGAATTGCTTAGCTGTGGATGGAGGATAAGGCCCTACTACATCCATTCCCCATGTGGAAAATTAAAAAGAGTATTTAGCTATATGTAGTAACTCTAGGGGTTGATGATTGAATTTGTAATGCACTTGAAAGGGATGAAATTTTTGTGTGAAGTATGCACAATCTTGTGTTATTGAAGGCCAAAAGTATCCAAGAATTCAAATCTGATCAGATATTTTGTGACCAGATTGGTGGGAACCACAAGCTCCTGAATGAACTTCTTTCATGATTGTGTTGGTTTATTCTCCATCAATACATCTGAATAAAATCCCATCAAATCCTCTCTTATAAGGGATCTTTCGATGGTTTAGACCATCATAAAGAGTAAAATTAGCCACTCGTCGTCGGATCTTCTACTTCTCAGCCCTATTTGGTGGATGTATCCCATTTTGAAGATATTCGCTGATGGATGTTCTACATCCTGTGGTATGACAATATGATTCAGAAATAGGGAAAATTTAATTGATTTCCTCCCACATGGTTTGAACAAAAGGTCAAACCCTGCGGTGATGGGTTATGTTGATTACTGTCTCATCCTGATTTTGATCTGCCAAGGATATAGCTACATTAGCTAGTGCATCTGATTGGGAATTTCGTGATCACAGGACATAGGAAAATGTTGGCTCTGAGGGAAATTCAGCCATCAATTCTCTGACGTAATCACACAAAGGTATTAACTCTTCTTTTCTAAAAGATTATTCCCCATTAATTTGTTTGATTACCAATTCGGAATCACATTTTACCTTTAAATGATTCATTTGCACCGGAAGGGCCAATTCCAAGCCTATGATGAGAGCTTGATAATCTGCCTCATTGTTGGTACCACCGTCTGATAATAGAAAAGAATAAGGCAATACTGCCTTTTCTAGGGAACTAAGGACTATTCCTAATCCAACCATGTGGTGTTTAGGATTTTCCATTCTCTTCCCTGTTGGACTTCTAGAAGCACCATCAAAATACATTTCTCATGTCTGGAAATTATCTTGAATAGAGAATACCTCTTCATTATGAAGTTTAGTATTAAATGATGTATCTTACATGGATGGATTCTCAGCAAGGAAATCAGCAAGAGATTGACCCATTATTTCCTTTTGAGGCACAAACTGGATATCAAACTGCTGCAAAATAACTGCCCATCGTGCTAGACATCCTGTTAGCATAGGACGACAAAGGATAATTTTGAGTGGGTTATTACAAGATACCAATTGGACCTCATGAGGTTGTAGATAATGCCTCAATTTCTGAACTGTAAATATTAATCCCATGAATCACATTTCAATACTTGAATACCGAGTTTCTGCATTAATCATAGTACGACTGAGATAGTAAGGGTTGGTTTCACCCCCATCATAATTCTTTTGGGTGAGGAAGGAACCTAGTGATCGCTCTAAAGCTGTCACATAGAGAATAAGTGGTATTCCTTTAACAAGGGGAATTAATATCGGTGGACTCACGATATATTTCATAAGGTTATCAAATACCTCTTGGAAATCCTCGGTCCATTGGTAGGTAACTCCATTATTTATTAATTTGATGAAGGGTAAACATTTTCCTACCAAATTGGCGATAAAGCATCGAATATAGGCCAAGTGTCCTTGAATTCCTCTTAATTATTTAAAATTTTGAGGAGGTTACATACCAAGAATTGATTTTATTTTCTCAGGATTAACTTCAATACCATGATGGCATACAACAAAACCAAGGAATTTTCCCGAGGTTACCCCGAAAGCACATTTCAAGGGGTTCATCTTCAAACTGTATTGCCAAATTTTATTGAATATGGTTTCAAAATCAACCAAGTTATTATAATGTTGTTTATATTTGACCACCAAATTATCCATATTAAATTCAACAAATTTCCCTAAGAAGGGTTTAAAGATATGATGCATGGATCGTTGATATGTTGCACCTGCATTCTTCAAGCCAAATGGCATTACCCGATAGAAAAACACACCATTAAGGGCTATGAAGGTTGTAGACTCTTCATCCTCTGGTGCCATTCAGATTTGATTATACACAGAATATCCATCCATGAAGAAAAGTTATTCATAGCCAGCCATTGCATCAATTAAATGTTCTGTAATCCGGGCTGTAAAATCATCATTAGGACAATGCCTGTAAAGATCTCTGAAGTCAATGCAAACTCTAATTTGTCCATTCTTATTTTTTACAAGGACAATATTAGCCAGCCAATTAGGATATTGAACTTCTCTGATGAAGATATCCTTGATAAGATTATCAAATTCACCTTCAATTTTAGAGACATATGTTGGGTGTGTTCTTATTGCTGCTTACTTAATTACTCGATGTTCTTCTGGAAAACCCAAATGATGAGTGGAAACATCGAGATCAAGACCCAAAATTTCTGTATAGTTCCAAGAAAATACTTCACAATTTTTCTTTAGAAATGATGTATACATTTATTATTCTTCAAGAGTCATGGATACACTAATTAAAGTGGGGCGTGGATATTCTTTTGTACCCAAATTTATTTCTCTGAGTTCATCCATAGTTGTAGAGATACCTTCTTCAAATGCTGGAGGAGCATCCCTAAGATCTTCCTATTCTACTTTAATATGTGTTACTTCTTCTGTTTATACTTTCATAGTATATGATGAAGCATAATTTCAATGGTTAGAGGATAAGTTAAAATTTGAACATCTTGAAGAAGAGGCTGGCATTTCTGACCCTATTGACGATGAGGGGTCTTCCTGGGGTGATAGAGAGGATATGATGGAATGATAATTGACATCATTGTTTTCCTCTAGTATTGTTATAACTTCTTTTGGCCTATTTGATGAAGTATAGAATTTCTAGATTTTAGGGGGTGAAATGAAGACATCTCCATTTAATCATTTGTCACTTCTTGGAAAATCAACAATTTCTCTCATGTTGTATAGCTTGGTGGTCGTAATTGACATTATGGAAGTTTCCATAAGAGTGTCTTGATTTAGGTCCATCTTGTCGATTTGACTGATAGGAAATACATAATTTGTACTCACATGTATGAATGGGTTTAACGGAATCTTTTCCAAACCATTTGGACCATTAATTTTGGTGACCATCTTTGTCGTGGATTTTTCCTTTCCATCCATGTGATAAAATTTTTCCTCAATGTATTGAGATTCACACATTTTGAATGGGGCCTTGTCACCATATAATTTCTCAATTTAACATTTTAAACAATATTTGAGACATTGATGGTATGGAGAAGGTACAACCACATGTTGATATAGACAAGGTCTTCTAAGAAAAATGTTGAAGGTTGTGTCCTTAAGAACAACCATGAAATCTGAATTAGAAACAAGGTCTCCAAACTGAATTCTGAGTCTAATTTTTCCCAGAGGATCTTGTTCATTCTTATCATATCCTTGAAACATCAAAGTAGAAGGAGATAAATCAGATTCGGTGAGGCCCAATCGTTGAAGTGTATAAATATGAATGAGATTGAATCTTGAGCCATTATCAATTAAAGCTCATCAGATGTCTATATCATTTACTTTTCCAGATAGATACAAATGTCTGATATGTCCATGTACAACTTCATATTCATCTTCATCTGTAAACCATATCACTGCATGGAATTCTCCAGGATCATTCTCTATATAGTAGACCTCATCCGCAACAATTTCAGTTTTGAATTCTTGAGGATTTAAAAAAGCCTCCATAAGCGCCTCCCGAAGATCTTTTGATAGATTCAAGGCATCCAAAATTGATAAATTGGCTGGTATATTGGCCAAATGTTTCAAGGTATCATACTTTTGGTCCAATGGTTTGTGTTTCCCATCATGAAAATATGGTTTTTCATGTGCCTTGGATGTTGATTCTTTGGTAGAAGATGCATCCCGTATCGGGATAGGAGTTGGAAGAACACCTGGCTTCGGTAGATTAGACCAACTATGTCAATTTATTTGCTGTGAGGAAGAATGTGTAACCTCTAACTGGTCCTCCAAAATAACTGTGTCATGACCGAATCTGCCATGTGTGGATGAAATTTCTTGTTCCTTTTGAGCCCACTAAAGGGCTTTCCCATGAGTTTTTTCTACATATACAGTTCTAGCAGGGGTAGGATTGAAATAGTGGTCTCTGGAATATCCATGTCTTCCCCTGTATCCTAGACCTATGTCTCTTCCTCTAACTCCTCTGTTAGATATAGGGAACTTAGTCTCAACATGATTGAAATTTTCATTGGCATAGGGATCCATTAAATGAATCATGTTAATAGATCCAAAGATCAATTCTTCATCTGATGAAGATTATGCATGATGAACCAGTTCATGTTGTGCCATTTGGTGGGGTGGTGCCCGTGCTTTTGAAGCAGATGGCATAAAATCTGCCAGATTCAAAGACAACTTATGCTTTAACATGAGCTC
This sequence comes from Viscum album, assembly GCA_963277665.1. Lineage (NCBI taxonomy): Eukaryota > Viridiplantae > Streptophyta > Magnoliopsida > Santalales > Viscaceae > Viscum > Viscum album. The sequence goes on from OY728161.1 coordinate 1,512,529,874, forward strand.
GTCTTCTTCTAGATGCTCTTATTTCTTCAAATTATGCTGCTTCTTTAAGTATTTTCTTTCTGATGAAGGGAATTTTGTTGTGGTTGAAATATTAGAAGACACAATTGGTTGATTTAATTATGTTCGTAATATGGAATGAGTTTAGTTTATCATTTTACTGACCATTCAATCATCATATTTCTTCACATTTTTACTTTTGACTCTGTTCCACTCACCCTCTTCCTCTGGATCAGTAGCAGTAACACATGCTACGTGGGCTGAAGAACCTTTCAGTTTTACATGTCCGGAGTCTACCATCTTTTGCAGGAGGTCTTTGAAGACAAAACACTCATGAATGGGATGACCCAACATTTGATGAAATGGGAAATAGTTGGGGAGGTCTTCATCTCCTTCCTTGTTCAGCCTTTTGGGCCTCAAAAACTGAACCAGATTTTATTCCAGATCCGAGATGAAGTAACCAATAACTTTTTCATTCCCAAAATAATAAACTTTGTTCTTTAAATCCTTAAATTGTTTCCTCATTTAATATTTTTGATCATATTGATGAGGTAGCTGTTGTTGTTGATTCTCAATAAGTGGATCTCTTATATATGATGATGGTTTTGAAGTGAAAACAGGTACAGGTTCTTGTTTAAGTGTAACTGTAGCAGTCTCTTCTTTCCCTATTCTCATTCCCTGAACTGATGGAATTACACGAGTTTTAGAATTAGTCTTTATAAGAGAGTCTTATATCTACTGAGAGAATTAAGAAAGGTCCTTCAACCCTCCTTTGTATTTCATAGGGATCAATGGTGTGTGTAATTCATCATGCAAATTTGCCACACAAATTGGCAGCAACTCTTCTTGAGGGAGTGCCAAACATAAGGAATATGTTAATCCCTTCCAGCGAGCAATGAAATCCGAAACTTTTTCATTATCTCTTCTTTTAAAATTGGTAAGATCAAAAACTATCGTCTTTGGTAATGTTGAGATAAATTGAATAAGGAACCTTTGACGGAGATCTTCCCACCTAGTAATTGTTCGAGATTGCAAACTCGTATACCAGACAAAAGCATGTCCTTGTAATGATGGCACAAAACACCTGGGCTTAACTGCTTCTTGTTGTTGAGGAGTTCCCATCATAGGATCACAACAAGAAACAAAATGTGTTAAGTGTTGTTCTGGATCTCCCGAACCATTAAAAATTAGGAATGTTGTATTTAAAAAATTTTATGGGGGAGGAATTGCATCCTCCCATTCAGGGTAAGCTCTCTTTTCTAGTTGAACCTATGAATTTTGACCTTCCATAGCTTCCAACTGAGTTGTTAATGACTCAATGGTAATCATTAATTTTTGAGAAACATCTGGTTGAGCTTGGACCAACTTAGGTTCAATAACTGGAGTTTGGATGGGTGTGGTGACCGGTACTTCCACTAATGGTAGTATTGCTGATTTCTGTCACGTAAGACCCATAGGATTGGATTTATGAAGGTGTACTTGTAATGGTGGATATTCTCTATCCATCCCAGTAGCTACAACAAATTCCCTTGATTGATTAACTCTATCATTCTTAGGAGGAAGACTACCTTGAAGTAGTCCTACATTTAACCTCCCAAATTCCTTCATTTCTTTTTCTTACTGTGCAAACCTTTCCTTTAATGAGAGTGATTAGCCTTCTCCAGAGGTTGGGTGGGATGTATCCTGACTTTTGCCTATTTCCATGGAATATGCCTTTCAGGAGTATGGAAGGATTTGGTTATTTGAAGGCATACGTAGATTCTGGGAAAGCCTTTGATTTTGGGTACACACACATTCTTCATTTGCCTCAGCATGTACCACATTGTGCAAAAGAACATCATCTTCTAATTCCCCTGAACTAGACTTATTTTCCTGAGGATCATCTGCAATGGTATTGATAACATTTACTGACGCAAAATGCATTGATAGAATTATGTCAGTTCTTTTTCTATATTGTCTCCCTTTAGGTCTTATATGAGACAATGTTCTCTTATATAAGGAATTCCCTAGAACTACTTAGCGGATAGTAATCTAAAGGGAATCATTGGATAAGTCAGTTATATGCTTTCTTTGTGGATTCTTCCCTAATCAAGAGAAAATTAACTTCCATTGAGGAGGGTATTGAAGATGTGAAACAGCCCCCAGTCTTGTATACTGGGGTTGTTCTTGTTCATCAAATCTTTGAAAATTGTTTAATGAATTCAATGATTGATTTAGATGAGCCCCCAGCCTCGCAAGTTGGGGTTATTCTTGAACTGCTATAGGTGAAATATGTGCAACTAAACTTCTAATTTTTTGGATTTTGGTTCAGAAATTTACTGGGTGCATTATCCAGTCATCATTTACACCACCTATTTTAGAAGATCATTGTTCAATTTCAGACATTTGCATCCTCTGACTCCTGACATCCTCTAAACAAGATTCCTGGTCAATATTATCAGAGGCTTGATGTAAAAGTAGCTCAATAACTTCTTTTCGTTGAGCCTGATTATGATGAGAACTAGTTGAGGCATGTTCTTGAGCATTCATTTGATTACATTCAAAATGTATTGATTGGGGCCGGTCGTGGGAAATAACATTTCATGAAACCACTTTTGGCGGACATTGGTGATTTTGGAGTGTAGTGAAATGCAATGCTCCATATACACCCCATACTCTGATGAGAACATTAGATGAGGAATTAGAAATTAATTGGAATATCCTCTTTAGAGCATTGAGACATGCATGCTAAAGGGTTCTATGTTGTTTTTCAACCCTTGGATGTTGGGAAACTGAAATAGATTCCAAGTCAATTTGGCACTGCAACCCTTCTATTACCTTTCTATGATTTTGATATTCATCATATGGTAAGACTTTGGTTTTCAAATGACAAATATTTTTCTATAAGTTGAGATGAATGTCATGAATACAATATTCTATCATCAATTCTGAAATTTCAAACTGATAATTTGCTGAAGGCCAGAGCATGATTGTTATTTCTCCTTTAGCTAATTGTTTCCTCATATTCAACGCATCATCATCACCTTCTACAAGAGGTGTCTCCAATGGGTCTGACCAAAGTGGATTCTTTGCATTTGAAGATAAATGACCCAAGGGAGGCTTAGAGAATGACTTTTCCCATAAGATGTCTTCTGACTGAGAAAGTTTTTCACCAATAAATGACAAGGAATTAGACCGGACTAGCCTTGTGTTTGGAAGTGCCTCGAGATTGGAGGGCCTTCTTGTTACTACATTTTCAATTATAGAATTGTTTTGAAAATGTGAAATACTACTGTGAAGAGGACTTGTGCATCGAAATCCATCATGGGGAGGATCACCATGGTGGATTACATCAAGGGATAAATATTCTCACTCATTGGTCTTCTGGCCACATGGAGGGTTTCCGTGGCTCTCATCCAAAGATAGGCACTCTGGATTGACTGAATTTTCATGAAGAAAGATTTCATGATGAAGTGTCTGATGATAAGCTTCATAATTACAAATACCACTCCCAAAATTTGGTAATGGGAGGGTTGGATCTTGAGCATCATTAGATAAATGTCTGAGGGATTCAAGAACTCTAGCATTAATATGAGAGAAATTAAACCTTGAATCATAATTTTCCAATGGTATTTGGTGAGATTTCTTCTTGGATGTTCTCTTATACTTAGTTGGGGCCACTTTCTAGGAAAAGTGGTTATCATGGGCATGTATTTGTGCCTATCCTGGATTAGTTACCGGAACAAACCGGTTACCTTCAATTTGAAAGGGTGTATGTTCACAATCTTGTTGTCCGTATGATATGGGGGAGTATTCCCCATGGCCCTCCTAGAATGGAACAGAGGTGTGTATCTACTCTGGGATGGCATGCCATTTTGTCATCCCATGTGTGGGGTAGACTTATGTTTCGGTTCCCCTGATACAACTGAAGTAGTTGTTAAAATATCTAGACATTTTTCCAGAATATCGGCAGGGATATGATTTTGCCGTTTCACCATTTACAAGATGTGTTTAGTGACTTCAGCAGCCGAAATGGGAATATATGTCCATTATGTATCTGAATTAGGTGTATGCACCTGTTCTTGTCCTCATTTTCATGTCAATGGATATTGACAGTACTTATTCATAGGGTCAGATAGTTGAGTCTGCACCAAATTTGTCGTTGGAGCTTTCTGACTGACTTTTCCAGGTGCTACCAAATGAGACGGTTGGAAGGTTTGATGAGCATTGGTAGGTGTATGTGCCTACTGGATATTCTTCATCATGTATGGTTTATGGGATTCCTTCAATACTGGAAGACGAGACTACTAACATGATTAGTGATTGTAAACAGGTGTATTCTCCTGTTTACTGGTTTCCATTATATTAGAGTGGTGGGTCTATTTAAATACAGTTAGACGAGCCTACTGATTGTCTAATAACTTATAAATAGGTGTATGTTCCAGTTCATGGTACACCATCAGGTTTATCTGTTGGGATTGGTGGGTTGCGGTAAGATGAGACTACAGAGCAAAAAATTTAGGACAAATGGGTGTATGTACCTGCTCATTGTTTGCAATCTAGTTTGTTCGATGGACTTCTTCGGGGGAGGTAGAGGTGATAACTTGCTTCCTGTTAACCAGATGTTGTCCCTGTTAGTTTTTCTTACATGCTCGAGTCTAAGAGACCTGGGCCAGACATCTAGAGGAAACATCCCCATCATGTTGGGGATCTACTACCACATGATTCTGGATGCAATTGCTAGTGGGAGTCCACAAGAAGGTCTTCTGTATTCTTAAAGTGAGGCCTTAAGTGACCTCTTGATCTTCCTTCCTATAGTATGGGAATGATTTACTATGGAGTTCTGGGGATAAAGACCCAAAACGGTTCAAAACGGTGGTTGGCACCGTTTACTTCTTGATCATTGGTCATTGTTGGCCAGATGATCGAGGATTAATGTTGACCTGGAGGGCCTGTCGAGCAGCCTCCAAAGTTGGAATTGTACCATGTTGGTGATATTCCTTTATCAGCACATTATAGACCCAACTTCGAAGATTCTAGGTTGGTGATATCATCCTTCCCGTGGATGGAGATCCAACTTGAGCAGCAGTCAGGAAGCTCATAGATGTTTTCTTTGAGAAATCCATTCTTTGGATTGAAAGAAATTCTATGGAAAAATTAGAACAACAACAAGTTATATAAAAGTGACGTCTTATCAGATAGAAACATGCACGATTAATTCCTTTGGCTGGCCTTCCTTTATCAATTGATATGGTTCTAACATGTGGGTAACATTATTAACATGGTTAAGGATTCATGTCGGGTTCCCCATTCTTATTGTGTAGGCCCATGAAACATGATATTCTATATTTAATCATCACTATTTCTAGGCAGTTTCCATTGGATTTTTTAATGGAATAGGAAACCTACAATAGTTTTTTATCCAAAGAGAACCTAATTTCCAAAGGCAGGTGTTTGTTAAGTTTTGAACTTACGATGCTTAAGAACATGCATTGGTCGAGAGGATGGGAGGTCGGACTCATCACACTCTTTTGGGGGGAATTATTGTCTACTCTGAGACTCTCTTTGAAATTAAAATATTTTCATGAATATTTATTAATTCACCAAGTATATCATAAGTATCCCTTGTAATTTAAAATCACTTATTTAACATATAAATTTTTTTAGAATTATCAGTATGTATTCGAGGTTTTCCATCAATGGGATCCTCTAATATATTGATTAGAGATTCTTTTAATCATAATATTTGATGATACTAGTTTTTAATCCACTCAGTGTGGAACTCTGGAGTTTATTGTCATCTAGGGAGATGAAGGTTTGTTTTGATCTTGGGATCATGATCATAAAATTAGCTACCTACGTATCCTTGTGAAAGTAATCATAACCCACGTAGTTTGGTGCCACTTATTGGGACACTTCATACCTTTTAAGGTCATGTGATAAGGACCTCTAAGCGTAAGGTGCTTAATTACAACTTAGTGTGGGAGTTATGTTAAAACAACCCAAGGAACCTTTTAAAGGATATTGGTTTCCAAATATGATCAAACCCAATTGGGAGTATGAACCAAAGAGAACAGGTTTGATTTGAAGTGTTGGGTCTGAACCTCATAGAGTCCTCTTACGTATCCCATATGGATGGGAATAAAAGACCACGTAGTTCGATAAATATCATAGAAGAATATAGTCCTCAGAGAAAGATGAAATTGGGCTTACTTCCTAAAAAGGGATGCCTTGATGATTTGAGGATTGTATTTGGGGATTGATTCCTAAGGAGGATTCCCAAATTGGGGGAATTATGGATGGATTCCTAAGGAGGATATCGAGTGATCTCGGTCCCTGAAAGGGATTTCTACATATCCCAGATTGAACTGAAATCATATTTCTCATAGTTCATTCCAATGAATGCTTGTGCACATGTTGTAATCATCACATATCTCTATTCCCACATGAGTCATGCTCAGTGTGAGAAACTAGAGGATGTGAAAGATTCAACAATGACACATCACATTTCAAAAAATTTCCTCCATGTTGATGGAATAGGGTGCGTCGACCATGGAAGAGGGCGGGGCGATGAGCCTTCCCTCTATTCTATTTACATTGTACAAGGGTCCAATGTAAGGAAAAGGGGTGAAGATGGGGGGGATTATACCAGGATGGATGACCTAGAATTTGTTCTGGTAGGGGAGGGAGACTTCTACTATACTTTTGAGGAATGGAAAGTGTGAAGTGTACCTTCAATGTTTCTGGGAGAAATTTACATGTGACTTTGGATATACAAACCCACAAAAATCCCATGAATCTTAACCCCATTGTGAAACAAATGTGTGAAACGTCTAACTTCCGAAATAAAAACCCAAATTGGAGACACACTGATGTGCCTTACCCAAAGGTATGAGAAGTCATGAGGTTTTGGGGGAGACTTAAACATATCCCCTTTCAAATAAGGGAACCAAAGAAAGAGATACCCCACCATGAAAGGATTTAAAGGGTATTTGAAGTGGTCGCGTAGGTACTTTGCGCAGATGTGCCGCGTAGGTACCCCGCGTTGCCCTTTTGCACAGGTATGGTGTGCAGGTGTGCCGCGCAGGTATAGCGCATAGGTATGGATGAGGACTAAAGAGAATGTGAATAACTTTAAAACATGCCTATCCCCTTTAATTATCCCTTATTTTGTAGTTTAGAGAACTACCTGAGACAATTAGAGAGATCTAGGTGAAAGAACTGCACAATGGGAGCATCAGAGAATCTTTCACTTTTTTCAGTCCATGAAATGGGCAGCCAAAGGGTCTTATTTATAGGCATGGAGGGGACCTGGTAGAAGTGAAGTGTTCCGCACAGGTCCTCCATGTAGGTCCTCTATGTAGGTCCTTCGCGTAGGTGTGAAAAATGTATACTACTTCCTAGGTCCTCCGCATTGGTCCCTCGCATAGGTCATTTGCGTAGCTCTTTAGGATAAAATTTGTCTATCTTCTGAGTGTCATAACTTTTGATCTGAACGTCTAGTTAGGCTCTGAAACTAGTAAAATAGAAGGTTCTTAAGAGATATACACTTCTAGGGTTAGTAAATTCACCAAGTCTTCTTGAATTAAACTCGGAAATTGAATTTAATATGTTGACTCCTTTTCGTCATCAATCTTGGAAATCCACTGCCATCATCTTCTTTCTACATGGTGAAAAATTCTTTACTCATACTTGAAATTTTTTTCTACATGAGTATCATATATACACTCTACATAAAATTTCATGGAACACATTTCATTGTGTCAACAATGATAATGTATTTTTTTATGATTTTAACCTTGTAGACCATCTATCAACACTAAGAGATATTATTGACCTCGGTCTAGAACCTAATGAGACTGTTGAGTATTATGATGTGTATAAAAAATTTTCTATTAGTATAAAATAAGGGGAGTTATCATCCTTGGATAAGGGTAGTGACCCTGAAATGTCACCTAGTTCTCCTTCTATAACCATTGGAGCTCCAAGTCCAACTAGGAATACCTAAGAGAGATACTTTAGTAAATATTAATAGAGAAGAGATTGAAGTCTCTTGAGAAGAAAATATCAAGAGTAGTTAAAATTTATTAACTAGAATGGAGATGGATATAGTGAAAGAGATGAGGATAAAGATTATGAAGATGATTCTGACCCTGATGGTTCTAGTGGGAAAATTGGAATAGGGGATGTTGAGACTCTGCAAGATCTTTATGCTTATTATGAGGGTTCTATTTTTAGATCATGGTACAATCCTAGTTTTGTTTGTGAAGCAGATCTATCTTCTAGAAAAGAAGGAGATACATCAGTTGAGGGGGATAAATCCACATGTTAAGGAAGTCATCAGGTTATTTTTGTTGTTGTTGATGGAAACCATGCGTCTGATGCTGATGAAAAGATTGTGTTAGATCAAATTATTATTGATAGGATGTGAAATATTGTTGTTGTTGAGCATCATGTGGTTGAACATATAGATTTTGAGAGTAGAGATCAAACAATTTATGTACATTTGAGATATGTTGACGATTTAGATAAGCCTTCATTTGATGATAATATGGTTGATGTACCTATTGTAGAAAGGAAAAAATTTGAGACTTCCATTGGTGTACCTGCTATAGTGGTGTCTATATTTTATGTTTATATAGTGGTGGATCCTCTTGAAAAGCCTTCTGACAAATGGATTAACCCCATGTCAGATGAATGAGCTTTTTTTATGGTAAGGTTGGCAGTTCACCAAATAATGGTGAAACTTCCATTCAAGAATAATATGATTCTGAAGGATTTATGGTGGATAAAATTTATGTAGCCAGTTAGTTATAAATGTTTTCTTCTACGAGATAACATCCACCAATTTTCCAACCTATTCCAATTGATGAGGTCAACAAAGTTGACTCGGTTGATTTTAGAGATAAAATGGTTTCATATTTTGGTATGTTTTTTAAGAATCATGTTCCACTTCCTAATAATCTCAGTGATGAATATTATAAATATATATTTTTATTTGTGATCAGCCAATTTCAACAAATGTTGATTCATCATATATATAAAGTCTAAATTAGGTATAGAAGACATTCCATTGAGTTGGAGTCTTCGATATATATTGTGGAAGGAATGTAGTCTTCTTTTGTAGGTAGTATGGATGGAATTATTAAATGAATTGAAAATATTACCTAGTGGATTCTTGTTCTACTGCTCCTCCACTTTCTATTTTTGATGCTGATATTATTATAATAATGGTCAGAGAGGTGCTTTGGGATACCTCCAGAAGTGCTTCAAGTAATGTTGTTTCCTAGCCTTTTTACAATTTGATAAAGTTTGAGCATTACTGTTATTATTCCAATATTATGATTTGTGAATATTATAAGTACATGAGGTTTGGTCAGGATACTATAAAAAAGGAAATAACTTATTATCTCATAAGGATATATATTAAGCTTTCCATGGATTCAAATTTCATGTTTCTAATTACGAATTTAAGGATGCCTCCTTTCAACCGAGCCCCTAAGGAAAAAGTTGATCAGTTGAAAGTCATGGATCCTCTGATGACTCTTTTTATGGAATAAAAGAAAGACTTATTAAATTCAATGGATAGAGGTTAAAATATTATAATAGAATTCATACAACTTAGGAAACCATTTATGCATGTGCATGGTACTACTGTTGTATCACATGGGGACATCGCTGTTACTTTACACTTGAAACAACCTGTAACCACATCAGAGTAATTTAGGGATAGAGTGTCCAGATACCCTTGTGCACCTTTTATAGCTAAGATCCAGTTATTTCCTCTAACTCCTTGTTATTCCATATATAACCTTCAAACAATTCTCATTTACGAACCTCGACCTCCTTCACCTATTACTGATGTTCCTTCAGTTATCCCATCAGTACCCTAAACCATTATTACATTTACATCTGAACCTTCTATTAATACCTCTTCCTCTGACAAATATAATAGAAAAGATCATATTTTTCCTTTAACTCAACCTATGAAATTCTGATCATTTGATTTAGAGTCTTTGATAAGATTGTTTTTGCTACAAATTTTTGATGAACACTTTTGGGATATATTTTTCATTTACATTCTTGATTTAAACTTAAATGTTATTTTCCTTTTCTTTCCTAAGTTATTATTATTCAATTCATTTTTCTATTTTACTATGCAATTTTTGATAATCCCAAAAGGAGGAGAAGTTCTATGGTATTGAGAAATTCATTTCTTTTTCTTCCATATTTGTCTCTACATTCCTTTAATACTCTGTGATTTGTTTATCTCCTTCGATATATTCTTACCTTATATAAACATTTTTATTTGATACAATATATTTAAATATATTTATTTATTCCCTTCCTTCCCTTTGATATCATCTTTATAAACTGTTAGGTTTTATCTTTGATACCATCTACATATTATCTATATAAAATCATCTGATTTATCATTGATATCATGATTATAAATGCCATGATTTGTGATTATCAAAAAGAGAGAGATTGTTGACCTCCTCGTTTTTATGATCACCAAATCTAAATTATTATGATATTTAAGGAGTTTCAATTTTTTTTATCCTTTTATAATATCATACTGATTGCCAAAAATTTGGTTATGTCTAGGAAATACTCACTACAAAGAAAATTATCATAGTCTCCAATGAGTCACCATTAAGATGTCTCACCATCCTCAATGATTCACCAATAAGATGAACATTTGACAAATTATGAGATAGCACCAAACAATGTCTCACTGCCCAAAAGATTCATTATCACTTTAAAGCACTGTCAAGGAAGTAATACCTCCAGAACGTAATTTTGAAAAAGTATGGAAGGACACACCACCAACCTGACATACCACCAAGAATGTTTCTACATTACAGGAACACAACACCAATGTATCTCAGTTCCAGATCGAGGCACCACTCCAATATCAAACCACCAGATTTTGATTCACTTCCATACATAGACAATACCATTGTCTCATTTCAAAGAGTCATCTTGGCTATCACAATTTATTTTGAATTAAATATTTATACCAACTAGTTTATCAAATTTAATACTTTAGTTTCATTTAATGATTTTCCTTAATTTATTAATAGAATAAATTGATATATGTCGCATACATGCAGTATGAGGATGAATAGGATCTAAATGATTACCTTGGATACTAATACTGTTATTGATAAAAGAGGAAGAATAATCCCCCAAGTAAAACAACTCAATATCTTGGAAATACACTTACAGACCTGCACACATGATAGGAGCTTGACAATATTTCCAGAACTATAAGATAATACATAATTCATCTAAATTACACATGAGTAAGGAAGATGAAAAAAATCGTACATATAGGTCCTTCCTATAGTCAAGAACAATGAATTTATGACTCTCAGTATTTCTGAAACTTGTGGAAGAAAACTCAAGCCTCTATTCAAACAAAATTCAAGGATTCATGAGATGAAGATGATATCTGACAGAGCTACACGATCTCTTTACACTTCATACATGATTTTTTTGTTTATTTATATTTACATTATGAGTAGTTTGTCTTCCTTTATCTAATTTTATCCCACGCCATCTCAAGATTTTTTCTAGAAGATATATATATATATATTTTTCTGTATTTATATCTCCACAATACCTTTTCATTCATGTTTCCCAGGTGTTGTGTTAGAGTTCTGGTTGTGACCTATTTTTTATTTTAACTCTCATGAAAACTATGGAATATGGCCTTTTGTGGATGGGGCATCTTAGATATTGTAAAACACAATCAAGGTTCTGGATCTAATTTTTATTTATATAAATTCTAAAGACCCGGAATTTCCATTGTATTTTTTTAATACATGGGAATTTTACGAGTATGCGGTTTCTGACGGCGCTTGATTTCGAGGCCCAGTGTGCCCGGAATCAATTTCTAATTTTTTTTTTGGGTACGTTCAGTAAACGTACCAGTGGGATTTCATATCTTTTGAAAAAATGCTTGGAACTGAAATCTGATGTCACCGTTGAACTCGCAGCGTCGATGATTACTTAGTGAGACCTTCACCACAGTTGCTTTCTAATTAGAATGGGAGTTAGTTTTTGGGGTTTTTAATTAAATTTAATAAAAATAAAGTGTTAAATTTATTTTTATTTTGGGTGGTTACAACCTCCAAGAGGAGGTTAGTGGTGGGGGCCACCACACCATACCCTCCCATTAGAGGTTATGGTATTAGGGCCCACCCGCACATAACCTCCCTTGGGAGGATTTTATTTAGTGGGGCCCACCTGAGCTTCTTGCCCCCATTAACTCCCCATTAATTTATTGGACACCTCTATTCATTAATTGGAACTCCTCACCTCCCCTAGTTTTGAATTTGAACCATTCCATCCATTAATTAGATGAGTTGTTTCATTTAATTAAAATCAAGAATTCAAAAGGTTGTGCCAACAAATAATAGAAAACTTCATATATTATTTTTAGGCACTTTATTTTTGTTGGAGCTCTGGAGAACCCTTGGAGGAACAAACTCTTCCAACAAAGAACGTCTCTTCCGCCAATGAAAAATGACGGACATCTCTCTATATCTTCAACCAGAGCTAGAGGAGGAAACACCGCCGCCCATGAAGAACGTCGACGACATCATATTTGACTTGTCTTCTCCAACCACTTCTTCTTCCAACATCAACGGAATGATGTCTGCCCTTCCCGCGACTTCGTCGAAGTTCCTCGAAAATAAAGAGGTAGGGGGATTTGATTTATTTTATATGCGAGTATAAACCTATGTTCTTCATCGTTCAAATTTTTGGATTATGGTATGCCAAATTTTATCACCATGACGAGGAGGGCTCGGACCGCACGAACACAGCCCTACCCTCCCCCTTTGGTTGTTCTTCTTTGTTGACGACGGAGGTGGACCACGAAGAATCTGGTGGTGCAAGGCCTCCAGGTCGCCACAAGGGAACAACACCATCGTGCCGCGTATAGAACCGAGTGGCGGCTAGGCGGGCCATGGCGGTGCCGTAGGGGCCTGGTGTTGTCGCACCACACCGAAAGGAAGAGCTGCGGCTAGGAGGGCCACGACGGTTGGATGAAGAGCACGGCGTTGTCGTGCTGCATGGAGAAGCTGTAGGCCGTGGCCAGCCCGAGCCATGGTGGAGGGGGCGCGGCCCCATCGCGCTTCATGGAGGCCAGCAGAACCGCGGTGCCGTCACGCCGTCGTGGAGGAACCAGGGGCGGCATGCTGATCCAATCACCGGTGCGCGCTACAGTCGGGACCCCTCGGGTCTCGCGGTTCACCGAACCGGTGCCTAGCGGTGGTTCCTTTGAAAGTTAGGGGGTGCTGCCCCCCCCCCCCCCACGACATGGCCATCCAGGCCACGCGGGCTCACCGATGGGCCACCCTCGACCGGACCGCCATCAGTCGGGCAGCCCTCGGCTGGGCCGCCAACCACCGGGTTGCCCTCGGGTCGGGCCAGACCGCCCCTTTGAGCTGGGCCACCCACTCGGGCCGGGGTGCTTCCACAGACCGGGTCGAACCCGCGGATTGGGTCGGACCCTAGTTCAGACACGGAATAAGGAGGGTTAATCCAACTAGGTTGGACCGGACCAGACCCACTATGGCCAGTTTACACCTTTCCTCCAATATCTTGGGCTACATGTGTCTGTTTGACGAACCACCTATGGTGATGAAAGGCTTGGAGTGAAGCGGTTCTATTGGCATACCCCATATAATATTTGGACACAGTTGGAGTACGTTCAGGTTGGTTTGAGCCTAAAAACCAACCGGGCCCCTGGAACAATAATGCAAATAACTCACAGACTGAGCGTCTGATCGATGCACCGTCTGTCGCGTTGGAACCCTTACGACATGGTGGTACTTTGGGTTTATCCTTTGTGGAGTTTAGTGGTGGATGAGGTATGACCAATATCTTTAGGGTAGATTCTACCGAACTGAAGTGCACCGGGTGCGAGGAATCCAATGGCTGATAGCGAGGCGGAGGTTGGAGACAGATCATACGGAGGTCAGCGCTGAACGATCCTGTGTGGGTCAGCGCATACCAATCCTGTGTGGGTCAGATCCTGTGTGGGACAGCGCTCAGCGATCCAATGTGGGTTAGCACATATCGATCTTGTGTGGGTCATTTTGGGGGTTAGTACCTATCGATCCTATGTGGGTTAGTATGGTTAGAAGCAGTGCCTCTTAACAGAATAAGATGATCTAGCTTCGCAACAAACCATCTGTACCTCTATACTTCTTCATAGCACTTCACGACATGAGGTGTTCTCCAGTAGTCATGGTTTTGATAATGAAAATCTTTGTTTGAGATGAGTCAATGACTTTCGTGTTTTCCTCATGATTGAGATGGGTTACTAAATAACTTAGTTTTATGTATGGGCATATACCTATGTAAGGGTTGTCCGTTGATTATGTAATTTGTGGTTATCCTTGTTGTATTTTGTAAGACATTAAGTGTCTTACGGTCCCTACTGAGTATTGTTATACTCACCCCTACATGGGTTATGCTCGCATCATGTTGTGTCCGTTGCAGATGACGAAAAGTGCTGATTGGGACATAGAGTAGTAGAACTGGATGGTACCCAGAGGTGGACCACTCGGCCAGACATACACGGAGAATATAAACGGAATAGTGGTGCTGAGGAGGCCATCTGTACCCACCCTTCAGGTGGGAATTCTGGAGGATGACCTAGTAGCGGAATTACTTCTTTTCTTCAGTTTTACTAGCTTTTCAGTTGTATTGTACTTTACTGTTGGGATTGTATTTCTGGCTCCTTTACATTCAGCACACTCTTTTGTATATAGTTTTACTTAGTGTTTTACTTCCAGTTAGGTACTCTGTAGTGTTTGTTTACCATTATAAAGGCAATGCCTTCCCACTTTAGGGATTTACGCCTTTGGTGCTAGTCTCCAGCCCCTGGCCTATGGAAGGCGGGCTTGGGGTAGTCACGATACAAGCCTCGGGGGACGGGTCATGACATAAACAACCAGAGGATTCGGTTCTACCATAGAATTTAGGACATCGATATTTCTTTTCTGTGAAGTAATAGTGTTAAGGGTACTGAGTGTGGTTCTTAGTTCGGGGAGTCTAGTGTTGGTGTGGTGGCCGACGTGTCCATACACCAGGAGATTGACTACTGATTTCCGACTCAGTACCCGAAAACACTTATTGTGTGCGTATCTTTAAAATTTTCTTTAAGACAGCTCAACTAGGTCATCTCACCAGGTATAAACTTTTTACCGTGTCATATAACACCCCGAGCTTCCATGATACGCTTCTCATTCAATAATGCAATAGCTTGCATTGTAGGCAACTTCGAGTTCTAACACACCGCAACTAATCAAAGTAGCCATTATGAATAGTAATACCTACTTTTAAAAATTATATAAATTTTATATTTCAAAATGGACTTCATTTTTGGATTCAGAATATCAAAATTATCCTATGTTTAATTTTTGGTATTTTTCTGAGAACTTCCAATTTTTTTATGAATAGTGAAAAATACTTAAAAACAATTTTTTTAATCAAAATAATTTATAGTGATAAATTATACTATTGAGTGGTTTTAAAGTATTATTAGAATATATTTTTACCATTTTATCCAATGGTGTTAATTTTAATTAATTCCACTTTGAAATTAGACATAAACAATTGTCATTCTTTTGATATATATTGTTTCTTAAAAAGACGCTATTTGTTGTGACAGCTGGAATTAATTATAAAATTAATTAATGAAACTTATATGTTTGGAATTCTGTAAAATAGAAATTTTTTTTGAATTCGGAATATCAATTATAGCTTAGGGTGAAGTTTTGGCATTGTTCTGAAAAACATCAATTTTTGATGAATAGTGAAACCACTAAGTGGTAGTTAAAAAACTGATTTTTTGTTTAAATGAAACATTATCACTTCTGTGATTTGATATTCAAAAATCTGACATAAATGGTTATCATTAGTAAGTAAAATGTGGTTCAATGGGATTAAAATATTTTTTGGTGAATAGTAACTTTTAAGTTTAATTAATCACGATTAAAGGTAATTAGTGAAATTTAAGGTAAAAATAGTATTATAAAAATATGGAATGGCATTTAAACTTGTCCTACCACTATTGGATGTGTCATGGCCGACCAATACAATCCATGGGTCAACTTGGGGACCCCATAGAGCCACTTTGGTAGGAAAATGACATTAAAAACCTTTATTTAATGTTAAAATAAAAATGACACAAACAAGAGTTGTTTTACTAAAACAATTTTTAAATGGGGTTATACAAGTCATATTTTTTACTATAAATATTGATTATAAAAATAAAAAGATTTCCTACATCATGATATTTTTTTTATAATTTTTAGACATTAAATAAATTAAATTATTTATGACACCATGATGATGGAGCGATTACCTCATTAATTAATGATTTAAATAAAAGGAAAAGATAAAGTAAAATATAAGACTTAAACTTGTAAAAAACCTATTGGATGAGTAGATTTATAACCCTTATCACCTTATCCTAGAAATATATAAGTGTGGGATCTTTAGAATCCAAAAAATCATTTCATGATAATGTAACATTTCAATCTTTCCAAGAGTGCCCCTTCTCTCCTCTTATAAAAGGCCCCCACCACTACCACCTTACTCACACCTTCAAAGCCTTTTGGCTCGGCCTACCTCTGCCCAAATAATCTCCAAACATCCCTCTATTACTCCTATAAGCCTCACTTTGGGCAGAATTCTTTCCAAGGATGCCTTTGGATCAAATCAAAAAAGAGTTACCCGATTTTAAGGTAATGTGTTCTCTTATGTTATTTTGTTTTAATTTTCTTCTCCAACCCCCTAAACTCTTTTTATTCCTTTATTTTGGAAAAAAACATTATCCTCAATATACTAGGATGTTTTTATAAGAATTATTCGAGCTACACTTACACACACCTACATCTAATGGTTAAAGAACATACTGTTTTTGTGGATGGCGAATTTCTGCCTCACGAAATAATGATTGTTCAACACTCATATAACACCTCTAATGGTGGCCATTTTGATGAAAATATTTTCATATATGATATATATATATATTATGTTTATGTTTTTCTTATTCTTCTTTATTTCTCATTTGTTTCATACTTTATGATTTCCATTATGGGTAAATGCGATAATTTCATTTTAGGAAGTGCGGACTACCGCCCCCTCAAAGTGATTTGAATCGTTAATGCCTTATGTGGGATGTATAAAGGATAGAGTAAATGGTATTATACATTATATTATACTGGAATTATATTATACCTTTATATAATTATAACTTCATTCCATTAAATATGAAATAGAAATGAAAGTAGCATTCATGTGTACGTATGGCTTACCGTCTCCATGAACGGTGCATTTCACTTATTACCTCTAAAAGTTATGGAATATTATAAATGCATGTATATACTAGATATATATGAGATATATGATATCAATATCATGAATATAATTCTGGATATAATGGATATATCACAACATGAATAACTTGTAATTGTAAGAAGTTTTTTTTGACTCAAGTACCAAAGATCGACAAAATGACCGTTATTAACTTAAATAATTACATAATGTTCATAACATGGTAATAAATGATATAAAAGGAATAATGAACATGAAAAAGGTTATTAAGAAGGTAGATATTAACTCTAGTTTATTACTCAGGAGATCAAAGAATGGTCGAGTGAATTCGGACACGAGGTAAGGGAACTTCTTAACCCAGTTTCTATTCTTCGGGTTAATCTCCTACTTTCAAATTATTTCATGATATTATTATATCCTCTATTGTATTTGTAATTTCATTATGTTTACTTATAGTTAATACACATAATATATCTATTTTATTTAAAAAAATGATCTTTGTAAGGTACTTTGTCTCAATCTCCATTCATTGGGGCATATTTTGTTTTATACACAAATTTCTTTTATACGGTGTATAAACACCTTTGACTTTTACGTTTATTCAAAAGGAATCCTTTTATACAAAGAGTTTTACTAAACAAAAAAAAGGAATGTTTTTCTTGTCGTACGTATACGACGACAACGACTTCTCCGCCGCCATAACCATTATTTGAGTTTCGGCTTCCTCTACAAGCCATTACATTTTTTAAATGAAAAATAAATACCATGTTTTAATTTTCTTTTATTTTGGTATTGAAAATTGTTTTGATAAGGTTTTTATTATATCAATGTGTTGTATTGATATCTTGTGATTGAAATGTGGAAATTTTATGTTTCCTTTATGCACGTTTTATGTGATACGATTATGTTATGGTTTATGATGTGGTTAAACCTGTTCATATGAGGAATGCATTGGACTTAATAAGTGACGGGTGGAGCCCGCTATAGATCCTCGATGCATCGGTAGGTCTCATGAGACAAACTAGTGTCTTGGCACGAGGCCTTGACAAAATCTTATTTGTGGTCTTGGCACGAGGCCTTGGCTACGTGGTTATGATAGTCTGGCATTATGCATTCCATCATTATGAAAGTGGTTATTGATATTGCATGTGACTATTCGACTAGTAGAATATCCATGTGAGTAAGTAAATGGAATTATTTAATTTTATTTTTTCCATATCATGCAGATGTTCAAGTTTAAAAAAAAATTAGTTATACATTGCCTTAAATGTTAATTTTTTTTAATGAAAGCTTCTGCAATATTGTTATTCTTACTGAGCATCTGAGCTCAGCCCTTTCAATGTTTTAATATTTTCCAGGATGTGAATAAGTATTTTATGAATGACCTGCAGTGATTGTAAGAAGAGGATATGAGTGTGGACTGTGGAGACGTTGTTATTGTATTTTTTCACTTTATGATGTAATGTAGAATTTATGAATGTATCTAGTGTTTTCAAGGCTACTAAACTAATCGGACTTTCGAGACTTGATCTTTTGTGATCATGCCAATGTTACGAAGTAACGCACCGACTCTGGGTAGCTGGGGTTGGGGCATTATAGTTGGTATCAGAGGTAGTTTAGTACTAACCTTGGAAGCTAGATTTAGATAAACTCTTATTAGAGCACATAGCCCGAAGATAGACTTTGAGGATTAGTATAGAAGAACTTCCTAGAATTTTGGTATTATAGAGATTTTGTGAGTTTTCCGAGCAATACATCCCTGTCTGGAAACGATCAGGTTGAGGCGGATCTGGCACAGATGTACCTAGGGGTAAAACCTGAAAACACCTCTTTGAGCTAGACTCGAACGGGAACTGGTGTACGACAACGGGCCTTGCCGCACTCTTGGTTACGACACTCCCGGGGGATATGCTTAGGATAATTCTCGTTTTCTTTAAAAACCACTATGATGGGTTATGAGTATATACTTCCTCAAAGAAAACATTTTTATGGATTATATCCATAAATAGTTCAATTTATGTTAAGTATTTTATAAGAATGGAATTGTGTATTTTGATTCATAAACTAATCTAGTTTATTCCATTGTTTAGAAATGGTGCCTAGTGGAAGGAATGGAAACCATATCAATGCACGCACTCCATGTAGGGATTTCCCTCCTTCTCAAGATAATTATTATGGAGATGAAGATAAAACTGGTGCTGATCAACTTATTACCATACTGGGACAACTCACTCAGGTTATGAATAATAACCTTACTCGTATGGATCACCCTGATCCACAATGTGGAGGATCAATGTTAGACTGCTTCATGAGGCAACAACCGCCAACATTTAATGGGGGTAAAAATCCATTAGTAGCTAAGAAATGGATAAACTCCTTAGAGAAAATATTCCATGCCTTGGGGAGTAGCGAAAGGGAGAAGGTTGTCATGACAGTTTACAGCCTTACTGGAGATGCCGATCAGTGGTGGTCGCTGATTTAAAACACCAAGGAAGATGATGACATATCGAATATGGAATGTATGGAGTTAAAAGAGCTTTTCTTAGAAAAATACTTTCCTCGTGACCATTGAGCATATATGGAAAAGGCAATTTCTGAGTCTGAGACAAAAGGAGGATGAGAATGTCGCAAAGTATGAGGCCAACTTTACAAGGTTAGCAAGGTATGCTGCATATTATATACGTAACCCAAGAGGTAATATTGATCGTTTCATTGATGGGTTAAAACCATTTCTCCGTCGAGCTTTAGTATCACAATCCTTCTCATCGTGCGAAGATATTGTCTCGTGTGCTATCAAGACAGAAAAAGAATTATCTAAGTCTTATGACAATAAATTAAAGTAAGAGAAGAAGAGAATGGTGGAACAAGTGATAGATAAAGGAAAAAAGGAAAAAAAGGATTTTCCATTATGCGATAATTGTGGGAAGAATCACCCCGGTACTTGCCTAAAAGGAATGAGAGTTTGTTTTAAATGAGGCGAAAAAGGTCACCAGGCTCGTGATTGCAAGGGAAAGAAAGAGGCTATCAATGTTTAATGCTACATTTCTGAAGATTATTTTTGGAATATTATAATACTATAGTTTTAGGAAAAGGACAACCTGCAGGGTGGGGCATAACCCGTCGCGTCAGACAAAGTTGCAGGAATCGAACCCACAAATATAGTGCGACTGGCCTTTATTACCTACCACTAGCCTACAGGAAGTCCCTGGTTATTACAAAATAGTTTTACTAATCTAAATGGTATGTGTTATTATTTGGAACCTTATACAATTAGGATAAATAGAATATTTTTGAGTTCTATTACCTTTTAGAGTGAAAGATGGGTTTGTGGTAAAAATTTATTAAATAATGAAAGTCTACATGACAAGTATGTATATTCCATTACGTTCTTAGTAAATCTCCTAAATAAATTCTTCAAATTTATAAAAGGTAACATAAAACAAAAACGTTCCTGGTTAACTTTTCCAACTGGGGATTCAATGACCGTTTATCCAATCACAAGTTTGTGATTTTCTTATGGTTAAATTTCTCATAATCTAGATTTCTACGACTCTCCATCAGACCTTGATGGTTTGTTTTCCTTCCATATCCATATTTTCATAGAATCCTAGTATGGTCTATCTCGGGTGACCTTTGTACTTGTCTTTCTATCTTTTAAAGTTATATTTTTATTAACCTTATTTCCAATGTTGTAACACCCCAAGATTTCATATTGTGTTATTTCTTCAAAATAATTCAACAACTTACACTACACGCGACACTAAGTTCAATCGCACCATGACTTACCAAACAGGCCGTTCAAACGAGGTTATGAATAGTATTAATTAAAATTTAAACTTTATATAATCCTTATAATTTTAGAATCCATATTATGAGTTTCTTAGACATAATGTAAGAACAAATTCATTTTCAGTATTGTACTTTTATCAACTTTTATTAGGAACCCTTTTTAAATACAATATTTCAAACTTTTTTACTAAATGGGGACATCAAAAATTTAAAATGAAACATCCCAAGCTTCCACGGTACTCTTTCCTTTGAATAGTACAATAGCGTGTGTTGTACGCAACTTCGAGTTTTAACACACACCACAACCGATCAAACTAGCCGTTATGAATAGTAATACCAACTTTTTGAAATTTTATCTCTCAAAATGGACTTCATTTTTGGATTTGGAATATCGAATTTAGCCTAAGATGAAATTTTGGTACTTTTTGGATAACTTTAATATTTTGATGAATAGTGGAAATTACTAAATTTTAATTAAAAACAACTTTTTTAATAAAAATAATTTAAAGTGATAAATAATTAATTTGAGTGGTTTTAAAGTATATTTAGAATATACTTTTTCCATTTAATACAATTTTGGTCATTGGAGTAATTTTACAATTAATCCGGATATAAACAAGTGTCAATCTTTTGATAGTTATTATCTCTTAAAAACACGCTTTTTGTTTTAACAACGGAAATTAATTTTAAATTAATTTCTGCCACTTCTATGTATTGAATTTAGAAAAATGGATTCCATATTTGGAATCATTATGTTCAAATTTTGTAAATAGGTAACTTTTATTTTTAGACATTTTGAATAATTACTTCGGTAAATATTTTATTTACCATGGTTAAGGGTAAATCCTATAAATAAGGGTTAAAAACAATATTATAATAATACTAAATTACCCTAAAACATGTCCTAACATTATTGGATGATACATGTTAGACCATAGGCATCTTTGGGACGATTTTTGGGACCCCATGGATCCACTTGTAGGTGATAGGGACACTTTATTTTAATTAAGTTAAAATAAGTACAAAAATGACATAAGCATATATCTTTTAGAAACCCAATTTTTACACAGGGTTATATATGTTGGATTTTGGACTATAAATATTCATTATAAAGATAAAAGGATTTAATACATAATTATATTATATTTATAATTTTTAGACATTAAATAATTTAATTTATTTATGACACAATGATGATGCAGTAATAACCATAATAGTGACAAATTAAAATAATTGACATTATAAATACCCAAATAAAAATAATTTTATTCTTTTAATGAATTTCAATAATTTTCTAGGATAATATTACATATTAGTATTGATTAAAGTTACTTTTTTCTAAGTAATAATTCTGTTATGAGTTTCACAAAAATCAACTATTGAATAGTGTCAAAATTGAAATAAAAGAGTTAATAAAACAAATATTATATTATTAGTTGATATTAATTTCCTAAAAATATAAAGTTCGGCCAAGAGACATATATCATGATATTTGTATCATTAATGGACCACTTAGGGGTCTCTTGGATGTATATAGTAATTTTATTAACTATATAATATAAAAATACAAAGTGACATGGTAAATGTCAAACTAATTAACTAGGAGTTAATACTTAATGATAAGGTTAATATAACAACCCAAACCTGTCTAAATTATATTGGTTGAATGGTTTTTGACCTATCCCCACCTTAATATTTAAATAATAAACTTTGGATCCATTATAAACCGAATATAAATTTATTATAAATTAATATTTCTAGCTTTTCCAAAGGTGGCCTTCACCCCTCTTATAAAAAGGCACTCCTCCTTCTCATTTCATCACACCTTAAAAGCGTTTTGGTTCGGCCAAAATCTGTTCAAATACATTCTCAACTTCCCTCAATACAACCTAGAGGACTTAGTTTGATCAGAAAACCAACTTAAGGAGCCCTTTTGATCAAATCAAAAGGAAGAACCCAAAGTAGAGGTAATGATTTCACCACCCTTTTTCATGTTCCTTTCTTCTTCCACTTCTTCTTCTTTTGTTGTTACCATTCTAAAATAATAACTCCAGTATCATATATATACTGTTATTTTATTATAAAAATGGTAAAACCATATTCACTATTCTACCCATCCTTTGAATAACATGTTACCATACGTGTGTACGTACGGCTTACCTTCTCCACGTCGTGGTGTAATTGTTATTCAATAAATTATTGTTTGGATGGGTATAATAATGATATGTAACTCATATAAATAATAAATATAACATGATAAGGATTCTGTATATATGATATACCATCCAATTATCTATTATTTTAATATCAAAATAATGATATTGTCGCTCATGCGTACGTACGGACTACCATCTCCACGAACGTGATGAGATTCATTCTCCATCGTATCCATTCAAGTATAATTATCATTTGATGATTTAAAAAAGATGATTAAGGACTTGATATCATTCTGGAAATGAATAATATAAAACCTATCCATTATAATATGGCTTACGTAACAAAACATATAAAAGAAAACGAGTAAGTAAACACCCGAAACGACGATAATTCTAATATATTATTAACAAAGAAATGTTAATATGATATCATATTAATGTATATAATTATTGAATAATTTAATAACACTTATTTCACCATTATATAGGAGTTTAACCTACCCCAACCAAGGAAAAGTGCAAGGTAAGGGTTTATTTCGCAATCTCTTCATTATCCGAGGTTGTTTATACGTAATAATCTACTGGGATCTCTTTATCATCCACATCCATGTTTCATAAAAATGAATTTCAAAACATTTTTACTATTTACTAAGATTTGGTTTAAAGTCATTTATACCATTTTTTGAATTTTTATAAGAGGTTTATAAAGGAATATTTCCATCGTTTTCCAAACAAGGTGCTTTTTAACCTTTTTGACAAAATTAAGGTAAGAATGTTTTTTTAACATATACGGCAGGTGTGGCTATTTACCACCGTTATAAAAGTTTCAAATCTTCCCTTACAAGATTACAAGTTTATTTTCAAAGTAAATGTTTTATTTTATAATTTTGTGACTTTTAAATGATTTCAAAATGAATATTTTAAGAAGTTCGGAAAGGTACTCTTAATCAAAATCATAATTTTAAATGTTTTAAAGATTTATATTTCTAAATATTTTTAATTAATGTCCATGTCTTCAAAATGGTTTTTATGGATTTATTTATATGGACATGAATGTTTTCAAAATGTTAATTCCTTTTAAAAGTTTCAAATTGGTATGGGACACTTTCATTCAAAAATCTCTTTTTAATTACTTCCTTTTTAAATGTGTGACTTTTAAATGATTTCAAAAAAGGAGATATTTCTCTCAAATAGTTTTGATTTCATCTATGTCAACATCCTTTGACAGATTTTATGATTATATGTAGTTGATTTATTATGATACAAAACTTCCATAATGTATTGAAGGTTTTGTGATATGTTTGACTGTGGATGTGTTATTTTTATACCATTCATGGTTTATGGAGAAAGTATTGACATTTCTTATGCTAGTTTTAATACGAATGTTTATGTTATGTTTAATCCTTTCATATGGGAATGCATTGGACTTAGTAAGTGATGGGTGGAGCCCGCTATAGCTCCTCGATTCATAGGTAGGTCTCATGAGACAAACTAGTGTCTTGGCACAAGGCCTTGGAAAAATCTTATTTGTAGTCTTGGCATGAGGCCTTGGCTATGTGGTTATGATAGTCTGGCATTATGCATTCCATCATTATGAAAGTGGTTATTGATATTGCATGTGATTATTCGATTAGTAGAATATCCATGTGAATAAGTAAATGGCATTATTTCATTTTATTTTTGCCATACTATGTTGAAGTTCAAGTTTAAAAGGCTTTTGTTTTTGTTGTACACTACCTTAAATTTATATTTTTATTTATGAAAGTTTCCTCTATATTGTTATCATTACTGGGCATTTGATCTCACCCCTTTTCTATGTTTTATTTTACCCAGGTTATGAAGATGTAAATTATGAATGACCTGCAGGGATAGTATGAGGGGATAAGAGTGTGGTCTATGGAGACTATATTGATGTAGTTTTCATTTTTATGATGTAAAACATTATGAATATATCTAGTGTTTCCAAGGCTACTAAACCAATTGGTCTTTCTAGATTTTATCTTCCTTGTGATCATGCCAATGTTATGTAATAATTCACCGACTCTGGGTAACTGGGGCCGGGGCGTTACAGTTGGTATCGGAGGAAGTTTAGTACAAACCTTGGAAGATAGATTTAGATAAACTCCGATTAGAGCACATAAATTTAAGATGGACTTTGAGGATTAGAATAGATGAACTTCCTATAATTCTGGTATTGTAGAGATTTTGTGAGTTTTCCGAGCAATACATCCATGTCTAGATACGAGCAGGTAGAGGCGGCTCTGGCACAGATGTACCTAGGGGTAAAACCCGAAAACACCGCTTTGAGCTAGACTCGAACGGGAACTGGTGCACGACAATGGGCCTTACTGCACTCTTGGTTACGACACTCCTAGGGGATATGCTTAGGATAATTCTCATCTTCTTTACAAACAATTATGAAGGGTTTATGAGTATATACATCCTCAAAGGAGACATTTTTATGATTATGGATTATATCCATAAACTATCTAATTTATGTTATGTGTTTTACAATTTTGGGATTAGGTATTGTTATTCATAAACTAATCTAGTGTATTCCATTGTTTAGAAATGGCGCCCAGTAGAAGTAATGAGAACTCCAGTAATGCACATGATACAAAGAGAAAGAAGGATCATATATTTCATGGTCTTAAGCCAGAATTTATAAGAGAAATAGTCTCCCATGTATTATCATCATATGAAGAAATAATATCATTTGTTGATAAGATAATTAAAGAGTTTACTGGGTCCTATGGCTTTGATGGGAATCAAGAGAAGAAAAGGATGGAAGAGAGAAAGATGGGTAGAGGGAAGAGGGAAAAGAAGAATTTTCCCATATGTGATAACTGTGGGATGAAACACCATGGAACTTGCCTGAAAGGAATGGGAGTTTGTTATAAGTGTGGAGGAAAAGGGAACAAAGTACGTGACTACAAGGGTAAGAAAATGGTTTCGAATGTACAATGCTTCATTTGCAAGGATTTTGGACACTAGGCGAACCTATGTCCCAATCATCAGACTATTCCACAAATGATGATATTGGATAATAATCAAGTTATGATACTACCACAGATGAAAAGGAATGATTAGAGTTCTTATGTTGATTATGTCATTTGAGTGTTGTATCAACATTGTACTTGTTATAATAATTATGGAGTATATAAGGATTTTACTACAGTACTATTTCATTATGGACTTGAGATTGTGTGGAACAAAGAAAAGTGACTCAATAATAGGTTAAATTTTTGGAAAATATATGGTTGAGAGAAAGATAAACCATAATATGGTTCTGATACCGAGGTAGTGATTTTAGAATAATACATGATTGTTTTGGATAAATTATATTGGATATTCTTAACAACCTTGAAACTGATTAATGATTTATATATTCCATCATTTTTGGGGTTTACAAAATTTTTGGATTGAAGGAGTATATCTATTATTCTATGAGGAATAAGGGATCATGAATGTAATCAATAAGGTTTTATGATAATTCAGGATGTTGTAGTGTTTTAAAAGAATACATGATGAAGGTGATCACATGTTATTACGCAAAAAAAAGATCTTCATTGTGTTTAACTTCCTTATAAATTTTGGACTGAAGTGTTTTGGATAGTTCTAGTTTGGATTATTTTGGATTTCTATAAAAGGACAACCCAGAGGTCGGGCGGCAACCCGTCGCATCCGGCAAGGCCATGAGACTTGAACCCACAACCGAAGGGCGATAAGGGTGTATCACCTACCACTGACCCACGTGATTTCCGGGATTAAATAATGTAGTTTTTTTAAAAAAGATCTGGTAGATTAATTATAAATTCGTTTTTTTGGAACCCTATATGAATAGGATAAATAGAATATTTTTTTAAGTTATATTATCTTTTAGAGTGAAAGATGAGTTTGTGCTAGAAATTAGTTAAATGATGGAACTCTACATGTCAAGAATATATTTTTCTTCTTCTCTTATTCTATGAAGAAATTAATTATTGTACTTTCTTTAAGGAATCCTAAAACCAGAAATGTGTTATCCTAATACCCTATGTTTTGTTGAACCGGTGGTATTTCAAATCATCATAGATTGATGAATTTAAGGACCTCAATTTTACACTTGTTTGTTATTGATGACCTCAATCGCTACCTATAAATATTTACGTTTTCCCTCTAATTATATGTCTCTAATTGCCACCAATGTTCTCCTAATAGAGATCATAATTTGGTGGTGGCCCTTTCATTTCTCTTTTCCTCATATTAAGACTAAATTTTAGTAACCTAATTTCCGATGTGGGTTTTCCCACAAAGATATTTTCTATT
This sequence comes from Viscum album, assembly GCA_963277665.1. Classification (NCBI taxonomy): domain Eukaryota; kingdom Viridiplantae; phylum Streptophyta; class Magnoliopsida; order Santalales; family Viscaceae; genus Viscum; species Viscum album. The sequence goes on from OY728161.1 coordinate 1,512,557,467, forward strand.
TTAAACATTTTATTTTAGAAGTACAATTTCAAATTGCGAGGACGCAATTTATTGAAGGAGGGGAGAATGTAACTCCCCAAGATTTCATAGTGTGTTATTTCTTCAATATAATTCAACAACTTACACTACACGCGACACTAAGTTCAATCGCACCATGAATTACCAAACAAGCCGTTAAAAAGAGGTTATTAATAGTATTGATTAAATTTTAAACTTTATATAATCCTTATAATTTTAGAATCCATATTATGAGTTTCTTAGACATAATGTAAGAACAAATTCATTTTCAGTATTTCACTTTTATCAAATTTTATTAGTGAACCCTTTTAAATACAATATTTTAAACTTTTTGACTAAATGGGGACGTCAAAAATTTAAAATGAAACATCCCAAGCTTCCACAGTATGCTTTCCTTTGAATAATACAGTAGCGTGTGTTGTATGCAACTTCGAGTTTTAACACACACCCCAACCGATCAAACTAGCCGTTATGAATAGTAATACCAATTTTTTAAATTTTATCTATCAAAATGGACTTCATTTTTGGATTCAGAATATCGAACTTAGCCTAAGGTGAAATTTTGGTACTTATCGGATAACTTTAATATTTTGATGAATAGTGAAAATTACTAAATTTTAATTAAAAACAAATTTTTTAATCAAAATAATTAAAAGTGATAAATAATGAATTTGAGTGGTTTTAAAGTATATTTAGAATATATTTTTACCATTTAATACAATGTTGGTAATTGTAGTAATTTTACAATTAAACCGGACATAAACAAGTGTCAATCTTTTGATAGTTATTATCTCTTAAAAACACGCTTTTTGTTTTAACAACGAGAATTAATTTTAAATTAATTTCTGCCACTTCTGTGTTTTTAATTTAGAAAAATGGATTCCATATTTTTTATCACGATGTTCAAATTGTGTAAATAGTTAACTTTTATTTTTAGACATTTTGAATAATTACTTCGGTAAATATTTTATTTACCATTGTTAAGGGTAAATCCGGTAAATAAGGGTTAAAAACTAATATTATAATAATACTAAATTACCCTAAAACGTGTCCTAACCTTATAGGTTGATACATGTTAGACCATAGTCATCATTGGGTCGATTTTGGGACCCCATGGATCCACTTGTAGGTGATAGGGACTCTTTATTTTAATTAAGTTAAAATAAGTACAAAAATGACATAAGCATATATCTTTTAGAAACCCAATTTTACATAGGGTTATATATGTTGGATTTTGGACTATAAATACTCATTAGAAATATAAAAGGATTTCCTACATAATTATATTTTATTTATAATTTTTAGACTTTAAATAATTTAATTTATTTATGACACAATGATGATGCAGTAATAACCATAATAGTGAAAAATTAAAATAATTGATATTATAAATACCCAAATAAATATAATTTGAGACTTTTAATGAATTTCAATAATTTTATAGGATAATATTACATATTAGGATTGATGTAATTGACTTTTTTCTAAGTAATAATTCTGTTATGAGTTTCACAAAAATCAACTATTGAATAGTGTCAAAATTGACATAAAAGATTTTTTAAAACAAATATTATATTATTAATTGATATTAAATTCCTAAAAATCTAAGGTTTGGCCAAGAGACTTATATCATGATATTTGTATCATTAATGGACCACTTAGGTGTCTCTTGGATGTATATAGAAATTTTATTAACTATATAATATAAAAATACAAAGTGAAATGGTAAATGTCAAACTAATTAACTAAGAGTTAATACATAAAGATAAGGTTAATATAGTAACCCAAACCTATCTAAATTATATTCTTTGAATGTTTTTCGACCTATAACCACCTTATCATTTAAATAATCAACATTGGAGCCATTATAAACCGAATATGAATTTATTATAAATTAATATTTCTAGCTTTTCCAAAGGTGCCCCTCACCCCTCTTATAAAAAGGCACTCCTCATTCTCATTTCATCACACCTTCAAAGCCTTTTGGTTCGGCAAACCCCTTCCCAAATACTCTCTCAACTTCCCTCACTACATCCTAGAGGCCTTAGTTTGATCAGAAAGACAACCTATGGAGCCCTTTTGATCAAAACAAAAGGAAGAACCTGAAGAAGAGGTAATGATTTCACCACCCTTTTTCAAGTTCCTTTCTTCTTCCACTTCTTCTTCTTTTGTTGTTACCATTATAAAATAATAACTCTAGTATCATATATATACTGTTATTTTATTATAAATATGGTACAACCATATTCACTATTATACCCATCCTTTGAATAACGTGTTACCATACGGGCGTACGTACGGCTTACCGTCTCCACGTCGTGGTGTAATTGTTATTCAATAAATTATTATTTGGATGGGTATAATAATGATGTGTAACTCATGTAAATAATAAATTTAACATGATAAGTATTATTTATATATTATATACCATCCAATTATATATTATTTTAATATCAAAAGAATGATATTGTCGCTCGTGCGTACGTACGGACTACCATCTCCACGAACGTGATAAGATTCATTCTCCATCGTATCCATTCAAGTATAATTATCATTTGATTATTTAAAAATGATGTTTAAGGACTTGATATCATTCTGGATATGAATAATATACAACCTATCCATTACAAACATGGCTTACATAACAAAACATATAAAAGAAAACGAGTAAGTAAACACCTGAAACGACGATAATTTTAAGATATTATTAAAAAAGAAATGTTAAAAGATAATATATGATATCATATTAATGTGTATGACTATTGAATAATTTAATAACAATTATTTCACCATTATACAGTAGTTTAACCTACCCCAACCAAGTAAAAGTGCAAGGTAAGTGTTTATTTCACAATCTCTTCATTATCCGAGGTTGTTTATACGTAATAATCTACTGGGATCTCTTTATCATCCACATCCATGTTTCATAAAAATGAATTTCAAAATTTTTTTACTATTTACTAAGATATGGGTTAAAGTCATTTATACCCTTTTTTGACTTTTTATAAGAGGTTTATAAAGGAATCTTTCCGTTGTTTTCCAAACAAGGTGCTTTTTAACCTTTTCGACAAAATTAAGGTAAGAATGTTTTTTTAACATATATGGCGGGTGTGGCTATTTACCGCCGTTATAAAATTTTCAAAGCCTCTCTTACAATATTACAAGTATATTTTAAAAGTAAATGTTTTATTTTATAATTATGTGACTTTTAAATTATTTCAAAATGAATATTTTAAGAATTTCGGAAAGGTACTCTTTATCAAAATCAAAATTTTAAATGTTTTAAAGATTTATCTTTCTAAATATTTTTAATTAATTTCCATGTCTTAAAAATGGTTTTTAAGGATTTATTTTTATGGAAATGAATGTTTTTAAAATTTTAATTCCATTCAAAAGTTTCAAAGTGGTATGGGACACTTTGATTCAAAAATCTCTTTTTAATTACTTCCTTTTTAAATGTGTGACTTTTAAATAATTTCAAAAAAAGGAGATATTTCTCTCAAATAGTTTTGATTTCATCTATGTCAACATCCTTTTATAGATTTTATGATTATATGCAGTTGATTTATTATGATACAAAACATCCATAATGTATTGATGGTTTTGTGATATGTTTGACTGTGGATGTGTTGTTTTTATACCATTCATTGTTTATGGAGAAAGTATTGACATTTCTTATGATAGTTTTAATACGAATGTTTATGTTATGTTTAAACCATTTCATATGGGAATGCATTGGACTTAGTAAGTGACGGGTGGAGCCCGCTATAGCTCCTCGATGCATCGGTAGGTCTCATGAGTGAAACTAGTGTCTTGGCACAAGGCCTTGACAAAATCTTATTTGTAGTCTTGGCACGAGGCCTTGTCTATGTGGTTATGATAGTCTGGCATTATGCATTCCATCATTATGAATGTGGTTATTGATATTTCATGTTATTATTCTATTAGTAGAATATCCATGTGAATAAGTAAATGGCATTATTTCATTTTATTTTTGACATACTATGTTGAAGTTTAAGTTTAAAATGCTTTTGTTTTAGTTATACACTGCCTTAAATGTTTATTCTTATTTATGAAAGTTTATGCTATATTGTTATCCTTACTGGGCATTTGAGCTCAACCCTTTTCTAGGTTTTATTTTACCCAGGTTATGAAGAAGTAAATTATGAATGACCTGCAAGGATAGTATGAGGGGATAAGAGTGTGGTCTATGGAGACTATATTGTTGTAGTTTTCATTTTTATGATGTAAAACATTATGAATATATCTAGTGATTCCAAGGATGCTAAACCAATCGGTCTTTTGAGATTTTATCTTTCTTGTGATCATTCCAATGTTATGTAATAATGCACCGACTCTGGGTAACTGGGGCCGGGGCATTACAGATGTGGGTTTTCCACAAAGGTATTTTCTATTTTCAACCTTTTATTTTGAAAGAAAAATTTCAAATTGCGAGGACGCAATTTATTGAAGGAGGAGAGAATGTAACACCCCGAGCTTCCGTGATACGCTTCTCATTCAATAATGCAATACCTTGCATTGTGCGCAACTTCAGGTTCTAACACACCGCAACTAATCAAATTAGCCGTTATGAATAGTAATACCCATTTTTTGAAATTATATAAATTTTATATTTCAAAATGGACTTCATTTTTGGATTCGGAATATCAAAATTAGCCTATGTTTAATTTTTGGTATTTTTTGAGAACTTACAATTTTTTTATGAATAGTGAAAAATACATAAAAACAAAATTTTTAATAAAAATAATTTATAGTGATAGATTATACTATTAAGTGGTTTTAAATTATAATTAGAATATATTTTTACCATTTTATCCAATGGTGTTAATTATAATTAATTTCACTTTGAAATTAGACATAAACAATTGTCAATCTTTTGATATATATTGTTTCTTAAAAACACGCTATTTGTTGTGACAGCGGAAATTACTTATAAAATTAATTAAAGCATCTTATATGTTTGGAATTTTTTAAAATAGAAATAATTTTTGAATTTGGAATATCAATTATAGATTAGGGTGAATTTTTGGAATTGTTCTGAAAAAATTCAATTTTTGATGAATAGTGAAACCACTAAGTGGTAGTTAAAAAACTGATTTTTTGTTTAAATGAAACATTACCACTTCTGTGATTTGATTTTCAAAAATCTGACATACATGGTTGTCATTAGGAATTAAAATTTGGTTAAATGATATTAAAATAATTTTTTGGTGAATAGTAACTTTTAAGTTTAATTAATCGCGATTAAAGGTAATTAGTGAAATTTAAGGTAAAAATAGTATTATAAAAATATGAAATGACCTTTACACTTGTCCTCCCCCTATTGGATGTCTCGTGGCCGACCAATAAAATCAATGGGTCAACTTGGGGACCCCATGGAGCCACTTTGGTAGGAAAATGACTTTAAAAACATTTATTTAATGTTAAAATAAAAATGTCACAAACAGGAGTTGTTTTACTAAAACAATTTTTAAATAGGGTTATACAAGTCATATTCTTTACTATAAATATTCATTAGAAATTTAAAAAGATTTCCTACATCATGACCTTTTTTTTATAATTTTTAGACATTATATAAATTAAATTATTTATGATACCATGATGATGCAGCGATTACCTCATTAATTAACGATTTAAATAAAATGAAATGATAATGTAAAATCTTAGACTTAAACTTGTAAAGAACCTATTGGATGAGTAGATTTCGATCCCGTATCACCTTATCCTCGAAGTATATATGTGTGGGACCTTTATAATCCGAAAAATCATTTCCTAATAATGTAACATTTCAATCTTTCCAAGTTTCCCCTTCTCTCCTCTTATAAAAGGCCCCCACCACTACCACCTTACTCACACCTTCAATGCCTTTTGGATCAGACATCCTCTGCCCAAATACTCTCCCAACTTCCATCCCTTACTCTTAGAAGCCTCACTTTGAGAAGAATTCTTCCCAAGGAAGCCTTTGGATCAAATCAAAAAAGAGTTACCCGATTTTAAAGTAATGTGTTCTATTATATTATTTTGTTTTAATTTGCTTCTCCAACCCCGTAAACTCTTTTTATTCTTTCTTTTGTAACAACACCAGTATCCTCAATATACTAGGATGTTTTTAAAAGAATTATTCGAGATACACTTACACACACATACATCTAATGTTTAAAGAACATACTGTTTCTGTGGATGGCGAATTTCTGCCTCACGAAACGATGATTGTTCAACACACATATAACACCTATAATGGTGGAAATTTTGATGAAACTATTTTCATATATGATATATATATTATGTTTATGTTTTCTTCATGCTTCTTTATTTCTCATTTGTGGCATTATTTATGATTTCCATTATGGGTAAACGTGATAATTTCATTTTAGGAAGTGCGGACAATCGCCCCCTCAAAGTGATTTGAATCGTTAATGCCATATGTGGGATGTATAAAGGATGGAGTAAATGGTATTATACATTATATTATACTGGAATTATATTATACCTTTATATAATTATAACTTCATTCCATTAAATATGAAATAGAAATGAAAGTGGCATTCATGCGTACGTACGGCTTACCATCTCCATGAAAGGTGCATTTCACTTATTACCTATAAAAGTTATTGAATATTATAAATGCATGTATATAATGGGTATATATGAGATATATGATATCAATATCAAGAATATAATTCTGGATATAATGGATATATCACCACATGAACAACTTGTAATTATAAGAAGTTTATTTTTGACTCAAGTACCAAAGAACGACAAAACGACCGTTATTAACTTAAATAATTACATAATGTTCATAACATGCTAATAATTGATATAAAAGGAATAATGAACTTGAAAAAGGTTCTTAATATGTTAGAGATTAACTCTAGTTTATTATTCAGGATATCAAAGAACGGTCGAGTGAATTCGGACACGAGGTAAGGGAACTTCTTAACCCAATTTCTATTCTTTGGGTTAATCTCCTACTTTCATATTATTTCATGATATTATTATATCCTATCTTGTATTTGTAATTTCATTATTTTTACTTATTGTGAATACACATAATATATCTATTTTATTTAAAAAAATGATCTTTGTAAGGTACTTTGTCTCAATCTCCATTCATTGAGGCATATTTTGTTTTATACACAAATTTATTTTATACGGTGTATAATGTAAAGACCCGAAAATTTCAAGGAAATTTTTTTTTCTTAATTTTCTTTGGAATTTTACAAGAACGCAGTTTCTGACGGCACCTGATTCCGAGGCCCGGTGTGCCCGGAATCATTTGCCGAAGTTTTGGCTCGGGTACGTTCAGTGAACGGACGAGCGGGTTTTTCTATCTTTTGAACCGGTGCCCGGAATCGAATTCTGAGGGCACCGATGAAATCGCAGCGCCGGTATTTGCTTAGAAACGCCTCTTCCGGAGTTGCGTTTGCTCAGACGTGGTTTTTTTTAAATTTTGCGGCTTTAAGTCAGAAATAAAATAAAGTTTGTGCGACAACTTTATTTTATTTCACTTAAGCTGCTTGGAAGCCACTTGAAGTCACTTAAAGACGGCTTGAACTGAGTTGAACTGGATAGGATGCTATCCAGAAATATCCTACCCCTTGGTAGGATATTTGTGCGGTGGGACCCGCACGAGCCCCGCCGTTTCTTTCGCTAAGTAACGCACCCGCGAAAACCCGTCAAAGTAACTGAAAAGTCAACCGACGCGTTTTCTTTAATTCTTAACAGACCATTTAATTGGGCGGTTTATTTCGTGAATTAAATGGACTGTTTCTTCGTGAATTAAATGGGTCGTTTCTTTCGTTGAATTAATTCAACGAATTGATGGATCGTTTCTTAACCGGTTTCGTGTTGGCATGTTTATAAAATAAGACCAACATAAAAATCCTTGGAAAGGATTTGAGATAATCTTCGTTCCTCCACCCTCTCCGCGAAGAACGCGAAGAACGCGAAGAACGCGAAGAACGCGAAGAACGCGAAGAACGCGAAGAACGCCGGCGACCGGAATTCGACGACGCACACCAAGATCTGCGACATCGACGAGACCTACCCGCGACGTTCTTCGGCGACGTCTTTCTTCCGCGGCCGATCCTCGTTCGGCAACAAAGGTGAGAATCGGATCTTTTCTTCTCCCTTTTTAATTTCAATATCAACGGATTTAAACTAATTAAATCCGTTGATCTTGATCCGGAGATTGGCAACGCGACGAGCGATTCCGCGACGACGCGGCGATCTCCATCTTCCGCGACGAGCAAATCCCGCGACGATCCCCCGTTCGGCAACGACAAGGTAAGGGATGTTGGAATTCTTTTTAAAATCCCGTGTTTATTCTTTTGAAATATAGAACCCGATCACGAAACAATTTTAATTTATTCAAAATTGTTGATTGGTTTCTTTCCTGTTTCTCCCGTTGATTATGACTAACGCGGAGGGTGCGGGTCTAACGAACAAGACCCGGCAACCCTCCGTCGATCTTCCTTTGTGTGCGGATTTGGCGAGCGACGGCGAAAGCGCGACGCAAGGGCCATATGTTGATTCCGCAGTGAAGGACGCATCCCGGGAGGAACAACGGCGCAGACGGGAGGCAAATCGGGCCACCGGAGCATCTCCGGCGGCCCGCGGAAGGAGGCGGCGGCGCGGGTCGCCGGCGCGGCGGCGCCGGCGACCGGGGGCGGCGGCGCCCGGCGCGCCGCCGGAGGAGTCCGCCGCGGCCGAGCCGCGGCGGCGGCGAGCCGCCGGACCGCGTCCGCGGTCCGGCCTTCCAGCACGCGGCCCGCGCGGGCCGCGTTTTCTCCAAGCCGCGGGTTTGACCCGCGGCGGCAGCGCTTCGGCCGCTCGGCCGAAGCCGAGCCGGTCCGGTCGGCCGGGCCGCGCCCAGGCCGGACCGGACCCGGCCGACCCGGTTCGGGCCGGGTCGGGCCGACCCGGTTCGGGCCGACCCGGTTCGGCCGACCCCAGGGGGGGTTCGGGCCGGGTCGCCCCGGGCCCAGTACCCCCGTTTCGGGCCCTCTTCGGTCTTTCGCCCATATCTTGGGCCTGGGACCTCCGATTGACGAACCGTCAGCGGCTACGCGATCCTTGGATCGAGACGGTCGTTTCGGTATATCGCACTCAAGGTTTCGGGTTACTTTGAGTTCGGCCGGGTTGGTTCGTTCACGAAACCAACCGGGCCTTCGGAGCGGAAACGCTCATATCTTGAGCCACGAACGTCCGATTGACGCGCCGTCAGTCGCGTTGTGTTCCTCTTAGTGAATCGGATCTTTTGGCATACTCCGCCCGAGGTTTGGACGCAGGTGGAGTACGGTCGGGTTGGTTTTTCCTTAAAAACCAACCGGGCCCCGGAGACGAAAATGCCAATAACTCACAGACCGGGCGTCCGATTGACGCGCCGTCTGTTTCGTTGACTTCCTCTTGATGAGACGGAACTTTTGACATACTCCGCCCGAGTTTTGGATACAGTCGGAGTATGGCCGGGTTGGATTGTACCCGAAATCCAACCGGGCCCCTGGAACGGGAAAGCTGATATCTTTCAGACAGGACGTCCGCTTGACGAGCCGTCAGCGGCGTTGATGGTTACGTTGAGTAACGGTCCCTTTGAGTTTACCCTATGGGAGTTCGGGGTACAGTTGAGATACGGCCGGGTTTGGTTTCGCTCACGAAACCAACCGGTCCCCTGGGACGAAAAGGCTAATAACTCACAGACCGGGCGTCCGATCGACGCGCCGTCTGTTGCGTTGAGACCCCTGTGACGAGACGGACCTTTGAGACACTTCTTCGCGGGACCTTGTGATACTTGGAGTATCGACCAGTAGCTCGTGGAGCGGACCCGTGGTACTTGACAGTGGTGGTGCGCTTGGATGCAGCAGCAGACCCTTGACGGTGGAGCGCTTGGTTGTAGCGGCGGACCCGCGTTACTCTACGGAGTGTGTACGCTTGGATGCAGCAGCAGACCCTTGACGGTGGAGCGCTTGGTTGTAGCGGCGGACCCGCGTTACTCTACGGAGTGTGTGCGCTTGGTTGTAGCGACAGACCCGCGACGGTGGAGACGTGCGTGCAGAGTACGGAGACCGTGTAGCCGGCTGAGACCTGACGACTGCTTGACCGACTCGACTTGGAGTGAGTCGACTAGCCCAGTGGACGGAGCGCCCGGTACTTGGCGGCAGACCCACGGCGGACGGAGCGCCTGGTAGTTGGCAGCAGACCCGCGGTACTCGACGGGAGGAGTACCTCAGCAGGCTATCTGGGTAGCGCCCGGTATTTGGCGACAGACCCTCAGCGGACGGAGCGCCCGGTAGTTGGCCGCAAACCCGCAGTACTCGACAGGAGGAGTACCTCAGCAGTCTTAGGTTAGCGAGCAGTACCTCGGAGTCGTGATAGGACTTCTACACACTTCAGAGACGAGGCTCTTCAGCAGTTACGGTTTCGATAATGAAAATCCTGGTTTGAGCTGAGACCTTTGACCTTTGTGTTTCCTCATGATTGAGATGGGTCGCTTGATAACTTAGGTACATGTATGGGCATATACCTGGGTGATGGTTATCCGTTGATTTCATGATTTTTGTGTATCCTTGAGATTGGATGGGTTACTTGATGACTTAGGTATATGTATGGGCGTATACCTAAGTAGAGTCTGATGTTACTTCGTGATTGCTGCCTTTACTTTGTGGATATCCATGTTGGATTTGGTGAGACCTTAAGGGTCTCGGGGTCCCTACTGAGTAGCTTATACTCACCCCTGCACGGGCTATGCCCGCACCTCGTTGTGTTGGTTGCAGACGACGGACAGCGCAGATCGCAGTTGAGACTTGCGGAGCAGGTCGGTACCCGGAGGTGGACCACTGGGCGGACGTACCCGGAGTAGACGACAGGACCTGTGGAGTAGAGGAGCTATCTGTACCTACCCTTCAGGTAGGATCCGTGGTGGACGATCCAGGAGCTGAGCCATCTGTACCTACCCTTCAGGTAGGAATCGAGGCGGACGACCCAGGAGCCGCTTCATTCTTCCAGCTGCTGTTTTTCCCTTTCGAGTTGTACTTTACAGTTGGGCTTGTATTTCCGGCCCCCTTTACTTTTCTGCACTTGTAGTTACTTTCCGCTTGCTGACTCTGTGGTGGTTGTTACTTATAAAGGCAATGCCTTCCCTGTTATCGGGATTTACGCCTTTGGTGCTAGTCGCCAGCCCCTGGCCTATGGAAGGCGGGCTTGGGGTAGTCACGGCACGGGCCCCGAGGACGGGTCGTGACAAATTGGTATCAGAGGCGGTCGGTTCTACCGCAGACTCTGATCGTCTTTTCTTTCTATGTGAAGCAATAGTGTTAAGGGTACCGAGTGTGGTTTTCAGTTCAGGGAGTCCAGTGTTGGTGCGGGCGGCCGACGTATCCATACACCAGGACCCTGACAACTGATTTCCGACTTTGTGCGCGAAAACACTGATTGCGTGTGTGTTTTCAAAGGTTTCCCCCCTTAAAACAGCTCAAACCAGGTCAGCTCACCAGGTATAATCGTTTGATCGTGTTACGTTGTTTCTTTCAGGATGTCTTTTCTCGGACGACCAGCTAGAGCCCGGAGGGATGAGCGTGCTGACAGTCTGACGAGCGACGAGGCTTCGGTACAGGGCCCTCTTGCAGTTGAGGCACCAGCGGAGGCACCAGCGGTACTACCATACGTTGGGCCACCGATGCCACCAGCCCCAGCAGTAGGCGATGCCCGCTACTTGCGCGCACTGCATGAGTTCCAGCGCCAGAGGCCACCCAGGTTCGGGGGAGAGATGGACCCGCAGGCGGCTGAGGATTGGCTGGAGGCCGTGGTGGGAGTCTTCAGGCTAGTGGGGACGCCGGCAGACTTCATGGTGATCTTTGCTACCAGCCTCCTTCAGGCAGCAGCAGGTAGGTGGTGGAGCCACTTGTTTCAGTTTTGCGATGAGATGGACTTCGCATGGGAAGACTTCGAGACCTTCTTCAGGGTGGAGTTTGTGCCAGTAGCTCTACACCCTGAGCGTGATCAGGAGCTGCTGCCTTTGCCACGTGTTTCTCGATCAGAAGCCGAGTCATCTGTGGGCAGTAGACAGATGATGCTGAGGCCCAGAAAGACCAGACCAGCAGTTAGACGGTCTCGGGTTTTACGACCGGTGGTGCAGGGCACCCGGAGTGGGAACGGAGCTAGCCGTGCAAGGAGTAGGTTGTGTTACTCATGTCGCGGAAAGGGTCATCTGGCACGTGACTGTCCGACTCCCGATCCGCAGGCTTTGAGGGAGCCACCGAGAAAGAGGCGACGACAAATGCTTGAGCAACAGTAGAACTCTTGGAGCAGGTGGACAGGAGCAGAACTAGTGGATACGTCTCTTGTACTTCTAGTTCCTTGTTGATGTTGCTTTTGTGTAGCGTCTTGTATTATGAGCTGCAATAATAAAAGACGCATCCTTTGAGATGTTTTCATTCCTGTCCTCTTTTGTGATGATACTAAGAGGTTCCAGTTGACTGTTGACTTGACCCTCACTTGTGAGACATCTACTGGAGGAGACCAGTTACCACACACTGATGCCGACAGTGTGACTCAACCCTTGGAGGCGAGAGTAACGGTTGGATCTCTTAGTAGTAGCGTCGAGGCCTTACGACGTCAATCCTTGGTATGGATTAGTATCATCCATGTTAGGATTGACTGTTTTAGGCAAAGAATGTGGTTCATCCAGGGGATGAGACCAGGTTTCTCTTTTCGGCAAAGAAGAAATCTCGCAGCTCATGTGGGACCAGAGATGGTCCGGGCCACGTCAGAAGAGGTCCACGTCATCCAGGAGCGGATGAGGACAACACAGAGCCGGCAGAAGTCTTACACTGACAGGAGGCGGAGGCCACTAGAGTTCGAGGAGGGTGACCACGTCTTCTTGCGGGTCTCACCTCGACGTGGTAAACAGAGTTTTGGCCAAGGCGGCAAGTTGTCTCCCCGCTTCATCGGGCCTTTCCAGGTCCTCAGCAGAGTTGGCGAGGTGGCTTATCGCCTGGCTCTGCCACCTCAGTTGCACCGGGTGCACGACGTCTTCCACGTATCCCAGCTGAGGAGATACGTGCTCAACCCCCTCGCGTATCATCGACCATGAGGAGCTAGACAGTGGCGATGAGTGTCTTATACGGAGGTCCCGGTGGAGATAGAGGATCGACAGGAGCGGGTCCTACATGGGCGATCGATTCCTCTTGTGCGCAACAGATGGCGGCACGGGAATCTCCAGGTGAGCACATGGGATCGGAAGGCTCTGATGCGTGGTCAGTACCGCTTTGTTTCCCTAAGGTTGTGGTGAAGCTTTACGGGGACGTAAAGCCCTGTGGTGGGAGTAATGTAAAGACCCGAAAATTTCAAGGAAATTTTTTTTTCTTAATTTTCTTTGGAATTTTACAAGAACGCAGTTTCTGACGGCACCTGATTCCGAGGCCCGGTGTGCCCGGAATCATTTGCCGAAGTTTTGGCTCGGGTACGTTCAGTGAACGGACGAGCGGGTTTTTCTATCTTTTGAACCGGTGCCCGGAATCGAATTCTGAGGGCACCGATGAAATCGCAGCGCCGGTATTTGCTTAGAAACGCCTCTTCCGGAGTTGCGTTTGCTCAGACGTGGTTTTTTTTAAATTTTGCGGCTTTAAGTCAGAAATAAAATAAAGTTTGTGCGACAACTTTATTTTATTTCACTTAAGCTGCTTGGAAGCCACTTGAAGTCACTTAAAGACGGCTTGAACTGAGTTGAACTGGATAGGATGCTATCCAGAAATATCCTACCCCTTGGTAGGATATTTGTGCGGTGGGACCCGCACGAGCCCCGCCGTTTCTTTCGCTAAGTAACGCACCCGCGAAAACCCGTCAAAGTAACTGAAAAGTCAACCGACGCGTTTTCTTTAATTCTTAACAGACCATTTAATTGGGCGGTTTATTTCGTGAATTAAATGGACTGTTTCTTCGTGAATTAAATGGGTCGTTTCTTTCGTTGAATTAATTCAACGAATTGATGGATCGTTTCTTAACCGGTTTCGTGTTGGCATGTTTATAAAATAAGACCAACATAAAAATCCTTGGAAAGGATTTGAGATAATCTTCGTTCCTCCACCCTCTCCGCGAAGAACGCGAAGAACGCGAAGAACGCGAAGAACGCGAAGAACGCGAAGAACGCGAAGAACGCCGGCGACCGGAATTCGACGACGCACACCAAGATCTGCGACATCGACGAGACCTACCCGCGACGTTCTTCGGCGACGTCTTTCTTCCGCGGCCGATCCTCGTTCGGCAACAAAGGTGAGAATCGGATCTTTTCTTCTCCCTTTTTAATTTCAATATCAACGGATTTAAACTAATTAAATCCGTTGATCTTGATCCGGAGATTGGCAACGCGACGAGCGATTCCGCGACGACGCGGCGATCTCCATCTTCCGCGACGAGCAAATCCCGCGACGATCCCCCGTTCGGCAACGACAAGGTAAGGGATGTTGGAATTCTTTTTAAAATCCCGTGTTTATTCTTTTGAAATATAGAACCCGATCACGAAACAATTTTAATTTATTCAAAATTGTTGATTGGTTTCTTTCCTGTTTCTCCCGTTGATTATGACTAACGCGGAGGGTGCGGGTCTAACGAACAAGACCCGGCAACCCTCCGTCGATCTTCCTTTGTGTGCGGATTTGGCGAGCGACGGCGAAAGCGCGACGCAAGGGCCATATGTTGATTCCGCAGTGAAGGACGCATCCCGGGAGGAACAACGGCGCAGACGGGAGGCAAATCGGGCCACCGGAGCATCTCCGGCGGCCCGCGGAAGGAGGCGGCGGCGCGGGTCGCCGGCGCGGCGGCGCCGGCGACCGGGGGCGGCGGCGCCCGGCGCGCCGCCGGAGGAGTCCGCCGCGGCCGAGCCGCGGCGGCGGCGAGCCGCCGGACCGCGTCCGCGGTCCGGCCTTCCAGCACGCGGCCCGCGCGGGCCGCGTTTTCTCCAAGCCGCGGGTTTGACCCGCGGCGGCAGCGCTTCGGCCGCTCGGCCGAAGCCGAGCCGGTCCGGTCGGCCGGGCCGCGCCCAGGCCGGACCGGACCCGGCCGACCCGGTTCGGGCCGGGTCGGGCCGACCCGGTTCGGGCCGACCCGGTTCGGCCGACCCCAGGGGGGGTTCGGGCCGGGTCGCCCCGGGCCCAGTACCCCCGTTTCGGGCCCTCTTCGGTCTTTCGCCCATATCTTGGGCCTGGGACCTCCGATTGACGAACCGTCAGCGGCTACGCGATCCTTGGATCGAGACGGTCGTTTCGGTATATCGCACTCAAGGTTTCGGGTTACTTTGAGTTCGGCCGGGTTGGTTCGTTCACGAAACCAACCGGGCCTTCGGAGCGGAAACGCTCATATCTTGAGCCACGAACGTCCGATTGACGCGCCGTCAGTCGCGTTGTGTTCCTCTTAGTGAATCGGATCTTTTGGCATACTCCGCCCGAGGTTTGGACGCAGGTGGAGTACGGTCGGGTTGGTTTTTCCTTAAAAACCAACCGGGCCCCGGAGACGAAAATGCCAATAACTCACAGACCGGGCGTCCGATTGACGCGCCGTCTGTTTCGTTGACTTCCTCTTGATGAGACGGAACTTTTGACATACTCCGCCCGAGTTTTGGATACAGTCGGAGTATGGCCGGGTTGGATTGTACCCGAAATCCAACCGGGCCCCTGGAACGGGAAAGCTGATATCTTTCAGACAGGACGTCCGCTTGACGAGCCGTCAGCGGCGTTGATGGTTACGTTGAGTAACGGTCCCTTTGAGTTTACCCTATGGGAGTTCGGGGTACAGTTGAGATACGGCCGGGTTTGGTTTCGCTCACGAAACCAACCGGTCCCCTGGGACGAAAAGGCTAATAACTCACAGACCGGGCGTCCGATCGACGCGCCGTCTGTTGCGTTGAGACCCCTGTGACGAGACGGACCTTTGAGACACTTCTTCGCGGGACCTTGTGATACTTGGAGTATCGACCAGTAGCTCGTGGAGCGGACCCGTGGTACTTGACAGTGGTGGTGCGCTTGGATGCAGCAGCAGACCCTTGACGGTGGAGCGCTTGGTTGTAGCGGCGGACCCGCGTTACTCTACGGAGTGTGTACGCTTGGATGCAGCAGCAGACCCTTGACGGTGGAGCGCTTGGTTGTAGCGGCGGACCCGCGTTACTCTACGGAGTGTGTGCGCTTGGTTGTAGCGACAGACCCGCGACGGTGGAGACGTGCGTGCAGAGTACGGAGACCGTGTAGCCGGCTGAGACCTGACGACTGCTTGACCGACTCGACTTGGAGTGAGTCGACTAGCCCAGTGGACGGAGCGCCCGGTACTTGGCGGCAGACCCACGGCGGACGGAGCGCCTGGTAGTTGGCAGCAGACCCGCGGTACTCGACGGGAGGAGTACCTCAGCAGGCTATCTGGGTAGCGCCCGGTATTTGGCGACAGACCCTCAGCGGACGGAGCGCCCGGTAGTTGGCCGCAAACCCGCAGTACTCGACAGGAGGAGTACCTCAGCAGTCTTAGGTTAGCGAGCAGTACCTCGGAGTCGTGATAGGACTTCTACACACTTCAGAGACGAGGCTCTTCAGCAGTTACGGTTTCGATAATGAAAATCCTGGTTTGAGCTGAGACCTTTGACCTTTGTGTTTCCTCATGATTGAGATGGGTCGCTTGATAACTTAGGTACATGTATGGGCATATACCTGGGTGATGGTTATCCGTTGATTTCATGATTTTTGTGTATCCTTGAGATTGGATGGGTTACTTGATGACTTAGGTATATGTATGGGCGTATACCTAAGTAGAGTCTGATGTTACTTCGTGATTGCTGCCTTTACTTTGTGGATATCCATGTTGGATTTGGTGAGACCTTAAGGGTCTCGGGGTCCCTACTGAGTAGCTTATACTCACCCCTGCACGGGCTATGCCCGCACCTCGTTGTGTTGGTTGCAGACGACGGACAGCGCAGATCGCAGTTGAGACTTGCGGAGCAGGTCGGTACCCGGAGGTGGACCACTGGGCGGACGTACCCGGAGTAGACGACAGGACCTGTGGAGTAGAGGAGCTATCTGTACCTACCCTTCAGGTAGGATCCGTGGTGGACGATCCAGGAGCTGAGCCATCTGTACCTACCCTTCAGGTAGGAATCGAGGCGGACGACCCAGGAGCCGCTTCATTCTTCCAGCTGCTGTTTTTCCCTTTCGAGTTGTACTTTACAGTTGGGCTTGTATTTCCGGCCCCCTTTACTTTTCTGCACTTGTAGTTACTTTCCGCTTGCTGACTCTGTGGTGGTTGTTACTTATAAAGGCAATGCCTTCCCTGTTATCGGGATTTACGCCTTTGGTGCTAGTCGCCAGCCCCTGGCCTATGGAAGGCGGGCTTGGGGTAGTCACGGCACGGGCCCCGAGGACGGGTCGTGACATATAAACCCCTTTTACTTTTACATTTATTCAAAAGGAATCTTTTTATATGAAGCGTTTTACTAAACGACAAAAAAGAATGTTTTTCTTGTCGTACGAATGTGGCGACAATGACTTCTCTGCCGCCGTAACCATTATTTGAGTTTTGGCTTCCTCTACAAGACATAAATTTTTTTTATATGAAAATAAATACCAAGTTTTAATTTTCTTTTATTTTGGTATGGAAAATAGTTTGGATAAGGTTTTTATTATATCAATGTGTTGTATTGATATCTTGTGATTGAAACGTGGAAATGTAACGTTTCCTTTATGCATGTTTTATGTGATACGATTATGTTATGGTTTATGATATGTTTAAACCTGTTCATATGAGGAATGCATTGGACTTAATAAGTGACGCGTGGAGCCCGCTATAGATCCTCGATGCATCAGTAGGTCTCATGAGACAAACTAGTGTTTTGGAACGAGGCCTTGACAAAATCTTATTTGTGGTCTTAGAACGAGGCCTTGTCTACGTGGTTATGATAGTCTGGCATTATGCATTCCATCATTATGAAAGTGGTTATTGATATTTCATGTGATTATTTGACTACTAGAATATCCATGTGAGTAAGTAAATGGCATTATTTAATTTTATTTTTGTCATCTCATGCTGAAGTTCAAGTTTAAAAAGGATTTTGTTTTAGTTATACATTGCCTTAAATGTTAATGTTTATTTATGAAAGCTTCAACAATATTGTTATCCTTACTGAGCATCTGAGCTCACCCCTTTTAATGTTTTAATATTTTCCAGGATGTGAAGAAGTATTTTCTGAAGGACCTGCAGGGATTGTCAAAAGAGGATATGAGTGTGGACTATGGAGACTTTTTTGTTGTAGTTTTTCACTTTATTATGTAATGTAACATTTATGAATGTATCTAGTGTTTCCAATGATGCTAAACTAATCGGCCTTTCGAGACATGATCTTTTGTGATCATGCCAATGTTACGAAGTAACGCACCGACTCTAGGTAGCTAGGGTCGGGGCGTTACATGTCACATCTGTTTTTGTTTTCAGGATGCCTCCCCACTGATGACCAGTTAAAGCCTCGAGATTCGTATGCTATGACAACCCACCGCGAAACGAGGCCTATGTGTAGGTCACTTTACTAGAGGAGGAACCACCGTTACCATTTCCTGTTGGGCCACAAATTCTACTAGCCCCAACAACAGAGAGTGCACGCTTCTTGAGAACGTTGTATGAGTTCCAGCTCTGGAGGCCACTCAGGTTCCGGTAAGAGACGGACCCACTGGCGTCTGAGAAATGACTAGAGACTGTGGTGAGAGTTTTCAGGCTAGTATAGACAACAACATACCTTATGGTGATCCTTGCTGCGAGTCTCCTTCATGCAGCAGTAGGCAGACGGTGGAGCCTGATGCTTTAGGTGGACGATGAGGCGACACTTATATGGACTGACTTCGAGAGCCTATTCTAGGGGGAGTTTGTTCCATCCACCCTTCTAGTGGTGTGGATACATGAGCTACTACATTTGTGGAAGGGTAGCATGACAGTAGTGCAGTACTCATTGAAGTTCGCCAACCTCTCTCGCTACTCTTCATATATGGTGGGGAACCATTTTTTAGGGCCCAAACCTTCAATTAGGGGCTCAGGCGAGAGATAATAGCCTCGATAATTCCCCTCAGCATCCTGACTTAGGTAGGGGTGTTAGAGAGAGCCCTCCTAGTAGAGAGTCTCCTTGCTGAGCTGTCACAAGCAGCGAGACCCACTACAAGTCAACATGCAGTGGAGTCTTCTGAAGATGGAAGTAGACATATTACGCAGAGGTCCAAGAGGACCAGACCCACAGGTGGTAGACCGTATGAATCAGGATCGGTTGTCCGGAGAACACAGAGCAAAGACTTACCCGCCAGGAGTATACAGTGCTACTCATGCGGTGGGAAGGGTCACATGGCTCGTGACTGTCCGATCCGCTGTTCAAATGATTAGAATACAGTTGAGGGACCTCCCAGGTAGAGGCATAGGTTCAATAGAGTCCATCCTCAGGGTGTAGGTGGACATGGAATAGGAGGTCGTTGAGTAGCTAGTGGTGGATGAAATTTCTAGGTGTTTCCACCACAACCACCAGGAGGTCCACCCCGACTGCAGGGAGCATGTGAACAAGGGAGAGCTCAGCTTCAGGCAGGTGAGGCCTATGACCATGGTTCTCTAGAGATTATTTGAGTTATGATCTGTGAGAAATACACCTTAGCTGCAGTTCTTATAGACACATGTGCCAGTAACTCTTTCACAGCCATTTCCCTCATTCGGAGCTCGGAGATTCCAACGGTGTCGTTGGCTCGATCCTTATGGCTAGAGACTCCTATGGGAGCAGACTCGATGATTACGCACTGGTGCCAGCTGTGTGAGATTACTCTAGGAGGTGAGATCTTCGGTTAGGATCTCCTCGTAGAGGCATTGAGGCCTTACGATATCATCTTGGGTATGAACTGGTTATCTATAGTTCATTCTCAGATTGACTGTATCAGGTGCTAAGTGTGGTGTGTCCGCACGGATGGGACCAGGTTTACCTTCACCGGAGAGAGGGGAACCTTTGCAGCACAGGACATACTTACTCGGAGGAGAGTTCAGTCAATCACTCATCAGTTGGAATGCCTTACCATTGGAACAATTGATGTGGAGAGTCTGACTTATATTGTTGTGGTGAACCAGTACACGGATGTTTTCCCTAATGATGTTCTAGGACTACCTCTTCCCAGAGAGGTGGACTTCTACATTGATCTGTACCCCAAGACGACACCAATATCTACTCTAGAAAATTATATGGCTCCTGCTGAGCTTCTTGAGATGCGGGTACAGCTGGAAAACTTGTAGGGGAAGAAATTCATCTGGCACAGTGTTTCTCTCTGGTCAGCTCCAATTCTGTTCGCCAAGAAATTTGATGCGAGCTTACGGCTTTTTGTTGACTACTGTCGCCTAAACTAGGTGACCATGAAGAACAATTACCCACATCCGAGTATTGAAAACCTCTTCGATCAGCTCAAGGGAGCTCGATGGTTCTCGAAGATAGACCTCAGATTATGCTATCACCAGCTCAGAGTTCGAGACATGTATATGCAGAAGACGACCTTCCGATGTCGGTATGACCACTATGAGTTCTTGGTTATGCCCTTCGATGTAACCAACACTCCATAAGTGTTCATGTGTCTCATAAACAAGATCTTCTAGCCATACCTCAATCGCTTTGTCGTAGTCTTCATCGACAACATTCTGATTTACTTGACTACTAAGGAGGAGCATGCATACCATTTCCAGGTATTACTAGACACACTCTGAGAGCACCAGCTTTATGGTAAGTTCTTGAAGTGTAAATTTTGGATTCATGAGGTTCAATTCTTGGGACACGTCATCTTGGATGCTGGAGCTGTAGTAGGTCTAGTGAATATTGAGGTTTCACTTTCTTGGGATCCACCCCGGAGTGTGACAGAGGTACAAAGTTTCCTAGGCTTTGGATGGATACTATCAAAGATTCGTTCCAGACTTCTCCAGAGTTGCAGCATAGCTATCATCCTTGAAAAATAAGGGGCGACCCTTTATATGGTCGGAGAGATACCAGAAGAGATTTCAGGAGCTGAGGCAGAGGCTGACTAGTGCCCCCATCTTGGGGCTTCCATATGAGGTCATAGGGTTCATAGTTTACAACGATGCATCAGGGACCGGACTCGGGTGTGTCCTGATGTAGGAGAGAGCTGTGATCCTGTATGGTTCTTAGCAGTTAAGACCAAATGAGCAGAACTACGCTACCCATGACCTGGATTTAGTAGTAGTGGTCTTCTCATTAAAGATGTGGAGGCACTTTCTGATGGGTGAGAGTTTCATAGTCTACTCTAATCAAAAGATTCTCAGTTATATCTTCTCATAGAAGGACCTAAACCTGATACATCGGCGTTGGCTTGAGTTCCTCCTGGACTTTGACTTTGAGATATTCTATACTCCTTGGAAGGGGAACATTGTAGCTGATTCTCTCAGTAGGAGATCTGGTATACAACTGCTTGGAGAGGCGACAGAGCAGCTGGCTGCCTTGTAGATATCCTTTGTGGATAGGTATGGAGCAACCTTTCTATAGTCTCTTACAATCACTCCTCCACATATTCAGCGAGTTAGGGAGGAAAAACGTGGAGACGCTGACTATGAGATGCGACATGCCCAGATATCCACAGGGAAGGCACCTAATGGATTTTCTGATGGTGGGGAGCATGTCATCCTTTTCATAGGACGTACCATGGTACGAGTTTCACTCTAGGAGGAAGTGTAAATGGAGTTCCACACTTCCCCTCTAGTGGTACATCCAGTAGTGGCGAAGATGTATCAGGACCATCGACGATAGCAGTGGTGGCTAGGTATGAAGAAGGTAGTATTAGAGTTTGTCTCATGATGCCTCACTTGTCAGCAAGTGAAGGTAGAGTACCAGGTACCAGCAGGCTTGGTACAACCCTTAGAGGTCCCAGAGTGGAAGTGGTATGGGATATCCATGGACTTCATGATGTGTCTTCCACATACATCCAGGAGTCACAATTCATTATGGGTGATCGTATACCGACTCACCAAATCAGCCCACTTCCTACCGATCAGAGAGCGGGGCTCAGTAGAGATCTTAGGACGCCACTATGTGTAGGATATTGTGTGTTTTCATGGAGTACATTCTTCTTTTGTCTCTGACAGTGACGCATGGTTTACTTCCTGGCTATGGAAGGGGTTGCAGAAGGCTTTCAGGAGATAGCTTCGCTTGATCACTGCCTTCCATCCTCACATGGATGGTCAGATGAAGCGGACCATTCAGACCCTCGAGGACATGCTCCGCACATGTTTCCTCGACATTGTTCACACCTGGGTGGATCAGTTACCATTGGTATAGTTTTCTGACAACAAAATCAATCACTCCACCATTGGTATGGCACCATTTTAGGCCTTGTATGGTCGACCTTGCAGATCTCCACTGTGTTGGATAGACCAAGGGGGTTAGCATTAGTGGGACCATAGATGATACGTGCTGCCACGGAGAAGGTGCAGATCATCCTGGAGTGGATAAAGACTGCACAGAACAGGCTGAAGTCGTTTGCTGATAGGAGACGGAGACCTCTGGAGTTCAAGGATGGTGACCACGTCTTTCTACGGGTCTCACCTCGATCAGGTCTACGGAGATTTGGCTGAGGAGGCAAGTTATCCTTGTGATTCATCGGACCTTTACGAGTTCTCAGTAGAGTAGGTGAGGTGGGTTACCACCTGGCTCTTCCACCTCAGTTGCATTGGGTTCACGACGTCTTCCACGTATCTCAACTGAGGAGATACGTGAAAGAACCGTCCCACATCATCGACCATGGGGAACTAGACATCAATGATGGGGAAACCTTCACCAAGGTTCCAGTGGAGATTGAGGATCAACAGGAGCGGGTCCTGCATGGATGGACGATACCTCTGGTTCGCATTCGCTGGCAGCACGTGAACTTCCAGGAGATCACATGGGAGCGGGAGGCTCATATGCATGATCAGTACCCATATTTGTTTCCTTAGTTCGTGTTCTAGCTTATGGGGACATAAAGCCCTGAGGTGGGGAGAATGTAAAGACCAGGAATTTCCATGGATTTTTTTAAATAGAATGGGAATTATACGATTCTACAGTTTCTGACGGCGCTTGATTCTGAGGCCCATTGTGCCCAGAATCAATTTTTGAAGTTTTGTTCTTGTACGTTCACTAAACGTACAAGTGGGATTTTATATTTTTGAACCGGTGCTCAGAACTGAAATATGAGGGCACCGTTAAACTCAAATTGTTGGTGATTACTTAGTGATACTTTCACTACAATTGTGTTCTAACGAGAATGGGAGTTAGTTTTTTGGGTTTTTAATTAAATTGAATAAAAATAAAGTGTTAACTTTATTTTTATTTGGGGTGGTTAAAACCTCCAAGAGGAGGTTAGTGGTGGGGGCCACCACACCATAACCTCCCTTAGAGGTTATGGTGGTGGGGCCAATCCGCACATAACCTCCCTTGGAAAGATTTTATTTATTGGGTCACATCTAAGCTTCTTACCCCCATTAACTCCCCATTAATTAATTGTACACCTCTCTTCATTAATTGGAACACCTCACCTCCCCTAGTTTTGAATTTTAACAATTCCACCCATTAATTATATGAGTTGTTTCATTTAATTAAACACAAGAATTCGAATGTGTCTGACAACAAATAATAGACACCATCATCTATTATTTTTTTTGGAACATTCTTTTCAGTGGAGCTTTGGAGAACCCTTGGAGGAACAAACTCTTCCAACCAAGAACATCTCTTCCACCAACGAAGAATGATGGACATCTCTCCCTCTTCAACCAGGGATAGAAGAGGAAACACCACCACCCACGAAGAACATTGACGATGTCATCTTCGACTCATATTCTCCGAATTCTTCCTCTTCTGACGTCAACAGAATGACGTCCTCCCTACCCGCGACTTCTTCAATGTTCATCGAAAATAAAGAGGTAGGTGGATTTGAGTTATTTTATATATGAGTATAAACCTCCATTCTTCGTCGTTCAAATTTCTGGATTATGGTGTGCCAAATGTTATCACCATGACAAGGAGGGATCAAACTGCACGAACACGGCCCGAACCTCCCCCTTTGGTTGTTCTTCTTTTATGACGATGGAGGCGGACCACAAACAAGCCAGTGGCGCAAGGCCGTCGGGTCGCCACAAGGGCGCGGCACCGCTGTGCCACGTACAGAACTGAGTCGCGGCCAGGTGGGCCGTGATGGTGCTTGAGGGGCACGGTGCCATCGCACCACACCGAAATAAAGAGCTGCAGCCAGGAGGTCAGTGGTAGCTGAACAAAGAGCACGACGTAGTCGCGTCGCGCGGAGGCCAGCAGGACCGCGACAACGTCGTGCCGCGGTGGAGGAGCCAAGGGTAGCCGGGCGAGTCGGCCGCCTATGCGTACTACAGGTGGGACCCCTCAGGTCCTGAGGTCCACCAAACCGGTGACTAGTTCTGGTTCCCTCGGAAGCCAGAGGCACCACACCGACACCACCACCACCCACCCCCTCCCCCCCCCCCCCCCCGACGGCGTGGCCATCCAGGCCATGCAGGCAAGCCGCTGGGCCCCCCTCAGCTGGACCGCCCTCGGCCGGGACGCCATCGTCCGGGCCGTTGTCGGCCGGGCCTCCCTGGACCGGGCCGCCATCGGCCGGGATGCCCTGGACGGGGCCACCATCGGCCGACCGCCCTGGCTCGAGCCTTCCTGGGCTGGGCCGCCATCGGTCGGGCCGCCCTGGGCCGGGCCGCCATCGACCGGGAAACCCTCGAGCCAGGCCGCCCTCAGGCTGGGCCCCCCGTCGGGTCGGGCCACTACCTCTGACTGGGTCGGACCAGCAGATCGGTTCGGACCGCGGTTCAGACCCGAAACAGGCTGGTTCAGTCCAACTAGGTTCGATCGGACCGGACCCGCTATGGCCAGTTTACACCTTTCTGCACATATCTTGGGCTACATGTGTCCTTTTGACGAACCTCCTACAGCGATGGAAGGATTGGAGCGAGATGGTTCTATTGGAATACCCCAGTTGAGGTTTGGACATAGTTGGAGTATGGTCAGGTTTTTTTGAACCTAAAAACCAACTGGGCCCCTGGAACAGAAATGCCAATAACTCACAGACCGGGTGTCCGATTGATACACCATCTGTCGTGTTGAAACCTTATGACATGGTGGTCCTTAGGGTTTCCCCTCTGTGGAGTTTAGTGGCGGTCGAGGTATGACTGATATCTCAAGGGAAGATTCTACGGAACTCGAGCGCCCCGGGTGCAAGGAATCCTATGGCTGATAGCGAGGCGGAGGTTGGATACAGATCATATGGAGGTCAGCACTCAGCGATCCTGTGTGGGTCAATGCATATCGATCCTATGTGGGTTTGATCCTGTGTGGGTCGGCGCTCAGTGATCCTGTATGGGTCAACACATACCGATCCTGTGTGGTTTAGATCCTGTGTGGGTCATTTCAAGGGTTAGTACCTATCGATCCTGTGTTGGTCCGACTCTGTATGGTCAGAAGCAGTGCCTCTTGACAGAATAAGATGATCTGGCTTCGTGACTAATCATCTATACTTCTATACTTCTTCATAGCACTTCGCGACAGGAGGAGTTCTCTAGCAGATGTGGTTTCAATAATGAAAATCCTGGTTTGATCTGAGCCAATGACTTTTGTGTTTTCCTCATGATTGAGATGGGTTACTAAATAACTTAGGTATATATATGGGCATATACCTAAGTAAGGGTTATCTGTTGATTCCGTAATTTTTCTTTATCCTTGTTGGATTTTTTGAGACCTTCAGGGTCTCATGGTCCCTAATAAGTATCATTATACTCACCCCTGCACGTTCTATACACGCACCACATTGGGTTGGTTGCAGATGACGGACAATGCTGACTGGGACAGAGAGTAGCAGAACTAGATGGTATCCGGAGGTGGACCACTCTGCGAGACATACACAGAGCATACCGACAGATTTGATGTGTTGAGGAGGCCATCTGTACCAATCCTTTATGTGGGAATTCTGGAGGATGACCTAGTAGTTTCTTTACTTATTTTCTTCATTTGTTCTAGCTTTTCAGTTGTATTGTACTTTACTGTTGGGCTTGTATTTCCAGACCCTTTACTTTCAGCACACTCTTTTGTATACTGTTTTACTTAGTGTTTTACTTCTAGTTGTGTACTTTGTTGTGTTTATTTAATATTATAAAGGCAATGCCTTCCCAGTTTAGGGATTTACACCTTTGGTGATAGTCTCCAGCCCCTGGACTATGGAAGGCGGGTTTGGGGTAGTCACAATACGGGCCCCAGGGGATGGGTCGTGACATAAATTACATGGTAGTAGGTAATTTCCATGTAGAGAGGGATAAGTCTCATCTTGACACTAAACATCTTATATGCAATTTATGTCGTATGTTTTGTTTTACTTTTATTCTTTCATTTAAAAATTATTCTATTTTAAACTAAAAAAAACCACTACATTGATATTTTTCTTAATTATTGTTAATATAATATATTGATTATGTAAATTGATTTCAACTATTAGTATATTATTATAATTTTTTTACCTGATACCTAATCAATATTTTGAGAATGATTCTAAAAGATACAAATTTATATCAAACTACTTTTTTTTGGTAAACTGGTATTTTTTAATTAGATGGGGATTTTATTTAAATACATTTTTAATATAAAAAAATATTAGTTACTCAATTCAACCCCCCTTAATATAAAAAAATATTAGTTACTCAATTCAACCGCCCACCCCCCCCCCTCTTGAGGTAATCACTATGAACAAATTTTTTAATAATTATGATAAATTTTATTAGAAATTATGTACGTACACAATTTGTATGAAAGAATTATGTCATCCACCAAATTTTTTAAATATTATACTAGTGTTAATATGGTTATATACATGGTAATTAAAGGCATACCATATTCACTAGAAGATTTCAATTATTTAAAAATATTTGTTTAAAAATGGTTCATATTTTTTTCATATCAATGATTATTATACAATAATATGAGTTTTGGAAAAGAGGTTAGTATTCATAGAATACTAACTAAAGGTAATAATAAACAAATGGACTCTCTTGAAATGTTAAAATTGAATGGATATAATATTATGAATGTGGGGTTTTATTTGTAGTGGGTGGAGTAATATTCTCATTTGACTCTAATAAAAATATGATGAAATAAACTAGGATTTTTTAAAATAGTAGAGTTAGTATATAATTAATCAATAAGTTTCAAAGTTTTATTGTAATAAATTTTTCTTTGGTGTAATATTTTATGACAATCATCTAAATATTTTATCCATTCCATTAGGTGGGGTAAGATAGTTTCTTTATGTTAGGTAGCTTACCTTATTATGAATGAAATAAAAATAATTATTATTTAGTACATTTGAGCGAAATATTTAAAGATCATTATAAATTATGAAATGAAGGAGTGATAGTAGTGGTTTGGATTAAAATATATAAATGTTAATTGTAACTTTATAGGGAAATATAGATTTAAACAAACCAGACAATGTTAGTACAAATAAAAACTGTATGGAATCTATATCGTAATGTAAATGATGGCTATTTTTTAATTCAAAAAAATGTGGAATTAATTTATTAAAAAGTCAATAAATGGTTCCAATACGTGAACCAATAGTAAATAAGGAAATTAAAATGAGTACAAAATTAAAAAAGAATAATAAAATAGGAATTAAAAAACTACTTAACTTTATTTATTAATTATAAATCAATAATATTGGGAAATTTTTTAATTAATTAAATTCCATCATAGACTAGAATCCTTGTATCATTGATTTTGACTAGTATAAATTTGTGATTATTTTTTAGGTTGTAAAAAGAAGAATGTAAAGTGATATAATTCAAAATAGTTAAAGATATATTAGATCGAAAATACTTATTGCATATGTAATATAGGATGTAGAAGATAACATGAAAAAATGTATTGTAATATATTTTGATATAAAATTCATCTACTTATGAAATTTAATTTAAAATTTTATAGATATCTAAAAAAAATTATAAAATATAATATGTATTTACAATAGGATACACATATTATGTGAGAATATGAATCATTGATCAAAATTTTGGAAAATATAATCAAATACTTTAAAAAATTATCAGTTGAAATATATGTAAGTAATCATGTGGTAATGTAATATATTTATAAATTTATAAGTTCTAGTGTTCATCATGATAGTTATCATTATAGTTATGGAATATAATTTACCTCAAAAACCTAGAAAAATAATATATATTATTTTGTGTAATGAATCATAGTGTAATGAAACCACTAAAGGACCATTTCTATACAATATGACATCTAGACAATAAACGTTTAACTAATAGTTAAGGGCTATAGAAATAGAAAATTTCAAGAACATAAATGTATTGCATGATGAGAAAAATTCTAGGAAAACAAAAGTTTCAATTTATAGACAACGAATAAAAAAAGGAAAATAAATAAATAGAAGCATCCGATTATGGTGATTTAGTAGTTAGAGGGGTGTTTCCTCACAACTATAGAAAAAGGATTTATTCGTGCACAAAATCTCT
Source organism: Viscum album (assembly GCA_963277665.1). Lineage (NCBI taxonomy): Eukaryota > Viridiplantae > Streptophyta > Magnoliopsida > Santalales > Viscaceae > Viscum > Viscum album. The sequence continues at coordinate 1,512,586,066 of OY728161.1, forward strand.
TTAATTGTTATTTCAAAATCATTTTTTCTATGTGTTCTATTTTTTCATCAAATTTAATTCTGTTAAAACATGTGCTCATAAAACCCCACTTTATCAATGTTGAAACTAGAACTGATAAAAATGATTTTTTATCACTCTAAGTTTTAGCACTAATAAAGAGAGTGTTTATCAGCACTTGATCTAGTACTAACAAAAACTATGCCAATGAACATAGTATGACCCAATATGAACAACAATTTTAAGAAACCAATATCAATAAAAAAACAATATTATTGTTATAAGAATTCCAATATATATATATATTTATATTTAATAACAATTCAACATTTTAATGAAAATAAATTTACACAGATACCCTCCAATATATTATTATTAAATTTGATATGTAAAATTATTTAAAAATTATTAGAATTTCCAAATAATTTCAAAATAATAGAACTTGTAGGATATCATCTTCATTGATCAGCCTAACCCCATAGAAAATATGAGTGTACCTATAATAAGAAATTTTTATATAAAAAAATACATATTTTCAAGTAATTCAAAAAATAATGCAGAAATAAAATGGATATCATAAATGAAAAAAATTTATATAATTAAAATGGATAACGAAACACATGAATAAAACATATTATTAATTGTAATATCAATCCATGAATTTGTTTTTTTATGGTGGGATTTATGTTTTGAGATAAAATATTCACACATAAATATAAAACATGTATATTTTATCACACTAGCTACACTGTGAATCAAATTGTTATATTATTAATTAACACAGACCAAAAATTAATCATGGGTTGTTTTCCTAATGTATAGTGAAAATACATGTGATTTTATTTTCTCAATTTTTAGTATGTGATCTGTGTTTTAAACTCAAATTTCACTTTTAAACTAAAAAACAACACTCTTGGTTATAGTACCTATATAATCTATCACATTTTCATGTGGTTTCATCATAAATTTTAAAAATTGATCACATATTATTTTCCTAATGTAATACAAGAATATGATAATATTTGATCATTTTTCAATATGTAATGCATGGTTTAGACTAAAATGTCACTTTTTAAAAAATACATTCACATTGAAGCATAATGGACACATCATGTATCTAATTAATGTTATATAATTTCTTAAAAGAAAAAAAATAAAACCCATGTAATTATCATAGTTTGTCACATTAATCCAATAATGGTTTTCTAATTTTGAGTATGTGAAGAAAATTTTAAACTAAAATGTCACTTTTGAATGAAAAAATTCACTTCCAGTCATACATGCGACCTTGGGAAACATAATGTTGTTATGTTCATGAATAGAGATAAAAAAATACTCACATTTATTTATCCAAGAATATCTTGATAATTTGAGAATGTTTTTTTTATTTTTCAGTATGTGACACATGTTATGAACTAAAATGTCACTTTTAAACTAAAAACAAGCTCAATCATTAATAATGATCGCACCAAGTGTTATATTAATTTCTTGTTAATTCATATAAGTCACTAAAAAATCATGAATCATTTTCTTGAAGCATCATGAAATTTTAATCATGTTTTATTAGTTTTGAGTATGTGATTCACATTTTGATCAAAAATAACACTTTTTAATTGAAAACATATACTTTTGGTCATTACATCTTCCCAGGGTGTTATATTTCTATGAGTTTGATACATATAGGTTAACAAAAAATCAAAGATAATATTTTGTAATTTTTTATTAAAATATATTTTAATTTTTTTTGTTTTGAATGTGTGATTCTTGTTTTGAAAGAAACATCACTTTTAACTATAAATGTGAATTTTTAGTCATAAAAGTCACATCATTTATCATATTTATGTGTAGTTAATTTTCACCTTTCAAAAATAAATATGTAATAATATTCCTAAATTATACATGTAATATAATAATTATTTATCCATTTTCACTATGTCGCACCTGTTTTCAAATAAAATTTCAGTTTTTCATAGAAAAGGTGAATTTTAAACACATGTAACTAAAATAAAAATGAATGATAAATAAATTTTCATTAATGAATATGGGGAATTAAAATATGAAAAATAATATTAACATATCCAATAACTATATAATTTTAATATAAAAAACATAAAAACAAAACACATAGTTAAAATTTTAAATACAATAGTCAATTAATAATTAGAATAATTTTTTAACATAAAACATATATACATTTTTGTGAAGCCACTAAAACATTCATTTTTTATATGAAGGTAAATAAAAAGATTATAAATTTTATCAACTACAACCACCAAACTAAGCCACAAGATTTTGTTTATGTATGAACATATATTTTTTCAATATTAATTATCATTTATGATGATAATTAATCTGAAAATATTTATTTTCACAAATAAAGGATGTTGAGTCACTTCATTTTGTGGTTCTTGTGGATTAAATATTCCATCTAGTTATTGAAAATCACATAACCACATGATTATTATACACTTTTTCAATCACCAAAATTCTATTAATTATATAATGAATTTAATATTCTAGGTTATATAAAAATATTCTAATCAAAAAAATCTATAATAAATGTCACCAATAATGATAGAAAACCACATCTTTATGATGTTTTCAGACATTATGACACCATGTAAGATGTAAACCCATTCCAAAACATATTTATTTCCTATTTTTATTTTATGGATTAATAAACACTTTGGAATTACAATAAAAATATAGATTATTAAATATTTAATATATATTTTAAATGTAAATTTATGTCTTTCAGAAATACCACTTTACGAACTCATTGTTGTGAGTGGAATATAATATCTTTAATAAATTTAAAAATATAATAACCATATTTTATGTGATCACTTTGTTTATAAAAAAATATAATCTTTGAGAAAGATAAGTAACTTTTTAGATATATGGTAAAGTAGTGATATCTTTTTATATATACTCTACGGGTTTATTCTCAAACCAATTAAAATGAGGGATTAGTATAACTTAAAATACATAATTCCTAGTAATTATATATAATTTAATATTTATCAATTCATAAAAATATATAGATTTATTATGCACATTTTCAATCCTCATATCATGGTTTTGATGATTAGTAAACACAACCCTATCATAAGAAAATGATTTTTAAAACATAATATAAAACATATAATATAGATTTTATTTTTAAAAATTGGACATAATGTATTGAAAATTCATAATTGACATCAATTTGATCATTTTTCTTTATATACAATCATTGGATCCAAAAAATATATCTTTGGAGTATCCAAATTGATCACAACAAGCATACAGTGAGCCCTAAAAGAAGCAAGGAATATGTAATGGAAAAATCAAAATATATTTTATATGATTAGAGTGTAATGTTTTAACCTTATATTTTTTATATTAATTAAATCTAGTCAAATTTCATTCTATTTTCAAATTTTTTAGCTATTTTGTAAGATCATAATAAAAAAAATATTATTCCGTTGATGTCTCTTCTACTGAGTGACTTGAGGACTAACGAATAAAAATTTTTATTTACAAGGTATTTCCTTAACACTGATGTGATATAAATGCCAATATAATGTATTAATAATATTATACTATATTAAAAAATTAGATAAACTATTGTTGAAAAATTTATGAAAATGAAACACATATATAAATTCACAGTCAAATCTACCAAAAATTAATGCTTGATAATTTCATTTACATTCTCAAGACCAATCACGTTAGTAATGAACTCTCCATATACTTGTTATTAATATTACATTTAGGCCAACTTACTATTTTAGAACATTATATCTACATGAACTTATTACATTAATAAATATGGAAATGAAATGAATTGTGTAAATGTACCCATGGAGAGGCCTTGAAATCTATTAGTTGGTCCTTTGGTTTGACTTGACTCAAACTTATGTTCCATATTGTAATTATACTTCTATAATAACATACCTTATATTAAAAAAATCATCAATTTTAAGAAAATTCTCTATAAAATAAATTATAAATGTTATACTTTATTATCATCGTTTATCTTTATAATTTTAAACATCCATTCTATAAAATTTCAAATAACAAGTTTCATCAAGTGATCATCAATATCATCAATGTAAACATGTAAATTAGTGATTATATTAATATCTATATGAATCCATAATATAAATTTATATTTTAATGTTTTTAATATATAGAATATCACCTTATTTAATATACAATATACCTATCATGATAAGGTGGTTAGTGAATACAAATATATATAAACCATAATAAATTATATCTTGGAGAATTTTGGTATAAGAAAAGTACATTTAGTAGTTTTATTCACTTATTACTAAAACTATTAAGAAAAACATCTTTTACCACATATAAGGAATCCCATTGAGGGGATTCAATTTCCTAAAATCTGGGGGTGTGGGAATTTTAATTTTGGTTGATATTGTGTTGATTATAATATGGGATTCCTTCTAAAAAACTAGATTATCTCATCAACCTTTGAAATAATTTTTTTTGCTAGAGTATTTTTCTATATATGTATCTTTTTTATTATATCATCTACTTATTCTTGTTCTTTATATTTCTCAAATAATTCTCATGGTGGAACTCCAAAACATTCACCACTAACATAGCCATAACATTAGGATGCTTTAATTCCGCTAAAATTAATTTTTCATTAATAATAATTAATAAAAATTCATATATCTAAATTTGATAAAAATATAGTAAAATAAGAAGTCACTATTACATGATACTATTTTAAAGAATAAAACATCCATTATATATTATTTACATATGATTCTTTTACTTTTGATGTTTTTTTATAAACTATTGTTTCATTTTTATTTACATTATCCTTCTTTTATAGAACATGATGTGGGATGAAAGTGTCTTGAGATTTATATTAATTTATAGTCATATAAATATAATTATAAATATTTTTATTGTTTAATATAATATAAATTATTTTTCATATATTTAATATGCATACCATTTTTTCAAGTGGAGAAACCTCATTCCTTACATTAAAACATGGGTATGGTAGTTTCAATGAGCGTTGTTTATTTTCTTCACTCCTTTAATGTTTAATAAAATAAAATTTATATATAAAAAGTATTAATAATTTTAATTGAAAATGAAGAAATATATTATAATAATGAAATATATGGAAAGAACACAATGGAAGATATAAATAAATAATGAAAAAATTTATTAAAACATGTATATAATATTTAGTTATAGTAAATAAAAATATGGAAGAAATCGTAAACTAATTTATCAATAATAGGAAGTTGAAAAATTAGATAACCCTCTTTTTACAATAAAGGGATAATTTTTAAATAATGGAAATTAACAAATAGTCTTTGGAAGTGGGCTCTAGAAAGGTTCGGCTCGCATATAGATAGTGCTACATGAGATCAAAGTTGGTAGTAGGATATTTCCATGCCCTAATAAAATTCAAATTCATCACCATCTTTTAATACATCAAAAATATTCTTGGGTTTTTTTTCTACCATTAAAATATCCCTTGAGATCTTGTTTTCAACATATATATTGAATTTATTGTCATATTCTGGATATGTGTGTGAAAAATATTTTATATAATATTGCTTAATCTAATGTAAGGAACTCCAAATGACTAACATTCAATGTTTTCGATAGAAATTGTAGATTAGAATATGTATTTTCTACAAAAATAGAATTTTTATAGACTGGAATGTAAATTAGGATGGTAGAAATAGAAGGTTACCCCTTGAATCAGTTTAATTGAAGCAGTGTATAATGTGAAATGGGCTTTCGTGAAACTAACTATATAGATAATGTAAGAGTAACTTACATGGATCACAGGCGTAAAATCGTGAGGGATTTTAAATAATCATATTGTATAAGTTTACAAAGTTGATGTAGTGGGAACCTTTGACTGAATAGAGAGACATCTATAAATATTTGAAAGATGTGGAAGAACTCCACACTACTGGAAATGCAGGATTTCCCAACGGTTTAGAACTGTTGAGAAAGGATGCAGAACCGTTGGTATATGTTATACCAACGGTTCTGCAAACCATAGGGAAGTAAGCCATTGGGAAATGTTTTTCCCAATGGTTTACAGTGAACCCTTGGGATAGGGTGCTGAAAAATTACACTATCCCAACTGTTCTGGAAAACCATTGGGAAACAGTGCACAAAATTATCATGTTTTTCCCAACGGTTTGGAAATCGTTGGAAAAAACCCAACATATCCTCTTTCCCAATGTTTTAGAACTGTTGGGAAAAGTGTTTTACCAACAGTTCTATAAACCGTTGGTAAAACAAGACCTACACATTCTATGCCAACGGTTTTGAACCGTTGGCATAGCCTCTACTGGGATAATTGCACAGTAGCTCTGCAATTTACCCTATAGGTCTCCAATTTGACCATCGGCTCTCCAATTTTTCCACCAGGTCTCATTTTGTGGGTTCCCTCTCATTTTCAATCCAATTATTGTAACTGCAATAAAATAACACATACATATACAATTATTGTACCTACAATAACCAACTAACACTTACATATAGAGAACAAATTCATACACATTTTACATATATTGGTGGAACAATACATATCCATAATTTAATTAGAATTCAGTAATTATAAACATAAATAATTAATTTAGAATTCAATTTAAAATTTAGATGACAATTATATGTGGAATCTGGAAGTCAATTCATAATTTGATCGGTATTTTCTATACCATATATTTTTACTTGAAATAATGTCCATTTTAAACATAATACAAACACCTGGAGAGCTACCGGCCACACCGCGCCTCGAATTGAGGCGGGGTTGACTCTTACACATCACATATGACCCATGGATCGTTGTGCTAATGTGTCGACACAATCCGAATGCGTTTGGTCAGTTTTTCGTATGCCAGTTGATGTTTTTCAATTAAAATGATGTACTTTTGAAACAAAAGGTTGAAACATTGAGTGGTTCTGGCAACACCGCACCTCAGATTGAGGTGGCGTTGACTCGTACACGTCACATGTGACCCATGGATAGTTCTCTGAAAGTTTCAATGGAAACAGAATGTGTTTGGTCAGTTTTACGTATGTACTTAAATTGTTGTCCATTTTAAGAAAAAGAGAGACACTTAGAGTGATTCCTGCCACAACGTGCCTCAGATTAAGGCGGGGTTGACTCGTACACATCACATATGATCCATGGATCGTTATGCTAATGTATCGACACAATCCAAATGCGTTTGGTCGATTTTCCGTATGCCAGTTGATGTTTTTCACTTCGAATGATGACCTTTTGAAACAAAAGACAGACACTTTGAGTGGTGGTAGACACACCGCGTCTCGAATTGAGTTGGGGTTTCCTCATACACGTCACATATGACCCATATATCATTGTTCTAATTTATCGACAAAATCCGAATGCGTTTGGTCGATTTTCCGTATGCCAGTTGATGTTTTTCAATTAAAATGACGTACTTTTGAAACAAAAGGCAGACACTTTGAGTTGTGCCGACCACACTGTCCCTCAGATTGAGGAAGAGTTGACTCGTACACGTCACATATGACCCATGTATCGTTCTCCAAAATTTTCAATGGAAACCGAATGTGTTAGGTCGGTTTTCAGTATGTACTTAAATTGTTGTCCATTTTAAGCAAAAGACAGAAACGTTGAGTGGTGGCGGCCACACCGTGCCTCGGATTGAGGCGGGGTTGACTCGTACACGTCACATATGACCCATGGATCATTTTACTAAAGTATTGACACAATCCGAATGATTTTGGTCGGTTTTCCGTGTGCCAGTTGATGTATTTCACTTCAAATTATGTCCTTTTGAAACAAAAGACAAACACATTGAGTGGTGGCGGCCACACCGCGCTTCGGATTGAGACAGGGTTGAATCGTACACGTCACATATGACCCATGGATCGTTGTTCTAATGTATCGACACAGTCCGAATGCGTTTGGTCGGTTTTCCGTATGCCAGTTGATGTTTTTCAATTAAAATGACGTACTTTTGAAACAAAAGGCAGACACTTTGAGTGGTGCTTGCCACACCACACCTCAGATTGAGGCGGCGTTGACTCTTACATGTCACATATGACCCATGGATTGTTCTCCTAATGTTTCAACAGAAACCGAATGTGTTTGGTCGGTTTCCCGTATGTACTTAAATTGTTGTCCATTTTAAGCAAAAGAGATCCACATAGAGTGATTCTAGCCACACCGTACCTCAGATTGAGGCGGGGTTACCTTGTACACTCCAGATATGACCCATGGATCGTTGTGCTAAAGTATCAACACAATCCGAATGCGTTTGGTCAGTTTTCCATATGCGAGTTGATGTTTTTCACTTCAAATGACGACATTTTGAAACAAAAGATAGACACTTTGAGTGGTGGCGGCCACACCATGCCTTGGATTGAGGTGGGGTTGACTCGTACACATCACATATGACCCATGGATCATTTTTCTAATATATCGACACAATCCTAATGCATTTGGTTGGTTTTCCATATGCTAGTTGATGTTTTTCAATTAAAATTATGTACTATTGAAACAAAAGGCAAACACTTTGAGTGGTGTCGGCCACACCATGCCTCGGATTGAGGCGTCGTTTACTCGTACGCATAACATATTACCCATGGATCGTTCTTCTAAAGTTTCAATGGAAACCGAATGCGTTTGGTCGGTTTTCCGTATGTACTTAAATTGTTGTCCATTTTAAGCAAAAGACAGACACTTTGAGTGGTGGCGGCCACACTGCGCCTTGGATTGAGGTGGGGTTGACTCGTACATGTCACTTATGACCCATGGATCATTTCTCTAAAGTATCGACACAATCCGAATGCGTTTGGTCAGTTTTCCGTGTGCTAGTTGATGTATTTCACTTCAAATTATGTCCTTTTGAAACAGAAGACATACACTTTGAGTGGTGACGGCCACACCGCACCTCGGATTGAGGCAGGGTTGACTCTTACCCATCACATATGACCCATGGATTGTTGTACTAATATATCGACACAATCCAAATGCGTTTGGTCAGTTTTCCGTATGCCAGTTGATGTTTTTCAATTAAAATCACGTACTTTTGAAACAAAAGGCATACACTTTGAGTGGTTCCGGCAACACCGTGCCTCGGATTGAGGCTGCGTTGACTAGTACGCATCACATATGACCCATGGATCGTTCTCCTAATGTTTCAATGGAAACCGAATGAATTTGGTCTGTTTTCCGTATGTTCTTAAATTTTTTTCCATTTTAAGCAAAAGAGATCCACTTAGAGTGATTCCGGTCACACCGTGTCTCAGATTCTGGCGGGGTTGACTCTTACACATCACATATGACCCATGGATCATTGTGATAATGTAGAGACACAATATTAATGTGTTTCGTCAGTTTTCCGTATTCCAGTTGATGTTTTTCACTTCAAATGACGTCCTTTTGAAAGAAAAGACAGACACTTTGAGTGGTGGGGGCCACACCGTGCCTCGTATTGAGGCGGGGTTGACTCGTACACATCACATATGACCCATGGATCGTTTTTCTACTGTATCGACACAATCCGAATGCGTTTGGTCGGTTTTCTGTATGCCAGTTGATGTTTTTCATTTAAAATGACGTACTTTTGAAACAAAAGGCAGAAACATTGAGTGGTGTCGGCCACACCACGCCACGGATTGAGGCGGTGTTTACTTGTACACGTCACATATGACCCATGGATAGTTCTCCTAATGTTTCAATGGAAACCGGATGTGTTTGGTCGGTTTTCGGTATGTACTTAAATTGTTGTCCATTTTAAGAAAAAGAGATCCACATAGAGGGATTCTGGCCACACCATGCCTTAGATTCAGGTGGGGTTGACTCGTACACGTCACATATGACCCATGGATCATTGTGCAAAAGTATCGACACAATCTGAATGCGTTTGGTCGGTTTTCTGTATGCCAGTTGTTGTTTTTCACTTCAAATGACATCCTTTTGAAACAAAAGACAGACACTTTGAGTGGTGGCGGCGACACTGCGCCTTGGATTAAGGCGGGGTTGACTCGTACACGTCACATATGACCCATGGATCGGTGTGCTAATGTATCGACACAATCCGAATGCGTTTGGTCAGTTTTCCGTATGCCAGTTGATGTTTTTCAATTAAAATAACGACCTTTTGAAACAAAAGGCAGGCACTTTGAGTGGTGTCGGCCACACCGCACCTCAGATTGAGGTGGCGTTGACTCATACATGTCACATATGACCCATGGATCATTTTCCTAATGTTTCAATGGAAACCAAATGCGTTTGGTCGGTTTTCTGTTTGTACTTAAATTGTTGTCCATTTTAAGCAAAAGACAGACACTCTAAGTGGTGGTGGCCACACCGCGCCATGTATTGAGGCGGGGTTGACTCGTACACATCACATATGACCAATGGATCGTTGTTATAAAGTATCGACACAATCCGAATGTGTTTGGTTGGTTTTCTGTATTCCCGTTGATGTATTTCACTTCAAATTATGTCCTTTTGAAATAGAGGACAGACACCTGGAGAGCTACCGGCCACACCGCGCCTTGGATTGAGGCGGAGTTGACTCGTACACATCACATATGACCCATGGATCGTTGTGAAAATGTATTGACACAATCTGAATGCGTTTGGTCAGTTTTCCGTGTTCCAGTTGATGTTTTTCAATTAAAATGACGTAATTTTCAAACAAAAGGCAGACACTTTGAGTGGTGTCGGCCACACCGCATCTCGGATTGAGGTGGCATTGACTCGTACACATCACATATGACCCATGGATCGTTCTACTAAAGTTTCAATGGAAACCGAATGCGTTTGGTTGGATTTCCGTATGTACTTAAATTGTTGTCCATTTTAAGCAAAAGAGATCCACTTAGAGTGATTGCGGCAAGACCATGCCTCAGATTCAGGCGGGGTTGAGTCGTAGACGTCACATATGACCCATGGATCGTTGTGCTAAAGTATCGACACAATCTGAATGCATTTGGATGGTATTCCGTATGCCAGTTGATGTTTTTCACTTCAAATGAAATCCTTTTGAAACAAAAGACAGACACTTTGAGTGGTGGCGGCCACACCATGCCTCGGATTGAGGCAGGGTTGACTCGTACACGTCACATATGACCCATGGATCATTCTACTAATGTATCGACACAATCTGAATGCGTTTGGTCGGTTTTCCGTATGCCAGTTGATGTTTTTCAATTAAAATGACGTACTTTTGAAATAAAAGGTAGACACTTTGAGTGGTCCCGGCCACACCGCGCCTCATATTGAGGCGGCGTTGACTCGTACACGTCACATATGACCCATGGATCTTTCTCCTAAAGTTTCAATGGAAACCGAATGCGTTTGGTCGGTTTTCCGTATGTACTTAAATTGATGTCCATTTTAAGAAAAAGAGATCCACTTAGAATGATTTCGGCCACACCGTGCCTCATATTTAGGCAGGGATGACTCATACATGTCACATATGACCCTTGGATCATTGTGCTAAATTATTGATGAAATCCGAATGCGTTTGGTCGGTTTTCCGTATGCCAATTGATGTTTTTCACTTCAAATGACGTCCTTTTGAAACAAAAGACAGACACTTTGAGTGGTGGCGGCCACACTGCGCCTCGGATTTAGGTGGGGTTGACTCGTACAAGTCACATATGACCCATGGATCATTGTTATAATGTATCGACACAATCAGAATGCATTTGGTCCGTTTTCCGTACGCTAGTTGATGTTTTTCAATTAAAATGAAATACTTTTGAAACAAAAGTGAGACACTTTAAGTGGTTTTGGGCACACCGCGCCTCGAATTGAGGTGGAGTTGACTCGTACACGTCACATATGACCCATGGATCATTATCCTAAAGTTTCAATGGAAACCTAATGCGTTTGGTTGTTTTTCCATATGTACTTAAATTGTTGTCCATTTTAAGCAAATGACAGACACTTTGAGTGGTGGCGGCCACACCGCGCCTCTGATTAACGCGGGGTTGACTCGTACACATCACATATGACACATGGATCTTTGTACTAAAGTATCGACACAATCCGAATGCATTTGGTCGGTTTTCTGTTTGCCAGTTGTTGTATTTCACTTCAAATTATGTCCTTTTGAAACAGAAGAATGATACCTGGAGAGCTACCGACCACACCGCACCTCAGATTGAGGTGGGAATGACTCTTACATGTCACATATGACCCATGGATCGTTGTGATAATGTATCAACACAATTCGAATGTGTTTGGTCAGTTTTCTGTATTCCAGTTGATGTTTTTCAATTAAAATGACATACTTTCGAAACAAAAGGCAGACACTTTGAGTGGTTCCGGCCACACCAGGCCTCAGATTTAGGCGGCATTGTCTCGTACATGTCACATATGACCCATGGATTGTTCTCCTAAAGTTTCAATGGAAACCGAATGCGTTTGGTCGGTTTCCCGTATGTACTTAAATTGTTGTCCATTTTAAGAAAAAGAGAGCCACTTAGAGTAGTGGCGGCCACACCGCACCTCAGATTGAGGTGGGGTTGACTATTACACATCACATATGACCCATGGATCATTCTCCTAAAGTTTCAATGGAAACCGAATGCGTTTGGTTGGTTTTCCGTATGTACTTAAATTGTAGTCCATTTTAAGAAAAAGAAAGTCACATTGAGTGATTCCGGCCACACCGTGCCTCAGATTCAGGAAGAGTTGACTCGTAAGCATCACATATGACCCATGGATCGTTGTGCTAAAGTATCAACACAATCTGAATGCGTTTGGTCGGTTTTCCATATGCCAGTTGATGTTTTTCACTTCAAATGACGTCCTTTTGAAACAAAAGACAGACACTTTGAGTGGTGGCGGCCACACCACGCCTCAGATTGAGGCGGGGTTGACTCATACACGTCACATATGACCCATGGATCGTTGTGCTAATGTATCGACACAATCCGAATGTGTTTGGTCAGTTTTCTATATGTACTTAAAAGGTTTTCCATTTTATGACAATCCTCTGTGCGGGGGGTTGTTCGGGGTCCAAGGAAGAGGGTGGGGGGGCTGTCTGGGGGGTTGTCTGGGGTCCAGGGGGAGGGTGGGGGGCTGTGCGGGGGCTGGCCGGGGGGTGTTCTAGGGGTTGTCCGGGGTCCAAGGAGGAGGGTGGGGGCTGTCTGGGGGGCTGTCCGGGGGGCTGTTCGGGGGGCTGTTTGGGGGCTGTCTGGGGCTATTCAGGGGGTTGTATGGGGTCCAAGGAAGAGGGTGGGGGGCTGTCTAGGGGGATGTCTGGGGGGATATCTGGGGGGTGTCCAGGGTCTAGGGAGGTGGGTGGGGGGCTGTCTGGGGGGCTGTTCGGCGGGGCTGTCCAGGGTCCAGGGAAGAGGGTGGGGGTTGTCCAGGGTCCCGGAAGGAGGGGGGGGTTCCCAAACACACAACCACTGAAAGACAACAACATCCATAAAAATAGATAATATATGAAAATAACTCAACTCCAATACTATACTACGAGTCTAGATAAAACCCACAACTAGAATAGATTAAATATCAAATCTCAGTAATATCAGTCAAAAATGTAATGGATCAACTTGTCCCACATCACCGTCACCATCATCAACATCATAATCATCACCCTCGTCCTCGTCCCCATCATCATCCTCACCCTCGCCCTCCTCCTCGTCCTCACCCTCCTCCTCGCCCTCGCCACCCACCTCCTCCTCCTCCTGTCCCTCCTCTTCCGCATCAGACTCCTCGCCATTATCATCGTCAAGCTATACATCATCCTGACCACCACTAGAACAGCCACTTGGTGCACGGTATATAGAACGTATCGACAGCATATACTCATCAAAAGATGGGGTGGCCTCTGTTGGAAGTGTAGGACGTAGAAATTCAATAAATTTCATAAATGTACTATTTTCCCTAGCTGACTGTTCTGCCATCTCTGTGGCCCTTTTCTTAGCCTATTCCGCCTATTCCATAACTTTCTACAGCTCGTTGGCACTACAGCTCATACCTGAGGAGGGCCAATACCTCGTCGGGTCTATCCTAGGTTGGGAGTGTACTCTAACAGAATGCTACTCTCCCAACACCTGATGTATGTGATCTGTTGGCCCAAAATTGTCTGGTTCTTTGGCATCGAGGGCCTATAAACAAGACTGTTCCACATAGAAATATATCATTAAGTTACAAAATAGATGTTAAAAAATAAATTCAACAGATTAAAACTTACAATCTGCTGTTGAGTCACTTCGTTGACGACACTTCCATCCTTTTTCCGTCTACTCGAGCAAAACAGTTTTGATCGAGGCACACGTCCTTCAATATTATGTATTTTCCTCTAAAATGAAATTGAAAACTAAATTTATATGAAAAATTTATCAAACTATTAAATAATTGAAGAAACAAAAGAAAGTGTAAGTCATAAAGAAAACTTATAAACAATTGTTATACCTGCTTCCTCTCATGATCAGGCAGCGTATTGCATCCCACTGTGTGGAGGTATTTATTTTCATTAATGTTCTTTTTATTTTTTCCAGATGATTCCTAATTAAAATTTGAAAATTCAATACATAGTATTAATGAAAAACATGAATGTTGTTATTTAAATACCTCAAATGTTATTAATACATTAAACTGGGTACTTGTCCAATGAGTAATCATCTGACGATACTGCTCTATAGGATAATCATCCACCACTGGTACCACCTCTAAATCAGTGCCAACTCTAGCTACCCAGCCAATATACAACTCATTCTTGTAGGCTCTCCAAAGCTCTCCTAAATCCTTTAGATGTTCCGATCGTGCACCCTCACCATCGGGAAAATTAAATCGAAACTGAAATCAAAATATTAATTCATATAAATACAAAAATAATTCGTGACATTAAATAGAACATATTTTTTTACCCATATCTCTGCCCAAGCTCTATCCTTGACCTCATGTGGCAAATGTCTCCATGATAGCGGGCTGACGGGATTGATGTTGGAGTATTTGGCAAGCGTCGCCAAAAAACTCCGACATTGCTACCCTGTTTTCTCAACCATTTGGTTGTCTTCATTACAATCCACCATAACCTGTGTGCGGCAGTTCCACACCGAACGCATGCGTGTACGCCTCCGCCCACGCCTCCTGTCAGTATATGTATCTGTTAGGAAAGAAAAACAAATATTTTATCAAAACATGTTACAATGAAAATAAATATTTCTATAAAAAAAATTTAGGGTTCTATAAATATACATGTACCAGTCTGATCGCTGAGTACCGCTGGATCCACAGAAACTGATGGAACACCCTATGGTGGAACAAGAGTCGAAGATGATGGAATATAGAATCTCGGAGAGACAGAAGTATAAGGAAAAGAAGATGGGACAGTTGTATGACCGGATGCTGACTGAGGAGTGGGAATCATCATGGGATGTGAAAATGATGGGCCAGAAGATGTAGAAGGTAGCGAAAGCATGGGAGGCCTAAATATCCCGTGTGTCTATAATGACACACTGGGATCAGAATGTGGGAAGGATGACATGTAAGTGGGAGGGGCAGGGTCTAGTCTAGTACGCGCAGCTACTCATCCACCTCTGGTACGAACCCTCCTTATACCACCGGCCTGAGTACTAGGACCAGTACTAGGCTCCTTGTCGAATAACTATCGACGTATAGGTGGATCCTACAAAAATGTTTACAAAAAAAATTAATCACATAAAATTATATATTCTTTAAATATATCAATTTCAAATAAAATACTCACTATAGGAACTAATGGTGGAATGCCCATCTCCATCATTCGACAATTGTTCTCCATCATTTTTTTCCTTCTTCTCTCTTCAATGGGCTTCATTTCCTGCTTTTGAAAACAAATATGTAATTACGTAGAAAATGAAAACTAATGTGTAACCCAAAAAACTAAATATATGAGGGAATATGGATTCCTAGGTAATTTAGCTATCAATTTTTTTAGAAGATCTTGAATGGATTTAATAAATCATACATGCTGTAATGTTCACAAAGTTAGAAATATTGTTTGACTATGTTTGAATACAGTTCAATTCCAAATTAGAAAATGCATTTCAAATAAAAATGCAACCAATAAACATTGAAAATTCATATAATGGTCAATTAAGCTATCAATTGTTTTAGAAGAGATTGAATGTATTTAATAAATCATACAAGTTTTAATGTTCACCATGTTAGAAATATTGTTTGACTATGTTTGAATAGAGTTCAATTCCAAATTAAAAAATGCAATTCAAATAAAACTGCAACCAATAAACATTGAAAATTCACATAACGGTCAAGTCAGCTATCAATTGTTTTAGAAGAGCTTGAATGGATTTAATAAATCATACAAGTTGTAATGTTCACGATGTTAGAAATATTGTTTGACTATGTTTGAATACAGTTCAATTCCAAATTAGAAAATGCAATTCAAATAAAACTACAACCAATAAACATTGAAAATTCACATAACGGTCAAGTCAGCTAAAACATATTTGTGATAAATACTAAATCAATTTGAATATTACCAACCTTATCAACCCAACTCGAGGTAAACCAAAAAAATTGAGAACATGGATGAATGATTATATATATTTTCAACCACAACTTCAGGTTCACAATCAACTCTGACAATTGAGCTATTTGAGTCATCAAAAGAAATAAATGGATTGGTTCTAATGGAACTAGGGACAATGTCAATTCCATCATCACCATCATCAAAAATATTTCTTGGAATTACTTCAACTATGACACCAAATTCAGTTCGATGTTGTTATTTGACATAAAAAACTTGTTTAGCCATTGATGCCAACACATATGGTTCTTCGATAGCAAGAGTGAGAGTCATATTAATTACTCGAAATCCACAATAATCAATAAATGTGACATGTCACATCATCGAATCAAACCAATGGAATTTCATCATTGTGACTCGTCCATGATAGTAATAATCCAATATTATTATTTTCTCAACAACTCCATAGTAACCCAAATTTTCAAATCGCGGTCTACTATCTGGTGCACTGGAATAACAATCTGTTGTGGAAGTGACCATAACACCATCATGTTGTGTTCTCATGTTCTTTGCTCGTTCAGTGACAATAAATTTTTACCCATTGAAAACAATTGATTTACAGTCACGAACCACGGTATTAGGACCAAAAGCCAAAGCTCTTATTTCCTCAGAGACAGAGTCATCAGACAAACTCAAAACCTGCAATATAAATAACTATTAATGTTAATTAAATATTGATATAATTATTTTAAACATTAATTTTTTTATACCTTCAATTTTAACCAAGCAGAAAACTCTTTTCTATGCAAAGTCACTCTCCATCTCAATGATAAGGAACGATGCTTCATATTTATCATTGTTTTATGTTCCATGTAGATAATAAATATTAATAGTTTAACAGATATATATTTAAGATATACATAATCAATTTAGTTACCTGATATAGTCATCGAAAAAATCACAGTTGAACAAAACTGTGTGATGTGCCATCTCCCGCTCTTCATGGCTTAATGTCTTCAATGTATATGATCTAGGAATTCCTCCTGTTTGAGGAAGTAATTGAAAACTGGGTTCAATTTTCTCATACTGTTCTTCTTCATTTCTCATTGGTCTGTTCAATCTTGTAGTAAGATCAGACAAATACATCAAGAAAAATCCATAAATTCTTGAGCCAAGTAACCATTCAGGATAGAACCTTCGGGATTATTTCTATTTCGGACATAAGAATTTAATGTGAACATATATCTTTCAGTTGGATACATCCAACGAAAAGAAACAGGTCCTCCGAGAAGTATTTCATCGGGAATATGGATAGTTAGATGCATCATGCATGTGAAAAATGATGGAGAAAATATTTTCTCCAACTCACACAAAATTAATGGGGCATATGTCATCATTTTTTGCAAGAAAGACTTGGACAACTTCTTAGCACAAAGATCTCTAAAAAAATTGCACAACCGAATAACAACCACCCTTACATTATTGTACAAAAGATGATGGATTAGTATTGGAAGCAACTCATGTAGTAGAACGTGATAATCATGAGTCTTCAAAGATTTTAGCTGCAACTCTCTTCTGTTGACCCGTTTAGATATGTTGCTTGAATAGTCATCAGGAACTCTAATAGTCCCTAATGCTTCCAGAAATTGTTTTTTCGCAGGTGTCATCACATAAGAAGCACATGGAAGTTGCCATTTATTATCACTGATACGCACAAGATGCAATTCTGGTCTGATGCTCCAATCCACCAAGTCACGCCGAGATCGTAAATCATCTTTTGTCTTCCCCTTGACATTTAGAAGAACCGAAAGCAACATTTCGCATATATTATTTTCAATAGACATTACGTCTAAGAAATGACATAAAAATTGGTTGACCAATAAGGCAAATCAAAAAAGATACTCTTCTTCCTCCAATTGTAACAGGTTTTAGTGGAAACATTCTTTCTCTTTCCAGAATTCATTTGACCCTCCCCGAACGAAAAACTAAAATCTTTCAATTCATTAAGCACGTCAGTTCCAGACATACGCTAAGGTGGATCATCGGTCTCTATGGTATTATCAAATCTTCGACGATTCATTCTGTATGGATGATCCTTTGGCAAGAATCACCGATGCCCCATAAAACTAAAACTACAACGATGTTTTAGTCTTCTAGATCATGTATTCTTCATACAAACTGGATATGAAAGTTTTCCCTTCGTGCTCCATCCAGAAATCATTGCATATGTCGGAAAATCAGTAATCGTCCACATAAGCGTAGCACGCATCTGAAATATGTCTTTCGAACATGCATCGTAGGTTCGCACACCCACATCCCAAAGAAGTTTCAACTCTTTTATTAAAGGTTTCATGTATACATAAATATCAATGTCGGGATCAGAAGGACCAGATATGAGTATACTCATTAAAGTGAAAGGTTTTTTCATACACAACCATGGGGGAAGATTATAAATGTGTATAAAAACTGGCCATGTGTTGTGCAAAGTAAGCATCTGCCCAAATGAATTAAAATCGTCGCATGAAAGACCGAGCCTCACATTACGCGCGTCGGTTGCAAAATCAGGATGTCGAGCATCAAATCTCTTCCATGCAAATCCATCTGTAGGATGATCCAACTCATCATTAGTCTTCTTTCTCTTAGTATCATTCCATCTCATTTTTATTGATATGTCATCGGACATAAAAAGATTCTGAAGTCTGGGGATCAATGGAAAGTGCCACATTACTTTTTGTGGAACGCGGGATGGTGTTCCATCAGATTTTGACTTCAAGCAGGATGTGCCACATTTTATACAATCATTTCGTTCAACGGTTTCCTCCCAGAATAAACCTCAATATTTCGGGCAAGCATGAATTTTGTTTCTTGAAAATCCAAGTTCTTCAACTAACTTCCATTTTATATAGTGGTTTGAGGTAATATCTGCATCATCTAGAAGTAAATCCTTCAAATGGGTAATAATGTAATCGATTGTTGTATTAAAAATTCCATATATAGTTTTCCCATGAAGCAATCGGATTAAATATTCCAGCTTTTTCATTTTATCGCATTGTCGATATACTGGAGTCATGGCAGCATCATTCAATTTTTTTACCCTATCAATATCATCATTTTCACTATATGTATCAGCTGTCCTCATATCTAAGTCTTCTTGAGTCTAAATCCTCTTTTTTCATGATGATGAATAAATAGAAACTGATCATCTAACAAATTCTCCATTCCAGTCCTTTCATTTCGATCATCACCAATTTGAGATTTCATTTTCTCCTCATTGTGATACCACACAAAGTAGTTTAATTGAAAACCATTTTTGGTTATGTGGTAGCTGACTTCTTCACAGCTCAACCAAGGTCTACCAACACCATTGGAACATGGGAAGTGTATGTGACCACTATCTGATGCATTGTGAAATGAAAAATCTATAAAGCTCTCCAATTTTTTTTGAAAATCGCTTGAGATCCGATCGGTTTCATACATCCAACTTCTGTCCATTCTGTAAAAAGAATTTATATAAGTAATTTTTCATAAAAAATTCAAAAGGATTGAAATTTAATAGAAAATACATTTAAGTAAATGATAAAGGAAGAAAATAATCAAGGTATCAACTACACATGTGAAAAAAAAATACAAATGTGTTATTGAAAAAAATGTAAAACAAACATGAACTTAATGTGTTATATCACATCACAGCATTCCTCATCCCATAACCATATTAGTAGGGTAGCATGAACATGAATAACATCAACCTTGTGCCATCCTCCTACCCTACATGACCCCAACCACATGCCATATCTTATTATAGCCTTATCACATCACACCTCACCGGAAAACACTAGGGAAATCATAGTACATCTCACCTAAAGACACATGGACAATCACATCGCATCTTGCCTAAAAACACATGGTCAATCACTTTTGAAGGAAGTGTAGGGAAGACATGGTATCTATCCAACCATATAAACACCATACTAGATATTAGAAAAAATACCCATAACTCAAAACCTCTGATCATTGGTAAGTTTATCCAACTCTGGTTGGGAATGTGTAGAAATAACATAAAAATACATGATATATAGATAACACAAAATACTCAACCTATGGGTTCACATTAACTATATAATCACACACTTCACTAATACCATAAAAAACATAATCCACACCACCACCACACAAGACGCATTGCATTTCTCACTTTCATTTTTAATCCACTTCATTCACACTTACATTGTCCATTCATTTAATGTTAAATTAATTAAATCCATTTACCACACATCCATTTCTATTCCATCTCATTTATTTAATATCTTGTTTTTTTGTTTTAACAACATAATTTATTCCATATATAACTAGGAAACTAATAAAACCACCACACAATAACTCACCATCTCACAATAACCATCGACGCCATGTTACATCGACCAACCATCTCACTAAAACAACAACATATCATAACAAAAATATTGCACATAACAAACCACCGCACAACCAAAACCACCTCACCACATCATACACCCAACTTCATCACACAACACCTCCACATGACACAACACCACCACACATCATCACTATCATACAACTTCACATGTCACATCCATTCCCACTAACCATCACATTACCACCCCAGATATCACAAAGCCCAACTGGTCACCTCAATCCCTATAAAACAGCCTACAATATACAATGAAACACAACAAAAAACCTCTCATAGAGGCAACATACCCCAACATCAACAATTTATTTATTCAAGGTCTTTTATTACATTACCCCTTTATTTAGCATGGACATTATAACACAACTTATATTCCAGGGGAAACTAATTAATTAACAAAATATTCATTCATTTCCCTATTTTTCAGGGTGAAATCACATCAAAATCCAAACTTAAAACTAAAATATTAGATCAATAACAATAAAAACAAGGTACCATATGTGTATAAAGAATAAAATACCTGATTTGATATGATTCAGATGGGTTTTCACATATTCGGATGGGGGAGTTTGAGAGTAGCAGAGAGATGGAGCTGGATTGATAACTTAAAACTAAAATATTAGATCAATAATAATAAAAATAAGGTAGTATATGTGTATAAAGGAAAAAATACCTGATTTCAAATGGGTTTTCACCTATTCAGATGGGGGAGTTCGCGAGGGGAGCAGAGCGCTGGAGCAGGAATGAATTTAGGGTTCAGTCGCGAATGGGGGAGAGCAGCACCGCGGCTGTATTTGGGGGAAATCTTTCCCAAAGGTTTTTAAAAACCGTTGGGAAAGAGATGTTCAGGGTACCCTTTCCCAACGTCTCTATAGGACTTTTGGAAAAAGGGTACCCTTTCCCAATGGTTCTGTTGAACCGTTGGAAAAAGTGAACCTAAAACACCCCTTTACCAATGGTTTGAAGAAACCGTTGGCAAATGGGTGACTTTTCCCAACGGTTTCAGTGAACCATTGGTAAAGGCTTCCTTGACCATTTCTTTACCAACGGTTTTATGAAACCGTTGGTAAAGAGTTCCCTAATCCTTCAGCACCAACGGTTTAAGAAAACCGTTGGTAAACACCCATTGGTAAAAACTAGAATTCCAGTAGTGCCATGTGGATAATGAAATATATTTAGACTACTTTAACCAGCTAAAATATACTATAATTAGTAGTATGGATCACTTTTTATTATTAATTAAATTACATTATAGTCATCATATTATTACTTGAAAAAAATATATCAATTCCCCCTAGTATATTAGGAATTTTGTCTAATCGACATAATTTTTTTATTCATTTGTTTTTTAACCTTTTAATCAATATTGTTCAAAAATATTGTTAGTCTTAATTCAAGGTTTTATACATTATGGTGTGGTGATTTGAGTGTGTTTTATTCTATGTTTTGAACACCATAGCATGGGAACACACTATTTTTCTCTCTTTCTCTTCCTAGTATGATATGTTTGTTATCTTCTTTGGTATTATTGAAAGGTGTTTTTGATCCCAACAAGTTATATTATAGCTTTATTTGTAGATTTTTTTAATGTTTAAGCCATATTAAATGTGTTTCAAATCTCATTTCAGTGGAATCATTATTCCCCTTTCAATGTATTATAATTTTCATTATGTAGTTTATGATCCCTCTTAGATGTTACAGAATTTAGTGGGTGTTCAATATCATTATAATAAAAGGTACTAGAAGATTTTAAGGTCTAATTGGAATGTCTTGAGGGAATGGATTTTGGACATGGATTTCATTATATCATATCGTGACTTATAATATCTAGGAATCTAAAACCACATTGTAAATTATGAAGACCCTTACATACATGTAACAGGATCTGTAAACAATGAACAAGGAGTTCCTTTCTTAGAGGTTGTTTGGAATTTGGAATTTCTATGGTAAATTAGTGGTATATAACATCAACAACTTCAACATCATAAGAATTTAGTTAGAGTCAGTTAGGGTCAAATTTAGAGATTCGAAGTGGGAATTTTTGTTACTATCAATAATCACAAATTGTTATTATGTGATGGTGAATGTATTAATTAAATCATGTGGAAGGGCTGAAATTTTGTTTTCTGATGTTATAGTCTTATTCTTGAATAAGGAACTTTCTTATAAGGAGAAATAGAAATATTTTGAAAATTCCTACAGTTTGAAAAAGAGGGAGATCTATAACATGGAAAGGTCGAAGAAAAGGGAGTGGAAGGGGAATCTATGGTAAATTATATCAAAAGATGGTGGACCCATATTTTGAATTTTGGGAAGAAAGGCCCCCTGAATAAATATATTAATGAGTGAAGAGTAAATTTTGGAAGATATACTTCTTCATTTGGATCTATGACTCCTATATTAATATATGAGTGGTAGGTTATCCAGTTTTTTGGTTTAATTGAGTACCAGATTAAATATTCTAGATATTAATTCCCCTCCACATCAAAGAGGGGGTCATGATGACATATAAATATGAAAGTGACCAAAAGTTTTATCTTTTGGATAATTAGTCTCTCAAGATTATGGGAAATTTTAGTTTCTCTATCCAGATAAAAATAGAATATTTGTATAGTTTAAAGGAGTGTTTCACATCCTAAGGTTAAGTAAGAACTTAATTTCCATTGGATAAATAGAATATATATAGGTTTTTATAAATCATTTTTGGATGCGGCATGGAAAATATAACGCATTTCCAAGTTCAAGGATAAAGGAATTAAGGATAAATAAATATACCTCACATGGGTATTAGAAGTTAGGATTCATATAAGATAAGTAACCTTATTAAGTATATTATATTATATTTTGGTCAATTGATAGAGAAAGGGATGAAAATCATTTTTTCTAAAGGTATGATTAATATTGGTAAAATAGAGTATGATATATATGAAGATTTCATCTTTGGAAATAAGTGAAAGGTGCCCTTAAAAGCAAGAGACAAAGCACCAAAGAATCAAAAGCAAAAGTTCTTTCACAATGTTGAATGGGGGTATCTCTGGTTTATTCTTATAGAGGGTCTCTATTCTATGTGAAATTAAAAAATGATGCGACAAAGAATTTTTTTATTCTTTATCAAGAACAAGATCAATGTGTTCAGAATCTTTCTTCGATGGAGATCCATGGTGGAAAATGGGACATGCCAGAAACTAATGATTTTTATGTAACGAACTGAACTATTTGAATGATAATTATATCCTTAAAATGTGTGATATATTATATCATATCTCTCTAATAATTAATGTTAGGTAATAAAAATGTAGGATTCCATATTTTAGGTCTAATAATAGTGGGAAGTGTGGTTGTAATGAGTTTCAGAGATTCTATTGGTGTAAAGGAATATAGTTTTTGAAGGTTATAGTAGGTAAAATTGAATATAATAAATTCATGGAAATTATTAACTAGTAATTGGTTGAAAATTCACATAGTATAAGAATTGGAACAGGGTTCCTCAAGGTGTTTTGGTTGGAACTAGTAAATTCCATAACATACTGGGTCAACATGAGTTCATATTCTCCATGGGGAATGAGATACTAGAAGTTTATTAGTTTTAATGGAAGGTTGACTTAATCCATATCAATGTATTTCATGCACTTTTCAATATCCAAATTTATTCTAATAATAGAGATTATTTTACGTATAATTCAAAAGCATGTTAATTTTTCTTGTATATTAAAGAAGAGTTTGGACTCTACCTCTGGGATAACAACTCTCATAAGGTTGGTAGAATTCCAAATTTGATCTATAATGAAGTTATCCTATAATGGATGAGAAATCAGGAATGTTTATTGATGATAAGAAAGTATCATACTAAGTTAAAGTTTAACTAGATATATTTATGGAAGGTATTGATGTTATATATAATTTTTAGTGTATGTTAGTATTGAACATACCAAAAAATCCAAATGATATTATAGAGGTAATTAAATATATGATGATGTTTCATTTTATAGAAATTATAACAAGTTATATAACCATTGAATCTAAAGGTAATGTTTTGAAATAAATATTTTCTAGAGACATAACATCGTAATTTACAGCACCAAAAGGCATTGAACCATAGAGGGATTTTTAAAGATCAGCTAGAGTAAGGCCCCAACTGTAGTGGTTTTGATATGAAATACAATATTATTATAAAAGATGGTGAATATGATATCCTACAAGAAGATAAAAATATTAAATTATCAATTCAGAAGTTCGTAACCATGATGGATGAAATTGATTCCCTTTATATATCCATAGAATGAAAATTAACAGAAAGAGTTGTTGGGAAGAATGTTTTTCAAAACAAATGGGTGTGTCTGTTAAAGGAACAATGGAGATGGAATACTAATGAATCCACGTTTTTCTATTCATTTTAATTATATTTTCATTTTAAATAATATTAATAATAGTGTATATTAGTGTGTGTGTGTTTTTATTGTTTAAATAGTGAGCTTAATATGAAAATGGAATAAATGATGATTTTAATAGATTTTATTATTACTATTTTTGAAGATGATAATCGTCAAAGATCATATTTATTTCCATGTTTTTCAAATTTGAGATACTCTTACATAAAAAATACATTGTATATGGGTAACCATCATAACATGACTAAATGAAATCATAGTGTAATGATCAGTGTGTGAAGGTTACATTGATGATGAATCAAGGTATACATATGACAATAATTTTAATATATAAGTCCTAACTTGTTGTGCTAGGTCACATAAATATTATCCAGGAGGCTATAATTAATATGTATAGATTATATATCAGACCCTACATCTACATAAATTTCACATAGATATTGTGGAAAGGTGTCCCTGCAGCCAAAACCTTCTACCATAATATTACATTGATGGTAATATACTATGAATTTATTCATGTGTTAGACTTCTTTGAGTGTGATACTTTAGAGAGTATCATATGAATTTACATTATTTCATATGATGATATTTCATATGACATCGACCAAGGACCTTTAGACTATAGTAATGATATATGAATTTTGATCCAATTATATAACTTTATTGTATGAATTTAGTGAACGTCAAACACTAGCATACTGGATTGTAATAGTTTACAGTGCATGTTTAAGTTGAACATTACTAGATTAGTTGATCCCATTTACTTCCATGTGTCCTTCATGTATGATACCTTAATAAGAAAAGTTTATCCTTGTTCTTTGTTCATTGATCAATTGAGTCTGGTATGATTGAAAAATCTAAGTGGTACACATCAATTCAAAATAAAATTGGTTATCATACAAGCTACCAAATAAGTGGGAGAATGAAAATTATCAAAGCTAGAACCTAAAGAATTAAAATAACGTTTGATGAATCATAACATACTAGTGGATATATATTGGGATTTTGGAGTCATATTGAATCCTTTTAAAGAGTAATGACTTGAATATTATGGATGGAATGTGGTAATTGATAAAAAATAGAATATTTTGTACAAGTTACATCATAATTTTATTTATTAAATATATGGGGATGCAATTGTTGGTTGTGAGGTCTAGAAAAGAAAAATTTGCAATCACAACTCTTTAATTTTAGTGAAATTTATATTTACATTTCCCTTTTGTTGATATTTATGATAATAGAGAGTTTTCAAAAGAAGAGTATATGATCATCACTATAAAAATATATTTCATCCCAATATATTCTCTTAGTTTAGTTTTCACATAATCCCACCTCAATCTATCATAATTTTTAATACAATAATTGGGCTTGAGGACTGATCGAGGAGTGACTGATTGTTCTTGACCACTGTGGGTAAGTGAAGGTAGTGTTACATTGTTCATTGCATACATTGCCTTACTTAATCCACAAGAGAGAGAGTCAGTATCTCTAGGTCATGATTTACATATTAATATTTGAAAGGGGTGTGAATTTATTTATGATAGGTTGTGATAAATTTTATAGATGAATAATTTAAGTTTGACCATGCATTGTATTCACATATTCCACTTATTCAATATTTCCAACACGCATAGACAACCACACCATCGTTATGTTATTATTTTAAAAGTATATAGTGATAGGTTAGTACAGATATAATGTTCATGATTAATTAATACATTCCTTTAGATAAAGAAACCTAGTTAGCTTCACTAATTATATTTTAGGGACTCTGAAAAAAATATTTACCACACTGGTGACAATAGTTTGTGTATCACATGGTATCATTATGATGGAGGATTGGTACTTTATTTCATGTTTTTCACATAATTTCCACTCCTTTTCACCGTTATTTTCTTTCAATTTTTATTTATTTTTTCATTACATTATTGGATTGAAAAATGTTATGTAATCCATTTATCTTATAATGGATTTAAATTATTACTCCTAGTGAAAAAGGTCTTGTGAAATTATTTCCATGATCAAAAAATACCTAGATAATATGACTAGTCAGTAATTTTACTCACTAATGGAGTAAGAAAATAGGTAAATAAAATTATTTTTGATAACATATTCAATATTTTTTTGATAAATTCACATCCTCTTTTCTATCCCAAATGTAACAATAAGAATAATAATACCATGTGGTGGTTAAAGAGGTTGAACCAATATAGGGGCCTCTCATCTACTCAATAATGTTGGTGGAGGAACTCGATAACAAAAAAACACACAACTACTTACTCTTGTAAATATCTACTTAGTAGCCTTAAATGTTTCAAAAGATTTGTAAGTTGACAAAAATGAGTGTGTAATTATTTTATTCAATTTATTCCCTAGTTATTTTATTAAATACATTTTAAATAAACAATTTCTCAGTGATGTGAGATTTGTTTAAAAACCATCCTTACAATCCCTAAATTATGAGGATAGAAATGGAATGGATGTGATTTTTATTAAGTAAAATTTATAATTCCCTATATTATATACACATGAATTATAATATGTACATAAGGAAATGTACTCAGAGAATTAACTACATGCTAAAACAAATGGTGGATTTATCTTTAAACTATAATCCTTTTATTAACATTTTATTTATGTTGTTTTGAAATATGACCTCACATACACTAAAATTAAATAATGAGTCAACATTTTTCTAATCTAGAATGATAATGAAGGAATGATAAAGGAATATAGTTCTTGGGATAGCCTTTGAGACCCACAACCTAGAAGATTTAAAATTGGAATCCAAAGGGTATTTTATGAAAAACAAATCTCAAATAAATGAGGGTAACTTATCAAATTTAAATATATTTCAATTATATATTTATTGATTGTAAAATTCATTCTAATTTCCTTGATTATAACACTGCTGATTCCACACTATTTTCATTTCCCTTGTAGAATATGAAGAGCCTATGGAATATGAAAAGAATAAACCATTTTTTTTCCAATAAATATTGATGTGGGAGATGAAAAAAGTACTTACATGATGGAAAACTGGTTTAAGTTAAACAAGATGGCAAGACAATCCTATGAGATGATTTCACACACTCAATAAGTTTTCCACGTGTGTCAACAGTTGAAGTTGAGTTCCCTTAAGAATATTTTGTTAATATTATGAAATATGACATAGATTAATTTGAGGAAGAATACATAAAATTTGTGGATATAATGAAAGAAGTATAATAAATGGATGAACTTGTGGAACTTCCTTATGGACATCCCAATTAATAATAATAAGAATATCTAATATAGTGGAAAGAATTAGATATGGGATTATCAGTTGTATCCCATGATGAAACAGGAATAAAAGAAACTACATTTGAGGTGTATAGTTTTAATATGAACTCAACTTGTTTTAACTCTATTAATTTCAAATTATTCACTAACTCTCCCTTATTTGAATGTGTATAAATAGTAATGTTATATAAGAAACTAAATGTTGAATCCACATGATCTAGGTATACATAAGTCTTATCTACCATCCTTATAGATCCTCCTTACATCATATACAACAACGATAAATGGATGGATGTAAATAAATCTAGTATTGGGAACCACTATGAAGAAGTGAATCTGGAAGGCCTTGGAAATCACAGAGTTTGGTGGTTTTCATAACAGAAACCATATCCTCCATAAGATTGGGGATGACTATAATCTTGAATAGTTGTGGAGAGTCTAAATAAAATAACTCTTATTTGAAATATACAAAGACTTTTTACATTTTCTCTATGAAGATTCTTTATTATTTAATAGAATCCTTATGTTTTGACTATTTTTATTTATAGGTTTCCAAGGTGGATAGAAATAGTTTATTGAATAGATTACCATTGGAGAAATTAATGAAACATCTTTTGAAAATGATTAAAGTTGTTTCTTAACTTTTTATTATTTTTTAATATATGTATTTTTAATCTTTTTTTTCATTTATGTTATAATTTTTTGGGAAATAACTCAAAGTTTTTTCTATGATAATTATGGGTAGTTTGGCCTATTCATGTAGTCTATACATATATTTTTTATTTTTTTCCATTGGTTTTGTGTGGTTGTGCACTAAAAAGTAAATAAAATGAAAAAATATAATTCAATTTTTGTGTCACCTCACTGAAAATAACCAATTCACACTGGAATAAAAAATATATAGTTTTGAAACTAGGGAGAAGATTGTTAATGAAATAGAGATTGATGGAATTAAATTTTAAACATATGGAAATTTTATTTTTTTAACCTGTTCCTAAGTAACATTACTATTATGAAACAAACCTTAGGGAGCCTCTATAAATAATATTTGGATAGATATAATTAACTGGATTAAAAAAAGATGGTGGGAATTAGTATAGATATCTTCTTAAGACAATAAATAGTTTTTTTGTATGATTACGTCATAAATAATAGTTAATATGAAATGAGATCTGGCTACCCAAGAATTGATTATATGCCTTTACTATTATAATTAATCATGGAGGATACCTAATATGTTGGGATGGTTTAGATACATGTTTATATTCCCTCATCAAATTAGATATTTTCAAAAAAATATTTTTGATAAAAATTCAATAAGAGTTTATTAACAAAGGGGATGAATATATTTGGGGAATTCATAACATGTTTAAGGAAGAGGATAATGATATATCTAAATTTAATATATGAAATATCAAGTAAGTGAGATTTATAGTATTAGTCTAAGGTGATTATGAGAGAGGGATAAATTAAGGTGATACTTATTTCGATTCAAATTCCATTAATTTTATTTTCATAGGATTTATTGAAAGGAGACCTTAACATAAGAATAAGTGAGACTAGTGTGAGCTTGAGTAAAAGTTATTATTTCATTATAGGGGAGTGATGAACCCAAAATTTTTTATATGGTATTATGTACAAAATAAATTAATTTAATAGATCAAAATATTTAAAATGAATGGTATATGATCATCATCAGAACAATGTGTTTCATCTTGGTATCTTCTATTTATTTAGTTTTCACATAATTCCACATCAATCAATTTATTTCTCATAAATTAAAGGGAAAGGGAATGTCACATACATGGATTTTTGTAAATTTATTTTTATTTTTATTTCCATTAATGCTTTTTTTTGGGGTTTTCCAAAGTTTTTATAAAGAATAGGCGAGTTTTCATGAATTGGGCCAAACTTTGAGCCCAATTCCATATTTAAAAATAAATTTTGTTTCTTTTATAAAATTTTATATTTTTTAATATTTTTCACTAATTCCGACTCTTAAATGTCCTCCGCTGATATATTAACACCAAAATTAAAATTAGGAGCCTTTAAAAATCCATAACCATGGTTTATTTTGGTTTTTAATTAAGGGATTAGGCCTGCCCGGAAGCCCATATCTAGTTTTAAAACTGAATTTTATTTATTTACTAACATATTCAATATTAGTTATTGTTAGGTTATTCCATGTCCCACATGAGAACATTACACCCAGTCACGCCCCTAGCCTCTTTTCAACCTCTTTAGAGCTCATAGGTATCGTGATTTAGGGACGTACTTCTTAGGGTTCCTCAAATCGTCCAGATTTGAGAAGGTAAGTCAATTCTTTCATAAATATTTTAATTTTCACTATTTTTACAGCATTTTAGTCCCCACATGACATTCTCATCCCCATTAGAGACTCCATATCAGGTTTGGTTGCTTGGAGATTCAAATTTTGGTGTATTTGTTTCGTTTGATTCAAGATGTTTCAAGTAAGTGTTTCTTTCCTTGATTTCTTCCCCTTCCTTAGGGTTTCTTTCACACTTTCTTAAAGTTCCTCAGGTAAAAAAGTTGTGGTTCGAACCTAGGGTGTTATTTGGTGTCTTCTTGGTCAAATATTGTGGTCTAGGTCTAGATTTATCTTCCTTGAGATGCGGTAGTGGTACAGTTGATGATTCGCACCATGTTTTGAAGGTTTCGAAATAAAATGAAGGTGATTCCATGTGTAATCATTTATAGATTAGTTATTTTGCTGTAATTACATATTATGCATGTTCCTAATATGCTGGGTGTGGTGCGAAAACTATTTATGTTGGATTTGGTTAAGAATTAATTTTTATAGTTTCATTTTAGCTTAAAATTGGGTGTTTTTCATGTGTAACCCTTTGGGTATTGTTTGGGTGTGTTTTATAACATATGGAATTGGTTTAATAAATCTTTTTTGGGAAGAAAATTATGATTTGGTAGTTTATTGGTGTTCCATTAGGTTTTATAGAGTTTTTTTAATGGGTTTAAGGTGTAAAACCTTATTGTACTTCTTCAAAGTGATTTTGAAAACGTGTGCTTTTCAAGTGGATCTTTTGTTGTATTGTTTGAGGTGTTTGTATAAAATGTGGGGGCAGTTTAATAACTTTTTTTTGGGGATTCTAGTTCTATTCTAAATTTGTTTTTTTGTGATTTTTTCCTTGAAAGACGGTTTTGAAATGGTTTTTATGTGAAAAGCTTTGGTGCACTCTTTAGAATTGTTTTATGAAAGTTTTGAATGGTTTAATGATTTATGTAAGAGGTGAAACCATATTGGAAAACAGTTTTGGATTGTTTATACTTTAAAATGGACCATTTTAAATGTGAATAGGTCTATCATGTGATGTGTATCCTCTTGGAAATGTTTTATAAAATTGTTTAATGGATTTACTGAAATGTGAAAGAGGTGTGAACGTATTGTGGGTTGTTTGTGTGAGTGCGATGTAAAAAATGGATTTTGTTTATAAAAAGTATTTTATGAAACACTTTAGTTGGATGTTATATGATTTTTATAACATTTTGAGGGAATTTTTAGAATTGTTAAAGGATGTGTTGAATTGTGAATGTTATGAAAAAAGTGTTTGTGGACTATTTTGGTGTCAGTTTGATTTCCAAATGCATTTGAATGAAAAGTGGAATTTGTGAATTATGGGATGTACATGCGAATGTTTGGTTAATGCGTGATTTGGAAGTGATATTTTCATGTGAAAACTATATTTCTTGTCTTGTTGAACTTGTTTGAGCACAATGGGAAAACTCGGGTATCTAGGTGGGTGGATGTGTACTAGTATGCTAGTGAATCCGTGCGGTTTGGCCTCAGTTTAACTAAGAAATATTGATGCTTAAAACTCTAACTAAACTATGATGATGATGATTGGGGACCACTAGGTTATGGGTACGTTCCCTACTAGTGGCTAGTTCAGGAGAATGGATATTTTTTAGTTGTTACTCTCACCGAGATACGAGGTACCTGGGACCCACAGCTAGCTAGTGCCTAGGGGTTATTTCCTATTACTTGTTCTCATTAGATCCTTTATACTTACCATCATCATATGGTATATTTGGCTGAAAAAATTCAGTATCATTTTAAATTATATTAAAAGTGTTGATTCTTTAAATTATCCCACTTGAAAACTCATTTTTTTAAGTTGCATCTTTTAGAAATTGTAACTAGAAATTACATGTTTTTGAAAACCTGCATGCTTTTTGTCTTTCAATGTTTATCACACGGAATTTCTTAGTGGTGATATCCTACTGGGAAATTTATCACACCCTACTTACACCCTTGGGTGTAAGTAGACATGGTTATTTTTATTGTCGTAGGTTTGGGTACAACTTTTGTGCCAACAGTTCGGGTTTTCACCAGTCATTCGTGATGTGTTGTTGTGGAGATGGCTTGAGGGTGATGCCTCTTTCCATGTTGAGGTTCTTGGGCTGTTATTTTTTTTGTATCTTTGTTATAGTCCTGGTTAGTTGTTTTAGACTATGTACTTCAGTTCTAAATTTTTTGTAAAATATTGTTTGGTTTGAAAAATCTAGATTTGTTTCATTGGATTATTTTGTTATTTTATGTTTATAAACTCGGGTAAATCATTCCCAATTTTCATTTTATGATACCCGGGAACTTGTGCGAGCCCATGGGGATCGGGAATGCCCTCCAGGCCTTGTCATGGGCCGGTTTTTGTTCCAGTTTTGATGGTGATTGATTCGGTTCGGGACAAAATGGTATCAAAGGGAAGGTCGCTCTCTTTGGGTCATGTTATTTGGGGAACAATCGGGATAATATGGAGTTAAAATTTTCAGGACATGGAATTTCAGTTATGAGTAGTGTGGCTGATCACCACACCTCATGAAGGGCTTTAATTCTCCTGGGGAATTTAGGACCTTTCAGAGTCCTTTGGTTTTCATGGTTTAATGATTATTAGGGGAAATGAAAAGAGAGTTGGGTTAATGGTCTCAATAAGCTCACAGGGCCTAGAAATCCATGTGAAGATGGAGATATTCCCTAGAACACTCTATGTCACAGTGAATTGAGTGGAGTATGGCCACCAACCATATGTCCAAGTCACTCATTGAAACTTGTTTCCTCTCGCATTGTCTTCTATTATTTTGTTTTGAAATCTTGGAACTTTGGTTTTAAAGTTACTTGGTTTTAAGAAGTGTAATGTTTTTGTTAATTGATTTTCAAATAAATATGGATTAGATTAATTTATGAAATAGTGGAAATGAATATTCAGAATTATTTTGAAATGGAAAATGGTGTGCTTACACCTCTTTTGAAAGCAGAAAATATACTGAAGTTGGTTTTGAAAAAGTGTTTCTAATAAAGTTTTCTAAACTATCATATAGTGTTTTTTTGGGACGAGATGTTATGAAATTGATGTTAATAACATGAAATTGAGTTCTTGTATAATTTGTTGTGTCTTTCTAAAAATTTTAGTAATATTTGAATGGGTATTTCGATCTCCTGGTTACCAGTTTTGAGAAAAAGGATGTGTTGGTTGACCATTTTGGTTTTGAAAAGTGGAAAGAATATTTGTTTTAAACTTTGGTATTTCGGTGAGTGACCACATGCATGGGGTTATATGGGATGATGGATGGTTGATGGCATGACTGGATGAGTTCCGAGATGGATATGAGGAGGGTTCCCGGTGTGGCACAAAAACATGCAAGTGTGAGGCCCATGGGGTACCATTGGTGGATATGCTTACTGCTAAACCGTTTGTTTTCAAATAAATGGTTTTAAAGAAAAACATGATGCCTTGATGAATAGTTTGGTAGGGTTTGGATTATGGGTTTTTGAAAATGTTTGATGTTGTGGGATATTTTGAGTCCAAGAACCCCTCCTGTTTGAACTGTGTTTTGGGCTTGTGTTTGGTCGGTAAGCTACGTTGTAGGGACGTTTAGTGGTCTCTTTTGAAGAATGTTTTGGGATGCCTTTACAGTGGTTCCCTTTATGTGTTTGGATCTGGTTTGTGGAATGTTTTGACCAGTGGACCAGCTTGGTTTGGTCCTTGGGTTCTCTCATTGGATGAGGTACGCCCCCATTAAGGGTTAATGCACAACTAAAGTGCAACCCCTATTGTTTCGCCATTGGTAAATCCTCCAGTTGATCAATATAAGGAATATTTTATCGATATTTGTTGATTGAGTCTACACCCATTCATTTCATTGATTTGTGGATCCACTTGTAGTGGGATAGAGCTTGTGGAAGGTTAAAAGTACCTAAGTTTCTTAAGTTGCCTGATTCATCGAATGTGGAAGTGTTCTGGGGTTGTTAGTGTGCATGAGTGTCCTGATGGAGTCTAAGAGGGCATTTGGGTTATTCATAGTTTATTTTAAGAAAGAGTTATTGTTGAACCCCCAATTTTGGGATTTTGTCATGAGAGGATACTATGTCCACTTTTTGGACTTGTATGTTGTTAGGGACTTGGCATAAGGTCTCGTTCCATGTATTGTTTCTATCAATCACAAAGGTCATGTTTGGTGACACATTGTGATGTTGTGTACTCATTTGACTATAAAGGTGAAGGTCAAGAAATATTCTGAGGTTCTTTGTTATGTTGGGAGTATGTATCTCTTGGAAAAAATATCAAATCCTCGATCTTAGAGGAATGTGTTTATCCGTGTCCTTCCCTTTTTTTGTTTATCACCAAAAGAAACACGGTGCGATGTGTGTGCATCTTATGATCCCTTGTTTCAATAAAATTTCTGGTTTTGGTAAAGTGAGTTATGGAGTGTGTTATGTCTTGATGAACCCATCGGGGTATGCAGTGTAGTTGTTTATGGCACCGAAAGAAGAAGTTCCACATAGGGGTTTCCACAGCCTAACTGCAAGGCCGAAGATGCTTCAATATTTTGAGCTCCAGCCATAGGTCCCAGAGAGAAGCTGGCGCGTAGTCATGGGAAACCCCAGTGTCGTTTAAGCCCTTGTACAAGGTACTATCCTCAGTATGAAAGATAGGAAGAGTTTAAACCTATGGTGTCATCATATTTCTTATTTTTTTCCCATTCTGCGGAAATAGGTGGTGGGTTTTGTACCCATTTCATCAGACAATGTAATTCCCTCACCCTTTGGTTTCCATTGAGTCTTTGGAGAATGGTTAGAAATTTTTCTAGACAAGTTGAGCACACAGTTTTAACATGGTTAGTTATAAACATTCACAAAAAAAATAACCATGCAGATATAAGTATCCACATAGTTATCGTACAGTTTCCCAAACTGTGCAGACTAACCATGCGGTCATCCCAATTCCTTAATTTTGGGGTCTTTTCATGTCGACCCACGCCGGTCGGTTAAGATGGTTGGTTCTTCTAGTGTGGAAACCAACCATGGGCATCATTCATATTATTTTTTAAATTTCTAATGGATTTATACCCCTTGTACTAGGGAGTCTGTTGGGGCCTCCCCCTATTAGTGTCTTGATTCTTTCTCGGGAAAACATTTAAGTTGTCTCTTATGGTAGGGAGCCTATTTATGTCTCTTCAATCGAGTAACTCAAATTTTTCCTTGTTCATGTCTAGTAATTAGGTATTATCATTAGGAGATATCTAAATACCTACATATTCCTTGGGTAAACATCGATATTGGAGAGTGCCCAATGGTTTAGTTATAGTAGGGTAAGTCTAACCTTGTTCGATGTTGTTTATTTGGGTAAATTGATTGATTATTGTTCAGATTGTGTTTGAGGAGTTTTCATTTGGGATAAATCATGAATGTGCTTGATTGTTTCTGGAAAGTGGTGTAATATTGTTTTTTGAGAGTATTCCTTCCTTCATTGATCACTAGAGGTGTTTTGGCCTTTCGTGGAGAAACTTGGCAAGGGAGTACCTCTTGGTTTCTCAGTTGGGTTTGGTTGTTGCTTTGGCCTTGTTGTGACTTTACGGGGTGGATAGTTTTCATGGCGGGGATAATTGTCACATAAATGGATTATTTTAAATGTATTTTTATTTTAATTTCCATTATATCTTTATTTTGGGGGTTTCCAAAGGTTTTATAGAGAATAAGTGAGTTTTCATGAATTGGGCCAAACTGTGAGCCCAATTCCAGATTTAAAAATAAATTTTTTTCTTTTATAACTTTTTCATTTTTTTAATATTTTTTACTCATTACAACTCCCAAATGTCCTCCCCTAATATATTAACACCACTATTAAAATTAGAAACCATTAGAAATCCATAACCAAGGTTTATTTTGTCTTTCATTAAGGGATTGGGCCTGCCCGGAAGCCCATATCCAGTTTTAAAAATGAATTTTATTTATTTAATAACTTATTCAATATTAGGTATTTTTAGGTTATTCCAAGTCCCAAACGAGACCATTACACCCAGACACGTACCCAGCCTCTTTGCGCCCTCTTTGGAGCTCTTAGGCATCACGATTTAGGGATGTACTTCTTAGGGTTCCTCAAATCGTCCATATTTGAGAAGGTAAGTTGATTCTTTCATAAATCTTTTAATTTTCACTATTTTCCCCCATTTAAGCCCCCACATGACCTTCACATCCCAATTAGAGACTCCATATCAGGTTTGGTTGCTCGAAGATTCAAATTTTGGTGTATTTGGTTCGTTTGATTCAAGATGTTTCAATTAAGTGTTTCTTTCCTTGATTTTTCCCCTTCCTTAGGGTTTCTTTCACCCTTTCTTGAATTTCCTCATGTACATAAGTTTTGGTTCTATCCTAGGGTTTGATTTGGTGTCTTCTTGGTCAAATATTGTTGTCTAGGTCTGGATTTAACTTCCTTGAGGTGCGGCGGTGGTGCGGTTGATGTTTCGCACCATGTTTTGATGGTTTCGACATAAAAGGTAGGTGATTCCATGTGTAATCATTTCTATATGAGTTATTTTTCTTTAATTACTTATTATTAGTGTACCTAATATACTGTGTGTGGTGCGAAAACTGTTTATGTTGGATTTGGTTAAGTATTTATTTTTATAGTTTCATTTTAGCTTAAAATTGTGTGTTTTTCATGTGTTACCCTTTGGGTATTATTTGGGTGTGTTTTATAATATATGAAATTAGTTTAATAAATATTTTTTGGGATGAAAATTCTGATTTGGTAGGGTATTGGTGTGCCATTAGGGTTTAAAGTGTTTTTTAATGGGTTAAATGTGTAAAATCTTATTGTACTTCTTGAAAGTGATTTTGAAAACGTGTGCTTTTCACGTGGATATTTTGTGGTATTGTTTGAGGAGTTTCTATAACACTTGGGGTAGTTTATTAAATGTTTTTGGGGATCCCAATTCTGTTTTGAATTTTTATTGTTGTGATTTTTTTCTTGAAATATGGTTTTGAAATGGGTTTTATGTGAAAAGATTTGGTGCACTCATTAGAATTTTTTTATGAATGTTTTGAATGGTTTAATGATTTATGTAAGAGGTGAAACCATAATGGAAAACTATTTTCGATTTCTTATACTTTCAAATGGACCATTTTAAATGTTAATAGGTCTATCATGTGATGTGTATCCTCTTGGAAATATTTTATAAAAATGGTTAATGGATTTATTGAAATGTGAAAGAAGGATGAACGTGATGTGGGCTGTTTGTGTGAGTGCGATGTGAAAAATGGATTTTGTTTATAAAAAGGATTTTATGAAACATTTGAGTGGGTTGTTATGTGATTTTTATCATATTTGGAGAGTCTTTATAAAATTTTTAAAGGATGTGTTGAATTGTGAAAGTTATGCAAAAAGTGTCTGTGGGCTATTTTGGTGTGAGTTTGATTTCAAAATGCATTTGAATGAAATGTGGAATTTGTGACTTGTGGGATGTACATGGGGATGTTTGGTTAATTTGTGATGTGTAAGTGATATTTTCATGTGAAAAATATATTTCTTGATTTGTTGAACTTGATTGAGCACAAAGGGAAAACCCGGGTATCTTGGTGGGTGGACATGTACTAGTATGCTTGGGAATCGATGGGGTTTGGCCTCAGTTTAACTTGGTAGGATTGATGCTTAAAACTCTAAATAAACTATAATGATGATGAATGGGGACCAAAAGGTTATGGGTATGTTCCCTACTAGTGTCTTGTGCATGAGAATGGTTATTTTGTTTGGGTTACTCTCACCGAGATACGAGGTACCTGGGACCCACAGCTAGCTAGTGCCTAGGGGTTATTTCATATTTCCTGTGTTCATTAGATCCATTATACTCACTATCGGAAAATGGTATATTTGGCTGGAAAAATTCAGTAGATTTTTAATTTATATTAAAATTTTTTATTCTTTAAATTATCCCACTTGAAAACTAATTTTTTAAGTTGCATCTTGTAGAAATTGTAACAAGAAATTACATGTTTTTTAAAACTTGCATGCTTTTCGTATTTGAATGTTTATCACATAAAATTTCTCAGTGTTTGTATCCTAATGGGTAATTTCTCATACCCTACTTACACCCTTGGGTGTAAGTAGACTTGGTTTTTTTTTGTCGCAGGTTTATGTACAAATTTTGTG
Organism: Viscum album; assembly: GCA_963277665.1. NCBI lineage: Eukaryota > Viridiplantae > Streptophyta > Magnoliopsida > Santalales > Viscaceae > Viscum > Viscum album. The sequence goes on from OY728161.1 coordinate 1,512,625,112, forward strand.
CCAACAGTTCAGGTTTTCACCTGTCATTCATGATGTGTTGTTGTGGAGATGGATTGAGGGTGATTCCTCTTTCCATGTTGAGGTTCTTGGGATATTATATTTTTTGGTTTTTGACCTTTTTTATAGTCCTGGTGAGTTGTTTTAGACTATGTAATTCAGTTCTGAATTTTTGTAAAACATTGTTTGGTTAGAAAAATACATATTTGTTTCATTGGATTCTTTTGTTGTTTTATGTTTATAAACTAAGGTAAATCGTTCCCAATTCTCATTTTATGATACCCAGGCACTTGATCCAGCCCATGGGGATCGGGAACGCCCTTCAGGCCTTATCACAGGTAGGGTATTGTGCTGGTTTTGGTGGTGATTGATTCAGTTAGTGACATAGAGCTTAATAAGGAGTGATTGTGGATTATTTATCATTGTAGATTGATTAATTTAGTTTTGTAGTTTCCATTATTTACACTACCTAGACCAAAACACATGATAAAGAGTGAGTATTATGGAATCTTGAGTAACATATTGGGATTGCCGATGGGAGTAAATTTATTTATGAAAGGTTGTGATAATGTGTATGAAAAAATTATCAAATGTTTTTTAATAATTGTTTTGACCTATTTCAATGCTTCTACATTTATTATAAGAATACATTACTTCACCTGCAGTATTTCATAATTTTATAATTAAATTGGGATAGGTTAGTAAAAATGCAGAGTTAAATAATGTGTATTCCCAACCTTGGAAAAATGAACCCAATTCAACTTTCCTAGCTCCATCTCACAGTCTTTGAAAATTTATTTTTTCATAATAAGGCCCATGGGATCTATTTAATAACACAGTTCTATTGATGAATAGGATTGGTACCGTGTTTTTTTATTTTTATATATTATGGATACCTTTTATCCTTATTTTTCATTCACCATGGTTTTTAATTTTTATTCAATTACATGTTTAATAAAAATTGTGTAATACATTTATATTATAATAGATTTCATTATTACTCCCAATTATATAGGTCCATTGAGATTATTTCCATATTTAAAACCCACTTGTTAATACTACAATACAACAATTATTTCCACATGTGTATGAATATAAGGAAGAGTAAATAAAATTCATTGGTGAACTAAAAACTATTATAAATAATGTAATATACACTTTTCAAAACCAATAGGAACATTAAGAAGAACATGAATAGAAGGCAGTATAATTGGATGAACCAAAAAAACCTCTAATCTTCTCGACAGTGAAGGTGGAGGAAAATATTGAATAAAAAACCCACCACTACTTAATTTTGAAGATTTCATTCCATTAGAATTATATTTTAAATAAGTGTTTTAAGTTGATATAAATGGAGGAGATATTTTATCCTTTGACTCATTCATTTTTTATTTTATTGAATATCATTTAGATACACATTTATTCTATGATGTGTGTTCATATTCAAAGCCAATTTTATAAGTCCAATATTATGGAGACAAAAATGGATTAGATGTGATATTTTTTTATGAAAATATAGAATTAACCCAAATTTTTACACCTTCAGTAAAATATTTTCATGATCACATAGATAAATAACTAGATATTAAAATAGAAGAGGAATTTGACCATAAAATGAACGCATTTTTTTCACATGTTATTCACACTACATTGAAATCGATCCTTCCTTATACATCAATTATATGTCCATCTAACAATTTACCAATCCTGGATGATGATGAAAGAAAGATGAAGAGATTTTAATTTTAGGACATACTTGAGTACCCATAGGCCAAAAATAATTAAAAGTTAAATATAAAAGGCTTAAATTCATAAAAATAACAATACTATGACATAATTTATGGGAACTTTTGGACTATAAATATATTTTATTTAGATTGAATTAATCATGAAATTCATTTTGATTTCCTTGATTACAAAACTATTAATTGATCACAATTTTTTCTTTCACTTCTATAATTTGGGGAGGTAGTTGAAGAATGAAAGGAAGGATAATTTTGGTTGCCTATTGATATTGGAGTAGGAGATTGAATGAAAAATTATTTCCATAAAGAAAAATCGGTTCAAGATAAACCATATGACAATCCACAGCTTTGGTAATATAATATATTTTAATTATTATTAAAGTTAGTGGTGTATAACTCTCAAATTTTTATATTCAGTAGAGACATGTTTTTATCAATTTCATCATTTCCTGTGGTTATTTTAATATAAGATTTAGAATATGATGGATAATATTTCAACATAATTTTGAAAACCTCCCACCCCCTAAACATCCTCAGTGATTCATAAGTTCTTAATTTTTTCCAGTATAATACTTTCTACCTATTGATCAAAACCAAATAGGTAATATTAACTAGATACATTAATTTATCAAGTACATTCTAAATTAAAACAACACATATGAAGTAACGAATGAATCAATGGAATATCACCCTATAAACAATAGTATGATAATGCGTATCTTCTCATAGGGCTCATATAAAACAATATTTTAAACCCATGAAATATAGTAAATAGTGGTAATTGAGTATTCTATAATGAGAAGAAAATTTAAGTGTGTTTTATCTTGAAATGTGTTTATTTAGTGTGACTGATTATAGTAAATATATGGAATTATTAAAAAAATGAAACTCTAATCTTGAAAAAAGTTTTAAAATTTAGTATTCAAACCATTGACATCCAATAAGTTCCTTATTAAATCCTTATTCAATTTTACTCTCATGTACTCCCTATAATCTTATGAGACCTCACTGATCACCCTCAACTTGTGATTTTTTCTTAAACAGTGAGATATAATGATCCATGCATACACTAATCTTATATATTCTATTATTTTAATATCTCCAATCCCTTTAGAATCAACCCACTTCTCACTATCACAGGTAGTGAATAAGGAACATGTTTCCTTTGTGTATAGTCCCATAATGTGAGAAGAATAATTAAAATTAATAGAATAATGTAAATATCTGACTATATATAGTAATCTAACACTTCCAAATAAATTAATTGAAGAGAATAATAAATTAAAATTAGAATTTATTAACAAGTGAAAAGAAAATCTCTTTAGATTGACCATTAATCTTCTAGAATTTTTTCATTGGTGAGTGAAATTTCATGGAATTTCCGTATAATTTTTTTTATTTATATGGAATTATTTAGAGATTGTGAAATTTGACAGCCCATGATTATGTGGCATGGAGTTCCTATAATGATCCATCGAAGGGTTGTTATGCTTTAATTAGTGTGCATAATCAGTTTTTTTGAAAAGGAGGAATAACTATTAAAAGGTTCCTTGGATAAAAAAATCCGAAGGAACCTTTGCGTTCAGGATGGCGGGTTTACCCAAGGCGCGACTAATGTTTATTCTTCTTGGGCCTTATGTGAGAAAACTCAAAAATGGAATAACCATAAATAAAATAATTAAATGAAAAATATTTTATTTTTCAAATGATTATAACTCACGAACAGTAACATGGATTTAAAATCTGAGACCACCAATGAAATCGTGAGGGTATTCTCTATTTAGGAAGATACTAACATTGGCCAATGCATGCCACTTATGAATGTTAGTTTTTTCCATAAATAAAATAATTAAGTGCTAATTATTTTATTGTAAAATCCAGAACTTATAAATAGTAATTCATATTGAAAATCCAAGTGTACCGTTGAGTTCGTTGGGGAATGTTCTCCTTAAGGAGAGCCAAACATTGACCGACGCGGGTCGAGGGTGAACGTAATTAATTTATTGAACCTTTTTAGGTACGTTCATTAATTGCATGAGCGTCATTTTCTAACTTTTGAATTGGTTCTTGGATTAAAAATTCAAGGGCACCATTGAATCTACAACACCAGGGTTCACTTAAGAGAGACTTTACTTTGACTATAGTAGGGCTGGAGAAAAAGTTACGTTTTGCGACTTTTTAAAAGAAATGAAATAAAATAATTTTATTATTTTATTTCATATTCTCCAACGGACAAGAAAAGGGGTGCGGTCAACGATGTGTCAAGACAATAAATGTCTTGACCTACCAACCCTAAGTAATGATGTCATTGGTGAATTAGGAAGCTTCCTAATTTATGATCCCCATTAAATTTCGACATCGTTACTTACCCTCCCCCTCTTCTATATATATGGAGCTTGGGGATGGGTATCAGCACAGATTCGCCAGGAAATGAATTTCTGAAGGAGTTTCGTGATGCTGGACCCTTAGAAGATGAAGCCGACCCAGTGGGAAGTGATAGATGACACCAAACCACAAACTGAAGGATGGCGTATGAGTGGCGTTGTTGGGAATCGATTGAGGGAATGAAGAACCCGATCCACCTTCAAGCGTGGAAACTCTCCAATGGGTTTTCAAGGTAGGTGTTTTATTCATTTATGCTTTTTAAATGATTTTCCACTCCCCCGATCATGAATAATACGAATAACATGGGTCAACCGACTAACTGGTTGACTCACGATTCATTCGTCTTTGCGGGAGGTCGTTGCGGGGTAACTTGTGGGTTTTATCTTCTTGTTTAATTTAGTGGTTATTAATCACTTAATCCCCCTCATGTTTTTGAGCTAACGTGGATGGAATAGGCCTGAAAATCCTAGCTCATACCCTTCTCTATCTTTGCTACATCCTGGTGCCTGCATGTAAGACCGACAATGCAGCGATACTGACCAGCTATGTGGGGGATAACACATCGATGCACACCGCAAGAGGAGGCTGTGACACAAAGCCGCAATGGTCATTAGAGCGGCCAGCACTGATCAACTGTAGAGGAGTAATCGCACGCCGTCACGCACCACCATTGAACTAGGAGGGATGTGGATCGTCAGCAGCAGCGACTGGAGGAAGGTGGCCGACCCATCGGTTAACCGCGGGTGACAGTGCGGCGCGTCGTCGCACGCCGATGGAGATGTCAGCCAGCATGTCGGCTGACCAGGACGAAACATGAAGGACCCTCCCATGTGGGACCTACATACCACCCTACAGAGCCACGTGGTACCACCGCTACGAGAAGACACAACGTTCCTCGGTCGTTCAGGAAAACTGGGGGGTCGCTCCCCCAGTGGTGGTTAGGGTGCACCCCTTGCAGGTCGCACCTCATGTAGCCAAGCCAGTACCCCCCAGTCCGCCACCCTCCCTGACCTCCCCCCGTAAGGGCCTCCCCTTTTCAGACTGCCCCATTGTAGGCCGCCCCTTTTTCAGGCCAGATCGGGTCAGACCGGGCCCAGGCCCAACCGGGCCCAGAAACACTTAAAGGGGATTATCTTGAAAACCAGATGTCTGTTTGATGAACCGTATTTGGCGTTGGGATCCTTGGAGTGAGAAAGTCCTTTTTTACTTACTCCATGAGAGTACTTGAGAAACTTGGAGTACAATCGGGTTGGATTGCACCCAAATACATTCGGGCCCTCGGCACTAAAATTCCAATAACGCACAGACCGGGCGTCCGATTGACGCTCCGTCTATTGCGTTGGAACCCTTATGACATGTCAGATCATCGGGTTACTTATTTGTGACACTTTTCCATATGTAATATGACCAATGGTTTGAGGAGTGGTTATCTCAAGCGCACTACGTACGGAACCCTGCAACTAGCTGATACTTGATGACTGCTGATCTTTTCGACTCGGAGTGACTTGACGTCCTAGTGGGGAGCGCCTCTGTGTGATTTAATAGACCCACAATGGGGTGTTCCATTGTGTGACATGGTAGACCCAAGTTACACGATGTGGAGGAGTACCTCAGCAGGTCATGGTGGGGAGTGGCTCTGTGTGACCCAGCAACCCCATGGTACGCGATGGGGGGAGTACCTCTGCATTCCAAGGATAGTGGAAAGCACCTCTGTGTGACCCGACAAGCCCACTATACTCGATAGAAGATGAGTACTCTAGAAGGCGAGGTGTTTGACGCAGTGAATTGGAATTTTACTTAATCCTATGCCTATAGAATCTGAGGCTAGCTATTAGCATTCATAGCGATCCTATGTCGGTTAGAATCATAATCCTATTTCTCTGAGTTGTATACCTAGTTTGAGCTGAGAATCTAATTGAGCTGTGTTTATTGTAGCGTGCTTTATGATTGAGATCATGCTTTGTGCTTTTCCCTGTGGAATTTTGAGAGACCTTTGGGGGTTTCAGGGTCCCTCATGAGTATTGTTATACTCACCCCTACACGAGCTACACCCGCACCTTATTGTGTCTGGTGCAGACGAAGAGCAGTCGGGCTGAGAATAGAGGGAGCCAAGACATGGTGATACGCGGAGGAGACAAGAGAACACGGAGTGATGTTGAGGCAATTTGTACCTACCCTTTAGGTAAAAACCTCGAAGGATGACTCAGTAGATATTTTCCCTATTTCAATTGTGTTTTTTCTTTCAGTTTTATTTGTACTCTAATGTTGTACTCTTAAATTCAGTTGGAATTGTATTCCGACCTCTTTTACTTTCAGCACTCCTTTTTTGACAGTAGTTTACTTCACAGATGATTCATGTTGTGTTCTCGGATAGTATGTTTGTACATGTTTAATGGAAATGACTTCCTGTTTTATAGAATATAACTTTCGGTGCTAGTCGCCATCCCCTGGCCTATGGAAGGTGGGAATGGGGTAGTCATGGCATGGGCCCCTGGGGACGGGTCGTGACAATGTAGTATCAGAGGAGTTTTGTTCTATCGAAGAACTAAGACTCTAATCTTTTCTATGTGGAAATATTGTTAAGTGTTATGAGTGTGGGTTTCAGTTTGGGGAATCCAGTATCGGTGCAGTGGCCGACGTATCCATACACCAGGACCCTAGATTATGATTTATGACCCAGCGCATGAAAATACTGATTGCATGTGTTTTTGAAATGTTATTCTTATGATTTATTTGAGTTATATCACCAGATATAACATAAATGATCTTGGAACACCTATTATTTTTCTGGATGCCACCACATAGATAGCCAGCTAGGTTTCCTGAGTGAGTACACGATGACGGCCCACCGAGCGATGAGTCCTCAGTGTAGGTCCCTCTTATGGTGCACTAGTAGCACCAACACCCATTGGGAAATAGTTACCACTAGCTTCAATGGAGGATGGTGCACGTAGACTAAGCACATTGCACGAGTTCTAGTAGTGGAGGCCTCTGAGGATTCAAGGCGATACTAATCCCCAAGAAGCTGAGGACTATCTGGAGGCTATGGATAGAGTTTTCTGCCTAGTTGGGACACCAGCAGATCATATGGTGATCCTAGCTACTAGTCTTTATCAGTGTGGGGACATGAGGATGGTATGCATGGTGATGAGGGTTCGGTAAATGGACTGTTTCCCAAGATGGTAACTTCGGGTAGTGTGCTAGATATATCACTACCTATTGGTCAGTAATTATAACTGGTAGTACCAGTAGAGGACACATGTAGGCTTGGTTCCTTACATGTGTTTCAGCATCAAATAACCCTTAGGTTCCAAGGTGATCCAAACTCATAGGCAGCTAAGGACTGACTTGAGGAGGTAGCAGAGATTCCATCTAGTCAGGGCACCATTCAATCAGATGGTTGTCTAGGTAGAGAGCCTTCTATGTGGCTCAGTAGGACGATAACAGTGTTTATATTACCCAGATCTTGCGAAGAGGTTACTTTTTTCTATGGACAAGCTTAAAAACCTACCTCAAACAATGGGGTTGTTTTCTATAAAGAGCTAAGTAATGACAGTTCCCTATTGCTTCTACAGCTTCATCAGGACTAAATGTCGGTAGCTGAGTGTTCTTCGAGGCCTACTGACTATTGCAGTTACTAGATGAATACAGTACGGTCATTTATTCAGGGATAAAACCTCTAAGAAAGGTTTTTTAGGAATATCCAAGCCACACTATTCCTCTATGCATTCCTACTTATGTTTGGGTGTTATAGAAAACCTTTGTGGTGGATTGTTCTTTAGTTGAGAGGATACATCCAATGAATATTAGTAGTGGGAAAGTAGGAAACAGGTTCCAGTCTCAGAGACCTAGGCATGTAAAATGTTTCAGGAAGAGGATGTGATAGGGATAGATGAATCTTTTGGGCTGCAAACATGGAAGCAGAGCTAGGAGAGTAGCATGAGGTGGTGTACATTTCGACATGTTACAACCACCCCCCTTTTGTGGCCCCCACCAGGCTGAGGGAGTTGAAGTATATGGGAAGGGAGAAGTTGCATGCTGTCAATGAGTGTGACCCAAAGGCTCTATGAATGATTCGAGGTAGATTCTGTGTCTACTACTAGCATCTGTATTAATAGATATACATCCCAATCATTCCTTACTTCCATGAATCTTGTATAGACCTAGAGTTTTTAGTCAAACCATTGACTTGACCCTCACGTCTGGAGATACCTTTGGGAGGAGACTTGATAATCACACTTATTCCGACTGTGTGATCTGATCCTTGAGGAGAGAGTTTCGGTTAGAACCTATTTTTGGCAGCATCGAGGCCCTACGACGTTAGTTTGGGTATGTAATGTACATACATAGTTCATACTCAGATTGACTATATTAGCCAAAAAGGTTGTAGTTTATCTACAAAGTTTGAATGGGGTTTTCCCTGTTTGACAAAAAAAACCTGGCAGCACAGGATAAACTCATGCATTGGAGGGTGCAGTCGATCACTCTTGAGTCGGCCCGCCTTACCCTAGTGGCAGTAAGAGTTTTAGGTTTTCAGTTCCCAACATGAAGGGCAGAGTGTGGGGACATCTTTTCAAAAGATGTTTCCATGTTTACCTCCCCAAAGGGAGATGGATTTTTTCTTTGGTTGGGTAATACTAATGTTTTGAACAAGACTTCTCTAGGGTGGAGGAACCCTTTTTATCTTTGACCAAGAAGGGGGAGCCTTTACTGTGGATGGAGAAGTGTCAGTAGAGATTTCAAGAGCTGAAACAGAGACTGATGAGTAGAACTACACTACACATGACCTAGTGTTAGTAGTAGTGGTCTTAGCGTTGAAGATATGGTGGCACTACTTGATGGGTGAATGGTTTACTGTTTACTATGATCACAAGGGTTTCAAATGTGTCTTCTCACAGAATGACCTGAACCCAAGACATCGACAATGGCTAGAGTTCTTTCGGGACTATGACATTGAGATAGTCTATACTTCTAGGTAGGGGAACATGGTATTAGATGCACTCAATAGGAAGTCTGGTCTACAGCTGCGTATTGAGGCGTCAAAGCAGCTAGTCGCACTTCAGATAACCTTTGTGTAAAAATATGGAGCATCTTACCTCCAGTCTATAAAATTCACTCCCCCAATTCTTTAGATAATTTAGGAGGCATAGTTTGGGATGTTGACTGTGTGGCCTGATGTGCCCGGATATCCTCAGGATGGTCTCCTGAAGGATTTTCTCAATGTGGGGAGCACATCATCCTCTTTAGAGGATACACCATGGTGCCAGTGACGCTTCAGGAGGAGGTGTTGAGGGAGATCCATACATACCCTTTAACGCTACATCCTGGAGTGGCGAATATGTATCAGGACATCCGGTGTCAATACTGAGGGATATAGATAAAGAAAGAAGTGTAAGAGTTTGTTTCACGATACATCGCTTGTTCGTAAGTGAAGACTAATTAGAGCTGGGAGGATTCTTATGCCGACAGGAGGAAGGAGACCATGTCTTCTAATGGGTCTTACCTCGATGAGGTCTCCGGAGATTTGGCTGGGGTGGAAAGTTATCGCCAAGGTTCATCAAACATTTCTAGATTCTCAACATAGTTGGTGAGGTGGCATACCATATATCTCTTTCCCCACAGATGCAACGGGTGTATAATGTTTTCTATGTGTCGTAGTTGAGGATATTCATGCATGATCCATCGCACGTTATCAACTAGGGCGATTTGAACTTTGACGATGGGGTGACTTTTATGGAGTTTCTAGTAGAGATAGAGGATCGACATGAATGATTCCATCGTGGACGGTTGATCCCTCTGGTATGAGTTCGTTGGGACCATGGGGATCTCCAGGAGAGAACATGGGAGTGGGAGGCTCATATTTGGGGTCAGTACCCTCATTGGTTTGATTTTCCTTTATTTTATCTTTCGAGGATCTAAATCCCTAAGGTGGGGACTATTAAATGTCCCAAAATTTCTGTATATTGTTTTAATTATATGGAATTATTTCTAGACTGAAAAATCTGACGACGCATGATTCAGATGCCCGGAGTGCCTGGAATGATCTTTCGATATTTTTTTATGCTTTAATTAGAACGCATAAGAATTTTTCCTAAAAACATGGAATCTATCTTAAACGGTTTTCTGGATTAGAAATATGAGGGCACCGTTGCACTCAGGATGGCAGGTTTACACTAGGCGTGACTTATGTTTTGTCAGCATGGGCTGCCTGTGAGAAAATCTGAAAATATAATATCCATAAATAAAATAATTAAAGGAAATTTATTTTATTTTTAAAAGGATTATAACTCATGAATAGTAACTCTGATTAAAAAACTAAGACCGCCGCTAAACTCATGAGGGTATGCTCTCTTTAGGAAGATACGAACATTGGTCGGCACAGGCCACAAGTAAATGTTAGTTTTTGGCCATAAATAAAATAATTTAGTGGAAACTAATTTATAGTAAAATCCATAACATCTAAACGGTAACTCAGATTGAAAATTTGAGAGTACCACTTAGTTAGTTGGTGTGTGTTCTCTTTAGGAGGAGCCTAACCATGACCAGTGCGGGTCGAGGGTGAACATAATTAATTTATTGAAATTTGTTTAGGTACATTTAGTAAACGTGCGAGTGGCGTTTTCTAACTTTTGAACTCATACTCAGATTAAAAATTAGAGGGCACCTTTGAATCCGCAGCACTGATATTTTCTTAAGGGGGGACTTTACTTTGAATGTAGTAGGTCTAGAGAAAAAGTTTCATTTTTCGAATTTTTAAAAGAAATTAAATGAAATAATTTTAATATTTTATTTCATATCCTCTAATGGACAATCAAAGGGGTGGGGCCAGCGACGTGACAAGATAATAAATGGATTGGCCTACCAATACTAAGTAACGACGTTGTTGGGGAATTGGGAAGATTTATAATTGATAATCCTCATTAAATTCCAACGTTGTTACTTACCCTTCCCCTCTCCTATATAAATGGATTTTGTGGAGGGGAATCAGCATTGATTCTCTAAGAAACTAAGTGCTGAAGGAGCGCTATGATGCTGGACCATTAGAAGATGAAGAAAACTCAGTGGGGGTGACAGATGACACGAAACCACACAATGAAGGATGACGTAAGAGTGGAGTCATTGGGAACTAGTTGGGGGAATGATGAACATGATCCACCTTCAAGCGCGGACTCTCTCCAATGGGTTTTTGAGGTAGGGGGTTTATTTATTTATGCTTTTTAAATTATTTTACTCTTCCCCATTCTTGAATAATACAATGAACGTGGGTTAACCGACAAATAGGTTGACCTAAGATTCATTTTTCTTTGTGGGAGGTTGTTGCAGGGTAACTTGTGGGGTTTATCGTGTTATTTAATTCAATTGTTATTAAACCCTTAATCCCTCTCAGGATTTCAAGATAACGCTGAGGGAGCGGGACTAAAAAACTCTTCCCGAACCCTCATGTATCTTTTCTACATCCATGTGCCTCCATGGAAGACCAACAATGCAGTAATACCTACCAGTTACGTGGGGGATAGAACGTTGATGAACACCACAGGAGGAGGTCACGACACAAAGTCGTGGTGGCCGTCAGAGCGGTCGACACCGAACAACCACATAAGAGGTGTGGCGTGCCGTCGCGCACCGCCGATGAACAAGTAGGGTCACTACTCTTCATCCATGGTGACTGGAGGAAGGCGGACGACACACTGGCTGGTCATGGGTGAAGGTGCGGTGCGCCATCACGCGCTGCTAGAGAGGTCGTCCAGCATGCCAACTGGTCGCAATGGAACCAGCAGAACCCGCCCCCACCGGTCTTGCATGCCACCTAGGGGAACTACATGGTGCCACCATTGTGAGAAGATCGAACGACCCTTTTTCATTCGAGAAAACCAGGAGGTCACTTTCCCAGTGGCGGCTAGGGTGCACCCCTTACATGTTGTGCCTCATGCGGCTGAGCCGACACCCTCCCGGGCCATTTCGGTTTTAGGCCTCCCCCCTGTGGGCCGCCCCTTTACGGGGCACCCTTGCGGGTCAGGCCAGACCTCACCCCAGTGGGCCGAGTCTGCCTTGGCCCCACCCAGACCGGGTTGGTCCGACCGGGTCGGACCAGACCCAGGCCCCACCGGGCCGAAAAACACTTAAAAGGAATTATCCTAAAAATAGAATGTCCATTTGATGAACCATATACGTCTTTGAGATCCTTGGAGAGAGACGGTCCTTTCGACTTAATCCATGTGAGTTTTGAAGAAACTTGAAGTACAGTCAGGTTGGATTGCACTCGAATACAACTAGGCCCTCGGCACTGAAATGAAAATAACACACAGACCGGGAATCCAATTGACATTTCATCTATTACATTGGAACCCTTATGAAATGGAGGATAATAGGGTTACTTATTTGTGAGACTTTGTTCCACATGTAATACGACCAATGGTTTGAGGAGTGGTTCTCCCTTGTGCACTACATAGGGAACCCTATGACTGGCTGAGACTTGATGACTGCTGAACTTTTTGACTCAGAGTGACTCAACGGCCCAGTGGGGAGAGTCTCTATATGATGGGTAAGACCCATTGGGGGGAGAACCTTTTTGTAACATTGAATTCCCATGGTATATGATGGGGTGGAGTACCTCAGTAGGCCATACTGGGGAGAATCTCTGTGTGGCCCGGCAGACCCATAGTATGCGATGGGGAGGAGTACCTTTGTAGTCCAAGGTTAGTGGGAAGAGCCTCTGTCTGACGTGGTAGTCCCACTATACTCGAGAGAGGAGGAGTTCTATATTATCCTTATTGTTTGACATTGTCACAGGGAATGTTACTTTTCCTAGGCTTAGAGAATCCATGGCTGGCTATCCTCATTCATAGAAATCATGTGTGGGTTAGTATCATAATCTTGTTTCACTGGGTTGTATACTTGGTTTGAGCTGAGACACTAATTGAGTTGTGTCTATTTATTGGTGCTTTAATATTAAGATCATTCTTTGTGGTTTTTCTTGTGTAATTATGAGAGACCTTTGGGGTCTAAGGGTCCCTACTGAGTATCGTTATACTCACCCCCGCACAGGCTATGCTAGCACCTCATTGTGTCTTGTGCTAACAAAAAGAAGCTGGGCTGAGGCTGGAGGGAGCCAGGACTATGTGGTACACAGAGGAGACAGGCATACGCAGAGTGCTGAGGAGGCGATCTATACCTACCCTTTAGGTAAGATCCTTATAAGACGACTCAGTAGCTATTTTCCCTTTTTCAATTGTATTGTTCATTTCAGTTGTACTCATTATTTTAGTTGGGATTGTATTCTGGCCTCTTTTACTTTTAGTACTCCTTTTTCAATAGCAGTTTACCTCATTGATGCTTCTAGTTGTGTTCCCGAACTGTATGTTTGTACAAGTTTAAAGGTAATGCCTTCCCGTTTTAGGGAATATGCCATTCAGTGCTAGTTTCCATCCCCTGTCCTATGGAATGTGGGTGTGGGGTAGTCACGACATGGGCCCTAGGGGACGAGTCGTTATAGTGATATTATAGTATGATAAATAAAAAATATCCCCATTGTATAAACGTGATTTATTTGTAAGAAGAGTCCCTATAACTTGATATATGTCTTTATTAATGAAAATGAAAAACTTCTAGTCCTAATTTCAAAAGGTTTTTAAACTAATAAAGAAGATAAATTTTATTAAATTATGAATCAAATTTATATGGATATAGGTTAGTCTTTAGGATAAATCCTATGAATTATTTACATAACATTTATACACCAAATAGTCTAACACTGTGAGTATAAACATGTGATATAGCCCAAAATAATGAGTAAACAAACCATCATGGATGTTATAAAAAATAAATTTATATATTTTTAAGACATGAAATCATTTACATCATCATAGACTCCCAATGGTTGAGTCCCATTTAGATTTTACCCCAAACAACAGGATTCACCATTGTGAAAAATGAAAATAATAAGCTTTTCCCACTAGGATTCAAATAGTTAGAGAGTCAATGTTGACTATAATAAATTTCTTCATGTGACAAAAAATATCATTTCTACATGCCTTTTGAATCCAAATTTTTTAGAGATACTATCTAAAAAATCACATTATTATTTTCTTAATATATTATTTCGGAATTATCAGGTTCCCATAGCCCCAGATGAAAAGAAAAAAATCAAATTCACTTTTCCATTTGCTTTTTTTGATATCAAAGGATTCCATTAGGGTTATAAAATTCACCAAGTAATTTTCAATGCAACATGGTAAGCACCTTTTTTTCCCAAATTTAGAGATTCTTGGAGGTATTTTGAAATTATTTTAAAAATTATAAAGCCACCTTTGAAATATAGATTTAATATCCCAGAATTATTATAAAGAGATGCATAGAAATTAGGTTTTAAACATTTAATATTTTATTTAATGGTTGAAAAAATAAATCTGTTAGGTCATATAATTTCTTAGGATGGGATTGATTTAGAAATTTCCATGAATGACATCATATTTACACTACCATACCCCACCACTATGAGTTATATAAGATCCTTTTCTGACATGATGGATTTTATAGAATGTTTATTATGTAATTTTAAAAATATTAATTTCCCCGAACCAGGTTCCACAAGAATGAAACTGATTTTGTGTTTGATGATTCATGTAGGCTAACCGTTGACAAACTCAAGGAGAGATGCACCATAGCTCATGCGATCACACCACCATGATATGAAGACCATTTTGAAGTATTGTGTGATACCTCAAACCAGTATATAGGAGAAATGTTTTATCAATGTATTGATGTACACATATTTGTAATATCTTATGATTCAATGACTATAGACTCATCCCAAATAAATTACATAACAGTAGAGAATTATTTTATCTATTATTATTTCACTATAAAAATTTCATTCATATTTTCTTAGAAGTAAATTCGGTATTAATTTTGCATTCAACCTATATAATATTTATTAAAAATAAAGATCAAAGCCCAATATTGGTGATATGGATGATGAGATCAATGAAAATATGTGATGTGATAAAATCTTAAATGGTTTCAATAGAATATTTCCATATAATTTTGTGGGAGAAACATAGAAATTGAAAGCATGATATGATTACCTCCCTAGTGAATAGTTAAATAAAGTGTTGGGAAAAATCACTGAAGACATCGTGGCATGGAGTTTTGGGTGATTGTGATTGTTAATAAATCCATATTATGGTGAATCATTTTGTTTGGAGTTTTTGAAGAATCTTTTTAAGGTGCTGTTGGGCCTCAAAATTGGGAGTTTTTATTTTCTGAAAAAGAAGGATTTCCATACATGGGTGAAAAGTGTATGTACCATGAAGCGTAGTTCGTGGACTACAATGTTGGTTCCCGGAATGGTGATGAAAAATTAGTAATGGAATATTTATGTGTATTAGTGATACGTGGATGGAAAAGCATGGTACTTGGACTTCATTACAAAATAAATTCTTATGGTGGTTTTTATTTTTTGGGAGGATAATTGTTCATTGGAGGATCATCATCTTTGGGATGATGCAGAGACTATGCATACCACAAATTTTGTTCAACCATAGAATACATTAGTCTCTGCAATGTAATTAAGGATCTACATGTACCGCATAGTCTTATGTAGTGAAGGATATACCACATCAGAAGTTTTAGTAATCCAGCTTAGCGGGTTTTGTAGAAAAATTTACCTATATAAAGATCTAAAATCATATAATGAGAGAGTGAGGATTCATTTGACAATATCATCACTCTATGGAAAAATTAGGTGAAGTTTGAAGTTAATCTTTGAGGTATAATTCTTTAAAGGATATGTGGTTTTCATGGGATCCAATCCGTGAAAGAGAAATTCTGTTAAGACAGTTCAAAGAAGGGGATATATGGGCTCTATAGACCGGAATGTAAAATATAACCACAAGAGTATAGGAAGTCCATTGGGGAAGAATCATTCCATGGAAATGGAGGTGGTCCGAGGAAGCAGAACCATCCCAAAAAAGTGAAGGTTGTTGTGAAAGAAGAGTTGTTATGCAGAAGAAGAGTTTGTTTGCAAAGCACAAGTGCCACATAGTTCAACATAGTTTGCGTACGAAGTAGGTAAGTTCCAAGTTGAATTAATTTTGTTTTAAAAGTCACTAAAATAAGAATTTAAAGTAAATTATACAAACTAATAGTGCGTGAAAGATTTCATTTCATGTATGGGTGAAAACATGGATTTAATAGAGCATATATTTACAATTGAGGATATGTGCATTCATAAAAATGTAGGAACCTACAAGTTCATAAACTCTGTGTGGATCTCTTCTAGAGTAATGATCCAAGGAATAGGAAGAAAATTATCTTTCCTACCTATAGCGAGTCATAGAAAGAGACGTAGGGAGTGACCTTTGGTAAATAAGTGAGATGACCATAAACATTGTAAATATTGTGATTCTGAGAATATAAGTGATCTAGCACAAACATTTTAATTTGGAAGTGATCCTTAATGGTGTTTCTACATCCTAACATCACTGTTATATACTCTTTAGACATAGCCCGTTGAGGGTGAACCAAGTAAAATTGATGTGTCTCATACATTATTTAAATTTTGTACATATATTACTATGGGAAAAAAGAGAAAAGTTTTCTTTTCAATTATGAAACAATATCTAAAGGGGTAGGATTTTTAATCTATCATTCCATAATTCACCTCCACCCTCTCAAGATATTTAACCTAATTGGTCTAACAAATATTCACCAAGGCACATTGGTTTACTCATATGGTGAGCTTCATAGTCACATTAAATGTAACTACCTTCATTTATAGCATCAAACTGAAAAACAGAACTCTGATTACAAGTATTTTTTTTGAGTGTCCATATTTATGGAAACATTATAGTGGAAAAGTGATTTGTGTATGTAATCCTAGTGGATAGATAAATTATATGTTTTTTTGTACTGAAATAGCATGTGGATATAAATTTGGTCCTTAAAGAATAACAAGGAAATTATTAAAAGTTGGTTTGTTTTGGTCATCAGTTTTTAAAGACAAGAATGATTCTGTAAATCATGTAAAAACTAATGATTTATTACAATAAAATATAAAATATATGAAATTATAAAACTACCATTAATTTATTTGACATATATTATATATGGTATTATATTTCATGGTTCTATTTCTAATTTTAAATTGATTTTTTAGTTGTTAGTATCAAATATTTTTTGTAGGTTTCGAGTGCCTCAATCAATAATCAATGATCAAGGAACATGTTTTCATAAAAATAACATGGAATCCAATATGAAGGGATTTAAATTTAACCATAATACATCTATTTCTAACCATCCCAAGTCAAATGGGAAGAATAAGGTTTCAAATATTGGGATAATGATTATTTTGTAAAAAAATATGCAAACCAAACAGAATGACATCATCCAATAAATGAAAGATTGATTGTCATCATACAATGACGATTTTAAAATTTTATTACTATATCATTTTACATAATGATTTATTATAAATTTTTCAATTTTTTTTGAGCTACAACATTAGGAACACTATGATGTAAATTATATAAAACTATAATTCAATAAGGTTATAGAACAAAGGTTGATCCCAATGAATAAAATAAAAGAGATGACAATGGAATCTTATGAGGATTAAATGATGCATAAAGAGAACAAAAAAAATTCCATGGTAGATTAGTCCATATAAAATACTTTAATTCTTAAGAAAAATTGTTGATATTCGCATTTAAAATGAATCTTGTGCCTGGTAGGATTCGTTTCAAGTGGAATGGACCATTCATAGTTAGTAATGTTTTTAAAAATTCCTTGCTAAATTATTTTAAATATTGGTTTGTTAGAAATTTTTTCACTTTTTTGTTGAGCTAAATCATTAGGAACACTAGTATATAAAGAATATAATACTAGAATTCAGTAAGGTTGTTGAAAAAGGGTAGCTTCAAATGATTAAACTAAAAGAGATGATAAAGGGAGCTAATGATAATTCAATGATTCATAAATAGAAGAAAACAATTATCCATGATTGATTTTACTATATAAAATACTTTAATAATTGAGAATTATTTTTGATAATCACATTTAGAATGAATCTCATGTCTGGTAGGAATCATTCCAAGTGGAATGGACCATTCATAGTAACTAATGTTTCGGAATTTTTTGTAGTGGTGATTAGAGAATATGAATCAAAAAAATAATTTATCTTTAAAAGATATAAAGAAATGATTTTTCTAGGGTTTTGGATAGAAAAAAGGGATGAGTTTAGCTCTTACATGCTGTTATTGAATAAGGAACCCTAAGTTGTCACTTTCCTTCACACTAGTCAAAATATCCTTACGTGCATCCAAGTGACCCATGTTCAAAAATAGGTGGAGGCATATTTCAGGGGGTACTGTAGCATGAACTATAGAAGTACAACAGTAGTATTATAAACTATACGGTACTGTAGTAGGTACCGTACACCGTGTGGTGATGTAATAAGTATTGTTCGATACGGTAGTAGCTAGAACTATTCACATTTGGCCACCTATTTGGGATTAGAGTCCTTAAGGATTTCGGGAAACCCAGGACATTAGGTTAGTATGTATTTTGAGCCACCTTTAAGGCCTTCAGGCCACCTCAAGGCCTTCGTGCCATATGTAGTTTCCCAAAACATAATATACAAAAAAAGAGTACCTCCAGATTAGTATTAAGAGTAGGCGTACTAACCAGAGAAAGACAAATGGATTTGTAAGTATGAGAGGGTATGGATACACCATCAGGACTATCGTGTACTTTCACGGGATGCTAATCTAGACGGCAGTGCAAAGGTGGGGAGCATCTATCACGATTCAAATTCTGGGGAGGGGCAGTTCCTTGTAGTTATAGTCTGGATGAATTCCCTAGTACCTTCAGGTCATGTAATGTCTCTTAAGACTATGGTCCATGTAATCACTAAGCCAACATATCTTTTAAGGGTTCCCCCACATCCCTTGAAAAGTGGGTTATCAAAAATCAATAAAAATGAAGGCCTTAGGGCCATTAAGTTATTTGAAATGTTTATACATAAATCATGCATATCAAATTTATTCAATTTTTTATTTTTGAGTGTTATTGGACTAGGAAAATTGAAATTCCAATTTATCATTCCTTGTTAAATATTTATATTAGTTTTGAGGATTCACTGGTAGTAAATTTTTTAAATTTTTGAGATTTCTGAGTGAATTGGATTATTGTTTTCATGAAAATTTGTGTTTGGTACTTAGAAAATTATCATTTCTGAAAATATTGAATTATAATCAAAATTATGAAATGATAAAAAGTTATATTTGAACATAAATATGAGTATAATATCCTTTATAAAGAAGGAAAAATTGGTATGAAAAATTAAAATACATTCATCTATTTCCATTGAAACCATAGTAAAATTCAAAATTGAAAACACACTCAATGTTTTGATATATTTTGGAATTTATTTTTTGAGTAAAAAAATCCCTCAGAAAATTAAATGATTTATTTTCACATAAATGGATAGTAAAAATTTTATTTTGTTTCTAATTTTCAAAAATAGTGGATTTAGGTAACATGAATATTAAAATTATATGATGAATGGGAAGATTATAAATATGAATTTCATATACTAAGTATGATGGAAGTGATAATTAGATCAGTGGTTTAAGGAACCAATGGGAGATAAGAAAATGGAGGAACAAATCCTTTAGTTTATATTTCCATTAATTTCTATCTGTTTATATTTTATTGAATCTAAAACTCAACTTAAGAAGAAGTGAGACTAGTGTGAACTAGATAAAAATATATTATTAAATTATGTATGAGTGATAAAGCCACAATTTTACATTTCATTTTAGTATATTCTTAATATAAATAATATAAATAATAATCTATAGTAGTGAACATATTTATTTTTTTATTTTATTAATTGAATAATTGGATTAATGTGAAAATGGCCTAAAATAATATTCTAATTTACATTATAATTTTTTTGGTTTTAAATTTTAACTTCCATTATGTGGAATTTTGATTTTTAATGCTTTTCTAATTTTTAGTTAAACATATATATGCAGTATACTATATAAGGGTAACTAGTGTAGGTTTTTTAAACATCATCCTAGTAGAATAAGAAGTGTATAAAGGTAGCATAGGTGACACATCATAGTATACCTAAACCTAAAATTACAAAGTAAATGTCCTTCCAAGTTTCACTTCTTATACATAATGGTCATCACCATTGATATAATTGATATGTAAATATCATCTCAAATATTCTAAAACTATGTAATGGTCACATATATTCTATGTAAAGGTATCCTTATTACCAAAATTTTCTCCAATATTAGGAATTTGAGGGTCGTATTATATGATATTGGTACAGTTCAAGACTTAAGTGACTGTGGGACTCCACACTACTACAACCTGCCCCTTTATCAGTGCTAAAAACCTGCATTAACAGCACTAGAAAGGCGCTGTTAATTCTGGCGTAGATAAAGGGGGGTCCTCTATATCAGCGCTTCTCGGAGCGCTGATAAAGGGGTCCTTTATCAGCGCATGGTGGAGCGTTGATAAAGGTCAACTATATTAGTTCTTCTCGGAGTGCTGATACAGGGTCCCTTTATCAGCGCTCCTCTAGCGCTGTTAAAGGTGTCCTTTATCAGTGCTAAAAAAGTATTGATAAAGGCCCCAGTGCCTGCACCTAAAAAACAGTACCTGCACACCTGCACACCAGAATACCTGCACAAAGTGTCACATGCACACCTGCACACCATAGCACCCGCACCCAATATTTTGACTGACAACGGTATATACATTTACTTAACATCATGAATACAAAAAAACGCACTACTATATACATTTCAAACATTTTTTTACATGGTTATATTTACAATTATTCAATAACAGTTATAAACATTCATGTTTCATCCTTTGATATCTGTGATCCGCTCTCGATGGTATTTGTTGCCGAACAAAGCATCCGAACTCAAGGAAAAAAATTCACCTATATAAGAAAACAAATATTATGTTAGTAATGCAATAATGAAAGAAATTAAAACAGTAATATGAAAGAATACATTAATATGGAAATGTGAAACTAAAATATTAAATTTTAAACTCAAAAGTTTTCATTTTCATAACAATGAATGGGAATAATGTAAAATCAATATGTTTTTGATTGATTTATCTCATTTAATAAATACTGATTCTTTATCTAATGAAAAGCTTTACCGGTCACACCGTGCGTTAGATTGAGGTACGGTCGATTCGTACACGTCAAAAATGACTCGTGGATTGTTGTCCTACAGTATCAAAAAAATCCGAAGGCGTTTTCTCGGTTTGGCGTATGTCATTGGTGTTGTTTTCCAAAGTTTATGTCATTTTCAAACTGATATCATACAATTTTAGCCATACCGGTCACACCGTCTGTCAGATTGAGGTGCGGTCGATTCATACACGTCACAAATTACTCGTGGATTGTTGTCCTAAAGTATCAGAACAATCCGATGGCGTTTGCTCGGTTTGGCGTATGTCATTGGTGTTGTTTTCCAAAGTTTATGTCATTTTCAAACTGATATCAGACAGTTTCAGCCATACCAGTCACACCGTGCGTCGGATTGAGGTGCGGTTGATTCTTACACATCACAAATGACTCTTGGATAATTTTCCTAAAGTATCAAAACAATATGAAGGCGTTTTCTTGGTTTGGCGTATGTCATTGGTGTTGTTTTCCAAAGTTTATGTCATTTTCAAACTGATATCAGACAATTTTAGCCATACCGGTCACACCGTGCGCCGGATTGAGGTGAGGTCAATTTGTACACGTCACAAATGACTCATGGATCGTTGTCCTAAAGTATGAAAACAATCCGAAGGCGTTTTCTCGGTTTGGCGTATGTCATTGGTGTTGTTTTCCAAATTTTATCTCAATTTGAAACTGATATCAGACACTTTTGGCCTTACCGGTCACACCGTGCGTCGGATTGAGGTGCGGTTGATTGTAACACGTCAAAAATGACTCGTGGATCGTTGTCCTAAAGTATCAAAACAATCCGAAGTCGTTTTCTTGGTTTGGAGTATGTCATTGGTGTTGTTTTCCAAAGTTTATGTCATTTTCAAACTGATATCAGACAATTTTAGCCATACTGGTCACACCGTGCGTCAGATTGAGGTGCGGTCGATTCGTACACGTCACAAATGACTCATGGATCGTTTTCTTAAAGTATCAAAACAATCTGAAGGTGTTTTCTTGGTTTGGAGTAGGCCATTGGTGTTGTTTTCCAAAGTTTGTCATTTTCAAACTGATATCAGACAATTTTAGCCATACCAATCACACCGTACGTCGGATTGAGGTGAGGTCAATTCGTACACATCAAAAATGACTCGTGGATCGTTGTCCTAATGTATCAAAACAATCTGAAAGCGTTTTCTCGGTTTGGCGTATGTCATTGGTGTTGTTTTCCAAAGTTTATTTCATTTTCAAACTGATATCAGACAATTTTAGCCATACCGGTCACACCGTGCGTTGGATTGAGGTGCGGTTGATTCGTACAAGTCAAAAATGACCCGTGGATCGTTGTCCTAAAGTATCAAAACAATCCAAAGGTGTTTGCTCGGTTTGGCGTATGTCATTGGTGTTGTTTTCCAAAATTTATCTCAATTTGAAACTGATATCAGACACTTTTAGCCATACCGGTCACACCGTGCGTCGGATTGAGGTGTGGCCAATTTTTACATGTCACAAATGACACGTGGACCGTTTTCCTAAAGTATCAAAACAATCCGAAGGCTTTTTCTCATTTTGGCATATGTCATTGGTGTTGTTTTCCAAAGTTTATGTCATTTTCAAACTGATATCAGACAATTTTAGCCATACCGGTCACAACGTGCGTCAGATTGAGGTCCGGTCGATTCATACACGTCAAAAATGACTTGTAGATAGTTTTCCTAAAGTATCAAAACAATCCGAAGGTGTTTTATCAGTTTTGCGTATGTCATTGGTGTTGTTTTCCAAATTGTTTCATTTTCAAACTGATATCAGACAATTTTAGCCATACCAGTCACATCGTGAATCAGATTGAGGTGCGGTCGATTCGTACACATCACAAATGACTCGTGGATAGTTTTCCTAAAGTATCAAAACAATCTGAAGGTGTTTTCTTAGTTTGGTGTATGTCATTGGTGTTGTTTTCCAAAGTTTATGTCATTTTCAAACTGATATCAGACAATTTTAGCCATACCGGTCACACCGTGCGTCAGATTGAGGTGCGGTCAATTTTTACACATCACAAATGACTCGTGCATCGTTTTACTAAAGTATCAAAACAATCTTAAGGCTTTTTCTCAGTTTTTCATATGTCATTGGTGTTGTTTTCCAAAGTTTATGTCATTTTCAAACTGATATCAGACAATTTTAGCCATACCGGTCACACCGTGCATCAGATTGAGGTGCGGTCGATTCGTACACATCACAAATGACTCGTGGATCATTTTCCTAAAGTATCAAAACAATCCGAACGCGTTTGTTCAGTTTGGCGTATGTTATTGGTGTTGTTTTCCAAAGTTTATGTCATTTTCAAACTGATATCAGACACTTTTAGCCATACCGGTCACACTGTGCGTCGAATTGAGGTGAGGTCAATTCGTACACGTCACAAATGACTCTTGGATCGTTTTCCTAAAGTATCAAAACAATCCGAAGGCGTTTGCTCGGTTTGGCGTATGTTATTGGTGTTGTTTTCCAAAGTTTATGTCATTTTCAAGATGATATCAGACAATTTTAGCCATACCGGTCACACCGTGCGTCGGATTGAGGTGCGGTTGATTCTCACACGTCAAAAATGACTCGTGGATCATTTTCCTAAAGTATAAAAATAATCTGAAGGCGTTTTCTCGGTTTGGAGTATGTCATTGGTGTTGTTTTCCAAAGTTTATGTCATTTTCAAACTGATATCAGACAATTTTAGCCATACCGGTCACACCGTGCGTCGGATTGAGGTGCGGTCGATTCGTAGACATCACAAATGACTCGTGGATCGTTTTCCTAAAGTATCAAAACAATCCGAAGGCGTTTGCTTGGTTTGGCGTATGTCATTGGTGTTGTTTTCCAAAGTTTATGTCATTTTCAAACTGATATCAGACACTTTTAGCCATACCGGTCACACTGTGCGTCGGATTGAGGTTCGGTCAATTCGTAGATGTCAAAAATGACTCGTGGATAGTTTTTGTAAAGTATCAAAACAATCCGAAGGTGTTTTCTCGGTTTGGCGTATGTCATTGGTGTTGTTTTCCAAATTTTATGTCATTTTCAAACTGATATCAGACAATTTTAGCCATACTGGTCACACCGTGTGTCCGATTGAGGTGCAGTCGATTCGTACACGTCACAAATGACTCGTGGATCATTTTACTAAAGTATCAAAACAATAAAAAGGTGTTTTCTCAGTTTACCATGTGTCATTGGTGTTGTTTTCCAAAGTTTATGTCATTTTCAAACTAAGTAGTATGAATTCACTAATCTGAGGTTATGAAACATAAGAAAGGGAGATCATAGATTCTCAATAAGTGCAAAGTGAGATATCAATGACCATATAAAGATAACATAAGTATTAGGAATTTACCTTCATTGTCCTATTTGTTTACATTCTTCGATCAGGTACGCTGCCCATTCGTTTCTAAATACATTTATATCATCTTCTGAATAGGAGTTTTTGCGACAGTCATAGTAGTACTGAAAAATATAAATACACAAAGGATTAATAATTATTTTAAATAAAGTAGTAATTATTTTAAAAAATACCTATTCAGGGATGCTAGTTTGTCCATGAAATACGATCTCTTTCATAAATTTACAAACATAATAACCGCAGTCCTTGTCATTTGTTTGTTTCGGACACTGCAGAAACATCGAGAAAAATAATTAATTTGTTTTGATATGTATTTGGATAGTGAAATATAATTATATATACCCAGATACTTCTCCATTTGTAGATCTTGTGGGCATTGTCGTCCTTACGCCCTGGATTCATTCCAGCCTTTAGATGATATTCATACACCGCCCTATCATAAAAAAATCCTCATTAAAAGATAATATAAATTATATAACAATATATTTAGTTCTAAAATGTTGGATCTAGTGTATTACAAATTGAAAATCGCCATCATGTGTGGTTGGTTAGTTGGATATCCATGCAGTGAATCCAGAAAATAAATCTTTGGAGTATCCAAATTGACTGCAATGAGCATCAAATGTTCCCTAAAAACACAAAAAGAAATAAGTACTGATAGAAATGAAAATAAAATTGATATGATTAAAATGTATAGTTTTACCCTTGCATCGTTGGTATTAAAAAGAGCATGTTAGTCGTAATTCTTCTTTGAAATGTTCTGAGCAGATTTGACATCAATTCATCCTGAAAATTAGAATCTATTTATGTTCGTTGTGTAGAAATGGTGTGAGGACTAACGAGTCCAAATTTGTATTCATGGGAAAATCCCTTCATTTGTATATCAGCTTCTGTAAAATCAAATCATGAAAACATACCTCATGTATACATTTATAACTAAGGCGCCTAGCCAGTCGTATGTGATGATCTTAGAAACAGCGTCTGCACTAACAAAATACATTTTTCCTCTCCGTACATATCTTTTTCACAAACAATTGTATGATTCTTTCCATCTTTCATTTTCGTATCCACATGAGCTTGCAATGATATTAAATGTGGATATAGAACGGGTGGGGTGAACGTGCTCTCAGTAGATCGTTTTGATCGGTTGGTTGATCCAATCTTGGAGATGCTCTTTCGTTTTAGCTTCTCCATTTTATCCTTCTGTAATAACATTCATCGGTTCATCCATTTTCTAATTTAATGTTAAAGGTTCTGCTTGAAAAATGAACTGGAAATGAATACCTCCTGCTCGACGTGTTTTTTTACAAGATTCGACGGCCATGCAATAAATGTTCCAATAGATTTTTCCACCGTATGAATGTCATCATCATCATTTGGCATGGGTAGCTCGGTGCTCGGCTCATGATCTACGTTAATCAACACTTTGACATGACCAGTTGGAAGTGGTCTGGAGTGTAGCGTGTCATTCTGCATATTGAACACCGTAGCACTCGCTACAAGGCGATGGGTGGGAGTTGACAGATATAAATCATAGTCATTTTCACCTGGCAGAATATCATTAAATGAAAGGTATCAGTGTCTATGTGATTCACATCTCACAAAAACGAATATTATAACATTGATTACCTCGGTTAAGTCAGGTCTTTGAGGGGAATGGCTCGCCTCAAAGCTGGTGAGGGGTGGATCTTCTCGCGGGGGTTGTTCTTGAGTTGTTTGTTCTCTTCGCCTCTCCTCCATCAAACTATTTAGCATATCTCCCTGAGTTTGGATTAGTTCTTCAAGGGTAGCTACTCTATCACTCATTACATGAAATTATTTAGTTTGTTCATCCTCTTGTTTTTTTTTCTTAAAATATGTCTTGGGTGACACCCCAAAACCCACACCTCTGACGCGGCCATACTATTCTGGCTGTTTGAAGGCTTTTGAAAGTATGTCTGCATCCGGTGCGGGTGTCGATGTTTCTTGTGACTATGTCAATTAGAAAATATGAAAAAATAAGTAAGCATCGTTATATAATAGTGATTTAAAGCAAAACAAGTTTATACTATGTCATACTTACACATGTTTCCCACACTTTTTGTGTGTTTTCATCTATCAGTTTCCCCTCTTTGTTAACACGAGCCTCCTTCCATAGCACATGGCGTGGAATGGAAGTGACTTGAGATTTTTCTTCATCAATATGCTTATAAACAGAGAAAAAAGGTTACAGTGTTGTTTTATGTCACATAAAATTATTAAAGTACTTTTAAAATACATACCAATTGTTTTTCAATTGAAGCGTACCCAAACCTTGATTTACAGTAAGGGTACGCTGGTTTTGCTACCCATTCTTTATTTTCAGCACTCATTTGTTGTTTCATAAATAAAAACCTATCAATCAATGTGATGAATACAAGCAACGTTACACAACGTGTAACCAAACACAATTTACCTGAAAATTCTTTTCCGCATGATGGTTGCAAAACGCATCCCACGTTCCTTGGGATATCAAGTGTGCATAAAGAGGAGGCGGGTGCGGCATGATTTTACCTTTGGCATCTTTTAGATGATTTTTCATTAAAATGGTGTGAAAGCCTCTATGAATCCTTCCTGACAGTCTGAAAACATATTCTTTGTGCGAAACATCTACTATAAATGCACTCTGCAAGAGATGATGAAGGGTTAGTCAATATTTCAATATTTTATTTTATTTTAATAAATTAAATAGATGATATCGTAATGTTACCGTAATCTCTTCCCACATTAATGTTTTGAACCCGCTGACAACATGGTGCCACGACTCTACGTCAATCGGCACGCGTTGTCGAGTGACGATTCCAATGTAGCTACTAAAAATGGCTTTGTTGGGGTTTACATGCTGGCCTAGCTTATTCCATCCCACCTCATATTTGATGCCTTTTTCTTTTTCCTTAAGGATTTTTGCTAAAACTGTCAAACTACGGAGCACCTGTTTTTTTGTGTCGCTGGGGTTTCATCGCCTACCATTTCCTCAGTTTCTGCATCATCATTATGTTTCTCCGAAGCACTAGCTTCGGCACTGACACCAGCTGCAACAGGTTGAGAGACATGTTGTACGTCAGTAGTGGGACCAGCTGCAACAGGTTGAGAGACCTATAGTACGTCAGCAGTGGGACCAGCTGCAACAGGTTGAGAGACCTGTTGTCTCTCAGCAATGGGACCAGCTGCAACAGGTTGAGAGACGTGTTGTGTCTCAGGATTGGGTGCATCAGCAAGTGAAGAAGTAATTATCTGCAGAACTGGTTTAAAATTTAAGTTAGATCACATAAAAGCAGCAGCGAAAAGATAATAACATAATGTAACACAATCTATATTACAATAAAAATCAATAAACTGATTATTGAACTCCCTTTTTTTTAAAGGCTGAAGAGATTTGACCCCTCTATCAACTATCCATATCCCTTCATTGTGGTCTCCTCTGACATACAAAACGTCGTCTACATTGGGACCACTACGAAATGATTGCGAAATCCCAGTGAAAGGATCATCTTCCGTTGAATTTTCATCTGACCCTTCAGCTGTTTTGGTCGATAACAGAACAATTGACCAGTTTCGGTTTGCGGGATTGGGAACATAAAATACATGCACTGCCTGTGATGCCATTATAAATGTTTCGTCTTTCTCCCCTTCCTTACTGAAATCAACATTCACAAATCCCAAATCATCTATTTTAATAGAACTCCAATTATCAACCCACTTGCATTGAAATATCGGAACTTGAAATTCCGTATAATCCAACTCCCATATTTGTTTGATGATGCCAAAGTATGACATATTCGCATAAATTGGATTTCTGTCCTTAGCACCGGAAACATGCATCGCTTCAGCCATAAGTGTAACCCCACTATTCTGCATGGTACTTTCTTCATCATGTTCATTAGTATAAAATGTATAACCATTAACTACATAAGCATTGTAAGATAATGCATACACACTTGGTCCTCCGGCTAGCCATCGAAGTCGTTCCAAAATAGACTTTGGATTTTCATCCGACTTCTTAAAAATATGATCTCGAAACCATCCTATAAACTGTCGATTATGTGTATTTGATATCCATTTTTCAGCCCTTGATGGATTCAATTGCCTAAGAATTTCTTTGTGGATTTCAACATATGAGTCAACGTCCAAACTGTTATGCAAAACATAAAGGTGGGCCTGCTCCCGATCTGTAATATTGATTGTGACAACCTTTCTTCCAAAAATTCTATCACCCTCTAACCGCCCAGTGTTATGAGATTTTGGTAAGACAATGCTTTTCACAACAGACAAGTATTCGGTACAGAATTAAACGGCTTCCTCAACAATATATCGCTCTGCAATACAACCCTCTGGCCGACTTCGATTTTTGACATACCCTTTCAAAATATTCATATACCGTTCAATGGGGTACATCCATCTGTAATGTACATGACCACATAGTTGAATCTCTCTCACCAAGTGTACCATCAAATGAACCATCATATCAAAAAATGAAGGCGGGAAGAAAATTTCTAATTCACATAATATGACGAAAATTTCTTTTTCCATAGCTGGAAATTTCGTCGGGTCTATAACTTTTCTGCATATAGCATTGAAGAAGAAACACAGTTTCGTTAATGTATGGAGCACATTCTTGGGAAAAATTCAACGTAAAGCAATTGGAATGAGATTTTTCATCAAAACATGACAGTCATGTGATTTCAGACCTTTTAACTTCAAGTCGCTCATTGACACAAGGTTACTGATATTTGACGAATACCCATCTGGAACCTTTACGTCATTCAAGAAGTTGCAAAACTGATATCTCTCTTGCCTGGAAAGAGTGTAAGCAGCAGGAGGAAGAAATGTTTGTTTTTCACCCTCGACTGGTGCCAACTCTTCTCGTATTCCCATCTCAACCATGTCCAACCTAGCCTTAATTCCATCTTTTGTTTTGCCAGATGTATTTAGCAACGTGCCGATAACACTGTCAAATACATTTTTTTCTACATGCATAACATCAATAAAATGTTTTACATACAGACAATTCTAGTATTGTAATTCAAAAAAATTGATCTCTTTTTCCAACCAATTTTTGTAAGGTTTTTCGAAGCCGGTTTACCAAAAGTAGTGTCCAAATTTTTAACTTTCTCAAAAAATTGATCGCCTGTTAGTGGAGACGGTGTTGTACATTCATCTGAACTTCCATCGAATGATGTCTTCCAAGAACGGTACTTATGTCGTCGCGGTAGAAATCTGTGATGTCCTAGAAACACGGTTTTCGATGAATGATTCAACCTAATTGATTGTGTACCTACTTCGCAAATGGGACAGCCTTGAGTTCCTTTAATTCTATATCCTGAAAAATTTCCATAAGTCAGGAAGTCATTTATCGTCCCATACAACATGACTCTCAAAGTGAAATATTCCTTTCTGTAATCATCATACAATGTAACACCTAAATCCCACAATAATTTCAAATCTTCGATCAATGGAGCTAAATAAACATCTATATCATTACCCAGTTGTTTTGGTCCTGATATAAGCATAGATAACATGATGTATTTTTGTTTCATGCATAACCACAGTGGTAAGTTATAATTTATCAACATAATCGGCCATGTACTGTGACTGCTACTTTGAAAACCAAAAGGATTCACTCCATCTGTAGATAACACAAGAAGAAGGTTTCTCGACTCGTTTCCAAATTCAGGATACTCATGATCTATTCTCTTCCACTGAGGAGAGTCTTCCGGGTGACGTAGTATCCCATCTTTAATTCTTGTATCTGCATGCCATGTTAATTGTTCTGCAGTCTCCTCACTTCCATATAGGCATCTAAACCTTGGAATGATTGTACAGTACCATACAACTTTAGTAGGACTTGATTCATCTTTCTTGTATCGAGAAGCACCACACATTGGGAATTATTTAAGTGATTTGTGGTCCTTGAGAAACAGTATACAGTCATTTGGGCATGCGTGTATTCTTTCAGAGATCATACCCATAGAGCGTAGCATTCGTTTGGCATCGTATGTTCGGCTCGGGAGCTCATTGTCTTCTGGGAGCATGTCTTTCAAGAGGGCAAGTAGTTTCGTAAAACTGTCGTCACTCCAACCGTTATCTGCTTTCAAATTATACAGCTTCAGTACGGCTGACAATGCTGTATATTTAGTGCAACCATCATAAAATGGTGTCTTTGCACAACTTTTTAACTTCTCAAACAATTTTGGGCAATCACGAAGTTCATCTTCGAAGGTCCTTGTCATTTTCTCAATACGACCTTCATCATCATTCACATCTGTAATCACATCCTCCATACAGTCATCTTCATTGTTCATGTTTGTAATCATATAAGATGATCCATAAAATGTAGTGTCACCCTAGTCACTACCTACATTCGTTTTTTCCCCGTGTTTATTCCAACATGTATAACTTTGATCTATTCCGTGACAAATCAAGTGTTCTTCCAACTCATCTGGACTAATTTGTTTTGAATAACAACAACGTAAACACGGAGAAAGGATTTGGGAAGAGTCACATGCATGATCTATTGCAAACTTGATAAATTCTTTCACGCCTTCTTCATACTCTTTTGTCAACCGATTGGCATTCATCCATTCTTTATTTATATTCATCCTATTTAAAATCCATAGGATAAGTATATAGGGTAAAGGAGAAGGAATATGAGTATAATTTAGATAAAAAACAAGGTACTTCAAGGAAATAAAGGAATAAATAAATACCAAAATAAAAAATATATTGGGAACCACTACAATCCCCAAGCCTCACATCATCTAGATCTCTAAAACCCATCAAAGTTACTCCAACTCGATCTGGCAACACTGGGACCCAATTCTACCTGACCTTCAATACATGAGGATTTCTTGGGTACTGAGTAGGGAACCACCAATGTGGTTTCATAAATTCTAATTTTTAGTTATATGTGCATGTTTCATGCTCTGAATAAATAAATAATATCTAATAAATAAATAAATAAATCATCATTGATCCTCAGGTTCATAGCCTCGATCATCCATACCAACTTTGGCTAGTGCCAAAGTGTATTTGAGAACATTGTGATGACTATACCAACCATAACAATAATCATGTGGTCTTTTACCCTAGTATACATTGATAATTACCGTAGATATAAACTCACCCTAGTGAATATGATAATAACCTGGAAAACCTCTATCCCATTATCACAACTTGAGTAGTATCCATACTAGTATAAAATTGTTCCCAACAACTTAACCCCAGTAGTGCAGGACACTCAACCAAACAGGCCAAATACACAATAAGGATTGAAATCTCACAGCTATCCACTTTTCATAACAAATATAATCACTACTCAAAATCAATGTCCCTATTAGTAGTATGATAGACCTCACTACTATGTAATTTTTTCCATTTCAATAAAATACCACCTCAAGGTCATTTTTTTAATAAAAGTGGTGTCATGAATTGGTCACCTAATTCATGCCCCAAAGGACTCAATTAAAAAAAAGTGTATAAGTACAAACACAAGGTGAAAAGAACTTACACCAGTAGGGATTGAGAGAAGTATAAAACAAAAACACCAAGGAAAATATGGACAAATATCTAGAAGCAATGAATGATCCAAACAACCTATTATCAACTATTCCATGATCTCCAAAAGGGGTTTTACTA
Organism: Viscum album; assembly: GCA_963277665.1. Classification (NCBI taxonomy): domain Eukaryota; kingdom Viridiplantae; phylum Streptophyta; class Magnoliopsida; order Santalales; family Viscaceae; genus Viscum; species Viscum album. The sequence goes on from OY728161.1 coordinate 1,512,657,480, forward strand.
TCCATGGGGACAACACTAATCCATCTGGCTCGAAGGGAATTCAATGCCATCATAAATTTTCTTCTCTATCAACTTGAGTTATGTTATTCATGCTGTTATACAGTTTTTATTTTAAAATGAAGGGCTGAAATGAAACCTGAGAAAGACCTTAATACATTAAAATCAATGTTTAGAAAGGAAAACCATTAAAGGTTTGGATCAATAAGCTGTTAAGAATGAATACCATCATTGCAACATCACCATCCAACAGAAGCACATAATGTAGTGAAACACTCATCACATGATAGAATCATATTATTTATCAGTGTCTTACATGGTATAGCCTCATAATATTTACATGGTAATATTCCATACTATAAATAGTCTCAAGAGATGGCTCATGTTCCATTTCAATATATAGGTTTGTTCTGGGACAGTCTACACATCCAGCCTATCAACAACCTTACAAAGTTATACCCACCCAAGTAGTCACATCCCCAAGGGGGATGTTCACACACTTTAGGTTCAATTCAATAAGGCCAGGGGCTCTGATGTATCACTAGTTCCATGTGTGGCCTATGGGAACAAATACATAAAAGTCACAGAATATATTCCAAGAGGTCTCCGGGTTCCCCCTAACAAGGTCCTCGAAGTCACACTCACTCTAATAACACCAATTAAGGAATTTATAAATCCATAAAGAAATTACCAGGACCACATACCTATTTTATATGTTTCTACTATTTTAATTCAAAGTTGAAAACTTTTCCTAGGCTCGCTAAGCCTCGTCCATTTGTCTACCCCAAGATCAAATCATCAATATAGCTCCTTCCTCTCTCCAAAAAACCAAAATTATTAAATTATAACATTTATAATTAATTATCCAAATCAATTTAAACTTGTTATATTCACTAGAAACTCATCTTGTGGACTTTTCATGTTAGAACCAAGACCAAAAATCCATATAAGATCTGAAGTGGGATCTTAGTGCCATCTTAGAAAAAATACCCAACCAAACCAAATCCATAGACAACATTATATAATTTGATCCAATATCCATGAAAACTACAAAAGGAAACACAAATCCATCATAATTATTGATGACTTGCAGATACCATCATGATTCCTCTTATACATGAGTTAGGAAAACACCCTCATCAAATCAATATGATACCACCGTGCTCCAGTTGAATCACCTATAAAACCTAATATAGATAAATCAAAAATCAATAGAAACTAAATATAAAGAATAAAATGGTAAGGAAGATGGTGAAATCACTTATAATTGTTGAATAAATCCACTAAAAAACTCCCCATGGAAAGGAGAATCAAAGAGGAATAAGGGGGTGGGTCGATTGGGCATTGTATAAGAGGGAGGATGAGAAATGGGGGCTTCCACTATTGGAATTTCAGAGGGAAAAAGATGAAAATATAATTTTAATGTTCTATAAAATTTTCCAAACCATATATTAATAATGTGGTGGAACTGTACAAGAAAACCCCTTCAAATATTTGGTCAACATAGTTTACCAAACTATGCATTAATTATGTAAATTGGAAGTACCTCAGTCAACAAAATTTCACATGTATTGTATGAAATCTTGAAAAAATGGTATGTTAATCCCTAAATAAAATTCACCTCACATGGTTTCCTCTAAGATATCCCATGGTTAACCTTCACTAACCATGAAAGTCAACTATGTGATTTAGAAAGAGGACTGAAAAAATCCTCATGCTCAAGGTTCTACATTGTTTCTCAAAAAATATGAACACAAAACCATGTTTCATTTGAAAAATATCCAAAAAACATCATATGAAACTAAAATAAAGCTTGTGAGACTCACCTGAGTACTTGAGGCACCTCTCAAACCGCGGTAGAGGAGGGGGGAGCAGAGTAGGCAGAGGAGGAGGAGGAGGAGGCGCCGATGGAGGAGGAGGATGAGGCAGTGGACTAGGAGGAGGAGGAGGAAGCGCTGGTGGAGGAGGAGGAGGACGAGGCTGCGGTGGAGGAGAAGGAGGAGGAGGAGCAGAGGAGGAGGAGGAGTCGGTGGTCGGAGGAGGAGAAGAAGGATGAGGCGGCGGCCGGAGGAGGAGGCGACGGCCGGAGGAGGAGGAGGCGGTGGCAGCGGTGCAGAGGAGGGATTCCTTGAGAGCTTGACCGGGTGCAGGGAGGAGGAAGAGGACCCATGGGTTTTTAACAAATCCGTGTGAGCCTTTATTGGCGCTAGTAAAAAGTGCTGATAAAGGATGTATTTATCAGCTCTAAAATGAGAAGCGCTGATAAATACAACCTTTATCAGTGCTAACAAAAGCGCTGATAAAGGTCCACTTTATTAGTGCTTTTTTAACGCTGATAAAGGGGATGACCTTTATCAGCGCTTTTCCGTTAGCGCGGATAAAGGCAGGCACATGCCATGCCCAGTTTTGTGGTAGTGCCATGAAGTATCAGATGACTATGAATATATTTTATATGGTGTTCCCTAGATTTTTTATTACTTCATTACACACTGAATGATTCCAGTTATTTCATAAGACTTTTGAACCAAGCATACAACTTTATCATGTGACTACACCAAATGAACTCAGTGAGAATCCAACATTGGAATCATATGTGGTCAACTGTATTAATTACCTATATAATATAAACATCACCATATTTATCATTCAAATCTTTATTCATGTTAAATTCATGTATAAAAATTTGATATGAAGTTAATATCCACATTAATTGTACATGAATAAATCAACTGAGGAATTATTGAAAATTATTTCTGGTATTAATCTATTGAAAAGAAAATTGAGGATCAGTGACATATCATGGAAGTGAGAGAAGAAAAAAATAAATGATATAATATCCTAGAAGCTGATGAAATGGTATAAATCAAAAGTTACACATATAAATTGCATGATATTTGAGAGTTATAGTGAATCCTTTCAAAGATGAAGGATATGAATGTTATGGAGGGAGAACATTATTTCACTAAAAGTTGAACTTTTTTCAGTTTTTTATTAGTTTTTATTTTTAAATGTCTTTTGATGGAAATATATCTTGTGTGGCTTAAATTATAAGAAATTACCCATACCTACTCTTAAATTCCAATGAATTTTGTATTTCTATTTCTCTAATGTAATTTTTCATGAGAACTGAGTGTTTGACCTCTAATGGTTGATGATGATCACTATAAATAGGCATTATATCATGATCTCTGCTCTTAATTTAGTTTTTACATAATCCCACCTTGATCTATATTCATTATTCAAACCGTGAAGTAGATAAGAACTAATTTAGGAGTGGTTTAGTATTCATGATCACTTTAGGTGGGTGAAATTAAAATATTGAGTGCTTATTGAATGCACATTCTAGATGGACACACTAGGGGGTGTGTAAGTAGCTATGGGTCTTGAGTTTATTATTAATATTTGTTAGTGTTGTGAATTTATTTATAAGAGGTTGTGATAAAGTGTATGTAATATGTATCTATGGTTGGACAGGAATTATTTTCACATGTTCCCCTTCTTCTACATTTTCTGATGTACATGCACTACATCACCATTATTCTTTTATTGTTTTAAAAGTAAATAGTGATAGGTAAGTATATATGTGGAGGGAATGACTGAATATTCCATTCCTTGAGATAAGTAACACCTTTTCAACTTCCTTATATTCATTTTAGGGAATCTAAAAATTATTGGATGGTTTCAAGGCATGAAAAATCATGTGTATCATATAAGGTGTTATAGTGTATTTCTAGTCATGAAAGTGCTTCAAAAAAGGAATTGTGCATTTCTCAATGTTCTTTTCCCCAGTAGTTAAGTATAAAAATATTTATAAAGTAGTTATTATTGTTTTCATGGATGTTTTTTATCTATAAAAATTATATGTGAGTAGATAATTCCTTCATGAGGACTTAGATGGCGAAATCTACATTGTGAAGCTGGTGAGTTTCATTGGGCATCATAACTAGAACATTGTGTGAATGATGAAGTGGTACCATTATGCTTTACATCAGAAACGAACATAGTGGAATAGAAAGTTTAACAACTTTATGATTCAATGGAAATTAATTCATAATAATTTTGATCGTTGTTATTATTGTATGGTGTTCGATGATGGTATTTTAATCATTTTTCTTTTATGCATTAGAAATATGATTATTACTAGTCCAATAAAGGAAAGGTTTTATGAGATAAAAAATAAATTTTCCGAAAAATTTGGGATGAAGGATCTAACCCTAGGTAAATGGATATTGGTAATTTAGACCATAAGGGAATTATGTTTTGGAACTTTGTATATAAACCTGTGTAACTATTCAATGTTAACATAAAATTATTTCCATGAGAGGGATATCATAAAATAATAATATGATAATATCATATGGAATAAATGGTATCTTTATTTTAGGTTTTTTAATATTGTGATTAATGTTTATTTTTTTCATGTGTGGGATGAATGAACATTCCACATATCTCACCACATTGTTTTCTTTTATTACAATCCCATGATAGGGATTATTTAGGGGATGTCCATCCTTCATTTAAGTGTTATATGAAGAAAACTCCAATGGGATGTAAATAATAGGTTATGTGACATGGATCCCAATACATTTTATATGGAAAATTCTCTTCATTTATTGAATAAAATCAAGGATTCCAATAAAAGGACGAAATCATTCTTCTATTGGTGTGATTAACATTGTTTTTCATGAGTATTAGTGGAACCTCTATTGAAACTCTCTCTTATTCTTGATACTATTTTTAACTCTTAATTTGACGAAGTTAGTGTAACAACCCGAGATTTTATAAGATATATTCTTTTTAATTTATTTTATATCTTCTGTTGTACACTACACCAAGATTATCTTGCGCTATACGTAACATCGTATTAGCTTGCAGTATACGTAAAACTAATCTTGGATCATGTTACACACAATTTCAAGATTGTCTGATAGTATTTATTCTACTCCACTTTGAGTGTATATATATATATATTCAATGTATAAATAAAATATTGTTGGATTTTGTTTTATGAAACAACAAATGAGACTTTCACTACACGCATCCCTGACTTGTCTTGCATTACACGCAATCACATCCTTTCTCGATAGCGTGTATTATACGCAATACCGGGATTCAATAAACAACAATATATGGTTATAATATTATTATAAACTAGTGTTTATAAATATTAGTAAATAAATTTTAAATTTTATGACATTATAATTCATCTTACACATTTTATAGAACATGGTATGAGAACAAAATATATTTTTCTGGTAAAATAAGTATTTTTCAAAAAAGGTAGTTTTGTCGTCTTTTGATGGAGCACCCATTTTAAATATAATTTTTTTACAATTTTATAAGTTAAATTTTACAAAATAAACTTCTTCTTTTGAATCATGATATAAAAATTTACTTTGGATAATGTTTTGATATTTTTCTGATAACTTTAATATTTTAATGAATAGTAAAAACACGCTATATTTTAATTAAAAACAACTTTTCTCATCGTAATAATTTGTATGTATAAATTATAATATTTAATGGTTTTAAAGTATAAATAGAATAAATTTTTACCATTTAATATAATTTATGTCATTAGTATTGATTTTACATTGAATTCATAGGTAAAATCATTTCAATCTTTTGCAATGTTTTAACTTTTAAAACTCATTTTCTTAACAACGGGATTAATTTTAAATTAATTTCTGCAACTTTTGTGTATCGAATTTAGAAAAATGGATTCCATATTTGTAATCAGTGGGTCCAAAATATATTAATAGGCTACTTTTTATTTTTGGGCATTATGAATAGTAACTACGGTAAATTTTATTTACCATAGTAAAAGGTAAATTTGGTAATTAAGGATAAATATAATATTATAAAATTACCCTAACACTTGTCTTAATATAATTTTATGCTTATATTTCGTCCTAAGGAATATTTGGGTCGAAATGGAATCCATTTTAACCCACTTGGAGGTGATTAAGACCTTTAGTTTATTTTATTTAAAGGAATGTGAAATATGTCTCACTCAACTTTAGTAATTAAAGTATTTTTAATATAAGTTTACACAGAATATAAATTCGGTTATAAATACTCATTTGAAATATAAATTTTTTATTTATCATGGTAATTTATTTATAATTTTTAAGAGATATTTAATTACCTTAATAGCTTATACATTAATGATGCAGAAGTTATTTATTTAGTGAAAAATAAGTAATATAGTTTTTATTGAAATAATAATACCCCTTAAAAGGGTCACAAACCTGAAAAAAACTTATTGGTAGTGTATATATACACCATAAGCATCCAATTACCGAATATATGACCGTTTGGAGTCTTATAAAAGTGATTATGACACTTATATGATTTTATTTTAAATGATGTCAAAGTTGTCACCTTCATAATTTAATAAATATAACATTTTAAAAGTTGGGTGTTTTAGAATATAAATTCGACTAAAAGTATTATTATGAAATATATAAGATTTATATTTATCCTAGTATTTGTTTTTTAATTTTTATGCAACAAATAAGTATATTTATTAATTATACAAAACAATTGTAGAAATTATTTTATTAAGAGAATTATCAAATAAATGGTTTTACAAAGAGTAATATAAATATTATATTAACTATTTAATATTCTCCACTAATTTTATAGATGAATATGACATGTTAGCAATCTATTAAATATATTATTTCGAATATATCCCCTGTGTGGATTTTATTTAAATTCAAATAATTGAATAGTTTCAAAATTAACACTATTGTTATTTCATAAAAATTACAAATTATTAGATTTTTTAAAATCAGAAAAATAATTAAAAATTATAAATTGAAATTTATATTTTCAAAATTGTCATAAATTATCCAATTATTGAAAATTAACAACACATAAGTGATAATTTATAACCATTTAAAATTAAAATTTTATTACCACAAATAAAATTAAATAGATTAAATAAGGATAAATCAAAATGATAAGGTTTAAAATAAAACCAAAACTTGTCTAAATTTGATTTCTGGATGATATTACAACCCCATCTCTTCTAATATTTGAATTGAGTCATTTTTGGTGGTTTTTATGTGGGGTTTGAATTTATATTAAACTAATATTTTTGAGGGTTCTAAAGGTGCCCCTCTCCTCCCTTATAAAGGGGAACCTCCTCCCTCTCATATTTACACAACTTTGAGCCTTCTATTTCAGCCAAACCCTACCCATTTCCCTTCTCAACTTCCCTAGAAATATTATAGTGGTCCTGGTCTTCTTCAAAGACCAATTTTAGTGCCCAAAGGGGAGTTTTTAAAGAGGTGTGTCGAAGAAGAGGTAATATTCGTTACTGATTATTTCATATTTATTTCTTCTTATACATACTCTTATTTAGTTTTTTCATTATGAAGTAATAACATCAGTATCACTCATATACTGATATTTTTTATAAATATTAAACAACCCTATTACACCTTCTATCCATCCTACGAAAAATGAAATCACCGCGCATGTGTACGTACGGTATACCATCTCCACGCCGTGGTGTAATCTGTTTTCCACAACCACCTTACTTGGATGGGTATAATGGTGTCAAAACAAATATATGTGATTATTGTAAAGTGATATTGATTATGAAATGGTATACATACACTTCAATACAATTCCACGATCATGGAAATGATATCATTGCTTGTGCGTACGTACGGACTACCGTCTCCACGAACACGATAAGATTAATTCTTCATGTTAACAATTAATGAATGATTATAAAGTATATATAATGAATAAAAATGAAATATATGACATAATAATGCTACTTTATTTATGTGTGTATATATATATATATGTATTTCATCTGTTTAATTCCATTCAATTCAATAAGGAAACGATAATAGTGTTCATGCGTACATACGACCTACCGTCTCCATAAACAGTGTATTTCATTCCATTTATAAATCTATAATATATATGTATATACTAAATATTTATTATATATAAATCATGTTTTACATTCTGAAATTATGTAAATAAGTATATAAGTAATAATATCAAGAACAACAAGTCGAAACATGTACGATAAATGAAACGATTTTACCCAAAACGCTGCTTTAACAGGGATTTACAAAAGAATGAGTAATATAAAGTCATAAGTGAACCATATATGATATCATAACAATGAATATGATTATGTAATAAGTTAATGACAATATTTAAATCATTATACAGGAGGTTCAGATACATACAAAGCATATCGGACCCAAGGTAAGGGATAATTTTGCAATCTCATTTTTATCCGAGATTTCTTATACGTAAGTAACTACTGGGGTTATATTTTTCATCCATGTCCATAAAATGTTTTTAATAAAGTTTTTCATATTCTTCTATGTATTTTTAAATACATTTTTACCCTTCATTGACTTTAACTTTATGTTATGGATGAAATCTTTCTTTTTTTACCATACAAGGAACTTTTTGACTTTTCTGAAAAAAGTATGAGGAGAATGTTTTTTGAACTTATACGGCATGAAAATATTTTTACGGTTTCATAATGCCTTATTTTCATGAAGTTTACTCTACAAGATTTCAAGGTTATTTTTAATTAAATCCTTTTATTTTAAAATTGAGTGTCATTTTGTGAAAATAAAATGATTTTTAAGAAGAAATGATATTTTTCTCAAGAATTCATTGAAAGTGTTTTATCGAAACTATTTTCCATCTAAGATGACTTTAGTTAGTATGATTATGTTTCAAGTATAATGTCTCTATGATTTATATGGTTTCAAATTTCTTATGATGAAATGATATCCATTTGTTTTATATGGATTATGTTATGATGGCCTAATGTTTATGAATCCCATTTTTATTACATGGGTTATGTTGTGATGTATGATTTGTGATTTTTTCGAACACATAATAATGGTTTTATTATGATATGGTTGGGACCTATATCTCCCTCCAATTCATTGGGTAAAGATTTATATCTCATGAGATAGACATGGCTGGAACGATAAGTTAATCCGGTTCAGTGTTATAGGACTGGAACGAGGAGTGAAGTCGATTCAGAAAGGGACTTTGTCCACTAATATGGTCTTGGAAGCAATGTCTTGGCTACTATGGAAATCATATCATGTGCATAATGTTTTTCCAAAATTACAAGTTTTATTCCCAATGCCATTTTATCATGATTGATGTTCTATTATGATCTATGCCTTATGTACTGCCATGTTTTATGTCATTTCTTAAGATCTTGATGTTTAAACATTATTTTCATGTTTTTATGTTCAAATATATATGGTTTGTTTTATTTTCTCCATGATTACCCTTACTGAGCATTTGAACTCACCATTTTTATGTTTTCTTTTCCCCCAGGATTAAAAGAAAGGTTTTAGGTAAGGAAACAAAAGGGGGAAGATCGTTATGGGAGATGTTGAAGATATTTCAACATGATTAGAAGTTTACATTACAAATTTCCAAAGACACTAAACTATTACGGTCCATTGGTGTCTATTTTTGTTATGTATTAGATATTCCGCAAGACTAATGCAATGTCTATGTACGTCAAGATTTGGGTCTCTAGAGTTGGTATCCAAGGAAAGATTTAGTTAACCTTTGGAAACTAGGATGTGAAAACATTATTGAGATCCCTAGAGATTTTTCTAAGGTATGTCTAGGGATGTCCCTAAGGTTTAGTATAACTATAGGTTACAGTCCTAGAATTATGTTGACGATCATGAATAACCTAGGGTGAACCTAGGGTGTCATGGATTGAAGAATGTGTGATAGGTTAGACATCCCATAAGGTAATTTTTAAGATTATGTGGTTCCTTGTTATTTTATCTATTTATTACACCATGGTTTTTGGTTTTAGTCAATGGAGGGAACCAGAAAGAATTGGTTCAACATTGAATCCAATGGACAAATTGGTGACATTGAGCAACGAAATTGCGTAATGCCTAGAAAGAAAGATTTTGTGATTATTCCAAATAAGTCATCGCGATATATGATTAACAAGGTGATCTTTAGTGGTATTTATAGTTCATCAAATAAGAGGAAGATAGACTTTTATGCATGTTCTCATGTTGAGGAGAAAAGAGAAAGGAAGATTGAGATTTCTAAAGAAGGGAAGAAGAACCTTGATGAATACATAAAATAGAGGGGAATATGTTATCTATGTGGAGAGAAGGGTCATAGAGTGACATACGGTTATGGAGTTCAATGTCTTATATGTGGAGAACATGGGCATTAACTAACTCAATGCCCTGAACTAAGAGGTTACTTCTAAATCAAGGAAGGACTTATTCTATGACAATCATTGAAGAGGTTGTATTGAAGTGTTTATGTATTGTTATTCACTAATAATGTTGTTGAGGAACATTTATGGTGTATTTAAATATCTCTGTATTGGTCCATTGTGGTTTTCCACAAGAATATGGCATCTGTAACCATGAAAAGTGACTGAAATATTTTTCGGAAAGCATATGATTTGCACATAATTAATTGATAAAGAGAAAATACTATTTTTTATAGTATTCATGAGCTCATGACTAATATAAGGAAAAAGTGATATCATGGTTTGAGTATATAGAAATTTTTGGATTTCGTTATGTGGAAAGAGTTACTTTTTGACAGCATTCATGTTTTCACTAATGTTCAATGTGTATTCATTTTTCTGGAGAATACATGATTAAGGTATTCACATGTTTGGAATGTGACCAACAAGATATATCGTATGATAAATGATGGTATTAACATGCTTGGTAGATGAAATTTCAAGTAATCGTTTTCTTTATACTATGACTTTCGAAAGAAGTATTTTGAATAAGTCTTAAGGTTGGAATGGATTAACTTGGGCATCAGATAGTATTGTTTAAGCCTAGAAATTTTTTTCCATTTTATTTCAGGAATGTTATAATAGTATAGTTTAAGATAAGGGACAACCTAAAGAACGGGCGACAACCCATTGCGTCAGACAAGGCTATGGGAATCGAACCCACAACCGAAGTGCGACAGGCCTTTTTCACCTACTACTAGCCTACAAGAAGTCCTCGGTTTCTAGAAGCTATTTTTAATTTATTAAGCAGAATGAAAGATGAAGTATAAGTCCATTTTTTTAGAACCATATATGATTAATCTCACCATATGATAGACTTATGTATATAACTTTTGCTAACCTTATGTTTGAGACAGATTGAATGACTCATCATTCTATCACATGATCTGCTAACACTTCATGAATGACAAATTCAACTTTATTTCTTTAAGAGATGAAGTGGAAATTGTTCAAGGCACGAAGAACAGTGAGATTGTACCAAAATCAAGTAAGTATTTATTTTGATTAGAAAATTCTTCAACATTAGGGAAATGATCTTGAAAACTAAAAATGTTGTCCTAGTGCCCTAATATATGATGAATCAGATGGTACCTTAGAACATCACATATTTATAGCTTTGTGATTGTTGGATTTTTCATAGCCATGTTCTCTACTACTCTCCATCAGAACATGATGGTTATATTTTTCTTCCATATCCATATTTTCACCTATGTTCTCCTATATGGAAACCAAGCGATGAGTTACTTTGGGTAATCGTTACGTTTCATATATTAGTTTTTAAAATTAAGTTTTAGTATTCCTTTTTACGATGTGGGTTTCTATGAATAGTAAACAATTTATAACCCCGACGAATTTCAAGGGAGAAATTCATTTTAAGGGGGGTAGAATGTAACAACCTGAGATTTTATAAGATATATTCTTTTTAATTTCTTTCATATCTTCTGTTGTATGCTACACCAAGATTATCTTGCGCTATACGCAACGCTGTATTAGCTTGCAGTATATGCAACACTAATCTTAGATCATGTTACACACAATTTCAAGTTTGTTTGATAGTAGTAATTATACGCAACATTGAGTGTGTATATATATATATATATTTAATTTATTAATGAAATATGGTTGGATTATTTTATACGCAACAACAAAGTAGTCTTTCACTACACAGAACCCTGAATTGGCTTGCATTACACGCAATCGCAACCTTCCTCGATAGTGTGTGTTGTACATAATACCGGGTTTCACTAAACAATGATATATGGTTATAATATTATTATAAACTAACTTTTATAAATTGTAGTAAATATATTTTGAATTTTATGACATTATAATTCATCTTACACATTTTATATAACATGGTATGAGAACAAAATAAATTTTTCTGGTAAAATAAATATTTTTCAAAAAATGTAGTTTTGCCACCTTTTGTTGGTGCACCCATTTTAAATGTAATTTTTGACAGCTTTATAAGTTAAATTTTACAAAATAAACTTCTTATTTTGAATCAGGATAAAAAAAATTATATTGGATAAAGTTTTGATATTTTTCTGATAACATTCATATTTTATTGAATAGTAAAAACACGCTATATTTTAATAAAAAACAACTTTTTCATCATAATAATTTATATAGTTAAATTATAATATTGAATGGTTTTAAAGTATAAATAGAATATATTTTTACCATTTAATATAATGTATGTCATTAGAATTTATTTTACATTGAATTCATAGGTAAAATCATTTCAATCTTTGACAATGTTTTAACTTTTAAAACTCGTTTTCTAATCAACGGGATTAATTTTAAATTACTTTATGAAAATTTTGTATATTGATTTTAGAAAAATGGATTCCATATTTGGAATCAGTGGGTCCAAATTATGTTAATAGGTAACTTTTTGTTTTTGGGCATTATGAATAGTAACTACGGTAAATTTTATTTACCATAGTAAAAGGTAAATCGAGTAATTAAGGGTAAATATAATATTATAAAATTACCCTAACGCTTGTCTTAATATAACTGTATCCTTATATTTTGTCCTAAGGAATATTTGGTTCGAAATGGAATCCATTGGAACCCACTTGGAGGTGATTAAGACCTTGATTTTATTTTATTTAAAGGAAAGTGAAATATGTCTCACTCAACTTTAATAATTAAAGTATTTTTAATATAATTTTATACAGAATATAAATTTGTTTATAAATGATAATTTGAAAGATAAATTTTTTTTCATTATCATGGTAATTTATTTATAATTTTTAAGAGATATTTAATTACATTAATATCTTATACATTAATGATGCAGAAATTATTTATTTAGTGAAAAATAAGTAATATAGTTTTTATTGAAATAATAATACCACATAAAAAGCTCAAAAACCCGAAAAAAACTTATTGGTACTTTATATATACACCACAATCATCCAATGACCGAATATATGACCGTTTGGAGTCTTATAAATGAGATTATGACACTTATATTATTTTATTTTAAATGATGTCAAAGTTGTCACCTTCATAATTTAATAAATATAACATTTTAAAAGTTGGGTGTTTTAGAATATAAACCTGATTAAAAGTATTATTATAAAATCTATAAGACTTATCTTCATCCTAGTATTAAATTTTTAATTTTTATGCAACAAATAAGTATATTTAAGAATTATACAAAAATGTGGTAGAAATTATTTTATTAAGAGAAGTATCAAATTAATGGTTTTAAAAATAGTAAAATAAATATTATATGAACTATTTAAAGTGCTCCACTAATTTTCTAGATGAATATGACATGTTATAAATCTATTATATATTTTAGTTCGAATATATCTTCTGTGTGGATTTTATTTAAATTAACATAAATGAATAGTGTCAAAATTGACACTATAGTTATTTTATAACAATAACATATTATTAAATTGTTTAAAAATCACAAAAGTATTTAAAAATTATAAATTGAAATTTATATCATCTAAAATGTCATAACGTATAAAATAATGGAAAATTAACAACACATAAGTGATTATTTATAACCATTTAAATTTTAAATTTTTTTACCCCAAATAAAATTAAATAGATTAAATAAGGATAAATCAAAATGATAAGGTTTAAAATATAATAAAAACATTTCTAAATTTTATTGGTTGATGATATTAAAACCCTATGTCATCCAATCTACGAATTGAGTCCTTTTTTGAGATTTTTATGTGGGGTTTGAAATTATATTAAACTAATATTTTTGAGGGTTCCAAATTGCCCCTCTCCTCCCTTATAAAAGGGAACCTCCTCCCTCTCATCCTTACACAACTTTGAGCCTTAAATCTCAGAAAACCCCTTCCCATTTCACTTATGAACTTCCCTATAAATATTCTGGAGGTCCTGGTCTTCTTCAATGACAAATTTTAGTGCCCTAAGAGGAGGTTTCAAATAGGCGTGTCGAGGAAGTGGTCATATCCGTTACCGATTCTTTCATATTTATTTCTTCTTCTAAGTCCTATTCTTTAGGTGTTTCATTATGAAGTAATAACATCAGTATCACTCATATACTGATATGTTCTTATAAATATGAGACAACCCTATTCCACCTTCTATCAATCCTACGGAAAATGAAATCACCGCACGTGTGTACGTATAGAATACCGTCTCCACGCCGTTGTGTAATCTGTTTTCCACCACCAACTTACTTGGATGGGTATAATGGTGTAAAGAATAATTATATGTTATTATTGTAAAGTGATATTGATTCTGAAATAGTATACATACACTTCAATACAATTCCACGATCATGGGAATGATATCATCACTCGTGCGTACGAACGGGCTACCATCTCCACGTACGCGGTAAGATTCATTCTTCATTTTAACCATTCATGAATGATTAAAAAGTATATATAATGAATAATAATGAAATATATAAAATAACAATGCTACTGGATTTATGTATATATATATATATTTATGTTTTCTATTTAATTCCATTTAATTAAATAAGGAAACGAAAACAGCGTTCATGCGTACATACGGCCTACCATTACCATGAACGATGTATTTCATTCTATTTATCAATATATCATATATATGTATATGCTGAATATTTATTATATATAAATCATGTTTTACATTCTTAAATTAAGTAAATCAGGATATAAGTAATAATATCAAGAACAACAAGTCGAAACACGTACGATAAATGAAACGATTTTAAGCAAAACACTACTTTAACATGGATTTACAAAAGAACGGGTAATTTAAAGTCATAAGTGAACCATATATGATATAATAACATTGAATATGATTCTATAATAATTCAATGACATTATTTAAATCATTTTACAGGATATTCGGATATGTACGAAGCATATAGGACCTAACGTAAGGGATGATTTTTCAATCTCATTTTTATTAGAGATTTCTTATACGTAAGTAATTACTGGGGTTATATTTTTCATCCATGTCGATAAAATGTTTTTCATAAAGTGTTTAATATTATTCCATGTATATTTAAAGTCATTTTTACCCTTCTTTGAATTTAACTTTGTGTTATGGATGAAATCTATCTTTTTTTACGAAACAAGGAACTTTTTGACTTTTCTGACAAATGTACGAGGAGAATATTTTTTTAACTTATAAGGTGTGAACAGATTTTTACGGTTTCATAACGCCTTATTTTTATGAAGTTTACTCTACAAGATTTCATGGTTATTTTTAATAAAATCATTTTATTTTAAAATTGAGTAGCATTTTGTGAAAATAAATTGATTTTTAAGAAGAAACGATATTTTTCTCAAGAATTCATTTCAAGTGTTTAATCGAAACAATTATCCATCTAAGATGACATTAGTTAGTATGGTTATGTTTCAAGTATAATGTATCTATGATTTATATGGTTTCACTTTTCTTATAATTAAATTATATCCATTTTTTATGGATTAGGTTATGATGGCATGATGTTTATGAATCCCATTTTTATTACATGGGTTATGTTTTGTTGTATGATTTATGATTTTGTGGCACACATAAGAATGGTTTAATTAAGAGATGGGTGGGACCTATATATCCCTCCAATGAATTGGGTAAATATTTATATCTCATGATATATACATGGTTGGGATAGTAAGTTAATCCGGTTCAGTGTTACAGGACTGGAACGAGGAGTGAACTCTATTCAAAAAGGGACTTTGTCCACTAAGATGGTCTTGGCAGAAATGCCTTGGCTACTATGGAAATCATATCATGTGCTTAAGTTTTTTCACAATTAAAATTTTCATTCCCATGATATTTTATCATGATTGATGTTCAATTGTGATAAATTCCTTACGTGCTGCCATGTTTTATGTCATTTCTCAAGATCTTTATGTTTAAACATTATGTTCATGTTTTTAAGTTAAAATATATATGGTTTGTTTTATTTTATCCATGATTACCCTTACTGAGCATTTGAGATCACCCTTTTTATGTTTTCTTTTCCCCTAGGATTAAAATAAAGGTTTTAGGTAAGAAAAAAAGGGGGAGATTGTTATGGGAGATGTTGAAGATCTTTCAATATGATTAGAAGTTTATATTCCATGTATCCAAAGACAATAAACTTTTACCATCCTTTGGTGTCTGTTTTTGTTATGTATTAGATATTACACAAGAGTAATGTAATGTCTTTGTACATCAAGATTTGGGTCTCTACAGTTAGTACCACTTCAAGAGTAAGAGGATCCTTAAGAAGCATTTCATGATCCAAAGGCTAATTTATTTCCTAAAGAGGAAGGAATATTTTATCAAAATGGATTTTTTTCCTTATCATTTGGTCTACCATATATTCTTTTCATTCACTTTCTTTTTGTGTTTCTTAATTATATATGGGATTTTCTTGTGGGTTCCTCCCCTACCTAAAATAATTATATAATCCCTTAAAACCCATATGTGGTTTTAAATTATATGGATTAAACAACTTAATTTCTAGTTTTTTGAAGAGAAATTCACCATCACTATATCATGGTTCAAGGAATGGTGATACATCACTAGAAATTTTCCAATAACTATATAATTAACCAAGATATGGATGGTCCATGGTGACATGAATGGTGAACACTCTCTTGAAAGACACAATGATATGTTCTAGGCACTATTCCATAGTTAAAGTACATGGTAACATTTAGAAAACTCATTTGTACAAGGCTAGAGAATTTTGAGTCTGTGAATTCACCATTACCCATGCCTAATTACACAACAAAGGAGCCCATTGGTCCAGTGAAAATAGACACACCAATATGAACTGTGATGTATATCAATCCATGGTGATATATAAAATTTTAGGAAAATTATATTTTGAAAACATTTTTTATAATTTATAAATTCATTATATGTTGTAGGTGTTATTCATTATAAGATAGGTTTTCCCATAACTAAATAAAATATAAAAAAATAATATTTTTTCTCATTCTCAATAAATTTTTTAATTAATTCCATATTCCTTTAAATTATTTTGTTTTTAAATATTTTATTGAATTTTAATAATGTGTATGGTTTAATTTATAAGATAAATTACTTATTTGAGATAGATCCTTACATTTCATGCTAGGTTCCAATCAATACAATTATATTTTAATATAAATTTATATTAATTTATAATTAATGTTATCAACTTGAATTTAATATTTATGCATATTTTGTACATATTAAGTATTAAAATAATTATTAATGGGATTCTATCTTAGGGAATGTATTCCAAGGTAGATTGATATTGGTTAAGACATACCACTGGCCTTGAGGTTTATGTATTTTTCTATAATGTTGTCTTTTAGATATATATGGATTTGGGCTTACTCATGTATATATTGTTAACCTCATATAGTTTTAAACATTTATATTAACAGTTCATCTTCCTTATCCATAAGACGTATATGGATATATATGAAAATGTTTTCATTATATATTTGGGTGAGTAACACAGACTATGGGTTGTGTAAAGAAATACACATTAATGTGAATTGGAAAAATTAATTTGGTGGATTTAATTGGGATTCCAAAACTAAATCACTTGAATCATGGACACACTATGGAATAAAACATGAGAAATATAATGATTTCACAAGACATATTATTTATGAATTTTGTAAGCATATGATGTATATTTAATTTGTTAGACATTCAAAGAATCCCCCCTGATACTAAGTTTAATATTATTTTCAAATAGGCAATGAACTTGGTCAATTAGTATGGGTGACCCTAACCATTAAGTTCCCATGAATTATCTTGTGCATGTAAAGGAGTTAATGAGGTGATACTAATCATTATGTGACATTTTTAGAGGTCTATTTTGTTTACCCTTAGATTAGAAACTATATCTATTAAGATTCTAGGGTAATAAAGTAGATTAAATACATGTAATGGATCTATATAAATATTTATCCACTCGGATATTCCTTAATGATTTTTTATATGATTAAACCAGTTGTCTACCAAATATAGTCATGGATTTTTTAAATGATTTTTGGTGTATGTAATGATGAAATATGGATCTTGGAAAAAAATTGGTTATGATATATACAGTTATAATTTTTATTGGTATAATTTTCATATAATTTCCTAGATGAAAATATATAAAACATGATACTCAACCACTGATATGTATTTGTTGCAAATCATGGAATACTGTATGGTGATCATTTTTAGATAACCCAAATGTAAGACCTATACAATAGTTAGAAACGGGTATATATGGTTTACATATGTTATAAAAGATAATAATTCTGAGAATATACATCTAAATTATATAGAAAACAATTAAACCAACACCAACACATGGGAATTTGTTACTGGGTGTGTATTAAACATTTTTGTTGATAAACACAAACTCTAGGATATGAAGAAATTAATGAAGTGATATTTAGATCATTATATCTTTAATGAATAAAAATGTATTAAAGGTTTACAAAAATGATCTATTTCAATGCAAAAGGTTTGTCTAAGAATAAGAAAACTATTATTATGTGCCCTTCATAAATAGAAATTTTATTTTAGAATCTTATTTGGACAATAAGGGATTTTCATTCAAAATTAACTACAAGAGATGTTTTATATATAAAAATAAAATGGTTTATGGAAATGGGAATATACTAAATGGTTAATATACTCAAGATATTAATAATTCCATTAACAATAATCACAATATGAAGGGTAGGGTTGATTATAATCCTAACTTCCTTTAGAATAGTATCCCTTGAAATAAAAATTAGGAATTCATTAAAAGACTCCATAGAGATAGATTTCTTGAACCATTTGATTATGAATCATTTGATGCATGAAAATATTTTTATTAATGAATTTTACCAAGGAACCTTTTTGGAGAAAATTTAAAAATTATTGGTGTATTGTTGGATCTCATTCATAGTGATGTATGTAGAAAAATGATAACATAAGTGAGTGGTGGTTTTTGGTACTTCATCACCTTTAAAAATTACTTTAGATTGTATCTATATATGATTCTTATGATACAAAATTATGATACTTTTAAAAAGTATAAATAGTTTATGAATGAAGTACAAAGACAACAGGGAAACATTATTAAGATCTTATGATCATATTTAGGTGGTGAAAACATAAGACAGTAATTTACTGTACATATGAGAGATTATGTAATTGTTCTATAACTCACTCCTCTAGGGGAAACATAATGAAATTGTGTGTCTAAGAGGAGTAATCATACATTTTTACAAGGTTCAATCGATGATGAGTTCGTGTGACCTTCCTATTTCATTTTGGTGTTAATATCTGGATACTTCTACATTCTTACCTAATCATGTTCAATATAAAGTGGTCATAAATACTCTATACATGATAAGGTAGAGGAAATGTCCTAATATTCATTTTATTTGGATTAAAGGTTGTGATGTACATGTATGGAACTTGTATACTAATAAAAACAACTATAAATAGGAAAACTAATTATTTATTAGTTATCCTAGTGTTACTGAATGATATTACTTTAACAACTCTACCGAACAAAAAAATGGCATGAAGTGGTGTTTTCCTTAAGAAGGGAATTAGATTATGTGTCAATGGGAGAAAAATTTAACTCAGATAATATAAATATAAATAGCTAGACAGTACTGTTGAGATGGAGGTTAAGCTAGTTCTAAAAAGTTCTATGGAAGAAGAACCTCCAAAGTCTTGTAGGATTTGTAAAGAACCCAAGAGATAAGGATTTATTATAGAAAATTATCATAAAGTGGTATCTATTAAAGATTAAACTAATTTCTACTAAGAATCCATTAGGAGTTCAGATTCCGAGAAATGGTTAAAATATATAGAATTTGAAATGTAATCCATGTAAACTAATAATTTTTCGATCTTGGTCAATGTACCCATAGGGTGAAAGAAGTTTTTATAAAAGAAAATTGACATAAAAGATATATTTTATATATTAAATCATCCATAGGGTTTAAAGGTTATAAAAATCATATCACTAACTATGATTAACCCTTTTCACCTATTATTATGATAAATTCTATTCTTATTATTTTCTCTATAACATCACATTATGATAATGAGATATATCAAATTGATATTAAATACAATTTCATTAGTGGTAATTTAGTCAGGATGTTTATATTATATATATTGAGATTTATGAAGTGTAAAATGTGTCTGTTAAGGTATGTATATTTTAATGGTCTATTTACAGATTAATTTAGTATTCTCAAAGTTTCAATATCTGGTTTGATGATAAAATCAAAGAGTTTAATTTAATTAAAAATGCAGATGACTCTTATATATAAAATTATATTAGTAGGAGATTAATAGTTTTATATATTATATTTGGAAGGAATACTCTTTATCATAATTTATATCATAACTATTCAATTTGTGAAGAAATGGTTTGGTAAATTTTTATCAATGAAATACATTGGTATGGAAACTTACATTCTAGGTGTGAAGATATATAAAGATAGATCTAATAGGATTCCTGGAATTAGTTAGGAAACATACATTGGTAATGTGATAATGTGGTTTACCCTGCAAAACTATAGAAAGGTGACTTTACTTGTGTAAAATGGAATGAATTTTATAAATAATATGGATCCCTATAAAGAGTTAAAACTTAAGATAGAATTCACATTGCATATATCATAGGTTATGTCATCAATGTCCTATTGTGTACTTGAATTAATGCTTCTTATGATCTTATGATAACCATTATATACAAATCCAATCTTGGTGAGGGTTACTGGATCGATACGAAATGAATTCATAACTGCTTAAGAATTATTAAGGATATGTTATGTTCCATTTGAGGAGATTATGAGCTCTGTGTCAAGGATTACATAGATTCAAGTCTCAAATATGATATTGATGATATGAAAACTTAGTCCGGTTTCATTTTTGAAATAAATGGGGATGCAATCAGTAGGAAGAGTTCCAAACAAAAAACCAAAGAAGACTCAATAAAATATGAAAAGTACATTCTTGAATCAGATTCGTAAAAGCAAGTTGTTTATATTAAGAATGTCCTATATTAACATGAGGTGGTTTCTAACATCAAGAGAGTGATTATGGAACCTATGTCTCACAAAATGACCAAAAAATTATTTTAAAATTCCATATCATATAATAGATCATTAAGAGGGGCAATTTATGGATTTTTAGGGTGGATACATATGAAAATGTTGCAGATTTACTAATGAAATCATTATCACAATAGAAGCATGAGGGTCAACTAGAGTGTCTTGGTATAGGATACTTAAGTTATTTATGTAACAATAAAATTATATATCAGGTATCTATAATAAAATCAACCTATGTTTATCATTCATCAAAGTGTACTGTAATTTAAATTATATAAATAGATTAATAATTATATCCTCTAAAGTTATGACTTTGAGTTATCTATTATTGAAGATTATCATAGAGTAATATGGGTTGTGATGATATGTTATGGTTTTCATTAATAGAATCTTATAATAAATAAAATTTGTTTTATATGAAATGTAAAGAGTGGATTCAAAATCTAATAAGTAAAGAATTATGACTTAGATTAACAAATTAAAGTATATCCCAAGGAATGTCATATAGTCATTAATATAATTTGGGGTGTAAAATTATTATCAATACACCTTACCTGGGGTTTTTGAGATACCTAGCTTGAAAAAAATTATAATTTGATACCATTAATATGTGGATGGTTGGCTGTGTTGAAAATCATTTCATCAGTTAAAGCACAAACAAGAAGAGATTGTCCACCTATGTGAAGAGTGAAGTAATCTATGACCATAGTTGAATTAGAATGAAGAAATTCATGTTCATTATTAGTTGAGTCTCATATTATGTTTTTAAATATTTAAATTATATATATGTGATGTACTCATCTATAAGATGACTTACTTTTGATATATTCATTTTCTTGGTAATATTATTTTACATAATAAAGAAAAGATGATTAGCCATGTACTAGATTGAAATTTTCTAAGTATAATGCTCACTTGATTTCAGGGAAAAAGGATTATATAAGTATAAATATGATATATATATATATATATATGTATATGATATATATTGTGGCGGACATGTTTATATATAGCTATGAGTTTGTTTAATGGATATCATGCATGGGAATTTAATATATTGAGTATCATTGATGCTTTTCATGAGGCTACCCATTGATTATAACAATGAAATATGGATTTTATAGTTTTTTTCAACACTACTAATCCTCAGAGGGTCACATAGATAGGTATATAGATTAATATTCATTTTTATATAAAACATAATCTAATATAAATAAATTTTGATAAAACTATATCTAAAATGAGTTTTGATGGATTCACAAAGAGTTGTGAAGTTGTACCAAAATTTATTTTAAGATTTAAGTTCAAGTAGAATATTGCTTAATTTTTATATAAAATTATATCCATTATATTGATATTATAAGCCTATGATATGATTATATTTTATTTAATAATGGTGACTTCATTTACCTATCTCTTATACAATGATAAAGACTTTCACTTTTCATGCATGGGATGTATGCACCTACCACATCCCTCCTTGTTTAGGTTTCTTTGATTAAAAATCTATGAGATGAATTATTTAAGAAATGATCATCATTCATTTATGTGTTCAATAAAAACACCAAAATTGCAGGTAACACACATGTTCCATGAAATGGAACCCAATACGTTTCACATTGACCACTATCTTTGTTAAAAGAATATCATTGATTGCAAATGATCCATAGCCAAACAACTTTCAAAATTATCTATTATTTGTAATACTCTTTTTATCACTTATTTGGAATATTCTAAAATACCTTCAAGAGTATGTGGATACATAATAAATTTCCTAGGATCCAAATTCTATTGGATTTACTAGAAAGTTATAAATATTTTGTTTTTCTACTTTAGTGATCAACATCAAGATTACACTACTAAGATGATACTACTACAAGAGGTTTTCATATATGTTATTCTATTTTCATTTTACTTCCCATAATGATTTTTTGAGTATGGATATATATTTTATAGTTGACACATCTACTCTAAATATCTTTAGATGAACCCTTTAAACCCATCACTGGATACACTAAAAATGTGGTGGAATGATTCAACATGAGATATGAAAAACTACTGACCAATTCCCTAGAATAAAATTTATGATTGGGAAAAAGGAATGCACCATGAATAGAACTAGATATAGTGTACATTTAAAATATTCCATATTCACCATTAATGGGTATATTAATGTATGACATGGTTTTTACTCCAACAGATAATGTGTAAGAAGTGGTTGTTATCATCAGGTTCATGATAAATATTAGGGGAGATTAAAGGGAGGATATGAATTTGATTTTTCAGTACTCATTGGATTATGTAACATTCTAACATTAATTAAAAATATAAAAGTCATTGTAAGAGTTTGTTTACTATGACTTTGGTGGACATTTAGAAACTTGGAAGAGCACTTCCAGATACATTTTTAGTTTTATAGGAATGGTTCTGAGTTAGATATTGAATCATCAACCGACAGTTTCACTCTTGATAGTAGAAGAAGATTACATTTACTTAATAGAATATTGAATTGATTTTATCATGTTGAAGGTCATATTAGAAGATATTAAAAATATTAAAGATGATGAGATGAATTTTTTTTACTCATAATGTGTGATTCACATGGAAACAAATGGGATTTTTCATTCCAAGGAAAAATCTCTTTCATATAAATCATCACATTATTTAGAAGCTATTAGAGGAAGTGGGATTTGTTCTATGGAAGATATAAGGGACTTCAAATATGATAGATATGTTGAAATAAGTCATTTCCCCTCATTTATTTCTCTTGATTTACATTGTGGTTGGATTGGGATGATTGGAATCATGTTTAAGGAACCAATCAGGTACAAGGGAGTTTGAGTAATAAAAGAATGTTTGGTGAAGATGTTGGAGTAATTAGTGGTGAATCTAAGAAAATGATTTTAAACTGGTATATTGTTATGTTTTATCCTTGTGTTTGAAATTCAATTTTTTCAAAGTTATAATATAATGGATGAAGATACTTTGATGGCTAAAATATAACGGTTCAAATGAAAATGGATGTGTGAAAATTGTAAAAATTAAAAATTCAAAGTTATATTGAGTATAAGGTATAAAAAAATGTGGAAACTAATATTCACCCATTCACTATTTCTCATGGAAGTAATTTTTGAAGTATAAAGGGTCTTCTTGAAAGTAACATTGAAAAAAATATAAGAGTAACTTGTGTAAATTTTATGAGTAAACAATTGAATGTTTTCCAAATTTTCATTATGTACTGATTGATAGAGTTGATTTGATAGGAGACATTAATATAATGATGATATAGATAAGTTGAAATGATTGATTTGGAAGAACACCCCATGTATATCATAGGATATAGAGACTAGTTTCAAAATCTAGACTATACTCTATATATAAGTGTAAATCAATTGTGATTCATACCAAGAATATATTTTTATCATATTTTAATACCATTAATAAAAGTGAAAAGGCAATATTCCCCTATGTATTAGGACTCACATATGAGCCATGTAAAATTGTGCTCTTTTTTCATTCATTAAATAATTATCTACAAAAATTCTTTTATATATTTGTTTGAAGGTTTTTTGAATTTTGGTGTAGTTATTTATGTGAGTTTTCCTTCTAAGATCCATACACCATAAAGTGGTATCACATTTGTTCTTTATTTTTACTAGTAATTTCTAGTCTATATATTTCATGGGATTTCACGATAATAGTTATGATACAAAAATTTAATTCATATGGAAAATCAAGATATCATAATGATTAATTGGATGAAGAAAATGTGATGCATACAATTGTTTGAAACTTCATTTTTTTGTATGTATCTTGAGATAACATTTGGAAATGTTATCTATTTTCAGAACTAGATACTAAATTGTTATTCTTGAGAATTTATTGATTTTAATCCTCCAAATATCACGATGCAGTTTAAATCTCTCTATAATGGATCCTTTGAATTTAGCAGTATCACTTATTCTTTCATGATATTCTTAAAATTTCGATTAGAATCACCATAACATGGGTATCTCAAAATTTTTAGTGGCACAAAAACTTCACACTATCTATTCATGGAAAAAACATATCTCTACATATTGTCCTTTTCATTATCATATTTTTTGGAAAATTAAAACATCGTATGTGAGATCTAAACCAAAATTCCATTAAGTAAAAAATATTATGCATCCCCTAGTTCAAGTTGAACAAATATTACATATCACCATAAAACCATTTTCATGTGATCAAACATATGTTATACAAATAAAAAAAATTTAGTCACGAGCTTTTGATATATTCCATA
The DNA here is from genome assembly GCA_963277665.1 of Viscum album. Lineage (NCBI taxonomy): Eukaryota > Viridiplantae > Streptophyta > Magnoliopsida > Santalales > Viscaceae > Viscum > Viscum album. The sequence goes on from OY728161.1 coordinate 1,512,683,125, forward strand.
ACCCAAAAATTATATTATATATGTTAGGAAATCTCCACACTTCACTAGTTTCTATTGAACTCTATAAAATATCCTATGCATATTAAAAATATGTTACACATCACCCTAATTTTCCCTATTTTACTTTCAAATAGAATCTTATATATCTCCAAAACATTCCAATTCCATCCAATTTCTCCAAGAAAATATATTATATATGAAGATAATTTTCTGTATCTTATAATTATCAAAATATATTATATATTCTTGAGCTAATCAAAAATCACATAGCAATGATCCAAAGAATATCCTTCTTCATGGACATCAAAAAATTCCACCATCCTTAACCATTACCACAACTTATATATTTTTTAATTAAAATAAAATCAATAATTTTCAATACTCTCCATTTAAAAAATTAATAACAGCATAATAAAATCATTTGGAATCACTTTTTAGGCCACTTTCAAGATAAAATCTATATTATTCCCATAAATTAAAAAAAATCACTATTATTCAAAATGATAATATGGTGGGGATTAAATAAATTAATTAGAAAGTAAAAATAAGTAAAAAATGTTCTCCTTCAATTACATAACAATAAGAAATTTCACTTATGGTTAATAATATGGTACTAAGGTCAAAAATTTATTCTCAATATGTAAATGGTAGGAATTTAAATTATCAAAACTTTGGAAATATCATGATTTCTACATGGATCTAAATTCCCATTTTCCTCACTGAAAAATATTCATTCAATACAGTATTAATTATAAAATCCATTATTTGTATGGGAATTTAATATTTTTAAGGAAGTATGAATTTTCACTTAGTGGGATGGTCATATTTTATACTGAATTTGGTATTTTCACTCAGAGGATAGGAACCCCTTAAAATAAATATTTTATACTTAGTATAAATTAATTTATAGGTCTTTGAGATCTCTGGTGTTTCCTGAGGGTTTGGGGCTCGTAGATTGGGTTTTGTAAGTTATAGCTTGGGGTGCACCATTGGCACATGATTAGTGATAATAATGCACCCCAACCATGTGCCATGAAATACAAAGGATCATTGTTTTTAAAACTATGTGAATGGATCTAAGAATCATTAGAAACATATATATAAAATTATAGAGGCTTGTCGCATGGATTATGAACTCTTCATAAAGTCTTGCACTGATACCATACGAGAATAGAAGTTTTGGATGGTGATGGAACCACAGTTATAGAAAGTTTATAAAAACCATAAAAAAAACTATGTACCCCTTTAAAAATTGAAAAATGAAAAATTTTCATCACACCCCTTAGACCTGTTTATAAGATTATTTTCCATTCCTTGTATATAAATTCCTCCCACTCGTGCCCCACTCTTCCACCTTGGATCATAGTACAACTCCTTTATTTATTTTATGGTTGTTCTTCTTTTGATGGTGATCAAATTTATAAGGTAATTATAAGAGTAAAATTCCACTATCTTCTTCTTTCATTCATTTCATGTTGAGTTCTCACTATTTAGGTGAGTTATGAAAAGTTTTCTATAAATTTGTATGGTTCTTCAATTTCACACACTTATACTCAATTCAAAGGATGACATTAGATACATGGGTATATATGAGTCTAACATAGGTGGTCTAAATATTTTTATTTTAAATTATTTTTTTGTATTACATTTTATGTTGTGTAGTGGTACAAGACTCTCTTTCTCTTGAAAAAATATTTAAATAGAATTTTAATTTTTCCCTGAATTCCTTTTCAAACATTTCTGGGTTTAGAAAAAAAATTAGCTTAGGTCCAACCTTTGATAAAATTATTAAAGTGGATGAATTTTATTATGACATGGGTTTGGGTAATTAAATTGAGTGGTTTAGGGATACCCATGGAAGTGGAAGGATTTTTTTATGTTAATGGAATCCTATGATAAATCTTAGGGACTAGAAGTGAATATGGACTTGGAAATAATTATTTAAATTTGGAATTAAAAATTATTTCAACCTAGGATTACATTTTTTAAAAATATATATTTGAAATTATTGAAAGTGGTGGATTTTGGAATGATATGTGGAATTTTTTTATGTTTAATTTGAAAGTAATTACTTGTTTAGTATTATTGGAATTTTATGTGAGAATTATAAATCCTTTGAAAGATCCTTGTATTCCTTATAAAATTTATTAGCGTGGAACTCCATGGATGAGTCCTAGATTCCACTAGGGGACTCACATGAATTCCATAAATGATCACTTTCATGGACTTGGTGAAGTAATGTACTATATAATTCGTTTGGAACACTAGTTAAATCTTTGTCAATTTATAACTATGAATTCTATAGGGAGGCACCTCCTTAGATCTATGTAATGTCTTCATTTACCAAATTCCATGGATTATTGACATGGATTCATAGTGGTGTCCCTTTTTTAATGTCTCATGTTGAGCACCCATGATTTGGTTCGATTATTATTGGTCCTAAATTCACATAGTACGATCCATGGATTCTGGTAGATTCATAATTCTGAATGTTAAGGGTATTCCCTTGAGTTAAGATGATAAAAATTATTCTTATTTGGAATTACTATGGAAAAAAACCCACATGATTCATTTGGATTCCTCTTGAGCCATATTATTAGGGTTTCCATTGTGATCTACATTGGAACTGAATTAAGACATAATGATTCCATCATGTTTAGAGACCATCATTGGTTGAGAAGGTATTATTGGTTTGTATGTATTTTTAAAACATAAGGCATGACTTATTTAAAGTTATTTCTATAGTATATTAATAATATTTTTTGATTTATTTATGGAATACCATTATACACTACATCGTAGACTGGATTTTCATTAGACACTATTGGTGGTTACCTACAATGTTCTACACACACCTTACTTGGGCAACCACAACACTTGGGAGTCTGATAATATTCTCCTTGATTTTAGAATATCGGATTAGGGTAAGGCCCAATTTTATTCTTTATTGAAGGTCTTGGATTGAGCATGACATCCATAAGTATATATAGTCATTGGGACTTCAAGGAGTTGGGTTATCTCATAGTAATTTTTCTTCTATTTACATTTTTTCTATTTTCATTTGAATTGATTTTTATGTATTTCTATGCTTTTTATATATGTAGAATCATTATTTGAACATGTGGGATGTGATTGGTATTTTTTACCATTCATTTATTTAACTTGATATGGTTCTTATTTAGGATGGGTATCATGATTTACTTATTTACTCTTATGTTACTCACTTTGAAATCAATTTCATAATCTCCCAAAGGAAACCACATAGGACCACATAAAATTTCATATACCACTAGTGTATGAGGAGGAATTATTTAGGACATTTGGTGCATTGGATCAGGTCATCAAAATAGTGGCATTCCAGTCAGGGCATTACAACACTCCAAATCTCTTTTTTCATTTTTTGAATAAAAACAACTTTTATGTTTGAGTGGGATCCCCAAAAATTATACAATACCGAAGTCAAATAATCCAAAAAAATAAAAATAAGTGGAAAACATCACAGTACACCAGCATATTCAAATTCAAAAACCATTTGAAAATCAACAAACATTTTAGTCATCGTGTCATGTTAGACTCTTTAGGCTACACACCCTACGCACTAGTCTACATCATCATCAATCCAATCCCATTAGCAAAAAGGACGTGACAAAGGCTCAACATTATCACTGTTTTGGACCACGAACGTACTAAAATTCACCACCATAAACCTACATCATAAAGTGGTATTAGATATGTATTTTTGTTTGATCAATTATTTGGTAATTGTATATTGAATACTATAATAATGTTGGGTATTGTTAACGATCATTTTATTGGGTGATTTATCCCCATATATTTAGGATATATATGTTTATATGGGAAGAAATTATGTCTCTTACTTTTCTATTTTAAATTTTAAATACTTCCTCCTCGAGTAGTTCACTTGGGTGTGATGTTATTGATTCAAGTGGTTTTTCCTATTTTTTGGTATGGTAAGTGGGGGTGTCAATTAATGCATCATATTATGCATTTATGATTTATATTTCATCTATAAATTTCATGTGGTTGATAGTTTCCTAGTATTTCATTTGTTGGTGTTTTTTATGTGGATTATATCTATTAGTGATTTATATATGTCTATGTATGTACATAAGTGAGAGTGGTTGGTCAGTTAATGTGTCTACAACTATTTATACGGTATTTCTCACATATAATTGTATGGTGTAATTCTACTTTGACAACTCCTGGATTAAACCCTTATAAATTTTAGGTAAATAAAAATGGGTTATTATTATAGTGGTTTAAGTTTAAAATTTTTTTAATAAGAAACTCATAAACTATTTCCCCTTATAACATGTGAGTAGTATATTATTTACACTTTTCATGGGAGGTGATACTAGATAAAAATATGGAATTGTGAACCCTATGTATGAAGAGAAAAATATTATCTTAAAAGTAATGGGTTTTCCCTTGAATGGTATATAGGTATCAAGGAAGTGCATATATAGTGACCTTGTGTGATGGATATTGGCCATATTTATGGTAAGGTTAGGATATAAAGAAATACCAGTTTATTACACCTTATGGATTTTTTTTCTATTTGTATATGTGAGATCTTGAAGATGGATGTTTGGTTTTGGCATGTAAGATACCATTTGATCCTAAAGATTGTTTTAGGATGTTTCCTAAGGGTTACAGCTTGGTATTTTAACCTTATGTCAAATATAAGAGGAAAAACCTAATCAACCTTTTATGTGACCCTATTTCTTAGTGAGTTGACACAAAGTGATCTATGAGGGTTATCTTCAAGGGGCTTTAACCTGTTCTTGGGTATAGTTGGAAGCATGAATCTTGGGGAAATGTTATGTGTAATTGAATCGATGCATTTTAAGTGATGTTGATTGTGTGTTTATTATCTTTGTATACCTTTGGTTTCATGTGAAAAATTATTTAGTGTTCTATAACCCTTATCATAAATATATATTATAATAAGGTTCGATTGTTCAAATTCCTATATTTTTATCATATTCTAGGTTTCTAATGGTCTGTTCTGTGATGGTCCTACATGGGGGTTCTATGAATTTTGAAGAATAGTGAAATTTTATGGTATAGAATCAAGGAATAAGAAATATTTTGGAGGAATATAATTTAGGTATGAGATTCTTTGAGGTATCGTGATAGGGGTTTGAAAAGGGATTGTGAGTTACCTTGACTTTTGGCATACGGGGAAATTTTTGTGCTAGAAATAATTTTATATATGATATATATGAGGGATAAATTAGTATTTTACATAACCATATTGGTTTTATATTCATTTTGGTTTGAGATAGGGGTGATTAGATGCTCTAATATGGAATGACACTCATGTCACTAGTGGTCTATGGGTGAGTTATGGCCTAGTTAGGTTCTTGATTTTGGGTTTGAGTATGTTTCGATATGATATTACTTATGGGGTTATGATTCAAGGGTCCTAAGTGGTTGAAATAAAACATGAAACCACATGTCTTTAGTAAAATTGAAATTCCAATCACCTGTTAGAGGGTTAGGATTTCGCTAATGTGATGTTACAGAATGTCTTGGGAGTGATCGATTATTGATTTCCATGTGGTGGTGGTTGTGTTCATTGGCTACATGTGAGGTCAATTAAATTAAATTTGGTGAAGTGGGACATGTATGAGTCCATGTTGAATCATTAAAGTCTTGAAGATCTCAATATATGAGAAAGTTCTATTGATATTTTGAAAGTGGGTTCATGACTACTATATAGAGATATGTGGAACTGTAGAAAGTTTTCTCATTACGTTTCTCTCCAATTGAGGTGACTAAGGAATTCATGATACTTTTTTGTATGCAATCTTTGGTATATTGGTGTAAATAAGGATGTATCCTTTTATATGGTTGTGACATCATAATATATCAAGGTTTTCTCCCCTGCTGGATCCTAGTTATTCTTAATCGATGTGTCAGAAGTAGAAGATATTTAGGCGGTCATGGATTAAAGGATCTGACATGCTTGTCTGTTAAGCCTATTAGGACTATTTATTTGGGTTTTATAATTAAATAAATGTGTGTGGTTGTGGGGGAGTGAACCATAGACCATTTTAAAGTGATTACCATATTCTAAATTATGTTACAAAGGATTTCATAGTGGTTGTTCTTGTAATATGGAGATAGGAAGTAGTAAATATATCGTGTTAGGGGATCAGATTTGAGTTAGGTGGCTACGTCCAATAATAATGTTCAGTAAAGAATTAGTAATGGTCTGTGGATATCAATACCTTGGCTCTATGGGTGATTATAAGGAAACTCCTTTAGTTGCAAGAATCAAATAAGTTATAGAATGTTTGAACATTCTCTTATGGTCTCGATAATATAAAGAGACTAGTCATTGGGATGGTGGATCTAGAGTATATGGATCCCTATAAAGAACCTAGTAAAATATTTTCATGTGTTTTTTAATAAATTGGAGTGTTTGTGTCATCTCAAGATGTTCTAGAGTTGGTCAGTATGTTACTATTAGGGATGGGGAATCAATGTTTTGGTGGATCATGTTGATGATTTAAGTTGGTAGGCAATTCAACTGTGGATATTCATCTAAGGCTGGGGTTAGACATCAATAGGAACGTTTTGATGGTCATTCAATTATTATAGTGCGTGGGGCATCATGATCTGGTGTTTTAGTGATGCATTAATATTTATAGGAAAGAATTCAAAATAGTTAGCATAAAATGTAAAATTGTTATCTTCACTTTTAAATTGAAATAGAGTGTTTGATACTAGTGGTTTTAGACTGTAATAATATGGGATAATGAAACACATTGGATAGGTATATGACTAATAATGAATAGCTTTAAGGTATTTAATCTGTTTTCTATTTGAGAGTTGGGTCTTATGTATTGTAACCTTGTGTATACCTCTCTAGAATGACTATCAAGTAGTATTTTGAGTTATATTAGAAATTGGTTGTGTGGGATATCTCCATGTTAACAAAATTTAAATACCCCAATCCTAGTATCTTAGAGTCAACGGTTACATTATTACACTGGTGCTTGGAATAAGTAATCACGACCTGAATGAGTGAAAAGATTAGTGGTCTTGGTAAACTAGATACATAATTGATTATCATTTACATTTGAAAACATAAAATTAAACATATTTGTTTCTTTAAAAACTCTATTATTCACCATAACATATCCTAAATATCAGTCATAAAACACTTCTGGTTATCCTGGTTAAAACAAAACATAGAAAAGGGTGAGCATAAACACTGAGTAAGGGTATAAATACAATAGAATTTGTCAAGAATAAATATGGAATAATAAATTTGGAAAGTTAAATAATTTTAAAACATACCACTCAATCAATAATTTTATCATTAAGAATAATATTGTAGAATAAAATACTGATAAAATAATTCCATATAAATAATCACATGTGATTGAAACTTTGACATAGATATTCTAACTAATAAAATATTCACATGGACATCAATAAATTATTTCATAATGATGGAATTAATAATGAAGTATTTATAAAGCTTTATTTCTAGGACTTTTCCCATGAAATATATACCATCGAGGCCTTATCCTAATACATGTTCCCTAAATGGGTAAGTCCTCAACCAAAAACCCAAGTTAGTTTGTCTAATGAGACCTAATAATGCATCAAGGGGCTATATTGGCCCCCACCCATCACTTATTAAGTCCAATTCAATACTCATATAAAATGGGTGAAACAAAATCAATGTAAACCTTTGTATCGAAAAACAATCATATGTAATTTTAATAATTACCCCAATTAATAAAAAAAACATAAACCATCCAAAGTAACATAAATATGATCAAACTGATCTTTATCATGTTGAATTGTTTATAAAGCATATAGATAAATAAAAAGGGTGATAAAATTACAACATAACCCCATTGTGGAATAAGTATAATAGGTTTTGTTATCATTGATGAATATAAATTCCATAAAAATATCTTTAATAACATTATTGTGTAAACTTAGCATTCCACTTTAAAATTAAAATTTTGAAACTAAAAATTAAAAAAGAATTTTAAAATTAATATTCCTCAAAAATTACCATTTAAACTTATAAATTATGTTTCAAAAAATTTAGTGGTCATGACGGTGAGAAATTGCATTCATTTTTTACCTGCTAAATAAATATTCCTTTCAAATTTTTGGAAAATTCTAAATGTTACTTGTTTGGAAAATTATAGGAACCTTCCTTTTTTTTAAAACCCAATTTATGGGAAAAATATCTTTAGTAGTTATTTTTTGTAATTTTGAAAAAAAAAAATTGAAAACATTTTCTGAAATAAAATAATTTTGGAATTATAAGAATTTTTGATCGAAGTAAGAAACAAAGTCATCTATTCTCAAAAACATTTTCTCAATAATTTTAAGTAACAAAGGTAGTGAAAATGGTAATATTACTTAAAAATTAAATTAATGAACATATTATTAGATAATTAATGAGTTTAATGATAGTTATATCATAATATTTCATCATTGAATTCTTAATAACCAATCCGGATAAACAGTGAGATTATAACATAAATCTTTACCACTTTCGTAATTTATGTATAACAATCCCAATGAAAGAAAAAAATTCAAATTAAACTTTTAATAACATGGATATAAATTAATTAATGATATAAAATATAAAAATAATAATTATATGATCTATATAAAAGAACTTCGTGGGGAATATGGCATACGTCTCATGGTATTAAATGTGAGGTGAGAAAACTTTTCTTCATGTTCTATGTCCTTCATATAAATTAAATAACCATTTATAATAAATATATGTTTATTATAAATATTTTCCATGATCATAATTATATATATCATACTATTTATAATTTAATTATGACCTTTTATTCTCCATTTATGGTCAATTTCTTATTAAAATCATGTTCTGTGTAATAACCACTTTGTTTTTCATATATGTTTTGATTGGGTATTTTTAGTACTACCAATTTTATCATGGTTACATAATATTTATAATTTTAAACGTTATATAAATATAATATATTTTCATTATACATGTATTTATAGTAATCCATAAAAATTGAAGATAGAAAATTCATTGCACCATTCATGGAGACGGTAGGTCATATGTATTAATGTAAAATTATTCCATTTTCTCTATAGATAGAAGAAAAGGAAAATGAATATCAATTAACCTTTATAAAATAATTATAATTTTTTATATAACTTATACTATTATAATAAATCTTTATTACCATCTATGTAAAAAATGAAAAATATTTCACATGGCTACGTGGAGGTGATTGTTCACACGTAGACACAAATGACATTATTGTTCTCCAACATATTTAAAGGTAAAATAAATAGATGTGATATTATATTTTTGAGAAATATTTTGAGTTCATAAACATAAAAAATATTCATAAACATTTTCAATACCACCTTCCATGTGAAGAGTTAGAGAAAAATAAATCACATCACTTTGTGATATGGTAGTCCACCGTACAAATGAGCGTTGTTATTATATCCCCTCATGGAATAGAAAGAAAGAAGTAATACATGATATAAAAATTATAAAAAAAAAATTGATAAATATTATATAAATATCTTGAATCCATCATTATATCTATCCGTGAATAGTTGTGATGGAAAAAAAAATTGGATTGATTCGCAAGGTAGTACTCCTCTTTACACACGATCAGTGGTATTTTTTCCATTTGATGGAAGAAGAGATGGATATAGGTCATTAAATTAACATAATAAAATCACATTAAGTCTGATATAATATATTTATTATATTATTATAGTTTAATAATTTTTTAAAGATGTGGAAGAGTAAATAAAACAATCACATATGTTAATAATTTTACCTCTTTCTTAGAGAACCCCTTTAGGTGTATACCTAAAGACTTTGTAGATAATATTTATACAGAAATAAGGCTTCAATTATGTGGGTAGGTATTTGAGTAATATATTTGGTCAGGTATTCCGGAAAAAAAGTAAGTGTGAATATGAGAGGATACGGTGTGGCCTTTTATAAGTGGGGGAGAGGACACGCGTTGAATTTTGGAATGAAATAATTATATCCACATTTTTTACATTCCACAAGGCTCCAAAATGGACCACTATAAAAAATAGAATATATAATGCCTTAATATGAATATAAAATAGGAAATAGAAAAGTGTTTGGTAATTTTAAACCACTATCTTTTTAGTTTAAAACCCTAGTAAATTTGTTTTTACCTTAACCACCCTAATTTTTTTTTATTTTCACAGGAAATTATGGTAAAAAAATAATTTTAAATTATTATATTATATTAACTTTTATTATTAAATATATGGAATCCATTTTACCAAATTCCACTCACATAATTATAAAAATTTAATTTAAAATCAAATCCACATATGTGATGGAAAAGTGGGTTTCCAATGATAAAATATTTAAATCTATAGGAAGTATTATTATCAAAATTCAATATAAAATTGATTCAAATGAACAAAATTAGATTTATAAACTTATAATTGAAAAAAATTTACATTTATAACAATTTTAAAACAAAATTTATTATTACAAATTCTTTAAATAAAAAGACAATTTTCAATAAAATCAAGTAATACATTGAAAAATTACTAATTTATAAATATAAAAAAACTATCCCGAAGTTAGTTTTTACATGATTATTCCACATATAATGTTTATTTTATCAAATATATTTTATAAAAGTGGAAACAAATAATATTTTTTCACAAAAATCAATAAAAATCATTTTTTTGAGAAAATATGACTTTCAGAGAATATAAGGACTTAACAAAAAAATAAGTAATTTTGTATAAATATATTTTCTTTATGTAAAACAATTATGATAAAAATTATAAGCTTAGTTATTCCTAGTCATACTACCAATTTTAAAGTCTATGTTATAATGGTTATTTTTAAATAATAATACCAATTACTTATTGTGGTTTCATAAAACATAGTGTTTTGTGTAACAAAAGATACCAAACAGATAAAATTTATTTCAAAAAGAATTATATCACAATGTATCATGGAATTAATGTATCATCCCACACCAAAATACACTTCCTAGTGCCCCGAGATGGTTATCCACATGACCTCAAGCATGCTTCCTCATATGCAAGAGGTTGCCGACTAGTAGTGAGTACCTATGGGGTCTTTGGGGAGATTATACTCCCATTGATAAGAGTATAACACAGCTATAATATATATAGAAAATAGTGTAAATAGATAAATAAATCATTGGTGAAATAATATTAATAAATCATTAATAGAAACAACCAAGTAGAAGATAATAATAAATAATAGATACAAAATGATCATGATGATCGTGTATTTTTACAGAATAAGTACATAGGGAAATATAGGGTATAGTCATATACCACATGCTATCAAAATACCAAAAAAAATTCTTCTACTACTAGAATCATGATAATTTGCTTAGTCTACTACCCTAGTACTCCATACTAGAACTGAGAATGAAACAATGGAAGTTGGCCATATCCCCTTATCTATACCTAAAACCATGAAGTCTGATCAGCTAGAAAAGGTGGACCAAGTAGGGTGTGAGATATAATCAGCAAGCCAACACCAATGGTGTCTAGATTAATTCATTTTTTGTATATAAAATGAATAGTTTTCCAATAATAATAAATTCAAGGTGATAAATATATAAAATTTTTTATACTGGGCACCTTATGGGATACCCGATTGATACCAACTACTTCAACCTAAGACAAATGACTCTAAAACAAGGTAACCATCATAAGGATTATAAGTTTTATACATGGGTCAATCACAAATAATGTATCAATATATTGACCATGCATAATTATTTGATTTGTCTTAGTAGATGTGTCCCTAGAATTTTAATTACACAGTAGATTCATTAATTATAAATCTGAATTTAGTATTTAATTAGTGGCATCAAAATCATGTCTAAGGAAATATAAAAGGAAACCCAAGTGCCACTCTAGGGTAACATTAAAATCCCAATATCATAATATTCCATCCATGGTGTCCCATCAATGGAATTCCAATTATCACTCTTGGCATGGGGTATTTTCAACTCTTCTATAAGGTCTAAGGTATCTCATGCATGGAACCAAGTATCACTCATGACCATGTGTAACAATCTATCCATGAACCCATCCATAGTTTCTCCCATATAAAATAGTTCTAAGACATATATAGGTTAGGAAAACACATGGTAGTCCCATATTAGACATAAATGGTATCACTCCCAATATATATACAATTCATAATAAGTCTTATTACTAACTCACGACAACACCCTCCAAGGATTCCTTATGTCAAGACCCTTGTATCACACCTGACATAATATAAATGAATTTAGTTAACGATAGTTCATACTATTCAACAAGACATTTGAATCAGGCTATTTTATCCAAGTTCTTCAGTTCATTTCATTATGATATTAAAGGTATGACATAAATTAATGTTCCAAAACATGGAAAAACATATTCTTGGTTCATTTCACATTCGAATATACTTACTAAAAGTGAAAACACACCTAAAAAAATTTAATCATCTCAGGTAAAAGTGTGGGTAGGCCTTTAAGGAGTAGAATTTTCATAGGGGTTTCTTGTGTCAGAGAGACTAACCAAAGGGATTATTCATAGTAGGCTAAGACCACAAAGGGCATGAAAAACATTTCATATTAATTTATTAAGAATTTTAGGATCACTAATGGAAAGTATAATTCTTGGCATAAAGATACATAGTATAAAAGTAATGAAAATTAGAGAAATAAGCTAGACCACCAGCCTTAGGTTTTTAGATAACCTCTCATCTGTTAAAGGCCTTTTATTCGAGTTATAATGGGATAAAATGGGAAAATATTCCAAAACCCTAGAAATAGGGAAAATCATCTCACACAATATATAATAATATAATCTTGAAAAAAATGAATAGGATTATTAAGCATACCATTGGGGATCCAACTTCACTGAAGGGAAAGGAAATGGAGTTTGGAAAGAGGATTTCTTATGGAGCCTATATTAGGCCTGTAGGACCACCATGTGTGGATTCTATTCTATACAAGAGAAGAAAATGGGGTTTGGAAAAATGATCCCTTGTAACATTTAAAAATGACTCCTATGAATTTAAATAGTGTGAAAATTATTTTCAAATCCTATAAAGTGTTTTATGCTTCTATCTCATGAAATCATAGCTCGTGATGTGAAAATGGTATAGCCAACCCATTAAACACCATGAACTTGATACAAGTCATGTATTCCAAATACAAATTAAGTTTTCATCACGTTCCATGTAATTTTCTTACATCATGATTTATCCCACCTAAACCATTCCTCAAAAAGAAAAATTATCTCCCCTTATGTTTGATTTTGGGTTTAACCGAAACAAAGAAAGAAAACATACCTTATTGAAAATATAAGACATTAAATTTGTATTCTTTTCTAAGATCATTGTTTCATGTGATATATTCTATCAAACCTTATTTTCATCTTTTATAATCTCAGGGTGTTACATTATTCCCCCTTTATTAAATTTCATACTTTTATTTTAATCTTGATCATGGTATTCAAGGGTTTGACCTTTTAAAATACCTTTTCATAAAACCAAATTGTAAATATGGTTAACAAAACATACTCTTGATAAAATGGAAGGGGAATTACGAAGTCCATCTAGAAAAATATTTAATAATTATCAAAATATGGGCACATTGATGGTAATTTAATATATGCAAATAGAAGAAAAACATAAATAATTATAGAGAGTGATATAGAGAATTTCTCCAAAGAAAGTTAATGTTCTAGAAACTTTGATAACCACGAATACATAAATCAACATTGAGTTAAAAGACCATTTGATTCATCATAAATTAAGATACTATGATAAAAAATTTATTTCAAGATCATTTTTCTAGTGTTAAGGAATTACTTTACCATATTTACTGGGAACATAAGAAAACATAATTACTTGGTATCTTTCTATTTCATCAGCACAATTTCAACCTTGGTTTGTTCTTTCATCAATTCCAAAATTATTTCATACTCCAATAAATGAATATTCAAAAATATTTTTTATTCATTAATCACCAAAATTAACTCTTAGTGGAATGTAAAAATAATTAAATGTTATTCCTCTTGTCTATAGATATATTCTAGGACCAAAATGGTTATATTTTGTTATGTAATAATACATTAATTTCGAAAACCTAAAAAATAACCCTGATGGTCTACTTAATCCATTTCATAAATACTTAACCTCAAAACTCCTTCAAAGTATGTCTACCCAAATTAAAATTCCATAAATTAAGAAGCAAGTTCACTAAATTTCCAAAATCAACTTAACATTAGATTCCAAAAACAAAAAAAAATGATTCTATTAATGTCACATACCAAATATGTTAATACGTTAATCACCATAAAACCACAATGAAAACATTCAAGATTTTTAAAAATTATTTTTATCCTTATTCCTTGAATAAAATCTAAAATAACAGATTTTTTTCCACAAATAAAAAATAAATAAACTCTAGAAAAGAAATAATAAACCATAGAATCACTCATTATATTCTACGTCACAAATATTATCCCATACACATATCTTTATCATTATTATCTCAACCTCAAACACATATTAAGGGTAATCTTACCTTAATCATGAGTTTTCCAAAAAGATGAACTTTCTAATAAATATATTTTCTTGGCTATCAGTATTATTCCACATATGTTTTAAAATACTTATAGAAATAATATTTTAGTACAATAATTATATGAATATGTCATCAATAAAATAAATTTTCAATATAATTAATGAATCTGAATACAAAAGAAATTTATTGATTCCAATTTTCTTCTATCAATATCATAATATAGACTTTAATCCCTTTGATTTTTGAGGTATATTCCATTAAATATTAGGGAATTCATTTTCATATTGTCACAACTCCTTATAGTTGATCAATTTTATATTTTAATCTTATTTCGTTCCCATGAAATCACAAGCATGGTTCTATTTCTCTCCACACATTTAGAAAACTAATTTTTTTTAATTCAAGTACTAAGGTGTTTCTTTCTATAATTATCACATGGTTGAACATCCTTCTTTCTATTCTTCCCTTTATCCATATTTTGATCTGATGTCATCTTCTCAACTTTTTTACCTCCTATGACACAATAGTTGGAGATTTATTTCTCATTCATGATACTACATGATACTATTTTATAATATGATAAGAATTTTTGGGAGACTAGTTACCTTTGAATAATAAAAATAGTCTCATCAAATAAATAGTAAATATTTTTCTATAGATTATATACATAGTCCTTTGTATTCCTTGATAACCTTGTAATTGTGTCTTCATACTTAGCCACATTTTCATCCTCCTTTTGTCTTAGACTCATGAATTGTCACTCCATATCTGATTATTTCTCACATTGAAAATAATTTTCTTAGATGAATAGCTTAAAAACATCAATTACATGTGCTCTTTTTATTTTTCAACCATACTATTTTGATTAAAAGACAACTATTTATCTACATATCATAAGAGAAGATTAACAACCATGAAAACCTTATCCCATTAAGTACTTCTTAGAGGTAGAGAATTATTATCTAAAGAACTTATTCGTTGGTCATTTACAAATAGATTTTGAGTACAATTGAATAAAGGAGGTTTCTGATGCATATAGTGGTCTAACATTATTACAGTTTGAGATGGATCAATTGGCTTCTCCATATAGGCCAGGTCATTTTTCATTACCTGAGTCAGATTCCCCAATATAGTTATAATTTTTCAGTTCTAGCTAAAGCCCTAACACCATCATCATTATCATTACTACGAGAAAAATACCTAGATGTGGTACATTAATTAGTATAGTTTAGATTCATTTATGACCATGTAGTATCATCGTTTTTTCCCTTTCATGTTTTCTTTTTCCCTTATACCTGCACTCACTTTTTGAAAATAAATATTTATTCTAATCCACTAGGAAGAATTTCTAAATAATGTAATACATTATATTCATTTACAACATTATGAAGCAAAATGATTAATCCCAATACCATTAAAATGGTTGACATAAATTGAAATATATATGCATAGATAATATCCTAATCTTAAAAAATGGTTTCCTTGGGATGGTTTTAAAATAATAAAAATGTTTTCAAATCCTTCATAATGTTTTGTAAAGAAAAAGTGAATTATCCTATTCATATCCTACGAGTGTGTCAAAACAAGTGTACAGTAAAGCCCATTTTCATATACCAGGTAATGTTGCAGTCAAGACCGAAATTCCTTATATATAAAAATTACCCCTAGGTGCATATGTTCTAGAATCACATCCACTTAAAGTATCCAGATTGGTAATTATTACCAGGTAAGTAATATAATCTCTTCCTTTTCAAAACATAGGATGTTACTGTATCCTTATACTTATCCTTAAATATATTCATATAGTTTTCTTCTATAAAATATTTTTTCCAAAATGAAGTTCTAATGGTTTCTACTAAACTTACTATAATTCCAACTATAAATACATATACCCTAGTATCCCGGAGTTAGTGGTTACATTATTATAATAGGGCTAGAAAAAAGTGATCACATCCCGAAGGACCAAATAGTTTAGTAACCATAATAAACTACATACATACTTGAATCATATTTACATTTTAAAATATAAAATAAAATATAGTTTTTTAATTTTTAATCACATTATTCACATTAGAATTTATTTCATATCGATCATAAAAAACATCCAGTTATCCTAGGGAAAATAAAACATAAGAAAGTGGTGATCTTGAACACTCATTAATGGTTTGCATAACACACAATTTATCATGAATAAAAAAGGAATAATCAATATGGGAAGTTAAATAACAAAAAAACTTTCCATTTAATCAATAACGTGGACTTGAATAATAATATAGAAAGAATAAATACTGAAAAAAAATCCATAAAAATAATCACATAAGCATAAAACATTTATAGAGATATTCTAACTAATAAAATAATCACATGGACATCAATAAATTATTTCATAATTATAGAAATCATAGTTTTTCACATCACAAATATTCTATCAAGTCCTTTTTCCAATAAATCTATACCATCAAGTCCTCATTATATGAAATATTACATAAATAGGTAAGTCATTAACAAAAAACCAAAGCTAGTTTTCTTCATGAGTCGTCCTGATGCATCTAGGTCATATCACAAACCCTTTAAAATAACTTATTAAGTCAACTACATTCCTCATATTTAAGTGTTTAAAAATAATAAATATGAAATTTAGTATTGAAAAATAATCATATGTAATGTTAATAATAAACCCAATTAGTAAATATAATAATAAACCATCCAGAGTAATATGAATGGTATCAAACCGGTATATTCATAGTCAAACTGATCATAAAACATATAATAAAATAATGAGGATGGAATCATTACAACATATCCTTAATAAGAAGTAATTATAATAAGGGTTTTTTAATTGATGAATAGAAATTTAATAAAGATATAATTATAAAATTATTGGAGAAAATAACCTTTCCACTCTAAAAATACCATTTTTAGACTAGAAATTCACAAACTATTCTTAAAGTTCTTTTCTATTAATATAACATTTGTAACTTAAGAATTAATATTTAAAAAATTAATTTTTCAAGACGGATTGAAATTTTTGTCAAGTTTTACATGTCAAAAAAAGATCCCATTAACATTTTTAGTAAAAACCAAATGGGAGTTGTTTGGAAAATGAACAGAGGATTCCATTTAAAACCTTTTGAAAAAATACACCCATGGGTAAAATTTTCATTAAATTTTTTTTTATATTGTTAAAAACATTTTTTGAAATATGATTTTAGAATAAATTTTATTTTTGACCAGAAAGTGAAATGAAGTCAACTTTTCTTAAAAACAATTACTAATAATTTAGTAAAGAATATTTTAAAAATGATAATGTTACTTGAGATGTTCTTTAGTATCCATAATAGAATAAAATTAATAATATTTTTTATAGGTATATCATAAGATTTCATTAATTTAAACTTAATCATAAATAATGAGATTGTGACATAACTCATTACCACCTTTGTAATTTCATAATTATAAGCCCCATGAAAGAAATAACCCCAAATGAAACATTAAAAACAATGAATATAAATGAATTCATTATATTAAAAATCAAAAGTGTCTGTATATTCACCACATAAAATAACTAAGTGGCGAATATGGAACACATCTCACCGATGTAAAACTGGGGAAAGGAACCCTTACCTCATGTTCAACTTACCTCATATAGGTTTTAACCTCTTGTATGATAAATATATTTTTATTATACATATTTTATAGAATAATAATTATATAAATAATTACATAAATTATTTACGGATTACCTTATATTAACTATTTATTATCTATTCCTTTATAAAATCATGTTTTGGGTAATAACATAATTGTTTTTCATGTATGTTTTGATTCGTTATTTTAAGTAATTTTACTTTGATCATGGTAACATATTATAAATAATGTAAAACATTATATAAATACCATGTATATTCATTTTATATGTACTTATATTAATCAATAAAATTTAAATTTATAAAATTCTTTATACTTTTCATTGAGATGGTAGGTCGTACGTACGCTTAAACGTTTTTTTCAGTTTCTTGGATGATGGAATGAAATGAAAATAAATATAAATTAACCCTATTTGAATCATTATTATGTCATATATAGAATTTATATTAATAAAATTAATCCTTATTACATTTCATCTAGAAATAAAATGAAAAACATTTTATAATGTTGCGTGGAAGTGATAGTCCACACGTACGCATGGGCAATGCCATTGTTTTCCAATGGATTGGAAAGTAAGAAGTTAGACAAGATATTATATTAGAATAATGGTTTTTATGTCATAAATATTAGATATATTAATTAAAATTATCCTTACTACCATCCAGTAAATCATAATTCAAAAATGAATTGCATCGCTTCACTGGATTGTGGTCCGTTGTACACATGAGCGATGTTATCATACCCCCCATAAAATCAAAAGTAACAAGGTATAAGTGATATATTAATAATATAAGTATAATAATATCATAAATAAGATATTATTATTTTAAATATATCATTATATCAATCATTTAATGGTGGTAATGAAAAATAATACATCTGTTCGTGAGGTGGTAGATAGTTGTACACACAATCGGTGGTTTCATTTTACATTTTATGGAAGTGGGGATAGATATCTGTTATTCCATTGAAATAATAGAAAATTAGCGTATATAGGATAATGGATCTATGATATTATTATAGTTTAATAAAATTTAAGGTAGGTGGAAGAATTAAAAAAATACCCATGTTAAGAATGTTACCCCTACTTCAGAAAAACTATTTAGGTTTATAATTAAATACTTCATAATTAGTTATTATAATAAAAAATAGGACTATAAGATATGGGGATAGATTTTATAAATATATTTTGGAATTTATTTTCTAAACTAAAGGTTTTTGGATGTTTTAATTGGATAGGGGTGTGATTTCCTTTTATAAGAGGGGGAGAGGACCCCCTTGGAATTTTTGGAATGAAACATTTTTCTATCATTTTTCACATAAAAAAAGACACAAAAATGACACATTATGTAACATTATAAGATATAATTTTCAAATAAGATCATAAAATATTAATTATTATAGTTTTGGTCATTTTTAGACATTATCTTTTTACTTTAACCCATGGTCAACCCATTATTACATTAACCACGATAAATAATTTTTACTATTTTCATTATTCATTATGTTCAATGATTAAATTTACCTAATTATATAATTTGAATTTTACTGATTAAAAAAATGGAATCTAGTTCTAAAAAATACATTCACATATGTAGAAAATTTTAATTTAAAATTAAATCCAGTTATATGACAAAAAGGTGGGTTTCCAAAGATAAATGTTTCACAATTATAGAAAGTTTTAACATTGAAATTCAATATGAAATTAATTACAATAAAAAAATATGATTAATAAACATATTTTTTAATATATTTTTATTTTAATTCCATTATTCTAAAAAATAACCTTATAAATTCTTTGAATGAAAAAGGATTTTTTCAATAAAAACCAACATTTTCATTAATCATAGAAAAATTAATCTTTTATGAAAATTCCAAAAAAACCCCGAAGTTTATTTTGAAATAAAGATTCCAAATATTTAATTTTTTTAATAAACTTATAAAAGTGGCATTAATTAAATATATCATTTTTTCAAAAAAAAAATAAAAATAAAATTGGATAAAAAATTATTTTAAAAGAAAATAAAGACTTTACCAAAATTTAATTACTTATTTATCAATATATTTTATTTTATTTAAAAATATTATACTTAATTTTTTTTTTAAAAACATATTGAAACCACAAATTTTAAGGGCAATGTTTTGATGGTTATATTTAAATAATAATATCAATTATATATCAAGGATTGTTAAAACTTTGTGTTACATGTAACACAACCTATCGAAGAGATTGGATTTATTTATAATACCTTTTTTTGTAAACACACTTCATAAAAATGATTAATAAACAATCCTCTTGATAAGAGAGAAGGGTAAGTACTATGGTCATCTGGAATAACACACAATAGGTTTCCAAATAAGAGAACATTGGTGGAAAGTGAATATATGGACATGGAAGAAAAGTGTAAATAATTATGGGGAGTGATATTTAACATTGATCAAAAGAAATTGAATGATATAGAAAATTTAATGACAAAAAATCCAAAAATCATTAAGGATTTAAAAGGCTATTTGACTCATTAGTAATGTAGGTATACGGAAAATATTTTGTCAAAAGATCCTTTTTCTAGTGTTTAGGAATTACTTTACCATCTAGATTAATAACATAAGAAAATATACTTACTAGATATATTTTTATTTCATATGAATAATTTCATCCTTTTTTTATTCTTTGAACTATTCCCACTTAATTTATTAATCTAAGAAATTAATATCAAAAATAATTTTTATACTTAAAGCACTAAAATAAATTATTAATAGATCATAAATAAAAAAAAGTCATTCATCCTATGTAAATATATCTTACAATAAAATAATGGTCATCATGAGTTATCAAATAATAAATTAATTTCTAAAACATTAACAATAACCAAAAAGATCAACTTAATCCATTTCAAAAATATTTAACCTTAATACTCATCCAAAATATTTATGTCCAAATACAATGTCAAAAAAATTAGATGTAAAGTCGCTAAATTTTCATGATCAACATAATATTAGATTCCCCAAACAACATAATATATCTCTTAATGTCAGTTAAAAAATATTTGAATACTTTGATCTCCATAAAACCTTAATGAAAACATTAATGCTTCAAAATATTATTTTTCTCCTTATTCATTAAATGAAATATCAAATTGTCAAATTTATTCCGTAACTTTTAAAATGAAGTAAACTACATAGAGTTGGCATAAACTATCAAATCAATCACCAATTTCCATGTCATTAATACTATCTCATAAACATATCTTTTTCCTTATTATTTCAACATTTAGAAATATTAAAATTTATGTTACATCAATCATATTTTTTATAAAACAATCAACTTTCCACTAATTCAATTTTCTTGGTCATCGGTACCATTCAAAATATGTTTTCAAATCCTAATAGAGAAAATAATATATTAAAATATTTATATGAGAATATCATTAATAAATTATTTATAAAAAATAATTCGTGAATCTAAATACATAAGAACATTAATCCTTCCACTTTGGTTGTATTAATAGTGAAAGTGTTACCTTGATCCAATAGCTTCTTAATTGGTATATTACCTTGAAGATTATAGAATTTTTTTTCCTGGTGTCCAATCACCATATAGTTTAAGTATTATACATTTGTAGCTTTTTTCTATCACTTGAAATAACAATATATTCATTCTTTCTCTTTTCACTTATAGAAAAATCGTATTCCCTTTATGTAAGTATCAAAGAGTTTCTTTCCACATTTATAAAATGGGGAAAACCCTTATTTACCTTCTTGCATTTATCTATATTTTAATATTTTATCCTATTATTCTCTCAATTCCCTTAGATTCCATAATACTAAGATATTTCTTTCTTTGTCCTGATTCCATATGATATTATGTCCTCGTATGATAATAATGTTTGAAAGATTATTTCACTTTGAAAAGTTAGCTTAATATAATCAAAGATACGGTAAATATTACTCTTTATATTACTTATATTGTGTATATAATCCCTTTGTAAAATTGTAATCATTTATTCATAATTAGAAATATTTATATCTTCCTTTTTCCATATTCTCTATAGGTTTTTTCTATATCTTCTCATTATTCGCAAGGAAAATAATTTTCAAAAAATATTACCTAAAAATCATATTATTCCATGTAATCTATTTTTCTTAAAAAATAGTGTTTTAAATCAATGAACACCATATATCTTATGTGTACAAAGAGATAATAAACTCTAATGAAAACATTCTCCCATTCAATATATCCAAATATGAGAAATATATTATCTAAGGAACGCATCCACTACTCAGATTCAAATAAATTTTTAGTCCCATTGAAGGCTATAGGTTTCTAATTCATAAAGTGAACTAATATTGTTACACCACATGGTGTATTAATAGGACTCCCCACATGGGAAAGGTTTCTTCTCATAACACGAGTCGGCTTCCATAATATGGTTATAATTTGTTTATTTCTAGCCACATCTCCCACTCTAACTTCATTATCCTTCCCATGATGGAAATCACTATATGGGGTTCACACATTTCAACAATTTCTAGTCCTTCCTCTAGGTATAATTTCTTCCTAATGGAATACACTAGATTAGGTCATAATATTATGATACATAATGTATAATAAAAATTATAGTGAAATATATAACATGAATTCAAAATCTATTCATTTCCAATATCATAATATTAATCATTATTTCATTGGATTATTTTTAAATCATATAAATATTTTAAAATCCTACATACTGTTTTGTATGGAAAATGTGAATTATCTTAAGAACATCCCCCATGAGTATCAAAACAGATGTGATGTTAGTCCCATTATTATTTTCCAAGTATTTCTCTTGTCAATCCTGATGCTCCATTTTCAAATTTCATACCCCTAGATACATTTGTTATAGAACCAAGTCCTATTTTAGTATCAATATAGGGATATATTTCCAGGTAATCCCCTTAATATCTTCCATACAAAAATGTAGGATGTTATCTTATACTTATATGTATCCTAAAATTCGGTCATAAGGTTTTTTTCTCTAATCAATGTTTTCTGGAATCTAATTTGCAAGGTTTATAATAAACTTTCATTGATACCCACTATAAATTCCCTAACCCTGTAGCCCAGATATTGTGGTTATTACTTTGGTGCAAGAAGAAATTTAATTAGATACCAATGGACCAAATAGATTAGTAGACTTGGAAAACTAGATACATACATGAATCTCATTTACATTTGAAAAAAATATAATACACTTAGCTTATTATTTGAGAATAACATTATTTCCCTTATTATATCATTTATATCAATCATAAAACACTTCTAGGTATCTTGAGGAAAATAAAACATAAAAATGTGGTGAGATATATTACTCGGTAAAGGTATGCATACGAGAGAAGATATTTATAATAAATAAGGAGTATTGAATATGGAATGATAAAAAAATGAAAAACATCCCATTTAATCAACAACTTGAACATAAATAATAATATGTAAATAATAAATAATGATAAAATAATTCCATATACATAATCACAGGAGATTGAAAAGATTCCATGGATATTATAACAAAACTAATAATGACATGGACATCAATAACTGATTTAAAAAATATGGAATACATAATGTTGTACATTTGTAACATTATATCAATGCCAATTAATATAACATCTATGCAATTAGGTCCATGTCCCAGTACATCTTACATATATGGAGAAGGCATCAGCCAAACACCCAAACTAGTTTGTCTCGTGAGACCAACTAATGCATCGAGGGTATATAGATGGCCCCACCCATCACTTATTGAGTCCAAAATATTCTTTATATTTAGTATTTCAAACATAATCAATGTAAATATTCATATTGAAAAACTAGCCTAAGAAATGTTAATAATTACCCAAATCAATAAGCATAATAAAAAACCATCCAGAGTAGTATGAATAGTATGAAACTAGTACATCCCCAGTCAAACTGATAGTTAAACATCTAGGGAAATGATAATGATGGTGTTGTTACAAAATCTACCTTGTACGGAATAAGATGAATAATTATTATTTTAATTAATTAATTGAAATTACATAATGATATCATTAAAAAATAAATGACGAAAATAACACTTCAACTTTGAAAATTGCGTTTTAAGGAAAAAAATTAAAAAATTATTATAGAAATACTATTCTTTTAAAATAAACATTGATGATTATAATGGAATAATGAAATAGTGAGTGGTCGTCACTATGGGAAATTATTTTCATATCATACATGTTTAAAGAAATATTCCTCTCACATTTTTAGTAAAATAAAAATAGAAATTGTTTAAAAATTATATATATATTCATTTTAAACCATATTTTAAAAATAAATTCCTGGGTAAAAATGAAATTAATAAATCATTTTTTTGATTTAATAAATCATTTACTAGAAAAAATGATTTTGGAAGAAAATGAATTTTTGAATGAAGAGATAAATAAAGTGAGTTTTCGTAAGAACATTTTCTCAATCATTTTATGTATCAAAGAGAGTAAAAATGAAAATATTACATAAAAATTTCATTAATAAATAGAGTATAATATAATTAATTTGTTTGTAGAGAGTTATATCATAATATTTCATCATTGAAACTTAATCATAAATATTCCTGATAAACAATGAGGTTATAACCTAATTTTATACCACATTTGTAATTTATAAATGATAAACCCCATGAAAGAAATAATATCAATTTAAACATTAAATTCCATTAATATAAAATAATTAGTGATATAAAATATTAAAAGGTTCTGTATATATACCACACTAAAAAATTAATTATTTAATATGTCATACATCTCACCGAAGTAAAAGAGAGGCGAGAAACCCTTACCTTAGTTTTGACCTTTCTTCATATACATTAAAAAATAATATATAATTAATGTAGTTCTATTATAAATCTTTTATTGAATCATAATTATGTATTTAATACCATATATTAATTACCTATGACCTTTTATGACCCATTTATTACCAATTCCTTGTTAAAATCATGTTTCAGGCAATAAGAGCTTTGTTTTTCATGTATATTTTGATTTATATTTTCAATAATTTTACATTGATCATAGATAAATAATATATAGAATATAAAAACTTATTTTAATCTAATGAATATTAATTATATAACTATTTATAATATTGTATAAATTTTGAATATATTAAATGAATTACACATTTCATCGAGGCGGTAGTTCGTCTATATACATGAATATTGTTTTCTTTTTATTAATTGAAGGAATAGAAAGAAGATAAATATTAATAACCTTTGTAAATTCATTATAATTTTATATATATCATCAATATTAATTAAATACATACTTATTATCATCCATGTAAAAATTAAATGAAAAACATTTCACATCACTATGTGTATACGGTAGTCCAAACATACGCACGAGCAACATTACTATTTTCCAATAGATTTGAAGATCATAATTTAGATTTGATATTACATTTCATGAAGTATTTTTAGATTATAAATATTACATATATTAATTAACTTCAACTTAACTACCATTTATGTAAAATTTAAGAAAAAAACGAATGACGTCACTTCGCAAGGTGGAAGTCCTCCGTACACATGAGTGATGTTTTGGTAACACCCACAAAATGGAAAGTGAGAAGGTATATGTGATATCATAATTAAATAAGTATAATAATATCATAGATTTTATATAAATATGTTAAATACATAATTATATCTATCCTTTAATGTTATAGATGGATAATGAATTTCATCATGTCCTTGGTTATGGAGTTAGCGATGCCTCTTGGGAAGATGAAAGAGCAAGGGTTTCAATGTCCTTTTTGGGAGCTATCAAAAGGTGATGTGGTGCTTGTATGACATTTTTTTATTATAAATCTAGATATTTTTTATATCGTCATTTTTATGGATTGTATTTTTCTACGTCATGATGAGGTTGATTTTTATTATCAGTTTGTCTCATTTCTTGTAGCCAATGGGACCTCATGTGTGTTTTAGGGAAAATGGAATCTAAGTTCTAGTCATTTAAGAACTTCCCACCATATTATGAGGAGTTAATTTCCTTCATTTTCAATTTATCTTGAATTTTTTTGTTTTATTATTTATATTTCAACTATTTTTAGAGGTTTCCCTAATATTTTATGAGATAATTTCACCATGCTTCCTCCAAAGAGGTCGGTAGAGTTTACGATTGACCTAGTTCTAGGGACACACACAATATAGATAGCTTCTTAATATATGCAACCATAAGAGTTGAAAGGGATCAATATTATGTTTGATGATCTTGTAGAGAGTGTATTTTTTCTCCCTATTGTTTGACCTTGGACATCCCCAGTGCTCTTTTCCCAGAAGGTAGATAGAACAATCCGATTTTGTGTGGACTATCAGAAGTTGATCTAGGTAATAGTTAATAATAAGTATCTTTTTACACATGTAAATGGTTTTTTATAATTTAATGAGGGAATTTTTTTTGAATATTAATCTTTTTTTGGTTAATAATCCTCTCATATTTCGTGAGTGTGTTACACCAAAGTCAGATTTCATGACTAGGTCTGACTGTTATGCATATCTAGTGATGTCATTTGGACTAACTAATGTTGTAGTATTTTTTATGGTTTTGATGAATAGGATATTCCATTATTATATCAACACATTTTTTGTAGTTTTCAGGGATTATATTATTGTCTATTCATGTTTTGGTCATGATCATGAGGACTATTAGATTTTGGTTTTGAAAATCATAACGAGGCACCATTTTTATGGGAAGATTTTGAAATGTAACTTCTAGATACAAGATGTGAAACTCTTAGGGCATGTGATTTTTGGGAACGGCCTATCAGTTGATCCTGAGAAGGTAAAAGGTTTTCTTATCATCATAAGATCCATGGAATGCCTTTGATATTCAAATCTTCATTAGCCTTACAAGATATTGTTGGTTGTTTATCAAGGATTTCTCAATGTTGGTGTCACCTTTGAGTGCTCTTACTAGGAAAGGATTGAAATTCAAATGGGATTAAAAGTGTTAGAATTATTTTGATGAGAAAAAAAACTTCTAATGTAGGATCATATTCTAATATTTCCTATGATTCATAAGGTGTATTTAGTTTTCTGTGATGATTCTAGCATGGGTTTGGTTTGTATGCTCATGCAAGATAATCATGTGGTGGATTATGGTGCTCATCAACACTGACTTAATGATAATAATTACTATACTCATTATTTATATCTTTTCATAGTATTTCATGCACTTTGGTTTTGGATAAATTATCATTAAGGGAAAAATTTCATATTATTTTATGTCCATAAGAGTTTGAGTAACATCTTATCTCAAAAGGACTTGAATATTAGATAGAGGAAGGGGTGGAATACCTTCAAACATTTGAATTTGATATAGCCTACACCATAAGAAAGTTGAATTTCATTTCATATTATCTTATTAGTAAGGTGTCATAGAAAGCTATTTTTTAATCTAAGGAAGAATGGAACCTTTTGGATTACTAATTCTCAGTTGTATCTAGATGCTTAGGAGGATGTGTTGGGCATGGTATTAACTAGTGTTCAAGTATATTCATCTCTCCATGAGACTATTATGTTGTTTCAGTTGAAGGATGATTATTGTAAAGGAATTCAAGAAACCCTATATTTTGGGGATACCATTTTGGATTGGTCTCTCTCACTAGATGGTATTCATAGTTTTGAGGCTTAGGTTATCCTCCCATCATTTATGAGGAGATCCTTTTTATTTCATAGTTATTCATGGTTCATTCATTTGGAAACTATGAAGATTTATTATGAAATGAGATAGATATTATTTGGGTTGGGTATGAAGTGTGAAATTACTAATTATGTTTCTATCTATTACACTTACCAATATACTAAGGAAGAGAAATTGAAAACTTCAAGTATACTCTAGCCTCTTCCGGTGTCAGTTCATAAATGGGATGAGGTATCTAAGGATTTTTTGTATGATTTACATGGAATCCACTAGAGATTAATGATAACTAGTTGGTGATAGATTTATTGAAAAAGTAAGATCATTTTATTTCAATCAATGACACTATAAAAGTTGAAGATATGGGTAAGATGTATGTGCAGTAAATTATGAGGTAACATGATGTTACTTTTGCAGTAATTTTAGACAGGTGTCTAAGGTTTACTTTTAAGTTTTAGATAAGTCTCCAGCTGGTTAAAAGGACTCAACTCATGTTCAATATAGATTATCATCCATAGGGAGACAGTCAGATATAGTATACTACTAAATCCTGGAGGATATTCTCCTTACATGTGTCTTGGATTTTTTTGGATCTTGGGATAGCTATCTAGGATTGGTTGTGTTTCTTTATGATCAAAGTTATCATTCATTCATTAGAATGGATACATTTGAGGCTTTTTATGGTCACCTGTACAGAAAACGCTTTATAGGACATGGGTGGGGGTGATTCTTTGTTGGGACCGAGTTTTCTTTAAGTGATATCTTTAAGGATTATGGACATACATTGGTGTCTAGATACAACATAGGGTCAGAAGTAATATTTCGTGGATAAAAATCATCATCATTCTAATTTTTTCATAGGTGAATGGGTTTTCTTGATATTTTATCTTGGGTTGGGTCATCATCGACTTGGGAAATAGGTAAAGTTAGCTTTGAGAAATGTTAAACCATTTGGTTTCATTAAACAGCTTTTGAAGGATGTTTATTTGTTGGGGTTGTCAATTAATTTGATATTAATTCATGATATTTTCCAGATAACACAACTTAGGAAATATCATAATGACCCCTCTCATATTCTGAGTTAGTAATAGACTGAGTTTGAGTCAGAAGTCTCTATTGTTGAGCAGTGAATTGAAATCATTAAAACTCCACAGAAATTGGTTTATGGGAAGTCTATTATATTGGTTAGAGTTTTATGGTAGAACAGATTGGATTCTCATGAGAATTTTGAGCATTATTAGTTGATAAGGGAGTAGTGGCCTCACCAAATTACTAAACTTTATTCTCCCACATGACATCCTAGGGACTGAAAGGCTTATGGTGGAGAGTTTTTGACATATCATTACCCTATTTCAAGTAATTACCTTTAATTTATCTATTTTCCAATTTATTTTGGTGAATATTGGGACTCCTGATAATGGGGAGAAATTTTTGGTTCTAATGACCTAATGTTCAAGGATGTATATTTTATTTATTAATGGAATCTGATATAAATGTGTTAATGGATTTGTGGGGTTCTCCCTGAGTTTGGATAACACCTGAGCTTGTTTGAGGTTTTTGTAAAGAATATATAGTTTTTACTAGATTTATGAGAAATAAACATTGTGTAATCTGATTATACTATTTGTATGTTCATTAGGGAAGATTTCGTGAACCTAGTTCACAACATGACTGCTTTACAAGTCTTGTAATGATTACACATCATGTTATGCTAAAGAGACATTTTTTAATAAAAAGGAGATGGGTATTTCAGTGTATAAGAGTCTCAATGATTACATGATGTGTAAATGGATTACACTCCATGTAAGTGTCATGGTTTTTTATTTTTAGGATATTCTTAGCTGATGTTTTCATTCATTCATCAACAACACCTTTGGTTGTTGACCTATATCCCTCTATCGTGGATTTTGAAAATCTCCATACGGTCTGGATTGATTGGTTTGACAATTGATCACCACTATGGTTGGTTTTTATATCATCAGGTGATTAAGACTTTATAATTATCAATTTTTATCATGGTATCATCATTTCATTACGTTATAAGATCTATTGAATCATGTTGATGTTTCTTATTGTTACCTTCAAAATCTTTTTTGTGATCTTGTTATGATGACTATTTTATTTATTGGTTGTGGGGTGGTAGGTGTGTATTATTGAGTTATATTTTTTCTTATTATAATCTAATCCTTTTATTGAATTGAATCAATTTGATGTTTTTAGTTTGATTCTAGGGTCTCTATTGTCAATTATTCGATATTCTTCTTCTTGAAGGCCATTTGGCAATGGGAGGCTCTAGTTTTAAGGTAGGTTTTTCCATCTATATCTCTTTTTGGTGAAATTCATTATTTATCTTGTGATAAATTTTTTTAATAAATGAATTTTCATGATATTGTTGTTTTTATTGAGGAATTGGGTCTGTATAAATGATGATTTTCCCTAAGTGTTGTTAAATGGAAAATGTTTTTCAAGGAATTGATAAATGGTTTTATGAAATAGTTTTTAAATTATGGTTTAATGGAAATGGATTAATGAATTGGATTGGAAAACAGGGAACATGGGAATCCTTGCGTACTTAGGTGGAAGGTATAGTAATAGGTCTTTCTCAATGATGTGGTTTTTTCTCATTGGGGATTCCTCTACTCACTATGCCCATTATTCTAGGTACTTGTAAACAAGTTGGGAGGTTCAATTTTTGGGGTGTTCCCCTACTCCCAATATATGATTCATATTTCCATTGGATTTATGTGTACATGATTGTATATATTATGTATGATTTTCGTAACTATCCTGACATAGGTAGTCCTAGATATGATATTTTATGTGCTTCGTCTTTTGGATTTTACTGTTTTATTGTACTAATAATGATTTTATGTGAGCTATGAGAAATGAACTACTTTTTTTGACTTGATATATCTTATATGATATGTGGATATGAAATTCTTTGAAACATATTTACATTATTTATTTTGAAATGTAGAAAATTCATATTTTAAAATTCTTTTCCATTCTTTTGTTATAAAAATTATTAAACTGTTATCATGCCTTTTTTCTTTAAAGTTGGGAATTATTGGATTATTTTTGGGATGATGGATATAGAAAACCAATGTGAGACACTACATATTATATTACATCACACCTTGGATACCCCTATAGTGTTGTGTAGGCGTGGTTATGTGTTCAGATACATGGAATGGCAAGGCACCACAATGAGGTGATGATATTTTCTGTCAGTTGAGTTGAGTAGCTGCTACTGAGATAGTTAGAGTCTTCCCATGCTATCATATATATTAGTTGGTTTTCCTATTTTTCTAATCCTTTTTGTTTTTATTTTTAAATATAGATTTTTTTCTAATCTCTTTCTTTGTTATATGGTTTCAATTATGGAATAGATTTTTCTTTTCCACTGTTGTCTTTTTATATATATATGTGCCTTGTTTTTTCTTCAGGTTTGGAGAAATAATTCCATCTAATTTTTTCATGTGTAGGTGCTAGTATCTTCCATGATAATTGGGAACACCCATTGGGTATGTTACTATGGGGTTGGGTACCAGTTTGAGAGGGTATTCAGGTTAGTTTTTCACAATTTTGTATCATAAGTGGTATTTTTTAAAGATTTCTTGTCTCTAGATATTTGATTTACTAGAGAAAGGATTTTTTGGATTTGATAGGTATATTGTGGTGAGTGTCTGGCCAGATCTTATAGTGATGAGACAAAATAAACCAAGGAATGATGGGATGTGTCTCTCCTTTTTTGAGTTCTTGATGAATATATCTCTTTTCTATTATTGGTTTTCTAGTTTTAATTGATATTATTTTAGTGTATGGTCATTGAGTTTGTTTTGATGTGCAGTAGTATTCCTCTGATATGTGTTATTTGATTTCTTCTGGAGGGTGCATCTAATATTCCTGAAACAAATACAAAGATGGATTAAAACTTCATCAATGATATCATGAGGGAAGTTCGTAATATTGACCATAATGTGACACATGCCCATAATGATGTTGTTATGGTACAACCAATAAATATAGCAGAAGAGATCGATAATGGAAGTTCATTCATAATAAACCACCATCATTTAATGGTATAAATGAACCTCAAGAGTTGTAGTATTAACTTGAAAATGTTGATCAGATCTTTAACTTACTGGATACACCTCATTATATCAAATTGAAGTTCGCAACATTTATACTAGTGGATCCTAGAAAGAATCAGTGGGATTCTTTGGAACAAGAATATAAGAATGTGGTATTGGACTGGAAGGGTTCTATTACTTTCTTCTCCTAGAACATTTTTCCAGAGTCTCTGATGATGTAAAATTCTCTAGATTTCCTCCCTTTACAGCTTATATAGGGTTTGGTGTTATCATAAACCAATCAGTTTGTAGCGATAGTTCATTTTCTACCAGAGGATGTAAATAATGAACAACTAAAAGATAAGAAGTACCTACATGGTTTGTGACTAGATATAGTATCTTAGGTATTTATGTTGAAAATTTGGACCAATGTGTAGATAGTGGATAGGGATATGATGAACGAACTAAATATGGTAAGAAATGTTAGATATTCTTCAACTTCTCATCAACTTAGTGGGAGATTCAGTTGTGCGTTAGGGGAAAGGAATAAGTTGTAGGATCATTGTAGGAGTGGTGGTGGTAGTTCTCGATAGTAAGACCCCTCAGAACATCTAGTTATAACTATTGGTTTACCTATGACTTATTATCATTATGGAAAGGTCAGAAACATAAATGATGTTCTTCTCCTTCATTGAAATATATTTGTTAAAATTGTGTATGTCATGGTCATCTACAGCATTTCTGTCAGGATATGTCTACTCCTCGATATGTCCAGGGATCTTTGGATCCATAGTCTACTGTGGTGTAGTTAGATTATTTAAATACTATTGGGCTCAAGACATAGGCCTCAAGTGTTCATAACATTGATATACTATATGAGTTTTTATCAGAGGTAGACACGAGTCTAGCGACAGTGATAGGTGCCATTTTTATTGAATCCCCATTATTGATGTCTCTATCTGATATGGGGTATTCCCAATCATTTATATCTAGAAATTTCCAATATTTATAACCTTTCAATGGAACTCGTTCCCATTATTATAAATCTAGGGAAACATCTCCCGAATAGGAAATAGAAGGGGTTTTAGTGTCCTTATTGTATGCTATTAATAGCTGATGTAGAGCTAGTCTATAATTTTTTGGTTCAAAATCTGGATATATTTGACATCATCATCTATATGTACTGTCTTTATACTCATCAATATGGGGTTAATTTTTATCATTGGTCTGTCTCATTTCTTGTGTCGTATGGTAAATTAAGGGTGTTTTAGGGAAAGTGGTATTTGAGGTATGTCCATGTAACAACCCGAGATTCTATAAGATATATTCTTTTTAATTTTTTCATATCTTATGTTGTACGCTACACCAAGATTATCTTGCACTATACGCAACACCGTATTAGCTTGCAGTATACGCAACACTAATCTTGGATCGTGTTACACACAATTTCATGTTTGTTTGATAGTAGTTACTCTACGCAACATTGAGTGTATATATATATATATATATATATTCAATGTATAAATGAAATATGGTTGGATTTTGTTATACTCAACAACAAAGGAGTCTTTCACTACACACAACCCTGGCTTGGCTTGCATTACACACAATCGCAACCTTCCTCGATAGCGTGTGTTGTATGCCATATCGAGTTTCACTAAACAACAATATATGGTTATAATATTATTATAAACTAAACTTTATAAATATTAGTAAATACATTTTGAATTTTATGGAATTATAATTCATCTTACACATTTTATAGAACATGGTATGAGAACAAAATAATTTTTTTTGGTAAGATAAGTATTTTTCAAAAAATTCAGTTTTGCCACCTTTTGATGGCACACCCATTTTAAATATAATTTTTGACAAGTTTATAATTTAAATTTTATAAAATAAACTTCTTATTTTGAAACAGGATATAAAAATTTACATTGGATAAATTTTTGATATTTTTCTGATAACTTTCATATTAAAATGAATAGTAAAAACACGCTATATATTAATTAAAAACAAATTTATTCATCGTAATAATTTATATGGCTAAAATATAATATTTTATGGTTTTAAAGTTTAAATAGAATATATATTTAACATTTAATATAATTTATGTCATTAGCATTGATTTTACATTGAATTCATAGATAAAATCATTTCAATCTTTTGCAATTTTTTAACTTTTAAAACTCATTTTTTTAACAATGGGATTAATTTAAAATTAATTTCTGCAACTTTTGTGTATTTAATTTATAAAAATGGATTTCATATTTGGAATAAGTGGGTCGAAATTATTTTAATAGGATACTTTTTATTTTTGGGGGTTATGAATAGTAACTACGGTAAATTTTATTTACCATATTAAAAGGTAAATCGGGTAATTAAGGGTAAATATAATATTATAAAATTACCCTAACACTTGTATTAATATAATTTTATGCTTATATTTTGTCCTAAGGCAAATTTGGGTCGAAATGGAATCCATTGGAACCTACTTGGAGGTGATTAAGACCTTTATTTTATTTTATTTAAAAGAAAGTGAAATATGTCTCACTCAAATTTAATAATTAAAGTATTTTTAATATAATTTTATATAGAATATAAATTCCGTTATAAATACTCATTTCAAATATAAAATGTTTTTCTTTATCATGGTAAATTATTTATACTTTTTATGTGACATTTAATTACCTTAATAGATTATACATTACTGATGAAAAAATTATTTATTTAGAAAAAAATAAGTAATATCGTTTTATTGAAATAATAATAACCATTAAAAGGCTCAAAAACCTGAAAAAAACTTATTGGTAGTGTATATATACACCATAATCATCCAATTACCGAATATATGACCGTTTGGAGTCTTATAAAAGTGTTTATGACACTTACATTATTTTATTTTAAATGATGTCAAAGTTGTCACCTTCATAATTAAATAAATATAACATTTTAAATGTTAGGTGTTTTAGAATATAAATCTGACTAAAAGTATTATTATGAAATCTATAAGATCTATATTCATCCTAGTATTTTATTTTTAATTTTTATGCAACTAATAAGTATATTTAATAATTATACAAAAATGTTGTAGAAATTATTTTATTAAGAGATGTATCAAATAAATGGTTTTACAAATAGTAAAATAAATATTATATAAACTATTTAATATTCTAAACTAATTTTCTAGATGCATATGATATGTTTGTAATATATTAAATATTGTAGTTTGAATATATCCTATGTTTGGATTTTATTTAAATTCTAATAAATGAATAGTGTCAAAATTGACACAATTGTTATTTTATAAAAATAATATATTATTAAATTGATTAAAAATCACAAAAATATTTAAAAATTATAAATATAAATTTATATAGTCTATAATGTTATAAAGTATCCAATTATGGAAAATTAACAACACATAAGTCATTATTTATAACCATTTAAAATTTAATATTTTATTACTACAAATAAAATTAAATAGATTAAATAAGGATAAATCAAAATGATAACGTTTAAAGTAAAATAAAAACATGTCTAAATTTGGTTGGTTGATGAGATTACAACCCTATCTCATCTAATATTATAATTGAGTCATTTTTGGAGGTTTTTATGTGTGGTTTGAATTTATATTAAACTAATATTTTTTAGGGTTCCAAAGGTGCCCCTCTCCTCCCTTATAAAAGGGCACCTCCACCCTCTCATCTTTACAAAAATTTTAGCCTTCAATCTCGGCAAACCCCTACCCATATAACTTCTCAACTTCCCTAGAAATATTCTAGAGGTCCTGGTCTTCTTCAAAGACCAATTTTAGTGCCCTAATAGTAGGTTTCAAAGAGGCGTGTCGAAGAAGAGGTAATATCCGTTACTGATTCCTTCATATTTATTTCTTCTTCTAATTCCTAATCTTTATTTGTTTCATTATGAAGTAATAACATCAGTATCACTCATATACTGATATATTAATATAAATATGAAACAACCCTATTCCACGTTCAATTCAACTCATATACTGGTGTAATATGTTTTCCACCACCACCTTACTTGGATGGGTATAATGGTGTAAAGAATAACTATATGTGATCATTTTAAAGTTATATTGATTCTGAAATAGTATACATACACTTCAATAAAATTCCAATATCATGGGAATGATATCATCGCTCGTGCGTACGTACGGACTACCATCTCCACGAACGCGATAAGATTCATTCTTCATGTTAACCCTTCATGAATTATTATAAAGTATATATAATGAATAATAATGAAATATTTGACATAATAATGCTACTGTATTTATGTATCTATATATTTATGTCATCTATTTAATTCCATTCAATTCAATAAGGAAACGAAAACAGCGTTCATGTGTACGTACGACCTACTGTCTCCATGAACGGTGTATTTCATTCCATTTATCAATCTATCATATATATGTAAATTATGAATAATTATTATATATAAATCATGTTTTATATTCTAAAATTAAGTAAATCAGGATATAAGTAATAATATCAAGAACAACAAGTCGAAACACGTACGATAAATGAAACGATTTTACCCAACACATTGCTTTAACATGGATTTACATAAGAATGGGTAACATAAAGTCATAAGTGAACCATATATGATATCATAACAATGAATATGATTCTGAAATAAGTCAATGACATTATTTAAATCATTATACAGGACGTTCGGATACGTATGAAGCATATCGGACCTAAGGTAAGGGATAATTTTGCAATCTCATTTTTATCCGAGATTGCTTATACGTAAGTAATTACTGGGGTTATATTTTTCATCCATGTCCATAAAATGTTTTTCATAAAGTGTTTAATATTCTTCCATTTAAGTTTAAAGTCATTTTTACCCTTCTTTGAATTTAAATTTTTGTTATGGATGAAATCTTTCTTTTGTTTACCATACAAGGAACTTTTTGACTTTTCCACAAAAGTACGAGGAGAATGTTTTTTTAACCTATACGACATGAACAGATTTTTAAGTTTTCATAATGCCTTATTTTTTTGAATATTACTCTACAATATCTCATGGTCATTTTTAATAAAATCCTTTTATTTTAAAATTGAGTGGCATTTTGTGAATATAAAATGATTTTTAAGAAGAAAGGATATTTTTCTCAAGAATTCATTTCAAGTGTTTTATCGAAATTATTTTCCATCTAAGATGACATTATTTAGTATGATTATGTTTCAAGTATAATGTATCGATAATTTATATGGTTTATCTTTTCTTATGATGAAATGATATCCATTTTTTTATATGGATTGTGTTATGATGGCATGGTGTTTATAAATCCCATTTTTATTACATGGGTTATGTTATGATGTATGATTTATGATTTTGTGGCACACATAAGAATGGTTTCATTATGAGATGGGTGGGAACTATATCTCCCTCTAGTAAATTGGGTAAGGATTTATATCTCATGAGATATACATGGCTGGAATGATCAGTTAATTCGATTCAGTGTTACAAAACTGGAACGAGGAGTGAACTCGATTCAGAAAAGGACTTTGTCAACTAAGATGGTCTTGGCCGCAATGCCTTGGCTACTATTGAAATCATATCATGTGCTTAATGTTTTTCCACAATTACAAGATTTATTCCCATGCTATTTTATCATGATTGATGATCCATTATGATATATTCCTTACGTACTGGCATGTTTTATGTCATTGCTCAAGATTTTTATTTTTAAACATTATGTTCATGTTTTAAGTTCAAATGTATATGGTTTGTTTTATTTTATCCATGCTTACCCTTACTGAGAATTTTAGCTCACCCTTTATATGTTTTCTTTTCCCCAGGATATAAAGAAAGGTTTTAGGTAAGAAAAAAAGGGAATATCTTTATGGGAGATGTTGAAGATCTTTCACCATGATTAGAAGATTATGTTCCAGGTTTCCAAAGACACTAAACTATTACGGTTCTTTGGTGTCTTTTTTTGTTATGTATTAAGTATTACGCAAAATTAATGTAATTTTTATGTACTTAAATATTTGGGTCTCTACATTTTGTATCAGAGAAATGGTTTAGTTAACCTTTGGAAAATAGGATGCGAAAAATTTAGTGATATCCCTATAGATATTTCTAAGGTATGTCTAGAAATGTCCCTAAGGTTAAGTATAAGTATAGTTTATAGTCCTAGAATTATGTTAACAATCTTAGAATTAAACCTAAGATGTTATATATTGAAGTTACTCCCCCTTTATTATGTTGTTTTCCCTAGCATGATTTTTGCCTCTCACGCTATTCTTTTTGGGTTTTAGATGATGGCTGGAACCCGAAGGAACCATGTTGATCAATTTAATGGAAAATGCAATGATTGTCCTCCTGAACAACAAAATTTTATGGGAGATGGAGTGAAAAATATTATTGCTACACTTACACAAGCTATGAATCATTCTAGATTTCCAAATGATCAGAGAAGTGAACAATATTCTATTGAGTCTTTCATGAGGCAACGTCCAACTTCTTTCAATGGGTCTTCTGATCCACTTTTTACTGAACAATGGATTAGTACCATTGAAAAGATATTTTCCATTTTTCACTGTTCGGAACATAATAAATTCATTCTAACTATTTACCATTTAGAAGGTTAAGCAGACCAGTGGTGGAATCTAATTAAGAATACAAGGACCCAATATGAAATTTAATCCATGGAATGGGACGAGTTCAAGAACTTGTTTTTCAATAAGTACTTCCCTCGTATTCTTATAACAAATATGGAAAAGGAGTTCCTGGAGCTTAAGAAAAAGGATAATGAATCTGTTGTCATATACGAGGTGAATTTTACACATCTTTCCCGGTATGCATCTGGATTTATCATCCAACCTGAAGGCAAAGTTGATCGATTCTTCAGTGGCTTAAAACAATGTCTTCGAAGGGCATTAGTGATAAGAGACTTCAGTAGCTATGATGAAATTGTGCATTGGGCTATCAAGGTAGAAATGTAAGTTTTTGTTACATATCCATCTTAGGTTTTTGACAAGAAATGAAAGATGGAGTTCAAGGCGAAATCTCAGAATAATGGTGAAAAAAAGATGAATGATTCTTTATGCTCAAAGTGTGGAAATAAGTATGAGGAGATTGTCTTAAAGGGACTAGAAAATGTTTTAAGTGTAGAAAAGAAGGTCATCGAGTAGCTAAGTGTCAAGGTAATGGAAAAAGTGTTGCTACTGATGTGAATAAAGAAAAGACTGTAGAGAACGCTCCACCAACACTTCAATGCTTCAAGTGCAAGGAAAGGGGGAATTATGCTAACCAATGACCTAATCCAAGGGTTAATGATGACCGACGTGAGAAACCTCTTAAAACAAAGTACAAAGGGAATTCACATGCGATCACTATTTGTTATGTTGAGTATGACATTGATGTTCTGTAATGATTAAATGTTTATGTATTGGGATTTCAAAACAGTATCATGGAATCTCATTTATGGGATTGTGGAATTTTGGAATATCTATGTATTGGTTTACAATAATTATATGGTACCGGTAACCATAAAAAGTGATTCAAATATTTTGGAAAGTAGATGATATGCGCATAATGAATGTATAAGGATAAAATAATATATTTGATAGTATTCATGAGCTCATGATTGATATAAGGACTAAGCGATATCATGGTTTGAGTATATAGAATTTTTGGGATTTTGGTATGTGGAAAGAGTTAACTTTTGACAGTACTCATGTTTTCACTAAGGTTCTATGGTAATTCATGTTTCAAATGAATACATGATTAAAGTATTAACATGTTTGGAATGTCACCAACAAGATATATCTTATGATATATGGGGGATAAATGATGGTATTCACGTGCCTGTTATGTGACCTTTCAAGTAATCATTTTCTTTATACTATGAGCTTGGACAGAAGTATTTTGGATAAGCCGAAAGATTTGAATGGATTATGTTGGACATAATTTATTATTGTATAAGACTAGAACTTTTTTCGATATTATTTGATGGGATGTTATAATAAAGTAATTTTAGAAAAAAAGACAACTTGCAGGGCGGGCGACAACCCGTCGTGTCGGACAAGGCTGTGAGAATCTAACACACAACTGAAGTGTGAATGGTCTTTATCACCTACCACTGGCCTACAAGAGGTACATGGTTAGTAGAAACTAGTTTTATTGTATTAAGCGGTATGATAGATGATGTATAAGCCCATTTTTTTAGAACCATATACGATTAATCTCACCATAAGATGGACTTATGTATATAACTTTTCCTAACCTTATGTTTGAGACCGATGGAATGACTCATCATTCTATCACATGATATGCTAACACTTCACGAATGAAAAATTCAACTTTATTTCTTTAAGAGATGATGTGTAAATTGTTCAAGGCACTAACAACGGTGAGATTGTACCAAAATCAAGTAAGTATTTATTTTGATTCAAAAATTCTTCAAAATTAGGGAAATGATCTTGAAAACCAAAAATGTTTTCCTAGTTCCCTAGTATCTGATAAATCAGATGGTACCTTAGAACATCACGAATTTATGGCTTTGTGATTGTTGGCTTTTTCATAGCCAGGTTTTCTACCACTCTCCATTAGAACATGATGGTTAGATTGTTCTTCCATATCCATATTTTCACCTATGTTCTCCTATATGGAAACCCAGTGATGAGTAACTTTGGTTAATATTTATGTTTCATACTTTAGTTTTTAAAATTTTGTTTTTGTATTCCTTTTTACGATGTGGGTTTCTATAAATAGTAAATGATTTATAACACTGACGAATTTCGAGGGAGAAATTCATTTTAAGGGGGGTAGAATGTAACAACCTGAGATTTTATAAGATATATTATTTTTAATTTCTTTCATATCTTCTTTTGTATGCTACACAAATATTATCTTGTGCTATACGTAACACCATATTAGCTTGCAGTATATGCAACACAAATCTTGGATCATGTTACACACAATTTCAATTTTGTTTGATAGTAGTTATTCTACGCAGCATTGAGTGTATATATATATATATTTATTCAGTGTATAAATTAAATATTGTTGTATTTTGTTATACGCAACAACAAAGGAGTCTTTCACTACACAAAACCCAAAGTTGGCTTGCATTACACGCAATCGCAACCTTTGTCGATACCGTGTGTTGTACACAACACCGAGTTTCACTAAACAACGATATATGGTTATAATATTATTATAAAATATCCATTATAAATATTAGTAAATACATTTTTAATTTTATGACATTATAATTCATTTTACACATTTTATAGAACATGGTATGAGAACAAAATAAATTTTTTGGGTAAAATACGTATTTTTCAAAAAATGCAGTTTTGCCGCCTTTCGATGGCGCACCCATTTTAAATATAATTTTTGACAAGTTTATAAGTTAAATTTTACAAAATAAACTTATTAATTTGAATCAGGATATAGAAATTTACATTGGATAAAGTTTTGATATTTTTCTGATAACTTTCATATTTTAATGAATAGTAAAAACACGCTATATTTTAATAAAAAACAACTTTTTTCATTGTAATAATTTATATGGTTAAATTATAATATTTAATGGTTTTAAAGTATAAATAAAATATATTTTTACCATTTAATATAATGTATGTCATTATCATTGATTTTACATTGAATTCATAGATAAAATCTTTTCAATCTTTTGCAATGTTTTAACTTTTAAAACTCGTTTTCTTAACAACGGAATTAATTTTAAATTAATTTCTGAAAATTTTTTGTATTGAATTTAGAAAAATGGATTATATATTTGGAATCAGTGGGTCCAAATTATGTTAATAGGCTAATTTTTATTTTTGGGCATTATTAATAGTAACTACGGTAAATTTTATTTACCATAGTAAAAGGTAAATCGGGTAATTAAGGGTAAATATAATATTAAAAAATTACCCTAAAACTTATCTTAATATAATTTTATGCTTATATTTCGTCCTAAGGAATATTTGGGTTGAAATGGAATCCATTGTAACCCACTTGGAGGTCATTAAAACCTTCAGTTTATTTTATTTAAAGGAAAGTGAAATATGTCTCTCTCAACTTTAATAATTAAAGTATTTTTATTATAAGTTTATACATAATATAAATTCAGTTATAAATACTAATTTTCAAGATAAAATGTTTTTATTTATCATGGTAATTTATTTATAATTTTTAAGTGATATTTAATTACCTTAATAGCTTATACATTAATGATGCAGAAATTATTTATTTAGTGAAAAATAAGTAATATAGTTTTTATTGAAATAATAATACAGATTAAAAGGCTCAAAAACCTGAAAAACCATATTGGTAGTGTATATATACACCATAAGCATCCAATTACCGAATATATGACCGTTTTGAGTCTTATAAAATTGATTATGACACTTATATTATTTTATTTTAAATGATGTCAAAGTTGTCACCTACATAATTTAATAAATATAACATTTAAAAAGGTGGGTGTATTATAATATAAATCCATCTAAAAGTATTATTATTAATTCTATAAAATGTATCTTCATCCTAGTATTTTATTTTTAATTTTTATGCAACAAATAATTATATATAATAATTATACAAAATGTTGTAGAAATTATTTTATTAAGAGAAGTATCAAATAAATGGTTTTACAAATAGTAAAATAAATATTATATGAACTATTTAATGTTCTACACTAATTTTATAGATTAATATAACATTTTAGGAATCTATTAAATATTTTATTTCTAACATATCCTTTCTTTGGATTTTATTTAAATTCAAATAAATGAATATTGTCAAAATTGACACTATTGTTATTTTATAAAAATAACATATTATTAAATTGTTTACAAATCACAAAAATATTTAAAAATTATAAATTGAAATTTATATAGTATAAAATTTCATAAAGTATCCAATAATGGAAAAATTAAAAATATATAAGTGATTATTTATAACCATTTAAAATTTAAAATTTTATCACCATAAATAAAATTTAATAGATTAAGTAAGGATAAATCAAAATGATAAGGTTTAAAATAAAATCAAAACATGTATAAATTTTATTGGTTGATGAGATTACAACCCTATCTCATATAATCTTCGAATTGAGTCATTTTTTGAGGTATTTATGTGGGGTTTGAATTGATATTAAACTAATATTTTTGAGGGTTCCAAAGGTGCCCCTCTCCTCCCTTATAAAAGGGCACCTCCTCCCTCTCATCTATACACAACATTGAGCCCTAAATCTCAGCCAAAAACTTCCCATTTCCCTTCTCAAATTCCATATAAATATTTTAGAGGTCATTGTATTATTTAAAGACCTATTTTAGTGCCCTAAGAGGGTGTTTCAAAGAGGCGTGTCGAAGAAGAGGTAATATCCATTACCGATTCTTTCATATTTATTTCTTCTTCTACTTCATATTCTTTAGTCATTTAATTATGAAGTAATAACATTAGTATCACTAATATAATTATTTTTATTATAAATATGAAACAACACTATTCCACCTTCTATCCATCCTATGGAAAACGAAATCACCGCGCATGCGTACGTATGGAATACCGTCTCCACGCCGTGGTGTAATATGTTTTCCACCACCACCTTACTTGGATAGGTATAATGGTTTAAGGAATA
The DNA here is from genome assembly GCA_963277665.1 of Viscum album. Lineage (NCBI taxonomy): Eukaryota > Viridiplantae > Streptophyta > Magnoliopsida > Santalales > Viscaceae > Viscum > Viscum album. The sequence continues at coordinate 1,512,726,822 of OY728161.1, forward strand.
ACTATATGTAATTATTTTAAAGTGATATTGATTCTAAAATATTATACATACACTTAAATACAATTCCATGATCATGGGAACGATATCATCGGTCGTGCGTACGTACGGACTACCGTCTCCACGAACGTGATAAGATTCATTCTTCATGTTAACCATTCATGAATGATTATAAAGTATATATAATTTATAATAATGAAATATATGAAATAATAATGCTACTGGATTTATGTATATATATTTTTATGTTATCTATTTAATTCCATTCAATTCAATAAGGAAACGAAAACAGCGTTCATGCGTACGTACGACCTACCGTCTCCATGAATGGTGTATTTTATTCCATTTATCAATCTATCATATATATGTATATGCTGAATATTTATTATATATAAATCATTTTTTAAATTTTGAAATTAAAAAATCAGGATATAAGTAATAATATCAAGATCAACAAGTCGAAACACGTACGATAAACGAAACGATTTTACCCAAAACGCTTCTTTAACATGGATTTACAAAAGAACGGGTAATATAAAGTCATAAGTGAACCATATATGATATCATAACAATGAATATGATTCTATAATAAGTCAATGAAATTATTTAAATCATTATGCAGGAGGTTTTCATACGCACGAAGCATATCGGACCTATGGTAAGGGATAATTTTGCAATCTTATTTTTATCCGAGATAACTTATACATAAGTAATTACTAGGCTTATATTTTTCAACCATGTCCATAAAATGTTCTTAATAAATTGTTTAATATTCTTCTATGTTTTTTTAAAGTCATGTTTACCCTTCTTTGACTTTAACTTTGTGTTATGGATGAAATATTTCTTTTGTTTACCATAGAAGGAACTTTTTGAATTTTCCTACAAAAGTATGAGGAGAATGTTTTTTCAACTTATACGACAAGAACAGATTTGTACGGTTTCATAATTCCTTATTTTCATGAAGTTTATTGTACAATATTTCATGGTTATTTTTAATAAAATCCTTTTATATTAAAATTTAGTGGCATTTTGTGAAAATAAAATGATTTTTAAGAAGAAATGATATTTTTCTCAAGAATTCATTTCAAGTGTTTTATCGAAACTATTTTCCATATAAGATGACATTAGTTAATATGATTATGTTTCATGTATAACGTATATTTTATTTATATGGTTTCAATTTTCTTATGATGAAATGATATCCATTTGTTTTATATGGATTATGTTATGATGGCATGATGTTTATGAATCCCATTTTTATTAAATGGGTTATGTTATGATGTATGATTTATGATTTTGTGGCACACATAAGAATGGTTTCATTATGAGATGGGTGGGACCTATATCTCCCTCCAATGAATTGGGTAAATATTTATATCTCATGAGATAGACATGTCTGGAATGGTAAGTTAATCTGGTTCAGTGTTACAGGACTGGAATGAGGAGTGAACTCGATTCAGAAAGGGACTTTTTCCACTAAGATGGTCTTGGCACCAATTCCATGGCTACTATGGAAATCATATAATGTGCTTAATTATTTTCCACAATTACATGCTTTATTCTCATTCAATTTTATCATGATTGATTATCCATTATGATCTATTCCCTTACGTACTTCCATGTATTTTTTCATTGCTCAAGATTTTGATGTTTAAACATTATGTTCATGTTTTAAGTTCAAATGTATATGGTTTGTTTTATTTTCTCCATGATTACCCTTAATAAGAATTTGAGATCACCCTTCATATGTTTTCTTTTCCCCAGGATATAAAGAAAGGTTTTAGGTAAGAAAAAAAGGGAAGATCTTTATGGGAGATGTTGAATATCTTTCACCAAGATTAGAAGATTATGTTTCAAGTTTCCAAAGACACTAAACTATTACGGTCCTTTGGTGTCTATTTTTGTAATGTATTAATTATTCAGAAAAAGTAATATAATGTCTATGTACGTCAACCTTTGGGTCTCTACAGTCCATGCAAGAACATCGCTTTCAGAGCTCATGAGTTTATTGAATTCTATTATAGTTGATCTCAAGGATGTTTCTTCTATTATTGATCTTATAACATTTTTCAGGGTCTCAAAGATTTCTTCTCAGAATAATACTTTGGGATTCCTCCATAGAGGGAGGTAGTGTTTATTATTATAATTATTCCTGAAATGCAATAAATATTTATACCTTTCCATCATATAGAACCAACGAGGTTAAAATGGATCAATAATTAATTTGATGATCTGGTATAGAAGGATTCTATTCACCCCAAGTGCTTTTCCTTGGGCATCCCCAGTGTTATTTTCTAGTAATGAATATGTTTAACCCTAATTTTGTGTGGACTATCAGAATTTAAACTGGGTAACAGTTAAGAGAAATTTTCATTTCCATTATGTGGATGATTTTTTTGATCAGTTAAAAGGGGGAAAGTGGTTTTTAAAAATTAAAATTTGCTTTAGTTATCATTGGATCATAGTTCAGGATTGTGATATACTAAAGAGAGATTCCAGAAGAAAGTATGTCCATTATAAATATCATATGATTTCATTTGGTCTGACTAATGCTCCTATAGATTTCATCAATATGATGAATCAAATATTACATCAGTATATCTGCACTTATTTCTTTAGTTTTCATAGATGAAATTATGGTCTATGCAATATTCAAGAAAAATAAATAGGTCCATCTATATATGGTTTTTGTAATCATGAGAAGTCTTTGTTTGTATAGAAGGATTTTTAAATGATACTTATGGATTTAATAATTAAAATTCATGGTGTATATGATTTACCATTATGGATTATTTTTTAATCCTGAAAAGTTAATCATATTATTATCATGGGAATAGACACAAAATGTATTTGATATTAGAAACATCAATGGTATCTCTAGATACAATCGACAGATAATCACTGATTTCTAAAATTTGACATCACTTATTCCTTCTCTTATTAGGAATGGGGTGAATATAATTTGGGATAGATAGTTTCAATCTTTTTCGATGAGCTGAAATGGATTTTGTTAATGGCTCCAATTCTGATCTTACTTAAGGCTGATAAGGGGTTTGAGGTTTTTTCTGATACTTCTATCATGTGATTTGGTTATGTGTGCATGTTGTATTATAAGGCTGTGTCATATGGTTCTCATCATCTTTGTACTCTTGAGAAGAATTTTCCCACTCATGTTTTATAGATTTATAAATTAATTCACATGCTTAAGTGTTGGTGGTATTATATTTTAGTTGAAAGTTTTAATTTATTTTTGGACCATAATAGTTTGGGTTATATATTCTCTCAAAAGTAATTAAATCTTAGATAAAGGTGGTGGGTAGAATAAAATCATAATTTTTACTTTGATATAACCTATATCCCAGGAAAATATAATTTCATTGGAGACGCTCTTAGTTGGAATGTTCCATCAAAAGCTATTTTGGAATCGAATCAAGAGTTGAACCTTATAAGGATTTTTTCTCAATTTCATTTGGATGCTTAGGATGTTGTTTCCAGTAAGGTTTTAACCAGTGTTAAATTATATTCATCTCTCCATGAGTCTATTTTGTAAATGAAGCATCATGATGATGATTTTATATGAATTTTAGAGACCCTGTATTTTGGGAAGATTGTTTCCCATTGGTATCTCTCTTCAGATGGTATTCTCAATTTTGGGGATCAATTTTTCATTCCAACATATGTTAGGATCTTGGTTTTTTTTTTGTTATACTTAATATTGGTTCATTCAACTAGTAACTTTGAATATATATTATGACATGAGATTTATATTTTGGTTAATAATTATGAAGTGTGACATTGCTGATTATGTATCCCACTGTTACACTTTCCAAAATATTAAGGTAGAGAATTTAAAACAATTTGGTTGGATCCATACTTCTCTACTGCTGATTTAGAAATGGGATGAGTTATCCGTGGATTTTTTATTGGGTTTCCATTTACTCTTGAAGGGGGGAATTCTATATAGGTGGTGATTGAATAGTTGGAAATGTCAGCTCATTCTATATCCATAAATCAACTGAAAAAAGTTAATGATCTGGGTAAGATGTGTGTGGAGAAAATTATGAGGATACAAGGGGTTCCTTCTTCCATTGCATCAGATAGGGATCCTAGGATTACTTCGAGTTTACAGAGAAGTATTCAAGAGATTATGGGGTCTCAGGACATATTCAGTTATGCTTATCATCCAAATACATATGGTCACATAATGTGTTCTTTTCAGATCCTAGAGGATATGGTCGGTTCCTATATCTTGGATTATGATGGATCCTTGGATAGCCATCTTTGATGAGTTGAGTTTTCATATAAAAATAGTTATCATTAATGAATCAGAATTTATCCTTTTGAGTCTTTTTATGATTTCTCATGTAGATCATATATTTATTGGGAAGAGGTGGGAGAAGCGTCTTTGGTGGGCATGAGTTGGTTATTGATTCAACCTCATGTATTCAAGATATACATTGGGGTCTAGTTATAGCAAAGATTCAAAAAAAATTTATACAGATCAACGGAATATTCGTTTTCAGTTTTCCTTATGTGGCCTGGTTTTCTTGAATGTTTCTCTGTGGTTGGGTCCCCATATTCATGAGATATAGGGAGAGTTGGACCTGAGATATGTTTGACCCTTAGAGTTCATTGAGTGGCCTTGGAATTTTTATTATTGGTTATCATTTCTCTATCAATTTAAAGGAATTTATGATTCGTTTTACATATCACTTCCTAGTAAATATAATCCTAACACCTCTCACCTTTTGAGTTTGGAAGAGATTGAGTTAGAGGCATACCATTTTGTTTTAGAGAATCCAGTTGATATCATTGAATCTCAAGTGAATGTCTTGTGTGATAAATCAATTATAATTTTCATAGTTTTGTTGAGGCATGGATAAAATTCACACGAGACTTGGTAAAATTATTCATTGATGATGTAGTAATGGACTCACCTATTTACCTAACTTTATTCTTCCACATGACTTCCCGAGGATGGAAAGTCTTATGATGGGGAGTTGGTAACATTATATTAACCACTTTCATGTAATTATCTTACTTTAACTATTTTCCTAATTAATTGTGTGTGTCTTAGGACTCCCAATGATATATATCATTTGATGTTGAAAATGACCTAAATTTCATGGATGTGTTTTTTAAATTAACTGAGTCCGAGTGTAAATGTGTTAATGGATTTGTCGGTTTCTCCTTGAGTTTAGAGATTGCTCGAGCTAGTTTGAGGTTTTTTTTAAACAATATTTATTTGCAGAAAACCTCTGTAAAAATATATACCATGTAATAGGATTACATAACATGTATTTTCTTTAAAAAATTTGTCATGAACCTAGTCCATTGTTTGATTAAGTTTCACAACGTGTACTGGATACACACCCTGTAATGTTAAAAGGTTGGTTTAAATAAAAAGGTGATGAATTTTTCAACATGACTGGGTTATAAGGATTATAGAATTTATAAATGGATTACACTCCACATCAATGTCACATTGTAGGAATTTAGGGTTTTTGTCACCTGATGCTTTCATTCATTCAACTATTGCAGCTTTGGTTGTCAACCTAGAGTCCTATATTAATTTTGGGAGTCTCTGTTCAGTTCATAGTGATGTTTTTGGTGATTGATCACTATTTTGGTTGTTTTAAATCCTTTCAGGTGATTAATATTTTCTTCTTATTCATTGATTTGATCAGGATTGTTTCATTGTGTTATGTTATCAGATTCATTGGACTGTGGTGATGAATCTTTTTTTCCTTCTTGATATGTTGTGGTATCTTGTTCCAAGGGTCATTTCCATTGTTGGTTATGATGTGGGAGGGGCGTGGTCTTGTGGTATATTTTGTTTCCACCTTTTTAATAAACCTTTTTTTAATTGATTCAATTCTATGATGTGTATGGTGATTATAGGGCCTCTGTTATTGTCATTGCAATTTTATTATTGGGGGATCACTTTTTGGGTGTGTGATACCCGAGTTTTGAGGTACATGCTTCTAAGTCTATCCTATTTTGGTGAAATGTATTGATTCTATTTTGATAAATTATTTTATTAACTGAAATGAAATAATATCATTTGTTTTTTGGGTGTTTGTGTGGAACTGGTTTTTTATAAAATAATGTTTTCCCTTAGTTTTGATGAATTTTTTTGTATAATATATCACATATAAAGCCTTGGGTACTTAGGTTGAAGTTATATTAATAGGTATTTTCCACTTTTTGGGTGTTTTATCATTGATAATTCCTATGATCCCTAGGTTCATCATTCTAAGGACTTATTAGACCTGTTGGGAGGTTCACTTGCTGGGGTGTTCTTATTCTCTATGGAATCTATGAACATGACTAGTGGATTTATAAATACATGATTTTCTATATTAGTTTTGAGTTTACTAGAAATCTTGACATGTTGTGATCCCTGGTGTGATGTTACATATGCTTTTGTTTTGTCTTGTTCGGTTTTGTTGTACTGTCATAAATTTAACGTGATATGTGATTCATACATTGATTTTTTTAAAATTTATATATCTATTATGACATATGGATATAAAATTATTTGAAATTTATTTACCTTATTTATTTGGTAATGTGGAAAAGGGGAAATTAAACTATTTTTCCATGATTTATTTAGAAATATAGATAAACTATTGTCATTCCTTTTTTTCATTAAAATAGTGAATGCTTGGATTATAGATGAAATACTTAATATGGAACACCTAGGTGATACCCTACTAATCCTATTATCTAATAACCTGTATACCCCTTTAAAGGTGGGTAGACCTGGTTATGTCATTTGATTCATGGAAAGGAAAAAGCATTGAGGTTTTATGTCTTTATATTTGGGTAGATAGTGGTTAGATAGTGTGACTTGGCCCACACTGTCATAAGGAGTAGTTGGTTTTCCCATTTTGGTAGTCCGTTGTGGTTGGATGTTTACTTGGAGGTTAATTTATATTCTTGAATTGTTTGTTTTCCATTGTTTGGTTTCAAATATCGAATATATTCATATTTTCCAATATTGTTTATTTTTAATATATGTGTCATGTTGTTGCTTCAGGTTGGGATAAATCATTCCCTCTGGATAGTTTTTGATACCCGGGTGCTAGTCGCCAGCTCATGGGGATCGGTAATTCCCATTGGTTATGTTATTGTCAATTTAGGTATAAGATTGAGTAGGTATTTTGGTCTATTCATCCCACACCCTATGTTAATTTTGACAATATGATTCGAAACATAATTTTAATTTGAAAAAAAACATTTCTCAAATTGGAAAATCTTAATTTTATTATTTTTTCACAAAAATTAGAAATATCATTTTTTGAGAAAAAATATTTTTGATGAATATTAAAACATTTCCAAAATTTTAGTAATTATTTATCGATATATTTTATTTATATAAAACCATTATAATTAATTTTTAAAATTTGGTTATTCCTATTCACAGCACTAATTTTAACATTTACGTTTAAATAATAATATCAATTATATATCATAGTTTATTAAAACTTAGTGTTGTGAGTAACACAAACTTTTGAAGAGATTAAATTTATTGGAGAATAAATATATCATCATTTCTTGAGTTGTTATATTGTCTTATATGCTTGGTGTTTCTTTTCATATAATCTATCGAACCTAATTTTATTCTTTTAAAATATTAGGGAGTAACATAAAAAATTAAGCAAGGTTCGGGTCACTGACATGATGATATAACATGAACAAGGATAAATAATTCTGGGTAATAAGGTTTTTTTCATATACCATTAAAATGGATTTCATACAGTTTTAATTACACTATGGAATGGTTTAACATGTGTTTCTTATTTCAAATATTTTTTACTTAACATTGGGAATGATGTGCTGATGATCTAAGAGAACAGTTCAATGTTGATGATCGACAGTAGTGGGATTAAAGTAAGGTGTTCAAACTAAGTGTTTGTATCCTGATGTAAGTTACAGGGGAGTTTGGTTCTATTATAAATTTTCATTTTTAGGTTAATTTCCAATATTAGGGTTTAGGCACAGCCTCATGAGATAGATTGTCTCAGGAGTAGTGTAATGTGTTTTTGTAGTGGTTTTGGAGAGTGGTCAGTGAAGAATAGTGAAATAAACTTGTTCGGTGTGGTTTTAGTGAATATTGATTTTAGGGAAAAATTAGTAGTGGGGTTTCATGTTTGTGTTAACAACTGAATCAGCAATATGGTGTACGAGAAGATGGGATTTTAGACTGTGAGGTTGGTTAGTGTGGTTTTGGTATGACAGTAAGTGATGGAATGTCGGTGCCTTACTGATCATGGGAGGATCATAAACGTTGGGTGGTAGAACTTGGGGATGATCTATAATATAAGGGGAGATTTTAAAACACTATCTCTGTATAGGTGTTCCATTATTTAGGAATGTTTGAGTTTTAATTTTTAAACAGAAGTCAGATTTTATACCAGAATATTGATTTGAATTCCAGTGTTTGGAGCCACACAAAATAGCCTTTCAGAATTCGATTAAATTACTGTAGGGGTTTTAGAGGTCACAGGATTGTATTTGGAGTTTTATGCTCAAAGTTTTTTTGGTGTGGTAGCCTAGGGAACAATAATACCCCATAATTACTACTAACAGTCCCCCGCAACAATTTAGAAAAAACTAAAAGGAAAAATGCTTTCTCAAAACGTGAAAATTTCTCTAGAAAACCATGAAATAATTTATTCAAAATTATAGATTTATTTCACATGGTTGAAGAACATTTTCAATAAATATGTTCCATAATGGTTTAAGAATTTAGGCTTTGGATAAGGATGAAATCACTATTGGTTTATTGTTTTTTGAAATAGTGAATCAAAACTATTCCCCCCAGTAAAAAGTTTGAAATTAAAAAACATCCATATGAACCTTAAGAACATTTACTTGATTTCTATGAATTCCTTAAACAAAACACTCTCTCACTCACACCCCACTCATCCCCCTCAGGTCTTTTTAGAACTCCATAATTTATTAGTATATTCATCTTCTACTTGTGGTGGTAAAAGGAATGAGGTAAGAATAAGAGTCCCCATCCTCCATTTAATTTTTATTTTAGTACCTTTTGAGTTATCACTCTTTATATTTGTTATGACCTAATTAAATGACTTTAGTATGGATCTTCATTTTCTCTTGTTTATTATCAATCCAAATGTTCTGATTAGATAAGTGGGTCACTCTGAGGATAATATAGGAGGTCTAAATGATTTCCCCTTAATTGTTACTCATTAAATTTAATTTTGGGTCGAGTAGTCATGTTTTATTTTTAGTCACATGAGTTAATAAACTGATGAAATTGTAAGTTTTCCATTGATGACTAATAAAATCCCTTTTGGTGTAATAACATCCATAAGCATAGGGTGGATCTTTGTTAAAATTATTTAAGTGGACGAATTGGATTGTGACTTAGTTTTGGGTAATTAAAGATAGTGGTTTAGGGACACACTCAGAAGTGAATGGATTTATTTTTGTATAACAGTTCCACAGGATAACTCTTAAGGACTAGTAGTACTTATGGATAAAAAAATATTTTTTAAAATTTTGAATTTCTTTCAAGATTTAATTAATGTTTTATAATTGTTTATATGAGAAATTAAATCAAGTGGTGTATTTTTTCATGATATATGGAATTTTTTATATTTAATTCAAAAATAATGACTTTTTGGAGTTATTGGGATTTTATTTGATAATTTGAATCTATTTTAAAGATACTTGGAGCCCTTATAAAATGTATGAGCATGTAATTTCATATATTAGACTTATATTACACCAGGATACTCATGTAAATACCAGAATTAGAGACTTACTTGGATTTAATTAATTCCAGTTCTATTTAATTCCTTTAGTGAACTAGTAGATTCAACCTAAATTCATTACCATGAATTCCATGGGGTGGATCCTCATTGGATTTTGATAATTTATTCATTTGTTGAGTGCTGCAGATTAATTTCATGGATTTTTAAGGGTCTCCCTTATTGAATGTCTTGAGATGTAATCCCCATATTCAGATCGACTAGTATGTTTATTTAATGTCTTGGGTGTGATCTTGGGATTCCTGTTGAGTCATGATTATGAATTTCATGGGAGGTACCTTGAGTTTATTCAAATAGAATATTACTCTTAGGAATAATAGGATGGAATACCTATATATGCCACATGAATTCCTCCGAGGAAACATAACTATGGCTTCCTCAACTATGTAGCTTGAAACTAAATTAATACATGATTTTTTCACCCTATTTGGAGACCAACTTTTTCTGAGCAGGTATTTTTGGATCCGGTAGTTCTCTTCATCCTAGAAGAATAAATTGGTTTCTATTTTTTATAAAGTATATTATTACTATTACTTTATCAATTATTTATGGAATTCCATTATTATTTATACTCATAGAATGTATTTGGATTAGACATTATTGGTGGTGGTATACTGGTTTATACTAACACCCTTCTCAAACCACCATATCACTTGGGTACCAGAGAATAATCTCCTTGGCCATAGGTTATTGTTTTAGGGTGAGGCGCGATGTGATTCTTGATTCTATTTATGGGATGGAGCTTAGAAAATGGAATATGACCTGATCTCGTGACTTTTAGGAGTTGGTTTTATTTATGGTATTTTTCCTTATGTTCACTTTTCTGATAATTTCAGTTGACAGGATTATTATATAATTTTATACCTTTTATGTATTTTTCATCATTATGAGATTTCATGGGATGTGAGTGGTATTTTTTAGTATTTGTTTATTCGTCTAGATGTGATCTTTATTAATGATGGTGTTCGTAATTTACTTATTTACTTATATGGTGTTCCCTATTATAATGAGAGAATAGTCTCCCCATTGTAACCTCACAAACCCTTGTTGTTAGTCAACAACCTTTGGCCAATGAGAAGGTGCACTTGAGGCCATTTGGCGCATCGACGGAGGGCACAAGTTTACTGGAATCTAGGTTGGGGAATTGCACCAATCCCCATATATATTTTATACACACCTTTAAATAAATATATCTCACTTAGTTCATTATATTTTAATTTGGTTATTTTCTTATTCTTAAGAGAATTCATGATTTCTATAGGCTTGTTTCCTTCTTAGAATTTCCACTTCATTGAGGAATGAAAGTGTGCCAGTCATGGGGATATTATCCTGTTTTTTTGTAGCTTAATGGTAGGTAGGATTTATATATTAAATATGTAGAGTCAATATTAGGATATCATTTTTCAGTGTTAAATTAATATGCATGAAAATAGTTTTCAATCAATAATATATACTCACTCATCTCATTTTCACTATTATTTACATCTAAACATATTTTTATTTTCTTAGACATTCAACACATGAAAATTAAACTGATATAAATTCTATTTAATTCCTTTTTCCCTCTTCCTCCATTTTAGTAGTGTTGTTTTCTTAGTTTTAAAATTGTCAATTTCAACACATAATTGAATTCTGGGAGGAAATAGGGGCATAAATGGTCTTTATAATTGTGTTATAAACACCCAAACAAGGTTTAAATAATATTATTTTCTCTTTAAATCTTCCCAAAATGAATTTAATACCAAAAATAACATCATTCAATTGAATCAAACATATAAAAATGAAGTGTACAAAATAGATTTATCAGATGATGCACACACAAAACACTTTCTCCCTCATATGCACTTGATTTCAATAATAATCATGTAATTAATTCTTGATGTTGTTTGAAGGTGATTAGTGTATTGAAATGCGGGTACCTAATTAGGTTTACTATTACTACTAAGGATTTAAAAATGGTTAGATATAAAGGAAATCATGGAATAAAAATTAAATCTAACAAGGGTCTTTCAAAATAGTGTCTCAATCATATTTGAAACTTTCAAGAACACTAATATGATTTAATGAGAGAGAAAAAAATTCCCTTATCTCATAATATTGTTCAAGACTCCCAATAAAAAGTAAAAGTTAATTTAAAATGTGAAAAGGTTTTATAAACCTCTCAAGGTATAAAAAATAGTCATTCTAAACGGAACTAGTGCATATAAGTTTCCTAATTAATAGGAAATATTTAAAAGAACATAGTGTAAATTAAGAAATAAATCCACGACAAAAATAATTTAAAAACTCATATATTTGAATTAAGTCATTTTTCCAAAAATACCAAGATGTTCTAAGTTTCTGTATTTATTCAATGAGGCTGAATTAGTCCCCAAAATATTCTAAATATAAAAAATAGGAAAAAAAGAATAAAAGAATATTTTATAACTTAGGATACACTATCTCCCTAATACATAGCCTATAGCTACCCAGTTTTTTATTCAAACATGTTTACATTATCTTCTCACATAGAATTTAATTGTTCAATAAGAAAATAAGGGTAAAAGAGTGATAGAAATAAATTATTATAAATGGAATCCTTGAATTAAATTCTTATCTTCTTCCTAGTGTAAGACTACAAAAAATAGAAATGGAAAACTAGTGAAATTTATTAAAATCATAATTAAATGAAAAATAAGAAAAAAATAATTTCAGTTTGGATCCCCAAGTGGGAACTGGGGTTTTACTTCCCTTATCCAAGTAGTTCAAGCTATCATCCCTAATATAAAGGTGGATTGGGTATCTCTAACACAAAATAAAATGTTTATTTTCTATCAGTTATCTTCCATTAGAATTGGTTATAGAGGTATCAATGGATATCTTAATATAAATCCATCCTCTTAACTATCAAGTATAACTTCTAATGTTGGGGTTGGTAAAAATATCATCCTTCTTTTACTTCCACGGCTTGTGTGGAATCATCATAATCTTTTAATAATTTCTCATAATGCATTTCAATACATGTTTCAGTTACGATAAATTTAGTGAAATGTTGAATTTTAATATAATTATACAATATGAATCAATATTAAAATCTACCCCTTTAAACATGTCCTTTTTTAATTTGATTTCTTCATGCAGGGATGGTGGAAAATCCTCATGTACTCTTAATAATGTTTCAATAGGTGTATGTAGATTTATACGATACACATCAGGATAATTTTGTTCTTTATGTTCATCCTCTAGGGAAATTCATGGACTAATTTAATCTAAAAATTAGAACTAATGGTTTTTATTTATAATTAAGTTTCAATGAAATTAAATAAAAAAATGATTCCATGAATATAATATCACTTTTTGTTGGTTCAATTCCATTTTATTCTTCAATGTTATGTGCCTATTAGAGTTTAATTGTTATAAATGTAAGTAGGTATTAAATTTTAACCATTCATCCATTAAATTACACCACTTTAGTGGTTTATTTTTATGAATCTATAGTATGATCAAGTGGTATTGATTGTACTTCTTCAAATATGGTAGGATCATTCTACATGTTACCATCGAAAAATTGATTCTACTGTATATCTGAAAACTAATTATCTCCCTCATGTTCATCAACATGCATGTGTTAATTATGAATATCTACTACATATGATTAACTGTGTTCTAATAGTCAAACTTTTTATAATTCCCTATCACTCTATTTGGGTTCTTCAACTTGAAAATTAAGTGGGATAATTTATTCATCCCTTATATAGGTTATTGTTTCTCAATTAATTGTTCAATGGATTCAAGGTAATATATAGATATAAGTTTAATTTGGTTCCTTGACTAATTTATTACCTATATAATATTTTTCAATTGATATTCCATTTAAACAATAATTAATAATTCTTTTCATATAAAATAGTATTAGTTAATCTATTCGTAGTAATATAAATTATAATTCATCATGTATAGATTTTTTTAAATTTTTTTATAAAAAATAATAACAACCAATTTAAATAATTGAATAGAATGTTAAATTGATCAATTGGATTGAAAAAATAGTAGTTCTATAATATTTTTGACACACCCAACCCAGTGTGTGAAAAATGTATATTCATTTTACTAGTGTAGCACATAGGATGACTAGGATTATCAATATTGATGGCCCTTTGGTTTATAAATTAATCACTAATCTATAGAGACACTTATTGTAATTTTTAGATTTTAATTTATTAATATAATGGGGCATTGGAGAAATAAATGAAACCGAACATAAAAACATTAATTGGAAAAGTAAAAAGAAAAAAGAAAAAATAATGGATGTTTGAAAGAAAATAGATAATCCTAAGATAATTACTCAGAGTGGACCTTTGTTATCTTTTTTTCTCACATACCTAATTAATAACCAGAGTCCATCATATTTATGGTCATCCAATTAAACCATGTTATAAATGAAAAGGTCACTATGTGATCACCAAGACTAATTTACATCCACCACCTCTTTGGTTAGAAACCTAAATGACACCTCAATCGAGAGCCCCCACTAACTCACTTTTTGTGTATATTATCACTCACATTCCTTAATAAATAATAAATACTCCCTCATATTCCATTTTTATTTTAGAAATAAGAGAAAATTGTACATAATATGTTAAACCTATAACAACCACTATGAAGACACACATTCACCTGCCCACAATGACAATTATCCTTAGAATATCCCAAAGATGATAAAAAGATTTTAAGATTTGAATGAGTTTTGAAATGGGTAACACACTGTATTCACCTCCTAGGATATAATCTAGGTCATTTATTTTCTGAATTAATAAAAATAAATTATAGTAAAAATATGATGGGAGAATGAAATAGAAAAAAACGATTAATAAAAAAACTTTTATTAAAACGTGCATAAATAATTCGATTACAGCCAAAAAAATAAAAAAACAAAACTATCTAGGTAATAAAAAGAAGATAAAAATTTATAAATACCCCATTTTTAATATAAGAAAATATTTTTAAATTTGAAAATTGAATCATCAGTATTCACTATAGGCCTCAAAAAGGGTTTGACTTATGTATAGAGAGTTTCATGCGAGATAGGCTTTAGTAGTAGGATATTTCCACATGAAAGAAATATTTAAACTCTTGTATCTATTTTAATTATTATAAAATATTCCATGGTATTAGATTATCCATTTTAATTTCCCATAGATATTTTTTCCTTCTTATTAGATGAATTTAATGTTCTATTTCATTCATTTGTGTGAAAATCATTTTTTAGATGATGGGTTAGTCTAATATATGGTGGAACTATAGATGACTGGCATTAAATGTTTTGGATAGAAATATTGGAGTAGAAAATATAAATTATAGAAAACTAAAAGCTATAAAAACCTATAGGTATAGCTAAAAGGTGAAATCTTTATGTGACACTTTTACGTATTTGATAGAAGACTTTGAAAAATAGACAAGGCTTTTGTGAAAGTGACTCTAGGAATAATGCAAGGGTTACTTTCATGTATTGTGATAGAAAATTCAAAAGTTTATTATAATTGTAGGGAGTCTATTAATTTATGGAGTTGAGTTCATGGGAGACTTTAATCAAACATATATATAACATTTAATATAGGGGTGATGTGGAAGAACTCCTCCTAGAGATCAAATGATACTTCCATCGATTTCACCAGATCGACTCTAATATATTTTTTGGGTGTATTAATTATGATTATCATTGAACTTATGGTATAAAAATATTATATTTACATGAATAAACATAAAATCATTATTCCCTTTATGGAGTAGTGAATACATATTAACAAAATAAAATTCTATTATTCTTATTTTTCTAAATCATTATATTCTAAAATTCATATATGTGATTCTTTAAAAGTTGTTACGTTGTGATGTGGAGATTTAATAGAGTTTTTATTTTACATTTCAGACAATATAGGATGATATCATAGTAGTTCATTTTTTCATTAATTTTGACTATAAATATTACATGGGATTTATGAAAGATATACATGTGATGAATAAGAGGTATCAAAACATAGGCTAGAGAGATTTTAATGGTCAAAACATGATTAAGGTGTTTCAAAGATCCTTACAATAACATCATCATATCCTTTAACTTATTGAAAATTTTTTAAGCAGTTCCAAATCCTTCTTTTGTGTTTTTTAATTTTCTAAGATTTGATTATCTTCTAAAGAAATGTAATTTTAAGAGTTTAATGTTTAATTAGAGAAGTCCAATGAGACATATTTTAGGTTCTAGAGAATACATATAGATTATTATCTACCTAAAAAGACCTTGATATTTAGTTAACAAGCACCACGATGAAAGAAGGGAATAAGTAAGTATGAAATAACATGGAAGAGAAAGAACTGGGGTCAATGAGAATTTCATTATCCCAGAATCTATCTTAAAATTTCTGTGAAATTAAAATATCATTAGAACTTATGAAGAATATCACTAACACATATGATAAGATATCATTAATAAACAAGGTGTTCCTTTTTCATAGATTGTTTAAAATGATGATATTAAAATCCAAACTACTACAAGATGGCATCAATAGCATTAACATCATCAGAAGTTGGTTGGAATTATTGAAGGTGAACTTTAAAGATATGTAGTGGGAATTGTTACTTTCATCACACCTTGATTTTGAGGGTGCGAAAGTGACCGATATGATTAACCTAATAAAAAATGATGTTCATGTTTTTTTTACATCAAGGGCCAGATCATAAAATATTAACATCATTAGAAATAGATCTAGGTATCTTCTAAAAATTTCTATAATATGGATGGATGAGATCATCCTGCAGTAATAAAATTTTAGAGAAAATACAAATGAAGGAGAATCTATTTGAAGAGAATCTTGGTGTAAGGTCGCCCCATGTGTTTTAGTTAGGGGAATAAAGGTATATTAAATTAACATTTCAATGATTAATGTGTGAATTATAGAATATATTATTTTTTATGTGGATATATGAATCCTGTATCAAAAGATAATATTGGTCTTTTATTTAGTGTCTCTAGTTCACTTAAATAATGTATTATAGAATCAGGAGATTAATTCCAATCAACATATAAATGGGGGTTATGAGGAACAATAATTATTTAAAATATGTAAGTTTAAATCTTATATATGATCAACATATTTATATAGTGAGAATAGATGATATTTCCATCCATACAAGTTGTGGAAACCTGTTGGAGTTGTAGGCAGTGAAGCACTTCTTAAGGGTAAGGAAACAAATAATTTATGTTGGATAGTAAGATGATATTGGTTACTATAAAATATTCTACCATACAACATATAAAATACCATTTGGTTCTATTGTCATGGAAAAAGGATTGAAACATGGAACATTTTACCCACTGAAGTATAAGAAGCTATCATGCATGCCATAAATGTAAGTTATAGAAAGTTATGACATGATCGAGATGGTTACTTAAGTGAGAAGGTGATGAAGATCTTAATCCAAAAACGTATTATGAATATTGGTATCATGGATTCAAGTACATAAAATTTTTTAATCTTGTGAAAACAGCGTAAGGGGTCCTTCTAAAAGGAATTTGAGGCTACGAAAAACTGAATGTTAAATTTTATTCATAAAAAAGTATAGGGGCCATCTCTGACTCTCTCTCATGAAGGGTCACTATTTGATGTTACATTTATATATTATGTGATATTGAAATTTTGTCTGTAACACCCAAATATTTTAATATATTACTTCCTTTAAATGATAAAAAAAATTATGTCTTTCACCACACACAACATTGATCTTAAGAGAAACAACAATATATATTTACATAAAATATAAATATTAATGTATGACCATAAAAATATGGATATTGAAATTTTTGGAATCAATAGGAGTAACCAATGTAAAAAATATATGTATAAATAAAATGAAGGAAAATATTAATATGAATTAAATTCAACTAGTTTACCGAAAGATACTAATAAGATCATTTATTATTCAGAAAACTATTTTTCAAAAAATGGCCATTTTATGTGATATGAATTTTTCTTTCAAGAAAAAGATGATTAATAATGATAAATTATTATTTATATTAATAATAAGTTAACACAAATTTTGTTGGTAAAAGATATAAAATAAGAATAAAAACAATTAATATTTTGAAATTTCATTTTCTAATAAAAATATTTTTCCATTATATTTTATGATTTTATTCAAAATAGAATTTATAAATTTTATAATATTGATTTTAAGAAATTAATATAATTACTAGATTTATAATTAAAAAATTATCTTATGATTACTTTTAATATTTGTTTAAATGATTGGTTTTTAGTTGAATAGTGAAGAATATTGATTTTTCTAAAAATAGTAATTTTTATGAAATTATCAAAATACAAGAATTATATAAATGTTTTTGAAACTTTTTATATAAAATATATATATTTATAATTAAACAAAATAATTTAACATTATAATTTTGTTATTATAAAACCCGTGTATATCATTTTGGAAACATAACTAATATTTTATTCTAAAAACTATTTTTATTCTCTTATATTATAAATTAATTCTCATCACTTATAGTAGTTAAATATATAAAAATGGATTTCATATTTTTTTTATCAACATGATAATGTTATGAAATAATATCAATTTGAATTTTGGGTTAAAAATAATGATCACTAAGATAAAAGTTAATGACTATCGTAATGGTATAACCGTTTTTTTCAAATAAATATTTTATTAATATTGTGGAATATTTTTCTGGAAAATTAAATTAAAAAATTTTAAATTATGAAACTAGTATTATTTTTACTCACATATATATTTATATTAAATCAAATTTAATTGGTAAAAAATTATAAATAATATTAACAATACATAACGGTGAAAACACCATTTTTTTAAGAAAAATTATTTTTCTCTATATACAGTTTTATAATTAAAAGGTTAAATTCATATTCTTTATAAATTTAATTATATTAAAATTAATTTAAAAAACACAAGGTTTTTACTATGGTTTATTTTATATTTTTTTGAAAAACATGAATTACATAGTTAAAAACAACATACCGATGTAAAGACAAAAATAGGTAAATGTAAAAACCTAAGAAAAAATGTCTTCCAACATATTTAAAACATGCGTAGAAATAGTTGTTTGAGGATTGATCAATAGAATATCATATAAAAATTATTATTTATAACTTTTGGATTATTTTTTCCATTAATATTTTAATGATATCATTGAATATTAAATTGTGTTCTCACAAGTTCACTTTTCTTCACATATAAAAGTTGACACTTACACCCCTACATACCAAAACCATTACAAAGAATTACTTCTTAAAACTATGAATTTTTTTCCTCATATAATACTATATCAATTTAAAAATCCTTTTGTCTCATTCAATTATCCTAATCCCATCATTTATAAGGATACTTTCAAGATAAAGTTCAATGTCTTAAAGTGAGTACTGTGTAATCCTTAAGATTTTGTTCTTACTCATTCTATTAATAATATTATACTTAACAGACTAATAATATTACCTCAATATAATTATTATAATGAATTATTATTACATTATTTTAACTATAACACCTTAATATTTTAATATTACACTATGTTCGATAGATTATACAACCCTGAGCATAAAAAACCACAAAATATTTTTATTTTATCACCATTATATCATAGTCACTGAATAAGTGGGTATGAATAGAAGTAACCAAATTTGAAATATATATATATAATTTTCATAATAAAAAATTAGTTATAAATTCTCAGAAGTTAATCCATCATTTTTATATGTAAATTCTTTTTATTCTTCAAAATATGTTTTCTTAAAACATATTTTTTATTAATTTTTATGAGTGAATATTATAATTAAATTATATAAATTTCAGAAATATAATTTGAAAAAAAAAATATCATTTTTCAAATCATAACAAAGAAATTATATTAGGGATATATTTTTTTATTTTTCAAAAAAGTTTTATTTTCCCTTGAATAGTGACGATATTAATTTTCTGAAAACATTGTTTTTTTCATGAATAGAAAAAATTCCATTTTGTTTTAAATTGATAAAAAAGTAATTAATTTTCTACATTAAATACACTAAATTATTATTATTACAAAATAATGGAAATAGTCCAACTTCTTCCCATGTACTGGCACTATTTTTCCATGTAATAGTTTAGAATATATTAAGGAATATTTTCAATGATAGGCACTGAGTCATCATGGAATTCTTAGGTAGGAGAGCCTCGGAATAGTGATACTAAAAATATTAAATATATATTATAGCATGTTTGCGGTCTTTTATAAATATTTTAGTAACTTAAGAATGGTTCCCCTGATTGGAATTCTAAAACTACATTAAAAATGGAATGTGGGTTTCACTATAGGTTCTAAATTATCCTTATGTGTGATGGGTATTTGGATTAATACTTGTTATGGGAGGATTTATGAATAAATTAATTAAATAATTTTTTATTTTTATTTAATATATAGACCTATTTTTCTCAATATAATCCCTTTTAAGGAAAATTCCTTAGTATTATCCACATAAGCCTAAGAATGATAGTAAGGAGTTATACAGTGGTGAGTGCATTGGAAGATGAATGTGGGATCATGGATTGACTATTGGAGTATTGTAAGGATCATCATCATCAAATGAATTCATTAATCTCACCAATGATAATGAAAGTTAATCTTTCTTTAATAGTGATCGATTCAATCTTAGGGTAAGAAATTTTTTGGTTTAATCCTATATTTTTTTTACATGTCAACTGTGAATCAATCTTTTTAACAATTGATTCAGTGGTTAAATATTGATTTTTATTTGATGTATTTTATACATGGATTTATATTTTGATGATTTTTTATGATCACTCTTCATTCATCATTCTGAAAACAACTGATTAATGCCAATTTGAATAATTGTAGAGTTTAAGCCCTCTTTTTTTTGGTATTTATATTTCTCCAATCATTCTTCACATGTTGATCGCTGAAATTTTATTTGCATTTAGGTTTGATAAATATCTAGTGAATCATATATGAACAACAATTATTTGGGGAAATGAATCAATACCATGAGTATGATTCTGTGATTGGTTGTGAGATCAACATGAGATGATGTCTAAATATGATCATAGATAGTTTTGGATCAGATCGGTTTAACTCATATGCGGTTCGGAATTGAAGCAGTGACATTGTGGGGTGGTACTTGTGTTTAACAAATCAGCAGTTTCCTTTGTTGTTTGAAGTTTTTGAGGGGGTTCTCACTATCCCCTTAAAAGTGTTAGAAAATAAATAAGTAAACTTGGAGGACATTGTGGGGTGGTAGATGATTCTTGAGTGGATTGGATGGACGGAATCTATCCACTATCCAAAAGAAAACAACAGTCAACTTATATCTTTTATTTAGGGAATGAATAATGGAACATCCAGTGGCAGTAGAGGTGTGAGCATAACCATGTGAAGAACCAGAAAGTATGAAAAAATACCAATTACATGATATGTAGTCTAAGGAGCGCACAAACTGTAATCCCCACTATGTTGTGGATAAGGTATTCACAAGGAGTTAAATAGCACATCTCTCGTGGTGATACCACATGTTGCGTGACCCTTAGGCATCCATCACATCCTTTACAGGGAGTGTACTCCCAATAGTCGATGTGACCTAACAGGTGATGTGTGATAGTTTACATGACCTTTAACCCTTGGTGAATGTATTGGTGTGTATAGGGAGTACACGCCCAAGTGACCATGTGTCCCCAAATGCTGTATAGGTTGGGGAGCATACCATGTGCCTCCGAAGGTACACTGGATTCGTCTAATTCTACACAAAAGGATATAGTCCATCCCCTATACAATTTTTCTTTTTGGGTACATACCATGTAGTTTGGAAAGATCATAGGCATGGGCCTGATCCTAGCCAATATACATAGGCCTGGTCTAAGTACATAGACATGGGACATAGTACATGGGGTATACCAGAAGGTACATTAAGTTCCATACAAACCTCTACACACTTTATACCCCTATGGACATGTTGTATATTTTTATAAATTCATATCATGTGATTGTAAGGCATGGGTAGTGCCATGATTAGTGAGAAACAAGTTTTACCCCTAGGGACATATAATTTAAATCTTTAATGGAATATTAGAGATCTTTTTCTTCTTAGTTCATCTCTGGTGTGATTTTTGGTGAGTTCCCACAAACTGTTTTAGTATAGACCTATCTCTTAAGTGTATGTTTCCCCCGTCCATCCCCATAAGGGTATTGTGAGACATCAAATACTGTCCAAGGATGTGATCCCCTCTAAGGGTTTAGTATCATATAAGGTTATTGAATCCATTTTTGAGTCCCAGATTGTGATTCTCTATCACTAATACCTAAGAGGGGTTTTGGAAATCAGCATGACCAACATACAATGGCATATGATCCCCAACAAATAAAGTTAATCTAGATATGATATAATATACCCGATAAACCTGGACATTATCCCCTATCTGGTGTATCAACATCTATTTTCTTTTGGTGAGGTGTAGTCTGATCACATGTGTTTCTTGAATGACCCCTACTAGTATCCATAGAACTCCATCATGGAAATACCTAATGAGAAAGTTATCTCATACGAGTACCATCAGTATAGTAAGACGTAATGTGTGATACATCTCAGATAAGTGGAATCGGTGATGGAAATACTCAAGGGGTAAGTTATCAAGGATGAGTGTTCCTTCTCTGCCTCTTGTAGAAACCTAAGTTGTGAGTGTGGTCATAACCTCACCATATGACTTAGTGTAAATATTTATAATACTAGGTTATTGTTATATTTTTATGTTCTATATCCTAATTGACATACCATCATGGTGATGATCTGAATGGTTGATTGATTCTTTGTGTTTGGTGATCTTGGTGTGTCCAATTAGTATATATATACTCACGCATGTATGGGCTCTTCCCACATTTGTCACATATTATGCAGAAGGAAATCCTTTTGATGGATTCCTAGGTGGATGAAGAGATGGAATAAAATGTTCAAGATATAAAAAACATGTTTTATATTAGGTTTTACATTTGATAGTACTCTCCTCCTTCATAGAAGGTTCGAATATTTTTATGGTTTTGGTGGTCTTGTAATTGGTCCTTCATTCTTTCTAGTACTTGTATAATACATTGATATGTGATATTGATGTATTCATGTATTGTGTTATTAGTTTAATTTTACCTTTATTCTATATGTGGGTATTTTGATATATTTTCATGTGTACATGTACTTTAGGATAAAGCCTCTCATATGTGTGATATGCCTACTTGATGTTAGTCACCACCGTCGGGCCTATTAGAGGCAGGCTTGGGGCATCTTTCATATATTACCACTGACGAGGAGGTCCTCGGAGGGTCGAGTCATGGTAGAGTGGTATTAGATAATTCTCCATAGGAAGAAAGTATAGATATTTTAATGTTGTTAATTTTGGTTTTGGAATTAGGGAAACAGTGTTAAAGTTTTTGGGATTTAGCATTCAGGCTAGGAAACCCAGTGTTGGTGTCTCAACTGACTTATCTATACACCATGACTCGGATAACCTACTTGTTGACTCATAACATGTATAAAATTGTAAAAATTAAAACATTATCACATGTATCATATAGGATTTGGTTGTGATTTTCGTGTTCTTCATTAGTCAGTTCCTCTGATTTTCTATTTTAATAGTGGTTCATCTCATCTATCGCTAGATTCTACCAAGACAACAACCAACTATGATTTGATTACAGGATCATGGTTATGATTGTTTTGGAGATGAGGATTTATTTTGTGGGACTTTGTAGTATTTTATTCCACTAAGTGGATATAGAGTGATATCTCCATCCATTTAGTAGCACATGGACCCACCTCTGGTCATTTATGTGGATGCTCCATGTTAGTTTGAGCTGTAGTTGGATCTGGAAGTATTAGAAGATGATGAAACTGTTTTGTGTTTGCTTCATGAGACTCAGATATAGAGACCACCCAGGCATCCTATTGAGCTATACCACCATCTCAAATGTTAGAGGACTAGCCTGATCTTTTGGTGTGAATGTCCCAGTTAGATAGGACCCCTCTTAATTCTGGTCTTGGTGGTGATAATTCTCATGGGTGACATGAGGCATCAGTTGAGACCAATGATAGTGATGTGTGATGGTTTCAAACATTCATGGAAGAGGGACACTTCCCCCACCAAGTTTTTTTCTTATGAAATTATTTAAAACTATGAATGTGATTCAATATCACTCAAATACAATACTTTAGGGATGTGGTGGATGAGTTCCTTGAATTGTATGTTTGAGTAAGTTTTATTGTGCTAAGGTTTCTGACTAATCCCTAGTTATGGATAATGATGGGAAATGGAAAATGATATCATCAACTAGTAATGGATTGTGACCTGTATGCTTTAAATGTTGTTTGAGGTATGACATGTATCTTCTATGATACTTCAGTTTTAATACAAATTCATGAGACTCACTTCCCAAAATATGTTCCTATTCATGATCTAGTGATACTAGAAGAGCCCTGTTTCTTAACTCTTGTGTTTGGATGCTTCTATAGAGACGGTTCATAGATCACACACTTCTACCAATAGTGTTAGCTAACTCTATGCATGGAGATATCCTCACATGGATCATTATATAGTGGTAGTGAGACCCTATGTTGTTTCTATCAGTATGGACTTGTTTCCTATTGTCCATGAACATTTTACTATTACCAGTAGGGTTTGTAGTGTGTCCAAGTTGGTGGGATATAATTTCCCTTTTGTTGTATTAAGGGATCCTAGGTAGAGAAATATGACCTCGTGTGTGGGAGGATACAACTAATTTTTTATTATTTGTCTAGTATGAAACATGGATCAATGGATGCTATGATATTTTAATTCTCTAAAAATTTGGAATAATACATGGGTGTCTACCCTGAGGATGTTCCATGATTACCTACCCTAATTGTTTTTTATTTTACAAATACTTACACCATGTATGGAATGATATTTGTGATAGCATATCGAATGAACCCATGTTACCATGAGAGTTGAAGATATGGCAGGGGAAATATAAAGATAAGTGGATTTGTTAGACCCACTATGTTTCATGAGGTATACAAGTCTTTTTTCCCAATAAGTGAATGAGATATTAAGGTAAGTTGTGGATAAAAGTTTATAGAACTAGAGAAAGATGACCTATGAGTTTGAGAAAAGTTTCCACTGAAGGGGGATCTCTAAATTTTCAAGGGTTGATTATATTTCCTGGTGATACCTTTCTGTGCATTGGTTTCCCTAGTATAGTTTTTGGTACTTTTGGACAGGATCCTTCAAACCTTCTTAGATCAGTTCTAGGAATTTTCTTCGGTAGCTTCCATGTGTACATAGTTATAGATGTGGGACACAGAACACAAATACGGATGTTTTAGGAAATTCTAAAATATCACATATTTATGGGAAGCTCTAGAAGTTTTGGTTCTTAATTCAGGATGTCCACTTATTGGTATGTGTCTTCTCAAACAAGGGAGTGATAGTGTACCCCACAGAGGTTGAGGAAATGGTTGCTTGGGATCCACCTAAGAGTGTAGAGGTGGTACCAACTACTCATAAAAAGGTTTTCAATTCATTGTTTTTGAGAAAGTGGATAGTGGAGTTAACCTATTTTTAGTTGTTGCTTAATGATGAGAGTGGTTCATAGTACCTCTAGTTGATGTTTGTTACACTTATACATCTTTAGTGAGTCAAGGATTTACGACTTTAGGGTATGGATCTTGAGATCTTGTGCGATTGTATATAGAATGGACATATTACTCATGGAATTTATGAATATGGGGAGGACATCATCCTTTTTCAAGGATAGAAAATTACACCATTAATTTTTAGAGGGGAATTGTTTAGGAAGATTCATGATTCCCTATAATAGTATATTCAAAAGATGTGGGTATGTAATAGGATCCTTTGGCATCAGTTTGGGTATCCATGTATGTAGTAGAGTGTTGCTGAGTTAAACTCTAAATGTCTCACCCATCTGTAGGAAAAGACCAAGATGCCTGAATGGAAGTGTAAAGGGGATGGTACATTTTAGTTATTTTGACAGGTATTTCATGATCATATACAGCTCATGATGATATATTATTAATCATAAATTATCTCAGTAACTTGATCCACTCCTAAACCCTTTAAGGGAAGACCTTAGTTGAGAGTTTGGGATGCTTGTTCATGTGAGAGGTAGTTTGGATTCCTAGAATTCCCTTGATGATCATTTTAGACTATGATGATCACATCACATCATGGTTATAGAGATGATGTGGGATGCCTATGGAACTCAATTTGAGTTGAGCACATTGTGTCTACCCAAGATAGATATCCAAATAATTTGGATTATTCATTTTCTAATGATATGATTCAAGTTTCCATGTTAGTTATGGGATATATCAGGGAGGAACATCTAGCATTGATGGATTTTGTGTATCATAATAACTACCACTCTGCCATCAGTGCATCACTATTTGAGTCTATATATGGGAGACTCTACTGGTCACTAATTAACTGATTGGATCTAGTGGGATACAACCTTTATAGGCCTAGAGTTGGTGAAAGATATGGTTATAAAATGGTTCATCTAATCAAGATATGGTTGGGGACTACCTAGAGACATAAAGAGTCCTTTTGGACTAATGGTATAGGACTTTAATGTTTGAAGAGGAAATCATGCATTCTGAGAGGTCATCAAGTATTATAGATATTTAGATGATGCAATATGATATCTCTAGATCAATTAGCCTTATTCCATTTATTGTGCTGGATTTAAGAGGTGGCATACCGCATATACCTACGACCATATTTATACTAGGTTAATATTGTATTTCATGTTGAATAGAAGAAGAGATATGTGCATGATTAATTTCACATTGTCAACCAGGGGGAGTTTGAAATTTAAGGCTGGGTTACCTTATCCAAAAATTATAGGATCCCATTAGAATTTGAGAACTAATAAGAGAAGACTATTTTGGGGAAAGTGTTTCACAAGGGAACATGTTTTTTAAATCACGATAACCCTCATGAGAGATTTCTGGTGTGGGAATCCCAATTGAGATCTCAGTATCCTTGCTTTTGATTAGATTTTCCTTTATTAGGAGGAAAAGACTTGAATGTGAGGATAATTTATTGACTCTATTTTTTCTATGTAATCCTTTTGAATATTTTACGGAATATTTCTAAATCTAATCACTAAGTCAATATAGAATTATGAGGCTAGATGAGACATGGTATTTAGATCTAAAAAATTAAATATATTATTCTGTCTGTAAGATTTTTTAAGAAAATAATGGAATAACACTCAAATGGGGTCTCTTATGTGAACGGTGAAAGTTCTATCAAATCCATAATATGGGTTTACCCTTGGCATGACATAATATTTGTCTATATTTAGTTTTTTATTTAAGATTGGTCCTGGGGTATTTATAAGTAAAAAATTAAATAATTAATTTAATGAATTAATTAATTACCAGACCTAATTTTCTCTATATAAACCTTGTTATGGTGAATTGCCTTGGTTTAACCACATAATATTGTAGAATGAGAGGATGGAGAGATTCTATGGTGAGTGTGTTGGATGATAACTATGAGATTATGGATCGATGACCAGGGTACTACGAGGATCGTCATCATCAAATGAGTTCATGGATCTCACCAATATCATTTATCTAGGACCGTATTCATCAAAGATATACCCAGGCTCTAGGTCTATAATATTTAATATTTTTTCAGTCCAATATTTCTTTATTCCATGTTGAACATGATTCAATCCTCCTAAAAATTGATTTGGAGGTTGAATTTTGATTTTATTTGATGGATTATATCATTGGATCATGAATTTTTTGGTTTTTTGAAATCATTATTTGTTCATTGTTCTAACAGAAACAGATTGGGTCATACCAAATACTCACCAAGGTTAATTCCTCATGATTGTGTATTTTTCATTTCTGTTGTCATAATTTTCACATTCATTTTCGACATTTTATTTTTATGAGGGTTTGAAAAATACTCAATAAAGCATCATTTTGCAAGAATTATTTAAAATAACATATCATTAACATGTAAATAGGTTTGGGATAAGAAGTTTGGTCAAGGTGAGATGATGGTTATTGATTATTGGAGATGGTTCAAGATCGGATCACTATTTATCTTATGTTTTTGGGAATTCTGGTGGACACGTAGTGTGGTGGGAGATGATTTTGTAGTGGATTGGATGGTCAGAATACATCCACCAGTAATGAGGTAGGCACGATCAACCCATATATGTGATTTTGGGTGAGAATCACAATAAATCTAGTGGTAGAAGTAGAATGAGTGGAACCACATGAAAAAACATAAGTTCTTCAATAAACCTAACTATATGGTCTGTATTCTGAAGAACACACGTCATGTAGTCCATGATATATGGATGAATGAGTTTCCTCATCAATTTAAATACCACATATTATTGGTGATCCTATATTCCATGTAACCATTATTCGGCCAACTTTTCATTTATAGGGAGTACACTCCTAGGAGTCCATCTGATCTCACACACTATTTGAAATGGATCATACTATTTGACCCTTAGAAAACAACTTGGCATGCAAAAGGAGTACACTCCTTTGAGAAAGTAATAACCCAAATAATGTGTATGGTAGGGAACAGTTCATATACCTACAATGGTACATGTCCATGGGAAGATAGAACATTATGAGTTCCATCCCAACCCCTGCACATTATGCGTTTCTTGTAACATGCCATGTAATTTGGAAAGTGAATGGACATGGTACAAGACCCATCTGGTGTACAAAGTAATGGCCTGAGTACATAGAAATGGTTCATATTATACGAGATAGACCAGACGGTAAATTGAGTTATAGGATGACCTATATACACCATATATTCCTAAGAAGATTCCATGACTTTTTAGAAAATCATATTGAGTGATCGTGATACACCAGTGGTGTCAGGATTAGTAAGACACATTATGTGTTGTAAAGAACACTCCGTGTAGTTTTTCAAGGGAAATTTTGAGGCCTTATTATTCTCAGTTCAACTATTGAGTGGAATTGGGTGAGTGGATTTGAATATATTTTTTATCAACCTACCTCTCTAGGGTACATTCCCTTTGTCCATCCCCCTGACGGTAATGTGATTCATCATGTCATGCCCGAGTATGCAATCCCCTCTCTATGATTAGTATCATTTCAGTTTATAGAATCCATATACGAGGATAAAAGTGTAATATTCTATAATTAATCACTTAGTGGGGTTTATTGAATCTTTTTTATGAGAATATATGGGTGTATCATCTCCTATATAGCATTTTTTTCATATATGGATCAATATACCCCATGGACCTCGGCATGGTCTCCTATCTTTGTATTTACATATATTAAATTTGGAGGATGTCTGGTCTGATTGATTTTGTATATCAAATGATCTCTCTCAGCTTTCTTCATTATCTCATATGGAAAGACCCAATGATCATGTTCTCCCAGATGAGTTCCATCGGTATAGTAAGACCTAATTACTGAGACCATTCAAATGCAGACCATTAATAGTGGCAATACTCTTGGAGTGAGATATCCTGGATTAATGTTCCTTATGAGGATCTTGAAGAATCCAATACTGATAGTGAGGTCATCCCCTCACCTTAATATGTAGTTTATATCTTTAACATTTTTTCTTATTGTTATATAGTTATGTATCATATACTTATTGAATAGCCTTCATGGTCATGAGCTGACTACTCACTTGGTTCTTTGTGTTTATTTTTTTCTTGGTGTCTTAATGGGTATTTATATACTCAAGCCTATATGTGATATTCCAACAAATTACATGTATTATGAATATGACATACCTTTTGACGCAGAGTATAGTTCATCTAGACAGACCTTGGTTCATACTGGGTGTTACATTTGATATTAGTGTAACGCCCTGACCCCAGTTACCCAGAGTCGGTGCATTATTACATAACATTGGCATGATCATAAGAAAGATCAAGTCTCGAAAGACCAATTAGTTTATTAGCCTTAGAAACACTAGATACATTCATAAAGTATTACATTACATAAAAAAACATCTTGTCTTCATATCCCCTCATATTATCCCTGCAGGTCATTCATAAATTACTTCTTCATAATCCTGGGAAAAATAAAAAAAATTGAAAGGGGTGAGCTCAGATGCTCAGTAAGGAGAACATTGTAGCAGAAGCTTTCATAGATAAGCAAAAACACTTAAAGCAATTTATTACTAAAACAAAAGCCTTTGAAACATGAACTTCAGCATAAAATGGAGATGATAAAATTAAATAATTCTATTTACTTATTCACATGGATATTCTACTAGTCAAATGATCACATGCAATATCAATAACCACTTTCATAATTATGGAATGCATAATGCCAGACTATCATAACCACATATCCAAGGCCTCGTTCCAAGACTACAAATAAGATTTTTTCAAGGCCTTGGACCAAGACACTAGTTTGTCTCATGAAACCTACCGATGCATCGAGGAGCTATAGCAGGATCCACCCATCACTTACTATGTCCAATGCATTCCTCATATGAAGAGGTTTAAACATAACATAAACATTCGTATTAAACTAGCATACGAAATGTCAATACTTTAACCGCAAACCATGAATGGTATAAAAATAGCACATCCACAGTCAAACATAACTCATTTGATACAATATGGAAGATTTTATTGTATCACATTAACCTCAATCAAGAATAATGAAGGATGTTGACATAGATTAAAATAATCATCAAAACTATTTGAGAGAAATATCCCCCTTTTTCTTAAAATCATTTAAAAGTCACACTATTTGTCAAGAAGCCATTTAAAAATAGATTTTTGAATCAAAGTGTACCATAACACTTTGAAACTTTCAAAAGGAGTTATAATTTTAAAACTTTAATGTCCATATAAATAAATCCTTAAAACAATTTTTAAAACATGGACATTAATGAGCATGATTTAGAAGAATAAGTCATTAAAACATTTAAAAATGGTATTTTAGTTAGAGTTTCTAACCAAAAGAGAGACACTTGAATACAAATAATTGAGGCAATAAAAACATTGTAATATCATGAGAATAAAGGGATTCATGATATACTATGTCAAAGTACATTATATACCCCACATAAAAGTGATTTCGTGTATAACAACAAAGAAGTCTCAATGGAATTTAAATTGAGATGAAATCTCTCATAAAGGTCGTATCCTTAGGTTAAGGATAAATCAACGACATAGTTATGTGTGACAAATATAAATACACTTAATATGATTGGATATTCAGGGTAAAACAATCAAATGATATTCACTCATATTCTAGTAAAAACAACACCAATGAATTGGATGTTTATCTCAACAAATCGTGATTGAGTAAAAATTACTCTTATCAAGTTCATACCGATGACTTAAGAATTTTTCAATGGAGTGATTATGTGAATAAAAATTATATCCACAGAAAGGGGAGTGGAAATTATGAAATAATCAAATGAATAATTATTCCACACATAATCTTGGAGTAAAATAATCAATGAAGTATGTGTAAAGCCGAATGAGTGGAAATTGAAATGTCAAATTCCCCTATCGATTAGGTAACATACGAAACATACACCCATGAAAGAAGGATCATAAAATGATGATGTAAATACCCATAAATTAATGTATAATACACAATTAATACAATTATGGTCATTACACATACACCACATGCAATAAATATGTGGTGAACAATGGAATTCTCAAGAAATTAAGAGTGAGATAAGAAACCCCTGACCTTGTACTTTTCCTTGGTAGGGGGTAGGTTAACCTCCTGTATAATGTTGAAATAATTGTTCTTAAATTATTCATTAATCATATACATTAATATGATATCATATATGATCTTTTAACATTTCTTTGTTAATAATATCTTAGAATTATCGTCGTTTCGGGCGTTAATTTACTCGTTTTATTTTATATGTTTTGTTACGTAAGACATGTTTTTCATGGATAGGATGTATCTTATTCATATAAAGAATGATATCAAGTCCTTAAGAATTATTTTTAAATCATCAAATGATAATTATACTTGAATGGATACGATAGAGAATGAATCTCATCGTGTTCATGGAGATGCTAGTCCGTACGTACGCACGAGCGACAATATCATTCTTTTGATATTGAAATAATATATAATTGGATGGTATATCATATATACAGAATCATTATCATGTTATATTTATTATTTTCATGAGTTACACATCATTATTATACCCACCCAAATAATAATATATTGAATAACAATTACACCACGACGTGGAGACGGTAAGTCGTACGTACGCACGTATGGTGACATGTTATTCAAAGGGTGGATAGAATACTGAATATGGTTGTACCATATTTATAATAATATCACAGTATATATAAGATACTGGAGTTATTATTTTATAATGGTAATAACAAAGAAAGAATAAGTGGAATAAGAATGGAATTTGAAAGGGGGTGATGAAAACATTACCTCTTCTTTGGGTTCTTCCTTTTGATTTGATCAAAAGGAATCCTTAGGTTGGCTTTCTGATCAAACTAATGCCTCTAGGTTTTAGTGAGGGAAGTTAAGAGAGTATTTGGGCAGGGTTTGGCCGAACTAAAAGGCTTTGAAGGTGTGAAGAAATGGGAAGGACTACCCTTTTATAAGAGGGGTGTGGGGCAACTTTAGAAAAGCTATAAATATTAGTTTATAATAAATTCATATTGGGTTTATAATGGCTCCAAAGTTGATTTTTAAATGGTTAAGGTGGGGATAGGTCGCGAAACATTCAACCAATAGAATGTAGACAGGTTTGGGTCATTATATTAACCTTATCTTTTTGTTTTAACTCTTAGTTAATTAGTGTGACATTTACCATGTCACTTTGTATTTTTATATTATATAGTTAATAAACATACTATACACATCCAAGAGACCCCCAAGTGGTCCATTAATGATACAACTATCATGATATAAGTCTCTTGGCCGAACCTTAGATTTTTAGGAATTTAATATCAATTAATAATATAATATTTGTTATAAAAACTCTTTTATGTCACTTTTGACACTATTCAATAGTTGATTTTTGTAAAACTCATAACAGAATTATTACTTAGAAAAAAGTTAATTAAATCATTACTATCATGTCATATTAACCTATAAAGTTTGTGCAATTCATTAAAAATCTCAAATTATATTTATTTGGGTATTTATAATATCAATTATTTTTACTTTTCACTATTATGGTAATTACTGCATCTTTATTGTGTCATAAATAGATTAAATTATTTGATGTATAAAAATTATAAATAAAATACCATTATGTAGGAAATATTTTTATATTTCTAATGAATATTTACAATCGAATTTATCTTATGTATAACCCTATATTAGAAATGGTTTAGTAAATAAACTTTGATTTTAACTCTTTTAACTCTTCTTTGAATTAAATAATAATAAATGTCCTAATCTAATTCAAGTGGACCTAAATGATAATATTATTACTAAGGTTTTTTTTGTCGAGATACGCTTGTCCAATAGAATTAGTACATGTGTTAAGATAATATTAATATCATTTTTACCCTTAATTACCCTATTTACTTTTAACCGTGGTAAATAAAAGTAAAAAGTTACTATTCACCAAAAATTCTTTTCATCTCATTGAACCACATTTTACTTCTTGATATTAACCGTGTCTCTCGGATTTTTGAAATTCCATTCACAGAAGTGGTAAAATTATGTTTTATGAAGAATTCAGTTTTTTTAACTATCACTTAGTAGTTTCACTATTCATCAAAAATTGAAGTTTTTCAGAAAAATGCCAAAATTCCACCCTAAGCTATAATTGATATTCCAAATTAAAAAATGTTGTATATTTTAAAAAATTCTAAACATATAAATTGCATTAATTAATTTTATAATTAATTCCCACTGTCCAAACAAATAGCGTGTTTTTAAGAAACAATATATATCAAAAGATTGACAATTGTTTAGGTCAAATTTCAAAGTGAAATTAATTCTAATGATCACCATTAGATAAAATTGTAAAAATATATTCTAGTTATACTTTAAAACCACTCAATAATATAATTTATCACTATAAATTATTTTGATTTAAAAATTTGTTTTTAATTAAAATATAGTAATTTTCACTATTCATCAAAATATAAGTGTTATCCAAAAAGTTCCAAAATTTCACCCTAGGATAAATTCGATATTCCGAATCCAAAAATGAAGTCCATTATGAGAGATAGAATTTATAAAATTTCAAAAATTAGGTATTACTATTCATAACGGCTAGTTTGATTGGTTGTGGTGTGTTAGAATCTCGAAGTTGCGTACAATGCACGCCATTGCATTATTCGAAGGTAAACATACCATGGAAGCTTGGGGTGTTACATTATCCCCTCCTTCAATAAATTGCGTCCTCACAATTTTTAAAATTGTTCTTGGAAATATAATGGAAAGTCACACATCGGAAAAAAAGTCAATAAAACTATCACTTTAAAAGAAAGAAAGAGAGGTATAAAGGTCAACCAAGATAACCAATACTCGGATTCCATGTAGAAAATCATGGATATGGATGATAAACTAAGTGTCATGTTCTGATGGAAAGGGATAGAAATCATGATCATGAGAAAGTTAACAATAAGAAAACCACAAACTTGTGTTGGGATAAACGGCCATTAGTCTCCTAGTAGGAAAGTAAACGGAAAACATTTTTTTTGTTTTAAGTTACATTACATAAGGATGAGGAATTTATTTATGATATTGACTAAGAATATAAAGATATATACTTAAATTTTAAGTATAGTTTCATTCTTTAATTAATTTCCACCACTAACTCATTTTTTTTAAACGATGAGTATTCAAGAAGACTTGGTCACACTGAAAGAACTGGAATAAACTTCTATAGAATCACATGATCCATGCAGGATGAACAATATATTTCATTGTATTTAGAGATTAATCAAAACCAAAATGGTTAGTAAAAGATCTAATGATCCCCCAAAAGGATATTCCTTGAGAGAAATAAACACTAATCATAATTTCCAAAATTAAACCAACAATACACCAAAGTTAAATAAATACCATTCAATAATCAATTGTCATTAGAATCCTTTAATATAATCAAAACTAATATTGAAAACCAAAACTTATTAAGAATGTAGTCTTCCATGTTAAATTTTATCGCCAAGTGACATTAATTACTCTTAAAGTCACATACTTAAAAGTAATTAACCTAATCATTTCCATAAATAACCCAAATCATTATAAATCCACAACAAAAACATAGATAAAAATACACCATTACTCCTCAAATAAAATCCTATACTACTCTATTTTCATTTGGCATATAGTGTTCTCAACAAAGAGAACAACTTCCAAAATAACATTTATCACTTAGTCACCAAATAATTTTCATATACTAAGGGTATTTTTTTGATAAGACATAAGAACCCAAATCAACTTATTATTGATCAATAAAATCATTTAACTAAAAATAATTAGTCACACTATCCAGGGACTTCACGTAGTCCAGTGGTAGGCGATAAATCCCAATCGTACTTTGGTTGTGAGTTCGATTCCCACAGCTTTCTCCGACGCGACGGGTTGTCACACGGTCTACGTGTTGTCCTTTTTCAAAAACAATATTTTATA
The DNA here is from genome assembly GCA_963277665.1 of Viscum album. NCBI lineage: Eukaryota > Viridiplantae > Streptophyta > Magnoliopsida > Santalales > Viscaceae > Viscum > Viscum album. Next base: position 1,512,762,313 of record OY728161.1, read on the forward strand.
ACAATACCAAAATGAGATAAATTCATCACAATAACCATAACATAATTTAACCAAAAATTTTATCTCATACCTTTCATTTTCATCCCAAATTATAATAATTTGTAATTTATTCAAACCCAATGATCATATAAAACCAAATGGTTATTTATAACTATATCCACAAGAGAAAAGATAATTCTTCCATAAATATCATTCTCACATGGCAAACATTAGGATTACAAATACAAGAGAAAATTATTCCAAAGTAAACCCTTCAACAAGGATCACTAATAATTTTTAAACATTTATCCAACCATTTATTTCCACATAGCTTCTTCTCTGACCAAGAAAATATCCTATAGAATAGGACATTCACTCGGGTAATGGCCAGGTCCCCTACATTTACGGAAAATGACTGTAAATGGATTCTTGGGACAATTTTTATCTTATTCCATAGTACTCTTCATTTTTCTTCGGCAATTCTTCACTTTATATCATTCCTTCCCACACATAAAGCATTTCTTTGTCCCATTGAGACGCTTTCCTGAGTGTCTCCTTCAACATTTCCAGCATGATGGAAATTGAGGATTTCTTTCTCCATGGTCTCAACTACTGGAGCTTTTATCATTCATCACCATTCTCTTTTTTGTTGAGTCCGGTAATTAGTTAATATATATATTGTTGATCATATTTTTGGAAAATTGATTTGGCATAAAGACGATATCTTTTACGCCTATCAACATTCCATTTTATTGCTCATTGCCACCACTGTTCCCACCTTGTACATCATTCTCAAAGTCACTATGACTTCCATGGAATCCATCCATTGAAAAAAACCAGAAAGCATTGTGTGAGTAATAGTAGTCATACAATCATTTAGAGATTAACATGTCACCATATTCTCAAGTTTAAACACATTAGGATTAACCAAGGTCATTTACTCTAATCTTATATATATAATACTTTAAATCGGTTTGTAGAGAAAAAGTAAATTATCCTAAGCATATCCCCCGAGAGTGTCGTAACCAAGAGTGCACCAAGGACCGTTGTCATGCACCAGTTCCCGTTCGAGTCTAGCTCAAAGCGGTGTTTTCGGGTTTTACCCCTAGGTACATCTGTGCTAGAGCCACCTCTACCTGCTCGTATCCATACAGGGATGTATTGCTCATAAAACTCACAAAATCTCTAAAATACCAAAATTCTAGTAAGTTCTTCTATACTAATCCTAAAAATTCATCTTAGGTCTACGTGCTCTAATTAGAGTTTATCTAAATCTAGCTTCAAAATTTTGTACTAAACTTTCTCTGCTACCAACTGTAACACCCCGACCCCAGTTACCCAGAGTCGGTGCATTATTACATAACATTGGCATGATCACAAGAAAGATCATGTCTCGAAAGACCGATTAGTTTAGTAGCCTTGGAAACACTAGATACATTCATAATGTTTTACATTACATAAAAAAACATCTTGTCTTCATATCCCCTCATACTATCCCTGCAGGTTATTCATAAATTACTTCTTCATAATCCTGGGAAAAAAATTGAAAGGGGTGAGCTTAGATGCTCAGTAAGGATAACATTATAGCAGAAGCTTTCATAGATAAGAAAAAACACTTAAAGAAATTTATAACTAAAACAAAAGCGTTTGAAACTTGAACTTTAGCATAAAATGGTAATGATAAAATGAAATAATTCCATTTACGTATTCACATGGATATTATACTAGTCGAATGATCACATTCAATATCAATAACCACTTTCATAATGATGGAATGCATAATTCCAGACTATCATAACCACATAGCCAAGGCCTCGTGCCAAGACTATAAATAAGATTTTTCCAAGGGCTTGTGCCAAGACACTAGTTTGTCTCATGAGACCTACCGATGCATCGAGAAGCTATAGCAGGCTCCACCCATTACTTACTAAGTCCAATGCATTCCTCATATGAACAGGTCTAAACATAACATAAACATTCATATTAAACTAGCATACGAAATGTCAATACTTTAACCGCAAACCGTGAATGGTATAAAAATAGCACATCCACAGTCAAACATAACTCATTTGATGCAATATGGAAGATTGTATTGTATTACATTAACATCAATCAAGAATAATAAAGGATGTTGACATAGATTAAAATAATCATCAAAACTATTTGAGAGAAATATCCCCCTTTTTCATGAAATCATTTAAAAGTCACACTATTTGTCAGGAAGCCATTTAAAAATAGATTTTTGAATCAAAGTGTCGCATACCACTTTGAAACATTAAAAAGGAGTTTTAATTTTAAAACATTAATGTCCATATAAATATATCCTTAAAAAAATTTAAAACATGGACATTAATGAGCAAGATTTAGAAGAATAAGTCATTAAAACATTCAAAAATGGTATTTTAGTTAGAGTTTCTAACCAAAAGAGAGACACTTGAATACAAATAATTTAGGTAATCAAAGCATTGTAATATCATGAGAATAAAGGGATTCATGATATATTATGTCAAAGTACATTATATACACCACATAAAAGTTATTTTGTGTATAACAACAAAGAAGGCTCAATGGAATTTAAATTGAGATGAAATCTCTCATAAAGATCGTATCCTTAGGTTAAAAATAAATCAACGACATAGTTATGAGTGAAAAATATAAATACACTAAATATGATTGGATATTCAGTGTAAAACAATCAAAGGATATTCACACATATTCTAGTAAAAACAACACCAATTAATTGGATGTTTATCTCAACAAATCTTGATTGAGTAAAAATTACTCTTATCAAGTTCATACTGATGACTTAAGAATTTATCAATGGAGTGATTTTGTGTATAAAAATTGTATCCACAGAAAGGGGAGTAGAAATTATGACATAATCAAATGAATAATGATTCCACACATAATCTTGGAGTAAAATAATCAATGAAGTATGCGTAAAGCCGAATGAGTGGAAATTGAAATGTCAAATTCCCCTATCGATTAGGTAACATACGAAACATACACCCATGAAAGAAGGATCATACAATGATGATGTAAATACCAATAAATTAATGTATAATACACAATGAATACAATTATGGGCAGTACACATACACCACATGCAATAAATAAGTGGTGAACAATGGAATTCTCACGAAATTAAGAGTGAGATAAGAAACCCCTTACCTTGTACTTTTACTTGGTTGGGGGTAGGTTAACCTCCTGTATAATGTTTACATAATTGTTATTAAATTATTCATTAATCATATACATTAATATGATATCATATATGATCTTTTAACATTGCTTTGTTAATAATATCTTAGAATTATCGTCGTTTCAGGCGTTAATTTACTTGTTTTATTTTATATGTTTTGTTACGTAAGCCATGTTTTTCATGGATAGGTTGTATATTATTCATATAAATAATGATATCAAGTCCTTAAATATTATTTTTAAATCATCAAATGATAATTATACTGGAATGGATATGATAGAGAATGAAGCTCATCGCGTTCATGGAGACGGTAGTCCATACGTACGCACAAGCGACAATATCATTCTTTTGATATTAAAATAATATATAATTCGATGGTATATCATATATAAAGAATCATTATCATGTTATATTTATTATTTTCATGAGTTACACATCATTATTATACCCACCCAAATAATAATATATTGAATAACAATTACACCACGACGTGGAGACGGTAAGCCGTACGTACACACGTATGGTGACTTGTTATTCAAAGGGTGGATAGAATACTGAAAATAGTTGTACCATATTTATAATAACATCATAGTATATATAAGATACTGGAGTTTTTATTTTATAATGGTAATAAAAAAGAAAGAAGAAGTGGAATAAGAAAGGAATTTGAAAAGGGGTGATGAAAACATTACCTCTTCTTTGGGTTCTTCCTTTTGATTTGATCAAAAGGACTCCTTAGGTTGGCTTTCTGATCAAAATAAGGCCTCTAGGTTGTAGTGAGGGAAGTTTGGAGAGTATTTGGGCAGGGGTTTTCCGAACCAAAAGGCTTTGAATGTGTGAAGAAATGATAAGGAAGAGTTCCCTTTTATAAGAGGGGTGAGGGGCACCTTTGGAAAAGCTAGAAATATTAATTTATAATAAATTCATATTCGGTTTCTAATGGCTCCAAAGTTTATTATTCAAAGGTTAAGGTGGTAATATGTAGAAAAACAATCAAACAATATAATTTAGATAGGTTTGGGTCATTATATTAACCTTATCTATTTGTTTTTACTCTTAGTTAATTAGTTTGACATTTACCATGTCACTTTGTATTTTTATATTATATAGTTAATAAACTTACTATATACATCCAAGAGACCTAAAAGTGGTCCATTAATGATACACATATCATGATATAAGTCTCTTGGCAGAACCTTAGATTTTTAGGAATTTAATATAAATTAAAAATATAATATGTTTTTAAAAAACTCTTTTATGTCAATTTTGACACTATTCAATAGTTGATTTTTTTAAAACTCATAACAGAATTATTACTTAGAAAAATGTTAATTAAATAATTACTAACATGTCATATTAACCTAGAAAATTAGTGAAATTCATTAAATGTCTCAAATTTTATTTATTTGGGTATTTATAATATCAATTATTTAAATTTGTCACTATTATGGTAATTACTGCATCATCATTGTGTCATAAATACATTAAATTATTTAATGTATAAAAATTATAAATAAAATACCATTATGTAGGAAATCTTTTTATATTTCTAATGAATATTTATAATCTAATTTATCTTATGTATAACCCTATATTAAAAATGTTTTAGTAAATAAACATTGATTTTAACTCTTTTAACTCTTCTTTGAATTAAATAATAATAAATGTCCTAATCTAATTCAAGTGGACCTAAATGATAATATTTTATTCCTAAGGTTGTTTTTGGTCGAGATACACTTGTCAAATAGAATTAGGACATGTGTTAGGGTAATATTAATATCATTTTTACCCTTAATTACCCTATTTACTTTTAACCGTGGTAAATAAAAGTAAAAAGTTACTATTCACCAAAAATTATTTTCATCTCATTGAACCACATTTTACATCATCATATTAACCGTGTCTCTCGGATTTTCGAAATTACATTCACAGAAGCAGTAAAATTATGTTTTATGAAAAATTCAGTTTTTTTAACTACCACTTAGTAGTTTCACTATTCATCAAAAATTGAAGTTTTTCAGAAAAATGCCAAAATTTCACCCTAAGATATAATTGATATTCCAAATTCAAAAATGATGTCTATTTTACAAAATTATAAACATATAATTTGCATTAATTGATTTTATAATTAATTCCCGCTGTCAAAACAAATAGCGTGTTTTTAAGAAACAATATATATCAAAAGATTGACAATTGTTTAGGTCCAATTTCAAAGTGAAATTAATTCTAATGAACACCATTGGATAAAATCGTAAAAATATATTCTAATTATACTTTAAACCCACTCAATAATATAATTTATCACTATAAATTATTTTGATTTAAAAAGTTGTAATAATTAAAATTTAGTAATTTTCATTATTCATCAAAATATAAGTGTTATCCGAAAAGTTCCAAAATTTTACCCTTGGATAAATTCGATATTCCGAATCCAAAAATGAAGTCCATTTTGAGAGATAGAATTTATAAAATTTCAAAAAGTAGGTATTACTATTCATAAGGGCTATTTAGATTGGTTTTTGTGTGTTAGAATCCCGAAGTTGCGTACAATGCACGCCATTGCATTATTTGAAGGAAATCATACCGTGGAAGCTTGGGGTGTTACAATCAGTGACCTTCTTCTTAGAAGGATGAACTATTTTTATTATTTTGGTTAAATTATATCTGGACGTTTATGATTTCCAGTACTTGTTTAATACTCTTATGTGGTATATTGATTTATTCATGCATTATGGTATATTTTGTATTTTACCTTCCAAATTTATATTGGTATTTAGAGAAGTGTGTGTGTGTGTACAAATACTTTAGGCTAAGGCCTCCCATGTGTGTGATATGCTTACTTGCTGATAGTTTCTATCCCCTGACCTATTTGAAGTGGTTTTTTCGTACCATTCTCAGCTTACAACAATCCATATGGGCCTTGGTGAGTAGGGTAATGCCATCATTTCTATTGGAAAATGATAATTTCACTCGTGCATACATGTGGACGATCACATCCACGAAGTGATATGATTTGTTTTTCAATTGATTTTTACATGGATAGTATAAATGATATATTTAATTAAAATAATATATGTATATATATATATATAATTATGATAATCTTATAAATTAGAATAATTATTTACTTTTTTCTGTTCCGTCCATCAGAAAATTAAAACTATGTTCATGCGTGCATATGGCCTACTGTCTCTATGAATTTGTAATTCGTTTCTCTATGTCTACTTTTATGGATGGATCTATATATATATAATTAATATATATTAAATTTATATCATTTTAAATATATTGTAGATGATGAAACCATGATAAAAGTATAATGACTAGAACATCATAACCAAAACTTCTATGAAAAAATAAAACAGTTAACAATTACAAATGATAATTTTATAAAAGGAAAATTAATAAATGGGTGATAAAATGAATTAATTTGATAATATATTATATTATAAGTATGTAAATAAATTTATTTATATAATTATAAAAATTTAAAATTTATTATACATGAGTTTAGGGAGCTTTCGAAGAAAGTGTAACTTGTGATAAGGGGTTCTCATCTCATATTCAATTCTATGACACACTTCCATATCCACCACTTGTTTGTTTTATAAGGTTTATATACAATATATGAGTTTATTTTATAATTATTTTTATGTAAATAATATAGATTTAAATATCCATATTATTTTCTTTCTTTCATGATGTTTTTTATTTGAATGTTACCAAGGTTTTAAGCATTTTATATAACCATCTCATTATTTACTGAGATTGTTTATGATTAAGTTTTGGATCATGATATTTTATTATAAAACACATAGGAATCCTATTTATTGGATTATAATAAAATTATTTTTTGATATTACATGTTTCCCTATCAATTTTTTCTCTTTATGTACTCAAGATATCAAAAGAATATTTTAAAGAAAAACATACATTATTTCTCTCTTTAGTTGAAAATCATTTTTCTTTATTTTACATGTTTTCTAAAAGAACAAATTATTATTTAACTATTATAAAATGGTTCTTTAAATTTACTATTAACAAGTATTAAATTTCTACAAAATGGTTTAAAATTAATCATCTTTTTTCTTTTAATGGTGTACTTTTGACTTTTTTCCAAAAAATTGAAATGAATGTTTGTTTAAAATTATACGAAATTAACGTAATTTATCACCATAATGAAAAAACAATTTTTGAAAACATACTTTAAAATTTTCTATGTTTATTTTTAGAAAAAATATTTTCCTTGATATTTGGGAATTTTTAGATTTTTAATAATTGATTTCAAAATGAAAATGGAATTTTCCTCTAGAAATATTCTCGAGATATTCTAAAGTCATTTTTATCCAAGTTAAAATCCATTGTTGTTGAATATATTTTTCTATGGATATGATCGAATGATATCATACTTATTATTACTCTATGATTACAAAAATTTTATGTTTATGAAATCTATTTTCTTTTTCATTGGTTATGTTATAATTAATCGTTGAAATGTTTATGAAACCCATTTTCTCTTCCACATGTTATACTATATTTCATTATTGAAAATTTTATTAAACCCACTTATTTTACATATGTTATGACATATGATGAATGTTATAGGATCTTTGCGAAAACATATAAATGTATTGTGGTTATTTGACGGATCAGCCTTAAATTATATATCCCTATAATGCAATGGGTAAATATAGATATCTCATTGGATAATAAGGACTAGAATGGGGTGTGAACCCATTTCAATAAGGGTCTCTATCCAATATAATAATTTTTAGAGTGAACCTTTACTGAGGATAATATAGAACGGGTAGTGGAACCAATCCTCTATGATAGTATTTTAAGTGATCATTGACTAAGTAAATAGTTTTCTATAATTATGTATATGCCAAAAACATAGGTCTTAAGCCAATGTTATGATCACATAGATCATTTTCTTTGATTTATTTATGATTATAATCTTATAAACTACTATGATTTATGTTAGGATTCAATATTGTGATCTATAATATAATGGGTATGGTTTACAAATATTAATCTCATGTGTTTATACATTTATATTCATGTTATACTTAAGAAATCATTGATATGTCCATTTTTTTACCCTTACTGGGCATATGAGCTCACACATTCTTATGTTTCCCTTCCCTATGATATAAAAAATATTTTTAAGTATGATATGTCTAAAAAGGTTGATAGTTGTGAATCAATAAGTGGGATAATATGAATAAATTTTGTTAAAAAGCTATTTTTTATCCATGTTTATAAGGAAACTAAACCTCTATGGATCTGGAATGGGTCATAATGTTATGTAATGAATAGTCAACTAAAATGAAGTAATATTTGTTTACAGAATTATTGTATTGGTATAGTTAGTATCATAATGGGGTTTATTAAATATTATTATATTAGGATTATAGAACATTGGTTAATCTCTAAGGGATAAGCCTATGTATGTGATAACACCCAAAAATTTTAGTAAGATCAAGATTATGTGGTTTTTCTAGAAATTTATCCATGTCTGTAAACTATAAATAGATATGGTTTTAGAACATATGTATATTGGGATAATAATCTTGAAGGGATTTACTTGAGTTATATCTAAACCATTATTTTGGTATATGGTGATTTTTCCATTATTTTTGACCTAGTATGGCAATCTCTTGGGATATGCTTGGGATACTCAAAATTTTATTATGAACCATTTTGAAGGATTTAATATATTGTAAGAAATAATTTCATATGTAAAATATAATTTTTGGTATATTTAAATGAATGTGTCAGTATTTAGACATACTATAAGGGATTTTTCATGATTATATGACTTCTTACAATGACTATTTTCACTGATATTATAATTTTTGTTTTTTGTCAATGGCTGGAAACAGAAGGATTTATGTTAATATAGAAAATGATGGATAATGGATTGATAATACCAGTGGTAAGATAAATTAAATAAAATCTTGAAGAAAAAACCTTATGGTTATTCCTAGTCACTTATCCTCTTAAATTATTAACAATATAAACTTAGGTTAGTTTCCTAACACACATATTAAGAAAAAATATTGTTTTGGTATTTCCTTGGAGAGAAAAAGGTTTCACTTCCTACTTGTCAAGTTTGTGGGAATAATCACGGTTAGAAATGTCTCAGATTAATGATAATATGATTTATATGTGTAATATAAGGGAATAGATAAATTAATTTCCTAGCAAAAATGAAATTGTTTCATTGAGTGAAATTAATTTCATCCTAAGGTACCATTAATAGTTCAATGTCTTATGTGTGGGAAATATGGACATTATTTAAAAATATTTCCTATCCCAAGGGTTGACATATGAAGTATGGAAGGACCTATACAATTCCAAACATTTATGTGAAAGGATGAAGTTTTTATGTGTTTGTATATGAGAATAATGATTTAGAATAGCTATATCAATGATATTATTGATATAAGAATCATGAAATATCTCAGGTTTGTTCCATATTAGTTAATCTTTTAAGGATTTGAAAACATATATTGAATAGTAATAATCATAATGAAAATTAATTTAGTTGCATAATGATAATTTATAGTTAAGAAATAGATGTGATTAGAATTAATTATGTAAATGGGATATTATTGGAAACATTTAAATTGTATAGAGATTTAGGTCAACATTGAACAAGTTTATTAAATTTTTAAATTTATGGAATATATTCAATAGTCTCTAATTTTGTTTGAGGAATAAGGGTTTCATTAATTCTAGAAAGAATATATGTTTTCATGTGGGGTTAAATTATGAGTTTTTGATATGATAATGGTTTTATATGTTTAATTTCAATTATAAGTTCAAAGGAATATATTCCCCTTTTGAAGTTCTCATTGATGGGTTATTCTGGTAAATTAAATATTTTACTAGGTTTTAGTAATAATTATATATTGAGGTTTAAATAAACCATTTTTTTAGTATATAATTTTATTTTATCTTAATTATGTTCTATTGGATGTGAGGAATAGATAATATTTATGATGGAAATGTGATTCAATGAAAATTTTATATTTTTAGAGATATTTTCGGTCAAGATAAGGATTAAATATTGGGTTATTATCAAAACATTATTCATAATTTTTTTGTGAATTTCATTACATTTTAATATTAAATTATTAATTATCACGGTGATTAATGATATTTTAGGAGATGTTTCATTGGGTTCATGTGTATGTAAACCTTACGTTTAATAGAAGGTTTAAAAAGTTATATTTTTTGAGAAGAATGAAATTAAATTTTTTGGGATGTAATATGAATGTTATGATATTTCCTTTGATATTAAAATACAATTTAATGTAGTGGTTATTGAGATTAATTGGGATTTAGGGTTATTTACTTGTGTAATACTCTAAGATGAACTTTTGGTGTTATTGTGCACAATCTGAAGTAAAATGTATTATTTATTCATATAATTTTTTATTATTATTGGGTATTATCTTAAATTGTTCTCACCATTTTAGGTTTAATAATTTGATTAGGATTATATTTTTAACCATTTAGAAATTATGTGATCCATTAGATATTGATTTTAGTGCTTCAAGAATGAAATAATACATCTTGAATACTCATCATTTGTAGCAACCCAAGCCCAGATAGCCTAGAGCTGGTGTCTTATACTATTAAATTTGTATGATTACAAGGAATTAAATCCCAAAGTACCTAATAGTTTAGTAGTATTAGTAAAGTAGATATATAAATGAGTATTTTATTGAAAATAAGTTCACTTATTATAATATAATTTTTTCCCTTTAATTAAATAACTTAGAGAATAACTCCAATCCTTCTAGTAAATAGAATCACATATTTCATAGTATGATTATTAGATTCTTGGGAAAATAAAAATAATAAGGGTGACATCAAATTCTAAGTAAGAGAAAGATATAGTGGAATAACTAATTAATCAATTACATGAATGGTCGGAAGGACTTATTTTTTATTTTATTATATATAATTTCCCTTTTAAGGGTTGAAGGGGAACCCGTACATGAACCGTAGGCCCAAGGCCCAAGGCCCGACAAACCCGCAATACATGACCCAAAGTCCTGGAGGCATACCATGCCCAATACATGACTTGTAGGCCCTAGCCACTTGAACTACCCCTTCCCAGATTTATGCATCATTGATCAACTAACTCCCACCTTGCATCGCTAATCGGCTAGCATTGCCCCATACAAAGATGCATGGTGCCTGGTCTCGATGGCGGCTGCCATACCCTCTCATTCTTCCAATCCGGTTAGCTCTGCATCTGGTGGCTGCTACTCCTATTGCTTTGATCCTCTTCTGGGGCCCGTTCTATGTGAACTGGGCTACTCGATAGTGTACGTGACCTGAAGGCCCTGTAGTCAGAAGTCCTTTGATGACCCGAAGGCCCTGGAGACCCATAGGCCCAAACCGGTGGCCTGAAGGCCCAAATCGGGTGAATAGTTCAGGCTTCTACACTGATAAACAGTGACTGCTACAGTTCTACTACAGTACCCCGGAAATTCGCCTCCACCCGATTTTGAACCTGGGTCTCTTGGATGCCAAGAAGGAGCCCTTACCACTCAGGTACGGGCTCGTTGGAAATAATTAATCAATTAGAGTAATAATTATGGCATGGTAAATATCTTAACACATATACCATTTAATCAACTAATTGAGAAACAAGTGTATAAAAAATGTGGAAAGGTAATAATTAGAAACACATTCTTTTAAAATAACATGATAAGAAAAAATAAATATTTTAAGGTAATAAACTAAAACTCATTCTATTTAGTCAATGAACTGAAATTAAATGTATCCATAGATATGTTGATGCACAATCTCATGGATGAATAAAATCTGAAACTAAATGATGGAAATGATTAACTATTGGAAATAATTTATAAGTCATATGAAAACATATAAGATCAAGACCTTTCATAAGGTGGTTTAAAATCACATAAAAACATATTTAATTTTCCCCACTAATTTTTTCTATGAGAACCTATCAATGCATTTATGGGTAAAATAATATTCGGTCCCCAGCCGTAATTTCCTGACCAAATCATTCCTCATATCAAAAAATCTAAATAAATAATATGACTTATCAAATATCCATGTTGAATAAATAATATAGCATTATCAATAATTCCCCAGTGGAGTATAACTAGAAACAAGGGTCTTGTATGTTTATAAATAGAAATATGACTTAAATATTATTAAAAATTCTTGTGAAAAATAATCATTAAAAGTTCCAAAGCATCCCATACAACTTTGAAACATTTTAATCGTAATTTAATATGAATAAATATCTTAAATGAAATATATAATATCATGATAGTAAAGATATTCATGATATGACATGTTAAATGGTGGAATATACACCAAGTAAAACTGAATTGGTTCATAATAAAAATTAAGTCTTAATGGAATGTAAATTGAGAAAAAATACCTAACATATGAATAGAAAGTTCCAAAACAATAAAAAATAAATGAAACATTTATAAATTTAACCACTTAAACATGAAACGGAATATTATAGAACATTAAGGTGGGTAAATCCGTATATTCCATCTAAGGTAAAAAAGGAATAGTTCTTTTTTCACAGCTAAAAGGTTATAAAATGCCTTATTCAGGAAGGGAAAATAATATTCCATTGAAAAAATTAGTAAAATACAAAACGTTAGCTCCCCGATGCATCGGTTTGTCTCATGAGACAAACTAGTGTCTTGAAACAAGGCCTTGACAAAATCTTATTTGTAATCTTGGCACAAGTCCTTGACTATGTGGTTATGAATGTCTGACATTATGTATTCCATCATTATGAATGTGGCTATTGATATTACATGTGATTATTCGACTAGTAGAATATACATGTGAATAAGTAAATGGAATTATTTGATTATATCTTTTCCATATTATGATTAAGTTCAAGTTTAAAAGACTTCGGTTTTAGTCTTATAAATTTCCATAAATGTTTATGCTTATTTATGAAAGTTTTCACTATATTTTTATCCTTACTAAGAATCTGATCACACCCATTTATATGTTTTATTTATCCCAGGATGCGAAGGAAAATATTATGAATAACCTGATGGGATAGTTTATGGGATCTCAGTGTTGTCTATGGAAATAATGTTGTTGTAGTTTTCCATTTTATAATGTAACGTAATCCTTATGAATGAATCAAGTACCTTCAAGTCTATTAAACTAATCGGTCTTTCGAGACATGACCTTTTGTGATCATGACAATGATACATAATAATGATCCAACTCTGGGCTTCTGTGTTCGGGGCATTATAGTTGATATCAGAGGAAGTTTAGTACAAACCTTGGAAACTAGATTTAGATAAACTCTAATTAGAGCACATATCCCTAAGATAGACTTTGATGATTATTATAGAAGAACTTCCTAGAATTTTGGTATTTTATAGATTTTGTTATTTTTCCAAGAAATACATCCATGTCTATATATGAATAGCTAGAGGTGGCTCTGGAACAGATATACCTAGGGGTATAACCCGAAAACACCGCTTTGAGCTAGACTCGAATAGGAACTGGTGCACGACAACAGGCCTTGTTCCACTATTGGTTAAGACACTCCTGAGGGATATGGTTAGGATAATTCTTATTTTTTTTAAAAACCATTATGAAGTGTTTATGATTATATACTTCCTCAAAGAAAACATTTTTTATGATTATGGATTATATCCATAAACTTTTCAATTTATGTTAGGTTTCTTACAAGTTTGTAATTATGTATTGCAATTTATAAACTAATTGAGTTTATTCCTTTTTTAGAAATGGAGGCTAGTGGAAGTATTGGGAACCATATAAATGCATTCACTCCATTTAGGTATTTCCCTCCTGCTCAAGACAATTATAGTGGAGCTGGTGATTCAACTAGTGTTGGTCATATAATCACCATACTGGGACAACTCACTTAGGTTATTAATAATAACCTTACATGTATAGAGCACCCTGATCCATAGCGTGGAGTGTCAATGTTATATCACTTCATGAGGCAACAAAAACCAACATTCAATTGGGGTACAAATCCACTAGTAGCTGAGCAATGGATAAATTCCATCGAGAAAATATTCTACTCCTTGGGGAGTAGGGAAATGGAAAACATTTCCATGGCCGTTTACCGCCTCACTAGAGATGCTGATCAATGGTGTCCATTAATTCAAAACACAAAGGAAGATAATGAAGTATCAAATATGGAATGGAGGGAGTTTAAAGAAATTTTCTTAGAAAAATACTTTCTTTATGACCATCGAGCGGATAATGAAAGACAATTTCTGAGTCTGAGGCAAAAGTAGGATGAGAATTTTGAAAAGTATGAAGCTAACTTTATAAGCTTAGTGAGGCATGATGCAGATTATATACATAACCCAAGAAGTAAGATTGATCTTTTATTTGATGGTTTAACACCATTTATCTTTTGAGAATTAGTATCACTATTATTCTTGTCGTATTAATATATTGTCTCATCTGTTATCAAGACAGAAAAAGAATTCTCTAAGTCTTAATACTTTAAAACAAAGAAAGAGAATAAGAGATCTACTGAACACTCTGGAAATGGAAATAAGGGGAAGAAGGGAAAAGTTGAATATCCATCTTGCAGTAAATGTCGGAATAAACACCCTGGTACTTTCCGGAAGGGAATGGGAGTCTAATACAAGTGTGGGGGAAAAGGCCACCAATCTAGTGATTGCAAGGGGAAGAAAGAGGGTGTCTATGTTGAATGCTACAATTTTAGATAAAGGGGGAATTATGTGAATGAATTTCCTAATATTAAGGGTAACTTACCTCAGAAAATTCCAAGGGACCAAGGCCAAGCTTATGCTATCACTACTGCCCATGTTGAAGCTCTTAAAGACGTAGTGGAAGGTTATTTAATGGTTTCCTCATGTTTATTCAATTCTTTATTTGATTCTAAATCATCACATTGTTTCATATATTCCCAGTTTGCAAATAAAATTTGATAATTCCAATTTGATTTAACAAGGGAGTTGTCAGTCAAAACTCCTAAGGTAAGTATCATTGCAACAATGTTTTGTGAATCAGTCCCCACTATGACATATAAATGTTCTTTATCTGTTGATCTCATCGTCATACCCATGATTGAATTTGATATAATCCTCAGTATGGATTGGATTTTGGACCATGAATAAAAAATTTATTGTAAGAAGAATGATGTTACTATTTTTGATGATGATGATAAATAACACCTTATTTTTCAAGTAGAATCATCACCGCCTAATTATTATCTAGATCCACCACCAGTAGCTCAACTAAATTAAATTAATAGGGAGGAAGAGAATGAAATAAATGTGGGTGATTAAAATAATGATAAAAAAGAGTATGTACCTATTTTGAAAGAGAATATTGTTGTATTTCCAAAGGATTTACCTGGACATCCTCCAGAACGATAAATTGAGTTTTATATTGATTTAATTCCTAGTTCAAGGCACATATCAAAGACCCCTTATAGAATAGCCACTCTGAAATTAGTGGAACTAAAGAAAAAACTATAGTAATTGAGTAATAAGGTATTTATTCGCCCTAGTGTTTCTCTATGGGTAACCCATGTCCTTTTTGTTAAGAATAAATATGGATCTATGAGGTTATGCACTGACTACAGTGAGATCATTGCTACAACAATAAAGAACAAGTATCCCCTACCTCACATTGATGATTTATTTGACCAACTTCATGGAGCTCAATACTTTTCAAATATTGAACTTCGATCTGGATATCATCAGTTGTGTGTGAAGAAGGAAGACATTCTGAAAATAGCATTTCGAACCAGGTACGAGCATTACGAGTTTACAGTAATGCCTTTTGGATTGACTAAGGCACCCTTTGTCTTCCTGGATCAAATGAATAGAGTTTTCAAGGAATATATTGATTACTTTTTAGTGGTATTTATTGATGATATCTTAGTATACTCCAAAATCTTATAAGATCATGAAAATCACTTATGCATTATCCTGAAGACTATTAAAAGACATGAATTATATGGGAATTTTAGCAAGTATGAATTCTGGATTTTATATATTTTGTTTCTTGGCCATATTGTCTCTAAGGATGGAATCATCGTTGATCATTCTAAGACAAGAGAAATCCAAGAATGGCCAGCACTGACGAGTATAATTGAGGTACGCAGTATTATTGGTTTACCAGGTTAATATCGACATTTCGTCTAGAATCTTTCTTGGTTGGCTAACCCACTAAAAAAGATCACATGAAAAGGGGTTAAATTTGTTTGGACAAAAGAGTGTAAAGAATGTTTTGAAGAACTGAAGATAATATTGGTCAATGCTCCTATATTGACTCTACCGTTGAGGAATGATGGGTTTTTTTATTTATAGTGATGCTTCAATGAATGTACTTGGTTGTGTCCTCATGCAGACTGATAGGGTTATTGCCTATGCATCAGGACAGCAAAAAATTCATGAACAAAAATATCCTACCCATGATCTTGAGTTAGCAGCTGTAATTGTTGCTTTGAAGATATGGATACATTATCTTTATGGTGAAAAATGTGAGATGTATACTGACCACAACAGTTTGAAGTATATTTTCTCATAGAAAGAACTCAACATGAGGCAAAAGATATGTCTTGAACTACTGAAGGATTATGATTGCACTATACACTACCACCCAGGGAAGAAAAAATAAGGTGGTAGATGCTTTGAGAAAAAAAGATCATGGAGTTTTGAACAAGATGAGAGTCAAAAGGAATCCTATTTACATTGATCTAGTAAAGATGGATATGGGAATCACCATGGAAGGTGAAGGATCAATACTTTTTCAAATGGTTGACAAACCATCTTTATTAGAAAGGATAAAAAGTTCTCAAACTGATGAGGAGGAGTTTCAAAAGAAGATTAATGTTGTGAATAGCGGTAGATTGAGTGACTTCGTATATGAAGATGGAATTTTTTAAATTTTAGAAGAGGCTTTGTGTTCCCGATATACCTGATCTAAAAATAAAATTTTTGGATGATGCTCATAGTTCCAATTTCTCTATAAACCATAGGAGCACCAAAATGTATAGAGATTTGAAGGAACATTTTTTTTGAGATAGCATGAATAGGGAGATTGCTGATTTTGGGTCAAGATGTATGGTTTATCAATAAGTGAAACCTAGAAGGAAACAACCTGGAGGAGTCTTGAAAACTATTCCCATACCTAAGTGGAAATGGGATAATATTATGATATAATTTGTCATGGGACTACCAAAGACTCCTATAAGGAATGATACAATATGGGACATTATTGATCATCCTACCAAGTCAGCACATTTTCTTACTATAACAGAAAGTGTACCACTAGAAAGGTTAGCAAGACTATATATTAGTGAAGTTGTAAGACTTCATGGAGTACAACTATCGATTGTTTCTGATCGTGATCCCCATTTTACATCACGATTCTGGAAAAGTCTTCAGAAATTCCTGGATACTGATCTTTGTTTGAGCACTGCCTACCACCCTCAAACTGATGGACAATCAGAATAGACTATTCAAACCTTAGATTAAATGTTGAGATGATGCTCACTTGACTTTCAGGGTATTTGGGATCAATATTTTCCTCTGGTATAATTTTCCTATAACAATAGCTTAAATTCATGTATTTAGATTCCACCATATGAAGCATTATACAGAAGGAGATGTCTCACACCAAAAAGTTAGAATGATGCTGGTGAAAGAAAACTTGTAGGCCCAGAACTTGTGCTGGAAATGATGTAAAAGGTGAAGGTAATCCAAAACCACATCAAAGCAGCTCAAAGTAGGCAGAAGAGCTATGTCGATAACCAAAGCAAGAATTTAGAATTCCAGGTAGGAGAACATGTTTTCTTGAAGGTATCTCCATGGAAGGGTGTTATACATCTCGGTAAGAAGAGAAAATTAAGTCCTAAGTACATATGACCTTTTGAAATTCTAAAACAAATTGGGACTGTATCTTACTGTTTGAAAATGCCACCAAGTCTCTCCAAAGTTCAGGATGTGTTCCACATATCACTATTGATAAAATACATGCTTGACCCAACGCATGTACTCACCTAAGAGGAATTAGAACTCGAACCTGATCTATCTTACTGCAAAGAGCCTGTCAAGATTCTTGATACAAGAGAACAAGTGCTGAGAAACCGGACTACTCATCAAGTAAATGTTCTATGGAGAAACCATAAGATGGAAGAGGCAATGTGGGAAACCGAGGAACTTATGATGAAGAACCACCCGAGTCTTTTTATGCAATAATATTCTATAAATTTCGGGGATGAAATTATATGAAGGAGATTAGAATGTAACACCCCAAGCTTCCACGGTACTCTTCTCTTTGAATAATACAATAGCATCTGTTGTACGCAACTTCAAGTTCTAACACACCACAACCAATCAAACTAGTTGTTATGAATAGTAAAAACCACTTTTTGAAATTTTATAAATTTTATCTTTAAAAATGGACTTCATTTTTGGATTCAGAATATCGAAATTATCTTAGGGTTAATTTTTGGTATTTTTATCAAAACATTCAATTTTTGACGAACAGTGAAAAACACAGAGTTATAGTATAAAACCGAATTTTTATTTAAATAATTATTTATTTTTTTAAAATTTTTATTATATAAAAATAGATAAATAATACCTATATACATTCAATGTAATTAATTGGAGTCAGTTTATAATATTTTTATATATATAATAATTTTATTGAACTTTTTACTGTCTTTTACCCACCTCCTAGGAGCTTTTTCAAAATTACATAAAACATAATTTTATTGCTTCTGTGAATTGAATTTAAAAAAACCAAGAGACGTGGTTGATATCAGTAAGTAAAATATGGTTCGATAAGATGAAAATATTTTTTTGGTGAATAGTAGATTTTTACTTTTATTTACCACGGTTAAAAGTAAATAGGGTAATTAAGGATTAAAATGATTTTATTATTACTCTAACACATGTACTAATTCGATTTGATAAGTGTAATTCGACCAAACACAACCTTAGGAATAAAATATGATCCTTTAGGTCCACTTGGATTAGATTAGGACATTTATTATTATTTAACTCAAAGAAGTGTTAAAAGTGTTAAATTTAATGTTTAATAACTAAACTATTTTTAATATAGGGTTACACATAAGATAAATTCGACCATAAATATTCATTAGAAATATATAAATATTTCCTAAATAATAGTATTTTGTTTATATTTTTTAGAAATTAAATAATTTGATTTATTTTTTGACACAATGATGATGCAGTAATTACCTCATTAATAAAATATTAAAATAATTGATATTATAAATATCCAAATAAATATAATTTGAGGATTTTATAAATTACACTAATTTTCTAGGTTAATATGACATGTTAGGGTTTGTTAGATAAATTTTTTTCGAAGTAATAATGTTGTTATAAATTTAGAAAAAACAAAATACCAAATAGTGTCAAAATTGGCATAAAAGAGTTTTTAAAACAAATATTATATTATTAATTGATATTCTATTCCTAAAAATCTAATTTTTGGCCAAAGGTTTAAAATAATATAATATATGTCATTAATGAACCACTTGAGGTTATCTTGTAAGTTTATAGTAATTTTATTAACCATATAATATAAAAATACAAAGAGACATGGTAAATGTCAAACTATTTAACTAACAGTTAAATCTAAAAGATAAAGGTAATATAGTGACCCAAAACCTGTACAAAACCTATTGGTTGAGTGGTTTTATACCAATACCAACCTTATCATTTAAATAATTCATTTCTGAGAAATTATAAATATAAAGTGATTTTATTATAAAATAATATTTCTATCTTTTCCTAAGGTACCCCTCAGACCTCTTAAAAAAAGGCACTTCCCCATCTCTCTAATTCACACCATCAATGACATTTGATGTAACAGCCCGAGATTTTATGAAAAATATTCTTTTTAATTTTATTAATTTCTTGTGTTGTACGCTACACCAAAAGGAGCTTGCACAACACACATCCTTGACTTTCCTTGCATTACACACAATCACAACCTTCCTCGATAGCGTGTGTAGTACACAATACCGAGTTTCACTAAACAACGATATGCTATTAAAATATTATTATAACTAGCCGTTATGAATAGTAATAACCACCTTTTAAAATTTTAGAAATTTTAGCTCTCAAAATGGACTTCATTTTTGGATTCGGAGTATCGAATTTAGCCTAAGGTGAAATTTTGGTACTTTTCGGATAACTTTCATTTTCTGATGAATAGTGAGAATTACTAAATTTTAATTAAAAACAACTTTTTTAATAGAAATAATTAATAGTGATAAATTATTAATTTGAGTGGTTTTAAATTATATCTAGAATATATTTTTTCAATTCAATACAATGTTGGTCATTGGATGTAATTTCACATTTACACCAGACATAAACAAGTGTTAATCTTTTGATAGTTATTATCTCTTAAAAACATGCTATTTGTTGTGACAGTGGAAATTAATTATAAAATTAATTAATGAAACTTATATGTTGAGAATTTTTTAAAATAGAAATCATTTTTGAATTCGGAATATCAACTATAGATTAGGGTGAAATTTTGGCATTTTTCTGAAAAACTTCAATTTTTGAGGAATAGTGAAACTACTAAGTGGTAGTTAAAAAAACTAATTTTTTCATAAATATTAATTTTACCGCTTCTGTGATTGAAATTTAAAAAATCCAAGAGACACGGTTGATGTCAGTAAGTAAAATTTGGTTCAATGAGATGAAAATAATTTTTTGGTGAATAGTAACTTTTTACTTTTTTACCACAGTTAAAAGTAAATAGGGTAATTAAGGGTAAAAATGATATTATTATTACCCTAACACATGTCCTAATTCTATTGGACAAGTGTAATTCGACCAAAAACAAACTTATGAATAAGATATGACCATTTAGGCCCACTTTGATTAGATTAGGACATTTATTATTAATTTATTTAAAGAAGGGCTAAAATAGTTCAAATCAAAGTTTAATAAGTAAATGATTTTTAATATGGGTTAATACATAAGATAAATTCGACTATATATATTCATTAGAAAGCTAATATGATTTCCTACATAATGGTATTTTATTTGTAATTTTTAGACTTTAAATAATTCAATTTATTTATGACACAATGATGATGCAGTAATTACCATAATAGTGAAAAATTAGAATAATTGATATTATAAATGCCTAACTAAGTATAATTTGAGACTTTTTATGAATTAAACTAATTATATAGGTTAATATGTCATGTTAGTATTGATTTAATTAACTTTTTTCGAACTTATCATTCTGTTATGATTTTCACAAAAATCAATTACTAAATAGTGTCAAAATTGACATAAAATAGTTTTTAAAAAACATATTATATTATTAATTTTTATTTTATTCCTAAAAATCTAAGGTTCGTCCAAATGACTTAGATAAGGATATATATATTAATAATAAACAACTTTGGGTTCTTTTGGCTTTATATAGTAATTTTATTAACCATATAGTGTAAGGAAACCAAAAGACACGATAAAAGTTAAATTATTTAACTTAGAGTTAAATATAATTGAAAAGGTTAAAATAATAACCTAAACTTGTCTAAATCATATTGGATGAGATTATTGCGAACCATACCCACTTTACCTTCTAAATAAGACCATTTGGAACCATTATAAACCGAATTCGACCTTAATATAAAATAATATTTTGAGATTTACCTAAGATGCCCCTCTCCTCCCTTATAAAAGGGAACCTCCTCCCTCTCCTCCTCACACAACATTGAGCCTTCAATCTCGGCCAAACCCTGCCAAATTCTCTTCTCCACTTCCCTAGAAACATCCTAGAGGTTCTGGTCTTCTTCAAAGACCCATTTTTAGTGCCCTAAAATGAGGTCTCAAAGAAGCGCTTCAAAGAAGAGGTAATGTCCGTTACCGATTCTTTCATCTTTATTTCTTCTTCCACTTCTTCTTCTTAGGTTGTTTCATTATGAAGTAATAACATCAGTATCAATAATATACTGATATGTTATTATAAGTATGAAACAACCCTATTTCACCATCTATCCATCCTACGGAAAAAGAAATCACCGCGCGTGCGTACGTACGGAATATCATCTCCACGCTGTGGTGTAATCTATTTTCCACCACCACCTTAATAGGATGGGTATAATGGTGTAATGAGTAACTATATAAGATTATTATAAAGTGATATTGATACTGAAATAGTATACATACACTTTAACACAATTCCACGACCATGGGAACGATATCATCGCTCGTGCGTACGTACGGATTACCGTCTCCACGACGCGATGAGATTCATTCTCCACATTAACCATTAATGAATGATTATAATGTATATATAATAAGTACTAATGAAATATATGACATAATAATGATACTGGATTTATGTATATTTATATTCATTTCATCTACTTAATTCCATTCAATTCAATAAGGAAACGAAAACAACGTTCATGCGTACGTACGGACTACCGTCTCCATGAACGGTGTATTTCATTCCATTTATCAATATATTATATATATGTATATTCTGAATATATATTATATATAAATCATGTTTTAAATTCTTGATATAAGTAATCATGATCCAAGTAATCATATTAATAATTACAAGTTAAAAACACGAATGACAAATAAGACGATTTTACCAAAAACGCTACTTTAACATGAATTAACAAAAGAACGTGTAATATAAAGTCATAAGTGGACCATATATGATATAATAAAAATTAATATGATTCTGGAATAAGTCAATAACATGATTTAAATCATTATACAGGAGGTTCGGACACGTACAAAGAAAGTCGGACCTAAGGTAAGGGAAATATCACAATCTCATTTTTATCCGAGATTGTTTATACTTTAGTATTTACTGGGGTGTATTTTATCATCCACATCCATGTTTACTCAATATGTAATATTATTTCCATACACCTACAATTGTTTAAATCCTATTTTACCCTTCGGTGAGTTTTTAGTAAAAGATATGAAAGGAATCTTTTGACGTTTTTCGTACGAGGTAATTTTTTGACTTTTCCGAAAAAAGTACGAGAAGAATGTTTTTTAACTTATACAACATGAATGGATTTTTAAAACATTATATCCAAGAAGCATCCTTTACAAGTTTTCAAGTTTATTTTTAATCAACTTATTTTAGTTTAATGTTGTATGACATGTTAAGAAAGGAAAAAAGTTTTTGAAGAAGAAAGGATATTTTTTCCTCAAGAATGGAGTTCAAGTGTTTTATCAAAATTATTTTCCATCTAAGATAATAAAGGGTTCTGTTTTTATCCCTATTATTACATTGATTTGATCATGTTGTGCTGGAATTATTTTTATGAATTCCTTTATCTTATATGAATTGATTTATGATGTCATGATGTTTAAGATTCCCATTTGTATTACATGGGTTATGCAATGATGTATGATTTATGATTTTGTGGCACTCATAAGAATGGTATAATTATGAGATGGGTGAGACCTGTATCTCCCTCCAATGCATTGGGTAATGATTTTATATCTCATGAGATAGACATGGCTGGAATGGTAGGTTATACCGGTTCAGTGAAACAGGACTGGAACGAGGGTGACTCGGTTCAGAAAGGGACTTTGTCCACTAAGATAGTCTTGGCAATGAGTCTTGACTAATAAGAAATGATCCTCTATGATTATGTGTGTATTCCACAAAGTTTCATGTTTTATGTTATGATTATTGTGATTACATTTCACTACCATGATTTATCCCATGTTATGAAATTATGATCTCTTTTAGAGGTTAAGATTTCCAAAAGTTATGTTCTTATGAATATGATGTGATTGATATTTCTTTTGTTTACCCTTACTGAGCATTTGAGATCACCCTTTTATGTTTTCTTTCCCCATGATATAAAGAAAGGTTTTAGTTTAAAAAAAGGATGATCTTTATGGTAGATGTTGAAGATCTTTCACCACGATTAGAAGATTACATTCCGAGTTTCCAAAGACACTAAACTATTAAGATCCTTGTGTGTGTGTTTTTCTTGGTTATGTACTAAGTATTCTGCAAAAGTAATGTAAAGTCCATGTACATCAGGCTTTGGGCCTCTACATTTGACTCAGCCAACCCCTGCCCCAATACCCTATAAACTATCATACCTTCATCCTATAGGCCTTCATTTAATCATAAATCCAACCAAAGGAGACCTTTTGATCAAATCAATAGGAAGAACCCGAAGAAGAGGTAAATATTTCATCACCTCTTTCAAGTTCCATTATTCTTCCACTTCCCCTTTATTGGTTGTTTCCATTCTAAAATAATAACTCCAGTATCTTCTATATAATTTTATTTTATTATAAATATGATACAACCATATTCATTATTCTATCCGTCCATTGAATGACATGTAACCATACGTGTGTACGTACGACTTACCGTCTCCACGTCGTGGTGTAATTATTATTCAATACATTATTATTTGGATGGGAATAATAATGATTTGTAATTTATTTAAATAATAAATATAACATGATAATTATTCTTTATATATGATATACCATCCAATTATATATTATTTTAATATCAAAAGAATGATATTGTCGCTCGTGCGTACGTACGGATTACCGTCTCCACGAACTCGATGATATTTATTCCCCATCGTATCCATTCAAGAATAATTTTCATTAGATGATTAAAAATAATTTCTAAATAAATATTATCATTCTGAATATGAATAAGATACATCCTATCCATAACAAACATTACTTATGTAAGAAATCATATAAAGGAAAACGAATCAGTTAACACCCGAAATGATGATAAATCTAAGATATTAATAACAAAGAAATGTTAAAAGATTATATATGATATCATATTAATGCTTTTGATTCTTGTATAATTTAATAAATATTATTTTACCATTATACCAGAGTTTAACCTACCCTCGACCAAGGAAAATTACAAGGTAAGGGTTAATTTCACAATCTTTTTATTATCCGAGGTTTTTTTTATGTAAGTATCTATTGGGACCTCTTTATCATCCAAATCCATGTTTCATAAAAATGTATTTCAAAAAAAATTTACTAATTACTAGACTCTGGGTTAAAGTCATTTATACCCTTGTTTGAATTTTTATAAAAATTTTTGAATGAAATCTTTCCTTCGTTTTCCAAACAGGGTACCTTTTGACCTTTTCGACAAATCTAAGGTAAGAATGTTTTTTTAACTTATAAGGAGGGTGAAATTATTTTACGCCCTTATGACATCATCTAAGATTCCCATACAACCTTATAATAATATTTTCAAAATAAATTTTTTCTTAAATTATTCCAAAATAGATTGAGATATTTCTCTAAAAAAAGGTTTTGATTTCTTCTATGTCAACATCCTTTGATGGATTTTAAGAATATTTGAAGTCAATATATTATGATAAAAACATCCATATTGTTTTGAAGTTTTTGTGATATTTTTGACTATGGAAATGTTATTTTTACACCATTCATGGTTTATGGATAAAGTATTGACATTTCGTATACTAGTTTTAATACGAATGGTTATGTTATGTTTAAACCTTTTCATATAAGAAATGCATTGGACTTAGTAAGTGACGGGTAGAGCCCGCTATAGCTCCTCGATGCATCGATAGGTCTCATGAGGAAAACTAGTGTCTTGGAAAAAGGCCTTGACACAATCATATTTCTAGACTTTGCACAAGGCCTTGACTATGTGGTTATGAAAGTCTGGCATTATGCACTCCATCATTATATAGGTGTCTATTGATATTGCATGTGATTATTCAACTACTAGAATATCTATGTGAATAAGTAAATGGAATTATTTGATTTTATCTTTTCATTATTATACATAATTTCAAGTTTAAAAGGATTTTGTTTTAGTCTTATACATTTCCCTAAATGTTGATGATTATTTATGAAAGTTTCTGCTATATTGTTATCCTTACTGAGCATCTGAGCTCACCCCTTTCTATGTTTTATTTTTCACCGGATGCGAAAAAGTATATTATGACTGACCTGCAGGGATAGTCTATGGGATCTCAGTGTTTTCTATGGAAACAATGTTGTTATAGTTTTCCATTTTATGATTTAATGTAAACCTTATGATTGTATCTAGTACTTCCAATTCTACTAAACTAATATATCTTTAGAGACATGATCTTTTGTGATCATGCCAATGATACGTAATAATGCACCGACTATGGGCTACTGGGGTTGGGGAATTACAATGAAAGAGTCATATATAGGATTAATATGACATTTATAGAAATTTTAATAAATGTGAGAATTCATGCGGTGTTACCCAATGTGTTTTTGTTGAAACGATGAATTGTGAAACATTCTTGATCAATATGATTCAATATTTTCTATCAGGTATGGTGATTTCAAATGTCATTTAGTCTGGAAAGAAGGTTAAATTCACTTATATCACATTATTTTTTACACTCATAAATAAAAATATTTATTCTACGTATTGAAAAATATTGAGGTTAATTACCAATCTTGTTACTTTTTCCAGCTTGAAAATAAAGTACTTGTTTTTTGAATCAGTGTTAACAACTCTAGGAAGGTTTTAAAAATTTGAAATGTGATCTTAATTAAGGGAACCTTTGGAAGTTTTAGAACTCAATTAATATTACTTAATAGAGAAAATTACCATCAAAATTTGATGTTCAAATAAATGGATTTTCCAAAGTTGTGTACTTTCTATAGAATTAAGGGAGTATGTTAGTACCAAACACACTAGATAGTTTAAAGGATATTTAAGAGGGGATCATGTTTTGATGGTTTTTTCAAGGCTATAATTTCTATAAATATCTCAAAAATACATAATATGATGGAATGTTTCTGAAATAAATAGCTAAAAAATATAAAAATGAAAATTTTTAATACTAGAAGAGTCGAACCATAGAGGGAGTTAAAGATATCTACCATAGTAAGGAACTAAGTGAGGAGAAGTATAATTGATCTACACAACTTTTTTCTTGTGGATTATGGGTATCCTTAGATCCTATAATAAGTCATAAATATTAAGTAATTAAATTATTGGGAGTTGTCAATGAGGTTTGATATTGATTCCCTCGATGTACCCAAAATATGGGATCTAACGAAAAGGCGTGTTGAGAAAAAAGTTCTCCATAACAAATGGCTGTATTTTATGAGGAAACAAGAGGATGGTTAATGGAAGTAAATGGAATAAATTGTTGGGAAATAGATATAATCTATATAATCTATATATTTTATAGAGATATTTTCAAAATTAGTAAAGAATAAGAATATCCAAATGGTACTAAGAATAGTCTTGATAGAGGGATTATATTTGGAATAGTTGAACAAGAAGAAAGAATTTATTCATAGGGACATAGATGAAGAAAAATACATGGAGTGTCTTAATGATTTCATGGAGCATCATAACTTTGACCATGTGTAGAAGATGAACTGATAATTTGTGATATAAAATAGGTTTCAAGGTAATGGAATAAAAATTTAAATGGCTTCATGATGTAATGAAATTTCATCAAGATAGATGTTGACCATTGATACTACTAGAAGGTATTTGGAGATGGGAGTTTCAACATATTTCTTCTCTATATTAATGATATTCCTATTTTTTACCCAAAAATTAAATGGTTTGATGACATGAAAAATGAATTTTCATAAATATTTGAGAGGAAGGATCTAGGATCTGACTAAATAGATGTTGGGAATACCAATTTTAATGGTATTAAGTTCATGTAATTTGTAATTGAACCAATCTGGCTACATATGGATGGTAGTGGAAAACTCTAGTATGAGTGGGGGGAAAACTATTGATAATTCCCCTACTTGTACATTTCAATTTTTAGTGAGAAGGGACTATTAATGGAATCTATGGTAGAATACATTCTTAAGATTCCATATGCATCGTCAATTGGAATCTTAATGTATAATAGGGTTTGTACTCAAATGGACATTTTGTAAGTAGTGGTAATTTTCAACAAGAAGATATTGAATCTAGTAAGAGTTCAGTGGGATGATGTGAACTGGATTCTATCAGGGTTCTAGAATTTTGGTGCTGAAGGAACCAGGTACACAATGGAAGTAAGAAAGTAATTAAAATTTAATTTTTGTTGTTGCAGTTGGTGTTCTAGATCCAACCATGTGTGATTTGGATTAAATTTATATTTTAAAAAAGTAAATATTAATTTAAATACCTTATTATATAACATTCATTGTTCCTTATGACTTTAATTTAATAATGTTCTAGAGTATTTATATCACTAAAAGGGAATAACAGTTCCCCTCTATGATGAGAACCTTAAAATTCAATGAAAATATTTTTAAAAAAGTTTTTTGATTGGATAAAATTATATGATAGGACACATACCATATTGAAAATCAGGCATGAGTACTCATATGAACAAATGACTTCTTCTCATGAATTTCACACATAGTATTCTCCAAGGTGGGAGATTATGAGAACAGAACTACGAGTAAAAATTTCACATATTGATGTGTCATTGGATATTCCAATATTTCAGTGTATGTGACAGTCCTTAGAATTTAGGATTATTATTATTGTATATCATGACTCATGAACTTAGTTGAATTTTCATAAAACATGATGAAAATAGTTCATGGTGAATTTGGGTATGTTTAGTGTGTCATTAATGACATGATAGTCGAGAATAATTCATGGAAGGATTTTTCCCTTCTATATTAATGAAAGTTGATATCTCACCCATTTTATTGAAAAAAAAATATCACATTAAATTCCATGAACATGGTGTAATCATTAGTTTATTTTACATAGTCAAATAAATATGTATCAAGTATATAGGTAGATGAAATGGTTTTAAAGCCCAATTGATGAATTATTATGATAAATTGATTATATTATATAGTGAGTTCTTATATGTACTTTATACATTGTGAAAATAACTTATTTATCATGGGTTCCTTGACCTGTTTCTATATAGTAATATTGTACTTTAGGCAAGACCATATATTTCTAATAAGAAAGAAGTCTATATGGTCCCATAACAAGTTCTTTTATTGATCTAAATTAAATTCAATCTGAATTTAATTATTGGATTTAATATTATTATCAAGATAGTGGAATGATGTTTCTCTTGATAAATGTTTAAATAAATTAAATATTTAACTATTCACCAAGTAATTGTTAAATTACACACACATAAAATATTAATTTATTTATTAAATATTTAATTAGTATTTATTCACCAGACTGTGGATAGATTTTTTTATTTTATGAATAAATATTTAATTAATGATTTATTTAGGAATTTCATAAATGCAGAGGAAGAATAGTATACCAAGATTGATCTCAATGATAAAAATTACTTTACAAACTGATAAGATAATTTTTATCATTGAACTAGTTAGTGCACATCATGGAATGAAACTAATATTATTATTTTAATACATGGAATGGGGTTACATATGGGTTCAAAATTTTATTAAGGGAACTTGTATAATTAACTAACTTACAAACTCTAACCCTTGGTATATAAATATACTTATAGTATGTTCTATGTTATGTTAATCAATAATTGTAGTGTCTAATAGTTTTCTCTCTAAAATCCCTATATTCCTTTTCACATCCCCATAATAATTAAAAGATCAATATAATTTCTTCAATGATGAAGAAACATGAAGTGATGAAGATGAATAATATTAGATGATCAATTGATTCACTAGGACCTAAAGATTCATCTATTTTTTTCAAAGATCATAAGAGTATATGTGGATCACCTATAAAGGGATTCTACACTTGGATCTGACAAATGTAATTATAAATTACTAAAAATGGGTTCATATGATCCAGATGAACTATAAAGAAAGATCTCAAGAACAAGGTAATGATTATTCTTTTATAATTAAATTAATTAAATATTTAATATAAAACACCCACCACTTGTTTTCAGATACCTCTATTATCATTTTTTGAATTGGAAATAAATTTTCATGAAATTTACATCTTGTATTGTAACATCCCCAAATGATAAAGGGTTAAATGTCTAAATGATATGACTCATGTCAACAAGGTGCACCTTCCTTTTCGGGAGCCTGCCTGATTAGAACTACACAGTTAAGTGTGCTTGGATTGGAGTAGTGATCAGGATGGGTGACCTTTTGGGAATTTTTCCAGAGTGTGTGTGAGTGAGGACAAAGAACACTGGAAAGGACAAGTGTTGGCCTGTGGGGACTATCATTAGTCAGATAACCCGTTCAGGCATGTGAGTGGACCCTGGGGTGGGCCTCACGTGTCTGCGGGGGTAACCGGTGGTACCTGGTAGGCCAGGACCTGACGGCCTTGTTAAGGTGGGGTGATTGTGTTGTCACCGGGACCCGGTTTTCACATTTGGTATCAGAGGTGGTACACAGTATTAAGTGTGGTGCACTGCCTGGGTTGATATGTAGGGCCCACAATGAGGGCATTGTGCTCTAAAGGGGGGGTGATTGTAACATCCCCAAATGATAAAGGGTTAAATGTCTAAATGATATGACTCATGTCAACAAGGTGCACCTTCCTTTTCGGGAGCCTGTCTGATTAGAACTCCACAGTTAAGCGTGCTTGGCTTGGAGTAGTGATCAGGATGGGTGACCTTCTGGGAAGTTTTCCAGAGTGTGTGTGAGTGAGTAAAAAGCACACTGGAAAGGACAAGTGTTGGCATGTGGGGACTATCATTAGTCAGATAACCCGTTCAGGCATGTGAGTGGACCCTGGGGTGGGCCTCACGTGTCTGCGGGGGTAACCGGTGGTACCTGGTAGGCCAGGACCTGACGGCCTTGTTAAGGTGGGGTGTTTGTGTTGTCATCGGGACCCATTTGTCACATGTACAGTATAAAATGATCCATATACACATAAATTTTTAGAGTTAGGATCAAGGTCGATAAGAAATTACACTATGACTAGAACTAACAAGTGATATCAGATTCATCACATTAAAATTTATAGTTATTTATTTTATTTTTAATCATTAAAAATTTAATAGTAATAATTAATTTATGGTTTTAAATAATTATTGATCTGTTATCAAAATATCTCCATCCTCTTCTTCATTTTTCACTCATATTATTGATATCAGTTAATAATTAAATTATGATCCTAACTGAATAACCAGTCTAGAGGTGAAAATAATTATAGTTAGATAATAGAAGACTACACAACATGTACTCCTTTATTACACACTATGTATCATTGTTTATTGTACAATGATTCCTGTATGGATTCAAGGTATTCATGTAATTAGTACACATAATGTGTAATTAATTCCAGGCATGTTGACTAACTAGGGTGGAACATGACTATTTCGGAATAAACACAATGTATATTGACTACACTCTATGTATTCCATGTTTTTTTCAAGGTGGAAAACATGTCGTCAAACTGGGTCATTAAATTAATACACTACGTTTATTTAACAAATGACACAAACAAACTGGAAGTCATGAAATTTGATGTGAACACTCTGTATTCTTTATACATGTCATGTTCTTCATAAATGTCTATGAGAATAAAATTATAAGTCCCTAGGTGTGTACTGCAGATATATGATGAATAGAAGTACACACTGTGTGGCTGGATTTCACATGTCGGGTACTTTACCTGTTTATACAAAAATATTAAATTTATTTAATTACTCTATTAAAACCTCATCAACCTGAGTTCAATGGGTCATTAAATTTAAAGTCCATTATATTCCTAAGGTTTTATACTATATTAAATGTTTAATTAATTCCACACAATATTGGAAATTATAACTCATGTATGGTTATTTTATACTGAAGAATAAATGAATTAAATTATACATGCTATGTAATTTTGACATATTTCATGTGGTGTTATATTGGAAGTACATGATACGAAATTATGACTCATTCCACATACACAATATATGATATGAGTAAATTGGTTAAAATATATACCA
The DNA here is from genome assembly GCA_963277665.1 of Viscum album. Taxonomy (NCBI): domain Eukaryota; kingdom Viridiplantae; phylum Streptophyta; class Magnoliopsida; order Santalales; family Viscaceae; genus Viscum; species Viscum album. The sequence continues at coordinate 1,512,794,445 of OY728161.1, forward strand.
TGCAAAGTTTTTCAGAAAAGTAAACATCGAGTTGCTTCAAAGTACAAAGTCGTGTACTATTATAATGAGTTTTAATTAAAATTATATTTTTTATTTTATTTAAAATACCATTATATGGGGATTTTTGGATTATTATATATAATAGGATAAAGTAAATTAATTTATTAGTAAAATTATTTATCAAATTAATTCATTTGTATATTTTCTTATTATAGAATAAATTTAAATTAATACTATCTATTTTTTTTAAATGTATAATTGTTGCATGTGTTTGACCAACAATGATCATGAATAGAACAATGTATGTGTTGGTTTTATATAATTAAATTTTATTGAATTGTTTCTTAATTAATTATTATTAAATTACATATGATAGTCTATGAGTCATCCCTCCTTATTTTATTATGTAGGGGTTCTGTTTCCAAGTTTGTTGTATATAATTCCCATTAACCAATCCTTTGGTTCCCCTCACTTATGTGTGAGTTATAAAACAAATTTAACAAAAGGAGTTTCTAAGGGAATATGGAGTTAGATAAATATGGACCCAAGGTGGAGTTTGTTCAACATGGAACTGATATGAAACTTACATGGGAGATTCATATGTGTACATGTGTGATACTAGAACTAATGCTAAGACTGGAACAAAGAGTTTATCATTAGGGTCATAGGTTGATTTATTAACTACTCAATAAATAAAAAATGAGATAAATATTATGTTTGGATCATTTATATATTAATTTTATTTACGTCTTGTGCATGATTTATTTAATGTATGCAAAACCACAATCACATAAATAAATAAACTAGTATGAAATGATCTCATTAAATTAATTAGATTATGTGTAAATTTTTAATAAATACATGGTTAATCCCTAAAGTAAAATCCACTTTATATTAAAAAGACATATAAAAGATAAAATAATTAAATTTAAAAATAATAAACAAAATCCCTCAAGTTCATATTAAGACATTAAACCTTATATCGTCTGAATTATGATGAAATCATAGTTAAAGGGTCGGTTTGGCCTCCATCAGGGACACATTCAATTATCAAGAAGACATAAATAAGATAGTGGGTCAACTTAACTGAATTTTTATTTTGTTTAATGGCCATAATCTATCGAATAAAAATTTGGAGACTAGTGTTAAGGAAATATGAGCCAATATTTTGGGATTATTGGTTTTAATAAATAGTTCAAGGAGCTTACAGCTTGCATTTGAAAAGACCAACTTCCTAAATACTTTCTTATAATTTTAAAGGCCTCTATATAGATTATAAGAAGGGAAATACATATCCTTTCCACTATAATTTCATTTTTTATGGTAAATTTTGATTTCAGGGTGTGAGGGATTTTTTATACTTACAAAATAGTTGGAGGATTAATTAAAATAATATTATTATTATCTCACATAAATTGTAATAAAATGAGGTACTAATAATCTACTCTTTTATTATTAAAGAATAATAGAAATTTCATGTATGACCAATTTTGGAGAAATACCATCTCTTTACTGGATGTAACTTTTAGGAATAGTTTAAATGACTATGGTGTAAGTGCCCGGTCATTGTAATGTATGACTGGGAGGGGGTGGGTGAATTAGTGGTACTATTTTTGTTTTATGTTCCTTTTCTATTGGAAGAAAACTTTCCTCCTATTAAAGATTCAATTTCCTACTGAAAAAAAAACAAGCACACATCCATAAGGACACAGGTATTTACAAGGTTCACTAGTCAATAAGAATAGTTATTTCCTTCGTATGGTTGGAAGAAATCTAGTAACATACCATACACTAAGAAAACTATCCTCAGAATACAATGAGTAGGATATACCCTTACACTTGTGTATCACTTAGAAAACAATCCCACCAGTGCATCTGCACCCTCTTAGTACAATAGGGTAACCTCAAATTGTTTTGTAACAACTCAAGTTACTTGTGCTGCTTTTAAATTCAAATGGTTTATACTAGTGTAACACAAATATTAAATTTCTTACCCATAAAAAAATAAATAACATCCTAGAATTATGTTAAGAAATTTAGATTCTAATTTCCCAGTCTATTTTCTTCGACTCTGATTCTCCTGTCACTACTGAATTAGCTTCACTTTAGTCTCTAACAATGCTAAAACTCAACTTAATACCTCTTCAGTTTGGAAATTCTCAGTACAATAAAACTCACTAAGAAAACTCTTTTCTGATTCATCCTTAGTCTCAGAAACCATGTGCAGTGAAAATCATTATGAAAGACTCATGCCAATTATCCCAACTTGGTATAATAAAATTATTCCATTTAACTTCGCCATGTACCACAAATAGCTGAACACAACATTCTTCCCACCTTTATGTATTCAATGTGAGATAACCATAATCACTTTATCTCTCTGAACAGTTGGATCATCTCTCTCTTTTGTGATGAAAATGACTTAGAATCAGACCCCCCCCCCCCCAGTATGATGTACTTTATTTCTCTTTTTATAGGTGTCCCAAAAAGGTTAGGATGGAATTTAAAACAATTTTTTACACCCACTCAAAAAAACATTTCTCTATTATATTTCGAGGTAATACTGACTTTTTCAACACTTCTCAATTCTTCTTGAAGCTTCTATAGCCTTTACTTCCTCTTCCTTATACTCTGATTTATGGGATTGATTATTTTTCGGTAGAACCTTAAGGATCCAAAAAATAGGTTCCAATTCTCCCAGTCCAATTCCAAAATACAACTCATCAGATCTGATTTGAATCAAAATCTTGTAAGATATGTTTAAGTCCCCCTCAACAATTCATTCAGAAACCTCCAAATATTTTCTTCTTTACTTTTCTTACATGAGATTTCATTCTCCTTATTTTCTTATTTAGATCCATTTAGCGAAGATAAATATTTTTATTTACTTCACTTATCCCACTTGAAAAACACCATGGTTCTTCTCTTCTATTGACCCACTAGTAAGCCATAATTATTTTATTTTTTTGACCCACAAGATGATGGTAATGTTAGACCAACCAGAGTAAGAATCTTTCAAGATATGGTTATATTAGGTTTTGATCATCTTGGGTACAATCATCCAGATGCTGGAAAACCGTTATTTTGGAATCACCTATCATCGACACGACTTCATTCTTCATGACACCTCTTTCCCGTAGGTACCACTTCTTCCATCGGAATCTCTTTTTCAGTGGCCATTGGCATAACTTTCCTCAACTCCTCTTTTCAACAGTATCAGATTTTTAGTGCTTATTGAAATCACACTTCTCGACTCCACTTTTCATTCATAAATATTTCATCATGAGTTCTTTCCTATAGTCATGATTTATAGAAAATAAAAATCAAAAAATCCCCATCACATTTAGAAAATCATAGTCATAGTAAATCTAATTCTTATGAAAATCATACTTCAATTCCATCAAAACTCTGGTTTCTATTTCGATAGATAATAGGTTTTGATTTCATTGAAAAGTAGTTTCTGATTGAATCAAAAAAATAGATTCTGATTTCATCAAAAAATAGACTCTATTTATATTTCATGCAATATAGGTTTTGATTCATTATTTCTCACAAAGAGGATCCAAACCTCTTAAATACAAAGTGAGGTGACTTCCTTTCTTCAAACCTTATTCTTTCCTGACAACAAAATACAATACATGAAAATCGTCATCTTTTCCCTAACATATGGGTAGTGTTTCACAATGAACATAAATATTACTTTATATAATCCAAATTTTTTGATATGCCTACTAAGGAGTTGAGTGATGAGGAGTTCTCTTTCTATAATAAACACCTAGATGACATGGTTGAATTTTAGTGTTTAATGATTTAATCTATATATAATGAACTCATTAAGTCTCTTGATGAAATTGATTCTTATACCATTCTCTTGAATTTATGTGGCTTATATTTGGAGAGAGCTACACATGAACTATTTTAGATATCCAAGGAACTCTTTTAGAGTAAACTTAGAGAATTTTTTCTTACTAGGCCTCACAAATTAAAACAAATTAGATACATTTAGTGCCTTGAGATTCTATGGTTTAAATTACGAGATGAACTTTGTATCGATGTCATTATTTCATCACCCCATTAAATCTTATCATGCTTTTTTGTTGATTTCAATATGAAAAACATGGATAAGTCTCTCTTAGATATTCTCATTCTAAATTTCTATTTGAAAAGGATATAAAGTTCTCCAATACTTATTTACTTCTGTGAAATAAAATCAATGTCTAGGTGAAAATATCTATTTCAAAAGCATCTTAATAATTACTTTGTAAGAAGAGAAATATCATGGAGAAGCAAGGGAACATGATTTTTTTTGTTTCACATGTGTCAAGAAGGTCCACTTGAAGAAAGAATGTACCCAGAAAAATAAGTATTGGGAATATTTAGGTGCATGTTTTTATCAAATTTAATTTATCTGTTTTTAAAAATTGGGAATTATATACTAAATATGAAGCTCACGTATGTATTCAAATATAGGAAACAAGTAGATTATGAAATATTTATTAGGGACTGATACATCTACAAGTAGCTAATGGTGCTAGAATTATTGTCATGGCTATGAGGGAATACCACCTCACATTTCAGATGAGAATGATCATGGTTTTAAAATAATTTTATTATATTCTTTCAGTCACCAAAAACATTATATCTATAATTAGATTTGGTATAAATGAATTTATTTTAAAATTTGGAATAAATATTCATTCTTTTATAAAGAAATAATATTTTTTTTAAGTTTCCTTTAAATGGAAGCCTTTATGTTCTAGTTAAGTAAACCATGTAATGGAAGTTGATAACTAAACTAGATCACATGACTCATACCACACTCAACTATGGAATCACCATGGAAACATTGGTATACTACCTATATGAACCTTTAGATAAGAATTTTGTGGCTTAAAATCATCCAAAATTCCTTGAGAAGGGCCATTCCTCTAAAAGAGTTAGTAAGAGTGTGATAGTCTTTGATGAAGTATGGTCCCAAGATACACAAGCGTCGGTACATAAAAAAATTCCATAAATCCACATGGAAGATAATTTTCTAGGGACATAAGTACACCATAAGGGTACGAGAGAGGTTAGTGAACCTGAATGATAGCCACCAAGGATGTTAAGTCATTATTAGTTGACAATAATAATCCTCTAACCTATAAGGAAAAATTAAGTGTCATAGATGATTCCAAATGAAAAAAAGCTATGAATTCATAAATGGATTTCTTTTACTAAATCCGAGTTAGGATTTTGTTAAATCCTCTTAGGGATGTAAATACAATTGGTTGTAAATAGGTATTCAAGATGAAACTTGAAATGGATAAATAGGCCAATACTTATAAGGAATGACTATTTTCAAAATAATTCAAGTAGAATCAAGTCATATACTATGATAAACCATTTTAACCAGTTTCAATGTTGAAAACCATTATAATTCTACTTGTTATTGTGGAATACCATGATTATGAGATTTGTAAAATGCATGTCAAAATATACTACTTTAAGATGAACCTTTATAAAGATGTCTTTATGACACAACCTAGAGGGATTGTGACTAAAAAGTATTCCAACAAGATATAAAAATTGTAAAGATACATTTATGGATTAAACTAAGCATTTGGGTCATAGATTATATGATTTGATGGATCTATAATAGAATTTCATTTCATAAACAATGAATGTGAGCCATATATCTATAAGTGGATTAGTGGTAGTGCATTCATTTTCTTAATGGTGTTTTTAATGACATAATACTTATTATAAATGAGATACCTATTTTATTGTATATTAATGCTTGGTTAAATATATTATTCTCCATAAAGGACTTTGGTGAACCTGTATATACTCTTGGGACCTAGATCCATCTTGATAGATACAAGAGACTACTTGGTCTATTTCAAGGTATATATCATGGCAAGATACTAAAGATATTTAGTATGGAAAAATCCAAGAGGGGATTTTATCTAGTGACACATGGAATTATTCCATCCATGAAAATATGTCCTAAAAAACGTGAGGAAATATATAGGATTATAAGAAATCCATAAAATTCTATGATTGGGTCAGCAATTTATTTTAAGTTATATACTATGTTAGATGTCACTTATTCCTTAAGTGTGGTTGGAAGATATCAAGTTGTCTCAGGTGACTATCATTGGATGGAATTCCAGACTGTCCTTAATTATATGAGATGAAATAAGGATATGTTCCTGATCTATAGAGGATATGAGGAACTAGTCATTAGTGGATATGTATATTCTAGTTTAAAAGTAGATCAATATAAAATAAAATCATAGATAATGTACATTTTCACTCTTAATGGTGGCGTTCAGAGCTGAAATAGCTCAAAGAAACTTATGGTCACAGATTATACTATAGAATCTAAGTATATTGTGGCTTCTAAGGAAGCTAAATAGGATTTCTAGATATGAAAAATAATCTATGATCATGATGTGGTACTTAGTAGTAAATACCCCATACTGATCTATCGTGATAATAATATAGTGGTGTCTATCATAAATTAACCAAGGTCTCATCAGCGTACAAAGCACATACATGAGAATTATCAAATTTAGATGGATTTCTCTCAGAGAGGTCAATTCCGGATAAGTAGAGTCTCCACTGAAGAAAACAAGGTGGTAACCTTGAATAAATACTTAACTATATAGAAACATGATCATCATGTGAGGTTAAGAAATTTTAAAGTCACGAGAAGTTGTCTCTAGTCCAAGTGGGATTCAGTTCATGATGGTGTTCTAGAACCAATTTTTTTTAATTAGGATTTCATGTATATTTTGGGAATTGAATATTAATTTAATTATCTTATTACATATTTTTTATAGTCCTTTAGTAATTTAAAGTAATAATTTTAAATATTTTCTAAAACATAAAATGGAATAGCAGTTCCCTACTATGATGGGAACCATGAAATTCTATGATGATATTCTAAAAAGAAGTTCTAAGGTTAGAAAAGATTCTATGATAGGTTGTATAGTGTAAAACCCTGATATTTTAAAAGAATAAAATTAGTCCTGATAGAATATATGACACAAAAACTCAATATTATAATATAATATAACATGTTAAGAATTTACGATATATTTGTTTTTATATAAATTCATTCTCTTTGATACCTTGTGAAGCATGCAACATCTGGTTTACACAAAACACAATAACCTACTAAAATATTATTATTAGAACATGAATTTTATAACAAAGATGTTAATTTGGAGGGTATCAATAGTAATAACTAAATAATATAAATTACAGTTATCTGTTTATTAGAAATAATATAATATATCATTTTAAATAAAAATAAATTTTTCTAAAAAAATATTATTCGATATTTTCCCAGAAAATTTAAAATTCATTTTTAAAAAAAAATTGTAAAATTTAGTTTTTAAATATTAACTAATTTTTTAAAATTATAATATACAAATTATCTTAGGGAGAATATTTTGGTTTTTTCTAAAAAAATTTCATTTTTCAATGAATAGTGAAATATTGATATTTATTGAACAATTTTTTTATTTAAATAATTCACACTGTTAAATTATATTATAAATTTTTTTAAAAGTAAAATTAGTTCATTTATATTAAAATTTAAATAATTTAGGTTATTGGAATCAATTTCATATGGAATTTTTTAATTAAATCATTCAATATTTATTATAATTTTCTATTTCGAAACCAACTTTCTCATCGTATTTATGGGTATAATTTTAAATTTGATTCCACAAAGTATATGAACGGAATTTGGAGAAATGTATTCTATATTTAAATTCAAAATAATTTATATTTTATAATATGTTCAAGTTAATTTTTTACACTTATGAATAGTAAAAGCTTAAAAAACAATATATTATGGTTAAGGTAAAAATAAATTTACTGGGGGTTAAACAAATAATGTAAGGGTTAAAATGACCTAAAACATGTAAAAATCCATTTTATTTCCATGTTTAGAAATTATAACCTATATGAGTCTATAATGACTTTTTTTAGAGTCTTTTGGAATGATAAAAACATTTATGTAATGGAATGTTTCCAAATATTTCATATGTGTCCTCTCCCCCAATTATAATAGACACCCCATCTCCCCCACTATTCACAATTCCAAAGACATTTCAGTAGACAATAACTACCCATATAACATTCTTACTTCCCTAAAAAAATTATATATCCATTGGTTTTATCATAAATCCATTTTATGAAGGATTTATGGGATAACCATAAAAAAAATTGGAAGAAGAGGTAATGTTCTTAGACAAGCATTTTTATTTTGTTTCTTCTTCTACCTCCATAAAATATTATTAAAACATGATCATATAATAACATAATTATATTCCATATATTTATATTTTTTTGTGTTAATTTCATGACCTTTATTCAATCTCCTCTTCCATTAAATCGTAAAGGAAATCATTGATCGTGTGTATAGTGGACAACCTTCGTGCAAATCGATATAATTCTTTTTTCAACACCACGTTTCAAGGTTAGATATAATGATGGATTAAACACATCTATATTTTATTTATGATATTATTATAATTGTCAAATTTTAATACCACACATACCTTTAAAATTTGTATTCTATTTAAAATATGATAGCATTGCTCATGGCTACGAAAAACTACCGCCTCACAAGGTGATGTGGTTCATTTTTCACTTGCACATTAAAAGGAAGGAAATAATGATTAATTTAGTGAATATATGTGAAATGTATGAAATTATAGATTACATAAAATTAGTATATCACATTATTCCTTACTATTTCAACCATTAAGGAAATGATAGTGTGGCTCGTGCATACGTATTGCCTACCGTCTCTACGAAGTGATGTGATCCATTATCCTTGCTCGAATTTCAGTGATGATACTAAAAATGTATATAATGAAAAAAAATGATATTTATAAAATTGATATCATTATTTAGATGATTTAACTATTTAATATAGGCAATAACTATAAATTTCATGACAAAACACGCAAGAAAAAATAAGGAAATTAACACTTGAAATAATGAAAATATTGAAATATTATTAAAAAAAGAAGATAACATTTCATAAGGGGTCATATATGAAATTATAAATATTTATATGGTTATGTTATAAATTAATAAAATTATTAAAACCATTATATAGTATTTTAATTCATGTTCATCCAAAAGGGAGCATGAGGTCAGGGACTTCGGCTCAATTTCCCTTCATTAAGTTATATTTTGTTTTCATGATCCTAATTTATTTTATATGGTGTAAACATTGGCTCTTTTACTTGTAATATCATGAATACTTCAAATTCTAAGGTATTTAATGTTTTAATTTTAATTATATAATATAATATTATTTTACTTTATAATTACTAAATAGTAATGAATTTCATAACTCAATTTGTTTTCCTTGGGTTATATTATATCTTCACTTTCTTTGACATACTAGATTATTTGTGTAAAAAATTTTAAATATATTTTATTTTATTTACACTTGTTTTATTTGGATTTAAATATGATAAAAATAATCAATTAATTTATTCTCACTTCAACATTGTGATCATTGTAATGTATTTTTTCCCAATTTCTATTTCATTGAGACATATTTGTTAATATGAACCTATTCAATTTTATGTGGTCTATATACTACCCCTTTGATGTATTTAACATGAATTTCTATTTACTCATGATGGTTAGTGATTTAATTCATGTTTATCTATATTATTTTTATCATGTATATCAATATTATTTAAACCGTATATCGTTATTACATATATTTCTTAATTTGGAAGTTATTTAATTAAATGGGGAAATATTAATAAATTTATATTCTTTACTCAATGTGGATATTTGTTGATAATTAATATTATTCATGAATTAAGTTAATTATTTTATAAATGAATAATTCTTTAAAATTTTATTGATGGTTGGGGCCAAAAATTATATAGCCCCCCCCCAATTCATTTATAGTCTTATTGAGAGAATCGGTAAGCTAATATTAAATGAGTTTTTACAATAGTATTAAATTGACTTCTGAAAAGTCTCGATGGTGGAGGTATAAGGCCTGAGATCATGATATCAAAAAAATTAAGCATTTCCTTCATTATGAATTCATTTATTATTAGCCATGATATTTTAGTATTTTTATTATTTCTAGTTGCATTTCATTCTTAGTTATTTATTGAATGGCATGTGCTTTCAGTTATTTACCTTCCACATTGATTATACCTTATCTAATCATGATAGTGAAATTATTTAAATGGAATGTATATTACTATATTTACCTTTCCATATTATTTATTTTTTAATCTATTCATGATAGTCAAGTTATTTAAAAGGCACATGTGTTCAGTTGTATACATTTTTATATTGATTATTTCATATATAATTAGGATAGTCAATTTACTAATTAAATGGAATGTGTTTTCAAGTATTTACCTTAATATATGAATTATTATATATTGATTATTCTTTATTTTCTCATGATATCTTCTTCTTTACATAATTCTCACTAAGTGTTTGAGCTCTTACTTATTTTTTTCCTTTTCCCAGGAGTCCAGGAAGTGTATTATGAAATACATTTAGGGATATGCTAGATAAAATAATGATATTCAATAAAAAATTATATTTAAATTTTTATATTAAAATTTATTATCTAAATCATGTGTGTATCTTGATTACTAAGACTATTAAACTATTCGGTACATCAGGATGTGATTCCTTGTATCATATGCTCATGTAATATAGTAGATACTGGATTCAGGTTACTGATGTTAGGGTTGTGATAGTAGGTATCAAAGGGAATTTAGTAGAAACCATGGGAACTAGATTTAGAAAAATATATATTAGGTAACACAAAACTATTATAGACTTTGAATATAATATATAAAAACATCCTAAAGTTTCCGTATGGTATATATTATGTGGTTTTTAGTAGAAATAAATATGTACCTGGATAGTACAAGTGGATATAGTTCTATAACAGATTTAACTAAGGGTACTAACTATAAAAAATCACATCAGTCCTACCTCAAGTGTTACTTAGGAAATGATAATGATCCTTTTAGCGCACATGGTTTGACACTCTCAATGGACATGCTTTGTATAATTCATGTTTTCTTTAAAAAAAATTGAATGATTTTAATAGATGATGATAATGAATGACCTAGATTAATCCAAAGATGACTTAGATGAAAAAATATTTATGCTTTAGAAATATTATAAATTATTATATGATTTTACAGGTATGATTATTATTGTTAAGGATAGACTTAGTGAATAATGTCCTCTCATCCATTACATTCCATGCTTTATCAACAGTCACGGTTCTGAAAGTAGGGATATCTAACATTGATAATATTCCAGCTACCTTCAATTTTGGATGTGCACATGGTTAGTAAAAATATTGGGCCTCCTAGAGAAGTATGTCCAAACCTCTTTAGGATGGTGGAATTAATGTTTAGAACATTTCATACACATTTCAAGGAATACATGTTAAGATTTATTGGGAGGTGATCAAAGGGAGGACTTTATGGGGAAAGTATATGGTATCCAAATGCAGAAGGAGTGAGGGAACAATATGTGGTAACTCATCTTCACTATGGCCTTTGGTTCTTCCTTATATTTTTAAACTTAAATCACACAATAAATTAATTATAGGGAATGGGGATATATAATTTTATAATTATAATTGGACTGGCACCAAACATGAGTTTCTAGGCTTCTCGGTCATAGGTATCTACTTCAGAAATGTTAGTATACAACCTACTTTTATCAAATAATTCTTCGATAAAAAATAGTAAGAGAACTTATACTAGACTAAAATCATAAAAAAAACAAAACATGTCTATTTCCACTACCCCGTTTTCTAGTAACTTCCCTATAAAATATTTTCTTAGGTTTCCGAACACAAATAATTACACCAATACATAGACAGAGACTCTTTGGAAGAAAGAGATACAAAAAAGTAAAAATTTTATTATATTGATAATAAGTAATTTTTCAATACACATGAATAAAAATGTTAAAATAATGGGTATAAATTTTTTCTCCAAGTGCACATGTTGTAAGAAAAGTAAGGAGGAGAGTGTGGAACATATTTTCTTTATGGGTTAATGGGTGTGTGTGGTCTCAGAATTTTTTGGTGACTTCACTGGTATCTCTTCAATAAAGTTAGAATTTTTTTTGTTTTTTAGACATTAATATCATGTTCCAGTTGATTTCATCCCAGAAAATAAGGATTTCATGTTCATTTTGGTTTTTTTTCTTCCGGATCATCTAGAAAGCATGGAAATTGGATCGATTTGAGGGGTATGTCTAATCAACAAAAACTCTGACAGCTAAAATCAGAGACCTCCAACAAAATGTTTCACATATTCTCCGGAATTGGATAGATGTCCCCACCCTGAGAATGATACAAGTGGCCAGAATTTTTGGTGATCCCACTCTCAATTAAAAATAGGTGCACAAGATCCATTGGATTCTATATATCTCTAGTTTCAATATGAATAAGGATAGATCTTGTATCATGGGTAACATGAATAGAGGTGGTGTGGTCCATTATTCTAGGGGCGTAGTTATTATTTCATATGATAAAACCTTGGTAGTGGTCACTTCTTATAGGACACAACCATTTTAATGTTAAATAGCCTCCAACTTTGCAGAAAAAGTAGCATTTAGCTTGATTTAGTGAAAACCAACTCCATTACTATTTTCAATGCAGTACAACAAAAAGTTACCACCCCCTGGTCAATAATCTATTCCATTAGACATTCTATGAACCTTATTAGTGACCATAAATTGAATATTTATACTTGGAATGAGGGAAATAGGTTTTATGGTAACTTATCCTCCATTGTGGCCCCAGGGACTAGCATCACCTTCTTTTCTTATTCTACTTCTCTTTCTGTTGAGAGGATACTTCTAGTGATAGGGGATTCCCCCATGTTACATTATTTTAGACTTCCCTAGACTTTATTTTTGTGATCATTTTTTCTTTAATTCATTTAATTAATAAAAATAATGATGATTATTGATTTGTTTATGGTAATTAACACCATGATTTATGGTTTTAGTTGATGTATGAGACCTAATGGAATCGTGTCAAAATTGAACAGGAAAGACAATGTGGTGACTATGAGAAACCAGATGGGATGATAACTTGAGGGAAAGATATCATGATTAATCCCTAGACCTAGGAAAGACCTTTTTAGAAATAAAATGGTTTATGTATTTTCGTACTGGGATTCTAGAATTATATTATAGAATTATTTTTACCAATGGTATTTTGGTTACAAGAATCATGAAACATCTAAGAATTTGGATGAATTTTAGAATCATATATATCTCTATTAACTTAAGAATTATAGATACCATCATGGGATTATGAGTTTAAGGTTAATCATAATTTCAAAGTCTTAAAAACCCCTTTTTTAGTTTTTTTGTTATGGGGGTCAACCAAGATCAAGGGTATTTTCGGATACATTTATGGAAATACAACCCATTTGTTATGTATATGTTTTAGTATAAAGTTATTTAACCAATAATTCCCTTACATTTTGTGGGCATATGATTAAAGGTATTATTAACCTTTAGGATTTATATTATCTTTGATCATTGAGGTATTTATGTGTTATTAATCTTTGCTAATATTATTGGAATTATATTAATATCATATTATAAAAAGGGAAAATCATATTTTTGGTGACAACACAGCACATATAATAAGGATGTGGGGATTGAACCAATAATTGAAGGGTTAAAAGGGTGTTTTTCCTACCATTGTCTTATGAAATGTTCTAGTTAATATGTAATTTTTCTTACTTAAATGATTGGACATATAAAAATTAATGTTGAACTAATGGTGTATTTTTTAGGTTTACATATTAATGTTTTATATTGGATAACTAATTCTAACCATATTGTTTTGAGATAAAATTGAGAGAAAAAAGGAAAGACTTGTCACTCTTTTTTTGGATCTTAACATACATTAAAAGTGTATTTTAGTGATTCATGAATAAAAAAATCAATTATGGTTTTTTATCTCTTTGAATAAGTGATTAATTGGAAATTTATTGAGGAGGAACCAAAATATGAAATTATGCTTATGTAATATAAATATATAAATTAGGTATATTTCCTTATATTCTTATAAAATAATATGATTCCTCAACTTTTAGAAAAGGATCTTGAGACAAAAATGTTATGTTCTTACCTTCATATATAAAAAATAAATTTTTTTTTAAATCATTATAGATTTTTGTTTTTGAGGTCCTTAAATTTACATTTATTATTCAATTTATTGTGATCAATGACCTCTATCACTCACAATAATTATTTATGCTTTTCTTTTATGTCCATATCTCAACCTCCCAACAATGTTCACATACATGGAAGCCTAGTTATTTGTTATTACAAATTGCCTTTGTATTTCCCTTTCTCTCTCATCAAGATTATATTTTATTATCCCTTTTATGATGTTAATTTTTCACCAAAGGTATTTTCAAATTTGAAACCTATGATTTCTAAGATCAGGTTTAAATTTTGAAAAGGCAGTTTATTAATTATGGGGAGAATGTAACACCCTCAAGTTTTAAAAGAATAAAATTAGGTATGATAGCATATATAAAATGAAACACCAGTATTATAATAGAATATTGCACCCTGAGATATAATGATATATTTATTTTTAAATAAATTCATTATCTTTGATTTCAAACGATGCACACAACACCGAGTTTAAATGAAAAACAATACTCTATTAAAATATATTTATTTAAAAAATGAACACTATAGAATTTTCATTAAGTTGGTGGATATGAATAGTAATAACTACCAGGAAGGCTCAGCCAGGGACGAAGTCCCTGACCATTTATTAAATAAAGGAAAAAAGTACAGAAAACAAGAAGAAAAAAGAACACAAGCTAGGAACCATACCCGCCATCATACCCATAATCATCTCCATAATCAAATGCCTCATCTGCAGTTGCCGACTCCCATTCCGAACTTTCATATTGCTTCATAAGCTTCACATACTTCCGTCTGAGATTCATCTTCTCCAATTGCACAAAAGCATCAGAAGAAATCATTACCGTACCATTTCTCAAAGAAGCTCTGGTGGACATCGGCCTTGGAAAAGAAAAATAATCTTTCTGTTGTCTTCTTTTTGGAGGGGCGGTAGAGTTACCCACACACTCTGCCATCACCTTCTTCCCATGTTGGAAAACATCACTAAAATAGGTATGGATATTGCCATCAACCTCCTTCTCAATATCAGAAATATCCCCCCATTTCTCAGGTAAGCACACCATCTGAGGACAAAAGTTCACACCTTGCTCCGGCTCCACATGACTGTTAGGACCAACTAGTGTTAAACACTGAGATTGAGCCACTTTCTCAAGCTCTCCAGACGTCCCAATCTGCATACTATCCCTAGCCTGCAGATTACAGCTTTTCATCCATGGAGAACTGCCATGCAACTCAAGAGTTGCAGCAGGCACCTGGCCAGAACCCAAATCAGGCGCCATTTGAACCTGATCCACCTCAGTTTCAGCATCCACAAGACCAGCAAAGCAGTTTCTCACAACAATTCCATCAACCTTTTGCACATGGTGAGATTTCAGCCCATGATAGGTCCTAACCCATCCATCAGCAACCTCCGTAGGATCCTCAGCCTGCACAGGCACTGTAAGCCTATCCACTGCCTCCTTGCCTCCCGCTATTCCCAACATTTGGCCATTAACCACTCCAACCGACTCTTCGTTGAAAATCTCACTGCCCAAAGAGCCATCCATGGGTTGGGTCTCCTTATTTCTTTCAGATTCAGTCTGAGCCTCCACCTGCTGAACATCAGCAGGTCGAGACTGAACTTTCTCAGCCTCTGCAATGAAAATGGGACCAGAACCAGGACACCTCCCCCCATTGAGATCATCTATCAACCTACTGAAAACATCATGAAGTTTCGGATTATCGGGA
The DNA here is from genome assembly GCA_963277665.1 of Viscum album. Lineage (NCBI taxonomy): Eukaryota > Viridiplantae > Streptophyta > Magnoliopsida > Santalales > Viscaceae > Viscum > Viscum album. The sequence continues at coordinate 1,512,810,387 of OY728161.1, forward strand.
CTGAGCAGCAAGTTATCCTGCATCCCCTGTATATCACCGCAAGAGAAACCCAAGCCAGCAGCAAATGAGACTGCCCCTCTGTTGCCTTTGTCCAGACCCTCACTCCGGGCCACCATAACAGCACTCGATGGACCACTGGCCTCCTCTGGAGCATTGCATTCGACCTTGGATGTTCCATCAGCCCGCACACCCTTTACTGCACATCCATTGGGAGAGCCCCAATTATCATTTCTCCCAACCTCCCTTGGAAGAACGGTGTCTCTCCAACTCTCCCTCGAAGAAGACCCCTGTCGGCACTGCTCCGAGACATGTCCAAGTCTCCTACATTTAGAACAGAATTCCATCCACTCCTTGTAGATAACTTTATGAATAGTAAAATAAGTAAAAACAAATTATTGTGTTTAAGGTAAAAAACCGATTTTTCAGGGGTTAAACTAAGTTGATAAGAGTTAAAATAAAATTACACCTTGTCGAACACCAATTTTATGGAAACCTTTACACCATATAATCTATAAGGTTCTATAATGATCCATTTTGGAGGATTTTTTAACATTAAAAATTTTGGTGTCTTTGAATCTTTTAAAAATTTACATCTGTGTCATCTGCCCCACTTATAAAAGGCCACACCCACTCCTCCCCTATTCACACTTTAAAAGACATTTTTTCATCCAATACCTACCCAAATAACTTCCTTACACATATACCGAATTCCAAGATCCCTTGTTTCATTTAGAAAGCCAAAAAATAATGGTCTTTTTGTGCCAACCAAAAGAAGTTTTTGAAAAAGAGGTTACATTCTTAAACGAGTCTTTTTATATTTTTCTTATTATATATCATTAAAAAGTTATAAAAAATACTCATATAATAGAATAATTATATAAAATATACGAATATTATATTATTTTTATGAAATTACATATATCCATATTCTCTTCCATGAAATTGGAAATGAAACTATCGATCCTGTGTATAGCGAACTATCACCTTGTGAACTTATGTTATTCTTTTTCCATAACCACATATAAAGGATCAATATAATGGTGTATATAAAAAATTTATAATGTATTTATGATATTATTATACTTTTTTAATATTAATATGACATATACCTTATTACATTCCATTTCGTTTAAAATATGACAATGTCACTAGTGTGTACGGAGAACACCACCTTGTGAAGTGATGTAATTCTTTTTTAACTTAAAATTTACATGGAAGTTAATAAAGATAAATTTAGTGAATATTTTTTATAGAAATTAAATTATATTTATTCTATAAAAATAATATATCACACACTTCCTTACACTTTCACCAATTAAGTACATGATAATGTTGCTGGTGTATGTGTACGGTATGTGATCTCCATGAAGAGGTGTGATCCATTATCCATGTACAAATTTAAATAATGATTATAATAAAGTATATAAGTAAACAATTGATATTTTTAATATTAATATCATTATGGTTATGATTTTACAATATAATATGTGAAATAACACCAACTTTCATGAAATAATACGCATAATAAAACAAGGAAATTAACACCTAAAACCATGAAAATAATGAAATAATGTTAACAACAGGTGATAAAATGTTATAAATGGATCATATATTATAATATAAATATTTATATTATAATGGGATAAATTAATAACACCATTAAACCCTTTATATGAGAGTTTAAATATCATTGAACTAAAATAAATCATGTGGTAAGGGAATTCGTCTCAATTTCTTTTTATTGAGGAACATTCTATTATTGTGTGCCTAATTTATAAGATATGGTTTACATACTTCCTATTTAAAATGAAACATCCTAAATAATTCATATATATTTGTATTTTAAGTATTAATTTGAAACATTTCATATAAGAAGACTTAACATGAAAATTACCAAGTGGTAAACAATTTCAGAACTCAATTTAATTTTATTGGGGTACATGAAATCATCATTATATTTGAAATTAAAAGATTATGTATTTAAATATTATTTCAAATATTATTTTATTTACACTTTTTTAATTTGGATTTACATTTGATATATACAATCGATTCATTGATTCTCACTTTAATGTTATGATCATTATATGGGATTTTTTTATCAATTTCCATTTCATTGAGACATAATTGTTAATACGATCCTATTCAATTTTATGTGATGTATATTGTACACATTTTATGTATTTAAAATAAATACTTATCCATTCATATTGGTTAATTTTTCAATTCGTGTTTAACTATATTCTTTTCATCATGTATATGAATATTGCCAAAACTATATACCATTCTAACATATGATGTTTACTTTGGAAGTTTGTTGGTTAACTAGGGAAATATTGGTAGATTTGTGTTCCTTAATCAGTATAGATATTATAGATAATTTATACTATTAACGGATTAAATAAATCATTTTTTATATAAAGAGTGATTTGGAATTGCAGTGAGGGGTTTGGCCTAAAATTATATAACCTCCTGTTGCATCGATATTCACATGAGGAGAATTAGTAATCTTGCATTAAATGATGTTTTATATAGATTTTTAAAGTACCTTTTAAAAGGTTGTGATATTAGAGGTATCAGGATGGTTGAGATTGTGATGTATACTGATTAATAATTTCCTTCATTAAAAATTCAGTTATTATTATCAATGATATTTTCTCAATGATATTATCTATTGATGCTTTAATTATCAATTATTGATTAAATGGCTTATATTTTCAGTTATTTACCTTTCCATATTGATTATGTATTATCTAATCATGATAGTAAAATTATTTAAATATAATTTGTGTTAAATTATTTTGCTTTCCATATTTATTATTCCTTGTCTATTCCTAATAGTTATGTTATTTAAAAGGTAGGTGTGTTTAGTTATTTACCATTTCATATTTATTATTCCACATCTAATCATGGTAGACATTTTATTGATAAAATGACCTATTTTTTTAGATATTTACCTTTCCATGTTTAATATTCAATATTTATTATTCTTTATTTACTCATGACATATTTCTAATTATATATCTCTTACTGGGTCTTTGATCTCACCCTTATTTTATTTCCTTTCCTAGGAATCTTGGAAGTGTAATTTGAAATATATTTAAGGATATGATAGAGAGAATAATGATATTTGTGAAATAAGTTATATTTTAAATTATATATTCAAATATAATGTGAGAATCATATATGTATCATGTTTACCAAAACTACTAAACTATTATATCCTTCGGGATGAGACTCCTTGTATGTTATGGAAATGTAATAAATTTAACACTAGCTGGGAGTTACTTGAGTCAGGGTTGATACACATTTCATGTTTACTATTAGGTGATAGTACTCACAAGAACCTTTAATTCTCATCATGAAGTTTTCACTTAGTAATTTACAAGATGGTAGATTTTGAGAACAGACCCACCCTTTGGAATTCCACAAGTTTATGCATCTTTGGATATTCTAGTCTGTGATCACGAGTAATGGTTCTAATTCATTAATATTATCTATGGTGAATTTCATTACTCATGAACATATATGTATTTCCATGAATCATGAGGATAAAAGTTCAGGGAGAAGTTAGATATTAATAGATGTTGATATTTCATCGCTTTGACTTAAATAGAACTTTTAAATTAAATTTTGTATTCATGATTTAAAGATGTGTTTTTTCAGATATTCAAGGAAAAATTATGAAATCCCACCTAATTCCCATGATAAATAAGCATAGAATGTCACACACTATGTGTTTCCATTGATCTCAATTTAATTGTAATTTAATTTAATTATTTGAATAAATATTATTCTCAAGAAAAATGAATAATTTTATTCGTAAATAATGATTTCATAAATTAAATAAATATTTATTCAAAATTAAATTGTTAAATTATGTGGATATATAATATTTATTAACTTATTGAATATTTATAAAATATTTATTTTCCAGAATGTGAATAGATTATTTCTTTTACAAATAAATATTTAGTTAATAATTTAGTTAGGTATTTGATAAAATCATAGAAGGGAAATTGGATCAATTTTGAGTCTACTAAAAAAAATTTACAAGCTGATATAATAAAATTTTTCATTGTTGAAGTTATCACACATCATGGATGAATAATAACATTATTATTTTAAAAACTGGAATGGGTTTAAACATGGTTTTAACATTTTAATAAAGGAACATGGAAAATTAATTAAATTCCAAACCCTAACCCAAGGTCAATAAGTATAACACTTATACATTCTAATAGATTATTTTTTAGAATCATTTTGTAAAATGAATTTATCTCTAGATAATGCCAATTATTTTTTATATACTCTCAAAAATGAGAAGATTAAGTGAATTTCTTCAAGGTCTAAGAATTATGAGAACAACAATATGAAAAATAAAATTTTATTAATCAATCGTGCTAGAACACCAAATATTCACTAGTGTCATTAAAATATCATTGGAGAACATGTGGAACACTTCCTGAGGTATTTTACACTTGGATCCTACAATTTTAATTAATGATTTATAAATAGAGATTTGAACAATCAAAATATACTATGTAAAATGATCTCAAGAATGAGGTAACCTTTTTTCTGATTTGATTGGATTATTTATAAATTTAATGTAAATGGATCTCCACTTGGTTATATAAACCTTTCTAGTCAATATTCAATTATTAAAATTTCATTATTTATGATGTTCATTTCTTGTACAATACGAGAATGATCAATAGAATCTGACAATTTTTAAGGTTGGATCAGCCCCACTTAGTACTTCCAGTATGCCCAGAACTGATGTTTTTTACATTTAATAAAGCATAAGATAATATAATTGTAATTGAGATTATGAATTCATGATATGGTCCCTATACATGGGTCCCAACTCATCCTTAATTACAATTCATCTGAACTGGTGGAACCTGTGAAACACTTTGTGTGTGACCCTTTAATCACTCATCTCGATGGAAGAGAGTCCAACATATAAACTAAAAATAGTATCTAGAAACATGAAATTTGGTGACATCCTGACACGAGATCCACTGAATGGTGCCCCGAGTCGGTTGGCCACATGACCTCAAGAAAGCATCCCCATATACCATAGGGTGATTGCTTGCAACTTGGGTCTAGTAAGCCAGTCTTGGGGAGACTATATCCTCTTTTATCAGAATAAAACACTAGTGGAAGAAAACAAAAATAATGAAGTACAAAGTTGTATAAGTAACCAGAACAATACCATGACAAATGATAGTCAAAACTAGAAAATACAATACTCAACTAAAAGGTAAAACATTGTATGACAATGTAAGTGCCTAGTTTCTATAATGCAACTCAATGTAAAGACACAATGACTCCAAAACAGGTCCCAAACTACGTATGGTTCCTTATATTATTCTCTAATCCCAAACAGAAACCTATCCAAGGGCCTTTCCCTTATCCTATCCTACAACAACAAATTCTGCTTGGGTGCCAATCGGGTGGCCCGAATTGGGTGTGAGTACAACTCAGAAGGCTACCACCAACGGTGTCTAAAATAAGTCCAGTAAAAAGATTGTGTATGCAGATTTCTGAAGAAATAAATACAATCCATAATTTAAACAGTTATCACATTGTCATTAAATATTTAATCATAACATGAGGCCAATTCAATTCATGTTTCCCATTTGAGTCATAATTCATTATTATTAATCATTTGGTGGAGGTCTTCAGGCCTATCACCCCAAATATCAGTTGAATCATCATTCATTATTATCATTCATTTGGTGTAGGTCATCATGCCTAGCACCCCAAATCTCTTTGTGTGTAGGTTGTCAATCCTAGAACATATTTTCTCAATCGGTGTAGGTTTTCATGCCTAACACCCTATAATCTCAAGCTTGGATAACTATTGGGGAGGAACGCCATGTTCAAGTCCCAAATTCTAATCGTTCTAGGATTCCATGTCTAAAACCAAAAAAATATTATCTATTTAGTCATTCTTTAAGTCCAAAGAATTTTCCACATTATTCCATTACTAATCTTTCTATTAGTTAAATATTTAAAATGCCATTAGTTAACTCGACAATTAACTAAGCACATTACCATTAATTAATTCATCAATTAATTAATCAAAAAATAAAATTCTCATTGGATAATTAATTATTCATAATTAATTATTCATATCAAATTTCAACATGTCATAATTAATTCTTACAATTAATTATCTTTGATCACATCATGATACATAATTAATTATCACAATTAATTATCTCTCACATCCAAACATAATTTCATAATTAATTTCCACCAATTAGTTATCATATCACAATACATCAATATCTCAATTAAAATATCTCTACCAATATCAAATCTCCAAAATATTTATTTATTCAACCCCCCATCATTTATTCCATAGTTTAATTATCAATTAAATAGCAAAGGAAACTCAACTCAATTTCACATTGGTAAATACTCCTATTTAGGAAATTAATCAAGTGAATCCAGAATAACATAAAATCAAACTGACTTATCATAAATCATGACTACAAGAGTTTGATTTACACCAAATACATCCGCATATTTATGAAAGTTTTCCCAACACAAATCCCCAAATTCTGACCGGCACAACGTCATTAATCAAACTCCGGATCTAAATCCCTAAAACCAAAATTAAGATCAAAGACACCAAGATCCTAAAAATCTAGATCAAGATCTACAATCCAAGATTTATATATTAACCCATAGGGTTAGATCTAAGAAAAAGGTGGAGATCTTCTATGAAAAGACCTTGAAAATATAAGAGAAAGAACGGAAGAAGCATTATAATGAAATACAATTACTAGAAAGAGATAGGATCTTAAATCTGGGCTCTAAATCTCGAATAACGGTGTTCGTATTTCCTCATAATCTCTATTAGAATATTTAAAAACACCTATATTTCATCAAGCCCAGGACAATGTCAAAAATAAGTAATTCCCAGGGTTCAGGTGGTTTTAAAAGGAATTTTTATAATTAAAATCCCGCACACACGGTTTTCTGGGTAGAGGTGCACTGCTAGGGAAAATATGCTCCTACTGTACAGACCCCTATGTTCAGTTTTGTATGGATGGAATGGTTTGGTCTCATGTTTAATGAAGACCGTGTGCAAATCATGCAGACCACTTTTTCTAGTTTTGCACTCTTGTCATGGTTTGGTCGCACAATTTGTCAGACCCTGCTCAAACCATGAACAACCCACTGTCCATTATTTTTCGTTAAAATTTCCTCAAAACTCACCCCAAGATACTAATCTATGTGAAAGTTAATTAAAGTCTTCAAAATGTACTTGAAAATGTTCCCTAGATGATTCTATAAATGGTCGGGATCTTACATTCTCCCCACCTTAATACAGCTCATCCTCGAGCTGCACTCCTGAACTACTCTAAGATTCTAAGAAAAAAAGAATAGACCATTTATACCTCATGAATTATTCTCATTCCCAAGTTTCCTCTTGAACATTTCCATGTTACCATAACACATGAACTAATGGCATGATCTTTCCCCATAACACTATATCACTATGACTCAGCACACGTATCAGATGATCCTCAAAGGATATATCTATCTCAAGGTCAACCTCTTCCACATCAATCACATGATATGTGTTTGGGGTGATACCAATATAGTTTTGAAACATGGAAAACATCATGCAAATAAGTTTATTTATATGTAAGTGCTAATCGGAATGCCACTATCCAGTTTCTCTCCACCACCTCAAACGGTCCCACAAACCTAGGCGCTACCTTTCCCTGCCTTTGTATCCTATGGTGACCCAATCTAGGTGACATCCAAAGGAATACGCGATCACCCTCTATGAACTCTAGAGGTCATATTTGTCGGTCATCATACTACATCTGCCTACTCTGAGATATATCCATATGTTTTCAAATCAACTGCACCTGCTCCGATGTCTCATGAATGAGACATGGTCCCAACTACTCTGACTCACCCACCTTTAACCAACATAGCAGTGATCTATAAGGTAAACCACAAAGTGCCTCATATGGTTCCATCTGTTTAGTTTCCAAATAACTATTATTATAGAAAAAATTCACTAACGCCAAGTGTTATTCCTGAGAACCACCAAAGTTAAGCACACATGCTCGCAGCATATCCTTTAACCCTTTTATGGTACGCTTCGACTTCCTATCTATCTGTGGGTGGTAGGTTATACATAACAGAACATGTGTACCAATATCCCTCTATAAATCCTACCATGAGTGTGAGGTAAAGGTAGAATTACACTCTAAAACTATAGTCTGTAGCACCCCATGAAAATGAAATATCTCTCTCATGTACAGTTCTCCCAACTGCTCTACTACAAAGGTTGTTTTGATAACAAATAAGTGTGATACTTTCATTAGTCAATCCAAAAAAACCCAAATAGAATCATTCTTATTAAGTGTATTTTCAATTCCTTCCATGAAATCCATTTTTACATTAACACACTTCCATTCTGTAATAGTTAATGGCTGAAAAAGGCCTCGTGGTCGTTGATGCTCTCCTTTCACCTGCTGATAGGTGAAACATCTTGTTATGAACCCTGCTATCTCTTTTTTCATACATGGCTGCCAAAACAATCTTTAAAGGGCATGGTACATTTTTCTCACCCTAGGATGTAGCGTCCACCTTGAAGAATGAAATTATCACATGAGTTCCTCTCACAAACTCATAGGCACAATGACCTGATTTTTCACATAGATGATCTCATCCTCATCTATTTTCTAGTATGAATGTGTCTCCCAAACTTCAAGGATTTATCTCAAGGATAAAAAGTCTAGATCTTTATACTTCATATCCCTGGTCCATCTCAAGATCATAGACTCGACTCCTACAGAAATAAAGGCCATTCTCTCCTGACTATCCTGAACTAGCACATGCATTTCTGCTAGCATAGACATCATCTTACACTATTCACTCAACTCATGAACTAGCCGAGTCTATGTTTTCTTGCTCAAGGAATCATCCACACTATTCCCCCGTCTATGTGTATATGCTAGCTCAAAATCAAAGGACTGCATATACTCTACCCATATTCACTACTAAATATTCAATTCGAACTGTGAAAAGATATACTTCATGATTTTTTGATTTTTAAAAACTATAAACTTATCACACAAAATATAGTATCGCCTTCACTTAAGAGCATAAACCACTACTTTGATTCTGACCCCAGAATTGTCACAATACACCGTGTATTCCTCACCTAACTCAGGTGAGATCAAAATTGGTGTCGAAGTCAGGCGCATCTTCAAATCTTGGAGATATTTTTCACATGCTTATCTCAAAGAAAAATTTATCATTTTTTTACAACATTAATTGGTGCTTCCATTCATGAGAATTCTTGGATAAACCTTCTGTATTGACCAACTAATCCCAAAAATATTTTAATATCAAATAAATTCTTGGGATGATCCCAAGAAATCCCTGACTGCACTTTTTCTGGATCCACTGCCACACCTTCTTCTGAGATGATGTGCCCCAAAATGTGTACCCTTTGAATCCAAAACTGACATTTAGATAGCTTCAAATATAGGTTATGCTCCCTCAGAGTACTAAGGATGACATCAATATGTTGAGAATGATCATTATGAGTCTTAGGGTACACTAACATGTTGTCCAAAAATGCCAACAAAAACTGATCTAAGTACGGATGAAAGATCATTTTCATCAAGGCCATAAACACTACTGGAGCATTAGTCAACCCAAACGACATTAAGAAAAACTCATAAAGTCCATTCCTGCTTCTAAAAGTAGTTCTTGGTATACAAGAGGTCTGAACTCTGACTTGATGATACCATGATATCAGATCGATCTTTGAGAACACACAATCCCCCAATAGTTTATAAAACAGATCATCGATACGCGGAAGAGGATATCAGTACTTCACAATCATGTTATTCAAATTTTGTTAATCAACACACAAGCCTAGACTCCCATCATCCTTTTTTGCAAACAAAATAGGTTATCCCTAAGTTGATGTACTTGGACAGATAAACCCTTTCTCCTCTAACTCTTACAACTTCATTTTAAGCTCTTGAAGCATAGTCAGTGCCATTCTGTAAGGTGGAATTGATACTGGATCAGCATCTGACATGAGATTAATTGTGATTTCCACATCTCTCTTAGGTGGAAAACCTAATAAGTCTTCAGGAAATAAATCCTGAAATAGTTCTACTACTAATGGAAGGATATCTTTACTACCACCACAATCATCCAGAAAAACACTTGAAACTTGGGTTTTGAGCACTTCTAGTTTATGAGTAATTGGCCCAGCTCTGCCTGTATTGATATCCCATACTCAACACAGTACATATTGGCCACCCTTAGGAGATAAAAAGTTCACTCTCTTATGATAACATTCTATGTCAGCTCAGTATGCGACTAGCCAGTCCATACCCATAATCAGGTCGAATCACGTTATATCAAGGACATAGATATCCCAAAGGAAACAATACTCTCTGATCTCTAGTGAACATCCCTTTCATAAAAAGATATCCCTAGTCCGTGTTCCCAATGGTGTATCGATATTCATCACTCCGCTTATGGACTCCACTTCAATGATCAAGACATTGACAAAAATTTTAGATAAAAATGAATGAGAGGAACTGGTATCAAAAAATACAGTAACTATAGTCGATGAAACTAGAATAGTACCTCTCACTGTTAAAAGACCAGCCTCACTCTCCAAAATTGTAGGTTTCACTGCATGTAATTTTCCTTCCCCACAACTTTTTGGTGTCATCTTACTCCCTTGAGTAGAATCACTCTACCGGTTTGGGTTCTCATACCCTAAATAAACTTGCTCACTTCCTCTACTGCCTCTACCAGTAGAAATCTAGTTACCAAACCTAAATGGTGTAGAAGAACCCCATCCCACACTCTGACTCTGAGTAGTTGTTCCCTCCGCACCAGTCTGCCGCTTCATTATCCAGAACCTCTGTAGATGTCCCATCATGCCACAAAACCAGCACTCCACTGGTGGTCGAGGACAATGTGTATGATAATGTCCTTGCCTACAGCATTGGTGGTAAAGCACAAGAGAAAGATCCAGTGTAACTGTTCTTCTAGACTTTCCACCCAGCTTTCCACAATCCTCACAATGATTCTCATGACGGTGCTTCCTTCTCTCAGAAGGCACACTCCCTGATCATCCAGCTACCTGTACAATACAGGAATCCTCTTTTAGGTTCCCCTTTGAATTGAATGCCTTATTAACCACTTTTGAAAATTTATTCAGCCAAAAGTTATTCACCTAGGAAAAAAGTTCACACTTAAGTCCATCCTAAAATAATTTTCCTGAATAATCCACATCTGCCGAAAAAGCTGGATAATTTTTTTTAAAAATCATTGAAATGTTTAGTGTACTACATTATTGATATGCTTCCTTATTTCAGATTCATAAAATCTAAAGCCTTATCTTGCCTCAGTGTGTCTGGATAGAAGTGTTCCAAGAACTTCTCTAATAATTCATTCCATAACATCTCATCAGTCTGTCCAAATCGTACATGAATGTCCCACCAGTGCTTTGCGGGACCCTGCAGCATATAAGTAGCCAACTTGACCCTCCTCTCAACCGAGGTCTCCAAATGTTAAATTATTTTCTCTATGGATTCAATCCATAATACATCTCTCCCTATTCCACCACCTCTAGTAAAAGTATTAGGTTTCTATAGTTGAAACTCCCTTGTCAACTCAAACATGATTTGATGAACCTTCCCTGGGTCTCTCTCCATAAATTGCATGAAACGAGAATATTTATCTCGGAACTGCTCTCCTTCTTCCTCAACGTGAACTAATGGTGCCTCAAGCTCCGGTTCTATAAGTTCATTTCGGGTCATACCCCTCAGTCTCTCCCTCAACAAGCATCATGGAGACATACTCCTCCAAATCCAAACACACATCCCAGGTATCATAAGACAACCATATAACATTTATATAAGTGGAGAAACTAACACAAAAAGTTTCAACATATATTTTCACTATTTTTCTCACCACACGGTCAACATAGAGGCCTTATCACTACCCTTAATCATCCTACTCCTAGGTCTTTGTTATCAAGGGTATATTCATTCTCCTTAATTAATTCATCCATTAAATAATCACATTTTCTCAAATTAATTAATTCAAAAATTAATTAATTTCTTATACTCAGTTCAATAATCAAGTTTCTCATTAGACACCAATTGATTCTTATTTTGTATCATTATTCTAATCTCAGAACAATGAAAATTGTTCAAGTTCAACAACTAACCCATAACCTATTTTCCCGTGAGTGCCTAAAATGATGCATGTCCCAACAACCCTGAGTGACTATAATGATGCATGTGGACTCAAGTATCATGCCCCCTTAGGCCACGAATAAAAATTCAACAATTTTCAAAACAAATACTATATCACGCCACAATTGTGTCACCCAAGGTGAAATAATATTCAATTGTAACAACAAACAACAATCACAAAAATCCCACCCCAAGTACTCAGATTTTCCCCCATACATGGGTTTCCAACTCCCATGCAGGTTCTCATTACCAAGCCTCGACTCTTCTTAGTCTCTTATCTACCTTTACCAAAAAAGTAATAAAAAAGAATAAGAAAGAAAAGAAAACTCCTTTGATACCACTTTGTGACATCCCGACCTGGGAGCCATTGAATGGTGCCCTGAGCTAGTTGGCTGCATGCCCTCAAGCACGCCTCCCCGTATGCCAGAGGGTTCCAACTAGTAATGAGGGAATTGTAAGTTAGTCTTGGAGATATTATACCATCTGTTATCATAATAAAACAATAGCATAAGAAAATAAAAATAACTAAGTATGGAAGTATATAAATAACCAGTACAATACCAAGCCATATGATAGTCAAAACTAGAAAATGCAATACTCAACTAAAAGGTAAAACGTGCTATGAAAATGCAAGTGCAAAGTGTCTAACATTCAACTAAAAGTAAAGACACAAAGACTCCAAAACAGGTCAAGAACTACATTTGGTTCCCTCTCACATGCTCCAATTCCAAACAGCAACTTATCTCACAGACATTCCCTTATCTTGTCCTGCAACAATGAACTCTACTCGAGTGCTGATCTGGTAGCCCAAATAGGTTGTGAGTATAACACTGTAGGCCCCCACCAACGGTGTCTAAAATGAGTTGAGTCAAATGATAGTGCATGTAGATTTATGAATAAATATATAAAATGAATAATTTAAACTGTTATCACATTGTCATTTAATCATTAATCATCACATAAGTCCAATTCAATACATGTTTCCCATTAATAACATCATTCATTATTATCTTTCATGTGGTGTAGGTCATCATGCCTAGCACACCAAATCTCTGTTGAAACAAAATTCATTATTATCATTCATTGGGTGTAGTTCATCATACCTAGAACCATGAATCTGATTTTGTGTAGGTCGTCATGCCTATCACTTATTTTCTCAATCAGTGCAGGTGTTCATGCCTAACACCCCATAATCTCAATTTTGGATAACTATTGGGGAGGAATGCCATGTCTAAGTCCCAAATTATAATTAGTCTAGTATTCTAGGACTCGAACCACAAAATCATCTCCATTTAATCATTCTTTAGGTCATAAGAATTTTCCACATTATTCCCTTACTAATCCGTCGATTATTTAAATATTTCAAAGGCTATTAGTTAGATAAAAAATTAACTAAGCACATTTCCATTAATTAATTCATAAATTAATTAATCAACCAATATCATCCTCATTCCATAATTAATTATTCATTATTAATTATCCATATCAATGTCCAATTTGTCATAATTAATTCTAAAATTAATTATCTTTGATCACATCATGATACATAATTAATTCTCATAATTAATTATCTCTCACAACCAAAAAAAATTCCATAATTAGTTTCCTTTAATTAATTATTTTATCACAACAATTCAATATCTCCATTACAATATCTCTACCAATATCAAATTTCCAAAAGACTTATTTGGGAAACCCCTACCCCCCCCCCCATCATTTCATCTGTAGTTTAATTATCAATTAAATCACCAACACAACTCAATTCAATTTCACATTCCTAAATTCTCCAATTTAGGAAATCAATAGTCAATTGAATCTAGAATATCATAAAATAACATTAAATTATCATAAAACATGACTATGGGAGTTTTATTTAGAACACCTACCTCAGTTTATTGGAAGAAGTTATCCCAACATAAATCCCAAAAAATCCGAGCAACACAACGTCGTCGATCAAACTACGAATCTAAATTCCAAAAACCAAAATAAAAATAAAAGACCTCAAGATCATGAAAATATAGATCTATATATAAAATAAGAGATAAGGATCTTAACTCATAGGTTTAGATCCTAGAAAATTCTGGAGATATATCATGAAAATACAGCTAAAAGATAAGATAAAAATGGAAGAATCATCGAGATGAGATCCACTTACCGGGTGGAGAGTGGATCTTCAATATGGGCTTTCAATCCCGAATAAAAGTGTTTAGATCACCTTGGAATCTCTCTAAAAGTCTTTGTAAACACATTGAATTCATCAAGACCGATCCAAAGTCTAAAATATCAAAGTCCCGAGGGGTTCATGTGGTTTTAAAAAGGATTTTTAAAAATAGAATCTCATGCGCACAGTTTCATGGGTAGAGGCACACTGTTAGAGAAAAACTTATGCCAACCATGCAGACCCCTCTGTCTAGTTTGGCACGGATGGTACAGTTTGGTCGTGTGGTTTTTCAAATAGTGCTCAAACCGTGTGGACCACAATTTCCAGTTTCGCATGTTTGACAAGGTTTGGTACACAGTTTGGCAAACCATACACAAACCATGTATAGCCCATTTTCCTTTAGTTTCCCATAAAATTCCACCCAAACACACCTCAAGCCACAACTCCATGTTAGTGGTACATAAATTATTCAAAATGTACCTAACAATGCACCCTATATGACTCCTAAAAAGGTTGTGATCTTATAAATTTCCCCTAAAGATACAAGGATAATTCATTTTTAGGACTACCTCATACAAACTCTTACCATACTATATAATCTCTTTTTATAAATATCTCATCAAGCAGTTCACATTTCTTGTGTTATTCATCGATATGCTCAATGTTTCTTTCTTGGAATTTATATAAATAAACTCTTTGATAAACAACCATATCAAAGGACTTAATCAGAAAGTTTCATTTTCATCAAATGGTTGGAGATATCTACTTCCATTAACTCGGAAGGTAAAAAACCTCACTTGAATTGTTCATTAATGTAATATCACTCGTGACACACCTAATGTATCATACCTCACTAAGTGCATATGTTGTCATGATTTTCCTCAATTTATCAAAGAATGAAACTCATTTTATAAATTAATAATAATCATAATTCTAAGTAATAATACACATGTTAAAAAATATTAATTTCTAATGACATATAAAACATGTAAACTTCTAATAAGTTATTTAATTCTCATAACCACCTCTATTGATGATTACCAAGGTTGAATTTCTAGACAATAAGTTTCAATGTCGTATGATCCCACTACCCACAATATTCTTTATCATCTGTTATCAGTAAAATGATGTCATTTATCCATATAACATGTATTTGACAATATCATTATATCGCTACAAGTATATCATCATATATGGAAAATGATATGACCTTTTTATGTTAAAAATATTCTAATTATATTATCACATTAATGTTACAAATAATAAAACTCATCACGTGATATGGAATTTATTAATATTAAATAATATGGATATATAAGTACTCGAAAGTAAAAAAGTAATTTTTATTGGAGCACTAACTCCAGTAGACTCTCACTTACACATGACACAATTGCTAACAATCTACCTGGTTTTCCTAACATCATCAACATGATTCTATTGGGTAATAGATATATTTATTAATCCCTCCATATTTTTCCAGTTGTTATGTTTATTGTTACCTCATCTATCTAATAAAATTCCTTAGGATATGATATCATTGTCTTTATGTGTTTTGTACACTTTCCTCCCAATCATCTTGTATAATACCAGAGTATAAAGTGAATTGTGATATGATAATGATTTACTATCCATCTATAACTCCAAAATATGGAAATAATCACTAATAAACCACTTCTTAAGCTCTATAAAAAGATGAAAAATATAATTTCTATATAGATATAGAAACCACAAGCTATAATAATTTTTCTATTTCATATTACCTTAGTATAACAATAATTTTAGATCAAACTAATCTAAAATAATACCAGTTTTTTATACCCTTAATAACTAGTATAATCATTTATCCAATTAATAAAAATGTAACACCATAAAATTTTAAAATAACAACATTGTTTTCAATAGTGTATATGACGTGAAACCCAGAGTATAAACGACCCATGATATATATTTCATTAAATTTAATAACTTCTATATCTTTCAATACATGCAACACCAAGTCTAAAAGAATAAAAAAAATGTGTTTTTCTAAAAAGTGGTTTCATATTATTTTGCACACTCACTTTAAAAATTTTGTTAAAATTTTATAAATTTTATTTGAAAAAATAAGATTATTTTTTTAATTAATAATTAAAAAATTACCTTAGAGTGTATTTTTAAAATTTTTTAAAAAATATTGCTTTTTTATGAATAGGGAAAAAATAAAGCTTTTTTTAAAACTACCTATTTTTTATGGAATTTAAAAAGTTAAATTTGTTTTTAAATTGTTTTAAAAGTAAAATTAATTCATTTATATTAAAATTAATCCATTTTAGTTCATTTTAATCAGTAATATTTTAAATTTTAATATACACACTTTTAATACTTATGAAAACTATTCCTTTGGAAAAACGTGTTTTAAATGGGTATGTGGGACTAATATTAAGTTATAAAAATAATGCAAATAGAATTTGTAATATTTACATAAAAAAATTTAATATAAATAATTAATATTTTAAAATAAGTTAAACATAATATTTCATCATAATTAATAGTAAGGACTGTGAAATTTGTTTATCATGGTTAAGGTTAGAACGGGTTTACAAGGGGTCAAACTAACAAGATAAGGGTTAAAATGACATGTAAAATATTATAGTTCTTATTTTATATCAATATATAGACATTATATCATACATTTTTAAATAATTATCTATTTCTTAGCCTTTTTCATGTGAAAAAACATTCATATAACTTTTTATTTTCAAAAAATCACTGTGTGTCCTCTCCCTTACTTATAAAACTCCACCCCTTCTCCTCTTCTATTGACACTCAACAATCATTTTAGATCATAAAATATATAAAACAATATATTAATTAAATCCCTACCCACAAGATAGAATAATTTTTAATTATAAATCCAATCTATGGAGGATTTAGGCATAAACCTAATGAGGTCATCCAAAGAAGAGGTGAAGTTCTTAACAGTACGTTTTCATTATTATTATCATAATAACTCCCTAAAATATTATCCAGATATGATAAAATAATATAAACTCATATATCCCATATATGGATTTTTTATTATGATAATATAGTAACCTATATCCTTCTCCAATTAAATAAATGGGAAACAGAACAAGTGATTGTGTGTACGGTGGACTACTGTCACACGAACGGATATTATTCATTTTCCATCATCAGTTCTCACTGATTGATATAATTTGGAATTTAACTTATTTATATTATATTTATGATATTAATATATTTATATAATTATAATATCTCATATAAATTATTTACATCAAATCAGTTGTAAAACAATAACATTGCTCATGGTTATGGGTGGACTAAAGACTCTACATAACAACGTGAAAGGTTTTTCATTTTATTTTTCTATGGAAGGTAATAAGGATAAACTTAATTAATACATGTATTATATATAAAATAATAATGAATATTTAAATTTTATACATTATTTAACTTTATTTCATTATATCAATCAAGAAAAGGGAAACAATGTTCATACGTAAGTATGTCTTTACCATCTTCGTCGATAATGTCATTCATTTTCTATCTCTATATTTTTTGGTTTACTATAAATAAATATATAATTAACATATAAAATAATTATATAAATTTTAAAAATATGTATATTATAGAACCATGATGAATTTAAAGGGACCTAAAATACCAAACCAAAACATACATAAAAAATAAAGCAGTTATTACTAGAAACATGATTTTAATAAGAAATAGTTGAGAAAAAGTTAATGACAGGCCATAAGTAAATAATATATTGTATGATATATATTATTATTATTTTTTAGTAGATTTTTAATTAGTCCATAATTATTATAAATTAGGTTCTAATATGTATGAATGAAATCAGACTTGAGGTAAGGGATTCCATCTCCATTTCCTTTCATTGAGGTATATTTTAATGTAATGCACCAAATTCATTATTATGGTGTATAAAAATATCCATGTAAAAGTAATATAATTAATCCATTAAAATTAATGATATTTTAATTTTCAATATTAATTATTTCATCCATTTTTTTACTTCCATGTTACCAAGTGGTAAGTGTTTCTCTTCTCACATTTACTTTCAAGATACTTATACAACATTGACCACTTATTTATCTTGTGTGGTGTATATACTACCCCCTTTTTATTATATATCATGAATATATTTCTCTTAATGGTATTTAGATTTTATTTTGAATTTACTTATTTCATGTTGCTTACGATTCAAAAGTTACCAAAGTGGTAAGGGTTTATTTTACAATCTAATCATTATCCATGATTATTTATGTTTAAGTATTCCTTGGGTAAAATGTTTTATATTTAATTCTTGAACATAATATATTTTCACATCCTTTGGTTATTCATAATCATTTAATTTAATATTATCATTTTCCACTCTTTGGTACATAAATGTTTTGAGAAAATATTTTATAGAAATGATGGATTTATTTCTCTCCAAAAAAAACCTTTTATTTTGTATCCATATTTTCTAAAAATATTTCAATTTTTTAAAAAAAAAATCCAAATAATTTATTAAATAAATTTTTACCCATGTTTGAATTCTTACAAAATGGATTAAAGGAATATTCTAATGATTTTCTTAATAAGGTACTTTTTGATATTTACCAACAATTTGAAACAAATATTTGTTTTAAAGTACTCAGCATGTAAATAATTTATTAATATCATGAACATTATTTGATTTTAATATTCCTTTACTTTATTATAAGTATATTTTAAAAGAAATGTTTTTCCCTAATATTATAGAAATTTTTATTCTTTAAAAAATATTAACAAATTTAAGGGTATATTTTCCCCCATAATGTTTTTAATTAAATTTTATAGTGTTTTAAATCATCAATGAAAAAAATTGTTTTACCTTATTCTATATTGGTAATATGTTGTAATGATATCATCCTTATTATTTCCATCTGTGGTTTATGACTAGTTTGATATTGGATGTACTATATTTTTATCATTCTTCCTATTAATCTGGATGTTTATGTTTAATATGTTCATTGATTTGGGAAATTATTAAAATTTTGTATTATATTTATTTAATATGAGTTTTTACATTGATTATTTTTACCCATTCCATTTGATGAATTAATTGGTCTTAGAGAGTGATGGGAAGGGCCCACAATATCCTTTCCATGTGTTGTTATGTCTCATGAGACAAACTTGTTTGGTTATTTGGTTGATGTCTTCCACATTTATGTAAGATGTATTAGACAAAGGTCCTGATGATATGGTTATTGTTTCCAGTATTATGTATTTCCTTATTATGGTATTAGTTATTGATATCAATGTTATTATTTAAATAGTTAGAATATCGATGTATATGTTTCATAATTATGTGATTATTTGTGTGGAATTATTTGATCATAATTTTTTTCTACAATATTATTATTTATGTTCAAGTTATTGATTAATTATAATGTGTTTTATTAATTTACCATGACATATGGATTGTGACTTAATTTTTATTATTGCTTCCACTGTAAACATACCCTTACTGAGCATTAGTGTTTACATCTTTCTTATGTGTTCTTTGCTCAGGATTTCAAGAAGTTTATTATGATTGAGATATATGGTTATAAAAATTTAATAATGGGTTCCTCAAATAAAATTTAATATATTATTTTATGTTTTCAAATTTAATGTGAAATTAAAGTTTGTATCTATTTTTCCAAGAATACTAAATTATTTGGTCCTTTGGTATGTAATCACTTCTATCGAGAAGTAATGTAATAAAGTATACACGGACTCTGGAATATTAAGGTCTTGGTATTTACAAGGAACTAATCCAAGTTTACTTTCTCAAGTATTATTAGAATGTTTTGATTTTAAAACTTTAAGTTGACCTATTTTTTCTTTATATTCACCAACCATTTCCAAGTGTACACAATTATTATCCTGGTACAAATTGTAGTATAAATAATTAAACCTATCAAAGAACTTTAAGATATTTACTCATCCTCTATAATATTGTGTCTTGGGAAATAATTTCATGGAGATATGTATACCCTGGGATGTGGGAACCAATACACTAATGTATTTTTCCACACAAAATATTCTCAATATATGTTCTATATATTTAATCTAACTTATCCCAATAAGCCTCTAATATAAATCAGGAATGGTCCTGGTATATATAATATAGGTTGTTTCAAATAGTCCCTTCATAGAGAAGCATGTGTTTATCCACACCTAAACTGAATTCAATACAGGTATCTCATTTCCAAACAGTAATATTTCAGTGACATATACTTCTAATAAAGTTAACACACTCCCAAAAAATCTCTTTTAGACACAAAAACCAAATTTATTTTTTAGGAAATAAAATTATCTTATAGTTTCCTCAAAGAAAATGTTCGACGATCCGGATCCCTGTATCAATCTATAAATGGATCTATATAACTTTTATACCTTATTATAATCCTTTGGTGTCTCAAAAACCTCAATTTTATTCCGTATAAACATATTACACAAGTTTTATATTAAGGAAACATGTTTGGAAAACTATTTTCTAAGTCTTCTAATCATGGTAAGTTATTGAGGAAAGAAAATTTATAGTGGATTTCATCATGGAAATTGGTGAAATGGTTTCATCATAGTCTATCCTTGGACATTGATTAAATCCATCATACCTTGGTCATTTCTTATAGGTAATGGATTTAAATACCTTGTATAATCTCTTCTTGAATACTCATTTTTACCAAAAAGGATTTACCTCTACTAGAATATTAACCTAAACCCAATATTGGTTCTGATACATAGAATCTATCACAAAATTAAGGGATTCTTTCTATCTCTTATCATTTGAGATACTTTATAATTCCTTTTATGAAGGAGTTTTATCATTCTCACCTAATGAAGAGTTACCATCCTTGGTGAATGGAAAACTATATTTCTCTAGTACTGTAACCTCTCTAGTTATCCTATATTGTACTTATGTCTTTTGAACATCCACTTATATGATTTCTTATGGAATATTTTCTTTTTTCAACTCCCATGTATCTTTATCATTAACTTCATCAAAGTAAATACTTCTCCAACTATCATTTTTGGAGATCTGATCCCTCTCAAAAACATGGAATGTATATCTAATATTACCTTTTTATCTCAATTGTATTATATATAATATACTATTATTTTATTAAGATGTTCTATAAAGATAATAAAAATATATAAGGGTGCTAGTTGGATTTAGGAAGCATCCTTAAGAAAAACCTCACATCCTAATGCATGTAAGTTAGAAAAACAATCTTCTCATACATTAACTTGTAAGGAGTTTTGTTTTGTACGTTAGGTGGCACTTAGTTGTATATGAGTGTTTCAATATGTAATGTATATCCCCAAAAGGGAAATGGAAGATCGTAATGACTCATTATTTTTCTCATTTTGTCCAATAATGCGTGGTTCCTCCTTTAACAGACACCATTTTACCATGGAATATAAATATAATCAAGTTGATATATAATATCAAACTCCCTTAGATAATTGATGAAATGTTTGTTAGTATACTCTCCATATCAATATGATCTAATATTATTTATCATTATGACAATTTTTATCTACTTAATTATCTAATTTTTTTATTCAGTAAATTTAATAAAGTATGAGTATTCACCTATAACTTTAACTAGAAAAGGTCCAGACACATTTTCATAAAACAATACAAGAAGTTGTATGACCCTTTCACTCTTTCAACCAAATAGAGGTTCATTCATTTTACCTTTCAAAAAAGTGTGAAATTTATCAAGTGGTTATACATAAAAATAATATAAATAACAAAATTGAAATTTATTTTTCAAATGCTTCCCATTTATATTACCGATTCAGTGATTCTCTTACTTGGTGTGATATTATTCAAGAAAAACTGATTTTTTATCGATTTCAAACACTTTTTATTCACATTTTATTATATAAAGATAACTATTAACATGTTTCATACCAAAAATAACTATTATCTTTATAAAATTAGAGAATTTCCTTCCCAAAAATTAATTTAAATCAATCAATTTATAGAATAGAAACAAATATATTGTTTTTGGTAACCCTAGGAATTTAAAACAATTATTCAAAACTAAGATTATTCATGTTGAAAATATAATGTGGTAGTATATTATTGTTAAGTAAATTGATATTGTGTAATTGGTATCTCAAATATCCACTTAATCTCTAGAAACCTAATTTATTCTACATGGTTCAAGTATTTTGTTAAAAATATGAGCACCATATGTTATATCCAATACACAACTTATATAAATAGAAAGGTCACACCCACAAACAAATGTACGTGAATCTTACCAATTTTTTTAACAAAGGTGTAGTTCCTATTCTAATGACCACTATTTCCAAATGAAAAATATATTTCATCTTATTTCTTATCCTACCTCCAGAACATCCTTTTCTTGGTTAAGTAGTTCATAGAAGCCTGAAACTTGAAATCGGTCTTAGGTCCCTTTTTTGTTCCCTTCCTCTTATTCACCATAGGTCTCTTTGTTGTTCATTCTTTATAACCTTATATAGTTGGAGAATTAGGGTCATAATTTATGGAATATACTCTGAATATTGATTATATTATAATTAATTGTAAAAGTAAATAATTTATAAGGTATTGAGGAAATTATGAGATCTTTTCACAACTAATTAGGTAGCTTAAAACCCAATATGTACAAATTCTAAATATATACAAGAACCTTTACTATATGTGGTCTTGCTGGTTTCCCTCTCAAAGTTTTCAAACCAAATTTCCTTAAAGATCTTGTATCACTCTTATATATGCTTCTCTTGATAAATATCATGGAGATGGGTCAATATGTTGTATTCATCCACATCATCATGGAATTTTAGAGATCCCATGATATGGGAGACAACACGAGACATGATACATAGAGAACATTATCTATATGTTTCTAGCAAACGATGATCTCATCCTCACGAGCCTCATTAGAAGGTTCATCATTAAGAATAGGGGACTCCAACAGATATAATTTCATTACATACAATAGTATGATACACAGGTGCCTATATCAATCCAATAAATTATTGTCGGTGAGGAGAATTTATTTTTTCAATATCGATCAAAGTGAAAATTTTGAGGTCCAGTTACTTTTTTCTTTTCTAAAAAACCTTAATACTTGTTTTAGTAATTTAACATGATTACTATAGTGTGATGTAATAAATTTTATCTATTTGTGACATGATATGTTATCAAATACAAATAACCCTAAAAAATCGATTCAAAATATTATTTCACATGTATATTCTAGTCAAAAGGATCTGTATTTTCTTTCTCATTACTGGTAAAAGTTTTAGGTCAATCAATCAATGGTATTTATATATGCAGGTCTTTCAACCTACATTAACTCATAGTTCATTGATTTGTTGAGTGGAATAAAAAATCCTAAAATAATGAAATCATATTTTCTCAATATTATCCTTTAATAAGAATCAGTTCTATAAATGGGTACATCTAATGATGTAATCTTGGATATATTGACCCAAAACATATATTGGAACTACATGATAAATGAATATTTTTATAAGGAATAGACAAACACTTTGATCTATGGTTTCATCCTAAATCAAGGAATGGAAGGCGATATCTGAATTGATATTTCCTTGATATATTTTTATATCTTATTCCTAAATATTCATTATTTTATTCTTTTGCACTCTTGATAAAATTAAGTGTATTTTATTTAATTATCTAACCATGTCTTAAAAAAATATTTTACACGTGATTTATTTATATTATTTCTCTTAGTAAATAAAATCTGGTACTATTTAAAATTTTAACTTTAAGATTACACTCTCATCTTTATAATTCATAAATAAATAAAAATTATTCATCTATTATTCATTTTTATCTTTTCATACTTGTTAACTACATTATATGATCATATACCACCCACATACAGATATAATTAAAAATACATCACAAAAATAAATAATGAAAATATCATGAGTCGTTATCTATTGGTTAAACCATCATGCAGAGGGTTAGCCAAGGTCCTGGAGGAATACATTGATTCAATACAAAATCATATTTCAGTTCCCATCAAACACATTTTCAACTTTCTTGTTTGGTTTCAGATTGGATCTCAACTTAAACTGCGACATCTTGAATTCATATACTATTTAAAATATATTTTAACACAAAATATTGGGGAACTTTTGATGATATAATTGTTTTTTATCGCTAAAATGTGGGTACACAAGACCTTATAAATATAAAGATAGTGGGACGATTCACACATCATTAAAATGATAATAAATTTTTATATATTAAGATTAAAATTCAATAAATAAATACCCAAACATGCATTGGATTCCCCCAACACAAGATTAGTTAGCATTCAATAAAAGTTTATGATAAATATTAAAGATTATAATATTAAATTTGAGGGAAATTTCAATAATTTAAATTATAATGAAAATAATATTATTTATTTATTTATATAACCCATGTAACCCCAAAACAAATTAATAAATTATATAAAAATTAAATTAAATTATGAATTATTTATCATATTTTTCAGATCTATTTCTACCTAAAATGGGACCCTGAAAGGAAACCAGGCTCTGTATGATCTTGATTTGGTTGGTAATGTCATGACTAGACCAACCCAGTTTGACCCATGTTGTGGAGGATCACGTTCACCACAAGGGGAACATTAGTTAATGAGTGAAAATCCCTTTTTGGAACACCATTAAATAAAAAAAGTAAATAATTTAAAATTCTTGTGAGACTTTTAATCACAACCACAACCCCAGATGACATTACTCCCGAGAGATTCACTCCATAAAATCTAACTTATATATATATATTTATTTTATTTTATTAGATTTCAAAAATCTATTCAATCATAAAAAGGTCATCTGTGAAAACTCTTATTGACACACCATTAGTGGTATTGGGACTCTATCAAAACCAAATATATTAATTCAATAATGTTTAATAAAAACTTTTACTTAAATAATTTCATGAACTCTTTGATACCATTAAAGGAATGAGGTACACTGTGAAAGCATAGAAACATTTAAATTTCAAATTTTCAACATCAAATCTTTCATAACATACTTGATTAGGAAAGCATATACTTGATTAATTCTAAGTATATCATGAAATTTAGTTTTGAATACAAAAAAATAAAAATAGTTGTTTGGTGGAATGGTGTGAACCTAATATAATCTTCCCTTCTTCATGACATCATCGATTAAAGACTCTAAAAAGGTTTCCATCTAGATCATCCGCACATTTGTCATTTCTCCATTAATTTTTTTTTAATTAAAAGGTTATTTCAAATAAACTTGATGTCCTTATGATTATTATATGGTCACTAGTAGATCAAGTGGTCAATCCCCAAACATTGATCAGTTTGTTCTTGATATTTCTCTCTCTAAGATATGATGAAAAGGGAAGAGAAGATAGAATATCACTAAAATCAATAAAATTTACTACCATAAAATCCTTGGCTCAAAAACTAACATAAATTGTAAGGTTTAAGTTTTCAAAATTGTAATTAAGACCTTGGTTAAGTTAAACCTATTAAATCAGACCAAAACGACATGAATGACTAAGTAATTAGTGAATTTATATGAAAAATATTTCACCACTCACTAGTTACAATATTAAATACCATGTGATTAACCATGATCCCTTAACTTGTATCATTCCTGTGGTAATTATTTAATGATCCTTGAACACGTAACATTCATTTGAAAAAAAATTCTTTCTCAAATTATTTATTTATAATAAAATAACCTAAAAATTCCTTGGGAAATAAATTCAATTATCATTATTTTAAACAAAAATAATATAATTGAATTTACTAACTTAAAATCATTAACCTTGACTTCCAATGGTCCCCATATATAGGGCCCACTTTGTCTGTTACTCCAACTCATCTGAACTGGTGAAACATATTAATAAACATTCTGTGTGTCCTTCAAAGACAACTACATGATAGGAGTAAGACAAACACATAGTCCAAGTGTAATATCTGGAAACACATCATAGACCTTATAGACATAATGATAAGTCATAGTTATGACCAACTTAAAAGAAATCTTAACGTGTGATATAATCCCTTTATCTTGATATCTCATCAATATTGTTTCACAGATTATGTCATCAACCTATATAATTGATATATAATTATTTTATTTTCAAATAATGTACTCTTTAATAAAATATCATGTCCATGGACTTCATAAAATAGTTTCATTTCCATCAAAGGTCCATAGATATATAATTCCATTAAATATAAAGGGATAAATCCTCTATTGGTTTATCTATTAAT
This sequence comes from Viscum album, assembly GCA_963277665.1. Taxonomy (NCBI): domain Eukaryota; kingdom Viridiplantae; phylum Streptophyta; class Magnoliopsida; order Santalales; family Viscaceae; genus Viscum; species Viscum album. Next base: position 1,512,837,146 of record OY728161.1, read on the forward strand.
TCTATATCACTAATGAGGTGCCCATTTTACCCTACCTCACTAGGAGAATATGTTGTCATTATTTTCATCAACACATAAAATTGATAGGAATAGTGATTTCATCTTTGTATGCTTTATCTAATTTAATCATAAGGATATTATGCATTATATAAATACACCTCAATGGTACTAATGGTGGTTTTAGGAATTCCATGTTTATTTATGTTGTTTTGAAGTTGGTAACCTTATAATTGTCCATTAAAGAGTAGATGGTGAGCTTGTTTTAAGTAATCCAAAATTTATGGTGTGTAGTATAGGCTTGTGTGAGTTCATTTAAATTTTATTTTTTCTATTTTTAGTTGGTTGAATTACGGTTCTATTTTTATTTTACTGATAGATTATTTTCATTCCTATGAATTTTATAATATATCATTAGTTACCCTAATCAAAAGGATGAGACCTTATGAAAGTAAGAAATTTGTGAAACCAGTTGACTAGTTGGGAGTCACTATAAATGGGGGGAGGGACTATCTATCAATGTGTTCAGATAACTAATTTAATATATGGAATTAGTTATCTATATGTATTGTATATCATAGTGATTTTACTCCTTTTATTTCTAGTGAAATATTAGTGTATTTCTTACCCATTGGTTTAGACTGAAAGCATAAACAACTTAATGGTTTTTTGTTCTACCTTTTTTTATCATTTTCTTATGAATGTGTGAGTTTCATGGAGTGTGTGTGAGGTTTTGAAATAGTTTTATTATTAGGGTACATTGACTTCCTAGTTATAATAAACTAAGATCAAGGGTAATTTTTCTGTGTGTTAACTTTTGGTGTGTAATATTATGGTGGATTGAGGTTTTATCTTCCAATGTTTTAAAGATCAACCTTATATTCCCCATTAAGTGATATCAGAGCTCATGTTTTACTTTATCACAACACACTCAACATGTCATATTATATTCACATTTTACTAGGTGTTACATTTGTTCTATTTTAGGATATTTTCAAAAAAAACATGTCATTAAAAGATGGAAAGATAAGGGTTGATAAATTTGTTTAGATCAGACAACAATTTCTAGCCGATGAAAATGGATTACTTCCTTATCCAAAAGGATTTACAAGGTCCATTATCTTGATTAAATCTTGATAAAATGGATAAAACATATAGGAAAAATTTTCTCACAAAATCACTTAGATTATCAAGGATGTTATTGGAATAAAACTCTGTCTTCAACATATCAAAGAAGAATAAAATTTTTGATATTTTGGAAACCCTATAAGATATGTATGTAAAACCTATATAATTTAAGACTGTTTTCTATGTGATAGTGATTCAAAATGATCTTATTATAGGGGAATATAGTATAAAATCATGAGAACAACTTCAATATGGTATATATTAAACTTGAATCTATGAAGGAAACTTTCACAAATGATGTCTAAGAAATTCTTCTTTTATCAACAAAACTAGAATCTGTGGATGAAATAGTCATAACACTTGGTATTTATAGAAGTAAAACTAAAATAATTTTTATGGATTTCTATAATATTATTCTCAATATATGACTCTAGAGAATAGAAATAAATTATTGTTCATTATTTCATAAAATTTTGAGGGAAATAAATTATCACCCCATAGGAGAAAGCATCAAGAATAAAAACATAATTCAAGGGGGGGGGAATTAAGGAAAGTGAATCAGCCTAGGATTTAACTATTAGAATTGTGTAAAATGAAGACTTATCTGGAAGGACTTTAAAGGATAAAGAGTTAATTCTAAATCATTTATAGGAAATTTAAAATTTATGAATTTTTTTGTGGCAATAATTTTTTTATAATTGTTAATATTCTGGTGGGGTACTAGGTGTTTTATTCCTATGATTCATTTCAATCAATAGAAAAATAGGGATGCAAGTATAAATATGTGTTTGGAAAATTTAACACTATGAACTAGGAGGATGAAAAATCTATGGACATCATTGTAAAGGGAGATGTGAACATCTAGATCAATAATTTTAATTTCATTAAAACTCAAAGAAGTTAAATACATCCTTGTTATATGCAAAAAAAACACATTATTCTAATTAGAAATATTGATAAGGTTGTCTTGAAAAATAATTTTATAAAAGATTTTATAAATTAACTTGAGCTTCCAAAGTTGTGGCATGAGGTGTAAATGATGGAATGCTTTACTTAACCAAAAGTTCAAATGGATTTTAAATTATTAGAAGTATAACATCCAATGATTTAAAATCTTTGAATAATATACACATACATATCATTGAGATGAACTAGAAGGTTATAGTGGGTAAATCCGTGTTAAATCTTGATTATAATGTCACTGAATGTTGTGGTAGTTTTATTCAAGGGGAATATTTGAGATTTTCATTCAACATGGATGTTTATAATCTCATATGAAAGAATTTCGAATTATTTCACTCAGAAATAATTGGACCATTTATATTATAGTATCATGGAGTATACTTTAACATTTTCCCATTAAATAATGACGCTATAATAATATTTTACATTTACTTTGTTAATAATAAGTATCATGTTTTCATTACTTTTATTCAATAGAAATCCATGGTGGGAAATAATAATTTCTAGAAGTTGAAGATCCTATTTGAAAGTGGGGGTAAATATAATATTAATAGCATCCAAAATTACTATCATCGAAAGCAATTTGGGATAGAGAATATTATATTGGATACACAACCACTAGTTGTTGTGGAAAAACGAATAAATTGATATCTAACTGAAACATAATGATGCGTGATGTTAAACTCTAGGATGACCAAGTAAATTTGTGTAGAGAAAATAAACCTGAAAATATCTTAGCTGATATAAGATCATCTAATATAGTGGGAAAATCTCTACTATAAGTTTCATTAACTATTAATATATCCAAAGTTTTTTATAGTAATGTATTCAGAATTTTATCTTACACTCTTATGAAGATAAGGATAGAGTTATTATGAATGAAATGATGATCAAGGGAAAATTATTATAAGTCAATATGTCCTCCTTAATGTGATTGTTTTATGTAAGGGTACAAAATTAGATATAAAAAATAATCATAAAGATTATACTATCAGGGTTTAAGTTTTTTGAATAAAAGTGCCAGATGTTTTAAATCCTAGAAAATTTATTTAAAAAAACACTAATTCTATGAGTAAGGATAGTGGAATATGTGTTATAATTATTAATGGATAATGAATTATGAGGGAAATATTTTTATTTTTTAGAATAAAAAACCAATGCTCAAAAAGTTTAAGCACTAGAAGTTTTAGTACCAGGAAGAGTTGAATCCAATGTTAAGTTGTGGAGATATTTTAGAGTCAGATGTTAAATCTAAATATATTGACATGAAATAAATTTTATACTTCTAATTTATGTTGAGGGAAAATCCTTGAATAAATTTGGGGAACTCAGTGAATTAAATCAATATAATTCTTCAATGATGAAAGAAATGGATTACTTGAAATTCAATGGATATAGTATGTGAATGAATTATCAAAAGGAAACCTATCACTAGAGAATTATGGGGTACTGTATTTAAAGAAAGAAGATAATAACATTATAAGATATAATTTTTATCAAATGGTGAAAGGATTCCAACAAAAGAAAATAATTTATTTCTTGGAAAAATATTCACTAGTTATTAAACATCGAACAATCCTGACGATATTAAGTATAGTTTCTTTTGATGATATTTTTCTTGAGAATAAGGATGTAAAAATTATATTTTTTCATGGTGACTTAGATAATGTTATTTACATGAACCACCTAAAGTTTTCTAAATATAAATATATTGAGGGCCTTATTGTTTGTTCATGAAAAGTATATATATCTTGAAATAGTTTGATCGTCTCTTGAATTACAATATTTATGAATTCTTGAATGATGAAGGTTTCAAGTGGAAAACCCCTAATAATTATTTATAAATAAAGGAATAGACCAGTAATCCAACATCATACTTCTCTTATATATAGATTTAATGTTTATGGAAGGTTTGGAAGATTTATATATTTAAGAGAAAACATATAAGTATTATGACATATTGAAAATGAAGGATCTTATATAAGCAACTAAAATATTGTGGATGAGGATAAATAGGGATAATTGAATTTTAAATTTGATGTAATCCTAGAATGAATGTATCTATAAGATCATTTAAATTTTTGGTATGTTTGTATATAAGTATTTATCGACCCCTCTTACCGAACACTTCAAATTATCAAAGGATAATGTGATGAGAACGGAATATAAGGCTCAATGTATAAATAAAATTATATTTTTATCAGTGTTAGGAAGTTTTATATTCAACATGTCATGTACTCGAATATAAAATACCTCATTTAGTGGGAGTGGTAATTCATTTTATATCAAACTCTAGATGAGAGAACTATGAATCCTTGAAGTGGATCATCCATCACAAGATGTTAATAAAAGATAAGGTGTTTTTATTTAGAAAATATAATCTATTGAAAGGGTTCATAGATATAGAATTTATTGGGTACACAAACACCTAGAAGAGAATGACTAGTTTTTTATTTACATTTCAAAAAAAGGAAGGTCATTTTAATATTTTAGTTGAAACTAGTGGTTATTTTTCATATGACAGGAGTAGAATATATAAAAGCTATGTAAGTGAAAAAAATTTATTATTGTTCAATGGTCTTACTAAATAATATTTGAAGGGTGCCTAAATGGAGGTATTATTTTATAGTTATAAAAGTGAAATCCATTTTTCTAGAATCTAGTGTTTCATATAATTATTAAATAAATTGATATAAAATTAAATTTCATATATAATAAATTGAGGGACGTAGTGTTGGAAAAATAGAATATATATGGGAAGAAAAATTCACTTAAATTTTATACCAAAGTAGAAGTCCAAGAAAGTTTGAGGTAGCATCATGACTCAGTGAAGCTTAGGTGATCATAATATCATAGAGAAAAAGAATATATAATGAAAAAGAAAAATTATTCCTAAAATTTTCTAAAGTGATAAATTTTTCCAAGTTTTTATGAAAAAAATTATTCAAGTTGAGTATTATTAGGAAATTTAATGTTAATTTTAATAATTCAATTAAATATATTATAAGAAGAATATCCAGAAGATATGTGGTCCTCGATGGTAACGAAAGAGGTTGTAGGAACTTCAAGATGATGTTGGTAGGTAAAAATTTGGTAAATTTATGATGGTAAGTTAAAATAGTTAGTTCAATGGTATATGTTGATCTAGTTTTAAGTTCAGTGGAAGTTGTGTTATGTAGTATAGTCTGGTTTGAGAAAACAAAAAAATTCTTATCTGCTAGAATTAGTTTCTTAAATTATGGTGACGTGTTTAGTCTACTGATGGCGTGTGGTCATACCTAAGAATAACACAAGATATTGGTAGTTATCCAGATCTAATAATTATAATAATCGGTTAATTGGTTGGGGGCCACTACAAAAGATGGGTTGGACCATGAATTGATGTTTCCTAAAAAATGATTGATTGCCAGGAATTAGTTATCTACATGGATTTCATGTAACATTGTCTATAATCCTTGTATTGTGTTATATTAAAAGTACAATGTTCTCCTATGGATGTAGGATTAAATTCAAAACCATGTAATATTTTTGTGTTATTTCTATTCTATATTATTTTATTATGAATGTATGATGTATATAGAGTGTGTGTGAGTTTTTGAATTAGCTTTGTGATTATGATGCTTTGACTTTCTAGTTATAGTGAATAAATAATAAGTGGAACTTCTAGATGTTCTAATTCAATTTCCTAATAACTTTTGTTGTGTGATCTACAGGTCAATTGAAGTTTAATATTTAAAAGGTTGAAATATCAGCCCTCTATTTTCCAATCAAAATTATATGACTTGTGATATAAATTAATAATTATCTTATGTATATGGACTAAAACACACATTCACAAATAAGAATATCCAATGACACAAAAAACATAGTTAATTAAAATAGGTGTTTTTGTTCTCATAACATCATATTTTAAAGATTAACAAGTGTTAACTTATGATAATAATTCACAATATCTTAGGATAACCCTACATTAGATAGTCAGTATCATGTATGTCAACTCATATGATTTCATCTAGACATAGAACATATATTTAAGAATATTTCCATATAATTTCAAGGATCTAATTATAGTGGGGAATAACTATGAAATTTTGATGTGAAAAATAGTCTAAGGAATTTATAACATTAATGTTATGAAAAATAACATTCATCATGGGATAAAAAAATTATTAATATTCAATACTGTGAATATATAGGTAATAAAAATTATAAATTAGTGGGTTTATGGTCACTACCTTCAATAATAACTTTTATTCAGAATAGATGATTCATTGTAAGGATCTCATGACTTTGAATTCGTTGAAGGTTCAAATAGTAGAGAACCATTATATTTTTGTTCAATTTCATAGGAATGACTATGAACTAGATATTTAATCTTCAATTGGTAGTTGCACTCTCGATAATATAAGTGGTGTATGTTTATTTCTATATATAATTTTATTTATTCACATATAAATGTGTTAATGCATGTTAATGTAAAAACCCAACACTAGTAGAAAATAGGGAATCTTTCGAAGCTCATAATGTGTGGGAACCATTGGCATCCATGATAGTGGCTTTTATGACTTCTTTTGGTGATTTCCATACTTTTTTTTCCAAAATATTTTCCCACATATCTTTTTTATTTATCCTAACTCCACAAACACCCCTCACCTATATTGTATCTCTATACATATTCTAAGACATCTAGTTCCCATTATTTCTTTCATGCTCACATCCCCTATCATCATCATCTCATTCCCCATTTCCATCACACTCATCGTATTTTATTCTCTCATGATTGTATCCCCCATCACTGTTTCATGATGTCCTATGCATTTATTCATCATCTCTCACTCACACATCATCCTCTCACTATTCACAGTCTCTTTCTCACATCCCACATCAAATGTATCACCTTTCTACATCATCATTCCTATCACCAAATCATTAGCTTATGTTTCCATTATAAGTTACCCACCCATAAACATCACACAACACTCATCCATCGTGGGGTCATGTCATCATCGTACGCCACACCCTCTTACCTCTCCAAACCCATCAATTATGACTTATAGTTACACATACCTTTCATATATAAATATTACATCATTTTATACTAATATTCAACACATTTCACAATAATTCACACTAGAGGACCATATATTTTTAGTGTTATTGGAAAATTCTATATTTAAATAAGTGGTACATAAAAAATATCTATAATTACCCACTTATTTCTTCATAACAAGCACCCTTCTTAGACATAACACACTTAAAACCATTATCCATATCCTATGGAAGTGAAACATAAGTAAGGGTGAACATAGATACCCATTGAGGGTAAACATAATAGATATCAATAAATGGTCATAATTGAGTATAAGATATGAATAAGGGTATGATAACATGAGGTAAATATTATAAAATCACACCCATTAATTTATATATCATAATTATGAAACATGGAAAAAAATTATCAAACTATAAACATAATACATAAGTGTGTTCAAACATCAATATTCAATCCAAATCCATGAAAACATATAATAAGCACAACACATGTGTTTTCAACATGCACATAAGATTATAAAATAATTTCCTTAGTCAGGGATCACTTCCAAGACTATCATTGTTGATCGGTTTCACTCTACATTCCATCATTTCTATGGTCAAGGTTCACTCCTAATACTATATTATTGGGAAAAGTCCATTATTAAACTTGTTTCATTTCCTCTTAAAGTTCTTGTTATATACTAATATATCACTATTTAACTAATTCATTAGTGGGATAAAAAAGACCCACCAAATCTTGTTTTATAATGTAACCACCCATCCTTAGTTTATAAAAAAATAACTCATTACATAATGAAAACCATACATATGTGTTTCAAAAGATCGTATAACATTCATCATATCAACATTTCATAACCCATGTAAAGGGTACGAGTTTCATAAATATATCATAATTATAATCATAAACAATATATAGAATTAATATAATGGTAAAAATGGATTATAACCCTGGAAAATCATAAAAAACATCAAAATTTGTTGTTATAGATGCAAATTCATATAAAATATTACTAGAACAATTCTTGAATAAAATAACCATTTATTTGAGAACACTTATTTTTAAACTAAAAGTTCCAAAAATATAATATAAATAATTTTATTTTATAATAACCAAGTAAAATTATATATGAATATTTAAATAAAATATTATTCATGATAGCAGTGAAATACATCCATACAGTGTATGTAGAAAAAAAATTCTTTTCACATTTTTGTAAAAATTAAAAAGTTCCATGTTTGAAAAAAGACAAGAATTATAATTTTAAATTTTTTAGGGAAATTAAAATATTGTAAAAATTTACTTTAAATAATATTTGTAGAATATTAAAAACATTCATTAAAATATTTTAAACAAATTAGGAACATGGAAGAAAATATTCTCAACCAAAGGGAAAAACAAGGTTTGATTTCTTTAAAAACATTATTTGGTATCATGAATAATTAAAGACAGGTGAATGAAATGAAAAATCCCAATATCCATAAATAACCATAGGATAATAAATTATATAATATTTTGGAGAGATATATCACACAATTTCATCATCATATAATTTAAGCATAAACAATCCCTGTAAAAATGATATGCTAACATGAAAACCTTACCTCAAGAACATCTTGATTCATTAGCTCTATAACCACCTATATAATAAATTTATATTTATTATGAATCTATAAAACCCCATAATAATTTTTATAATCTCATAAATGGTTTACTTATAACATCTTATCACTTATTCCTTAACAATCTTTCATTATCTTCATCATTTTAGGTGTTAACTACTTCATTTTTCATAAATGTTTTTGTTTGACTGTTACATTAAATTCAGTTTATTCATGTTTAATTAATATATAGAATTTTAATAATGATTTAAATATCATATATAAATATTAGATAAATATTTATAAATATTATTATAAGTAGATGATGAAAAATTAATCACATCACTATGTTGAGATGGTAGTCAATATGTACACACAAGTGACGTTTCCATTTATCAAAAAATGAGAAAAATAAAGTTAAATATTAATTAATCTTCATATAATCTTTAATATGACATAAATATAATATATAAATATTAAATCTATCATAATAACTAATTATGAATGATGGTGGTGGAAAATGAGGCATATATCTATGTGGAGGCGGTAGTCAACACATACACACGAGTGACACTTTTATCTACCAATGGATTGAGAATAGATGTAAATGGTTGTTAAATAATCATAATATCATATCATAATATTTATGATACTATATTAATCTTGGTTTTATGTTTACAAAAATTTTATAGTAAGTATAATAAGAAATAATATTGAATGAACATGGTTATGTTCTATACCTCTTTTTTGAGATACCACCTTTGGATTACTCCTTTCAACTTGAAGGATTGTTCTAATTAGAATAAATGAAGCTCTAGGATGAATTGAGGGATTATAGGAAGGTTTTTAGTGTGTTTTTTATATAAATAAATCTCAAATTTTTTGAATAAAGGATTATAATATGTCCACTTTTATAAGTTATGGGATGGAAACACATGAAATTTCTTAAAATATATCAATATTTTTTAGTAAATTTTGTGTTAAATTGGATGAAAATTGAATTTATTTGATGGTAAAACAATATAAGGCATAAATAAATTCAAAAAATAATAATTTTAATGGGGTGTGTGGTAATACAACCCTTATCTCATGGTTTTACCCCTAGTAAACTAGTTTTAACCTTAACCATGGTAACAAAAAATTACTATTTTTAATTTTCACTATGACCAAAAATTATGTTAACCCTATAAAATTATATTATTCATGATGATTACAAATATCTAATTCATTTTACCATATTTAATTTATATAAACAGAATCACTTAATTTTAATTAATCTTTCAAACCATAATAAAAACACATTTTCGAAAACTGAAAGTGTAAAACATAATTTACATTCATTCCAAGAGTTGTAAAAACCGTAAAATGAATGTTTAAAAATTATATTCAATTTTTAATCTACAAATTTCATTAAATATGTTTATAAAAATATTTTAAATTAATTGTAATGGCTCGTACTCTCCTGGTCCATTGCTTTTCCAAATCCTGATGTTTAAGCTATCCTGGGGACCATCAGTGACTCATCATAGAGTTGGAAAAATTTCAGGGAGAATGAATGTTGGAACTGATTAGCATCGGTAGCAATAATCGGCATCGATGGCACCGATCAGCATTGGTGGCCCCTTTTGTCATCGGTGGCACTGATGGGCATCAGTGGCACCGATCAGGTATAAGTGGCATGGATGGGCATTAGTGGCATCGATCAGGTATCAGTGGCACCGATCATCCATCTGTGGCACTGATGGGCACTGGTGGCACCGATCGGTAATGGTTCCACATCAAATAGTGCCAGGGTGTTGGTGAATCACCCATTTGTGAGTAATTTCCAACCTCTCTTGGACATTTCAGTTACGTACCAGTAATTCTGTTTTTAACATAAATGTAACGACCCAATTTTTTCAATGGAATTTTACTTCATATAATTATATCATATGAAATCACAAAATAATGAACTAATAAGTGCTATGTGACCCTTAAACCTATGTTTTTCACTTCTGGGTTTGGAATTTCAAAAATCTGACATTCATGGTTGTGACCAATAAGTTATTTGTAGTATGATAAGAAAAACTTAATTTTTGGTGAATATTTACCAACCCTTATTAATAGTAACATACCCTTATAAATGGTGATATTCCCTAATTAATATTAATCTTACCAATGATAATTTATAAATAATATTCAAGTTAAAAGTATGATATACCTAAATTTTAGAATAAGTAAATGAATGTTATAAAATTGGTTTTTAATAATAAATTTTGATTTTAATTAAATATTAAATTAACCATATTTAGAAAATTATTTTTGATAAATGGATATCATTTTTTTATTCTACACATCGAAAAATGGTTGCGATAAATTTTTTGGATTCTTCTAAAATACTTGAATTTTTAGTGAGTAGTAAAATAGATTAATTTTCCATATAAATACATTATAATTCAAATTCACTATTCCAGACATCATAAGTGTTGTAAGAACCCAAATCTTGAAATCGCATGAATTTATTACTATTCTTGGTCATGAAATCATCACTATTTCTAGACTTGATGGAAATTAATAAAATAATGATCATAAAATTGTGAAAACCCTCCTATCATCCACTATAAAAAGACCCCTCACTCCCTCTTCACTTCATTCCTCCCAAACCTTGTTCCTTCCCAATATTCCTCCCAAATCCCTCCCAAAGATCCTCCCACACATCCAAAGATCCCTAGTAGCTTCAAAATACCAAAACCCCTCCATAAATATATTCTCAAAGGAGGTAGACTCAAGAGGTTAATTCCCCTTTCCAACTCTTTCATTTCTTTTAAGTTATTTTCTTTTGTTGTTTCATTCCTCATGTAACGTCCCAGTTTCGGAAGCCACCCAGATGCGCCCCATATCTGGTCGGTCAGATGGCCTAAAGCGCATTTCCCCGATTGTTAGAGGTTGCCGACTAGTAGAGAGGGCCCTGGGTGTGATAGTGGGGAAACTATGCCCTCATTGGCAAAGTACACAGCGAAAGTGAACAAATACATATAATAGCGGAAGCAGTAAATATCCAAAAAAAAGTAAACATTGGAAGACTAGAACAAAAAAAAACTGAAGCACATATATATATATAATGATTCATGATATATATGTCTAGTAAGAAATCCAAACAAGTCACAATGCTGGAATACAACAGTGCTAAACAAAAGTGCAAAAGAAAACAGATAAACTCCTCAGCATCTTAGGCAATAGCTTGGTCCCATGATCTCCAGATCCACCGCAAGTCAAGTACCTAAAGTAGTAGGGGGATTGCCCTTATCTATACCTGCAAAAATATAATCTGTTTGGGCCCAAAATCATGACCCAAATAGGGTGTGAGACAAAATCCTAGTAGGAAACCACCCAAAGATCTTTGTCTAATAGTCAGTGAATATATGGTAGGTAAAAGTACAGCAAACAATAAACAGTAAGGTGCTCAGCAGTAAACAGTTCCACAAGTCAAACAATCAACCAAGCATAGTATCCCTCTAGGAAGTGCACACAGCCTATCTTCTCTGGTTTAGTATATGAAGACTCTCTAAGGAAGCACTCGCAGTCAATTCCACTTATAGTCTAAGGTAGTCAGGAACTCTCTGAGGAAGCTCACGCAGTCAATTCCTCTTATAACCCCAAGGTGAAGCACTCTCTTAGGAAGCTCACTCAGACAATTCCCCATATATCCCTGGTCGTTCATAGACTCTCTGAGGAAGCACTCACCATCAATTCCCCTTATAGTCTAAATAGTTCATGAATAAAATCAAACACTCTCTGAGGAAGCTCACGCAGACAATCCCCTTATAGTCTAAAGAAGTCAAGGACTCTCTGAGGAATCTCACTCAGTCAATTCCACTTATATCCCTAAGTGTTTCTAGGATCTCTAAAGATGCCCACTCGGTCAATCCTCCTTATAGCCAAAGTGCTCAATGACTCCCTGAGGAAGTTCACTCGGTCAATTCCCCCTATAGTCTACTGCACCAGGTTCTCACAGCCCTATGTAGGTCAACGAGCATATTAGTGTAATAAGTCAATGTAAACCTACATAACTACTTGGCTAACAGTCTACAGCATAACAAGCATGTAAGAATATAAAATCTTCATCCTACAACAACAGGCATGGAAAAAGGCAAGGTAGCCAAACTGGTTAAAACAGGACCAAACGGTCATAGATAGAACATGGAAGGGAAATACATCCAAGAATAGAAATCAACCCTATTCAAATATAAATTACCTCTACACAAGCATAAAATCATGGAAGGAAATCAAAAAATGGTAAAAAGGTAAACACGTAATACCCCGTTCAAGGGTATTGGTGAAATTTGAACATAATACTCAAAGACTTTGAATGGAAAGGAACAAACCACCTACCTCAGGGTTAGGAGATCTCTATATGTGAACCTCGAAGCTTGAAACCCCTTATAATTTTGTAGAACTATGAAAACGTATTAAATTTTCAATCCACAATTACTTGGAAAATAAGAGGAATTGGAAAACGATGCTCTAGTAGAAGGAAGAACTCACCAATGTGATTCCAATGCAACCGACAGTGTTTGATTTAGAGGATGGACGAAGGCTTGGGGGATCATCGAATATCTGAGGTTGTAAGGACTCTCTCGAATGAATGGGACCTAGAAGAAGGGTTTTATTTCCATCAAACGCGACCTCGGTGCGTTCAATGAGAAAAAATAAAAAATACACGGTGTGTACTTTCGAAGTACATGGAATGTACTCGCATTTTCCATACTCCGCTTTAAGAGGCCTCTGAAACACCCCCACACGGTCGTGTGTGTGGCTACCACACTGCCAGAACACGGCCTACTACGGCAAGGAAGTACACAGCATGTACTCATAAAGTATATAGTGTGTACTTAGAAAATTTCTAGAATTTCCTTTTTCCTCAAAAACTCTATAAAAAAGAAAAACATACCTAAAAAGAAGGTACGGGTTTTTAAAAACTTCCACCCTTAAAGAAATTCATCCTCGAATTTCCCTAGCGCGGCATAGAAGAAGAAATCTTGAATTGTTCCGGCCACTGTGCTCGTACATCAGCCTCCCTCTCCCAAGTCTCGTCTTGTACTCGTCTGTGGTGCCAAAGCTCCTATACCAGAGGAACAGACCGGCCACGAAGAACCTTTGTACTACGACCCACAATCTGGATAGGATTCTCCTCAAACGATGTATCCACTTTGAGCTCAACCTCCTCGGTTTGAAAGACATGAGATGTGTCTAAGAAGTAACATTGAAGCTGAGAAATGGGGAAAACGTCGTGCATATCCCGATACCTCGGAGGTAACTACAATCGATAGGCAACCAGCCTAACTCTCTACAACACCTCAAATGGCCCGACATACCTTGGTGAAAGCATACCCTATCTCCTAATCTAGTTGTGTCCCAAACTCGGTGTGACATGCAGTAAAACCTAATCCTCGACCTTGAACTCTAGAGGTCTTCTCCGCTGATCAGCATAAGACTTCTGTCAAGACTGTGCCATAGTCATCCTCTACTGAATCAACTCTATCTACTATGTGGTCTCCTAAACAAGATGAGGTCCCAGCAAATCTGCCTCTCCTACCTCCAGCCAACATAAGGGTGATTGGCATGGACTACCATATAAATCCTCATAGGGTGCCATCTGAATAGTCTCTTGAAAACTATTGTTGTAGGAAAACTCCACAAGAGGTATATGATTCTCCCAAGAACCTCCAGAATCTAGGATGCATGCTTGGAGCATTTCCTCAAGCACCTAAATCGTACGCTCAGACTGGCCATTTGTCTGGGGGTGATAAACAGTACTCAAAAGTACCTATGTACCCAAATCCTTCTTAAGCTCCTTCCAGACTCGAGAATTAAAACGGGCATCCCTATCTAAAACAATGGACTGTGGAACTCCATGAATACATACCATCTCTCTCATGTAAAACAATCACATCTCGTCAACTCTGAGGGTCTCCTTGATCGGTAAGAAGTGAGCGATATTTGTGAGTCTATTGATGACAATCGAAACTGTGTCATTGCCTCATGGAGACCCTGACAAACCGGTCACGAAGTCTATCGCGACGTTATTCCACTTTCACTAGGGAATGGGTAACTGCGGAAAGATCTCTAATTGTCGTTAATGCTCTGCCTTCACCTTCTGAAAAATGGAACACCTCATGAAAAAACCAGTAACATCTCTCTTCATACATGGCCACCAATACTGATGGTGTAGGTCAGGATACATTTTGGTGACACCAGGATGAACTACCCAAAATGAGGAATGAAAATCCCACATCAACTCCTTGCGTATGTATGCTGGTACCCATAAACACCCTTGGAAATGAAAGATCTCATCCTCTCCTACAGTCCATCCAAGAATAGGGTCCTCTCCTGACACACTCTCATTGAGGACTAGGCCTTCAGAACCTGATAGTTTCCCCATTCAAACTCGATCAAGAAGAGTATAGGTAACAGCTATAGAAGATAGAAAAGTCTTCACTTGTCTGTCGTGCACCTCAAAATGCATCTCATAGAATAGATCCATAAACTACCACTCACTATTGGACTCCTAAACTGTCTGTACCTGAGTCCTCATGTTCAATGCATCATTCACTGTGTAGCCCTTCCGAGGCATGTAGGCAAGCTCAAATTCAAAGGACTGAAGATACTTGACCCACCTGCGCTGTCTCAAATTCAGATCACGCTGAGTGAATATTTACTTCAGACTCCTGTGGTCGGTGAAAACCAAAAAGTTCTCTCCCAAAAGATAAAGTATCCAACAGTATAGGGCATGAACAACATCTTCCAACTCCAGATCGTGTGTCGGGTAGTTCCTCTTATGTGGCCTTAACTGCCGAGACCCGTATGCAACGACTCCATCTCCCTGCATAAGCACAGCTCCCAGCCCAATACTTGAAGCATCATAGTAAACATTATAGCTCTTTCCTGGCTCTATAAAGACTAGTATCGGTGATGAATTAAAACACCCTTTCAACTCCTAAAAATATAACTCGCAAGAATCTGACCATAAGAACTTCGCACCCTTCTTAGTCATACCCGTCAGTGGTGCTGCTAAGTGCCCATACCCAGTTGGTCACATGGCCTCAAACGCATTTCCCTAAACTCTAGAGGCTGACCACTAGTAGTGAGGTCCTTTTGTGTGATATTGGGGAAACTATTCAATCATTGGCAGAGTACAAAGCGGAAGTGAAAAAATACATATAATAGCAGAAGTAGTAAATATCCAACAACAGTAAATAGTGGAAGACTAGAAAAATAAATAACTGGAGCACATATATATATAAAATTATGCATGATACATGTGTCTAGGAAAACAGCCAAACAAGTCAAAATTCTATAATACAATAGTGCTAAACCAAAGTGAAAAATAAAACAGATAAACTCCTCAGCATCGCAAGCCATAGCTGGGTCCCATGCTCTCCATCTCCATAGCAAGTCAAGTACCTGAAGTTGAAGGGATCTTTCCCTTATCTATACATGAAAAAATATAAACTTTTTGGGCCCAAAATCATGAACCAAATAGGGTGTGAGACTAAATCCCAGAAGGATCCACCCAAATATCGGTGCCTAATAGTTAGTGAATATATGGCAGGTAAATGTACAGAAAACAGTAAGGTGATCAGCAGTAAACAGTTCCACAAGTCAAACAATAAACCAAGAACAATAACCCTCTAGGAAGTGCATATAGCCTATCGTCTTTGGTTCAGTATATAAAGACTCTCTGAGGAAGTACTCACTGTCAATTCCCCTTATAGTCTAAGGTAGTCAGGGAATCTCTAAGGAAGCTCACACAGTCGATTCCTCTTATAGCCCCAAGGTCAAGGACTCTCTAAGGATACTCACTCGGTTAATTCCCTTTATATCCCAGGTCGTTCATAGACTCTCTGAGGAAGCCCTCACCGTCAATTCCCATTATAGTCTAAACAATTCAAGAATAAAATCAAAGACTCTCTAAGTAATTTCACACAGTCAATCCCCTTATAGTCTAATGAAATCAAGGAATATCTAAGGATTCTTGCTCGTTAAATTCCCCTTATAGACCTAAGTGGTTCTAGGCTCTCTGAGGATGCTCACTCAGTCAGTCCCCCTTATAGCCAAAGTGCTCAAGGACTCCCTGAGGATGCTCACCTAGTCAATTCCCCTTATAGTCTACTACACCAGGTTCTCACGGCCCTGTGTAGGTCAATGAGTAAAGCAGTGTAATATGTCCAATTAAACCTACAGAACTACTTGTCTAATAGTCTACATCATAACAAGAATGTCAGAATATAAACTCTCCATCCTACAGCAACAGACATGGAATACAGGAAAGGCAGCCAAACTGGCTAAAATAGGACCAAATGGTTGTAGATAGAACATGAAAGGGCAACACATCCAAGCATTGTAATCAACCCTATTCAAATCCAAATTACCTTGAGACAAGCATACAGGCATGGCAGAAAATAAACAGGTGTAAAATGGTAAACACGCAATACCTCGTTCAAGGGTATTGGTGGAATTTGCACATAATACTCGAAGACTTTGAATGGAAAGGCACAAACCACCTACCTCGGGGTTAGGAGATCACTATATGTGAACCTCAAATCTTGAAACCCCATAGAACATCGTAGATCTAAAAAAAACGTATAAATTTTTTGATCCATGATAACTTGGAAAATTGGAGGAATTGGGAAACGATGATCTAGTAGAAGTAAGAACTTACAAATGCGATTCCAACGCAACTGACGGTGTTTGATTCAGAGGACGGATGGAGGCTCGAGAGATCATCGAAGATCCCTAGCCATACAGACTCAGTTGGTTGAATGAGACCTAGAACAGGGGTGTTCTGTCTGTCAGATGTGACCTTGGTACGTTTAATGAAAAAAACAAAATACACGACATGTACTTTTGGTGTATATAGTGTGTACTCACCTTTTCCGTTCTCCGCTTTAAGTGGACTCCGAAACACCCCCACACGGCTGTGTGTGTGTCTACTACATGGCCAGAACATGGCCTTTTGCGGCAATGAAGTACATGGAAGATACTCATAAAGTATACTGCGTGTACTTAGAAAATTTCCAGAATTTCATTTTTCCTCAAAAACACCAAAAAAAAAGAAAAACATACCTGAAAAGAAGGTTAGGGTTCTTACACCTCACCTACCTTCACCCAAATGGTATGATAACTCTATTAAAATACATGTACTGGGATAGTATTATAGTAATGGGATAATTCTTTATCCTCTCTCCTTTCCCCACCTTTTATTCGAATGAAATGAAAGAAGAGATGTGCTAATTTAGCTCATTCAAGGACAACAGTAAATCAATTTCAATTATCATCTTTAATTATGGTTAAGAAACCATTTGTCTAATGGATGAAATAGATTATTATATATGTAATACATCCTTCTTATGGTTATTTAATCCTTCTATACTAATGGTATTAAGTTATAAATCAAAACATATTCATTGTAATCAAACCCACAGTTTAACAAAAATGGTTGACACTAAGATTTTATATAATAATTTGACTTCAATCTAAGTAAACAAAATAAATTTGAAACCATGTAATATCCTATATGTTCACTAATGGAATATAACATTAATTATGGGCAACAACTTTCATCTTACACGTTTATCCAAACAAGAATATAAGCAAACTCGTCATTAAAACCAAGTAAGAAAATGAGCCCGAACAATGACATTGAACCATATAACCAATCAAAAAGCTCTTGAATGAACCAAAAAGGGTTATAATAAATCAATTAAATATATAATATTTTCTTTATTTATTAAATAATAATCCTAATTTGGTTATTCAGGTTATTAATAACACGAGGAGAACACTACCGGACTTAAGGTAACAGATCCTCTCCCTTTATCTCTTAATCAAGATTTTCTTCTATGTTATGCCTTTTATGTGTAATCCCAAATGATGGGGTATGATTTAAAACCTCCCCCATACTTCCCTCATGATTTATAAACAATTATAAACCCATTTTATTTCTCAACAATCCCTCTTAGGTAAACCTGACACCATGCTAATAAACCGTAACGAATTCTACCCGAACCTTTTTGTTCTTTCAGATTGCCTTACCTTTATTTATATCAAAGTGGTGTTATCTTATATATTTATGTAAATATTATAAATTATGTGTTTGTTTAAAAAATTCATTTATGAATACCCTTTCATCACTCTCTTTCGGTGATATACGTGTTTTTATAATATTCCCTCCTTAGAACTTTCCGATAAGCAAACTTGTTTTAAGGGAACTTACCACATTTTTATACAATTTCAAGTGAACTCTATCATTTTTTAAGCCACCATTACCTTTATAAAATCAGACATTTATTATGAAAACCTTCTTGTTTCAATTCTGGTATTATATAAAATAATTTCCTCTTTTATATTTTAAAATCTCTATAGTATTTTCCTTAACCGCACAAAAATGTTTTAATGCTAATGTTTCTCAAAAACATTTCTTATAAATTTTCACTTAAATTTGACACCACATACCATGTTATATTCCAATTTTTCCTTATGAACGTTCATGTATGTTCTAAATACTTTCTTTCATGGACACTTTCATGATACACCCATTGGTTAGGCTTTATGTCATGATTGTGGTACCCAATTCTTTCCTTAGGTACCCTTAGGTTTATGTATGGTTGATTAGGTATGATTATTTATGTAGAAAGAATATTCATGAAAATTTTGAGATAGGTGCACCAATGTAGTACTCTAATTCATTGGGTAATGTTAAGTCTCATGATATGTGATGTGAAACGGTATTGGTGGTTAGCCTTAACCCATACTGAAATGGGAATCAAGATTGGTGTTTATCCTTGACCCGTACAAAAATGGGAATCAGGATTGGCTATTATCCTTGACCTATACTAAAGATACGTTATATGATTCTACCACATTTATATGATTCCATGTTTATATGATCTCATTCTTACATGATATGATTTCCTATCTTCCATGCTTTGGATATCATTATGGCATGCCTATTAACTCATGTTCTTAAGATGTATCCTTATGTTCTTTTCCTTACTTGGATTTTTAGCTCATCCCTTTGTTCATGTGTTCCCTAGGGTACCCTATGAAGATGTAAGGGCTCAAAGAAAATTAGGATCTCTTTATGGAGATTAAATAAAGAAGTTTTTTCCCCTCTTGTTTTATGTTTAATGTACCAAGTATTTAGAGACACTAGACTTCACAATCCTTGGTTGTAATATTATGTATATTAATGCTTAAAATCATGTAATGTTATGTGAGGGTTTGGGTCTCTACAGTTGGTATCAGAGGATAGTCTAGTTATTTTTGAATATTAATAATAGAGAAAATTTGTAAGAACCTTAAGAATGAGATGATGTATAGGAAAACATTCCAAAATTTTGGTAAGTATAGTTTAAGTAGTTTATCAATCAAATACATCTATGTCTGGATACAAATAGATAGAGGTGGATCTAGCAAAGATTTACCTAGAGTGAAAACTTCGACAAGGAGTTTCAGGCTTGACGTGCGGTATCCTAGTACATGACAACAGGCCTTACTGTACTATAGGATTGGTAATCAGGAGATATATGCTTTGGTAAATTCATAAGCTTAGTACGAACCATTTTTAAGGAGACCAAAAGGATACCATAATAATATACATTAGGATATAGATCAAGAATAACATAGATTAAGGCCTAAAAACACAAAAGTTACAGAGATAAGGGTAATTTCTATGTTATCCCTTTAATGTCATTGGTTTCCCCCTTATGTCATAATCATCCCCAAATTTTCTTTTTATTCTAGACAATGTATGGTAATAGGATGAATCAGGTTATCAACTGATGTGATAGACAATGTGATGACTACCAAAATGAGATCCCTGATCATATGGGAGCTCAATAAGGTCATATAATTATTATGCCAAACCAACTATCAAAAATCATGATAAACAATTGGTACTTGGTTGAATGCACAATAGAGTAAAGGAATATGAAGATGAAATATAATGAAGGTTCATCTGATAAAGGTGATAAGGGAAAGAAGACCCATTATCTTTTGTGCAACAAGTGTGGAAAGAGGCACCAAGGGGAATGTCACAAAGGGGCTTACATATGTTTTGACTGTGGAAATATTGGGCACAAAGTAGCTAATTTCCATGGAAAATGAATAATGTGATGAATGGATACAAAGTTTCATATAAGGAATCGTACATAGTTCTATGTCATAAATGTGGATAAGTTGGACATTATCCAACACAATGCTCTATTTAAAGGGCTGTGAAAGGATGATGAATATCAAAAATCACCATGATCAAGGGAGAAATAGAAGTCCTATTCTATGGTGGATAATGATGTATAAATTACATGTAACCACTACTTCAAATTAGTGTATATAATAATGTCTTTTAATTCAAGTACATTATTATATCATTCATTTTTCTATGAACTTTGAGTCCCCGCCTGAAATTATATTATATCATTAGGGTAAACTTCTATAAGTACTGTATAAAATGTTAAAGTGTTAGTTCTACTAGGTTAGATACCCTAAGAGGGGGGTGAATCAGGGTATGACAGATTAAGACAACTTCCCTTATTGATCTTGTTTCATTATTAAGAAAATATCTTTTCTCTCTCTTTCCCAAAGAAAAGTATAAACAAAAATTAAATCATGCAAGGGACACAATGTTTTTTACTTGGTTCAACCTCACTGGGCTATGTCCAAGGAGCATACAACAGCAATGTTCCAATGTACCAAATTCACTAAAAGTGCACTATTGTTTACAATGTTCAAAGTGGAATCATTGTCTCTTATGTTTTACAACCTCAGATAGTTTGAGAACTCACTTCTCTTTCAACTAAAGTGATCTCACTACTTCTTCAGAAGATCCACTCATAGTTTATAGAACTGTAGGTCTCTTCATTATCAAAAATGAGTGCATCTTCTTCTATATGTAGATGCTCTGTTGAAGTTCCACTTTTTTCCACTAATGAATAAAACTTCACCATGGATTTATTTGGAAATATTTTAACTTTCACATAGCCCTAGAATAACAGTCACGCTTTTTTATTCTTGGTGTGCTTCTCTATTGCCTGGCGCGCTTCTCTATGATTTGGCATGCTTCTCCAAACCTGGAATGAAAGTGTCACAAAACCACTTGTTTGACACCCCCTTATTCAACTCTATACTTGGGAGACTCACTCCCATTTGCGCCCAAACCAATATTTTCACACAACTATCAACTGGAGCATAACTTATGAGTATCTTTAAACTTGCGCGACCAAACCACCCCTTACGTGACAAAACCACCTGTGCGACTGGAGCTCTAATTTTCTATAAGTGTAAAACTCTATCTAAAATGAAGAGGGCTAGCCCTCTATTTATAGGCATTTTGGGTACCCTGAGTGTCAGCACGCAAGTCTTCTCTTGGCACGCAAGTCCAACCGCTCGAGCCTCTGTCTCCCTAGTCCCTTGCGTGCCCCAACCAAAACATGGGTGCCCCTTATTTTTTTCCATATTTTGAGGTTATATTCTTGAAAAACATATGGTGTGAAATTTTATAAGCCTCCAAGACACCGGCACACAAGTCCCTTTTCAAGAAGAATCATTTCTCCATTTGTTAATTTTGAGGCCCAAAAATTTAGCAAACACTGGAAAATGGAACCACAATGTATCTGCTCTTTTTGTACCACCTCCAGATCATCCATTCCATTGTCGAGGTTCTTATTTCCATCATGGATTGTAGATAACATATCTTGAGCTCGAAAATTCACTATATAAACCCACTCTTTCAACAAATTTTTACATCTTGTTCTGCTTTGTCTACAAACACAACATGTAGGTCCACTTTGTCAACAAACACAATCACCTCAAATATGATTCAATGACACCTGGAGGGATTTTTTCCCAACCTGATCTTTATTGTAATGTTGTTCGTGAAAATATTATATGTTCCCCTTTGGTGGAATATAAGGTAAAATGATAATTACATTTCCTACGCCTTATGATAGTTCAAAATTCTTGAGCAAAACTATCTCATTCATGATCTGGAGTTGGTATTTTTTATCTTTGAGTTAAAAATCTAGAGGCATTATCTCTATGGGGAGAAATTTGAGGTATATACTGACCACAAGGGTATCAAATATATATTTACACATAAGGATCTTAATATGTGCTAAAAAAGATGGATATAGATCATCTAGGATTATAACTGCTCAATCCACTACCATCCTCATAAGGCAAAAAAGGTGGAGGATATTCCATGTAGAAAGTATCCCACATATTTATCAATGATGAGAATTGAAAAAGGATCTGATCTTCATAGACTTGGAAATGATGGAAATGGGAATCATTAAGGGGGGAACATCATCAATACTTTCTCATATGATTACTCAACCATCTCTCATGGAGAAAATAAAGGATGCTCAAAGAAAAGATGAGGAAATTATGAAAATGGTGGAAGCTATCATAAATGGGAAATCCTCCAATTTTAAAATTGTTGGTGAAGGATTTGTAATATTTGGGTCCTGATTTTGTGTACCATCAAATCTAGAGATAAATAAGGATATTTTTAATGATGCACATAGTTCGACCTTATCTATCCATCTAGGGAGCACAAATATGTATTAAGATCTCGAATAAAAATTTTGGTGGGACAATATGAAAAGGGAGATTGTTGAATATACATAAAAGTTCCTAGTATGTTATCAATTGATATCTGAGAGGAAAATGTCTAAGGGGATGACGCAACAACTACCCATACCATCATGGAAGTGGGAGATCATTACCATGGACATTGTCACTAGACTCCGAAGGAAATCTAGAGGAAACAATGTTATATGGGTCGTTGTGGATCATCTTACAAAGACCACTCATATTATCACAATTCGAGAGAACTTCTCATTAGATAAACTTGTATGTATATATAAAAAGAAGTTGTAAGGCTACATGGAGTACCACAATCTATTGTATCAAATCGTGATCCTAGATTTACCTTGATGTTCTGGAGAAGTCTCCAACATGCTCTAAGCACTGAACCGAACGTTAGTATGGCCTATTAGCCTCAAATTGATGGTCAATCTAAGAAGAATTTTCAGACACTAGAAGACATTTTGAGAGCATGTTCTATGGAATTCAAAGAAGGGTGGGACCAATATCTTCCACTAGTAAAATTATCCTACAACAACAGTTTCCACTCAAGCATATGAATGGAACTATATAAATACCTTTATGGGAAAAGGTGTATAACACTGGCGTGTTGGGATGATGTTAGTGAGTGTAAGCTGCTGGGACCTGAAATGGTCGATGAAATGGACAGAGAAGGTGAAAACCATTCAACAGCATATCAAGGTATCCCAAAGTCAATAGAAAATTTATGCTGACAATCTTCGACGAGACCTTGAGTTTATAGTTAGAGACATGGTATTTCTATATATATCTCTATGGAATAAGGTCATTAGGTTTGGAAAGAAAGGGAATTTGAGCCCTAGGTACATCGGCCTCTTCGAGATTCTTGATCGTGTCAGGGGTGTGGCCTATCGACTGGAACTTCCACCTACCATTTCGAATAGACATGATGTCTTTCATGTATCCCTCTTAAGGAATTACATACTAGACCCTTCATATGTACTCTCTTCAGAGGTGGTATAGTTATAGGATGATCTTTCCTATGAGGAGCATCCAATGAAGATCTATGATTGTAGAGACAAATTTTTACTCAACAAGACTACTCATCTGGTCAAGGTACTATGGCGAAACCATAAGTACGAAGAGGAAACATGGGAACTAAAGGAAAGAATTTAGGAAAAGTACCTACACCAGTTTATGGCATATAATTTAAAATGAAATTTCGAGGGATAAATTTCCTAAGGGGGAAATAATGTAACGTCCCAAATTATTCAATGGAATTTTACTTATAATTATTTCATATGAAATCACAACATAATGAACTACTAAGTTCTCTTTGACCCTTAAACATAATTTTGTAACTTCTGTGTTTGGAATTTCAAAAATTTGACATACGCGGTTGTGACTAGTAAGTTATTTGGAGTCTGACAAGAAAAACATAATTTTTGGTGAATAGTAACCTACCCTAATGAATAGTAACATACCCTTGTGAAAAGTGATATAACATGATGAATATTAACCTTGCATATGATAATATATAAATAATATTCATGTTGAATGTACGATATACCTATATTTTAGAATAAGTAAATAAATTTTTTAAAAATAGTTTTTAATAATAAATTATGATTTTAAGTAAATATTAAATTAATAATATTAAGAAAATTATTTATGAAAAATAGATTTCATTTTTTAATTCTACACGTCGAAAAATGGTTAAAAGGAATTTTTGGTATTTTTCTAAAATACTTGAATTTTTAGTGAATAGTAAAATACATTAATTTACCATATAAATACATTATAATTCAAATCCACTATTCCTGACATCACAAGTGATGTAATCACCCAAATATCTAACTCACAAGAATTTATTACTATTCATGTTCATGGAATCATCACTATTGTTGGTCTTGGGGGAAATTAATAATCTAATGATTATAAAATTTTGAAAACCCTCCTCTCCTCCACTATAAAAATCCCTCTCACTCCCTCTTCTCTACACTACTCTCAAGCCTTGTTTCTTCCCAGTATTCAACCCAAATCTCTCCACAAGATCCTCCCCCACGTCCAAAGTCCCCTAGTCTTGTCAAAATTCCAAAACCTCTCTCCTTAAGAGGTTCTCAAAGGAGGTAGAATTAAGAGGCAAATTCATCTTTCCAACTGTTCATTTCTTTTAAGTAATTTTATTTTCTTGTTTCATTACTCACCTCCCTTCACCCAAATGGTATGATAACTCCATTAACATATATGTACTGATATTATATTATTCTAATGGGATAATTATTTATCTTCCCTCCTTTCTCCACCATTTATTTGAAAGAAATGAAAGTATTATTTGAGATGCGCTAACTTAGCACATTCAAGGAAAACGGTTTATCAATTTCTATTATCATATTTAATTATGGTAATGAAACCGTTTTTGTTATGGTTGAACAAGATTATTATATATGAAATATATCATTATTACGGGTCTATAATCCTTTTGTACTAATGGTATTAAGTTATAAAGCAAAACATGTTCATTGTAATCAAACCCACCATTTAACAAAAATTGTTGTCACTAATATTTAATATGATAGTTTTACTTCACTATAAGTAACCAAATTAAATTTGAAATAATTTAATCTATTTTATTTTCACTAATACCATATAACTTCAATTTTTTACAACCACTTTCATCTTACATGTTTATCCAAACATGAATATAACCAAACCATTTATTAAAACCAAGTAAGCAAATGAGCCTGAACAATAAAAATGAAACTTATAACCAATCAAAAAGGTTTTAAATGAACCAAAAGGGGTTATAATAAATAAATTAAATATATAATAGTTTCTTTATTTGTTAATTAATAAACCTAATATTTTTTATTTAGATCATTAATAACATGATTAGAACACCACCAAAATTAAGGTAAGGGATCCTCTCCATTTATCTCTTAATAAAGATTATCCTATATGTTATGCCTTTTTATGTGTAATACCAAATGATGAGGTATATTTTTCCACCTCCCCCATAATTACCTCATGATGTATAAATTATGAGAAACGCCTTTTCTCTCTCATCAATCCCTCTTACATCATTCTAATAAACTGTAACGAGTTCTACCCAAACCTTTTTGTTCTTTCGGATTGCCTTACCATTCTTTATATAAAAATGGAGTTATCTTATATATTTATGTACATATTATTAATTCTATATTTTTAAAAAAAATCATTTATGATGACCCTTTTTCACTCTCTTTAGGAGATATACAAGTTTTTAAAATATTCCCTCCTTAGAACTTTCCGATTAACAAACCTGTTTTAAGGGAACATCCCAAATTTTTACCCAATTTCAAGAGCACTCTATCCTCTATTTTAAGCCCACATTATCTTTATAAAATAATTCTTTTTATTACATAAACCTTCTTATTTCAACTCTGGTTTTATATAAAATATTTTCCTCTTTTCTATTTTAAAATATCTATGGTATTTTCTTTAAAACAGATTAAAAATGTTTTAATGCTAATGTTTCTCAAATACATTTCTTAAATTTTGTCACTTATATTTGACACAAATTACCATGTTATATTAATATTTTACCTTATGAACATCCATGTATGTTCTAAATACTTTCTTTCATGTATAATTTCATGATACACCTATTGGTTATGTTTTAAGTCATGATTGTGGTAATCAATTCTTTCTTTTGGTACCCTTATGTTTATATATGTTTAATTATGTATGATTATTTATGTGGAAAAATATTCATGAAAATTTTGAGATTGGTGCACCCATATAGAACTCTAATGCATTGGTTAGATTTATGTCTCATGAGATGTGATGTGAAATGGGACTGGCGGTAATCCTTGACCCATACTAAAATGGGAATCGGGATTGGCTATTACACTTGACCCATGCTAAAATGGGAATCAGGATTGGTGGTTAGCTTTGTCCTTAACTAAATACATGTTTTATGATTCTTCCACATTTATATGATTCCATGTTTATATGATCCCATGCTTATATGATATGATTTCATATGTTCCATGCTTTGGATATCATTATGTCATGACTCCTAAATCATGTTCTTAAGCTGTATCCTTATGTTCTTTCCCTTACTGGGCTTTTTAGATCATCTATTTGTTCATGTGTTCCCCAGGGTACCCTATGCAGATGTAAGAGCTCAAATAATGTTAGGATATTTTTAGGGATATTAAATAAAGAAGTTTTTTTCCCCATGTTTTACTTTTTATATACCTAGTCTTCAAAGACACTAGACTTCACGATCCTTTTCATGTACTCTGATGTATATTTATGCTTAAAATCGTGTAATCTTATGGAAAAATGGCTTGGTTAATTGTAGTAAAAGTGTTTTCATACCCCTTTCAAAGTGATTTAAGTCCTATAAACGATATTTTAAATCCTCAAAGAGTTAGGAGACCCTTGAATTTCTAAAAAGTGTGTCATTTTTATCGGTTTGATTCCCTTCACCACATTTTCCGGTCTCTGGTGTTTTCCAGTTAGGCCCATATTACGTGTTTTTCCCCACTTAATGTTAGTCTATCAACTCATAGCTATCTGTTGGTCTATCACCACCATTTCCAAGGGTAATTATTAAATCTCAATTAATTCCAACACATGAAACTGCTGATCTACGGGGTCTTGCCACGATCCAACTTCTAAGTACTTCAAAATGGTCTCCCTGGTTTTAGGATCTAGCCTCTTTTTAATCATAGATCCTCTCTTCCTTATTCCATTTCATTTCTCTAAGTGCGCCTTGAGAATTATCCTCGAGAAGAATTTTTCGATCTTTCTATAGCCCTTTTCGCTTAACCTTGGAGTTATTTTTATAAGTTGTGTCATCCTCTGTTCTTGGTGTAATGAGAAAAATTCAATCATCGGTCATCCAAAAAAGGATTCTTCCTTTGTATCTCTTTACAATGCATCATGGGGGTGGGTATGATGACGTTCCCTTGGGACATAGATGAAACCAACTTTAATGAAGATAATAAATAGACTTTTAAAGAATAAACGGGTGGAGAAGATAATGATGTTGTTTTATTTTACCTTCATTTTTATATTTTGAATTGTATGGGCTCATGTTCACTGAAAATCATGGACTTTGGTGATACTTTCTTTGATACTAATGAATTTTTGTTTTCAGGTTAATCTTGTGATTGAGGTACTGTAACATGGAAACTAATTAATAGCGTAAACTTTGTTGATTTAATAGATACCAGATGAATAAAAACCCTTGAGTGATCACCCCCATTAACCAAATGGAAAGATGGAACTTAATGAATGGTGTTGGATAAATCTGAAAACATCCTTGCGTTGTTCTGGTGATATACATGGTAGTTGTTTTTGATGCTTTGTGGGTTAATGTAGATGGGAATGGAATCTCTGATTAAACAGATGATGGGTTGTTAATCTGAGGTCATGTGGATCCAGAGGTAAAAACTCTGGACCTAGTAAGTTCTATCTTTTATTAGTTCTAGTACTTCAAGGGATCTCATGGGATCCCATTTTTATGTTCTTATTTACAAGAGAACTAGGGTTAATTGCTTAAACGTCTACTTGGATATTTTCTTTTAGTGGTTGTTTTGGATTCTGGTTGTGCTTATTAGTTGCCCGGTAGTAAAGGAATATATAAATGGAATCAATTGAACGTGATAATAACAACAGGTACCATGGGAATCTATCTTCCATTAATTAGTTGAGCTTTAGTTTTGGTTGTTTTGTACTTGTGCGTGTAGGGGTAGCAGTAAGAGTGGTTGTGTGTGGGATGGTTATTGGTTTCAGGACCCTTAGGATGGGATGAGTGCTTGATTACCTATATGTATAAAATTTATTTCTTGTGTTTCTTATATGCACCCCACCCATATTGAGCACTTCATGTTGAACACTTTGATTTCATGGGGGAGGGTGTGGTTCCCAACATTCCTATGAGTGGTTGGTTATTAGCTCCTTTATGCTCCCTCTCTCAGGTAGCCCAAGACTCTTCGGGAAGGGTTTGATGTCCTGAGGTTCATTATGGCCCAAGAATCTTCGGGCAGTGTGTGTTGTGGTGGGTTAGACTAGGTGTGTGAGAGTAGGTTTGTTTCCTAGGTGTCTTCAGGATGATTCTGAGGTGTCTACAGGCATGAATTGTGGTTGTGGTGTCCAAGGAGTCTGCGGGTGGGTTGTTTAGTTTTGGTGGCCCAGGTGTTTCCGGGCAGGACAAATGTATGGTTGGTATGGCCTATATGGTTGTTGTTGGGGGTGGTAGTGGGACTGTAGTGGGATCATTGTGGGAGGTCTGATGTGGAGGATGTTCTAAATAGCCATAGGGAAAGCGGTGTGGGGTACCCAAATAACGATGTGTTATTACTATTATTTCACCGAACTTGCATTATTTGGGGAGTGTTCCTTAGTGAGGTTGGGTGGATAGTTTTCCTTTTGAGTTTTTTTTGTTACCTCTATTAATATCACAGGGCATTATAATGTCGCACCACTAGTGCATGAGAGATTTTGGCTTCCCTATTAAGTATACCTGTATACTCACCCTACAAATATAAATCACTTTGCAGGTTTCCAAGAGGACTTTTAGGATTGTACCAGACCTTACTAACTCGGGCATCAGAAGAGATTTCTTTTCTTCTTTTAATTATTTTGGAACTCTAATTCATATTTTTCTTGTTCTTTATATCATTTTTTTAACATGCATGTCAGGATGGATTTTTTTCTTAACTTTTATCTTTAGTTCTTGGTGTTACTAGGATATACCATCTCATCTCCCAATATTGTTCTATAAAAAGGGTAATTCCTTCCATATTACTGAGATTTTATACATTTGGTGCTATTAATCACTATGATTGATATGGAATGCAATAATAGGGGTTCATTATCTCTCCCTCAACATGAATAAGGAAGGGTCTGGTAGTTTTTTGTTCCATCCCACATCTTGGAGAAGGCAGGTCATGACATAATGGTATCATTGGTGACGTTTGAGAGATAGGATGGAGTTCATGGTTAGGAATATTGAGGATTTCATGGGACGGTATCGAAATAGTGTTAGGAAATCTTGGTGCGTGAAATAGGCCAGGGAAGACCAGCTAGGGCACGGGATTTTAGGTCCCCCCCCCCCCCCCCCCCGTGATTCAATGCAAGGACTCTGGACCTACTGAACGACCAGGTAAGGCTACACTGATTTTAGGATATATATATCTTAGGAAAAGTTACATGAATCATAATGACTTTTGTTCTTGTGTTTCTTGGGTATTTTGGGAATTTGAAATAAATAAAAACTTCAAACAAACTTTAAAAACAAATTTCCACACTAATTGGGCTTATGAATTCTTTGTTTATCATTTCATCTAGGTCTCCCAGATTAAATCCATGACTAGTGAGAGAACTTGAGGCCCACTAGGATGATATGGATGATTAACACCAGGATGATCTATAGGAGGAGGATGGCCAGTGGCAGAAAATGATTCATGGATTCCAGTGACTAACTCTCAGAAAGTATGAGGGAAGAGTCTTAGACATGGAGATAGAGAACGGGATCAAGGAGCTGGTGATCACTTTCATCTTTATTCAGGAACTGATGGAGTACTGGGTTCCTCTATTCATGATCCATATGTAGGGAGAAGTGCATTAGTGGTGGATTCTTTACCCTGGGGGAAAGAAGGAAACTAGGGTTTCAAGGACTAACTTTGAAAATGAGTTCGGGGTGGAATTCCATTCTTCCACGATGAAGGCCAAAAAGATCCAAGAGTTGTGATCCCTCTAGAAAGGTAGTATGATGATGAGGGAACTGGGGATCAAGTTCAAGGATCCCCTTTGTGTTTCTTTAGACCTATTTCTCTATGATAAGTCATAGGCGAGAGGCTTAGAGGAGGCACTCTGAATTTCTCTTTAGTATGTTATTACTCCCTTCACGCAATCGATGTACATGAACGTTCTGAAGAAGGATGAAGTAGTGGAGAGGATGCACAAGACAGTAGGTGTTCCACAAGAGGGGATCTCGTTGTGTTTGTCAAAGGGGAATGTCGTTAGAAGCATGCCTCCAATATCAGGGCCTTCTAGTTTTTGACCATCAAGGAGCAGGCCTTAGCAGTTCCAGTTCCGATCTCTCGGTCCTCGCCCTTTCACCATGGGCCCGATACCAATGTACTTTTATTGTGGGGGTTTTGATCCCATTTATATTTGGTTCCCAGTTTGGGCTCAGTACAGTGGGGTGGGTAGGTTCAGCTCCCACCTTAGTATCACCAATTTCTAGCCATCCCTTTTCAACAGCAGCATCAGATCCCTGCCCCTCCGAGTGCAGATGTTATGGGAGGAGAATGAACTCAGGGTTCTCCTCAAGGACATCAATGGGGGCATGGTCTAGGAAGATTCTGATAGCCAAGGGGAATAGGAGTTGGGTGTGGGTAGTTAAACGCTGTAGAGTCAGCAGTTCTAGTAGGTCCAGAAGTTGTTCAAGGTATGATCAGTCTATTTAGTACTCTTAATTGTTCCTTGTTTGATTCAGGAGCTTCACACTCCTTTGGTGCACCTAGTCTATCCCATTACTTTGGTATAGATGTAGAGACACTTTCCATTCCCCTGTTGTTGAGTCTTCTAGTTGTTTCATAGGCCAACTTGTTTGATATTTTTCTGAGATGTAGACAGATGTTGGGGCTGCTTCAGTCCAGTGAAGATCTTCTTTCCTAAAAATGCATCCATATGATGACATCCTAAGAATTGATTGGCTATTTTCCATTCACACTATTATCAACTACTTCTAGATAAGGGTTGTGTTCTCATATATGGGTGTTCAGTGTGTAGCTTTCGTCGGCAAGTGGGGTTTCCATGAGGGCAGTCGACGTGTGGATCCCCTTCGTTATTTGTTATCTGAGCTGTCACTGGAATCAGCAGACTAAGAGATGGTGGAAGTTCTTGTGATTCTCACTGAGTTCCTGGAATTCTTCCCTAAATAAGATGTGCATCTACCCCCTCAACGTGATGTTGAGTTTGGGATTGACTTACAACCTGGTGCCTACCTGATTTTGATGGGTCCCTATTGGATGGAACCTTCGTAGTTGTCGGAGTTCTGGATTCAGGTTGATGACCTAATGAAGTAAGGTTTCATCTGACCAAGTGTGTTTTCATGGGGTTCTCTAGTCTTGTTCAAAAATAAGGCAGATAGTGATCTTAGGTTGTGTACATACAACCAGAGACTAAATCAGGTGACGGTAAAGAACCGTTACCCCCTCCCGGGGATCGATGACCTTTTTTCCCAGTTAAAGGGAGCAGGTTGGTTCTCTAAGATCTACCTATGGTCTGGATATCACCAGTTGATAGTGAAAGATGGTGACATCCCACATACTTCTATTAGGTGCATGTATGGGAAATTTGAGTTCGTGGTCATGTCGTTCATCATTACGAACTCACCATATATGTTCATTGGTCTCTTGAACTCTGTTTTCCATGAGTATTAGGACTAGTGGGATTTCATGTTCATCAACGACATCCTGATCTACTCAAGATAATGGGAGTATCATTTCAAGCATCTAAGGACAGTTTTGGAGGCCCTCCGGCACCACTAGATCTATGAGAAGTTGTCCAAGTAAATGTTTTTGACATGAGAGTTTCACTTCCTTGGACACGTGGTGTCCCTGCAAGAAATAGAGGTGGACCGGTCGAAGGTTGAAGTGGTCATTTCATGGGAAGCAACCAAGAATATAGATAAGGTTTATAGTTTCCTCAAACTGGAAGGTTACTATTATAGGTTCTTACCCGACATCCCTTAAGTTCCAAAACCTTTGAAAACCTTGACCATAAAATAATAGGCTTCCGTATGGAGCAAGTAGTGCCAGGAAGCATTCAATTATCTGAAAGGGATGTTGGTCAGTTCCCTATTGTTGAGGTTTCCAGAGGAAGGGGTAACATTTGAAGTGTTCTTTGATGCTTCCATTCTGGTCTTGGGGTGTGTTCTTGTGAAGCAGTGGGGAGTGATCTGTTATGTGTCTCAAATGTTACACCATCATGAACATAACTATTCCACCCATGACCTAGAACATGCATTGGGTGTGTTCACACTGATGATGTAGTGGAATTACCTCATCATAGAACGCTTCTTGGTCTTCCCAGATCATAAAATCTTGAGTTATATCTTCTCCCAGCGAGACCTAAACTTACGAAAAAAGAGTTGGATTTAATTTATTCAGGACTATGACTTAGAAATCTCATACACATCATGAAGGGGAACATGGTGTCTGATTCATTGAGAAGGAAGTCGTAGAAGGATGTGGTTTGGGAGTCAACAGATTCTTGGAATGAAATGTAAGATTTTTTTGCTTTACATCTGGGAAAGAGAGTGGAGAATGGTAGAGGCTATCTTTTTTAGATGACAGTATAGTCTTCCTTTGTATGACAGGTGGAGGAGTCTCATTGGGGATACTCAAAGGCCTATGTGATTTGTGATTGTGTTATCCTGGGTGATGCTCCAGAAGGATGGTTGAAGGATAGTAAAAATCAGATTTTGTTACATGGGAAGTTATTTGTCTCAGGGATGATGTGCATGGGATTTGTTGGTGAGTTCTATAACTCACCCCTGGTGGTACATCCTAGAGTCCCAAAGATGTACCGGCGCTTGAGAGGTCATTTTGGGTGGCCCCTAATGAATCAGTCAATAGAGGAGTTTGTGTCAAAGTGCCTCATGTGTTAGCAGGTGAAGTCTGAACACCATGTTCTCGATGGTCTGTTGTATCCCATAGATGTTCCTGAGTGGAAGTGGGATGACATATTGATGGATTTAATCACAGTACTACCTAGGGATGAGGGAGGTTTTGATTCCATCTTGGTAGTAGTGGACCTATTGAAGAAATCGACTCACTTATTAGTGGTTATGGAGTTGAGTGAAGTGGATGACTGGGAACAGAAGTACGTGGGTGAAATTATGCGGGTGCAAATAGTTCCCAGAACCATCGTTTAGGATCGGGATACACTCTTTACTTCACAAATCTATAAGGGGTTACAACATGACTTTGGCACCCATCTATGCCTTAGCACTACATTCCACCCTCATATGTATGGGAATAGAGACAGGATAATCCATATGTTGGAGGATATGCTGCGAGCTTGTGTTCTAGACTTCGGATGATCATGGGTACGACACTTTACCCTAGTTGATTTTTCCTAAAATAATAGTTATCACTCCACCATTAGCATGGCACCGTTCGAAGCCTAGTATAGAAGATAGTTTCATTCACCCGTGTCCTAGATAGAGGTTGGGGAGGCAGGTTTTCTTGGCCTAAAGGTTGTGCAGAGCACAATGGAGAAGGTTAAGCTTATGAGTTAAAGGATGAAGGCTTCTCAGAACTGGAAGAAGTTGTATGTCAATCATATGAGGACACCCATGTAGTTTCTGTTTGGGGGCCACGTGTTCTTGAAGGTGTCCCCTTGGTGTGGACATAGGAGGTTTAGAAAAGGGAGTAAACTTTTTCCCAAGTTCATCAGACCCTTCGAGGAGTTGGGACGATTCAGAGAGGTGGAATATCAGTCGGTATTACCACCATGGATGGAGAGGATCCATAACATCTTTCATGTCTCTCAACTCCGTTCGTATCTACTCTATGACTGCCACATCTTCGACTCGGGAGATTTGGATATTGAGGATGATGTGACGTTTGTGGAATGAATAGTGAGAATTAAGGATTGTAAGGAGAAGGTTCTTTATGGATAGATATGGTGGCCTCAAGGAGAGTGCCTAAGAATGGGAGGCACATATGTGTACCCAATACCTAGATCTATTTTGATCTTTTCACTTATGTTTTTCTTTTTTCCAATGCTTATGATGTAATGTTAAAACCTTCTTACTGTGTAATAAGTTGTTTCCCTGTTCTCTATATTGTGTGAAAAAAATCCTAACTATGGGGAGGGGAGAACATGATCCCCAATCAAGATGCATTAATTTCGATGTGATTAAACCCATGTGTAGGAGTCAGTTCTACCCAAATCAGATAGTATCCTGACAAGGATGAAGGATCACCCTAATCCTTATGTCTGGATGGTGTGACCATTTTGTGTTTGTGTGGTTACCTGAGGGAGAGGACCAGTAGTGTTTCTATAGTTGTTTAGGATATATATGTGGGAGAGATGTTCCTAGATTTTGAGGTTTTATTATAGATTTTGAACAACTCTAGGGTGGTTTGTCCTTGAGAGGTATCTTACGAGGTGGTTGTTTGAACCCATCTCTTTTCTTCAGGTTTACTCTTGAATTATTGAGGGAGGGAATAGTTTGAGAGGGATATAACGTAATGGCACTAACCTTCCTGGTCAATTAATTTTCCAAATCCTGATGTTTGAGGTATCTTGGGGACTATCGGTGACTCATTGATTACTTTTCCAAATTTCAGGGTGAACGAAAGGTCGCACCAATCGACATCGATGGCACCAATAGGCATCAGTGCCACTGACCAGACATCAGTGTCACTGATGGGAACTGGTGGCACCAATCAGAAATGGATCCACATTGACCAGTTCTAAGGAATCTGTTCTAGGGTGTCAGTGACTCACCCATCAGTGAGTCATTTCCATCTTTTACCAGACTTTTTAGTTCCGCTCTACGAATGCCTCTTTTAATAAAAACATGTTTTAATAACCCATTCAAAGTGATTTAAGGATCTTAAAATTTATTTTAAATCCCCAAAGAGTTCGGCAACCCTTCAATTACCAAAACGTGTGGTCTTATCATCAGTGTCACACCCTTTTCTGTGTTTTCCATTCTCCAGTGATATCTAGTTAGACCCTTGTTGCATGTTTTTCTTTGTTTAAAGGCAATATATCAAATCACAACCACCCTTTGGTCTATATCTACCATTTCCAAGGGAAATTATTAAATATAAATTTATTCCAATGTGTGAAACCACCATGTTTTGCGGTCAATCCATGATTCGAATTTTATGTCCTTCGAAATGGTCTCCCTAATTTTAGGATTTGACCTCTTCTTAAACTGAGATCCTCTATTCCTTCTTCCATTTAATTTCTCAGAGTGTGCCTCAAGACTTCCTATTGAGATGAATTGTTTACCTATGATGAAGCCCTTTCCTCTCAACCTAATAATTCTTCCTGCAAGTTGAATCATACCATATTCATGGAGAAATGAGAAAACTTTGATCCTTGAGCATCCAAGTATGGGTTCTTCCTTTGTCTCTCTTTATTTTTCATCATGCGGGGTGGGTATGATGATGTTCCCTAGGGATGTAGATGAAACAAAATTTAATGAAGATAATAAACATACTTTTAAATAATGAAGGGGTGTGTAAAATGATGAAGTTTTTTTATTTTACCTTATTTTTTATGTTTTGAATTGTATGGGCTCATGCCCACTGAATATAGTGACCTTTGGTGGTCCTCTATTGTGTACTGATAAAGATTTTTTTCTGTATAATATTTTAATTGAATAAATATAACATGGAAATTGATTAATCACATAAACATGGTTGATTAAATGGAATCCCAATGAATAATAACCCATGTGTGATCACCCCTGTTAATAAGATGGAAATAAGGAACTTAATGAATGGTGTTGGAAAAATCTGAAAACTACATTTCTCTATTCCGGTGATATGCATGGTTGTTCTATTTGATTCTTTGTGGGGTGACATAGATGGGAATGGAATCTCTGGTTAAAAGGATGATGGGTTGTGAATCTGAGGTCATGTGGAGCCAGTGGTAAATATTCTGGACCTAGTAAGTTGGGTCTTATTTTGGTTCCAGTACTTTGAGGGATATCACAAGATCTCATTTTAATGTTGTTATTTACAAGAGAACTGAGAGTAAATTCTTAAATTCCTTCTTGGATGTTATCATTTAGTTGTTTTTTTCTGCATTTTGGTTATGCCTGTTAGTTTCTCGATAGTTAAGGAATATTTAAATGGAATCACTTGAACCTGATAATGAGAATGGTTACTATAGGGAATTGTCTTCTAGAATTGGGTTATGCTCTGGTTGTGGTTATTGTATACTTGTGCATGTAGGGCTAGCAGCTAGAGTGGTTGTGTGCGGGATGGTTTTTGGTTTCGGGACCCTTAGGTTGGGATGAGTGCTTGATTACCTATATGTATAAAATTTAGTTCTTGTGTTTTTTATACGCACCCCACCCATGTTTATAACTTTATGTCGAACACCCCCATTTCATTGGGAAGGATGTTTTTTCCAAAATTCTTATGATTAGCTGGTTATTAGCTTCTTTATGCTCCCTCTCCCATGTAGCTCAAGACTATTTGGGAAGGCTGTGATGGCTTGAGGTTTGTTATGGATCAAGACTCTATAGGTAGGGTGTGTTGTGGTGGGTTGTCCCAGGTGGGTGCGAGCATGTTTTTTTCCTAGATGTCTTCTGGATGAGGACCAGGTGTCTATGGGTAGGAAGTGTGGTTGAGTAAGCCCAAGAGTCAATGAGCGGGATGTGTGGTTGTTGTGGCCCAGGTATTTTTTAGCGTGATAAACGTGTAGTTGGGATGGACCATATGGTTGTTGTTGGGGGAGGTAGTGGGACTGTAGTGGGATTTTTGGGGGAGTTCTGATGTGTAGGATATTTTAAATAACTAGTGGAAAATCAGTGTGGGTTAATCAAATATTGATGTGCTATTATTATTATTTTACCTGACTTATGTTATTTGGTGAGTGTGCCTTGGTGAGGTCGGGTGGATAGTTTTCCTTGCTATGTGTTTTGGTTACCTCTATTTCTCTCACGGGGCAATAGAATGTCTCCCCACTTTTGAATGATATCTTTTTTTTTCCCTACTGAGTATACCTATATACTCACCCAAAGTATATAAAACTCATTTTAGGTTTCCAGGATGACATTGAGGATTATGTTGGACCTTACAAGCTCGGGTGTGGGGATAGTTGTCTTTACTGATTTTCTTTCTATTGGTACTTTCCTTTAGAGTTTTATTTTACTTTGTATCAGTTTATTTTGAACATGCATATGGGGATGGATTTTTGGAATTAATTTTTTCTTTATTTCTTAGTGTTTCTGGGACTTTCCATCTTATCTCCATATCTTGTTCTATGAAAAGTTCAATGCCCTCTATATTGCGTGAGATCCTATAACCTTGCTGTTATCCCCCACTTCGGGGTCTATTGAAGGTGGGACTCAAGGGGTGATCATCTCTCCTTCAATATGAAGAAGTAAGGGTCTGATAGTTTTCTGTTCATTCTTTCATCTTGGATAAGGCAGGTTGTGACATTGATATTTTAATATAAAAATACATTGCGTGTATAAATTTTTTTTTAGAAAAAATCATTTTTAAAACCAAAAAATAACATATACCAAAATAAATTATAATAATGGTTCCTATGTAATTAATTATATTATTTGTAATTAAATAATACTTATGATACTTTAAGATCAAATTAAAAACATACTGGTACATTTACATGAAAAAAATTCCATTTTTTATAAAAATCATTATTTCTCACTATTCACTGAAAAATAAATATTTTTAAAAAAATACAAAAAAACACCCTATGATAATATTGAAATATTTACTGAAAAATTATAAAAAATTTCCTTAAGTAGAATTTATAAAAATTTTATGAATTAATTATAAATTTTATATCCCAAAATGGGATAAATCCCATTTTTTGTAGAAAACATATATTTGAAGCGTAAAATGGATTTACTGAGAAATTGAATACTTACTATGTATCAACAAATATAATTTCATAATTAATAAAAATTATATATATTTTTCATAAATTGGTCAATACAACTCATATCTGGTGATTTAATGGTAGGGCTAATGGTTTTCTATATCAAGGTTCATTTAGACTCATGGTTGCATGTAAGGAAATATATCAAATTATTCAAGTTTCATTTCAAAGGAAATACATATAAAAATTTGGGGTGTCACATTATACCACCATTAAAATTAATTTTTTCCTCAAAATTCTGTCACTCTAGTATAAAAAATTGAGGAAATCTCTAATTTATCATATCCCTGGGTTCTTATATAGCTTCCTTGATTTTTTTATTCCTCCAATGAACTTTAATCGGTTAATTACATTACATACCTAGAAATTTAAAAGATATTATAATATATTACTTTATCCACATTTATATAGAATTGAGGTTTGGTGTATGAAAAACTATCAAATAATTAGAGTTTCACTTAAAAGGAAATATATATAAAATAATGGGGTGTTACATTTTACCCCCATTAAAATAAATTTCACCATCAAGATTTCATCACTCTGGTATAAAAAATGAGGATATCTCTACTTCATCACATACTTAGGTTCTCATGTAGCTTCCTCATATATTTTATTCCTACAAAGAACATTAATCGGGTGAGTATTCTTATTTTTTAGAACAATATATCTACAATCCAAGATTTT
Source organism: Viscum album (assembly GCA_963277665.1). Classification (NCBI taxonomy): domain Eukaryota; kingdom Viridiplantae; phylum Streptophyta; class Magnoliopsida; order Santalales; family Viscaceae; genus Viscum; species Viscum album. The sequence continues at coordinate 1,512,876,845 of OY728161.1, forward strand.
TTTGGGTTTTATTCATAAGAAACATCATGTTCTGATGGTGAACCATCTGAGTTCAGTACACAGGATGGATTAAGTGTTTACTTACTTAAGATAGATACATGGAACACATCATAAACCTTATAGAGGTCTGGTGGGAGTTCCAAGAGATAAGCTATAGTCCCTACATGATCAAGAATATCAAAGGGACTAATTTTCCTAGGGTTTATCTTTCCCTTATTTAGAAATCTCATAACCTTATTCCATGAAAAAAATCATAGTAAAACTCATCAAAAACTTTTAATTCCATATCTCATTATTGATTTTCAGCATTAGTCTTCTGGAAACACTAAGCTTCCTTGATGTCATCTTGAATGGATCTAACCATCTCTTCTATTTCTTCAACTAGCTCAGGTCATAGTAGATTTATTTCTCCTACTTAATCCCAGTGTTTCAAATTTCTATAATTCTTTCCATAAGTGTATTTATAAGTATATAAATTAAAACCTCAGTGAAATCTATTTTTGTAAGAAACCTTGACTAAAGGAAGGTGTTGATCCCAACCACCATTGAAATCCAATGACCCGGATCACAAAATATCCTCTATGGTTTTAATCCTCCTTTCTTACTAACCATCTATCTAAGGATGATAAGTTTTACTAAAAAACTCTATATCCAAAGCTTTCTGGTAAACCCAGGATCTTGATCAGATATAATTTAATGCGTCACAACATGAAACATTACCACTTTCTTAATGTATTTCTTAGAAAGATGATAAATAGAGAAATATTATCTGATAGCAATGAAGTGTGTTGAATTAGTAAAGTGATCAACTAGAACCCAAATATCCTAATGTCTTATAGTTGTTTTAGGTTGTTCAATGATAAAATTCATAGAGTGTTTTCTCATTTCCATTCTGTTATGGTTAATGGTTATAAAATCCCCTTATACTTCACTCTCTTATCCTTAAAAAGTTGTCTTACCAAGCACTGATATACATACTCCTTAATATCACTCTTCAGGTTGTCCCACCATAAATACTCTTTCAAGTAATTATAAATATTCATATATCTATGATTAATATAAAATCATGATATATGATCTTTTTTTTAATAGTTCTATCTTCAATTCTAGTATTTATGGGACACATACTCCAATAACGATTATCATTCCATAACAATCAAGGTTGAACTCATGATCATTTTTTACCTTATTTTTCAACTCCACATCCTCATTTTACACCTATTTAATATTTACTTGGATAGATGGTTGACACTAATTTTAAAAAGATATGGTCTCTCCACATTCTTTTTAATTTAAAGGCTTATCATTTTTAAATAAAAAAATATGGGATCTTTTGAAATCTCTATCACAGATAAGCTACCATGATCCTTTTGAATCAAACTATCTTCCACCTTATTTGCTTTCCTAGGGATGTACTGTATTAATAATTCATAACATTTAATCAAATCCATCTCTCTTAATTTTAAATATTATAATCTTTCTAGGTGAATATAAACAATAAACATTTTGTGATTATAATATATATCGCACCGTTCTTCATAATGATAATGCATCTTGATCCTTAATACAATGATTTCTAATTCTAACTCCAAATCATGAGTTGTGTAATATTTCTCATTAACCTTAAATTTGTGTGAGGTGTAAAATATCACCATATTATTATACATAAGAACACAAGAAATCTCCTTATTTAATGCATCACAATAAATCGTAGACACTCCCCCATTATAGAGTTCTATGAGAACGGTTTCACTGAACCAACATCTCTCTAGTTCATTGAAATTTTCTTCACATTCATCTTTCTAAAGGAACTTAACTCTATTTTGAGTAAATAGGGTGAGTGGATTAGATAGTTATGAGAAATATTTCACAAAGTGACAATAATATCCATACAATCCAATAAAACTATGAGTTTCCATCATAATGGTTAGTATGTTCCAATGATCAATAAATTTCTTCTTTAATGGATCCATCGATAAATTGTGTCATGAGATTATATGGCCCAACATTTAAAAAAATTTATAGCCAAAATTCATACTCAGTAAATTTTTAATATATATTATCCTTGCTTATAGTCTTTAGTAAAATCCTCAAGTAATCTTCATACTCATCATTTATCGTGGAATATATAATAGTATCATTTATAAATTCTTACATGAACTGGCCAGGGTAATCTCTAAAGACTATATTTATTAAATATATGAATATAGAAGGGGAATAAGTAATAACAAATGGAATAACTATAAAATTATAGTGTTCATACATTGATTGAATGTTATTATTGGGTATGTATTAAATTTTTACCCTAAAATAATAATATATAGATAAAATATCAATACTATAAAAATATTTATCTCCTCATAATTGATTAAACAAATCATCTATATGGGTAAAAGGATACTTATTCTTTATTTAGATCATCTTAGGATCCCAATAATCAATACAGAGTCACACCAAATCAATATTGTTATTAAAAAAATTATAGTTGTTCCCCATGCTAATTCACATGGATAAATCAATCCATTATAAAGATTATCCTGAAGTTTCTTCTTCAAATCTTATAACTCAATTCTTTCCATTTTGTATGGAGTATTTTAAATAGGTGTAGCACCAGGAATGAGTTCTATTGAAAACTCAACATCAAAATTTGTATGGATACTAGGAACCTCTTCCAAAATATATAAAACAACTCTCATTCAATAGTTATATCATATATTGTGTGTTCATCCCCAACCATTTGAGATAAATAACCACTTTTTATAGGAATAAAGACCCATGAAATAGATGAAATTTCCATTATAAGTTCACATTTATCATCACATAAATAGAAAATCATAGGTTGGATCAGAATAAAAATTATGATTTCTATTCCTCCACAAATGATTTAGTTTTTATATAAATAAATATAATACATTCCAAAAAGCAAATAAAATTTAACTAGAGTAAGGAAAACAATATTTAGAGGAATAATATTCCCACAAACTTCAATTGAAAAATATTTATAGACTTGACATTGGATCATCATACCTTAAGGATTTTTTACTACTATTTCAAAATACGGTCATTGAGGAGGTACTAAGATACCCATATAAATGTTTTTGTATATAAAAGAGTTGGTAGATCTAGAATCAAATAACAAATTAATAGTTCTAAAGTTAATTCTAAGTGTACCATTCACAACTTCATTATCACACCCTACATCGGTAAAAGTTATCGCATTATATTTCCCATTATCAATGGGATTAAGATTTTTATAACATAAATCATCATTATTAACCCAAAAAATAAATCATTAGAAATTATAATGTCCATATTCCTCAAAATTATAGCATTGGAGTGTGATTGGAGCATTCTAGGAAATTTTCTCTCCATTTGTAACTATAACTATCTTCTTCCCATTACTTAAGCATTTGATTTCATGATGGACCTCTTTTCTGAAAAGAAAACATTTACTAGTCCCATTAATAAAATTCCATCCATGCTTATTTCCACTCTTTTTTCATAATGTAAAGAACATATTCTTCCCTCCATGGTTATTTTGTTAGAATTTCCTTTGAATTTCATCTGTTTTTCTTATCAAAACCGTGATATTGATTAGTGAATTTAGCCTACATTTCCTCCTTGATGACACCTCAAATTATTTCTTCATAGACAATGAAGTATATTATGTATAATGAACATGAAATAATTGGTTTTAATCTATATAAGAATTATTCAACCACACAATCTTTTTTAATAATAATATCATAATATTTTATCACATATCTTGTAAAATATTCCTCATAGGTACCAACAGATTCATAATCCTTATTCATAATATCAAGGAATTATTTCTCTATATCCATATGACTAATATGAGGAATTTTTTTGTTGGAAAATAAACTCATAAACGCATCCCACTCCATTGATTCATCTTATTCATATTTCCTCATATTCGTAATAAGAATACTATATAGATCTAATTTAACTTCCAAATGATGAATATATAAGATACATTTTCATGTTACGAGTACTAGAGAATGAAAATTTTATTTTTAGAGTTACTAATTTATTACTCAGAAATTAGTTGATTTGAGGGATTGCTAAAAGAATGAGTAAGTTTCCACATGAATGACTCAACAGTACATTGTTTCTTATTTTTATCAATTGGAATCTCAACAATATCTAAATATTAAGAAATTTCTGTAATCATATAAATAGTGTTTTCATTTTAGTTCCCATAAAATTCAGTTCCTAAAGGGGATAATAATCTGATTGCTCACTACATTCAATGTTAACATGGTTTCTTATACTTCTATCCATTGACTAAAACCGACATGGATTTTTTGAACAAATATAATTACAGTGGGAAATAATTTAATCATAGAAAACATGTATAGTATGTCTAAATCATCACACCTTCTTTTTCAATATATGGCACCATACATTTAAACAATGTAATTTCTGGTAATTATCTATTCAAATATGTCCTAATGGATATATAAGAAAATTTGAATTAGCCTAAGAATATCTCTAGGGAGTGTCAAACCAAGTGCGCAGTAAGGGACCATACACCATACACTATAATGATGGCCAATATATATTTTACCAACAGTTTTTAGGGTTGTCACCCCTAGATTAATCTATTAAAAAACCATGTCCCCTTTCTGTATCTAGAAATAGATTTATTTTCTTAAGGAAACCACACTATTTACTTTACTATTACTTAATATGGTCACCTATACTTAGGAATATCTTATGGGATCTCACTAATGTTTCCTTATCATAGATTCTAAAAGTTATTAAACCTAACTCTGTTACCAAATATAGAGACCCAAACTTTTCATGAATAAATATTACATCATTTTAGATGAAAATTCAATATATTTCATAATAATACATACCTGTGGACATGAGGGTTCAGTGTATTTGGAAACATTGATACGTAAACAACTGGTAATTAAAAGATCTATAGTATTCCCCATTTCATTCATCACAACTAACACCCTTTTTAGATATATAATACTTAATGATTTTCTCCATAACTTGGGGAAGGGAAAAATAAGAAATCATGATCTCAGATTCTAAGTGTAAAAAAAGAGATATTAATAAATGATTACAAGTGAGCATATGAAAATCATAAGTGTATGGTAACATGAGATAAATATTAGAAAACCATAGGCATCAATTCATATATCATAGTCATGAAACAAGGAATAAATTCTTATCAATCGAAAAAAAGTAATACATAAAAGTGTGGAATTTTCAATAGTCATTCATGACCCATTTAAACATATCATAATCATAAGAAATAAGTTAGTGGTATACAGATAAGAATTGAAAACCACTTCCTTATTATAGGATTATAACCAAGACTATCATATTTTATTAGGTTCTCTCCTCATTCCATTATTATCTTAGTCAAGGTTCACTCCCAAGACTATGCTATTAGACAATGTCCCTTACTGAACTAGGTTCACTTCCCATTTAAGTACTTATTATCTCATGAGATATTTATTTTTACCCAATTAATTATAGTAAAATAACATACCCACCAGACCTTGGTTTATAAATTATCCATTCATCCATCATTTATAATGTAACAATCCATCACAAAATGAAAATAATATATATCTGTGCCACAAGATAATAAACCATTAATCATATCATTATATTACAACCCATAGAAAGGATACAAGTTTCACAATAATTTCATTAAAATATAATAAACCATCCAGAGAAATAATAAATTTTATAACATTGGATTTTATCCCCATTAAATCATAAGAAACATTTAAGATGTTGTCATAGATGAAAATTTATTTTTAAAGATCACAAGAACATTTCTTGAGGAAAATACCCATTAATTTAAAAACAATTATATAGAATTTAAATGTTTCCAAAATATTTAGGAAAAAAATATTTTAAAAGAAATAAAAAAAATTATATATTATTTTTGTAAACAAAATATATTTTTCATGATTGTGGGGAAATTCATTCATTTTATTTATGTTAAAATAAAATTACCATTCAAATTTTCAGTAAAAAGTCAAAATTTCAAGATTTGTCAAAATGATAAGAAGGTTCCTTTTTAAAAAATTAATGAAATTATAATATAGAAATAAATTAATTTAAATAATCTTTATATAATAGTAAAAACTTTCTTGAAAACATTTTAAATAAAATATTGACTTGTAATAAATGATTCTAGACCGAAGGAAAAAATAATGTCATTTTCTAAAAAAAACTTCTTTCATTCTCTTGAGTACTCAAAGATAGAAAAATGAAAGGAAAAAATTAAATCTCCATAACTAACCATAATATAATATAATAAATAATATTTTGGAGATATATATTTTACAGCTTCATCCTCATAAAATTCAGTCATAAAGAGTCCGGATAAAAAATAGATTGTAACATAAAACCATTACCTCAAGTTTGACTTGCATCGAAATAACTCTATCCTTTCTATATAATAAATTTAAATTTATTATAATTCTTTAAAATAACTATAATAAAACCTATAATAGTGTTCATGGATTACTTAAAACGTTTTATCACTTGTTCATTAACTATATTTCATTTTCATCATCATTTTGGGTGTCAACTGCTTCGTTTTACATTCATATTTTGGTTCGACGGTTATGGTATTTGGACTTTTATGATAGATAATACATATGAAAAATGTAATCATGATATAAGTATCATATATATTCATTATATACATATTTATAACCACTCATATAAAGTATTGGTTAAAAATTAAGTACATCACTATGTGGATATGGTCGTTCATACCTACACACGAGTGAAGTTTCCATTTTTAGATGGATGAAATGAAATAATGGTAAATATTAATTCCAAATTATAAATAATTATTAAAATATAAATATCATATATAATCCTTAAATTTTTCAAAATAACCAACCATGAATTATGGGATTTGAAAATGATTTGTATCACTACATGGAGGCAGTAGTGCATACGTACACAGGAGCAATACTTTCATCACTCATTAGATTGATAAGGGGTATTAAATGGTTGTTCCATCATCATCATAATATATATATATATATGTATGTATATATTTGTAACACTTTAATCATTATTTATTATAGATAATACAATTTTAGAGGAATTATAGTAATAAATAAAATTGAAATAATTTGGTTAAGGTCTATACCTCTTCTTTGATAGACCTCCTATAGCTTACTCCTCAAGCCTTGAAGGATTAGTATTAAAAGAAGAAGAAAAATATCTATGATCTAGGTAATTATTTTAGTAAATTTTTTATCAGTTATTTCTAATATAGAAGTATCAAATGGATTGAATAATGGAGGAGGGATGCCCTTTAATAAGTAATGGGAGGGACACACATGGAATTTCTTAAATGATTCTAATGATTTACCGTTTCTTTCCTGGAAAAGTGGATCCAAATAAATAAATATAATAATTTATAAGAATATAAGGTTTAAATATATTCCAAAAATAAAAATTTCTTAGGTTTGGGTGTGAATGATACCATTATCCCATGGTTTAACCCCCCCCCCCCCCCCATTAAACCCCGTTAAACCTTTACTTTGGTAACAAAATTTTATTATTTTTACAAATCAATATGAAAAAAAATTAAGTTGAACATATTAAATTATATTATTTTTAATTTGTAAAAATATTTAATTCATTTTATCAGATTAAATTTTTATAATTTAAATAATTTGATTTCAATTAAGCACGTAAATCACAATAAAAACCAATTTTTGAAAAATGAATTTTTATAAGTAAAACATAATTTACATACATTCCTAACCATGTAAAAATAATAAAATTAATGTCAAAATATCATATTTAATAATATATATATATATATATATTATTTAAATAATTAATAAATAGATAATAGATTAATTTATTAAGATAAAATCACATTGCGCGCATAAAACCCATTTTTTAGAAAATTGTGTTTTAAAAACCAAATATTAACTTACACAAAAATCAAGTATAATGATGATTTACTTGAAATTTATTAATTTTGTTATAATTAAAGTATACTTAGGTTAATTTAATATCAAATTAAATACATAAATTCATATTTAGTTGAAAATAAATGACATTTTTTACAAAAATCGTTATTTTATCTATTCATTGAAAAATCAATATTTTCAGAAAAATCCTAAATATTCATCCTAAGATAATATATTCATGATTATTTAAAAAATAATATTAATTACATAAATAAAATTTCAAAAAAATACGTGCTAATTATAATTTTTGTGTGAAAAAATGTGATGAAACTTATTTTTGAAGAAAAAATATTTTGATGTTTAAAATGAATTTACTGCAAATTGAGTAGTTATTTATTATGAATTAATCAATACATTTTCGTAATTATAAACCTTTATAAATATTTTAAAAAAAATTATTAATATTCAAACCTATAAATTTAATATATTGGTTAATGCTTTACTATATCATGGTTTATATAGACTTGGCTTTTCATGTAAGGAAAGCTATCAAATACTTCAAGTTTTTTCAATTGAAATACAAAAAAAATAATGGGGTGTGACATCACCCTATCATCATCAACTCACAATTTCAAATCATAACTCCTATCACCATATTTCTTTCACATGTTTCCCTCCATCATATATGATGCACTCATTGATCAAGACCCCTATAAATTTTAGTGGGATTGTGTTTTAAAAAAAATATAAGCCTCCTTAAGCAGTCAACAAAGGGGTATTTTAAACCTCATAAACTACGATATCTAAAATAAAAATAGCATAGATCACTTTTTTTGTGTAATCCAATTTTTTGACCACATTTAGTGGTTTTGGATGGTCCTTTCTTATTTAGAATTCTTTAAAAAATCTCAAAGACTACCATTCATATTACTAGAAGATGAGTGAATTTATATAACTAGATGGAACACTCCAAACATAAGTGTACTAAAACATAGAATTATGACTTCACTATAATCACCACACAATGTTTAAAATACTCTTTCATGTTTTCTCTAAATTCATACAAATATTCACATTTAAAACTTGAAATGAAATTAAATAAAGTAAAGAACATCGAAATTTTATATGGTTCAAAATTTTATTTTACATCCATGTAAGAATAATTTTATGGTTTCATTTCATCATAAGTACAATTTTTAAAATCACATGTGACTTGTTATCCATGTAGATCACTAACCCCAATAACTTCTCAAATCCTCAACATGTGGTCCCACCCATTTTATAGAGGGCCCCACATGGTCAATCAGTCAATCTAACATCATATATTAACTTTTGTCTACCCATTGTTAATAGTGAATAATAATTCCTAATGTATTCCTTGAAAATAAATTTCAATCACTAGTAGATAAATAGTGCTACACCCGGGTTTTTAAGCTTTCCTTTATTCTGGTTCAGGGTGGGTCCCCATCCTTTTCTCTTGATAACTGATTGTAGAGAGTTTAATGTTTTTAGGTATTATTTATATTTTTCTTTGGTCTAGCTTATATACTTGGGTTTACTATGAGGTTTGGGAGAAAAATGAGAATTTTTGGGTTGGACAGACTAGGAACACGGTTTTCTCACGGTTATTACTAATTGTGCCCCTAGCCAAGGAATCTATGCTGTAGGAGATAGAACCTAATGCATGGCCTTCGTAGATCCATCTGCCTCAGCCTAGAAAAGTGTGTGGCTGGTGTCTCCTTGGCAGAGGCATTTTCATGGTTTATTCACGGTTTTCCAAACCATGTGCGCTGACCATGCGGCATGTAAAGTCATTAAAAATTTGGGTATTTTTCACTCTCCTACCATTTTAACCCTCCTTACCCCCTCATTTCCCCCTCCCTTGGGTTTTTACTCCCTAGGTTATACTCCCCTTCTATCCTCCTCCCTTGGGGGCTCAATTTGTTTCCAGATCTAGGTGGTTATTATTTGATTCATCAAGTAATTTCCAACCATTTCATCCATTCTCTCTATTTAGGTCTTTCTTCTCTTTTTCATTGGGGTTCCATCCCTCCCTCATCCGGGGTTCCTATTTTTAGGTTTAGATCCTTAAACTTTGGTTCACTATTATTTTTTTAGGTTTTTTTTGGTCTTCTTTGGGTGTGGTGGTGCTGTGATTGATGTTTCAAAATGAATTCTAGATGTTTCCCCATTCTTGAGGTAGGACCCCATTGCATTTTGCCATATAAATTAAATTTACATTGATTTCTTGATGTTTTCACCACCTTTAACTGATAAATAGGCAATTTTTGTTCTTAGATTAATTTCATCATGTGAAATTTGATGGATCCAACTTGTTTTTTGTTTGATTGGAATGGTTGGAAAGTATATTGCACACCAAGTATTGGATAAATGGACTAGTCGTCTCTTTTAAGTGATATGTGATTTTTAAAGGAATGATTCTGATTTTTATAAATGTGTTTGTGATGTTAAAAATAGTGATTTAAGTCTTTAAAGGGGTTTTACCCATTAAGTGCTTAATGGTATGCCCTTTTTCCTTTTATAAGTGTGTTTTGTATTTAAATAGTTGGTTGGATTAATTAAATGGGTTTCCAAATGTGTGATTGGTTGTGAACTTGGTTTGTGTATGGTTTTTTATAAAATGGATTGTTTTGTGAAAATTTTGTAAGGCCCATTTGGCATCTTGAGTTTTTCCTTTTGAAAACCCCTCTCTGAGGGAGCCATTGCCTAGTTGGATCATAAATGGGTAGAAATTTTCTCTTCTTGGGACTCCACCCATGGTATTCTTGTTTAAGGCATGGGTTTCTCCTTGGAGAGGAATGGTTGGCACCAGTTGTGGTGGTTTATGATAGTTTATATGTCTGACTTGTTGCTTGCATTTTTTGGTACACCCCCTTAAAAATATAGAATTGGATTATAGCATAGAAAATAGGATTTATGAGAAAGTTTTCTACATTATTATATGTTATTATACTAGCTAGTGGCTCATAACAAGTGGATAATTGGTTTTATTATTATGGGATCATAACCCTCAACTAGGCCAGGTAGAAAGATAGTCAGGTGTTAGGGCATTATTATGTCATCGAGTAGGGAATTCCTTCTGGATGAGTCACAAGTATAATATGTTCTGGTTCTCCTCTGAGTTCCTAGGTGTTCCCATGTTGCTCTAACACTAGTATTATCAGCTATTTCTCTCATTGAAATCTATATCCCTTGTTCATGGTTTTGGGTGTTCTTTTGGAAATTTGATAAAGTTCAGTTTTGTTTAAATGGGTTTCAAGAATGAATTTTGGAACAACCAAGTGTTTTCCCTATTTCTCTTTATAATGAAAAATGAAAGATTTCTTGTTTGGTTCCCATTATCCTTCGCCATTATAAACTGAACTTATCTCCTTGAATGAGCCTTTTTTAATGTGAGGGAAATGGTTCGTTTTTTGTTTATTTTTAAATTAAAAGTATGGAAAACATATTTTTATAGTTTGTATTTCAAACATGAAAATCTATGTTTCTTTATTTAAAGGATATGAACTAGGAATGGATTAATATGGGACTACCTACTAAGTATAAATACTCATTCTTATAGTGTGTTCTTGTTTTTAGTTATGTTTTAGGTTTCTGCTTCATTTTAATCTCCTTGGACATTATTTGGCTGTGGCTCTAGAGAGTCACCTTTGGGTTGTCATGGAGGTGTTTTTTGGTGTCAGTTTCATCTTGGTTGTTCTGGTTTTCTTCACTTAGTTTTATTGTCTCTTTATTTGGAAATATAAATGATGTAAAATCTGTAAATAAATTTGGGTTTGGTTTGCCTCTATATTTATATCATTTTCCTTTTTTATCTTATTTTTGTGAAATTGTTCCCCCGTTGTACCCTATTAGTGTCCTTGGAACTTTTTGCCATCCTGGGGGGATTGGGAACGCCTCTTAGGCCTAGTCGTGGGTTGACTCGGGTAACTGGTTCAAGGTTGACCGGGGTTGATTCATGAAATAATGGTATTGTAGTATGCCATCTATTTTGAGTAATTTCCTTTTATAGAACCCATTGCTACTTGGGATTGTCACGGTAGAAGGATTAGGATAGTCAGGATTTAGTTGTAGGTGTATGAAGATCATTGTGAACTCTTACTCACTCTGAACCTCAGGTTACCATGGGATGTCTGGTTTTGTCGGTGTTTATGGTTCTTGTGGGTTTTTTGGCATTGGAAAATGAAAAGGGAGTTGGGTATTGGCCTCTATGAGCTTTCAAGGCCTGTAAAGCAGTGTGGAGCTGAGGAAGTTACCCTAGAATTATCTCTGTGATGGTGGCATGACTGGTATATGGTCTCCAACTATATGACTGAGTCGCCCATTGACTCTAGTTTCCCTCATGTGAATCATTTGGGTCTTCTTTAATTCTAAAATTTTTTTAAAGTCTTATTTTTCAATTTTGAAAATTTGAATTTAAAATTTAAATGGATTTTCTTTGGTAAGTGGAAAATTGGTTTTTGTGAAATGAATTTTTGATGTAAAATGAAAATGGTTTCGATTTGGTGATTGGTAAATTTTATAGAAGTCTTCTATTTTTTTTAAATAAATAAAATGATTTAGATTTGATGAAAAAATCTAGAAAATGTGTTTTGACTGAATGGTTGGAGTTTCTTTGAAAATGGTTTTGTGAGAATTGGTTGGGATTTCTATTTTTGGGGATAGCTGTTTTGGAAAAGAGCATTGTGATATTTGAATAGGATGGGTGAGTTGAATATTTTACCTTTGGTGTTTCTATGCATGACTGTAGAGACCCAAATATAGATGTACATAGTCATTACATTACTTTTTCAGAATACTTAATACATAACAAAAACAGACACCCAAGGGCCATAATAGATTAGTGTCTTTGGAAACTCAAAACATAATCTTCTAATCATAGTGAAAGATCTTCAAAATCTCCCATAAAGATCTTCCACTTTTTTTCTTACCAAAAACATTTCTTTATATTTTGGGGAAAGGAAAACATAAAAAGGGTGAGCTAAAATTCTTAGTAAGGTTAAGCATGGAGAAAATAAAACAATCCATATTCATTTGAACTTAAAAACATGGACATAAATTTTAAACATCAAAATCTTGAGTCGTGAAATAAATCTTGGCAGTACATAAGGCACAGATCATAAAGAAACATTAATCATCATAAAATAACATGGGAATAAAACATATAATTGTGGCAAACCATTAATCACATGATATGATTTCCATAGTAGCTGAGGAATTGTTTCCAAGACCATCATAGTGGACAAAGTCCATTACTGAACTGGGTTTACTTGTCGTTTCAGCCCTGTATTACTGAACCATATTTACTTTTCATTCCAGCCATGCCTATATAATGAGATTTAAATATTTACCCTACGTATTGGACGGAGATATAGGTCCCAACCATCTCATAATGAAATCATTCTTTCATGTACCACAAAATAAACATAAATCATTCATCAAAACCCAATTAATATAATGAGTTTCGTAAACATCATCCATTCATAACATAATCCATATAAAACAAATGGATATCATTTAATCATAAGAAAAATAAATCCATGTAAATAATAGAGACATTATACTTGAAATATAAACATACTAAATAATGGCATCCTATATGGAAACTATTTTTTATAAAACACATGAAATGAATTCTTGAGGAAAATATCCTTTCTTCTTCAAAATCATTTTATTTTCACAAAATTCCAATAAATTTTAAAAGAACAGGATTTTGTTGAAAATAATGATAAAATCTGGTAGAGGAAGCTTCATGAAAATAAGGCATTATGAAACCATAAAAATCATTTCATACCGTATAAGTTAAAAAAATTCTTCTCGTACTTTTTCCGGAAAAGTCAAAAAGAACCTTGTATGTTAAACAAAAGAAAGATTCCTTCCATACCATGTGGTAAAAGTAAAAAAAGGGTAAAAATGAAATTAAACATACATGGAAGAATAGTAAAAATTTTATGAAAATAGTTTTAGAAGACATGGACATGGATGATAAATATAACCCCAGTAAATACTTACGAATAAACAATTTTGGATAAGAACGAGATTGGAATAATTATCCCATACCTTATGTTCAATTAATTTTGTATGTTTTAGAGACTCATGTATAGTTGTTTTGAACATATTATTAACTTTTAACATAACCATAATAACATATATGATTCACTTACGACTTTATATTACCCGTTCTTTTGTCCATTCCATGTTAAAGCAGCGTTTTGGGTAAAGTACTATCATTTATCGTACGTGTTTTGAATTGTAATTATTCATATGATTAATTAGATCATGATTACTTACATCCAAAATTTAAAACATGATTTATATATAATATATATATATATATAATATATTGATAAATTGTATGAAATACACCGTTCATGGAGACAGTAGGTCGTACGTACGCATGAACGTTGTTTTCGTTTCCTTATTAAATTGAATGGAAGTAAGTAAATAAAATATAAATTAATCCAGTATCAGTATTATGTCATATATTTCATGATTATTTATTATATATAATTTATAATCATTCAATAATGGTTAACATGGAGAATGAATCGCATCGCATCGTGGAGACGGTAATCTGTACGTATGCACGAGCAATGATATCATTCCCATAATTATTGAATGGAATTGGAGTGGATGATATAATATCTCAGAATAATTATTATGTTATATTAATCATATATAGTTATTATTTCCACCATTATACCCATCCAGGTATGGTGGTGGTGGAAAAAAAGATTACACCACGGCGTGGAGACGGTAAGTCATACGTACACACGCGCGGTGATTTCATTTTTCATAGGATAGATATAAGGTGAAATAGGGTTATTTCATATTTATAATAACATATCAGTATATTAGTGATATTTTTTTTATTACATTATATTGAAAAAACTAAATAAGTGGAATTATAAGAAGAATGAAACTTCAAAGAATCAGTAGAAGAGATTACCTCCTCCTCAACGTGCCTCTTTTAGACTTCCTCTTAGGGAACTAGAGTTGGCCATTTGAGAAGACCAGAACATCTATAATATAACTAGAGAGGTTGAGAATAGGAATTTTTAGGGTTTTTCCAAACTTGAATGCTTAAAATATAGTGAAGAGAAGAGGAAGGAGGTTCCCTTTTATTAGAGGAGAGGGGCACTTTTGGAAACCTCAAAAATATTAATTTATAATAAACTCAAACCCCACCTAAAAACCTCCAAAATAACTCAAATTTGAAGATGGGATGATATAGGGTTGTAATCTAATCATATAATAAAATTTATACATGTTGGGAAATTATTTTAAATTTTATCAATTTGATTTATCCTTATTTAATCAATTTCATTTTATTTGTGGTAATAATATTCTAAATTTTAAATTGTTATAAATACTTACTTATGTGTTGTGAATTTTCCATAATTAGATACTTTATGATATTTCAGACTATATAAATTTAAATATATAATTTTTAAATATTTTTGTGCTTTTTAAACAATTTAATAATATGTTTTTCTTATAAAATATCAATACTATAATTTTTGACATTATTCAATTATTTGAATTTAAATAAAATCCAAAGAGAGGATATATTCAAACCAAAATATTTAATAAATTCCTAACATGTCATATTAATATATAAAATTCTTGTATCACATTAATTAGTTCATATAATATTTATTTTACTATTTTTAAAGTGTTAGCTTTTTTAAAGTATGAAGGTTACAACTTTGACATCATTTAAAATAAAATAATATAGATGTCATAATCTGTTTTATAAGTATCCAAATGGTCCAAAAGTCGACCCTTGGATGATTAAGGTATATATATACTCGACCAATAAAGTTTTTTCAAGTTTCTGGTCTTTCTGATGGGTATTATTATTTTAATAAAAACTATATTTTTGATTTTTCACTAAATAAATAATTTCTGCATCATTAATTTATAATCTATTAAGGTAAATATATATTTCCTAAAAATTAAAAATAAATTACCTTCATAAAAAACATTTTATATTTCAAATGAGTCTTTATAATCGAATTTATATTATGTATAACCTTATATTAAAAATAATTTAATTATTAAAGTTTGAGTGAGACATATTTCACTTTCCATTAAATAAAATAAATTAAAGGTCTTAATCACATACAAGTGGGTTCTAATAGATTCCATTTCGATACAGGTATGTTTTAGGACGAAATATAATCATCCAGTTATATTAAGACAAGTGTAATGCTAATTTTATAATATTTTTTTTACCCTTAATTACCTGATTTACCTTTAACTGTGGTAAATAAAATTTACCATAGTTACTATTCATAATGCCCAAAAATAAAAAAGTAGAATATTAAAATAATTTAGACCCAATGATTCAAAATATGGAATCCATTTTTTCAAATTCAATACACAAAAGTGGAAGTATTTAATTTAAAATTAATCTCGATGTTGAGAAAACGAGTTTTAAAAGTTAAAACATTGCAAAAGATTGAAATGTTTTTACCTATGAATTCAATGTAAAATTAATGATAATGACATAAATAATATTAAATTGTAAAAATATATTCTATTTATACTTTAAAATCATTAAATATTATAATTTAACCATATAACTTATCTTGATGAAAAAAGTTGTTTTTAATTAAAATTTAGCGTATTTTTACCATTCATAAAAATATGAAAGTTAACAGAAAAATATTAAAAAATTATCCAAAGTTAATTTTTATATCTTTATCTCAATTAATAAGTTTATTTCATCAAATTGAACTTATAAACGTTCCAAAAACTAGATTTAAAGTGGGTGTGCCATCAAAAGGTGACAAAACTGCATGTTTTGAAAAATATTTATTTTACTCGAGAAATTTATTTTTTTATCTTACCATGTTATAGAATATGTATAAGATGAATGATATCATTATAAAATTCAAAATGTGGTTAATACTATTCATAACTACTAGTTCATAATATTTTTATAACAATATATCATTGTTTAGTGAAACTCGGTATTGCGTACAACACACGCTATTGAGGAAGGTCGCTCTTGCATGCAACACAATCCAAGAATAGTGTTTTCATATACTAAAAGCTGATATGGTGTTGCGTATAGCGCAAGATAATCATGTTTTATCCTACAACACAAGACATCAAACTAATTGAAAAGAATATTTCTCATAAAATCTCGGGGTGTTACATTCCCCCCCCCCTTAAAATTAATTTCTCCCTTGAAATTCATCGGGGTTATAAATTGTTTAAAACTTGAAAGTTACTTTCAAAGAATCCCACATCGTAAAAATTAATACTAAAACATAATTTTAAAAAAAAAATATTAGAAACATAATGGTCACCCAAACTAACTAAGCACAGGGTTTCCACATAGAAGAATATAGGAGAAAATTTGGATATAGAAGAGAAATATAACCATCATGTTCTGATGAAGAGTGGTAGAAAACATGGAAATGAAAATTCCAACAATCACATAACCATAAATTTGTGACGATCTAATGTACCATCTGATTCATCAGATATGAGGGTACTAGGACAACATTTTTTGTTTTCAATATCATTTACCTAAATTTGATGAATTTGAATTAGAAGAAATACTTACTTGATTTTGGTACAATCTAACCATTGGTTGTTCCTTTAACAATTTACACTTCATATCATAAATAAATGAAGTTGAATTTTTAATTCCTGAAGTGTTAGCAGATCATGTGATAGAATGATGGGACATTCCATCTGTCTCAAAAAAAGGTTAGTAAATGTTATTAAATAATCATAAGTCCATATATGGGGATATTAATCATATATAGCTCCAAAAATGGACTTATACTTCATATATCATACCACTTAATAAAATAAAACTAATCTCTACAAACTAAGGACTTCTTGTAGTCCAGTGGTAGGTGATAAAGGTTTGTCACACTTCGGTTGTGGGTCCAATCCCCACAGCCTTGTCCGACATAACGGGTTGTCTCCATCCTACGGGTTTTCCTTTTTCTAAAACTATACTATTATAACATTCTAGAAATAATATAGAAAAAAATTTCTAGCCTTAAACAATACTATCTGATGTCCAGATTAATCCATTAAAACCTTTAAGCTTATCCAAAATACTTCTGTCAAAGCTCACAGTAAAAAGAAAACAATTACCAAAATGGTCATATAACAAGCATGTGAATACCATCATATATCCCCCATATATCATAAGATATATCTTGTTGGTTACATTCCAAACACATGAATACCTTAATCATGTATTCTCTTGAAACATGAATTACCATAGAACCTTAGTGAAAACCTGAATGTTGTCAAAAGATAACTCTTTCCACATACCAAAATCCCAAAAATTCTATATTCTCAAAAGATGATACACTTTGTCCATATATATATCATGAACTCATTAATACTATCAAACATATTATTTTCTCTTCATCCCTTTATTATTTTAATATCATCTACATTCCAAAAATATTTCAATCACTTTTCATGGTTACCGGTATCATTCAACATATACTTTAAAATACTCAAGGAAAAACAATAGTATAACAATCCTTAGATTTTTTATTCCATAGTACCATACATTATTCTGGATAAACATGTAATCATTCCACTACCTTATTAAACCATTTACTGAGCTTCATCATTTTATTCCTCAACACTTCTTTCGTCTCATATATCATTTGTAGTCTCGTCATCATCAACAACATAAATATTACCCATACGACCATGCTGATTCTCTTCATGAGATTTTCCCTTAGGGAATTGGTTTTCATAATTCCCGTACATTCCACATTTAAAACATTTAACCTTTGTTGACATCTTATCAATACCATTATCCTTGTCCATTGTGTTTGCTGAACCTTTTCCTTTGTAATTACTGGCTTTGTGCCCTTCTTTTCCACACCCAAAGCATCTTCCAATTCCTTTGAAAAATTCTCCTTGATGACTCTTAACACATGATTTACATGAGGGAAATTGAAGTTTATTTCCCCTATGATCATCACGAAACTCCATCTTTCTCTTATTAGATGACTCAGAAAACTTACCAAAGTTGATATTATTGATCATATTATGATATTAATGATTAGGAATAATAATGATGTTTCTCCTTCCAAATCCAGTTTCATTTTGTTTCTTAGGAAGAATATCATTCCATTGTCCATCATATTCTCCATTAACATGAATCTTCCTATTTCCAGCCATTTTCTAAAACCCAAGAAGAATAGTTTGAGCGGAAAAAATCATACTAGGAAAACAACATAATCAAGGGGGAGTACTTTCAATCTCTAACATCTTAGGTTTAATCCTAGGTTATTCATGATTGTTACCATAATTATAGGATTTTAACCTATAATTTATACTTAACCTTATGGACATCCCTAGACATACCTTAGAAATATCTCTAGTGATCTCAATAAAGTTTTCACATCCTAGTTTCCAAAGGTTAACTAAAACATTGCTTTGATACCAACCGTAGAGACCCAAAGCTTGATATAAATAGACATTACATTACTTTTGTAGAATACTTAATACATAACAAAAACAGACACCCAAGGACCATAACAGTTTAGTGTCTTTGGAAACTTGGAACAAAATATTCTAATCAAGGTGAAAGATCTTCAACATCTCCCATAAATATCTTCCCCTTTTTTTCTTACCTAAAACCTTTATTTATATCATGGGGAAAGAAAAACATAAGAAGGGTGAGATCAAATTCATAGTAAGGTTAAGCATGGATAAAATAAAACAAACCATATTCATTTTAACTTAAAAACATGAACATAAAGTTTAAACAACAGTATCTTCAGTCGTGAAATAAATCTGGGCATTACATAAGGTAAAGATCATAAAGAAACATTAATCATGATAAAATAGCATGGGAATAAAACATGTAATTGTGTAAAACCATTAATCACATGATATGACTTCAATATTAGCCGAGGCATTACTACCAAGACCATCATAGTGGACATGGTCTATTACTAAACCGGGTTTACTTACCGTTCCAGCCCTGTATTACTGAACCAGATTTACTTATCGTTCCAACCATGTCTATATCATGAGATATAAATCCTTACCCAATAAATTGGAGGGAGATATAGTTCCCAACCATATTGTAATGAAATAATTCTTTCATGTACCACAAAATAAACATAAATCATTCATCAAAACTCAATGAATAAAACGGGTTTCATAAACATCATCCCATAATAAAATAATCCTTATAAATCAAATCGATATCATTTCATCATAATAAAAATCATACCATGTAAATAATATAGAAACTATACTTGAAACAAAAACATACTAAATAATGTCATCTTAGATGGAAAATAGTTTTGATAAAACACTTGAAATGAATTCTTGAGGAAAATATCCTTTCTTCTTCAAAATCATTTTTTTTTCACAAAATGCCAGAAAATTTTAAAATAAAAGGATTTTTTTGAAAATAATAATGAAATATTGTAGAGGAAGCTTCATGAAAATAAGGAATTACGAAACCCTAAAAGTCTGTTCATGCCGTATAAGTTAAAAAAATTCTTCTTGTACTTTTGCTGGAAAAATCAAAAAGTACCCCATATGGTAAACAAAAGAAAGATTCCTTCCATACCATGTGGTAAAAGTCAAAAAAGGTAAAAATGACATTAAATATTCATGAAAGAATAGTAAGAATTTTATGAAAATAGTTTAAGAAGACATGGACATGGATGATAAATATAACCCCAGTAAATATTTGTGAATAAACAATATCGTATAAGAACGAGATTGGAATAATTATCCCTTACCTTATGTCCAATTTATTTCATATGTGATCAAGACTCCTGTATAGTGGGTTTAAACATATTATTAACTTTTAACAGAACCATAATAATATATATTATTCACTTATGACTTTATATTACCCGTTCTTTTGTTAATTCCATGTTAAAGTAGCGTTTTGGGTAAAATCATTTCATTTATCGTACGTGTTTTGAATTGTAATTATTCATATGATTACTTAGATCATGATTACTTACCTATAGAATGTAAAACATGATTTATATATAATATATATTCATAATATAATATATATATATATATATATAATATTGATAAATGGTATGAAATACACCATTTATGGAGACGGTAGGCCGTACGTATGCATGAACATTGTTCTTGTTTCCTTATTAAATTGAATGGATGTAAGTAAATAACATATAAATAAATCCAATATCATTATTATTTAATATATTTCAATATTATTTATTATATATACTTTATAATCATTCTAGAATGGTTAACATGGAGAATAAATCTCATCGCGTCGTGGAGACGGTAATCCGTACGTACGCACGAGCGATGATATTGTTCTCATAATTATTGAATGGAATTGGACTGGATGATAAAATATCTCATAATAATTACAATGTTATAATAATAATATATAGTTATTATTTACACCATTATACCCATCCATGTATGGTGGTGGTGGAAAAATAGATTACACCACAGCATGGAGACGGTAAGTCGTAGGTATGCACGCGCGGTGATTTCATTTTTCAGAGGATGAATATAAGGTGAAATAGGATTGTTTCATATTTATAATAAAATATCATTATATTATTGATACTGATGTTATTAATTTATAATGAAACAACTAAATAAGAGGAAATAGAATAAGAAAGAAAGAAACTTGAAAGAATCGGTAGAAGAGATTACCCCTTCCTCGACGTGCCTCTTTTAAACATCCTATTAGGGAACTAGAGTTGGCCTTTTGGGAAGAGAAGAACCTCTATAATATAACTATATAGGTTCATAAGATGAATTGGTAGGTTTTGGCTGAGCCTAAAGGCTTAAAATGGAGTGAAGAGAACAGGGAGGAGGTTCCCTTTTATAAGAGAAGAGAGGGTCACTTTTGGAAACCTCCAAAATATCAATTTATAATAAACTCAAACCCCACCTAAAAACCTCTAAAATTACTCAAATTAGAAGATGAGATGATATAGGGTTTTAATCTCATCATCCAATATAATTTATTCATGTTGGAAAATTATTTTAAACCATATCAATTTGATTTGTCCTTATTTAATCTATTTCATTTTATTTATGGTAATAATATTCTAAATTTTAAATTGTTATAAATACTTACTTATGGGTTGTTAATTATCCATAATTGGATACTTTATGACATTAAAGACTATATAAATTTAAATTTATAATTTTTAAATATTTTTGTGATTTTTAAACAAATTAATAATATGTTATATTTATAAAATATCAATAGTGTCAATTTTGAAACTATTCATTTATTTGAATTTATATAAAAATCCACACAGAGGATATATTCGAAAAAATATATTTAATAAATTCCTAACATTTCATATTCATCTATAAAATTCGTTTATCACATTAATTAGTTCATATAATATTTATTTTAATATTTTTAAAACCATTTATTGGATATTTATCTTAATAAAATAATTTACTAAAATATTTTTGTATAATTATTTAATATACTTATTTGTTGCATAAAAATTAAAAATGAAATACTATGATGAATATAAATCTTATAGATTTTATAATAATACTTTTAGTAAAATTTATCTTCTAAAACAGACAACCTTTAAAATGTTATCTTTATTAAAGTATGAAGGTGACAACTTTGACATCATTTAAAATAATATAATATAAATGTCATAATATATTTTATAAGTCTCCAAATAGTCCAAAAGTTGACCCTTGGATTATTATGGTATATATATACTATACCAATAAGGTTTGGTCGAGTTTATGATCTTGTTTATGGGTATTATTATTTTAATAAAAACTATATTATTGATTTTTCACTAAATAAATAATTTTTGCATCATTAATTTATAAGCTATTAAGTTAATTATATATTTCATAAAAATTAAAACTAAATTACCATTATAAAGAAAAACATTTTATATTTCAAATGAGTATTTATAATCTAATTTATATTCAGTATAACCTTATATTAAAAATAATTTAATTATTAAAGTTTGAGTGAGACATATTTCACTTTCCTTTAAATAAAATAAATTAAAGGTCTTAATCACATACAAGTGGGTTCTAATATATTCAATTTCAATTCAAGTAGGTCTTAGGACGAAATATAATCATCTAATTATGTTAAGACAAGTGTTAGGTTAATTTTATAATATTATTTTTACCCTTAATTACCTGATTTACCTTTAACTATGGTAAATAAAATTTACGGTAGTTACTATTCATAATGCCCAAAAAAAATTAGCCTATTAACATAATTTGGTTCCCATTGATTCCAAATATGGAATATATTTTTCTATATTCAATACACAGAAGTGGCAGTATTTAATTTAAAATTAATTTTGTTGATGAGAAAACAGGTTTTAAAAGTTAAAACATTGGAAAAGATTAAAATGTTTTTACCTATGAATTCAATGTAAAATTAATTATAATGACATATATAATATTAAATTGTAAAAATATATTCTATTTATACTTTAAAACCATTAAATATTATAATTTAACCATATAAATTATCTTGATAAAAAAAATTTGTTTTTAATTAAAATTTATCCTATTTTTACTATTCATCAAAATATAAAAGTTAACAAAAAAATATTAAAAAATTATCCAAAGTTAATTTTTATATTCTTATTACAATGAATAACTTTATTTCATCAAAATGAACTTATGAACTTGTCAAAAACTAGATTTAATGTAGATGCACCATTAAAAGGCGGCAAAACTGCATTTTTTAAAAAATATTTATTTTACCTGAAAAAATTATTTTGTTCTCATACCATGTTCTAGAATATGTTTAAGATGAATGATAAGGTTATAAAATTCAAAATGTGGTTAATAATATTCACAACGACTTGTTCATAATAATTTTATAACAATATATATTTTTTAGTGAAACTCGGTATTGCATACAATACACGTTATTGAGGTAGGTTGCTTTTGCGTTTAACACATGCCAAGAATAGTGTTTGCATATACTACAAGCTAATACAGTGTTGTGTATAGTGCAATCTAATCTTAGTGTATCATACAACAAAAGACATCAAAGTAATTAAAAATAATATTTCTCATAAAATCTCGGGGTGTTATAATGACCACATGCATATTCCTTTAAAACCATTGGAGGGTGTATAATACTTTCAATATTGTTTTCATTTCGAAAATATTTTAAGGGAAAATTTGATGTTTTATTATCTTGTGGTGTTGGGTTATGTCTTTTTTAATTTTGGAAGTGATGTTTCTTTTTGGATGTTTGATATGAATGATCCATGTTGTTGGATTAGTTTTGACCAAGTTCTTTGTTTTCCTTGTTTTTTAGTGTCCACTTCCCAAAGGTTTTATGGATACCCAAGATGCGTCTTCAGGTTATACATCGCTAGTGAATTCTCTAGTTGATCATCCCATACACTATGTTATTGATTTCCATAAGTTAAATCCTTCTTTTTATATGGTTCAGTGGGTCCTTTTGGGGCAGAGAAGTGGATGAGGAGGATTGATAGAGACTTTAGTTCCCTCAATTTTCCGGATACATTAAATGTAATGTTTTCCGCATTTATGCTCGAAGGCCTCACCTTGAAATGGTGGAAGTATTTGTCTCAAATAAATTATTAGAAAGATCTCACCTAGTAGTTCTTAATGTCTTTGTTCATCTAGTGGTACATTTCTAAGATGAATATGATGAGGAAGAAGATGGAGTTCTGTGGTCTTCAACAAGGAGTGGTATCAGTTTTGGAATTATAATATCACTTCTTAGACCTGTATCTGTATAAAATAGGTTATATCGGAAACAATCCCATAAAAGCTCAACATTTCAAGCTCGGGCTTCATCCTGAGTTGTAGTCGAAGGAGGAAGAGATCAACCTATCCACATTCAATGATGTGGTGAGGAAAGCCTTTCATGATGAATTTGGGTAAGCAGGAGGGATTGAGATGGTTAGAGGTCCTATGTTCTCTGGAAATGGTGATAATGATTCCAGTAGGAATAATGGTAAGTGTCTCGATGCTGGTGGTGCTAGTAGGGAAATTAAGAGGCCTTCTAACCTCTTGTCAACCTCTTCCAGATGAAATGTGGTGACCTTCCATCAATGTGGTAAGAATGATCATTAGGGACCATCATACCGGAGTATTCTAAGAACCTACCACACCTATGAACATTTGGGTCACTTGAAACGGTTCTATTAGGGTGTTTCCAATAAGCACTATGAAGCCAGACCTGACTCTTCGAAGGACCCACCAGGCTATTTATAGGAGTAAGGCGCTGGTTAGGGGTATGTTTTTCATCTCTTTCACTAGAATGTTCTTTTGATGTAATATTCTTTTATGGTGTCATTAAGTGGTGGTTCCTTTTTCTTTCTATTATAAGTGTTGTTTTTTCCAAGCTATTGTGAACTCTTATTTCAATGGAAGCTTGTTTTGAGATGTTTAATCTATGTGTTTTGTTTAGGGGTTTCTGAAGCCTGACTGTGAGGCCTAAGTTTCTTCAATCTTTAGAGATCCAACCATAGTTCCTGAAGTGAATTTTTCATATAGTAAGGGGAACCCCAGTGGTGTTTAAATTATTAGGTTTAATTTCTTTTCTCTACATGGTAAATGGAGGTAATTCAAGCCTCCTGAGTAGAGGCTTGTTTTCAGTTGTTCTATTTTGTGGAAGGTGATGTGCAAACCTTGTTTCCACATTGTGATCTGTTTGGGTATAAGAGCTTTATTCTTAGTTTTAAGGAGGAATAATCATCTCATTTTATTAATATCTTAGTGGTTTTGTTCCACCGTATGCATGCCAGATTTTGATGGCCCTTGTATCCTTCTTGGGTTTGGTTTGTGAGTTATCATATAGGGAACATTGAGAGGTTTGGTGTATGTATGTCCTGGTTTTGATGGTCCATTAGATAGGCCATATCACCCCTCCCCTTTTGGTGGGAGTACTAGGTTCATGAAAGAAAATGATCATTTTTATTGGATATTATTAGTTCTTATGGTGGGGAGATCCATCTTGGGTCTCATTGAAATATTTTCATGAAGGAAAGAAGTGTACACCAGTCCCTTTTGGTGGGGATTCCATTCATGCATCCCCATTTTTGCATCTTGGATTTGTTCCTGGTTTTAGTTAGTAGTGGGTGGTCTTATTCAGAGTTACATTCTTCCATGTCCTCCTTTTGATTAATGGTTGGAGTGTGAGTGTTCCATTGTTTGGTTGGAGTAAGGTTTTAAAAGGTTCACATTGGATGTGTTTTAGCCTCATTGGTTGGTTTTGGGAGGATTATTTTTTTCTTGTTGGTGTCGTTTGGGATGTTGTGTTTTAAGGATGAATTGAGAGGGGTAAAAATTATATATCCTTTTACTGATCAACTAGAGGTGTTTAAACTCTTGGGGATGGAGGCACTTAGTAGGGAGACCAATTTGGTCCCTTGAGTACTTTTTATTAGTTTTTATTCTTGTAACTGATGTATTAATAACCTCTTTGTTTTTCATTCGTTGAAAATATCCTAGGTTTGTAAGGCAGTAGTGGTTCTACTTTTAGATAAGCCTTGGGATTGACTTCTAGGGGTAGAAAGCATTACGGTGGGGATAATTTTTACACCCAGGTTTTTAAGATCTTCTTTATTCCAATTCAGGGCAGGTACCTAGCCTTTTCTCTTGTGAATTGGGTGTGACGGGTTTAATATTTTGAGGTATTCTTTCTATTTTTCCTTGGCCTAGATTCTTTCTTTGGGTTTACTTTGAGGTTTGGAGAAAAATGATACTTTTTGGGTTGGAAACACTAGGCGAATAGTTTGCAAACAGTTAGTAGTAACCATGTACCTAGCCCAGCAAACCATGTGGTTGGAGACAGAATATACGACACAACCTCTGCACAATTGTGTTCCTTGGACTAAGTAAGAATGCACCCATTGCCTCCTCAACATAGGTTGTCATAGGTGTCATGACCCATCCCTTATGGCCCGTGTCGTGACTACCCCAAGCCTGCCTTCCATAGGCCGGGGGATGACGACTTGCACAGAAGGGCGTAATCCCTAAAACAGGGAAGGAATTTACAATATAACCTATAATCACATGAAACCAACCACAAAGAAAGATACAAACACAAGTAAACTGAATAGTAAACAGAGTGAGTACAGTAAGTAAAAGGGGCCAGAATACAAGCCCAGCTGGGAAGTACATGAAACGGAAAGTATAAGAAAACTGGAGAAAAAATTTAGATAGATGTTGGGTCGTCCTCCGAGGTTCCTACCGGAAGGGTAGGTACAGACTTCCTCCTTAGCACTCCTCGCCCGTTCGTCTCCTCTATGTACCAACTCATCGTAAGGTCCTCCTCCGGGCACCGTCCAATCCTGGTAACCTCAGTCTTATTCAACATTGTCCGTCATCTGCACCAAACACAACAAGGTGCGGGCATAGACAATGCAGGGGTGAGTATAAAGATACTATGTAGGGACCTTGAGACCCTCAAATCTCACAAAATCCACAAAGGATAAACGTCAAAGCATGAAGTCAACTGTCAACCATACTTAGGTATATGCCCATACATATACCTAAGTAATCAATTATCCCCATCTCAATAATGAGGAAACACAGGGTCCAACCCAAAAGCCCAAAGCTCAACTATTCCACAAAGTAAGGAAAATGACAAAGGTTAGTACCACATAGGTATGCCACACAGAATAATACCACCAAGGTATTACCACAAAGGAAGGTATCACACAGGTATGAACTCATCTCACACCAGGTATAAATTATGTACACTAGTAGAGATGATTAGATGTAACTACTAAATCATATTACTCTGTTAAGAGGAAAACCCACATAGGATCGCTCTGTGCTGACCCACATAAGATCTCTAGGTACTGACCCACACAGGATCTCTAAGTGCTGACTCACATAGGATCACAAGGTGCTGACCCACACAGGATCTCTAGGTGTTGACTCAAACAGGATCGCTCAGTGCTAACCTACATAGGATCTCTAGGTGCTGACCCACATAAGATCTCAAGGTGCTGACCCACACAGGATCACTAAGTACTGACCCATGTAGGATCACTAAGTGATGACCCACACAGGATCTCAAGGTGCTGACCCACAAAAGATTGCTCTTCATTCTACACGTTACAGCCAGCTACAGGGTTCCCACGCTAAGCTCGCTCATCTTAGGGAGGGTCCGCTCCACAATCCACTGGTCGATACTCCAACTTACATGAAGTCTCATGAAGAATTATCCCAAAGGACCACCATGTTATATGGGTCTCAACGCAATAGAAGGTGCGTCAATCGGACGCATGGTCTGTATGTTATTAGTCTTTTAGTCCAAAGGGCCCAGTTGGATTCGTGCCCGATCCAACCCAACCATTTCCCACCTTATCCAAATCTCGAGTGGGGTATACCAAAGGGACTGTCTCACTCCAATATTTTTATCACCGCTGGTGGTTCGTCAATCGGACGTCTTGTGCCGAAGTTATGGCCAAAAGAGCGTAAATGGGTTGGACTGGGTCTGGGTACGGTCCGACCCAGTCGGACCAAGCCGGCCTGACCCGGCCTAGGAAGACCCAGTTTGGGTCGCCCTGGCATGACCCATGGTGTGGCCTAGCCTACGCTAGCCAGAATGGTAGGCCGAGAGGGCCACAAGGGGCCACATAGGGCCGCAGAAAGGCGAGGTCACTGGGTGACTTGGCCGTGGATGGCGTGAGGATGCGGGGCGGTTCAATCACGGGTTGGCTCAGCCGCGGACGACATGAGACCATGGGTAAGCTCGGTCGTGGAGCACGGAGGCTGCAGGGTAGCGGTTCCACGGTGCGCGGATTCCACGGGGCGGCGGTGCCACGGGGTGCGGAGGCCGCGGGGTGGCGGAGGCCACCGGTGGCTGTGGCTGCAGGGCGGTTCGGTCGTGGCATGTGAAGGCTATGGGTGGTGTTGTTGCATCGTCGTCTTTTTCGTGGCTATCGGTGCTGCCGGCCCCCATTCTCATGTCCCACCATGGCTGGTCGGCGTCCTCCTCCATCGCGAAGATCACCACAAATCATCACAAGAATTATCGAGAAAACGGGCCATGTTTGTTTGGGACGCACTCTTGATGTTAGAGTGGTAGCAAGTGGATATAAACTCTCTTTAAATTACGAAGAGTCATCAAGAACGAAAATGGGAACAATTTCAAACAACCAACCTACCTCATTCGTTTAATTCATTGAAGATTGTCTATGGGGAAAGAGACAATGTCGTTGGGAATAGATATATGTTGGTGATGTCGGCTATAACGACCCATACTTTACATACATGGTTAATACTTCAAAATTTAAGCATACTTATTACAACATATAACAAAACCATGAAAGGACCGTATAGGTATAGTGTCTTTAGAAACTGGGAAACATAAACAACTGGTTCATAAAGCATCTACATTGTCTCCCATTTATTTCATCATATCTATAGTCCCTTTTTGGCATATCTTACTTAATACCCTTCTTCCTGACCTGGGGAAAGAAAACATACAAAAGGTTGAGCTCAAATGCTCAGTAACGGTAAACAAAATAAATATCAATCACATCAAATTCATAAGAACATAACATTTTGGAAATCTTACCCGGCAAAAAAGATCATAATTTCATAACATGGGATAAATCATGGTAGTGAAATGTAATCCCAATTATCATAACTTAAAACATGAAACTTTGTGGAATACACACATAATCATAGATAATCATTTCTTATTAGTCAAGAATCATTTCCAAGACTATCTTTGTGGAAAAATTCCATTTCTGAACTGAGTTCACTCCTCATTTCAGTCCTGTTTCACTAAACCGGTTTAACCTGCCGTTCCAGCCATGTCTATCTCATGAGATATAAAATCTTTACCAAATTAATTGGAGGGAGATGTAGGTCCCACCCATCTCATAATGATACCATTATTATGTGTGCCACGAAATCATAAATCATACATCATTTGATAACCCATGTAATAAAAATGGGATTCTTAAACATCATGACATCATAAAACAATTCATATAAGATAAAGGAATTCATAAAAATAATTCCATCACAACATAATCAAATCAATGTAATAATAGGGATAGAAACATAACCTGATTTATCTTAACGGACATTACCTCTTCTTCGAAGCCCCTTTTAGAGACCTCCTCTTAGGGAACTAAAATTGGTCTTTGAAGAAGACCAGGACCTCTAGGATGTTTCTAGGGTAGTGGTGAAGTGAAATGGGCAGGGATTGGCCGATCTTGAAGGCTCTAATTGCTGTGAGGAGGAGAGGGAGGAGGTTCCCTTTTATAAGGGAGGAGAGGGGCACCTTTGGAAATATAAGAAATATTAGTTTATATTAAATCACAACCCCACTAAAAAACTTCCAAAATGACTCATATCTGAAGATTAGATGAGATAGGGTTGTAATATCATCAAAAAATAAAATTTAGACATGTTAAGAATTTATTTTAAACATTATCAACTTGATTTATCCTCATTTATCAATTTAATTTTATTTGTGGTAATAATCTTCTAAATTTTAAATTATTATAAATAATTACATATGTGTTGTGAATTTTCCATAATTTGACACTTTATGACATTTTAGACCATATAAATTTTAATTTATAATTTTTCAATATTTTTTGTGATTTTTAAACAATTTTATAATATGTTATTTTTATAAAATAACAATAGTGTCAATTTTGACACTATTCATTTATTTGAATTTAAATAAAATATGTACAGAATATATGTTCAGAATAAAAGCTTTAATAGATTAATAAAATGTCATATGTGTATAGAAAATTAGTGGATCACATTAAATAGTTCATATAATATTTATTTTAATATTTTTAAAACCATTTATTTGATATTTTAGTTAATAAAATAATTTCAACATCACTATTGTGTCATAATTAATGATAATTATTTAATCCCTAAAAATTCTGAATAAATTTCTATGGTGTAGATAATTGTATTATAATTCTTAATACTATTCATGTTCGAAGTTTTATTATGTTTATCACTAAATTAAAATTATTATACTTATAAGATTTAAGAAAGTGACATGTTGTCACATTCTTTGATTTTAATAATAATTAAATTATTTTCATGGAACAAAGTCCATTAAATGAATATAATCTGACCCTTAGGTGATATGGGTCGACTTTTAGTCATCCAATAGGATTTTTACAGGTGTTAGGGTAATTTTATAATCTTATATTTACCCTTAATTACCTGATTTACCTTTAACTATGGTAAATAAAATTTACCGTAGTTACTATTCATAATGCCCAAAAATAAAAAGTAGCCTATTAAGATAATTTGGACCCACTGATTCCGAATATGGAATCCATTTTTCAAAATTAAAAACACATAAGTTGCCGTAATTAATTTAAAATAAATCATGTTGTTAAGAAAATGGGTTTTAGAAGTTAAAACATTGCCAACAATTGAAATTTTTTTACCAATGAATTCAATGTGAAATTAACGCTAATGACATAAATTATATTAAATGGTAATAATATACTCTATTTATACTTTAAAACCATTCAATATTATAATTTAACCATATAAATTATCTCAATGAACAAAGTTGTTTTTAATTAAAAATTAGCGTATTTTTACTATTCATCAAAATATAAAAGTTATCTGAAAAATATCAAAAATTTATCCAAAGTAAATTTTTATACCCTGATTCAAAAGAAGAATTTTATTTTGTCATATTGAACTTATAAACATGTCAAAAACTAGATTTAATGTGGGTGCGCTATCAAAAGGCGGCAAAACTTCATTTTTTGAAAAATACTTATTTTACCCGAAAAAACTATTTTGTTTTTTTACCATGTTATAGAAAATGTGTAAGATAAAATTAATAATGTAGTTAATACTATTCATAATGGCTAGTTTATAATAATATATCGTTGTTTAGTGAAACTCGATATTGCGTACTACACACGCTATCGAGGAATGTCGCAATTGCGTGTAATGCAATCCAAGTCCGTATTGTGTGCTGTGAAAGATTCCTTTGGTGTTGCGTATAACATAAGACATAAAAAAATTTCTCATAAAATCTTAGGGTGTTACATTCTATCCCCCTTAAAATGAATTTCTCCCTCAAAATTCGTCACTTCATTACAAACAGATAAGGATACATCTCCCTCGTCATATCCTTAAGTTCCCATGTAGCTTCTTCTAATTGGTGGTTCCTCCATAAAACTTTCACCAAGAGAGTGGTCTTGTTCTGTAGGACTTTTTCGCTATGATCCAGAATCTCTATCATTTGTTCTTCATAAGAAAGATCTTTCTCCAGTGGTATAACTTCTGAGCTGAGTACATGTGAAGGATCAGGTATGTACTTTCTCAGGAGAGATACATGGAACACATCGTGAACTTGAGAGAGATTCGGTGGAAGTGCCAATCGGTAAGCTACCTTCCCAACATGATCCAAAATTTCAAAAGGACTGATATATCTAGGGCTCAACCTTCCCTTCTTTCCAAATCTCATGACCCTCTTCTAGGGAGATATTCGTAAGAACACTTTATCAACCACTTCAAACTCTAGGAATTTTCTTCGGTTGTCAGCATAACTTTTATGTCGACTCTGAGCTGCTCTTATGTGTTGCTGAATAGATCTGACCTTTTTTTCCATTTCATCAACAAGATCAGGTCCTAATAGCTTTCTTTCCCCAACTTCATCCCAGCAAGTTGGAGTCCTACATTTCTTTCCATAAAGAGCTTCATAAGGAGCCATCTGAATACTAGAGTGAAAACTATTATTATAAATAGATTCCACTAAAGGTAGGTTTTGATCCCAACCACCTTTGAAATATATAGATCAAGCTCTCAACATATCTTCTAGAGTTTGAATTGTCCTCTCAGACTAACCGTCTGTCTAAGGATGATAAGAAGTGCTGAAACTCAACTCTGTATCCAGAGTATGCTGAGGACTTCTCCATAACTTTGAGGTAAACCTTGGATCCCAATCATATATAATAGAAATTGGTACTCCATGAAATCTTACCACTTCCTTTACATATATCCTAGCAAGCTGATCTTGAGATAAATCCTCTCTAATAGAAATGAAGTGTGCAGACTTTGTAAGACGATCAACTATGAACCAGATAGCATTATTTCCTTTGGATGTTTTAGAAAGTCCAGTGACAAAGTCCATAGTAATGTTTTCCCATTTCCATTATGGTATGGGTAATGTTTGTAACATCCCCTTAAACTTCTGTCTCTCAGATTTAACTTGCTGACAAACCAAGCATCGAGAGATATATTCAGCAACATCTCTTTTCATGCCATCCCACCAGAAGTACTCTTTCAGGTCCCTATACATCTTCTTGCTTCCAGGATGAATAGAGAATGAAGAACTATGAGCCTCATCCAGCATCTCCTTCTTTAATTCGGGGATGGGAGGAACAAAAACGTGATTCCTGAACTTTATTATCCCATCACAATCAAGGTTGAATTCAGGAACATTTCTCACCTTATTTTGTAACCCTACATCTTCTTTCTGTGCCTCTTTAATCTTCACATGTATAGATGGTTGAACATTCATTTGAGAAAGATAAGATTTCTCCCCTTCCATTAAAATTCCATGATCCATCCTTTGTAAATCCATAAATATTAGATCTTTTGCGATCCTCATCATAGATAAGCTAGAATTCTCTTGTCGACTTAATGTGTCTGCTACATTGTTTGCTTTCCCAGGGTGGTAATGAATTGAGCAGTCATAATCCTTAATCAGCTCCAACCACCTTCTTTGACACATATTCATCTCCTTTTGTGTGAAAATATACTTTCAACTTTAATGATCAGTATAAATATCACATCTTTCACCATAAAGGTAATGCCTCCAAATTTTTAATTAAAATATTACCGCAGCTAACTCCAAATCATGAGTTGGGTAATTTTTCTCATGGATTTTCAACTGTCATGAGGCATAAGCTATCACCATATCATTTTGCATGAGAACACATCTCATTCCCTTCTTGGATGAATCACTGTAGATCACAAACCTTTCTCCACTTCAAGGTAGTGTGAGCATAGGTGCACTGGCTAACCTTCTTTTTAGCTCTTTGAAATTTTCTTCACATTCCTCCATCCAAACAAACTTAACTCCTTTTCAAAACAACTTGATGAGTGGGTTAGATAACCCTAAAAAATATTTCACAAAACGTCGATAATATCCAGCCAAACCAAGAAAACATCAGATCTCAGTTACTGTTGTTGGTCTCGACCATCTTTTGATAACCTCTGTTTTTTCTGGATCCACATATATCCACTCTTTTGAGATTATGTGACTCAAAAATGCAACTTTTTGAATCCAAAATTCAAACTTGGAAAATTTGGCATAAATATTCTCCTTTCTCAGGGACTTCAATTTAATTATCATGTGATCTTCATGTTATTCTTTACTCTTTGAATATACAAGAATATCATCTATAAAGGCTACCAGAAACTGTTCAAGATAGTCTCTAAAGACTCTATTCATCATATCCATGAAGATAGAAGGGGAATTAGTAAGACCAAATGGAATCACTATAAATTCATAGTGTCCATACCTTGTATGGAAATCCGTATTTGGTATATCCTCCCTTTTCACCCTTAATTGATGATGCCATGAACGAAGATCAATCTTGGAAAATTATTGAGCTTCGTGTAGTTGGTAAAATAAGTCATCAATGCGCGAGAGAGGATATTTTTTCTTGACTGTGATCATGTTAAGTTCTAGATAATCAATACAGAGTCTCATTGATCGATCTTTCTTCTTAACAAACAGAACAGGTTCTCCCTAAGGTGACGCAGTAGGGCGTATGAATCCTTTATCAAGATTCTCTTGAATTCAACCTTGATTGAAATAGGAAAAGCACCCGGTACGTGTTCTATTGAAAACTCAACTTCACGATTTGGTGGAAGACCCGGAAATTCCTCCGGAAAGACATCATCAAACTCTCGTACAATGGGCATATTCTTAATCGTGAGTTTCTCTCCAACCATTTGAGATAAATAACTTTCATTTAGTGGAATCAAGACCCACAAGATAGAAGAAATTTCCACTAGAAGGTTATGTTCATCCTTGCATCGATAGACGATCATAGATTGATCTAGAATATGAAACGTGACATCCCTTATTTGGAAATTGATATGAGATCCATATAAAGAAATCCAATCCATGTCAAGAATCAAATCAAATTCCACTATAGGAAGGATCATAAGATTTGCAGGAAGAACTTTCCAACAAACTTCAATCGGAGAATAATTGTAAACTTTTGATGCGACTGTTGTGCCATTAGAAGTTGTCACAGCCAACTCAACATCTAATTGTTGAGGTAATACGGTGATACCCTTAGAAAATTATTCAGAAATAAAATAGTGGGTGGATCCAGAATCAAATAAAACTTTTTCAACTTTAGAGTGGATGGTAAGTGTACCTCTCACCACTTCGTTGTCGTACTCCACATCACTGATAGTAATTGCATGTGACTTTCCTTTGTCTTTGGCCTTAAGAGTTTGTTGACATCGATCATCATCATAAACCCTTGGATTTGGGAATTGATTGGCTTAATGCCCCATCTCCTTGCACTTGAAACATTGAAGTATAGTAGGTTCATTCTGTGTATCCCTTCCTTTGTTTGTATCATTAGAAATCTTCTTCCCATTATTTCGACATTCAATTTCCCTATGACCTTATTTTCCACACTTATAACATTTTCTTGTCCCCTTAAGACAATTTCCTCCATGTTTCCTTCCACACTTTGAGTATAAGTGAAAACTCATCTTCTTTTCAGTGTGGTCTTAAGATTTTCCTTTGAATTCCATTTTCCTCTTCTTATCAAACCCATGTGACTGATGGGTTACACCAATCTCTATCTCA
Organism: Viscum album; assembly: GCA_963277665.1. NCBI lineage: Eukaryota > Viridiplantae > Streptophyta > Magnoliopsida > Santalales > Viscaceae > Viscum > Viscum album. The sequence continues at coordinate 1,512,912,635 of OY728161.1, forward strand.
ACCTTGAGAGCACATCGAACAATTTCCTCATAGCTATTGAAGTCCCTTAAGGCTAACGCCCTTTCAAGACATGGTTTTAAGCCACTAAATAATCGATTGATCTTACTCTCAAGTTGGATAATAATTCCAGAAGCATACCTTGCAAGTCTTGTAAAATTTGCTTCGTAGGTACCAACGGATTCATCATCCTTTTGCTTCGGTTCAAGAAACTCCTTCTCCATCTTTGTTCGAAGAATATGAGGGAAATACTTATTGAAAAATAAGTTCTTTAACTCTTCCCATTCCATAGACTCAATTTCATCCCTTTGCCTCGTATTCTTAATAAGATTCCACCATTGATGAGCATCACCTTCCAAACGACACACTGCTAAGATGACTTTATCAGGTTCAGAACATTGAAGAACTGAAAATATCTTTTCAGTGGTACTGATCCATTGTTCAGCCACTAATGGATCAGAAGACCCGCTAAATGAAGGTGGACACTGCCTCATGAAGGATTCGACAGAATGTTTCTCCTTAATTTGATCATTTGGAAGTCTTGCATGATTCATAGCTTGAGAAAGTTGTGTGATCATGGCTACAAGATTTTCATTCCATCTCCCATAACATTTGGTTGCTCAAGGGGACAATCATTGCATTGCCCATCACATTCCGCATTAACACAGTTTCTTCGGGTTCCAGCCATTGACTAAAACCAAGAAGAATAGTGTGAGCAACAATAATTATAATAGGAAAACCACATAACCAAGAATAAAATTTCACACTTAAGGTCTTATCATAAGTTTTTCATGGTCATTTCTGAAACACTAAGATTGTGTTCTATGCTTAGACATATCCTTAGGTTTCTTACTAAGGCTTTCACATCCTAGTTTCCAAAGGTTGACTATACCTTTCATTGGATACCAACTATAATGACCCATACTTTACATACATGGTTAATACTTCAAAATTGAAGAATAATTATTACAACATATAACAAAACCATGAAAGGACCGTATAGGTATAGTTTCTTTAGAAACTGGGAAACATAAACAACTGGTTCATAAAGAATCTACACTATCTCCCATTTATTTCATCATATCTATAGTCCCTTTTTGGAATATCTTACTTAATACCCTTATTCCTAACCTGGGGAATGAAAACATACAAAAGGGTGAGCTCAAATGCTCATTAAGGGTAAACAAAATAAATATCAATCACATAAAATTCATAAGAACATAACATTTTGGAAATCTTACCCTGCAAAAGTGATCATAATTTCATAACATGTGATAAATCATGGTAGTGAAATGTAATCCCAATAATCATAACATAAAACATTAAACTTTGTGGAATACACACATAATCATATAGATTCATTTCTTATTAGTCAAGACTCATTGCCCATACTATCTTAGTGTACAAAGTCCATTTCTGAACCGAGTTCACTCCTCGTTTCAGTCCTGTTTCACTGAACCGGTTTAACCTGTCGTTCCATCCATGTCTATCTCATGAGATATAAAATCTTTACCCAATGCATTGGAGGGAGATGTAGGTCCCACCCATCTCATAATAATACCATTCTTATGTGTGCCACAAAATCATAAATCATACATCATTGCATAACCCGTGTAATAAAAATGGGATTCTTAAACATCATGACATCATAAAACAATACATATAAGATAAAGGAATTCATAAAAATAATTCCATCACAACATTATCAAATCAATGTAATAATAGGGATAGAAACAGAACCCTATATTATCTTATATGGAAAATAATTTTGATAAAACACTTGAACTCCATTCTTGAGGAAAATATCCTTTCTACTTCAAAAACATTTTCCTTTCTTAACATGTCATACAATTTTAAAATAAAATAAGTTGATTAAAAATAAACATGAACACTTGAAAAGGAAGTTTCTTGGAAATAATTTTTTAAAAATCTATTCATGCCGTATAAGTTAAAAAAACATTCTTCTCGTACTTTTGTCAGAAAGTCAAAAAGTACTTCGTACGAAAAACGACAAACGATTCCTTTCAAATCCTGTAATAAAAACTCACTGAAGGGTAAATTTGGATTTAAAAAATTGTAGGTGGATGGAAACAATATTACATATTGAGGTAACATGGATGTGGATGATAAAATACACCCCAGTAAATACCAAAGTATAAAAAATCCCGGATAAAAATGAGATTGTGATATTTTCCCTTACCTTAGGTCCGATTTGCTTCGTAAGTATCCCATCCTCCTCTATAATGATTTAAATAATGTTATTTACTTATTATAGAATCATAATTATTGTTATGATATCATATATGGTCATATTCTTAGCTTCTCATTAGTAATATTTCATTACTACTTGGTATTCAGGTGTTTATTACTTTTTGTTCTTATGCGTGTTTTGTTGAATAAATTCTTATTCTTCTCTTTAGGTTATAGATACCTCATTTCCAGAATGGTATTAGTGTACTATATATCATATTTATTCATTCAATTAATTTATATGATCAATATGCAATGAATATCATGTATAACGAATCTCATCACATCGTGGAGACAGTATTTCGTACATACGCACGAGCGATGATATCGTTCCCATGATCGTGGAATTGTATTGGAGTGTATGTATACTATTTCAGAATCAATACCACTTGAAAATAATCATATATAGTTATTTATTTGCACCATTATACCCATACAAGTAAGGTGGTGATGGAAAATCGATTACACCACGGCGTGGCGACGGTATTCCGTACATACGCACGCGCGGTGATTTCATTTTCTGAAGGATGGATAGATGGTGAAATAGGGTTGTTTAATACTTATAATAACATATCATTATAAGAGTGATACTGATGTTATTAATTCATAATGAAACAACTAAATAAGAAGAAGTGGAAGAATAAATAAAGTTGAAAGAATCGGTAACGGACATTACCTCGTCTTTGAAGAGCCTTTTTAAGACCTCCTCTTAGGGCACTAAAATTGGTCTTTGAGGAAGACCAGGACCTATAGGATGTTTGTAGGGAAGTGGGAAAGTGAAATGGTCAGGTAATGTCTGAGCATGAAGGCTCAAATTATTGTGAGGAGGAGAGGGAGGAGGTGCCCTTTTATAAGGGATGAGAGGGACACCTTTGGAAATATAATAAATATTAGTTTATATTAAATCCCAACCCCACTTAAAAACTTAAAAAATGACTCATATCCAATGATTAGATGAGATAGGGTTGTAATATCATCAATCAATAAAATTTAGACATGTTAGGATTTTATTTTAAACATTATAAACTTGATTTATCCTTATTTATCAATTTAATTTTATTTGTGGTAATAATATTCTAAATTTTAAATTATTATAAATAATTACATATGTGATGTTAATTTTCCATAATTTGACCCTTTATGACATTTTCGACCATATAAATTTTAATTTATAATTTTTAAGTATTTTTGTGATTTTTAAACAATTTTATAATATGTTATTTTTATAAAATAACAATAGTATCAATTTTGACACTATTCATTACTTTGAATTTAAATAAAATAAATACAGAAGATATGTTCAAAATAAAAGCATTAATAGATTTATAGAATGTCATATTAATCGAGAAAATTAGTTTAGTACATTAAATAGTTCATATAATACTTATTTTAATATTTTTAAAACCATTTATTTGATATTTTAATTAATAAAATAATTTCAACATCACTATTGTGTCCTAATTAATGATAATTTTTTAATCCCTAAAAATTATAAATAAATTTCTATGTTGTAGATAATTGTATTAGATTTCTGGAGACTATTCATTTTTTAAGTTTTATTAAGTTTGTCACTAAATTAAAATTATTATACTTATAAGATTTTAGAAAGTGACATGTTGTCACATTCTTTGGTTTTAATAATAATTAAATTATTTTCATGTAAAAAAGTCCATTGAATGAATCAAATATGACCCTTAGGTGATATCGGTCGACTTTTAGTCATCCAATTGGATTTTTTCAGGTGTTAGGGTAATTTTATAATCTTATATTTACCCTTAATTACCTGATTTACCTTTAACTATGGTAAATAAAATTTACTGTAGTTACTATTCATAATTCCTAAAAATAAAAAGTATTATATTAACATAATTTGGACCCACTGATTCCGAATATGGAATCCATTTTTCAAAATTTAAAACACATAAGTTGTAGTAATTAATTTAAAATAAATCTTGTTGTTAAGAAAACGGGTTTTAGAATTTAAAACATTGTCGAATATTGAAATGTTTTTACCTATGAATTCAATGTGAAATTAACACTAATGAAATAAATTATATTAAATGGTAAAAATATATTATATTTATACTTTAAAACCATTCAATATTATAATTTAACCATATAAATTATCTCAATGAAAAAATTTGTTTTTAATTAAAAATTAGCGTATTTTTACTATCCATCAAAATATTAAAAGTTTTCAGAAAAATATCAAAAATTTGTCCAAAGTAAATTTTTATACCCTGATTCAAAATAATAATTTTATTTTGTCAAATTGAACTTATAAATATGTCAAAAACTAGATTTAATGTGGGTCCGCCATTAAAAGGCGGCAAAACTGCATTTTTTTAAAAATACTTATTTTACCCGAAAAATTTATTTTGTTCTCTTACCATGTTCTAGAAAATGTGTAAGATAAAATTAAAAATGTAGTTAATACTATTTATAATGGATAGTTCATAATAATATATCGTTTTTTAGTGGAACCCGATATTGCGTACTACACACGCTATCGAGGAAGGTCGCGATTGCGTGGAATGCAAGCCAAGTCCGTATTGTGTGCTGTGAAAGATTCCTTTGGTGTTTCGTATAACATAAGACATAAAAAAAGTTTCTCATAAAATCTCAAGGTGTTACATCGGAATTTCCTCAATCATAAGTCCGTTGATTTTGAAGACGTTCTGCATCAACAAATGTCTCGAGGAAGAAGTCTGAGTCAAATTCGGCGTTCTTCGTTGATATTCTTTGTTGGAGAGCTTTCTCCCAAGGCTCCTTGCTTTTCCAATGATTAATTTCCCCCCCAACGCACCAAAAAGAAAAGGTTATCCAATATAATAAAATATGTTGGCATAAATTCAAATTGGAATTATTAATTAATTGAGTTGATATATTAATTAAAAAGGGGGTGGCATAATTAATCAAGGGTAAGTTCAAGAGACATCCCCTCATTTAAGTGGGAGGTTCAAAAAGGTTTTAATCTCAGGTGGTCCCCACCACCATAACCTCTCCTGGGAGGCTTTAGGTTTGGTAGTCCCCACCTCTATAACCTCAAGGGGAGGTTTAATTTTTGTGGTCCCCACCACTCAACATCCACAAGTAATTTCAAAAATAAAAATAAAAATAAAAGTTACACATTTTTTTTTATTTTTTTCATTCACGAATATGTGAAAAAGAAAACGTCCACCCTCGACTAACTACGGTCAAGGTGAACGTATCCTTAAGTGAATATTGGTGATGTGAGTTCAACGGTGCCCTCAGATTTCAATTTCGAGCAACAGTTCAAAATTTAGAAAATCTCGCTTGCATGTTTACTAAACGTACCTGAAAAAAATGCATAAATTCATTCAGGGAACACAGGGCCTCAGAATCATGCACTGCCAATTTTTGGAGACTTGTAAAATTCCCAATAAATAAAAAAATTACAGGAATCTCTGGGTCTTTAAAGTAGGGTTTTTGCATGGTTTATAAAACCATGAGGACTAACCAAATGGCCTTCCAGGTCATTAAAAAATTGCATATTTTTATCTATCCTCCTGATTTTAACCCTACTTACCCATAATTTATCCCCTCCCTCATATTTTTCCTCCCTAGGCATTCCTACACTTCCATCCTCCTCCATTGGGGCCTCAAATTCATGCTGGATTTGGGTGGTTATTCCTCGATTCATAAAATAAGTTACCTCTCACTCATTATTTCTCCCTATTTAGGGATTTATTCTCCTTTTCCTTGGTGTTCATTCTCTATCATGGATAGGGTTCCGAATATTGTGGTTTGATAGTTAAAATTTGTGTTTGATATTGTTGTGTTAGGTTGGTTTTGGTATTATTGGGGTGTGGTGGTGGTGCAATTAAAGTTTCACACCGGATTCTGAAAGTTTCCCCATTCATGAGGTAGGACCCCATTTGCATATTTCCCTTTAAATTAAAATTACATTGATTTCTTGATGTTAGAAACTCCTTTAATTGCTAAATATGAATTTATTGTTTGTCATATTAATTTCATCATGTGAAATTAGATGGTTTCCACTTGTTTTGGGTTTTATTAGAATGGTTGGAAATTATTTTTCACAACAAGTATTGGATAAATGTCCCTATTGGCTCTTTGAAGTGATATGTGATTTTAAAGGCCTTATTTTGTTTTTTTTTTAATTCATTTTTGATGTACAAAATGGTTATTTGAGTCAATAAATGGGTCTTTCACATTGAGTGCTTAATGGTATCCCCCTTTGGACCCTATAAGTGTGTTTTTTATTGTAATGGTGGGTTGGATTGATGAAATGGGTTTCTAAATGTGTGTTTGGTTACGAAGATGGTTTGGGTATGGTTATTTATAAAATGATTTTTTTAAAAAAAAATTGTAATTCATGTTTGGAATATTGAATTAATTTATTGGAAAACTCCTCTAGGAGGGTGCCAGAGCCTAGTCAAATGATAAATGGGTGGGAATGTCCTCATCTAGGGAATCCACCCATAGGATTATGGTTTAAGGCATGGGTTGATCCCTGAGGATGGGGTGGTGTCGGTTGTAGTTGTGTATAATAGTATATATGTGTGACTTGTTTCTTTCATTGTTTAGAACACCCTTTCTGAACATAGCATGGGAACCTAGCATAGAAAATTGGATTTCATAGAATGTTTTCTGCACTAGTCTAGGTTATTATACTGGCTAGTGGGCCATAGCATGTGGATACTTGAGTTTATTGCTCTAGGATTGGGCCACTTGACTAAGATAGGTAAGGAAATGGTCGGGAATTAGGTTTTTATGATGACATTGAGTAGGGAATTCGTTCGAGATGAGTCACATGTATAGTATGTTCTGGTTCTCCTATGAGTTCCGTGGGGTTCCCATGTTGCTTCTACATGAGTATTGTTTTCCATTTCCTTTATTGGGATATATATCCCTTGTTCTTGGTTTTGGGTGTTCTTTTAGAAATTTATGAAAGTGAATTTTTTTATAAAAAAAGTTTCAATAATTACTTTTTGAACAAACAACTGTTTTCCCTATTTCTCTTTATATTGAAAAATGAAAGCTTTCTTGTTTGGTTCCCTTTATCCTTCTCCCTTATGAATAGAACTTATCTCCTTGAATGATCCTTGTTTTTAAATGTGATGGAACTAGATCGTGTTTTGTTTATTTTGAAATGAAAAGTACAGAAAACATATGTTTATAGAGTGTATTTAAAACTTGAAAATAAATTTTTCTTTATTTAAAGGATATGTACTAGGAATAGATTATTCTAGGCTAGCTAAAAAAAATTTAATACCCATTTCTATAGTGTGTTCTTTTTTTCAGTTCTTCCACAGGTTACAGCTTTGGTTTGATCTTCATGGGTGATAGTTGGTTATAGATTTGGAGAGTGACCTTCGGGGTCTCATAGAGGTGTTGTTTAGTGTCAGGTTTATCTTGGATGTTCTGGTTTTGTTTTTTACTCAGTTTTTTTTCGCTTTATTTAGAAATGTAAATAATGTAAAATTAGGAAATAAATATGATTTCTATTTTCCTATATTTTTATATTTTTGTAATTTTTTATATTATTTGGGAAAAATCATCCCCATGTTGTACTCTATTGATACGCTTGGTGCTTGTCACCAAACCAAGGGGGTCGGGAACACCTCTTGCGCCTTATCATGGGCCGACATAGGTAACTAGTTCATGGTTGACCTAGGTTGTTTCATGACAAATTTTACTCCTACAACTCACTCCTTTCCAGAAAACTCTATGGTGGCAATCATGTGTTTCATACGTCATAAGATGCTACCATTTTACAAACTCATTTTCGAACACTAGTGATTTGATGACACTGCTATTAGAATACTAAATAGTTTTATGTAGTTTCTTTTTTTGATAAACTTACTCTTACACATGGAGAGTCTTAAAAATACCAATAATATCTCACTTTAATAATTCTTTAGGAATTTCACTTGTAAAAATATTATTTTTAAAAAAAATATATAATGTATATTATTTAAAACTAATATTATACATGTTTTTTCAAGACCATTATAAAATAACCGGTTTGAAAAAATAAAATTATTATTCTTTCATGTAAATTATAAAATAATAAATGTGAAATCAATTTTAAAAATGGTAAAAATTATGGGAACTATGTTTTTTTATTAGTAACATGAAACTAAAGAATTTATTCTATCGAATCGAACCTTAATCGTTGTTTATTCTATCCACTAGACTCTAATCTCCATCGCCACCCTTAATCATTTCCATTTCCTCCTTTGGGATCACATCATCGTGTTCTGACCCTGTATTCATCACCCTCAATGACTCTAAACAGTCATCTTCCACCTTCATCCACCTCCTTTGGTTCCTCTGAGACATCTTTTGACCCTCATGTTTTCCATCCTTCACAATTCGAATATTTTAATTTCATTTTTAATATGTATTCTCTATGTGTATTAGTCAATTGATAACATAGAATTTTTATTCATATCCTCAAAAAAAATCAATTATAATATATCTGTTAGAAATATATTATTTTTTTATTATAATCTAAAAAATTATTAGTTTATATTTGTATTATAATTAGTGTATTATTATATAAAAATGAAAAAAAAATTAAAAATTTTGAAATAGTGTATTGTAATGAGAAATAACAAAACTAAGATATGGATTATTATTTTTATTTAATTTTTCATTTTTTATAATCAGTAATTTTGTGTAAATTTTTTCTTTTTTTTATCTACAAAATACCTAAATTTTATCTAATATTGTTTTTTTGTATTTAATATACTATAATTTCATATGTATTATAATTTATAATATTTTTATCTTATATTACTATTTTGTGAATTAGTTGATATTAAGAATGATGATCTGCATCATAGTATTTTTTTCTCCAATGCATAATCTTTGAATAATCTTTGTTCTGCGATGTAAATTTATAAATAACATATGTTTTATTCAGTTTACACATATTATTGTTTATGTACAAAATATTTTTTATAATATTAAATTTGAATATAATAAATTTTTAAAAAAAATTATGAAATTATTGTCAATTTTATATCATTAATATTTCATATAGAGCAACACTTATAATTGAACAAATATAGTTTCTCTAAATTTTGATATTTCTTTAAAATTTTATTTGTTTATTTTTATCCATTTGTGAACATTTATAAATAATAGTTTTATTTTTCATTACCATGTATTCAATAAAAAGTCTAATAATAAACTTTCATCACTAAAGCAATATGACATATTTATTATTTATAGTATATTTTTTAATTATTAATTATTATTGTTATTTAAAAAAACTAATTTTGTATTAGTAATCATAAAATTAAATTTAAATTTAAATTTAGAAATACTATAACTTATATTAAATCATTTTAATTTGTTATATTCAATTTAGAATAATAATTAGACCACTACACAATGACCAACTGATGAATGTAAGGAAGGGGTTAATTATTTTTTAGAATTTTCCAAATGAAATTATTCAAACAATAGCCTCTTTTTCTTTCCATGATTGAGATTTTTAAATATGATAAAGCTACATATAAGATAATTAAATGATCATTTAATCTTTGATGGTTTTAATCTGAGATGAAATTATAATTTTTACATGGTAAAATTGGGAATAATTATAGATAAAATAATGATAAAGATTTTCCAAATGAAAATTATGATAAAATTGAAGAAATTAATCATGATATTCTATTTGAGATAATTGAGAAATTACCATTGATTGAGATATTATATGGTGATGCTAAAAACCCATTATAGTCAAGTAATAATAAATTCATTGTTTTATCAATAGTTTTAAGATTTGTGAACATTAAATATAGGAATGGATGGAGTGATAGGAGTTTTAAATAGTTGTTACATCTATTGAAATAAAAACTACCAGAACACAATGATCTTTAGATTAAAATTTTAAAGTAAAAGAATAAAATAACTGATGGGATTGGGGTATAATAAGATACCTCAATTCCTCAACAACTATGTGTTATATTAGAATATATATGAATTTATTTCATAGTTTTCTAAATATGGGACATCACAGTAAATTAAAAAATTAAAACATAAATTTGATTCATTTATTATGCCATGTAGCAAGACAAATTCAAAAAAAAATTGGTATCTTCTAATAATTTCACATCTAAAATTTTTAATTTTAAAATTAGAATAATGAAAATATCTTAAGATAGAATATATATGATTGACTATTTTATAGAAAATTATTTCATCTAGTTAATTTTATATAATAGAATAAAATTGATCAACAATATGTTAAATTTGAAAATTAAATTAGGAATCTGAAACTTGGGTTTTTCATAAATGGAATGAATCTATATCGGATACATAGTAGAAAACATAGTTTATGTCATCTTTTGTTATTAATTTAAAACTTATCTCCATAATTATTTATGAATTTTAAATATATCATGTTGAGTTTAATTATTTCTAGATAAAAATAGATTCGAAACGATATTGATGTTTACTTATCACCAATAATTACTGATTTGAAACACTTATGGGAGGAAGGTATCAAAGATTATTATTACTATAGAAGGGGATATTTTTAATTACATTTAATTAATATTTTTACTATAAATGTATTCCCAACATATAGAAATTTTTATGGAAACAGTGTTAAGAGGCAAAATTCTTGTCCATTTTGTAAAGATGGGACTTCATCTTTTTCAACTATAACATGAAAGAAATTTAGTGTGCATTGGTCATTGAATGTTTTTATCTTTGTATTAATCTTATTAAAGATTAACAAATTTAGTCAATATCTCATGATAATTTCATATCACTCCAAATAATTTTTTTAATTGATCAATATTTTGAAATGGTTAAAAACATTGATGTTATATTTTGAAAGATAGAATGATCTAGTAACGATAGAAAAATATTGAAGAAACAATCAACATTTTTTTCAGATTCCATATTGTATATATCATGATACTAAACAAAAAAAATATTTGATTCATATTGAAAAGAATATATGTGAATGATGGATTAGAACATTGTAAGATATTAAAGGAAATATAAAGTTTAGTTTGTTTAAGGACATGACATTAAACATTACATAAACTAGAGTTTTAACTAAAAAATCATTCTCTTACATTTTAGGATCTTCTCAAGTTTAACTTTTTAGATAATTAAGGCATAAATCATAAATAACAAATCAATATAACATAAAGTTCACAATTCTGATCAGTACCCATTTATTCCACCAAATAAAAATTTTAAACCAAAACATGATTTCTTTTCATGAAATATCTTTGATACATCAAACTGGAAATCTTCCTTTACATCACCCATCCTTGAATCCTATTAATAACATTTTAAAAACATGGGATGAGCACAAAAATCTCATTAAGGTACCAAAAAGAGAAAATTGTTAATTGAGTGAAATACATGAATATCCATGAAAAACCGTTATGTAAGAAAACCTAACTTTTTACCAAGAAATGTAATTATCATTCCTTTTAAAAGATCATTTATTTTATCTTTTGAAAAAAAAAATGATTTCCATGAAAACTTATTATGAAGAATAATAAATTCATATATGTTCATTGGGGAGTCATCACATATAACCCTTAATTATACCTTAAAAATGGAATAACTATATATTCAAATTATAATATAATTCGATGGAGAACATAATCATTACTTAATTTATTAGAGTGTTATTTTGGAATACCCATCATTTATGCTCTAACGGTCTCACTTGGAGATATTGGGGCACACACATATTATATTATGTGCAAGAACCACAACACGAGTAAAATAATTATTATTAAAATACTATTTCAAATTTCTATACAAATCAATTTAAGATAATAAAATACAATATTCATTAAAAATACCATTTTCAATATAAAATACACTTTTCTTTTGAAAGAAAACATTTTCAATACTAAAATACCCAAACAAAGAAAATATGGTTTTCCATTAAAGAAAACATGAAATCTTTCAAAGGAATATAGAAATAAAATAATAGGATTGATGATGGAAATAGGCATTGTCAACCTGTACGTTAACGATAGAAGATTCAATTTAACGTTTTCCAACATTTTATGTTTAAAACACATAAAAAATATTTCTTTTGAAAGCATTTGAAATAAATTAAAACTAGCCCTATCAATCCTTTATTTTGATTTAAAAATATTTTATAAAATAATTTTAAAAACTTGAATATGGTAGGGAAAGAGGGTTTGATGGAAATATTTAAATGGTTATTTATTTAGAAGAAAATTCCCTTATTGCTCTATAAATTTTGAATCATAAGCCACATTAAAGAATAAAATTAAACAAATCATTAAATACAATTATAATATATAATTTCATTATATATCACATGAAAGGGGATTTATATACACCTCATAAGAAATATAGATGTATAACATCAAAAATATTCCTCAACGAAAGGAAATTGAGACAAATTGTCTTACCTTGAGTCTGAATTTCATATATGTCATTAAATTCAAAAATAATAAACTTATGTAAATTATATAATTTATTGATAGCCTTTTTAAAGTTTATTATTACTTTTATTTCACTTATTTTCATATTATATTCAATTACTTAATCAATTTATTTTGCATCATATGTTTTGACCATATTCGCTTTATGTGAAATAAAATGAACATAGTAGGTTGGTTATGGTCAAAAAGGTCATTATTTAAAAATATATAGAATATAATGGAATAATTATAATATTTATAAATAAATAATAATTTAAAATAAATAATTAAATATGGTTATGAAAAATCAACTAATGTTGCGATCGTGGAGATTGTAGGTCGTACGTACGCATGACTGACATTTCCATTTTTCAATGATCATTAATGAAAGAAGTTAAGCGATATTTTATCTTTTCTAATAGATAATAATATTAAAAATATAATAATATTTAATTACATATTCTTATATATATCATTCTTGTGATGTGATGTGGATAAAAGGAATCACATTTCTTTGAGGAGGCGATAGTCCACACGTCCATGAATAACGTTATCACTTTTTTATTCAGTGAAAATATAATAAAAAAATGATATATTGTATTTATAGAATGATAAATATCTAATAAATATCAAAATTATTTCATTTATATCACTGTAGGATCCTAAAAAATCCACAAATGAGAATGATAATCCCCTTAATTCAAGTGGGGGATTCTACCCAATTTCTCTCAAAGAAATTGGGAAAAAAATATGAAGAGCACCCAAGAAATCAACAAAGGACTGACCAGTCTGCGTACTAGTCCAGAAGTGATGGTACGTGGCCAGTTCAGCAGTCTGCCTCCTCCATGGACCGCTGTCGTTCGCGGAACAGAGGCGGGGATCCAATGTGGGCGCAAAGCAGGATGGGCGTCAACCCTGTCACCAACACAAACTTCCCCAGTCGTGGACTGTGTCATCCAGATCGGACCACATCCGCTGCCGTTCGTGGAATGGAGGTGGAACCCAGCGCGGCAACGAAGCACTCCCCGAGCTAGTTTTGTTCGTGGGGGAGATGCGTTCAATGCCCCCCTCGCAAGTTCTGGATTGACCAAGTCATCTGTAAACCGAGTTTTCGGTCATGGGCCTCTGCAAAAGGTGTTGCATGACCACAGATATAGCTCTTTCCCTACTCTATAAAAGGAGATCGAGGGGGAAGAGAGAATAAAATGGGAGGAGAGAGGGAAATTTGGAGATCAATCAGACTCAGGTGGAAGGATTTCGAAGGAAGGAGCTTAGGATCTCGCAAACAGCAAAGTTCCAGTTCGCAAACCAGAACAGGTATGAAGCTGGAAACGAATTAATAAAGAACTGAAAATTCAAAAAAAACTTGGTGAACCATGAACGTAAAATAACAATGAAAAGAAGACTGCGAACCATGGCCCTTCCGCAGATGCACTCCCCACGGACCAGCAAGTTTATGCCTCTTTCTTGATTCGTTGCACCGCATATCACCCTCCTATGTGGGTGAAGCCCCGACCGACGAACCTCTGACCGACGTCGTCCCTAGCCACTGCCACTCGTGTCGACCCCTCCGCGTACCAATCTGATATGTAAACTGAACCCAAATTCACGAACCCCATAGGTTCACAGGATTCCCATCAGTCTGTGGACCATCCTGGTTCGCGGACGGCCTCCCCAGCCACATAGCACCTCCCTACGCGAAGGGCACCACTCCTCATGAACCCATGTGGCCCACCAGATCCTTCGAAGTTCCCTTTCCCCAAGCTAGATAAAATCCTTCCAATCTGGCCTGATCCTGCGGAACCCCCCCCCCCCCCCCATTGGCCCATTCATCGGCCCAGAGTCGAGGCCTCCACCAGAGCCATCGGACCCATGTGATGTAACCCTCAGGCGCATCAGCGCGCCATTTTGAGTTCGCATACCCACGATAAGCAGGGGATAAGGGGCTGCTCCTTCCCTTGAAAGGATTTCCGAAGCATTACTAGGTTCACATTCCCACGGTAATGCGGAATCCGAGTCCAGGAGTCCCATTTCTGCCCCTCCACTTGTTAGTACCGGGGTAATCCTCCCATCCCTGGGGAGTGGCGGGCTACCCATCAGAAAGAATCCCCCATGCACCTCCGTACTTCCCCATGGCCATGGCCAAGGAAGGGCGTAGTGGGGAAGGGTGCTTCTCCTTTCTTATTTCAGGCCAAGTCCCTCTACCAATGCACTTTGTCACCATGGTCGTCCATCTCAGAGTAAGCCCCGACCTTTTGGGCCGCCTCCATGTGTAATCCCCACTCCACTTCCCACGGACGCACCTTTCGCGACGTGATCGTTTTCCCTAATGCCTCTTGTTTCTCACACCGATCATGACTCACGTGGGCTTAGAGTAAGCATCGACCATGACATCCTCTCTTGGGTTTCTTTAAAGCGTAATCCTCAATATCATCCGAACTACGTGGACTTTGATCCCTGTCTCCAAGGTAGGGTATGTAGGAAGCCTCCCCGAGGTTCAAGCACAACAATCAGTCATTCCGACCCCCTTTACGTCGGTTTAACCACACCTTGAGTAGTCTCAGAGTGTAAGCCCCACTCCCAACTGAACTACGTCGATTCTTATGCATCTCATGAGGATACGTAGGAAGCTCGTATCACGGGTTTCATCCAAACGCTCAAGTTTTTATCTTTCCTCCCTGGATTACAATAAACTCCAGAGTGCCTGGTTACGAGCCTTAAAACTAGTTTCATCTCAATGAGTCCATACTTCTTGGGGTTATTAATACAATGAGGGATGGTAAACCTCGGGTATAAATGATTTTGAACCCCTGCGTTCAGCTGACCATTGCCAACCAGGAGTAATTTGTGGATGCTATGCTTGGGTATAATCCAAAGATTCGCGAACATATGAATACATCTTAAATCTATAAGAGATTCCTAGAACATGCAATAATTCCCCCCAAAAGGGTGCTATGAGCCCGACTTCCCATCCTCTCGACCAATGTGAGTTCTTAAGCATCGCTGGTCAAACCACCCAGTGAACACCTGCCTTTGGAAAGTAGATCCACGTATTGCTGGATATGGAACCGTTGGGCCTTTTTAGGAGAAAACGGTGCACCCAATATGAGTGATTAAGCAGAACCCAACCTTCTCTAATCAACCGTCAGGTCGCGCACATTTCTCCCCCACGACCCCGTCATGCGCTGCGAGATAAAAAATGGTGAACCTAACATGAATATTTAACCAAGCATGAAGGATTTAACCTAATCCCACCATGTTCCCCCCTTATGTTCACAAGGAGGGCCAAGCAAAGTCATTAATTACGCATGGGGTCATAAGATGGTGCTTTGATGGGTTTTCTGTTTGTATTGGTTAAAATATTTTTATTGGTACCACTCAGAACTCCTATCCATCAAATGGCGTCACCATTGGAGGACCCCGTCACCTACCCAGTGTCTTCAACATTGGGTCTCGGATGCATTGATCCGAGAGTACCACATGAATGGTACTCTCCTGACGGTGGAAGCAGCCATGCGCACCCTCCAATCCACCAGGACTCGTGGGTCGCCAGCCCAGCAGCGGCCACTAAAGAAGATCCAGACGGCCCTTTTTTCCATCTCAAACTATTTCGGGAGTCTATCCCCAGAACGAGACAATGCGTACCTCCCTTATCTTAGGGAGGTGGATGAGGTCGACACTGAAGACTTCATCCCCACTGAACGGGGGTTCCGCTCCAAGGACCCCGCCGGAAGACATCATCACTTTCACGTCATGACCCAACATCCTCATGATAAGGAGGATGTTGCCCCGAGGATTCATGCACATGCTCCCCGAGCTCCGGCCCCTCGGACTGCCCGACGAGGGCGGAAAACTTACAACCAGGGACCAGTCATCACCCTTGTCCCTGAGGAGAAGCTATGCTGCCCAGTCACAGAGACATATCACGAACAGGCAGATACACCTATTCGCTCCTCCAAAGCCCACCATCCTGACCTGGTGGCAATATACGAGCAGGCGTGCATCCTCGCGAAGCTCCGTCAAGCCCATTGCTCACGCAGGACGACACCTACATGGCAGGAACCTCTCCCTGCCCAGGGTCATGAAGCCCACCAACCCAACATGGTGGCGACCCAGCGCCTATAGGACCAGCTCCTAGAAGGTTCTCTTGACACATACCATCCCAATGTGGTGGCGATCAACAAAGCCCGCCATTTAGATGTGGCGGAAATTGATAGGCGGGCATGTCTCCCTGCCAACAAAGGCCACCGACTCGATACGGTGGGAAACCAACATATGCAGGTCCATCTCCCTGTGGATGCAAGAAAATTCCGCCATCTTGATGTGGTGGAAAATGGAGAGATAAACTGATATATCCCAGCACAGGGGCAGATTCGTTCACTTGCCCCGACACATGAGAATTGTCAGTACCCACTGACCACTGGTGGACCGGAGTAGGATATTCCTACTCCGATACTGGAATGGGCCTTCATACCCGTTCTAGCTAAAGATGTCTCTCTGCATATCCTAGCAATGATGGAGGAGTAGGTATCGATACCAGATCATATCATGGAGACTTTCCAGAATGTGATTGCATCAGCGGTAACAGCAAGGACTCGGGCCCGTGAGCCTGTCTCCCCAATTGAGGCGACTCATCTAAAAGACGAGATAGCCACCTCGGAGCAGATCTACTTCCATGCGTCCGCCCAGGAGGGTCTCCAGCTATATTTCATGATGCAAGGGAAACCAGATCGAGTAGCTTCACTCGTTCCAATTGGGGGGCACACGTCCATCACGGTGGTTTCCCCAGAGCAGGCATTTATTCCTGCTAAAAGTCAAGATGTTTTTCGGCGTATCCCGACAACATCACGGGAACCAATTAGATAGGGACCCAAAGGTGAAGGTCATTGTCAATAGAAGATGGTCCCTGCTGTCTGCAGGAAGGAACCCCGAATGCACTGAAGGTAGCCGAAAAATAAAGATCGGGTTCATGACTCCGCTCTTCTTGAAGTTGGGGTTCCCAATGCCGCTAAGTACATATCGAAGGCTATGAAACCTTCCCACCCATTACCATATTATGGGAGCGTCAGTAGCAGTTGCAAAGGTCCTCCCCACAATTTCGCTACCAATAGCTCTGAAGGTCCTCCCCAGAGCACCCGCGGGGGCCACCCCCACGGGCATATAACGATCGATCACGAGAGATCCTCTTTTGATGCAAGTCACAGAAAACATCCACGTGACCAGAAGATTGAGAAGCAAGAAGGCCCTTTACATGTTGCGGACTACCCTGAAGGTCCTCCCTAGGGTATACACTGCAAACGCCCTCCATACAGTGGGACCACAGATTATGATAGTAGTCCTCGCTATCATGGTCGAAACTGTGGAGGCCCTCCCCGTAGTGACATCTCATCATGACAAGAAGGCCCTCCCCTTGTCATGGACTACCCTAAAGGTCCTCCCCAGGGGTTATGTTGCAATGACACTCCTTGCAGCCAGGCATCATATCACATCTGTAGTCCTTTCCACTCTGATAATAGAAGTCCTCCCTGTAGAGACGTCAAGAAACAATAAGGCCCTCCCCTCGTTGTGATACATTCTGAAGGGCCTCCCCAGGGTGTACCCCACAGATATTCTCCATGCGGTATCTATAATGGTATTCCTCACCATTGCAGCAGCTGTGATGGTAGTCCTCACCACCACGGCCGCCATTGCAAAGGTCCTCCCCGCAGTAGCCCCAAGCAACAAGAAGTTCATCCCCTTATCGTAGTGTGTCCTAGAGGTCCTCCCCAGGATGCACATCAAACATCAAACCATGATTTTCATCCTCACCATGATGGCAGTTGTTGTGAAGTCCCTCCCCATAACAACGCTACATAGCCAAAAAGTCCTCCCCTTGCTGCGACACGCCTTGGAGGTCCTCCCCAGGGTATGCATTACAAAATTCCTCTATGCAGTGAGGCGTCAAGCAGTAATGGTAGTACTCGCCATTTCGGCCACCATTGTGTAGTTCCTCCCCGCAATGACATATCATATCGATAGGAAGGTACTCCCTCTGCCAAATCAAGCACAGAAAAAGCCCTCGTATGTCAAGGCACTCAGAAGGACGGGATCAAGCATGTCAGATTCCCAGATAGTTGCCAACGACACCCTTCTTCAATCGGGAGACGTTCCAAGGCCACATTCATCTTCTGAACCACCTCAGGATCACCCACATGATAATTTGATACCTACCGGTCCCACTGCCTCCAACCATACTATCAATGAGCATCTCATTTGGGCTGACCAGGTAGAAGAATCACTAGCGGAGGAGTATGCCGACATGTTGCACCTGTGGAAACAACTGTCCAGGGATGATATACCAGTTATGTTTTGTCCCACGACCACCTCTCAATTCGACATACTCAGAAAGTTGTCGGAAGAATGTGTGCATGAAATCCGCTACAATATATGGACAACCCTCTACCGGCTGAAATCTAGCTTCCTACCCTACGATGGGTATGTAGACCACGTCAAGGCAATAGGAGACATCCTGCATCACATCGACCTGGAAGCTCTTCCTTCGGTGCAGCAATAGTGACCCGAGAGGCATGAAGGAAACATGGAGATATCCGGCCTCCGTGCGCTGCACCAGTTGTGTCTCCTCATCGGTGATGCTTCGACGGGAGTCCATATCAGCGGATGGGGGGAACATGGAGCTCTGCATTTCACTCTGCACCCCACCCAGAAGAACCCATTCAGCATGGTGTCCTGCAACATCATCACATCAAGACATCAATCGAGTGGGGTCCCTGCTCAGGAGAGGCAACACACCCAACAGAGTCAGGCCTTGAGTAAGTCCCAGAAGCGTCAGGCCTGACGGGAACAAGCCATTCAAGAACTACTGAATCTGGACACCGAGAGCATACAATAGGCATCTCGCTTAAGATAGGCCAATCAGCGGTCATTTCCTACCTCCCTAGAAGGGATTGATTCACAGAAGAACTTGGCACCAAACCCAGTTCACCCCCAAATGGGGGAATGCAAGATCAGGCAGGTAGCGATAGCAGCAGCCACTGCCGCAATCCAAGGTCAACCCCAGCCTGCAGGGTTGGGGGAATTTTTAACAAAAAATGCCCCCGTAAGACCAATAGAAACGGTAAGATACTCAACGTCTATGGAACGGAGCCAACCCTAGCCCTCAGGGCTAGGGGAATTTTTACCTCCTCAACAACGACCACCCCCATGAGAATCAGTATTCTCTCGCCTAGGGAGGACAGTCAAAAGAGGAGGTTCATGCCCTATCTCGTTGTTTGAATCATCATCCCCTTTAAGAGGGAGGCTTAAATTAAGGTCGCATCAAAGAACTCTCCATGTCACCCTTCATCAAGGAGACCGAAATAAATCCTGGGACAGAAGAGGGAAGACTAGTAAAAGACACTGGAGATCATCTTCCTACCTGGAAGATGACATCTTCTCCGCCCCTTGATATGAATCCATCAATTCCATAGAGGTTAACCCCATGGGTAACACCGAAGATGATGCAAATCTGGATGGATCGGAAGATGACGGTTCCGGTCAGGCTGTGACTCGCAATGAACCACCAGGTATGCACACTCAGAACCAGAGGGCCGCTCTAAACATGGTCTCCCCTTCAGCTAACCTTCCTCTGCCTACACTGCAATTTTCCAATAAGGATAAGAATAAAGGACCAGTTACCTTAAACTCTCCCCCTCTCTCAATAAAAACGAGCTACTTACGCTCGAAGATAGGTTCGCTCGACAGGAAGAGGAAATGAAAGAATTAATCTGGCTTAACGCCGAGATACTCCAGAGGGACCGTCTTATTGAAAGTGAGTCCCAAGAGGAGCCACATCATGCACTCCCAGTAAGTGCACCTCAAAGACCAAGGTTTTCCCCGGCAAACGAAGCACGGTCAGGGCTCCCACCCAACGAGGTGCCAGGCCTGTCCAACTACCTAAATGTGGATCTAGATGAATACCAAGACTTCCCTCCACTCAGGAAGCAACTAGAGAGAGTACGTCTAAACCCTTCGAAGGTGTCACAAACGGCACATGAACACCTGTTGCCAACCAAGATGGATCCTCAAGAAATGCCTTGGGATACACCTGCCCAAGACTAGGCCCAACAGAAAGTAAACCAGGGTCTCACCAACACCATCGAGGCACTAAAATCCTGATTGCAAGAAATGGAAGGTCGACGCGCTCAGATACAGCCAGAGCGGAAGCCCTGACTGGATTGGGTGAGAAAAACACCACCTCCACCTAATTTTGGGAGACCTGTATTCCCTATTTTCAATGGATCGGGCGATTCAGAACAACATTTGATGCATTACGCATCTTATTGCGACCCTATGATGGGAACTCCGGAATAACAAGAAGCAGTGAAACTCAGATGCTTCATACAGGCTTTGCAAGGATCTACCTTCGTCTGGTATACAATCCTGCCAGCCCAGTCAATAAAATGATGGGAAGAACTTTGGCATTTGTTCCTGTTGTACTTCAGCTCAACGTTACCTAAGACAATCGTCAGCGACCTCATGAACTGCAAGCAGAGGGAGAACGAGAGGGTCTCAGATTTCATAGCTATATGGAATGGTCTGACCTACTCTCTAAGCAGGCCAATGCCTCAAGATGAGTTGGTTTCCATATGCATAGATAAGCTTCGAGATGAGATGCGAACATTGCTCATACCAGTGGAGTGCACCACTGGTTTCCTCCATCTCTCGGCCATTGCCCAGATAATTGAGGACTCCCTGTAGTGGACCAATTTGAAGTCCCGAATAGCCTCGAAGGCTCCCACAAAGAGAGCATTTAGAGCTGAAGCATCCTCTGTCACGCTCAAGCCAACCCATGTTCCTGCTCCACCACTCAGGCCTCCACCAAATCGTCAAGGGCCCCCTGTATATCAGCGGCCTCCTCCGCCTAAGCGGGACGATCAGAGAGGATCGAAGCGGAACCAATTTGAGGAACAAAGACATAAAGTATAATCATTCCTAGAGGAACAAACCCATGGATACTTCATCACCACCATGAATTGAAACTTTCTCCACCTCCCAGATCCAAGGAAACCCGAAAAAGTCGGTCGCGATGACAGGTCAGACTATTGTCCCTCCCATCGAATTTTGGTGCACAAAATTTGAGAATGATTCATCTTCAGGAATGTCGAGTTGGGACCACCCCCAGCACATATGACATATATCTCCACCACCGACTCCGATAAAGGGGAGGGGTGGTAGGAATCCACTAGCAAGAAGGTGCAGAAATTTGTTAACTGGATGACTCGGAAGACTATCAATCAAGCCAAGGGCATACTCTGAGCTAAACTATAGCAGCCGGTGTTTCCACCAATAGCCCCTGATGCCGCACAGCCGAAAATATCAGCCTCACAACCCTCCACGAGCTGGTCATCCAAGAATAATCAAAAATTGAGGAGACAAGCGCAAGAGGAGCAGTCCGCAACAAGGCCAAAGTTAGCCCCGACACTGTCAGATTTTATTCCCCCAAAGTTGGTGCCATGGGCACCGACCCACCAAACAGCACCATCAGGGACCATCGACTAGGTTGACCTATTGCAGGATGAGGATATAATCTCTGGTTTCATCAACATCATCCATCTAATGGAATCATTCCCTGATGATGGGTATGGTTATGAACCCCAGTTCCCAACACGGGGAGCCAGGACGAGGAATCGTAGAGGTAGGGGATACCAGGGGAGGCACAGTCGTGGCTGAAACCAACCCTACGGTTGGACCTCGTCCCAAACCGTCAGTATTGCGGAAACCTGTGGGAGAGCCCTTAGGCGAACTCAACAGGAGAAAGAATGTCCCTCTACCTCCAAAAGCAGCCACTCTGGCCTCGTTATTCTACAGTACCCATTAGAGGAGTAACAAGTGTCTAGCCTCCTAGTGCGCCCAAAAAGACCAGTCGGGCCGAGTCCCCAAAACGTGGGAACACCATCGACATCCGATTTTGCAGCCAGTCCCTCCTCGTCACGTATTCCAACTCCCAAGATGCCTGCTAAAACTCCCCCACCAACGGAGAAGAGTTGGCCGCCGGAATAGAAATACGACATACTTAAGCAGCTGGCATCGGTACCAGCCAAACAGTCGATCCTGGATTCCCTGAGTTTTTTCGAAGACCTCAGGGAGTCACTTACAGAAGCCTTGTTCATCCCCTAGGAGTCTCAATCCATGGTAGCTACCACCATAATTTACCAGATAGAGACTGGCTCAGATGAATGTAATGCAGTGATTTCCTTCACCGATATGGACGAAGATGTCGTCATGCAAGGACACATCAAACCACTAGATGTGTTCGGCACACTAAATGATGTAGAGATCTATAAAGTCGTTATTGACAACGGCTCTGGAGTTAAAATCCTTCCCCTAAAGACACTCCGTAAGTTGGGCTACAATGAAAATGACCTAGTACCCTCAGCCACTACTCTGTTAAGTTACAACAAGAGTGAGCAGAAGCCAAAGGGACAAATCAAGCTAAAGACCCATTTTGGTGACCTTGTGGCCTACTCAGAAATCTTGGTGGTCTGGCAGAACACAACATTCAATTCCTTACTCAGAAGGTCGTGTCTCCATAATCACATGGTTGTTCCTTCATCCTACCACCAGTGTATTAAGTACTGTGTAAATGGGAAAAGTGGGACATTGCATGCCGACAAGACCCCTTTCGAGCTCTCCGAGTAACACTACATTAACGCCGTGTTTTATGAGAAAAAGATGAATAATCCTTCAGTCGATGGTGTAGACTAGATCCCCACTCCAAATGGTCTAGAAATAGTTCCTGACGACCCCCTTAGATAGCTTGGTAAAAACTACATACTTCCCATCAACCATATTGAGAGCAGGGGTTCAACTTCAGACACGCACTCAGCTATCCTCATGACTTCAGCCATAAAGGCCGAGCATGACAATGAGGAAACGTCCACCAACCCTCCATTTGGGGGTGAATACTTGAGAAAGGACGCCCACAATGCCTCACCTCCGGACTCCCAAGAGCCCGATTCAAGAGCTCTCCCCCCGACAGATCAAGAAGATGAGGATTTAGGAGAAGAAGAGGAGGAAGATATCAGTGATGCACCTCCCGCATTTGAGGAAGGTATCTCCACCACGGTGAATGAGCTCAGGGAAATAAACCTGGGTAATGAGGAAGACCCAAGACCCACTCTTGTTAGTGTAGCCATGTCCCCCAAGGAGCATGAGGTATATACCTCCTTCCTGAGGCAACACTGTGATGTCTTTGCCTGGAATTACACAGAAATTCTAGGACTTGATCCTGAAGTGGCGACGCATCACCTAGGTCTGCTAGAAGACCACCGAGGCTATAAACAAGCCGCCAGAAGAACACACCCCTCACATGCTGCCAAAATATAGGCTATAGTCGAAAATCTCATTAAACTAGGCTTCATTAGGGAGGTCTAGTACCCCATATGTTTGGTCAAAATTGTCCTCGTCAAGAAAAAGAATGGACAAATCCGCGTCTGCATTGATTTCATAGATCTCAATCAGCATTGTCTAAAATATGATTCCCAGTTCCAATCACCGAGTTATTAATCAACGCAACGGCTGGGTATGAGGCTCTATCCTTCATGGACGGTTATTCTGGGTATAATCAAATCAGTATGGCCCGAGAAAACGTAGAATTCACTTCCTTCAGAGCCTATCAAGGAATATTCTGTTACAAGGTCATGCCATTTGGTCTCAAGAATGCTGTCACCACATATCAACGTTCCATGCATCATATCTTTAAACCATTCCTGGGGACAATCGTCGAATGCTACGTGGATGACTTGGTGGTTAAGTCCAGATAGCCCTCAGATCACCTGTCAGGCCTTGAGATCGTCTTCAACAAACTTCGACAACATAGTCTGAAGATGAACCCCTTGAAATGCGCCTTCGGGGTTACCTCAGGGAAATTATTTCGCTTCGTCGTATGCCACTGTGTCATCGAAGAAAAACCTGAAAAGACAAAGGCTATCCTTGGCCTTCCACCCCCCCGCAATTTCACCGAGTTCAGAAAATTCCAAGGGAACCTAGAATACATCAGGCGGTTCATAGCCAACCTGGTGGGAAAATGTTTGCCTTTACCAGGTTAATGAAGAAGGGAGTCATGTACCAATGGACAGATGACTGCCAAGAGGTGTTTGAAAGCCTAAAAAAGTACCACTTAAGCCCGCTGGTGCTCATGCCCTTGATTGAAGGAAGACCTATCATCCTATACGTGACGGCCCTAGAGCGGTCACTCTGAGCCTTCCTCTCGTAGAAAAATGATTCCGGCAGTGAAAACAGTCTCTATTACCTCATCTGAACCATGATCGATGATGAAACTCAATACTTAAACATCGAGAAGAGTTGTTTGGGCTTGGTCTTCGTAGTCCAAATATTGCGACATTATCTACAGGACCATGATGTCCACCTGGTCTTTCGTAGTAACCCGCTCAAGTACATCCTCAGCCACCCGATGCTGACCGAGTTCTTATCCCGATGGGCAGTCATCCTGCAAAAGTTTGACATCCGGTTTGTGCCTTAGAAGGCCATCAAAGGCCAGGAATTAGCAGATTTCCTGGCGGAGCACCCTTCAATAGGGACCGCCACACCAGACGCTGAGCTACCTGATGAACACATCTTCTCGGTTAAAGAGGATTTCCCATCATGGGAAATGTACTTCAACGGTGCATCTCGAAGCCCAACCGGGAAGAGGATGGAAGATCCCAAATTTAACAAGGTGGGTTTGGGGACAATGCTCATGTCCCCAGAAAAGTCAGTCTTTCCGTATTCCTTCCTCCTGTTAGAAGGATGTACGAACAATGAAGTAGAGTATCAGGCCCTCATTGCAGGCTTGGAGCTCGCACTCCAGGAATAAGTACAACACCTTATGGTAAAAGGTGACTCGGAACTGGTCATCAAGAAAGTCAATAGTGACTATGCTATTAAAAAGGAGGAGTTTATTCCCCTGTTTGACCTTGTCCAAGGGTTAATGGCGGAATTCTCCATAGAACCAACACTAACCTATATTCCCCAGTCTCAAAATTCCCAAGCCGATGCATTAGCTAATGCGGTTGCAGCCCTAGCCAACCCAGACCGGGATGAAACAGTTATCAACATTTCTCATCGTTGAATGGTATTGATTTTTGTCCAGACTAAGATGGAAGAAATCCATGAAGTCAGCCCTGCCCTCGAACCATGTGCTCTCGTCACTGGCTAGATGACCTCCATTGAAAACTACCTTCAAGAGGGATAAGTTCCATCAGACAGGGTTGAACGAGAGAAAATACGAAGAAGTGCAATAAACTTTTTCCTATATGGCGGCATGGGTCAGCAAGAGGTCCTCTACAAACAAGGCCTAGAATGAATCCTCCTCATATTCATTGATGGATAAGAAACTGTTGTCATCATGACTGAAGTGCATGCCGGAGTATGTGGAGCACATCAGTCAGGGTCCAAGCTTTCCCATCAGGTTCGATGGCTTGGGTACTATTGGCCCACAGTGGCACGAGATTGTGAGCGCTTTACCACAAAATGCCACTCATGCTAAATTCATGCTAACTTCATACAACAACCCCCTGAGTTACTTCATCAGTCTATGTACTTCTGGCCATTTTCCATCTGGGGAATGGACGTCGTGGGACCATATCCTCTCACCACATCCAAACAGCTGAAGAATATCCTCACAGCAATCGACTTCTTTTCCAAATGGGCAGAAGCTGTACCCCTTAAGGAAGTCGGGGTAATAAAAATTACCATCATTGTGAAAACCAATATCATCACCAGATTTGGTTTCCCTCACACCATACTGACGGATAACGACACCAACTTCTGCTTAGCTGAATTGGAGAAACTATACCAAAAATATGGTATCAAGGCTAACCACTTATCCAAGTACCATGCAACGGCCAACGGACAGATAGAGGCTTTCAACAAGACCATGTCCAGCATTCTCCAAAAAAATGGTGGACAACGATAAGAAGTCATGGCAGGATAAACTCCTCCATGCATTGTGGGCTTACCAAACCACAATCTGCACCGCTACTCGGGCTACTCTTTACTCATTAGTATATGGAACAGAAGCGATTCTTCCCATTGAGATCCAATTTCCCTTGCTTCATGTTGCCATTTTTGATTAGTTATCCAACGATGAGCCATCAGAAAAGTGGATAGGTGAATTGGAACAGCTGGACAACAAGCGGTTGCGCACTTTTCACCATCTGGAAGTATATCAGAACGGGATTGCACGATCCTTCAATAAAAAGGTCCGTCTTCGGTATTTCATGGAAGGAGAATTAGTATTGGTCCTCCGAACACCAATGATACCTGGAAAGAAACCTCCAAAGCTAGATCCCAAGTGGGACGGACCATATGTTATACACAAGGTCTACTCCAATGAAGCATACGCCCTTATCGCCCTGGACGGGAAATTCACCACCGCTCCTACAAATGCGAGATTCCTAAAGAAGTATTTCAAATAGAAATCAAACACAGTTATCATCCAAGCTGTAGGACATTAAACTACCAAGAACCCAATAGTCCAAACTCTATGACACTAAACTAAGATTATTTCATAGTCCAAACTCTATGACCCTAAACTAAGAGTATTTCTTCCTCATCGGCATAACTAAAAGAAGTTATCATCTAAACTGCAGGACGTTAAACTACCAAGCACCCAACGGTCCAAACTCTATGACCCTAAACTAAGAGTATTTTGTCCTCACCAGAATAACTAAAATTAGTTATCTTCTGAGCTGTAGGACGTTAAACTGCCAAGCACCCGACGGTCCAAACTCTATGACCCTAAACTAAGAGTATTTCACAGTCCAAACTCTATGACCCTAAACTAAGAGTATTTCATCCTCACAAAAATAACCAAAAGCAGTTATCATCCAAGATGAAGGATGTTGAACTTTCAAGAACCCAATGGTCCAAACTCTATGACCTTAAACTAAGGGTATTTCATCCTTACCGTACGACATTAAACTACACAGAAAAAAAGATTTTAAAAAGCCCCTTTCCCCTATGAATGGACCAGACCTGCACAGGGTGTACTCCAAATAGAACTACATGAGGCTTGATTCCTACCCTCGCAGGATACGTAGTGATGCCGGGATCCCCTATCCTGGCCCATCCACTCCCAAATGGAATAAAATTTCAAAAAAATGTCCCCTTCCCTCGTGTATGGACCAGCCCTGCACGGGGTGTACTTCTTTCATAGAACTACATACGGCTTGATTCCTGCCTTCGCAGGATACGTAGCGATGCCAAGGTTCCCCATCCTGGCATATCCACCCCCGAGTAAAAGTTAAAAATACCCTCTCCCCCTGTGTACGGATCATCCCCGCACAGGGTGTGTTCCTCGTCCTTATCGCACGACGTTAAACTGCACTGATAAGGATGAAAGAAAACAAATGCCCCTTCTCCCCCCGTGAATGGACTAAACCTACACGGGGTGTATTGTATTTCAGATAACTATGTGAGGCTTGATTCCTGCCCTCGAAGGATACGTAGTGATGCTAGAATCCCACACCCTAGACCAGCCACCTTAAATGAAGCCAAAAATACCCCTTCCCTTGTACGGACCAGACCCGCACGGGGTGTATTCCCCAAAAGAACTACGCGAGGCTTGATTCATTCCCTCGTGGGACACGTAGTGATTCCAGGGTTCCCCATCCTGGCCTAGCCATTCAAAAAATGCTCTCTCCCCACGTGTACGGACCAGCCCTGCACGGGATGTATTCTTCGTCCTCACCGCACGACGTTAAACAACACGGACTTCAGAGAACTACGTGAGGCATGATTCCTGACCTCACAGGATACGTAGTGATGCCAGGGTCCCTCACCCTGGCTCAACCATCCTAAAATGAAAGTCAAAGATGCCCTTTTCCCCCTTGTATGGACTAACCTTGCATGGGATGTACCTCCTTTAGGGAACTGCATGTGGATTGATCCCCGCCCTCGCAGGATGTGTAGTGACGTCAGGGTTTTCCATCCTAGCCCAGCCATTCCCGAATGGAGATTTAAAACAATTCCCTCTTCCCCTGTGTACGGACCAGATCTGCATGGGGTGTATTCTTTGTCCTCACCGCACGACGTTAAAACTTCACATACTTCGTCCTCAACACACAACGTTAAAACTGCATGGACTTCATCCTCACTACACGATGTTAAAACTGCACGGACTTCGTCCTCACCGCACGACGTTAAAAATGCACGGACTTCATCCTCACCACACAACGTTAAAACTGCACAGACATTATCATGACCCACCCAAGATATATGGAGAAATGAGATGGAAATACTCCTTGCGCATTTGGATGCATCCCCTCCACACATCAGACTCCACGACCCAGATAATCATGGATCTTCATAACCATTCATGGCCATCGAAAGTGGAAAGCTATCGACCCATGGACACCTTTTCATGACTATTCATACCATTCCCTCAACATCTCTGCATATTGATATCCCCTGGCCCGTCTACCAAAGGAAATATTTCCTCAGGCGACACTCTTTCTAGCTCCGTACGCTTACCCACCTTAGAGCCCCCATATCATATCTCTGATCCAGAAATTTATGGAGCAGTGGTTTACAAGTTTGTCCCCCTTTTCACATCCAAATGTTGCCAGGGTATCCCTACTCGGTTAGCCTATGTATCTGCTCGTGGTTCACATGACGACCTACATCTACGAACATCAAGCCAGGTCTAGGCTACTTTGACTCAACGGACAATTGAAGTGAAGATGTTTCTTTTATGCGTAAACACCATTATCCCCACATGTAGAACTCTGTACTGTGAGAAATATTGGATTTTCATCATCATTAATGGCCATCAAAAGTGGAAGGTCATCGACCCAGAGACACCTTTTCATGACTATTCATACCATGCTCTCAGCGGCTCTGCATATTGATAGCCCTTGGCTCGTCTACCAAAGGAAAGATTTCATCGGGCAGTACTCTTCCTAGCTCCGTACGCTTACCGGCCTCAGAGCCCCCACACCACATCTCCTAATCTGGGAAACCTCAGAGTTACAGTTTACAACCTCCATCCCCCACCCTTGTTCATAGTATATCAATGCATGTTAACATAGTTATCCTTCGAGTGATTACAGCAATAGTCACTCAATGGTCTGAGCTCTATGACCGCTAAACTAGTAGTACTTCATCCTTACCGCACGATGATAAACTACATGGAGTGAAGGTACACCCCCGCTTGCAAGATAAATCATCAGAGGGAGATCTATAAGCTTTAACAGCAACTAGGTCTGAATATGCCCAACAAGTCCAGATATTTTCTTACCAAATGACAGACTTCGTGGCCCGGACAATAGTGGATCCTCATGACCATTCACGGACATCGGAAGTGGAAATTTATTAACCCGTGGATACCTTTTCATGACTATTCATACCATGCCCTCAGTGGATCTGCATATTGATAGCCCCTGGCCTGTCTACCAAAGGCATTATTTCCTCAGGTGATACTCTTCCTAGCTCCGTACGCTTACCGGTATCAGAGCCCCCATATCATCTCCTGTAATCAAAGAAGCCTCAGAACCACGATTTACACCATCAACCCCTTTCCATGTCTTGGGTATACCGAGATGTTCAAGCCCAGTGGCATTCTAATCAAGATAATCCTTTGAAACTATGTCTTTACTGCATGACGTTAAAATGCATGGAATATCTTGGTCACATGGTGTAAAGCTGCAAAGACTAAGAATTAAACATCCAGGGAAATGCCTCCAACTACAATCATTTTCACTAGTTTAAAAATGCCCCATGTCCTCACTAAATGACATTAAAACTGCACAGCATCGGCAAAAATGCCCCTAGTCCTTGTCGTATGACGTTAAACTGCACATCATCCTTTAATAATGCTCCTCGTCCTAACCGCATGACATTAAACTGCACGGTCAAACCTGTCATGGGTTCAGTAAGGAACAGAGGCTTTTACTAGTCCCTCAGTGCATGAGTCAGACCTACACAAACCACCATCTCACACCAGTGTGAGAAGTGATTACTTCACCCATTCTCGGGAAATTTAGCCTTGATGTTTCTCCCGTATCCAGGAACCCTCTCCTCATAAACAATACTCTATACTCAAAAAATCCAAACTCTCATAAGCCACTCCTGGTGGTCCCGGATCTCAACTTCCCTGAAGTTGTTTGGCTATCGGTAGAATGAAATCATTGACCAAAGGACACATTTTCATGACTATGAATACCATTCCCTCAGCGGCTCTACATATTGATCGCCCCTAGCCCTTCTACCAAAGGCAATATTTCCTTAGGAAATGCTTCTCTTCGTACGCCTCTTGGACCCTGATCCCCCATGTCCATCCCGGGATTTAGAAACCCTCTAAGATACAGTTTACCAGCCTCTTTCACAACCCTACCTAAGTATGGGGGAATGTCTCTGACGTGATTACCGAGAACCAGGAGAAGCTGTTCCATTCTAGATGATGTCCCAGCTGCATGACTTTAAACTGCACCAAGCTCCAACCATATTTTATGCTAGATAAGTGAGTAGGACAGGGACCCTGAGTCCACACCCATGATTAATACAGATGTTCTCAAACCCTTTCAGATGTCACACACCCTTTCTGAGCCACCCCTAGTGGTTTTCATAATTCTCCAAGCCACCCATGGGGGTTTCCATAAGCCGGACTTCCATGAAGTCCTTAGGCCATTCGAAATGGAAATTCATTGACTTAAGGACACATTTGAACGACTATGCATACCATACCCTTAGTGGATCTGCATATTGATCTCCTCTAGCTAGTCTACGAAAGGAAATATTTCCCTAGGCGATGATCTTCCTACCTATACACACCGATACGTCTCCCATGCCTTGAGACATGCCCTGCATGTCATTAAAATCTAAACATGTTCCCCCTACATGAATCTGAAGGATATAGAGACATATTTTAATCAACAAAACCTCTTTGGGGCCCTCTCCCAACCATATCTGGTAAAAGTTGTTAGACCTAAAACATCAGTAATGATATTCTTGTCGTTTTGACTTTAAACCGCTCACAAAAAGAGGTGTAAAGCCTGTAAGGCTGAAAACCCGAAAAGGGAGACCTAAGAAAAAGTTGGGCCATACCCGCTAGATCCACACCAAATGGGCCCAGGAAAAATTAGGGTATTAACAGAAGAGACAAATATTTTTGTGGGGTTTTTATACAAAACCCTAGCATTAGTCAAACTATGCTTGTTGGATCCCATGGTCCAGGAAAAAGTTAGAGTTTGTTTCCATTTTTTTGAATTATGATTAATTCTGATTCAGTGAGTTGTTGTTTATGCAAAAATTGTTCAAGTAACAATCAAATTTTAGAGCAAGGAAATATTGAAATAGATTTTATTCCATTTGAAAAAAAAGGTAGGACGACCACATGTTGGGGCCTCTCCCTCACAACAATGAAAAAAGGGGGGGTAAGAAAAACAGAGTGTACAAGAATGGCTCTGATCATCATAATAGAACATGGATCGCTCTCTCCATCTGATCAGGAACCATGCAATGGAGGTTGTTGCAAGTCTGTTCCAGCATGACCCTCTCCCTGGCGTCAGCCTCGGCCACCGAACGAGTGTGCCCAACAATTTTTTGGAGATAATTGATCCCTTTTCTGGTGTCTTCAAGGTTACCAGTCAAAGATGACAACTAATCCCTCAGCATCGCTACTAGTACTTCACATTAATGAAACTCGATAGATAGGGCGGCCGCCTGATCTAGAGAGCTCACCTCCTGTGATATCAGCTGATGGAGCTTTATCATGGCTTCCTCAAGGCTCAGGTCCTGCAATGAGAGGCAGCAAAGTGAGAGAGTTTTCATTAATTAATGGAAACTTCCTCATGGGCTATGACAACCTGGAAAGCGAGAAAATGAAACTTCTGATAGTCAAAGCCACCTGACCCCAAACCAAAGAAGAGTTTTCAAAGAGATTTAGTTTTAGTTGACATCTCACCCAGAGGAGTTTCAGAAACAATCTCGCAAATCTGGGGCCAGGCCCACCTGCTCACTTCTCGGTGGTCCGCCTTGACATGAGGATCTTTGGTATCCTCGCTATATGGCATGGGAACGAATTATGGCATTGCAATCAGCGCAGACACGTGCATTCTAGAAGATGGTTCTGAAGCTGGAAGGTCTGAAGCCTCTAACCCCGATTTGGGCTTGGGAATCAAGTTACTAAGTCCGGTATCGTCTGGAAAAACTTCAGGAATTGTCTCATTGGGACTCGAAGCCACAGGGTCATCCTCATCTACGTCCAATAGGGTTGGGTCCATCTGAACTTCGGTCGTAGAGGGGCTGGGAGAAGAAAATCCCCTGAGTCTCTTTGACCAATGATACATAATTCGGTCCTCCCTTAGAGCCCATGAGGATGGTGCGGTAGGCACAATTGCCAAAATAACTCCTAATTTGGGAATATGTCGAACAACCTTCCCTAGGATCCCATCGGGATAATGTTTCATCCACGTTCTTGCGTACTCCAAGGATAGGCTGGAAGCCACCCCTATGCTAGGCAAGGGAATGCTTGTGTCAGATCCCCCTCGCATCAACATCAACCACTATTGACGGAGAGTGGCTGGGTGCAGTCCTCAAACCTTAGGAGGGGGAAGGGAAACTTGGAGTTGCATACACCCAAACTGGCGGGAAAAACGATGGGGGCATACAACTCGCATAGAGAAACCCTGTCGATCTGCGTGGACAAAACCCCATACCGTAGTAAAATCACGTAAGAATGCTCCTCCAAACTCCCCCCTGTAGTTATCTATCACGACTTCAGAAAGGGTGGGGTAGGGAGAAAAGAAAAACTGGGAGAAGTCACTCAGAATCTTGATAACTTCATCAGAACTGAGGGACTTCAAGCGAACCCCAGCTATATCGAGCAGGGCAGGCCGAAAGGTAGAAAGCGCGATGATTGTATTGTAAAAATACTCATAACAGCGGCAATGATATGCTATCCAGCCTAATAAGAGTTGAAATGGTCCACTCAGACGGTAGGGTGACCCACCCTTCTTCATGTGGCTTAGTAGATCGTAAATACGAGACAAAGTGGGCATGGCCAAATTCACCGGGCGGCCCTCTGCCAACTCGACTGCCATCATCACAGTGCAATCCCTGATTCTTGGGTTGATATCCCGAGAAGGTAATAGCCACCTGCTCAAAAACATAG
Source organism: Viscum album (assembly GCA_963277665.1). NCBI lineage: Eukaryota > Viridiplantae > Streptophyta > Magnoliopsida > Santalales > Viscaceae > Viscum > Viscum album. The sequence continues at coordinate 1,512,946,466 of OY728161.1, forward strand.
TAAATAGACCTGCCAACCTGAGCATAAGCGGCACACCGGGGCGCACCTTGTAACCCAATGAAAGGTAGTCGCTCGCTTCTAGAACCGCCCAGTAGGAACCGGGGATGGTTCATGACTGTTGAGAAGGATGATTCCTAGGGCGCTTGATCTTTAGCATAGGACCAGTGGTGTTCAGAAATAACCATATCCAGGTGCTATAGGGAATAAGAGAGCGGGCACGCAAGGCCTGACCCAATGACCGCTCCTCCATAACCAGCAGATCCCTCTCCAATGAAGTCACTTGTTCGATGTCGTCCCATGCGTCTGGAGTAGGCAAAAACTCGTCATACATCTCACCAATGATTGGAAGCCCTCCCAATTGGTATATGTCCCATAAACTAATTTCCACTTCCCCATGGGAAGGTGGAAGGTATTAGTACTTGAACACCAAAGAATGAGCAGGTCAGGAAAGCTCAAAGATGGTGGGTAAACAGCAAATTGGGAGGCCCACACTACAGAGTACAGATTGATTGCTTCCAGTAACTCAGGAGATTCCTGATAATGATAGTGGACCCAGAAGGCCCAGGCCCAGTCATTCGAGAAAAGAACACCAGACCGAAGGTTCCACCTAGGAATCCACCCAGCATCAGGGTCCACTCGATAAAGGTTGATTATGGAGGGGTAACTCTTGGCGACAACTTCTTGAGAGAATTCTTGTGTGTACTGATCTCTTTGGGTCCATACAGAGCCTCTCAAAATGAAAGTGTCTTCCAGATAATGATCAGGGATTATCTCCCCCGATTGGGCGAGGTTCGGCTGAATTCACTTCGGCGATGCTTCCAAGCAAGGTGACAGAAGAAATGAGAAGGTAGGGGGGATAAGGGAATCGTATTGTAGACCGAAGCCATAAAGTGGAAGATGATTTGATAGTGGATAAAACCAGAGCTCAAGAGAGAGCAAGTCCTTCAAGACACCATCATTAGGAATGATAGACTGACTAGGGTCCTCTTTGATGCTTTCAACTCTGTGAATCATAGCTAGACGTCTCCCTGAACCAATCGGGAGAGGCTCGGCAGTAGGCCTGGGTATAGGGTGAGGGGGAACCATGTTTTCTCCCTGCATTATAAAAACCAACAAATGGTTAGTCCATAATAGTAAAATCTGGACAAAAATACCATGTATATGGAAAATGAGTCAAGAAGCCTCCATGACGAGGTCCGCGAGCAGGCCTCAAAGGGTGGTTCGCGATGACTGCATCCCACGAACCAACCCTACATGGAAGAGGTTCGCGGTACTCTGGCCCGTAGAGCATTGGCCAGAAAACCGTGAACCTAGTTGCTCTGCGGAATCTTAATCCAGGATTTAAATAATTAGGTTCGGAAGACTTAAGAAATTTTCAAATCCCAAAATATTTCAGACCGCAGACCATCAAAACCACAGAACAAGTTCCTACACGGCCCATCGTGACTTAATTTTGAATTAATTAAAAGTGTTAGTTCATGGATGGCAGATTGGTCCGTGGGTGAAGGAGACCGCGAACGAGGAATGGTTCGCGGAAGTGGCAGCTGGTTCGCGGATGAGGCGTTTTGTGAAGGAACGAGCACGCGGAGACAAAAAGAAAGAGAGCCCTGGTCTCGTGAAGAATCCGATAAAAGACCAAGGAAGGGACCCCGTATTTATAATCATGGTCCCCTACCAGGTCCACTCCCCTATTGCAAACCATCCAAGTTTCAGGACCACTCTACATCGAAATGGCCTCCTCATCGTTCTGATCGGACACCATTCCGATAGGGGCCATTTGTAGGGTCTTAAAAAATCCGCAATGGAGAATGATAATCCCCTTAATTAAAGGGGGGATTCTACCCAATTTCTCTCAAAGAAATTGGGGGAAAATATGAATAGCACCCAAGAAATCATCAAAGGACTGACCGGTCCACGTACCGGTCCAACAGTGATGGTACGCGGCCAGTTTAGTAGTCTGCCTCCTCCGTGAACTGCTGTCGTTCATGGAACAGAGGCGAGGATACTCTACGGGCGCGAATCAGGATAGGCGCCAACCCGGTTCATAGACACAAACCACCCCAGTTGCGGACCACGTCGACCGTCTTGGACCGCATCTGCTGTCGTTCACAGAATGGAGGCGAAATCGTGCACAGCAGCGAATCACTCCCCGAGCTAGTTTGGTTCTCTGTGGCGATGCGTTCAATGCCCCCTGCGAGTTGCGGATTGACCAAATCATCCATAAACCGGGTTTCTGGTCATGGGCCTCCGCAAAAGGTGCCGCATGACCACAGATACAACTGTTTCCCTACTCTATAAAAGGAGATCAAGGGGGAAGAGAGAAGAAAAGGTAGGAGAGAGGGAAATTTGGAGATCGATCAGACTTGGGTGGAAGGATTTTGAAGGAAGGAGCTTAGGATCTCACAAATAGCGAAGTTCCAGTTTGCGAACCAGAATAGGTATGAAGATGGAAACAAATTAATAAGGAACCGAAAACACATAACAACTTTGTGAACCGTAATCCTAAAATAACAAAGAAAAGAATAACGCAAACCATGACCCCTTCGCGGATGCACTCCCCGCGGACCAGGGAGTTTAGGCCTCTTTTCTGATCTGTTGCACCGCATAGCACCCTCCTACTCGGGCGAAGCCCCAACTGACGAACCTCCGACCGACATCATCCTCAGACGTCGCCGCTCATATGGACCCCTCCGCGTACCAATCTGGTATGCGGACCGAACCCGAAGCTGCGAACCCCCAGGGTTCACAGGATGCCCATCAGTCTGTGGACCACCCTGGTTCATGGAAAACCTCTCCAGCCACGTAGCACCTCCCTACACAAAGGGTGCCACTCCTCATGCACCCGTGTGACCTTCCAGATCCTTCGGAGTTCCCATTCCCCGAGCCATATAAAATCCTTCCAATCCGTCTTGATCATCTGCAACCCCCTCATTGGCCCATTCATCGGCCCCGAGATGAGGCATCCACCAGATCCACCAGACCTGTGTGTTGTAACCCTCAGGAGCATCAGCGCGCCATTTTGAGTTCACATACCCACGATAAGTAGGGGCGAAGGGGCTGATCCGGCCCTTGAATGGATTTCTGAAGAATTCTTGGGTTCACATTCCCACAGTAATGCGGAGTCCGAGCCCAGGAGTCCCATTTATGCCCCCCCACTTGTTAGGAATAGGGCACTTCTCCCCTCCCCGGGGAGTGGCGGGCTACCCATCAGAAGGAATCCCCCATGCACTTCCGTACTTCCCCATGGCCATGGCCAAGGAAAAGCGTAGTGGGGAAGGGTGCAGCTCTGTTCTTCTTTGGGGCCAAGTCCCTCCCCCGCTGCGCTTTACCACCATGGGCGTCTATCTCAGAGTAATCCCTGACCTTTTGGGTCGCCTCCTTGTGTAATCCCCACTCCACTTACCACGGACGCACATTTCACAACGTGATCGTCTGGTCCCTGCTGCCTCTTGTTTCTCACACCGAGCATGACTCACGTGGGCTTAGAGTAAGCATCGACCATGACATCCTCTCTCGGGCTGCCTCAGAGCGTAAGCCCCACTCTCATCTGAACTATGTGGACTTTTATCCCTATCTCCTAGGAAGGGTACATAGGAAGCCTCCTCGAGGTTCAATCCCAACAATCGGTCATTCCAACCCCCCTTTATGTCGTTTTACCCACACCTTGGGAAGCCTTAGAGTGTAAGCCCCACTCCCAACCGAACTACATGGATTATAATTCCTCTCATGAGGATATGTAGGAAGCTCGTATCATGGGTTCGATACAAATGCTCAAGTCGTTATCTGCCCTCCCTAGATGACAATAAACTACAGAGTTCCTGGTTACAAGGCTTTAAACCAGTGTCGTTTCAGTGAGTCCAGATTTCTTGGGGTCACTAATACAATGAGGGATGGTAAACCTCAGGCATAAATGATTCTGAACCCCTATGTCCAGCTGACCATTGCCAACCAGGATTAATCCATGGATACTATGCTTGGGTATAAACCAAAGATTCAGAAACATATGAATGCGTCTTAAATCTATAAGAGAGTCCCGGAACATGCAATAATTCCCCCCAAAATGGTGTAATGAGCCCGAATTCCCATCCTCTCGACCAATGTGAGTTATTAAGCATCACTGGTCAAACCACCTAGTAAACACCTGCCTTTGGAAAGCAGGCTCACGTATTTCTGGATATGGAACCATTGGGAGTCTCGAGGCGAAAACGGTGCACCCTATATGAGTGGTTAAGCAAAACCCAACCTTCTCTAATCAACCATTGGTTCGTGCAGGTTTCTCACCCACGACACCGTCGTGCGATGCGAGACAATCACATATATTCGTTATCATTTCCGTTATTATAATCTATCTAACGCGTTAGTGAAAAATGAATCACATCTCTTTGGGAAGCGGTAGTCTGTCGTACACACGAGCGACGTCATCGTATCCACTAAATTATGGAATAAAAATAGAAATATATGATAAATTGACTCCATAGGTATAATTATGTTATAAATATCATATAAAAACTTTTTATCTATCTCCATACCCAACCATAATAGGTGTTAAGGGAAGAATGAATGGTGTTGTTTCGTGAGGTGGTTGTCTTTTGTACACATGAATAATGATTTCATAAACCATTTGATGGAATATTGAAATGATTTAGGTTATTCTATTAACATAATAACATATTAGTATATGGAATACATGGATTATAATATATAATCATTCTCTATTATTAATTTAATGGGTGTATAAATAATGGAATAAAAATGATCATTGATGAATGTTTCCTCTTCTTTGGGTGTCCTCCTTAAATTTTCAACAAAATCCTTCCAATATTGGATTTATTCATAAAATAAAACTTATAGGATAGGGACAGGAAAGTTGGAAAGTGAATTGGTTAGGTCATGGTAGAACCAATGAGTTTTGAAGGTGTGAACAGAGGAAGGGAGGGGTTGGGCTTTTATAAGTGGGGGAGAGGAAAAAAACATGGTTTTTTGAAAATAATTGAGTTATCCCACATTTTTCATATGTCACAAGGGTCTGAAATAGACCATTATAAATAATTATAGATTTAATGGTCTATAAATTTCCATAAAATATTTTTTATACAATCTCATAGGTCATTTTAATGATTATTATTTTTGGTTACCCCCCCCCCCGATAAACACATTTTATCCTTAACTGTGATAATTAAATTTTACTGTTTTTACTATTAATATTGTTAAAAAAATTATTTTTACCTTATTATATATAACAAATTATTATTATTCTAAATATGGAATCCATATTTCCAAATTCTATTCACAGAATTGGAAAATTTTAATATAAAATTAATCTCGTAAACGCTGTGAGAAAACAGCTTTTATGAATAGTATTTTTTTAGAATAAAAAGATTTTATTTTAAATATGTGAATAATAATAATATATCCATGAAACTAAATTAATATATAATGATATATAAAATATTAATTTCATTGAAAACATTCCCCATTAGGTAATATTTTAATTTAACATAATGGAGGAAAATTATGCATTCTAAATTAGTTTTTAGAAAAAAATCGCTTTTAAACAAAAAATATATATATTAAAACCAATATAAATTATATTAAAAATTTATTAAATTTATTAACTAATAATTAATATTCAACACATATTGGGACTTTTTAAATTATGTAATTGTATGAAAAAAAGATTTTTTTAGAAAAATCAGTATTTTTATTATTCACTGAAAAATCAATATTTTATTAAAAAACAAAATGTTTCACGAAAATTAAATTTTATATAAAGATTTAAAAAATTATTTTCATTTATTAAAATTAAAATTATAAAATTTATAAATTAAAATTTTTTATAAGACCTTATTATAAAAGCATTTAGTGAAAACTATTACCCTTTTGATTAAAAATTAAATAAATATTTTTATAAATAATATAACTATTTAATTGATGTTAATAAATATGAAAATTATTTATTCTATAATCACCTTGTTTATATTTTAAATGAAATATTGGATTTACATCCAATATAAATATGTAGTTTTCTCCCACTCTTAAAGAAAAATGAAAATATTTGACTTTGATTTCTCAAACATTATTCAAGATGGGTGAAAACAATTTCTATAAATTTCTCTATGGTGTCAATGTCCATCATGATTATTCAAAAAAAGTAAAAAATTTAATTGAAATATTTAAATTTAATAGGCATGAAATATCATGGTTTTTCTGTTATAATGCAACAAATCCTATCAGTTCTATTGTGTGGAATACTACCCTTGTCAAAATGAATAACATAAAGGAGTGTTATTTTTTCAATTAAAATTTTAACAAAGTTGTGTATCCAAGTTTGTTGAAAATTTTGGATAAATGAGTTATTTATATGCCTTTTCAACCATAAATTAACGTTCCACCCTATTTTTTTAATATAATTGTGAATTTAATGGTTTATTTGGTGTGAAAAATAAAACATTGTGGTATAATATATCTATGTTGAAAATATACTTTTCAAAGGTATATAAAGATATTAAAGGGGATTTTAAGAATACATATAGACTAAAATCATCCATTTTTGATAAGTAAATTTATGAGGAGGTTTTAGATTTTTATACTGACTACTCGTTTGCAGTGAAGCACATTAGTTGGCATAAATATCACCATGAATGACTCAATTTTTTGGGAAATTAGATTCTTATATTGATAATAAAATCATGGATAGGTGAAGTAATAAATTAGAAACATTTATACAATATACATAAAATAAATTATGATCATCCATATATAATATCACATATTAATTATTTAAAAAAAATTATCTAAAGAAGAAATATATGTGGGTATCAAATAAGCATAAAAAACATTTTTATTGTTTAAAGAGATCATGAATGGTAGATCGGATGGATAAGAAACATTGAAATGATTAGGGGGTGGCTCATGTTTAAATGTGATTACATGTCTGGGTATGACGTTAATTCCTATAAAATTTATGCCTAAGATCAGGACAACAAAATTATAGTTCAGAATAGTAGTGCATTGGTTTTTGAGGAAGAAACACATTTTTTAAGTGAAAAATGCCAAAAAATGAAATTTCTTCATCAGGTGAATATTTATAGTTATTGAAGAAATATGGGATAATTATTACATTAAATTTCAAGTTCTTATGTTCAACTGTAAATGGGTTGTTGGTAAAAATAGTGTAAAACATGATGAATTCAATGTAAAATTTAATAAATCTAAATAGATTGGAATATATATAAGAACCTTTTGTCATGGAAACACATGTGAAAAAAAATTATATATTCATAATCCCTTAAATTTTTAGTGGTTTATCATTTTTCAAGGAAATATAATATTTTTGTGATGAAAACATAATGAATACAACGAATTGTGTGAGATATCTACCTTCATGTAAATATTGTCATCAGATATTGATGAATTTATTATAGACATGGTTTGTTCCATCCGTAATGATAATGAGAAAATAATATGGGAAACAATGCTTTAGGAATCTCATAATATTACAAGTAGCATATAAGTTTTTCTTCTTTCACATTTTAAATTTTTTAAACAAATATATATACAATTCCAATTTTAGTTTTTTTCACATAAGTCATATATTTGAAAAAAATATGATAGTTATTTTGTCTATTTTTTTCTATAATTTTTCAATTAATACCTTTTATATATAATTGTTATATTAGTATATATTTTTACTTAAGATTTGTTTTCTTTTATCTATATATTTTCATGCTTCATAAATATTTCCATTATTTTTTATAATTATTTCTAATAACTATAACTAATGTAAAAGATTTTGTTTTGTTATTTTCATATCATTTTTTGTTCCCAGATACATATGGATCACTCAAAGGTGGGGTTCAAATCAGTGATCCCATTTTCTTTTTATGACTAATTACCATTTAACCAAACCTCATACAACTTTTAATGTTCTTGATCCACTCACTGTTATATTAGTGCCTCGCCTCATATGAAGTGGTAGTAAAATAGAGATCGCCACATAGTGTTTTCAAGGTTCATCATAAAATCCTACTCCTTTCCATGCAAGTTAGATACTACAACATGTATTCTCTACTATATACATTGGTGGTTACAACACGTTAGATACCCCAGTTATGGTTCTTTATAAATTATTTTCATGGACCAATTTCACTAATTATATGTTAGGTTAGACACCCCTGATCAGAATCCTCTAGAGACTAGTTAGATTCTCCTTATCTGAATCTTCCAGTGACTAGTTATACACCCCATTCACAAGGTCCTTCTTCATAGTTGATCCAGTGATAGAAATATAATCTTTAAAAGATAGTCTTCATGTACAACAAAATTAGATCACATTCACTTGTGTAATTATCTTTTATACCATCAATGACTTGAATGGGACTATTGTACTTAAAACTCACAATATATCAGATGTTATACATGTCATATTCTTCTCTTTTGAATACCCATGTGCAACCAGTAACCTTCCTTTGAAGACCTCCCAAATTCAAACTCTTCTCTCTCTTAGATAATTGAATTTATCACACTCTCATAATTATTAGAATATTATCAAGGCCTAAACTATGATATCATTTCATATTTTATTAATATATATTTCTACTTTATATGATGTTATTATAAATAATTTAATTTTGTAATAAAATAGTTATAAATAATTCAATTTAAATCATTATATGTTTGGATATTAACTACCATGATTTATTCTTCATAGAAAAAAATAACTTCAAGAATTTATTTATCCTTTAATTTTTTCAGGAATTCTAAGGTTATTTGTTCATTAATTATTGAAATTAATTCATTTTTAATATCCTAGAATTATTCCTCATCATAAACACACAAAACTATTTGTTATTTTACCTTTGTTTTCTTCACATGGTTTTAAATAATAAAATATTCATTTAACTCCCCAAATATCTTAGGATTATTGTTTCTTATATTGTTTTATTTTTAAATCATAGATCATTCCTTTTATAATGTTGGATTAATACACACATCAAACATGTAATCTCCTCATTTCAGGAATGCATCATCAAACACCACACAATCTATGCTTCTTCTATCACACTAACATGTATTGAAAAGTATGCATCAAGTTTTATTATTAAAACTAATGTGGTGTCTTTTAATATTCCATACCATTGTGAAATTTTAATTTCATGTGAAGATTCATTAATATCATGCATGGATGATTGTATGAATATCTCAAACTCCATGAACACACCTCACCTAGTTTAATCTCATCATATGCCTTGATATTGACTTACATGTATTCGAGTGAAATTCATGCTAATATTTTCATATAGAACTCTCTTAGGATATTATAAAGGCTCAAAATGATCATGGGAAGATATGATTAAAACACATATATTCATGAAATTAAGTGATATGAATATTTAATTTCTGTAATGAACTAAACGATACCCATGAATCCTCTATTATTCATGATTTTCACTATGTTTGATAAGAACCACTTGTTCTTGATCATCATACATAAAAACACTCATAGAATCTTTTCATGACCCGACCCAAACTGGGGCTTGAGCCGCAACTACCCCAAATACTACCTCTATAGGAAATTTGGTGGAAACAAGCATCGAAATACATTTCCTAAAAGGAATTAATTTTCATAGTGTACCTGCATGCACACACATGACTATCTCAATATAGAATTTTAGAAGAATAATAATAAATAGATGGAACATCGATAATTTAAACCAAATATAAAAAACTATTAGAGTGTACCAGAGTATGATAGTGAAAACTGAAAAGTAAAGGGGAAAAATACACACCCCACCAGAAGATGTCCCAACCTAGAAAAAAACTGGAAGGTAAAACAATGAGAGAGCCCAAATTATGATCTCCAAGATATGGTCACTGTATTCTGACCAAAATACCAGGTATCCCTAAGCTCCTCTGTAGTCACCATAGACTTGTCCTTAGTCTTAATGTGACATGACACAAGTGGGAAAATCCCATATGGGGGTGAGTATATAAAAACCCATTAGGATGTCCCGAATGCCCATGTAGGAGTAGTAATAGATACACTAGGAGAAGATATATAGATAGTAGATAGTAAATAGTGAAAAAATCATCCTGAATCAGGAAGGTAACCCTATCCAATCACAAGGATCTCTACATGTCGTGTAGGTGGACTATATGATATATCTCCTCCACCCCTAGAAAGAGAGTAAAAAAATCCATCAATATGGATGCAAATATATTTATGTGTGTGTGTGTGTCGATGCTTAGTAAAATAAACCCAAATGAGAGATAAAGGTGGTCTCCATATCATAGCTTGACCTAGAAAAAGTGTCTCCAATAGTTCTAGAAGTCCATCAATGATACCTAGTATCATGTGTGTCTACCCAGCAAAATACATCCAATTAAATCCTTACCTTCTCAATATATCTCATAGACTAGGGGCATAATCTCTCACTAGACAACCCATTACATTTTACAAATAGAATGATTCCACTCTGATGATCGAGGACCCATGCCTAGCTAAGGTAGAGGGTTCCACTCTAGTCATCGATTACCCATGCCCATACCATCCAGAGGGTTCCAATCAGAAGGTAGAGGACCCATTCCCTCCCCAGTATGAGGGTTACACTCTAGAAATTGGGGACCCAAGCCCAACATTTTTGGAGGGTGCCACTCGAAAGGTTGGGGATCCATGCCCTTCCAATTATTAGGGTTCCACTCTTGTTATCAAGGAACCCTGCACTCCCTAGTAAGATAGTTCCACTTGAAAGTTCAAGAACCCATCCCATGTTTACGTAAGAGGGTTACACTCTATCTCATCAAGCACACATGCCCTTACTATTATGAGGGAGACCCTTGGAAGGTTGAAGAACCAGGCCCTCTCTCTATAGAAGTGTGACCCTCTAAGTCATTGAGGACCCATGCCCTGCCCAGAATGTGAGTTCCCTTTAGAAGGGTAAGTTACAATTCCCTACCTAGAAGAAGGGTTCCCCTTAGAAGTTTAGGGACCCATTCATTATCTTAACTAGAGGGTTCCACTCTAGTCATATAGGACCCATGTCCATCCCGGTTGTAATGTGCCACTCAAAAACCTCTGGTGATCATTCCCAATCACTTCCATCATTGAGTGTCACATCAATAATCCTCACACCTGGAAAAACTCATGTCATATCTCAAAAGCCACTACATAGGCCACCATTAAGTTATATGATGAAAAACACTCAGTATATGATGTTCATGGACCTAAATATGAGTCTAAATGAAGGATACACAAGATATTTAAGTTTCCTCAGAAGGAAACTCAGGGTACATGACATAGAGGGGACCCATACAGCATGTGGTTCTTCTCTTATTCCTACCCATGTCCTTTCTAGCATAGGGCTTCAAGACCATGTCGATGTACATGGTGTTTCGATGGACTACATTCACTACAAAAAAATTGGGCTTTAATAGTGCTAGAAATGGAATTTATCAGTAATAGAGAAGCAATACCTAATTGAGTGAGATTAAATTCCCGGGTCTTTTATCGTCACTAACAAAACATTAATAAGGGGTTCTTTTATCGGCACTAAAAAACAATTATAAATGGGTCCTTTATCAGTGTATTTAGAATCGATGATAAATGAAAACATTTATATGCACTTTTATTTATTGATTCTAAATTACTCATTTATCAATGCATATAGAAGCACTAATAAAAGGACATACTGCATTGTGCTACAACAATACACTGAAACACCAGTGATGTGTGCTATAATAGCACACTTCAATACCAGAAACACACCAGATATCAACAAAAACATGTATCAATACATAATTTAAATAAAATCAAATGTAAAACACTATATTATATCACATCAAAAAAATTACACAATTATATAAATAAAAATTATTATATACATTAAAAAACATTATTGAACTTTTTTATTTTAATATTGAACCTGAATAATGCTATTTCTGAACAAACCACCTCTACTCAAGAAAAAAAACTCACCTTTATAAGAAAAAAACATTATTGTAGAAGTAAAATGGAAAAATAAATTAACAGAAAATGTCAATTTTACTAAACTTGATTTCTTTTTGAAATAAAAAGATACACTTGGAGTCATACCAATAACACCATGCATTGGATTGAGGTGCGGATGATTCCAGCACATCACAAATGATATGTGGATCATTTTTCTAATGCATGAAAACAATTTGAATTAATTTTCTCAATTTTGAGTATTCCAGTTGTCTTGTTTACTAAAATGTAATTTCAAATGGGAAACATACATTTTACTCTTTTTGATCACATAGTGTATCTATTTTATTTGAAACTGGTTACTACATTTCACAAATTACTTAGGAATAATTTTCCTAAATTATCATGAAGAAAAGAGCATGTTTGATTGGTTTTCAGTGAGTGAAACTTTTTGATTTAAAATACTGATTTTCAAATGATAACAAACACTTTGAGTCATATCAAGCACATCCTATATCAGATTGAGGTTTAGATAATTTCTATACATCAAAAATAACTTATGGATCATTTTTTTAAAGTATCAAAATAATCAAAATGTGTTCTCTCTATTTGGAGCAGGTTAGTTTTCCTTTTTACAAAATTGTTGTCAACTTTAAATAAAAATAAAAACTTGGATTCATACCTATCACACCATGGGACGGATTGAGGTTTGGATGATTCCTACATATCTCAAATGACTTTTAGATCATTTTCCTAAAGTATCAAAATAATCAAAATGTGTTTTCTCTGTTTTGAGAACGTTAGTATTCCTTAGTTTGAAAATTTCATTTTAACTATAAACATGTAATTTGATTCATTATGATCACATTGTGCATCGTTTTTATGTGATAATAACTCCTACTTTTCACAAATTTGATCATCTTTTAGTGAGTGACACATTTTTAACTAAAATGTCAATTTTAAACTGGTAATGGAGACATTAGGTCATATCAAGAACATTATGTATAGCATTGAGGTTATGATGATCCCAAAACATCACAAATGACTTGTGGATCATTTTACTAAAGTATAAAAACAATATGAATGTGTTTTCTTGGTTTTGAGTAGGTCAGTTTTCCATTTACGAAATTTGATGTCAATTTTAACTAAAAAGACACACTTGGAGTCATATCGGTCACACTGTGCATCAGATATATAGTGAGGCTAATTCCTACATATACCAAACGACTTATGGATTTTTTTCCAAAGTATAAAAAAATTCTGAATTTTTCTTCTCAGCTTTTAAAATGTCACTTGTTTTTTTACTAAAATGTCATTTTAAAAATGAAACATGTACGTTGACACATATAGATCACATCGTGTATCAGTTTGATGGGATAATGATTATTACACATCAATAATGACTTATGAATCGATTTCATGAATTATCAATAAAATATGAACACATTTTCTTGGTTTTTAGTGAGTTACACTTTTTGAACTAAAATGTCAATTTTAAACAGATAACAGACACATTGAGTCATACTGAGCACATCGTGTATCAGATTGAAGAGTGGTTGAATCCTACAAATAAAAAATGACTTATTGATCATTATCATAAATTACATAAACAATTTAAATGTATTTTATTATTTTGGAGTATGCTAGTTTTCCTTTTTACTAAAATTGATGTTAATTTAAAATAAAAATTCACACTTTGAGACATACTGGTCACACAGTGTGTTAGATTGAGGTGTGGTTGATTCCTACACGTCTCAAATGAGTTATGAGTAATTCTAATAAAGTATAAAAATAATATAATTAAGTATTAAAACAATTAATTTAGATTATGTTAATGTAGAACAGAACATAATATTTTGAGGAAAAAAAGTATATTAAAAAACGCTTTTACCTTATAATTGAACTCTCTTAATTTTTTTAAGGTTTTGGGGATTTTTTTCCTCTATAAATAATCCAAAACCCCTATGACTGTTCCCCTCTAATGTAAAAAAATTCTACATTGGGATTGTCATGAACTGATTTTGATCTCCCAACAAAAGGGTTATCCTCAATTAAATTTTCATTTAACCCGATATTTTTTTTAATAGCCAGTAGTTTAATCGACCAATTCATATTTTTTTTATCAGAGACAGAAAATACTTTCATTTCTTGTGATTCCATTATTAATGTCTCATCTTTTTCCCCTTCCACTCTGAAATTCACCTTCACAAATCTCATTTCATCAACTTTCACTACACCAATATTGTAAACCTGTTTGAAATAGAAAGCTAACACTTGAAATTTTGTATAATACAACTCATATTTCTATTAGATAAAACAAAAATATTATATATTTTCATAAATTTTATTTCTATACGTGGAACTAGATATGTTCATTACTTCGTCCATAGCATAACCCCACTATTTTTTGTTGTACTGTAATCATTGTATTCTTTTTTGTAAAATATATAACCATTGATTAAAAACCAGTGTAAGATATAGCATTTTCATTTGGTCCCCGAGCTATCCATTGAATTCTTTCGGCAATGGAATGAATATTTTAAAATAACTCCTTATAAATTTAATCTCAGAACATCCTATACACTATTGATTTTTTGTATTTGATAGACATCCTTCAACCCTTGACGGATTCAAATCTCTATGAATTTCTTTGTTGGATTCAATGTATGGATCAACATATTCACTATTATGTGAAATGTAATGTTGAAATTTCTCTCACGCTATCAAAGTAATTGAACAACATCTCTTCTGTAAATCCCATTACCCATAAGGCGTACATTGTGATGAGACTTTGGGAGACTGATATTGTCAACATCTGATAGGTAATAAGTATAGAATTCAATAGCTTATAAAACAATATATCATTATTCAATACAACCATTTTCTCTATATTTAATTCCTAACATACCCTTTCAAAATAATCATATACCATTCAATGGGGTACATCCATTTGTAATAGATAGGACCACATAGTTCAACCTCTATAACCAATTGAACCATCTGATGGACCATTATATCAAAGAATGGTGGTGGGAATAACATATCTAATTCACATAATATGACTTTGACCTCCTTATTCATGATGGGAAACTTCACCTAGTCTGTAACTTTGATGTATATGTATTTGAAAATCAAGTAGATTGTGGATAATTTATGACATCCATTTTGAGGTAGAATGACATACAATCAAACGGGCATTAAATATTCAAACAGAACCTGATAGTTGTATGATTTTAGTCCTTATAACATCAAATTATTTGTCGACACGACATTCTAGATATTTGATGAATACCCACATAAAAATTTTACACTATTTATAAAAAAGAAAAGATATAAATTTTTCTCTCTGGATAGAGTGTAAGATGTTGGAGGAAAAAAATACAACATTTTACACTTCCCCATTGCCAATTATTCCCTTATCCCCATTTCAATCAAGTCCAACCCAGCCTTGATTTCATATTTAATTTATTGAGTAACATTTTGTAACATGCCAATAACACTATCAAATACATTTTTTCTACATGCATGACATCAAGAAAATGATTGAAATACAAATAATTCCAATATAATGATTCAAAGGAAATTAATCTCTTCTTCAAACCTGGTTTTGTAAGGATTTTTAAAAATGGTTTACCAAAAACAGTGTTAATATATTTTACTTTATTGAACAGTTGAGCACCCGTTACTGTAGATTATATTAAATTTTTTTCGATATACCCATCGAATAATATCGCCCATGATCATTATTTTTGTCATTAAGGTAAAAATTTCTGAAATCCTAAAAACACAATCTTCGAGGATTGTTTCAACTGAATGGAGTATGTATATTTTTCAAAAATGGGACACCCCAACATTCCTTTAATTCTATATCCTAATAAATTTCCATAATAAGGGAATTCATTTATCATCCCATACAATATGGCCCTCAATGTGAATTTTTCCCTTATATGAGCATCATACATTTCAACACCTTTACCCCACATAAATTTTAGATATCCAATCAATGGAACCAAATAGGTATCAATATCATTACTGAGTTTCTTTTATTAGATATAAGTAGGGATAACATAAAGTACTTTCCCTTCATGTATAAACATGGAGGCATGTTATAATTTACCATCATGGTGGACCATGTCTTGTTAGTACTACTTTGTACTCCAAAAGGATTTATTCTATTGGTAGATAATTAAAGATAAAAGTTTCTCAGCACATTTCCAAATTCAGGATACTCAGAATCAATTTCTTCCACTGAGGAGGATCTACTGGATGACGAAGTTTCTCATCTTTAATTATGGTAACTACATGACATGACAATTGTCTTATGGTTTCCTGATATCCATATATTCTTCTAGAATGTGTAATGATAGAAAATTACAACATATATTTCGAAGGGCTTGATTCATTTTTCTTATATCGATCTGTACCACACTTAGGGAATTTTATAAGTGATTCATGGTTCCAGTGAAACAATGTGAAATCATTTGGAAAAGCATGTATTTTTTTAGAGATCATTCCCATTGAACATAAAATTCTTTTAGTATCATATTTTTGGCATGGTATTTCATTTTTTCGGGAAGTATATCATTTAGGAGACTAAGTTGTTCTATAAAGCTGGTGTCACTCCATCCGTTACTAGCTTTCAAATTCCAAATCTTCAATATAGCTGACAATGTTGTGTATTTAATAAAACGGGAATACAATAGATTCTTGGCATGGTTATTTAACACCTCAAACAACATTGGAAAATCATGAAGGTCATCTTAAATTTTCATTATCATTTCTTCTATGTGATCTCTCCCATTATTTACACTAATATTCATATCAAATGATCCATAAACCACGGTATCATCCCAATTAGTGTCCACATTCATTTTACCCCTCTTTTAGTACAACATTTATAGCATTGATCTATTCCATGACAAATAATATTTTCTTAAAACTCTTTTTGATAGATTTATCATGAATAACAACAACATGAACATGGACATAAGATTCGATAAGGGTTGTATGTATAATATCTTGAAAAAAATATAAACTCTTTAACTCCATGTTCATACTATTTTTTCATATTATTAGCGTGCATCCATTTTTTATTCATATCCATCTTATTGGGTTCATAAAATAATAATTTTGTAAAATAAATAAATAAATACGCATAAGATATTCATTATAAAAGGAGAAAGTTATATACAATTATAATATGGGAAACTCAACATTTGATTGTTTCAAATAATTTTACAATGTTTAGGAAAATAAGTAATTGAATTTAAAAATATAATTTCTTAACTATTGTGAGTGTTATCCTATGATTCAAGCAAAGATGAAAGTTATAGACAACTATCATCCTCATCAACTCATCTCCCTGACATTTATCACTATAATTTTTTTTCTGAAAAACATCTTTTATATCTTGTGGATATTCACCTATATTTCGTGAAATATACTAAGAATTAGTCATCCATGGGATGAATAATGATTAGAGTAGTACAATAAACATAAAATATGTGAGGTAAGAGTTTCTAGAAACAAATTGAAATAATAATTATTTAGGGGATGAAGTTGATAAAGATGACAGTTTTTTATAAAAGAGACGTGGGATGAGTCTCAATAAATAAATTGAAATAATAACTATTTTTTTACACACATAAAGTATTTTTTAAATACCCTAAAAATGAAAATATAATATAGGAAATAAAGGAGTAATAAGAAACCAAAATCTGATAAATAAGAAAAATAAACACCCATTAAATCAAATTGAAGATATAAAAATGTATTGATGAAACATTTTAATAAATAAATAGTTATTTAATATACATGGATAGTAGTCAAGGATTCCTAGGGGTGGAACCAATTAAAGAAAAACTAAAACTATAAATAACTAAAAATAATTTCTAATATATAGAATTTGATAACATCCATTATATTTTTTGGAACAAGTGATATAGGAACCTATGGGATTATTACATTTAAAATTAATGGTATATCAAATATTTGAGAACATGTTAGGACTCTTAGGATGTCATATCACCATACCAACCCATCCCAATGATTCTAGGTAGGTATTCACGTTAGGTCTACCCATCTAAATGATTCTAGGGAGGCCATCTAATACACATTGACCGATCCTGGAGATTCTAGGGAGGTCCATAAAGAATTTGGCATAAATCAATAATACACATCAACAATATATATCATAAAGAAGGGAGAAAAACACACCAAAACTTTTAGCATCTATAAAATACAGACTAGCCTCTTCTGAGATGAAACTACTCCCATGAGGTCACATTTTTTAAGTAGAATACCATTACTTCACTCACAAATCTAAGTGGAATCAGAAAATAAATAGATCTATAAAACATAACTCCTTATATAATGTCTATACTACAAAATTATGAAAATAACTAGTCAGTTTGTTAAGATAGTAAGTAGTCTAATAGGCTACCCAACCACCATCATGGAAACAGATACATACAAAATAATATCGATGATAAAAAAATGGGATGGGACTTCTACCATATGGTTAATTCCTCTATTTATCCAAAAAATAAAGCGTGATTCATCCACACTTTCACATAAACAAAATAGTAGTACACCAATACCCTATATGAATTCACAGTAAAGGTGTTTCACACTCTAAAAATTCCAAGCATAAAAATGGATAATCTCTATGGCCAAATCTCAAAAATAGCTAACTCACCACGCTCATAGTTGCAAAAAAAACTCCACCATGACCAAAACCATTTATATTTTACACCCCCAAGATCCCCAAAAGAAAGTATAGAAAGACTTACGTTTTAGAAAAAGTGTAGAAAAAATATGTTCGAGCCTTGGATGCCTTCAACCCTTTAATTATTAGAGCATTGAATTTGAGCCTTGTATTTTTTTGAACCTTGATTTGATCCTTGATTTTATCTTTGATTCACCAAGGAGGATCACCGGAAGTGGGTGGCTTCCACAGAATGCTTTCGATATTGCGATGGGTTCGCAACTGGTTAGGGTTTTTTCAATAGATCGTGACACATTCATTAGAGCTTCTAAAAAAGTACTGATAAATAATCCTTTTATCAATGATTATTAATTAAGCAGTGACAAAGAATTTATAATTATAATTATAAAGAAAAAAATACTACATATATATAAATATAAATATAATAAATATATTCCTAATATAAATATATTTAATATAATTTTCTAATTTTATAATTATTTATTTATAATTATATAAATATTTCTCAAAAATAATATTTATATCATTATGTATATTTATATAATTATATATATATATATATATATATATTTAATAAATATATTTAAATATAAATATAAATATAGTAACTATATTCATTATTTAAGTAAATTTATTATAAATTTATAATTTATTTAAATATGTATAATTATTTATTTATAATTATATAAATTCTTTAAAAAATATTTATTTTCTTATAATTATAAATATATAATTTTATAAATACAGTAAATGTATATTTATAAATATATTTATTTATAAATTTTTTTTACAAATATATTTTTAACATTATTAATGAATATCTAATTTTAACTGAATGCATGTTAAAAATGAGTGAAAATGAATAAATTAAAAATAAGTACACATTAACGATATTCAAAAAATGGATAAGTTTTCTGTTTGTGAATTATATATAAAAATTAAATAATTATGTATATATTAATTCAATATAACACACATTTGATCAATGTTAAATTGAAAAATCAAATAAAATTAAGATATGTGTCCTTACTCTATGCAATTAGTGAGTATTTTTAATTCATATTAATTTATAATTATAAACCATTATTCACTAAATATCTGACTATTAAATATGAAGCGCATAAATATTTTTGTAATATGTACATCATATTTATATATATTCATATATATCTATATATTTATTATATGCTATTTAATAACATTATTAATAACTATCTAATTCATAAAATGATTAATATTTTTCTTAATTTACATGTTTTTATTTTTGTTTGTTTATTTTTTATTTTTAAAATATATATATATTTAATACATAGTATTTATTGGTATTTATAATATTTATATAGTATAATCAATTTATTCATTTTTATCAATAATTATTTAATTAATAAATTTTGTAATATTTTGTTTAATAAACTCATTTTTTATTTTTTATTTATTTAATCACTTCATTTTATTTATTCGGACCTTTATCAATGCTATAAAATAACTGATAAAAGATTATTTTATTACAGCTAAAAATATAGCATTGATAAAGGGTACCCTTTATCAATTCTACAAATAAATCGATGATAAAGGGTGCCCTTTATCAATGCTAAAACTAAAGCATTGATAAAGGGTCTCTTTATCAGCGTAGAAAAAGGGTACATTTTATAAGAGCTGAAGAAAAGGCATTGATAAAAGGATAAGTTCATAAGAACTTTCTTTAGTGTTGATATAGATTCCATTTATCAATGCTTTTTGCTAGCTTTGATAAATACAATTGTTGTTAAATGCCTGTTTTGTAGTAAAGATTTCATGTCCAAGCTAGTCTAGGTCGAGTTGTGTTCTCCTGGTCGTGTCTATGTAATTATCCAGTGTCTGTGTAATACAACACATAGTGTGTTTGGCCATTCTTGTTCTTATGTACTCTCATAGTACACTCTGATTCCATCGCAATAGGTTCACATTGTGTGTGGGGATCTCACACAGCATGTGGTACTTATAAATCTTTGAATCCCTAGCTGCCTCATCCAGGGCCCGACATGCCTTGTGTTCTACAAAGTACATGACATGTAGTTGGGATCCTTGTAGAACTTTTTCATATGATATTCTCACTTCAAATATGATAGTTATGTTATCATATCTGTACTTTTCTCCATAAAAATAGTGGATTTATTACCATTCAACGGATTTTGGACATCTGAGGGATAGAAAAACAATTCTTACTGCTTCACACGAAATTTTCACAATTTGCATGCATCCAGTTGTTCTGCCTTCTTTGATTTGAATCTCGAATCAAATAATCAATCACCAGAAACCCGTAAATCCTATGATTCCATCCCTGATTTGGAATTACATTTTTCATACGTCATTCTTCCTTGAATCCAAGGATATTATTGAGCTCGCTACCCCTCGATAACGTCAAACTGAGACCCATTATGCTAATCAGTGGATCACATTAATAACCAAGGGAGAAAATCATAAAAAAAGATTAAGAAATCATTGGTCAAGATTTATTGGACAATGAATATGATCAATGAAATTTTGGGTGAGAAAACTATGAATAATACATTTAATTTTAGTAGTACAGAACTTTCAAAGGCCACAATTAGAACATATCAAAGGTAAGGAGATGATCATGATCAACAGTTTAATCAAATGATGTTGAATTTTTAAATGAATTTTCATCCTTAGATATTGGATCATTCTTCATTGATGAATGTTCTCACCAGCGATTGAGAGGGGTCTTTGCATTTATTGTACCATGATCTACTATTATCTAGAACCTCATCATTTTTGATTCTTGATTCTCCAATGTAATAAGAATGAACGCTCTGTAGTCTCAAAGGGTTTATGTGTCTAACCCAATTAAAGTCATCATGAATAATTTTTTAAATAGAAAACAGTTGTGTTAATTTAATTAATTCACAAAATGTACGGCCAGCAGCCAGCTCATCTCAACTCCCCATACTAACCTATTTTAGGTCGTACCTAGGGTAAACATCATGTTTTGAACTCAATTATGGTCTCGTATTTTTTATCCGAGATTCTATTTAAGTCTTATCTTTTTTTATTCAATAATTTATTCATATTCAATATAAAATATATAAAATTAATTTATAAAATTAATTTTGAGCACATTGGTCCTTAGAATCACACACTGTCTCTACTCTTGGTTCCATATATATATATTTATTTATTTATTTATTTATTTATTTAAAATTTTTACTAGGGATAAATAGGGCATCTTCATAATTCCCTCATTCAATATTTTCATCCCATAAATGTAAAACTACACAAATATCATTGGATAATAACCCTGCATCTGGATCTCCCACTCCTAGGAGCTCTCTAGCATGTTTTCAAGCCACCACAATATACAAAGAAATGGGGTTGTCCATCCACAAAGGTTCCTCTCTAGTCAATCCTCAATCACCACTGGGTGATCTACAAAATTTGATATGTCCTCAATGTCCATCTTACTCTATTCGATAACATGCATGGGGTCATGCATGTATCTACTCAACAGAGACACATGGAAGACATCACACACCCATTGTGAGGGTAGTTAAAGGCAGTAATGAACCATTCCAATCTTATATATAATCTCAAATGGCCCAATGAGCCTTGGGAATAGTTTTCCTCCCAGACAGAACCTCCAAAATTCTTATCATTTGGACACTCTTAGAAAAAAATGGTCTCAATGCTCACACTCCAAGGGCCTACGACATTGATTTGCATAATATTTTTTTTACTAAAGGTCTTCCTCATCCTCTAATGGATGAAAATTACCTTCTTTTCCATCTCCTGCACCATATTTGAACCCACAAGAGATGCCTTTTTGATCTCTATCTAACATAAGGGTGGTCTGTATGGTCTCACATTCATGGCCTCAAAAGGTTACATTCTAATATTATAATGTTAGTTTTTGTTTTACACAAGCTATGCTAAGGGAAATTTATCCTAAAAAATATATCCAAATCCCACCCCATAATCCCTCATCATTTACTCTAACACATGGATAGTACACTGGGTCTTCCCATATGTTTGGTGGTGGAAGGTTTTACTCATCCTCATCAGGGTATCTAATGCCTTCTTCATGCCTCTCCAAAATTGTGACGTAAACCATGTATCATGATCAAAGACAATAGTCAAGGGCACCTGAATAATGAAAAAAAATCTTGTATGTATATCTACCCCCGAACTATTCCAAACTCTGATCCCAGATAGAAAGGAAATGTGTTTAATTCTTGAGTTGTTCAACTATCACTGAGATGGATTCTTGGAACTTCACTATCCATGGAAACCCTGTCACAAATTCTACAGATATCTCATACCACTTCCACTCTAGGATCTCAAGGGGATGCAACAAAAATTCTGGAACATGGTGCCCAATCTTCACCTACTGATAGGTGTGTCACCAAGAGATGATATCATCCATTATCCATCGAATGTCAGACCAAAAAAATTATTTTTGAAGGTCTATATACACCTTACCAACACTGAGATGTATAGCTAGGGGAGAAGTGTGTGACTCTCACATAACCTCCTCTAGTATCATGACTAGGATCACCCATCATCCCTGGAAAAGGAAGACATGATTCCCTCCTTCAGAATATCTATC
This sequence comes from Viscum album, assembly GCA_963277665.1. NCBI lineage: Eukaryota > Viridiplantae > Streptophyta > Magnoliopsida > Santalales > Viscaceae > Viscum > Viscum album. The sequence goes on from OY728161.1 coordinate 1,512,969,740, forward strand.
TAGGGAAGCCCTTATGGATATATGGTAATGAAATTCCTCATAGTTGATGTCTCCCAACTAGGACTCCCTCACATGCTTGAGAGGCATTAGATTCAACCCCATCGATTGAAGACAAGTTTCACCCTCCTACACCATTAGGGCCATCTTTAAGGAAGACAACTAATTAGAATCATCCTACACCAAGATAGTTGGGGACTTTCTAATAATGGAATATTATCTCAAATTTCCCTTCCCTAGATTATAGATTATATTGAACTCATATACTTGTTGTCACTCTAACCATCATCGTTGTCTCAATTTCAAGTCTCTCTACAGGAAGATGTACCATAGACTTTGATGGTCTTAGTAAACCACAAAGTTCTCTCCCAGAAGATAGTCCCTCCACATCCTTATGGAAAATAAAAACACTACAAAATATAGGATGTGAGTTGTTTAGTTCTTCTCATGGGGCCTCAACTGCCTCTACCAATAGTACCCCACCAAGGCAAGAAAACTATACACATCTGACACACTCTTGGTTGGATCACAATAAAGAAATCCATCGATCTTCACCAGTTCTATGGATTAACCATGCTGAAAAATGAAATTCCCCCAAAAGTGAACCACGTGTATCTAGAACTGGCACTTTGAGATCATACCATAAATTTGGTGCACCTAAAGAAAATATAAGAACATCTTCAAGTGCTCTTCATGCTCTGCCTATGAGGCAGAGTAGATGAGTATTTCATTTAAGAAGAAAACCAAAAACTAGTACAATTTCATCTATAAAACCTTATCCATCCAACCCCTAACCATTAAGGGGGGATTTTTTCCACCAAAAAGACATCACCAGTAACTCATAGTGTCCATATATACATTGGAATTCTAGCTTTATAATTCCATCCTTGCAAACCCTAAACTAGTGGTAGCCAGACCTGGAATTGATATTTGAGAACCATCTCATGCCTCACAATTGGTCAAATATGCCTTTAATCATCATCCAGGGTACTTTTTATTTATCATGTCCTGGTTCAGGCAATGTTAATCATTAAAAAGTCACAAGATCCCTTCCACCTTTTTCACAAACAACACTATAGATTCCCAGAAAGACACACTAGGTCCGATGATACACTTCTCTTGAAGGTACACCTACTATAACTGAAACTCCCATATATTAGTGGGGGCCATATGATATTCTAGATAAGATATAAAAGTTTTCATAGGATGAAATTAGAATAAAAAATCAATATAATGCCTCAGTGGTAGTCCTGAAACATCCTTGGGGGATACATCCATGAAACGCTCCATAATTAAAGGACTCTATATTCCCATAGATCATACTACACTAATAAATATACTAGATAATTATGGATGATTGGTTGTGTCCTCATACTCATAGAACCCACTCATCCCTAAATTAGATCTATCTTTCCCTTAAAGGGGAACATCATCCCTTCATTGTGAATGCATCTGACTCATATACAGGGATAGTCAATATGGGCTCTAACCATGTAAAATCAATCTATACCCAATATGATGTCGTAGGGTTCCATCATGATGAATAAAAGGTCTTATGTTAACCTCTATCCACCAATCGATAGATCACACTATCGAAGGATAAAAGATACTGAAGTAGTGTTCCCTATAGAAACCTCAAGATGAAGATATTGGGATAAAGCCTCTACTGGGAGCTCTATCTATCACACCAAGAGTATAAAGATGAAGGAATTATTGTAACATGTTTCTAATAATACTGAATCAAGAGTAGAGAACACATAGATCATACATATAGTCATCTCATGTGTCGTGGGGTCATAAGCCTCCATAACCTCTAATTTTCTGATGCCCCGACAGCCATCTCCCTAAGCATGGTGTCGGATACTTAGTGATGGTGGTGGAAGGATATCATAGCATTTTCCACTACCCATAGCTCCTCTAGTTATTCTTACAGCTTCTCCTCTCCGAGTACCACCCTTCCCTCACCTGCGAGATCCCTGATCATGGTGCTTCCTCTGAAGTAGTGTTCCATCAGCTACTTATATGTGCTCCTCAGTAGATCTGGTCGGTTAGTTTCATGATATGAAACCTCTTCATTAATAACCATATAAATGACCCTCTACATGCTTCCCTAGTACTTTACACTGAACCTAAAAATGTTCGTGATCTTAATCTTGGTAAGACCTCTTACATTGAGATCATGTTGACTAATGTCTAATGGCTTCTAACAGACAACTGAGCATTGTAATGCCTAGTGCCAGATATATCTGCCTTCCATCCCTCTGGTAAGAATCTCTATATAACTATAAATTTCTTCAATAACCTATAATTTATGTAAATGACCATAGGTATGACACTGGCATAGATCTATCAATGGAGTCCCTTCTCAGACTTCTGTACTTAGAAGTAGCCATCTCAGATCATGTTAAGGGAGTACCGCCTAAGGATTATGAACCTCACAACATACTCAGCCACAATCATCCCTCTCTAATAATGCTCTATAAGCTCATAAATTTGAACTAATAATAAGAATGGGGGTATTACTCCTCATGGAATAGATTTTGGAAGTCATCCTATGAGATTTTCGACTCATTGTGCATCTGATTTACAAGACTCCACCAGCACCCAACTATTCAATGGAAAATACTAGATTCTAGATAAACCACTAGATCCTTTGGTGTCTAGATGAGCCTAAAAAATTAGGCCATATACTCTACCCAATATTACACTACCTAGGGATCTGGCTTGTTCTGGAACCATATCATCCACTACCACTAAAACTTGCAGAGTGCGCTAATACTATGAACATACTTAGCCTAATTAGATAATTGGATATATTTTTCAACAGGTGGGCGAACTGCTACCTACCAACCTTAAGGAAGGATCTCATTGGATGGACCCTGAACTAAGGCCTCGTCACTCATCATATCATCATCACCATCCAGAACCGGTATCCTAGATGGATTTCATCATAGAGGCATCCTAAATATGTAATCAAGAAGTTCCCTTTTAGATGAGAATATATATATATATATATATATATATATAACAATGGGGAGCCGACTCAAGAAGGAAAGTGAAATACTAACTCATATATGATGCATGTACCATTTATCCCTACAAAAAAATGTCTCGGTATGCCGAGTTAACAATCAGGTAGTCAGGGTCCTCGTGAATGGATATGTTAGCTTCCCATACCATCATCGGATTCCCTTAACTAAAAGACGCACTCGAGACACTTTGAAACTATTTCCCTAAATCCCATCCAAATCCTCGTAAGGGAACTACACTAAACACCTTCCAATGGAATGAACTCCTTTGATACCAATCTTTCAAAACTTGACCCTAACCAATGCTCAAGCCACAACTATCCCAATCCCACCTCTATAGGTCAAGGGGCGGCGACAAGTGTTGAAAGGAATATCCTGGACGGGATGATTTTAACTAATATAATTGTATTAACACACCCTAAAATCCTAATGAAGAAGTGAAGAAGAATAATAATAAATAGATGAAACATCTAGGAAGTAAACCAAAAATGAAAAACCTCTAGGGTGTATAAGAGTACGACATTGAAAACTGAAAGGTAAAGGGGAGAAATACATGGCTAACCAGAATATTTCCCATCCTGAAAAAACTAGAATATAAAATGTTGAGATACCCTAGCTCTAGATCTCCAATATATGACCATTGTATGCTATCCAAAACACCAAGAATCCCTAAGATCCCCTATAGTCACGACCGACCTATCTGTCATCTATATGAGACACAACCCATGTGGGAAAAGCCAATGTAGTGGTGAGTATATACATACCCAGTAGAACACCCCAAAAGTTGAAGAGGGGCTAGTAAGAGATATAATAGGAATAGATAGAGATAAAATAGATATTAAACAATGAATAACTCAATCCAAAGCAAGTAGGTAACCTCATCGAACCACAATGAGATCAACATTTCATGTAGTTAGACTACACATTATGTATCTATCACCCATACAAAGAGAGTAGAAAAATAAGTCAACATCAATACAGATATATCTCTGTGAGTGTGTGTGTGCTCAGTAAAAGAATCCCAAATGAGAGATAAAGGAGATCCCCATCTCACATATGATCTCAAAAAAAGAGTCACTAATAGTTCCAAAAGTCCATCAAGGATTCCCAGCATCTTTCATGTCTTCCCAGTATAAAACATACAATTCAAGCATCATCTCACCACTATACTTCACATTAAAGGCGCACAATATCTCAGTAGAGGGACCATGACCTATTACAACAAGAGGGTGATACACTGATGGTCGAGGACCCATGTCCAGCCAAGCTGGAGGGTTCCACTCCAGTCATCGAGTACCCAATACCAGTTTGTCTAAAGGGTGAAACTCAGAAGGTCAAAGACCCATTCCCTTCCCATAATGAGGGTCCACTCTATGTATCGATGACCCATGCTCAGACTGGATAGAGGGTGCCACTTGGAAGGTTAAGGACCCATGCCCTAACTAGAAGGATGGTTCCACTCTAGTTATCAAGGACCCATTCCCTACCCAGTAGGAGGGTGACACTTAGAAGGTTGAGGACCCATGCCCTCTCTCCACAGGAGGGTTCCACTCTAATTCATTGAGGACCCATGCTTTGCCCAGAAGGAGGGTTCCACTTGGAAGATCAATGAACCATGTCATATCTCCAAAGGAGGGTACCACTCTAGGTCATCGAGAACCCATTCCCCAAACAGAAGAAGGGTTCCACTAAAAAGGTCAAGGACCCACACCATGTATCTATAGAAGGGTTCCACTCTAGTCATCATGGTCCCATGTCATGCCTGAGTGTGGTGTGCCACTCGTAAACCTCTAGTGATCATACCTGATCACACTATCATCAAGTGTCACCTCAATAATAATAATGCCTAGAACATCTCACATCCTATATCAAAATCTACTACGGAGTCCACCATCATGTTCTACATGGAAAAGTAGATTGGATGAACTATTCAAAGTAGAAAATCTAGTATAAAAGAAGGATATAAGATACAATTATGTTTCCTCAAAAGGAAAATAGAGATGCATGAAGAATAGGGGATCCACACATTTTTTGGTCCCCCTCTTTCGTCCGGTAGTATCCTCATCAGTACGTAGATCCCAAACCATGTAGAAGTGCACGACATGTAGCTGGAATAAATTTTTTGTCTATGATAACTGGGGTCGAGTCATGTTATCCTGGCTATGTCAGTGTACTTATCCCATGCTCATATACTTTGGCACATGGCGTATACCTAATCATGTGTGTGCTTGTGTACTCTCAGAGTACACACTGTTTTCACCAATATTGGGTCTCATGGAATGTGATGGTCCCACATAGTGTGTGATACCCATAAATATTTGAAACCCTATCTGTTGTACCCCGATCCCAACATGTGGTGTATTCTTTGAAATAAATGGTTTTTAGTTGGGATTTTGGTAGAATAATAGATCTGATCTTCGTGCTTTATATCTAATCATTCTAAATTCATATTTTTCCTAATTTATTTCTAAAAATTGTAGATATATTTCTATTTGGTGTATTTTGGACATTTGGTGGCTATAAATCCATTTCATGTTTCTTCGCATGAATTTCGTGCAACTCGCATGTATCCAGTCATTTTTCCTTCTGTAATTAGGAACCCAAATCAGTAAATCGATCACCCGAAACCTGTAAATCCTCAGATTCCATCATTTCTTTTTTGATTTTTTTCATATGTGATTTTTAGTGAATATGGGTGTTCTATCAGGCTTAGAACCACTCAACAATGTGAAAATGGGGAACTATAAGACAATCGTCAAATAATGAAAATAATCAAGGGAGAAAACCACTTCAAAATGGTTTAATCAACCATTGGAAAATTATTATTGGAAAATAATATGAATGGGTATATCTGGGGTGAGAAAACAGTGAATAATTAATTTAATTTGAGTACTTGGTAACAATAATAGGCCACAATTGGCATAGATCAAATCTTAGGAGATGATCTTAGTCATAAATTTAATCAAATGAGGCAGAATATAAAAATGATGAGTTCTAATTTTACATTGTATCATTAATTGTTGAATAATTCACTCACTAATTATTTAGAGGGTTCATTTCATTCACCACATCTCTATATACTCGGATCTATAACCTCATCATCGTCAGATCTCAATTCACCAACAGAAGGAGGAAGAACACTCCAAGTTCTTCTAGAGATTATGCAGCTAACCCTGGGATGATAACCATATTGATTTATTTAAAGGAAAAAATGTTGTGTTAATTTAATGAATTATTTAAATTAATAATTTAATTATTCCACTAAATACTCCACCAATGGATGGCTCATCCAAACACCCCATGAAAACCTATTTTATGTCACATTTAGGAAAAGAATCACATTCTGGACCCATCCAAGGTCTCATGTTTCTAATTCAAGCTTCCTTTTAAGATTTATCAAATTTTCCTCAATAAACTATACGCACATAAAATATATAAAAAAAAATTAATATTTTTTTAATATTAATTCCATGCACATAAGGCCTCGGAATCACAAGTTTTCTCAGTGTCTGGATCTAAAAATATATGTATAAATATTTCAAATTCTTACAATGAAAAAAATTGGTCTCTACAAAGCTCATACATATTCATAGAAGATAATTCTCATGGAATATTCTCTTTTCATCATACATTCATGTTGTAGCCTCATCATGCATGGTTGATCCATTTCATGTGAATTTTTTCTTTCCCAAAATATATGCATAGAAGATCTTCACGCCACTAATGGAGGCAATGTTTTTTTCACCGAAGAAACATGAATCTTTATATAATAACCTCATAGAAGTGTAACACCTAAAGATTTTATGAAATATTTTTTTCAAATAATTAAAATTTCATCAACTACTTTCATTACACATAATAGAAAATTTAAGGAAACGGTAATATATTATTATAATACAATTATTTAATGTTACATTTATATTCTAGTCCTTGGATTTTAGTATACAAATTAGAATAACTAAATTATTATAATATAGGGTTTACACATGAATAAAATGAATTCATTTTTTATTAATTAATTATAAATAAAAATAAAAATCAACTGAAAATAAAGGAGGTATTTTTATGAAAAACGGTTTTAATGTGTGCAATGTGTGTTTATCTTAATAAATTAAATTGATCTCTATTAGTGAATGATTTTAATTAAATTTATATATTATGTATTTAATTGGTTTTTTAAGATTCATATAATATCTTTCTACTCATGGGATGAGAATAAATATAGAGTTATGCTTTAAAATGTATTTTTATAAAAAAAATGTGGTTTTCATCAGGTTTTGTGCACTTATTTTAAAAGGTATCTCTAACAATTATAGAAGTTAAATCTTGGTAAATGGAATTAAAAATTTTAATCAGGATGATCTAATTTTATAAATAATTCCAGTTTAATTTTGGTCCATATGAACAGTACTCAAAGTAAATTTTTGTCACATCAGTAAGGGTAAAACAGTTAAAATTGGGTTAAAACACAAGAATAAGTTTTTAAATTTTATCTAACACTTGAATTTATCCTATTGGATGATTGTAGTTAGGATATTTCCTTCTAATTCTAGAATATATGGCCACTTCGTTCGATATTTCTTTAAATATGACCTTAATATCAATTTAAGAAAAGAAAAATACAAAATGTCACTCTCTTATATATAAATGTATATTTTTTCACATAAGGACAAAATATTATAGTGCAAGAATATTAAAGGTTATTTTTAGCATAATTAAATTATTTTCATGATTATAATTTATTTATAGTCTTTATTAATCATATAATTGCCTAAATTTCTTATGCAGTACTGACATAATATTTCTTTTATTAATAGAAAAAAATTAATATTAAAAATATTAAAATTAAACTAATTTGAGTGAGTTATAGTACTAAAAAGACTAATTTATATAAATATGACATATTGGGGTTGTGTTAAAATATTATATTAAAATTAAAACTTTTTTGTTGGAGTTTTTAATGTCAATTTAAATGAATTGTTCAAAATTTTTAATTAATAATATTTTATAATAAATAATATTTTATTAAATGATTCAAAATTATTGAAGATGTTATCCTTATCCAAATAAATGTAACATGGTCTAAAATATCAACCATGTTCTATTTATGAGTGGTTTTTTCATTTATGGTAACACTCTTTACCCTTTAAGATTGAAATTGTTGTTACTGTGGTTAAGGTCAAAAATAATTAATAAAGTGATTAATCAAAACATATGTGGTTTAAAATGGAAAAAACTTATATAAAATTCATTTGATGATTATATTTTGACCCTAGCATATTTTTCTTTAAATTCATGTTCATTTCGAAGAATTTGGACTGAGAATGGGTTTATGATATTTACATCTTTTAATAAATTCCAAGTATACCCTATCCTCCTTATAAAAGGACACCCCTCATTCTTCTTCTTTACAGAAACTTTTGATTTCTATATTGACCAAACCCTGGAAAATTATATTATAAAATCCTATAGAAACATTATTGAGTTTATTTTCTTTCCAAAATGAAAATACTATTGTCATAAATAAGAGATCCAAATAAGTTCTTTAAAATAAAAGGTAATCGACTTAACTGGTCACATTATTTTTACTTCTTCTTTTACCTCCTCTAAAACTTTGAATTTATCATAAAATAATAAATTAGGTATCTGAAATATACATAAATTTTATTATAATTATGAAAAAAAACCATTATCGACCCTTTCTTCCCATCAATTGGGAAGTTAAAGTATCACTCGTATGTACGTATGGTTTACAATCTCCATGTAGCAATACAATTCATTTTTCATCACCATATTTTATGGATGGATTTTTTAATGGGTATTATTTTTATATATGATATTTATAAAATAATTATATTTTTTAAAATATAATTTTACATTTACCTTCTAAGCTTTCAACAAGTTGTAAAATGACAACATTGTCTATGCATACGTAAGGAATACCACCATTGTGAAGCAATGTGATTTGTTATTAATTTATGTTTTTCTTAAATGGTAATAAATATAGATTTAGTTAATTTAAATGATATCTAAAATATAATAATAATTCTATAAGATTGAATTTTATGTTAACTTTATTTCACTCCATCCGTCGAAAAATGGAAACAGCGTTCATCGGTACGTACGACCTACCATCTCCCTGAACAATGTAATTCATTTTTTTATATCTAACTTTTATATATTAATCTAAAATATATGTGTAATGAATATATATTATGTTTATATCATAGTTAATATTTTTTATATTACGTAACCATGATCAAATAATAAGGATCAAGACATCCAAATTAAACATGCATAAAAATGAAGTAGTTATCACCAAGAATATTGATTTAAATAAAAAATGTTAATTAATAAGTTATATGATGTCATAATTAAATCATACATGGTATGAAATATATGATAATGGTTCTAGAATACATTTATAATAAATCTGTATTTATTATACCGGAGTTTCGAACATGTATGAATAAAGATGCGACTTGAGGAAAGGGATTTATGTTTCAATCCTATTAAAATTTATATTGTTTATGATTGAATTTACATTGAGTAAATTATATGATACATATCTAAAAAATCCCCTTAATTGTACTATTAAATATTTATTTTTTAATAATACATTTCTTTCTTTCATTTTATTCACTTTAATTACTCAAGATATCGAAAAAATGTTTTAAGGAAAACCTATTTTATTTATGTCTTTTCTTAAAAATCATTTTTCATTTAAATATATTTTATCTAAAAATGTTTTGAAGAATTTTTTTTAACAATATAATTTGATTTTTAAATTTCATTCAAACCCATGATTGATTTTTTTACAAAATGGTTTAAAATTAATCTACTTTTTTTCAAACAAGGTACTTTTTAACTATTTACAAAAGTATGAAAGGAATACTTTATTTTTAACTTATATATCTTGAAAATAATAACCCATTGTCATTAATTCTCAATTCCTTAAAAATTAATTTATAAATTTTCAAGTTTATTTTCAAATAGAACCTTTTTCTTAATATTTTGAAAAAATTTAGATTTCAAATAAGAGATTTCAAAATGAAAATTGTATTTTCCCCAAGAAATATTCCAGTGATTCTTTTAAAAGAATTTTTATCTATAATAACATCCTTTGATGTTAATTATGCTTCATAGGGGATATAATACAATGATACCATAGTTATTCTTTATCTTTGTGGTTTATTATTATTATGATGATATGTTTATGAAACCTATTTATTATCCATGGGTTATTCTATAATGAAATTAAGAAATATTTATAAAAACTATTTTATTTTCTTGGCTTATAATTCAGTGATATGATTAATGTTTTCTTATTTTTTATCACACACATATATATTGTTTTAATTATGTGATGGGTTGGACCATAATTATATTTCCCTATAATTCATTTGGTAATGTTTATATCTCATTAAATAATTATGGGAAAAAGTCAATGTACATGATCAACTATGGAAAAAAATCTCATGTACGTGATCTGCAATTAGAAACAAGTCGAAGTGCTTGATACTCTATGGGAAATAGGTGATGATTCATCATCTATAATGATATGTAAAATAGGTTTTTATTCCTAATATATTATGATTTTATGGTTTAATTAGTTAACCATAAAATATGAAATCGATTTTATACTTATGATGGTACCACACTTATATGGCATGAACTTATGGTTTGTGATTGATTTATGATGATTTCTCACACTTATGATTCATTTATTTTAAAATGATAAAATTTAATTACATGAAACATTTTTACAATCCATGATATATTTGGTATCAAATTTTGAATTTATATTCATTATCTTATACCCTTATGATTATCTAATTCTTTCATACGATCATCTATTGTAATCTCCCAAGTTTACCCTTACTGATCATTTGAGCTTATAATTTTATAAATTTCCTTTCCTTTCCTTTACTTAGGTTATATTGAAATTCTTAATATGGGAATGTTTATGAATACTACTAGATGGTAAGATATTTGTGGGAGATGTTGAAGATATTTCATGAAATAAGAATATTGTGTATCTAGTCTACAAAGATACTAAGCCATTACTGTCCTCATGAATTTATTTGTAAAATGTATTTAATGTTAATCTAAAAAGATATAATATTTATGTATGAAAAGATTTGGTAGCTTTAGTTTGTATCATATAATAGTTTTAGTCAATCTTTGGAGAATTAAGTCACAAAACATTGGTGAAAACCCTATGGATAAGTCTAAGTACAGGATAACACCCAAATTTATTGTAAAGTAAGAAATTATGCAGTTTTACTATCAATAAATACCTATATAGATACTATAGGTGGATGTGGTTTTATAATAGATAAATCTATAGGATATATCTCTGAAAATATTTGGTCAAGTATATCTCAAAAATCATTCTAGTGCATGATGAGTGTGTCATTTCTATACACTTTGTTGGACACTATTTGGAGATATTATTGGGTTAATTAAAAAATTATAATCCATTATAATGAATTTTAATAAATTATGACCATGGATTACCTAAGTTAAACCTAATATTCCATAGGATAAAAATAAGGTGTGATTATTTAAACATCCTATAAATTTTTTATGATTATGTGTATTCCCACTATGATTATTATTTGTCACACTTTTATTTTTTTTAGTCAATGGATGGAACCAAAATACATCCTGCTAATAATGAATGTGATGTAAAATCAAATTATTGTCTACCTGAGAACCCAAATTCTATAATATCTTGAATATAGAATCTTGTTTCTAGGTGTACACAACATTTTTAGTCCCTGAATGAAGTTGATATTCAAAAATATAAAAGGAGGGAACAATGTAATGTTAATCCTTTCATGAGTAAATATCCACATTCTTTTAGTGGGTCTTTATATCCACTAGTGGTTGGGTGATGGATCAAAAGCATTAAGAATATATTTTCTATTTTGGAATTCTTATAAAATGAAAATTTAGTCCTAACCATTTATCATTTGGAAGGAAAATAAAATAAATGGTGAAAATTTATTAATAATATAAGATAAGATGGATGAATTGAATCCATGGAACGGTATGACTTTAAGATGATATTTTTCATTGATTAATTCCCTCATATTATACATACAAAGATAAATAATTGATTCATTGATATTAATAAAAAGGAGGAAGAATCCATTGGAACTTATGAGGAGAATTGTACAATACAGGCAGTAAATGATTCTGGTTTAATCATTAGCCCTAAATGTAAAATTGATTAATTATTTCATAGTTTAAAACCAAGTCTCCAAAAGGTGTTACCTATAAAATATTTTAGTATATATAAAAAAATAATTCAATGTAAACTCAAGGTAGAAATAGAAATTAGATATTCCCACTATTCCTATGGTTTTGATAAGAATGGGAAGATTGAGTCTCATGAAAACTTGAATAAATCAAATGGTGGAAAGAAATTTCATCCATATTTATGAAAAAAATATAGAAAAATATCAAGTTAATTTCTTGAATGAAACTATGAGATGATTTAAATTTGGAAAGGAGGGTCATAAAGCCCTTTAATTTTGAAAGGTGATGAATGGGGTGATTAATTCAACAAAGGATAAGAAGACACCAAAAAATTCACCACCATTCTCTAGTGGTTAAAATTTATGGAGTATAGGAATTATTCCAACCAATTCACAAATATGGAGGTTTTTGATGATTATCAGTGTTATAAACCTATTAATATCAAAGAAAAAGGGACGTCTTATGTGATAATGATTGTAGAAATTGGTTATGAGAATGATGTGGTGAAAGGTACACATATCATAGACTTTAGAACAGATAATGTATTATTTGATTATGTCTCTAAACACTCTTTTTTATATAAGGAATTTAAAAATGGTATGAACATAATAACAATTTTATTAGATATTGAGTTCGGAGTGAAAACTCTTAATGGTTTGATAGTGTCATATAAAGTCTATAATTTCTCTCTGATTAGAGTTTGTGGGAAATTTATTCCTTCAAATATTGTGATTCTACCTTTATTTGAATTTTATGTGATTACAAGAATGGATTAGATTTCTTTTTGTGGATCTCATATCAATTGATGAGTATGAGAAGACACATTTTTTATTCCAAATGAACTTGTGATCATTTATCGGTCTAAGGGTTGATATGAACTTCCAATTGAAATTACTTATATGTTGTGGGTCATAATTTCTATCCATGAAGTATATTTATCTCATATGGGAAAGGAGAAACTCAATATCAAAGATATGTCTACTGTTTGGGAGTTTTTTGAAGTATTTCCATAATAATTTATTGGTCTTCTTTAGATTCCTGAATTTGAGTTCTCAATATAACTCATGCCTTGTGATAAACCTATTATAAATACTCCTTATATAGTTTCCCCATTTGAGTTGTAGTAATTTAAGAAGAAAATCCAGTAGAATATTGATTAGGGGATTATTTGGCCAACTATGTCACCTTGGGGTAGACCAATTATTTTTTAAGAAGAAAGGTGGATTAATGAGACTCTATATTAATTATTAAAAATTAAACAATATCACTATTAATAAATAGTATCTTATACCCTATATCAATGATTTGTTTTATCAATTATGAGGAGATCAATACTTTTCCCAAATTGGTCTTCGATATGGGTACTATCATTTGAGGGTAAAAATTGAATACATACCCAAGATATCCTTTCGTACTACGTATGGACACTATAAATTTATAGGGATTATATTTTTTATTACTAAGTCCCCACTTATATTTATGGATTTTATGAATTGAATCTTTATAAATTACCTTGGTCAATTTGAGGTTATCTATGTGGATGATATTATAATATCTTCAAAGAGAAAATAAGATCATTAAGATCAGATGATAAATGTACTAAAGACCCAAAGGAAAAATAATTTTTCTGTAAAATTTACCAAGTATGATTTTTGGATTTTGAAAGATTCATTCTTAGGTCATATAATCATATGTGATGGTATTTCAGTGGATCCTTTAAATAATAATGTTATTGAGAAATGTCCCAGACTAACCACAGTTACATATATTTATATTTTTCTTCATTTTTCTTGATATTATCTACACTTTGTGGATAATTTTTAATGGATGTCTAATCTACATACCAAGTTAACTTGTAAGGAAGACATGTTCTTTGGATAGATGAATATAAGGAAAATTTTAATTAACTGATGTGAAGGTTAGTCAGTAAACCCATTCTTATATTATCCTGTAGTAGAGAATGGTTGAAATATATGGTTATGCCTCAAATATTGGGATGAGATGATTTATCATGCATAATTATATGGTTATAGCTTATTCCTTATGAAAATTAATGGTTTGGTAGAAAATTTACCCAACTCATGATGTAGATTTAATAGCTATAATTTTTTCATTTTATATATGGATAAATTATCATTGCAGCGAAAGATGTGATAAAAATACTAATATTAAAAAATTAAATTCTATATTCACTCAAAAATATCTTAATATGAATTGGATAATTTTGGTGGATCTGATTAAAGATTATGACTACTCAATACATTTCCACTCTATGAAGGTGAATAAGATGGTAGATTCTCTAAGTCATAATAATTATTCAATCTTATCTACGATTAGGATCATAAAAGATATAATATTTCAGGATTTGAAAAGAATGGATCTAAAAATCTTGAAGGAAGGGGAGATATCTTATCTTGCTCAAATGGTTTTACAATCATCTGTCCATGTAAGGATTAAAGAATAATATAAGGAAGATGTAGAGCTAAAAAAGAAGGTGAAAAATTCCCCATATTTCATCATTGAATTTGAATGAATGATAATGTTTATAAGCAATGCATGTGTCCCATATATACCATATTTATTGAAGGAACTTTTGGATTAAGCACGTAGTTCATCATTCTATATTCATCATGGAAGCATGATGATGTATAGATATTTGAAATAGTTTTTCTAGTGAGATGACATGAAAAAGGATTATTTCCTAATATTTATCTTCATTCTTGGTATGTATGAAATTTAAGTCTGGGATAAAAAGTTATATGGATATTTTTTCACCATTACCCATACCAGAATGGAAATTGGAAAACATCACCATGGATTTTTTTATAGAATTCCATAAAACCTCTAATGAATATAATGTTACTTAGGATATATTTAACCACCTTAAAAAATAATCACACCTCATTACTATTAGAGAAGATTTATCTTATGATCATTTTTCTATAATATAAATTAAGTGGTAAGGTTTCATGGAGTACAAAATTTTATTATATCCAATCGGTATCTGAGGTTTACCTAGATGTTCTAGTGAAGTCTTTAGTAGGATCTAGATATGAAGTTTTGTTTTTAAATTATATATCATCCTCACATGGATGGTCATTATAATATACCCATTCAAACCCTACAGGAAATTTTGAGATCTTGTTCTCTGGAATTCAAGGGTTTTGTAATCAACACCTTCCTCTAGTCGAGTTTTCATACAAAAAATACATGCACACACACATTTATACGGCTCCTTATGTGTCCCTCTATAGTGGGAACTTTATAACTCTAATGTTTTGTGATAAATTTGGATAAATGTTGTTATTAGTACCTAATATTCCTAATAAAATTTAATATAAATAAAAATCCATTCAATGGCATATAAGATCATCTTAGAGTCAATAACAAGATATGATGACAATCGTTAATGAGATCTGCAGTTTGATGTTTGTGGGAAGTTATTTCTATGAATTTCCCCATGGAATATTTTTATGATATTTGAAAATAAATAAATGTTATACCTATATATATTGGCCCCTTTAATATTCTATATCGATTAGGGATGGTATATAATCGCTTGGAGCTTTCATTGAACCTCTCTCAAGTTCATGATGTGTTACATGTATAAATCCAGAGGAAATATACCTAATCCAAAACATTTAATAAAATTAGATGTCATATCACAGGATAATGATATTTCCTATTATTAAAAACTAGTATAAATCTTGGATCATGGAGATAAAGTGCAATTGAATAAGACTTATCACCTGGTTAAAGTTTCTAGGTGGAATCATAAATTCAAAGAAACTAATTAGGAACTAGAGGATGAAATGAAATAGAGATATCTTCATTTTTGAATCTGAATAATAGAATTTAAAAGTTGAAATTAATTCTATAGATCTTATAATGAAACACCATAATATTTGAGGAAATTTTTTTCTAAAGTAAATGCAATTTCTTTGATATATTTTATTACACACAACAGTGAGTATAAACGAACTACGGTATACTATTAAAAAAAATTATAATTTAATATTGTAGTTATTTCTTAGCTATTAGAATAGTGGGTAAAAATAGGACTAAATAAATTATCAAAATTTATATTTTAAAAATTTATAAAAATAATTAATTTGTTATTAATTAATTATATTTGAAAATAAAAATCAATTGACAACAAAGGATATGTTTTTATGAAAACTCACTTTTATGTTTGCAATATGCGTTTATATTGATGAAATTATTTAATCATTATAGGTGAATGATTTTAAATATATATATATATATATATTAAATAAACAAATATAACTATAATATATTATTTTTCAACTTGTGGGATAAGAATGAATCTACTATTATGCTCAAAATTGTGTTTTTCTAAAAAAGTTGTTTTTATTGTGTTTGGTGCACATATTTTAAAAAGTATTTCTTCAACATATTTAAGTTTAATCTGAAAAAATGGATTTTTTATTTTGAATTTGGGAGATCGAATTTTGTAAATAAGTCACTTTTATTTTCAGTTAATGTGAATAGTAATCATAGTAAAAAAATTCCCCTCGGTAAGGGTAAAACTAGAAAAATGTGGTTAAAATTTTTGGATAAAGCCATAATATTTATCTAAAACTTTAATTTAACCTATTTTATGAGTTTATTTAGTCCATTTCCATCCAACTATCAAATATATGGCCACATGGTTATATATTGCTTTGAATATGACATCTATATTAGTTTAAGAAAGGAAAAAATGAAAATTTTCACTCTCTTACTTTTAAATATATCGTATCTGTTAACATAGAAAAAAAAAGAAAGTTTTGAATAAATATTAATGGTTATATTTATAATAATAAACTTAATTTTAAAATGATAATTTATTTATAATTTTTAGTAATTATATATTTACCTAACATTCATATGAAAAACTGACACGGTATTTCATCAATTAATAGAAAAACTAAATAAATGATTATAAAAAGATTAATTGTTATAAAATTTGAGTTATTTGTTGTTTTTCATGAATTTTTTAGTTACATATAACTTATCAAGTATGTTTTAAAATATTATATTAAAATTTCATATTCTTTTTGGTGTATTAAATGACAAATTAAATTAATATATCCAAAATTAACATTAATGATATTTTATAGTGAATAATATTTTATTTAATGATATAAAATTATGAAAAATATTATATTAATACAAGTGAATTTAATATGGTTTAAAATATAAACCATGGTCTATTTATGAGTAATTTTTTCCATTTATAGTAAAATTATTTACCCTTTAATATTAAAAAAAGTTAAGGTCAAAAATGATTAACAAAGGGATTAATAAAAAAGATATGGTTTAAAATGACATAAAACCTATATAAATTTATTTTTTTATCTTATTTTGATCATATATTATAAATAATGGTCATTTTGAATAATATTTTTGGATATTGAATTTTCAAAATTTAAATCTTTTAAGAAAATCCAAGTATGTCCTCTCCCTCCCTTAAAAAATAAACACAACATTTCTCTTATTTACACCACCCTGAGCCTTATATATAGACAAAACCCTATAAAATAATCTTCTAAACATCCCTATACACATTATATATGTTTTTCTCCAACAGTCCAACCCTATAGTTTTTAAGAGGATATCCAAATGAGTACTTTTAAAGGAGAGGTTATCGCTTTCACTGATCACTTTATTTTTACTTATTCTTGTAAATCTTATAAATATATGATATTTATCATAAAAAAATAAATTATATATCATAAATATATTAAAATTTTATTATGATTATGAAAATTCAATTATAAACCCTCTTTCACGTGAAATGGGAAGTAAAAGTATTGTTTGTGTGTTTATATGTCTTATTGTCTCCACGTAGAGATACAATTAATTTTTCTTCACCATATTTTATATATGGATATTATGATGGTTATAATGTCAATATATTATACTTATGACATAATTATTTTTCTATAATTATAATTTCACATCTACCTTCATTCCATCCAACCTGTTGGAAAACGATAACGTCCCTCATGCGTACTTGTGGAATACCACCTCAATGAAGCGATGTGATTTTTTATACATTTATATATTAATTAGATGGTAATAAGATTATATTTAATTAATTTATATGATATATATTATATATTAATGATTCTGTAAGGATTAATTATATTTTAATTTTAATTCTTTCATTCTGTCAAAAAATAGAAACAAAGTTCATGCATACATATAGACTATTGTCTCCATGTATGATGTAATTAATTTTTTTATATAATATTAATAAATATATATACATATATATATAATTAATATATATTATGTTTACATCATGATTAAAATTATAGATATGATGGATCCAAGGTCAAATGAAACGATCGGGACTGTCAAACCAAAACTTGTATGAAAAAACAAAGTAGTTATCCCCAAGAATAATGATTTTAATAAAAAATTATTAAAAAAAGGTGGTAAGATGTCTTAAATAAATCATACATTGTATGATATATATTAGTATTTTTTTATAATAAAATTATAATAAATTTATATTTATTATATAAGAGGGTACTAAGAAAGGTGATACTTGAGGTAAGGGGTTAATGTTTCAATCCTATTTTAATCTGATTATTTATTAATAATACATGTTTTAATTTAATTTTATTTACTATAAGTACTCATGATATTGATAAAAAAAATTTGAAGAAAACATACTTTATATATCTCTTTAGTCAAAAATAATTTTTCTTCCATATCTATATTTTTTAAAAAATCAAGAATATTTGTTTTAAATTTTAATACAATTGATTAAATTAATTATTACATGTGATTTATTTTTTAATAAAATATACCATAAGGAATTTTAATTTAATTTTCTGAATGACGTATATTTTTATTTTTTAAAAAGCGTGAAAGGGTTTTTTTCTTTTAAATTATATGACATGAACATAATTCCTTTCCATCATGAACAATCAATTACTTGAAGCTTAATTTATGAGTTTTAAAGGTTCTTTTAAATGAAATTATTTTCCTTAATATTTTTGAAATTTTCAGATCTTAAATCAGTGATTTCATAGTGAATAGGTTTTTTTCCTTATGAAATATTCCATTGTTATTTTCAATGAATTTCCACCTATGATGACATCCTTTGATATTAATTATGTTTTACAGGGGATATGATCGAATGATACCATATTTATTATTTCTCTTTTTTTATAATTATTATGATGAGATATTTATAAAACAATTTTACTATCCAAGGGTTATTTAGTGACGAAATTACGAAATTTTTATGAAACTCATTTTTATTCCAAGGGTTGTGAGATGATGTTATGATGAATATTTTTTAATCTTATGGCACGCATATATATGGTTTTAATTATATGATGGGTGGAACCAAAATTATATTTCCCTATAATGTATTGGATAATGTTTATATCTCAAAAGATAATTATATGACTAAAGACTATGTACTTGATCCACTATGGGAAACAAGTTGATGTACTTGATCAACTATTGGAAAAAAAAAGTTGATGTGCTTAATCTACTATGGGAAACATGTGATGATTTTGTGTCTATTATAATATGGGAAATAAGTGTTTATTCTTGATTTGTTATGATTTGATGGTCTTGGTAGTTAACCACAACATATGAAATGGTTTATGTCCTTATTATGGTTCTCCAATTCTATAGCATGAACTTATGGTTCATGATTGATTTATGATGATTTCTCACTCTTTTAACTCATGTATTTTGAAATGGTAAATTTTTATGGAATGACACTAGAATACAATACATTATTAATTTCATATGAACTTTATATTTTTTATATCATACCCTTATATTTATCTTATTCTTCCACATGATCATTGATTGATATCTATCATGTTTACCCTTACTGAGTATCTAAGCTCATCTTTTCTTATGCTTCCTTTACCTAGGTTATAAATAAATGTTTATATATGGTTTTTCTATAAAGAGTAGAAAATGCTAATATCCTTAGGGGAGATGTTAAATATTTTTCATGAAATAATAATATTGTGTATATTTTCTCCAAATGCATTAATCATTTGCGGTCCTTAGTCATGTATTTGTGAAATTTATTGAATATTCAAATAAAAATATGTAATATATATGTTTGAAAAACATGGGTTTATTTATTATGTTTATCATACTCATATAAGTATCAACACTAATTTATAGAAGATTCATAACGACACGTCACAAAATCTCCTCAAATGAACTCATATCAAATACAGAAGTTTTCATGAAGTCGTCTCCCATATGATTACTTAAAGATGATGGTGTGGAAGCTTGATTGGCATTGGATCATCTATGATCTGATGGATAATGTTATATGGGCTTTATTAATAATTGAGGAATGTAATCCCATGAAGCACATATCTCACATCAGAGAATAATTTAGATTGCCAATCATTTATATACTAAATCATCCCTTCATCCACTCGATGCGATTAATTGAGTTTACTCTGAAAAACTGCACACACACACTCACATAGTGTATGATTTACTACATGCACTATGAACCTCTTTCACGCCACTCGTGTGTGCTCATGACTACCCATGATGGCACTCTACCTCCACTATTCTCACATGTTCCCTTGTTCTATAAATGTAGGCTAGAGCCCATCTGGGGTGCTCTTCTACCACATGTGTGGATGAGCTAGACCATTGCCTTTGTAGGTGATGGACAAAATTTTACTAAACTCTTATAAAAATAGTTAGTAAATTATTCAACATAAAATTCCATGGATCAATTATATTTATGAAAAAATAAAATATTTTTTCATCGACATCTCAATAAATCTCACCAATAAACCTATCATGAAATAATAGAATATTACGTAGCCATATTATTTAAATATTTTTCATGAAGCAATTATATGTACTTCTCAAATAAACTTCTCCAATCATCTCATTCACTGGTTCTCACCAATTCAATACATATTCACTAATTGACAAAAAATTCAATACTTAAGCTCAAAAATATCCCCCTTTGTATTTTTTTCAATATCGACATACATATTAAAGTATATATGTGTGATTATTTCTTTTTCACCCTTATTTAAAATCAAATATAAAAGAAAAAACAAGGGGTATTCTCATTAAAAAGTATAATACTCTTTACATAAACATTTTCTCCTCTAATTTAGTATATTTGATAGAATATTTTTCAATAGTGGGATGATATCATGTGTTTTCTTAGAAAATATCCTTTAATTATTATGATATTAGTCTATATAGGATAACCTGATATAGAAAATAAGAGAGAAATAATCAGGGTTATCTATGATTTCCATGAACACACACATATTTGATACCATACTGAATAATTTGTTATTTCACAAGAAGTGGCTATATAGATTTATAAAGAAACAAGAAATAGTGCAAAATTCATCAAATAGATCTGAATTTTCATGTTCAAGATATGTAACTCTCTCTTTTTCTAATACTTTTTAGATACTAAAACGTCATTTTATAAAATATATTTGAAATAATTAGGAGTGGGAATTATTAGTCTACTTGGAATACCTATATTCTCCAACTTTGATATTTGTACATAATTTATAGAATCCTTGGAATTCATCACAATATTAGATTATTATAAAATTCTCTCTCCCTAAAGGAATTGAGTAATATTCTTTTATTTCATTGTAGTAAGTAAACACTATGAAATAATTTAGAGACTCTATTTTTCCTGTTAAAGACTTTGGAATATTTATAAGAATATTTAGGAATCCATGTCCAAAGTTAGAATGGGATTACAAGGCCCAGAGATCCTCAATGCAGTGATATTAAAATTATTAAATATTCTATGTAACACGTATTTAGTTTTTTAAGAAATGTGTAATAACACCAAATGAGAGTCTCATATCAGAAATTTGACGCTATAGTTGAGTGCGGAACATAGGTTTTACGCTCCCGGCTACATAATGTTTATCAACATCGAGTGCTCGGTTAGAGGTGACCATTGGAATGGTATTAAATGAATGAGGATAATTAATTAAATAAATTTTAAATTAATGAAATTAATCCCCTCCATATTTGGTTTCCACTCAGGGAGGGGGAGATGGAAATCCCCCACCACTTCACGTGATGGACGACCTGAGATATATATATATATAGAGAGAGAGAGAGAGTGAGTGAGAGAGAGAGGATGAGGCACTGTTGAACTCCATTATTTATGGTGATCAACAAAGGATTAAGGCACAGGAGGTTCTGGGCATCTCGTTTGGCCCGAAGCTATGGAGTTTCTCTATGAGGTAGGTGAATTTATGAGATTTAGGTCCCACTCCAAGTTTATTAATTATTTTAAGCTTTTAGAGACCTATTATGACTACTAGAGATCCCCAAGAGGTCTACCTAAGGGAATTTCATGAAAATTGGGGTTTTGGGAGGCTCGCAAGAATTTCCTGTTCAGAAGCCCTGATCACGTTGTGTGTAGTGTAGAAGAAAATGTAGTTTGTTATCCAAATTTAGGGAAGATGAAATTTTGGGATCTACACGCCATGTAATGTGGGTAAATTTCTTGTATTGAGGCTTGTCTAGGTGGCTAAGGACATGGTCAGGCACACCATGTGATGGGAAATGGCCATCTAGAAGTACATGGCCAAACCCAGAGTGTACACAGATTGGAGGACATGGATAAGTACATGGGAATGGGATGTGATACACGGTCATGTAATCTAATACACTATAACGAACATGAAAATGGGATTGGTATGGACAAATAGGTATATGTCATATACCAAGAGTACATGTTGTGTCGGGATACATGGAAAGCCAAGTCGTGTGTGGGTAAAAACACACCCAGATGATCATGCAAAGTTACATTCTGCATAAATTGATGTACACACCATGTATTTTACTTATAAATACTAAGTATATTTAGGGGAACAACCAGGGTTTGGCCTTTATAGAAGTGGTTTTTACTATGGATACACGTCGTGTACTTCCATTTAGAGACTTCTCCCTTGGGTATCTTTATTTTCTTAACTTGGATGGAGGTCCGCGAGTAGCCTATCTTAAGTGTTATTTTATGTAGAATGTGATGGTGTAAATTTTTTAGTGTTATATATGTGACATATGGTGATTCTATTGTGTAACTTTGTTTAGTGATGCTTGGCTAGTATCTGTTTGGCATATTCCCTTAGTTCATCCCCTTAAGGGTACAGTGTGGAATAGCATCCTCAATATAGAATCGATATCATCTATATGGGATTGGTTCATATATAGTTTGGGGTACCCCTTCATGAGACTTAGGTTGGATCCTATATCATCTCTTTTTCTTTACTATGTGGGGTTTGTGTTATCGGTGTGACCCTCATGCATGGGTATTGATCCCCTACTTAGGGTTGATCCAGCAGGGTTCATGGTATCATTGAGTATATGATCCCATACTTGATGGGTAGATCCATATTACGTTTTACATTTATAATATTGGTCCTAAGTGTGATCCCTTGTCCATTTATCATGTCCCTATGTCTTGGTACGATTTGGGGAGTCCCCTAGTAGTCCTAGGTGTGATCCCATATCTGATTATTAAGATCTTCAAGGTTCTAGATTAGTTTTATGGTGTCACCCAACAGTCCTGAGTGTGATACCATATCTATGTGTTGAGATATTATGTGTTTTATTTGGTTTCTAGGATTCCCCCATGTGGCATGGGTTGGATACCCTATCTTTGTATCATGATATACTATGTTTCAGTGCGACTTTCTTCACGGCTATTGTAATGAATCTAACTTTTTGAATGATAATTGTTTCCCAAAAACTTGAGTTATTTTATACTCAAAAAAACTATATCTACTTAATAATTATTTGAGTATAAATTGAATTTTGACCATCAATTTTAGACTGTTATATAACCATTGTGTAATATGAACATTGGAAATAATACTCTAGATAATAATTTTAATGTTATAATTAGTGTTATAAATAGAAATGGTAATGGTTAATTAATAGATAAAGGATAAATAATGGACTCAACCAATAGACTCATGTAATAAAAATCCAATTTTTCAAACAACCCCAATTTGAGCTTCAACATGTTAATCTTTAACCAAATCTCATATAGGAGAAGTTCAAGTTAGTATAAATTACCACTCAGATAATGTTATCTGAGCCGCCTTAAGAATCTATAACTATCTCACACCTTACCCTTAGGTCATTTGTATGTGTTATAAGTGATTTTGTTTTGAGACCCTAGTTACATAAAGTGTAATTACATTGTATAAATAAATTTCTTTTCTATGAATTCTGTTTTATGAATAGTTTTGCTTAAAAAATTTACTACGAATTTGATAAATTGATTTTTCAGACAGAAATTATACTTTTCAGAAAAGATATAAATATTATAATATACTAATATATTATTAATAATACTTATTTTAATTAAATATTATGATTAAAAAACTCAAATTTTAATAGAAATTATAAAATAATTTTATTTTTTTCAAGTGTTAGAAATTTAACTCTACAATTTCACTATGCATTTTCTATCGGTCATTCTTTTAATAAATAATGATTTTTAGATTTAAAAGTTAAAATTATCATATTTATATAATTATTATGATAAAATAAATATCATTTTTTAAATCATCACATCTAAATTAGGTTAGGGTGAATTTATGAGCATTTTCTAAAATATTTTTTTTTTGGTGAATAAAAAAAATACAGTTTGAGTTTTTGGTAAGTTTATTGACATCATAATTATGTAATAATGATTTAATAATTATTAAACCATAATACAAGAATAAAATTATGTTTTTTATTAAAATAAATTATTTTAATATATTTTAATCAAATTTCAAATATATAATTTACTTTCCAAATTTTAAAATGGAAACTTTAACTTAAAAAATGATATTTTGTGGAAACATTACTTTTCCTTGAAAAAATAAGTAATATAAAATTATTTTTGACTATTTTGGGATACAATTAGATAAAATATGTTACAATTGTCCATTACCATGGGAAATTCCATGGTTGGGCATATACCACTACCTAGGTGTCTAAGGAAATTAATAAACAAATCCTCCTCTTTTGATAAAAATACCCACTCATTCCTCTAATTAATTTCACATAAAATTAATCATCCACTAATATATGAAATTTTTACCTCCTAATGATTCCTCCAAAGGTTTCCCCAAACCCCCAAGGTCCCAGTCCTCAATTTTTAGGATCACTCTACAAGGTAAGCAAAATATCAACTTCTATTTTCCTATCAAGTCCCATTTTTTAGAGGTATACCTTTCAAATTTTCATACTATGTTATTATTTCCATTTTATTCTATATCTTTACTATATTATGAGTTTTTTATAAACGGTATACCATTTTCCCCTCTCTGTTTAATGTTTTCTAAAACCATATTTCATACCCGTTATGCTTTCAAATTTTCCGCTTAAAATTTCTATCTTTTTGTGAAGAAATTATCTTAATTTCTTTTGTGAATACCCAAACCTATTTATTTTTCAAGGTTATTCCCCTAGATTTTAAAATTATATAATTTATTCTGGTATTTACATACATGAAACCCACATTTCTTAAAATTTCTATACTATGTTCTTCTTTCCATTTTATTCTATCTCTTTACTGTATTATGAGTATTTTATAAATCGTATACCATTTTCCCCTCTCTATTTAATGTTTTGTAAAACCATTTTTCATACCCATTTTGCTGTCGAATTTTCTTCTTAAAATTTCTAACTTTTTGTCAATAAATTATCTTATTTTCTTTTGTAAATACTCAAACCTCTTTATTTTCATATGTTATTCACCTATATTTTAAAATTTTATAATATATTTTGGTATTTACATACATGAAACCCTCATTCCTTTTTTGTGGGTTAATAATGACATAATGATCATGCCTTTAAGCACTTATTTTAAAAATTCCATGATTTTTATATGAAACTTGTTTCTGTTATTCTCCAAAAGTTATTTAAGAAATTAATTATTATGATATTTATCTATCCAATTAACTAATACATATTAAGGGTGTTCCTTGATGGTTCTCTAATGCATTGGTTAAATAATTTAGTCTCTAGAGATGACATGTTTTATGATACCTTGGCAAATAACCTTGGTAATTTTTATGAAACCTCGGTGATAAACCTTGGTGATATGATTATGAATGAATAAATTAAATGTTGTAGCCACATTTCCCTATTATGATACATGTTCCTTTTACTATGATATATATATTTTTCCTTTACCCATTCCTTTATGATATTCTTCAAGTTATTAATGATAATTCTCATGATCACCTATAAACTATTTCTTTTGTTTTCCCTTACTGGGCCTTATTCTCACCCTTTCCTTTGATATATCCCCATAGTTTATTATATGCCTTAATTTTACATAGGTTGAACCAATGAATAATTCATTCAATTTTATTAAATTAATTTTTTATGTTTTTATGTATTCTAAAATTTTTTTCCAAGAAACTAAAATTTAAAATATCCTCTATTTGTTCAATGTAATGAAAAGTTATGTTATAAAAAGGTGGGATTACGTAGTTTTTATCAATGGATGGTTTAGTTATTTGTGAAAATTATGATTTGGAAACATTAGGAAGAAATATGGGGAAAAGTTTAAATATAGGAAAAAATCATAGTATACTAGTGAATTATTAAGTTGTTTCTGAGAAAAGAAATCCATTTCTGGATATGAAAAAGTGGTCATGGTTC
The DNA here is from genome assembly GCA_963277665.1 of Viscum album. Lineage (NCBI taxonomy): Eukaryota > Viridiplantae > Streptophyta > Magnoliopsida > Santalales > Viscaceae > Viscum > Viscum album. The sequence goes on from OY728161.1 coordinate 1,512,996,718, forward strand.
TGGAAAATATGTAACTACAGGTAACAACTTCGACAAGGTGCATCAATATTGAATTAGTGTAACTTAGTACACAACAATGGGCCTTGATTCACAGCTGATTTGACATTCTATGGGGATATGTTTGGTTAATCACAAGCTTTCTATGAACCATTATAATGTCATTCAAGAAAATTTAATTTTTGTTAAAGAATAACATATTTAATAATGGTATTTTATGAAATGAAATTACTTTAGAATTATAATATTATTAAAATAAATATGTTTCTCACTAAGGTTTTCTAATTTTTGAAAATTGTGGGAAATAGGAGAAACCACATAAATGGTCAGCATAACAGACAAGGGGATGGAGGAATTCCGATAGAATATGGAATGGAAAACTTCATGATAATGATGAATCAACTAACTCTATTTATGAGAAATAACTTGAATCATTCTAATAGACAAGATTCACCTTGAAGGGAATAAATTTCTGTTGAGTCATTCATGTGTCAATGGCCACCTTCTTTCATTGGATCTACCAACCCATTGATTTATAAATAGTGGATAAGTTATATAGAAAATATCTTTTCTGTAATCTATTTTTCAGAATAAGAGGAACTCACCTCGGCTGTGTACTTATTATAGAGAGAAGCTGGTCAGTGGTAGAAATTGGTTAAAGATGAATCCAATATGGGAGATTTATTCCATGGAGTATGAAGTGTTCAGGGGAATATTTTTCAAAAAATATTCCCCCTTCTCAATGTGAAAGAAAACAGAGAAGGAATTCCTAGAGTTGAAGTAGAATGAAAATTAATATGTGGGAAGCTATGAGATGAACTTCACAATATTATCTTGCTACACCTCTATGTTTTTTATGGATCCTAATGGGAAGGTTGATGGATTATTCAGTGGACTAAGACCCCCCATACGGAGGAGTCTATCCAAACAGGACTATAGAAACAATGAGGAGATTGTGAGGAATGCTATGAAAGTTAAACTAGAGTATGGAGAGACATAATGGTACCATAGATAGAATAAAAAGCAGAGACATTTAGATAGAAACATGGGAAGTGTATTTTATAAAGGAAAAGGAGGAAATAAATTGCAACTTACCATGTGCAACAAATTTGGAAGGAAGGATTTGGGGAACATCTTTCTCGAGAGTGGTAAATCTTGCAAGTGTAAAAGAGATGGCCATATTTCTGATAACTGTCACAGTGAGGTGAAGCCTCAATCTCTCAACACTAATGAAAAAGAAAGATGATGTAGTCCCAACCTGAAGTTCAAAGCTTTAAGTGTAGAAAACTTGGTCACTTTTCTAATCATTTTCCAAATATGAAGACAGTAGAGGGGAATCACCATCAACCTCAACATAGACCAAGAAAGAAAGGTTGTGATTTTTCTATCACAAAAACTGAATTTGAATCTCCAAATGATGTGGTGTAAGGTACTCTTATCATTCTATTAATGATAGAAAGAACTTCGTTGGATTCCGGTTCTACATATTCACTTATTTACTCCAACTTTTCAAAGAATATTGAATCAGTCCCAGAACTACTATTAGTAGAAAAATCAGTCAAGCCTCTTAGAGGGATTACCCAAGAATCAACAGTGTATAAAAACTCTATTTTTTACTTTATTAAGAATAATATCATCACAAATATAGTAGGCAATACCATGCTAGAATTAGACATTATACTGGGGATGGACTGCCTCTCAACATATAATTCTAAGACAAATTGCACAAGAAAGGAAATATAAATAGTTTCGAATGGAAAACCTATAGTTTTTTTTCAAAGGAGATATATCTCAACCTTATCTTTATCTATAATCATCTCTCATATCCTTCTTTATGAAAATTATCATTGATACTAAACAAGGAAATGAAAGTATAGTAATAGAGAATGTCCCCATCATTGAGGAACGCATTGATTTATTTCTTGAGGAGTTACCCAGACCTACACTAGAAAGATAGGTAGAGATTTCTATTGATCTTATTTCTGATTCCATGATAATTTCAAATACCACATATATAATGGAAAATGTGGAGTTGGAGGAATTAAATAAGGTACTCCAATATCTTTGGGATAAGGGGTTTATCTAACCAAGTGTGTCTCCTTGGTGAGCACATGTTATCTTTGTGAAGAAGGATGCTGGATCAATGTGGATATGAATTGATTAAAGATAATATGATGGGATCGTAGTGAAGAACATGTACCCTCTTCTAAGAATTGGTGATTTATTTAAATATCTTCATGGGGATAAATTCTTCTTCAATATATATCTTTGATCTTGTTATCATCAATGCAAGGTGAAGAATGAAGATATTCCAAATACGGCCTTCTGATAAAGATATAAGAATTATGATTTTTTTTTTATTCCATTCGTCATGACTAATGCTCTTTCTATATTTATAGATTTGATTAATAGAGTCATTAAAGACTACCTTGATAACTCTATGGTAGTTTTTATTTATGATATTCTAATATATTCTAAAAGTCATGAGAAGAATAGAGATCATATAAGGGTTATATTGAAAACTCTAAGGAAGGATAGTCTATTTGGAAATTTCAAAAAATGTGAATTTTTGATAAAAAAGGTTTCTTTCTTAAGGAACATTGTAACTAATGAACAAATATTAGTTGATTCTAGTAAGAAAAAGGTTGTAGTGGAGTGTCCTCATCCTATAATGGTAACTGAGATACATAGTTTCCTTGGTTTAGTGGGATATTATAGGAGGTTTTTGAAAAACGTTTTAAAATTTTATAATACACTAACCAAGTTAAATCAAAAATGGGGCATGCTCATATGGACAAAGGAGTGTGAAGAAAGTGTTAAAGATTTGAAGAATAGGCTGGTTACTACACCCCTATTAACTCTATCCTCAATCAGAGAAGGATTCTTTATTTTTAGTGATGCATATCTTAAAAGGATTGGGTGAATCCTCATAAAAAATTAATAGGTGTTTGCATATGCATCTCAAAATTTGAACACTCATAAGTAGAACTATCAAACACACGACCTGAAGATGGTTGTAGTTGTTTTTTCTATGAAGATATAGAGGCGTTGTATTTATAGAGATAAATGTGATATATACAAAGACCATCCAAGTTTGAAGTATATTTTCATTCAAAGGGAATTGAACATGAGACATAGGAGATGGCTAGAACTTCTTAAATACAATTATTATAAAATCCATTATCATCTAGGAAGATCAAACAACCTTTTTGATTTATAAAGTAGGAAATACCCTTTTGGGAATGAATAGGATTCAAGGAGATCATTCGATCAAAGACCTAGTAAAACTGGGCATGGGAATCGTTCGGGAAGGGGCATCATAAACCATATCCTAAATGATTTCTCAACCATAATTACTAGAGAATATCAAGAAACATCAAAGATAATATCCTTTATTAAAGAATAAGTTTGATAATATGAAGAATGGGAAGTTTCCTAAGTTTAATATTGTTCAAGAAGGTGTACTGAAATTTTATATGATGTAATGTATTTCATCTATTTTGGAAATAAAGAAGGAGATGATGGATGAAGCTCATAGCTCTACTTACTCTATACATCCTGGAAGCAATAAAATTTATAGGTACCTTCATGATCATTATTTTTGGAATGACATGAAAATGGAGATTGTCGAATACCCTACAAGGTGCATGGTGTTTCAAAAAAAGAAGGTAGAGTGACAACTTCCTAAAGGGATACTAAAACCACTACCCATACCATCATGGAAGTGGAACCATATAACTATGTACCTTATCACTGGTCTCCTAATAACATCCAAAGGAAACAATTCAATATGGGTTATAGTGGACCATCTCACCAAGACTACCCATTTTATCTCTATTCTGGAAGATTTCTCTCTTAACCATCTTTCCAAATATTTACATAAAGGAATTTGTGAGGTTGCATGGAGTTCCACTTTCTATAATTTTTTATTGTGATCCATGGTTCATGTAAAAATTTTGCAGAAGTCTTAAACATGCTCTCAGTACCGAATTGAATTTCAATACAGCCTGTCATCACCCAAACTGATCGAAAATATAAAAGGACTATTAAAACACTTGAGGAAATTGTAGGAACATACTAAATGAAATTTAATGGTGTATGTGATCAACATCTCCCATTAGTTGAGTTCTTATACCAAAAAATTACTCATTTTATTATTCAAATTGCACCCTATGAAGCATAATATGGGATGTGATGTAGAACTCCTACATCTTGGGATGAAGCTGGTTATAGAAATATTATTGGGCCTAATATTGTGAAAAGGATGATAGAAAAGTTTCATTTCATCTAACAACACATAATAGCTACTCAGATTCAACGGAATATTTATTCTGACAACCATCAAATGGACTTAGAGTTTGATTTTGTCATCAAAGGATTCCTACTAATTTCATCTTGGAATAGATTCATGTCGTTTGGGATGAAAGGTAAGCTCATCCACATGTACATTGGCCCCAATTAAATGATTTATTGCATAGAATCAGTGACATATTAGCTTTCACTTCCTCCAAATCTAGCTCAAGATCATGATTAATTCCATGAATTTCTCTTAGAAATTAAATAACCGAACCTTCATATGTATTGAATCCTGAGATGGTGAAACTGAAACATAACCTCTCTTATGAGGAGTATTTGGTGTAGTTCATGAACCATAGAGACAAGGTTCTATGCAACAAGGATACCCACCTCATTAATGTGTTGTTGAGTGGCCGGAAATATGAAGAAACCACAAGGGAACAAGAGGAAACAATAAGAGGGAATTACCAACACCTTTTCTCAACCAAGGGAATGATATGAAATTTTTGGGATGAAATTTCTTTAGGGGGAAAGAATGTAATGACCCAAAATTTTTTAATAATAATTTTTTCCTATAAAATTGTGTAATTTTATACTCAACAAAACTATATCTCTTTAATAAAGATGTGATTATAAATTGAAATCTGTCCATCGGGTTTTAACATTTATATGAACATTAATCTATATAACCATTGTAAAAAATACTCTTGATAATAATTTTAATGTAATAATTAGTATTATAAATAGAAATGATAATGGTTAATTAAAGAATAAAGGATAAATTATGGCCTCAACCAGTATCTTTATGCCACACAAAGCCCATTTTTCAGATCTTGGGAGGGAGTTAGCATCACTGGGATTCACTCTTGATCAATCCCAAGATGATCATTAATATGTTAAACTTGAACGAAATCACCTATGGGAGAAGTTCAAGTTAATAGAAATTTCCACTCGGGTGATGTTATCCAATCCTCCCTAAGAATATATCACCATTACACACATTACACTAAGGTCGTATGTGGGTGTTATAAGGGTTTATATTTCAAGTCCCTAGTTAAGTAAAGTGTAATGAAATTTTATAAATAATATTTTTATTCCATCAATTCCATTTTAAGAATAGTTTTCTTAATAAAATTGAGTTGGAATTTGATAAATTGGTTTTTCTGGAAATAAATTGTAATTTTTAGAAAAGATATAAATATTATAATAAACTAATATTATATGAATAATAATTATTTTAATGAAATAGTATGGATAAAACACTCCTATTTAAATATAAATGATAAAATTAATTTATTTTTTTCAAGTGTTAGAAATTTCACTATGAAATTTCACTATGCATTTTCTATCCACTATTGTTTTTAATAATTAAGGATTTTTCAATTTAAAAGTTGAAATTATAATATTTAGATAATTATTATGATAAAATAATTATCATTTTTTAAATCAACATGTTGAAATTATGTTAGGGTGAATTTATGGGAAGATTCTAAAATATTATGTTTTTCTATGAATAGTAAAAAATACAGTTTGAGATTTTTCATTAAGTTTAATGACATCATAATCACTTAATAATGATTTAATAATTATATAAACATAATAAAGTACTCAAATTATGTTATTTTATTTATATCAGATATTTTAATATATTTTAATCAATTTTCAGATATATAATTTACTTTCCAAATTTTAAAATGGAAATAATAACTTAAAATGATATTTTTGGGGAAACATAAATTTTCCATGAAAAAATAAGTGATATAAAATTATGGTTGACTATTTTGGGATAAAATTACATAAAATATGTTCCAAGTGTCCAGTACTAAGGGAAAATAATATAGCCAATCCCATGGTTTTTCATATACCACTACCTAGGTGTCCAAGGAAATTAAATAACAAATCCTATGATTTTGCTATAAATACCCACCCATTTCTCTATTTCCATTCAATTACAATTAATTCTCCATAGATATATGATATTTTTACCTCTCAAGGATTCCTCCCAAGGTGTCATAAATACCCCAAGGTCTCTTTCTTCATGTTTTAGGAACACTATTTAAGGTAAGGGAAATCTAAACTTCTCTTTTCCTTTCAAGTACCCTATTTATGAGGTATGTCTTTCAAAATTACATACTATGTTCCTATGTAAATTTTATTATATTCCATTACTAAATTAATTTTTTTTATGAATTTTATACCCTTTTACCCTCTATTTTTACTGCTTTATAAAACCATGTTTTGTACTCAATATGTTGTGGAATTTTCTTCTCAAAATTTCACTCTTTTTATCAATAAAATATCTTTTTTTTAATACCCAATCCTCTTTATTTTATATGGTTATTCACGTAAATTTAAAAATGATATATTTTATTTTTCTATTAACATACATTAAACCAACCTTCCTTTTTAATGGGTTAATAATGACAAAAAGATCTTGTCTTTAAGCACTTTTTTAAAACACCATGATTTTTATATGAAATCTATTTATTTTATTATCCACTGGTTATTTATGAAATGTTTTACTATGATCTATGTGGATAAAATTAACCAATACATATAAATATTTTCCCTAATATTGCTCCAATTCATTGTTTAAAGAATTTAATCTCTAGAGATGACATGTTTTATGATACCATGGTGAATAACTTTAGTAATTTTTATGACAACTCAATGATAAACCTTGGTGATATGCTTATGAATGACTCAATTACATTTTTAACCACAATCCATGTTATTATTCCTGTTAATTTTACTATTATATGTCTCTTTTCCCTTTTCTCGTGCCTTTATTATATTTTTCAAGTTCTTAACGATAATTATCATGATCACTTGTAAAAATTTTCCCATGATTTCCCTTACTGGGCCTTATGCTCACCCTTTCCTTTAATTTATGTCCATAGATTATGATATAGAGTAATATTACAAAGGTTGAACTAATAAAGAATCCATCTAAGTGAATTAAATTAATTTTTTTATATTTTCATGTATTATGTTCCTTTTTCCAAGAAACTAAACTTTAAAAGATCCTCTATTTGTACAATTTAATGAAACATTATGTAATAAAAAGGTGGGATTCCATAATGAAACCTAATGAACATATTCTATCAGATAGATTCCATCAGGTATAGTAGGGAAGTTCTGTTGTCTTATTGATACTGTATGACAGATATATCTTGAATGTGTTCCATTAGGTATGGCATGGCTCTTGGATTGTGTGCTCTTGGACAAGAAATACCTTTCAGACTTGAGTAGAATCATGTGAAAGATTGTATGGTTGAGGTTGTAATACTTAGATTCTATGATGAGTATATCTTGGTTATTTTTCCAGTACTTTCGGTATGTCTCATATTTGAATGTAATACCAGGTGGTGATGATCTAACTATTCATTAATAGACAAGTTTTAGAGATAGAGATTATAAAAAATTAGTTTTTCATTCAGGTATCGATCATTTAAATTTCAATATAAATCTTTACTTTGGACCAAATATGGATTCCCAATGGGTTAGTAAAGTTTCTAAGGGTGTTCAGGACTTGTTCAATGCCCGAAACATATCTTTTTGGGGAAACCAGTCAAGTCACACGGTTGGCGCATGGTTTTCCTAACTATGTGGATATTTTTTTCTGGATAGAGCCACCTCTCATGGTTGGTGCATGGTAGTGTGGTCTAACCATTCAAGTTCCCCTAATACCAAAGTAATCGTGCATGATTTTCATATGGTTTGTCAACCCATGCGGACAAACAGTGTACATTCCATTTTTCTAGGTAAAAAGTAAAATTATCCCTTAGTGATCTATTAACCCTCCGTCTTCTTCACTAATCCATAAATTAACATCATTATCCTCCCTTTATATCATTTTTTATCTTATTTAATCCTAAATGTTGGTATCAAGAGATCTCCTTCATCCGTGATCCGATTGAGATTTTGTTCATCACGTTGGATGCACAATGGTAAGTACTCGAGTCCATTTAAGCCTTTCCTCTTCTCAGTTACTCTTGACCTAGTAATCAGGGTATGAGTGTTTTTCTATTTTTCTTATATATACTCTGATCAAATCCAAATAAAGGGACAATACCATTGTAGGATATCCATACAAGCCTAATTTGGGTGGTATATAACTCATCCATCAAGTTTGTTGATTTTGGAATTATCGTGTGGGTCCCACCGATTTCATTGGGTACCATTTATGGAATTAATATTTCATGCTTATACTTCTTAGAATCATATGTTTATTCTCTTTAAAAATATGTGATTAGTTGTTAGTGTTTATTCCCACAACTTCATTTCATCTGATGTAGGATGTTGTGCCATAATTTTCATTTTAGTGTTTTGACACGTTTGAGTAATCGTTTGGGTGTGTCTTATCTTCACCTTCCTTAGGTTAATCATTTCAATATAAAATTTCTTGATTTATTTTTGTGAATTTAGAAATTGAAATTACCATTTATTCTCACCACTTGACCCACTTAAGGTAAGTTCTTGAATTGATAATTAAATTTGGGTTGAAAATTGGAAAGTATACTAGGTATATGACTTGACCGGATTAATTGTATATGATTAGTAGGTTACATTTCCATAGTACCCCTTAACATATTAATAAAAGGTAGAGGAATGAACCATTAATATGGAATATGATTTAGATGAATTAAATTAATGGTTTCATGCTACTTGGAATTTTCACACTAATGAAAGGAAAGGATTGATCCAAATGAATTAATTAAAAAGTTACATACTACTTGACCTTATCAAACTAATGAAAGGTAAGGTTTGAAACAAATAAAATATTAAATGACTTCCTAATCAAATAGTAATGTCTTGACTTGAGCTCAAATTGGATTTGGATCATAGAATTCCATGATCACTTGGGAACCCCATTCTGATTCAAGGATATGACTTACATAGGTTGATACCCACACAGATCTCAATCCTTGTCTATTATTTGGAAGACCAGTATAGAACCATAGGATTCCTTACATATCATCATAGGATACCTCAAATACACTCCTTAGATCTAGAATTGGCAATTAGGTTCCATGGTTACAACCCATAGGGCCCTATCTCTACTAAGCCTCATTTTACATTGGTTGACCACATTGGATTCGGTAAGCATGCTATTGTGGAATGCCTTGCACTATACTACTTAGATTAAACTCTTACCAAAAGTTATACCCCTCTAAAACTAAATTAGAGACCCCTAAGGTCTAGGTTTTCATTGTGAATACCATGTAACCATTTCATATTAAATATCATTACAGGTTTCTTTATTAAAAATTTGAACCTATTTAAATGATAACATGTGACTTATTTATAAACTGGTCATAATGAAATCATGAATTGTTTACATGTTCAGATACTAGAAGAGGGCTGAAGCGGGTACATGGGTATTTAGTTACACTATACAAATTTACTTTATATATTCATTCTTTCACATTATTACATTTCCATTACATGGGTTGGATGTTATAGACATTGTTGGTGGTGGCCCCCTAATATTTATCTCACACCCTCTATGGGAATCGTTTGGTACCCAAGGAAGATTACGCGGTTGTAGTTGTTGGAAAATGAAAGCATACATCTTCAAACACTTGATTGATTGCAGTTTATTATGGATCTCGATAGCAGATGACTGAGTGAGAGCTTGGGATTCTTGGGATAGTCTTTGATTTTATTTATATTTTTATGGAACATTCTATGCCTGCTATCTTTAATCCATGTTCTTTAGTTTTCTAGTGACAATTCATATCATCAATTATTGAATTTTATTCCAGTTCATTCAGTTATTATTACTATTTTATTTATTTTTCTTTTGTGCCTTATGTTTACTTATATTTCTTCCACTATTTATCATGTTGTTTACATTCATTCATTGTGCTACACTTTGGTAATGAGGGAATAGTCTCCCCAAGGATACACCCTAGGCCCTCACTACTAGTTAGCAGCCTCTGGCATTCAGGGAGATACACTTCAGGCCATGGGCCCCACTGAGCTTGGGTCACTTGTTAAGTGGCATCCGGATCTAGGACATCACAAATACAAATATTCATTTTCACCCTCTCTTGGATTTTTTTACCCTATAACTATGGGTCGATAATACTGTTTCCTTTGAATTTATCCAATTTATTTTGTGTTTTTTGGGTGCCTACTAGGTATTGTTAAAATCACTCTTGTATAGGCTCTACCCACACATTCCATGTCTAATGTAGATGATGGGCCTTTTTATGGAGTCTTGGGAGGACCTGAAGCAGGTATAGAATAGTGATCTAGACAAACTGAGGTGTATTTTAGTGGTCACAATTTCTAGCAGTCCCCTCCTAGGAATGTTGGATAATTTCATCAGTTTCCAGTGGGATTATATTTTTCCCTTTCATTCATTCATACATTTTTTTATACTCTAATTGTAGGATAGATGTATACATGAAATTTGGTATTAGTTATTATTATTTATGAACTCTTTCATAGATATGGATATGTGTGTGTGTACAAGTACTTTAGGATAAGTCCTCTCATTTGTGTGATATTCTACTTAGAACTTATCTCTAGATGTTGGCCTATTAAAGGAAATATTGGGGTAGTCACACTCATCTTATCACCATCCAGGCGGGCCCCGATGGGTCGGAACAATATAGATTGGTATTAGAGTGGGGTTCCAATTTGGAATCAGAGTTTTGATATTGTCTTTCTATTGGGTTTTTTTGGTATTTATGTCCAAAGGTTTAAACTTTTTGAGCTTAGATTTCAAGCTAGTGACCCAATTGTCATTATTGTTTTCCAAAGTATTCATTCATTAGGACTCTAATAACCTACATATTGACTCAACATGTCATGACCCGACCCTACCCGAGCTCGAGCCGCAACTACCCCAAGCCCGCCTCCATAGGCCAGGGGCTGGCGACAAGCGCCGAAGGCAAAATAACTTGGGGAGGAATTTGCCTCAGTACCTGTACACACACATGCAGCCCACTAATTGCAGAAGTGCAGAGTAAAAGGAAAACCAAAGTACTAACTTCTATAAACAACCAAAAAAATGCATCGACCTCAAAATAGTACAAAGAAAGTGCTGAAGGTAAACTAAAAAAGAAAGGGTCAAAACACGTGCCCAACCAGTAAAGTGCCACAACCCGACAATAGGTAAACAAAAGTAAAATAGATGGGATAATCCCACACCGAAGACTCGACAATGACCACTACACGCGGTCCAAGCTCCTGAACTCCTGAACTCCTCTGATGTCACGACCAACCTATCCGTTGTCTGCAAGGGCACACCATGTATGGGAAAAGCCCAAGAAGGGGTGAGTATAAAAATACTTAGTAGGATGTCCTGAAGGCTCGAGGGAGCAACAAAGGAGGTACTAAAGAGGTGAGCAGTAGATCAAACATAGAAAAGTAAAGGATTACAACCGAGAGTGCAGTAAAGAGTACAGTAGAGTATCATATCAACCCAACAAGAGAAAGGAAGTAGACTCGTCCAAGCACAAGGAGCTAGAAATGGTGAGAAGATGAAACTTCTCATTGAGTCTTCGCTACCTATAGTAGGAGAGTAGACTCATCCAACCACGATAATCTAGACACGGAAAGCACGTGGCATACCCTATGTGTCTTCACCTATCCTAGAAGGAGAGTAACCAAACCCAAGGAGTGGGGACTGGAATAAGGTATATACATACCCATATGCTCAAGCAAGAAACCAGAAAAAAGGCTATCGAATGCATGGCACCCAAAGTCAGCGCGAAGGGTGAAAATGTAATTTTTCCAACCTGCTTCCTCCATGGCCCTAGCTCAACCAACCATACCTATTTAAAAATTAACTTCACTCTCACCAGAGTGAACTTGATCACACGCCAAGGGTTCCCTATAAACATCGTAGGAAGTACCACCATTGGTACACCTTTCATGCTTCCACATTTAATTAGATCTCGAAAGAGACTCCGCACATCCAAATGGATCATACTATTGTAATCCTCGTAGAAAAACATGCGAGATCGAATATTTACTCACCTCCAACATACATCCAATGTAAAAGTCGTTCAATACTGCTTTAGCCCGAACGGCGTCGCGTGGTCCCGAGCCTCAGCCTCGAAAGCAGTCTGGTGCATCACACCATTCTGATCTCCTTGGAAATACATGTCAAATTGACTAATTTCTTGTGTGGAATAAATATCCAGATAAAAGGATGCATTTCACCGTACCGCACACGAGCGGTGCTTCATGGGACCCACATCTCAGTCCCGAAGTGCAACGAACGGATCGTACTGTTGCGATCCTCTCAAAAAAGTACACAAAATTGATTATCCATTTGTCTGAAACGGACACCCAATGATAAAGATGGAAATCACCACCAACTCCCAAAACGGACCTCATGGGGCCCTCACCATCGTGAAAACTTAAAGGGGGCGGATTGCACCATTGCAATGTCCTCGGAAAAACACCAAACATAGACTACTCGCATGCCCCAAACAGACGTCAGATGAAAAAGTTACAAAACACTACTCACAGCTTAAAAGATAGGTTGTGGGGCCCATGCCTCAACTCTGGATTCAATGCACGAAACCCCCTTGGCAATCTTCATCTTGACACTAGGGTCACAACACCGTTTACGGCTCTCAAAACGGACTCTGGATGTGCCTACGCCACCCAAAACAAGAACTCCTGGAAAAACGCCAATCCACTTAACGGTCGTGTCACGCCACCGAGTCCCTCGTCTCAGGAATTAAATCCCCGAGACCATCTCAAAAAGTTTATCTCGGTCCGAAAAACGTGTCTCCATAGACGGTATGCGAATCCAACATCTGGACTACATTTTACGGGCATTTTAAGTTTTAATAGATGGAACAAGGTGGGCCGGGCCGGTTCCGCCGACCCACCCTGCCTGAACTGGCCCGCGGTTCACCGAGCGGGCTGGCCCGCCTCGCCCAGACCGGCTTGAGCCAGTCCGGTTCGCTTTCCATGATGACCCGCCCTTTGTGGGTAACGGTCTTCCAGTCAGGGTCGCTGACCCCAGTCTCCCATGTGCGCACCGACCGGCGAAAGCCCGTCGGCCCTGGTCTCTGCCGCGCTGGCGCCCCCGCACGCCGGTGCCCTTGCCGAAGCCCACTCGCCCTCACCGTCTGCGAGCCCCAGTTGCCTCCGCTGAAGCCCGCTCGCCCCGTCGAGCGCCAGGCCGCCTGCAGATCACGCTGAATGCTGCTAGAGAGCCCCGCCGCTGCTGCCGCTTCGGACCGCCGCCCTCGACCGCGAGCCGCCGACACCGTGGACCGTCGGGCCGCCGCGCGAAGCCGCTGAACCAACTTGAAACCCACCAGAAACCACCAAACAACCTCCAAAATTTGTCGGATCGTTGCAGAAGCCTCGGGTCTCGGATTTTAAATCTGAAATAAGCATCGAAAATCTCAGAACAAGTACTACACAACCTTGGTCTTTTCATGATAAAACAACAGCAATTCGACACATATTTATGAATTCAAAGGAGGTGCGGGAAAAAATAAAACAAAAACACATAATCCTACCTCTTTGGCGTAGCCTGACGCTTCCTGACAATCCGCCGGAAGCCACAACACCTTGGAGAGGAGGTGGAGGGCTTGAGCTTGATGAAGGTGGAGGTCTCCTTGGTTGAGAGCATTCTCTATAGGGAATACCAAGGGGAGAAAAGAGGGGTTTAGGTGTTTAAGTAAAGAAAATTAATTAACATTTAATTAATTTTTTTAAAACCCACCAGAAGACCTGCGTCCGAACCTCCCGAAGAGGTCAAGGTTAAGTCTCCCCTAGGTTAAGAAACACCCCTGAGCACAAAAGTGGTCTTTGAATTTTAATCTGAGGCCCCATTCAAAAGTTATAAAATTTAGAGTCTGAAGTCGCTAAATTACGAAAACACCCCTAGTGACATTTTTCACAAAAGGCATGCGCCCTCAAAACTTACACCCCTCCTAGGGTAAACGGCATGTTCCGGACTCAACTGTGCCCTCATTTTTCCCACCTGAGCAACCGTTTAAGAGATAATTGAGTTTAACCATCAAACGAATAAATTAATTATTTTATTTATCCGTTTAACGTTCCGGTAATGGGAGAGGGCTCCCAACGTCCCGCGCTGACATGTTCTATGTCATTCCTAGGGTAAACACCCCATTTCAGACCCATCCGTACACTCAGATTTAGAATCCAAATTACTGTTTAGGAGTTATCCCATTTATTTCGCGTTCCCAGTGTGAACGCACTGAAAATTTAATTCCGGCCACACTGTGGCTCAGAATTGCACGCTGTATGAAGGTACTGCTCTGGAATAACATCAAGAATATTCCAAAGTCCTCTATAGCAAAAACCGGATTCTTAAATAATTCCCTCTTTCAAGATTTTCATCCCTGAAAAGCAAAACAATGGAATAACTTAGGGTACTAAGCCCACACCTAGCTCTCCCGTACCCAGAATAACTCTTGCACAGTCCCGCATCACCGCACACAGAGCAAAGGATCTAATCTATTCCCGCGAGGTCTTCCCTTGCCTATGACATTCATAAGAGCACGCACACTTCTTCTTGGGTGAGTCACGCGGGAGACACTATGCACCCAAACCAGCCTTTGGGGTTAGGGAAAGGAGGTAGGGAACCTCGCCATCCCTTCGCACGGTCTCAAATGGCTCGAAGGCCCTCGGGGTAGCTCAACTCCCCGGTCGAACCCCTAGGTCTGACGCTGTGACTGGAATCACCATTTGGTCATGGGAAAATGCCCGATGATTCCCTCCTTCAGAATATCCATATGGTGAAACACCCAAGGATATCTGGTCACGCAAGATTTCACAGTCGATGTCCCACAACCCGGACTCTCTTACATGCTCAGAGAGTGAAGGATTCGACACCATCGACTAAAGAAAAAGTTTCCATGCCTTCTACTCTACCAACATAGGGTTACACCGACGCCCCGCATCACCCTGGTAACACCTCAAACAAGGAGAAGGGAGAAAAAGAATTTTACAAACAGGGTCTAACAATTCTACTGCAAAAAAGTAGAAGAGTCATAAAGAGTACCTCTTGCCACCTCATGCTCAACAGGATTGTAGACATCCAAAGATCGCGGCTATCTGCGGTCCCAATTATTAGCTCCCGGAGCCTGACGTGGACCGCTTGGTGGTGATGGGAAGACCTCATAAGGTTTTCCCCTACTTCCAACTCCTCCCGCTCCTCTGCAAGCACCACCTCTCTGGGTGCTACTTCGATCACAGCGCTACCTCTATCGTGGTGGTGTACCCACTATCTGCCTGATATTCTCAGCATTCCTAGTCAGGCAGTCTCGCGCCAGGTGACCTCTCCCATCGCAAGAATAACACTGACTCTCTCCAGGATGTACTGGTGCCCTCCGGCGCCACTATGGTGTACGACCATGCCCCTGAGTTCGGTTATTTGGAAGCCACCTGTGTCGAAGTTTTGTCAGTCGGCGCCCGCTAGATGTGGCAAACGTCTCGACTTCATCGTGCCTACTGCCACCACCAACTGTAAAGCATGGAAGGAAACTCTCTATAACCAGTTCCTGATCTAGCACCCCGAAATATATTAAAATTCCCAAGGGTACTATGATAGCATGAATCCCTCTGCGGAGACCCTGCTTGAACTTCCACGCTCGAAAGTTTCCTTCATGGACTATGTCTGGGTAAAAACGTGCAGGGTCTGCAAAACTAGTCACATACTTAGTCACCGTCATCCCTCCCCGCCGAAACTGCAGGAGCTCCTGGATCCAAACTGAGTTTAAGTAGGAGGGGAAAAACTCTTCACGAAATAGTAGCTGAAATTCATCCCATGAAAGAGACGAATCATCGAGAAACTGAGTTACCAG
The DNA here is from genome assembly GCA_963277665.1 of Viscum album. Lineage (NCBI taxonomy): Eukaryota > Viridiplantae > Streptophyta > Magnoliopsida > Santalales > Viscaceae > Viscum > Viscum album. Next base: position 1,513,012,827 of record OY728161.1, read on the forward strand.
ACTCCACCAATGACCAGTTGCTCCGTGGAAAGGGTCGGCGGCCAAATCCACCATAATATCTGCAGGTGCCTACGCAATCCGGAAGAGGAAAACCACTATATCGAGCCAAACTTCTACTGCCTGAGGGTTTGGCTCACCACTAAACCTCAGCGGTATCTGTCGCAAGAACTCACGGTGCGCGGTCAACCTGCGCTCAAGCTCCGTCCGCTCTGTCGGAGCTATCTGCTCCTCACCAGGTGGGGCTGCTGCTACCATCCCACCTGGAGAAATGGGCTCACATGATGGGTCTTGGATTGAGGCCTCATCGCTCACAGGGTCGTCATCACGAACCAAAAAAGGTATCCTGGTTGGCTATCTTTGTGGAGACATCCTGAATGTTATCAAGGAGTCTCGCGATCAGATGAGAATATATGTATATAACAGTAACAACAATGGGGAGCTAACTCAAGAGGACAATCAAGACTCAATCATTTGCGATGCACAAACCAATTTTCCCCATAACGAGTGTCTCAGCATGCCGAGTCGACTAGTGGGTTATTAGGGTCCTGGTAAATGGATACGTCGGCCGCCACTCCATCACTGGACTCCCTGGCCAGAGAGCTACTCTTGAGACACGTCGACATTGTTTCCCTAAATCCCAAACAATTCCTTTTTAGGGACATCCGCACAACATCCCAAGGAATGAACCACCTCTGATACCACTTTTTCACGACCCGACCCTACCCGGGCTCGAGCCGCAACTACCCTAATCCCACCTCCATAGGCCAGGGGATGGCGACAAACACCAAAGGCTAAACAACTCGGGGAGGCCTTTTCCTGAGTACCTGTACACACACTCACAGCCCACTCAATGCAGAATTGTAGAGTAAAATGTAATGTAAAGTACTAACTGCTATAAACAACCACAAAAGTGCATCGACCTCTAAACAGTACGAAGCAAGTGCTGAAGGTAAACTGAAAAGGAAAGGGGAAAAACATGCACCCAACCAGTAAAGTTCCACAACCCAGCAATAGGTAAACAAAAGTAAAAAAGCTAGGAGAGTCCCACACCTGAGACCCGACAACAACCACTGCACGCAGTCCAAGCTCCTGAACTCATAAGGTCCTCTGACATCATGACCAACCTGTCCGTCATCTGCAAGGGCACACCAAGTACGGGAAATCCCAAGCATGGGTGAGTATAAAAATACTCAGTAGGATTCCTCAAAGTCTCTAGGGAGAAATAAAGGAGGTACTGAAGAGGTGAGCAGAAGATCGAACAAGTGAAAGTAAAGGAGTAAAACCGAGAGTGCAGTAAAGAGTACAATAGAGTATCAGCTCAACCCAACAAGAGAAAGGAAGTAGACTCATCCAAGAACAAGGATCTAGAAACGGTGAGAAGATGAAACTTCTTGTCGAGTCTTCTCTACCTATAGTAGGATAGTAGACTCATCCAACCATGAGAATCTAGACACAGAAATCATGTGGCATACCCTGTGTGTCTTCACCTCTCCTGGAAGGAGAGTAACCAAACCCAAGGAGTGGGTACTGGAAAAAGGTATATACGTACTCATATGCTCAAGCAAGAAACCAGAACAAGATCGCAAGTGGATCTCCATCTCGTAGCTCAGCCCAAGAAAGTGAGTAGCCAATAGTAATAAGAGTAAACACCATTGATGCCCAGTATCCATACGTCTTCCCCGAACTGCAATTCAAGGGGCTCAAATCACCACACCTCGACACTATCCGCTTTGGGCGGCACTGACTCGCCCGCACGGTTTTAGGTCGCGTCACAAGGATGCGTCTCGGTGGGGAAAGTGCCCCTCATTCATGACAATTCTGGGGGAGCGTCAAGCCACACCTCGTCACTGTCACACAGTCGAGAGGTCTTCTCAAAGTCAACGGGTTCCCGCTTCCCAACCTCGCAAAAGGGAAATCCACTAAAGGGAGGCCCAGAACCACTCTGTCCATCCCTCCTGGATGGTACCCCACGGGCCATCCCTGCTGGATGGTATGACACTGGCCATCCCTGCTGGATGGTTCCCCACTGGCCAACCCTTTTAGATGGTACCGCATTGGCCATCCCTGCTGGATGGTACACCACTGGTCATCCCAACTGGATGGTACCACAATGGCCATCCCTGCTGGATGGTACACCACTGGTAACCGGAACACATCATGACAGATCGCAGAAGGAAGATATGATCTCAATACACAGCTAGGGATTCTGTTCCCAGGGCTCATTGGAGGCTCCGTACCCTACGTGAAACAACCTCTAGGGTAGAGGATCGGTGCCTGCGTAATGTGTTGGTCACATAGATTACCAAATAACCCTACCAAGGAACACGAAGGGACGTGAGGATCTCCCCGGGCCTCTCAGGGTGATACATGCTCCAATCTGCTGATTCTACTATCAAAGCAGACCGAGACAACTCACTCTAGAAAGTGGGAGTACACCCACACTGTATAAACGCACGTAGCCATAAACGATGTCGTAGTCCGATGAAAGGGACACAACACTAAAAACCCCCTCATCTGAAAGAACAGGGGAACCAAAACAACTTTTCCAGTCAAACCATTGAGAACAGAACCAGGGGACCCACTCAACCCTGCTGGTCGCAACCATCGAGAACAAGAGGACCCTCTACGTCGCAAGAGGTCCAAGGTACGTAAAGTAGAACACGACGCTCACATGGGGCCCACAGGACGTGTGGCCCAAACTAATCTCCAAATCATGAACACAAATGTTCCCAGGTACAACTACAGAATGTACCTCCCAGCATTCTCGTATACTCCCAGAGTATACCACATCTCTATCCCAAAGGCTATCGAACGCATGGCACCCAAAGTCAGCATGAAGGGTGAAAATGTAATTTCGCTAACCTTCTTCCTCCACGGCCCTAGAACGGCCAACCATACCTCTTTAAACACTAACTTCACTCTTGTAGGAGTGAATGCGATCACATGATAAGGGTTCCCTACAAACACCGCAGGAAGAACCACCACTAGTACACCTTTCATGCTTCCACATTTAATGAGATCTCCAAAGAGTCTCCGCACATCCAAACAGATCATACTGTTGTAATCCTCCGACTATTTACTCACCTCCGATAGAAATCTGACATAAAATTCATTCAACACTGCTTTACGGCCAAACGACATCCCGTGGTCCTGAGCCTCAGCCCTGAAAATAGTCGGGCACATCACACCATTGTGATCTCCTTAGAAATACACGTCAAATTGACTGCTTTCTTGCGTGGAATAGATATTTGGAGAAAAAGATGCATTTCTCCGTACCACACACGAGCGGTGCTTTGTGAGACCCCCATCTCGGTCTCGAAGCGCAATGAATGGATCACACCATTTTGATCCTCTCGAAAATGTACACAAGATTGATTATCCATTTGTCCGAAACGGACACCCGGTGATAAAGATGGAAATCACCACCAACTCCCAAAATGGCCCTCATGGGGCCCTCACCATCGTGCAGAATTAAAGTGGGTGGATTGATCCATTGCAATTTCCTCGGAAAAACACCCAGAATCGACTGCTCGCACGCCCCAAACGGACGTCCGATGAAAAAGTTACAAAACGCTGCTCACAGCTTAAAAGATGGGTCGTGGGGCCCACACCTCAACTCCGACTTCAACACCTGAAAACCCCTTGGAAATCTTTTTCTTGACATCAGGGTCACAACGCCGCTGACGACACTCAAAATGGACTCCAGATGTTCCAGCGACGCCCAAAACAACAATCTCCTGGAAAAACACCAATCCACTTAACGGTCGTGTCATGCCACCGAGTCCCTCGTCTCAGGAATTAAAAATCCCTGATACTATCGTAAAAAGTTTTTCTTGATCCAAGGAAAACGTTGCATTAGACGATATGTGAATCTGATGCATGCATAGCATTTTACGGGCATTTTAAGTTTTAACGGACGAAATGAGCTGGGTCAGGCCGGTTCGGTCGTCCCACCCTGCATGAACCAGCCCGCAGTTCACCGCGTGGGCCGGGCCGCCTCGCCCGGACCGGCTTGAGCCGGTCTGACTGGCTTTCCATGGTGACCTGCCCTTTACGGGTCGTGATCTTCCAGCCGGGGTCTCTGACCGCAGTCTCCCCTCATGCGCACAGACCAGCGAAAGCCGGTCGGCCCTGGTCTCTGCCTCGTTGGCACCCCCAGACGTCGGCGCCCTCTCCGAATTCCGCTCTCCCTCACCATCTGCGAGCCCCGGCCGCCTCCGCTGAATCCCACTCGCCCATCTGAGCGCCAGGCCGCCTGCAGCTCGCGCCGATCGCCACTGGAGAACCCTGCCGCCGCTGCCGCTTCGGACCACCGCGCTCGACCGCGGGCCGCCGACACAGTGGACCGCCGGGCCACCGTGCTAAGCTGCCGAACTGGCCTGAAACCCGCTGGAAACCACCAAACAACCTCCAGACATTGCCGGACCGCTGTGGACGCCTCGGGTCTCAGATTTTAAATCCGAAACAAGAATCAGAAATCTCAGAACAAGTACTACACAACCATAGGCTTCGCTCGATAAAACAACTACAATTCGATGCATGTTTTTGAATTAAAAGGAGTTGTGGGGAAAAGTAAAACAAAAACACACAATCCTACATCATGGGAATAGCCCGACGCTTCGCGACGATCAGCCGAAAGCCACAACACCTTGGAGAGGAGGTGGAGCGCTTGAGCTTGAGGAAGGTGGAGGTCTCCTTGGTTGAGAGCATTTTCCAGAGGAAACAACAAGGGGAGAAAGAAGGAGGGGTTTAGGTGTTTAAGTAAAGAAAATTATTTTTTTAAAAGGTTGGGTCCGAAGCCTCAATTTATTATTCAAAGAAAAGACCTCTTAAGATTGGGTAGAGGGTGACCCATTACATAGCCCGAAGGCCCAAGGCCAAGTGGCCTGAATACAAGGCTTGAAAGCCCATCTTTTGGCCCAAAGGACCCCTCAGTGAACAGTACTGCAATAGTACCCACACTGCTACAGTTCCTTCTATAGTACAGCTGCCGCTACAGTCCCTCCGCCGCTATAGTTTCGTCACTACTACAGTTCCACCGCTGCTATAGTACTGCTACAGTGCCCTGCTACAGTAACCTAGAAATTCCCCCCTACCTGGATTTGATCCTGGGTCTTTTGGATGCCAAGCAGGAGCCTGTACCACTAGGGTATAGGCTCGTTAGCAAGTAAAGAAAATTAGTTAACATTAAATTAATTTTCTTAAAACCCACTAGAAGGCCTGTGTCCGAACCTCCCGACAGGGTCAAGGTTAAGCCTCCCCTAGGGTAAGAACCACCCCCGAGCACAACAGTGGTCTCGGAATTTTAATTTGAGGCCCCATTCAAAAGTTATAAAATTTATCATCTGAAGCCACTAAATTACGAAAACACCCCTGGTGACTTTTTTCACAGAAGGCCCGTGCTCGCGAAAATTACACCCCTCCTGCGGTAAACGGAATGTTCCATTCTCAACGGTGCCCTCGGTTTTCCCACCCGAGCAAAGTTTAAGAGATACTTCAGTTTAACCATTAAACGAATAAATTAATTATTTTATTTATCTATTTAACGTTCTAGTAATGGGAGAGGGGTCCCAACGTCCCGCACCGACATGTTCTATGTCGTTCCTAGGGTAAACACCCCATTTCAGACCCATATTTACTCTCAGATTTAGGATCTGAATTACTGTTTAGGAGTTATCCCATTTATTTGGCGTTCCCAGTGTGAAGGCACTGAAAATTTAATTCCGGCCACACAAGGGCTTGGAATCGCACACCGTCTGAAGGCGCTGCTCTGTAATAACATCAAGAATATTCCGAAGTCTTTTATAGAAAAAACTGGGTTCTTACATGACACATGTAGGCAATGGTTTCAGGAAAACATTGATACATGCATTATATATGACTAGTTTGTGGTTTCCTTGTACATATTAAGTCATCTCCCTATACATACTCTTCCATCATGGTACATCTTTTTCAATTCAGGATGAATCTATGATGACTACTAGCCAAGATTCTATGGAGGGATTGTGATAATGATTCACCTATTGATGAGGGTTTATGGTAGGGGTCTACATAGGTGGTGGTTCCTTCAGATGGTTTTCTATTTATGCCCCCACCTGTCGACTAGTAGGTTGCACTAGAAGTACATGATAAGAATGTTCATAGAATGAGAATACTCTATGAGTTTCAAAGGTTGTGACCTCCTAGGTTTTTGGGTGAGTGAAACCCTTAGGTTACTAATGAATAGATTGTGGAAGTCACGTTATTTTCTGCCTTGTGATGGCACATCCCAATTAGATGGTGGTCCTAGAGGAAACTCCACTTCATGTATACATAGGGAAATAGTGGATTCATGTAACTTATACACATGTTGAGACAATTATCAATTGAACATAGTTTTATCAACTCTTCAAGGAAAATTTGTATCCTTCCATGTTGTGACCATTGTGTATCTAGGAGCTTCATTAACATAAAAAAGGTATCATGACCATGTTAGAGTATTCTAAGTGGTTCACTGTCCTCTTATATACATCTTGGATATGGTTTGAGATCCATTTTTCAATAATAGACCTTTAATAAGGACTTACATTGATATATCAGGGATTTAGTAATATTTTTATGCATTCTAACCAATGAAAAAGTGCTCGAGTGGGCCTTGTTTTTGAAGATATTTCTACATGAGAACACACCAACTTCTGGTAGTAAGCACATAGGAGATATGACCTTGGTAGCTAGTATCCAACAGTAGGCTTAGAGATTGGATCATGTGGGATTCTTTAGAATAAAATCCTAGGATGTAGGGTTTGTGGCTCAGGGCTTTTAGATTGGATCTATTTAGTCGTGAGAGATGGGTTGTTTCTCTTATGATGGATGTGTACATCTAGAATGGGATTATATTCCTCTATGTGAAACTTATAGTGAAACAGTTGATGGAATATCCTTATAGAGGCATTGATAAGAGTTGGGAGTTCCTCATGATGGAAAACATTGTAAAGGAGTGAGTAGAGAATCCAAAGGTGGTAGATGGTTTAATAAGTTTCCACAACCACCCCCATGTGGTATGAATTCGTATAAGGGAGTTAGAGGATGATGGAAAGGAAATATTCATTCCATAGAGACCTATGACCCAGAGGCTCTGATGATGATTATAAGTATCGTCTATGTTTTTTTTACTTTTTTAGTAGTACTATTAGACATAGGTATGATTTACTCTTTTCTTTCCACTTATTTCTTGAATATTTTCCCAAGTGACGTAGGGTATTAATGAAGCTCTATGATGGTTATGGACGATTTGGCTTCAATATCCCAAGAAAGATGGATGGTTCCCCCATTGAGACATATTCTTGTGATGTTATTAAGATCATATAGTTGAGTGAGTGCCTCCCAAAGAGAATGGTTTTGAGGTGTGGTGAATGAGTTCCTTTCAATTGTGTGTTTGGTTTATTCGAGTGCATTGGGGTGTCAAATCATACCTAGATTGTAGTGAATAGGTTTAAAATGTAAATGATGAGATTTAGGTAGAATTTTCTTCTATCCTAGAGTCTTCAGTATGGTTCGAGGTATTACATGTGACTTCACTGCCTAGTTTCAATTATCATAGTCATGATCCACTTTTCCCTGAGTGTAGAGACCCAAATCTTGACGTACATAGACATTACATTACTCTTGTGGAATATCTAATAAATAACAAAAATAGACACCAAAGGACCATAATAGTTTAGTGTCTTTGGAAACATGGAATATAAACTTCTAATCATGTTGAAAGATCTTCAACATCCCCCATAATGATCTTCCCCTTTTTGTTTCCTTACCTAAAACCTTTCTTTTAATCCTGGAAGAAAAGAAAACATAAAAATGGTGAGCTCAAATGCTCAGTAAGGGTAAGCATGGAGAAAATAAAACAAACCATGTATATGTGAACTTAAAAACATGAACATAATGTTTAAACATCAAGATCTTGAGAAATGACATAAAACATGGCAATACGTAAGGCATAGATCATAATGGAACATCAATAATGATAAAATAGCATGGGAATAAAACATGTAATTGTGGAAAAATATTAAGCACATGATATGATTTCCATAGTAGCCAAGGCATTGCTGCCAAGACCATCTTAGTGGACAAAGTCCTTATCCTAATCGAGTTCACTCCTCGTTCCAGTCCTGTAACACTGAACCGGATTAACTTACCGTTCCAGCCATGTCTCTCTCATGAGATATAAATATTTACCCAATTCATTTGAGGCAGATATAGGTCCCACCCATATCATAATGAAACCATTCTTATGTGTGCCACAAAATCATAAATCATACATCATAACATAACTCGTGTAATAAAAATGGGATTCATAAACATCATGCCATCATAACATAATCCATATAAAACAAATGGATATAATTTCATCATAACAAAAGTGAAACCATATAAATCCTAGAGACATTATACTTGAAACATAATCATACTAACTAATGTCATCTTATATGGAAAATAGTTTCGATAAAACACTTGATATGAATTCTTGAGAAAAATATCCTTTCTTCTTAAAAATCATTTTATTTTCACAAAATGCCACTCAATTTTAAAATAAAATGATTTTATTAAAAATAAACATGAAATATTGTAGAGTAAAATTTATGAAAATAATGTTTTATGAAACCGTAAAAATACGTTCATGCCATATAAGTTAAAAAAACATTCTCCTCGTACTTTTGTCAGAAAAGTCAAAAAGTTCCTGGTATGGTAAACAAAAGAAAGATTTCATCCATAACACAAAGTTAAAGTCAAATAAGGGTAAACATGACTTTAAAAATACATGGAAGATTATTAAAAACTTTATGAAAAACATTTTATTGACATGGATGAAAAATATAACCCCAGTAATTACTTACGTATAAGCAATCTCGGATAAAAATGAGATTGCAAAATTATCCCTTACCTTAGGTAAGATATGCTTCGTATGTATCTGAAAATCCTATGTAATGATTTAAATAATGTCATTAACTAATTAAATAATCATATTTATTGTTATGATATTATATATGGTTCACTTATGACTTTATATTACCCGTTCTTTTGTAAATCCATTTTAAAGCGGCATTTTGGGTAAAATTGTTTCATTTATCGTACGTGTTTCGACTTTTTGTTCTTGATATTATTACTTATATCCTGATTTCCATAATTTAAGAATGTAAAAAATTATTTATATATAATAAATATTTATCATATACATATATATGATAGATTGATAAATGGAATGAAATACACAGTTCATGGAGACGGTAGGTCGTACGTATGCATGAACGCTGTTTTCATTTCCTTATTGAATTGAATGGAATTTAATAGATGACATACATATATATATACATAAATATATTAGAATTATTATTTCATATATTTCATTATTATTCATTATATATACTTTATAATCATCCATGAATGGTTAACATGAAGAATGAATCTTCTCGCGTTCGTGGAGACGGTTGTCCGTACGTACACACGAGTGATGATATTTGTCCCATGATCATGGAATTGTATTGAAGTGTATGTATACTATTTTAGAATAAAAACCACTTTACAAAAATCACATATATTTATTCTTTACACCATTATACCCATCCAAGTAAGGTGGTGGTGGAAAACAGATTACACCACGACGTGGAGACGGTATTCCGTACGTACTCACGCGAGGTGATTTCATTTTCCGTAGGATGGATAGAAGGTGGAATATGGTTGTTTCATATTTATAATAACATATCAGTATATTATTGATACTTATGTTATTACTTCATAATAAAATAACTAAAGAAGAGGATGTAAAAGAAGAAATAAATATGAAAGAATCGGTAACGGATATTACCTCTTCTTCAACACGCCTCTTTGAAACCTCCTCTTAGGGCACAAAAATTGGTCTTTGAAGAAGACAAGGACCTATAGAGTATTTCTAGGGAAGTTGAAAAGGGAAATGGGTAGGTTTTGGCCGAGATTGAAGGCTCAAATTTGTGTAAATCTGAGAGGGAGGAGGTGCCCTTTTATAAGGGAGGAGAGGGGCACCTTTGGAACCCTCAAAAATATTAGTTTAATATAAATTCAAAAACCATATAAAAACCTCCAAAAATGACTCAATTATAAGATTAGATGAGATAGGTTTTCAATCTCATCAACCAATCAAATTTATACATGTTTTTATTTTATTTTAAACCTTATCATTTTGATTTTATCCTTATTTAATCTATTTAATTTTATTTGTGGTAATAAAATTATAAATTATAAATGGTTATAAATAATCACTTATGTGTTGTTAATTTTCCATAATTGGATACTTTATGAAATTTTAGACTATATAAATTTAAATTTATAATTTTTAAAAAAAAATTGTGATTTTTAATCAATTTAATAATATGTTATTTTTATAAAATAACAATAGTGTCAATTTTGACACTATTCATTTATTTGAATTTAAATAAAATCTGTACAGAAGATATATCGTACTAAAATATTTAATATATTACTAACATGTAATATTCATCTAAAAAAATAGTGGAGAACATTAAATAGTTCATATAATATTTATTTTACTATTTGTAAAACCATTTATTTGATACTTCTCTTAATAAAATAATTCCTACAACATTTTTGTATAATTATTAAATATACTTATTTGTAGCATCAAAATTAAAACTAAAATACTAGGATAAAGATAAATCTTATATATTTCATAATAATACTTTTAGTCTGATTTATATTCTAAAACACCAAACTTTAAAATGTTATATTTATTAAATTTTGAAGGTGACAACTTTGACATCATTTAAAATAAAATAATATAAGTGTCATAATAACTTTTATAAGACTCCAAACGGTCATATATTAGGTCATTGGATGATTATGGTGTATATATATACTACCAATAAGTTTTTTTCAGATTTCTGAGAATTTTAATGGGTATTATTATTTCAATAAAAACTATATTACATATTTTTCACTAAATAAATAATTTCTGCATCATTATTGTATAAGCTATTAAGATAATTAAATATCTCTTAAAAATTATAAATAAATTACCATGATAAATAAAAAAAAATTATCTTCAAAATGAGTATTTATAACCGAATTTATATTCTGTATAAATGTATATTAAAAATACTTTAATTATTAATATTGAGTGAGACATATTTCACTATCCTTTAAATAAAATAAACTAAAGGTCTTAATCACCTCCAAGTGGGTTATAATGGATTCTCTTGAAACCCAAATATGTCTTAGGATAAAATATAAGAATATAATTATATTAATACAAGTGTTAGGGTAATTTTATAATATTATATTTACCATTAATTACCCGATTTACCATTTACTATGGTAAATAAAATTTACCGTAGTTTCTATTCATAATGCCCAAAAATAAAAAGTAGCCTATTAACATAATTTTTACCCACTGATTCCAAATATGGAATCCATTTTTCTAAATTCAATACACAAAAGTTGCAGAAATTAATTTAAAATTAATCTCGTTGTTAAGAAAACGAGTTTTAAAAGTTAAAACATTGCAAAAGATTGAAATGATTTTACCTATGAATTCAATGTAAAATCAATGCTAATGACATAAATTATATTAAATGGTAAAAATATATTCTATTTATACTTTAAAACCATTAAATATTATAATTTAACCATATAAATTATTATGATGAAAAAAGTTGTTTTTAATTAAAATATAGTGTGTTTTTACTATTCATTAAAATATGAAAGTTATCAGAAAAATATCAAAACCTTATCCAATGTAAATTTTTATATCCTGATTCAAAATAAGAAGTTTATTTTTTAAAATTTAACTGATAAACTTTTCAGAAATTATATTTAAAATGGGTGCACCATCAGAAGGTGGCAAAACTACATTTTTTGGAAAATACTTATTTTACCCGAAAAATTTATTTTGTTCTCATACCATGTTCTATAAAATGTGTAAGATGAATTATAATGTCATAAAATTAAAAAATTATTTACTACTATTTATAATGGATAGTTTATAATAATATTATAACCATATATCGTTGTTTTGTGAAACCAGGTATTGTGTACAACACACATTTTCGAGGAAGGTTGTGATTGCGTGTAATGCAAGTCAAGTCAGGGTTGCATGTAGTGCAAGACTCCTTTGTTGTTGCGTATAACAAAATACAACCATATTTCATTTATACATTGAATATATATATATATATACACACTCAATGTTTCGTAGAATAACTACTATCAAACAAACTTGAAATTGTGTGTAACACAATCCAAGATTAGTGTTGTGTATACTGAAATCTAATACGGTGTTGCGTATAGTGCAAGATAATCTTGGTGTAGCGTACAACAGAAGATATGAAAGAAATTAAAAAGAATATTTCTTATAAAATCTCTGTTTATTACATTCTACCCCCCGTAAAATGAATTTCGCCATCGAAATTCATCAGGGTTATAAATCGTTTACTATTTATAGAAACCCACATTGTAAAAAGGAATAGTAAAACTTAATTTTAAAAACTAATGTATGAAATGTAACGATTACCCAAAGTAACTCATCACTGGATTTCCATATAGGAGAACATAGGTGAAAATATGGATATGGAAGAAAAATATAACCATCAAGTTCTGATGGAGAGTGGTAGAGAACATGGCTATGAAAAAGCCAACAATCACAAAGCTATAAATTTGTGATGTTCTAACGTACCATCTGATTCATCAGATATTAGGGCACTAGGAAAACTTTTTGGTTTTCAAGATCATTTCCCTAATGTTGAAGAATTTTTGAATCAAAATAAATACTTACTTGATTTTGGTAAAATCTCACTGTTGTTTGTGTCTTGAACAATTTCCACATCATCTCTTAAAGAAATGAAGTTGAATTTGTCATTCGTGAAGTGTTAGCAAATCATGTGATAGAATTATGAGTCATTCCATCTGTCTCAAACATAAGGTTATAAAAATTTATATACATAATTCCATCTTATGGTGAGATTAATCGTATATGGTTCTAAAAAAATGGACTTATAATTCATCTATCATACCGCTTTATAATATAAAACTAGTTTCTACTAACAAGGGACTTCTTGTAGGCCCGTGGTAGGCGATAAAGGCATGTCGTACTTCTGTTGTGGGTTCAATTCCCACAGCCTTGTCCGACGTGATGGGTTGTTTCCCGTTCTTCAGGTTGTCCCTTTTCATAAACTATTCTATTATAACATTCCATAAATAAAACGGAAAAAAAGTTCTGGGATTAAATAATACTATCTGATGTCCAACTTAATCCTTTCCATCCTTAAGACTTATTCAAAATACTTATTTCCAAACTCATAGTATAAAGAAAATGATTACTTGAAATGTCATTCACTGAGCATGTAAATACCATCATTTATCATATGATATATCTTATTGGTCACATTCCAAACATGTGAATACCTTAATCATGTATTCTCCTGAAAAATGAATACCCATCGAACCTTAGTGAAAACATGAATGCTGTCAAAAATTAACTCTTTCCACATAACAAAATCCCAAAATTTCTATATACTCAAACCATGATATCACTTTTTCCTTATATTAGTAATGAACTCATGAATACCATAAAAATAGTATTTTCTCTTTATCCCTTCATTATGCACATATCATCTGCTTTCCAAAAATATTTCAGTCACTTTTTATGGTTACTGATGCCATATTCTTATGGAAAACCATAATGCACCAATACATAGATATTTCAATATACCATAAAAGTACCTCAACAACATTATTCATGAATACCAATACATAAACACTTCAATCCATCCACTTTAATGATTGTCATGGAATAAGTCCTTCCTTGATTTAGAAGTAACCTCTTAGGTCAGGGCATTGAGTTGGGTAATGCCCATGTTCTCTACATATAAGACATTGAACTCCATAACAGTATGTCACTCTATGACCCTTCTCTCCACATAGATAACATCTTCCCCTCCATTTTATGTATTCATCAAGGTTCTTCTTCCCTTATTTATAAATCTCAATCTTCCTTTCTCTATGATCCTCAACATGCGAACTTGCATAAAAGTCCATCTTCCTCTTATTTGATGAACTACGAATACCACTAAAGCTCACCGTGTAAATCATATATCGCGATGACTGATTTGGCATAATAACAAAATATTTCTTTCCAGGCATTATGCAATTTTGTTTCTCAAAGTCACCAATTTGTCCATTGGATTCAATGATGACCCAATTCCTTCTGGTTCCCTCCATTGACTAAAACCAAAAACCATGGTGTAAGAAATATATAAAATAACAAGGAACCACGTAATCTTAAAAAGTCTCTTATGGGAGGTCTAACTTATCACACATTCTTTAATCCATGACACCCTAGTTTCACCCTAGGTTATTCAAGATCGTCAACAAAATTCTAGGACTATAACCTATAGTTATACTAAACCTTAGGGACATCCCTAGACATACATTAGAAATATCTCTAGGGATCTCACTAATGTTTTCGCATCCTAGTTTCCAAAGATTAACTAAACCTTTCCTCTGATACCAACTGTAGAGACCCAAATCTTGACGTACATAGACATTACATTACTCTTGCAGAATATCTAATACATAAAAAAATAGACACCAAAGGACTGTAATAGTTTAGTGTCTTTGGAAAATTGGAATATAAACTTCTAATCATGTTGAAAGATCTTCAACATCTCCCATAACGATCTTCCCCTTTTTTTCCTTACCAAAAACCTTTCTTTTAATCCTGGGGTCAAAGAAAACATAAAAAGGATGATCTCAATTGCTCATTAAGGGTAAGCATGGAGAAAATAAAACAAACCATATATATTTGAACTTAAAAACATGAACATAATGTTTAAACATAAAGATCTTGAGAAATTACATAAAACATGGCAGTACGTAAGGCATAGATCATAATGGAACATCAATCATGATAAAATAGCATGGGAATAAAACTTGTAATTATGGAAAAACATTAAGAACATGACATGATTTCCATAGTAGCCAAGGCATTGATCCCAATACCATCTTAGTGGACAAAGTCCCTTTCTGAATCGAGTTCAGTCCTCGTTCCAGTCCTATAACTATAAGGCCCCATCCTTAAACCTTACTTAACCTTGAGTTATTACAAGATTACACATTGAGGATCTTTTCAGGTTTATAGTTTTAGAGAATTATATCATAAAACTTTCATTACATTCCACATATAAACAAAGTGGTTACATAAAGATAGTATTCTTCATTCCCATCAATGGAAACATATTTAAAATAAAACATGGATTCTTTCTTGACACTTCCTTGACACTATCATCATATCATGTACCTTTCCCTTGACCTGTGAAAAACATTTCAAAAAACTTGGGATGAGCATAAAAAGCTCAGTAAGGGATATAAAACTATGAAAAGGAAACATGGGTACATATATACATAAGAATGAAATCATACTTTACCCATAAAACATAAGCACTTTAACATACCTCATCAAATCATGAATAAATCATATAAATCATAAGACATAAAGGTAACTTGAGGCATTCATAACATTCTTACATAGGGAGTAACCCTCTTGGTTACGTTTGGAATACCCATCACAGTATATTCCCTAAATCTCTTCGGAGAAACCTTAACGTTTCACTCCTTCGCGTTACCCAATGCATTAGAGAGCTATATCGATATCACCCTCCCTTAGTTTATCACGGAACCACCCGTCTTCATAATAATGCCCAAGAACCTCAACATAATCATATCACATAAAACATGCATAAAGGAAACATAACATTTCCCCATTTCAATCACAAGATATCAATAGAACACATTGATGTAATAAAAACTTTATGAAATCCATTTTCAATACCAAAATAAAATAAAAGTAAAACATGGTATTTATTTTTCTTTTAAAAAGAAGGTATGGCTTGTAGAGGAAGCTGAAACCCAAATAATGGTCACGGTGGCGGAGAAGCCGTTGTCGCCGCATACGTACGACAAAAACATTCCCTTTTCTCATTTTGTAAAACGCTTTCTATAAATAAGATTCCTTTTGGATAAACATAAAAGTCAAATGGGTTTATACACCATATAAAAGAAAGTTGTGTATAAAATAAAATATGCCTCAATGAAAGGATATTGAGACGAAGTCCCATACCTCGGGTCCGACTTGACTCGATCATTCTTTAATGTCTTGAATAATAAACTTGAGTTAATTTATACTTTCTTAAGAACCTTTTTCATGTTAATTATTCCTTTTATATCACTTATTTCCATGTCCTGAACACTATGTAATTATTTATGTTAATAACGGTCATTTTAACGATCATTGGTACTTGAGTCAAAATAAACACTTTATAATAACAAGTTGTTCATGTATCCATTATATCCAGAATTATAATCATGATGTATATATCATATATATCATATATATCCAGTATATACATGCATTTATAATATTACATAATCATTTAGATGTAAGAAATGAAATGCACCGTTCATGGAGATGGTAAGCCGTACGTACGCATGAACGCTGCTTTCATTTCTATTTCGTATTTTTTTTATGGAATGGAATCATAATTATATAAATATATATTATAATTCCAGTATAATATCATATATAATACCATTAATTAAATCCTTTATATGTCCCACATATGGCATTAACGAAATCAAATCACTTTGAGGGGGCGGTAGTCCGCACTTCCTTAAATGAAGATATCGCGTTTACCCATAATGGAAACCATAAAGGTATGCCAAAAATGAAAAATACTGAAGCTTAAGGAAAACATAAACATATTATATGTCATATATAAATATAGTGACATCTTAATGGCCACCTTTGAAGGTGTTAATGGAATGTTGAACAATCATCGTTTCGGGAGGCATAAATTCACCATCCACAGAAACAGTATGTTCTTTAACCATTAGATGTAGGTGTGTGTAAGTGTATCTTTAATCCTTCTTATAACAACATCCTAGTATATTTAAGATACTGGATTTGATACAAAATAAATAAATAAAAAGAGTTTAGGGGGTTGGAGAAGAAAAATAAAACAAAAGGACTCAAGTGAAGACATTACCTTAAAATCGGGTAACTCCCTTTGGTTTGAGCCCAAAGGCTTCCTTGGGAAGACTTCTTCCCAAAGTGAGGCTTCAAGGAGTAAGAGAGGGAAGTGTAGAGACAAAATGGGCAGGATTTGGCCGAGCCAAAGGCTTTGGGAGTGCGGGTAAGGAGGTAGAGGTGGGGGCCTTTTATAAGAGGAGAGGAGGGGCACTCTTGGAAAGTAAAGAAATATTACTTTATTTGAAAATAAGTTTCCGATTTAAAAGGTCCCAAATTTATATAATTCTAGGATAAGGTGATAAGGGTTTTAAATCCACCAATCCAATAGGTTTTGTACATGTGTAGGTCATAGATTTTACATTATCATTTCATTTTATTTAAATCCTTTATTAATGAGGTAATCGTTGCATCATCCTGATGTCATAAATAATTTAATTTATTTAAAGTATAAAAATTATAAAAAAAATACTATGATGTAGGAAATCGTTTTATCTTTCCATTGAATATTTATAGTCAAAAATCTGACTTGTATAACCCCACTTAAAAATTGTTTTCGTAAAACATATTATGTTTGTGTCATTTTTACTTTTACATTAAATAAAAAGTTATTTATGTCATTTCCCAACCAAAGTGGCTCCATGGGGTCCCCAAGTTGACCCATGGATTTTCTTGGTCGTCCATTACACATCCAATGAGGGTAGGACATGTGTCAAGCTCATCTCATACTATTAAAACATTATTTTTACCTTAAACGACACTAATTACCACTAATCGTGATTAAAAACTTAATAAGTCACTATTCACCAAAAATTTATTTTAATCTCATTGGACCACATTTTACTTCTTAATGACAACCATGTATGTTGGATTTTTGAAATTCAAAACACAGAAGTGACAAAGTTTAATTTAAACGAAAAATCAGTTTCTTTAACTACCACTTAGTGGTTTCACTATTTATCAAAAATTGAAGTTTTTCAGAAAAATACCAAAACTTCACCCTAAGCTATATTTGATATTCCGAATTCAAAAATGATGTCTATTTTACAAAATTCAAATCATATAAGTCACATTAATTAATTTAATAATTAATTCCCGCTGTCATGACAAATAGCGTGTTTTTATGAAACAATAAATATCAAAATATTGACACCAGTTTAAGTCCAATTTCAAAGTCAAATTGATTCCAATAACCACTATTGTATTAAATGGTAAAAATATATTCTAATTTATCTTTAAAACCAATTCAAAAGATAATCTAATCATATAAATAAATTAGATTAAAAAGCAGTTTTGATGTAAAATGCAGTATTTTTCACTATTCATTAAAAAATGAACACTGTCAGAAAAATACCAAAAATTCACACAAAGTTAATTTTGATGTCCCAATCATAAAGAATAAGTTTATTTTGACAAAAATAGCTTATAAAATTGTCAAAATATAGATTTATTAATTTTTTTCCATCAAAAGGCAGTAAAACAATCTTTTAAAAATATTAGTGTATTCCATGCTTAAGATTGGATTCATTTTCATTTTAATCCTCTAAAACACTATCTAATTCATTAATAGACATAGAAAAAAATATCTATTATTCATTACTTACTTGGGATGTTACATCCTTCCCCCCTTTAGAAAATTTCATCCCTGCAATTTATTTACTTATCGAATAAATGGGGGTACTTATCCCTCATTTCATTTTTGGATTCCCATGTTGCCTCTTCCATCATGTGGTTTTTTAACAAAACCTTTACCTGATTAATCACCTTATTCTCTAACACTTTCTCCCTGTGGTCAAGAATCTGGACCGGTTGTTCCTCATAATATAGGTTCTCTTCCAGCTGAACTACCTCTGGACTCAAAAATGAGATGGATCTGGCATATACTTTCTCAACATCGAAACGTGAAAAACATTGTGTACCTGAGATAAAATTGGAGGTAAAGCCACTCGGTAAGCAACTGATCCAACTCTCTCCAGAATTTCATATGGTCCTATGAACCTTGGACTCAACTTTCCTTTCTTACCAAATCGCATCACACTTTTCCATGGTGAGACTTTGAGAAAAACATGATCACCTACCTCAAAAGTTAGATCCTTCCTCATGTTGTCTGCATAACTCTTCTGCCTACTCTGAGCTGTTCTCATGTGTTTCTGAATCAGCTGAACTTTTTCTACCATCTCTTCTACCAATTATGGACCCATCAACTTCCTTTCACCCACTTCATCCCAGAAAGCTGGAGTTCGACACTGCTTCCCATATAATGCCTCAAATGGTGCCATTTGTATACTGGAATGAAAACTGTTATTATATGAAAATTCAACCAAAGAAAGATGTTGGCCCCAACCTCCCTGATAATCCATCGAACAAGCTCGTAGCGTATCCTCCAATGTCTGAATTGTTCGTTCTGACTTCCCATCTGATTGAGGATGAAAAGGTGTACTAAAATTTAATTCAGTACCCAATGACTTCTGAAGGCCTTTCCAAAAGTTAGAAGTGAACCTGGGATCATGGTTAGATACAATGGAGAGAGGAACTCCATGTAACCTAACTTTTCTTTAAGATAAAAACGGGAAATTTGATCTAGGGAAAAAGTATCTTGTATAGCAAGGAAATGAGCAGATTTAGTCAAGCGATCAACAATAACCCAGATTGCATTATTACCTCGAGATGTCTTTGGTAATCCCACAACAAAGTCCATGGATATATTCTCCCATTTCCACTTTGTCACTGGTAAAGGCTGAAGCATCCCTTTCGGTAACTGTCGCTCTGCTTTAACATGCTGACAAGTCAAACACTTCACAGTAAAATCAGCAATATCTCTTTTCATTCCATCACAATAGTAATACTCCCGAAGATCTCTATAGATCTTAATACTGCCTGGATGAACTGAAAACGGAGAACTATGAGCTTCACATAACAACTCTCTCTTCAACTGTGAATCACAAGGCACACACAATCTCATCCCAAATCTCAAAATGCAATCATTATCAATGTTGAATTCAGACAACTTACCTTTCTGAACCAGCTCTACCTTTTTCTGCAACTCACTGTCTTTCTTTTATGCTTGCTTGATTCTATCTGATAGAGATGATCTCACTGATACCTGAAACAAAACAGAAGAACATCCTGCACCAAAAACTTCTATGCCAATGTTCATCAAATCCTTAACGAAAGGATCACGTTCCAAATGCAATCGGCCACTTTATTTGCTTTTTTCAGATGGTAATGAATTGTACAATCATAATCCTTGATTAATTCCAGCCATCACCTTTGTCTCATGTTCAATTCTTTCTGAGTGAATATATACTTTAAACTTTTGTGATCAGTATATATTTCACACTTTACTCCATACAAATGATGCCTCTAAATTTTAAAAGCAAAAACAACAGCGGATAATTCCAAATCTTGTATAGGGTAATTTACCTCATGAGTTTTCAACTATTGTGAAGCATAAGAAATTACCTGATCATTCTGCATTAGGACGCAACCAAGTCCTTTCAATGAAGCATCACTGTAGATAACAAACTCCCCATTCCTGGAAGGTAGTGCCAAAACTGGAGCATTCACCAATCTTCTTTTTAACTCCTGAAAACAATCATCACATTATTTTGTCTAGATAAACTTAACACCATTCAGAGTTAGCTTAGTCATTGGACTAGATAATCGTGAAAAATTTCTAACAAACCTTCGGTAATAGCCTGCCAAACCAAGGAAGCTACGAATCTCTGTTACATTTGTGGCTCTTGGACATTCTTCCACAACTTTCGTTTTTGCAGGATCAACAGTTATTCCATCTTTAAAAACAATATGACCAAGGAAAGAAATTTTTTACAACCAAAACTCACACTTGCTGAATTTTCCATACAGTTTCTTTTTTTTTAAGGTTTGCAAGATAACCCTTAAATGTCTTTCATGCTCTTCTTTACTTTTAGAAAACACCAAAATATCATCAATGAAAACCACCCCAAACTTATCCAAGAACTCATGAAAAATTCCATTCATTAAGTCCATGAATACAGCATGTGCATTGGTTAGCCCAAAAGGCATTACTACAAATTCATAAAGGCCATATCTTGTATGGAACGTGGTCTTCGGAATATCTGCCTCCTTTACCGTCAGCTGATGGTACCCCGATCTCAGGTCAATCTTTGAAAAAAACTGAGCTCCCTGGGGCTGATCAAACAAATCATCGATATGAGGCAAAGGATATTTGTTCTTAACAGTGATATTATTCAAGGCCCTATAATCAATGCAAAGTCTCATTGAACCATCTTTCTTTTTAACAAATAAAACAGCATCACCCCATGGTGATGTGCTAGGTCGAATGAAACCTTTCTCTAATAAATCCTGCAATTTCTCCTTCAACTCTAAATGTTAAATTTTAGCCATTCGATAAGGGGGTATTGAAATTGGATTAGCATCAAGAACTAAGTCAACAGTAAACTCAACTTCCCGATCTGGTATTATTCCAGGAAACTCATCAGGAAAAACATCAGGATACTCATTTACCACTGGCACATCATTAATCTAAACAGTTCCTTTATTATCAACGATGTGTGTAAGGTAACATACATTTCCATCTTTTACATGTTTCTTGGCCTCTTGATAAGTTATCAACAGTAAGGGTTCATTATTGTACACAAACTGAAGGTCTTTCTGAAAAGAAACTTCTTTATCTCTACAGTCAATCTTAGCATGGTAAATAGAGAGCCAATATATACCCAGGATAACATCAAACTCTATTAGAGGTAGAACAATAAGGATTTCAAGTAGGTTCTTTCCACAGATAATGATAGGAAGATTCTTATAAATTCTTTTTACTTCAACATTTCCCCCAGGTGTCTTTACCACAAGTTCAGGAGTCATTTCTTGAGATGGTATTCCCATTTTACTAGAAAAGTTTTTAGAGATGAAAGAATGTGTAGACCCCGAATCAAACAACACATTGGCATAATCTAAAAAAACAAAGTACCTGATACAACTTCATTTGATGGCCCAACATCTGCTGAAGTAGTTGCAAAGTATTTCACTACCGCTTTCTGCTTGTAGTCTAACTGCTTCCCATCACTCAAGCTCTTTGTCGGACACTCATTTGCATAGTGACCCATCTCATTGCACTTAAAACATTTTACTAACTGTAAATCAAATTTGGTCTTACCATCACCCTGATCTTTTTCAGTGCAATCACGAGCCTTATGTCCCATCTTACCACATTGGTGGCACTTTCCAAAATTAAGAACACATTCCCAAGCATGCCTTTTACCACATTTATCACAAACTGGAAACTTAGTTTTCTTACCATCAGACTTTTTTGAAGAATTCTTACCTTTCTCCTGCCACCTCGGTCTCTTCTTCTGTTGGTTTTTATAGAACACTTGATCATTGGAAAACTCCATTTCCACCTTCTCAGCACATCGAAAAAGCTTTTCATAACTTTTAAACTCACGAGAAGCTAATGCCCTTCGATATTTTGGCTTTAATCCTGAGTAAAAACAATTGATTTTACTATCAAGGTCTCGAATAAATTTTGGATCATACCTTTCCAATCGAGTGAACCTTTCTTCATAGGTAGCCACTGAGTCTTCCTCTTTCTTCAATTCCAAGAATTGTTCTTCCATCCTAAGTTGAACAACCTTAGGAAAATACTTCTCAAGAAACATACCTTTGAATTCATCCCAGTCAAGAGCATCAATCTCATCAGCGTCCCTGATATTCTTAACCATCGACCACCACTGATCTGCTTCACCCTCCAAATGATAAATAGAAAGACTAACCTTTTGATTGTCTGAACACCCCATGACATAGAAAATATTCTCCAGTGCTTTAATCCACCCTTCAGCTAGCACAGGGTCAGATGATCCTCTGAATGATGGGGGATGTTGCCTCATGAAATGTTCCACCACTGACATGTTTCTCTGCGGTTGATCTGGCTGATCTCGTGCATGGATACCACCGCCATTTATCTCTTGAGTCAACTGCGCCATTACTGCAACAAACTGTTCAGTTCCAATTCCAACTATCTCACGATGCTGATTCAGAAGGTTATTTCCTTCTTCATGCCTTCCTAGCACTGCTTCCCTATTTCCTCTGCGGAACACCATTCTGAACAAACATGTCTTAGATGAAGCAACATGGTAATCTTCAAATACTATATCACTTTAATTTGACCATAAAAAAAATATTTTTGGATAATCATTTAATAGAATTCTAACTCATAAAGTTATCTAAACCGACCTCTGATACCAACTATAAGGCCCCAGCCTTAAACCTTACTTAACCTTGAGTTATTACAAGATTACACATTGAGGATCTTTTCAGGTTTAGAGTTTTAGAGAATTAGATCATAAAACATGCATTACATTCCACATATAAACAAAGTGGTTACATAAAGATAGTATTCTTAATTCCCATCAATGGAAACATATTTAAAATAAAACATGGATTCTTTCTTGACACTTCCTTGACACTATCATCATATCATGTACCTTTCCCTTGACCTGTGAAAAACATTTCAAAAAACTTGGGATGAGCATAAAAAGCTCAGTAAGGGATATAAAAATATGGAAAGGAAATATGGGTACATATATACATAAGAATGAAATCATAATTTACCCATAAAACATAAGCACTTTAACATACCTCATCAAATCAGGAATAAATCATAGAAATCATAATACATAAAGGTAACTTGAGACATTCATAACATTCTTACGTAGGGAGTAACCCTCTTGGTTACGTTTGGAATACCCATCACAGTATATTCCCTAAATCTCTTTGGAGAAACATTAACGTTTCACTCCTTTTCATTACCCAATGCATTGGAGAGCTATATCAGGCTCACCCGCCCTTAGTTTATCACGGAACCACCCGTCTTCATAATAATTCCCAAGAACCTTAACATAATCGTATCACATAAAACATGCATAAAGGAAACATAACATTTCCCCATTTCAATCACGAGATATCAATACAACACATTGATGTAATAAAAACATTATTAAATCCATTTTCAATACCAAAATAAAAAGAAAAGTAAAACATGGTATTTATTTTTCTTTTAAAAAGAAGGTATGGCTTGTAGAGGAAGCCGAAACCCAAATAATGGTCACAGTGGCGGAGAAGCCGTTGTCGCCGCATACGTACGACAAAAACATTCCCTTTTCTCATTTTGTAAAACGCTTCATATAAATAAGATTCCTTTTGGATTAACATAAAAGTCAAATGGGTTTATACACCGTATAAAAGAAAGTTGTGTATAAAATAAAATATGCCTCAATGAAAGGATATTGAGACGAAGTCCCATACCTCGGGTCCGACTTGACTCGATCGTTCTTTAATGTCTTGAATAATAAACTTGAGTTAATTTATACTTTCTTAAGAACCTTTTTCAAGTTCATTATTCCTTTTATATCACTTATTGCCATGTCATGAACACTATCTAATTATTTAAGTTAATAACGGTCATTTTAACGATCATTGGTACTTGAGTCAAAATAAACACTTTATAATAACAAGTTGTTCATGTATCCATTATATCCAGAATTATAATCATGATGTATATATCATATATATCATATATATCCAGTATATACATGCATTTATAATATTACATAATCATTTAGATGTAAGAAATGAAATGCACCGTTCATGGAGATGGTAAGCCGTACGTACGCATGAACGCTGCTTTCATTTCTATTTCGTATTTTTTTTATGGAATGGAATCATAATTATATAAATATATATTATAATTCCAGTATAATATCATATATAATACCATTAATTAAATCCTTTATATGTCCCACATATGGCATTAACGAAATCAAATCACTTTGAGGGGGAGGTAGTCCGCACTTCCTTAAATGAAGATATCGCGTTTACCCATAATGGAAACCATAAAGGTATGCCCAAAATGAAAAATACAGAATATTAAGGAAAACATAAACATATTATATATCATATATAAATATAGTGACATCTTAATGTCCACCTTTTAAGGTGTTAAAGGAATGTTGAACAATCATCATTTCGGGAGGCATAAATTCACGATCCAAAGAAACAGTATGTTCTTTAACCATTAGATGTTGGTGTGTGTAAGTGTATCTTGAATCCTTCTTATAACAACATCCTAGTATATTTAATATACTATAGTTGTTACAAAAGAAATAAATAAAAAGAGTTTAGGGGGTTGGAGAAGCAAAATAAAACAAAAGGACTCAAGTGAAGACATTACCTTAAAATCGGGTAACTCCCTTTGGTTTGAGCTCAAAGGCTTCCTTGGGAAGACTTCTGCCCAAAGTGAGGCTTCAAGGAGTAATATAGGGAACTGGAGAGACAAAATGGGCAGGTTTTGGCCGAGCAAAAGGCTTTGGGAGTGTGGGTAAGGAGGTAGAGGTGGGGGGCCTTTTATAAGAGGAGAGGAGGGGCACTCTTGGAAAGTAAGGAAATATTAATTTATTTGAAAATGATTTTCGGATTTAAAAGGTCCCACATTGATATAATTCGAGGATAAGGTGATAATGGTTTAAAATCCACCCATCCAATAGGTTTTGGACATGTGTAGGTCATATATTTTACCTTATCATTTCATTTTTTTTAAATCCTTTATTAATGAGGTAATCGCTGCATCATCATGATGTCATAAATAATTTAATTTATTTAAAGTCTAAAAATTATAAAACAAATACTATGATTTAGGAAATCGTTTTAAATTTCCAAAGAATATTTATAGTCAAAAATCTGACTTGTATAACCCCATTTAAAAATTGTTTTTGTAAAACATATTATGTTTGTGTCATTTTTACTGTTACATTAAATAAAAAGTTATTTATGTCATTTCCCAACCAAAGTGGCTCCATGGGGTCCCCAAGTTGACCCATGGATTTTCTTGGTCGTCCATGACACATCCAATGAGGGTAGGACATGTTTCAAGCTCATATCATACTATTAAAACATTATTTTTACCTTATACTACACTGATTACCACTAATCGCGATTAAAAACTTAATAAGTTACTATTCACCAAAAATTTATTTTAATCCCATTGGACCACATTTTACTTATTAATGACAACCATGTATGTCAGATTTTTGAAATTCAAAACACAGAAGTGACAAAGTTTCATTTAAATGAAAAATCAGTTTCTTTAACTACCACTTAGTGGTTTCACTATTCATCAAAAATTGAAGTTTTTCAGAAAAATACCAAAACTTTACCCTAAGATATATTTGATATTATGAATTCAAAAATTATGTCTATTTTACAAAATTCAAATCATATAAGTTACATTAATTAATTTAATAATTAATTCCTGTTGTCATGACAAATAGCGTGTTTTTATGAAACAATAAGTATCAAAAGATTGACACTAGTTTTAGTCCAATTTCAAAGTGAAATTGATTCCAATGACCACTATTGGATTAAATGGTAAATATATATTCTAATTTAACTTTAAAACCAATTCAAAAGATAATCTAATCATATAAATAAATTATATTGAAAAGCAGTTTTGATGTAAAATGCAGTATTTTTCACTATTCATTAAAAAATGAACATTGTCAGAAAAATACCAAAAATTCACACAAAGTAAATTTTGATGTCCCAATCATAAAGAATAAGTTTATTTTGACAAAAATATCTTATAAAATTGTCAAAAGATAGATTTAAAAATGGTTTTCCATCAAAAGGCATTAAAACAATCTTTTAAAAATATTAGTGTATTCCATGCTTAAGATTGGATTCATTTTCATTTTAAGCCACTAAAACACTATCTAATTCATTAATAGACATAGATAAAAACATTTATTATTCATTACTTACTTGGGATGTTACAGTAGCAATGAACCGGATTAACTTACCATTCCATCCATGTCTATCTCATGAGATATAAGTCTTTACCCAATGAATTGGAGGGGGATATAGGTCCCACCCATCTCATAATGAAACCATTCTTATGTGTGCCACAAAATCATAAATCATACATCATAACATAACCCATGTAATAAAAATGGGATTCATAAACTTCATGTCATCATAACATAATCCATATAAAACAAATGGATATCATTTCATCATAAGAAAAGTGAAACCATATAAATCATAAATACATTATACTTGAAACACAATCATAATAACTAATGTCATCTTAGATGGAAAATAGTTTCGATAAAACACTTGAAATGAATTCTTAAGAAAAATATCCTTTCTTCTTAAAAATCATTTTATTTTCACAAAATTCCACTCAATTTTAAAATAAAAGGATTTTATAAAAAATAACCATGAAATATTGTAGATTAAAATTCATGAAAATAAGGTGTTATGAAACTGTAAAAATATGTTCATTCCGTATAAGTTAAAAAAACATTCTTC
The DNA here is from genome assembly GCA_963277665.1 of Viscum album. Classification (NCBI taxonomy): domain Eukaryota; kingdom Viridiplantae; phylum Streptophyta; class Magnoliopsida; order Santalales; family Viscaceae; genus Viscum; species Viscum album. The sequence continues at coordinate 1,513,040,236 of OY728161.1, forward strand.
TCGAACTTTTTTTCGGAAAAGTCAAAAAGTTCCTTGTATGGTAAACAAAAGAAAGATTTCATCCATAACACAAATTTAAAGTCAAAAAAGGGTAAACATGACTTTAAACATACATGGAAGAATATTAAACACTTTATGAAAAACATTTTATGGACATGGATGAAAAATATAACCCCAGTAATTACTTACGTATAAGCAATCTCGGATAAAAATGAGATTGAAAATTTATCCCTTACCTTAGGTATGATATGGTTCGTACGTATCCAAACCTCGTGTATAATGATTTAAATAATGTCATTGACTTATTACAGAATCATATTCATTGTTATGATATCATATATGGTTCATTTATGATTTTATATTACCCATTCTTTTGTAAATCCATTTTAAAGCAGCGTTTTGGGTAAAATCATTTCATTTATCGTATGTTTTTTGAATTATTGTTCTTGATATTATTACTTATATCCTGAATTTATTAATTTCAGAATGTAAAACATGATTTATATATAATAAATATTTATCATATACATATATATGGTAGATTGATAAATGGAATGAAATACACCGTTCATGGAGACGGTAGGTCGTACATACACATGAACGTTGTTTTCCTTTCCTTATTAAATTGAATGGAATTAAATAGATTACATACATATATATATATACATAAATCGAGTATCATTATTATGTCATATATTTCATTATTATTCATTATATATACTTTATAATCATTCATGAATGGTTAACATGAAGAATGAATCTTATCGCGTTCGTGGAGACGGTAGTCCGTACGTACGCACGAGCGATGATATCATTCCCATGATCGTGGAATTGTATTGAAGTGTATGTATACTATTTTAGAATCAATATAACTTTAAAATAATCACATATAGTTATTATTTACACCATTACACCCATCCAAGTAAGGTGGTGGTGGAAAACAGATTACACCACGGCGTGGAGACGGTATTTCGTACGTACGCACGCGCGGTGATTTCATTTTCCGTAGGATGGATAGAAGGTGGAATAGGGTTGTTTCATATTTATAATAACATATCAGTATAAGAGTGATACAGATGTTATTACTTCATAATGAAACAACTAAAGAAGAGGAAGTAGAATAAAAAATAAATATGAAAGAATCGGTAACGGATATTACCTCTTCTTCGAAATGCCTCTTTGAAACCTCATCTTAGGGCACTAAAATTGGTCTTTGAAGAATAATAGGACCTCTAGAATATTTCTATGCAAGTTTATAAGGGAAAATGTCCTTGTTTGGCCGAGATTTAAGGCTCAAAGTTGTGTAAAGATGAGAGGGAGGAGGTGCCCTTTTATAAGGGAGGAGAGGGGCACCTTTGGGACCCAAAAAAATTTTAGTTTAATATAAATTCAAACCCCACATAAAAACCTCCAAAAATGACTCAATTAGAATATTAGAAGATATAGGGTTTTAATTTCATCAAAAAATCATATTTATACATGTTTTGATTTTATTTTAAACCTTATCATTTTGATTTATCCTTATTTAATCTATTTAATTTTATTTGTGGTAATAAAATTTTAAATTTTAAATGGTTATAAGTAATCACTTATGTGTTGTTAATTTTACATAATTGGATATTTTATGACATTTTAGACTATATAAATTTCAATTTATATATTTTAAATTTTTTTGTGATTTTTAAACAATATAATAATATGTTATTTTTATAAAATAACAATAGTGTCAATTTTGACACTATTCATTTATTTGAATTTAAATAAAATCCACACAGAGGATATATTCGAAATAAAATATTTAATAGATTCTTAAAATGTCATATTCATATATAAAATTATTGGAGAACATTAAATAGTTCATATAATATTTATTTTACTATTTTTAAACCATTTATTTGATACTTCTTTTAATAAAATAATTTCTACAACATTTTTGTATAATTATTAAATATACTTATTTGTTGCATAAAAATTAAAAATAAAATATTAGGATAAATATAAATCTTATATATTTCATAATAATACTTTTATTAGGATTTATATTCTAAAACACCCAACTTTTAAAATGTTATATTTATTAAATTATGAAAGTGACAACTTTCACATCATTTAAATTGAATAATATAAGTGTCATAATCAGTTTTATAAGACTCCAAAAGGTCATATATTTGGTCATTTGATGCTTATGGTTTATATATACACTACCAATAAGTTTTTTTCAGGTTTTTGAGCCTTTTAATGGGTATTATTATTTCAATAAAAACTACATTACTTATTTTTCACTAAATAAATAATTTCTGCATCATTAATGTATATGCTATTAAGGTAATTAAATATCTCTTCAAAATTATAAATAAATTAACTCAATAAATAAAAACATTTTATCTTTCAAATGATTATTTATAACCGAATTTATATTCTGTATAAACTTATATTAAAAATACTTTAATTATTAAAGTTGAGTGAGACATATTTCACTTTCCTTTAAATAAAATAAACTAAAGGTCTTAATCACCTCCAAGTGGGTTCCAATGGATCCCGTTTCGACCCAAATATTCCTTAGGACGAAATATAAGCATATAATTATATTAATACAAGTGTTAGGGTAATTTTATAATATTATATTTACCCTTAATTACCCGATTTACCTTTTACTATAGTAAATAAAATTTACCGTCGTTACTATTCATAATGCCCAAAAATAAAAAGTATCATATTAACATAATTTGGACCCCCTGATTACAAATATGGAATTAATTTTTCTAAATTAAATACACAAAAGTTGAAGAAATTAATTTAAAATTAATCTCGTTGTTAAGAAAACGAGTTTTAAAATTTAAAACATTGGAGAAGATTGAAATGATTTTACTTATGAATTCAATGTAAAATCAATGCTAATGATATAAATTATATTAAATGGTAAAAATATATTCTATTTATAATTTAAAACCATTCTATATTATAATTTAATCATATAAATTATTATGATGAAAAAAGATGTTTTTAATTTAAATATAGCGTGTTTTTACTATTCATTAAAATATGAAAGTTATCAGAAAAATATCAAAACTTTATCCAATGTAAATTTTTATATCCTAATTAAAAATAAGAAGTTTATTTTGTAAAATTTAACTTATAAAATTGTAAAAAATTATATTTAAAGTGGGTACGCCACCAAAAGGCGGCAAAACTGCATTTTTTGAAAAATACTTAATTTACCCAAAAAATTTATTTTGTTCTCATACCATGTTCTATAAAATGTGTAAGATGAATTATAATGACATAAAATTAAAAATGTATTTACTAGTATTTATAATGGATTATTTATAATAATATTATAACCATATATCATTGTTTAGTGAAACCCGGTATTGCGTACAACACACGCTATCGAGGAAGGTTGTGATTGTGTGTAATGCAAGCCAAGTCAGGGTTGCGTGTAGTTCAAGACTAATTTGTTGTTTCGTATAACAAAATCCAACCATATTTCATTTATACATTGAATATATATATATATATACACTCAATGTTGTATAGAATAACTACTATCAAACAAACTTGAAATTGTGTGTAACATGATCCAAGATTAGTGTTGCGTATACTGCAAGCTAATACGATGTTGCGTATTGCGCAAGATAATCTTGTTGTAGCGTACAATAGAAGATATGAGAGAAATTAAAAATAATATATCTTATAAAATATTGGGTTGTTACACTGATTATATCCCTTGTTAAATGCCTATTGATGCCAATGGATCCTTTTTACTTGAAACTTATTCATGGAACCTCTAGAAGATAGGACTGGAGGTCTTGAGGTCCTATTAGTTATGTGACCAGATTCTAGAGAGATAGAGACATACATTAAATCTTTCTATAGTTCCATAGAGTTACTTTGATATTTTCCTCTAAATGGATTATTTCTCTACCATCCATGCTATGGATGCTACCACCAGTGGGTGCGGTAGTGTTTATAGCTTATGGTATTGAGTTTCCTACTTTGTAGAAGAGTGGTCTCAAGAAAATTAATATGAGATCATGTGTGTTTGGATATAGATAACTTTTTATCATTTAGAAAGCATTGCCCTTGGAGTAGTGGATTCTATGATCTTTTGGTTTCATGTAGTGGTGGTGGAGTTGAGGACAACATCCCAATGGAATTTTAGATTTACCTCCCCACTAAGGGTTATACATCTTCATAGACTGGAACCAAGGTACTACCTCGATATTTGTGCTAGTATATTGGATGTATCTCATTGATCTTTTCAAGCTGAAGGTATAGGTTTATAGATAAATGTATTTGTAAGACCCATTGTTCTCACAAGTGAATCTTTGTGTTGTCACCTAGGATGTGGAAAATAGACAACAAACCAAGTCCTTCAATACTTTTTATATCAATTAATTTAAATCTTCTTCATTGTTACCCTCATATACTCATTGTAATATTATCAAGTGAGCCACTTGAGTATGGATTCAAAATATGCTCCAATAATACCATCTTATTGGGGATATCTTGTAGTTTTAGTTAGATGTTTCGAAGGTCCACTTCTTGTGATATGTCCTCTCGGACATGGGAGTGACGGTGGACCCAGCCAAAGTTAAGATTGAGATAACTTGAGAGCTACCTAAGGGTGTGGCCATAGTAGAATATATCACAGTGAATTTCCGGTCTGTTGTTATTAAGCGAGGTAACATAGTAGTTGGACTCTTTATAGTGGCCCATTTTGGTAAAGGTGGTGCAATATATCTCCAGTCGTTTGTTGTTACCCCTCCACTTTTTCATCTAGTCTAGTAAGTATAACTTGGTGATATTTTTGTGAGGTATTTCATGATCGAATATCCTTTGGATAAGTTCTTAATGGATTTTCTAAAGGTGGATAGTACATAGACCTTATCAGGAATGATGATGACACAGGTCATGATGTGATATGAGGTTATAAGTAGGTTCATTTCTCTTAGTAGTGCACCAAGGAGAGGGTCCATTGTACCTTTATCCTTTTGAATCAGGTATTGGGGGCTAAAGATGAGGGGTTTATTGTTGATTTCACTCTATATATCCCACCGATCAGTAGGTGGATATTGGTATTCTTAGATGGTAGTGTAAAGGTGGTGATTACCTTGTGGTTCTCATAAAATATTTCCCCATAATCAGGGAGAGTTCATGACACCATCTTTGAGATTTTAGGTCGGCTCACCAGGTTGGACTACTTTCTACCCAATAGAGATCAAAGATTAATGGGGAGTTATCTGTGTTTGTAGTCTATCTCTAGGGTTTCTAGGTAATTTTTCTATTTTATTTGTGGGTTAGTTATATGGTATGTCTCTAGAACCCAAGAATGTATTCGGGCTGCGTACTTGGTATTTTTCCACCTATCATGGATGAGGAGACATGTTCAATCTTTGTTGCATAATGTCGACCTAGATAAGTTGGGAATTGGGTGTGTAGTTTCATTTTTCAGGTACTCAATGGTATTTGAGATATGATAATAGGAGACCCTTTAAGTATAAGTTTTTCTCTTGTGTTCATTTTTGTTGATAACATTAGGACCCTCTTGAGATATCTCTGGTGTGGGAGACCTAATTGAGAGATATTATTCCCACCTTCTAGGTATGATTTCACTTTTCAAGATGAAAATAATTAATGTTGGGAAGAGTTTAGGGACTTTATTTTTTTCATGAAATACTTTGTAATATTTCTATGAATATTTATGGATCCAAGTGATTATTTTTCATGGTATTCTAGGGCCTATAGATCCTCGGTTCATTAATACTAAAACTATTCGATACTTTATATAATGAGGCATAGTTTTTCAAGAAATGTGGAATGACTCTCGATAAGAGTCTTGGATAAAAATTTTTGGCCGAATCTAAGTCTGGAACATGGGTTTTACACTATGTACGACATAAAGTTTGTCAGCTTCGGGTACCTAGTCGAAGGAAACCACTGTTGGGGTATTAAATAAAGGATGTTTTTTAATTAAATTAAATTTAATCAATAAACTTTATCCCCTTGACCTTTTATTTCCATTATGGAAGGGGAATGGTATATCCCTCTCTTTTCATGATGGATAGCCCGATATAGAGAGAGAGAGAGAGGATAGTCCACCGAACTCTGTTCTTGACAGTGGTCAACACCGGATCGAGGTGCAGTAGGTTCCAAAAAACTTGTTGGACATGAAGCATTATAATTTATCTGTAAGGTAGGATGATTTTAAAAAATTTGTTCACAATCCCTATTTTTCCATTGTTTTAAGGTTTTGTATCCCTATTACATTTTCTAGAGATGCCCTAGGAGTTAATCTGTGGTAATTTGGTGAAAATCATGGGTTTTTGGAGGCTTATAGCGATTTGTCATTAAGAAATATTTATTACATGATGTCTAGTACTATATAATATTCATTGAGTTCTTACCATTCAATTAAGATGAAATTTTCAGAACTACATGCCATGTACTGGGGGTGAACACCTTGCAGTTAGGCTTGCCTGAGTGGCGAAGGGCATGCGCAAGAAAGCTATGAGAGGGGACATGGTTATGTGGAAGTACATCACTAGACCCTAAGTGTACATGGGCTATAGGGCATGGGTAGGTACATGGGACCAGGTTTCAGTACATGGTAAGGGGATCCTATACATGAGCACAGACAATGATGTGTGCTTGGGCTGGCCCAAGAGGTTCATTTCATGCACCAAGATTACATGCCATACAGGTCGACATGGCTATAAAGGCTATGTGTGGTAAATGAAATACCAAGGTGATCAGGTGATGTTACACACTGTGTAACTATATTCACACACCGATATATTTTTTGTATACATGCTGAGTATAGTGAGGGGTCATTGCCAAGGTTTATCCTGAATAGACATGTTTTTTACTATGGGTATATGTCATGTACTTCCTTTTAGAGAATTCTCCCCTTCCCATATCCATTTGCAGGACTCAAACAAAGGTCCATTATTAGCCTATTCTGATTGTTTTTCTACATAGAATGTGATGATGTCTAGGGTTTTGGGATTAGATATGGGATGTGAGGGGATGTCGGTGGGTTCTTCTATCAGTGATGATTATCGAGTATCATTTGGGTGTGTTCCCTTAGAACATCCCCTTGAGGGTACAATGGTTCGTCGTATCCTCGGTATAGGATTGTGGTCCTCTTTATGGTATTTGTTTGGATAGGGTTTTTGGTATCCCTTTATGAGGCTATGGTGGGATCCTCTATCATCTATTCATATTTCCTATGTGGTGCTTATTGGATCGGTTTAACCCTTATACATGGGTGTTGATCCCACTACTTAGAGGGTTGATCTTGTAGGGTTCATGGTATCATTAATCATATGATCCCTTATATTGTGGGTAATACCAGATTGGTTTTGTGATATCTCTCTATGGTCATAGGTGTGATCCCCTATCCATGTTTCATGGATCAAAGTCTTAATAAGTTTCAATGAGTACCACAATAGTCCTGGGTGTGATCCCCTGTGTCAGTGTTAATATCTCCAAATTTCCAGATTTAGTTCATGGTATCCCCCAATAATCTTGGTTTTGAACACCTATATATGTAAGAACCTGGATCTTCTTTTCTGATATGTTTTTCCTTTTCTGGTCGTTTTTTAGAAAAAGAGAAATTTGGGAAATTTTCTAATTACACGTTGTGTACTTTATGAGTACATTCCATGTATTGCCTTTCCGCTGGAGGCCGTGTGCTGGTCGTGTAGTAGCCGCACACATGATCATGTGGGAGTGACTTGGAGGCCGCTTAAAGTGGAGTACAGAAACAAAGAGTACATGCCATGTACATTAAAAGTACATGTCGGGTACTTTCTTTTTTTTCGTTAAATGCACCGGGGTCACGTATAATCCCCAGAACGACCTTCTTTTAGGCCTCGTTCGACCGAGAGCTCCGTACGGATGTAGATCTTCGACGAACCCTCGAGCGTTTGTTCTTCCTCTAAATCGAACACCGTTGGTTGCGTTGGAATCACATCGGTGAGTTCTCTCTTCCCCTAGAGCACCATCTTCTGATTTCTCTTCTCTCGTGGGATATCATGGGTTGAACTTTTTAGAAGTTTTTTTAGATCTTCGATGTTTTGACCAAGTGAGCTTCCTCGGAGAGTCTTTGAACGACCTAGGCTATAAGAGGAATTGACTGAGTGAACTTCCTTAGAGAGTCCTAGACCTTGAGGCTATAAGGGGAATTGACCCTGTGAGCTTCTTTAGAGAGTCCCTGACTACCTTAGACTATAAGGGGAATTGACTTTGAGTGCTTCTTTAGAGAGTCATTATGATTTCTTATGACTAAACCATAGGGGTTAGGCTGAGTGCACTGCCTAGAGGGTTGCATGTACTTCTTATGTAGGACCATAGGGGTGGGATATGAGTAATTCCCAGAGGGTTACCTGTTTGGGGTTTAGCTATTTGTTTTTTTGTTGATCGATATTGAAACTGTGGATTGTTTACTGCTGAGTACTTTCCTGTTTACTATTTTTTGTACTTTAACCTTCCATATATTCACTAACTATTAAGCATATATCTTCGGGTAGCTGCCTACTGGGATTTAGTCCCACACCCTGTTTGGGTCATGCTTTTGGGCCCAAATAGATTATATTATGGAAGGTATAGATAAGGGAAAGTGCCCTTCTACTTTAGGTACTTGACTTTCTGTGGATATGGGGAGCATGGGACCAAGCTTAATCTTGAGATGCTGGGGAAATGTTTATCTTTTTATTTTGTATTTTGGTTTAGCACTGTTTTTATTTCCATCATTGTAAATTTTTTGGTTTCTTTCCTAGACATATGTATCATTCATCATTATATATATATATATATATATATTTGTGTGTGTGTGAGTGCTCCATTTTTTTATTATTCCAGTCTTCCGTTGTGTATTATTATTGGATATTTACTACTTCTGCTATTGTGTGTTGTTTAATTCTGCTGTGTACTCTGCCAATGAGGGCATAGTTTCCCCACTATCCCAATCAAGCCATCGCTTCTAGTCGTCAGCCTCTGGCGTGTGGGGAAATGTGCTTGAGACCATGTGACCAACTGGGTACGGAGCGCCTTTGGGTGGATTTCAGAACCGGGACGTTACAAAGTGGTATCAAAGGAATTATTTTTCTCTTGACTTACTGCTTAGATCCTTTAGCTAGGGATAGAATGGAATAGGTACATGGTAATAAGTTGTGCCCGGGATTAGCTAACTCATGTAAACGGAAAATCCAATCTACCTCGTTTAATGCAATTTTTCTAGTTTTTCAACTTTACAGTTGATTTGATTTTCACCGTTGGGTGATTACCATGTTTTGTAATATTACCGTTAATGTTATTGAGGTTCTATTTATGTCACAACCCGGTGAGATGAGGGTATTCCATCTCATGCATCATATAAGAACTTGCTAGAAATCACATGTCATGCATTCTTTCCATGCTGTCTAGGATGAATTAGTGATTTCATGTTGTTCTGATAGATGTTTTGTAGAATAATCATGTTGTTGTGATAAATGCCTCGATAAAAAATACATTTTGTTTGATAGGGTATTGTTTGTGTAAGGTTTTTCTTGAATAAATGCCAAACTTTGGTTCTTGAGGTGTTATGGGCCCTCATGAATAGGAATTTGGTGGATCATTGCCTTGTTTGCCTTGTTATAACTTGTATAAGATGACAAGATTTGATTCGCAGGGAGTATGGGCCCTCACAGATCGGAATTCAGCACTTTGTTGTTTGTTTCAGTGTTTCTCTGGGTTTCGGAGTAGTTTCTGAGGCTTACTGTCCAGAAAAATCCAAAATACATGCCTTGTAGTTTTGACTGCATTCCATGTGTTCTTCCATTCGGGAAGAAAATATTTTTTTTAAGTATACTCCATATACTTTATGTGCATTCCATGTAGTCTCTAACCATTTCATATGTTGTCTGGGTAGAGACACGGGATAAGGAATCTCTTGCGGGAAAATGCCATGTACCTATTGTGCACACCATGTAGTTTTGACCTTCTGTCCGCTGTGTAACTAACAACACGGACTGAAAAACATAAAGCTATACACGTCGTGTCAGTATTGAACACATCATGTAGTCAGACCCAGGTACCTAGATGTGTCACTAACAGCACGGGTCGGTGTTATCCTCTCACGAACACATCGTTTCCATCTGGAACACGTCATGTGGTGTAAGTTGTGTGTCAGGACGTGTCACTAACAACATTGTCCAGGTGAATCTTGTCTAGTACACGTTGTGTCTACCTTGAACACTCCGTTTAGTCTTGTCTTAGGAGATTCGTGTGGCTTACCCATATAGAAGGACTCAGATAGGGAAAGGAGATTCAAGTACACGTCGTCTGTTAGGACAACACGTCATGTGTTTTGGGTGTTACATGACTAGTTTAGGCAGGAGTACACACCCATGTAAATGACTTAAGTGAACATGCCATGTAGGAATTGTACAAGCCATGTAGTCATGTTTTGTAAAACTTCAATGTTTTCTTTATCCTGTTCCCTTCTTACACTTCTAGTTTTCAGTCCTTTAAAATCTTGTTTTAAGGTGTGCGCTTGACCTTGCAGAGTCATGCCACCGATATGTCCTCTGGTTATGCACCATTTTCCAGGTGGTGATTAGGCACCATACATGGATGATCAGGGAATACCTGTAGACCCTCCAGTTGTGCCAGCCTTGGCACCAGTCGTTTTACCTGACATAGGTGTTGATGCACAGTTTAGGGAGGGCTTTTTGAGGATGATTCATACCTTTCAGGGAGAGCTGCCTCATGCCCCGTCGATGGCAGAATTGATGTTGGTCTTTCAGTAGCAACATCCTTCTACTTTATCAGGTGATTGAGGACCCTAGGCTGCATAGTCATGGATAGAAGCCACACTGAGGATTTTCGAGCATATGGAGATACCTCCAGAGAAGAGGGTGAAGCTCGCTACCTACATGCTTTGAGACTCTGCCAAGGGGTGGTGGGATGTGATCTCATAGGCGGGACTCCAGCAGAATATGACTCGGGATGAGTTTCGGCATATCCTATATGATTACTTCTATCTGGATACCTTGAGGGCTGATCAAGATCGAGAGTTCATGAGTCTAGAGCAGGGTACTCTTTCTGTTATGGAGTATTCCTCTTGCTTCACAGAGTTGTAGTGTTTTATGCCTATTTCAGGAGGTGTTGAGTTGTTCCTTGCATGGAAGTTTGCGGATGGTCTGAGGCATGACATTCGATCACAGTTGAACATCATCAGGTTGACTTCGATATCTTCTATCATCAATTAGGCACTGATCACATAGCACAATCTGAGGGATTCTAGAGTGGTGAGCTAGGGCGGTTCGGCATCTAGAGTTAGTATCCCTCTTCCCGATAGTAGGAAACGTTGTAGGGAGTTTGCACGAGGAGATCAGAGTAGGTGGGATGAATCTTCTGGTACCCAGGTGGTGTGCTACCAGTGTGGGGAGAGTGGGAATACGAGGCCACTTTGCCTGAGAGACCCAATGGAGTGCCGATCTTGCTGAAATATGGGTCACCTTCAGCACTTTTTCCAGTTCTTCTCACCAACATTTGGTGACAAGGGTTCTTCTATGACTCCTCGTTCATGAGCAGCGCCACTAGTTTCTCACCAATCTAGGAACTAGAGTTCTTCCGGCTGTTCGGGCCGAGGTGGAGGTCATGGTCGTGGTAGTCAGTTGTCGATTCTTCAGTGACAACAGGGTGGATCAGCTCATAGCGGTCAGGCAGGGTCACAGGGTCGCGACTTAGGCCAGACTTTTCTAGTGGAGCAGACCCAGTAGGAGTTGGATCCCATACCCTCTACAGTTCGAGGTATGATCTTAGTATCCTTTGTTTTAGATTCTGCCCTTTTCAATACAGGGGCTTCCCATAGATTTATCTTTGTCGCTATTGTGGAGAGCCTTGGTCTCTGTATCTTTTCCTCTATTGATATTTTGACACTAGACTCACTGTTGGGGACTAGAATGACTAGTGTACATCAGTATAGGGAGTTCCCTCTATAGGATGGTGGGGTCACTTCTTATGGGACCTCTATGTCCTAGAGATGACATGCTATGATGTCATTCTAGGGATGGACTGGTTAGTTCCATTCCAGGCACTCATCGATTTTTATCGTTGTAGGGTGAGTTTCGTATCACCAGAGGGTGGATACTTTTTTCATAGGGGCGAATGGGATATCCAGGAAAGCAGAACGGGTCCATAGCATCATGGGTAGGAGGAGTTATAGCCCAAGTTGCTAATCTATAACTGGACAACTAGGGGACTTTTCATATGGATTTTCCTCCAGTGGTGGATCGATTTGGAGATTTTTCTCCAGATGACTTTTCAGGTTTTCCTCTGGAGCATGAGGTAGAATTATCGATTGAGATTGTGCCAGGAGCGGGACCGGTGTCCATTCCTCCTTATAGGATGGCTACACTAGAGTTACAGGAGCTCAAGAAACAGTTGGAGGAGTTGCAGGCAAACGGTTTCATCTGAACCAGTACTTCTCTTTGGGGTTCGCCTGTCCCGTTTGCAAATAAGGTAGACGACACCCTCAGGATTTGTGTGGACTATAGGAAGTTGAACCAGTTGGAGGTCAAGAACCGGTATCCCTTGACAAGGATTTATGATCTCTTTTATCATCATCGAGGATTCCAGGTGTTCTGGAAGATTGAATTGAGGTCCATTTATTATCAGTTTCGCATTATACCATCTACTATACCTCTTACATCCTTCTGGAGAAGGTATGGTCTATACGAGTATATGGTTATGTTGTTCGGTCTCACAAACGTGCCTGCAGTTTTCATGGTATTAATGAACTGAGTATTCCATCCATACTTGGATTCCTTCGTGGTTGTTTTCATGGATGATATCTTGGGGTACTCTCACACTCGACACGACCATATTACCCATCTTGAGATCGATTTTAGTACACTGAGGGAGCATCAGTTATATGCTAAGATCTCAAAGTTCCACTTTTGGATGAATAAGATTCACTTACTGGGTCATATTATATCTGAGGCAGGAGTATCAGTAGACCCAGAGAAAGTGAGATCTGTAGTTTTCTGGGAGAAGCTGAATAATTTCTTTGAGTTGCAGAGTTTTCTAGGGCTGGCTAGATACTACAGACGTTTCATACAAGACTTTTCACGCTTAGCAGCACCGCTGACGGGTCTGACTAAGAAGGGAGAAAAGTTATTATGGTCAGATTCTTGTGATTCATCCTTTCAGGAGCTGAAAGGGAGGTTGACTTCAGCAGCGATACTGGTCTTGCCAGAGCCGGGCAAGAGCTATACTATTTATTGTGATGCGTCAGGTATCGGGATGGGAGCTGTGATTATATAGGGATATGGAGTTGTTGCGTACGAGTCTCGGCTATTGAGGCCACATAAGAGGAATTACCCGATGCACGATCTAGAGTTAGCAGATGTGGTTCATTCCCTACGTTGTTGGAGACATTATCTTCTGGGAGAGCATTTTTTGGTTTTCACTGACCACAAAAGTCTCAAATACATCTTCACTCAGTCTGATCTGAATTTAAGACAACGAAGGTGGGTCGAGTACCTATAGTCCATTGACTTTGATCTTGCCTACATGCCTAGGAAGGGAAACGCGGTGGCTGATTCATTGAGCAGGAGTACTTAGATACAGGAAGTTCAGGATTCCAGTAGTGAGTGGAATCTTATAGCTCTATTATCAGAGATGCATTTGGAGGTGCATGACAGACAGGGGCAGACTTTTTTATATTATGTATCTATTACCTCTACTCTTCTTGATCGAGTTCGAATGAGGCAGCTATCAGATTCTAAAGGCATATTCCTAAGGGAGAGTGTGTCAGGAGAAGACATTATTCCTAGATGGACTATAGGAAAGTATGAGATCTTGCGTTTGTAGGGGCGCGTATGGGTGCCAGCAGACATATGCAAGGAGCTGATGCTGGACTTTCTTTTCTCAATTTGGGCAGTTGATCCTGGCGTCACCAAGATGTATCATGATCTACACCATTAGCAATGGTGGCCAAGTATGAAGAGGAACGTTGCTGGTTTCGTCATGAGGTGTTCCACTTGTCAGTAGGTGAAGGCGGAGCATCAGTGACCAGTAGGGATTTTATAGCAGTTACCCATTCCCGATTGAAAGTGGAATGATGTCATGATGGATTTTGTGACCGGTTTTCTAAGGTCACCTTGAGGGAAAGATGTAGTATGGGTTGTCAGTGACAGGCTTACAAAGGTTGCTCACTTCTTGCCGATTAAGGATACCTTCAGTTTTGATGAGCTGGGATGGTTGTACATCCATGATATTATACATCTTCATGGATTTCCGCACTCTATTGTTTCAGACAGGGATGTGCGTTTTACTTCTTGGGTATGGAAGGGGCTTTATAAGGCATTGGGTATACAAGTGATTTTGAGTACATCTTACTACCCCTAGACAGATGGCCAGTCCGAGCGTACGATTCAGGTGCTTGAGGATATGCTCCGAGCTTTCATTCTGGATTTTGGAGGTTCTTGGGAGAAGAATATACCTCTTGTGGAGTTTATCAACAACAATAGATTTCAAGAAACTATTCAGATGGAACCTTATGAGGCTTTGTATGGTAGGCCATGCCGATCACCCTTATGTTGGCTGGAGGCAGGAGAGGCAGATTTTTTGGGACCTCATCTTGTTCTGGAGATCACAAAGCTGATAGAGTTGATTTGGAAGAGGATGGCTATTGCACAGTCTGGACAGAAGTCTTATGTTAATCAACAGAGAAGACCTCTGGATTTCGAGGTTGGGGATCAGGTTTTCTTTCATTTCACACCGAGTTTGGGACACAAGAGGATTTGGAGATAGGGTGAGCTTTCGTCGAGGTACGTCGGACCGTTTGAGATGTTGGAGAAAGTTGGGACGGTTTCCTATCGGTTGTAGTTACCTCAGAGGTACCGAGCTATGCATGGCGTCTTCCACGTTTCTCAGCATCGACATTACTTTTCAGACCCATCTCATGTTTTCCAACCCAAGGAGGTTGAGTTTGAAGTGGATGCATCCTTTGAGGAGAATCCTATCCGGATTGTAGATCGAAGTATGAAAGTTCTCTTTGGCCATTTTTTCCTCTGGAATGGGTGTTTTGGCAACACGGGCGAGTACAGGATGAGACTTGGGAGAGGAAGACAGACGTACGCTCACAGTGGCCAAAACTGTTCGGTGTTTCTTCTTCTACACCACTCTAGGGAAATTCAGGGACGAATTTCTTTAAGGGGGGAAGTTTGTAAGAACCCGGATCTTTTTTTCAGATATGTTTTTCTTTCTTTGGTCTTTTTTGAGAAAAAGAGGAAATTCTAGAAATTTTCTAAGTACACATTGTGTACTTTATTAGTACACACTGTGTAATACCTTTCTGCAGGAGGCCGTGTAGTAGCCGCACACATGACTGTGTGGGAGTGACTTGGAGTCCGCTTAAAGCGAACTAAGAAAATGGAGAGTACACGCCGTGTACTTAAAAAGTACATGTTGTATCCTTTTTTTCATTAAACGCACCGCGGTCGCGTCTAATCACCAGAAGGCACTTCTTTTAGGCCTCGTTCGACCGAGAGCTCCCTATGGTCGTGGATCATCGACGAACCCCCGAGTGTGCATCCGTCCTCCAAATTGAACACTGTCGGTTGCATTGGAATCATATCGGTGATTTCTCTCTTCTTGTAGAGCATGATCTTCTGATTTATATTCTCTCGTGAGATATCTTGGGTTGAACTTTTTAGACATTTTTGTAGATCTTTGATGTTCTAAGGAGATTCAAGCCTCGAGGTTCACATATAGTGATCTCCTAACACCAAGGTAGCTGGTTTGTGCATTTCTGTTCAAATTCCTTGAGTATTATGTGAAAATTCCACCAATACCCTTGAACAGGGTATTGCGTGTTTACCATTTTACCCCTTTTGATTGCATTCCATGCTTGTATGCTTGTGTAGAGGTTAAATGGATGTGAATAGGGTTGTTTTTCTATGCATTGTATGTTTTTCCCATGCATGCTCTATTTACGACCATTTGGTCTTGTTTAGCCTATTTGGACGTCTTTCCTGTTTTCCATGCATAGATTTGTAGGGTGGAATATTTGTACTCTAACATGCGCAATATATTGTAGACTGATATAAAAGTAGTTCTATATGTTTACTTTGACCATACTTCATTGCTTTTCTCATTGACCTACACAAGGCCGTGAGAACTTGGTGTAGTAGACTATAAGGGAAATTGACTGAGTGAGCTTCCTCAGAGAGTATTTAAGCACTTTAGAATATAAGGGGAATTGACCATGCGAGCTTACTCGGAGAGTATTTTTTTTACTTTGAATTACCTTGATTACTCTAGACTATAAGGGGAATTGACAGAGTGAGCTTCCTCAGAGAGTCTTTGAACGACCTGGGCTATAAGAGGAATTGACCGAGTGAGCTTCGTCAAAGAGTCCTTGAACTTGAGGCTATAAGGGGAATTGAACATGTGAGCATCCTCAGAGAGTCCCTGACTACCTTAGACTATAAGGGGAATTGACTGTGAGCGCTTCCTCAAAGAGTCTTTATGAATTCTTATGACTGAACCAGAGAGGTTAGGATGAGTGCACTGCCCAAAGGGTTTCTTGTACTTCTTAGGTAGGACTAGAGGGTAGGGATGTGAGTACTTCCCATAGTGTTACCTATTTGGGGTTTAGCTGTTTGTTTCGTCGTTTCTTAATATTGAAACTATGGGTTGTTTACTACTGTGTACTTTCCTGTTTACTATTTTCTGTACTTTTACCTTCCATATATTCACTAACTGTTGGGCACAGATCATTGAGTGGTTGCCTACTAGGATTTAGTCTCACACCTAGTTTGGGTCATGCTTTTGGGCCCAAATAGATTATATTACTGCAGGTATAGATAAGGGAAAGCGCCCTTCTACTTTAGGTACATGACTTACTGTGGTGCTGGGGAGCATGGGACCAAGCTTAAGCTTGCGATGATGAGGAGCTGTTTATCTTTTTATTTTGTACTTTGGTTTAGCACTGTTTGTATTTCCTGAATTTTAAATTTTTTGGCTACTTTCTTAGGCATATGTATCATGCATAATTATATATATATATATATATATATATATATATATATATATTGTGTGTGTGTGTTTGCTCCAGTTTTTTATTATTCCAGTCTTCTGTTGTGTATTGTTGTTGGATATTTACTACTTCCGCTATTGTGTTTTGTTTACTTCTGTTGTGTACTCTGCAAATGAGGGCATAGTTTCCCCACTATCACACTCAAGACCTCGCTGCTAGTCAGTATCCTCTGGCATGCGGGGAAATTCTCTTGAGGCCATGTGACCAACCGGGTACGGGGAACCTCTGGGTGGCTTCTGGAACTGGGAAGTTACAACATATGTGTTGATGTATTCTAGGTTCTAGTAGGGTTTTATGAGTCCCTCATTTGGCATGTTTGGGATCTGCTATATGTCTATCATGATCCATTGGGTTTCCACATAACATTATTCATGGTGATATCTGATGAGTGTGTTCTCTATGATGGATTCCATTGGGGATTGAAGGGGTGTTTCACCAAATTAGTGATACCAGATGAGTGAGATCTCTTGGATGAGTGCCATAAGAGATGACATGGCTCATGGAGTGAGTTTTCTAGGATGAGTAATACCTTTGAGCCACATGTAGAATCATGTGGTAGGTTTTTTGGCTGAGACCATGAGACTTTGAGTCTGTGATGACTATATCTAGGTTATTATAGGAGTCCTCTTGGTATGTATTATATTTTCTTAGAAAAATAGGTTGTGATGAGATTCATAGTGTTGTATATCTGATCTATGGAGATGAATATTCTTGTTCTCTCTCACTTGGGTTTCTATACCCGTGGGCTTTGGGTTCAGTAGATTTTTCCTTTTAGTTTCTCCCTTTTATTTTTGGGTTTTGAGGTGCCTACTGGTTATTTATATACTCACCTTTGTATGAGATCTTACATCTCTTACTCTGTATTTTGCAGATGATAGGCCTTTTGATGGAGTCCTAGGAGGACCTAAAAGAGTAAAAGCACAGTGACCTATAAAAAATGAGGTGTACTACGATGGTCACATTTTCCATCAGTCCTCTCTTTCTGATTAAGTTGGACATTTTTTTAGTTTTTAGTGGGAGATTTTTTTTTATTTTTTATCCTTTCTATACTTTTACTATACTCTGATTATAGGATAGATATATGCATGCATTTTGGAATCAGTTATTATTATCTTCAAATGTTTCATAGAGATGGATGGGATTGAGTGTGTATAGTTACATTATTATAAGGCCTACAAAGTGTGTGATATGCTTACATGGAACCTATTTCCAACCCATGACCTATTGAAGGCGGGCTTAGGGTGGTAACACTTGGATTATCATTGTCCATGTGGGCCCTAGTGGGTTAGGTATTGACAAGTAAAATCTCTTCATGTCTTCCGACAGTGACAACCTCAAGTATCACCTTTGATTCCCTTCATGTTAGTTCCAAACAGATAAAAAAATGGGAATAATGGGGGATAATTTTTTCATTTAGAAGAAGAACTCAGGATGATAATTTTTTTTCAAGAAACCTTTTTTGTGCCACTATTATTATCACTTTTTTTGGATTTGTTTTCACTACTTCATGATGTGAATCAGTTTCCTTCACTTTAGAGGATAAGGAAACTTCATTGTATTTTTCTTACTTTATCCATATTATATTTTATTCTTGATTCATTAGGATATTCATTTGTAACCTCAAACAATTCCCAAATTACTCATATATTTCTCACTTATTATAGACCTTTATGTCACCCATTACGGATGAATCCTCATTTACTTTCACCTAATATTATGAAGCCACTTGCTTCCTTTTATCCTCATAAATCTTCATCTTCTTGGACATATTCAATTGATTTGGTCAGATTATCAAACAATCTTTCTTGACTATTTTCTTGGGATTTTAATTTTTATTCATGACATATTCATATTTTCAAGACTTCTCTTTAACTTCCTTCTTATTATGATAATTCATCCCCCTTCCCCCATAAGGAATATCTCTTTAGAATTTAGTCATCCATACCTTATCTTGGTTTCCCACCTATCCACATCTACCATACACCTCCTCCAGACATTAAAATATATTTTGTAAGGATAAATTTAATATGGAACAAGTCTCAGACTACCTTTCTTGAGTATCAGACCTCATTTTCTCATCAAGGATCCACCCTGGTTATTTCCTTTTTCCAAGAAATGACATATTAAGCTAATAAAAAAGGATTTATTTCAATCCCTTCCACAACACCAGAAAAAAAAACTTTGAACCAATATATTCTCGATTGATTCCAATTATTTATAAATTCATATTAATGTTTCTATGTTGAAATATTTACATTTTTTTTGAAGAGTAAATGGTTTTCTTGGTCTAACCTCTCCCTTTGATGTGGAAGAGTGTTTCTCAACATCTTTCTTGTTCCAACCATGTAAAGGTTTGTTTTGGAAACCTATACTGTTTCTTATGAATAATCTATCTTGATAATTAAAAGTTCCAAATTTTACTTTATCATTGGAACCCTTAATCTCACTATCTTGAAAAGATAATATCTTACCTTCCACTAATTCATTGATGTATTCTTTGGCCAAGTTCAATTCATGTAGAATTGTGACACATATGAATTGTGTTTCAAACAACTCTTATTATTTTTCAAATATCTTTTCTTCAAGATCATTAATCATATTTTTAATCTCAATATACTTTAATCTGTGCATCTTGATCTCATAAATATAGGATAATTACTTCTTTCTTATCTCTTTATTTTCTTCAACGGAATTATTTTTATCCTTCAATTTTTTTTCTTTTCTATGGTGATCTTTGTAATATCCTCAATAAATACTTCTAACTCATGCTTTATTTTCCATTCCTTTTTAGTTATTTCTTCACCAAAATCATTACTACATAATGAATCAAAATGTTTTTCAATATTATAAATGAAATTAACCTCATAATTTGAAGATCTACATGATAATGAACCATCTTTATCATGATTACTCATTAAATTTTTTATTTATACTAGAAATTTTCTTATTCTTATCCCCTTTTTTCTTTTTAAGCTTCTCATCATCCTCATCATATTTAGATTCATATTATTCTATGTTATTCTTTGGAAAATCATAGGCAAAGTGTCCAAGGCTATCAGAATTCAATCACTTTAGTGGTTTTTTTATTTTATATTTCATTTTCCTTTTCTATAACCTTTTAAAATAAGAGAAGAAAATTTATTTAAGTCATATTCATATTACTCATCTTTTAAATAACTTGATTTAATAACTTATTATTCTTTAATTTTTCACATTCTAGATAATTCAAAGATAATTGCATCCATTTAATTTTTCTTAAAAGATATAATTTCTATCATCTTAAAGGATATGAGTATGTTTTGTAACTCATATAGTATTGAATCCAATATTTCTTATAGGGATAAAAAATTAGAAGAAAATCAATCTGGAAAATTCCTTATCATTTTTTTTAACAATGATGGAATCTTATAGCTTCTTACCAAAACCTAGTATGTTACTTTAAATCTCATTAACCCATGTGAATTAGTCATTAATGGTCTCATCATTATCAATATTTATGTTTTCAAATAGGATTCTCTAGAACAACATATTTGATTTATTGACTTTTACAATAACTTTATAACTAATTTTAAATTTATCTTAGATTTAATTTTCAATTTGAAGAACCATGACATTCATCTATACCTTTTTAGATAAAGATATTTAGAAAAAAAGTTATATTTTAAATATAAATTCATATTTTTATTATCATCTAGATTAATTGCAACACCTTCGCAATGGGAGGAATCTCAATTGTGGATGCATCTATCACATATATACCGAATGATAGAAGATAAGGTATCTTCATATCTCTTCGGAGATAAATATTCCTCCCATAAAATGTTGTAATACCTTAGTGGTTGAAAGAATTATTATTCTCCATGTCTAGGCATTATTATTGTATCTTTATAGTTTCTTGGATAGCAATTGTAGTTCCCATATATAGATAGATCGCTAAGAGGGGGAGGTATGAATAAGTGATCCCTTTTTCTTTTTATGAGTAATTATATTTTAATCTAACCCCTTGAACCTATTAAAGTTCTAGATCTAAACACTATCATCTCACAACCTCATGCCATCTGTATTAGTAAAAATAGAGAAATGAATACAATATTTTAAAGATTTGGTACAAATACATACACATTTACATGCTTTTTAGACAACCAAAAATAGATTATCAACTATAAAAAAATGTAATAACCACTAGTTAGATATCCCAGTAAGATTATCTTTAGCAATTTGATAGATACCCAAATTTCACTCCTTCTATGATTGGTTACACACCAATCACAATCCTCTAGAAATTTTTTAGACACCTCAGTATCATGATCTTTCTCCGAATTTGATCTAGTAATAGAAATATATTCTTTTTATTATATTATTAGTCAAAAAAAATTGGATAACCATCACTTGTTTAATTTTATTCAAGATTTTCTACAGCTTGAATAGGAATTCTGGTCTTGAATCTCACAATAGATCAGATGTGATTTGTATCATCTTCTTCTAATTTTAATAATTGGGTTTAAATGGTCTCCTTCATTTGAAAAAATATTCACTTTAGACTCTTTTCTCTATTCGATAATGAAAATTATCAAACTCACATAATTCTTAAAATATTATAAAGGCTCAAATAATGACATTATCTCATCCTACATGAATATATGTTTCTCGTGTACATTTGGTTATTCCAAATCATTAAAACCCATAATAAAATAGTTATAAATATTTTAATTTAAATAACTAAATATTCAGATATATACTCCCATGATTTATTCACCATAACTGTTTATAACTACAAGAAATTATTTCTATCTTAATTAAAGAAAGAATTCTTGAGTTATTTCTTCATTAATTAAAGATATTTATTCATTTTCAATATCCTAGAATTGTTCTTCAACTTAAATACCTGGAAGTATTTAGTATTTTAACTTTATTTTCTTCACATGGTTTATAATAAACACATACTCATTTAACTCACGAAAGTACCCAAGTTTCTTATTACTTCACATAGTTTATTTTTAAATTGTATATCTTTAATTATCTCAAATATGGATGATATGTTCATCCAATGTGTCATATCATCCTTTCATGCATGAATCATTAAACATAGTATGCTCTATATATCTTTTATTAATGTGACGTGTTTTAAAATGCATACATCACATTTTCCTATTTCAACTCACATGGATTCTTTTTAATATTACACTCAATCCTGACATGAAAATTTCATACATAGATTTAACATGTTTATGAATGGAAGATTTTGTGAATATTACTCCATGAACTCATATAAACTAGTTCAAAATCTTCATGTTCCTATATATTGACTTACAATAATGTAATTGAAATGACATACTTGTTACAATATCTTAAACTCTCACATAACCTTATGAAGTCTTGACATGATAAAGGGAAATCATATCTCAAACTCTTCAATTCAGGAAAGAAAGTGGAATGTATTTGAAATTTATTATACAAGATTAATTATACATATGGATTATTTACTCTTCATGAGTTTAACTGGGTTTGACAAGAACCACTTGTGGTTGATCTTCAAACACATATATACTCATAAAATATAATTCACCTTAACAGAATATCATTCTCATTGAATATTATCTATTAAAAAAGATATATATTGTGTAATCATCAAAAATTTACAATCCATTTCATGGGGAATATCCTTTTTTCATGAAATATACATATGAAAGATCTTTGTTCCACTTATAGAATCTGTTTTTGTCTCATGGAATAAGCTCTACTCTTAATGGAAGAACCTCATTGAAGCTTCTAATAATCATAAACGTATTAGCTTAACTTTATGGAAGATACGCGAAGAAACCTCATAGAATATTCTGGGGTGAACTAAAGGTCAATCTAGGAGTTTTCCCATATATATCACCTATATGATAGCTTGAAGATGACAATGTGGAAGTTCAAGTGGATCTGAATCTTCTATGATCAGACAATTCATATTATAAGAACACCATTAATCATGGACGAGTAGTACCCCTTTTAGTGAATATCCCACATAGAAGAATAATTTTTATGTATGATCACTTATATACTAATATTTTCCTTCAACCACTTGATATGAGTAACAAGATCCACTTTGGAATACTATACACATATATGAAAAGGTTGTGCACCACCCCACGCACACTCTGTACAACTCTCATGCCACCCATGCACACTCATTCTAACCTATGAAATATCTTTTCATCCACTACACTCACCTAACACCCTATTCTATCCATGTGTGTTAGCTCCCACACTATGATATTTTCTCCCACACATGTAGTTGAGCTATCCCCTTAGCTTTATATGGGTTGGGTAAGTTCTTTTCTAAACTCTAACAAAAAGATTTAGAAAATTATTCGACATAAAATTCATTACATCAATTATCTTCATTAAAAAATAAAATATTTTTTCATGCAAATATGAATAAATCTTAAAAATAACCTACTCATTTGATAATATCATATCTCACGGCCTTCTTCTTTAAATATTATTAATATAATAATTATATAGACTTATAAAATCCAATTCTTCAATTATCTTCTTAACTACATCTCAAAAACATAAACTTGTATTGACTCATTGAAAACAAATTCAATATGTAAGATCATCATAATTTCTTGGTTTTTATTTAAATGTATATATAACAAATGAATTTCATTAATGTTTTACCTAAGTTTTTTTTCATTCTGTTTGGATCATTTCTTGTGTCATAAAAATTTTTAGTATATTTTTAGAACTTTCATTATCTAATTTAATTAATATATATAAAAATGTGTTTATTTTAGATTTTTTTCATTTCTAAAATTTATATTTAATTTTATAAGTGATAGCTGGATTTGTATAATATTTTACTAATTGCTTATTAATTTGATTTATAGAATAATGTCAAATCAAATAGCTGATTCACCTCAATATTCTAGGTATAACCCTGTACATAATTCTATATAGGATTCATGTCATCCTTTTATAAAGGATAATTGTACTTCTATAGGTATATAGAATGCTTCTAGGGTTTGTAAACATAGTAGAACATGTTTAACAAGATTATAACTTGCTATTATCCAAGACCATGTGATATATATTGAGTTTGATAATAATAGTAATCCTACGTGTCTAAATTTTCAGAAATTTATAATTTTTTAGGAAATTCAATCTAGAGAAAAATAAAGATTTTTGATTCATGATTGGAGAAGTGATAACTATATGTCACTTATTAGGTTATGAGAGATAATTTCGATAAGCTCGTTTGTTATTATTTGACTTATCATGACATTTTTTACAAATATATATTATTTTCTCTTTTATCAATAGATGAAATATGATATACCTGACACTAAGTAATTCATGAAGAAATGTTATATTTATTCTCTAGGAGATTAAGGGATTTAAATTTAACTATAAATATGAAATTCATGTTTGATGTAAGTCAAAATAAAGATCTATGTGATATATATCACTTTCTATATAAAGATACAAGGAATAAATTTATTGAATGTAAATGTCAAGAATAAATTTTGGTAATTACAACACTAACTTTTTGAATTTTTTTCATAATAACTATAAATATTTGTCTTAATGATTTATTTTTCCTTAATTTGAAACAATTGGGGAGATATCATCATTAGATCTTATCCACATATTTATACCCTCATAATTAATCTTGTGGAGGGTATTTCTTTATTGGAAGATAAAACGATGGCTAGAGTTTTTTGAAAATTCATAGGAAGGTCTTCAAGCTCACTAGATATTGACCCTCCCCCACAAAAAAAACTAAACATTAAAAATTAAAGATGTAATGGATTACAAAAAATGAACATGTAATAAAAACAACACAATGTCTGTAAATTAAAAGACTGTAAAAAGTTATTTACGTTATTTAAGTTATTTTAAACTCTTTAAATTTTTTAATTCAATAATAAATTTTTAAAATATTCTCTATAGGAATCGCTTAAAGATAAAATCACAGAAGGGACCTTCATGCCAGTAGATAGGAAGGATATTTTAGCTGATTTATTAGGAAATCTTAAACACCTAGGTCATGTATGGGTCTATGAGGCAGGTGTATCAATTTAAATTGTTTCTGATCATCCAGGAACATCCTCAAGGGTGGATGTATATAAATAAAAAATAGGTTCTATATAAGATAAAGTTAAGGATATGGGTGAGATGGTGACGGATATGATTATAGATTCAGTATAGTTAGTGTTTATTAACATGTAGAGATGGTTTCAAACTGCATATCCCACTCCTCAACCTATGGATGAAAATATAACTCATCCACCTCTATCTATATATCCTGCTATAACACATACTCATCTATAGCTTCACATATACTATGAGTAATATATTGAGGATCCCTAGAATTATATTGTAACATATGGGCCTACAGATTATATTGCTGGCACCATACATCATCTTTATATGGGGATGGATAAGAATAAGAAAATGGTAATGATATTATAGAAGTTTTAGGTAGAGTACCATTATCTATAGATGATGTTTTTATAAATAGATTATAACCTTTATTTTTCATTTTGGTGTTGATTTTTTTAATATTATAAATTATATTTATATTTCAATACATTGAAGGAAAATAATTGTTGTATGGAAAACAAAAACATTTTTAGGTCCCTTCAACTTCAGATACTACTTTTTTACAAAGGGATTTATAAATTATCAATAAATTCATCTATATTTTTGGATGCTTATAAGCTTCTAAAAGATTGTGAAATTTATGGGTGTAATATGATTGTAATGATTTGTAAGAGATATATCATGGATCTTGTAAATTTATAAATGGTTGGATTCATGGTTATATAATTATTTTCAATGTAATTTGGTAACCATGTTTCTTTAAATTATAAAAATTGCATTGATCTAACATAATAATTATATTTTTTATTAGGTGTATTTATACACATTTTATATAGTGTAAAATTAAATCTATGTATGGATTCTTGGCCACACAATTTATTTTTTCAATAATAGAGGTAGTTAAGGATAATTAAAGAATAATAAATATTTCTAAAAGATTTAAGGATGATGAAGTACAATTTTGTATGTTTCTTTATCTTGGTAGGTATAAGAAATATATTTCATATGTTTGGTTTTACCTAATTATTTAACTAATGAAATTATATTTCTGTATATTAGTGTCCATCAGATGCCATGTATTTTTCATCCAAAGGAAATAATGATTTACAGGTTATGCTCCAAAATTAGTGACATTTGAGAAAACTTTAAATAACTATTAAAGACATAAGTTTTATTATTTGAATAATTATATATTGTCATTAATTTAATTTTTTTCATACATAACATTTTTAAATAGGGTATGGGATTACTATTTAGATTAAATAAGATATAGGAAATCAAATATCAGATATGTGTGTGCAAATGTAACAAAATGTTTAAGTATTTTAATTTATCATATAGTTAAAATATTAATTTACATTGAAAAACATCATTTCAAATAGAATTAAAATAGTTAATAAAAAAACAGAAGGAATATTTTTTCAGATTTAGGTTTAATTTAATTTTAATAGGGATAGTTACAAAATTTCACAAGGTTATATTTTATTATAACCTTTATTTTTATTTATTCTATAATTATATTGGAAATACTTTTTGAATATTTGCCTTTTAATTTATATCTTTTTGATGACTCTCCCCCTTAAACTAGAAAATATTTAAATCATATATGAGGATCATAGATATATTATTTTACAATCTAGGTCTAGTTTTAGTTTAGATCTATTTGAAATATATATTTTTAAGTTTAAATTTCAAATTTAAATGATTTTATAACTTGAAAAAAGTTGTGATGTATATATTTTCTAGGGAATTATATTTTTTCTATTGTTTTTATGCTATTTTTATAGGTTTTTTATCTATTAAGGGTTGGGTAAAATGTATTTTAAAAAACAAATATTACATCATTTATTCTATAACATATGTAAAAACTATTTTTTACTATTTTTTACATTATTTATAAAAAACAACATAAAACCATTCTTTTTCATCAGTTTTTTAGAATATCCAAGGTAAAAAAACATGCATTAAAATAAATTTTTATAACTGATATAAAAAAGTTTATTGATTTTACATTTTTTTAGGTTTTTTATGATATTTTTTATAATAACTTGTGTAAAATATAGTTTTGTACATCAGTTATTTTAACTACTTTAAAAAAACATTACAATATCTCTCTCAAATACATCACTAATTTACTAAAGTTAAACTATTTTTCATGCCCCTATACAATCATTTTATATTAATTAACGATAAGGTGCATGAATATATGAAAAGATAAAGTATATGGTAAAGATTCCTCATGCATCATAAATGGTAATCTTTATGTATTCCAAGTTTTTCACTCACTTAAACATTATACAATTAGTGGGAGTTATCAGTGGGTACATATTAAATCACAGGAGAGAGAATAGGGAGCCTATGAATTAAATTCTATGGTACTAAAATAGTTTCAATATCTTGGAAATTTTATTTCAAATTGATGATTCATTATAAGGGTTTTTTGACTCTCACTTCTGTGGAGATTTAGAAACATGGAAGAGAACTTCCATATATGTGTTCACATTTAGAATAATGGTTGTGATCAAGATTTTGAATCTTAAACTGGTAGTTTCACTCTCAACAAAGGAAATGTTTTATGTTTTTTTAATAAAATTTGTAAAGATGTTGATTAGGATGAAGGGGATACTAGAAGATCTTAGAATGAGAAAACATGATGGGATTTTATTTTGTGAATAAAAAAGTGTGATTCACTTGGATAAAAATATGATGTTTAATTCTAAGAAAAATCAAATTCATATAAAGTAAAAAATTTATCCAAAATTTATTGGAGGGTGGTGTATATCTCTATGGAGTATATAAGGGAATCAAAATCTAGTATATATGCTGACATAGTACATTGCCTAGGATGTGATGAGGTGGTGATACCCCTCAATTGGGATGCGATTAAAGAAAGAATAGTGGGGGAGACATGTATCTTAAAGGCATTTTGAGGAATGAAATATTTTTTGTTGAAAGTATCAAAGGAATCAATAGAGAATCATGGAAAATAATTCTCAAGTTGAATATTTTTTTGTTTCAACTGTCTGTGAGAAAAAAAAATTTGGAAAAAGGGTTAATATAATAGAAGGATAAACTTTATATGAGTAACTTATGATGTTTCAAATAGAAATGGTGGAATGTTAGTTTTAAATTCCAAAAAATGGAGGTTATAAAAATCAAAATGTACATATAGAAGTTGGAAATCAAAATTTACCCTTTGACTTAGTTTGATGGATGTAGTGTGTGAAATAAAAACAAAGAACATGAAAGTAAAATTGGGGAAAACATAAGGTCAACTTGCCTGGATTGTAAGAGTACAACCAAGGGACTTTTAGAAACAAATATATTGTACCAGTTGATAGATTTTAAGTGTTATGATCCTTTAATTTAATAAATATATAGTCTTTAAGATAGTATGGACAAGGAAAAACTCCCCATGGAGATATGAAGACATGGAGAATCATTTCACTAGCTAAACTCTACTATATTTAATAGTTTCAATCACCTAGGATTTGAACTTATATTGAATTTTAATTATCTTTTAATTACTTGAATAAAAGTAAAATAATCATCCGCCCTTGAAGTATGACTCATATTGAAACCATATAAAGTTGTGTTGTTCTTTTTCTTTTCACTCCATCAATCATTCTATTTCAAATTTAATAATTGTTTTTGTTTGTAGGATTGTTAATTATAGTGAATCTATTAAGATTCATTGTTCTTTTAAGTTAAAAAAATCATAGAGTTCTTTCTTCTTACTAGTAAGTTCTAGTAGATATATTCCATGGTATTTTTAGATGATATTCTTGTTCCCAAAATTTAGTACACACGATCAATCAAGATATGAAAATAATTCATTGGCCGAAAATCATATGATGCATGTCGTGGTATGAAACTTCAATTCAATTGTATTAATCTTGAGATAGTTTAGCGAGATGGTGTCTTATATTGGAATTAGATACTAAATGTTCTTGAGAAGACATTGGGGGTGAATCCTCCAAACATCAAGGTGTAATTGAAGTCTCTAGGGCATGGCTCCTTTGAATTTGGCATTAAGACTGATTCTTCCTTGAGATTCCTCATAGTGTAAATAAAATCACCATGGAATGGGAATATATAAATTAGAAGGGAAAAAATTACCCAACCTCTTCATAGAATAATATCAATATTCATGTTGTATCCATCTATATCCCATATTTTTTAAAAAGAAAACATTTTTTGTGAGGGATCAGTTAAAAGTTTCCTATATAGAAAATCTCATACATCCCCCTTGTGTAGCATGAACATATAATAAATATCACCAAAAAAACTTACACATATGCTAAAAATATATTATTCAATTCCAAAAACAAATATAGAATCTTTTAATATATTATGAAACTCTCAAAAATATATTACTTATATATAAAAATCAATACACTCATCCAAATTATAGTAAACTTTAACAAATACCTTACGCATGAGAAAAATAAGTTATAGGTCACCATATTTTATTCATTTTTCACATTCAAATATGATATTATATATCTATTTCCTTTTCCAATTTAATACACTTTCACCTATGAAATATACTGTATATAGATACCCTTTACCATTTCTACTTCTTGCCACAATCTATAATGTGCTCTAGGAATTTTCAAAAATCACAAAAGTATTTTCTAGATAGAATCCTTCTTTATGGATATATAAATATTCCTTATAAATTAATGTAGTTAAAATATTTCACCTTTAAAATAATAAATAATAAATTGTTTTTAATAGATATCTATTCTATCAATTAATAACAAAATAATAAAATCATTGGAAATCAATTTTTAAGCCATTTTAAAATAAAATCTTAATTATTCACATGAACTAAAAATTATGTAATTTACCTTAAAATGATAAAATTTTGAGAAATAAAAAACCAAATTACAATGAAAAAATAATCCTTTTCAATTCCCTCACTCTTAAACATTATACTTATGGGAAATCATATAGTATTATGTTCAAAATGAACTTCTCATGATATTAATGGTAGTATTTTTTAATTATCACATATTTAGAAATATCATGATTTCTATATGAATATCAATTCAATTTATCCACATGAAACAAAAAAATCCATTCACTTAATTATTAATAACCATGTACATTTTTTACTTATATTCCTTGAAATATATCTCTCTTCATTAAATTTATTTTTCCATGGATCATTTCACATTATGAAGAACATGAAATATTTCTATAGGATTTCTACCTAACTAGAATATTCTATGAACATATTCATAAAATTGTCTCAACCATGAGGACTTAATGAGGGGGGTTTCACTTAAGTGTATATAGGTTTTTGATGTTAAAAACTTATAGGTGGAATGAATTGTTCATGTCCCTAATATGTAAAAAATGATTAAAGATGGTTTTTACTCAATAATATATCCTTTATAAATTTTTTTAAATTATTAGCCTCTAAACACCATTTTATTTTCTAAAGTATTCCACACTTGGACATTTTAACAGTGGAAATTTTATTCCACTTTCTACCTTATTCTTTCACAAGATCCATGTTGTTTTCTTTTTTCTCAAATCTATAATTTCACTTGATAATTCTATTTTAGAAATAAATTGAGGAATCTATGATCTTTATAATAGTTATGAGAACTCCCATATATGTTTAAATATTATTTTGGCCACCTAACATCTTCCCAAAAAAGATGTAGTCAATTGTAACGACCATATAAATATGTAGTACCCAAAATAAATTTACAAGATAATGAAACACACAGCACACCATATCACTCCTCTACATTTTATTTCAACCATAATAATCCAATAACTTCTAAATAAATTTGGAAAATAGATTAATGTATTATAATGTGGCTACCAGATGAGGCTGTTCATAACTACATAGGTCTTAATAAAAATTTCAAATGTAAAGGGTAGGATGAAATAGAAGTTAAATTTTAAAATATTCTGTCAAAGTTGTTCCTAAATCATATTCAAAACTTATTATGAACAATAGTAGCTTTGAAAAAGTATAAAAAAATTTCATTGATCTCACAACATGCCTCAAAACTCTCAATAAAAATATAAATGTAAACAATATGTGTAAAATGTTTAGAAACCTCCTAAGTTTGAAAAAATAATTATTATAGATGGTAATAGTGCCCATGAGGTTCAAAATTAATCAAACTTATTTCAACTAGTATAGTGAAAATAAAGAAATAATACATTTAAAAATCATTTAAAACCTTATATATTCCTATCAAGCAGTTTTTCAAAAAAAAAATATCAAGATGGTCTAAATTTCGTAAGGTATTAAGTAAATCTCAAGGTATCAAAAAATCATTTCAAAAATCAATAATAAAAAACAAAGAAATTAAGAATACTTATTAATTTGGGTCGAAATGACTCCCCGACACATAGACTTTTACTAACCATTTTTTTGATTCAAACATGATCACAATAAGTTATCATATAGAATTTAATTTGTTGACAAATAAAATAAAGGGAAAAAAGTGGTAAAACCTAAATCATTAGTAATGGAATCCTCAAGTTATGTTCCTAGAATCCTCCCACTTCAATCCTACAAAAACTAAAATGGTAAAACGTGATAAATATATTAAAAAAATAGGGGTAAATACATTTTTGGTTTGGACCCCAAGTGGGTAATAGGGTTTTACTTCCCCAAGACAAGAAGTTCTAGCTACTATCCTCAATATGAAGGTGGATTGGGTTTTATTGATATAAAACAAAACATTTCTTTTCTTATGGTTATCCTCCTTTTACACTAGTTATATAGGTCCCAATGGATAAATTACTATAAATCCATCCCCTTAAAAATCGAGTACAACTTGAATGGCGGGGTAAGTCAGAATATGAGTCCTCTTATATTACTACCAATACTTGGGTGGAATATTCTTCAACTTCCATGGATTTCACATACTGTGTTTAATTAAATATTTTAGTCAGGTTAAATTCAGTTAAATTTCAATTTGAAAAGGAAAAAAATATGTGTTAATGTTTAAATATTCCCATTCAAACATAACAACTTGTATTTTTTATTCTTCAAGCAGTAAAACTGGGAAATCCACATATACTCCCCTATAAAAAATGTTCAATAGGTTTAGGGAGTTTTTTTTTCCCATTAGGTGAATTATCTTCTTCATGTTCATCGACTAAGAAAATCCATGGACTGAATTAATCTAAAAATTATAAATAGTGGGACGTATTTATCAATTTAGTTTTAAAAAAATAAAATAATAATGTGTTGGAGGATTGATTATCTTCCTATATTGGTTCATTTTCAATTTCTTCTTTAGTTTTTACTGCCTCTCAGAGTTGAGTTGTCATGGATAGAGGTAGGTAGACAATCTAATGAATCCTTCAAATATCACCACCTCAATGGTGTATTTTTTCAAGGATATAGTAAGAAAGAGTGATAATAGTTGTTATTTTTCAAAGATGAGACGATCATGTTGTGTGTTACCTTCAAAAAATTTATTGTAATATAGATCCAAAAAATTTAATCTCCCAAATTTGTATCATCATTCATGTGCTCTTTGGGAATCTCCTCTAGAAATGGTTGCGTGATACCAATAATAAATCAGTACGCAATTCCTTCTCAGCATCCTCAGTATCTTGGAATTGAAAAATATTGGGATAATATCTCCCTCTCCCTTCCCATCTCTTGTTTCTCGATTTTTTCTTCTTTATATGTTAGTATATATTCATATAACAATTTAATTTCATTCCTCACCTCCTTCATTTCTTCTCTACGATTTTTAAACTAAGATTCTTTTTCATCAATAATTACTTCTTCTTGTTTCACATGAGAGTATTGGTTAGCCCAATCATAATAGTCTAAATTGTAATTCATCATGAATTGATTTTTTTAATGTTATTTTTTAAAAAAATAATAACTAATGACAATATATATAAATAATAGAAAATTTATTCACTATTTTGGATCCCCAATAGTGGTACTTGTTTTTTTACACACTCACCACAACATGTGGAAATTTTAAATTTATTTTTTTAATGTATAATATTGGCTTAATAGTGTTATCTTCTTTGAGTAGAAATTAGTTTCCAACTAAATATCTAAAAAATCCTGACAATTATTTTATTTTTGTATTTTATATTTTTTGAAAAAAATACAAGTGATTGGTGTTTGTAGAAATAAACTCAATAAAATGTAAAATTAAACATATAATTAAAAATGTATATAGAATAAATGAATCTAATAAGAAAGGAAATAATCCCAAGAGAGCTATTCAAAGTGGTCCTTCATTATCTCTTTCTTCTTCTCATACCAACTTAATTAACACACTCCATTATATGTGTCGGAATACTCTTCTCCCCTAGTTTTAAATATATATTACACGTAGTGATCATCAATAACACTACACATCTACCTCATCCTTGGTTATAAATTTACTGGGATACTCAATCAAAAGAACCCCCTAACTTACCTTCCCGATATTAAATAACACCCACTAAGAACTAAATAATCAAGGCTTTATAATATAAAATAATGATTATATAAGGGAGGGAAATAGTGAAAAATAATAATTTAAACCTAATACAACTATAGTGAAGACACACTATCAAATTTCCCCACAGCCAATTATCCTTTAATTTCCCAAAGAAGATAATGAAAATATAAAATTTAAATGATTACAGACTTACTTTTAACATTGTATTATTCCCTTAGTAGATCCCTTAGTTCAGTTCTTTACCATCATGAAGACAAGAGATCACACTAAAAAAGCATATAGTAAGAATAAAATATAATATAAAGATAAATAATTAAAAAAATTATTAAAATTTTCAAATAGAATTCAGTTATGGTAAAAGAAGAAAACAAAAACAAAACCTAAAATATCAAGGTTAAAAGAAGAATCTAAAAACACATAAGACACCCCCCGCCCTCATAATATAGGTGGATTTTTCAAATAGGAAATGGTAAGAATAAATATTCTCTAGTGAGATCTAGAAGGATTTGACTCACACATGATTAGTCCCATATGATATCATCTTTGGCATATGGATATTTCTATATAGATGTAAGATTCTAATTCTTCTCTAGCCTTTAAGTATTCAAAAATATTCCCTAGTCTTTGATATACTATTCAAATATCTCTTTTTATCCTGTTACTATATTCTAAATTGAATTTAATGTTAGGATTTATTCATGTATGTGAAAACCATTTTAAAGATAAAGGGTTAATCTAATGGAAGGATAAACTCTAGATGACTAACTTTCAATTGTGTATATGGAAATAGTGGAGTGAATTCTATGAAATTTTTAAAACAAGAAGTTATGCATACCATAAGGTATAACAAAAATGTAGATAGAGGAATTTACCCCTTCACTTAGTTTAATGTAAGTGGTGTGTGAAGCACAAAAGTATTTCATTAAATTAACTCTAGGGAAAATTTAAGAGTTACATGCATGGATATTAAGAGTAAAATTATGAGCGTTTTATAAATGGGCACAATTTACTAGTTTATGGAGTTTAGGTGTTGTGATAATTTTAGAAAATATAGATATATCAATAAAGATAGGAGTGATGTGGAATCACTCCTCAAGGGGATCAGAATATATTCCCACTGATTTAACCAGATTGAATCTACTATATTTATTAGGATAGATTACTTATGATTATTACTTATCTTAAAATGTAATAAAAAAATTATTCCCCAAATAAAATAAAGATTAGTTTTTCCCCAATGGATTATTATTCATATTTTAACCACATAAAATTTTGTTTTATTTTGTATTTTATTCTTTCAATCATTTTCTTCCAAAAAATTTATGTTGCTCATTTTTTTTTACATTATGATCTGGTGATTTAGGTGGTTATATCTTCTATATTATGGATATTATGGTACAATATCACAGCAGTTAATTTTTCCCTAGTAATTTCTTGGATATATATTCCATGTTATTTCCAAAATATATACATGAGCCCAAGAAGTGGTTGTAGAGCATCAATTGTTGAGTTTCATTTGATGAAACCTTGGTGAAGGTGTTTCATATCCTAGTTTTGTAACATTATTCTTACCTCAAACTATTATAATTTTTTGTTAAGAAACTCCTAAACACAATTTTGTGTTCTAAAATTTAGTGGGATCTCATTATCTTATAGTAAAATGGAATTGTATGATGGTAAGGTCTGAGTGGATAAATTTGAAACCATGGATTTGGAGTTCTATAGACTAAAAATGGAGGATTTTCTACTACAATAGGAACAGGATCTTTTTTTTTATGGATAAAAAGCCTAAATCGATGAAGAAAAAAGAATGGGAGAGTTTGTATAAGAAAATACTAGGGTTGATATGGATTTCATTATCCTATAATGTGGTTTATAATATTTGGGCTGTGAAAATCACATTAGAACATATGAATACTCTCATTAAAATGTAATCAAGTTTTCATTTATGAATAAAGTATTCCCTTTTTGAGTTTTTTTGATGTGATGATGTCAAAAGGTAAACCAGTGGTAGATCATATCAATCTATTAAGCATTATCAGAAGTCACATTGAGTTTGTGAAGGTGAAATTTTTTGATTTGGAGTGGGAATTTTTATTACTTTCATCACTCCCTAAGTCCCAATAATGTTTTCCCATGTTTTTGATATATTAAAATATATCTCACCAAAATAAAGGCTACAATGAGTAGAGATTAAATTCTAATATATTTTCTTCTAGAAGTGGATCTAGGAATCTTATATAATAATATAGAATGGGTTTTTTATTCAGTCTCATTATTTCACTTGATTTTTTTATAAACTATGGAGATTCATTTCATGCAATATCGAAGAGGGGTAATATGAGGAATTATACATCTATAAGTCATATGAAGTTTCGGCTTATGGATGATTGATATCTCAAGATTATGGGAAAGGGTTACATTTCCATCTAGACAATGAAAAAAAATATTTCTACATTTATAAGGACTGAAACACATCTTAGGATTAAGGAATAACTTAATTTTCATTAGATAGAAATATAATGCATCTATCTGTAAAACATTCATGTATTGAGTGTAAAAAATACCATTTGGTTACATGGTCATAACTAAAGGAGTGATGGGTAGAACATTGTACCTTACAAAAGTATCGGAATGTGTAATGTGTTCTAGTTAAGTCCCTTATATAATGTTATGACATGATCTTCTATGTTAATTAAGTGATAAAGGGATGGATATACTCACTAATAAAGGTATATTGGGTATTGGTAACATAGATTATGGGACACGAAAAGACAATTTCTTTAGAAAATTGTAGATGGTGGTATTAGAAATGGATGGTATGGCACTGAAGAACGAGAATTTAGAGTTGGTTAATACAAATTTATAGGGTTCATATCTATTTTTCTCTCATGGATTATAACTATTTTATATGAAATTCAGAAAAAATGAGACATGGAAAGTGTTTTTTATATATATAAATCACAATTTTAAGGTTTTTAGAAGCTTATTGTGATGTAGATTCATAGTGAAAAATAATACTGGTTGAAAAACCTAAGTTTTTTATGTCAGATGATAATTAGGAGTACATAAATAGTTATTTTTGGAGATAGTTCTTATAGAAAGGCATACCACCATCAATACTACTACTTTTAATCATAGAGTATGGATAAAAAATCAGAAAAATATAAGAAAACACCGATTCACATTTTGTTCTATGGGGTCTTTAGAAAACATTGAGTCACAATATATTCATGGGGGTCTGTATACTCAAAATCATAATAGATTCATAGAGAGGATGAACCATAAATTTATTAAAAAGTAAATGATTATGATAATTCACACAGGGTTCCCCATGGTGTTTTTTGGAAGAAGTGGTGAATAGGTAAGTATACTTGATTAACAAGAGTATATCTTCTCTGTTAGTCTTTTGGTCCAAAATAAAGGCTGACTTCACCCATATCAAAGTCTTTGATTCACTCACCTAAATCTATGTTTATTTAAATAAGGGTTAAATCTAGAGTCTAAGTTTTAAGTGAGTTACTTTGTTGGTTATAGAAACAAAGAGCATATATTTTAACTCATGGATAAAAACTCATAGACGGTTTTCAGAAGATGAAATGTGATCATCAATGAAGAGATACAATAGAATGATTAAAACTTGTTTAAGGTTTATAATAATATCAATTTATAATTGAAAATTAAATTTCAACTAAATGAATATTTGGAAGTTACAAACATTATGGGCAATTCTAGGAGCATGTTATACCAGAAACAGTAGATAGTCTAGAGGATTTTTTGGAGTGTGGTTAATTATTAATAGTGTTCCCAAGGGTAGAAGTACCAAAACCCTCTAGGACTATGGAAGATCCTATAAAAATAATTAATGAAAGATATATAGCTAATATAACTCCAAAATTTATAGTGATGTAGGGGTTTGATCCAAAAAAGAGATTTGAAGATATCTACTAGAGTATGGAACCAGTTGTTGAAGTATGCAAGTGACCACCACTAATTTCTTCTTATTTATAATAGATTACTTGAGAGACTAGAAGTGGCTAAAAATATGAAATACTCGAATCAAGGGTATTTATACATGAGGGATGAATTTGATTCCCTTAATGTATCCAAAACAGGGGATCTTGTGAAAAGGCTTGTTAGGATAAAAGTTTTTCTGAAAAATGGGTGTATCAATTGAAGGAAGAAGAGAATGGTAGACAGTGTTATAAGGCCTATCTATTTATGAAAAAAGTTCTAAATAAATATAAGTTGTATATTTATTATATATATTTTTACTGATAGTTAAGAATATGATTATTCAAATGGTGTTTAGTATTTTTTCCATGGAGGGTTTTCATTTATAATTGTTCGATGTAAAGATAGAATTACTTCATGGGGACTTAGATAAAGAAATATAAATGGATTATTCAGGTGTTTTGATAAATAATTGGAACTTGGAACTTATGTAAAAGCTGATGAGGAGCCTTTACAGTTTGAAGTAAGTGTTATGGTAGTGGAAACAAATGTTTAATGACTTTATGATGTAATAAAAGTTCATCCAGAGTAATGATGACTATTATTGTTTCTAGAAGGTGTTCGATGATATGAGTTTCATCACCTTAATTATCTTCAATTATGTTATTCTCATTATTGATCTGCTAAAGGAAATAGTTGATGAGGTGAAAAATGAATTATCTAAAAAATATGAGACAAAGGATCTAATTCTGGCTAAGTAGATGATGGAAATACAAATTTCAAGGGGATTATGTTTTATTACTTTTTACCTAGGAAATTATGACTACATTAAAATTTTTATGAAGATATTTACCTTGAGAGAGGTGAAACTAGTGACCACACCCATGGACGAACATTTCAATTTGTTCAAGTATAGGGAAGCATGAGTGGAAGATTAGGTAGAGTATATAGAAAAGATACCATATACATCAGTAGTTGGAATTATTATGTATGTAATGGTCTATTAATTATTATAAAATAAAATGTGGTAATTTTCTGTATATATATTTTGAATCCCAAAATAGAGCATTGAGTGGCTGTGAAGTGGATTCTCTAGTGCTTAAAGGGTTCCAAAATCTTGGTTCTGAAGTAATTGGGTATGTAATATAAGTGTGAAAATGGTTTTAGTACTAAATGAATCATAATATACTTGATTTAGTATATAGAAAAATGGTTCCTTCCAAGGATCTCATGTAATTCAATTTACGTATGAAAATCAAATCAAAATGAAACCTTCATAAAACATTACCACCCTAGCATAATCCCTCTTATTTGAATTGATAATACACAAAACTACATTCCCTATAAATCATTCAAACATTAACAAAAGATCCATTATTTTCATTATGCAATTCCCAAGTGCTATTATAAAAAATTAATGTCCATACATTGCTCATACGATCACTGAAAGATCATGCGATTGGTATCCAAAGATAAATCAATTTGTTCAAGATCTTTGTACATCATAGAGCTTAATATATTCTAGGATAAGAGAAAAAACCAATAAAATCATTAAAATGACCTTCTACACTATTCATGGAAAAAATGAACTTAAATAGTAGGGTTTTACTTTCCAAAATTGCACTTAATTCCTTGGATAAATTAAACCTCCTAAATTAGACCAAAATGATAAAAATAAATATGTAAATGTATCACTCCTAACATAAATATTCCACTAATAACTTGTAAAATTATTAAATTACATGTGATAAACCATGATTCATTGACTCAATACATACCTCCGATAATTATTTAATTAACCTTGAATGCATAAAATTCATTCAAAAAATAATAATTTATTATATTTAGTTATTTATAATTAAACAAATTGAAAATAACTTAAGAAATAATTTAATTCTCATAATTCTGAATTTGAATAAATTAATTTAATTAACTTACCTCCTATCATTCACTTGGACATCCACTAGTCCCCACACATGGATCCCACTTTGTCCTGAACTCTAATTCATCTTAACTAGTTGAACCTATGAATATGCTTTGTGTGAAACCCCCTACACCCTTATCACAATAATAGTGAGTCTAACTCAAAAATTGATATGGGTGTCTAGAAACACATAATGGACCCTAAAAATATGAGGATAACTCAAATATTTGACAACCCCTTATGAATTATTAACATATAATATAATCCCTTTGTCTTAATATCTCATCAAGTAGGTTGCATTGCTTGTCTCGTCAACCTATATGCTCGATATGTCTTTCTTTTAATTTATAGAAATTAAATCATTGATAAACCACATTATCCACATACTGAATTTTATAGTTCTATTTCCATTAAAGGTCTAGAGATATATACTTCCATTAAATCAGAAGGGAAACATCCTCTCTGGACTTATTCATTAATGACATATCACTAGTGATACACCCAATGTATCCTACCTCATCGTGATCATATTTCATAAAATTTTTTGTCACTATATAAAATTGATTAACTCATGATATTAATTAAAAACAATATCATTTATAAGGACCAATACACACATTCAAAAATAGGAATGTCCAATGACACCCAAAACATTAAAAATTCCTATAGGTTGGTCATTTCTTATAACCTCGTATATTGTAGATTACCAAAGGAATATTAATATTAATAAGTATCAATGTATTATAAATCTCTACCCCCCTGATAGTCTATGTCATCAGTTTCTAATCAGATAATCTCATCCATCCATAAAACATGTATTTAAGGATATCATCATAGAACTTGAAGGTTCTCATCATAGCAAGAAACGATTATGACCTCTTGATGTTAAAAATAATCTAAAGACATTATCAAATTAATTTTTTTCATAATAACACTCATAACATGATAATAAATTTATTAATATTCAACACTATGAACATATAGGTTATAAAAAGTAAAGAGTAATTGGTTCTAGGGAACATGATCTAATAGAATCCCACTTTCACTATAGCTAACCGCTAAATATCTAATCGGTTAATCTCATATGATCACCATGATTTTTCTAAGTTATGGATAAGTTTTATGACTTTACCGTGTTTCAATATCTTTTCTTCTTACTAAAACTAGTTCACTTTGAGAAAATTAATCAATAGAGGATATTATCATGTATATTCCTTTTATCCGTTTTCATCCCTGACATCTTCGATATTTCCATAATATAAAGTGTATAATGATATGATGAAAAATTACTATTTGGGTATAACTCCAAAATCA
Source organism: Viscum album (assembly GCA_963277665.1). Classification (NCBI taxonomy): domain Eukaryota; kingdom Viridiplantae; phylum Streptophyta; class Magnoliopsida; order Santalales; family Viscaceae; genus Viscum; species Viscum album. Next base: position 1,513,081,073 of record OY728161.1, read on the forward strand.
TAAATAGATCATTACTAAATCACTTTATAAGCTACATCATAAGTCGAAACTTACTCGATCTATATAAATATTACAACCACAGGCTATAAGAATTTTTATCTTGAACATTGTGTTATCTTAACTATGATTTTAGATCAAACTGATCTAAAATAAAGGGTTTTTTTATCCCATTGATAATTAGTTTTCTCATTTATCAAATTACCCTAAACTCATACAAGTTTACTTTCTCAAGTACTATCACAATAGTTTTTACTTTTATTCTTTCAGTTCTCTTGGTTTTTATTAATATTTATCTACCATGTCTAGGCATAGGTAATATCTATCATATAACATAACAAGGTATACATAATGGAACCTATCACATAAGTATAAGGTATTCGACTCAGCCTCTTTCCCTCATATTTTTGTCTAGCGGTACATTTTCTTAGAGAGATATAAACCATATTACACTAGAACCAATCCCCTCTTGGATTATTCTATAATTAACATTATTATTATCAATTCATTATATGTTCCCAAACTTAATCCAATTATCCTCTTATATCTATCATGTATTTTCTTGATCCCTAGAATATAGGATATTTTTCCTAAGGACTTCATAGAGAAGCGTGTGTTCAACCACACCTTAACTAATTATAAGACTATTATCTCATTTACAAAAAGTAATATGTCATCGATACATACTACTAGTAAAACAACTTCAATCCCATATTACCACTTATAGACACAGTGCTCACATTCATTATTTAGGAACCAAATTTCCATATGACTTCATCAAAGTAAATTTCTCATGATCTAGATTCTCTATTTAATCCATAAATGGATGTATTCAACTTACATACCATATTTTCATCCATTGGTTTCACAAAACCCTATAGTTGGTTCAAATAAAAATCTTAAATAAGGTCCTCATTAAATAAATATATCTTAACATCAATTTTCCAAATCCCATAGTCATGGTAAGCTAACATGGAAAGAATAATTAACATGGATTTTATTATAGAAACTATAGAAAAGGTTTTATCCTCATTTATAACTTGATGTTTATTATAAAATTTAGACACTAGTCTGGATTTATAGGTATTAAATTTACCTTTCATATTCAGTATCTTGTTAAATATCCATTTTTTCCCAAAAATCTTTACATATACTGGTGGATGAACCAGAACACAAACTTGGTTCTGGTGTATTTAATCCATCATAGAATTCATGGATTTTTTTCATATTTTTACTTTTAAGTTACATAATGCTTCCTTATAAAAAATCATTTTATTATTCTCAACTAATAATGAGTATCCATCCTCAATGAATAGAAAAAATATCATTATAGTTCTCTAACCTATTTAGTAAGAATTCATAGTACTTGTCTCTCTAGAAAAACCACTTTCATTTGGTATTTTGGAATTTTTTCCTATACCAAATCATGTGTATCTTGATAATTAAATTTAAAAATTCAATATTATTCTGACTATATATTTGGTAGATGTTATCCCTTTAAAATATTATGGAATTCTTGGCCACTATTACCTTTTCATATGAGGGTTTATATAGATAATATCCCTTTATTTCTTTGAGATGGCCTGTAAAGATATAGTTTTTTATTTGTGGTGGAAGTTTGTTTCCATAATAAGCATTAACAAACACCTCACATCCCCATGCATGTAAATTTTACAACATATATTTATTTCCAAAGATTAACTCATATATAATTCTATTTTCCACTTTAGTTGGAAATTGGTTTAGTATGTGTGTTTTAATTTTGAATGTATATCCCTAAAAAGATAATGGAATTTCTACATGAATATTAATTGACCTTTCCATATAAAACAATGAGCCTCCCTAGATTAAATATCTAGGATCCATTGCTAAAAACACATACTTTACACAATGTATTTAATAACAAGTGAGAATAACCAAGATAAACATAACTTTATCTTATATCATTTCCATAAGTTAAACACAACATCTCATAATAAACACACAATCCAAGGAATGGAAGGTATATTTTCTTGGAGGATCAGATACTTAAAGAACTTATTTTACAACACTTGTGATTATTTTTCCATAATTAAGCCACACTAGAGTTCCTTTTAGACATATTATAATTTATTCTCGTCATTATAACCTAGGAAATGGAAACATAATAAAGGGTTGATCTAAAAATATAAGTAAGGGAAAAATCATCAACATATAATTACAGGTTAGATAATAAGAATATGAGAAAACATGAGTATAGGAGAAATATATTATTAAAAATGACATGGAACAATAAGATATTTCCATAATTCTTGATATAAGAACATTTAATCTCAAATGAAAAAACATATACCATGGAAAAAGAATGTTGAATATATAGATAATAAAGATGATCCATATACTATAATCCTTGGAATATGTCATGGAAATTTAATATTCCCTTGAAAAATATCATAACAATGAACTTTAAAACAAACATAAGAATAGGGCATCGCCATATTATGATCATATATAAGAATTCTCATCCTCTAGTTTATGATAATATCCTAGAAGGATCTCCATATAAAATTTTATCATATCCCTGAAGGATATCCCTTGAATTTTTGAGAATATCTAAGAAGGTTCACCCTTTAATTTTTTATCATATCCAATAAGTATCACCCTTTAATTTTTGAGAATTTCCAAGAAGTCTCACCATTTAATTTTTGAGCATATCTAAGAATTAACAAACTACATTTTTTTATGAGATTTAAAACCTTAACCAATTAATTTAAGGGTGATACAGGACCCCACCATTAATTATCCAAACATATGTGTTCCATAAGATATCAATCATTAAACATATCATGAAAATACATGGAAATAAAATGGGTTTCATATCTTCTACAAATTGTATCACATACAATGTCATCAAAATCGAATAGGATGATACAAAATTTTCAAACACGCAAAAATAATTTGTCATCATTTAATTTTCAAGGTGATTCATAAAACATAACTCATAGGAGTTATATCTTTTAAAAAGTAAAATTGAACTTTAACCATGAAAATGATAATTTAGAAAACATTTATTAACATCGTAAAAAAGAGATTAAATTATAAATCACATTCAAAAATCATATTCAAGAAGATAAAAATATGAAATATAAAGTGAAATTATTTTTGATAGTCTAAAAAAATTTATTTAAACCCAGAACATAAATAGAGTGATAAATCATCCTTTTTAAAAGAGGGAATGATGATTTTGAATATCAATAGAAATAAAACATATTTGGATTTCAAAATATTAATAGTATAACATTGGGGGGAATTGTTAATATGGATATGAATGAAACATACCTCATTTGGAGAGGAAGAGAATTATTTATATCATTAAATTTTATAAAGAAAGAAATACATCAATTTAATTCCACTGTAAAGAAAGAGGTAATGAATTATAATATAATCATATAAAATAATAAAATCATATTTTAAAACCACTATCAAATAGAAATAATTATGACTCAAGAAAAGATATTGAGTAAAGAAAAAACCCTTATGGATTAAGAAACATTTTAAAAGAATATCTTTGAAATATAGGGCTTTAAATTGAACTTTAAATACCTATAATAAAATATAATTCATGATATTAAATATCAAATTGGAATTATTCATAATATTTAAATAAAATAGGTTTATAAAACAAAACATGTCTCAAAGAAAGAAAATTGAGAGGAAACATCCTTACTTTTAATCAAGAGTATCTGAACATGATCTAGCCTACTATATAAAAAAAATAAACATATTAATCATATATTTTATAAAATTATTCATGTCTATAATATTTTATAAACTTCATTTATAATCATTTATTATAAATATATTAGTTAGTTATACTTTATTTTCATTACTTGATGTTATTTTCGTTGATTGTTTGTTTAGTATTAGTTTCATAATGGTGGTATCAATTCTTTTTTATAGATTTAATGTCTGTAATTTTGAGTTCATTATAGGTATTATAATTTATTTTTTATAATGATTTATAATTTCATAATTTCATTTTCTAACTATTTCATTTATTATTCATAATGATGAAATTGGTGACGATCTTGTTTTGGTAATTTTGACAAATGAGGGGTGGTATCTTAATAATGGGTTAGATATTTCAAAATACATTTAAGAAAAAAAAATAACTATTTACTTATTATTTTTACAATATCACCAGTAATTATATATCCTTAGTTACCCATCATAGAAATTTATAGGATTGTTCATGTGGTTTCTTAAACCAAAACAAACGAGAATAAGCAATAATATATGGGTGAGTATGATTAAGAAAGTAATTTATTTAGAATAATATCATTAATAAAAAATATTTATGATATCATTTAGGCTTTTTAAGGTTTTAAATCATATTATAATGTCATGTTTTTGGAGTTCATAGTCTATACATATGAAAGGATGACATAATCATTTTCCATATATTAAGAGGAGGATAGGTAATGGATTATAATTTTTGAAACATAATAATGTGATAAATATAATATTAATCCTTTAAATACACTTTTATAATGATCCATGTAATGAGGTGATAAAAGATCAAGCACATTGTTCGTGGAGGGAGTAGTCTGCAAAAACGTATGATAGTGTCTTTATTTTTTGAATCGTTTTGGATGAAGGTGGAAAATGGATATTAAATTAGAATAATAATATTTAATCATATTATTAGTACTTATTTTATCATAATTTTAGGGATATAATTGGTTTTATATGGTATAATAACAAAATAATTTAGATATCTCATTTGATAACATAATATCTCCCTTTTGATTTTCTCCCTTGGGTAATACCTCAGGGATTATTATTATGGTATTCTTGAAATAATGATTCTAGGATAAGGGTTGAGACTATGCTGGCACCTGAGTGCATAGTGGAATATGATGGGCTGGGGATTTAGAAAAAATTCATCACTGTAGTGACATTACTTCGTTATCTCTGGTGATCAGATCCCGAATATTGTTATGAGGATCTCACATGAATATTTCTAAGAAAATAAATTAAAAAAAGTGTAAATCATAAAAATAAATGGATCATAGGATCACATCTTGTTACCAATGATCATTTATCAAAGTATCTAAGATCAAATCCCACTATATCATCCTCACACACTTCAAGAATCCTTGTGAACGTCGATTGTCAAATTCTTGGAGATATCATGAAGATTCAAATATTCCTTCAACTTTGTGATGATAACCTTGATCCCATACCTTTGATCCATTAAGTAATTCTTGGATTGATCAGTTAGATGGATCATTTATCTATCAAGTGTAACATCCTATATTTTCAATGAGGTTTGATTTCTTTTATTTTCAATCAAAACATCATTGAGTTTTTTTTCTTAGACCCTACTGAACGAGACCTTAGATTGGTCGGTTATTTTCTGAGAAGAATTTGGTAGGAGGAATTAAATCTGACTGAAGACCAAATATGTGGAATGTATTTATATAAAAATAATTTATTAAATACCAGAAATGTATTTGGCTATCCAGACACCATTCACGACCAGTATATTCCTTCGATTGGGAGAATAACCTGAGCATTACATGATGTGTAATGCATTTAAACTATGTCAATTTTCGGTCCAGTTTAAAAAAAGGCTATAACCCCTTTTTGGATAGGGGATCATTTCTTCCCCATGCATGAGGTCATCTGTGTGAGAGAATCCCTCCACTCTTCACCTAGGTTTCGTCATATCTCCTCTGTTTGAGCTCTATTTGTTGCTTCATTGGGTGCATTGGATCCATAATTGTAAGCTCAAAGATCTTATTATTTTCTTATTTTATTTATCTTACCTTCATCTATTATATTTTTGTGTGATATTATATGACTTATTATCAGGGTTTTCTTCTATTCTTATGATTTATCCCATTCTATCCTAACTCAAGGGCCGACACAGGACGAGGAGAGTGCAACAGTACTAAGGTAGGTGTTCTAGAACTTTTCACTAATGTATCATTGTTCTATTATCATGTGTCATGTTCCATGCACTGGGATTTATAGAATCTCCTCCATAATGTTTAACTAATTAAACTAAATATTATTCCCATATATAATATGATCTAAGGCACCTGTGAAACAAAATAGTTGGGTGTTTTCCGTGACATGGTCCACCCCTGTGGGTGTTCCCTTACTTAAGGGCCTAATTTTCCCCTTGCCTTAAATTTATTAACCACCATTTGAGGTGTGTGGTTCCTTGTGATAAATGATACCTTTAAAACGTAAAATAAATTAATAAAAATGAGAGGCCTTATGTAAGGACCGAATCTTATTTCCACAAATTGCATGGATTTAATTAAATGAATTATTCAACTAGATTAAAATATTGTGACCATAACAGCTTTATTAAATGGTATGAGATCCTGATAATAGAATCATACCTTCATTTCATATCGAGAGTGATACTTGGGATTCCATTTATGGGCCACCTTGGATAGGCTTATCATGGTTTATAATTATAATTTTTTAATGAAAGCTAAATGAGCTGAGAGCGATACTTGGTATTCCTTGTATGGGTTCATGATGTAAATTCTCTACCTTCTATGGTATATACTAGCTCCTTAAGGGATTCACTGTGTATGGTTCAGTGTAAATATGGTTATACCATACCATAAGTGATACTTGGTCCCCTGTGTCAGATACTAGATAAAGGCTCATAGGTTATTTGTAACACCCCAGGTAAATAAATAATATGACATTTTTACATTTATCCATATTTGTGAATAAAATATTAATATTACTTTAAAGGGGACGCTATGCTTGATGGCGTACCCAATAAACAACAACAAGTTTCTTGGGAATCTTACGTTGCACTCTAATAATAAAATAATAGTATGGTAGTTAACGTCTAGTCGTTGTAATGGCGGGAATGAACAGAACTAACTAAAAATTATTTTATATGTTTTTCAAATATTTTTACTTTTTACAATAAATGTTAGTGGATTAAAAATGCGAACGAATCCAATTTTAAGCGTAAACATTTTAATATTCTTTAAAAGGTCAATTAATCGCCTTTTGATGGCGAACCTATTTTAAATCCACTTTTTGAAAATTGTATGTGTTATATTTGACAAAATAAAATTCTTCTTTAGAATAAGGACATCAAAATTTACTTTGTGTAAATTTTTGGTATTTTTACGATAAAGTTCATTTTTTTAATGAATAGTTAAAAAGGTTGTATTTTAATTCAAAACCTCTTTTTAATATAATTTATTTATATGATTATATTATCTTTTTAATTGTTTTTAAAGTTAAATTAGAATATATTTTTACCATTTAATCAAATAGTGGTCATTGTAATTAATTTCACTTTGAAATTGGACTTAAACTAGTGTCAATCTTTTAATAGATATCGTTTCTTAAAAACACGCTATATGTTTTGACAGCGGGAATTAATTATAAAATTAATTAATGCAACTAATATGTTTTGAATTTTTTAAAATAGACATCATTTTTGAATTCGGAATATCAAATATAGCTTAGGGTGAGTTTTTGGTATTTTTCTGAAAAACTTCAATTTTAGATTAATAGTGAAACCACTAAGTGGTAGTTAAAGAAACTGATTTTTCATTTAAATGAAACTTTTCCACTTCTGTGATTTGATTTTTAAAAATCCTACATACATGGTTGTCATTAAGAAGTAAAATCTGGTTTAATGAGATTAAAATAATTTTTGGTCAATAGTAACTTTTAAGTTTTATTAATCGCAATTAAAGGTAATTTGAGTAATTTAAGGTAAAAATAATATTTTAATAATATTAAATGACCTAAACACATGTCCTACCCTCATTTTATGTGTCATGGTTGACCAAGATAATCTATGGGTAAACATGGGGACCCCATGGAGCCACTTTGGTAGGAAAATGACATAAATAACTTTTTATTTAAAGTTAAAATAAAAATGTCACAAACGTGAGTTGTTTTACTAAAAAAAAATTAAATGGGTTTATACAAGTCATATTTTTTACTATAAATATTAATTAGAAAGATAAAAACATTTCCTACATCATGATAGTTTTTTTATAATTTTTATACATTAAATAAATTTATTTATTTATGACACCATGATGATGCACCGATTACCTCATTATTTAACGATTTAAATAAAATGAAAAGATAATGTAAAATATAATAACTAAACATGTCAAAAACCTATTGTATGAGTTTACTTCGAACTCTTATTGCCTTATCCTTGAAATATAAAATTTTGGGACCTTCAAAATCTGAATAGTATTTTATAATAAAGTAACATTTTATAACTTTCCAAGAGTGCCCCTCCTCTCCTCTTATAAAAGGCCCCCACCTCTACCACATTACCCACACCTATCAAGCCTTTGTCTCGGCCAAACCCTGCCCATTTTGTCTCTCCACATCCCTCTCTTCATCATTGAAGCCTCACATTGGGCATAATACTTTCCAAGTAAGCCTTTGAGCTCAAATCAAAGAGAGTTACCCGATTTAAAGGTAATGTCTTCCCTTGTGTTCTTTTGTTTTATTTTGCTTCTCCAAACCCCTAAACTATTTTTATTACTTTTTTTTGTAACAAAACCAGTATAGTAAATATACTAGGATTTTTTTATAAGAAGTATTTAAGCTACACTTTCACACACCTCCATCTAATGGTTAAAGAACATATTGTTTCTGTGGATGGCGAATTACTGCCTCACGAAACAATAATTGTTCAATATTCTTTTAAAACCTTCAAAGGTGGCCATTAAGATTTCACTATATTTATATATGATATATAATATTTTTATGTTTTCCTTAATCTTATGTATTTTATATTTATGGCATACCTTTATGGTTTCCATTATGGGAAAACGCGATATCTTCATTTTAGGAAGTGCGGACTACTGCCCACTCAAAGTGATTTGATTCGTTAATGCCATATGTGGGATGTATAAAGGATGGAATTAATGGTATTACATATTATATCCTACTGTAATTATAATATACCTTTATATCATTATTATTTCATTCCATTGAATACAAAAAAAAAGAAATGAAAGTAGCGTTCATGCGTACGTACGGCTTACCGTCTCCATGAACGGTACATTTCATTTCTTATCTCCAAATGTTATGTACTATTATAAGTATATATATATAATGGATATATATGTAATATATTACATCTAAATTATGGATATAATTCTGGAATTATAATATATATATATATATCTCATTTTATTTTAATTCCATTAATATGACAAGAAAATGAAAGTGGTGTTCATGCGTACGTACGGCCTACCGTCTCCATGAACGGTGCTTTTAATTTTTTATCTCCAAATGCTATGGAATAGTATAAAATGAATATATACTGGATATATATGATATTTAAAATATCAATACTATTCTTTATATTATGTACCTATAACTACATGGAAAATTTTCTTCCAACAAGTTCAATTTTTACTCATGTACCAAACATCGACAAAAACATCTGATATGAACTCACTTTATTAACCAATTATTAAAACATTATAATATGTGATATGAACTGAATAATAATAATTAAAGGAGTTCCTTAAGAAATTATAAATTGACCAAATTTTATTATTCAGGATATTAAAGAATGATCGAGTCATGTCGGACACGAGGTAAGGGAACCTACCCCTCTCTTTCTTTTAAAGTACACTCTTTTATATCATTCCTTTTAAGATCATCTTTCTTATGATTGGGATGTTATTTTATATTAATATTACTGTAAATTTTATGTTCATATTATTAGAGACCCTATTTTATCTCATCAATCCATTTTGGAAGTTTTGATTGGAGCTGTTAGGCTGCTGAATTTTCGTAAGAGATCCAACCTCTCTCTTTCTTTTTAAGTACTCTCCTTTATGTCAATTCTTTTAAGCTTCTCTTTTTTATGTTGGGGGATGTTATTTTATATTAATCTTGCTGTAAATTTTATGTTAATATGTTGAGAGACCCTATTTGATCTCATCAATCCATTTTTGGAAGTTTTAAGTGGCGTCGTTAGGCTATCGAGTTTTCGTATGGGATTTTTCATCTCACTTTTATTCCCGTGAGATTTATGCTACATTTTCCACCATTTCCTTTGAGTGGTATATGTACTTCCCATTATTCTACTCTTTGTGTAATATACTTTCGTTTATTAGTATTTACATCAATGTTTTATTGTCCTTCTTTCATGGGGTGCATATTTCGAAAGATACCCAAGTCAGTAAGGGAACTTTTCACCCTCCTCTTTTTAAAAGACTTATTTTGTTGGGTATTTTAATTTACATATTGTAACATTAAGATATGTTATTATATATCCTTATTGTTGTAAATTTTATGTCCAAGTGATGAGATACTATTTTCTCTCTCATCAACTAATTTTATGAATTTTAAAGTGACGCTGTTAGGCTGTCGAATTTTACCAAGGGAACTTTTTAACCCAATTTCGATTTCTTTGGGTTCAACATGTAGTTATTGAATATGTCATCCTTTGAATATGTGTGAATGACCTTTGATTCTAATACACTAAATATTCACTTATATTGGGTGTATTTATATTTTCCACACATAATTTTGAGACTGATTTATCCTTAACTTAAGGATACCTTCTTGATAAGGGATTTCATCTCATTTTACATTGAAACTTCATTGTTGTTATGCACCAATTCACTCTTATATGGTGTATATAATGCCCTTTGTAATATTATATCATGAATCCATTTATTCTCATGATATTATAAAGTTATGATTAAATGTTATTCCTCAATTATTGTATTCAAGTGTCTCTCAATTTGTTAAAATCCCTTTAACTAAAATATTGTTTTAAATGTTTTAATGATTTATTCTTATAAATATTTCTCATTAATATCCATGTTTTCAAAATGGTTTTAAGGATTTATTTATATGGATATTAATGGTTTAAAATTTTAAAAGCATCAAAGTGGTATGGGACACTTTGATTCAAAAATCTCTTTATTAAATGTTTTAAATGGTCTTGAAAATGGTTTTTAGAATGGATTCATTATTTCAATATCATAAAAGGTTATATTGTTATTGAAATGTGGGAATGTTATATTTCCTTTATGCTTAATTTATGTGATGTGATTATGTTATGGTTCTAGGGAATTGTTTATAAATACGGGTGGTTCCGTGATAAACTAAGGGTGGGTGAGCCCGATATAGCTCTCCAATGCATTGGGTAACGCGAAGGAGTTAAACGTTAAGGTTTCTCTGAAGAGATTTAGGGTATATATTGTGATGGGTATTCCAAACGTAACCAAGAGGGTTACTCCCTACGTAATAATGTTATTAATGCCTAAAGTTACCTTTATGACTTATGATTTCTATGATTTATTCATGATTTGATGAGGTATGTTAAAATGATTATGTTTTATGAGTAAAGTATGATTTCATACATGGACTAATGTTTTCTTTTCATACTTTTATATCCCTTACTGAGCTATTTATGCTCATCCCAAGTTTTTGAAATGTTTTTCACAGGTCAAGGGAAAGGTTCAAGATATGATGATAGTGTCAAGGAAGTGTCAAGAAAGAATCCATGTTTTATTTTAAATATGTTTCTATTGATGGGAAAAAACAAATACTATCTTTTATGTAACCACTTTATTTAAATGTGGAATGTAATTCATGATTTATGATCTAATTCTCTAAAACTCTAAACCTGAAAAGATCCTCAATGTGAATTATTCATTTAATTCAATATTAAGTAAGGTTTAAGGTCGGGGCCTTATAGTTTGTATCAGAGGTCGGTTTAGATAACTTTAGAGGTTAGGGTATTCTCTAAGCATAAGTGACACTACCATAATGGTTATGATTTCATAAAGAGTCCTAGTTTTGATAAAATGAATGAGTAAGTATATCTTAGTGTTTATCTTCCTCATTAGTACATGATGGTTTTGTTGATATACTCACATTGACATTTCTGTTTTTAGTGAATGGATGGATCTAGAAGGCACCAAAGTGACAATAGGTTTGAAGGAAACTGTGGTGGTTCTCTGATTAAGAGACTGGACGAAATGGGGGATTCAATGAGGAAACTCGTGGTTGTTCTAAACCAACTATCAAGGAGTCATGATCAACCACTTGAACCTTGGTATGTTCTGTAATGCATCATGTACGAGATGACTAATCGATGTGTAAGTTCATGTAATAATTATAAAGGTAACCATTAGGGTTTATTTGATCCTTACATTTGAGGTAATTATGGGTTATTATATGTTATGATGGAAAATGAAAGGCATGAGATAAAATTGAGGTTAATATATGTTATGATTATTTTTGAAGATTTTATCTCGTTTTGGGGAATGTTTTATGAATTATATAGTTTTGGAAAAAGGACAACACACGGACCGTGTGACAACCCGTCGCGTCGGACAAGGATGTGGGAATCGAACCCACAACCAAAGTGTGACTAGTATTTATCACCTACCACTGGACTACGTGAATTCCCTGGTTAGTTTGACTAATTCTTTTTAGTTATATGATTTTAGGAATCAAGGGTAACTTTATTTTGGGTTATCTATGTAAATGATTAACCTATCATGGAGGATATGTGATTAGGTTAATTACTTTTCAATATGAGAATTTAAGTGCAACTGATGTTATTTGGAGATAAAAGTTAATTTTTACCTTGGAAGACTATGTGATTAAATCCTTCAAATATTTGGGTTTCAATCTTATTTTGGTTTACTTTGAATATTTTTATGGACAATTGTTTATCGAATGGTCTTCGTTGTACTTTGGGTTTTTTTGGACAAATTTTGAAGATTAAGAATAGATTTTCTTTTTATAAAGGATTATACTTTTGTGGATTATCTGATCTCATACTAACAATTTTGGTTTTGGTTTTTGTCTAAATACATGGGAAATATATAGTTCTCTTTTGTGGATTAGTTGATTCTCAAGAAGTTGATTATAGTACTCTTAATGCGAACAAGTCTTCCTAAGTACTCGTCTTTTGGAGAAAATATGAGTTTGATTAAGGAATCTAGTAAAAGTTGAAAGTCTACATGACAAGTAAGTTTGTTTCATTATGATTTAGTTAAGTTCAAAAATAAATTCATCAATGAAGAGTAACTTAAAACAAAAATGTTGTCTGTTAACTTTTCCTACTGGGGAATCGAATACCGTTTAACCCATCACAAGTTTGTGATTTTCTTATCGTTAACTTTCTCCTGGATATGTTTACTATCACTCTCCCTCAGAACATGACCCTTTGTTTTTTCCTCCATATCCATGTTTTCTTACATGGAATCCTAGTATGGGTTAACTTGGGTGACCTTTGTACTTCTCTTTCTTTATTTTAAAGTGATTGTTTTACTGACTCTTGTTCCAATGTGGGATTTTCAATGAAGTTTCCAAGCCCAATTTTAAAATTGCGAGGATGCAATTCCCAAAAGGGGGGAAGGATGTAACACCCCAGGTAAATAAAGAATATGACATTTTCACATTTATCCATATTTTTGCATAAAATATTAATATTACTTTAAAGGGGACTGTATGCTCGATGGCGTACCCAATACGCAACAATGAGTTTCTTGGGAATCCTACGTTGAACTCTAATAATAAAATAATATTATGGTAGTTAACACCTAGCCGTTGTAATGGCGGAAATGAACAGAACTAACTAAAAAATGATTATATATGTTTTTCAAATATTTTTACTTTTTACAATAAATGTTAGAGGATTAAAAATGCGAATGAATCCAATTTTAAGCGTAAACATTCTAATATTCTTTAAAAGGTCGATTAAACGCCTTTTGATGGCGAACCTATTTTAAATCCACTTTTTGAAAATTTTATGTGTTATATTTGAAAAAATAAAATTCTTCTTTAGAATAGGGATATCAAAATTTACTTTGTGTAAATATCTGGTATTTTTCCGATGAAGTTCATTTTTTAATGAATAGTGAAAATGTTGTATTTTATTTCAAAACCTCTTTTTAATCTAATTTATTTATATGATTAGATTATCTTTTGAATTGTTTTTAAAGTTAAATTAGAATATATTTTTACCATTTAATACAATAGTGTTCATTGGGATTAATTTCACTTTGAAATTGGACTTAAACTAGTGTCAATCTTATAATAGATATTGTTTCTTAAAACACGCTATTTGTTTTGACAGCGGGAATTAATTATTAAATTAATTAATTCAACTTATATGTTTTGAATTTTTTAAAATAGAAATAATTTTTTAATTCTGAATATCAAATATATCTTAGGGTGAATTTTTTGTATTTTTCTGAAAAACTTCAATTTTAGATGAATAGTGAAACCACTATGTGGTAGTTAAAGAAATTGATTTTTCGTTTAAATGAAACTTGGCCACTTATGTGATTTGATTTTCAAAAATCCAACATACATGTTTGTCATTAAGAATTAAAATTTGGTTCAATGAGATTAAAATATTTTTTTGGTGAATATTAACTTTTAAGTTTTATTAATCGCGATTAAAGGTAATTAGTGTAATTTAAGGTAAAAATAATATTTCAATAATATGAAATGACCTAGAAACATGTCCTACCCTCATTGGATGTGTCATGGCCGACCAAGAAAATCCATGGGTCAACTTGGGGACCCCATGGAGCCACTTTGGTAGGAAAATGACATAAATAACTTTTTATTTAAAGTTAAAATAAAAATGTCACAAACATGAGTTGTTTTACTAAAACAATTTTTAAATGGGGTTATACAAGTCATATGTTTTACTATAAATATTAATTAGAAAGATAAAAACATTTCCTACATCATGATATTTTTTTTATAATTTTTAGACATTAAATAAATTAATTTATTTAAGACACCATGATGATGCAGCGATTACCTCATTATTTAACGATTTATATAAAATGAAAAGATAATGTAAAATATAGAACATACACATGTAAAAAACCTATTTTATGGGTGCATTTCGAACTCTTATTACCTTATCCTAAAAATATATAATTTGGGGACCTTTAAAATTCGAAAATCATTTTATAATAAAGTAACCTTTTATAACTTTCCAAGAGTGCCCCTCCTCTCCTCTTATAAAAGGCCCCCACCTCTACCACCTTACCCACACCTCTAAAGCATTTGGCTTGGCCAAAACCTGCCCATTTTGTCTCTCCACATCCCTATATTCATCATTGAATCCTCACTTTGGGCATAATACTTTCCAAGGAATCCTTTGATCTCAAATCAAAGAGAGTTACCCTATTTAAAGGTAATGTCTTCCCTTGTGTTCTTTTATTTTATTTTGCTTCTCCAAACCCCTAAACTATTTTTATTACTTTTTGTTGTAACAAAACCAGTATATTAAATATACTAGGATGTTTTTATAAGAAGTATTTGATCTATAAATCCACACACCTCCGTCTAATGGTTAAAGAACATACTGTTTCTGTGGATGGCGAATTACCGCCTCATGAAACGATGATTGTTCAATATTTTTTTAACAGCTTCAAAGGTGGCCATTAAGATTTCACTATATTTATATATGATATATAATATGTTTAGGTTTTCCTTAATCTTCTTTATTTTTCATTTATGTCATACCTTTATGGTTTCCATTATGGGTAAACGCGATATCTTCATTTTAGGAAGTGTGGACTACCGCCCCCTCAAAGTGATTTGATTCGTTAATGCCATATGTGGGACGTATAAAGGATGGAATTAGTGGTATTACATAAGATATCCTAATGGAATTATAATATACCTTTATATAATTATTATTTCATTCCATTTAATACAAAAAAAAGAAATGAAAGTAGCGTTCATGCGTACGTACGGCTTACCGTCTCCATGAACGGTACATTTCATTTCTTATCTCCAAATGTTATGTACTATTATAAGTACATATATATAATGGATATATATGTAATATATTACATCTAATTTATTTATATAATTCTGGAATTATAATATATATATATCTCATTTTATTTTAATTCCATTAATATGACAAAAATGAAAGTGGCGTTCATGCGTACGTACGGCATACCGTCTCCATGAACGATGCTTTTAATTTTTTATCTCCAAATGATATTTAATAGTATAAAATGAATATATACTGGATATATATGATATTTAAAACATCAATACTATTCTGGATATGATTTACCTATAACTACATGGAAAATTCTCTTCCAACAAGTTCAATTTTTACTCATGTACCGAACATCGACAAAAACGTCTGATATGAACTCACTTTATTAACCAATTATTATAACATTATAATATGTGATATGAACTGAATAATAATCTTTAAAGTAGGTCCTTAATAAATTATAAATTGACCAAATTTTATTATTCAGGAGATTAAAGAACAATCGAGTCATGTCGGACACGAGGTAAGGGAACCTACCACTCTCTTTCTTTTAAAGTACACTCTTTTATGTCATTCCTTTTAAGCTCATATTTCTTATTATTGGGATGTTATTTTATATTAATCTTACTGTACTTTTTATGTTCATATTATAAGATACCCTATTTTCTCTTATCAATCCATTTTGGAAGTTTTGATTGGCGTCATTAGGCTGCCGAATTTTCGTAAGAGATCCAACCTCTCTCCTTCTTTTTAGTACTCTCCTTTATGTCACTTCTTTTAAGCTACTCTTTGTTATGTTGGGGGATGTTATTTTATATTCCTCTTGCTGTAAATTTTATTTTAATATGGTGAGAGACCCTATTTTATCTCATCAATCCATTTTTGGAAGTTTTAAGTGGCCCTATTAGGCTGCCGAGTTTTCATAATGGATTTTTCATCTCACTTTTATTCCCATGAGATTTATGCTACATTTTCCACCATTTCCTTTTAGTGGTATATGTACTTCCCATTATTCTAATCTTTGTTTAATATACTTTCATTTATGATTATTTACATCAATGTTGTATTTTCCTTCTTTCGTAGGGTGTATATTTAGAAAGATACCCAAGTCGGTAAGGGAACTTTTCACCCTCCT
Source organism: Viscum album (assembly GCA_963277665.1). NCBI lineage: Eukaryota > Viridiplantae > Streptophyta > Magnoliopsida > Santalales > Viscaceae > Viscum > Viscum album. The sequence continues at coordinate 1,513,098,013 of OY728161.1, forward strand.
CTTTTTAAAAGATTTGTTTTGTTGGGTCTTTTAATTTACATATTGTAATGTTGAGATATGTTCTTATATATCCTTATTGTTTTAAGTTTTATGTCCAAGTGATGAGATACCATTTTCTCTCTCATCAACTAATTTTATGAATTTTAAAGTGATGCTGTTAGGCTGTTGAATTTTACCAAGGGAACTTTTTAACCCAATTTCAATTTCTTTGGGTTCAACATGTAGTTATTTAATATGTCATCCTTTGAATATGTGTGAATGACCTTTGATTGTTTTACACTTAATATCCACTTATATTGGGTGTATTTATATTTTTCACACATAATTTTGAGACTAATTTATCCTTAATTTAACGATACCTTCTTGATAAGGGATTTCATCTTATTTTACAATGAAACTTCATTGTTGTTATGCACCAATTAACTCTTATATGGTGTATATACTTCCCTTTGGAATATTATATCATGAATCCATTTATTCTCATGATATTATAATGTTCTGATTAAATGTTATTCCTCAATTATTGTATTCAAGTGTCTCTCATTTTGTTAAAACCCATTTAACTAAAATATTGTTTTAAATGTTTTAATGATTTATTCTTATAAATATTTCTCATTAATATCCATGTTTTCAAAATGGTTTTAAGGATTTATTTATATGGATATTAATGGTTTAAAATTTTAAAATCATCAAAGTGGTATGGGACACTTTGATTCAAAAATATCTTTATTAAATGTTTTAAATGGTTTTGAAAATGGTTTTTAGAATGGATTCATTATTTCATTATCTTAAAAGGTTATATTGTTATTGCAATGTGGGGATGTTATCTTTCCTTTATGCTTAAGTTATGTGATGTGATTATGTTATGGTTCTTGGGCATTGTTTATGAAGACGGGTGGTTCCGTGATAAACTAAGGGCGAGTGAGCCCGATATAGCTCTCCAAAGCATTGGGTAACGCGAAGGAGTTAAACGTTAAGGTTTCTCCAAAGAGATTTAGGGAATATACTGTGATGGGTATTCCAAACGTAACCAAGAGGGTTACTCCCTACGTAATAATGTTATGAATGCCTCAGGTTACCTTTATGCCTTATGATTTCTATGATTTATTCATGATTTTATGAGGTATGTTAAAATGCTTATGTTTTATGAGTAATGTATGATTTCATACATGGACTAATGTTTTCTTTTCGTACTTTTATATCCCTTTCTGAGCTTTTTATGCTCATCCCAAGTTTTTGAAATGTTTTTCACAGGTCAAGGGAAAGGTGCATGATGTGATGATAGTGTCAAGGAAGTGTCAAGAAATAATCCATGTTTTATTTTAAATATGTTTCCGTTGATGGGAAAAAAATGAATACTATCTTTTATGTAACCACTTTGTTTAAATGTGGAATGTAATTCATGATTTATGATCTAATTCTCTAAAACTCTAAACCTGAAAATATCCTCAATGTGAATTATTCATTTAATTCCATATTAAGTAAGTTTTAAGGTCGGGGCCTTATATTATTGTCTTCACACCATGTTGGGAGTGGAACTTCGGATTACATTTATAGATCACCCTAGATGGACTATTATACTTTTATGGTCCCAAGATGAAGCTTATTTAAATTCAATATATTACCTCTATATAGTTCCTTGAAAGATAATTTATTAAATTAAAAGACATGTCTTCCAAGAAAAATTGTTTTCTTGGGATCGGTTCAGTCTTTATACTTTATTTGTGATGACCAATTCTTACATTCTTATTATATATGTATAGTTTTAATTCTGATCATAGATATCCGACTTGGTCCAAATCAGGTAGCATCGATCGGGTACCCATGAGGAACCCGGCTTTGTGTATTTGTTTATTTATTGGATTGCATTTATTATATACCTTCACACTTCTCATTTTATATGAACAGAATATAGTTTATAGGCACCATTGGTGGTGGAATATTAAGTATATGTCACACCCTTATCGGGATACCCTCGGTACCCAAGAAAACTTCATGATTGAAAATTTTGATAAAGGGAAGTTCCCTACTTCCAATTATTGATTTTCAGTACTAAGTTGGTGTACGGGAACAGAGGAATGAGTATATGCTTGTGATGCTAAGAAAAGAATCTTTTGTCATTTTTGTATTTTCATATAGCATATGGTATATTCTTATTTCCACTGTATCATGTGTAACTAATTTTTGTATAACTATATGACATGATCATCGTCATTTTTGTACATAATTATGATTAAACTTCCACTTGTTTATAAATCTAAATGTTTATTATTATTATTTTATTTCTTCTCATTAGTACTGGTTCCATTATTTCCCATATATTATTTATTGATGTGCTACACTCTAAATCATGAGGACATATTCTCCCCATGGATATACCCTAGTCCCTCGCTGCTATTTGGCAGCCTCTGGCATACTGGGAATCACACTTGATGTAATGTGGCCAATTGTCTCGGGCACCGATTAGTACCTTCTAGGATACGATTCTATAAAGTGGTATCATAGGGTCCTTTTACCTTTGTATTACTATTTGGTTATTAGAAAAGAGACTATGATATATTGTAATTTGGTAATGAACCTATGTTTGGGAGTAAATTACCCATGTATAGGGAAAATCAAAATTACTTGGGATAGGTTATTATTGTTTTGGATCATGCATGTTAGTATTGTATTGATTTTACCATTAGGTGACACACACGTTTTGTGATGTTGTTATTATTGTTATTATTATTATGGTTTTCCTTACTTACTTTTCCTAGTATGGTAAGTTGATATTGTTTCATGCATCATACTTGGAACTTTAGGAGTGATATTCCATGAATTTTTTCATGCCACATTTATATTCTATGAGAATTTTCTACTACATATAGTTAGTTCATGGATTATTATATTCATAAATGTGTTACTGTTTCTAGAAAGGATAACATAACTTGATTAATTTAAGTTCCTACATCAATCTAAGCAGCATGTTTTCCCATATAATGATGATAACACCTTAATTAACCAATTATTCCATGTTTGAGCCACGAACAAATTCTTCTATGGTCTAAAAAATCAGCTGATTCGATCATTGAATTCCAATTGTAATTTATGAATTATTTACATCTATAAATCAGAAATAGTATAGCACTCAATCGAATCACTATATATGACCAATTGAGTCTTATTACCGGATGTAAATTTCATGTTGTAGTTACTTGTTGTTCTAATTGAAATTTAAAAGGCGTATGGAACCTTATAAGTTGGGAATGGTGATGCATCTAACTGGAATATGATATATTTATATGCATATAAATAATAATGAACTTCAACACATTAAAATTTTAAATTTAAATGGTAATTGTTGAATGGGGATGCGAATTGAAAATTAAAGGGGGTTTTCCTATATACCTTGAAATTGAAACTCCACATACCATAACCTCTATTGTGTTATATGAGACCATGACCCTGACCTGGCCTTAGTACTGGGTTGTACAAAGTGTCTCTTATAGTTTATTATGATTATTTATCACCTAGACCTAGCTTTAGGGGAAGGCATAGAGGTTTCACTCATTATAAGAAGGTTGTGTTCCTATCCTATTTTATTATCTCTAATATTATAAAAAGTTAAATATTATATATGGTAGATTTTTTGAAATTATATAGCTATTCTGCCATGATTTCCTCAAGTCATATTCTATAAGGGTGGAAATAACCATGCTTAGGAGGTAGTGGACACTGATCTACCAGTATTACCTCCTATGGTTCCACCTGAGGCACCTCCTCTTGATCTTCTATTGGGAATTGATTCTTAGTTTCAAGATATCTTCCTTCACTTCATGTATTCTATACAGATAGATCTATAACTTTCCCCAACTATAGTAAAGTTGATGTAGGAATTCCAATTGTATCATCCTTCTATATTTTTAGGGGATGATGCTCCTTAGGCTACTGAGTCTTGGATGGAGGTCTTGTTAGTGATCTTTGAACATTTGGAGATGCCTCTTGAGTATAGTGTCAATGTTTTAACCGATATAGTTTATGATTATGATAAAGGTTAGTGGGAAGTAATCATCCAGGTTGGACGTCATCAGGGTATGGTCTGGGATGGCTTCCAAACTCCATTTTTTATTACTTTTTTCCCAAAAATTAAGAGAATACTACACTCGAGTGTTTATGCAACTAAAATATGGTTCTATGACAGTGATTGAATATTTAGTTCATTTTACCAAGATTCAATATTTTGAACAAACACTGACTGGTGATGAGATAACAACCACGTGAAATATTGGGGATGGGATTATGTACTCCATCTGGTCACAGGTGAATGTTTTTAGGTTGATCATCATTTATGAGGTAGTGAACTGGGCCCCTATCACATAGTATAACCTAACAAAATATGGAATTTTGGTCCAGGTTAATTCATCTTTGAGATAAGGAGACGGTCTTTCTAGTGGTAGGAAACATTGTTTAGAGGGTGTGTGAGGAGGTAGCTCCTTCTAGATGACATGTACCAATATTTATGTAGTATATCACTATTATGGTATGACATTCTATAAGAAAACCCAGTGTATGAGGAACCCAATCGAGTGTCAACCTTGTGGAAGGATGAGTCACCTTCATCATTTTTGTTGACTTTTTCCTAAATCCAAGCGAGAAGCGATCTGTACTAACACCTCTTCTAGGTATGAGATTTGTAGCTCCATGTAAGGTTGGGAGATAGTTGACTACTAGCCAATTAGGATGAGGAGGTGTTCATAGATGATGTAGTCAGACTTCATTGGTTTATATCCAATAGAGAGGACCATCCCTGGTTAGTCCGGTTGAATCTCAAGGCTACTGATCTATCCATATTTATATAGTGCGTCCTACACTTGAGGAATAGAGTACAGGTCCCTCTATGGTAGGAGGTACTATTATATTATGATCTACTTAAGTTTTTCCCTTATTTTATATAGGTGATTCTTACTCATTTATATATGTCAAAATATGTAAAGTTTGGTCCTATGGAAGGAGTAATTCTACGACGTTATGACTATAAACACATTTTTAGGGGTTCGATTAGAAATTATACGCTAGTGAAAGAAGTTCCCCCTTAGGATGGGTGGGAATAGTTTCTTGTGGAATTTATTTCTCCTCGAGATGACTGGTTTTGATATCATTCTTGGAATGTATTTTCTAGTTCATTATCATTCCCATGTTGATTTACATCACTATAGGGTATCCTTTACTTAACCTGAGGGTGGTGCTAATATTCATAAGGGTGAATGGGATGTACAAGAAATTTGAGATAGACCTGATCATCATAGGATAGGTAAAGTGATAGCCTAGATGGCTAGCCTCTTTATAGGAAACCAGGTAATGCAGTACACAGAATTCCTTCCTATTGTGGATTTCTTAAGGGACATCTTCCCTAATGACTTATCTAGTTTTCCTTCTCTGAGGGAGGTATATTTCACCATCGATCTAGTGTCAGGTGTGGAACCAGTTCCCATTCCTCCCTATAGTATTCCACGTATATAGGTCGGAGAACTCAATAAATAGTTGGAGGACTTAGAAAAAAATGGTTTTATACGACCCAGACCTTATTGTTGGGGTTCACATATCCTTTTCTCTAAGAAATCAAATGGTTCCCTCAAGTTATGCATAGATTAAGGATGGTTGAACCAGATTATGGTTAAGAAATCACATCCATTGTATCATAAAGAAAACATCTTCAACCAGATTCAAGGATTGACAATTTTATCTAAGATTTATTTTAGTTCATGTCACCTTCTAGTGTTTTTGAGACTGTTATACATACCATGCATAGTGTTTTGCTGTACATATAGATTTTATGAGTTCACCCTTATCTGGATTCATTTGTGATAGTCTTTAGAGATGATATCTTTGTGTAATATCATAATTTAAATAACTATTAAAAATATATTGATATCATATTGAATACACTAATAGAGCACTAGCTATATGAGAAACTCAAAAAATGCCGATTTTGGATCGATAATGTTCACTTATTGGGTCATATCAATTTAAAGGAAGGAATATTTGTTGACCTGGAGAAGGTGAGCACCATAGTTTCTTGGGATCATCCCAAGAATGTTTTTCACATATGTAGTTTTTTTGGGGTTGTCTGGCTATTACACGAAATTCATAAAGGCCTTCTAAATCCTTCAAATTCCTCTTATATTCTTGAATAAAAAGGGTGTAAAGATCTTATGGTCCAAATATTATGGTCATACATTTAGGAGTTGAAGGGGAGAATGATTTCAGTGTTGATATTAATTCTTCTAGATCTAGGAAGGATCTATATAGTTTGTTATGATGTTTAAAGAACCTGTATAAGATATGTTTTGATGCACGAAGATCAATTTTTAGCATATGGGTCTCTTTGGTTGAGACCTCATGAGTGGAATTACCCTATGAAATACCTCAATATAGAGGTTTTGGTTTATTATTTATGTTGTAGGAGACATTATATTTTGGGTGAGAAGTTTTTTGTCTACAGGGATCATAAAATCCACAAATAAATTTCCACAGAACAAGACTTGAATCTTATGCAATGCATGTGGGTAGAGTATCATCAGTAATTTGAATTTGAGCTTAATTATACACCTAAGAAAGAGAAATATATTAGAATATTACCTAAGATGAAAGACTTATACAGAGGTCATCTAGGAGGATAGTAGTGAGTGGAAGTTGATGGATCTATTTTCTGAAATTCACCTAGAGGTTCACAAATAGAATATGAATCTTTTTTTGGCTTTTTAAATGACATCCTTTCCTGTAAAATGGGTTTGGATAAGACCACTTTCAGATCTGAAGGGTTTATTTTTGAGGTAAAGTGTCTTCGGTGAGAACCCACCACCTTGTTGGGTTATAGTCAAGGATGATATTCTTCACCTTCATGGGAGAATCTAGGTTCCATTAGACATACGAGAAGAGTTAAGGCAAGAATATTGAACCATTGTTTGGGTAGCCCACCCTAGGATAATGAATATGTATCGAGATATACATCATTAGTTTTGGTGGCTAGGTATGAAGAGGAATATTGTAGTTATGAGTGGAAATGGGATGACATCTCCATGGATTCTATGATAGGTTTGATGAGATCCCCTCTAGGTAGTGATTTGGTATGGGTGATCATTGATAGGTTGACCAAGGTCACATATTTTCCTCTGATATGAGATACATTCTCAACTAATAAGCTTAGTAGGATTTATATTTGGGAGAATATAAGACTTCATGGTGTTCCTTATTCCTTTATATTGGACCAGCACTCCTAGTTTAAATCATGGTTCTTGTAGGCATTACAGAAATCACTGGGTTTACAAGTGTTATTGAGTACATATTATCACCCTCAGAACAACAGGCAGTCAGAGTGGATGATATTAGTGTCAGAGAATATGATATGATCATGCATCCTTGATTTTGGAGTTTTATGGGAAATACATATACCTCTCTTTGAGTTTTCCCACAATAATAGTTTTCATCCAATTATTCAGATGGATCCTTATGAGGAGATTTATGTTAGTATGTTTTGTTCACATCTGTGTTGGTTAGGTGCGGGTGAAGCATCACTACTAGGTCCTCATCTTGTTCAAGATACTTTAGAGTAAGTATAGCTAATTCATAAATGTATGACTATAGTTTAGTATAGAAAGAATTCTTATAAAAAATTTCATTGTTGACCTTTGGATTTCGTGGGACATTGAGCCTTTTTACAAGTTTCTACTAGATTTTTTCATAGACAAATACAAATATAGGGAAATATATCACCTCGTTACATCAAAACTTTTTAGATTGTATAGGGTGTTAGCCCAATAGCCTATTGGTTGTAATTACCTTAGAGATATTGTTCCATGCATGATGTATTCTATGTATCACAGCTTCACTATTATCATTATGAACTGTATCATTTTTTTGATCTAAGGATATTGTACTGGAGCCATGTGAATCCTCATAGGATCATATAATTCATATTAATTATCAGAGCATGAAGGCTCTCCAAGGTAGGTTAGTTCCTATAGTCCGAGTGCAATGGAATTATGTCCTTGTAAAAGATGAGACCTGGGAGCGAGACACAAACATCGTGCTCAGTGGTCAGAACTATTCTCATATGATGATTTACCACCACATAAGGGAAACTCAATGATTAGTTATTTTATGGAAGGGAATTTTTAACATCCTAGATTTTTAGTGAGGTATGTTTTCTTTTATTTTTGGTCAAAACCTCATTGATTTTTTTGTTATCTTAGACCATGGTGACCGGGCCCTTAGGCCAGTTGGTTAGTTTTTGAGGAGAATGTGGTATGAGGACTAGATCTTGGATACATTACAAATACATGGTGTGTATTTAATTACATGGTTTATATTAAATACATGATGTGTATTAGGATACATAGACTCCATTCGTGTTGTGTAGAGGTTTTCCCATTGGGAAAACCTAGAAAATTAAATGATATGTAATGAATTTTCAAGCCATTTAAATATATGTGTCGGTTTTTAAAAAAAATAAGGAACTATTGTTTTTTATAGAGGATCATCTCTTTCACACCTAGGAGGATAGACATGTGAGATAACTCCTCCACACCTCTCATGGGTTCCACTAGATATCCTTTGTCTAAGATTTATTTTCTTCATTGTCGGGTGCATTGGATCTGTACCGGTAATCTCTTCAATCCTATTCTTTCCTTCCATTGTTTATCTTCCCTTCATCTGTGATATTTTGGTGTGTCGTTATATGCTCTATTTTTGTGGATTTTTATATTATTATGATTTCAATCATTATGTACTGATTCAAGGGCCGAAACAGGATGAGAACAGTACAATGGGACTTTGGTAGCTGGTCTAGATCATTTACCTAAATTCTCATTGTGTTTTAAACAAGAACCATGTACTGTACAGTGGGATTTTATCTATACCCTATATAATATTTAATTTATTAAATTAAAGTTTCTTATCATGTATAATGAGACCTTATCTACCTATGAAATAATGTCATTGGGCGTTGGTCTTGACATGATCCACCCCCTCGGGTGTGCCCTTCTTTAAGGTCTTAATTTCCCCTTTGACTTAAATTGTTTAACCAAAATTTGAGGTGTGAGATTATTTTTTATAAATGATACCTTTGAAATGTAAAATTAATTAATAGAAATGAGATATCATGTTTTATGCCCTATTCTTCTTACCACAAATTAACTTGATTTAACTAAATGAATCTTTCAACTTGATTAAAGTAATATGATTGTAATGCCTTGATGAAATGGTATGATATCTTGATACCTAGACCATACCTTCCTTTTATTCAGAGATAGATACTTGGGATTATATTTATGTATCACCTTGGATGGGCTCATCATGATTTATAATTAGAATTTGATCATGAATGGTCAATACACCAGGATCGATACTTGGTATGCCTTGGATAGGCTCACCATGTGAATTATCTACCTCGTTATGAATGATACCAATTCCCTTAGGAATTCACCATTGACGGGCTCAATAAAAAGATGGTAATACAATTCCATAAGAGATAATAGGTCCCCTAGGTGATATACCATGTATGGGATTAGAGTTTATTTTCTTCACACCATGTTGAGAGTGATACTTGGTATTCCATTTATAGATCCCCTTAGATGGAATATTATTGTTTTGAGTGTTTATTTTGCTACTAGTGCGATACTTCGGTTCCTTAATATGGTTCTCCTTGGATGGGAAAAGGATTACTCTAATTTAAATTCAAGATATGAATTCTATATAGTTCCGTGAATGTTAATTTATTAAATCAAAGGATACATCTACCAATCCAAATCATAGGATTGGTCTGGGTCTAGTCTTGATATTTTTTGTAATGACTCGTTATTACATTTGTATTATATTTTTATAGGTTTACTTCTGGTTAGATATATTTTCTTAAGTTCAAAGTTGGTATCATCATTCAGGTACCCATGAGGAACATAGTTCGGTTTATTTATTTATTTATCGCCTTGAATTTTTATGTACCTACATACTAATCATTTTTTATGCACATATTGGATTGTTTTTTACACCGTTAATGGTGGCCTATAGAGTATATCTCACAACCTACATAGTCCTCCCTTCGTACCCAAGTACATTTCATGATTGCAGGTGTAGATAAAGGGAGAATCCAGATTCTGATGTTTGATTTTCGATAACAGGATGGAGTATAGGAGCAGAGGAACGAGCTTATTCTCATGATGCTAGTAGAAGATGCTTTTAGCCTTTTTGTATTTTTTTTTTGATAGCATGTGGTATATGTATGTTTCCTATATATCCCATGTACCTCATTTTTTTATATCTAAATTACATGATCATCATCATATTTGTATCTATTCATGATTTAGCTTTTACCTGTTTATTCAACTAGAGGATTTATTGTTATTATTATTCCATTGTTTCTTGTTATTGTTGATTACATTATTTTTTATATATTATTTACTATTGTTATATATTATGACTCATGAAGTGATTGTATCCCCACACATAGACCCTAGGCCCTCGCTGCTAGTCAGCAGCCTCTAGAATATGGGGTGGTGCACTTGAGGTCTTGTGGCCAACCATCTCGGGTACTACTTAGTGGATTCTTGGGTAGGATGCTACATCTAAGATGTGGTAGGAGAGAGAATCTCCCAATTCCATTAGAAATAATACTTTTTCAAATAGATATCCTCTTATTCTTATATATTGGGTGTCCAAAATACCCTGAAATGGTTCCCTAGTGCTCGTATATCCAACGCCCATGAAATAAGAAATAAATGACATGTTTTGAGGAACAAACTGACTTATAAAATTATTTTATATTTTATCACAAAATTTTAATATATAATAATTATATTACATGTTAAAATTGAGATATTAACTTGTCTCATAATTCCATAATATTAAACAAATCTTGGATATTAAAATAATATTCGTTCGTATAATAATTTTCCACGTATTCACTTAATACCTTGTGAATACTTTTAATAATGCAATTAAACCCAACTATTATATAATCAAATAATAATGAATTGATTTATTCAATGGTGATTGTAAAAAGTTTGAAAACTCTCAAACCCAATGTTGGGACCAACAATTTCCTATAAACCTATTCACCATAATTTGGTAAAATCTTGAATGTGTTATTGTGTGGAACCCACTAGGACCCTATCTTGGTAGTAGTGAATATTATTCATAGAGTAGGAGATGATTCTATCATCCCATAAAGGCTCCTAAGGAGATAAGGAAAATTCAAAGTAATGCCAAACCTTCTTATGAACAAGAACAGTGTGATATAATCTGTTTGTCTTCTAATATATCATTAAGCAAGATGCACATATTGTGTCATCATTTAATATTGGATTATTTTTATTTTTTATCTAACTAGATATAATTACCTTCATCTACCTTGGCCAAGTATTTCTGAAGTTACTACCATCCTAATAAACTATGACTAAGATATCACTTCCTCAAATCAGAAGCGATGAATTCTATCTTGAATATTCAATCAATATCATACCACCAATGAAGCACCCAACACAAGGTACCTAACCTCGAATTAAATGTCTTGGTTTTTTACTTACATAAAATTATACGATCAAATGGAACACACTAATAACGATCTCATGGAAGGATACCAATACACGTTTTCTGAGATATGAATAAATAGTGACACATGAAATATTTAGTTTTCTTATTGGTGGTTATATCCTCATGATATCACCTACTATATATCACCAAATTTGAACTTCATGAGAATAATTATCAATGATTATGAGCCCCTATGACCTGATAGTCAGACATAAACTATGCCCAATTAGTATGATATATCTAAACCATAGAACATATGTTTAAGATTAATTTCACAATATCTCAAGGTTCTCATTATATCCTAGGAACTTTTATGACCTTTTGATACAAAAAATAACACATATACATTAATATTTAATTAGTTGACACAGAAATGTCAACATTCTAATGATATGTGTACATCATTCATAACTCACTATATAAATGGTAAGGTAATCGAAAATTACTATTCAAGTTGCGTCTAGATCATCCACTATTACAACACTCAAACTTTCACTTTATCCAACTTTTTAACTAACTTTATTATCTCTCACATGATAAGATCATGATTCTTATGGGTTATGGATTTATTAATGGGCCAACCATATCTTTGTTTTATGGCAATTATGATATCGTCCACCTCGCCATATTGAGTAAGACTCCTCAAGAGATGTAAACCCCAATTATATATCATTTTTTCACTATCAAAACATGATATCTTGGTTAGTACTGGTATTAGTATTATCATAACTAAAATTATGATAAAAATTTATGTAATAGGATTTATTCCAATCACTAAAACAAATCGTTGTATATTTTTTACTACATATTTAGCTTCCTCAGAAGTTACAACACCCTTGGTATTTGTAGATGTGGATACCACTAGATGTAATGAGCTTATCTTTTACATTAACATATCCTAACTATGATATTAAATCACATTGATATATAGTAAGACTAGTTTGTTTTCCCTTATAACTAGTATCCCTTCCTTTCCATATACCAGTTACATATCCTTTTCACTACCTCATGTACAATTGGATAGTTTCGACTGCTTCTCGCAAAGTTATCCTATATATAATTGATATTTTCCTACCATAAATTATATGTTGGTAATATAATTTTCTTTACATAGCATGTAATATGTGATTAATCCATTCCATAAGTGTGTGGAATTTTACTTACCGCATTAATCTCATCTTATGTCACATAAATGTCTTCTTGGAGAGATTTATACCTTGTAACATTAGTAAAAATTATCTCTCTAATTACTCAAACTTTTATTTATCAGTACCTCATTAGTATATATACCTATTGAATAGGTATAACAAACTGTTAGGTATACCTCTGTAGATCCTATTACCAAAAACCAAGGTTTCTACTTTAGTTCAAACTCTGTATAATTACTTTTATTATGGTCCTGACTAATTTTAAGACCAATAACTATTTATCATGTGTTATAAAACATGATTTATTTCTAATCATTGGTGATACCACTGACCTCTTGTAGACATATTTAAATATTCTTTCCAAGTGAATACTATATGATCTTGTTGCTTACATCAATCCAAAACCATACTTTGGTAACTTACACCCCTTATTGGAATTAAATGGTTTTAACATCCCTTTATAGTTTCATCATATAAACACCATCAATTATTGGTGTTCTTGACATCTAGTGCTCAATAAAATGATCATAGAAAGTAGCTATAACAAGTAAAATTAAAATGGATTTAGGAATAATGATCTGTTATAACCAATTGAGACTTATTGGTATAAAACTTGTACAAACCATGTATAATATCACTTGAATCACTACTATAGTATTCAAAATAGTAAGCCCCGCTACTGAAAATTTTATCGATCCCAATGGTTTGAAAAACTATAGCCATGTTCAGCATTGCAGTAGCCCTTTACTAATTGTTTTATAGGAACCGTTGGTATATGTCTGTCTACACATAACCTATTCCAATGGTTCTAATAAAACCATTGTAATATATAATACCAACGGTTTAACAACCGTTGGGGTACAAACTGCCCAGAATCATGTTCCAACAGTTACATAAACCATTGGAATATTTTTTAAGCAATAGTTTAGTAAAACTGTTGAAGTAGGCAGTGAGTTTTACATGAATTTACCAACAGTTTTTCAAACAGTTGGTATATCATAGCCCCTCTATACCAAAATAATACTAGCCTATCCTGCCCTCTGTACTGCTCTGTACTGATCATAGCTACCCTCACTGATTCCAGAACCAGTACTGCCTGATTCCAGCACCAGTACAAAATTGTAAAATAACATAGCACCCAATAAAAAGGTCAAAAAACATGTATACTCGTATTTTATTCCTGATAAATGGAGAATATGAAGTAAAATATCTTACCTTTTCCCATTTTAGTATAAGTTTTTAGAATTATAAGAGACACATTTCCAATGTCAATAATCTAGTACATTACCTCTACCTTATAAAAATTGGGGTCATTTTTTCCCCTTGAACTGTACCGATCACAGTTTGGATTGAAACCCACATCCCCCATGACCGAACAAGCTGGACCCTCTACAATTACCTACAATGTAGCCTACCCTCTGTAATGCAGCCTCCAACAACCTCCAACACCCTCCAATAGCCTTCCCTCTATACAATACAATCTATAGAATTCAAACTTGAAATTGAAATAACATTTCAAACAATAAAATGTACATAATTCTAACCTGCAATTTCAATATTACCCCTTTACGTTTCAATTATGTTCAATTTCAATTTATTAGTTTCATAAGAATATTTTAATTCACAAAACAATTGTGAAAATTCAGATTCACATACCCAATAATCCTAATTACTATTTCACATTTCATTATATCATTATTCCATCATTCCATTATGCCAACTGCATGATAAAGAACATCCTAAAAGAAATCTCACCAAGGTAAAAACACAAACCAAGACCAGGATCGTATCCCTAGTCTAAGCAATGTTAATGTTATCAAGAAAATTCAACAGCTCTTGATAGTGACCAAGAATATATCAACTCATCATTAGAAATTGAAATAAGTTTCAGTTATAGAGTTCCTCCCCATGCCAATATAAATATCGATCATGGGAGAACTTCTCATGCTATATGCTGTGAAAAATATTTATACCATTATATCATATTTAACTTGAGTATATCATTTGATGAATATATAATTCTAAATTATTCCCCTTTTAGACACTAATTAATAAACCATAAGTATAATTAACTTCCTAATTAATGAAATGAAAATATACCTAATTCTCTAAATTATGCCTCACATATCTCATACACATGCATAATTCAGCAATTTCCTGCAAGTATAACACATAATTCAGAAGTTAATTAAATACATACAGAATTGAATTCAGAATTCAATTCAGTTCAATTCAGAATTCATAATTAAATTACCCTGCACAAAAATGTCTCATAGAAAATGATAGAAAAAAATGAAGAGTGAACTTCATACATTGTATAATAACCTCTAACCGCACCCCTAATGATATATCAATTTTCATAACCACATCTAAGGTTTACATATCCTAACCAATGTAATTAGATAATTTTAAAAAAGAAAATGAATAAAACCAATAGTATTAATCAAATTACAGAAATGAGAAATGACACAAGAATTGTACAGATGAGATTAGATAGTTCAACATATTTATTGGTATGAGTTTACTCTACAATATGGATATTAGATTACCTCTTCCCCGGTCTCTATATTGACTCCCTTATAGTTCTCCATTATAGTGATACAACTACTCCTATGTTGGGGTTCCATGTCCCCTACCCCAACCAGAGTGACTGATAGAACTCCCTCAACCTATCTACATAGTGGTAGGAGAGAATCTCCCAGTACCTGGTTCCTACCATGATCCACTTACAATGATCAGTTGCAAAGTGCTCCTATAGAACTTCTATATAGCACCCATCTTATCAAATGATTGGTACTCCAATATAGGAAAAGGACACGGAAATAGCTCATGTTCAACCCTACAATTCTTAATAAAATTAATCAGAATGTTGTCCAGATATTGTGGTCTATATCAAAAGTTGATCTAACCACTGCATCCTTGGTGGAAATCCTAATATCAACTTATTGCCACCTAATGTGGAACTCCTGGATCATCCTACTAAAACATATTTCCCTTGACTTGGGGCCTCCAATGGGTGATCTTTTGTGATGATATCATGATTCATCAAATAAAAAAAATCTCACAAAAAGGTAATTAACCTGTGAAATGATATCATACTGAATCCCATGCTGAAAAAATGTCTCCCTAACTATATCATTTTCTTCCTATGAAGGGGGGAAATATTTCAGGTCGGTGAAGTAACCTTCATGATCCATTAAAGAAATAATCCTCTATATAAATTTTATGATGTCCCAATTCATTCCATTATTCAAAATATCTAGATAAAAGTGACTCATATATTTCTCCTGGAATCCTTTATTTGTTAGCTCTTCTTTGATTCTAATGGGAATACTAAATAGGTTGGAGTAAAACATAGTATGACACCACCAATGGTGTCTAAAAAAATCTAGTCTGAATTCATATTTCACGTAATAGTATGATATTTATTTTTATGAATTCAGTAATTTAATATTGAACATCAAATTATCCTTCCAACACTCGGGCTCTAGGTTGACACCTAGGGTATGCCAAAAATTCTATAGTTTTATTTATGTATTAACAACGAAATAATGTCAACAAATCTTAAATTTAAAATAAACCAAGGATAAATTAACTCATGATCATATTGATTTCTTCAATATAAATCAAAATTATTATATAAAGATAAATCACCACAAAACCTCAACAAAATCACAACTTAAAATGATATATGGCTTGAGAAGGACTCTCAAGGCTTATGAGCCACTAACTCATGATATTCATACATCTTCTTTTACCTATAACCCTAATGCATTAGGACCATATTACATAAATTTAATATTACTATCATGGTGTCTATTGGTTCTCATTATAGCCTAGGAACTTCTATAGTCTTTTTATATGACATGTAATCTTAGGATGTCACTATATAAATATAGTCAATGCAGAAGTACCAAAACTATTTTTGGTAAGATATAAAAATGTATATATCAAAATGTATGCATGTAATGGTATTAAATATACATACATGAGTTTGGTCTAGGGTACCCACTCACAACACCACATTCATTTATGGAACCCACGCTGAATGGCACACTGAAACACACTTCTTAATCTTTAAACATGAAGTGATTTCATGTAATTAACCTCAAAGAATGAGGGTTGTAAAGAAACAAAGTCTTGAACTGTGGAAACCTATCATGGGATACAAGGGTTTCTATTGGTTTAACAAAAGTTCAAATGTAGGGTTGGCCTCAAGGTCAAATGGGAACAATTAAAATCAATCTATGGTGTCATTCATTTTAATATGGCTTAAAATCATCAAGCATTAATAAGACATAAAATAATTCTATAATAGTTTTTCATACACTTAGTTATTTCAAGAAATAGTGAATGAGAAATAATGTTTCAACATAGGCTAAGAACCTTCTCAGGAATAGGAAACATGAAATTGGTCAATTGGGTCATTTCATGAATATCAATAATCACTTTACTTGATGAAAGTATCTATGAATCAACATCAAGAATAAGAAATCATATCGATAATCATTTTTAGGAAAATTCAAATATATGTAATAATGTTAATGTTAAAAATGTCAAACTATTTATCTAATTAAGAAAAACTATTTCCTAGAAACCAATTAAAAACTCAGTTTTCCTGTTGGATGTTCTTTCATTAAGGTTATTAAGCTAGAATATTTACCTTTGTGTCACATAATTAAAGAATGAAGAAAATTTAACTGGCCCGGTATTGATGTTGATTTTAAATTCTACTCGATCAGGTGGAATGGTCTATTTCTTCTTATTTCACTCTCTATGACACTAATTTGTGGTGAATTCTAGTTTTTTGGATTTATTTTATGCAGGAAACAAGAATTCAAAGGATGACCATATTTTTTTGAAGTTTTTTTTCCACCACCTCTTCCTATTTCTCTTGGACTTCAAATGTTGTTATAGAACTATGAATTCTAATACAATAACTTCATCTTTTAGTGTTAGAGGTTCTTCTTTAAAAATTTCAGCATTCCCCATACATTTCTCCTCCTACCCTACTTTTTATTCCTTCTCCTTACATTTAAATTCTTTAATGACTTCTTGAATTGAAGCATTATTTTTCTATACTTTTTAAAAACTTTTAAAATCTATTTTCATGATGGAATCAGCTATTTTAGGGGATCCATCATCTATTGCTTCATCACCCTTCTCATTTTTTAGTGTTTTGATGGTTTATTGTATTTCAGAAACTATTTCTTCTTCAATTGTTGGACAATCATGTTCCTTGAAGAATTCAGTTAGTTTACTGGTGTCCAACTCCCCATCCTCTTCTTCATCTTTTTGGACCTATTTAAATATTCATATATCTTCATCGTTGGAATTTTCTCCATTCTCAACTGCCATTTCATTAATTAATTTTTTCTTATTCCATTCTTATTGTTCATGTTAGATCTTAAGAGATTTCATTTATTTTTCTTCTGGTGAGTATTGAAGGGAGGGTTCATTTTCTTTTTTAGGATTCAAATCTTCATATTTTCTAGAAATATCACTAAATGTGAAACAATTTTCATCCTCATCAATCTTATTTTCACCCAGAACCTTCACTTCATAAACCTCCTTTGTTTCATCCTCTTTTTAAATCCATACATCAGAATGTAACCACTAATTACTCATAAGGGAAGCTAAATTCATAATAGATTGGGATAGGTTATTGGTCAAATCTTCTTTCTATTTAAGACCTTCCTCGTGTTTTTCAATCCTCATGTCCAAAATTTAATTATTCTTCATGTGAAATTCCAAAATTATTTCATGTGAATCCATTTCATGAGGTAAATGAAATGAAGGTCAATCTTGATGGTTCTGTTGATCCCAAGATCATTTGGTTTTTAGGGTCACTGTATCAATACAAATATGAACTATCCTAGCCTACTCTTTATTATAACCATCATTCATAATTTTGTGTTACTAATGAGGTAGCCACTTTTTGGTATCCCACTTACTCCAATGATGGTTTAACATAGTAAACCTACCCCATCCCCTACACAAAAACTGCCCCCCATGGCCACTACCTTAGTCTTCATGAGAAATTCAAAAATTATTTCATGTGAATCCATTTCATGAGGTACATGAAATGCAGGTCAATCTTGATGGTTCTGCTCATCCCGAGATCATTTGGTTTTGAGGGTCACTGTATCCATACAAATATGAGCTATCCTAGCCTACTCTTTATTATGACCATAATTCAGAATTTTGTGTTAATGATGAGGTAGCCTCTTTTTGGTATCCCATTTACTCCAATGATAGTTTAACATAGTAAACCTACCCCATCCCCTACACTAAAACAACCCCCCATGACCACTACCTTAAACCTAATCCATTGTCCATATCCGGCCCCTTTACCATTAACCTCCCAGTCCCTGCCTAAACCTACCCCCCACCCAAACCTAAAACTAACCTAACCCTAGACCCCTAAACATAACCTCGGCCCTATCCCCCATAAACCCAACACCAAGCCCTTATCCCTAACCCCTATCAGTCCCCTAGGCCCTAACCCCCCCCCCCTATCCCCATCTTAAACCCCCCAACCCTAGCCCTTTCCCCTACCTTTAATCCTAACCCTCCCATGAAAAATCCCCTACCTCTAGTCCTAACCCTCCCCAAGTATTTATGACATACCAACAAAATCATGTCAATAAACCCTAAATTTAAAATAAAACATGGAAAAAATAACTCATTATCATATTGAAGTCTTCAATATCAATCAAAATTATTCTATAAAGATAAATCAAAACAAAACCACAACCTAAAATGATATATGGCTTGTGTTGGGATCATAATACAGAGTGGGTAAAACAAAGAATATTGCAGAAAAATAAAATGAAAAAAGCTAAAATAAATGGAGGCAGAAGAGATAATTCAGTTACAATGTACCGATTTGAAGTGGCAGAACAAAAATTACATGAATCAAAGATAGATCGCCGGCTGGGAAGTAGGGTTCATAGGCCAGAGAAATATCATCTCGGGAAACATGTTAGATATGGTTTCTTGTGTAAGTGCACTCAGGAATAGGGGTTGGCATCCTGGAGTGATCACTTCCAGAGAAAGTGAGCTCATGACGGAGGAAGTGAGCTCTCCAAGTAGGGTTCATGGTCGGGAAGTAGGGTTGGATGAGCGATCTCGTTGGAGGAGGAGTTCTCATTTAGCAGAGAGATATGTTCGAGGAGGAGAGATTCTATTCTATGGAGGAAGTGGGCTCATGGGTTCGTGGTCAGGAAGTAGGGTTTGGTGGAGGATAGATTCTGTTCGACAGAGGAGAGATTTTTTTATGGCTTAGTAGAGAGATCTGTTCGAAGATGGGTTCGACAGAGGAGAGATTATGTTCGTGGGGCAAGGGTTTATTTGGGGTTTTTTCCCCAATGGTTCTAAAAATTGTAAGGAAATATTAGAAAACCAGCTGTTACCAATGGTTCTGTTAAACTGTTGGTAAAATTACCTCTAATCTCCAATAGTTTTTGAAAAACCATCAGTAAAATCACCATATTTTCCCCTGCACCAACGGTTTCATTAAACCGTTGCTATAGGTTACTTAATCCAATGGGTTTTTCAAACCATTGGTATGGTGGTGTAGGTATAGGTGGAGATTCCACCAGTGCCCTTGTACTTTTATACATTGAATACATTATTTAATTTTAATTTATCTTGTTAGTTTTATATAATTTACATATAATTCTTACTTTTTGGGTTAATTATTCTCAATGAATAAAGTATCATTGACTATGGTGAATGTAAAACCATTATAATTTTTTAACCCATCCTATGTAGAATATGTCTCTATAAAATTTCTCTTCCACATGCTCTTATGAAACTTCTTCTTTTACTAAAAAAAATCATGTAGAATGTTGAATAAACCTAGGGAAATCCTACTACCACTATACATAATATAAATGTTCACTCTTTTATAGAAATATATTCTAAAACTTGACAATTATTTCCCTGTCATTGGTATTTCTAAAATATTCTAATAAAAATTTATGATAACTAATTTAGATGAACATTTTTTTTCTTGGTATAAGTTTTTTTATATCATTGAGAAACACATAGTATCTTAACACATAATCTTATGAAATAATGGATTTAAATCATACTATTACTCATATGATATCAATTTCTCAAAACAGTTCACATGGAATTATATTATAATGTTTCTATTTTCAAATCATGTCTCAATGATAATGGAATTATTTTCGAGGCATATTAGTTTTGAAATTGATGGTCATTTACTTACATCAGGAATCTGATGTGTATATAGAAATGTGATTTTAGGTTTTAGTCCAAACTATACAATATTGATCAATGTTAATATGTAAGACTCATCATCGATCATTCTTTACAACATTATAACTTTTATTTATATATAATGGTCATTTAGTAATTACTCCAAGCTACATTATATTGATCGATGAATACTTGGTTAATATATTTTTTGGCACACCTTCCCAATGAAAATCATATATTATGACCATGAAAATAACATACTTCACTTTCACATTACTTGAACAAACTTAATGGAATATTAAGAAGTATGTTTACCATTATCTTAACCTTGGAACAATTCATTATCAATATTTAAACTAATTCCAAAATCATTGTGACTTACCTTTCTTTCTAAAATTTTCTTTTTCTAAAACAAAGCATGTATGTCTATCAATAATACCTATAGTCTTTAACTCCACAGATTATAAAATAATACTAGGTATATACATGAAAAATAATTAGTTTTTCTTGATAAAGTATTATCTTTCCACAACTAGGTATATAAGTCTTAAATTTTATATTCATCGTGTATTGCCTATGATTCAAGAATCACTAAACCATTAGTTGAGTATTAAAAACCATAAAAAAAATTGTTACAAAAATAGAATAATGTATCCTAATATCCAATGGAAATATGAATTAAATTTTTTGGTGGTAAAATAAAATTTCAACTAGAATCAATAAACTTGGAAATATAGAATTTCTTCACTTATCACCACTAACTTAGAAACAAAACTTTCTCATATTCTTGAAGAACATTCCATACTTCTAGTAAAAGTTATATACTTACTTGGTTTCTATATTTAAATACACAAATGTGATAGGCATATTGTATTAAACACCCAATATTTATAACAGAAACATTATATACATAGATGAATATACTAGAAGAAGAATCAATTACTTGAATCTTTAATTTAGTTCATAGAATTTAAAATTAAGTCGACTTATTTCATGATATATGAATCAAATAACCTCATGTATGATGACCAATAATCCTTTATTTTAAGAAAATTGAAAAGTTCCATTTGGAATCGCACTTGAAATTGGACTTTTAACCTTGTCTTTAAACTTATTCTCCATAAGAACAAAGACGTTCTTTAAGTTCTTATTTATCTTGGTAAGCCTTGCTCAAAAGGTAATAAAGTGTTTTCTCTATAGTGATCATTTTGTAATCTTAAATGAAACTAAAGTAAATGGGTGATAAATATATAATAATGGGATGTATTGAAACATCATGATCCATATTTTATATTTACATGTCTCCAGTGTAATCATCACTCATTCATATCTTACTTCACTTCCTCCTCACAATCTTCTCAGAGATGATACAACATGTGAAATCATCAATGTCCTAATGTTGTATCCACAACATACATTGGATGTTAAAAATAGCATTATGATATAACCATCATATGGGTCATATATGAGTCTCCTGTAATAATTTTTCTCACCCTTACATATTAAGGAGGCATAACAAGTATTGGGGACATCAATATCATGAATTTATGATATTGTGGTACTTTATGTAATTGCATGTACTACTTTTTTAAATTCATGACGGTTTGAAAATTTTATTTTTCCAATATTAATCATAGTGTGTTTGTGCTATTAAATTCTATTTTCTACAAAAACAAAATCTATTAGATTATTACTTTTTTGTATTGTTCATTAGACATTGCAAATTAATTTAATCATCAAATGTATCCTGTTATTTTATCAAACTCTAAAAGACCTCTCAACTAGAATTGGAATACTCTATTTATTGATTATTCTAATGGAAATAATCCTTGAAATATCTCCCCATATTCAATAGTATATGGATATGAAACTACTCAGAGAGTTTCATGGTAAACATTTTACTATCCAACTATATCAACTCACAGATCCTTTATTTATTAAGTGATGTCCCAACTTATAAAATCATAAACTTGATTTTATCAAGGTTTGACTCTAAATATGAAACAAGATAGATATGGATACTTCATCAATGAAATCATTAGTTAAGTAAACCTATCACTCTCATAAAAACTCCTCAATGGTAAGACATGACCTCAACTATGGCTGACAAGCACCCCATACACCTAGTTGTGTCTAGATTTAAATGACGGAACAAATTTGGGACATAATATTTATTTTAGGGGTTTTTAATATTACCTGAAGAATGTAATACATTTAAATTAAATATTTCCATTCTAAGTTTTTGTGATCACTACTCAACATTCATTAGTAGAAAAACATTCATCACATCCTTATGCATTTTTTCAGTTTATTAATTTATGTGTTTCACATAGACATGAAAATGCATAAGATTATAAACAATGCTTAAATTAAATTAAATTACCAAAATGTATTCAGTATCTAATATTTTTTTATCATTTTAACTCTATGGATCAACCATGACCTATGGGTATCATACCAGAGTTGGGTCTTGAATCGTGATGCAGTTTTCCCCTGGTCTAGTGATTTCACTCCTCGTATCATATATTGATTTTTCATTGTATGGTTCACATCTTACATCATCATCATCAATAGTAAAAATGTACTCACACACAGGCGAGGGGGTATAGGGTATCCCAAAATACTTACAGTAATAAACCGATGGATGTGCATGCCCATATACATTTTTATATGAACAATAATATGTTTAGACTGTTCAAAAACTTAATTAAATATTATAATCATTACATTTAGGTAATAAGTAATTAAATAAAATAAAAAATTCATACAAGGCTGGTTACAGATTAGGGCCCTCCTATATTAAATTAACATCATGATAAAAAAAATTAAAATGCAATAAATTCAAGTTCATGGTGATTTAATAAATTAAATGAATTATTTTAAATTCAAAAAAATTAATTCGTTATATCCCATAATTAATTTAATTTTTCTTAAAAAATATAAATTAATTAATTAATTTAATTTTTTATACCAAAATTAAAATAATTATTCAAATTATAAAATAATTATTATTTTTTATCTAAAAATTCATAAATTAATATTTGGTAATATTAAAAAATTATCAGGCCTAAAAACCCCACCTAAGGTCGTTATAGGTTGGGATGACACCACATGGGCTCATTATGGCCTAAGAAGACCCCATGTAGGGCTATTCTGGGATAGTTAGACCCTCCATAACCTGTCTTGGGTGGGGCAGACCCACCCAAGCCCATTGTAGTGTGGATCAGGTCAAAAAGGACCTGTAGGATTCTGAAACATGGGTGGAAAGGGGGTTTTGCTGGATTGGATCATGCATGGGGTTGAGGAGCCTAACTTAGTGGGTGATTGATTGATTCTGGTGGTCTCCTGGAGAGAATCAGAAAAGGAGGCAGTGTCTGATAGTTTGGTTGCGGTTAGACGGCAACCTCATGGTGGAGGATGTATTTGGTCGAATGAAGAGTCAGCATTCATGGAGATGGAGATAAGGTCACAGTGATGATTAGGTTTTGGAAGGTGGGGTGGTCTCTACATGATGGTGTTAGGCTCACCTAGCCAGTAGTGGTGGAGGCATGTTTTCCATTGAGAACAAAGACGGTGAGGTCGAGAGAGGCAACAAGACAAGCCATGGAGAAAAAGGCTATATGGGATGGAGTGGTCGATAGTGGTTAGAAAGGTGGGTTCCAGGGAGGATCATAGGGTACAGTTGGTCTAGACGCATAGAGGTATGCCCATGACAAGTATGGGTCAACCCCTTTTAGGATTATTGTTTTAATAATTCCTACTTTGTTTAAAATTCACCCTCCCCCAAACTTTCCACATTAAAAAGATTCATTTTATTTTATACTACCAATGGATGGAATCCCTTTCTTTTTTAAATTTCTCCTTGTTTTTTTGGTTTTTTGTTCTACCAACAAAATAAGACACACTTTTAAAAAAAATAATGTTCTAAGTTTTTTATTATATAGAAATAACCATGCACCCATAGCCACTTAAAAAAATATTATTTTTAAAAAAAATTCCAAAAATGGTATAGAATTATATGAAACTGGTTGGAGAAATTCTGAAAATAGAATCTAGCTAGATCTTGGCTATAATTTCAGGTGATCGGAATAGTCAATGAAAACTTAAAAAATGTTCTTAAAAAATTTAAACTGAAACCAATATGTGTTTGATCTATTTCAAAAATTTTCATGATCTAAACATTTCTATAAAAAATCATATCAATGGGAGGTGAGTTTCGTTGAGATAGGAATAAAACTATCTACTTAAATTATCAGAAATTTTAATTTTCATGGCACCAAAAATTCACACGATTTATCTTATACCAACTGCTGGAACCATGGCATGAAAAAGAAACCATTAGACCATGGATTTAATAACTTTCATCACTAGAGTGATATTAATTCACCATATCCGAGGATCTGATCCCCAATATAGGTTCATGGATATCATGTGAATATTTCAAAACATAAAAAATAAACAAATATGTACCTCATTCTAATTCATGAAACATACGAATATAACTTATCATCAGCGATCATTGCTCAAAATATCTGATCTTGAAACCCTCTATATCATCCATTCAGTTCAATAATTTGAATGAATGTCTATTATAAAATTCTAGGTTCTAGTATATATCTTTGATTTTTACTTTGACATCACGACGATCACCTTGATCTCGTACCTTCGATTCAAAAAATTCATTCTTGAATCAATCACTCAGACAAATACTTTCTCTCTCAAGGATGCGGGGGGAGGTATAACCTCTCAATTCCATGGTAATGAATAGTTTTTTTAATAGGGATCCTCCCCTAATTATATAGTGGATGTCCAAAATACTAGGAAAGGGCTCCCTGACCCCCATATATCTAACACCCACTAACTAAATAATAAATGACACGTGAAGATGAAATAACTACATCATAAACATCATTTATATTTCATCACATACTTGTAATATATAATAAAAATATTACATGATAAAATTGAGTCATTAACTCTACTCAAAATTCCTCCAATATTAAAAGAACAATGATTATTAAAATAATATGCCTTATTATAAGATTTTTCAATTTATTCACTTAATATTTTTTGAATAATTTTAATAAATAAATATAACCCAATTATTCTATAATTGAATAATTATGAATTTATTTATTCATTGGTGATCGTTAAAACTTGGACAAATCTTGGACCCCATGGTGGGACCCACAATGTCATATACACCTATTCACTAGAATAGAATAGACTCTTAAATATGTTATTGTGTGTGACCCTATGGGCCCTCATATCTATAGAATTGAATATTATTCAA
Organism: Viscum album; assembly: GCA_963277665.1. Taxonomy (NCBI): domain Eukaryota; kingdom Viridiplantae; phylum Streptophyta; class Magnoliopsida; order Santalales; family Viscaceae; genus Viscum; species Viscum album. The sequence goes on from OY728161.1 coordinate 1,513,124,251, forward strand.
AAACCAGGATCAGAGTCAAGAAACCCATCAAGGCCCTTGAGGAGACAAGGAAAAATCATAGAAATGAAAACCCTTCCAACAAACACACACTATGAAATATGATCTATTTGTATTACAATATCTCATAAAAAAGGATTCAAAACTTGTGTCATAATCCATTATTTATTTATTATTTTTTTATATAACTAAAAATAATTAACTTTAACTACCTTGTCCAGGGATTTATGAAGGTACTTCCATCCAAATCAATATGGTCCAAGATATCACTTCCTCAACTCTAAAGTGAAAAATTTTATCTTGACCATTCAACTAATTCTACACCACTAATGGTACACCCAACCCAAGAAACCTTTCCATGACTTCAAAGCCATGTTTTTTGTCTTACATAAAATATTTCGATCAAATAGTAAACACTAATAATGATCTCATGTCAGGAGACAAATACACATGTTTATAGATAGTAAAAACCAATGACATCTGAAAAATTTGGTGTTCATATTGGAAGTTCTTTCCTTTTATTCTCACCAATTATAGATCATCAAGAGCAAACATCATGAGAATATGTCTCAATGCTTATGAGCCTCTAGCACTTGATAGTAAAACATCACCTATGTCTAGCCAGTATAGTGTATCTAGACTATAGGAAATATGTTTAAGATTAATATCATAGTATCAAGAGGTTTGCATTATATCATGGGAAATGATATAATATTTTTATATAAAAAATAATATATGGAAATTACCATTTAAATTTTGGACCTAGAAATATCAATACGAAAACGGTAAGTGTATATCATGCATAACTCACTATATACATAGTAAGGTAATCTAAAAGTACTATTCAAGTTGGGTCTAGGGAACGCAATATTAAAGCTTATTAGAGGAGACACTACAGAAATTTTTTGGTTGAGATAATATTTTATAACGAGTTTATAAATGCAGTAGTGGTGGACTCTTTTTATAGATGAAGGGAATATAATTTCTATAAATATACATTTTTAATATAAATAGGTAACATGTTTCATATTTAATGTGAATAAAAAGTGGAAAATAATGGAGTGTGGATGATTTAAGTTCTATAATCCCTCAACCATTCATTTTCAAAAATGTTTTAAACACATTTTTAAATATTTTACTCTTATAAGTTTCAATTTCAACATTTTTGGTCTTTACTTTGGTAATAAATTTTTACCTAAGAAATAAAATTTTAATGCCAAAAAAATTAGAATTATTGCATAATTTATAACTAATGATTCTAGATATGAAATCTATTTTATCAAATAAAATTTATATTTTTAATTAAAATTAATTTTAACATTAGCACTTGTAGTGCATAAAACCCCATTTTTAGAAATGATTATTTTTTAGCATAAATGTTATGTTTAGGATATAATTATCATTCTTGTTGAATTTTATAACATTAATTGGTTTATTATTAAGAAATTTAGATTTATGTGAATCTAAAAAAAATTAAAAGATAATTATACCTAGCAAGAACTTAATTAAAATAGAAATACAAAAAATGGTGTTTATTAGAAAAATATAGATTGATTTTCAAAATGTTAAACATGGTTTTTATAAATTAAAATTTGTAATTTTTTTAAATGAATAAATTCACTTAATAATTAAATTTTTTTATCATGAAATTTTTTTTATAATTTTTTATGCTATAATTAAGTCTTAATAGAGTTATAAACACTATGTCTTTAGTAAAAACTTCTTTTTTCACTGTTCATCTAAAATAAATTATTTCATAAAAAAATAAGCCTAATTTGATTTTTAAATGTTTAATTCAAACATGAAGTTCATTTCAAAAAATTGAAATTATAAAATTTATAAATTTAACTTTTAAATGAAAATACAAAACATGACGAAAAACTATTTTTATGGTAAAAAAAGACGTTTTAAGACATTAAGTGTTCTTATAATTATTTTATATCAATTTATAATTTTAATAATTTTAATATATTAATTCATATATAATAATATTTTCAAAATTTTAATTTAATTTAACAGTATAAAATATATAACACTTTTAAAAAAATAGTTATTTGAGGAAGAATAATCCTTGTAATATTAAATCATTTTAATTGTTTATCCTATAAATGTATGATATTTTAGTTGAGTAATATCATCTTATATATTATAGATTTTATTATTCTTCTAATTTTCTTAAAAATATCCACCTAATATTTTATGGATCATTTTATATCAGTGCTGTGTGAGGAGAATGTTATCAAACATAGTATTTATATATTATAAAATATTAGGGTGTTACAAACAAGGTGTGGTTACTAGTTTCACTAAAACTATTCCATTTTGGTGTATAAGGAGGAGTGATTTGAGATAGAATCTCAAACTCCCTTAGACAAATGATGAAATCATGGTTAAGATTTTCTCTGCCTCAATCCAGTCTAAATTTATTTATCTTATTAAGATTTTGATTATCTACATCATTCTTAAACTCCTTAAATTTTTAAATGGATCAATACTTATACCTCATTAAGTATACATATCCATATCTACTCAAGTCATCAGTAAAAGTAATTAATTTTGACTAAACACCACTAACTTCAACTGGAAAATGTCTACACACATATGTGTGTACCAATTCTAAAATATTTGTTTCTCTTTCACTCTTTCCATAAATTAAAGGCTTTTTCATTTTACCTAGTAAAAAATTAATACATATATCATGTGATTTTATTTCAAAACAATATAAATACAGACCTTGATAGAGATTTTTCAAATTATTATCATTTACATGAACATGTCAGTGATTTCCTAAATGAATGTGATATGAGTCATGTGAACTTGATTCATTAGCGATTTCTAATACTTGGTCTTCATATTCTAATACCTAATGACCATTATTAATATGTTTCATAACAAGAAGAATATTATCTTTATAAAAGTATAGTCTTTTCTTCCTAAACTTAAATAAAAATCCATCAATGTCTATATTGGTCATAGATAAAATTTTCTTGGAAGCAATAGGCACATTAAAAATTATTTAAAACAAGAATCATTCAGGTTGGAAATATAAGGTGGTAGTCTTTTGTATCCAATGCGTATGGTCTTGCATCATCTGTAGCTCATAGATATAATGTATATTTGGAAACCTTCCCAAATATACTTGAATATAGTATTTTGACATAAATTTGAGCTTAAAAATTCATATCTAAAACCCAACATGTAGATATGGAAAAATTACACTTAATAAGAAAAACACTTGAAGCTTAGGTGTGCTTTTTTACTAAGGTTAAGTACTTCTTACAGTGTCCTTTTTTACACCTGTAAAACATACAACATCTTGTTTCTTATCCTACCTTTAAATCTTCCTCTTCTTGGTTTGGTGGTCCATAGAAGCATTATACTTGAAATGGTCTTAAGTCCCTTTACCTTTATCTTCATCTTTTTCACCATAATGAATTTATGTTTTTCAAGCCTCATGTCCTTATCTGCTTGAAAAATAAGGGTGATGAGTTTTAGAAGATACTCCTCAATATTCTTAATATTATAATTCATAATAAAAATAAACAAGCTTTGAGGCTATAAAGAAACCACAAGATATATGCACGAATCATTAGGTATCTTAAAACCCAATATGAAAAAATGTTTAATATATTCATTCATCTTGAAGACATAAGGTCTGATTGGTACACCATCTCTAAACTATTACATTGGAGATCTTATATCACTCTTTTCTCCCCTCCTCTGGATAAATATCATTGATATGGGACAACATATTGTATGAATCTATATCCTCCTGAAACTTATAGATCTCTATTGACATGGAAGATAACATACGACCCTCGACATTCAATGCATCATCTACATGATTCTATTAGATAGTGATTTCCACCTCACTGGCCTCCTTTGATGGCTATTCCTTTGGAATAAGGGACTCTAACACATAGAATTTCCTCTATTAGTATAGTATGATGTGAAAGTTCCTGGCCCACCCCTATAAATTTATGTTGGTGAGGAGGTGATTTTTCTCTAATATTGATCATATTTATGATGTATATATCATGTTACTTATAATTTTTTAAACTAAAAATAAATGCATGTTTTATTACATTACCTTTATTACCAAAGTTTAACATATTAAATTTTATATTATTATCAATGTATTCTATCAAATTTGAATATACTACACATTTTGGATTTGTAATAACATGTTACATTGATATTCTATAAGAAAGTATCCATAATTCCCATCTCATAACCTAGATAATGGTCTAGTCAATTACTCAAAGGTATTTAGGTTGGTGGGTCTTTCAACTTCCTTAACTCATAGATCCTCAATTTGTGGAGTATACTCCCCAATCCTAAAATACTAGACTTTTATTTTCATAACACTTTCCTTCAAGTTAAATCATGTCTATAAAGGGATAATCCTCTTGATTTCAACCTGGTTAAGTTGGTTATAAACATTCATTAGAACTCCTTGATAAGTGGAAGTGTCCTGAAAATGTCTAGAACAACACATTGATTAATGATTTTATCTTAAATCAAGTAATGGAAGACGATATATGACTTAAAATTTCATTGATGTATTTTTATATCATAGGTTTAAATATTCATTATTTTAACCTTTTAAATTATTTTTAATATTATATGGATCTTAAATATTTAATTAATCATGTCTTGATAAAATAATTTATCCATAATCCATTTATATTATTTATCTTGGTGATTGAAAAATGGTTTTATTTATCATGATTATTACTATATGATTGCACTCACATCTTAACCATGCATAAATAGAAAAATCATAAAATTATTATTCATTTTTATCATTAAATTCTTGTTAATTATCCTATGTGATCGTATAGCGCCTACATAATTATATAATTAACTATGAAAGACAAAAAGAAATAAATAATGACATGATCATGAGTATATATTTACTGGTTCATCAATAGAGTAGACAATCAGTCATTCGAGATGTTGGAGGAATACCATGATTTGTTCCTAACTTGTATATTAGTTCCCATCAAACACCCAAGCATCTTACTTGTTTGGTTTCATGTCAGTTCTCGACTCAAACTACATCATTGTAAGCTCTTGTATTCTTTACAATGTATACTCTTACATTGTGAGGGGAACTCTAGATGTAGGAATTACATTTTATCATTATAATGTGGATATGTATACCCTTATACATTTACAAAAGGTGGGATGTTTTTTAGTTCATCAAAATGATAAATAATTATTACATTTTAAAACTCAAATGTCATAATTAAATTAAATAAATAAATATTCAAATATTCTCAAATATGTCACAAATCACGATAATTCAGCATGTAATAAAATTTTATAATATATATTAAAGACACTAAAATTTAACATAAGGTAAATTTTAATTCTTTAAATCAGCATTAAAATTATTTTTATTAATAATCTATATTCCGCGTGGAACCCAAAATAATTTTAGTAAGTTACAAAAAAAGAAATTATTTTTTGAAATATTTTAGAATTTTATAGGTATTATTTTACCTGAAATGTGTACCAGAAAGGAAACCTGTCACTATTTAGCCTTGATTGGGTCAATCCAGTCAAGACTTGCCTAACCTAATCTGGCCTGATTCACTTTGGTTCACGTAGGTGGACAAGCATAGAGCCTTTAATTTCACTAAATTAAAGAAAAAACAATTTTTAGTGACCAAAGGTTCTTATAGGAAGTGTATTCCCCCTTCAATCAATAGAGGGGTTCAATTTGAGAAGCCCATTTCTCTCACCACATTAAATTTTTTTTTCTTCATTCATTCTTACCCAGCCATAAAACCCCACCCTCATAGACAACACATAATGACCACGAACCCTGAAGGGATTATTATTTAGCAACACATGTCGTTGACTCTCACGAGTATACATATATATATATATTAATTCCATTTTTTATATTTCAAAAATCCATTAAATTTTTAAACAGTCATATCTTGTCCATGTGAACTCGAATCATTGATAAAACACTATTTTATTGAATATTTTATTGATAATAAATGATATAATTTCCTCACATTGTGTTAAACATGTTTATTTATAAAATATTTGGGATTTGATCATTCATTTGAAAATTTGGTGAAAATTCCAGTTTTACCCTTAATAGTGCACTGTAGTATTTCGAAGATAAATATTTGTATATTTATTATTTGAATTTGGAATTTTGTAACAGTGTTCCTAACTTAATTATCTACAACTTTTATTCAGGACACTAAAGCTAAAGAGTTCATTTGGTTGTCGAAATTGGGCCATGAAGTCAAAGTTGGGCTGGGCTCGCCAGAATGGAGAAGGTTCTATATTTGGGCCATATCCTCTACATACGGGCTTGGATTGAGCCCAAAGTTTGAGGAGAGCTCGGGGACATGATGTGGCACAAATCATCCTTCTGGAAGGACGGTAAATTCACGCGTTTTGGAGGTCAAATTAGCGGTGCAAGTTGGAGTAAAATATTTAGCTAATATTTTCATTTCACACTTAAAAAGTTATGTATCCCTAGCCCTAACAAACTCTATTTAAAGGGGGTTTTAACTCTTTGAGAGGGCTGGTGGAGGATTTGGGAAGGTGTGTCCGAAAGGGTGTATCTTGGGAGCCCCTCACAACTCTTGGAAGAAGTAAGCCTTTGTGCAAACCTCTCTTCCAAAAAGGCTCTCCTCTCTCACCTCTTCTTTGTATTTCTTTTCTTCCATGTTTGTTTCTTGAATTTTTCTTCAAATAATATTCTGTGTTAATCCCTATTCTTCTTATCTTAATCTTCTTAATTGGGTTGGAATCAAGAGTGGAGACAAGATTGGGTTCTACCCTTTCAATCTGTTGCTTATGCAAAACGTCTCCACGATGACTACACCACCCATGGAAGAGTAGTTCTTTTTAGTAATCGATCGACCTCTATCCTTCTTCATTCATTTATTTTGAATCAATGAGATACTGTAATTCACATATTATGATCTATTAATTGAGTTTTTAATTTAAATGAAACTAAGCAAGCAATTGAATAGTTAACACAAAACACGCGAGGTCGGGAATTGTGTGAACTGTGAGAGCGCAACCTTAACCGGTAATTCAAAACCACATGGGATCAATTTGTAGAGTTAAAATATAATCCCTAAACTCAATTAATCCTCATTTACAGAGTGGTTATGTGCCTTAATTTACCACTGACCATAAGCTAATTTTAGAGCATCAATCAAAGCAGGGTGTCGCGATTGCATGTTCCGAAGTTATCCTAAGGTTAAAATTCACTTCAATCTTCGTGGTAAAGTTAATTCTCGTAGGGTTCGGGATTTAACAAATTAAGGGATCATAATTAAGTGGATATTAATTTAAATGATAATGATTAATAAATGATTGAATAGGTAGAGTTAGATTGATTACGCCTTTTAAAATAGATTTCTAAAAAAACATCTTCTTGTTGTGTCATTCTAATCGAAACTTCATTTCAAAATTAAAAACAAAAAAAATGCAATCTTCTTCCAGCAAACTTCTTCTAGATTCATAAACTATAAAAAACCACCCCCATCCTTTCAATTAGTGTTTTTATTCCATTTTATTTTGTTTCTATAATACCTTTGAAAAGTTGTTTTAATTCACTTCCTCCTTTGAGAGACGACCTTGGTCAGCCACTCTGCTGCACCTAAGTACCCCAAAATCACACTTATCATTTGAGGGCGCCCACGACAGCGCTCTTTTAAATTGGCGCCATTGCCGGGGAGGCAAGTAATTATTTCAACCAATTAGAGGTATTTATTTTATTTTACATTTTAATTCTCTTCCTCTCTTCTTTCTTCCGTCTTTACCCAATCTGATTTTTTTTTCTTCTTCTTCTTTTATCTCTTTCTATTTCTTTTTGGACCATCAACTCAAACTTCAAATTTTTATTTTACTATGGTCCACATTCCTTCTTTTCATCTTTCATTGATTGATGACACGAACTAATCCCGAAGATCTCTTAGATCTTGACCCTGAGATTGAACGTAGCCTTAGGGCACGAATCAGACATTCTCGGTCTACGGGAAGTTTCAACATTCAACCAGTTGGAGAATTACTCCAATATCAGAACATTGAAATTGGAAGCAATTCAAATTCAACCATAAAATAAGAACCAATGGCTAGAAACAATGGAAATGAACATAATAGAACCATTCGAGAATTGGCTGCACCTGATATTAACTATAAACCAAATTGTATTGCATACTCAAATCTCGAATCGGACTTCGAACTGAAATCTGGGTTAATTCACTTACTTCCAAAGTTTCATGGCCTCTCTGGTGAGGATCCCAATAAACATTTGAAAGAATTTAATGTGGTTTTCTCAACCCTAAAACCTAGAAATGTATCTGAAGATCAAATCAAACTAAGAGAATTCCCATTCTCACTTGATGGAGCTGCGAAAGATTAGATGTATTATTTACAACCCGAAGATGTAACTTATTGGAACGATTTGAAACGTCTTTTCTTGCATAGATTTTTTCCAGCATCAAGGACCACATCCATTCGAAAGGAGATATCAGGGATCAAGCAAGCCCAAGGGGAGTCAATGTATGAGTACTAGGAGAGATTCAAGAAGTTGTGTGCAAGCTGCCCACATCACCAAATCAGTGAGCAACTCCTCATCCAATACTTCTACGAAGGACTCACACCCATGGAGAGGAGCATGGTAGATGCTGCGGCTGGAGGAGCATTGGTGGACAAGACACCAGTAGCTGCGCGTGCGTTGATCGACAAGATGGCCCAAAACTCCCAACAATTCGGTGATAGAGGTACACCACATGTTCGAGGAGTACATCAAGTAAGTCCTTCTTCTCTTGAAAGTCATTTGATTGATACTAAGTTAGAAGAATTGACAACTATGGTGAGGCAGATTGCATTGGCTCAAAAGACATCCCAACCCCCTCCTTCAAGGCCTTGTGGTATTTGCACTGAGACAAGCCACCCAACTGACTGTTGCCCACAACTCAAAGAAACAGAAGATTGTGCAGCAGTGTTCCCTGGGAGACCATTTCAGCAGCAACAACAACAACCATATCCCCAAAAGAAGTTTGATCCAACATACAAACAAGGGTGAAAAGATCTAGCAGACATGAGGTATGGCTCTGGACAACAACAAAGGCCCCCTTTTCAACCAAACTTCTAGCAGCCTCCACCTTACCAACAGGGTTTCCAACAACCCCAAAGGAGATTTGAAGCTCAAACATCAACGAGTAAGCAACAAGGTAATATCCAACCCAAGGTAGACTCCAACACTGATGATCTTTTGAAACAAATTGTTCTTAAACAACAGAATGAGCTGAAGAGTCAAGGTTCGGAGCTGAGAGAGTTGAAGACTCAAATGAGTCAGATTGCCACCGCCCTCCATGAACTTGTGAGTAAGAATTCTGGAAATCTACCTTCCCAACCCACTCCAAATCCAAAGGGGAATGTTAGTGCCATCACATTGAGAAGTGGGAAGCAAATGAACGATACATCTGCACCTACCTTTCCACTGGGATTCACCTCAACTTCAGAGAAGCCGCATTCCATACCAACTGATGAACAATCCAAGGAGAAAGATAAAGGTAAGAAAAAGATTAATGATGTTCCTCCTAAACCCCTTCCTTTTCCAAACAGGGTTGTTCAAACCAAGAAGATGGCTGAAGAAGCAATGCAAAAGGAGGTTTTGGACACATTCAAGCGTGTGGAGATCAACATTCCTCTACTTGAAGCCATTAAGCAAATCCCAAGGTATGCCAAATTCTTAAAAGAACTCTGCACCAATCGAAGAGGGCTCAAGGGAAATGAGAGGATAAACCTTGGAAGGAATGTCTCAGCACTCATTTCACCAACTCTAGCAATGCCAACAAAGTGCAAGGATCCAGGGACATTCACCATCCCATGCACCATAGGGGAGTTGCACTTTTCTGATGCACTTTGTGATTTAGGTGCTTCCATAAATGTGATGCCTCACTCTGTATTCTCTTCCTTGCAGGTTGGTGAGTTGAATCCAACAAGAGTAGTGGTGCAATTGGCGAATAGAGCTACGGCATATCCAGCAGGAGTCCTTGAGGATGTACTTGTCCGGGTAAGAGACATGATCTTTCCAGCGGATTTCTATGTTCTTAACATGGAGGATGATCAGGTAAGTTCTCATGCCCCCATTATCTTAGGTAGAACCTTCCTCAAAACTGCAAAAACTATCATAAATGTCAATGATGGTACACTTTCCATGGAGTTTGGAGATGAAGTTGTGATATTTAATGTTATGGATTCCATGAAGTACCCCTCAGAGGACCATTCTGCTTTTGTTATCTCCCATTTTGAACCACCAAGTAAAAACATCATGGAATTGGATTGTCCTATGCTTAGGGAGATTATGAGTATTGGTTCTGGTTTAATGACTAAGAGAACTTACACATCTGTTTCTAATGAACAAGAATCTCTAAGATTTGATTTTGATGTGGATTCATATTCTGATTTTGATCATGTTCACTCTGATTATGAAATGGCTGTTGAGTATGCTGATGGATTTGATGCTTTATTCTATGATTTTGATGATGTCTATTCTGATACTGATGCTCTTTGTGCACATATTTCAGTTCCTTCAATGTCTCCATCCATACTACACCCTCCTTCATTAGAACTCAAGCCATTTCCACCAAATCTGAAATACCCATACTTGTTGAGTGGTGAGATATTACCTGTTATCATTGCTAATAATCTCCCTTTTGAACATGAAGAAAGGATTTTGAATATTTTGAGGGAGAACATCAGGGCGATTGGGTGGACCTTGGCTAACATATCAGGTATTAGCCCCTCCATTTGCATGCATAGGATTCTCTTGGAGGATGGGGCTAAACCGGTGAGACAACCACAAAGGAGACTCAATCCCACCCTCCTAGAAGTTGTTAAAAAGGAAGTTGAGAAATTGCTCGAGGCAGGTATAATCTTTCCCATTTCAGATTCACAGTGGGTAAGTCCAATTCAGGTTGTGCCTAAGAAAACTGGTTTTACTGTTGTTAAAAATGAGAAAGATGATTTAGTTCCAATGAGGGTGCAAAACAGTTGGCGTGTGTGTATTGATTATAGGAAACTAAATCAGACCACTCCCAAGGACCATTTCCCCCTCCCATTTATTGATAAAATGCTCGAGAGACTAGCTGGGAAAACACACTATTGTTTCTTGGATGGATTTTCTGGATATTTTCAGGTTCCTATAGCTCCAGAGGATCAGGAGAAGACTACATTCACCTGTCCCTTTGGCACATTTGCCTACCGGAGGATGCCATTTGGACTTTGCAACGCCCCAGGTACCTTCCAGAGATGTATGGTGAGTATTTTTTCTGATTTTATTGAGACATGCATGGAGGTATTTATGGATGATTTTACAGTGTATGGTTCTTCATTTGATGAATGTATAAGTAGTTTGGGAAATGTGTTGAATCGTTATATTGAGAAGAATCTGGTCCTGAACTTTGAAAAGTGTCATTTTATGGTAGAGCATGGCATTGTCTTAGGGCATGTGGTGTCAAAACATGGGATAGAGGTTGATAGATCTAAGGTAGAAATTATTTCATCCTTACCCTATCCTTCATGTGTGCGTGATGTTAGATCTTTCCTAGGGCATGCAAGATTTTATTGGCGCTTCATCAAAGATTTTAGTAAGATCGCTCTTCCTATGTCACGATTACTTCAAAAAGATTCTGATTTTGTGTTTGATGATTCTTGTAGGACTTCCTTTGATGAGCTAAAGAAGTGTCTGACCACTCCACCTATCATACAGCCCCCACGGTGGGACCTTCCATTTGAGCTTATGTGTGACGCCTCCAACTTCGCAGTTGGAGCTGTCTTATCTCAGAGGGTGGAAGGACGTTCACATGTGATCGCCTATGCATCAAGGACACTAGATTCAGCCCAATAAAATTACACAACCACAAAAAAAGAGTTCCTTGCTGTCATATTTTCTTTAGATAAATTCCGTTCATATTTATTGGGCTCTAAAGTAGTTGTTTTTTCTGACCATGCAGCTTTGAGGTACCTCCTGAAGAAGCCAGATGCAAAGCCGCAACTTATCCGTTGGATGCTCCTTCTTCAAGAGTTTGACATTGAGATAAAGGACAAAAAGGGGTCAGAAAACTTGGTGGCGGACCACATGAGTAGGCTTACTCACACACTAGAGGGTGAAACCTTGGACCAGGTACCACTTCGGGACACTTTCCCCGATGAGCATCTCTATACCATCTCAGGTAAGCATCCTTGGTATGCTGATTTAGTTAATTACATTGTTGGATCTGAAATCCCAGTAAATTTGAAGAAACATCAAGTCCAAAAATTAAAGAGTGAGTCAGGATTTTATGTTTGGGATGATCTGTACCTCTGGCGCATGTGTAGTGACCAAGTCATTAGGAGGTGTGTTCCCGATCATGAGTTTGAGTCTGTTTTTCATTTCTGTCATACACTTGCTTGTGGTGGACACTTTGGACCCCAACGGATAGCTAGGAAGGTTTTAGACTCTGGATTATATTGGCCTAGCTTGTTCCATGATGCCCATTTGTTTTTTAAGTCATGCTCCTGTTGCCAACACACTGGGAACATTTCTAGGAGACATGAGATGCCCCAACAACCCATACTATTTTGTGAGATTTTTGATGTATGGGGCATCGACTTTATGGGTCCTTTTCCTAGTTCATTTGGATTTTTGTACATTTTGGTTGCTGTTGATTATGTGAGTAAATGGGTGGAGGCCAAGGCCACCAGGACTGACGATTCTCATGTTGTTGTGGACTTTGTCAAAGCAAAAAAAATTTGCAGGTTTGGAGTACCAAAGGCCATCATCAGTGACCAAGGGACACAGTTTTGCAATAGGAATTTTGCTTCCCTCCTTCTAAAGTATGGGGTGACACACAAAACATCAACACAATACCACCCCCAAACAAATGTCCAGGCTGAGGTTTCAAATCGTGAGTTGAAACAAATCTTGGAGAAAACCGTGCAGCCAAATAGGAAGGATTGGAGCAAGCGCTTGGATGATGCATTGTGGGCTTATAGAACAGCATACAAGTCCCCCATTGGTATGTCCCCATTTTGGATTGTTTTTGGGAAAGCATGTCATCTCCCAGTGGAAGTCGAGCATCGGGCTTATTGGGCTATAAAGAAATGCAACATGGATTTGGCCCAAGCTGGAATTCAAAGGAAGTTGCAAATTCAAGAGCTTGAGGAGATTCGATTATCATCATATGAGAACTCAAGGCTCTACAAGGAAAGATCAAAAGCAGCTCATGACAAAATGATCCAACAAAGGGAGTTTCATGTTGGAGAGAAAGTCCTTCTCTATAGTTCACGACTGAAGTTGATGCCTGGTAAGTTGCGTTCCAGATGGTTAGGTCCTTATATTGTGTCTAATGTTTTTCCTTATGGTGCAGTGGAGATCACACAAGAGGACACTGGAAGGAGATTTACAGTCAATGGGCAACGTTTGAAGAGATACATTGAGGGACATCCTACTGATGCAGTGGATTTTATCACACTCCATGACCCCATCATCACTTGATCACATCAGGCTGTTCCTAACCCTTTCACTTTTATATTATTTGTCCTATTTAAAAATTCTGAATTTCATGTGCATATATCATCTCACGGGTTCACATTGAGGACAATGCAATATTTTAAGTGTGGGGGAGGGAACCTTTTAGTTTAGTAATTTCAATTGTTTTCCTGTTAAAAAAAACCAAAAAAAATGTGTGTTTTTCAAAATTTGTGTGTTTATTTTACAATTTTCTGTGTGTTTTTGAAACTTTTGAGCTGAAATGATTATCATCACCATTTTTAAATCCATATAAATAAGTGAAACAATTTACCCCTTGAAACTAAGCTTAAATGAATGCTGAAATGACTCTGTTTCAAGTTCAAATATTTAGTAATTTCATGCAAAGTACGCTGAATTTTGAATCCCATGCCAATATCACTGTCTTTATATTTGAAATCACTTTCCTGTGAGGCTTCTAAACCATTATTTTCATATTCTTTACATTCACCTCACTTCTTGAGAGAACCAAACCATACTTTATTTAACCAGAATTTGATCTATTCCTGTCAAAACTTGAGGGTTTGAGGTACTTGTGTTTAAATGATTGAGGCATTTGTTTGGTATTAAAACCCCTATTTCAAATAATCCTTTTTTATAATGGCCTACCTTGAATATTTAATCCTTGTAGCCCTTAGAATCCATGCACAGCCTGTTAGGTTAAGCCACATTACAAGCTAATTTTCCCTATCCAACCAACTCTTGAAGTGAAATTTCATAATCTAGTTGAGCTTAAGTGTGAGGGAAGCTGTCTTGTGTTGTTCCACCACATTATGTGATACTTTGGGTGGAAAATTAAATTCTGAAGAGATGTTTTTGCTGCTAAAGAAAGTCATTATATTGAAATTTGTGCCTTTTCTGGAGCTTTCATGACAAGTGAAGCTGTGCCTTTTCTGGAGCTTCTAATTGAGGTGGAAAGTTGTGCCCATCTGGAGCTTTCAAGAAAATCATGTTTTAGAAGATTGACATTTTTTATGCTGAAATGATGAATGGTGTAAACCTTTAATGACTTTTCATGATGATGGAGCTGAATTGATACTATGGGGATTGAATAGAAGACCATATTTAAGTGAAAATTAGATTAATGCAATTTTGCTTTAAAAGAGTCTAGCCCTCCTCATTCAGCCTCAGAGTTTTTCACATCTTAATCCTACCAACCGAAAGCCACAGAACAACCCTGAAAAGTCCTCATGATAAACATATGTCCTTGACTCACATCGGGTAGCGATTTAGGAATCTATCAAGCCTATGGTGACCCTTGTATGATTTTGGATGAGAAAGACATTGCAAAAAAAAATTGATATTTGAGTGATGAGAGAAAAATTCAAAGCGAGGTAAGTGTTTTGTGCATGGGCGGATAAATGAAGTGGAAATATATTGAATGATATAAATGGAGAACTTGAAATAAGGTTTTTTATGAGGCATGATATCTTTTTTATTCTTGTTGTGAAATTGATTGATCTTAAAGATATGTGTTTTAAAATTGGTTTTGATTTGATATTGATGTTTACTTGATATGAGGTTTTGCCCAGGTGTGCAAAAGGGTAAGTGTGGGGGAGTTGATAAAACACTATTTTATTTAATATTTTATTGATAATAAATGATATAATTTCCTCACATTGTGTTAAACATGTTTATTTATAAAATATTTGGGATTTGATCATTCATTTGAAAATTTGGTGAAAATTTCAGTTTTACCCTTAATAGTGCACTGTAGTATTTCGAAGATAAATATTTTTATATGTATTATTTGAATTTCAAATTTTGTAACAGTGTTTCTAACTTAAGTATATACAACTTTTATTCATGACACTAAAGCTAAGGAGTTCATTTGGTTGTTGAAATTGAGCCATGAAGTCAAAGTTGGGCTGGGCTCGCCAGAATGGAGAAGGTTCTGTATTTGGGTCATATCCTCTACATACGGGATTGGATTGAGCCCAAATTTTGAGGAAAGCTCGGGGACATGATGTGGCACAAATCATACTTCTGGAAGGACGGTCAATTCACGCGTTTTGGAGGTCAAATTGGCGGTTCATGTTGGGATAAAATATTTAGCCGAGATTTTCATTTCACACTTAAAAAGTTATGTATCCCTAGCCCTCACAAACTCTATTTAAAGGGGGTTTTAACTCTTTGATAGGGCTGGTGGAGGCTTTGGGAAGGTGTGGCCGAAAGGGTGTCTCTTGGTATCCCCTAACAACTCTTGGAAGAAGTAAGCCTTTGTGAAAACCTCTCTTCCAAAAAGGCTCTCCTCTCTCACCTCTTCTTTGTATTTCTTTTCTTTCATGTTTGTTTCTTGAATTTTTCTTCAAATAATATTCTGTGTTCATCCCTATTCTTCTTATCTTAATATTCTTAATTGGGTTGGAATCAAGAGTGGATACAAGATTGGGTTCTACCCTTTCAATCCGTTGCTTATGCAAAACGTCTCCACGATGACTACACCACCCATGGAAGAGTAGTTCTTTTTAGTAATCGATCGACCTCTATCCTTCTTCATTCATTTATTTTGAATCAATGAGATACTGTAATTCACATATTATGATCTATTAATTGAGTTTTTAATTTAAATGAAACTAAGCAAGCAATTGAATAGTTAACACAAAACACGCGAGGTCGGGAATTGTGTGAACTGTGAGAGCGCAACCTTAACCGGTAATTCAAAACCACATGGGATCAATTTGTAGAGTTAAAATATAATCCCTAAACTCAATTAATCCTCATTTACAGATTGGTTATGTGCCTTAATTTACCACTGAACATAAGCTAATTTTAGAGCATCAATCAAACCAGGGTGTCGCGATTGCATGTTCCGAAGTTATCCTAAGGTTAAAATTCACTTCAATCTTCGTGGTAAAGTTAATTCTCGTAGGGTTCGGGATTTAACAAATTAAGGGATAATAATTAAGTGAATATTAATTTAAATGATAATGATTAATAAATGATTGAAGAGGTAGAGTTAGATCGATTACGCCTTTTAAAATAGATTGCTAAAAAAACATCTTCTTGTTGTGTCATTCTAATCGAAACTTCATTTCAAAATTAAAAACAAAAAAAAAATGCAATCTTCTTCCAGCAAACTTCATCTAGATTCATAAACTATAAACAACCACCCCCATCCTTTCAAGTAGTGTTTTTATTCCATTTTATTTTGTTTCTAGAATACCTCTGAAAAGTTGTTTTAATTCACTTCCTCCTTTGAGAGACGACCTTGGTCAGCCACTCTGCTGCACCTAAGTACCCCAAAATCACACTAATCATTTGAGGGCTCCCACGACAGCGCTCTTTCAATCATTGTACCATCAATGTTGTTGAGACTGTATTAAATCCCAATATCTGAATTCTATCAAGTTTAATAAAAATTGAGATTAAATTATTCCACAATCACTTTGATATAATTAAAGGAACCAAGTACACAACAGAAATGTGAAAACACTTAAATTTTTAAACATTTAACACCAAATATATCATAATATACTTTATTTGGTATAAATATACCTGATTAATTACAAGGATCCAATGTAATTATATTTAATTATAAAAAATAAATTAATATGGTAACTTTGTTGAACGGTGTGATCCTTGTGTAATATTCTTTTCTCTATGTCACTATAGCTTGATTACACCAAAATGGATACCCTCTAGATCATCAAAACCTATACTATATCTCCATAAATTTCATTCCTCAGTTATTATGTTTTAGAATAAAAAATTTAAGTCCTTATGATGCTCGTATGGTCGCCAAAAGATCACATGATCAATCTAAAAACATGGATCAATTTGTTAGGATCTTTCTCTCTCTATGATATTTAGAGAATGTAATAGAGGATAAAAACATATAAATTCATTAAAATGGACTCCCACATTATTCATGGATTAAAATAAACATAAATATTTATGTTTCACTTTCCAAAATTACACTTAATCCCCCTAATAAGTTAACCCTCTTAAACTGGACCAAAATGACATGAATAAAAAAGTAAACATGTTATGACCATTGTGAATATTTCACTACTCATTGGTGAGACTATTAAATTCCATATGATGAACCATGATCCATTATCTTAGCTCATTCCTCCTACAATTATTTAATAAACCTTGAATGTATGAAATTAATTCTAGAAATAATTCTTTCCCATATTGTCTTTTTTATTGAAAATCCAATTTGAGGGTAAGTGGGTACCTACAGAACATCCTCCACCAACAAGTCACACCCACACAAAACACACATAACAGACTTCAAATTTCAAAAACTAAAACATATACATTCACTAAACCAAGACTGCCAGTTTTAAAATTAAAAATATACCATCATCATTGAAAATATTTCAAATCCCATGAGCCGACTGAGCAAACTACACTGCTCGAGAAACCTACCATTGAGGATCACATCACTTCCATCATCTTATCATCATAAAATCACCATCACTTCCAACATGTTATCCCATCACTGAGGTCACCCTCATCTTCTTGTCATCATTATCCTCTCTTTGATGTCCACCGCCTGAACCAAACATCGTCATCACCATCATCACCTCCCACAACCAGACTTTTGTCAACATCAAACCACCACCACCAATATTTTCATCGTTCAAACACTTTTTAGCAAGGATCATGACCCCTAGAACACTAAAATCCACTTGAACAGTACTTCCCAAATCTCTAGTAAACACCACCTTTCCATACTGAACCGGGGAGGAGATATGGTACACGAAGCCAGAGTAGAGTAAGAGTATAAAGGAGTCTTCATAGAGAGATGATATCATCACCAACAATGCCAAATGAGACTAATACACCACCATCTACTGAACACAAGATGGGCCGCCTGGAACCCCCCCCCCCCCCCCTGTAATGCATAACCCAACCCAAAGCCTCTTGGAAGCCAACAGACCCAACTAACTAGGAATATAATTATGGACCTAGAGTTCAGAGAGGAGTATGTGCAGTAAAAACATCCAAAGCAAGTCGTGACCAAGAAATCACCAATACACACATAAAAAACAGCAAAAAAACCTTCACTGATAATACATAGACCACCACACCTTCAAAAATCCCTAATAGAATCAGATTTACAACTCATAACCACCATGGAAGGAGAAAAAAGGAAATATGGTGAAATCCAAAATGAACATTGGACTGAAACGCAAAACAAAAAACTGGGATGAACCCCTAAATGAAAAAGGAATCAACAGCTAGGGAATGAAACCATTGGAAAAGTAAATGATATCTGGGGTTGGAACCCTATGAAGGAGGAAAGAGAGCACTCTAGGGAGCTCATCAGAAGATAGGAGGTTGGAAGATCACTCCAATGCTGAGGGAGAAAGATGGGGAAGAAAGAGATAAATGTGCTCGGAAGAGCACTCCGATAGAGAATGGGGTCATCCCCTCATATTCTATTATTTATAACTAAATATATTGTGTGTACCATGAGAAATAAAATAAATTATCATTATTTTAAACTCGAATAATATAATTGAAGTATATTACTAATGATCATTCACTTGTACTTCCATTATCCCCCACACATTAGGACCACTTTTTCATAAACTCCAATTCATATGAACTAGTGGAACCTATTAATAAATTTAGTGTGTGACCCTTTAGGCCCTCCTATTTATAGCAGTGACTCTAAATCATATAACTAGAGTGGTATCTATTAACAAATCATGGCCCCTGAAGAGATAATGAAAAGTCATCACTATGACGGCCTTCTACGAATACTTAACATGTCATATAATCTCTTTGCCTCAATATCTCAGGAAGCAAGTTGCATTGCTTGAGTCATAAACCTATATACTAGATATAACCTTCTCTGAGTTTCTAGTAATTAACTCATAAATATACTACCATGGATATTTAAATAATAAGATAGTTATATTTCTATCAAAGGGTCAAATATATCTACTTCCATTAACATAGAATATACAAACCCTCTATTCACTTATTCATTAATTTCATATCACTCATGACACACCAAACATATCTTAACTTCATCATAAGAATATTTTATCATATTTTTCATCAATAAGTTAATGTGTTTGGAAAATTGAAATCATTTTTCATGTTTCGATTAATTCTACACAAAGGAGAATCTCCAAGAGATACATTTTTCTCAATGGTACTAATGATGGCAGCTGAAAATCCATGATGAGTAAGGTTGGTTGACAATTGATAAATTTCTTATGGGTTTTGCCTATCATTTTTTCAATGGAAGATGATAATTTGGTTGTTAGTGTACTAGAATAGGCATTGTGCAATATAGGATGGTGTGAGTTCAACAGAAGTTCATCTATGCTAGATTCAGATGGTTAGATGATGGTGTTATGTTCAGTCTAGTAATTAGTAGGTGGTCATGCCTAGTAATACTGTAGGAGATCATTATTAACCCTAATCCAAATTATAAAACCACTCAAAAGTATAATCTTAGTATATCCAATTGACCAGTAGGGACCCACTATAAATGGTGGTTGGGACCACCTATTGATGTGTTCATTAAATCAATTGATTAATTAGAATTAGTGATCTATATAAATTTCATATCATATTGATTGTAATCCTTTTATTTTAGGTGAAATAAAAGTGAATTTTTGTCCCATAGATTTAGTATGAAATTCCAAACCATGTAATATTTTTGTGTTCTCTCTTTTTTTGTTTCCTTTTCTTGTGAATGTGTGATTTGTATGGAGTGTTCATAATATTTTGACTTAGTGTGGTGATTAAGGTGATTTAACTTCCTAGTTTTAGTGCTTTAAGATCATGGGTAACTTTTGGAAGTTTTAATTGCACTATGTGTGAACTTATAGTGTTTGATATTCTGGTGAAATGGAGTTTCATCCATTTATGGTTGAAATATTGTCACTATATTCCTTAAAAATGCTATCAAAAGGTGTGTTCTTCTCACTCTTATCATGCCCAACAGTTAACATAACTTTAAAATTTTCCTTGGTGTTATATTTATTTCAGTTGAGGTTATTGTCCCAAGAAAATATGGAATAATAAAAAGGAAAAGCTATGGTTGATTAATTTGATGGATCAGACTTTAGTTTATGGTGGATAATAATGGATAACTTCTTCATCTAGAAATATTGGTAAGCTCCATTATATGGATTTAATCGTAAGAAAATAGATAAATCAAATTGGGAAGATTTAGACACAAAATCACTTAGATTAGTGGGAATGTTTTTTACACAAGAAATTAGACTTTAATATTTAAAAGAAGAAGATATAAAATGAGATTATAGAAACACAAGTCAATATATATGAGAAACATACAACACTTAACAAATTTTATTTACTATGATGGATGTTTTTCAGTCCCAAATTAATTCCCAATAGGGAGATGAACTGATCTTCTAATAGAAAAAATTCTATTTTGTAAATTCAAAATTTAAATTCCATCAATTTGAAATATTAGCCTAGTTAAAAATATATATTAGGCACATATAATTTGGTACTCTGAAATAGTTTCTCAAAGGCTTGCTCAAAATCTTGTTAAAACAACTTTAAATTATTTGAAATTTTGAAATGATTTTATTCACACCAAATATAGTACATATTTCACTTATAAATTCTAACTATCATAATATATTTTTCATTCAATTTTTAACTACATTTTGAAAATAAAAATACATTAAAAGTAAATTTAAATGAAAAAATGAAAATAAAAATTAAGCATATGGTGGAATTAAATAAGAGTTTGTCCCCACTCTAGATGTTATCTATATCAACTTGATAATAATATGAAACCAATAATGTTCATTAAATACTTAATAAACAATCCAAAACATAGATTGAGTTTTTCATAGTCAACTGCACATAAGGAATTCCATGATATACCAAGCCTCTTTCATATTTCTACATTGTATAAAATGGGTAAAAAAATTATTATTAGGGTACTCATATTTATAGTTTAGTAGAAGTGTTTAAGAAAATTTTTAGGAGACTCAAACCCAACTAAATATGTAAAAGAAATAGAGATTACAAAGATATAATGATAAGTTAAAATAATCTAAATCTCTAGTAAATTTTGATTATTCAACAAGGTTATCCATCTTATGTAATTGTATAGTGACCTCAAGAGTGATATTTGTAGTCAATATGGACTCCCTCTAAGTTTTTTGCAATTTATTTCTGAAAACAAAGTATCAATATGTTATAGAATGAATTATTGAGATCAATAGAAGAGAATATTTATTATTCTATTCCTTCTTCTAATATCAATAACTCTTCTCTAATTATCCATTGGAAAATAATCCTAACAAAATAATTATATTGATCATAAAATCTAAAAGAACTTGGTTAATCTTATTATTTATTAAATTCCCTAAAAATTATTCATTGGAGTATTTTTATTTGTTTCACATTTTAATTAGACACTATAGATATAACCTCTCAAAATTCACCTAGACACATTCACTTGATCCATGTAGTCAATATAAGAACCTTCATATTATCAATTATCTAAAATTCAGTCGATCTAACTCATGGATGATCACAATGTGATGTAGATAAAATTGTATCTTAAGGTTACTTCATCCTACAACATGCGCTCAATGGGTTTATTCATGTTTTTAATCCAATAACTAGATAAATTATGAATTTCTACCATGGTCGATTAAATTCATAATTTGGTCACTGGATTTTCTTCATGAAGTAGGTACAACACTTATAAAATTTGCATATTTATTCCTCATTATCTATCATCTATCACATATTAACTTGGATTCAACATATATCCACTTGGAACATAGAAAAAATGATTCACAGTTTCCTTACACAGTTGACTTGTAATTATATGAACAATCAATACATGGAATATTTTAACTAAAAAATAAATTTCTATCATAAAACACATAATTAATTATAATCATAAGAAACATGACTGGATATCATAAAACAATAAATTATTAGAAAAATCCAACATTATCCTCCTTTATGATCACCATAATAGATTTCTAAAGATTTTTTGAATATCAAAAAGATAATAAAATATGAAAATAGATATAAAAATGAATTAATATAAGTAAAAGCGCATGATTTGATCAATATAAGAAAAAATAAATGAAGATTAGAAAAAATTATATTCATTGAAATGTTTTTAAAAACAAATTATATACTTCAATGGGTTTCCTCTTAGATATCTAAATAAGAATCTTAATTAGAATAATTATATATATAAGGATTATGATTTAAATGATATTTATCCTTTTAATAGAACATTAAAGTGTATTCTGGTGAGTATGGTATAATTTTATCTAATTATAAAACTCTTAGAAACTGGTCTGAGGTGTTGCATAGCCTGAATAAGTGTGAAGAGAAAGGGAGTGGAGGAGCTGAAAAGGAAGGAATATGAGAAAATGAAGAAGAAGGGTAAGTTAAAGGTCTAATATGAACTGGAGAATGGGTTTCCAGATCTATATTTATAACATTCATATAGGGATTCTTTATCCTATTGAACTCATTAATAACATCAGAACCGTGCTCCTTAGTTAGAAATAATTGTCTCATTTCATTTATATGAATCTTCAACAAAGGTGCATGGACTTTGATTTGATTAACACATTCTCTAAAATCTCGGGTCAGTGGAGGAATCATCAGAAAAAAAAAAAACCAAAAGTCAAAAAAATAGCTATAATTCATCATTTTTAAATATCTTATAGAAGTAATAGTCAAAATATTTCTTTATTATCTTCTTATAATTTCCAGATTATATGGAATTAGTTATTATTAAGCCATACTCCCTTTTAGTATAACTCTTAAAACATAATAAAATTAACTAATTTTCTTCTAAATAACCATCTAAAAAATCCTTCATCACTTATTTAACAATCTATATTATCATATATTCTTCAATAGAAACATGAGTTGAGGGTGAAATAGATGTAAGAACACTAGAAGAGGATGTAGAAGTATCAATATGATTAATAGGTGTGAAGAACATTGAAAACATGATTATATCTCTCTAAAATGCATACAATTTCATAATCATAATATTTTTATATCTAAATCCAATATTCTCTTACATATTTTGAATATCATTTAATATATGATCAATCTTGCTCAACATGGAATGCCCCCAAATATATACTTATAAATCTGGTCCTGAAAACATCATTTTTAAATTTCTGCATTTGGTACAAATAGATGTGACCCAATTTTAACCATTGAAAAGATGAAAAATAAAGGAAATATTGTATCACTTATATACCCAAGGAACTTTTAGGTTTATAATTTTAGATAATTAAGAAAAACACTTACATGGAAACTTGGATAAATAAGAAATTGGTTCATAAAAATCTACAGCATCTCATCTAGTAACTTTATTAAGATAAAATACCTCTAAACTTTCTTCACAACCTAGGGATAATGAAACATAAGTTGGGTGAGGTCAAATACATAGTAAGGGAAATCATAATCACTAAAAATTGAATGTCATTAGTGAGCATAAGATGAGAAAACGTGTATATTGACATAATCAAAGTGCATGAGTATAATATAAGAGATTCATACACATATAAACTTAGATCATAAAACATTATACATGGAATAATGTTTATCAAAGTAAAGATTCATGATAATCAACAATAATGAGCCATGTGATATAAATATAGACTAAAGGAACCATTAAAAACTCATATAAATCATAAAGAAAATGTATGGGTATATTGTAACATAATCTTCACATATCTCTTATAATAACTCTTAAAAGTAGAATAACCAATATGGTCTACATCCAACATAATTATACCTATAACATAATTATACATATAACAAAATCTTTACCCAATTTATTATAGAGATATAAATGACCCACCTATCTTTGTTTTATAATGTAACCACCTGTATTTGGTTTATAAAAGAACCACCCATCCATGGTTTATAACAAAACCACGTGATATCATAAACAATGTCCAAGAAAATTGATATGAATAATGTATATAGATCTTGAATTTCAACATAAAACTCAAAGAAATAGCCATTATTCCTTTTATAAAATGATTAACCCAAGGAAAAGTAAAGGGTTACATGAAATTATCTTTGAAAAAATTATAATTCATACAGAGAAAGGATATGGATGATATCATTACAACATATCCCATATAGAGCACAAGTAACATCAGGGAATTTTTTTCATTCATGAATAGAAATACCATTAAAATATCATTAAAACATTCTTGAGAAAAATACTCTTTCCACTTGGAAAATCACTTCTAAAAACTAAAAATTCACAAAATATTACGAATATACTTTTCACAAACTATCCTAGATACCATGGTACCCAGATACATGAGATAGCCCTAACATAGCCCCAAGGGAATTCCAGAACCTCGTGGGTTGGTTACATGCACCTAGAATCATACATGATCAGATAGGGAACAAATTTTCTAAAAAATAGTGGAAGAAAAAATATACAAGCCATTATGCTCAACACTCTAAAAGGAAAAGTACCATAAACAATCAAGTAAATTATTTACCAAATAAATATATAAACAACCCAAATGAAACAATAACATTAACCAGAAAAAAGTCTCAAAAACTCTTGTGTAACAAGCGAAAAATAGATCTATCAGTCACCATCATCACTCTAGGTTCTAAAGGATTAAGAACATCCACCCCCTCGAAGTGGAACATTCCATTTTCTTAGAACTAGAATAATAAAGTCTAAAAATTCCCAAAGGCAATGGTAGAGTGTGAGAAATAATTACTAGTAGATTCTCACCAAGTGTTCCATAATCAGTACTATAAAAATTTACCATTTATACTATCAATTTAAATAAAACAAGGCATGGAATTACATTTTCATATTTTAAATCAAAATGTACTTTCATTCAAATAGATAGAAGATATATCAAAACAACACTCAAATAGAATTAAATGAACATTTTCTATAAAACCTTTTATATAAATAAGTTGGAATGAATAAATCAGTTCATAAATCAATGGCATGTATATCAAATAAAATAACTCATAGCACCACGGTCAAAATCCCTTCAGTGTGTTAGTTACTAGATATAGGATGCTCACACAACTCATCAGTGATCACGACTTATAAATACATTGTATAAGCAATCAACACCCTAATAGGAGAACCCATTACGATCAATCAAAATGCACCCCAATATGGGAACTCATCACAAGATTCATGAGCCTACACGGTTTAGTTAGTGTTTTATCATAAATCTAGTGCTATGGGATCAATATACTAAAGTTCTTTTCCCAACCACTTACTAATTACCCAAGCTATAATGGTCTTTAATCCTTCAATCAAGCAATACGATTGGAAATCAATGATTTTAAAAAAAATTAAAATATAATTACCCAATTTTAGTTTTCAATATGCCTTATCATTTCAAAACCTAATCATAGTTTTTAATCATTTAATTCCATTTCAAATCACTTTTCAATTTGATAAATATTCACAAGATCAACCTAAAATCATTTCATCAAAATGATTTCTAAATTAAATAATCATTTTTTATAAATTCACCACACAATTACAATTCTATAGAAATTGAGGTTTTCCTAAATTTCTATACCCATTTCAAATCAAATATTAAATCATCTCAAATTCGTGTTTTAAATCAATTAAAAATTAATTTCATTTCAATCAATAAATTTAATGTTTCAATCATAGTGGAAAGAATTATGGAACCACCTACCTTATATTGAGGGATTATAATGCATAACACCCAAAATGGGGAATGACAATGAAGAAAAAGGAGTACAAAAGATCTAGAAACACAATCTATAATCAAGATATAAAAAATGGAATTTAGATTCATAAATTAAAATATGATCAATCAAAAACTAAGGATAATATAAAGATAGATCGGAATAAACCATGAAATAAAAGATCCACTTACCCAAAGGAGATCGAATGATATCAACATCACATTGATCCACCAAAAAATGGTATGGAGGAGCTAAAACTACATATTTGGAAACTCCAAGGATGATAAAATCTTGTTATGGTCAAATAGTGGTTATAATTATATTTAATTTAGGGTTATAGACTTTTCAAAAAATATCATAGGAACTAAAAACCACGTTCATGGTTTTCAGGGGAGGTCCACATGATAAGAAAAATTGTGCGCCTTAACCATGCACACAATCTTGTCTTTTGTTTGAAATTAATGGTT
The DNA here is from genome assembly GCA_963277665.1 of Viscum album. Lineage (NCBI taxonomy): Eukaryota > Viridiplantae > Streptophyta > Magnoliopsida > Santalales > Viscaceae > Viscum > Viscum album. The sequence continues at coordinate 1,513,150,954 of OY728161.1, forward strand.
TGGCCACATGGTTAAACTAAAAATGTTCCAACTGTGCATTTATGACTTTCCATGGGGTACCCAATTTGGATGGGTGTCCATATGGTTTGGAAACATTGTGCACCCCCTTCGAGTAGTTCTCAACAGAGCATACCATTTTCTGGACCAAATTGCACAGTATTCACTAACTATGTGCCAACCATGAATAGCCCAAAGGGCTTCCAATATTCTCTAAATTACATCTAACTCCATGAAACAAGACCCTACCAAAAGTATATCAAAAATAGGGTCAATGAATACCTAAAAACAAGTAAAAGGATATTATATCCTTCCCCCCATAAAAACATTATTTCCCTAGAAATCCTTGGAAGAAGTATCCATAACAAATAGATAATACCATTTCTCTCTCATCAATGCCTCACTCTCCCAAATATCAAGAGAATTAGAACCATTCTACCATAGCACATGAACCAAATTTATCATCCTCTCATGAAGTACCTTTTTCTTAGAATCAACTATCTTTGTTGGATGATTAGTTGTGGATAAATCAGGCTCAACATCAAGATAATCCTAGCTCAAGATAATAGATAGGTCAGAAAGTTACTTTTGAATCTATAATACATGGAATAAATTATGTATTTATGTCAAATATGGTGGAAGTTCAAAATAGTAATCCAATTTCCCCACCTTATCAACAACCTCAAAGGGTCCCACAAACCAACGAGCAATCTTCCCTTTCCTCCCAAGATGTTGGTGCACAAACTGAGGTGAACCTTTCAAAAACACTAGGTCACCAACTGAAAACTCAAAAGGTTTCCTATGAGGGTCATTGTAAGATTTGTAACAAATATGTTCCATCAAAATTCTTTGATGAATCAACTGAATCCTTTTCATCATATCTTGGAACAATCTTGGTCCAACCAAATAATTACCACCAACCTCCAACCAACACATCATATATTTACAATTCCCACCATATAAGGGCTCAAAATTAGCCATCTAAATTATAGACTAGTAACGATTGTTATAATAAAACTCAACCAATCCCAAATTGATATCTCAGGATATACCAAAACCAAGAACATAAGGATGTAACATTTCCTCAAGAATATTTATAGCTCTGTCTATCTAGATATCTATCAACAGATGATATGACATTCTCAAATGAACTTGAGATTCCATCACCTCTTAAAGTCCTCTCCAAAAATGAGAGTAAAAACAGAGATCTATATCAGAGACTATAGCTGATGGAACTCTATAAAATGAAAAATATATTTCACATAGAGATATCTCAAATCCTCAACCTTGTTTTTATCACAAATTGAAATAAAATGAGATGATTTTGTCAGCCTATCAATCACAGACCATATTTCATTCTTATTTCAATGCGTACTTGGAAACCCAACCAAATATTTGATAGAAATATTATAAAACTTCCAATTATGAACTGGAAGTGGTTAAAATAAACCCAAAGTTCTATGGTTCTCATCATTAACCTATTGAAAGGTATAATGGAGGTAAAAAAATAAAAAATGACGTATCTCATACCTAGCCACCAAAATCATCACTGCATGTTATAGAGAATCTTTATGGTACCCAAGTGCACCACCCACTATTAATTAGGGAAATCCCCCAACACATATTTTCTAATATACAAAGGAACAATGAAAAAAAATTAAATCCCAAGATACCCTCATAAGATAATAATTATTCACCAATGATCTCCCCACTATAAAGGGATCCCTTAATTCCGTGAAACTCATCATCATGTTGTCACTCCAAAATAATCATCTTGGGAATAGAGGAGGTAAACTGAAAACTTTCTAAAATAATATTGGTCCCTTATTCCTATACACAAAAATGAAATATTGAAAAAGAGCCATAAAGTTCCACTATTCTAATGATTCTTTCACAACTTGGGTCAGAAGTTTCCTAATAAATGCATCAAAAACAAAATTCCCCATCACCAGGATTTAGGAAATGTCAAAATAAAAAGACTGTAAGTACTCCAAAAAACTCCTATTTCAAAGGTTCAAATATTTTATATAAAATATTTAACTCTGGATCCTATGGTAAGAAAATATGGAGAACCATTCTTTGAATATTTAATTACATCTACTCTTAACTACATGCCACATAGATGTGAGTTTAATTTTATAGGTTTCAAAATTATTCTCATGTGGCCTAATATATTGAGAAAAATAATCTACCATTTGATCACCCAACCTAAGAAAGCAGCCTAAAAATGAACCCAATGTATCACAAATGACAACATAGCCCTACCCAGCCTTTGGAAGATTGAACATAGGTATAAAAATAAAAATTTGTTTTAGATAAAAAAATTTCTCTAAAATTTATCATTAAAAGATAACTTCACCCCCTTAAAAGTGACAGTATTCATCAAAGAATCCAACATATTTAAATCCTTTACAAACTGGTGATAATACCCTACAAAATCCAAGAATCTAAAATCTAGAAAACATTTTTTGGTTGCTCTAATGTCATAATATCTTTATTCTTATTATGATCAACTGAAATTATATGTTTATAGACCACATTTTCCAATAACTTCACTTATTGAATCCAAAAATCACTTGATTTCTTAGCAAAGATCGAGTAATTTCTCAATATTTTTTGAACTTCTCTCTGATTACACACATTATCCCCCTCAAACTGAGAGTAAAATGGGATGTCATCCAAAAATAAAACCACGAACATATCAAGATACTCATGGATGATTTTGTTCATTAATTCTATAAAGAATACAGGAGAATAGTTTATTCCAAATGGAATTACAAGATACTCATAATGGTTATACCTACTCCTAAAGGTAGTCTTCTAAATTCTAGATTATTTTATTCTTAACTGGTGATAAATAAATAAAAGATAAATATTTGAGAACTAATTCACCCCTTTAAACTATTAAAATAGATCATAAATATATTTGTTAGAGATGCTTCTTCTTAACTATAACTTTATTGAGTTTCTAGTGATCAATACATTGGTGAAGTGTTCCATCAGTTTTCTTTGCAAAGAGAACACGCTCCGCCTATGGTGACACACTCATGAATCTGAATCTTTTCTCTTTAAAATCATCTAACTAAGTATTAAACTCTTTTTGTTCAGTTGGTTCCATATAATAATAAGAAATATAAATTAATTGATTACTTAGAAATAAATAAATAGAAAACCCTACATATCATACTGGTGGAAAACTAAATAAATCTGAAGGAAATGGGTTGTGAAACTTAGTGAAAATTGGAGGGAGATCATCACTCAATGATTCCCACCTGATAACAAAACAAACACTAATATTACTTTCCCCAACACAGGATTGGAAGGTCTAACTCTACTAAACCCCGAGTCCCAATCTCCCTAAAAAACATGGTAAAATCCATTGGTTATAGTAAAGGATACCCATTGAATATAACATTAAATTTGAGCCTTATTATCAATGAGTTAATCCATACCAATAATTATGTATAGAGGTTTCATGTTGAGAACCATAAAAATATAGGTAATGTCAAACTCTGCTAAAGAGAAGACATAAGTAATAAAATGGAGACTCTACTCTCTCTTTGTTCTGAGTGGCATTGTAATATCCTTCACATAAGGAAAAATATATGTAGGAATATTTATAAGGTTCACAATTTGAGTCAATATAAATGAATGAGATACACCAGTATCAAATAAACCAGTCAATAAAAATGAAGCTATAGTGATGGTACCTCTCACAGTCACTAGACTTATATCATATTCTTAGGGAGACACCTCTTCTATGTGAAGAAGATTCGTTCTAGATGCCTATAGATGGAACTCCTTAGATCTAAAATATTTTTATTTCACCATAGTAATTTTTAATTTTGATGATCTTGTGACATTGTATGGGGAAGAATAGAAATGGAAAAAAATACTATGTGTCCTGAGTGGCCATAAGAACTGCATATCTTTAGTGCATCATTATAAACACTTCTCGAATTCTCAAAAATTCCACACTAGAAGTAGTTCAAAGGGCCTATTCCAGGAAATATGGGGCTTATAGAGAATTACTACTATATAGAACCACCAAAACACTCATGGCTCTTCCTTTTTCCTTTAGCATAACTCACAGAACTACCACTGGGAGAAAATGGAACTCCAATTAACCCAAACTTACCAGCCAGATCACACTCAACCATAAAACTCCCATCTAGAATGTCAGTATACAAAGTGATATTTCATAATAAAAACAATGAATTAATATTAGGTAAAAGACCCATTTCGAACCATCAAGCCATCATATTTTCATTTGATACAATCTCATGTGAAAACTGCACAAGCTCGACAATGTGGTTCGTATACAGCATCAAAGTATGGTCAGCCTAATAGGGGTTGAAATACTATGTATCTTGAGCTATTTTCATATATTCTAGGTAGAAATAATCAATGAAAATAAGTGGAAATTCCCACCACTCAAAACCCTCATGATTCTTCTTCATTGCCATTGAATCCCACCATCTATTGTTAGGTCCTTCAATCTTAAAGGTACCACATTTCACCTTAAAAGCCTCGTACATTTTCCAGAAGTAAAAAATAAGATATATCATTCTCAACCAGTCCTTATCCTCTTTAGGATCATTAGATCCTTATAAAAAAGTTGTATTCTAGTGAAGAAACTCTTGATTAGTGTTTTGATATTCATCCCTTTGAGTTTTCACAACTATATCTTGTATGGGAATGTGAGCAAGTGCATATACCAGAGCATGGATATCACACGCAATAATCTCAACAATATTGTGGTCTATAAAATGATTTTCTCATTGTGGTTCACCATAATCTTTCTCATAGGGAATATTCAAATGCCTTCTTGAAGTGATGATTCTACACAACATCATAAAACAACACTAAAAAATTGTAAGATTACTCAAATCGATAACCCAAACAAGAGAAATAGGAATATAAATCGCATTGGATAAGATTTAAAGATTTAGATTTCATCATACCCAAATAAAAATTATGGAAAATAATATAACTAAAACAAAACATTCCTCAAATACACTTTTCCCAAATACACATGGTGACTTAAGGATATTATAATAAGAGTTCGCTACACAGGAACTCACAAATACATCCTATAATACCACTTTCTCATGAACTAACTCATATACCCAGGTACCCTAATACCCAATCCATCCCTAACATATCCTAAAGTGTGTTCCCGATCACTATGGATTGGCGACTAGAACCTTGCATCATACATGATCAAAGAGGGAATTAATTTTCCACAAAATAGTGGAAGGAAAAATATAAAAGTCAGTATGATCAACAATACAAAAGGAGAAGTACTAGAAACAAATAGGTAAAATAGTACCTATATAACCCGTCCAATTTATTACATGATTTTTTCATTTAAATTGTACAAATAGAGGATCTTATAAAGTTAATTTTCTTTCAAATCAGGAACAATAATACATAAAAACATGAAACATTATTCTAAACCACTTGAAAGGATTATTCATGGGTTCATCCTATGTACATTCACTATATTTCATATACTAGGGAGATACATCAAATTTATGGGTGATCACGTGGCTCGATAAGGGAAATAATTTACATGAGATCATGAAGAATATTAATAAGAACATGAGGAATGTCTTTAAAGAATGAGCAATAGAAAATGAGGCATATTAAAATAAAAAAAACATGAATCCTAACATGGAAATGTGGATAAAACATTTAATTTATACATTCATAACAATATCACCAAGGTTAATCACCAAGATTAATCACCAAGTTTAATCACCAAGGTTTCAGAAATGAAAATTACCATGTTTATTCACCAATTTATCGTAAAACAAGTCATCTCTAGAGATTAAATTATTTACCCAATACATTGGAGTGCTATAAGGGTACCCAATTAATATAGATTAATTTCATGTGATCCACATAGATCATAATAAATAATTTCATCAATAATATATATAAATTAAATATGGGGTTTCTTATCAAAATCATGGTACACAAAAGTGCTTAAAGACATGATTATTACGTCATTTTTAGAACATGAAAAGCGAAATTGGTTTTATTATGTGTAAATACCTAAACCAAATAAATAATTTTTATATCTAGATAAATATCTATGAAAATGAAAATGGTTTGGTAATCCACATAAAGGAAATAAAATAGAATTTCTTAAGGAGAAGAGAGAAATTTTGAGAAGTAAATTCAATAGCATAATGCGTATAAAATGTAGTTTTAGAAAAGGGTACAATGAGAGTAGAAAAGGGTATCAGATTGATAAAACATAATTTGGAAGTAATTTTGTGATAAAAAGGGAAATAAAAAGATTAATTACAACAATAAGAATACATATACAAAATGATGTTCTTAAATTGAAGAGAAAGGAAGGATAATTACCTTACCTTGAAGAGTTACTCCTAAATCATGAGGAATATAACCATGGGGGACTTAAGATACCTTGGGGGACTCATTGGGAAGAAACAATACCTTAAATTGGTGGAGGATAGATTGGCAGTGAAGAGGAGAGGAGAAATGGGTGTGTATTTATACCAAAAGTGGATAATTTGTTTAAAATTTTCCAAATATAGGCCTTGGAAACCTAGGTTGTGGAAAACAAAAAACCATTGGCTTAACTATGGGTTTTTCCCATAGTTTTGGTAATTTTGGAACTTTTTCATGTTATTTTAATATAAAAAAATCATGTATCATATTATATTACTTCTTTCAGGATAGAAATGTAAAGTCTCTAAAAAATAATGTTTTTAAACCCAATTTTCCATTTTAGACTTTAGAAAGTAAATTATAGGTTTGGAAATTGATTAAAATCTATTTGAATATTTTATATTAATAAAATAACACATTTTAGGTCATGTATTGTGGTTAATTAATTATTACATCATTATGAAATAATAATAAAGTCATTAAACATACCAAAAAACCCCAAACTTTATTTTTTAATATTCATGAAAAAATAAATTATTTTAGAAAATTATCATAAATTCACCATAACAGAATTTTTATGTTCTAATTTCAAAAATGATGTTTATTTTATCATAATAATTTTCATATTTTGAGAATTTGGAATTTTAAATATGAAAAACCCTTATTTAAAAAAATAGCATGTTGAAATTCATGGTAAAACTTCTAACATTAAAAAAAATCAAGGACATAAAAAAATATAGTATAATTTATATTTAAATAATATTGTCTTATCATACTATTTCATTAAAATAAAAATTATTCATAATATCTTGGTTTATTATAAAAAAATTACATCCTTTCTGAAAATTAAAATTTGTGTCCGAAAATAAATTTATAAAATTACATCTCAATTAAACCTATATTTTTATTAATAAATACCATTGATGGAATAAAAATTTTATTTATACAAATGAATTAAACTTTAATTAACTAATTCTTGGAAATGTAACCCCTTATAACACTCACATACGACTTTAGGGTAAGGTGTGAAATGGTGTTAGATTCATGGGTCCTAGACTTCTCATGTTTTAATTATTATTTAATGATCATAAATCCTATTAACCTTGTTTAATCAATCTCAAATCATGCGTAGAGATTGTTGGTTTCCCTGTGATTTAATGTGTACAGCTCATGGTATAAACTTTTACAAGATCCTGATTAAGAATCTTATAAATCATGTTTGAATATTATAATCTATATTAGATCTTGTTTTAATAATGTTTTATTATATTAATTCTTAAGTCTAATTCATTATGTGAATATTATTTCCTAAGAAAGTTTTACATATATTTGGATAAGTCTAAGAAACTGTAAGTCTGGCATCAGTTCTTGGTTTTGGAAAAGTCTCTAACATCATGACCCTAACACTGTAATCGAGACACTATGACCCTGACACCATAATCCAGACATCGTGACCCTAACACCGTAATCCAGACACTGTAATCTTGAAACCGTGTCTCGAACACCGTATCCAATTTCAGATTTCAGAAAGTCTGTGATACTGGTTCCTTAATATCATCACCAAGACATCATTCAAAGTTTTGACAAAGAACTAGACACTGTTACCTGATACATTGTGATCTTGACACCACATATGTGATACCAGTTCCGGATCTCAATGAAGCTCTGGCATCGTGATTATCTCAGCACTCAAAGGAAAAGGAGAAGAAATTGTTTCCCAGTGACACCATTTCTAAGTGATAATGTATCAAGACAAGCTGTGACACCATTCTTTAATATTTTTTGTCCTTTTAAATTTAATTTCTAATGGTCAAAGTCTAGTTATTTAATGGAACTGACATTATTAATATTTCTTTGTAGACATGTCACCTGATATTTCAAGGTATGAGGTTTAGAAATCATGATTTCTGCCATCCCCAACACATGCACCTCAAAATAAATACAAGAACACAAGACTCAGAACATGAGACAAGAAAGTTTTTGAAAAGATAACTCATTCATGCAGAAATATACTACTGAAGAACACACGAATCACTCTTGATCCCAAAAGGCTGAACTACCGTAGATCAGTGACTAAAACATCTTCAAAGTACCAACTCAAAGAAGAACGCAAGATACATAGATTAATTCATCGAACTAGAAACCAGATCACCAGACTCGTGATACTCTGTTTTCACAAGAGGAATCGATATTTTCATTTGTTTCATCCTACAACTACAGAGCTACATAGAGAACCACTCAGAGCATTTCTAATCCTTTATCATCATCATTTCTTTGTTGTGTATTGTTTTTAGTTTTCGAGAAGTGTGTGTGTCTGTATTAAAACACACACTATCTCCTTTATTAAACTGAAGGATACAAGATATCCTTACTATCATATCTTATTACATCTATTTACTCCAATGGATAATTGTGGAAAATTTCCTTGTGTGACCTGGTAGTTTATGCCCACGAAGAATAGTGGAAGAGGTCATGTGACCTGGATAGTTTTAAGTACTATTGTTTACACTGATCCAGAGTGTGAATAATGTTTATTAATATAAACTGCATGGTGGCAGGTGATCACCAACTAGAGTGGATTAGGTTTTGGTTTGACACTGAACCACTTTTCTTATCCTCTATGTGTTTCTATTTAGTCTTTCTCTATTTTAATTTATATTTAATAAAACTAAAATGTTATTTGATAGTTAGTCTTGGATAGTAGTTAGAACTATTTTTCCTTATTATAATTGTTTCAAAAGTTGTATCAATATCTCATATTGATACTTCTGAGAATTAATCAATCTTATGAGAAGTTGTTTGAACAGTTAAACTCATATAATCTTATTACCTTGATTAACTGGAATGTTTTAATTTTAATTGGGTGATTTTTTTAAGTGAAACCTTTTAAAATAAATTTTTATAGGAACTCAATTCATCCCCCTCTTGAGTGTCCTACTCGGACAAAAATTTGGTATCATAGGAGTTCATTCTAGTTAAGACACTGTTTTAAAATATTTTCAACTGTGATTTTAGTTGTACTTTAAAGATCTGTAAATTTCTATTAGTTCTAAATTTATCTCTTTAAAAGTATTTCTTTATTATAGATAATTAACTACAAGGTGTTTCTACCAACAGATCTCCATTATTTAATGGAACTAATTATGCTAAATGGAAAATTAAAATGAAAATTCATTTAGAAAGTATGGGTTTTGAATTTTATTTCTTCAATTATAGATGAGTATAAAATTCCTGCTACTGCAAGAACTACTTTGGATGACCCAAATGAGATGGATTAGAACAATAATTTCAAATCCATGAATGCCTGATACTGCACTTTAGGAGAAGAGGAATTTAATAGAATTTATACATGTAAAACAGCCCATGAAATTTGGGATACTTTATCTGTTTCACATGAAGGAACTTCTAGTGTTAAAGAAATGAGACTTAACACATATACTATTAAATATGATAATTATAAGATGAAGTCTGATGAGCCTATTTCTGACATGTATATTAGGTACAATGAAATAGTAAATACTATGATCTCTCTGGGAAGAGATGTTACTGCCAAAGAACAAATTATGAGGATTCTCAAATGCATACCTGATAGATGAAGCGGAACTTTTGTCTCTATTAGAGAGTCATGTGACATCAGCAAATTACCTATCAAAGAACTCATTGGGAAACTAATGATGTATGAAGAACATCTGAATGTCAACAAGGAAGAAGTGGATGAACCCAAAAGAAAATATGTGGAATTTAAAACCACTACCTCTAAACACAAATAAAAGGAGAAACTACAAGCCTCTATAGAAAGTTCTAGCAATGAAAAATCATCACCCGGCAGGGATGACGAGATGGCTCAATTATCCAAAAGATTTAAGAATTTTAAAAAAAAGGAATAAATTTTTCAGAAATCCTAACTTGAAAAGAAGATATAATCAAAAGGGAAGCTATAAGAAGGATTGAAAAATAAATGACAAGTCTGATGAGATAGTATGTTATGAATGTAAGCGAAATGTACATGTAAAGGCTAACTATCCCAAGATCAAGTATAAAAATAAATATTAGGATAGAGATAGAAATTATAAAAAGGTAATAAAAGAAACTTGGTGTGCTTATGAGGAAAATTCAAGTGACTCAGATTCTTCACATGTTGAATAGACTAACAAAGCCAATATGTGTTTCATAAAAAACACATTTGAGGTATTCCTGGAATCTCCTGTACTAACTTCCAATTATTTTGTAGATGAAAGTGATTCTGAAAATATTTCTAAAGAATAAATGTTTGAGTATTTAAATATTCTTTAAGATACATGTAATAAAGTAAAAGATACATACAATTCTTTAAAGAGATAGTATGCTCTTACTTTAACTGTTAAATCTGAACTTTTGTAGAAAGAGAGAAAAATGGTCAATTACTAAAATAAAACAATGAATTAAATCTATCTAATGAGAAATTGAAAAGGGACCTTGAATGGTTTACTAATTGTAAATATATCTTGGTAAAAATTATAGGTAAAAAATTATCCTAAATATACTACTTGTATTGTCTATCAACCTTGTAAAAGAAATTTTGGAAAAACCAATTTTGTTTCTAAATCTAGAACATACAACTTTATTCCTAGTTCAGGAAAACATTCTTCTAGTTCAAACTATGATACATCCTCTACTGTTTCGAGTTTTTCTAGAACAAATAAAGTTTATTTCTCAAATACTTTACATAGTGATTATAGGAAACATGTGAGGCAGATGTGGGTTCCTAAAGCACTAGTAACTAATATTACTATACCCAAATAAATATGGGTACCAAAGTCTATTTTTATTTGACTATTTTGTAGGAATATTATTTAAAGAGATCCTATATAATCTTATGACACTAGGATAGTGGGTATTCAAGACACATGATAAGATACTATTCATGTTTCAAGAACCTTATAAATATTGATGGTGGTCATGTCACTTTTGGTAACAATTCCAAAGAAAAAATCATTGGACTAGGCCAAATCGATAACTCTAACTCAGTGTTAATTTCTAAAGTACTTTTCTTGATGGGTTAAAATATAATCTTCTTACTATTTCACAACTATGTGATGATGGATTTCATGTTAAATTTGAAATTTATTCTTTAAATGTTTTTAATTCTAAAAATATATTAGTATTTTTATCATTAAGAAATGAAAATGTATATTCTGTTAACTTAGATTCTTTATTTTCTCAAAATGCTTCATATTTAAGTGTATTTCACAGAGTCTTGGCTTTAGAATAGAAGACTAAGAAACTTCAATATTCACTCCCTTAGAAAGATAACTAGAAAAATTTTAGTCAAATATCTACCCAAACTAGAGTTTCCAAATGATAAAATATGTAATCCTTGTCAAAAGGGTAAATGACACAAAAATTCCTTCAAACCAAAGAAATAAGTCTCAACATCTCAAAATCTTGAGTTGGTTCAAATGGATTTTTCTAGACCATCTAGAGTTTCTAGTTTAAATGTGAATCACTACGTTTATGTTCTTGTAGATGACTTTTCTAGGTATACTTAGACCTTCTTCTTGGCTCACAAAAGTGAATCATGATCCCATTTCATCAAGTATGCTAAAATTATAGAAAATATTAGTGAACTTATAATTAAATCTCTAAGAAGTGACCATGACCATGAATTTGAAAATCAAGAGTTTGAATACTTTTGATCACAAAATGTCTATAGACATAATTTCTCTACTCCTAGAACACCTCAAAAAATGGAGTTGTAGAAACAAGAAATAGTACCTTGCAAGAAATTTCTAGAACCATTCTTAGTGAATATGACTTACCTATTTATTTTTGGGATGAAGCTGTAAATACAGCATGCTATATTATTAATAGAGTGTTGATTATACCTATTCTTAAAATAAATCTATATGATTTGTGAAACAATATAAAACCCAAAGTGAACTGCTTCAAAGTATTTGGTTTAAAAGTATATATCCTTAATACCAAGGTAAATATTGAAAAAAATTCATCAAATAGTGATGAAGGAATCTTTCTACGATATTCAATCACTATTAAATTCTATAGCATTATTAATAATAGAACTAAATGTGTGGAGGAATCTTTCCATGTCACGTTTGATGAGACAGATCCACATGAGCCTAAGACCTCTCTAGAGAATCCTGAGGATGATATGTCAAATCGAGACATCAATGAAAAATCTTTTGACCATCTTATGAAGGAATTTGTTAAAACTTCCAGTTCTAGAAATTCTCCAGATTTAAGCCATAATGAACCTGAAACTGTATAAGATCTTTAAATCACAAGCCCCTATTTTTCTAGAGCTGTTAGAACTCTTAAGAACCATCCTTTAGATTTTGTTTTTGTAGATTTAGATAAAGGGACACAAACTAGAGCTAATCTTAGAAATCAGGTTGAACATCAAGCTTTCAGGTCACAACATGAACCTAAAAACATAAATGATGCTATCAATGATGAAATTTGGGTGATGTCTATGCAAGAAGAACTTAATCTATTTGAAAGGAAAAAAATTTGGAAACTTGTTGATATACCCAAAGACATTTTTACAATAGGAACTAAGTGGGTGTTTATAACTAAATTAGATGAATCTAGTAACATAGTTAGAAACAAATCTTGATTGGTTGCACAGGGCTATAGTCAAGAAGAAGGAATTGACTATGAGGAGACCTTTACACCAATATCTATATTTGAAGCCATTATAATCTTTCTTGCAAATGCATCACATATGAATTTAAAACTATATCAAATGGATGTCAAGAGTGCACTCCTAAAAGGGTATATAGTTGAAGATGTTTTTGTTAAACAACCCCATAGTTTCACAAATCCTCACATTACAAACCATGTTTTAAAATTATCAAAATATCTTTATGTTTTAAAACAAGCTCCAAGAGCTTGGTATTATAGATTAAGTACTTTTATTATTTCCAAAGGTTTTACAAAATGTATAGTTAATCATAATCTTTTTATAAAATGAATTTCCAATGATGTGTTAGTAGTTCAAATTTATGTAGATGATATTATTTTTGGATCTTTAAAAAATTCTTTATGTATTGAGTTTTCTAAAATAATGAAAAATGAATTTGAAATGAGTTTAATGGGTGAACTAAAATTCTTTCTTGAATTTAAAATCTTTCAAAATAAATATGGTATTATTTTAAATCAAATTAAATATACTAAATAACTTCTAAAACGTTTTGGCTTGGACTGTAACGACCCAAACTTTTGAATAATATTTCTTTCAAGATTTTGGGTGTTATTTTATTTTATAATAAAAAAAATATATCCTTTTATTAATGAAGTGAGTATAACTAAAATGAGACCTTTGGGTTTCGACTATTATATGATCATTGGCCAATATGACTATTGGAAATAATACTCTTAATGTTATGATTATTGTTTATAAATACAAATGATCATGGTTAATTAATATAGAAAGGATAGTCGATGGCCACATATAGTAGACTCGGGTTGTACAAAGACCATATATCAAAGCTTGGGAATGAGGTAACATCAATGGGATTTTCTCTCGACCAAGCCCAAGTCGAACTCCAATATGTTAAGCTTGAACAGAATTGCTTACGGGAGAAGTTCAAGCTGATAGAAATCACCACTCGAGCAATGTTGTCTAAGCCTCTCCAAGATTCTATCACTATATCACACCTTACTTCTAAGTCCTACGCAGGATTTATAAGGGGCTATGTAATGATTTCTTAGTCACTTTTTTTAATCCCTTGGTATAAATAAAATTTTTATTTCATCTTTCCTATTTTAGGAATAGATTTTCTTAATAAAGTATATGTTTAATTAAGAAAATTTTGATAAATTGGTCTTAGAATAAAAAATGTACTTTTTGGAGATTTTTTACACATAGAGAATTATTATAGTAAAATAAGCATCATTTTTGAATTTCAAATGTTTAAATTAACCCAGGATGAATTTTTAGAATTTTTTTAAGAAGATTCAATTTGATGAATAGTATTTTATGAATAGTGTTTTTTTAAGAATAGTATTTGATAAATAGTGTTTTTATGAATAGTAAAAATTATTTTATTATTAAAAACCTTTTTCTGTGAAATTATTTTCAAAAATCTAACTTACATGGTTATAATTAGGATGAAAAATGTGGTTAAATAAGATCAAAATAATTTTTTGGGGAATATTAACTTTACACTGGAAAATTAATTTTACCCTTATGAATATTAATTTTACCAATGGCATAGTAACATCACCTGAGAAGGTACAATTATGTTTTAGTCATCTAAAGTGGTAATGTGATATAATTAAATCATTATATAAGTAAATAACTATTTTAGAAATTGTTGTTCAAGTATTAGTATTTTTTATTTATTTTAACTTAAAATGAAATTAAATTTTATAAAATGGAGTTCAGTTTTGGATTCTACATGTCAAAAAATGGTTAGGGTGAATTTTTTATTTTTTATGAAACAGTTGAATTTTCAATGAACAGTTAAAATACAGGTTTGAGTTTCAGTGTGTCTAATGACATCATTAATGATGTAATAATGATGTAATAATTCTGGTCGACATTTTTACAGTAATATATGTTATGAGGTGTACCAATTGGCCAATACCATGGGAAAATACAATGCGCAAGCACATGGTTTTTCAAATACCACCGATGAGGTGTCCCTTGGAAATTAATAAAATATTCCCTCACTTTTTCTATAAATGAAAACTCATTCCTTCGTTCATTTCATTCCAAATTCCTCCTCAATGAAGATATTGACTTTTTACCTCCCAAGGAGTCCTCTCAAGGTTCCCTTAATCCCCCCAAGGTCCCAACCATCGAGTTTTTGAAGTTACTCTTCAAGGTAAGGAAACCCTTCCCCCTCCTCTTTTAGTCATGACTTCCTTTATTTTATGTCTTCTAGTTTCCTTTTTATTATGTGGTTTATGTTCTTCTATATCACTTTTTCTGTAAATTTTAGGTCCAAATTATGAGATACCCTTTCCACTCTCATCAACTTATTTTCTAAAATTTTAACTGATGTCGTTAGGCTGCCGAATTTTCATAAAAGAAATCGCATCTTCTCTTTTCTCTCAAGTTTTCTTTTCATGTGGTATGTCATTAAAACATACATACCATGTTCTTATTTACATTGTATTATTTCCTTATACTGTATTATGAGATATTTATGATTTTTTAACCCTTTTCCCCTCTCTTTTTAATTTTTTCTAAAACCATGTTGTATAGCCGTTATGCTGCAGAATGTTCGTCTCAAAATCTCTCTCTTTTACTTAATAAATTCTATTATTTTATTTATGTGAATACCCAAACCTATTTCAATTCTAGGGGTATTAAAAAATGCATAAAATTGATATATTTTTTCTGTAATTGACATGCATATAACTCTCACTTTTTTTTCAAGGGTTATAAATGACATAATGATCTCGTTTTTAAGTACTTTTTAAAACGTAATGATTTTGATATGAAACCCAGTTATTTTATTCTATTTGGGTTATTTATGAAATGTATTATTATGATATATTTGGATAACATGAAAATAATACATATTAAGGGTTCTCCCTGATAGATCTCTAATTCATTGGGTAAAGAATTTAATCTCCAGAGATGACAAGTTTTACGATACCTTGGTGAATAACCTTGGTAATTTTTATTACACCTTGGGGATGGACCTTGGTGATATGTTCATGAATGTATAAATTAAATTTTGTAGCTACATTTTCAATTTATGTTTCATGTTATTATTATTATGATATTCCTCTTTACCTCCATGATCTTATTGATATCACTCAAGTTCATATGTAAATTGTTTTACTTGTTTTCCTTACTGGGCCTTCTACTCACCCTTTACTTTGATGTATCTCTCCAGCTTATGAGATGTAGTAATTGTACTTAGGATGAACCTATAATAAATCTTTACAAGTTTATTAGAATAATGTTTTATGCTTTCATGTATATTGTTCTTGATTTCCAAGACACTAGACTTTAAAGATCCTCTGTTTTTCAAATGTAATAAAAAGTGATGTAATAAAAAGGCAGGATGATATAGTTGGTATCAAATGATAGTTTAGTTTTTGTGGAATTTTGGCTATGAAAAATTTAGGAATAACCCTATAGAAAAGTTTAAATATAAGATAATTCCTATTATTTTTGTGAAATATTAAGTAAGTAGTTTCCAAAAAAATAAATCTCTATCTGGATATAAACAAGTAGATGTGGCTTTGAAACCGATGTACCTAGGCGTGAAAACTCCAACAAGGAGTTTTAGCCTTGACCTAGGGTATCCTAGTACACAAAAATGGGTTTTTTTCACTCCTGGTTTGACACTCCTAAGTGATATGTTTAGTTAATCACAAGATTTTTATGAATCCTTATGAAGGATTTATAGAGAAATATAATTGTTGTTAAAGAATAATATGTTTAAGCATAAATTTTTAAGACCTAAAAATACTTTACAGTTAAAATATTCATAAATGAAATAAGCTTCTAAATAAGGTTTTATTCTTTTAGAAAATGGTGGGAAATATGAGGAACCATGCAAATGGGGGCCGCAATGGGCCATAAGCTGACAGCCCTCCGATGGAAGACGGAATGGAAAATTTTATGCGAATGATATACCAATTGACTCAAGTTATGGAAAATAACTTGAATCAAGCTAAGATACCAATTTCACCATGAAGGGAACAACATTTTTTGAGTCCTTTATGCGTCAACAACAACCAACCTATAACGGATCTACCAAACCATTGATTGCTGAATAGTGGATCAGCTCTATCGAGAAGATTTTTTCTGTGTTCCACTGTTCAGAACAAGTGAATGTCACCCTACTTGTTTATAGCATAGAGGGGGAAGTTTATTAGTGGTAGGAACTGATTAAAAACATTAGGTAAAGAGTTGAGGTTGAAGAGATGTAGTGAGAATATTTCAGAGTGATCTTCTTCAATAAGTACTTCCCTCGTTCTATGAGAACAAAAATGGAGAAGAAGTTTCTCAAGCTGAAGCAGAAGGAGAATGAATCTGTTAGAAGCTATGAATTGAACTTCAAAAGAATTTCTCGTTACACCTCAAGATTTTTCATGGATCCTAATAGAAAGTTGTATAGATTCATTGGTGGACTAAGACCTCATCTTCAGAAGAATCTATCCAACCGAGACTATGATAGCTATGAGGAGATCGTGTGGAATGCGATGAAAGTCAAACTAGAGTTCTGTGAGATGTAGTGGTATCATAAATCCAATGAAAAAAAAGGATATCAATCAACCCTATCTTAGGGAGGACCTTTGATCAGGGAATAGGAGTCAAGAAAGTGCAATTTCTCACATGTAATAATTATGGGAAGAAGCATTCAGGGAACTGCTTTCTCAGGATTAGGAAGTGATATAAGTGTGGAAGAGATGGCCATATTCCACGGAATTTTCATAGTCAGGTGAAGCCTCAACTTCCCAACACTAATGAAAAGGGAAAGATAGTGCATAACCTAACTAATTTCCAATGATATAAGTGTGGAAAACTTGTTCACTTTTTCAATCACTGTCCAAATCAGAGGGAAATAGAGGGGAACCCCCATCATCCTCAACAAAGGCCAAGGGAGAAAGGTCGTGAAATTGTTATCACGATAGCTGATGTTGAAGCTCCAAATGATGTGGTGGTAGGTACACTTGTTGTTCTCTCAAAGATAAAAAGTACTTTGTTTGATTATGGTTCTACACATTCCTTTATTTCTTCCAAGTTTGTAAATAATTTAGAATCAACCCATAAATTGCTAAAAGTAGAGTTGTCAGTCAAGACTATTGGTGGGACTGTTCAAGCATCATCAATGTTTAGAAACTCTAGTATTTACTTTAGTGAGCACTATATTATACCAAATCTAGTATTCATCCCCATTCTAGAATTCGACATTATACTAGGGATAGACTATCTCTCAATGAATAATGCTAAGATAAAATTCATAATCAAAAAAAAATCTCAGTAGTCCTAAATGGGAAACCTACAGTTATCTTCCATGGAGAGATATCTCAACCAGAACTTTGTCTAGAAGAACCTCCTATATCTTTCTTTATAGAGTTGATCGGTGAAGAAGAATAAGTAAATGAGAGTTTAAGGATCGAAAATTTCCCCATCGTATAGGAATACATTGACGTATTTACTGAGGAATTACTTATACCTCCCCCAGAAAGAGTGGTAGATTTCTCTATTAAACTCGTACCTGGATCTCATCCGATATGGAAGACCCTATATAGGATGGAAAATCTAGAGCTGGAGGAATTAAAGAAACAACTCCAATATCTTTTGGATAAGGGGTTTATCCGACCGAGTGTGTATCCTTGGGTAGAACCTATTCACTTTTTGAAGAAGAAGTATGGATCAATGCATCTATGCATTGATTATAGAGAATTGAATGGGATCACAGTTAAGAACAAATACCCTATTCTAAGAATTGATGAATTATTTGACAAACTTCATGCGGATCAATTCTTCTCTAAGATTGATCTTCAATCTAGTTATCATCAATTGAGGGTGAAGAAAGAAGATATTCTAAAAAACTTCCTTCTGATCAAGATATGGGCATTATGAGTATGTTGTTATGCCCTTCGGCTTGACTAATTCCCGTTCTATTTTTATGGATTTGATGAATAGATTCTTTAATGACTACCTTGATAAATTTTTGGTAGTTTTTATTTATGATATTCTAATATATTCCAAAAGTCATGAGGATCATGAGGATCATATAAGGGTTATTTTTCAAACTCTATATAAGGATAGGCTTTTTGGAAAGTTTAGTAAATTTGAATTTTGGTTACAACAATTTACCTTCTTGGGAAACATTATAACCAATAAATGAATCATAGTTGACCTTGTAAAGAAAAATTTTTGTAGAGGAGTGGCCTTATCCTATAATAATAATTGAGATTTGTAGTTTCTTGGGATTATCAGAATATTATAAGAGGTTTGTGAAAAACTTTTCACAACTTTCTAACATATTAACCAAGTTAACTCGAAAAGTGGTCAAGTTCACCTAGACAAAAGAGTTTGACAAAAGTTTCCAAGAGATGAAGAAGAGATTGGTTACTACACCCGTGTTAACTCTACCCTCAAGTAGAGAAGGATCTGTTATTTTTAGCGATGCATCTCTAAAAGGTCTTGGGTGCGTCCTCATGAAAAATGAAAAAGTCATTGATTATGCATTTCAACATTTCAAGACTAATGAGAATAACAATCCTATTCATGATCGTGAGATGGTTTCGGTTTTTTTTTTCTCTGAAGATATGGAGGCACTATCTTTATGGGGATAAATGTGATATATAAACATACCATAAAAGTTTGAAGTATATTTTCACAAAAATTAAATTGAACATGGGATAGAATAGATGGTTGGAACTTATTAAAGACTATTATTGTTCTATTCATTATCATCCCATAAGATAAAACAATGTCACTGATGCATTAAGCAGGAAAGACCCAATTTTTTTTTCCATGATGAGGATTAAAAGATATCCCTTGATCCAAGACCTAGTGAAAATGGACATCGTAATTATACGGGAAGGTACATCATCAACTCTATCCAAAAGGATTTCTCAACCATCATTACTAGAGAAGATCAAGAAGGATCGGAAATAAGAACCTTTATTACGGAACAAGTTTGAGGATGTAAGGGATGGGAAGTTTCCTGAGTTCAATATTGATCATGATGGTGTACTGAAATTTTATACAAGACTATGTGTTCCATATATTCTGGAAATAAAGAAGGATCTTATGGATGAATCTCATAGCTCTACATTCTCTATACATTCTGGAAGTATAAAAATGTATAGGAAACTTTGTGGTCATTATTGGTGGGATAATATGAAAAGGGGTATTGCTAACTACACTTTAAAGTTCATGGTATGTCAGCATGTGAAGGCAAAGTGACAACTTACTAAATGGGTATTAAAACTACTTTTCATACCAGCATGGAAGTTGAACAAAATCACTATGGACTTTGTCACTGGTCTCCTGAGAACTTCTAAGGGAAACAATGTGATTTGGGTCATAGTGGACCATCACACCAAGACTTTCCATTTTATCTCTATTCAGGAAGATTTTTCTCATGATCAACTTGTAATTATTTACATAAAGGAAGAAGTAAGGATGCATGGAGTTCCACTTTCTATAGTATCATATCGTGATCCAAGGTTCACATCAAAATTCTGGAGAAGTCATCAACATGATCAGAGCAACGAAATGAATTTCAGTACGGCCTATCACTCCCAAATTGATGGCCAATCTGAAAGGACTATTCAAACACTTGAGGACATGCTAAGAAAATTCTCAATGGAATTTAAAGGTTGATGGGATCAACATCTCCCATTAGTTGAGTTCTCTTATAACAATAGCTTCCACTCAAGCATTCAAATGGCACCCTATGAAGCTCTATATGGGGAACTATGTAGAAATCCTACTTTTTGAGATGAAGATAGTGAAAGAAATCTTCTTAGGCTTTATCTTGTTTAAGAGATGAAAGAAAACGTCCTTTCTATGCATAAACACAATAAGGTTTCTTAGATTCAACCAAAGAGATATACTGACAATCGTCAAAGGGACTTGGAGTTTGATGTGGGTGACAAAGTCTTTCTTTGAATCTCACCTTGGAAGAGAGTCATGAGGTTTGGGAATAAACAGAATATCATCCCTAGGTATATTGGCCCCTATGAAATCCTTGATCATATAGGAGAAGTGGCATAATAGCTTGCACTTCCTCAAAATCTAGAAAAAGTTCATAATGTAATCCATGTATCCCTCTTGAGGAAGTACATACCCGAACCTTCACATGTACTAAATCTGGAGGTGGTGAAATTGGAACATGACCTATCTTATAAGGAGTAGTTGGTGGAGATCTTGGATCGTAAGGATAGGTATCTACGCAACAAGACTACCCACCTACTTAAGGTGTTGTGGAGGAACAACAAATGTGGAGAAGCCGCATGGGAACTAGAGGATTCTATGAGGGCCCTCCCAGTGACACCATTTCTAAGTGATAATGTATCAAGACAAGCTGTGACACCGTTCTTTAATATTTTTTGTCCTTTTAAATTTAATTTCTAATGGTCAAAGTCTAGTTATTTAATGGAACTGACATTATTAATATTTCTTTGTAGACATGTCACCTGATATTTCAAGGTATGAGGTTTAGAAATCATGATTTCTGCCATCCCCAACACATGCACCTCAAAATAAATACAAGAACACAAGACTCAGAACATGAGACAAGAAAGTTTTTGAAAAGATAACTCATTCATGCAGAAATATACTACTGAAGAACACACGAATCACTCTTGATCCCAAAAGGCTGAACTACCGTAGATCAGTGACTAAAACATCTTCAAAGTACCAACTCAAAGAAGAACGCAAGATACATAGATTAATTCATCGAACTAGAAACCAGATCACCAGACTCGTGATACTCTGTTTTCACAAGAGGAATCGATATTTTCATTTGTTTCATCCTACAACTACAGAGCTACATAGAGAACCACTCAGAGCATTTCTAATCCTTTATCATCATCATTTCTCTGTTGTGTATTGTTTTTAGTTTTCGAGAAGTGTGTGTGTCTGTATTAAAACACACACTATCTCCTTTATTAAACTGAAGGATACAATATATCCTTACTATCATATCTTATTACATCTATTTACTCCAATGGATAATTGTGGAAAATTTCCTTGTGTGACCTGGTAGTTTATGCCCACGAAGAATAGTGGAAGAGGTCATGTGACCTGGATAGTTTTAAGTACTATTGTTTACACTGATCCAGAGTGTGAATAATGTTTATTAATATAAACTGCATGGTGGCAGGTGATCACCAACTAGAGTGGATTAGGTTTTGGTTTGACACTGAACCACTTTTCTTATCCTCTATGTGTTTCTATTTAGTCTTTCTCTATTTTAATTTATATTTAATAAAACTAAAATGTTCTTTGATAGTTAGTCTTGGATAGTAGTTAGAACTATTTTTCCTTATTATAATTGTTTCAAAAGTTGTATCAATATCTCATATTGATACTTCTGAGAATTAATCAATCTTTTGAGAAGTTGTTTGAACAGTTAAACTCATATAATCTTATTACCTTGATTAACTGGAATGTTTTAATTTTAATTGGGTGATTTTTTTAAGTGAAACCTTTTAAAATAAATTTTTATAGGAACTCAATTCATCCCCCTCTTGAGTGTCCTACTCGGACAAAAATTTGGTATCATAGGAGTTCATTCTAGTTAAGACACTGTTTTAAAATATTTTCAACTGTGATTTTAGTTGTACTTTAAAGATCTGTAAATTTCTATTAGTTCTAAATTTATCTCTTTAAAAGTATTTCTTTATTATAGATAATTAACTACAAGGTGTTTCTACCAACAGATCTCCATTATTTAATGGAACTAATTATGCTAAATGGAAAATTAAAATGAAAATTCATTTAGAAAGTATGGGTTTTGAATTTTATTTCTTCAATTATAGATGAGTATAAAATTCCTGCTACTGCAAGAACTACTTTGGATGACCCAAATGAGATGGATTAGAACAATAATTTCAAATCCATGAATGCCTGATACTGCACTTTAGGAGAAGAGGAATTTAATAGAATTTATACATGTAAAACAGCCCATGAAATTTGGGATACTTTATCTGTTTCACATGAAGGAACTTCTAGTGTTAAAGAAATGAGACTTAACACATATACTATTAAATATGATAATTATAAGATGAAGTCTGATGAGCCTATTTCTGACATGTATATTAGGTACAATGAAATAGTAAATACTATGATCTCTCTGGGAAGAGATGTTACTGCCAAAGAACAAATTATGAGGATTCTCAAATGCATACCTGATAGATGAAGCGGAACTTTTGTCTCTATTAGAGAGTCATGTGACATCAGCAAATTACCTATCAAAGAACTCATTGGGAAACTAATGATGTATGAAGAACATCTGAATGTCAACAAGGAAGAAGTGGATGAACCCAAAAGAAAATATGTGGAATTTAAAACCACTACCTCTAAACACAAATAAAAGGAGAAACTACAAGCCTCTATAGAAAGTTCTAGCAATGAAAAATCATCACCCGGCAGGGATGACGAGATGGCTCAATTATCCAAAAGATTTAAGAATTTTAAAAAAAAGGAATAAATTTTTCAGAAATCCTAACTTGAAAAGAAGATATAATCAAAAGGGAAGCTATAAGAAGGATTGAAAAATAAATGACAAGTCTGATGAGATAGTATGTTATGAATGTAAGCGAAATGTACATGTAAAGGCTAATTATCCCAAGATCAAGTATAAAAATAAATATTAGGATAGAGATAGAAATTATAAAAAGGTAATGAAAGAAACTTGGTGTGCTTATGAGGAAAATTCAAGTGACTCAGATTCTTCACATGTTGAATAGACTAACAAAGCCAATATGTGTTTCATAAAAAACACATTTGAGGTATTCCTGGAATCTCCTGTACTAACTTCCAATTATTTTGTAGATGAAAGTGATTCTGAAAATATTTCTAAAGAATAAATGTTTGAGTATTTAAATATTCTTTAAGATACATGTAATAAAGTAAAAGATACATACAATTCTTTAAAGAGATAGTATGCTCTTACTTTAACTGTTAAATCTGAACTTTTGTAGAAAGAGAGAAAAATGGTCAATTACTAAAATAAAACAATGAATTAAATCTATCTAATGAGAAATTGAAAAGGGACCTTGAATGGTTTACTAATTGTAAATATATCTTGGTAAAAATTATAGGTAAAAAATTATCCTAAATATACTACTTGTATTGTCTATCAACCTTGTAAAAGAAATTTTGGAAAAACCAATTTTGTTTCTAAATCTAGAACATACAACTTTATTCCTAGTTCAGGAAAACATTCTTCTAGTTCAAACTATGATACATCCTCTACTGTTTCGAGTTTTTCTAGAACAAATAAAGTTTATTTCTCAAATACTTTACATAGTGATTATAGGAAACATGTGAGGCAGATGTGGGTTCCTAAAGCACTAGTAACTAATATTACTATACCCAAATAAATATGGGTACCAAAGTCTATTTTTATTTGACTATTTTGTAGGAATATTATTTAAAGAGATCCTATATAATCTTATGACACTAGGATAGTGGGTGTTCAAGACACATGATAAGATACTATTCATGTTTCAAGAACCTTATAAATATTGATGGTGGTCATGTCACTTTTGGTAACAATTCCAAAGAAAAAATCATTGGACTAGGCCAAATCGATAACTCTAACTCAGTGTTAATTTCTAAAGTACTTTTCTTGATGGGTTAAAATATAATCTTCTTACTATTTCACAACTATGTGATGATGGATTTCATGTTAAATTTGAAATTTATTCTTTAAATGTTTTTAATTCTAAAAATATATTAGTATTTTTATCATTAAGAAATGAAAATGTATATTCTGTTAACTTAGATTCTTTATTTTCTCAAAATGCTTCATATTTAAGTGTATTTCACAGAGTCTTGGCTTTAGAATAGAAGACTAAGAAACTTCAATATTCACTCCCTTAGAAAGATAACTAGAAAAATTTTAGTCAAATATCTACCCAAACTAGAGTTTCCAAATGATAAAATATGTAATCCTTGTCAAAAGGGTAAATGACACAAAAATTCCTTCAAACCAAAGAAATAAGTCTCAACATCTCAAAATCTTGAGTTGGTTCAAATGGATTTTTCTAGACCATCTAGAGTTTCTAGTTTAAATGTGAATCACTACGTTTATGTTCTTGTAGATGACTTTTCTAGGTATACTTAGACCTTCTTCTTGGCTCACAAAAGTGAATCATGATCCCATTTCATCAAGTATGCTAAAATTATAGAAAATATTAGTGAACTTATAATTAAATCTCTAAGAAGTGACCATGACCATGAATTTGAAAATCAAGAGTTTGAATACTTTTGATCACAAAATGTCTATAGACATAATTTCTCTACTCCTAGAACACCTCAAAAAATGGAGTTGTAGAAACAAGAAATAGTACCTTGCAAGAAATTTCTAGAACCATTCTTAGTGAATATGACTTACCTATTTATTTTTGGGATGAAGCTGTAAATACAGCATGCTATATTATTAATAGAGTGTTGATTATACCTATTCTTAAAATAAATCTATATGATTTGTGAAACAATATAAAACCCAAAGTGAACTGCTTCAAAGTATTTGGTTTAAAAGTATATATCCTTAATACCAAGGTAAATATTGAAAAAAATTCATCAAATAGTGATGAAGGAATCTTTCTACGATATTCAATCACTATTAAATTCTATAGCATTATTAATAATAGAACTAAATGTGTGGAGGAATCTTTCCATGTCACGTTTGATGAGACAGATCCACATGAGCCTAAGACCTCTCTAGAGAATCCTGAGGATGATATGTCAAATCGAGACATCAATGAAAAATCTTTTGACCATCTTATGAAGGAATTTGTTAAAACTTCCAGTTCTAGAAATTCTCCAGATTTAAGCCATAATGAACCTGAAACTGTATAAGATCTTTAAATCACAAGCCCCTATTTTTCTAGAGCTGTTAGAACTCTTAAGAACCATCCTTTAGATTTTGTTTTTGTAGATTTAGATAAAGGGACACAAACTAGAGCTAATCTTAGAAATCAGGTTGAACATCAAGCTTTCAGGTCACAACATGAACCTAAAAACATAAATGATGCTATCAATGATGAAATTTGGGTGATGTCTATGCAAGAAGAACTTAATCTATTTGAAAGGAAAAAAATTTGGAAACTTGTTGATATACCCAAAGACATTTTTACAATAGGAACTAAGTGGGTGTTTATAACTAAATTAGATGAATCTAGTAACATAGTTAGAAACAAATATTGATTGGTTGCACAGGGCTATAGTCAAGAAGAAGGAATTGACTATGAGGAGACCTTTACACCAATATCTATATTTGAAGCCATTATAATCTTTCTTGCAAATGCATCACATATGAATTTAAAACTATATCAAATGGATGTCAAGAGTGCACTCCTAAAAGGGTATATAGTTGAAGATGTTTTTGTTAAACAACCCCATAGTTTCACAAATCCTCACATTACAAACCATGTTTTAAAATTATCAAAATATCTTTATGTTTTAAAACAAGCTCCAAGAGCTTGGTATTATAGATTAAGTACTTTTATTATTTCCAAAGGTTTTACAAAATGTATAGTTAATCATAATCTTTTTATAAAATGAATTTCCAATGATGTGTTAGTAGTTCAAATTTATGTAGATGATATTATTTTTGGATCTTTAAAAAATTCTTTATGTATTGAGTTTTCTAAAATAATGAAAAATGAATTTGAAATGAGTTTAATGGGTGAACTAAAATTCTTTCTTGAATTTAAAATCTTTCAAAATAAATATGGTATTATTTTAAATCAAATTAAATATACTAAATAACTTCTAAAACGTTTTGGCTTGGACTGTAACGACCCAAACTTTTGAATAATATTTCTTTCAAGATTTTGGGTGTTATTTTATTTTATAATAAAAAAAATATATCCTTTTATTAATGAAGTGAGTATAACTAAAATGAGACCTTTGGGTTTCGACTATTATATGATCATTGGCCAATATGACTATTGGAAATAATACTCTTAATGTTATGATTATTGTTTATAAATACAAATGATCATGGTTAATTAATATAGAAAGGATAGTCGATGGCCACATATAGTAGACTCGGGTTGTACAAAGACCATATATCAAAGCTTGGGAATGAGGTAACATCAATGGGATTTTCTCTCGACCAAGCCCAAGTCGAACTCCAATATGTTAAGCTTGAACAGAATTGCTTACGGGAGAAGTTCAAGCTGATAGAAATCACCACTCGAGCAATGTTGTCTAAGCCTCTCCAAGATTCTATCACTATATCACACCTTACTTCTAAGTCCTACGCAGGATTTATAAGGGGCTATGTAATGATTTCTTAGTCACTTTTTTTAATCCCTTGGTATAAATAAAATTTTTATTTCATCTTTCCTATTTTAGGAATAGATTTTCTTAATAAAGTATATGTTTAATTAAGAAAATTTTGATAAATTGGTCTTAGAATAAAAAATGTACTTTTTGGAGATTTTTTACACATAGAGAATTATTATAGTAAAATAAGCATCATTTTTGAATTTCAAATGTTTAAATTAACCCAGGATGAATTTTTAGAATTTTTTTAAGAAGATTCAATTTGATGAATAGTATTTTATGAATAGTGTTTTTTTAAGAATAGTATTTGATAAATAGTGTTTTTATGAATAGTAAAAATTATTTTATTATTAAAAACCTTTTTCTGTGAAATTATTTTCAAAAATCTAACTTACATGGTTATAATTAGGATGAAAAATGTGGTTAAATAAGATCAAAATAATTTTTTGGGGAATATTAACTTTACACTGGAAAATTAATTTTACCCTTATGAATATTAATTTTACCAATGGCATAGTAACATCACCTGAGAAGGTACAATTATGTTTTAGTCATCTAAAGTGGTAATGTGATATAATTAAATCATTATATAAGTAAATAACTATTTTAGAAATTGTTGTTCAAGTATTAGTATTTTTTATTTATTTTAACTTAAAATGAAATTAAATTTTATAAAATGGAGTTCAGTTTTGGATTCTACATGTCAAAAAATGGTTAGGGTGAATTTTTTATTTTTTATGAAACAGTTGAATTTTCAATGAACAGTTAAAATACAGGTTTGAGTTTCAGTGTGTCTAATGACATCATTAATGATGTAATAATGATGTAATAATTCTGGTCGACATTTTTACAGTAATATATGTTATGAGGTGTACCAATTGGCCAATACCATGGGAAAATACAATGCGCAAGCACATGGTTTTTCAAATACCACCGATGAGGTGTCCCTTGGAAATTAATAAAATATTCCCTCACTTTTTCTATAAATGAAAACTCATTCCTTCGTTCATTTCATTCCAAATTCCTCCTCAATGAAGATATTGACTTTTTACCTCCCAAGGAGTCCTCTCAAGGTTCCCTTAATCCCCCCAAGGTCCCAACCATCGAGTTTTTGAAGTTACTCTTCAAGGTAAGGAAACCCTTCCCCCTCCTCTTTTAGTCATGACTTCCTTTATTTTATGTCTTCTAGTTTCCTTTTTATTATGTGGTTTATGTTCTTCTATATCACTTTTTCTGTAAATTTTAGGTCCAAATTATGAGATACCCTTTCCACTCTCATCAACTTATTTTCTAAAATTTTAACTGATGTCGTTAGGCTGCCGAATTTTCATAAAAGAAATCGCATCTTCTCTTTTCTCTCAAGTTTTCTTTTCATGTGGTATGTCATTAAAACATACATACCATGTTCTTATTTACATTGTATTATTTCCTTATACTGTATTATGAGATATTTATGATTTTTTAACCCTTTTCCCCTCTCTTTTTAATTTTTTCTAAAACCATGTTGTATAGCCGTTATGCTGCAGAATGTTCGTCTCAAAATCTCTCTCTTTTACTTAATAAATTCTATTATTTTATTTATGTGAATACCCAAACCTATTTCAATTCTAGGGGTATTAAAAAATGCATAAAATTGATATATTTTTTCTGTAATTGACATGCATATAACTCTCACTTTTTTTTCAAGGGTTATAAATGACATAATGATCTCGTTTTTAAGTACTTTTTAAAACGTAATGATTTTGATATGAAACCCAGTTATTTTATTCTATTTGGGTTATTTATGAAATGTATTATTATGATATATTTGGATAACATGAAAATAATACATATTAAGGGTTCTCCCTGATAGATCTCTAATTCATTGGGTAAAGAATTTAATCTCCAGAGATGACAAGTTTTACGATACCTTGGTGAATAACCTTGGTAATTTTTATTACACCTTGGGGATGGACCTTGGTGATATGTTCATGAATGTATAAATTAAATTTTGTAGCTACATTTTCAATTTATGTTTCATGTTATTATTATTATGATATTCCTCTTTACCTCCATGATCTTATTGATATCACTCAAGTTCATATGTAAATTGTTTTACTTGTTTTCCTTACTGGGCCTTCTACTCACCCTTTACTTTGATGTATCTCTCCAGCTTATGAGATGTAGTAATTGTACTTAGGATGAACCTATAATAAATCTTTACAAGTTTATTAGAATAATGTTTTATGCTTTCATGTATATTGTTCTTGATTTCCAAGACACTAGACTTTAAAGATCCTCTGTTTTTCAAATGTAATAAAAAGTGATGTAATAAAAAGGCAGGATGATATAGTTGGTATCAAATGATAGTTTAGTTTTTGTGGAATTTTGGCTATGAAAAATTTAGGAATAACCCTATAGAAAAGTTTAAATATAAGATAATTCCTATTATTTTTGTGAAATATTAAGTAAGTAGTTTCCAAAAAAATAAATCTCTATCTGGATATAAACAAGTAGATGTGGCTTTGAAACCGATGTACCTAGGCGTGAAAACTCCAACAAGGAGTTTTAGCCTTGACCTAGGGTATCCTAGTACACAAAAATGGGTTTTTTTCACTCCTGGTTTGACACTCCTAAGTGATATGTTTAGTTAATCACAAGATTTTTATGAATCCTTATGAAGGATTTATAGAGAAATATAATTGTTGTTAAAGAATAATATGTTTAAGCATAAATTTTTAAGACCTAAAAATACTTTACAGTTAAAATATTCATAAATGAAATAAGCTTCTAAATAAGGTTTTATTCTTTTAGAAAATGGTGGGAAATATGAGGAACCATGCAAATGGGGGCCGCAATGGGCCATAAGCTGACAGCCCTCCGATGGAAGACGGAATGGAAAATTTTATGCGAATGATATACCAATTGACTCAAGTTATGGAAAATAACTTGAATCAAGCTAAGATACCAATTTCACCATGAAGGGAACAACATTTTTTGAGTCCTTTATGCGTCAACAACAACCAACCTATAACGGATCTACCAAACCATTGATTGCTGAATAGTGGATCAGCTCTATCGAGAAGATTTTTTCTGTGTTCCACTGTTCAGAACAAGTGAATGTCACCCTACTTGTTTATAGCATAGAGGGGGAAGTTTATTAGTGGTAGGAACTGATTAAAAACATTAGGTAAAGAGTTGAGGTTGAAGAGATGTAGTGAGAATATTTCAGAGTGATCTTCTTCAATAAGTACTTCCCTCGTTCTATGAGAACAAAAATGGAGAAGAAGTTTCTCAAGCTGAAGCAGAAGGAGAATGAATCTGTTAGAAGCTATGAATTGAACTTCAAAAGAATTTCTCGTTACACCTCAAGATTTTTCATGGATCCTAATAGAAAGTTGTATAGATTCATTGGTGGACTAAGACCTCATCTTCAGAAGAATCTATCCAACCGAGACTATGATAGCTATGAGGAGATCGTGTGGAATGCGATGAAAGTCAAACTAGAGTTCTGTGAGATGTAGTGGTATCATAAATCCAATGAAAAAAAAGGATATCAATCGACCCTATCTTAGGGAGGACCTTTGATCAGGGAATAGGAGTCAAGAAAGTGCAATTTCTCACATGTAATAATTATGGGAAGAAGCATTCAGGGAACTGCTTTCTCAGGATTAGGAAGTGATATAAGTGTGGAAGAGATGGCCATATTCCACGGAATTTTCATAGTCAGGTGAAGCCTCAACTTCCCAACACTAATGAAAAGGGAAAGATAGTGCATAACCTAACTAATTTCCAATGATATAAGTGTGGAAAACTTGTTCACTTTTTCAATCACTGTCCAAATCAGAGGGAAATAGAGGGGAACCCCCATCATCCTCAACAAAGGCCAAGGGAGAAAGGTCGTGAAATTGTTATCACGATAGCTGATGTTGAAGCTCCAAATGATGTGGTGGTAGGTACACTTGTTGTTCTCTCAAAGATAAAAAGTACTTTGTTTGATTATGGTTCTACACATTCCTTTATTTCTTCCAAGTTTGTAAATAATTTAGAATCAACCCATAAATTGCTAAAAGTAGAGTTGTCAGTCAAGACTATTGGTGGGACTGTTCAAGCATCATCAATGTTTAGAAACTCTAGTATTTACTTTAGTGAGCACTATATTATACCAAATATAGTATTCATCCCCATTCTAGAATTCGACATTATACTAGGGATAGACTATCTCTCAATGAATAATGCTAAGATAAAATTCATAATCAAAAAAAAATCTCAGTAGTCCTAAATGGGAAACCTACAGTTATCTTCCATGGAGAGATATCTCAACCAGAACTTTGTCTAGAAGAACCTCCTATATCTTTCTTTATAGAGTTGATCGGTGAAGAAGAATAAGTAAATGAGAGTTTAAGGATCGAAAATTTCCCCATCGTATAGGAATACATTGACGTATTTACTGAGGAATTACTTATACCTCCCCCAGAAAGAGTGGTAGATTTCTCTATTAAACTCGTACCTGGATCTCATCCGATATGGAAGACCCTATATAGGATGGAAAATCTAGAGCTGGAGGAATTAAAGAAACAACTCCAATATCTTTTGGATAAGGGGTTTATCCGACCGAGTGTGTATCCTTGGGTAGAACCTATTCACTTTTTGAAGAAGAAGTATGGATCAATGCATCTATGCATTGATTATAGAGAATTGAATGGGATCACAGTTAAGAACAAATACCCTATTCTAAGAATTGATGAATTATTTGACAAACTTCATGCGGATCAATTCTTCTCTAAGATTGATCTTCAATCTAGTTATCATCAATTGAGGGTGAAGAAAGAAGATATTCTAAAAAAATTCCTTCTGATCAAGATATGGGCATTATGAGTATGTTGTTATGCCCTTCGGCTTGACTAATTCCCGTTCTATTTTTATGGATTTGATGAATAGATTCTTTAATGACTACCTTGATAAATTTTTGGTAGTTTTTATTTATGATATTCTAATATATTCCAAAAGTCATGAGGATCATGAGGATCATATAAGGGTTATTTTTCAAACTCTATATAAGGATAGGCTTTTTGGAAAGTTTAGTAAATTTGAATTTTGGTTACAACAATTTACCTTCTTGGGAAACATTATAACCAATAAAGGAATCATAGTTGACCTTGTAAAGAAAAATTTTTGTAGAGGAGTGGCCTTATCCTACAATAATAATTGAGATTTGTAGTTTCTTGGGATTATCAGAATATTATAAGAGGTTTGTGAAAAACTTTTCACAACTTTCTAACATATTAACCAAGTTAACTCGAAAAGTGGTCAAGTTCACCTAGACAAAAGAGTTTGACAAAAGTTTCCAAGAGATGAAGAAGAGATTGGTTACTACACCCGTGTTAACTCTACCCTCAAGTAGAGAAGGATCTGTTATTTTTAGCGATGCATCTCTAAAAGGTCTTGGGTGCGTCCTCATGAAAAATGAAAAAGTCATTGATTATGCATTTCAACATTTCAAGACTAATGAGAATAACAATCCTATTCATGATCGTGAGATGGTTTCGGTTTTTTTTTTCTCTGAAGATATGGAGGCACTATCTTTATGGGGATAAATGTGATATATAAACATACCATAAAAGTTTGAAGTATATTTTCACAAAAATTAAATTGAACATGGGATAGAATAGATGGTTGGAACTTCTTAAAGACTATTATTGTTCTATTCATTATCATCCCATAAGATAAAACAATGTCACTGATGCATTAAGCAGGAAAGACCCAATTTTTTTTTCCATGATGAGGATTAAAAGATATCCCTTGATCCAAGACCTAGTGAAAATGGACATCGTAATTATACGGGAAGGTACATCATCAACTCTATCCAAAAGGATTTCTCAACCATCATTACTAGAGAAGATCAAGAAGGATCGGAAATAAGAACCTTTATTACGGAACAAGTTTGAGGATGTAAGGGATGGGAAGTTTCCTGAGTTCAATATTGATCATGATGGTGTACTGAAATTTTATACAAGACTATGTGTTCCATATATTCTGGAAATAAAGAAGGATCTTATGGATGAATCTCATAGCTCTACATTCTCTATACATTCTGGAAGTATAAAAATGTATAGGAAACTTTGTGGTCATTATTGGTGGGATAATATGAAAAGGGGTATTGCTAACTACACTTTAAAGTTCATGGTATGTTAGCATGTGAAGGCAAAGTGACAACTTACTAAATGGGTATTAAAACTACTTTTCATACCAGCATGGAAGTTGAACAAAATCACTATGGACTTTGTCACTGGTCTCCTGAGAACTTCTAAGGGAAACAATGTGATTTGGGTCATAGTGGACCATCACACCAAGACTTTCCATTTTATCTCTATTCAGGAAGATTTTTCTCATGATCAACTTGTAATTATTTACATAAAGGAAGAAGTAAGGATGCATGGAGTTCCACTTTCTATAGTATCATATCGTGATCCAAGGTTCACATCAAAATTCTGGAGAAGTCATCAACATGATCAGAGCAACGAAATGAATTTCAGTACGGCCTATCACTCCCAAATTGATGGCCAATCTGAAAGGACTATTCAAACACTTGAGGACATGCTAAGAAAATTCTCAATGGAATTTAAAGGTTGATGGGATCAACATCTCCCATTAGTTGAGTTCTCTTATAACAATAGCTTCCACTCAAGCATTCAAATGGCACCCTATGAAGCTCTATATGGGGAACTATGTAGAAATACTACTTTTTGAGATGAAGATAGTGAATGAAATCTTCTTAGGCTTTATCTTGTTTAAGAGATGAAAGAAAACGTCCTTTCTATGCATAAACACAGTAAGGTTTCTTAGATTCAACCAAAGAGATATACTGACAATCGTCAAGGGGACTTGGAGTTTGATGTGGGTGACAAAGTCTTTCTTTGAATCTCACCTTGGAAGAGAGTCATGAGGTTTGGGAATAAACAGAATATCATCCCTAGGTATATTGGCCCCTATGAAATCCTTGATCATATAGGAGAAGTGGCATAATAGCTTGCACTTCCTCAAAATCTAGAAAAAGTTCATAATGTAATCCATGTATCCCTCTTGAGGAAGTACATACCCGAACCTTCACATGTACTAAATCTGGAGGTGGTGAAATTGGAACATGACCTATCTTATAAGGAGTAGTTGGTGGAGATCTTGGATCGTAAGGATAGGTATCTACGCAACAAGACTACCCACCTACTTAAGGTGTTGTGGAGGAACAACAAATGTGGAGAAGCCGCATGGGAACTAGAGGATTCTATGAGGTAGAAGTACCCACACCTTTTCTCTTCTGAGGGTACAAGTGGAAATTTTGGGGATTAAATTTCTTAAGGGGGAAGAATGTAACAACCCAAACTTTTGAATAATATTTATTTCCTGATTTTTGGTGTTATTTTATTTTATACTCAACAAAACTATACCCTTTTATTAATGAAGTGAGTAAAATTAAAATGATACCTTTGGGTTTAGACTATTATATGATTTTTGTTCAATATGACTGTTGGAAACTATACTCTTAATGTTATGATTATTTTTTATAAATACAAATGATCATGGTAAATTAATATAGAAAGAAGAGTTGATGGACTCATCTAGTAGACTCGGTCTGTACGAAGCCCATCTATCAGAGCTTGGGAAAGAGGTATCATCACTGGGCTTTTCTCTAGACCAATCCCAAGCCGAACCCCAACGCGTTAAGCTTGAATGGAATTGCTTAGTGGAGAAGTTCAAGCTGATAGAAATCACCACTCAGGAAATATTGTTTGAACCGCCCCAAGATTCTATCACCCTAGAACACCTTACTCTTATGTCCTATGTGGCTGTTATAAGGGGTTATGTAATGAGGCCTTAGTTAATTTTTGTAATCCCTTTGAATAAATAAAATTATTATTTCATATTTCCTA
Source organism: Viscum album (assembly GCA_963277665.1). Classification (NCBI taxonomy): domain Eukaryota; kingdom Viridiplantae; phylum Streptophyta; class Magnoliopsida; order Santalales; family Viscaceae; genus Viscum; species Viscum album. Next base: position 1,513,186,237 of record OY728161.1, read on the forward strand.
TTTTAGGAATAGATTTTGTTAATAAAGTATATGTTTACTTAAGAAAAATTTGATAAATTGGTTTTAAAAGTAAAAAAAATTAATTTGGAGAGAGTTTTCATACATAGAGAATTATTATGGTAAAATAAACATCATTTTTGAATTTAAAATGTAAAAAATTAACCTAGGCTGAATTTTTATAATTTTTTAAAGAAAATTCAATTTGATGAATAGTATTTTATGATTAGTGTTTTTTGATGAATTGTATTTAATGAATAGTATTTTTATTATGAATAGTAAAAAAATATTTTATTATTAAATAAATTATTTCTGTGAAATCATTTTCAAAAAATATGACATACATGGTTGTAATTAGGGTGAAAATGTGGTTGAATAAGATAAAAATAATTTTTTGGTGAATAGTAAATTTACCCTTTGGAATACTAATTTTACCCTTATGAATGTTAATTTTACCAATGGCATAGTAACATCACCTAAGGAGGTATAATTATGCTTTAGTCATCTTAAGTGGTAATGTGATATAATTATATCATAGTATAAGTAAATAGTTGTTTTAGAAATTATTGGACAAGTGTTAGTATTTTATTTATTTTATTTAATTTAAAATGAAATTATTTTTTATAAAATGGATTTCACCTTCGGATTCTATGCGTTAAAAAATGATTTGGGTGAATTTTTGGGATTTTTCTGAAACATTTGAATTTTCAATGAATAGTAAAAATATCACTTCGAGTTTCAGTGTATTTAATGACATCATTAATGATGTAATCGTGATGTAGTAATTCTTGTCAAATTTGTTATATTAATATATGTTATTAGGTGTCTCAAGTGTCCAATACCATGGGAAAATACCATGGTCAAGCCCATGGTCTTGTAAATACCACCGATGAGGTGTCCCTTGAAAATTAATAAAATATTCCCTCACTTTTGCTATAAATATCAACCTAATAATTCATTAATTTCATTCCAAATTTCTCCTCAACTAAAATCTATAATTTTACCTCCCATATAGTCCTACCAAGGTTCCCTCAATCCCCCAAGGTCCCAACCATCAAGTTTTTGAAGTTACTCTTCAAGGTAAAGGAACTCGTCACCCTCCTCTTTTAGTCATGACTTCCTTTATGTTATGTCTTCTAGTTCATTTTATTATGTGGGTTTATGTTCTTATATATCATTATTTATGTCCATTTAATGTCCAAATTATGAGAGACCCTTTCTACTCTCATCAACTGATTTTCTAAAATTTTAAGTGATGTCGTTAGGCTGCCGAATTTTCGTAAAAGAAATTGCATCCTATCTTTTATTTCATGTTTCCTTTTCATGTGGTATGTCATTAAAACATCCATATCATGATCTTATTTACATTTTATTCTACCCCTATAATATATTATGAGCTATTTATTAGTGGTTAACCCTTTTACTCTCTCTTTTTATGTTTTTCTTAAACCATGTTGTATAGTCGTTATGCTGCAGAATTTTTATCTCGAAATCTCTCTCTTTTTCCCAAGAAATTATATTACTTTATTTATGTGAATACCACAACCTATTTAATTTCTAGGGGTATTCATCAAGACATAAAATTTATTTATTTTATTCTTTAATTTACATGCATATAACCCTCACTCCATTTTTAGGGGTTATAAATCACATAATGATCTCATTTTAAGTAATTTTTAAAATGTTACAATTTACATATGAAACCCAATTATTTTATTCTATTTGGGTTATTTATGAAATGTATGATTATGATATATATGGATCACATGAAAATAATACATATTGATTTGTTCCTTGATATAGCACCAATGTATTTCATACATAATTTAATCTCTATAGATTGTAATTTTTATGATACCTTGGTGAATAACCTTAGTTATTTTTATGACACCTTGGGGATGGACCTTGGTGATATGTTCATGAATGTATAAATTAAATATTGTATCCATATTTTCAAGTTATGTTTTAAGTTATTACTATTATTATATGCCTCTTTATCTCTATGCTCTTACTGATATCTCACAAGTTCTCATGTAAACTGTTTCACTTGTTTTCCTTACTGGGCCTTCTGCTGACCCTTTCCTTTGATATATCTCTCCAGGTTCTGAGATTCAGTTTTTATAATTAGTATGATCCTATGATGAAGCCTTTAAATTGTTTTAGATTAATGTTTTATGTTTTTATGTATACTTTTTTTTATTTCCAAGACACTATACTTTAAAGAACCTCTATTTGTAAAATGTAATGAAAAGTTATGTAATAAAAAGGTAGGATGCTATATAGAAATCTATAAAATTAGTGATACTCTAATAAGTACTACTTGTAAGTTGGATCTTTATGAATATGGAAAATATGTTGATTAAATCACTTACATAGGAATGATTTTAATCTTACTGTACTTAACTCCTAGCCGACCTGATATTATGTTTAGTGTATGTATGTGTGATCGCTTTCAAGAAAACCCTAAAGAGTATCATTTAAATATTGATAAAAGGATTTTTAAATACCTCAAACATACACCCAATCTAGGACTACTCTATCCTAGAGGACAATCATTTGAGTTATTTAGCTATTCTGAAGCTGATTTTGGTGGTTTTAAGTTAGATATAAAAATCACCTATGCAATATGTCACATTTTAGGCAAGTCGCTAGTGTAATGGTGTAGTAAGAAACAAAACATTGTTGCATTATCTACTACCGAAGCTGAATACATAGCTGTTGGTAGTTACTATGCACAAATTTTGTGGATGAAAAACACATTACTAGACTATGGATATCAATTCTGACATGTATCTATAAATTGTGACAATAAAATTTCTATTAACATTTCAAAGAATCATGTTTCACACTCTAGGACAAATCATATTGATGTAAGGCATCACTTTTTGAGAGATCATTATCAAAAAGGTGATGTCACTTTGGAATTCATTATCACTAAATATCATCTTGCAGATATATTCACAAATCCATTAAATTCTGAAAGGATAAACTACATCATACATGTATTATGAATGATAAATATTAAGTAAAAAGTTTACAGTCGCGAAGTTACTGTCTCACACTTATTGTTTCACAGTTTACGGTTTCATGATTCACGGTTTCACAAGTTATTTTCTAGGAATTACTGTCTCATTTTCACAGTTTCAAAAGTTACTGTCTCGAATTTACTGTCTCATTTTTATGATCTCACATTTATTGTCTCCTAGTTACTGTCTTACACTTACTATATCAATGATACAGTTGCATCTTTTGGAGACACACTATAATGATGACACCATGACAATCTATTCTGGTCTCACCTTAATGAATTAGTTTTCTTTATTTTTTTTGAATTTTATTTCCCATATCATTGTGTTGATTATTTTATTGATTTTATGTCGCATTTTTGAATTATAGATGCTTGAAATACCTAAATGATAAAAACCCAATATCTTTCACTCCTTTCTTCACTCGAGCTCTCTTCTCTTAAAACCAAAACCCCTCTCTGTCAAACCACTAGTCCTATTTCAGCATTTCATCTCTCTTGAACCCATGTTGAATGCCCAAAATGAATTGCATGTCTTCATCAATTCCTGATAAGCACAGATCTCAGAAGAAATTGAAAAGGTCACCGAAAGTGATGCCAGAGGGACCGTCGAATTCAAATCTTGCTGATAGAACAATAGTACCAGAAAAAGAAGTATGTCTGAAGTGGTTGCTGACAAGTAAGTCACTAGTTTTTAAAGTACTGTAAGAGAAAGGATGGAATAACTGGTTCACAAAAGTGAAAATTCTGAATTATCCAAAACTCGTTTCTCAGTTTTATCAGTATGTCAGGTTTTCATTCAATACTGAAGTTTACTTTGTTGTAATAATCCAAATTAATGGTCAAAGGTGTAATTTTCCCTCAAGGTTGTGGGTTGACTGCCTAGGGAAACCTCGTGAAGGAATATTTGAAGATTACCAAAGAGGTCCTCCTCCTCCTAATGATGATTTTATCTTATAAGAGGCCCTAATAAGTTTCACTAGAAATAAGAAGAAAAAAAGGGCAGTTATTATAGAGTTAGATGGTGATAAAAGGTTTCTATTTAAGTTTATATAGAAAATTATTTGTCCAAGGAAAGGTTATTTAGATACTCTTAAGTATGAAGATATATTCTGGATCCATCTTATGAAAAATGGGCACGAGATTAATTTATGTAATTATATTATACATCACATGTGTGAAATGATCAAGACAACTTTGAAGTATACCTTTTTTGTTCTATTCAAGATTAATCTCAGCATTGATGTCTTCTAAAGGAGTAGTTGACCCGAATAAAGAAGTCATTGAATATTATTAGTTATGTATCTCAAAGGATACAATCATAAGGATGAAAATAAACTGTAATCCTTGGAAAAATTCTTGGGTGTAAGACAATGAAAGATTTTATGAAAAGTTTAATCCCTTTGATAATCCTTCAAGACCTAAGAACATATATGATCCTAGTTTGGAACCGGATGAAGTTATTGACTATTTATATGAAGTAGTAGGATATATAGTTGTTACACCTAAGGAAGGAACTGTCTTGTACAAAGAAGACAGTGGTCTATTTGTTTCAAAAAATGTAGTCGAAAAGGTTATACTTATTACTAAAAGAAGTATTGATTCAGTGGAAGAACCTAATTTAGGAAAAGAAACTTCTACTAGTGTAAAAGAAAAAGTTGTTCCTAAGGATAATTTAGAAGAATAACCATCTATTGAGGAAGAGGATACTACTGGGGAACAATTAAAAGAACAAGTTGATCCTGAAATTATCCTATCTGCTGAGGAAAGAATGGAACAGGCCTTTTGGTTGGCTAGAAAGGAAATGGGTGAGCTTATTAGAGATGAAAATTTATAAATATACCAAGGGATTTTATATATTAGTCCCATAAGAGATACACCTATTGAGGGGGAGCAGCACCCCAGTCTAGAAAGTGTTAAAGTTCCCAAACTTGATGATCAAAGAATTAGGGATACCTAGTATAAGTTTCATAGATACTTTTATGTGGAAAATACCCAAGAGGCATCATTTAAAGGCATAGATACGTACACTGTGTTTCAATTGAAACTAGTTTTTTCTCTAAAAGTAATCTCTTCTAAGGAGTCAGAACCTATCCATGCTCATATTCCTGAACCTACACAAGAAACTTCTGTTTATGTGAGTCATAGTGATATGAAAACTTTTGGAGATACTTTATTAGATTGATTTGAAAAGATAATGAACTCACAACCTGCTCCTGTGACAAATCTCTGTGAAAGAGATATCGCCTTGCTTTCAGAGAAAATAATATGGAAAATTCAACCAAAAATGATTCATGATATACAAGAAGTTAGGATTGAGAACAATTTGTTGAGTGATGAGGTGAAGTCTCTCAAATATATGGTTGAAGATATGAAAAATGTGTTACAAACTAGACAAGATCATGCGAATCATCCTGTTGAGGATGTTATTGATCAGATTCCAAAGAAAGTTGCATCTATGATTCAACCAAATTTGACTTCAATATATGAAAAAGTGTTTGATAGAAACATCAAGATAGTAAATGAAAAGTGTGAGCTTGTTGTTGGCCTTAACAAGCTAACTGGTGAGTATAAGGGATGTTTACAGAAAGTTCTAATTCATCTTAAGTATCACACTTTATCCATTACAGCTTCCAATGCCTTTAGATAGTCATCTTAACCTATAGACAGTGATCTGGTCAGAACTATTGTTAAAGATGAACTTCAGTCAGTTTTAAGTGGTTTTGACAAGGAAATTTTATCTACTGTCATAAATAATAGTGACTGAGTACTTTACTTAGTGGGGATTTACTCAAAAATTTCTAATGATACTCAGGAATAATTTACTTAGAAAGTGGATTTCTACTTTAATAGGATTTACACTAAGCATGATCTGACCAATAATTTCAAGTACCTTGTAGAGAATTTGAAAATTCATCCTATCACTCAAGCCTTCAAGAATCAAGTCCAAAAGCTGAAATATTTCACTCCTCTATTAGAAAAGTTCATGGAGAACAATGATGATTTAGAGAAAGAAATGCAGTATGGTGGTGAGATCATTACTGATTTCATTCAATTATTGAAGCCTTATATTCATGTGAAATGCACTTCCATTGTGGATTATGTAGCTGCAACTTTGAATCCAGGCTTAAACCCTTTCTTATCCACTGCTTTTTCTTCTGCCACCATGTCTATATCTTAGTCTCTGAGCCAGATCAGACATGTTATCCTTGACCAATCCTTGCCTCGGTCTTCAACCAAACCCTCTCTAGCACTTATTTTTTTCAAGGGATAACTCTTACTTCTCTAAAAATTGGCTCAATCCCTTCTCTAACCTCCCCTTCTACTTCTATGGCCCCTTCTGATATTGTTACCCAGGGAAAAGAGAAGACTGCTAGTACTGAAGAGAAGTGAAAAATGTATTTTAATAGGGCTATTTTTCATTTTTCATAATGATTGTAATGATCTCTATCTTCCCATCTAATGTAGTTATCACTATTATTGTTTACTTTCTTATTTACTTTCCATCCATGTTTCTTTTCTTTTTATTCTTTCTTTTTGATAATCCTAAAAGGGGGAGAATAATAAGAACACACATCTAAATATAATGATTTGTGATCATCAAAAATGGGGAGATTGTTGGAATCCTCATGTTTTAATCATGTTTTAATGATCACAACTATTTTTAAACTTTTTTAATTTATCTCAAATCATGTGTAGAGATTTTTGGTTTCCCTATGCTTTAATGTTTACAACTCATGGTATAAACTTTCACTAGATCCTAATTCAGAATCTTATAAATCATGTTTGAATATTATAAACTATATTTGATCTTGTTCTATAATGTTTTATTATATTAATTCTTAAGTCTAATTCATTCTGTTAATATTAGATCCTAATACAATTTTACATATATTTGGCTAAGTCTAAGAAACCATAAGTCTACCACCTGTTTTGGATTTTGGCAAAGTCCCTAACACCGTAATCTAGACACTGTGACCCTAACACTATAATACAGACATTGTGACCTTGAAACTGAAATCCAAAAATTGTAATCCTGAAACCATGATGTGAACACTAGAACTAGTTTCAGATTTCATAAATTATGTGACACAGGTTCCTTACTACCATCACCAAGACATCGTTCAAAGTTTTGAAAAAGGACTAGACACCATTACTTGAGACATTGTGATCCAGACACTACATTTGTGCTACCAGTTCCTTATCTCAATGCAATTATGACATCATGAATGTCTCACTACTCAAAGGAAAAAAGAGAAGACACCATTTCCTAGTGACACTGTTCCCAAGTGATACTATTTCAAGACAAACTGTGGCATTGTTCTTTAATCATTTTTGTTATTTTAAATTTAATTTCTAACGGTCATATTTGAGTTATTTAATGGAACTGATATTATTAATGTTTATTTGTAGAAATGTCACCCGACAGTACGAGGTATGAGGTGCATACATCATGATTCATGTCAGACCAAACACATGCACCCTGAAATAAATACAAGAACGTGAGACTCCGAGAACAAGATGGGCGAGCGTTTGAAATGCTAACTCATGAATGAAACAATATACTACTGAAGAACACACAAATAACTCTCAATCCTAAAAGGATGAACTACCATAGATCAGCGCCTCAAACATCTTTGTAGTACCAACTCAAATAAGAAAATAAGCTACATAGCTTACTTCATCGAACTGGAAACCAAAGCACCAGACTCGAAATACTCTGTTTTTCACAAGAGGACTCAATATTTGATATTTCTTCATCCTAAAAGTATCGAGTTTAATATATAAACACACAAAGCATTTCTAATCATTTATCATCATCTTTTCTTTGTTTTGTATTATTTTTAGCTTTTGTACAGTGTGTGTGTCTGTATTAAAACACAAAATATCTCATATATTAAACTAAAGGATACAAGATATCCTTCCTCTCAAATCTTCTTACATCTTTTTACTCCCTAAGATAAGTGTGGAAGAGTTATTTGCGTGACCTGGTATTTTATGCCCAAAAAGAACAGTGGCAGAGGTCGGGTGACCTAGATAGTTCTATGTACTATTATTTACCTCGATCCAAGGTGTGGATGAAGTATATTAATATAAACTTCTTTGTCATAGGTGATCACCAAGTGGGGTGTATTAGGTCTTGTCTTGAGACTAAACAACTTTTATTATCTGTTGTGTGTTTCTATTTAGCTTTCTCTATTTTAATTTATATTTCAAAAAACTAAACTTTACTTTGATAGTTAGTCTTGGATATCAGTTATAACTATTTTTCCTTATTAGAATAGTTTCAATAGTTGTATAAATATCTCATATTTATACTACTGAGAATTAGTCAATCTTTTGAGGTGCTGTTTGAATAGTTAAACTCTTATAATCTTATTTCCTTTATTAACTAGCAAGTTTTAATTTTAATTGGGTGAATATGTTAAGCAATCCTTTTTAACATAAATTTTTATAGAAACTCAATTCACCCCCCCCCCCTCTTGAGTGTCCTATGCCGGCCAACAATGGGGTGGCTCGACTAACATCGACCAAGTGGTTATTTCTAGTAACTTGAACTTCTCCCATAAGTGATTTAGTTCTAGATTCACTTGTTGAAGCTTGGTTAAGTCTTGGTCAAGGGTTAACCTCAGTGATTCTACCTTCCTTCTATGTTCTGAAAAATGGGATTCATATGGCATGACTCTACTGGTTAAGGTAATCTCTTTCCCTTCTTACATTAATTATCCTTTTTCATTTCTACTTAAAAAATTACTTATAACATTAAAATTATTAGAAATAGTATAGTTATCAATGTTAATACTGACCAATGGTCATATAACAGCCAAATCCCAATGGTTGAATTTCCTTTATAATCTATAAATACTATTTAATTATTAAAGATATGTGGTTTTTTCTATATAACACACTGTTTTATGAAAAAAAATATCATTTTAAAAGTCAGGGTCATTACATTATTCTCCCCTTAAAAAAAATCATCCCCTAAATTATTAAATCAAGACTTCAGTCTCATTGTTTCCTCTGGTTCCCACATCGCTTATTTATATTTATGGTTCCCCTCAAAATACTCTGATGATGCGGGTAGTCTTATTGAGTTGAACCTTGTATCTACGGTCTAAGATCTCCATTGTCTACTCATCATAAGGTAGGTCATGTACCAGTTGTACCACCTCTGGATTCATTACATATGAGGGATTAAGTATGTAATTTCTCAATAGATATACATACAATACATCATGAACATGAGCTAGATTTAGTGGTAGTGAAACCTGGTATGTAACGTCCCATATCCAGAGCCACATGGCTGGTGCCCCGTACCCGGTTCTCCACATAACCTCAAGCGTGTTTCCCCAAATGTCAGAGGCTGCCGACTTGCAGCGAGGGCCTTGGTGAGTCAGTGGGGAAACTATGCCCTCATTTGGTAAAGTATGCAGTGGAAGAAGAAAGATAATCAATAGCGGAAGAAGTAAAAACATACAACAATTGAACTAAAAGTAGAAGCAATTTATTATAAAATAATGATGCATAATGGTACATTTATCTATGGAAATTAGTAAACAAAACAACGTGCTGAAATACAAATGAAACTAAAGTACTAAAAGTAAACAGAAACTCCAGCAGCATCGCGGGCCAAAGCCCGGTCCCATGCTCTCCAGCTCCAACCAGCAATCAAGTACCCGAGGTAGAAGGACCACAATCCCTACCTACACCTGCAACCATATAATCTGTTTGGGCCGAAAAGCAGGACCCAAACAGGGTGTGAGACTAATCCCAGTAGGCAATCACCACAAGATTTGTGCCCTACTATCAGTGAGTAATATAGAAAAAGTAAAAGAAAATAAGTACAGTAATGGACTAAGAGTGCACCAGTAAATAATCCTACCAATTACCATTCACATTAATTTAATTACACAACCAGGGAAAAACTAGAAATTCATTCTATTCCAAGGTAAGAAAGTAACACGGTAGGTATCTCAAAAGATTGCCTAAACACAAGCAGTACAAAACCCAAGCTTGTTCTTTGGCTTGGTGGAATCGTCACAACCAACCATCAAAAATCACACTGACCCTCTGGGTGGCTCAAACTAGCAGACACCTATAGTCCAGTAATCAAACAAGGCACAGACACGCTGGGAAGCTCTCACGTCAATTCCCCTATGGTATTACAACAATAGCTACAGACTCTCTGAGGAAGCACTTACGTCTAATTCCTCTTGTGGTCTCGATGCATGTGTAAACTAAGAACACTATTGGGAAGCACAAAGTCCTATTCTCGTAGGTCCTGCATACGAAACTAAAACCAACATACCCTCTAGGGAAGCACTTAATCCTCTATTCCCTCTTTGATCTCTCGCACCAGGTTCTCAGAGCCATGAGTAGTCCAGTCATGCGTAATCAACTATTAGCAGCCCTAAGTAAGTTCAAAAACTACTTGGATAATAGCTACCATGCATAAAAAGCATTTAAACAGGAGGCAACACATGCAAAAATTTATAACAAGTAAACTAGCAATGCTATAGGGTTTGCCTCACAGGAAAATGGTGTAGAATGGTGATAAACAGCCAAACAGGGAGAAAACACCCATGGGGTGATCCTAAAACATGAAACCAAGCATAAAATAGCAACAATTAATCATAATATAACAAGAAATCTAGGGAAAACAACCAATATTATCAAAATCCTAAACCTGGGATACCTGATACATTAGTATCCGGCACTTTTGCAACCAAAACTCAAGGAACTTCAGCGTAGGGAAACAAACCACCTACCTTGATCCTCGAAGATTGATATACTTGAACCTCAGCCTTTGAATTGTCCTAGAATGGAGTAGATCTGCAAAAATTTCTAAAATGTTCAACCTCAGATAACTCACATGAGAGAAATAATTAGGAAACAAGGCCAAAGAAGAACCAAGAACTCACCGTTGTGATTCTTCTGGAATCGACAGAGTTCGATTCGGACAACCGGTGACGGATCGGTGGCTCAGAGAAGAATCGGCCTCCTCGGACGTTCTGGACGAGATTAGGTAGAGAAGAAGACATTAATGAGCATTAGGCATGACCCCGGTCCGATTAATGAAATAAAAAAAGTACATGATGTGTACTTTTAAAGTACACGGCGTGTAGTGGGTTTTTCCATAGTCTGCAAAAATCGTCCTCCACGTCATCCCTACACACTGTGTGTGTGGCCCGGACACGGCCAATACACAGCTTCGAGCGGGAAAAGATTACACAATGTGTACTTAGAAAGTACACGACTTGTACTTCAAAAATTTCCAGAAACTTCATTTTTTTCCCAAAACTCCAGAAAAAAAGAAAACATACCTCAAACGAAGATCCGGGTTCTTACAAACTTACACCCTTAAAGAAATTAGTCCTCTAATTTCCTTAACGAGGTGTGGAAGAAGAAACCCCTAACAGCTCTAGCCACTATGATCGCACATCAGCCTCCCTCTCCCAAGTCTCGTCTTATACTCGCCTGCGCTGCCATAGCACCCATACTAGAGGAACAAACCGACCATAGAGAACTTTCGTACTGCGATCAACAATACTGATAATATGCTCCTCAAAAGATACATCCTGCTCCAGATCAACCTCCTCGGGTTGAAAAACATGAGACAGGTCTGAGAAATACCGTCGAAGCTGAGAAACATGGAAGACGTCATGCATAGCTTGGTACCTCTGAGGTAACTGCAATCTGTAAGCAACCAGCCTGACTCTCTCCAGGACCTCAAACAGCCCGACGTATCTCGGTGAAAGCTTCCCCTACCTCCTAATCCTCTTATGTCCCAACCTCGGGGTAACACGTAGGAAAACCTGATCTCCGACTTTGAACTCCAGAGGTTGTCTCCACTGATCAGCATAAGACTTCTGCTGACACTATGCAGTAGCCATCCTCTTCCGAATCAACTCTATATGCTCTAAGGTCTCCTAAAAAAGATGAGGTCCCAGCAAAGATGCCTCTCCTGCCTTCATTCAGCATAAGGGTGATCGGCATGGCCTACCGTACAAAGCCTCGTAAGGTGCCATCTGAATAGTCGCCTGAAAATTGTTGTTGTAGGCGAATCTACCATATGGATATGCTTCTCCCAAGTACCTCCAAAGTCTAGATTGAAAGTTCGGAGCATATATTCAAGCACCTAGAATGTACACTCGGATTGTCCATCAGTCTGGGGATGGTATGTTGTACTCAAAAGTACCTGTGTACCCAAATCCCTCTATAGCCCCTACCAGAAGTGCAAACTAAAATGTGCATCCCTGTCTGAAACAATGGAGTGTGGAACTCCATGCAGACGTACAATCTCCTGGATGTACAACCATCCCATCTCATCAACACTAAAGGTCTCCTTGGTCGGCAATAAGTGTGCAACCTTCGTGAGCCTGTCCACCACAACCTAAACCGCATCATTTCCTTGAGGCGATCTCGGTACTCCTGTCACAAAGTCCATCGCGACATCATTGAATTTCCACTCAGGAATGGGTAACTACTGTAAAATCCATGTTGGTCGTTGATGCTCTACCTTCACCTGCTGACAGGTGGAACCCCGCATAACAAAACCAGCCACATCCTTCTTCAAACCTGGCCACCAATACTGACGGTCCAAGTCTCGGTACATCTTGGTGACATCAGGATGAACAGCCCAAGATCAAGCATCAAACTCCCACGTCATCTCCTCATTTATATCCGCTGAAACCCATACGCGGCCATGAAAATGTAGCACCTCATCATCGCCCACTATCTACCCCAGAGTAGGGTCTCCATCTGACACACCCTCTCGTAGGACTAGGCCCTCTGGGTCTGATAGTTCCCTCATTCGAACTTGATCTAAAAGAGTAGAGGTAACAGCTATAGAAGAAAGAACTATCAGTACTTGTCTATCGTGCACCTTCAAATGCATCTCGGAGAACAGATCCATAAGCTGACACTTGCTGCTGGTCTCCTAAACTACCTGTAACTGAGTCCTCCGGCTCAGTGCGTTAGCCACAGCATTGCCTTTCCCAGGTGTATAAGAAAGCTCAAAGTCAAAAGACTATAGGTTCTCGGCCCACCTCCGTTGTCTCAGATTCAAGTCACGCTATGTGAAGATATACTTGAGGCCCTTTTGGTCAGTATATACCACAAAATTCTCTCCCATGAGATAGTTCCTCCAACAACGCAAAGCATGAACAACCGCAGCCAACTCCAGGTCGTGCGTAGGATAGTTCTTCTCGTGGGGCCTCAACTGCTGAGATCCATATGCAACAACACGATCCTCCTGTATAAGTACTTCTCCAAGACTGATGCCGGATATATCATAGAAAACTTTATAACTCTTGCCCGGCTCTGGCAGAACTAGAATCGGTGCTGAAGTCAATCTCCCCTTCAGCTCCTGGAAGGCTGAATCACAAGCTTCTGACCAAACATACTTCACACCCTTCTTAGTCAAGCCCATCAACGGAACTTCTAAGCATGAGAAATCCTGTATAAACTGCCTGTAGTAACCAGCCAGTACCAAGAAACTTCATACGTCGAAGACATTCTTCGGCTGCTCCCAGGTAACTACTGCCCTCACATTTTCTGGGTCTACTGATACTCCTATCTCTGAGATGACATGGCCCAGGAAGTGAATCTCATCCATCCAGAAGTGGCACTTTGAGATCTTAGCATATAACTGATTCTCTCTCAGTATAATCAATACGATCTTAAGATGGTTAGAATGGTTGTGTCGAGTGTGAGAGTACACAAAGATATTTTCCACAAAGACAACGAAGAATGAGTCTAAGTAAGGATGGAGAACCCTGTCTATCAACTCCATGAAAACTGTCGGCATGTTCGTGAGACCGAACGGCATAACCAGATACTCATACAGACCATACCTGCTTCGTAAATCTGTGAGAGGTATATCAGATGGTCTGACCCGCAACTGATGATAGCCGGATCTCAAGTAGATCTTCGATAATACCCTGGATCCTCGAAGCTGATCAAAAAGATCATTAATCCTTGACAAATGTTATCGGTTCTTGACCATCAACTGGTTCAGCTTTCTATAGTCCACACAAAGTCATAAGGTACCATCCGCCTTCTTCGCAAACAACACAGGTGAACCCCAAGGGGAAGTACTAGGTCATATAAAACCCTTCGCCTGCAACGCCTCTAACTGCTTCTTGAGATATTTCAACTCAGGCATAGCCATCCTATAAGGAGTTATGGATACTGGTGATGTTCCTGGAACAGGATCAATAGAGAAGTCTACCTCACGCTCCGGAGGAAACCCTAAAAATTCTTCTGGAAAAACATCTGGAAAACGGCCAACTACCAGAGGAAAGTCCATCTAAGAGGTCCCCTGATCATCCAAATATAAACTAGCAATCTGAGCTATAACACTGCCCAACCCATGATGCTCTAGTCCAGCTCTGCTTTCCTGGACATCCCATTCACCCTTTTAAAGAAAAGACCCACCCTCTGGTGACATGAAACTCACCCTACGGAGATAACAATCGAAAAAGGCCTGAAAAGGAACTAGACAGTCCATTCCGAGAATGACATCATAACCCATCATCTCAAGGACATAGAGATCCCATGACAAGTGACACCCACCAACCTCAAGGGGTCACTCCTTGCCCTAACGCACACTAGTAGTTCTATGTCCCAAAGGAGTATCTAGTGCCAAAGTATCCTCAGAATTAAAGACAGTAAGTATAAGGCTCTCCATAGTGTGCACATAAATAAAGCTATGAGAAGCTCCAGTATCGAAAAGTGAAGAAGATAAAAATGAGGCTACTAGGATTGTAGCTCGAACTGTGGAAGGTCCAAGATCCTACTCCATATGAATTTACTCTACCACAAATGTCTGGCCAGTACCTCGGCCTTGTGTAGCAGTCTGATATCCCTGACCTGATCCTCCCTAAGCCTGACCACTGCATCCGCAACCTCTACCCTAGCCTGAATGACCTGAATAACTCCGCCCCCAGTCTGCTGTGGAACTGGTATTCCTGCTCCTGCACGAGGAGTAGAAACCGATCCTCCTTCACTAGCTGCTAGAAGAAGAACCCTGCAAAAACACTGCAGATGACCCATCTTGCCACAAGCTCGGTACTCCACTAGATCTCTCGGGCACTGAGGATTTTTATGCCTTCTCTTTCCACACTGATAGCACACCACTTGGTTTCCATAAGGAAGATCCCATCTTCCATAATAATTTCCTCGCTTCCTCGAGTCACCTCTAGTAGACTCTCGGTGGCGTTTACTGCTGTCAGTATGAAATGAATCAACCTTGGATGTTGAACCACCCGGGTCAACAGCTTCAGTATCCCTCAGATTTTATTCGATGATAACCGCCTGGTTGACTATCAGAGTAATAGAAGTCAACTAGAAGACGTTCACCTACGATTTGATCTCTATCTTGAGGCCTTCCTCAATCTTACTTGCCAAAAATAGCTCATCATTTCCTAGAACGGGAGTGAAACGCTGTAACTCTGTGAAACGGGAGGAACAATCCATAACCGAAATAGTACCCTGCTGTAGGTTCATAAACTCTCTGGCTCTACCGGCCCTCAGCGTCGCCGGATTGAAGTAGTTGTAGAACGTATGTTGGAACACATCCCAAGACATAGTCTGTCGGCGCCCTGCCTACGAGACTCCATCCCACCATCTCTTGGAAGAATCTCATAGCATGTAAGTCGCGAGCTTCACCCTTCTCTCTGGGGGTGTCTTCAGATGCTCGAAGATGGAAAAGCATGGTTTCTAGCCATGATTCTTCCGCCATAGGTCCTCCATCCCCAGTGAAGGTGGGAGGATGTTGTTGCTGGAAGACTCATGTCAACTCTTCCATAGACAGGGCAGGATGCTAAGCTCCCTGAAAGGTCTGCATGAACCTCATGAAACCCTCTCTGAACTGAGTGTCGGCACCAGTGTCTGGAATCACTGTAGGTGCCATGTCTGGAATGATCGGCGGAACTACTGGTAGTCCCTAGTCTACCGTATCAGGTGTACAGTCACTGACTGGTTCCTGAAGTGCAATGGGAGGATGTCTTGGTGCCATAGCTCTGAGAAAACAAAATAACACTCAGATTTAGGATTAACAGGGACAGGAACACAATAGTACAAAACGGGAACAGGAGAGAGAAACACTAAAGTTTGAAAAACATGACTACACGGCATGTATTTAAACTACACTGTGTGTTTTTTAAAGCCATTTACATGGGTGTGTACTCCTGCCACCATTGTTCGTGTAACATCCCTAACTACACGGCATGTTGTCCCAAAACATGGTGTGTACTTGAACTCCACTTCCCTGCCCGAGCCGCTCTACACGGCTAACCTACATAGTCTTCCAAATCCTAAACTACACAACGTGTGAACTAAAGACAGGACGTGTACTAGAAAGGTTTCAACAGCCTGTGTAGCGGTTACATGGTCGGCTACACATCTGACACCTACACTGCGTGTTCCGAACAAACACGGCGTGTATAAGGATAGATCACACTGACTCGTGTTGTTCGGACACAGCTGGGTACCCAGAAGAAAACCACACGGTGTGTTCTTATAACACACGACGTGCACTAGACAGGATCGGTGACCCGTGTAGTAGGTTACACGGCCGGCCACACGGCTAACCCCTTACATGGCGTGTTCCGAACAAACACGACGTGTATAGGAGAAGATAACATTGACCCGTGTTGTTCGTGACATGGCCAGGTACCTAGGAGAAAACTACACGGCATGTTCGTACAAAACACAGCATGTACTAACCGAGTTTCCCCGACCCGTGTTGTTAGTGACACTGTCGGGTACACGGTTGACTACCACATGGAGTGTACTTATGGTACACGGCGTGTCCCCGAAGACTTTCCACCACCCAATGTTTTTGTTCAGACAGTCAGTAAAATGGTTTCAAAACTACATAGAGTGTATTAATAAAGTACATGCCATGTATTCTGGGTTTTTCCGAGCAGCAGCTTAGAAACTGCACTGAACGCCAGAAACAATGAAAAACAAACATCTATGTGCTAAATTCCGAACTGTGGGGGGCCCATACTCCCTGCGAATCTAAGCTTGGCATCATAAAAATTCATATATCAAGTAAAGAAGCATAGTAAGTGTGTCCGTCACAGCAACTATCACAACAACATGCATAATTTATCACAGCATCTATCACAACAGCATGAATCCTAATGCACCCTAGATGGCATGGTAAAATGCATGAGATGTGACTTCCTAACCATTGCCTATATGATGCATGAGATGGCACACCCTCATCTCATCGGGTTGCAACAAAATAGAACCGCAATCATATAAACTGTAACATCACAAAACATGTGGATCACCCAACGGTGAAATATAATAAACTGTAATACTTGAAAAAACTGAAAATTGCAATTACGAGGTAATATAGATTTTCCCTATACATGGGTTAATTACTCCCAGGCACATTTAAGTACTAACTACCCATTTCTTCATATCCCCGTCTATTGTCGAAAAACAGTAAGGTAATAGAAAAGAAGAAAAATCCTCTGATACCACTTTGTAATGACCTGAATCTGGAGACACATGACTGGTGCCCTGTAACTGGTTCGCCACATAACCTCAAGCGTGTTTCCCCAAACGCCAAAGGCTGCCAACTAGCAGCGAGGGCCTTGGTGAGTCAGTGGGGAAACTATGCCTTCATTTGGTAAAGTATCCAGCAGAAGAAGAAAGATAATCAATAGCGGAAGCAGTAACAACATACAACAACTGAACTAAAAGTAGAAGCAATGTCTGATAAAATAATGATGCAGAGTGGTACATGTATCTATGGAAAGCAGTAAACAAAACGTCTTTCTGAAATACAACTGAAACCAAAGTACTAAAAGTAAATAGCAACTCCAACAGCATCGTGAGCCAAAGCCCGGTCCCATGCTCTCCATCTCTAACCAGCAATCAAATACCTGAGGTAGAAGGACCACAATCCCTACCTACACCTGCAACCATATAATCTGTTTGGGCCGAAAATCAGGACCCAAATAGGGTGTGAGACTAGTCCCAGTAGGCAATCACTACAAGATTTGTGCCCTACTGTCAGTGAGTAATATAGAAAAAGTAAAGGAAAATAAGTAAAGTAATGGACTAAGAGTACACCAGTAAATAATCCTACCAATTACCATTCACATTCATTTAATTAAACAACCAGGGAAAAACTATCAAGGCATTTTATTCCAAGGTAACCAAGTAACACAGTAGGTATCTCAAAATATTACCTAAACACAAGTAGTACAAAGCTCAAGCTTGTTATTTGGCTTGGTGGACTCATCACAACCAACCATAAAAAATCATACTGACCCTATGGGTGGCTCAAAATAGAATACCCCTATAGTCTAGTAATAAAACAAGGAACAAACACTCTGGGAAGCTCTCACCTCAATTCCCCTATGGTCTTGCAACGATAGCTACTGACTTTCTGAGGAAGCACTTACGTCTAATTCCTCTTGTGGTCTCGATGCGTTTGTAAACTAATAACACTCTTGGGAAGCACAAATGGCTCCAGATTCAAGTTGTTACAAAGCCTCAAGCAACTTTCCCCAAATGCCAAAGGCTGCCGAATAGTAGTGGGGGTCTTGGTTAGTCAGTGGGGAAACTATCCCCTCATTTGGTAAAGTATGCAGCGGAAGAGGAAAGATAATCAATAGCGGAATCAGTAACAACATACAACAACTGAACTAAAAGTAGAAGCAATGTCTGATAAAATAATGATGCAGAATGGTACATGTATCTATGTAAATCACTAAACAAAACAGCGTGCTGAAATATAATTGAAACCAAAGTACTAAAAGTAAACCGAAACTCCAGCATCATCGCGAGCCAAAGCCCAGTCCCACGCTCTCTAGCTCCAACCAGCAATAAAGTATCTGAGGTAGAAGGACCACAATCCCTACCTACACCTGCAACCATATAATCTGTTTGGGCTAAAAAGGAGGACCTAAACAGGGTGTGAGACTAATCTCAGTAGGCAATCACCACAAGATTTGTTCCCTACTGTCAGTGAGTAATATATAAAAATTAAAGGAAAATAAGTACAGTAATGGACTAAGAGTACACTAGTAAATAATCTTACCAATTACCATTCACATTTATTTAATTAAACAACCAGGGAAAAACTAGCAAGGAATTCTATTACAAGGGAAGGAAGTAACACAGTAGGTATATCAAAAGATTACCTAAACACAAGCAGTACAAAACCCAAGCTTGTTCTTTGGCTTGGTGGACTCGTCACAACCAACTATCAAAAATCACACTGAACCACTGGGTGGCTCAAACTAGCAGACCCCTATAGTCTAGTAATCAAACAAGGCAGAGACACTCTGGGAAGCTCTCACGTCAATTCCCCTATGGTCTTGCAACGATATATACAGACTCTTGGAGTAAGCACTTACATCTAATTCCTCTTGTGGTCTCGATGCGTGTGTAAACTAAGAACACTCTTTGGAAGCACAAAGTCTTATTCCCATAGGTCTTGCGTACAAAACTAAAACCAACAGACCCTCTAGGGAAGCACTTAATTGTCTATTCCCTATTTGATCTCCCACACCAGGTTCTCACAGCCCTGAGCAGTCCAGTGGTTCATAATCGACTGTTAGAAGCCCTAAGTAAGTTCAAAAACTACTTGGCTAATAGATACCATGCATCAAAATCATTTAAACAATAGGAAACACATGCAAACAGTTATAACAAGTAAACTAGAAATGCAATAGGGTTTGCCTCAAAGGCAAACGGTGTCGAACGGTGATAAACAGCCAAACAGGGAGAAAACACCCATAGGGTGATCCTCAAACATGAAACCAAGAATAAAATAACAAAAATTAATCATAATATAACAATAAATCTAGGTAAAACAACCAATAGGATCAAAATCCTAAACCTGGGATACCCGATACATGATTATCCGGCACTTTTGAAACCAAAACTCAAGGAACTTCAGCGTAGGGAAACAAACCACCTATCTCAATCCTCAAAGATCGATATACTTGAACCTCGGCTCGTGAATTGGCCTAGAACAGAGTATATCTGCAAAAAACATCTAAAATTATCAACCTTAGATAACTCACATGATAGAAAGAATCAGGAAACGAGGCCAAAGAAGAACCAAGAACTCACCGTTGTGATTCTTCTACAATCGACGGAGTTCGATTCGGACAACCGGTGACGGATCGGTGGCTCGGAGAAGAATCGTCCTCCTCGGACGTTTTGGATGGGATTAGGCAGAGAAGAAGACGTTAATGATCATTAGTCATGACCTCGGTCCGATTAATGAAATAAAAAAAGTACACGTCATGTACTTTTAAAATACACGGCGTGTAGTGGGTTTTTCCGTACTCCACCAAAATCGGCCTCCACATCATCCCTACACACTGTGTGTGTGGCCCGGACATGGACAACACACGGCTTCGAGCGGGAAAAGAGTACACGATGTGTACTCAGAAAGTACACGGAGTGTACTTCAAAAATTTCAAAAAACTTCATTTTTTCTCAAAACTCCAGAAAAAGGAAAACATACCTCAAATGAAGATCTGAGTTCTTACATGGTATACCACTGCTCCTATGTAATCATGGATTTCATAGGGGCCAATATACTAGGGGATAATATTTCCTTTCTTCTCAAACCATGTGACTCTCCTCCATGGTGATATTCGAAGGAAAACTTTTCACCCGCATCAAAATTGAAGTCCCTTTGATGGTTGTCAACACAACTCTTATACCAAATCAGTGAAACCTTTATATATTATTGGATGGAATGAACCATTTATATCATCTCTTTCACAAGATCAATCCAAAATATATTTCTCTCACCAACATCATCCAAACAAGTAGTATTTATAAATCACTTTCTATATAGAGTTTCATAGAGTGCCATTTTAATACTCAAGTGGAAGTTGTTGATGTATGAGAACTAAAATAATGGGAGTTATTGATCCCATCCTCCTTTAAATTATATTGATAATATTATCAACATTCCCTCTAGTGTTTTAATACTTCTTTCATATTTCCCATCAGTTTAGGGGTGATAGGGTGTACTAAAATTAATTTTGTTACTCATAGCATGTTGAATACTTCTCTAGAATTTTGATATGAACCTTGGATAAGGATTGGAAATGATAGAAAGTGTCCCCCCATACAAATTCACCACTTCCTTTACATAAGTCATGAAAATTTGTTCAGTAGATAAATCTACCCAAATAGCAATGAAATGGGAAGACATAGTGAGTCGGTCAACTATAACCCATATCACATTGTTTCCTTTGGATATTCATGGGATACCAGTGACAAATTCCATAGTGATATTTTCCCACATCCATGTTGGTATGGGTAGTTCTTGTAATACCTTTTTAGGAAGTTGTCACTCTGACTTGATTTATTGACACAACAAACACCTTTTAGTGTATTCTTCATTCTCCCTTTTCATATTATCCCAACAATAATGATTAATAAGGTACCTATAGTGATTCCAGGATGTATATAGAATGTTGATCTATGATATTTGTCTATCAGTTATTTCTGTATCTCTAGAATATATGGTACACATAGCTTTTTAATAAATTTCTAAACACCTTCTTGATCAATATTGAACTCAAGAAACTTCCCATTTTTCATAGCCTCTATCTTCTTTTGCAATAAGACATATTCTTTATGATATTCCTTTATCTTCTCTAGTAATGATGGTTGATAAATCATATGAGATGGGGTTGATTATGTACCTTCCCTTACGATTCCCATGTCCAGTTTTACTTGGTCTTTGAATAAAGGATCTCCTTGAATTTTCATCATTTCCAACACGACAAGGTCTTTCCTACTTAATGAATCAATGACTTTGTTTTCTCTTTTGGGGTGATAATGAATTGAAAATATATTGTCTTTAAGGAGTTAAAATCATCTCCTTTTTCTCATGTTCAATTCCTTTTGTGTGAATATATACTTCAAACTTTGGTGGTCTGTATATATCACATTTCTCCCCATAAAGATAGTGCCTTCATATCTTCAGAGTAAAAATAACCACAGCTAGCACTAGGTCATCTGTAGGATAATTCTTCTCATGAGGCTTTAACTATAGAGATTCATTATCAATAACCTTTTCATTTTTCATGAGGATGCACTCCATCCCTTTCAGAGAAGAATCACTAAAAATAACAAAATCATTCTCTGATAGAGGGTAGTGTTATCAAAGGTGAAGTAGCCATTATATTCTTCCATTCTTGGAAATTTTAGTCACACTCCTTAGTCCATATGAACTTATACCATTTTCAAGTAAACATGGTTTTTGGGTTAGAATGTCATGAAACGTTTTTCACAAATCTGTTATAATATCCAAATAAACCAAAGAAACTACAAATATTAGTAATTGTTATAGGATAAGGTCACTCTGTTAAAACCTTTATCTTGGAAGGTTCAATATATTCCTTAATTGTTTACAATGTTCCCTAAGAAAGAAACTTGTTGTAACCAAATTTACATTTTATGGATTTTCCAAATAGCCTCTCCTTCCTCAGAGTTTTCAATATAATACTTAAATTATCCTCATGAATTTTGGAATATGTCATAATATAATCAATAAAAATTACCAAAAAATTATCAAGGAAGTCCTTAAATATTATATTCATCAAATCAAAAAATATAGTAGGAGCATTAGTCAATATGACAGACATAATAAAAAACTTATAATGATCATATCATGATCATAAGGAAATATTTGGAATATCTTATTTATTCAACCTCAATTAATGATAACCAGATCAAAGATCAATCTTGGAGAATAATTGAGCCCCACTAAGCTGGTCAAATAAATCATCAATCCTTAGGAGAGGGTACTTTTTCTTTACTGTGATCTCGTTAAGTTATCTATAATTAATGCACAGCCACATTTATCCATCCATATTCTTTACAAAGAGAAAATTTTTTACCTAAGGATACACACTTGGTCGAATAAATCATTTCTCCAAAATATCTTGAAGTTGTTTATTTAATTCTTATATCTCCATATTTTCCACTCTATACAGGGTCTTTGATATCAACTCGTATCCAAGTATTAGTTCAATGGATAACTCGAACTATCTTTTATAGGGTTGAAATGTAAATGTAGATTTCTCAATTACAAGAGGGGTGAATTTTAGGTTTAAAACTTTTGTTTTTATCCTCAAAAAAATACATGTTCAACAAAGTTAAAAAAAATGGATTCACAAACCCTCTTTAGTTCTTAACAAAGAAACTAAATTTCTTAGGATAAAGAAACCTAAGACAATTTTACTAAGAGAAATATTCTATGTTAAATCATATAGGATCTTATTTATATCATATTATAAAATAATAAGAAAGTGTGCCACTTTGGTGGTGGTGTGGTGGTGAAGGTGAGTGGCACATCCACGCTGTTATTTGGGAGGTTCAGGGTTCGAATCTTGGGAGTCCGCTTTCGGGGTGAGCCTCTCCCCCAGGATCCACCCACCTTGCTGGGTCGCCCGGTCTCATCTGGGTGGGAAAATTGAGGTGCGGCCTAATCGCTGACGGATCGCTTGACGGACCAACATTACCAGGTCGTCACCCTCTGGGACGCTCTGCCATCTCGGCTCGCAACGACTCCTTCCTGCCTTGGAATCTCTCCGGAGTGACCCCTTCGTGGGGAGGGGGTTCCCTTGTGTGGACGGTTTGAAAAGGCCACACATGGGAATTCCCTTTCCTGAAATAAAAAATAATAATAAGAAAGTGTAAGAAATATACACTTCCTATGTTTAACAAAATGCAGTAGAATCAAAACTTTTTACAAAATAGGACAAGTTTAATAAATCTTTTAACCCAAAGAGAAGTTTATCCAACAACCTCGGACAAAGGTCCCTTAATTTATACTTTCAGAAATTATGTCTTAGCCATATTAGTGTAAGACCTTAAAATGAAGATTGGTATCTATCCTACTATCCTAGAAAGCCCTCGATCTCTAAGGTGATCGGTACCTCTATCTTATTAACCCCGGAAGCCCTTAATTGATCAGCAATAATCGTAATCGCACTAGGCGGGTTGAATAAAATGTTCTTGGCTTAAAATTTTTATTAACAGCATTCACACAAGGCAGATTGAGAAAAGATCTCACATCACATAGGAGTTCCACACAATCATTTTTTCAAATTTTGAAATGATTAGGTATTTATAGGTGAAAAATCCAATGGTAGAATTCTCCTCCAAGGGTCATATTTTTTCTTAAATTTTGGAGGGAATTTTATACATGACACTCATTAAATGGTTAGTAAAAATAGATTGTACGATATCATTTAATGTAAGAAAACATGAGAAAAATTGTCATGTGTAAGAAATAATAATATGTCTGAAAAATATTATCATGTTTCAGAAACTTAATCATAATAGGATCCAATAAAATGAAACGTTACATTAAGGAAATCTGGTAATAGTAATAAAATCATTTAATTTGATTCTTTATATATTGATAATTAGATTATAAAAAATATTGACAAAAATATTCTAAAAAATTAGATAATCATATTCTGATTTTTGAAGAAATCAGAGTCTAAAATTAGTAGAAGTTAGAGTCTGAATTCAGATAAAATCAATGTCTGATTTCAAACCAAATTGGAGTGTAATTTCTGAAGATACTAGAGTCTTATTTTAGGATAAATCAAATTTTGATTTTAGGAGAAATAGGAGTCTGATTTCAGGAGAAATTAGAGTCTGATTTTAGAAGAAATCGGAGTATAATTTCATAATAAATTGAATTCACAATTCTGGAGAAATCAGATTCTAAGAAACTATAAGGTTCTAAGGTAGATAAGGGTCCAATTTTTTACTTAATAAAAATATAGTTGGAATTTATTTAAGAAAATATTAGATATGGTATTGAAGATCATAAGTTAAGACAAAAACATTCTTTGATAAATAAAATTTTCCTTCAGAGAAAGTTTCTTAGAGAAAGAAAATTTTTCCTTCAGAAAAACTGTTTGTGATTTTCAAAACATACAGGAATAGAAAATTCATAAGAAAACTTATTTACTCCATAATAACCACCTTTTAGAAAATTATAAACAACTTTTTGAAAAATAATATAAGGACTAAATTCTTCATTTTTAAGATTAAAAAAACTTACCTCTCTTATTATTTAAAGCCTATGGTGAATACGACTAACACCCCCTTAGGTTTTGAAATTCCTAAGGATCTTATTCTTGAATTTCTTAGAGAAATAAATCTTACTTAAGAATTTAATCTTTAAGTAATCTCCCCCTTACTTATTCATTCTCTTCCTTTGACTTAATAATGTTTTTCATCATTCTTTTCTTCTCATTTGTGATTTTTAAAAAGGAATGGAGGGAAAGAAAAAAATGTACTCGAAAGGTTAGGAATATAATAAAAAGGAATGATAAAAAAATTTATTAAGATTACAAAATTTGCTAAAATGAAAAATAAAGAAAATCAGAGTTTAAGATAAACACATCCATCCTTCTTTTTCTCTATTAGAATCAACTTTTTCAACGTAGCTTTTAGTTTCTTCAATTCTTTATGATTGTATTCAAAATTATAGATCAATTGATCCCCATACTAATTCTTCCTTTTAAGATCTTTGATTATGTCTTCCTAATACTTAAGAATTTCTCCTAGAGACTTCATCACTTCTCCATGATCATTAAATTTTTCATCCATCTCTTCCCTAAGTTCCCTTTACCTTTTTGGATTGAGATAAACTGAATTCAGTTTTCCATTTAAATCATTTTCTTCCTATTGAAAGATATCTTTCTCTTCCTTTATCTTTCCTAAAATAATTTTTGAAAGGATATTTATCCTATCATCAAACTTATCAAAATCATCTTGGAATTAATCAATGAAATCGTCAAAAATTTTAAGATCATTTATCACTAACTTAGACCACGTAGTTATTTCTTTTCATGATCTCTTATGGGCATTATAACCAAACTGAAAAGTCTTGAACTCAGCTTCAAGTTTGATAAAATTCTCCATAAGAAGTTTTGTGGAATCTGACTTCTGATTGACTATTTATTTAATCAGCTAACATCTGTAATCAATGCTTGGAAATAAAGGAATTATATTCACAAGGATATTTGAGGACTGAACCAAAATCATGTCCTAAGGAAGATGAAAATTTTGAAGACAATTTTTTTTATTGAGGGAACTTTATCTTGGTCATATTCTTTCCTTTTGGATGTTCTAGAAACATACTTCTTTGATTTTTCAACTACATATTTCTTTAGATAATCAATAATAACTTTCTTACCTTTCTCATCCTTAGATACTTCCTTTTCAATATTCTGAGTTTCATACTCACCATATGAAACATGAATAATTCCATCATCATCATTAACTTCTTTGTCACCACCTCTATCACTAATTTCATTATTAACCTTTTCATAAAAAACTAGTTGAACAATATCATTATTACTACACTCATCATTTGAAGGAGATTTATTAACCTCATCCTAAGAATAAACACCTTTTTGAACAGATTTTCCTTATGAAATAATCTTGGTGGATCCATCTTGGGAAGTTCTTATAGACAAATTTTTAGAAGGACTCTCCTTCTTTTGGTATTCTTATACCATTCTGATCACATCTCACTTTCTTCCTCTTCCTCTTCTTCTTCTTCTTATTGAATTTCTACTTCTTCAATAATGGATTCTAGAATTGAAATATCTTTCTTTATCTTATCTACAACCAGAGTTTCAATTGGTACTGATTCTTTAAAGAAATATTTTGGTACCTAAACTTTTTCAAATTCTTTCTCAGTATCACTAAGCAGAGATTGGATAATTTATGCATCTGACTTTTTCCTCTTAAATTTTTTCTCTTTGGCATGCCTCTCTTGCTCTTCATCTCCTAGAATCTTAAAGGTATTAGCCCCAATAGAGGCTAACCCAAAAAATGCATCACTTTCCTTTTTCTTATTTTTTTATCTCTCTCTATTTAGCAACAAATTCATCAAAAAAAGTCTTTTGTTTCTTAGGTTTTGGTGGAGCAGATACAGTTTCAGCATATGGTGCTTTCTCTTAAGGTTCTAACTCTTTACCTTTTCTTTTCTTAGGGGTTTTCTAAATGATTTCTCTAATTTCTTTTTTATTCAGAGAAGCTTGATCATCCTTATCATGAAGATCAAAGAAATATATTGTCTTAACACTGAAACCAATATTCATTCTTCTCAGGGTATCATCACTTAAAAACATTATCTTAAATATTTTGGCCTTAGAGTTGCATGGAATTTTGAAGGATTCTAAGCACAAGGCAATGATATTGGGCAATATTACATGGTATATAATGATTTGGGACTTGATAGTTCCATTATTAATATTGTTGATAGTTATAATAATGTACTTGATTAGGTTTATCTTCCTTATATTTAATAAAAGATCTATCATAAATATATTTTATTTTTTCAAGTAATCCTTATCTCTCTTCCTTGGAATCATAAAACCTTGCATCCAAAGAGCTACAAATCTATGGATTGAAGAAAAATGAGTGATCTTCGGTGTCTTCACACCTTTAATACCAACACACATAATAGCCTTAACTTTTTTAAAAGAACCTTCCTAATTAGGCAACTTGGGTGAGAAAAATATTGCTTCTCTATCATAAGGAATTTCCAAGATACTACCAACATTATTGAAAGACAAGGAATAAGTATTTCTATAACTCTTGAATGAAAAAAATTATCTTCATAATTGTTCATTAAAATGAACTATATCATAGAATTATATAAAAATATCATCATATAACATATCTTGATTCTTTAATTTGGCTATGCATAGACTTTCCCATCTATTCCTCTTTGTGATTTTTGAAACCAAAAATCATACTTGACAAAGAAAATTTGGTCCGCCAACCTTTCCCTAAAAATTAGCCAATCCTTGAGTTCCTTGTTGGAGGCCATCAGATTCTATGAGGAAACTTCAAGATATATTCAGAGTTTAAGATAAGGGTAAAAATAAATGGTAACTTTGAATAGAGGTAGGGCTTCAGTGCAAAAATATAGAGATAACCGATGTGGGATGCAAATAGAGGGTCTTTTATATAGGCTTTGTAGTGATGGTTCATATTCTCAGGTTAATCCAACAGTTTATATTTTCTTTATCTAATCTGATGGTGGATATCAATACTGGAGAAGGATTTATAGATTCCTATCTTTTGAGGTTTAAAGAAAAAATCATATTTAAGTATAGTAAATCCATTAAGGTTTTCATAAGATAAGATTGAAATACCAATAAGAAAAAAATACAATTACGATGATATAAATAAGAAAACGTATCGTCTGGATTGCTTAGAAATATTTTTCAGCATTGATAAGGTTCCTCTTATAAAACTTAGGTTTCAAAAAGTTTTATTAGGGAAAGAAATTTTTTTGGTTTTTCAAAATTGTAAGTTCCAAAAAAAATTTTAAAAGAAAATATAAAATAGTAAACATATTTACTCCCCTATGAAAATGAGTATCTTAATTTTAGGAGATATGTTTTAATAAAACATTAAT
The DNA here is from genome assembly GCA_963277665.1 of Viscum album. Lineage (NCBI taxonomy): Eukaryota > Viridiplantae > Streptophyta > Magnoliopsida > Santalales > Viscaceae > Viscum > Viscum album. Next base: position 1,513,214,730 of record OY728161.1, read on the forward strand.
AGGGATGATTACCTTATGGTTATCATTCCTAAATTGTGCTTAATGTATTCAAATCTATCGAATGGTAAATATTTTGTAAAAATTTCAACAAGTTGATCTTGTGTTCCGATAAATTGAAGAATGATATCTTCTTTAAGTTTGTGATAAATAAGAATGTGAGTATGTGTTGTATCCACAACACTTGATCAAAAAAACTTCTAGTTGCTACATATTTAGCTTCAGTAGTGGAAAGTACTACTGAGTGTTGTTTCTCGCATGACCAAGAAACTAATGAATCTCTTAAGAAATGAAAATTTCTTAATGTACTTTTTCTATCCATTTTACATCCTATAAAATCATCATTCAAAATTATTTTTAAAAAAAATCATATCCAAAAGAATAGAAAAGTCCTAAATCCATGGTTCCCTTTAAATAGAAAAAAAATTATTTTCACTGATTTTAAATGAGATTCTTTCATATTAGATTGATATCTTGTACATAAACGTACTGAAAATATTAATTTTGGACAACTAGATATAAAGTATAATAGACTTCCTATCATAGCTCTAAAAGATGTTTGATCTACTGGTTTCCCAGCTGCATCAAGATCAAGAGTGTTTGAGGTACCGATAGGAGTACTTATACTTTTAGTGTTGTCATATCCATACTTCTTAATAAGATATTTAATATACTTATGTTTAGATATATGATCTCCTTCTAGTTTTTGAGAAATTTGACAACCAAGAAAAAAATTTAACTGACCTATCATACTCATTTCAAACTAATATTTCATAAGATTTACAAATGAATCTGTTAAGGATTTCTGAGTTGGTCTGAATATAATTTCATTAACATAAATTTGAACAATAAAAACATTTTCCTTATCTTTATTTATAAAAAGGGTTGGATTAGTATTTCCTTTAACATAATTATTTTGTAACAAAAAATCATGTAAGTATATCAGACCAATATCTAGGGGCTTGTTTAATTCCATATAAAGATTTGGTAAGTTTGTAAACATGTTCAGGATATTTTTTATCTTCAAAACCATAAGTTTATTCAACATAAACTTCCTCTTGAACATATCCATTAATAAAATCATACTTCACATCCATTTGAAAAAGTTTAAATTGAAAAATTCTGCAAAGGATAGTAGAATATGAATAGATTCAAGTCTAGATACTAGAGTATAGGTTTCTTTATAGTCTATACCTTCTTGTTGATTATAGACTTTAGAAACTAATCTTACTTTATTTCTTAAAATGATTTTATTTTTATCACAATTATTTCTGAAGAACCACTTTACTCCAATTACAAAAGTTTCTTTAGGTCTTTAAACCAAGTTCCAGACTATGTTCTTTTCAAATTCATTTAGTTCATTTTGCATAGCTTTAATCCAATAAGTCCAATAGTCATCCTCTAAAGATTTATTAGTGATATTAGGTTCTAATTGGGAAAGAAATGTTAGATAATATAATTCATTTCATAGAGAACTTCTAGTCCTTATGGGCTGATTTACATCACCAATGATACTATCACTGGGATGATTCCTAAGAAATAGCTGATTTGGGTTTTGAAAAACTTGACTATCAATATAAGGTATAAAATATTCTAGGGTAAATAATTCAGAAACATTTTGTTTTTTATTTTCCTAGTTAGAATAAATTTCTATAAAAGTTTGATAATTATTTTTTGAAAACACATCTGAAGATATAGGTTAAGGTTGTTTAAAAACAAAAGGATCAGTTTCATCAAATTTAACATGTATTGTTTCTTCAACAGTACAAGAATTTCTGTTAAAGACTCTATAATCCCTAGAAGTATTAGAATAGCCTATGAAAAATCCTTCATTATATTTGGGTGTGATTTTATATATAATGTATTTAGTATTCAAGATGAATACTTTTCATCCAAATACATTGAAGAATTAAACCTTAGGTTTTCAGTCAGTCCATAACTCATAAGGTAATTTATTAAGAAAATGTCTGATTAAAACTCGATTTATAGTATATTAAGCATAAATTACAACTTCAGCCCAAACGTTTTTAGAAATAGAGTATTCACCCAACATGTTTCTAGTTATATCTTGAAGAATTAGTTTTCTTATTTCAACAAAACCAGTTTTTAGGATTTCTTAGTGCTGAGGAGTTATGAGAAATGTCTTTCTTAGAACAAAAATTTCAAAATCTGAATTTTAAAATTCTTTCCCATGATCACTATGAATAATTATCAATGGAAGGTTTTTCTCATCTTTGACTTTGGTTGAAAAAGATTTAAAATAATAAAAGGCTCAAGATTTCCTTTCTTGAAAATAGACCCATGTAAATCTAGTGTAATCATTAATTAAAATAAATACAGAGTGTTTCCTCCAATACATCCAGTTTTTGTTGAACCGAAAATATCCATATACACTAACTGTAATTTATCAGAAACTGAGACTTCAATATTTTATTTAAATCTTGACTTATGTTTCTTTCTATATTTACAAGGATCAAAAACTTTTGAAAAATCAAATCCAACCTCTAGTAGATCCTTGACAAGTCTTTTCTTTGAGAGTTATCATAAGTTCCAAAGGTTACAATGCCCTAGTCCTCTATGCCATAATCAAGATTGATCTTCCATTGCACTAAGGCAAGGTAAGTCTTGGATTATAAGGTCTTCTATGTTAATTGTGTAAACATTCCCATGCCTATGAGTAGAGAGAATAAACTCTACATTTGAATTGTGTACTAGGAATTTATAATTCCTAAAATTCACAAGGTATCCTTCATCACATAATTATCTTATTCTTATATGGTTATTCTTAATATGTTAAATAAATAAAACATTTGAAATTAAATCTTTTCTAAGAAGAAAATTTTTTCCTATACCAACAATTTATCCTTGAGCATTATCTCTGAAAGTTACTTTTCCACCTTTCATCTTGATAAGCTTTTAAAAGAAGTTTTTATTACTAGTAATGTGTTGGGAACATCCACTATCCATGTACTATGTATTTTTTTAGAACTTCCTTTGTTTTCTTGAAAATAAAACAGTTAAACTTTTTAAATCCAAACTTTCTTGTATTCGGAAATGTTAGAAAGTAAAATCTAAGTTATCCTCATTTTCTTTGAAAAATAGGATTTATGAAAACCTAAGGATTGGGTTTTATTTGAAGAAATTTTTTTCTCCCAATGTCTACCACATTGACACTTGGTGAAAAAAGGATCAATTTGGGGAAAAAAATAATTGTGACTAAAATTATGTTTTTAATGAGAATAACCAAATTTATAAATATTTCTAAGAGGAAAAATTGTGAATAAATTTTTTCAAAACATTCCTTTCCATGAGTAAAGTTTAAAAAAAGTTTCCTTAATTAAAATATTTCAAATTTTAGTCTAATGAATAAATTATTATCCTAATAGTCATTAGTCTTAGAATTTGAGTTAGTCTCTAAAAAAATTAAAAATTACTTTTTCAAGATATTTATTAAGTTTATGCTTTTCAGAATTTACTTCCTTAAGCTTTTTGGAAACATTTTCAAAATCAAGGATTTTTTTATCAAGAACTTTTGAAAGATCTGATACTTTATTTGTTAAAATAGATATTCTATAATTTCATTTACTAACTTTCTTTTTGATCATAATATTTTAATTCTCAAGTAACTTAGAAAACATAGATACTTCTTCAAAAGAAGGTACAAATTTGTCTTCTGATGAGGAAGAATCTTCATATGAAGATTCAAAAATCTCTTGATCAGGATAATTATCACTTAAAGAAATATTGGTTAAAGATTCATCAGTGTTTACCTTATCCATGAGACATTGATTTATAGTTGGAATTATGGATATAGTGCCAATATTCATTTGTCTATAAGATTTAAAATATGAAGATTCATTAGACAAATTACCACCAATAGCACTCCATGTGTCACTAGCTTTTAGTACTTTTTTAGAATTAGACTTGTATTACTTCTTCTTATTTATTTCTGAATTCCTATCCTTTCTTTCCTTTCTTTTGATCATAGGACAGTTTGGTTTAATATGACCTACCCTCTTGAATTCATAACAAGTCACTTATGAATATTTCTTATCCTTTATATCTTTCTTCTTGTATATAATTGGAAATCTTTCTATCCCATAATCTTGTTCCTTTTTTAAGAAAGATTAGAAATTTTATTCTCATAATGATCACTATCACTTGATTCAGATATAATAGTATCTTTCTTGGATTTTGATCTAGTAACTCTTTTAGGAGTCTTGGATTTCATATGATTTCATTTAATAGTCAAATCACAAATTCCATTACCATTATTTTTCTTATTGATCTCTTTATCTCTCTTCATTATAGTTTCATGTTGTAGAAGATTCCCGAATAACTCATAAAGATTGGTGTTTAAAACTTTTCTATTCTCATCAATCGTTGTTCTTTTAGATTCCCACTCATTGGGAATAATATCTATTATCTTATCCATAAGAATCTCATCATCAAGTCTTTTCTTACCCATAGACTGAAGACTTTTGACAATAGTCATAAACCTTTCTTGAACTTTGCATACAGGTTCTTCATAAGAAAACATAAAACCATGATATTCAGCTATTAGCATAGATCTTCTTGTTTCAATGACCTTAGATGTGCCAAAATGTGTAACTTCTAATTTCTTCTAAATGCTATTAGCATCTTCACAATAATAAATCTAGCTACATATATTCCTGATCATAGAACACAATAATGTATTATATACCATAAAGTAAAGTTGATATGCTTATTTTTCTTGATTGGTGAATTGTTTGATTTCCTTTTCAGGAACCTTGTATTTTCCAGTTAGCATAGAAAATTTATCTGCACTGGTATTGATAATAAAAGTCTCCATCCTATCTCTCCAGTATTCATATTCATTTCCATCAAAAATTAGTGTTATGATGGGATTTAAGTTTTCTATTAAGCCAACGTTCATTCTTGTCATTCTATAAGAAAATAAAAATGATATTTTCCACAAAAAATATTAGTAGAAAAATTTTATAAACAAGAAAAAATTTAAATAAAAACTTGAAAAATTAAATTTGAGCAAGAAAAGTTGAGCAAGAAAACTTATATGTAAGTATAAGTATTTTAGAGACCTCCTCTGATACCAGTTTTTGGATCAAAATGTATATATAGATTTCTCAATTACAAGAGGGGTGAATTGTAGGTTTAAAAACATTTGTTTTTATTCTTAAAAAAAATCTATGTTTAACAAAATTAAACAAGATGGTTTTACAAACCCTCTTTAATTATTAAGAAAGAAACTAATTTTCTTCTGATAAAGAAACTTAAGACAATTTTACTTAGGGAAATATTCTACCTTAAAGTGTATATAATATTATTTATATCAAAGTATACAAGAATAAGAAAGTTTAAGAAAGATACATTTCTATCTTTAATAAAATGCAACAAAATTAAAACTTGTAAAAAAATAGGACAAGTTTAAGAAATATTTTAACCCAAAGAGAAGGGTATCCAACGACCCTGGATAAAGGTCCCTTGATTTATACTTTCAAGAAAGTATGTCTTACCTACATTAGAGTAATCCCACGATACAAAGATCGGTATCTGTCTTTTTTACCTACAATCCCTTGATTTCTAAGGTGATCAGTACCTCTATCTTCCTATCCCCATAAGCTCTAGATTTATTAACAATAATCTTAATCACACTAGGTAGGTTGAACAAAATGTTCTTATCTTAAAAAAGTTGTTCACACCATTCCCACTAGGCGTATCGAGAAGATATCTCACAGGACATAGGAGTTCAACACAATCATTTTTTTAACGTTGAAATGACTGGGTATTTATAAGCGAAAATCCCAACGGTTGACTTCCTACTCCAACAGTCATATTTTTCCTTAAATTTTGGAAGGACCAATAAATGTGTCACTCAACCAATGGTTTGTTAAAAATAGACTGTATGACATTGTTTCATGTAAGAAAACCGGGGAAACATCATCCTATGTAAGAAACAATAATATTTAAGAAAAATATTATCAAGTTTAAGAAACTTAAGAATAAATCGATCTGATAAAATGATATTTTATATTAAGAAAATAAGGTAACTGTAAGAAAACAATTTCATCGTATTCTTGAGATATTGAGAATCAGAGTCTACTAATAGTGAAAATTGGGTTCTAAAAAAGTACAGAATCAAATTCTTATTTCTAAATAAATAGGAGTCTAATTTTGGAGGAAATTAAAGTTTGATTTAAAAAGAAATTATAATCTAATTTCAGAATAAATAGGATCATGATTTTAGGATAAATAGGAGTTTGATTTTAGGAGAAATAGGGGTCAGGTTTTAAGATAAATAGGAGTCTGATTTCAAGAGAAATTTGATTCCCAATTCTGGGGAAATCATATTCAAAGAAACCGTAAGGTTCTGAGTTAGATAAGGATCTGATTTTTTATGTAAGAAAAAGACAGTTATAATTAGTTTAATAAAATATTATATAATGTATTTAAGATCAAAAGTTAAGACAAAAACATTCTTAGATAAAGAATATTTCCCTTGAGAGAAAGTTTCTTAGAGAAAGATAGATTTTCCTTAAGAAAATGTGTTTGTGATTTTGAAAACATAAAGGAATGAAAAATTCATAAGGAAACTTATTGACTCAACATCTTTCTCAGGGTGGTTCAGGTAACTCCTTAAGGAAAACATCAATGTTTTATTTAATGATGGGGACATTCCCTATCTTTATACTTCTATTTAATTCTCCTTCTTCAATGATCGTGTCCATAAATAAGAATATGGTAGGTTCTTCTAGACAAACCTCAGGTTGGGATATCTCTCCTTTAAAAATAACTATAGGTTTTCCATTCGAGACTACTAAGATTTCATTTCTTATGCAGTTGATATTAGCATTATACTTTGAGAACCAATCCATCCCTAGTATAGTGTTTAATTCCACCATGTAAATGACTACTAAATTTATGATGATATTGTTCTCACCAAAGTCAATACTATAGTTTCTATACACTATTGATACTTGGATAATCCCTCCAGGAGTCTTGACTAGTAACTCTAATTAGAGTAGTTAAGTAATTGATTCTATATTCTTTAAAAACATGGAGTAAATAAACAAATGCGTAGAACCATAATAAAACAGAGTGCCTTATATATTTGATAGAATAATTAGAGTACCTTCCACCACATAATTTGGAGCTTCTACATAATCAATCATAATAGAAAATAACCGATCTTTATCTCTTGGCCTATGTTGAGGTTCATGGTGATTATCTTCTATTATATTTTTATTTATAAAGTGTTTAGAAAATTTTCAAATTTTTCCACACTTAAATAAATGGACTCTGGGTTAGGCCTACACCATCTTCTCATTCTCGTTACTATTGAGAATTTGAGTCTTCACCTCACTATGATAGCTCCGGCATATATAGCCATATCTTCCACACTTGTCACATTTTCAACTCTTGATTAATCAGTACATAGAATGCTTCTTCCCAAATATGTTTCATATGGGAAGTTTCACTTTATTTCCTCCTCTTTTGTGATAAAAGATCCTCCTTAAGTATGGATCAAAATATCTCTTCTTTTCATTCAATTTGTGTGACCACTATGTATCTATGAACTTCAGTTAAACCTTCATAGCACTCTACACTATCTCCTCATAGCTTTCATATTCTCTATTGACTTACTTTGTATATGGGGTCTTAGTACACTGAAGAATATATTAACCCTTCTATTAGGATCCATATCAAAGTTATAGGTGTAATGATAAATTATTGTAATGTTCATCTCATAAATTTCCATATATTCATTTTCCTTTAACTTCAGCTCTAGGAATTCCTTCTCCATTTTTGATTACATCGAATGGGGAAAATATTTATTTAAAAATGATCACTTGAATTATTCCCACTCCATAGAATCAATATCCCTTATTGTATTTTTATTTTTAATCAGTTTCCATCAATGATCAGCTTCTTCCACTAAGTAGTATTTAGAAAGGGTGACTTTCTCTTATTCGGAACAATGGATTACAAAAAAGATCATTTCTATAGAGCTTGTCCATAATAAAAAAATCAATGTGTCAGTAGATCCACTGAGAAAAGGTGGTCATTGATGCGTAAAGGACTAAATGTAAAGTTTTTTCCCTCGAGTTGAATCTTGTATTTCATCTTGATTCAAGTTACTATTCGTAACTTTAGTCAGTTGATTCATAATTCTCATGAATTTTTTCCATTCCAGCTTCCATCATGGGGTCATCAACGCATGGTCTGTTACGATCATCATTTATGTGGTTCCTCCAATTTCTTATCATTTTCTAAAATAAGAAAGTCTTAGTGAGAAATGTGTTCCTTTTAATAAAATTATAATTCTAAAATGATTTTATGTCTTAAAAAATTATTCTTAAATATGTAATTCTTTAAAAAAATATTCAATAAATAATTTATAATGGATCATAAAAATATTGTGATTAACCAAACATATTCCCTGGGAGTGTCAAACCAGGAGTTCATTAAGGTCTTTTTTTATGAACTATTTCTTGTTCTAATCTAGCACAAATACTTTTTTTCAGGTTTTACCTCGAGATACATTATGTCAGAACCACATCCATGTGTTTGTATCTAGATAGTGACTTCATTGGTTGGAAACTACTTACTTAATATTTCACAAAAATACCAGGATTTGTTCCTATATTTAAACATTTCTGTAGGTTTTATACTAAGAATTTATATTCCTAATTCCCAAAAATTACTAAAATGTCCTCTGATACCAACTATAGTATCCCTCCCTTTTATTACATAAACTTTTTATTTAAATAATTAAAACAGAGGATTTTTTTAATTTTAGTTTCGTGGAAATCATGAACAAGAATACATGAAAATATAAAAAATTATTCTAATACAATTTAAAGGATTATTCATGGGTTCATTTTAAGTACACTTATTGTATCTCATTTCTTGGGTGCATACATCAAAGTAAATTGGTGATCATTAGGCCTATTAAGGGAAACAATTTATATGAAATCATGAGTAATATTAATAAGAACATGGGGAATGTCATTAAGGAATGAGAAAAGGAAACTATTTCATATCATAATAAAAATAACATGAATAATAACATGTAAATGTGGATACATCATTTAATTTTGACATTTATAATCATACCACCAAGCTAAATCACCAAGGTGTTGTAAATGAAAATTACCAAGGTTATTCACCAAAGTATCGTAAAATGTACCAGCTCTAGAAATTAAATTCTTTACCTAATGCATTTGAGCGCTATCTAGGTGAAACATTCATATATCTTAATTTAATGTGAGGCACATATACCATAAAAAATCATTCCATAAATAACCCATGGATATTAAGGAATGGGTTTTTTATCAAAATCATGTCATGCAAAATTTCTTAAAGACATTATCATTACACCATTTTTAGCCGATGAAAAGGGGAAGTAGGTTTATTAGGTGTAAATACATGAATAAAATAAATAAATTTTACATATAGGGGAATAAAAATGGAAAATAAAATTGGTTGAGTATCCATATAATGAAACTAAAAGATAATTTCTTGAGGAGAAGAGAGAAATTTTGAGAAGTAAATTCTGAAGCATAATAGGTCTAAAATGTGGTTTTAAAAAAGGATACAATGATAGGGTAAAAGGGTATCCCATTGATAATAAATAATTTTGAAGTAAGGATATCATCAAAATTAAAATAACAAAATAGATCATAACAATTATCAGACATATATAAAAAGAGGTTTTTGAATTGAAGAGAAAGGAAGGATAATTCCCTTACATTAAAGAGATACTCCTAAATCATGAGGAATGGAACCTTGGGGGATTGAGAACACCTTTGGGGACTCCTTAGGAGTCAAAAATACCATAAATTAATAGTATGGATTTTTAGTTAAAGGGATAAGTGAAATGGGTGGCTATTTATAGAAAAATTGGAGGATCTGTTTAATAATTTCCAAATATAAGCCTGAGAAACCATGGTTGTGGAAAAAGAAAAATTATTGGATTAACCATGGTTTTTTCCCCTAGTTGTTGAAATTTGGGACATATTTTATGGTATTTTAACCTAAAACAATATATAATTACATTATATTACTTATTTTGTCATGTAAAAGTAAAGTTCCCACAAAATAATGTTTTTAAAGTCAAAGATTCCATTTTAGTCTATAAAAAGTAAATTATATGTTTGTAAATTGATTAAAATATATTATAATACTTTATATTAATAAAATAAAACATTTTAGTTCATGTATTATGGTTAATTAATTATTAAATCCTTTTTAAATAATTATGAAGTCATTAAATATACCAAAAAAACCCAAACTGTATTTTTTACTATTTATAGAAAAATAAATTATTTTAGAAAATTCTCATAAATTCACCCTAACCTAAGTTTTATGTGATGATCTCCTAAATTATGTTTATTTTATCAGAATAATTCTCTAAATATGATAATTTTTACTTTTAAATATAAAAAAACCTTATTAAAAAAATTAGTGAGTTGAAATGCATAGTAAAATTTATTACAATTAAAAAAATTCTTGTAAATAATAAAATTATTTTATAATTTTTTTTAAATAAGTTTGTTTTATAATTTTATTTCAATAAAATAAATATTATTCATAATAAATTAGTTTATTATAAAAAATTTACATCCTTTATAAAAAGTACAATTCGTTTCTGAAATTAAATTTATCAAATTCTATCTCAAATAAACATATATTTTTATTAAGAAAACTATTTATGAAATAAAAATTTTATTTATACAAATAAATTAAACATTAAGTAACTAATTCCTAAACATGTAAACCCTTATAACACATGCGTAAAACCTAAGGGTAAGGTTTCCAATGGTGATAGATTCATGAGGCACCTCAACTAAAATCAACCGAGTGGTGATTTCCACTAACTTGAACTTATCTCATATGTGATTTATTTATAGATTCACTTATTGAAGATAATATTGGTCTTGTTCAAGGGTAAAACCAATGATTCTAACTCACTCCCAAGTTCTGGTGAATGGGCTTCATACGACATGAATCTATTGGTTGAGGTCATTGCTTCTCCTTTCAGTATTAATTATCCTTTTTCAATTCTACTTAAAAACAAAAATTATAATATTAAAATTATTACAAACATTATAGTTCCCAATGATGATATTGACCAATGGTTATATTTTACCAATAGTTATATTTGACCAACAGTTATATAAAAATTGAATCTTGATAGTCACATTGACTTTTATACTCAATAAATACCACTTCATTATTAAATAGATATTGTTTTTTGGTTTATAACACACATTTTCAAGAAATAAAATATCATTTAAAAAGTATGGGTCTTTATATTACCCAAATAAATAGATAAAAATCCCAAAGGAAACTATAATATCATCCAAACAAAAGTCTCAGAAACACCTATGTGATAAGTGAAAAATAGCTCTACTGGTCACCATCATAACTCCATAGTCTAATGGACAAAGAAAATATGCCACCTCCTAGTTTATCTTTACCTTTTCTTAGACCTAGAATAAGAATGTATATGAACATCCAAAGTAAAGCGTAGGTTTTGATCTTTAAATCCTAGTAGGGTCTACCCAAGTGTTCCATAATAATTACCATAAAAATTCACCATTTATGATATCTGTTTAAATAAAACAAGGCATGGAATTACATTTTCATATTTTAAATCAAAACATTATTTAATTAAAATTTATGGAAGATATATCAAAAAAAAATTAAAATAGACTTAAATTAACATTTAATATAAAAAATTTATATAAATTATTTGACAAGAATAAAATAGCTCATAAATCAATGGAATGTATATAAAATCAAATAACTCATATTACCATGGTCAAATTCCCTATGGTATGTTGGTTATTGGATATAGGATCCCCACACATATCATTAGTAATCACAACTCATAAATATAACTTATAAACAATCAACACTCCAATAAGAGAAACCATTACAGGATGTCAAACTGCACCCCAATATGGGAACTTATCACAAGCATCATGAGCCAAATAGGTTTACTTAGTGTTTTCATCATAAATATAGTGCTAGGGGATCTAGAACCTAGTATGTTTTTTCCAACCACCTACTAACTATTCAGAGTCCCATGTGCTTCAATCAATAAAATTGACAATTGATCATTTTAATACATTTTAAAATACAATTTCCCAATTACGTTTTTCAACATGCCTTCTCATTTAAGAACCAAATAATTATTTTTAATCATTTTATACCATTAAAACAATATTTTATATTAAATCCATTTTCTCATAATCAAATTCAATTAATTTCATAAAAGTTATTTCTAAATCAAGACATCATTTTTTATAAGTTCATCCCACAATTTCAATTCCATGAAAATTGGGGTTTTTCTTAATTTCAATACCCATTTTAGATCAAATATCAAATCATCCCAAATACATGTTTTTAAATAAATTAAAAACCCATTTCAGTTAAATCATGAAACTAATGTTTTCAATCATAGGGAAAATAATTATGGAACCACCTACCTTTAAATCAAGGGATCACAATACAAAACACCTATAATGAAGAAAACTAATGAAGAATGAGGGAACAGAAGATCTAGGAACACAACCTAGAATTGAGATCCAAAAAAATTGAGTTTAGATCCATCAGTTACATAATGATCTATCAAACTCTAAGGAGGGTAGAAATATATACTGAAGGAAACCACATGAGATAAGATCCACTTACTTATAGGAGATCGAACGAGATCAAAACCACTTAAATCCACCAAGAAAAGGGTTTGTAGGATCCAAAATCACCTCTTGGGAGGTTCCAAGGATGAAAATCCTATTATAGTAAAATGGGGGTTATTTTCATCTTAAACCGGGGGTTCTATATTTTTAAAATAAATTTATAAGGAATTAAAAACTGCACACATGGTTTTTTGGGGAGGTCCGTACAGTTAGACAATATGTTCTCCCAAACTGTGAACCACTACTAGACTTCTATTTAAGGTACATGGTTTGTTCACACGATAAAACTAACCATCCACCAACTATTCATTTCCTACTATCCATGGGGTTCATGTTTTTAAGGGGTGTCTACATGGTTTGGACAAAATGTGTACCCCTTCTAGTGGTTCTCAATAGGGTACACGGTTTACTGATCCAAACAATATGGTTTTCCCAAACCAAGTTTCAATCATGCACAGCCTAAAGGGGATCCAAAATTCACCAAATTCTACAGGAAACTTCTTGAAATAAGACCCAACCAAAAGAAGATCAAAACTAGGTTCAAGGAATATCTGAAGACAAGTAACAGGATGTTACAATAATTTTAATTTCAAATAAACTTAGAAAATTATAAATTAATATTAAAATAAATTAATGTTTATGATGGTGGTAATAACCATTCATGTCAAAAATTTTTTTTAAAACATTCTTTTTAAAAAATCTGTAAAGAGAGTCAAATGTGACCCAACTGAAAAAAATTAATAAATTCCCTTCTAATAAAAATTTTAAAATAGGGTGAAATATCATGAAAAATAAATTTTTGAAATCATTAATGTTTAGGAAATAATATTCTTGAAAAAAAATTTGAAATCATGTATATGGAAGAGAAATATTCATGGTCTAAAAGAAGATACAAGATCAGTATCACTTATATACAACTTTCTTGATGTTTATTTAATCAATAAGGGATAAAATTGAATATAAACAAGTAAACCACTTTAATAACCATAGGATAAAAAAATATATGTAGTTAAATAAAATAATATCATATTATTTCCCCCAAATAAATATTTAACATAAATAATCTCATAAAGAAAAAAGATCGTAACATAAATCCTTTAACGCTTTGGTAACTTTCAAACCAAAATAAATTTGAAATCAAGAATATTATATGGCTCTCTAAATACCATGAATTTCATTAAGCGATATATAAAAATTTATTTATGATACATTAAGTTCACTATAAAAGTAATTCATGGTGTATGACATAAAACATATCTTAAGAAAAAGAGATTGAGATAATGAAAACCCTTCCAAATATCATAACTTTCAATTGAGAATTAATCAATGAAAAATTTTATGTAAAAAATTTAAATAAACACAAAAAAATTAAATACATCATAAAAAAATTTATAGATTAATTCACACATAATCATGGCATAGAAAAATCAATGTATTTTAAGTATAACCCAATGAATGGAAATTGAGTAGATAAATCCCTTACCACTTGGTAACTTTCAATTCAAAACCTCTTGGATGAAAAAATTTAAATTTTAAAATAAAATACCATGATTTATGAAGGATTCATGATATAAAATGTAAAATGGGCCACATATACTCCATATAAAATAAATTAATTGCATTACATTATAATATTCCTCAATAAAGGAAAAGTGTGATTAAAATCTCTTACCTTGAGTCTAGAATTTCTATGTATATCCTTTAACTCCTATATAATAATCTTATATAAATTATTTTATTTCATAAGAAACTATTATATATTTAATTACTTATACTTAAACCATTTTTTCATTTATTTTAATTATATATTTAATTAATTAATTAGTTATGTACACATCGGGTGTTTTGAGGATATTTGGTTCGTAACTTCAAAACGAATTTAGTATGTTGACTATGGTCAAATGGGTAATTTTTATATCATCTCTATAATAATTATCATGAAATAATTATCATTTTTATATATAAATTATAATTTTAAAACTAACTATGTAATATGTTTAAGAAAAATAAATCACATTATAATCATGAAGACAGTGGGTCATACGTACATATGAGTAACATTTGCATGTTTTCATGATCGTGATGAAAAGATGGTAAGTATTATTTTATCTTTCAGTAATTATAATTATATGATAAATAAAATATTATTTATTTAAACACACTTATATATTGAATTGGTGTGATGTGGTTATGAAAAATGATATGCATCGTTATGTGGAGTTGGTAGTCCATACATAGGCATGAATGATGTTATCGCTCTTCAATGGATGGAGATGTAATAAATTAGATGTTATAGTATCTTTCCATAATGGTAAATATTTCAGGAATAAAATAAATATATATATATATATATTAAATCTATCATTATATCCATCTGTGACAGGTGGTGATGGAAAACTATTTACATCGGTTCGCGAGGTGGTATTCCGCCATACACATGAATCATGGTTTTATTTCCAATTAGAAGAAAGGGGATATGAATATAGGGTATATCATAGACATAAAAAATATGTATATGTAAGATATTGGTGTTATTATTTCAACATTTTTTAATAATATTTGAATGATATAAAAGAAGAAATAAAACTAAAACATTTGGTTTAAACTTATACATATTCTTTGGAAAATATCCTTTGATTTTCCCCTTAAACCCACTAAGTTTGATATTCTGACAAAAATAATACCTCTAGAATGTGTTAATGGATGTTATTAAGGGATTTGGTATAAATACCAAATTTTTTTACATATACTATTACATTATTTTTTTTGTAAATTTCTAATAATTATAATTCAAAGATCATAACCCCTAGTGCATTTGGAAGACTAGGTACATAAAACATAAAAAATAAAATTAAAAAAAACATTTTTATTTTTATTATCATTAGTGAGATCCTAAATACATTTTATATCCTAAAAATATATAGGATAAACTGGTGAATACATAAAATTAAGGGTTATCTATAAATCTTAGTAAGGGAGTAAACATAATAATGAGGCATAACATGATATCTTAAAAGAGAAGGGTCGTGAATAATCATTTGGGATAATTAGATAAATAACATGGTATAATAAGATCATGGAATCATAGGAAATTGGAATCAAAAAATAACATTACATAAGCATAAGTCAAGTCCAACTACCAAGATAACATCACATGGTGGATAGAATCCCATAATGGATTAGGTTTACTCCCCAATCCCAAACATAATGTCTCATGGGACAAAAACATTACCCAGTTAATTAGAATTCTATTTTGGAAAAATCCATCATAAAATGTGAATGATTATGTGTTCCAAAAAAGGAAATCAACCATAAGGCATAAATATAATAATCACCCATGGAAATCAATGGGTTTCATAATCTTTCCTCATATCATAATCAAAAGAGATTTCTTAAATAATATATTTGAGAAATGAACATAAGGAATGTATTACCACATAAAATGATAGCATAATGAGATAAGTGTATTTTTAAGATATATATATATATGTGTGTGTGTGTGTGAATAATTTTGAATAAATACATAGAAAAAAATATGTTGTTGATGAAAATGTATTTAAAAGATCGCATGGAATA
Organism: Viscum album; assembly: GCA_963277665.1. Lineage (NCBI taxonomy): Eukaryota > Viridiplantae > Streptophyta > Magnoliopsida > Santalales > Viscaceae > Viscum > Viscum album. The sequence continues at coordinate 1,513,231,010 of OY728161.1, forward strand.
TTTACTGAAAAAAATACACTTTTACAAAAGAAATCACCTCTTCATAATCTAAAATATTTTGATGTATTATAGAAAAAAATTATATAAAAAGTAAAATAGAAACTTGTAAAGTAATCTTCAAATCATTGAGCAGTTATGATAGTGGTAAAATCTATTCAAACTATATAAGTTAAAAGAAAACATTCCATGCACACTTTTGTAAAAAAAGTAAAATAGTTCCTCATTTTGAAAAAATAAAAATATTCCTTTTAATTCATTTTTAAAAACGTAAAACATGGGAAAAATTATTTAATAATCCATTATATAATAATGAAAAAATTATTTAGAAAATTTTAAGGAAAATATATACATGGAAGAGAAAGTTTCAAGATCTAACGAAGATATAAGATTGGTATTACTTAAGAACAACTTTTTAAATGTTTATTTATTCAATAAGGGTGGAAATGAAAAAAAATGTAAAAAAAATTCATTACCAGAGTATAATAAAATTTATTTTGTTAAATAAAATATGTTAATATGATTTCACTAAAAGGAACCATACATATAAACAATCACAAAAGCAAAGGAGATTGTAACATTAATCTTTTACTGCTTTGGTAACTTTTGAATCAAAATTCATTAAAATAAAGTTTATGATATGGATCTATAAATATAATTAATTAAATTAAGTAATAATAAAAAATTAATTCATTATTTAATAAGTAAACCATACAAGGAAATATGGGTGCATGACATGAAACTTGTCTTGGAAAAAAGAGATTGAGACAAAGAAAACATCTTCAGAGATCAGAGTTTTTGAAGTGATAATTAATCCATTAAGTGATTACGTGGACATATTTAAATCTAAAAAAACAATTTTAAATACATAATAAAAATTTTATAGATCCATTCACACATAATCATGGCATAAAAAAGATGATAAAGTATAATTATAACCCAGTGAATGAAGATTTAGTTAAGAAACACCTTACCACTCAGTAACTTTCAATTAAAATTACCTTAGATGAATTAAAATGAATTTTAACTTAAAATACCATGAATTATGAATGATTAATTATATATTATGTAAAATGGGCATTATATATAGCATATAAAAGATATTTGGTTCATAAAATTAAAATATTCCTTAATAAAGATAAATAGAGATGAAATCCATTAACTCGAGTCCAACTCATCACATATGTTTTTTAAATATTGAATAATAAACTTTTGATAATTATTTATTTTCTTTATAATTTTTTTCAATTTAATCGACCCTTTAATTTTATTTTCTAACATGTTATATACAATCACTTAATCAATTAAGTTTAGGTCAGAGTTTTGACGATATTTGGCTCATAAATCTAAAATGAATTTGGTATCTTAACAATTTTAAAAGAGGTAATTACACCACAATAACCAGGATAATAATCATGAAATAATTATTATTTTTATACATCAAATATAATTTCAAAAATGACCTTGAAAAACAATTATGAAAAATGAACTATGTTGCAATTATGGAGATGGTATGGTGTACAAACTCATGAGTAACGTTTCCAATTTTGAATGATCCTAATAGAAATAAGGTAAGTATTATTTTACCTTTATATAATTATAATTATATTATAAATAAAATATTATTTATTTAAATAAACTTATATATAATATCCATGTGATGTGGTGATGAAAAAAAAATCACATCACATCGTGGAGATAGTAGTCCACATGTACCCATGAACGATGTAATCATTTTTCAGTGAATAGAAAGATAATAATATAGGAAATATAATATATTTCCATAATGATAAAAATGTAAGTAAAATCATATATATATATATATATATATATAGTAAATTCATTATCATAACCATCTATGAGAGGCAGTGATGGAAAATTAATTACATCGTTCCGTGAGGCGGTAGTCCGTCGTACACACAAATGACGGATTCATTTCCCATTTGATGGAGGTTAAAGATAGATGTATGTTATACCATTGAGATGAAAAAATATAATTATATATAAGATAATTTTTTATAATTTAATCATGGTTGATCATATTTTTAAGGATTTATAATATAAAATAAAATGAAAAATCATGGTTAAGAACAACACCCCTTCTTCAAACGACCTATTAAGGTTTACACCAAAAGCTTTCCTAGATTGGTTTTATGATATAAAAACCCTATGGTATGTGATTATGGATTTAATAAATTTATTTTGGTAGTTATTATCTAAAATAAAATGATTTTTTAACTGTTAAGAAAATAGGATACCTGGTGCTCTTTTATAAGTGAGGGGATGGGTACTTTTAGAATTTTTTAAAGTATTAAAATAATAGAAATTATTTATCAAGGAAAAATGGCTCCAAAATAATATATTTAGAATATAGGATCATTGTGGGACAAAATAATCAAATATATTAAAATTTTTACTAGTTTATACTATTTTTTTACCCTTATCTTTTTGTTTTAACCCCCCATTGTCCTTTTTGAAAATTACAGTGATAACAATGTATTTAACTCTTTAGGGGTTAATATAGTTACTATAAAAGGAAATTTGGACCATAAAATCAATTTGGTTGATATTTTAAACCATATATCAATCATTTTTCTGAAGAAAATATTTTTAGTAATTTTTAATCATTTAATAAAATATTATTTATTATAAAATATCATTAATGTCAATTTTGGAATTATTCATTTAATTTGACTTAGAAAAAAAACACGAAAGAAAATTAATTAGAATATAATTCATTCAAACATATCTAAAATGCCATATTTATCAAGAAAAAATCATATAACATAATAATTAATTCAAATTATACTAAATTTAATATTTTAGAATAATTTGTTTTATTTTTTTATTAATTAAATAAATATCTTATCAGTGTTATATAACAATTTAAGGTAATTATTTTGTTAGTAAAGATTATAAATAAATTATCATGATAAAAAAATCATGTATCTCTCAAATTAACATTTATAACCAAACATATCATCAATTTAACCCTATGTAAAAAAATTATAGATAATAAAACAAAGAGAATGATATTTTTTTACTTTTCTTTACATAAAATAATATAAAGGACAAAATCAAAAAAAAAATATGGAACCAAGTTTCCATATTATTGAAAATTGGGTGTACATGGAAAAACTCCATGAATCTAATGAGATAAAGGAAAGTTTTATGTTTATTTTTTAGTCCCTGAATATTCTCTAATCATATAATATTATCCAAAATTATAGTCCCATTATATTTTTACACAACTTCAACACGATATTCTCCAAAATTATAGTCATATTATTCCAAAATTACATTAATCACATAATCACCAATTCGCTTTTCAATCCCATTATTATCTATAAAAAAACTTATGTTCCCAAATTGTAATAACCCGTGATTACCTCAACTTAAGAGATTATATAGATGATAAAGGTTATCAATACCATTAAACTTATGTCCAAAAAATGTAAATAAATTCTTCCTTAAATAACCTTTCAACTATTTGTATTCTCCTTAGTGAGCTCCTAAATCCCTTTTAGTTCTTAAAACTACAAAGGATAACCTGAAGAACACATATAATAAAGGGGATATATATAAATCCCATTAAGGTAATAAACATAAAAATGATTTGTAACATGATATTATAAAAGTGAATTCTCGTGAATAATCACATTGGAGGACAATATAAATAACATGGTATTATAAGATCAGGGAAACATATTGAATTGGAAGAAACATATAACATGTCATAAGTATAAGTCAAGTATAAATTCCTAGACATGTAACACACTGAGATTTTATGAAATATTTTTTTTCAAGTAAATTTAATTTCTTCCATATCTTGTGTTACATGCAAGATAGAGTTTTAATGAAATATGACATACTATTAAAATATTATTATTTAATATTACAGTTATCAACTAGCTATTGGAATGGAAGGTATGAATAGGATTAACTAAATTATGAAAATATATGTATTATAATTATATATAAAATGAATTACTTTTTAAACAATTGGTTAGAAATGAAAATAAGAACCATTTGAGAATAAGGGAAACCTTTTCTGAAAAAAAAAACTATTTTTATCTGAAAAAAAAACATGTTTTACCTCAATAAATTCCACAAATAACTTTTAATCAATTATTTTAATGAAATTTATATATTATATAATCAGTAAAAAAAATTAACATTCATATAATGTGTTTCTTATACATAAGATAAGAATAAATCCAATTTTACACTTAAAAACTATATTTCTCTAAAAATAATTTTTGTCACATTTTTCACAATTATTTAAAATTAATTTTTGAAAAATTTAGAAAATTTATTTTAAAAAAATTAACTTAGTTCTTTAAATCATAATTTTAAAATTATATTGGGGTTATTTTATTAGAATTTTCTGGAAAAACAATTTTGTGAATAGTGAATAATACTAGTTTTTATTAAAAAATGACATTTCAACCAAAAAAATTACAAGATAAATTTTATTCTAATATGTTTTTAAAAGTAAAAAATGGTTCAATTATATATCTATTAATCTAATTTACATCATTTTAATTAATTTCATATTTAATTTTGATATAAAAACTTTTTTAACATTTGAACATTTTCTCTTTGTAAAATCGCTTTCTCGTCACGTCTATGGGTTTAATTTTAAATTAAATTTTTACAATTTAATGAATGGTATTTAGAAAATTTTATTCTATATCATTAATAATAATAATTCATATTATATAATAATTTTAACTTAATTTTTGGTCAAAATGAATAGTAAAACAATAAAAATTAATTATCGTGGTTAAGGTTAGAATGAGTTTACCGGGGGTTAGACTAAAAATATAAGCGGTAAAATGACCTAAAAACTTTTAAAAACCCCATTTTTTTGTAATATTTAGATCTTATAAGATATAATTATCAATAATTTCCCATTTTTTATCTTTTTTCATGTGAAAAATGTGGGTACACTTTATTCTTTTTCAAAATTCCATGTGTGTCCTCTCCCCAACTTATAAAAGTCCACCCCTATCATATCCTCTTCACACTTCAAAAATCCATTGGTTCAGTAAATACCTAACAAAATATATTAATTAAATCACTCTCCACATCCTATATAACGTTTTTATATCAAATAGCTAATCTGGTAAGTCTTTAGATTAAACCTAAAAGGTTATCTGATAAAGAGTTGATGTTTTAACCTATGCGTTTTTGTTTTACTTTTTCTTATAACTCCTTAAAATATTATTAAATTATGATGATACAATAAAAATAGTATCTAAAATATACTTAGATATTATTATAATAATTTAATAACTTATATCTATCTCCTCCTATATCAAATGGGGAATCAAACCGTCAATCATGTGTGTGGCGGACTACCTTCTTGTGAACCGATGTTCTTCGTTTTCCATAACCACCTCTCACGGCTAGTTATAATGATGGGTTTAATTTTCATATATTATATTTATGATATTATTATACCTATCTAATTATAATATCACATCTAACTTCTTACCTTCCAAGTCATTGGAAAACAATAATATCGCTCGTCTGTAAGGTAGACTACCGCCTTGTGAACCTATGTGATGTGGTTTTCATTTATATTTTACATGGACAGTAATAAGGATATATTAAATGAATTTATATGATATTTGTAACATAATTATACTTATTTAATAATTTAATTACATATACCATCCTACTTTTCATTCCATTGGGGATACAATAACGTTGTTCATGTGTACGGCGGACTACCGCATCGTGAAGCAATGTGATTCATTTTTCACCAATGCTTTATATGGAAGGTAATAAGGATAAATTTAATTAATATATGTGATATATATGACATAAATATTATTTTATAAATTTAATATATTATTTATATATCTTTTGTTTCATCCATCAAGAACTTTAAAAAAACGTACATGAGTATGTGTGTCCGACTGTCTCCATTAACGATGTATTTCATTTTCTATATCTATTTTTTATGGATTATTATAAACACATATATATGGAATATATATGATTTTTATTTCATGTTTAAGATTTTGGATATTATGTAACCATGATTGATTTAAAATTATCAAAAATACCAAATCAATACATACATGAATAGCAAAGCTATTATTACCTGAAACGTGATTTCAGTAAGGAAATATTAATAATAGGGTAATCAAAGGTCATAGGTAGATCATATATGGTATGATATATATAATTATGGATCTATAATAGATATATAATAAACCTATATTTATTATTTAAGAGTTTTTTTATGTGTACAAATTAATTCGTGACTCAAGGCAAGGGATGTCTAATCAATCTTTTATTTCTGGGTGACTTATGACATATTCATCACTCGTTTATTTTGTGTGGAGTATATACTACCCATTTTAGAGTTTATATCATTAAAATATTTATTTTTAAGATATTTAAAGTTTAATTTAATTTTATTATTTAATTGGGATTAAGATTCAAGTGGTTACCAAAGAGGTAAGGGTTTTTTGTCTCAATTTTTCATCTTTGGGACATCTGTTACGTTATGCACCTATCTTATTTTATGAGGTGTATATACGGCCTATTTTAAATTTAATATCATTAATTTATTTATTATCATTATATTTAAAGTTTCATTTAATTTTATTACCACATGGTTCTTACAATTCAAAGTTACCAAAGTGGTAAGGGTTTTAGGATAAAATCACCTCGTTTATCGATATTTATAATATTTATGCTTCTAATGAAGAAATATTATGAAATATCTCTCAATAAAATCATGAATTTTATTATCCTCTGGTTATTTTTTGAGAATAAATATTTTTACTTCATTTTCCTCTCATTATGTACTAAATATTTCAAAACAATTTTTTTAAGAAAAGTCAAATTTATTTCTCTCTTCGGTCGAAAACCCTTTTTCTTCCATAACCATGTTTTCTAAAAAAAATTTAAAATGTTTTAAAAATATTTATAAAAGAAATTTTTAACCATGTTTGACTATTTTTAAATTATTTTTAAAATTAATCTTGAAGCCATTTTCCAAACAATACCATTTCTATTTTACCAAAAATGTGAAAGAAATATTTGTTTTTATTCAAATAAAAGGTTTTTGAAAATTTTCTATAATTTAAAATTTTTATTTCAAAATTTGAAATGATATTTTCCTAAATAAATGTTTTCAATGATTTCTAAAGTTGACACTATAAATTTAAAAGGTCATTTACAAATAAAATTATTTTGTAAATTTTTTATATTATAATAAAATATTCAAATTGGAAATGATATTTTCCCCAAGAAATGTGTTAAATTATCTTTAAATATTCCATTATATTTTTCCAAGGTTGTCTTCGAAGAAAATTATTTTGAAAATTTTTTATATTTTAAAATTTTATTTTTAAATAAATATTATTTTCATCAAAAAATGTTTTAAGTGTATTTTCAAAATCATTTTACATCTAATATAAAATACTTTGATTCTAATTATTATTTACTAGGGATATGATCCAATGATAAAATTATTATTCTCTCTTTGGATGGTTTATGTATATGATGATAAAATATTTATGAAACTCATTTATTCACCATAGGTTATGCTATGATGAAATGTTTATGAAACCCAATTCATTTAATATGTTATGATATGATTAATGTTTTAGGATCTTATGGTGAAAAAAATTATATATTATGTGCTAAGTGGGACCTATATCTCCCTTAAATTCCTTGGGTAATGTTTAATGTTCTATGATATTAGAGGGTACAAAGGAGGCTATCCAAATCTCAAAAAGAGAGTACACATGAGGTTATATCAATCCCTAAGAATGTATACAGGTGTCTAGGACAATACCAACATGTTATAAATGTCTTTTGAGTAGCCTTTAAATAAGGTTTTCTATGCTTATGTGTTTTCCGTAACTCTATGTCTTATTCCAATGTTATGCTCTCACATTTCATGTTTTTTGATTTCCATATGATTCTTGTCTTATTAACTACAAATATTTATTCCATGAACTTAGATTTTTTATCTTTGATTTTCATGGTATGGTTTTTATATGTTATGATAATGTTATCATACCCTTGTTCTCATGTTATGTTTACATATTTCTCCAATTTACCCTTACTGAGCATCTGATCACACCCTTTATTATGTTTCTTTTCCCCATGTTATGATTATAGGAATTACATGTGATATGTCTAAGAAGGGTGATAGTTATGTGGAACTAAGTGGTAGAGGATTTAGAACTCTTACAATCCATTTTTTTATGTTTCCAAGTTTCTAAAGTAATTATACCTTTATAGCCCTCAATAATTTATTTGTGTAACGTAATGAATATCCATCTAAAAATATGTAATATCTATATTTGAAAATCTTAGGTCATTATAGTTGGTATCAGATGATATTTTTAGTGAACCATTGAAAACTAGAATGATAAATGTAACGCCCCAACCCCAGTTACATAGAGTCGGTGAATTATAACATAACATTGTCATGATCACAAGAAATATGAAATCTCAAAATACCGATTGGTTCAGTAGCCTTGGAAACACTAGATATATTCATAAAGTTTTACATTATATCATAAAGTGGAAAACTACTATAACAACATATTTTCTCCATATTCCACACTCATATCCCCACATAATATCCCTGCAGGTCATTCATAATTTATTTCTTCACTTCCTGGGAAAAATAAAACATAGAAAAGGGGTGAGCTCAAATGCCCAGTAAGGATAACAATATAGCGGAAACTTTCAAAAATAAGCATAAACATTTAAGGTAGTGTATAACTAAAACAAAACCCTTTTAAACTTGAACTTCAACATAGTATGGAAAAAGTAAAATGAAATAATACCATTTACTTATTCACATGGATATTCTACTAATCTAACAATCACATGCAATATCAATAACCACTTTCATAAATATGGAATGCATAATGCCATACTATCATAACCACATATCCAAGGCCTCGTGCCAAGACTATAAATAAGATTTTGCCAAGGCCTTGTGCCAAGACACTAGTTTGTCTCATGAGACCTACCGATGCATCGAGGAGCTATAGTGGGCTCCACCCATCACATATTAAGTCCAATGCATTCCCATATGAAAAGGTTTAAACATAACATAAACATTCTTATTAAAACTAGCATATGAAATGTCAATACTTTCTCCATAAACCATGAATTGTATAAAAATAACACATCCATAGTCAAACATATCACAAAACCTTCAATACAATATGGAAGTTTTGTATCATAATAAATCAACTTCATATAATCATAAGATCCATCAAAGGATATTGACATAGATGAAATCAAAACTATTTGAGAGAAATATCTCTTTTTTTTAAATCATTTAAAAGTCACACAATTATAAAGGAGGTAATTTAAAAAGAGATTTTTGAATCAAAGTGTCTCATACCACTTTGAAACTTTTGAAAGGAATTAACATTTTAAAAACATTCATGTCCATATAAATAAATCCTTAAAAAAACATTTTGAAAACATGGACATTAATTAAAAATATTTAGAAAGATAAATCTTTAAAACATTTAAAATTCTGATTTTGATAAAGAGTACCTTTCCAAAATTATTAAAATATTCATTTTGAAATCATTTAAAAGTCGCATAATTATAAAATAAAACATTTACTTTGAAAATATCCTTGTAAGCTTGTAAGGGAAGCTTTTACAATTTTATAACGGTGGTAAATAGTCGCACCCTCCGTATAAGTTAAAAAAACTTCTTACCTTAATTTTGTCAAAAAGGTTAAAAAGTACCTTGTTTGGAAAACGACAGAAATATTCCTTTATAAACCTCTTATAAAAAGTCAAAAAATTGTATAAATGACTTTAACCCATATTCTAGTAAATATTAAAAATGTTTTGAAATTCATTTTAAAGAAACATGGATGTGGATGATAAAGAGATCCCAGTAGATTATTACGTATAAACAACCTCGGATAATGAAGAGATTGCGAAATAAACCCTTACCTTGCACTTTTCCTTGGTTGGGGTAGGTTAAACTCCTGTATAATAGTGAAATAATTGTTATTAAATTGTTCAATAATCATATACATTAATATGATATCATATATGATCTTTTAACATTGCTTTGTTAATAATATCTTAGAATTATCGTCGTTTCGGGTGTTAACTTACTCGTTTTCTTTTATATGTTTTGTTATGTAAGATATGTTTTTAATGGATAGGTTGTATCTCATTAATATCCATAATGATATCAAGTCCTTAGATACTATTATTAATCATCAAATGATAATTATACTTGAATGGATATGATGGAGAATGAATCTCATCGCGTTCGTGGAGACGGTAGTCCGTATGTACGTACGAGCGATAATATCATTCTTTTGATATTAAAATAATATATAATTGGATTGTATATCATATATACAGAATCCTTATCATGTTATATTTATTATTTACATGAGTTACACATCATTATTATACCCATCCAAATAATAATTTATTGAATAACAATTACCCCACGACGTGGAGAAGGTAAGTCGTACGTACGCACGTATAGTGACATGTTATTCAAAGGGTGGATGGAATACTGAATATGGTTGTACCATATTTATAATAACATCACAGTATATATAAGATACTGGAGTTATTATTTTATAATGGTAATAACAAAGAAAGGAGAAGTGGAAGAAGAAAGGAACTTGAAAAGGGGTGGTGAAAACATTACCTCTTCTTCTGGTTCTTCCTTTTGATTTGATCAAAATGGCTCCATAGGATGGCTTTCTGATCAAAATAAGGCATCTAGGTTGTATTGAGGTAATTTTAGAGAGTATTTGGGCAGGGTTTGTCAGAACCAAAAGGTTTTGAAGGTGTGAAGAAATGAGAAGGAGGAGTGCCCTTTTATAAGAGGGGTGAGGGGCACCTTTGGAAAAGCTAGAAATATTAATTTATAATAAATTCATATTCGGTTTATAATGGCTCCAAAGTTTATTGTTCAAATTTTAAGGTGGGGATAGGTCTAAAACCATTCAACAAATATAATTTAGACAGGTTTGGGTTAATATATTAACCTTATCTTTTAGTTTTAACTCTTAGTTAATTAGTTTCACATTCACCATGTCACTTTGTATTTTTATATTATATAGTTAATAAACTTACTATATACATCCAAGAGACACCCAAGTGGTCCATTAATGATATAAATATCATGATATAAGTCTCTTGTCCGAACCTTAGATTTTTAGGAATTTAATATCAATTAATAATATAATATTTGTTTTAAAAACTCTTTTGTGTCAATTTTGACACTATTCAATAGTTGATTTTTGTAAAACTCGTAACAGAATGATAACTTCGAACAAAGTTAATTAAATCAATAATAATATTTAATATCAACCTAGAAAATTAGTTTAATTCAATAAAAGTCTCAAATTATATTTATTTGGGTATTTATAATATCAATTATTCTAATTTTTCACTATTATGGTAATTATTGCATCACCATTGTGTCATAAATAAATTAAATTATTTAATGTCTAAAAATTATAAATAAAATATAATTATGTATTAAATATTTTTATATTTCTAATTAATATTTATAGTCTAAAAACCAAAATATATAACCCTATGTAACAATTGTTTTTCTAAAAGATATATGCTTGTGTCATTTTTGTATTCATTTTAACTTAATTAAAATAAAGTGTCCCTATCACTTACAAGTGGATCCATGGGGTCCCAAAATCGACCCAAAGATGCCCATGGTCGACCATGAATCAACCAATAGGTTTAAGACATGTTTTAGGGTAATTTAATATTATTATAATATTATTTTTTAACCCTTATTTATCGGATTTACCCATAACCATGGTAAATAAAATATTTACCGAAGTAATTATTCAAAATGTCTAAAAATAAAAGTTACCTATTTACACAATTTGAACATCCTGATTCCAAATATAGAATCCATTTTTTCAAATTCAAAACATAGAAGTGGCAGAAATTAATTTAAAATTAATTCCCGTTGTTAAAACAAAAAACGTGTTTTTAAGAGATAATAACTATCAAAAGATTGACACTTGTTTATGTCCAGTTTAATTGTAAAATTATCTCCAATGACCAAAATTTTATTAAATGGTAAAAATATATTCTAAATATACTTTAAAACCACTCAAACTCATTATTCATCACTTTTAAATATTTTGATTAAAAAATTTGTTTTTAATTAAAATTTAGTAATTTTCACTATTCATCAAAATATTAAAGTTATCTGAAAAGTACCAAAATTTCACCTTAGGCTAAATTCAATATTCTGAATCCAAAAATGAATTCCATTTTGAGAGATAAAATTTCAAAAATTAGGTATTACTATTCATAACGGCTAGTTTGATCGGTTGTGGTGTGTGTTAAAACTCGAAGTTGCGTACAACAGACGCTACTGTATTATTCAAAGGAAAGCATACCATGGAAGCTTGGGATGTTTCATTTTAAATTTTTGATGTCCCCATTTAGTCAAAAAGTTTAAAATATTGTATTTAAAAAGGGTTCACTATTAAAAGTTGATAAAAGTGCAATACTGAAAATGAATTTGTTCTTGCATTATGTCTAAGAAACTCATAATATGGATTCTAAAATTATAAGGATATAATAGTTTAAAATTTAGTTAATACTATTCATAACCTCTTTTGAATGGCTTGTTTGGTAAGTCATGGTGCGATTGAACTCGGTGTTGCGTGTAGCGCAAGTTATTGAATTATTTTGAAGAAATAACACACTATGAAATCTTGGGGTGTTACATTCTCCCCTCCTTCAATAAATTGCGTCCTCACAATTTGAAATTGTTCTTTGAAAATAAAAGGTTGAAAATAGAAAATATATTTGTAGGAAAACCCACATCGGAAATTGGGTTGATAAAATTTTGTCTTAATAAGAGGTAAAGAGAGATGAAAGGGTCACCACCAAATTATGATCTCTATTCGGAGAACATTGGTGGAAATTAGAGACATATAATTTGAGGGAAAACGTAAATATTTATAGGTAGTGATTGAGGTCATCAATCACAAACAAGTGTAAAATTGAGGGCATTAAATTCATTAATCTATTATGATTTAAAATACCATCGGTTCAGCAAAACAAATAGTATTAGGATAACACTTTTTTTTGTTTTAAGATCCCTTCACTAAAGTATAAGAATTAATTTCTTTATTGAATAAGAGAATAAGAATAAAAATATATGCTTGAAAAGTAGAGTATCAACCTTTAACTAAGTTATACCACAAACTCATCTTTCACTTTAAAAGATAATAGAACTTAAAAATAATATTCTATTTATCCTATTCGTATAGGGTTAAAAAATGATTTTATAATTCATCTAGAAGAACCATTAAAAAACGACATTATTCAATCCAGGACATCACGTGGGTCAGTGGTAGGTGATACACCCTTGTCACCCTTCGGTTGTGGGTTCAAGTCTAACGGTCTTTCCGGACGCGACGGGTTGTCGCCCGACCTTCGGGTTATCCTTTTATGGAAATCTAAAATAATCCAAACTAGAACTATTCAAAATACTTCAGTCCAAAATTTATAAGGAATGTAAAAAAAATAAAGATCTTTTTTTCCACATAATAACATGTGAACACCTTCATCATGTATTCTTTTAAAACACTGCAACATCCTGAATTACCATAAAACTTCATTGATTACATTCATGATCCCTTATTCCTTAAAGAATAATAGATATACTCCTTCAATCCAAAAATGTTTTAAACCCCAACAATGATGGAATATACAAATCATTAATCAGTTTCAAGGTAGTCAAGAATATCCAATATAATTTATCCAAATTAATAATGTATTATTCCAAAATCACTGCCTCGGTATTATGGTTTATCATTCTCTCAACCATATATTTTCCAAAAATTTATCCTGTTATTGAGTCACTTTTCTTTGTTCCACACAATCTCAAGTCCTTAATGAAATAGTATTGCAGTACAATCCCTATATGCTCTATAATTATTATAAGAAGTACATTGTTGATAAAAAACTCAAATGACATAATCAACATAAGAACTCTAATCATTCCTCTTCAACTGTGGTAGTATCATAACTTGATTATTATCCAATAGCATCACTTGCAGCATAGTCTGACGGCTGGGACATAGGTTCGTGTAGTGTCCAAACTCCTTTCAAATGAAGCATTGTAAATTTGAAACCATTTTCTTACCCTTGAATTCATGTACTTTGTGCCCTTTTTATCCACACTTATAACAAACTCCCATTCCTTTCAGGAAAGTTCTAGGGTGTTTCTTCCCACAGTTATCACATATGGGAAAATTCTTCATTTTCCTCTTCCCTTTATCCATCTTTCCCTCTTCCATCATTTTCTTCTCTTGCTTCCCGTCAAAGCCATAGGACTCAGTAAACTCTTTACTTATCTTATCAACACATGATATTATTTCTTCATAAGATGATAATACATGGGAGACTATTTCTCTTATAAATTCTGGCTTAAGACCATGAAGGATATGATCCTTCTTTCTCTTTGGATCATGTGCATTGCTGTAGTTCTCATTCCTTCTACTGGGCGCCATTTCTAAACAATAGCATAAACTAGGTCAGTTTAGAAATTGAAATGAGTAATTCCAAACTTGTAAAATACCTAACGCAAATTGAACAGTTTATGCATATAATACATAATCATAAAAATGTTTTCTTTGAGTAATTATATACTCATGATCCCTTCATAATGGTTTGTAAAGAAAATGAGAATTATCGTAAGCATATCCCCTGGGAGTGTCGTAACCAAGAGTGCAGCAAGGCCCGTTGTCGTGCTCCAGTTCCCGTTCGAGGCTAACTCAAAGCGGTGTTTTCGGGTTTTACCCCTAGGTACTTCTGTGCCAAAGCCGCCTCTACCTGCTCGTATCCAGACAGGGATGTATTGCTCGGAAAACTCACAAAATCTCTACAATACAAAAATTCTAGGATGTTCTTCTATACTAATCCACAAATTCTTTATTAGGGCTATGTTCTCTAATTAGAGTTTATCTAAATCTAGCTTCCAAGGTTATTACTAAACTTCCTCTGATACCAACTGTAACGCCCTGACCCCAGTTACCTAGAGTCGATGAATTATTAAATAACATTGGCATGATCACAAGAAAGATCAAATCTTGAAAGACCGATTGGTTTAGTAGCTTTGGAAACACTAGATATATTCATAAAGTTTTACATTATATCATAAAGTGGAAAACTTCTACAGCAACATATTTTCTCCATATTCCACACTCATATCCCCACATAATATCCCTGCAGGTCATTCATAATTTACTTCTTCACTTCCTGGGAAAAATAAAACATAGAAAAGGGGTGAGCTCAAATTCCCAGTAAGGATAACAATATAGAGGAAACTTTCAAAAATAAGCATAAACATTTAAGGAAATGTATAACTAAAACAAAATCCTTTTAAACTTGAACTTCAACATAGTATGGCAAAAGTAAAATGAAATAATTCCATTTACTTATTCACATGGATATTCTACTAATCGAACAATCACATGCAATATCAATAACCACTTTTATAAAGATGGAATGCATAATGCCAGACTATCATAACCACATAGCCAAGGCCTCGTGCCAAGACTACAAATAAGATTTTTCCAAGGCCTTGTGCCAAGACACTAGTTTGTCTCATGAGACCTACCGATGCATCGAGGAGCTATAGGGGGCTCCACCCGTCACATATTAAGTCCAATGCATTCCCATATGAAAAGGTTTAAACATAACATAAACATTAGTATTAAAACTAGCATACGAAATGTCAATACTTTCTCCATAAACAATGAATTGTATAAAAATAACACATCCACAGTCAAACATATCACAAAACCTTCAATACAATATGGAAGTTTTGTATCATAATAAATCAACTTCATATAATCATAAAATCCATCAAAGGATGTTGACATAGATGAAATCAAAACTATTTGAGAGAAATATCTCTTTTTTTTTAATCATTTAAAATTCACACATTTATAAAGGAGGTAATTTAAAAAGAGGTTTTTGAATCAAAGTGTCCCATACCACTTTGAAACTTTTGAAAGGAATTAAAATTTTAAAAACATTCATGTCCATATAAATAAATCCTTAAAAAACATTTTGAATACATGGACATTAATTAAAAAGATTTAAAAAAATAAATCTTTAAAACATTTAAAATTCTGATTTTGATAAAGTGTACCTTTCCGAAATTCTTAAAATAGTCATTTTGAAATCATTTAAAAGTCACATAATTATAAAATAAAACATTTACTTTGAAAATATCCTTGTAATATTGTAAGGTAAGCTTTGACAATTTTATAATGGTGGTAAATATCCTCACCCACCGTATAGGTTAAAAAAACATTCTTACCTTAATTTTGTCGAAAAGGTTAAAAATCACCTTGTTTGGAAAACGACGGAAATATTCCTTTATAAACCTCTTATAAAAAGTCAAAAAAGGGTATAAATGACTTTAACCCATATTCTAGTAAATAGTAAAAATGTTTTGAAATTCATTTTTTAGAAACATGGATGTGGATGATAAAGAGATCCCAGTAGATTATTACGTATAAACAATCTCGGATAATGAAGAGATTGCGAAATAAACCCTTACCTTGCACTTTTCCTTGGTTGGGGTAGGTTAACCTCCTGTATAATGGTGAAATAATAGTTATTAAATTATTAAATAATCATATACATTAATATGATATCATATATGATCTTTTAACATTGCTTTGTAAATAATATCTTAGAATTATCGTCGTTTCAGGTGTTAACTTATTCGTTTTCTTTTATATGTTTTGTTACGTAAGCCATGTTTGTAATGGATAGGTTATATCTAATTCATATCCAAAATGATACCAAGTCCTTAGATACTATTATTAATCATCAAATGAGAATTATACTTGAATGGATACGATGGAGAATGAATCTCATCGCGTTCGTGGAGACGGTAGTCCGTACGTACGCACGAGCGATAATATCATTCTTTCGATATTAAAATAATATATAATTGGATGTTATATCATATATACAGAATCCTTATCATGTTATATTTATTATTTACATGAGTTACACAGCATTATTATACCCATCCAAATAATAATTTATTGAATAACAATTACACCACGACGTGGAGACGGTAAGCCGTACGTACGAATGTATGGTGACATTTTATTCAAAGGGTGGATGGAATACTGAATATGTTTGTACCATATTTATAATAACATCACATTATATATAAGATAATGGAGTTATTATTTTATAATGGTAATAACAAAGAAAGAATAAGTGGAAAAAGAAAGGAACTTTAAAAGGGGTGGTGAAAACATTACCTCTTCTTCGGGTTCTTCCTTTTGATTTGATCAAAAGGGCTCCATAGGATGGCTTTCTGATCAAACTAAGGCCTCTAGGTTTTATTGAGAGAAGTTGAGAGAGTATTTTGGCAGGGGTTTGCAGAACCAAAAAGTTTTTAAGGTGTGAAGAAATGATAAGGAGGGGTGCCCTTTTATAAGAGGGGTGAGGGGCACCTTTGGAAAAGCTAGAAATATTAATTTATAATAAATTCATATTCGGTTTATAATAGCTCAAAAGTTGATTTTTAAAAGTTTAAGGTGGGTATAGGTAGAAAACCATTCAACCAATAGATTTTAGACAGGTTTGGGTTACTATATTAACCTTATCTTTTATTTTTAACTCTTAGTTAATTAGTTTGACATTTACCATGTCACTTTGTATTTTTATATTATATAGTTAATAAACTTACTATATACATACAAGAGACCCCCAAGTGGTCCATTAACGATATAACTATCATGATATAAGTCTCTTTTCTGAACATTATATTTTTAGGAATTTAATATCAATTAATAATATAATATTTGTTTTATAAACTCTTTTATGTCAATTTTGACACTATTCAATAGTTGATTTTTGTAAAACTCATAACAGAATTATAACTTCAAACAAAGTTAATTAAATCAATCCTAATATGTCATATCAACCTAGAAAATTAGTTTAATTCATTAAAAGTCTCAAATTATATTTATTTGGGTATTTATAATATCAATTATTCTAATTTTTCACTATTATGGTAATTACTGCATCACCATTGTGTCATAAATAAATTAAATTATTTAATGTCTAAAAATTATAAATAAAATATAATTATGTATTAAATCTTTTTATCTTTCTAATTAATATTTATAGTATAAAAACCAAAATATATGACCCTATGTAACAATTGTTTTTCTAAAAGATAATATGCTTGTGTCATTTTTGTATTCATTTTAACTTAATTAAAATAAAGTGTCCCAATCACTTACAAGTGGATCCATGGGGTCCCAAAATCAACCCAAAGATTCCCATGGTCGAACATGTATCAACCAATAGGTTTAAGACACGTTTTAGGGTAATTTATTATTATTATAATATTATTTTTTAACCCTTATTTACCGGATTTACCCATAACCATGGTAAATAAAATATTTACCGAAGTAATTATTCAAAATGTCTAAAAATAAAAGTTACCTATTTACACAATTTGAACATCCTGATTCAAAATATGGAATCAATTTTTTCAAATTAAAAACACATAGGTAGAAGAAATTAATTTAAAATTAATTCCTGTTGTTAAAACAAAAAATCGTGTTTTTAAGAGATAATAACTATCAAAAGATAGACACTTGTTTATATCCGGTTTAATTGTAAAATTATCTCCAATGACCAACATTGTATTAAATAGTAAAAATATATTCTAAATATACTTTAAAACCACTCAAATTAATTATTTATCACTTTTAATTATTTTGATTTAAAAAGTTGTTTTTAATTAAAATTTAGTAATTTTCACTATTCATCAAAATATTAAAGTTATCCGAAAAGTACCAAAATTTCACCTTAGGCTAAACTTGATATTCCGAATCCAAAAATGAAGTACATTTAGAGAGATAAAATTTCAAAAAGTAGGCATTACTATTCATAACGGCTAGTTTGATCGGTTGTGGTGTGTGTTAAAACTCGAAGTTGCGTACAACACACGCTACTGTATTATTCAAATGAAAGCATACCGTGGAAGCTTGGGATGTTTAATTTTAAATTTTTGATGTCCCCATTTAGTCAAAAAGTTTAAAATATTGTATTTAAAAAGGTTTCACTATTAAAAGTTGATAAAAGTGCAATACTGAAAATAAATTTGTTCTTGCATTATGTCTTAGAAACTCATAATATGGATTCTAAAATTATAAGGATATATTAGTTTAAAATTTAGTTAATAAAATTCATAAGCTCTTTTTAATGGCCTGTTTGGTAATTCATGGTGCTATTGAACTCGGTGTTGCATGTAGTGCAAGTTATTGAATTATTTTGAAGTAATAACACACTATGAAATCTTGGGGTGTTACAATAAATATTTAGTGAGATCCCTAGGTATATGTATAGGGATTATTTTAAGGATAATTTTAAGTATAGGAAAGTATCCTAGAATATTGGTGAAGGATAGAGCTAGTCGCTTCCAAGAAATTACATCCCTATATGGATACTATAAGTGAACATGGTTCTAAAGAAGATGTACCTATGGGTAATAACTCTAAAAAAGTTATGTTGATCTTGACTTGAGAAATACCTAGTATATGACATTTCTTCTTACAACGCAAATTGTTTTAAACTCCTAGGGGATATGCTTTAGAAATTCACAAAATTTTTATGAACCACCTTAAAGGATTTTAATAATGACCATGGATGGCCTAGTTTAAATCAAAGGTTTCAAATATTGAAAAGAAGGTTTCATGATTTAGACATCCTATAAGTGATTTTTTATGATTATTTGATTTTCCAAAATGAATATTATTTATCACACTCTATTTTTTTATTTTAGAAAATTTTGGGAGTAAGAAGGAACTCGGTTAACATTGAAAGTGATAGAAAATGTGTTTATGAGATACTAAATGGGATAATGACTTGAGTAAATGATATTATGATTTTTCTCAATCAGAACTTAACCAACTCTTAGACTTTCCAAAGAAGATAAGGATAGAGATTTTTTAGATTTTGGGTGGTGGAGACTATGGAGGAAAAAATATTCAATTTTCTATATATAGATAATGTGGGAAGAGTCACTCCAGGGAATGTCTCAAAGGAAGAAGAATATGTTTTATATATGAAATATAAGGTCACATAGAAAATAATTTATGAAGAAAAATGAATAGTTCAGTTAACAAAATGGATGAGAATAATAGTCTTCTCAAGGTAACATCGACGGTTTAAAGTTTTAAATGCGATAAGTATGGTAATTATGTAAATTGATGTCCTCGGGGGGAGATCTTAAAGAAAATATGAAAGGATATAGGAGTAATGGTTATACTGATAATGATGAAGAGACTAGGAAAGACGTATAAAAGTTATTGGTTATTCTAACAATATAGATTAGGTTAAACATAGAATGATTAAATTGAGTTTAATTAATGTTAATACGTGATTCCTATTTCATATTATAGGAAGTTTTTACTGAGGAATAAGGTGATGAAGACTATTTTGGTGTTTAAGAATAAAGTGGGATGATTGGAGTGTTTATATATTAAAATTAATGAATTATGTTATATGAATCATGAAATATAGAAGGATTGTTCAGTATAAGCTTTTCATTAAGGATTTTCAAGAAAATGTTGAATAATAATAATGAACTAGAAAACTTATTAAATGTAAAGGTGATATTTTACAGAAAACACGTGATTAAGGGAAAACCCCTTAATATTTTCCTGATGTTTTGATAATGATTTTTGGATATAGAGGTTATGTATATGAATATATTAAATTGTATAGTATTGATGACCATGGAAAAAATTAGTGATTTTATGAAAAATTAATTTATATTATCATTTATGTAGTTTACAAAATTATTGGATTTATGGAATATGTTAAATAATTTGTGGTTTTATTTAGGTAATGATGAATCATGTATATTTTCATTAAGGTTTTATGGTAATTCTGGTTATTACCATGTTTTAGGAGAATATATGACCAAGGTATTCACGTAATTGGTATGTGACAATTGATAAATGCTTTATAATATTTAGTAGATTAATGTTAAGTTGATTTTCATAATTTTAGTGAAATTATTTATAAATTTTGAATTTTGGAAGGGCTATAAGGTTAACCATTTATGGAATAGTTTAATTAAAACATTAGATTAGGTTTTATAGATTAATTTATTATTTCACCATATAAAGATTTATGCATATTCAATAACCTGTGATGACCAATTTATTTTTGATGATAAATATATTTAGAAGTAATGACTTATCCTTATTTTATAAATCTTATTATCAATTATTGCTTAAGTAATGAAAAATTTATATCTTAGAGTAAGATATGAAGTGTAAAATTGATCAAAACATAACCAAAGGATTAGATTGTTGTTAGGAAACTGAATGAAATAAATTAAGTATATAATCTATTAAAAAATATTCAACTTTAGGAAAAGTTATCTTGGAACAAAAATATTTCCCTAGTACCTTCATTTATAATAAACCTATAGTCTTTTCACTCATTGTATATTTATGGATATTTGTTCATTAATTTTTTTTATATCATTCACTTTCTTATGATCAATTATCTCTATCTATCTCTATAATTATGTACACTTTTATTCCATGTACATATCTTTAATTCCCATAAATGTTCTTCTATTTTTAAACCTAGATATATGTTATTCAATATCACCTTCATAATTTCTTTTCCCACTAATAAAGAGGAATTTTTATTGTCTCTTATTAGGATGTGGGTTTTCTATGGTGAAATTTTCAAATATCAGACTCACTGAACACCAATTCAAGTTGCAGGGATGCAATTTATTAAGGTTTTGGAATGTAACACCCTGATATTTGATGAAATATTTTTAAAAAATAAATTTAATTTCTTTTATTTCTTACGTTACACAAAACATCGAGTTTTAATGAAAATTGAGATACTGTTAAAATATTATTATTTAATATTATAGTTATATCTACTTTTTTTCCTGGAAAGTTTGAAAAGTATTAACTAAATTATAAAAATATATGGTATACACTTATATATAAAATGAATTATTTTCTGAAAAATTAATTAGAAATAAAAATAATAACATTTTAAAATAAATAAAATATTTTTCCGTAAAAAAAACTATTTTTCTACATAGAAACACGTTTTATCTCAAAAAATTCAAAAAAATAAATTTTAGTGAATTATTTTGATTAAATTTATATATTATATATTAAATAAAAAATTTAATATTCATATTATGTGTTTCCTACACCTAAGATAACAATAAATCTTATTTTATGCTTAAAAGCTGTATTTCTCTAAAAATAAGTTTTGTCGCATTTTGTGCACTTATTTTAAAATGGATTTTTGAAAATTTTAGAAAATTAATTTGAAAAAATAAAATTAATTTTTTAAATCATCATGTGAAAATTATCTTTTACTAATTTTTTAAAATTTCCGAAAAAGATAAATTTTTCATTGAATATTGAAAAATACTGATTTTTATTAAAAAAAACTTGTCTGGTCATTCAAAGAATTTACAAGATAAATTTTATTTTAATATGGTTTTAAAAGTAAAATTAGTTAAATTATATAAATATTAATCCAATTTAGGTAGTTAGAATCAATTTCATATTAAATTTTTATATAAAAACTTTTTCAGCTTTTGAACATTTTCTCTTTTGAAAATGACTTTCTCATCGCGTCGACAGGTTTAATTATAAATTAAATTTTCCCAATTATGTTAATGGAATTTATAAAAATACATTACATATTTATAATAATAATAATTTATATTATATAATAAGTTAAACTTCATTTTTGTCTCAAAATGAAATGTAAAAACATTAAAAATTAATTATTGTGGTTAAGGTTAAAACAGATTTATAGGTGGATTAAACTAAAAATATAGGATTAAAATGACCTATAAACTTGTAAAACACCAATTTTTTGTCCATATTTATAAATTATCACCTATAAGGTTCTATAATGGACCATTTTTTAGATTTTTTCATGTGAAAAACATCGGTACACTTTATTCTTTTAAAAAATTCCATCTGTATCCTCTCCCCCACTTATAAAAGACCAATACCTATCCTATCATCTTCACACTTAAAAATACATTTTTTCATCCAATAACTTGTAAAATATATTCAATAAATCCTTACACAAATAATATATTCCTTTTTGATATCATAAATTTAATCTAGGAAGGTATTAGGTTAAACCAAAAGAGGTTTTTTGAAGAAGTGGTAAAGTTTTAAACTGTGTGTTTTTGTTTTACTTATTATTTTAAATCCTTTAAATATTGTTCAATTATGTTTATATAATAAAAAAATTATATAATATATACTTATATGTAATTAAGTTAATTTTTTAGTTTAAATCCATCCCTTATTCCATCAAATTTGAGATGAATTAATTTATTGTGTGTATGGTGGACTACCGCCTCACGAACCGATGTAATTAATTTTCCATCACCACCTCTCACAGATGGATATATTAATGGATTTAATTTTTATATATTATATTTATGATATTATTATACCTATATAATTATAATACCATATCTAACTTCTAACCTCCCGACCCATTGGAAAACAATAAAACTACTGGTTCGCGAACTGATGTGACGTGTTTGTCATTTCTGTTTTACTTGGATGGTAATAAGTATAGATTAAATGAATATATATATGATATTTATAAAATAATTAAAATTTTTAAATTATTATATAACATATAACTCCTTACTTTCCAATCCTTGGGGAATACAATAATGTCATTCATGTGTACAGTGGACTACCACCTCACGAAGTGATATGATTAGTTTTCAACTAATGCTTTCATAGAAGGTAATAAAGGTAAACTTATTTACTATATATGATATATATAAAATAAAAATTATTTTATAGAGGTAATTTATTATTTTTATTTCTTTAATTTTATCCATCAACAAAATAGAAACAATGTTCATGTGTACGTACAGCTTACCATATCCATGAATGGTATATTTTATTTTCTATCACTATTTTTTATGGATTACTAAAGAAACATATATACTAAATATATATGATATTTATTTCATGGTTTAATTTTTTAATATTATTGAAACATTATTAATGTCAAATTATTTAAAATAAAAAATAAAAAACATGAAAAAAAATACAGTTATTACTGAAAATGTGATTTAAACATAGAATTGTTAAAAAACATGTAATAAAAGATCAAAAGTAAATCATATATGTTATGATATATATAATTAAGGTTCTATAATATATATATTTATTTATTTATTTATTTAACCTATATTTATTATAACGAAGGTTCAAATGTGTACCAAGCAAGTCGGAACTCAAGGTAATGGATTTCTAGTCTCTCTTTTATTTCTAGGAGACTTATGTCATATTCACCCCTCATTGATTTTGTGTGGTGTATATACTTCCCCTTTGACATTTTATATCATGAATATACTTTTTAAAATATATTTAATGTTTTATTTTATGTCATTCCTTAATTGTTATTGAAATCTAAAATATACCAAAGTGGTAAGGGTTTTTTGCCTAGATTTTTTTTTGAGACAAACATTATGTTATTTACTTATCTTATTTTATGAGGTGTATATATAGCCCCTTTGACATGTAATATCATAAATTTACAAATTCGTATGATATTTTAATTTTTATTTAATTTTATTCCTTTATGGAGCCTATGATTCAATGTAACCAAAGTGTTAAGGGTTTTATAATAAAATAACACAATTTATCTAGATTGTTTATGTTTATACTTATGATGATGAAATATTGTAAAATATATCTCAATAAACTCATGAACTTTTTCTCCTATAGTTATTTATTGAGAATACATGTTTTCCCTTAATTTTAATCAAATTTTTTACTCAATATTTTAAAAGAATGTATTTAATAAAATTCAACTTTATTTATCTCTTCATTCAAAAAACATTTTTCTTACATATCCATGTTTTCTAAAAATGATTTAAAAAATGTTTTAAAAGTGTTTATTAAAGAAATTTTTTCCCATGGTTGAATTTGTTTTCAAAGTTTTTTAAAATGAATCTTCATGTCGTTTTCCAAACAAGGCATGTTTGTGTTTAATCAAAAATTTAAAAGGATTATTTGTTTTAATTATATAGTATAAACCAAATTTCCCATCATAATGGCCATTATTTTCATTCAATATTTTTTATAATTTTTCAAGTTTATATTAAAATAAAAAAAATTTTAAAATGTTTTATTTTAAAAATTTATATTCAAATTTGAAATTTTATTTTCCTCAATAAATATTTTAAATTATTTTCAAATATTCCTCTATAATTTTATAATATTGTATTCAAAGAAACTGATTTTGAAATAGTTTTATGTTTTAAAAAGTGTTCTTAAAAGTGGAAGTGATATTTTACTCAAGAAATATTTTAAATTATATTTAAATAATCCTTTATAATTTTCCAATTTTTTCATCAAAGAAAATGATTTTGAAAATTTTTTAATGTTTTAAAAAGTTATTTTCAAAAAAGGTTTTTATTCCTAAATAAATGTTCAAGTGTATTTTCAAAATAATTTTACATCTAATATTAAATATTTTGATGTTAATTATACTTTAAGAGGGATATTATCCAATGATACCATTCTTATTCTTTCTCTAAATGGTTTATGTTTATGATGAAAAAATGTTTATGAAACCCAATTCTTTACCCCCAGTTATGCTATAATGAAATGTTTATGAATTCCATTTATTTTCATGGTAAATGATATGATTAATGTTTTATGATATTGTGACACAAAAATGTATAGATTATTTGATTCTTGGAACCTATATATCTCTACAATTTATTGGGTACTTTTAAATATTCTGTGATCATAGAGGATACACTAGAGGTTATCCCAAGCTTGAAAAGTGGGTACATAAGAGGTTATCACAATCCTAAATTATGTGCATAGGTGGCTATCCCAATACTATAACATTATGAATTTATAGGTTGGTATCATTGACATAATTTTTTCCATGATTATATGTTTTCTACAACTATATATTTTAGTCTAATGTTATGCCCTCATGGATCATGTTCTTTCATTTCCTTATGATTCATGTCTTGTGAATTATTAATATTTATTCTATGATTCAATATTTTTATCTTTGATATGTATGGTATGGTTTTCTTATGTTATGGCCATGTTCTCATACCCTTATGCTTACATTAGGTTTATCAATTTCCCTTTTTTAACCTTATTGAGAATCTGATCTCACAATTTCTTATTTTTTTCCTAGGTTATGATAATAGGTTTTATGTGTGATATGTTTAATAATGGATATGGTCATTATAAACTAAGTTTGATATGATTTATAACTCTTATAAACCATTTTTTAAGTTTTTAATTTCGAAATACATTATAACTTTATCATCATCAGGCATTTTTTTGTGTAATGTAATGAATGTTCATAAAAATATGTAATATCTCTTTGTGAAAATCCTAGTTCATTATAACAACATCACATGATTTATAGAGTCCCATAATATATTAGGTTTACTCCCCAATCCTATACATAACTTATCATGAGACAAAAACTTTACCCAATTAATTGGAGCTCTATTTGGGAACACACATTACAAAATATTCATATTTTTGTGTGAAAAAAATGGAAATCAATAATAAGTCATAAATATAAGAATTACCCATAGAAAGAAAGAGGTTTTATAATATTTCCTTATATCATAATAAAAAGATATTTCTTAAATAAGGAATATTATAAATGAACATAAGGTAAGTATTTCCCCCTTAAAGTAACGGAGAATGAGATAGGTATATTTTAAAGAGAAATATATAGAAAATTTATAAGTATTCCATAATATCATAGTTTTTCATCATTGATGAAAATTTATATAAATGGTCACATGGAATATTTCAAGATAAAAATACTTTTTTCAATTTTGAATCACTTCTTTAAAATCAAAAAAAATCCAATAAATCATAGAAAAAACTTTCTTTCAAAATAAAAATGGAAATTTTAAATGAAGATTCAAATAATGTATTAATAATTATGATGGGGAATTCCATTCATACTATATAATATAAAAGAAAACATTTCATTCACGCTTTTGTAAAAAAAAGTCAAAAAAATATCTCATTTGGAAAATGATAGAAATATTCCTTTAAACCCATTTTTATAGTATCAAACATGGGTAAAAATATATTTAATAAATAATTGTATAATAATAAAAACATTATTTAAAAATTTAAGGAAAATATAAACATAGTAGAGATATATTTTAGATCTAAAAGAAGATACAATATCATTATTACTTATAAATAACTTTATTGATGTTTAGTTATTAAATAAGGTAGGAAATGGAAACCAAATATATAAACCATGTTTATAAATAGAAGAGAACAA
This sequence comes from Viscum album, assembly GCA_963277665.1. Lineage (NCBI taxonomy): Eukaryota > Viridiplantae > Streptophyta > Magnoliopsida > Santalales > Viscaceae > Viscum > Viscum album. The sequence goes on from OY728161.1 coordinate 1,513,258,426, forward strand.
AATTTATGTGGTTCAAGAAAAACATTTATATTATTTACCCCAAAGTAACCTTGAATATAAATAATCATGAAAATAATTGAGATTTTAACATAAAGCATTTACTAATTTGGTAACTTTCCAATAAAAATTTATTAGAATAAAGAGTATGATATATGTCACAATCTAGAACAAATACCCTAGTATCCTAATAATTGGGATAACTTCAACATGGCCTGAAGGTAATTCTAGATCCCCATGGGTTGGATACTAGCACTCGACATCATATGAGATAAAATAGGGAATGAATTTTTCACTAAATAATAGAAGATAAAAGTTGAAATTCAGTGTACTCAACACTCCAAATGGAGAAAGTGTCATAAAAATAGGTATAAAAAACTCAAATCATAATATCATCAAAGTACATGTTGGAAAAAAACTTACCAATATCAAATCCATAACCCATGTTCCAAATGATCAAGAACATCCACCACCTCCAAGTGGTGCTTTCCCTTTTCTCTTACCAGGCATAAGAAAATCTAAAAATACATGAAGGAAAAGGTAGGGTGTGAGCTATAAATCCTAGTTGGGTCTCACCAAGTGTTCCATAATAGATTCTAAAATAATAAACCAAATAATTATTTAATTTTAAATAAAAAACAGCAAGCTATAATATCTCATTTTCATGTTTAAAAAAGTGACACTTTTCAAAGGATGTAAAACATTTCTAACAATTTCTTTAATAAAAAATTTAGATAAAATAGTTTATATAAATCAATTGGCATGAAGAAAATAGTTCTACAATCAATGTAATCTATAACCAAAATACTCACAACAAGCACTAGGGTCATATTCCCTATAGTACATTAGTTTATAGTTATAGGATCCTCACACCTCTTAGATCAATGATCACATAAATTATGTGTACACACATCCCTCAGGCTCAGGCTGAATATGACTCATCAATATCGCATCAAGGATAAGATATTTTAAACTAGGTTTTTTTAGAGTTTTCATTACCATTCAATTTCTAGGGAATCAAAATCCTAGTGTGCTTGTCCTAAATAGCCCATTAATTAACCAAGATTTCATGTGATCAATCAATCAGTATAAAAGGGTGAAATCATCTCATTTCAAATCAGTCATCATTTTCAATTCAATTTCCCATTTTTTAGTTTTAATATTCCAATTCTGCTTCAAAACAAAAATATTTGTTTTTTATAATTTTATTACTTTTCAATAAAAAATCAATAATAGTTTTTCATCATTACAATTTACTCTGTTTTTCTCAAAATAATTATTAAATAATTTCACCAACTCCTTCAATTTCGAAATACACCCCAAATTCCAATTCCATTGAAATTTTGGGGGGATTTCTTACAAAAACATGTGATTTCAAATTCTAATTAAAAATAATATTAATTAGAGTTTTCATAAATCAATTGATTTCTATTTCAAAAAAAATAAAAAAATAAAGTTTTCAATTATAAGGAGAATCTCAAACGGAACCACCTACCTTTAATAACAAAATCAATAAACTAAAATTGACACCCATAGCCGGATTTTACAATAAATAAAAAAGTTCCATATATCAATAAATCAAAACTATAATTAAGATCCAATTAAACTAATTTTATATCGATCCAATATTTTATGTTTTGTCAAACATTAAGGAGGGATGGAGGATAGATTGACAGAAACAATTATAGAGGTTATCCACTTACTAGAGGATATTAAACAAGATCAAACAAGATTAAATCCACTAATAGAAGGGGTTTGAGGAGATAAAATAACATCTAGAGAGATTTAATATCCAAGTAATCCAAGTTAGGTAAAGTGGGGGTCAAGCTGGGGTTATAGAGGGGGGTTCAAGAATTTAAAATATTTTTTTTGGAATAAATAAAGTATGCATGCGCAATCATCTGGGAAGGGATACATGGTTATAAATACTATTCACCTTAACTCTGATCCCATACATAGGAGTTCACATTTTCTACTGGGTGGGTGTATGGTTTTTAAAACTGTGCGTCAACTATACAAAACATTATTGCCCAGGGTTTCACAGTTTTCACTAGGGGGTGCGTGGTTTGGGAAAACCTTATGCCAACTATGAAAAGCTAAAAACCTCCAAAAATATAAAATTTTCACCCAAAGTACCACTAGGCAAGACCCAACCTAAATTAGATCAAACTAGGTTCAAGGATTACCTGAAAATTAGTAAAAATATGTTATGACATCCCCACCATAGAAACATTTTGTCCCTATAAATCATGTCAAGAGGTTTTCATATCAATGAGGTGAGGCCACGTTTCTCTAATTAGTGCCTCTCTATCCCAAGTCTCATGAGAATTTGAACATTATTCCATAGAACATATACCCAAGTTATCATCCTCCCATAAAGTACCTTCATCTCAGAAGCAATAATCCTAACTGAATTCTCAATCAATGATAAATTAGGACCAACATCAAGATCACCCCAGACCAAAACATGAGATGGATTAGAAATATAATTATGTAGCTACTATATATGGATCACATTATGGATCATAATATACTATGGTGAATGTTATAAATAGTAAGACACCTTCCCCAGCTAAAAAATCTCAAAAGGTCCCATAAAATGAGGAGAAATCTTTTGATTCCTCCCCATCCATCAGTGACCCAATCGACGTGAAACTCTCAAGAACACCCAATCACCAACAATCAAATCCAATGGTTACTGATGACAATTAGTATAAGATTTGTACTAGATTTTTTCCATCAATAATTTTTGATGAATCAATTGAATATTTTCCATCATCTCTTAGACCAAACTCAATTCAATTAAGGAAGTTTCACCAATATATGACCATTACAACGTAGATTTACATAGTTTTCTATAAAAATCCTAAAAAGGATCCATTATGATAGTGAAATTAGTAACTATTATTATAAAAGAACTAAACCAGTCTCAAATAGTCATCCCAATATCCACCAAAATGTGGGGATTCATGCACAAAGAATATCATTTAGAATATGTATATCCCTCTTTGTCTAGTCATCCATCTAAAATGGTATGTTGTACTTAAAAAAACAGATATCCCATCACCTTATAAAGGCCTCACCAAAAAGGATATATAAAATGAAGATCTCTATTATAGACTATAGTATATAGTATTCTATACAAATGAAAAATCTCTTTCACATAGATATTTTCCAACTCCTCAACTTTGGTTGTATCAAGAATGGGTATAAAGTGAGATGATTTCGTCATCCAATCGATCACAACCCATATCACATTATTATTTATAAGGTTACACAAAAACCCGAACACAAAGTCAATAGAAATATCATCCCACTTCCAAGTCATCACTTGAATTGGATGAATTAAACCTGAAGGTTAGTGGTTCTTTTCATTGACCTTTTGGCATGTATAATAATAAGAGAAATAATCAATAATTCCATATCTCATACCCTTCCACTAGAATCGTCACTGCATGTCATAGAACATATTTTTGGTTCTTGAGTGAACTTACCACTAGGAATTATGGCCATTCCCCATAATATATTTTCTCACTAGAAATAGTAAAATGTTCAAATTCTAGAAACATAGGATACCCTCCTTAGAGAATGACCACTCAATATAGTTCTCCCAAACAAAAAGAGAGTTCTTAATGCTATGAAATTCATCATTAAGTTTTTTTTCTTGGAGAATCATCTTGAGAATTGTTGAGGTCAACTAAACAATTTATAAGGAAACATCATCCCATATTTCCTAAACTTATATATAAAACTATGACAAAATACCCCTAACATTCCACTATTTTGATGATTCTTTCACAAAATGTGTCATAATTTTCATGCTCAAAGTATCGGCGAAAACATTTCATTTCCCTAGAGTATAGGTAATGTCAAAATCAAAATACTATAAGTACACCGCCCAATGACTCTAGTAGAGATTCAAATCTTTTTGAGATAATATATAACTTAGTCTCTTATGGTTAGAATATGTTGTAAACCTTTCTTTAAAAAGTTATTTTCAAAAACTCTTAGTGCATCCATCATGGCTACAAGTTCTTGGTCATGAGTTGGATAGTTATTCACATGTGGACTAATCTACCGACATCCATAGGCTACCACATGATCACCCTATATAAGAACATATCCCAAACCCAAACATGATGCATCATGGAAGACCACAAAACCCTTCTCAACCTCTAGAAGAGTCAACACCAGTGTAAAAGTAAAAATTCATTTCATCTCAAAAAAATAAAACTAAAAATTATCATCCCAAGAAAACTTCACTCGCCTCTAAGTGATAGAGGTCATAAAAGAATCCAACTTTGAGAAATCCTTTACAAACCAGTGATAATACCTTTCTAAACCCAAAAAGCTTTAAATCTTTAAAAAATATTGGTAGTTCCCATGTTATATTTCACCTTATTAAGAACAACAAAAGTACCACGTTTAGAGACTATTTTTCCTAATAAATTAACTTTATAATACAAAAAACACATTTCAATAGTTGGGAATAAATTTGGTTATTTAACAATGATTCCAAAAGTACTCTCAGATGACTCACATGATCCTCCTCAGACTGAGAGTAAACCAGGATTTCATCCACAAAGACCACAATGAATGAATCAAGATGATCATGGAAGATCCTGTTCATAAAATCCATAAATAACTGAGAAGAATTAGTTAGACCAAATGGCTTGAAAAGATACTCATAAGTGTCATACCTACTCTGAAAGTTTGTTTTCTGAGTGTCATATTCTTTTAATCTAAAATAGTGATAACCAGATAAAAGATCAATCTTTGAGAACCACTTTTACTATTTAAAATATTAAAATAGGTCATCAAACCTTGTAAATGGTTAATTTTTCTTTATCATAACACAATTTAGTTTTCAATAATCAGCACATAGGCAAATTGTTCCATCATATTTCTTAGAAAAGAGAATAAGTGTCGCCCAAGGTGACACACATAGGTAGATAAAGCCTTTATATAATAGATCATCCAGTTGAGTCTTAAACTATTTTATTTTAGTTAATGTCATACATTAATAATTAATAGATACTATATGAGTACGATGAATTAAATAAATACAAAACTCTACCTCTCTTACTGAAGGAAAGCTAGAGAAATAAGAAGGAAAAACATCGGGAAACTCAACTAAAACTAGAGGGAGGTCATCACACAAAGAATAATTCTCCATATCAATATTGAATACTTGTATTACATTCCCCAACTCTAGATAATACATTTCAACTCTACTTGACCTCATGTCCCATTCTCCCTAAAAGATACAACACACCCCATTTCATTTGGTAAAGGAGACACATCGAAAATAGGAGTCAATTAAAGACTCATAAGAAATGATCAAATCCATCCCAAAAATGATCTCTAGAATTTTCATGTTGAGAAACATAAAATCCTTATTAAGCTATATCTATGATAAAGATAAAACACGAGCATAACGACAGAGACCCTACTCTCTTTTCATTCTAAGGGGTGTACTAATATCCATCACATAAGAAAAAAGATGCATAGGAAGATTTAGAATTTTCACAACATGAGTTGAAATAAATGAGTTAGATACACCAATAGAAAATAAAGTATTCACTAAAGATGAAGCTATAGTAATGGTACCTCTATAAATTACTGGAATGGTATCAGCTTCCTCTAGAGACTCTTACACTGTGTAAAGAAGCTTTGTTTCGAATTCATGTGGCTATAAATTATTTGTCTTTGAAGCATCTTATTTCACCATAGTACTTTTAGGTTCTAATGATATTGTTCCACTACAAAGGGAAAAATGATATAACATAATTTATGAAAGTTTCCTAAGCATATTCAGGAACTATATATCTTGGTTTCCTCAGTTAAAACCTGTTTCAAATTCACATTCTTACCATACAGGAATCAAGTCAAAGGGCATCTTCCAAGCACTGTAGGAGGTAAAGAATATGACTTCTATCGAGATCCACCACGAGACTCATCACGATTCATATTTTCTTTCATGTAACCTACAGAAATTACATTGAGAGAAAAAGGGATTCCCGATAACCCAGAATTACTAGCCAGGTTAAGCTCAAACATTAACACCCTATCTAGAATGTTAGTATAATAAGTGATATCTAGTAAGAAAAACTAATAATGAATAATATATAAAAGGCCCATCTCAAAAATTCAAGTCTTCATCTTCTCATTTTATACAATATTGGGTGAAAAATTTACAATCTTGTAAAATCAGTTTTCATAATCAGTCACATTCCAATCATCCTTTTTTTTTGTTTGAAAAAACTTCATAGCCTTAGATATCACCATAGAATTTGGGTAGTACTAATTAGTGAAAATAATACCAAATTTTTTATAATATAAACCCTCGTGATTCCTCACAATTACCATCGAGTACCACCATCACTTGATAGGTCCCTTTAGCTTGAAGGTGGGACATTTTACCTTAATCAAATTAGGTGTTTACATGAAATAAAATAAAATCTCTATTTTCTCAACCAATCCTCAGCCTCTTGAGGATCATTTTATCCTTGGAGTGATAGTGGGTTATAGAAAAAGTAACTCCCAATAATAATTTTGTGATCCATACCTATGAGGTTCTACAAATGGATCCTAAAAAGGAAGGGGTGTGGGTACCTATCCTGGATCTTGGATAGAACGCATAATAATCTCAAAAATATTCTGGTCCTAGGAAGGATCTATTCATTGTGGTTCACCAGAAGCTTATTATTGGTTCATATTCACATGTCATATTATAGGCATGATGATACACAACATCCGCAAAAAAAAATTGAAGACATCCAAATATTACTCACATCAACAACTCAAATAAGAGAAATTAAAAAATTAATCACATCAGATCAGATATTAGAATTTTATATTTAACCAATCCAAATAGAAATTGGGGAAAATACAATAATTATATCAAATTATTCCTCAATACACCTTTCCCAAACCACCAATGGTTACTTAAGGCTCATTATAATGAGATATAGCTAGGAACTCACTCAAAACTACCACATATTACCCAAAAAGATACTTTAAACAAAATAATTAAATCAAGGACTGTTTTTAAACCTACACCTTTAATAAAACTTTATCATGAACTATCCTAGATGCCCTGGTACCCAGATAACCGATCTTGATTTTACATCGACTAAAGGGTGTTCTTGATCTCCATTGGTTGGTGACTAGCACCTGGCATCATAAAATATAGAAGAGGGAACAAATTTTCTATAAAAAGTGGAAGATAAAAGTTAAAATTTATTATTCTCATTACTCCTACAAATTTACTTTTTTTATTTTCCAACACTTTTAAAGGGAAAGTGAGAACCCTCACAGTGCTACAGATCCAACATTAAAAGAGACAACTGACTTGTTACATACTAAATTGAGACAATTGGACTCAACTTCTTTAGCCAGTTTCCAGGGGAATACCTAGCTTCTAGGATCATCTTATAGGAATGCTTCATAATAAGTTTCCAAGTACTCCCAAGCTTTCATATACTCTTCTTTGCTAGTTTTCCCCATGTTAAAGCCTCTAACCAAAATACGGACTTGCCTGTGAATCCACTCCTCCTTCTCCTTGGTACCTTACACTCGAAGATATCTGCTCATCATTTGATCAACTTCTTCCTTTGTTGCCTTAATCACCAAGAAATCCTCCTTCATCTCCTCACCTGAGTGGACGAGGAGATCCATATTTTATCCGAATAAACGGCCTCCAGGTGGTGCCAACCAGTAAGAGGTCCTTCCACATGATGCTGAAGAGAATCCTCCATTGCCGGCATCACCTCTTCATATTGCATTTGTAGTTTTTCACGCTGATCAGCTGTCCTTGTGGCAGTCTCAGATTCGTCAGACACCCGGTCGATGGTCTTCAAGCCCCCTGCACGCATCCCATCCCTATGCCCGACGGAGCCTTTCCTCCTGCTCGTGTCATTGTTGCTCATGTTATTAGTACACATCAGAGGGAGTTTACCTTTACTTGAAGACCATGTAACAGGAGGACTCAGTAATTTAGAGTAGTCTTTCCTCCCTCATGACCTCCGGGTATGCTTAATAAAGCCTTCTGAATCAATAATTGTATTTTTTTTCCCTTCCTTGATGAGGATCGAAAGTATTATTCTACCAAGCCCACTTCCACAGGCTCAACAGGTGAGTCCGGGACTGGATCGGCCTCCTCTTGGGTATCCCCCCATACCAGAGAAGGGTCCTAGCCATGTGAATCCTCCTTCTCGAGTCCTTCACCAAGAATTTGACTTTCTTCTTCTCCCAAGACTTCAAACCAGTTCAGAGAAATGTTAAACAACCCTCCAGCTTTAACCTTCTCGACATAAGAAGGCTGAGCCTGCAAGTCCTGTGCATCCATGTCTGAGCCCCTTGGTTGGACAAAGCCACGACCAATATATTGAAACTGCAGAGAAGTGTCTTCACTAGTGGTTAGATGCACATCCACTACATCACTCACCATGGCTCTACTTGATATATTTGAATCCAGCTGCCTTACCAAATCAGCATTCAAGTGTGGCTCCCTCTCTTCATGACCTGCCTCCTTCTCCCGAACCAAACCAGCATTCATGCTGACCCCATCACCTCCAGTAGTACACATTTCCTCAGACGAGCATCCAACACCCAAATCAGCTTTCGGGCAGCTAAAGATTCCAGAAACAGTAGGGTCGTGCAAGGCAACCGTTGTTGGTTTCCGAGGAGCCTCCACACCTGGAGAGACATGTTGGCCGACGGGCTCCATCTCCTCTAGAACATCCCTGTGCACCCTCACATGCTCACCCAATCCTGCCATAACTCTCAACTCATTCACTTTCTGGGTGTTGGAATTGACTGAATCCATGTTATTCATATTGTTGGCCGAGGGGTCCACTGGCACGGAAGATTGTCTAGCATCCCGGTTCCTGGGTCCCCGATGACAAGACTTGTAGGAATGTTCTAAGAGGTTACATACCAAGCAGAACTCAGTCCAGGATTCAAAAACAACCTCCTGTTTCCATCTAACTTCTTCCCCAGCAACGATCCAAACCCACTCCACTGGTGGTCTCGACACATCAACGTCAACACAGATTCGAGGTGAGATTGGGTGACACAGAGCAGTGGTCTGACTATCAGAGCACAAAAAATATCATACCATGTTCCCTAGCATACGTAAGATGGAGGGGTTTTGAAAGAGCAGTGGAAGGTTTGGGAACCTTACCCACAACGCTGTCATTGGAGTATCACGCTCCATGTGCAGGTTGAACGACCAGTGGAAGAGATAGAAGGGGCACCCGTTACAGACTCTCAGGGCTCTAGAAAAAGCCAGGATCAAATCTTCCTCAGATGAAAATCGAACCAGAATGTGTCATTTGTCGAGGAGACCCACTACTGCACGGTCCTGAAGTCCCCAAGATCCAAAGACGTACCTGTCAAAGGATTCAACTGAGGGCCTTCGATGACTGAATCGAGCCACCAAAGTAAGATGATGAAGACTTGAAGCCTCCAAAAATTCTGAAGTCAAGAGAAAAAGTTGCAGTGAGCCATTGTAGAGATCGGGCACCTTCGGGCTGAGATCGATAGCAGGGAAAGGGGGAAGGAAGTCCGGGGAAGAGAAGGGGAGGAAAGGGGGTGGGCGGGGTAGAGTAAGAAAAGGATCTTCTCCCCGCTCCAGGGGAGGAGGGGGACGGTGGCGCCGCCGCCATCAACCTAGGGCATTGCAGGGCGAGGAAGAGCGAGGAGCGAGCTCCCGATTTTGCACATTATTCTCATTACTCCAAAAGGATAAATTACCAGAAACCAAATAGGTATAAAAAACCAAATTATTAAATCATTAAAGTACTTAGTAGAAAGACAAATTTCCAAAGATGACAGTGAAACCCCATGGTCTAATGGATCAAGAACGTCCACCACCTCCAAGTGGTTCTTTCCATTTGCTCAAACCTAGCATAAGAAAATCTAAAAATGATTGAAGGAAAAGGTATGGTGTGAGCTATAAATCCCCATAGGGTCTCAAAAAGTGTTCTATAACAGATTCCATAATAATAAACCAAATAATTATTTCAATTTAAATAAAATAGGGCATGGTATAATATCTCATTTTAATATTTAAAACAAATAATGCTTCTTTTCAAAGGATGTAAAACATTTTAAACAATGGATTAAATAAACATTTTATATAAAACAGTTTATATAAATCAATTGGTATGAAGAAAAAAATTCTATAATAAATGTAATATATAATCAAAAAAATCAAAACAAAAACCATGGTCGTCTACCATTTAGTACTTCAGTTTCTATTTATAGGCTCCTAACACATCTCATATTAGTGATCACGATAATTATGTGTACACACGTCTCTTATCCCCCGGACAAATAGGTCTCATCAACATCCCATCAGGGATAAGATATACTGAACTACAATTTTTTAGATTTTTTATCATAAATATATTTCCAAGGAATTGATATTCTAGTGTACTTTTCCAAAATAACCCACTAACTACCTTGGCTCACATGTTCTCAATCAATCAATATAAAAAGATAAAATCATCTCATTTCAAATAAATCATCATTTACAATTCAATTCCCCATTTTTCAGATTTAATATACAAATTCAGTTCAAAAACAAAACATGTGTTTTCCATTATGATAAATATTTCATGAATATCATATATATACATTAAATACATTATTATAATCAGTTGTAAGATGCAGTAATGGAAAATGATTTACATCGGTCTATAAGGAGTTAGTCTTCCATACACACAAATGATTGATTCATTTCCCAATTGATGGAGGTTGGAGATGGATATAGATTATTACATTGACAAGATAAAATCTAAGTATATGAAAGATAAATTTGTTATCATTTCAGTATGTTTGAAGAATATTTGAAGGAGTTGGAATAATAAATAAAATAGAAAATCTCAGTTAAGAACTATACATATTATTTAGAAAACCTCTTAAGGTTTACACAAAAATCCTTCCAAGGTTGATATTATGATTAAAAAAGGTTTCTAAGATGTCATAAGGTAGGTCATTAAGGGTTTTGGGTAGGTTTTTCTAGAACTAAAATCCTTTTTAAGTGTGAATAAAATGGGATATGTGGTTCACTTTTATAACTGAGGGGAGGGTCACTTTTGGAATTTCTTAAATTATTAAATTAATATAATTAAATTAACCTATAAAATGGATCAAAAATGGTATATTTAGAATATAGAATGATTATGGTTCAAATTATTCTCATCCAATAAAATTTTGACAAGTTTATACTAGTTTTGTACCCTTTTTTGTTTTAACCCCCATTAGGATTTTTGACCATTATGCTAATAACAAAGTTTTTTACTCTTTAATAGTTAGTATAGTTAATATAAAAGAAAAAATCATATCATAAATGTAAAATGGTTGATATATTAAACCATATCCCAAAAATTTTGATGATTAAAAAACTTTTAGGGATTTTTTATCATTTAATAAAACATAAGTTATTATAAAATATCATTATTGTCAATTTGGGAACTATTCATTTAATTTGTCTTTGAAAACAAAATAAAGAAAAAAAATTCAAATATAACCCTTAAAAACATCCCTAAATGTTATATTTCTTAAAAAAAATTATAACATGATAATTCATTTAAATTATACTACTTTTAATTTTTTTAGAATCATTTATGTTTTTTTATCAATTGATGGAATATCGTGTCGGTGTTACAAAAGAATTTAAGGTAATTATTCCACTATTAAAAATTATAAAAAATTATCATGATAAAAAATAATTTATCACTCAAATGAACATTTATAATAGAACATATCCTCTATTTTTCCATATGTAAAAAATTAGAGAAAATAAAAAAAATAGAATGACATTTTTGAATTCTCTTTAAATAAAATAATATAAAGATAAAAATCAGAGAAATATGGAACTAGGTTTGTATATATTAGAAACTTGAACACTCATCTAATAGGATAAATTAAAGAGTTAGGGTCATTTTTTAGTCCTTATCATATTATTTTTATCCTTAATTACCTGATTTATCCATACCGTGGTGACAATTATTTAATATGGTTACTATACATAATGACCAAAAATAAAAGGGGAATATTTACCAAATTTAGATATCATGATTCAAAATATGGAATAATTTTTTAATGATCCAATTTCTATAAGTGACAATAACCAATTTAAAATTAAAATGAAAAACACATTGAAATGTGGTTTTTTAGAATAATTCCTTTTAAGCATAATAATGTTTTATACCAAATTCAATTATAAAATCCATAATAAAGAATATAATTAGATTATTTTTAATAAAAATGTATTAATTAAATTTTAAAAAAATCAAAAATATAATTTGACTTTTTAAATACTTTAAAATAAAATTTTGTTTTCAGTAAAATCAATATTTTTCATTGTTCATTAAAAAACCAAACTTTTTAAAAAATATAAAAATTTCACTATAAGATAATTTTTGATATGATAATTTAAAAAATTATATTCTTTTATCTGATAAAATTTATCAAAGTTTTATAAATTAATTATAATATTTTCTCAAAAAAATAAATAAAACCATTTTCTAAAAAACATATTTTTGAAGAATAAAATAAATTTACTAAAAATTGAGTGCTTATTTCCTATTAATTAATAAATACACTTTTATTTGTTTGTAACTTTATAAATATTTCATAATACCTTTAATACTATTCATACCCTCCAATTCAATGTCCAGGTTATAAAGGTCACATTAAAACAATAATATTTTTATAGTATATCATATTTCTCCTAAAGGTCGGTGTTACGTGTTAAGAAAGAAATCGAGTGTAGTATTATTTTAAAAACATGGGGTGTTAAATTTGGATAGTTATTTGATGAACCAAATTTTTCTTTAAGTGTGAATAAAAATGGATATGGCATGTCCTTTTATAAAAAGGTAAGGTTCATTGTTGGAATTTCTTAATGTATTTAATTAATATAAATTAATGTTCATATAAAAATGGCTCCAAATTGATATAATTAAAATATATGATGATGATGAGTTGAAATAATCTCATAAAATAAAAATTGGATAATTTTTTGTGATGTTTTTACCCTTAAATTTTTGTTTTAACCCTTAGTTAACCCCTTTGATGATTACAGTGATAACAAAATTTAATACACTTTAAGGATCAAGATAATTAATATAAATGGGAAATTGGGAAATAAATGTGTCACGGTTGATAATTCCAACCATATCCCAATAAATTTACCATATATAGTAATTTTATTAATTTTAAATCATTTGATAAAATATTATTTATTATAAAACATCATTAATGCCATTTTTCGAACTACTCATTTAATTTGACTTTGAAAATAACCTGACAGTAAAGTAATTTGAAACTATTTCATTTACACATCCCTAACAAGTTATATTTATCTAAAAAAATTCGTAACATAATAATTAATTCAAATTAAATTAATTTTAATATTTTTAATGTCATTTATTTTATTTTTCTATTAATTTAATAAATACTATATCTGTGTTGCGTAAGTATTTAAGGTAATTTTTTCATTACTAAAAAAAATTAACAAAATAAAAAATAATTTCTCTTTAAAATAACTACTTTTAACTACATATAATATATTTTTATCCCAATCACATAATATTATATATATTAAAATCAATATAGTGACCTTTTTGAATTTATCATTTATTTAAATATTATAAATGTAAAAATCAAAGAAATATGGCACTAAGTTGCCATATTTTCAAAACCTGGATTGAAATGGACAAACTATACTCATCAAATAGAATAAAGTAAAGTGTTACGGCCATTTTCTAGTTTTTATAATATTATATTTAACCTTAATTGCCTGATTTACCCTTATCGTGGTAACAATTATTTACTATGATTATTATTCATAATGACAAAATATAAAAGGAACCTATTTACCAAATTTTTACCTATTGATTAAAAATATTAAATAAATTTTTTACAATTAAATTTCTATAAGTGGTGTAATTTAATTTAAAATTATACTCACAAAATGTGATGAAAAACAATTTTTTAGAAAAATGTTGCTTTGAGTATAAAAATGATTTTTATAGCAAATTAAAGTATAAAACTCATTCCAAATATAATAATTGGATTTTTTTAATTAAAATAACTTATTAAATTTTAAAACTAATTAAAAATAAAATTTTAATTTTTCAATACTTGAAAATAAAAAATATTTTCTAATAAAAATCAGTATTTTTCCCTATTCATTGAAAATCAAACTTTTTTGGAAAATTATCAAAAGTTCATCCTAAGATAATTTTGAAAGGGTGATTTAAAAAATGATATTATTTTTATAAAATAAATTTTCTAAAATTGGAATAAACTAAATATAATATTTTATAATATCCTTATATTTAAAATAAATATTATGTTCAACAGCGTACAAGATACGCAAAATTGAACTAACACAAAAAATGAAATATTATTACACAAATAAGACTATTATAACCTAGATGTTGAATTGGAAGGTATAAATAGGATTAAAAAATTTTGAAATATATATAAATTTTATAATAAAATAAAATTTATTTATAAATTATTTGGAAATAAACACTCAATTTTTAGTGAAGTCATTTTATTCTTCAAAAATTGTTTTTATTGATTTTTATGAGTGAATACTATAATTAATTTCTTGAAATTTCATAAATTTTATGTATAAAAATTATAAAAAAAATTTAAATCATCATGTAAAAATTATCTTAGAGTGAATTTTAGGAATTTTTCTAAAAATATTTATTTTTCGATGAATAGTGAAAATACTAATTTTTTATAAAACAACCATTTATTTTCATTAAGTGAATTAATTTAAAAGTAAAATTATTCTTTGAATTTTATTTTAGAGTAACATAATTATTATTTATTTATATATATTCTCTATAATTACATTTGAATAATCTTTATACCTAATTTTAGTATAAGTAAATTTTTGGGTTTAAAACACATTTTTCCTAAAAATAGTTTTTTATTGCGTTTTGCAGATTTGTTTTTAAATTAAATTATAACAATTTTGTTAATTTAATATTTAAAATTTTATTTAATATTTATAATCAAGAGTTAAAATTTTATTAAATTGGTCTCTTTTATTTTTGGTCGTTATGAAAAGAAACCGTAATAAATAATTGTCACTAGTGTAAAGGTAAATCAGGTAATTAAGATTAAAAAATGTGATAAGGCCTAGAAATCTCCATAAAATTTTAATTTATTTTATAAGATAATTTTTTTTAACATTTAATATTCAATATTCTAAAATGAGGCAACTACTAGCCGCTTTTCGATGATTATAACATTTAAATTATTATAAGTGAATATAAAGTTAAAAATGTCACTCTCTTGTTTTAAAAGACAATAATATTTTTTTATAGGAATAAAGACAAATTATGTTCAGTTATAAATATTTATTTAAAATATAAATGATTTTTATATCATGGTAATTTATTTATTTATTTTTTTGATGAAATAATTACATTAAATTATTACACAACATTGACACGGTATTTATTCAATTAATAGAAAAATAAAATAAATAATTATAAAAATATTAAAAGTGATAAATTTTGAATAAATTATTAGGTTACATGAATTTTTTTGACAAATATAAAAAATTATTGGTGATTTAAATTATTATATTCTAATTAATTTTATATCATGTTATTTTCAAATTCAAATTAAATGAATAGTTCTAAAAATGACATTAATGATATTTAATAATAAATAATGGTTTATTAATGGATTTAAAATTACTAACGATATTATATTTAACCAAAGGAATAGTATATGGTTTAAATTATCAATCATTTTCCATTTTTTGGAGAGTTTTTCTTTTATAGTAACTTTCTTGACTATTATGGTATAAAAACATTGATATCACGTTAATCATCAAAATGGATAATGAGAGGTTAAAACAAAGAGATAAAGGTAAAATGTCATATAAATATGTAAAAAAATTATTGGATTAAATTATTTAGATCCATAATAATATAATATTCTAATTATATAAGTTTGTATCTTTTTTTATGATAATTAATTTATATTAATTTAATACTTTAAGAAATTCCAAGAATGCCCCTCTCCTCTCTTATAAAAGGGCACCTCCTATACTCTTTTATTAACACTTCAAATGAACTTAGATTCAGAAAATAACTACTCAAATACCTTCCTTACACCCCCTCCCTACTTCTTAGAGCCCTTTTTTATCATTAAACCATCCTAGGAAACTTTTTTTAAAACCTTAAGAGGTTTTCTAAATAAGTGGTATAGTTCTTAAACAAGCGTTTACATTTTATTTATTCTTATTACTCATAGAAATATTCTTAAAAAAATTGAAATTATAGCACCAGTATATTCCATATACTTATATTTTTTATATTAACAGAATAACCTATATCCATCTCCTTTTCCATTAAATGGGAAATTAAACCATCGTTCATGTGTACAGTACACTACCTCCTCGCGAACCAATGTAATTCACTTTGCATCATCACCTCTCAAGGATGTTTATGATGATGTATTTAAGGTATATTTATGATATTCATGAAAATTTTATCATTATTTAAAATTAATATATCATATATTTTCTTACCTTTCCATTCATTGAAAAATGATAACATTGTCTATGTGTATGTATGGATTACCATCTCTATGTAGCGGTGTGATTTGTTTTTTATCATGCATCACATGGATAGAATATATGATTTTAATTAATGAAATAATATCATATTTTTTATATAATTATAATTTTTTAAATATTAAATAATTTTTATCTTCTTTCTATAATAATCATTGAAAAATGGAAATGTTACTCATGTGTATGTATGACCTACCATCTACATGATTGTAATATAATTCATTTTTTATAACAATCATTAATGGTTTTTTTTTAAAGTTAAATTTATATATATAAATGATTATTATTTTATGATTATTATTCTAGATATGATGAAATAATTTTCTCTTTGACCATAGTCAACATGTTGAATTTATTTTGAACATATGAGTTGAACTTCTTCAAAGCACCAGACGTGTACATAACTGATTAAGTAATTAAATATATCATTAAAATAACTGAAATAAATCACTAAATTATAAGGTATTAATCCAGGAAAAGTTTCTTAAGAAATAAAATAATTCATATAATTATTTTATATATGAGTTAAAGGACATACATGGTGAGTTTGGAATCAAGATAAGGGATTTCATCTCAACTTTCCTTTATTAAGGTATATTTTAAATTTTATATCATGAATACTTAATAATTCATCGTGTTTCAATTTTCAATTCAAATTATTTCATCCAACAGGATTTGACATGAAAGTTATCAAGTGGTAAGAGATTTCTTAATTCAATTTCCATTCATTGGGTTATACCTCTACTTCATTGGAATGTTGTAACATTATTATGGGTGAATTTATATATAAATTGTTGTATTATGTATTTCAACTTGTTTATGTGTATATACATGTATGCACATAATCATTTCATGGATTAATTGTTACTTCAAAATTTACGATCTTTCTAAGGGTTTTCTTTATCTCAATCTCATTTTCTTGAGACATGTATCATATCATGAACCATGATTTACTTTTATGGTGTAATTAATACCACATGAATTAATTTTGGAATATTAATTCCTGTAATTTATGGTATTTATAGATCTATATCATACTCTTTATTTAAATTATTTTTTATTCTGAAGTTACCGAAGTGGTAAAGGCTTTATGTTACAATCTCCTTTCTCTTCAAGATTGCTTATGTACAATTTTACTTTAGAGTAAATCATATTATATTATTTTCTTGAACCAAATATTATTTATTATAATATTTTTATGAATTTTTTTATAGGATTAATTTCCATTTCCTCCCTTACTGATTAAAGAAACATCAAGAATGTTTTTTGTAAGTGATATTGATCTTGTATATTCTTTTAGATCATGATTCTTTCACTTCAATGTCTATGTTTTCTAAAATATTTTTAAGAATTTTATTTAATAAACTTAATTTATTTCCTAAATTTATTTTACATGATCTTGGATCTTAATTTAAAAAAATTAAAAAGTGAATTTCTTAACATTTTTTGCGTGGGTCACTTTTTGACTCTTGTTTCAAAAGTTTGAAAAGAATGTTTATTTTTAGAATTTATAATAAGAATAATTTTTATAACTTAATAACTATTATTTTCCTTGATTAATTATTTATTATTTTCCAATTTTATTTTCAATGAAAAAAAAATCATGATATTTTATGAATTTTTAGTTTTCAATAGTGATTTTCAAAGTGGAAAGGGTATTTTCCTCAAGAATGTTTTCAATGATATTATAATGGTTTTTATATTCATCAAAAACATTGACCCTTGATGTTTATTATGATAAAATAGGGATATATTTTAATGATATCATCCATATCCTTTCTATAAATGGATTATTATTGTTTCAATGATATTTTCATGAAACCTTTTTCTTTCACATAGTTTAACCAAGCTATAAAGAAATGATGGTTTTATTCAAGGGTGTTATACTGAGAAGTGAATCTTATATATGTTTTATTCATGAATAGTAATTTTAAATTATTGATGATGATGGGTGAGCCCAATATAGCTCCTGATTATGGGTGATCTAGATACATCTTATACGATGGTTGAGCCCAATATAGCTTATATGGTGGTGATACCCATTATATCTTAAAAATGTGTTGGGTAATGTTTCTTTTATTATAAGTAAAGAATGAGGGATTTAAATATGTTTGTTTCTCAAATGGATTTAAATATGATCTAATTATTTCTAAAATTATTTTAAAATTCGTAATGAATATAGTGTTCCAAGATACCAACATGTTATCCTTATTCTTTTTATGAGTTTTTAATGGTTTCTTTGATCAAGATTGATACCACATGGCTTTTGATTTTTGATTCTCATGAATATTACCTATAATAAATCTTATTCCATGTCACATGGTTTATGATACAATTTTTGATGGGTATGAATTCTCTTATGTTATACTTATTCACTTTGATTATGTCAGCATACCCTTATGCCCATATTATGCTCACCAATGACATTCAATCGTTAATGATTATGTTTACCCTTACTAATAATTTTAGCTCACCCTTATTATTTTTCTTTTTCCAAATGTTTTGATGGAAGGTTTTAGGAATACTATATATTAATAACTTAGTAGGAGATTATATATATTTTTAAGAACTATTTTTTTATATATCCAAGTTTTTATATAAAATTTATTCCTAATTCTTCATAAATCTAATCTTAAAAGGTCCTCAGGTATGTAAGTGATACAATATTTTTTTTTATATTTTTATGTTTTGGATGGATAAAATTGGGTCATGTTTTATAGAATCAAATATATAAATGTAAATATTTTTTTAGCACTGGATCTAGGAGTGCGTGTTCGGAGATTTTATATATTTTCTCACAAAAATCAATAAAAATCATTTTTGAGTAAAAAGTATTTTTGAATCACATAGTGAAAATACTCAAAATTGAATGATTGTTTATTAATAATTATTAAATAAATTTTCATTGGTTAAAACATTTATAGATATTTAATAATGCAGTTAATCTTATTCATACCCGCCAACTCAACGACTATGATATAATGGTCATATTTAAATAATAATATGTGTAGTTTGTTTAAGATATGTGTTTCATATATTTTACACTATAAAACATAGTATTATTTTAAAATATCACAATATTAAATTTCCCCCACCCCCTAATAAATTTATTCCTTATAATTTGAACTTGAACTTGATAATAAAATGTTTAAAAATTGAAAATACCTTAAATGAAATGTCACATCGTAAATAAGGATAATAAAAATTTATCTTAAAAAATGGAAATTAAAATAAGAAGTTCATCCGGAATAGAACATACTAAGTTTCAAAATAGTAGAACATTATTGGGAAGTTAAAATATGTACATGGAGGAAAAATTAATTTCCAAATAGTGATGTTGAGTGACAGAGAACATTGATCACAAGAAAGTGAATGATCATGTGAAAGTTAACAAACAAAAAAATGAAATAAAGATGTGTGAAATTACCATTGATTTATCAAAAATAAAGGTAATAGGATAAAAATTTAATATCATTTTCCTAGATTTTATTAATTCCTTTAGTATCTATAATAATAAATTAAGGAAATAAACTTACTTAAAAAGTGTAATTTCATCCTTTAATCAATTTCCAACAAAATGTCATCTCTTTCTCAAAATAGAGAGTATTAAAGTAGAATTTTTCATACATGAATCATGAAAATTAACTTCTAACATATCACATAACTCCACAAAAAGATAACATAATATTCCTCCGATCTTTATACATTAACCAAAACCAAAATAGATAGCATAAGGTAATATAATTTACAAAATAAATAAAATTTCATATGATGAAATGAAAAAATAATCTCTAGTGCCTCAAAAATATCACTAAAATTTAAAATTATATCATTTGATAAATAACTAACTTTAAAATTATTCAAAATATTCCTCACTAAGTTTTAAACCCAAAAAACAAGAGGATTTGGTCATAATTTATTTTTAGATTAATTTAACATTTATCAGCAATTAACATTAGTCACTCATAAAGTCATATACCAAAAATTTTACATGCCCTAACCATATAATATTCAAAATATGCTAATCATTTCCATAAATAACATGAATCATGATAAATCCACATTAAAATCATATATGCTTCTAAAATATAATTCAACCTTTTTTCATAAAATAAAATCCAAAAATATCATATATTGTTCTCCAAAACTATAGTGATATTATTCCAAAATAACATTAATCACTTAATAACCAAATCACATTTCAATCCCATGGATATCTATACAATAAAACATATGTTCTAAAATTGTAATAACCCATAATTAACTCAATATCAAGGATCATATAAAGCCTAAATTTTATCAATACCTTTAAAGTTATGTCCACAAAATGTAAAGTAATTATTCCTCAAATAATACTTCATGTTAAACCTAAGGGTTATATATACCTCAACCCAATAAAATGTCTCACAAAATTTCATTAATAACTTTAAAATCTTATCACTTAATACATAAAAAAGGATTTATAAGACTTTGAACTTATGATCAACCTTAAATTCATAAACCCATGACCATAACTCTTGAGATAACCTCTCATGGAATTATCCTATTCTCCAAATCTATCTAAACCTTCCTCTGATGCCAATTATAACAACCCTAAACCCACACTCCTCGATCTAGTTCTAAAAAAACATATTTACATTTCTATCATTAATACCAATATTTGTGACCCAATTTAAACTATCTCAAACATAACACATCAAATTAAATATTGGATCACTTATATACCCAAGTACCTTTTAGGTTTATTGTTTTATATAATTAGGATAAACCATTACATGTAAACTTAGATATATAAAAAAATTGTTCATAGAAATATACATCATCTCCTCTGGAAACTTTATTAAGCTAACATACTTAAAACCCTTCTTCACAACCAGGGTAGAAGGAAACATAAGAAGGGTGAGCTCAAATTCTCAGTAAGGGTAAAAATAAGCATTGAGAAATAAATTTTATCATTGATCATAAGATTAGTATTAGGATATGGAGACATAATCAAAGTTCAAGAGTATAGCATAAGAGATTCATTCCCATCAAAACATAGATCATAAAACATGTGACATTGAATAAGCCTTATCAAAGGCATGAGTCATCATAATCCACAATCATGAGCCATATAATATCAATCTTGATCAAAGGAACCATTAAAAACTCATACAAATCATATAGAAAACATATTGGTATCTTGGAACATTGTCTTTATATATCTCTTAAAACCACTCTTACAAGTGGAATAACTAATATGGTCAACCTCCAACATAATTCTATGAATAACATAATCATTAGATAAATCATTATAAGTCTATAATGGACTCACCATTCCATGGTTTATAACGTAACAACCCATATTTGGTTTATAATAGAACCACTCATCCATGGTTTATAATAGAACCACCCATAACAATAAATAGTTTACAAGAACAATAATATTAATAAAGTATATAGATCTTTCATTTTAATATAAAACTCATTAAAATAGCTAGTATTCCTTTCATAACTTGATTGAAAAAAGAAAAAGAAATGAGTTTCATGAAAATCAATTTGAAACAATCATAATTAATCCATAGAAATAATAAGTATTGTATCATTACAATATTTCCTTATTAAATCACAAGAAACATAAAGGGTTTTTTTCATTGATGAATATAAATACTATTAAAATACCATTAAAAAAATTCTTTAGAAAAATACACTTTCCACTTAAAAACTCACATTTAAAAAATAAAAATTCAAAAAATATTGTGAAAATAATTTTTACTAAAAAAAATTGGAACTTTATAAAGTAATATTCAAAGAAAATAATGTTCATGATGGAAATAAATTTTGTTTATGTCGTAAATGTTAAAAAAATTCTTTCCAAATATTTTTTAATGAGAGTAAAATGTGACCCATATGAAAAACATAAAGAAATTATATTTTTAAAACCTTCTAAAAGAAGGTGAAGGAACATGTAAAATAACTTTTTTAAATAATTTATATTTAGAAAATAACATTCTTGAAAACATTTTAGAAAACATGGATATGGAAATAAATATTCTCAATCTAAAATAAGATACATGATCAGTATCACATACAAATAACTTTTTTGATGTTTATTTAATCAATAATAAAGGAAATAGAATCTAAACATGTAAACCAAATTATTAAACATGTTAAATTTCATATTCATGGTTTCATTTTTAGGAATTCTTTATTTTATTTTTGGTCTTACCTTGGTCCTTTGGATTTCATGGGTGCTTTCAGTGAAAAATAGTTTTAGGGCCCAACAGTAGGTGGATCATGGTTGGAAAATAGTTATTATAAACTATTAACTAACCCTGAAGAAATCATGTACCTTATATAGTGTCATTGTCCAGGCCTCATGGCCTACCGCATGGGAATGCGGGCTAACCGTTGTCTGAGACACACGGTTGACCAAACAGGTGTGTTCTATTTTCCTAGAAACTATTGGGTCTCTCTTTCCTTTGTATGTAGGTTTCTAATGGATTTAACATGGTTTAGAAGACCATGAATCCAAACCATGAATCCTACCTAGAACATTAAAACTGTTTAACTTCATTTTATCCCTCTTCAAATTCAACACCAAATCCACCCTTACTCACCCCATTCCTAATTCTTTTCCCTAGGATTTCCTTCCCCACACTCTTGTTTCCCTTATACATCCTTCCATTGGTGTATTTGGTGTGGATAATTCAATAAATCTTCATGTAATCCCATCCTCTCTTACTTTATTCCTTCTACTTTGTCTCTTTCTCCTTATATCTAGGGTTTTTCTTTCTCCAACAGATTGCTCAACCCAATATGGGTTCAATCATGATTCCTGGGGTGAAATATTGATGTTTATTATGTCCTCTTTCCTTTATAGGGTCTCCTTGTGGTGCGTTTGGGGTTTTCCATTGATTTATATAAGTTTCAAAGATAAAGGTAGTTGATTCTATTCTTTAACATTGTTAGATGATTTTTTATGTTTTTTATGCTTTCTATATGGGTTCTACAAATTGTGTGTGTCACGACCCATCCCCTGGGGCCTATGTCATGACTACCCCAATCCCACCTTCTATAGGCCAAGGGCTGGAGACTAGCACCAAAAGTCGTATTCCCTAAATGGGGGAAGGCGTTGCCTTTAAACCTGTACAAACACATGGCCTGAGAACACAAGAAGAAGAAACTGTGAAGTAAACTGCTGTAGTAAAAAGGAGTGCTGAAAGAAAAGGGGGCTGGAATACAAGCCCAACTAAAAGTACGAGTACAACTGAAAGTAAAAATACAACTAAAAGGAACAATATAATTGAAAAAGGTAAAACAAATACTCAGTTGTCCTATGAGGATCCTACCTAAAGGGTAGGTACAGATCACCTCCTCAGAACTCCATGTCCGCCTATCTCCTCCATGTACCACCTAGTCCTGGCTCCCTCAAGCCTCAGCTCAGCTGCTCGTCATCTGTAGAAGACACAACAAGGTGAGGGTGAAGCCTATGCAGGGGTGAGTATAATGATACTCAGTAGGGGCCCTGATACCCCTTAAGGTCTCTCAAAATTACACAAGGAAAACTACAAGTCATGATGTCAATCACAAATCACAAAGCAATAGACAGAGCTCAATTAGAGTCTCAACTCAAACCAGGTATACAACTCAGAGAAACAGGATATGATGTTTACCCACACAGGATCGCTATGAATACTGATAGCCAGCCATGGATTCTCTAAGCCTAGGAACAAGTAACATTCCTAGTCACAACATAGAACACCTCAGCTGCTAGATAACTCCTCCTTTATCAAGTACAGTGGATCTTCCACGTCACACAGTGGCACTTCCCACTAACCTTGAACTGGTGAGGTACTCCTTCCCATTGCGTACCATGGGTCTATAGGGTTACATAGAGCCAATCCCCCACCTTTTCCTATTGAGGTACTCCTCCCCATCATGTACTATGGCCTCTCTCCACCGTGTCCTACCAATGTACTCCTTCCCATCACATACTATGGCCGTCAAGTCACTCCAAGTAGAGAAGTTAACAGTCGTCAGGTCTCAACCAGTCACAGGGTTTCGTACATAGCGTGCTTGGGAGAACCACTCCCCAAGCCATCGATCATATTTCAACCATAAAAAAGTCTCAAAAAGAAGTAACCTGGTGATATTTTATGTCACAAGGGTTCCAACACAATAGAAGGTGCGTCAACTGGATGCCCGGTCAGTGCGTTATTGGCATTTCAGTGTCGAGGGCCCAGTTGGATTCGGGAGCGATCCAACCCAGAAATACTCCAAGTTTCTCCAAAACTCTCATGGATTAAGTCAAAAGGACCTTATTTCTCTAAGGATCCCAATTCCACAAATGGTTCATCAAACAGATGTTCGGTTCGCGAGATAAGGCTCTTTAAGTGTTCCTAAGCGGTACTGGGTTCGATTCTGGTTCGCCTATTATAACATCCCCAAATGATAAAGTGTTAAATGACTAAATTATGTGACTCATGTCAACAAGTTTCACCTTCCATTTTGGGAGTCTATTTATTAGAACTCCATAGTTAAGCGTTCTTGGACTGGAGTAGTGATCAGGATGAGTGACCTTCTGGGAAGTTTCCCAGGGTGTGTGTGAGTGAGGACAAAGCACACCGGAAAAGACATGTGTTGGCCTGTGGGGATTGTCATTAGTCAGATGACCCGTTCAGGAATGTGGGTGGACCCTTGGGTATAGAGCACGTGTCTGTGGAGCAACTGGTGGTACATGGCGGGACAGGACTCGACGGCCATGTTAAGGCGAGGTGTCTGTGTTGTCACTGCGACCCAGTGGTTACATTTGGTATCAGAGGAGGAACCCAGCCTTAAGTGTGGTACACTAACTGGGTTGAGATGTAGGTACAACAATGAGGGAGTTGTTCTCTAAATGGGGTGATTTTAACATCCCAAAATGATAAATGGTTAAATGACTAAATGATATGACTCGTGTCAACAAGGTTCACCTTCCTTTTCAGAAGCCTATCTGATTAGAACTCCACAGTTAAGTGTTCTTGGCCTGGAGTAGTGATTAGTATGGGTAACCTTCTAGGAAGTTTCTCATGGTGTGTGTGATTGAGGAAAAATCACACCATAAAGGACATGTGTTGGCCTGTGGGGACTGTCATTAGTCAGATGACCCATTCAGGCATGTGGGTGGACCCTTGGGTGGGGACCACGTGTCTGCGGGGCAACTGGTGGTACCTGACGGTCCAGGACCCGATGAGCATGTTAAGGCAGGGTGTATGTGTTGTCACCTGGACCTAGTTGTTACAGTGTGAGTGGTGATAAACATGTTTTCAAAGGTTTTTGGTGTGCATAAAGGTTTTAAAGGGTTTTTTCTGATAGAAAATGGTGGTTTTCATGTGGGATTTTATTATTGGTTGTGTGCATGTGTAAGAGATGATTCATATGACATGGGAAAAAGGAATTAAGAAAAAATGGAATCCTTGGTAAATAGGTAGGGAGGACTGGCCCTAGTATGATGGCGGTCTGGTAGGGTCGAGGCCTTATTCCCCTAGTGGGATTGATGCTAAAACACTAACTAAACATATGATGATGATTGGGTACCACAAGACATTTGGATGTGATTCCCCTATAGTGGATAATGAATGAGGGATATGTGGGTTTTAGTTGTTCTTATCTTCAAGGTACAAGGATTATAGGAACCTTCTAACCCTAGTACCTTAATTATACCTTTGGTTCTTGTGTGATACAATGCTTATCATCTGGCTTGTTTTCATGTTCACTTTCCTTTTTAATTTTAAAGCATGTTTCATTAAAAATGTTTTTCTTTATTTTATATTATTTAAAAACTATCTTGTTAATTTGTCTTGTGATGTTATTTCATGTAATCTCTTATAGTGGTATCCTATTGGGAATTTCATAACACCCTACATACACCCTTGGGTGTATGTAGACCTTATTATGTTTGACCCGGGTAAATGAAAGATGTTCTGTAGTGGTGATGGTGGATTCGGTATCTAATGTTCCCTCTTCTTGTAGATATTGATGCTTGTGGCATGGGGGTGTTGACCCTATTATTTAATTGGGGATTAGTTTTTTATTTATTTCTCCTCCCTATTTTGGTATTTTGGTTTTTTGTTAAAAGTTTAAAACTATTAAACTTTTGATAGTTGTTTCTCTTTTGGTTTTATTTATTATTTATCATGTAATATCTAATTCTTGTGGGTTGTTTATGGTTTATTCTTATGAGATAAATCCTTCCAAAATGGAATGTTTGATGCCCAAACACTAGTTTAGAGCCCTTGGTGATTGGGAATTCCCTTTGGGCCTTACCATGGGTTGGGTTGGGTCTTTTTTGGATGACATATCATCTTGGTTCATGAGAAAATGGTATCATATGAGGTTTTTCCATTTTCATGGGTCATGATATTTGGGAAATTCTTTATAGACAGAAGTTACGACTATTGAGGCTTGTGGTTCTGGTTGCGAGTGGGGTATCTGGTCCACACACCTTATGATATGACTTGGGTCACCATGGGATGTTTGTGATTTGTAATTAATCCTCTTATAGGTTCTATATACAGGTTATAGACTATGCACAGACACCGAGTGGAGGAAGATTGGTTTGGAATTTTTATGTACTAGTTATGGTTTTGTTTTTATTTATGGAACTGTTTGAAAAAAAATTGGTTTCTGAAAATTTTATTGATATTATGTTGATGGTTTCTTTGGTTTGTTAAATGGTTTATCATCATGCCTCCCTAGAGACTTCTTGTGAAACCGTGGGAAGAGACTAAAGAGAGTTCTCTATCACCAATTGATCAGACCCTAGTCGAAGCAGTATTTTGAGCTATTTATGAATTATATTAGGGAGTAGGCTCTGGTCCTGATCATGTTAGGGAATCCAAACTAGGTATGGTAATGGAAAAGGATTAGGAGTTCCTCAAGAACAATTATCCTTCTTTCTGGGGTAGCATGGATCCCTAGAAAGCTAACTATTAGATTGAAATGGTTGAAATGATGTTTTGGTTTCTTATTACTCTTGAGGAAATTAAAATGAATTTTTTTTGTTCTTATTGAAAGGTCCCAGTCGGAGGTGGTGGGACTCAGTGTTTCAGGATGGGATGCATAAGAAAATGAGTTTTAAGGACTTTAATTTCATCTTCAAGGAGCAGTATTTCCCAGAGAACTTGTCCTTCACCAAGACCCGAGAGTGTCTAGATCTCCACCAGGTGTATTAGACCATGTTGGAGTATTCCAATCATTTTTTTGAGTGAGTTTGGTTCATTCCTAAGGTATTTTCCAATGAGAATATAAAGGATCAATGGTTTGAAATGGGGTTTTAGTTTGACATAAAGTCCTAGGTCTTCTTGTTTAAGTTGAATACTTATGTTGAGATGGTTGATCATGATTTGATGGTGGAGACCAACTAGAGTGGTAAGTATGGATTTTATTGGGTAGTTTTAGTAGTACATCAGGGCAGTGGTAGTTTTTTTGAAAATAAGAGGAAGGGGATGATCAAGATAAGAAGGGAGTAAGTAGCTCATCCCACCCTTCCCGACTATCTTCATATGTGGATTCAGATGTTGGATTAGTATTGTTCCATCAGTGTGAAAGTTTGGGGAATATGTGGTCATTTTTTTCATCCCCACCTAGACCTTTCCATCGATGTGGACTTATAGGGAACTTATAGAAATTTTTAAAATTTTCATGCCCATGTCAGGGTGGTACAGGTTCTGCAACCTCTAGGGGAACGACAGCCCAATCAAAACCATCCAGGACAGTGGGTTCTTGGTTTGGTGGTTGTGGCAATAGGGCTTGATCTATATCTAGATAGAGTCATATAAAGGTAGATTCATAGGTTAGAGTTTGTTCTAAGGTTCAGTAAGAGATGATCCACCTTCATGTTATTGATCAACCACAAGTGGAATCAAATATAGGACCTAGAATGGTTCAAGGTACAGTTCTTATTATATCTTCCATAACTATTTTCCTATTTGATACGGGTGCTTATAACTCCTTTATTCCTACTCATAGTATGGTTTTTTTAATATTTACGATGAATATCATGTTTTATGTGATGGATTTTGTGATTTCTATTAGTAATAAGAGAGAGAAGGGTTTCAGGTGTCCATATTTTCCTCTCAGCTTGTCAGGGTCAAGTTGGAATGGGATTTCCTAGTCGTAGATATAAACCTCTTTAACATGATCATCAATATGGATTGGATGGTACATTTCTATATGCACATCGATAGTTACTATTGGTGGGTGATCTTTGTGGAACTTGATGGGAGTGATTAGGTTTGTTAGGGTGAATGGGATCCTCAGTCAAGACGTGTTAGACCTCCACTTGTGAAGT
Organism: Viscum album; assembly: GCA_963277665.1. Lineage (NCBI taxonomy): Eukaryota > Viridiplantae > Streptophyta > Magnoliopsida > Santalales > Viscaceae > Viscum > Viscum album. Next base: position 1,513,287,363 of record OY728161.1, read on the forward strand.
TGGGAAATATTTTTCTTTAGATATCATCACTCATGCTGGAGGATGATGGTAGAGGTTGTAAGGATGGATTACCTCTTGTTCTGGTGGAGTTCCCATAGGTATTCCCATATGATTCCCTATTATTTCCTCTAGAGAGGGGTGTAGACTTCACTATCAATTTGGCATCCGTAACAAAGCCAATATATCTTCTCTCATATCATTTAGAACCTACCAATTTGAGTAAATTAATTATATATCTAGATAATTTGGAATCCAAAGTATTCATTTTCCTGATCATCACACCTTGGGATTCCCCAGTTCTATTTTCAAAAAAGGACAACAGATCCCTCCTGTTATATATATAATACCAAAAGCTGAGTAAGGTAACGACCAAGAAAAAGTATCCCTTAACCCAAATTGATGAACTCATTTATCATATTAAAGGGAAAAGGTGTTTCTAAAATATTGACATGAATTCTAGGTATCACCATGTCAGATTCAAAGAGGTGCATGTTCCTAAGATAGCCTTCTAAAGTAGGTATGGCCACTTTGAGTATGTTTTTCATCTCTTTTGCATTGAAAAATTCTCTAGTGGACTCCATGTCACTTATAAAGAGGGATTTTCTAAAATTGACCCCTCGATTAGGCCACTTCATATTTTTAAGAAAGAGAAGCTAACATCAAGGTATTTCGGACCTTTTGAGATTATCGAGAAAATTGATAAGGTGTCATATCGGTTAGCTTTTATATCTTAGATGAAATCAATTCATAAATTGTTCCATGTATCATAATTAAAGAATTATAATATTGATCTATCTCATGTTCTTAATTAGGAATAATTGGAGCTAGAATATAATATTTCAATGTTCAAATGAACGGCATGGATTGTAGATTACCAAGATAAAGTGTTTTGGGGAAATCGATATTATTGGTCAGGGTTCCTTGGTATAATGGGAATGATGAGCACAATACATGGGAGAAGAAATCTTGTGTTGAGGAGTTGTACAAATTTTTGTTCTCTGATCAAGATTTGGTGTGACTTTCTGAGGACGTGAAGTTTTTATTGTGGGGAGAATTTTCAAATATATTATATCATATTCAGGTGTTTTGTTTTTGGTATTATCTTTGTCTTTTGGATTTCTTGGGTGATTTCAGTAAAAATGGAAGTTTTCAGGCCAAAAATCTGGTGGTTCATGATTGGTAGAAATTGTGTGCTTGACCAGAGGAAACTGTGCACCATGAATAGAGGAGTTGTCCAGGCTGAATGGCCTAAAGTACAGGGTGTGTGAGAAAACTTTGTTCCTAGAACAGTGGATCTTTTTGAGGCATACGGTCAACCACGCAAGCATGTTCCCTTTACTCATAAACCATACATCCTCCCTTTCCTTTGGTGGAGGTTTTGTACATCTTATGCACGGTTTATAAAATCATGTGACCTACCTAGAACTTCAAAAATATTGAATTTACATTTTTTCCCCTCTTTGAATTTTTTAACAATTCCACCCTTACTCACACTATTCAATATTCTCATCCATATGTGTTCCCTCCCCTCCTTATTGTCTCCCATGGACCTCATTACCTTGGTGTATTTTGTGTGGATTCTTTAATAAATCTTCAATTAATACCCTCCTCTCTTGTTTTCTTCCTTCTTCTTAGTCTCATTCCCCTTATCTCTTGGCATCTTCTTTCTCAAGTAGATTATTTGACCCAATGTGGTTTCAATAATGATTCCTTGGGTAAAATCTTGAGGGTTCTTGTGTTCTCTTTCCTTTATAGGGTCTCCTTATAGTGTTGTTGTGGCTTTCTACTGGTTTTCAGAATTATCTAAGAAAAAGGTAGGTGGTTCCATGATTTTACATTTTTGGATGATTTCGGTATGCTTTCTATGCATTACATATGGTTTCTATGATTTTTTATTGGTTTGAAACATGTTTTCAAAGGTTTTTAGTGTGCATAAAGGTTAAAAAGGGTTTTCCCTATTGAAAATGGTGGTTTACCTGTGGTATTCTATTTTTTTTTTGTGCATGTGTTATAGGTGATTTATGTGACTTGGGAAGAAGGAATTGAGAACAAAGGGAATCTATAGTAACTGGGTAGGGAAGACTAGGTCTTGTACCCTAGGCATTCTGGAAGGGCCAAGGACCATTTCCCCTAGCAGGATTGACGCTACAACACTAACTAAATATACTATGATGATTGGAGACCACTAGACCTTGAGATATGATTCCTCTATAGTGGATCATGTATGATAACGTTGTGGGTTTTGGTTATACCTATCATCACGGTGCAAGAATCCTAGGACCCTGCTAACCCTAGTACCTTAGGGATACTCATGGTTCTCATTTGATACTATTTTTATTATTTATCTTGTTGTCATGTTTTTTTTTACATTTTAATTTCAAATCAGGTTTCATTAAAAAAAATTCCTTTTTTATTTTCATTAAAAACTATAATTTTGATTTTTCTTATGATGTTATAGCTCAAAATCTCTTATGGTGGTATCATATTAGGAATTTTCTCACACCCTGCATACACCCTCGGGTGTATATATACCTTGTTATGTTTAACCCAGGTAAAGTAAATATATTTTGTGGTGGTGGTGTTGGTGGATCTAGTTTCTAGTGGTTCCTCTTCTTTCAGGTGTTAGCGGTGGTGGAATGAGGGTGTTTACCCCCTTTTTTCATGCAGGTTTAGTTTATTATTTAGTTCCCCTCGCCATTTTGATATTTTGTTTTTTCATTAAAAGTGTAAAATTGTTTAAATTATCATATTTGTATCTATTTTAGTCATAGTTATTATTTATGTTGAGATATCTGATTCTTTTTTGGTTTTTTATGGTATATTTTGATGGGAAAAATCATTCCCAAATGTGATGTTTGATTCTCAGGCACTAGTTTCCATCCCATGAGGATTGGGAATTCCCTTCAGGCCCTTCCATAGGTCGAGTCAGGTGTTGATTTGGATGTAATCTTGACTTGGTTTATGATAGTAATAAAATAGATGTGTTTTAATAAAATAAGAGCATAATATTTTTACCAAAGTAACCTTGAATATAAACAATCTCGTAAAGAAAATGGATTGTAACATAAATCCTTTTCCACTTTGGTTACATTAGAATAAAAAATAATTGAAATAAAGTGCATGATATGGAACTATAAATTCCATGAATATCATGAATTAATATTTCAAAAATCATTCATGAGTAACTAAGTACACTATAAAAGGAAATCATGGTGCATATCATGAAACATGTTTCAAGAAAAAGTGATTTAGATAAAGAAAACCCTTTAAAATATCATAACTTTGGACTAAGAATTATTCATTGGATTGATTATGTAAAAAATTTAAATCCACAAAAAAACAAGTGGAAATAAATCATAAAATAATTTATTGATCAATTTACACATAATCATGTCATAAAAAAATCAAATAATTTGAAGTATAGCCCAATGAATGGGAATTGAGTTGAGAAATCCCTTACTACTTGGTAAGTTTTAATTCAAATCCCCTTGGATAAAAAAATTTGAATTGTAACATAAAATAACATGAATTGTGAATGATTAATAGTACAAAATGTAAAATGGGTGACATATAAACCATATAAAATAAATTAGGTTCACAATATTAAAATATGCCTCAATAAAGAGAAATTGAGACAAAATTTCTTACCTTGAGTCCAAACATTCCATGTATATCCTTTAAATCCTATATAATAAACTTATATCAATTTTTAACTTTATTAATAACCTATTATAGGTCTAATACTTTATAATTAAACCATTTATTTCATTTATTTTAATGACATAATTATTTACTTATTCAGGTATGTCAACGTCGAATGTTTTAAGGATGTTTGTTTCATAACATCAAAATGGATTCATCATGTTGATTGTAGTCAAATGGTTAATTATTCCATCATATATAAAATAATAATCATTTTTATATGTCAATTATAATTTTAAAACCAATTATGTAATGTGGTTATGAAAAATTAACTATGTTACAATCATGTACATGATTGGTTGTACTTACACATGAGTAACGTTTCCATTTTTCAAAAATCATTTTAAAAAGATTATAAGTATTATTTTATATTTCTAGAATGTTAATGATATTAAAAATTATATATTATTTCTTTAAAAACACTTATATATATAATTCAAGTGATGTGGTTATGAAAAATGATTCACATTTCTTTGTATAGGTGGTAATACACACGTACGCACGAATGATATAATCATTTTTCAATGGATGGAAAGGTAAGAAAGTAGATGATATATTATCTTTATATAATTATTTCTTTTTTCATGAATATCAAATATATATATATATATATATATTAAATCCATAATTATAACAACCCGTGATAGGTGGTAATGGAAAACAAATTGCATTATTTCACGAGGTGGTAGTCCGTAGTAAACATGAACAAATTTCATCAGCTCCCATGCGCTTCTTCTTCCTATGGTGGTACCCTTTCTCCTAAAAAGGTGGATGTTCCTCCACCTAAAATGGATTTGGGTAGGTTTTTAGAAGGGGTGTGCTCAAAGGTCTCCTTCAAGGATGTGTTATGTAGTGCGTTGTTGACTCCTTCCCTGTTTGAAGGGGGTATAGACCCCAAGTCTGCTACGATTCTTCCAGTCATCCCGCCGATTATGGTGAACTCCAAGGCTCCCAACTAGGTAGATGGATTTCCTTTCATGGATCTCTCAACTTGAGATCTTTAATATGTGGATACTTTTCATGGTCTCTCTCTGGTGGCTCGGTTTGGATGCAACAAACCATCTCTGAGTTGTTTCAAGGATTTTGTGGAATCATGGGGTCTTCTTCAACCTATGGGAGTTTCTAAGCTTTCTAGGGTGGATTTTTGTATTTACCTATTTTCAAGATAATATTTTTTGATATCTTGGTCATGGGAGGATAGGAGTTGTAGTTCATGGCGCTTCTCCTTGACTCACTAGTCATGGGATTGTCACTTTGGTCATGAATCCCCCTTTGATGAAACCTCGATTAGTTTTCCCAGTCTCCCACTACCTTTTCACAATCTGATGATCCTAAAGGCTATTGGTGACTCATTGGGCACATTACTTTTATATGATCTGAACACTAGGAGCCTTAAATCTATAGTCAATCCTCACATTTATGTGGAGTTGGATCTATCGTAGAAGCGGCCCTCACGTATCCTACTAAGGGCAAGGGATGGTTTCAGTTGGTGGAAATGAATTTTCTTCCAGTGGCTCATAAGGTTTTGTGTTCTTTTTGGATTGCATGGGCACTCGGACGCTACCTTCTGGAGAAGATGAACATAGGCAGGATCTTCACTCTCTAGTTCCTTGATCAACCAGGATAAGGGCCCACCAGGATCGGTGGGGAAGATGTCAGAGGATATTATAGTTGGAAGGCCATTTTCAAATTCAAATCCTCCTGAAGATTGTCACATGACCAAGGTTCCCGAGGCTCCGTCCTCCTTTGAAACTAATGTTGGATTGTTGGATCTGGAAATAGAACCTTTGGACCTAATCCTTTTTTCACCTGCCTCGAATCCAACCAGGAGAGATCCTCCAGACAAGATTCAATCATTGGAAAGCCTCATGGCCTCTCAGGACCCAGCGTCCTCCTTTATTTCCTGAGACCTACCTAGTTTTTATCGCCTCCTTCTACATCCTTTTTTATCTCATAACATCTCTCTCCAGAGTTCATCCAAATATCCTTAGCGTGTATCATGGATCATGCCACCGAGGGGCTACCGAAGTAGGGTCACTTTCCTGAGGGAATCGAGAAAGAGCTCCTTTCATCCAGCCTTTCCCCTCAACGACTTCTTTTGGAATCCTTGATGCAAGAATACACAGGCACAAGCTCTCAGAGGTCTTCCATGTCTAACCAGTGGTCACTTTTGGAAGACATAAACTCTTCGTTCATAAAGGTAGTTCTATCTTTAAAACTGGTTTCTTGAGATGCCAGATCTGCAGGACTAGTTACTCATTCTAGATCAAAGGAAACGGGTTTGTTATCACCTCTCTCATTATCTATTCTTTAGAGAAAAAAATCTCATAAGGGTTTGATGTAATTTTCTCACTTATGATTTGGAATGCACGGGGCTTGGGAGCTCAAGAAAAGAGCGCCTCTATCACCTTTGAATCCAGTAAACACCTTCAATCCCCCATTTCTATTCTCGAACCTAAATAGAACCCTAAAAAACTCCCTTGTCTGGGTAAGAAAATGGGTTTCCCGAATTCTCTGCATGGATGTCCGAAAAACCCTAAAATTTGTATCTTTTGGAATAACAAGGTTTTTTTTGAGCTTTTGAGTATTATTCCTCAGTGCATCAATAAAAATATCTCATTTGATGGGGTTGACATTATTTTTACTTTAGTTTATGCATGCACTGACCCTCATGGGAGGCTGGACTTATGGAAGAATCTTGAGTCTTAATCTCAAGATCTCTCCTGTGGTTCATCAGTGGTGACTTCAATTCTATTTTGGATCTATAAAAGAAAAGAGGTGGCTCGATCATGAAACAAGGTGGAATTCATGATTTCAGGGATTTATGTTGTCCATGGGACTTTTGGACCAAGGGTTCTCTGGATCAAGGTACACATGGTGCAACAATTGTAAGGGAACAAATATCATTTGGATCCACTTGGACATATGTCTTACGAATATCCAGGGGTTGCATATTTTCCCCAAGATAGCCGTTACTCATCTTTCTCACTCACTTTTTGACCATACCCCGCTTCTGGTGGAGATCAGGAGAGACCTCACAATTAACCAAGATTTTCATTATTCTAACTCTTGGCATTGGGATGACTCCTTCATGAAAGTGTTGAAAGAGTCATGGGATCAGAGGGATGACGATAGGTACTGGAGTGGCTTAGATAACCACCTTAATCATCTCAAACAAGACCTTAAGGCCTGGTTAGCTAATAGGACCAATGTTTTTTCTGAGGTGGACAATATTCAGAATGAGGTTGATAGGCTGGAAGAAGATCTTCAGACCGATTGGGATGATAAATCTTTCATCTCTCTATGTGATAAGTGGAATTCTCTTGTTGAAAAACTTCTGGAGATCAAGAGAGGTTATAGACAATGTTATCAGGTGAGATAGATAAGAGAAGGAGACTGTAAAAATTCTTTTTTTCATGCATGCATGAAGGAGAAGAGGAGCATGAAGATTAATCTGAACCTTAGAAATGGGGTCTACACATATGATGGAGATTTTTTAGGTAGAATGGAATTGGAACTCTTTGAAGGTCTCTTAACAGGAGATTCCTCATCTATGTTTGATCGGGATGAAATGGATGGTGAGGGATTCATGACCTCCATCCCTCATCTGGTGAGTGACTCTGATAATACATTTCTTACCGTAGTTTCTATGGAGGATGAGATTAGAGATGTTGTTATGAAAATTCCTCAATAAAGTGAACCTAGCCTAGATGGTTTTCATGTTTCCTTCTACGTGGAAACATGGGATGTGGTCAGACCTCAGGTGGTGGATATAGTGTAGGATTTCTTTAGTGGTGATGCTTTGAATAGAATCATTTGTTCTTTGAGGGTTGTTCTCATCCCAAAGGTCAAGAGCCCCACTCTCATTACCCAATACCATCCTATTTTCCTCTACAAAACATCCTATAAGATATTGGCTATTTTTATCTCTAGAAGTCTTAGTGGTATAATCCTCAAGTTGGTTTCGAGGGAACAACATAGTTTTATTCACGGTCAGAACATCCAAGGAGCGGTTGCATTGCTATCGAACTTATGAATGAACACCATAGACATTCAATGGGATCCAATGTCATATTCCAATTTGATATGAATAATGATTATGATAAAATCAAATGGATATTTATTATCTATGTTGTGATGAATTTTGGATTCCAGGAGTGGTTTTGTGATATCTGTTTCAGGTGTTATTCATCACCTTGGCTTTCTATTTCTTTGAGGGGAAAGTGTTTTGGTTACATTAAATCAGTTTGGGGTGTCCTCCAGGGAGATCCTTTATCCCCAAGCCTTTTTATCTTGGATCAAGATGCTCTATCCTGTAACCTGAAAAGGAGTTTGGAGAATGGAAGGATGAAATGGTATTGTTGTTGGTAGGGTACGGAGTATATTTCTCATTTGATATTTGTAGATGATGTTTTTATTTTTACAAATGGTAGGCATGGGTCTTTGTGTAATCTCATGGAGATCTTGTCAATGTATGGTCTCATGAGTGGAAAAAATATTAATTCCTTGAAGAACCACATCTTTTTCCCAAATAATTGATTTGGTAGGAGCTGTAGAGAAATGAAATACATACTTGGTTGTCATCAAAGACAGATATCGATCATTTACCTCGATATCACGATCTCAAGTGTCCGAATCAAGAAACATCACTTTGATGATATTCTCAATCTTCTTTTGGGAAGTATATTCAATTTGAAAAACAAATTACATTCTTTGGGAGGGTGGGTTACTTTGATCAAAAGTGTTCTCACTTCTATTTTGATGCATATCTTCTCTATTATCAATCCCCCAAAAGGTTTTGTGGAGAAAATAGAGATAATGAACAACCCTTTTCTGTGGGATGCTAACCAGACTGGGTGCTGTCACTAGGATTCTTGGTATCGCATGTAAAATTCAGTCATATAATGGGGTGTATGCTTCTGAGATATCAAGGAAACCATTATAGGAATTCAGGGCCGGTTCACTTGGGAGGTCCTTATTGTGGAGTCTCTATAGGAAAAATTCTTCAGAGAATGATATGGATGAGCTCCTGGAGATCACAATTCATTATCCTTAAATCTGGAATACTTTATTTTTTCCCACCTTAAGCATCTTGAAGATCATATGTGATGGATCATTGGTAAAGGGGACATCAACTTCTAAGAATCAAACTGGTTGGGCGGGAAGATGACCTTCCCAGACTGCCCTTTTTCAAACATTACCTTCAATGAAGCTAGTGAACATTATGATCTTATACAGGTGATGTTTAACCTTACTTAGATGAAGGTCTTTGGAAGTATTGTGATGAATGACAAACTAAATAAATGTTGTTTCACCATATCGAGTTCGGGCAGGTTCAACAACTGGGATTACAGAAGACTTCTCCATGTCAAGACCGCTTCAGATGAATGATCACCAAAGGTATGTTTCAATGAGATACCTAATAAAATTAATTTCATACTTTTTAGAATTAGAAACAAGGAAATGCCAACTTATGAAAACATCCAAAGGAAGGTCATCTCCATGGCATCTCGATGCTTTTTCTGTGTGAATCTAAAGGTGGAGACGATGCTTCACTTATTTTTTCAGAGTACCTAGATATTTGCCTCTGGTAATTCTTCACCCCCCCCCCCACCCATTCATTTATGGTGATCATTTTTCCTTGCAGTTATTCTTAACCTCTTGGTTTTACAGATCTGAAAACAGAACCATGGAGCATAAACTGTAGACTACTATCTTAACCTCTATATGCTGGACTATCTGAGAGGCCCACACTCATGTCCGTCTTGGCTCTAACCATTCACTATTATTCATGAATATGCATTCAAGATCCCTCATTGTCGATCTAGATTCACTACTATAGGGGGTCCAAACCTCCACCATGATCTGCAATCTCACCAACACTCCCCGCATCCAGGGTAGGGTGTGTAGACACTGGGTTAAATGGGAGCCTCCTAGTAGTGTCCTTAAACTGAACATGGATGGATCTTGAATGAAGGGAACAATAAGGGATAGGGGTTTTTTGGGACTCTCAATTCTTGATTCACCTTGGGTTTAGTGCATTTTATGGTCTTGGAAACTCACTAGGTGCGAAAGTACGGGCTCCCCTATCATGTTTGAGGGTTTATAGAAGGTTGGGCTTTTAGGTGACTAAGATTGAATATGACTCCAAAGTTATTGTGAAGGCTATCCAAGGCTGTCTGTGATATCTTGGGAGTTTAATTACCTAATTTTCAGATTCATTGTGGAAACCAACCAAGGGAAGATGATTAATCACAGTTGGAGGGAGGATAACTACACGGCGAACGCACTAGCCCGCATGGGTAGATGGGAAGAGGACCTTTTGATTTACAATAGTCTGGACTCGCTCCCCACTGAGTGAAAGAGTATAGTTCAAGGGTATTCCCTTGGTATGCATCATTTTTTCCATCCTTGAGGGGGATGGGTCCTTGTTTTGATTTTTTATCTTTCATAAATCAATAAAAAAAAACTTTCAGTCAAACCTCTTCTTCAAACAACCTTCTTTTCCTTACACCTTAATCCCTATAAGGTTGATATTCTTCCCAAAATAAGAACTATATAATATGGGAATGGGTTTTCAGAATTTATTTATCCTGGTATTTTTTGAACCAAATAATTATTTAAGTGTGAAGAAAGGGGAAGATAGGGTGTCCTTTTATAATGTGGGGAGGTATTTCATGGAATTTCTTAAACTATTAAATTAATATAAATTAATTTTAAATTTTAAATGTATAAAAATTATATAATTAGAAGATAATATGATAATTATTTTAAATACTCTCATACAATAAAAATTTTACTAGTTTATGTGGTGTTTTCTCCCTTATCTTTTTGTTTTAATCCTCTGTTAACCCTTTTAATGATTACCATGATAACAAAGTTTTTTCTCTTTACAGGTCAACATAGTTTCAATAAAAGGAAAATTGGCCCATAAATGGGTCATGGTGGATATTTTAAATCATATACCAATCACTTGATGGAATATAGGATTTTTAGGAATTTTAAATTTTTTAATACAATATTATTTATTATAAATTATCATTAATGTCATTTTTAAAACTATTTATTTAATTTGACTATGAAAAAAACATGATAGCAAAGGAATTCAAATATAATCCATTAATACATCCATAAAATTTTATATTTATCTAAAAAATTAATGGAATTCAATAATTTGTTAATATTATATTACTTTTAATATTTTTGTAATCATTTATTTTATTTTTCTATTAATTGAATAAATATTGTGTTTGTGTTGCATTAGAATTTAAGGTAATTATTTTGTCAATAAAAATTATAAATAAATTATCATGATAAAAAATAATTTATCTTTAAAATAAACATTTAAAACCTAAAATATTTTTTTATCCTCGTCACAAAATATTTTAGATATTAAAAGAAAGAAAGTGACATTTTTTTAATTTACCTTTTACTTAAATATTATAACGGTCAACATCAAATAAATATGGTACCAAGTTTCCATATATTATAAAGTTTGATGGAAATGGACAAAATAAAATCATCCAATATGATAACTTCAATTTTTAGGGTCATTTTCTAGTCCTTATCATGTTATTTTTAACCTGAATTACATAATTTACCCTTACTGTGGTGATAATAGTTTACTATAGTTACTATTTATTATGATAAAAAATAAAATTGAAATATTTAAAAAAAATTATACATCCTAATTCCAAATATGTAATCCATTTTTAAATATTAAATTTATAAAATTTTCATAATTTAATTTAAAATTAAAGCCACAAAATGCATTGAAAAATGGTTTTTGAGGAAAATATCTTATTAAGTATAAAAAGGGTTTTATACCAAATTAAAGTATAAAAATCATTCCAAAGAACATAATTTGATTTTTTAATTAAAATTAACTATTTGAATTTTAAAACTAATCCAAAATATAATTTTACTTTTAAAATACTTGAAAAGAAAATACAGTTTCTAATAAAAATCTGTTTTTTTTTCACAATTCTTTGAAATATAAATCTTTTTAGAAAATTTTCAAAAATACATCCTAAGATAAATTTGATATGGTGATTTAAAAATTGATATAATTTTTATCAAATATATTTTATAAAATTGGAATAAATTAAATAAAATATTTTGTCACAAAAATCAATAAAAATCATTTTTTAAGAAACCATATTTTTGAAGCATAAAATGAATTTACATAAAATTGAATGCTTATTTCCTAAAAATTAATCAATAAATTTGTATAGTGTATAACCTTTTTATATGTTTCATTATTTGGTTGATCCTATTCATACCTACCAACTAAATGACTAGGTTACAATGGTCATATTTAAATAATAATAATATTTTATGTTTTGTTTAAGCTCGGTGGTGCATATCTTGTATGTTATCGAATAGAGTCTTAGTTAAAAATATCAGGATATTAAAAAAATAAATGGGGATGGATGTGATTCAAAATAATATATGTATGTCTATAGATAGGTCTTCTTCATTAGCATCTTTAAAACTTGATCCCAAATCCAAAAAAAATACTTCAATATGATTAATAGGTCCACCTTAAATTCATTAATATCATCACTTGTGATATATGAATAAATAGGTGTATGATAAGGAGGTGCAATTTGTTTAGGAGGGCATGTACTTTTAGCCAATTATACTTCTTCCAATAGAGGTGTTGTCTCTATAAATATAGACACCTTAACAGCTACTTAAACTTCTTCTATTTTAGGATTGGTTTCCTTTGAAACATCCATTATATCACCAGATTCAATCAACTATGTCTTACCAAATCCAAATAGTTTAGACCCGCCACTAGCAACAGGTTATTCAAAAAAATCAAAGGTTTAGGGAAAAACATATTATCCAAAAATTATTTAACTATTAGATTGGTCTCACCTTCAAGTAACACTCACATGGGAGATATGTGATCAATTATTTCCTCAAGTTCTATTTAATAAAATAGAGAGCCTTAATAAGTTATTAGAATAATTGAGATGGAAATCCACCATGTCTAGGTGGACTACTTCTATCATTAGGATCATCATCATAAAAGTCTTATTACTCTATCTCGATTAGCGATCTAGTGGATTTCTCCTCCATATATTATGGAGTGGCAACAGGAGATCCTCCCCCTCTATCTTATATAGATAGAGTCACTTTCTCACTAGACTCAACCATTTCTTCACTTCATTCCTTTCTATCAAATGATAGAGCATCATACTCATTAGATTCATCCTCATCATCAGAATTAGAAACTTATTTTTCATTTGGAGTGGAGGAAGGCTTGGTTTATTTAGCATTATAGTCAACTTCCCTTCATAATAAAGTAAGGAGTCAAGATAATAAATAGGTTTATTGGAAACATTTGTATCTCTGGTTCTTAGAAAATATGAAAGTGGATAAATATCAATTATCTCAAAACTATGCATCTCCAATTCCCCATAATCTCTTATATCTACATCATTCAAATACAATATTTTTTCTTCAAGAAATATTTCAAATTAAATACCATGAACAACCACTATTCTTCAATCATATTCTTATCCTTGTGTATTTATTAAATAAATTATTCTTCAAAAGAATACTTAACCAATTCAACATGTCCTAAACCTAGATCAGTTTTATCTTTTTGTCTCATAGGGGTTTTCACTATATTGAATTTAACCTATAGTTTTATACCTTCAACAACCATTATTTTTCTCTAGGTGTTCCAATTAACCCTCATTATCTTGTAGATTTTTTTTATTCAAACAAATTCCCCCATAAACTATAGACTTATCATCTCCATCAGGAACACGTCTCTTGAACTACAATAGAGCTCAAATAAACATAGTATAGGGAAAATAATTAATCATAGAAAAGGGTTTACATAGTTCTACTATACATCTCATCAAAATCCTAAACAAGATGATCAGCATCCCACTCTTAATTAAATAAAAGAAGAATAGATATTTGTGCCTCGGAATACTAAAGTCCCCTTTCTTGGAAAAAATTAAATTCTAAATGAACATAACTAATAACCTTCACTCACTATCGATCTCTATAATAGTTTTCCTTCTATGATTTTTATTTCTAGTTAGCTCCTCTAAGACTCTTTAAATATATAAATGACCATATTTGATCACATAATAGATCCAATAGTCATCAAAATCACCTTTATGAGGAAATTTCATCTACTTTTACCACAAATCAGATGAGAATACTAGTTATTATCAATTTATAGTGGTCATATTGATATCCTTATTTTTACTAACATCAAGCTCCATATTTTCATAAAAATACTTCACTAACCTCATATAAAAGGGTATTTTATTCTCACCAGACCATGAATCATAGCCTTTCTAATGTATATATTTCAAGAATAGAAACTTCATGGTCATTAGCCACATGTCATCCACTTATTTCTCCAGTATAACCAACTAAATTGAAATGTGAGGGTTGAGAGGTTCAACAGGTGTTCTAGAGATATATTTTTTATTATTTTAGGTAATCTATGATTTAGGATATGATAACTCAAGAGTTTTCTTAATTCTAACCATATTCTATTGGGATTTTAATGATTTAGAGGATAGGGTTTGATTTTGAGAGAATATTGAGGGAGAATGGTTGAAAATGGGATATTTTTAGGTTTTTGAATAAGACATATGATTTCAAATCAATTTAAGGGTATTTAAAATCAATTAGGTATTTAAAAAGTAACAAATAGGAAATATAATATATAATATAAAACTTAAATAAAGATATTATCTTGATTAGCTATGATCCTTAAGGTATCCAGATACACCATAGTAGCATGAATTACTACACGACTAGTTTGACAGTTCTTAAGGAACTCACAGTAGCTTGACCTACCGTACTAATAAAGTCTATGATTGATTACCAGGGACACTTGAGTTTATATTGTATATTGACCAATCGTATGTTAAAATTTTCAATATATTTTCATAGAATCTCAACCAACCACTAGAAAAAAACATATAGTAACTCAAGCCTTACGGTAGCTCTTAGGCTTAGGGTCACTTTGACCATCAAAACATAATATCTACAATATTATTAATAAAGTCTTAAAAACTTCAAAAATAATAATAGATATCAAGTAACAATAGTAAGTATACTCAATTCATCTTAATATATTGAATCGTTATTTAAAAAAGATTAAATCAATATTGAACATAAAATATAATTCAAAGAGTAAAGAACTAAGAGTAATTAATCATTCATAATTCATGTTTGTTATGATATATTCTCTCAACACTAAAATGCTTTTGAAAATATTATCCATTTTTTGTTTATTTCCAATGAATTCAAGAGTTGTGTCACATTTTTTAAAATGATCTATTGGAAAGTTATGTCTTATATCAATATGTTTCACCCTAGAATATGATACATTATTTTAAGAAATATTTATAGAACTTCTATTTTCACAATTTATAGGGACATGTTAAAATGTATATTCATAGTCTAATAAAGTGACCTTATTCTACAAAATTTTTTATAGAAACTGCCAGCAGCAATGTACTCATCCTCTATAGTAGACGGTATAAAATAATTTTTCTTTCTTACTACACCATGAAACTAGATATTTTTCTAAAAAATTATATGTATTAGTGGTTCTTTTATATCTAAATTATAGTCCCCAAAATCAGCATCATAATAACTAACCTACTCAAACACATGTCCACTAGAGTAAAATAGTCCAAATTTAATAGTATTTTTAAGGTATTCAAAAATACTTTTGACTGTATTTAAATGTTATTATTTTAGGTTTACCTAAAAAAATTCACACATACATACACTAAACATAATATTATATTGACTAGTATTTAATATATATAAAACTCTCAATCATACCTCTATAAAAAATTTGTTCAACTAATTTAAGAGTTTCTACTAAATTTAATTTATAGGTAGTACTTATTAGAGTATCAATTTCTTAAATTCTATCCAAGAAAAGAATGTTTCAATTTTTTTGTGTATTTACTTTGATTTAAAATTGTCCCATATTTGTTTTGAAGGTTTTAAAACAAATAAATAATTTCATCTCACTCAATAAAATAATTTCAAATTATTTTAACACAAATTTAGGAAATTCAATACATAGATAATTTTTATATGAATCAAAAATTATATCATCAATATAGATTTTATAAACTAACATATCTTTTGAAATTATAATTATAAATAATTGATAATCCTCTATAGCTTTTAAAAACCCATTTGAATTTAAGGATCTGAGCCTATTACACTTAGCTATAGAAGCCTATTTTAAACCATAAAGTTCTTTTGAAAGTTTAAAAAATGATTTGGTAAATAAGGGTTTAAAAAATCAATGGGTTTTTCAAATAAATCCTTAATAATATAACCATTTATAAATTAAATCCAAATATCCATTTGAAATATTTTAAAATTAATATGTGATGTATATTCTAGCAGTGGTAAAAATGGATTTACACTCCACTGGATTTTGGCATTATCGTATCTCCCTCACCCTCTTCTAGGGTTTTACCTTCTTCGGCGATGGTTCCCCCTAAATAATTTTATTATCATAGTCGCTTCACCTTATCAGCTTGTAACACCCCAGGTAAATAAAGAATATGACATTTCATATTTATCCATATTTGTGAATAAAATATTTAAATGACTTTAAAGGGGACGCTATGCTCGATGGCGTACCCAACACGCAACAACGAGTTTCTTCGGAATCTTACGTTGCACTCTAATAATAAATTTTAAATAACATGTAGCCGTTGTAATGGCGGGAATGGATAGAAATAACTAAAATATGATTATATATGTTTTTTAAATGTTTATACATTTATCCAATAAAGTATAAAGGCTTAAAATATGAAAATAATTCAATTTTAGGCGTATATGCCCTAGTTTTCACTAAAGGTTCATTTGTCGCCTTTTGATGGCGAACCATCATTAAATATAGTTTTGATCACTCTTATACATTCTTTTGGACCAAATAAAACTCTTATTAAGAATCGGGACATCAAATTTTACTTTGTGTAATTTTTTGGTATTTTTCCGATAAAGTTCATTTTTTAATGAATAGTGTAAAATGTTGTGTTCTAATTCAAAACATCTTTTTAAACTAATTTATTTATATGATTAGATAATATTTTGAATTGGTTTTAAAGTGAAATTAGAAAATATTTTTACCATTAAATCCAATAGTGGTCGTTGGAATTAATTTCACTTTGAAATCGGACTTAAACTAGTGCCAATCTTTTGATACTTATTGTTTCATAAAAACACGCTATTTGTCATGACAGCGGGAATTAATTATTAAATTAATTAATGCAACTTATATGTTGTGAATTTTTTAAAATGGACTTAATTTTTGAATTCGTAATATCAAATATAGCTTAGGGTGAATTTTTGGTAATTTTATGAAAAACTTCAATTTTTGATGAATAGTGAAACCACTAAGTGGTACTTATAAAGACTGATTTTCCGTTTAAATGAAATTTTGCCATCATTGTGTTTTTAATTTCAAAAATCCGACATACATGGTTGTAATTAAGAAGTAAAATGTGGTTCAATGAGATTATAATAATTTTTTGGTGAATAGTAACTTATTAAGTTCTTAATCGCGATTAGTGGTAATTAGTGTAGTTTAAGGTAAAAATAATGTTTTAATAATATGAAATGAACTTGACACATGTTCTAACCCCATTGGATGTGTGATGGCCGACCAAGACAAGCCATGGGTCAACTTGGGGACCCCATGGGGACACTTTGGTTGGGAAATGACATAAATAACTTTTTATTTAATGTAAAAGTAAAATTGACACAAACATGATATGTTTTACTAAAACAATTTTTAAGTGGGGTTATACAAGTCATCTTTTTGATTATAAATATTCATTGGAAATCTAAAAAGATTTCCTACATCATAGTATTTTTTTATAATTTTTAGACATTAAATAAATTAAATTATTTATGAAATAATAATGATGTAGCGATGACATCATTATTTGACGATTTAAATAAAATGGAAAGATAATGTAAAATCTATGAACTACACATGTCCAAAACTTATTGGGTGAGTGGATTTCGAATCCTTATCACATTATCCACGAATTATATCAATTTGGGACCTTTTGAAACCGAAACACATTTTTAAATAAAGTAATATTTCTTACTTTCCAAAAGTGCCCCTCCTCTCCTCTTATAAAAGGCCCCCACCACTACCTCATTTCACACACTCCTAAAGCCTTTGGCTCGGCCAACCCCTGCCCATTTACTCTCTACACATCCCTCTCCTCATCCTAGAGGATTCCTTTTGGGAATAATCCTTTCAAAGGAAGCCTTTAGGCTCAAATCAAAAGGAGTTACACTTTTAAAGGAGATTAAAGAACGATCGAGTCAAGTCGGACCCGAGGTAAGGGATCCTACACCTTTCTTTCTTTTTAAGTACACTCTTTATGTCATTACTTTTATGCTCATATTTCTTATGATTGGGATGTTATTTTATATTACTCCTACTGTACTTATTATGTTCATATGATGAGAGACCCTATTTCCTCTCATAAATCATTTTTGGAAGTTTTGAGTGGCGCCGTTAGGCTGCCGAATTTTCGTAAGGGATTTTTCATCTCACTTTTATTCTCGTGAGATTTATGCTAAATTTGCCACAAATTCCATTGAGTGGTGTATGTACTGCCCATTATTCTACTATTTGTGTAATATAATTTCCTTTATGAGTATTTACATCAATGTTCTATTGTCCTTCTTTCATGGGGTGTATGTTTTGAAAGATACCCAAGTCCGTAAGGGAACCTTTCACCCTCCTATTTTTTAAAAGACTTCTTTTGTTGGGTCTTTTAATTTACATATTGTTATTTTGGGATATGTTCTCATATATCCTTGTTGATGTAAATTTTATGTCCAAGTGATGAGATACTCTTTTTATCTCTCATCAACTCTTTTTGATGTGATGTCATTAGGCTGTCAAGGGAACTTTTTAACCCAATTTCGATTTCTTTGGGTTCAACATGTAGTCATTGAATATGTCATCCATTGAATATGTGTGAATGACCTTTTATTTTTTTACACTTAATATCCACTTATATTGGGTGTATTTATATTTGTCACACATATTTTTGAGATTGATTTGTCCTTAGTTTAAGGATACATTCTTTATAAGGGATTTCGTCACATTTGACATTTCTATTGAGAGTTCATTGTTGTTATGCACCAATTCACTCTTATATGGTGTATATACTGTCCTTTGGAGTATTATATCATGAATCCATTTATTCTCATGATATTATAAAGTTCTGACTAAATGTTATTCCTCAATTATTGTATTCAAGTGTCTCTGATTTTGGTAAAACCCATTTAACCAAAATATCGTTTTAAATGTTTTAATTATTTGTTCTTATTAATATCCATGTTTTCAAAATGGTTTTAAGGATTTATTTATATGGATATTAATGGTTTAAAATTTTAAGCTTCAAGGTGGTATGGGAAAATTTGATTCAAAAATCTCTTTATTAATTATTTTAAATGGTTTTGGAAATGGTTTCTTTTTGAATGGATTCAATATTTCAATATACTAAAATGTTATATTGTGATTGAAATATGGAAATGTTATGTTTCCTTTATGCATGTTTTATGTGACACATTTATGTTATGGTTCTTGGGCATTGTTATGAAAACGGGTGGTTCCGTGATAAACTAAGGGCGGGTGAGCCCATAATAGCTCTCCAATGCATTGGGTAACGCGAAGGAGTGAAACGTTAAGGTTTCTCCGAAGAGATTTAGGGAATATACTATGATGGGTATTCCAAACGTAACCAAGAGGGTTACTCCCTACGTAAGAATGTTATGAATGCCTCAAGTTACCTTTATGTCTTATGTTTTTTATGATTTATTCATGATTTGATATGCCTATGTTTATGGGTAAAGTATGATTTCATTCTTATGTATACATGTACTCATGTTTCCTTTCCATATCTATATATCCCTTACTAAGCATTTTATGCTCATCCCAAGTTTTTGAAATGTTTTTCACAGGTCAAGGGAAGGGTACATGATGTGATGATAGTGTCAAGGATGTGTCAAGAAAGAATCCATGTTTTATTTTAAATATGTTCCCGTTGATGGGAAGAATTAATACTGTCTTTTATGTAACCACTTTGTTTAAATGTGGAATGTAATGCAAGTTTCATGATCTAATTCTCTAAAACTGTAAACCTGAAAAGATCCTCAATGTGTAATCTTGTAATAACTCAAGATTAAGTAAGGTTTAAGGCTGGGGCCTTATAGTTGGTATCAGAGGTCGGTTTAGATAACTTTAGAGGTTACGGTATTCTTTAAGCATAACTGACATTACCATAATGGTTAGGATTTCATACAAGAGTCTTAGTTTTAGATAAATTGAATGAGTAAGTATATCTTATTGTTTATCTTACTCATTAGTACATGATGGTTTTGTTGATATATTCACACTGACCTTTTTGGTTTTAGTAAATGGCTGGATCTAGTAGGCACCAAAGTAACAGTGGATGTGAAGGAAACTGTGACAGTGTTTTGAGCAAGCAACTGAATGATATGGGAGCAGCAATGAGAACTCTTGTGATTATCCTGAACCAACTATCTGGAGTCATGATTGACCACCTAAACCTTGGAGATTTCTCTAAGACATCATATATACAAGAAACAAATCCCTACGGAAGTACAGGTAATAATCATAAAGGTAAGTGTGTTCAAAAACCTATGTGTCAAAGATGTGGAAAGAAACACCTAGGGAAATGTTTCGAAGGGACAGAAATATGCTATAGATGTGGAAATGAAGGTCATAAAGCAAGAACCTAACATGGAAAAGGGAAGCATCCAGTTGACTCGAGGAAAGGGAAAGAAGTTCTTTCTGAGGGATCAATTGAATGTTTTAAATGTGGTGTGCATGGTCATTATGCAAACACATTTCCTATGAAGAAGTTTCGTGAATGGGGTCACCAAGAGCGTACCAATATTTTTTTACCAATACCTAATTCCATTCCGATTGAGGATGAAGAAACTGACAATGACCAATCAAAGGTATGTACTATTTCATGACTATTGTTTTCCTATTTTGGAATCATAGGATATGATTCATGATTTTGTTTGTAGGAAAGAGGTATTTCGGAATAAGTTGGAAAGGAATGGATAATGGATCATGAAGAATGTTGAATGAGTAAGATGTCAACATATAAGGGCTTCAAGAGTTATGGTGAAATTCTTAAGAGTATTAAGTCTCTTTTGAGGATGGGGTTACATTAGAAGAATTTTTATATTATGTGTAACCCTGATGTTTAATATAGGCAAATTTTATTCAAGTAATAGTTATCTTTTCTTTTGTGGACATAGTTATAAAGAACCATTGGGTTTATATGATCCTTACTTTTGAGGTAATTATGGGTTACTATATGTTATGATGGAAAATGAAAGGCATGAGATAAACTTGAGGTTAAAATATGTTATGATCATCTTTGAAGATTTTATCTCATTTTGGGGAATGTTTTAAGAATTATATAGTTTTGGAAAAAGGACAACACGCAGACCGTGTGACTACCCGTCGCGTCGGACAAAGCTGCGGGAATCGAACCCACAACCAAAGTGCGACTGGTATTTATCGCCTACCACTGGACTACGTGAAGTCCCTGGTTAGTTTGACTAATTCTTTCTAGTTATATGATTTTATGAATTAATAGTAAGTTGATTTTGGGTTATTTATGAAAATGATTAACCTATCATGGAGGATATGTGATTAGGATAATTACTTTTCAATGCGAGACTTTAGGAGCGACTAATGTTGTTTGGAGATAAATGTTACGATTTAACTTGGAAGACTATGTGACTAAATCCTTCAAATATTTGGGTTTCAATCTTATATTGGTTTACTTTGAAGAATTTTATGGACAAATTATTTATCGGATGGTCCTCATTGAACTTTGGGTTTTGTTGGACAAATTTTGGAGACTAAGAATAGATTTTCTTTTTATAAGGGGTTATCCTTTTCTGGATTATCTGATCTTGTACTAGACTTTTTGGTTTTGGTTTTGGTTAAAGTCTAAAGACATGGGATGTATATAGTTCTCTTTTTTGGATTATGTGATTCTCTAGAAGTTGATTATAGTACTCTTAATGTGAACAAGTCTTCCTAAATACTCGTCTTTTGGAGAAAATACGAGTTTGTGTAAAAGTTGAAAGTCAACATGATAAGTGATTGTGTTTCCTTATGAATAAATTACTCAATAAAAAGTAACTTAAAACAAAAAATTTTTCTATTAACTTTTCCTACTGGGGAATCGAATACCGTTTAACCCATCACAAGTTTGTGATTTTCTCGTGGTTAACTTTCTCCTAAACATGTTTTCTATCACTCTCCATCAGAACATGACCCTTTGTTTTTTCCTCCATGTCCATATTTTCATACTTGGAATCCTAGTATGGGTTAACTCGGGTGACCTTTTTACATATCTCTCTTTATTTTATAGTGTTTGTTTTACCGACTTTTGTTCCGATGTGGGACTTTCAAGGATGTTTCCAAGCGCAATTTTAAAATTGCGAGGACGCAATTCCCAAAAGGGGGGAAGGATGTAACACCCAAGGTAAATAAAGAATATGACATTTCATATTTATCCATATTTGTGAATAAAATATTTAAATGACTTTAAAGGGGACGCTATGCTCGATGGCGTACCCAACACGCAACAACGAGTTTCTTCGGAATCTTACGTTGCACTCTAATAATAAATTTTAAATAACATGTAGCCGTTGTAATGGCGAGAATGGATAGAAATAACTAAAATATGATTATATATGTTTTTTAAATGTTTATACATTTATCCAATAAAGGATAAAGGCTTAAAATACGGAAAGAATTCAATTTTAGGCGTATATGCCCTAGTTTTCACTAAAGGTTCATTTGTCGCCTTTTGATGGCGAACCATCATTAAATATAGTTTTGATCACTCTTATACATTCTTTTGGACCAAATAAAACTCTTATTAAGAATCGGGACATCAAATTTTACTTTGTGTAATTTTTTGGTATTTTTCCGATAAAGTTCATTTTTTAATGAATAGTGTAAAATGTTGTGTTCTAATTCAAAACATCTTTTTAAACTAATTTATTTATATGATTTGATAATATTTTGAATTGGTTTTAAAGTGAAATTAGAAAATATTTTTACCATTAAATCCAATAGTGGTCGTTGGAATTAATTTTACTTTGAAATCGGACTTAAACTAGTGCCAATCTTTTGATACTTATTGTTTCATAAAAACATGCTATTTGTCATGACAGCGGGAATTAATTATTAAATTAATTAATGCAACTTATATGTTGTAAATTTTGTAAAATGGACTTCATTTTTGAATTCGTAATATCAAATATAGCTTAGGGTGAATTTTTGGTAATTTTATGAAAAACTTCAATTTTTTATGAATAGGAAACCACTAAGTGGTACTTATAAAGACTGATTTTCCGTTTAAATGAAATTTTGCCATCATTGTGTTTTGAATTTCAAAAATCCGACATACATGGTTGTCATTAAGAAGTAAAATGTGGTTCAATGAGATTATAATAATTTTTTGGTGAATAGTAACTTATTAAGTTCTTAATCGCGATTAGTGGAATTAGTGTAGTTTAAGGTAAAAATAATGTTTTAATAATATGAAATGAACTTGACACATGTCCTAACCCCATTGGATGTGTGATGGCAGACCAAGACAAGTCATGGGTCAACTTGGGGACCCCATGGGGACACTTTGGTTGGGAAATGACATAAATAACTTTTTATTTAATGTAAAAGTAAAATTGACACAAACATGATATGTTTTACTAAAACAATTTTTAAGTGGGGTTATACAAGTCATCTTTTTTATTATAAATATTCATTGGAAATCTAAAAAGATTTCCTACATCATAGTATTTTTTTTATAATTTTTAGACATTAAATAAATTAAATTATTTATGACATAATAATGATGCAGCGATGACATCATTATTTGACGATTTAAATAAAATGGAAAGATAATGTAAAATATATGAACTACACATGTCCAAAACTTATTGGGTGAGTGGATTTCGAATCCTTATCACATTATCCACGAATTATATCAATGTGGGACCTTTTTAAACCGAAACACATTTTCAAATAAAGTAATATTTCTTACTTTCCAAAAGTGCCCCTCCTCTCCTCTTATAAAAGGCCCCCACCTCTACCTCATTTCACACACTCCTAAAGCCTTTGGCTCGGCCAACCCCTGCCCATTTACTCTCTAAACATACCTCTCCTCATCCTAGAGGATTCTTTTTGGGCAGAATCCTTTCAAAGGAAGCCTTTAGGCTCAAATAAAAAGGAGTTACACTTTTAAAGGAGATTAAAGAACGATCGAGTCAAGTCGGACCCGAGGTAAGGGATCCTACACCTTTCTTTCTTTTTATGTACACTCTTTATGTCATTCCTTTTATGCTCATATTTCTTATGATTGGGATGTTATTTTATATTACTCCTACTGTACTTATTATGTTCATATGATGAGAGACCCTATTTCCTCTCATAAATCATTTTTGGAAGTTTTGAGTGGCGCCGTTAGGCTGCCGAATTTTCGTAAGGGATTTTTCATCTCACTTTTATTCTCGTGAGATTTATGCTACATTTGCCACAAATTCCATTGAGTGGTGTATGTACTTCCCATTATTCTACTCTTTGTGTAATATACTTTCGTTTATGAGTATTTACATCAATGTTCTATTGTCCTTCTTTCATGGGGTGTATGTTTTGAAAGATACCCAAGTCGGTAAGGGAACCTTTCACCCTCCTCTTTTTTAAAAGACTTCTTTTGTTGGGTCTTTTAATTTACATATTGTTATTTTGGGATATGTTCTCATATATCCTTGTTGATGTAAATTTTATGTCCAAGTGATGAGATACTCTTTTTATCTCTCATCAACTCTTTTTGATGTGATGCCGTTAGGCTGTCAAGGGAACTTTTTAACCCAATTTCGATTTCTTTGGGTTCAACATGTAGTCATTGAATATGTCATCCATTGAATAT
Organism: Viscum album; assembly: GCA_963277665.1. Taxonomy (NCBI): domain Eukaryota; kingdom Viridiplantae; phylum Streptophyta; class Magnoliopsida; order Santalales; family Viscaceae; genus Viscum; species Viscum album. The sequence goes on from OY728161.1 coordinate 1,513,312,109, forward strand.
GTGTGAATTACCTTTTATTGTTTTACACTTAATATCCACTTATATTGGGTGTATTTATATTTGTCACACATATTTTTGAGATTGATTTGTCCTTAATTTAAGGATACATTCTTTATAAGGGATTTCGTCACATTTGACATTTCTATTGAGAGTTCATTGTTGTTATGCACCAATTCACTCTTATATGGTGTATATACTGTCCTTTGGAGTATTATATCATGAATCCATTTATTCTCATGATATTATAAAGTTCTGACTAAATGTTATTCCTCAATTATTGTATTCAAGTGTCTCTGATTTTGGTAAAACCCCTTTAACCAAAATATTGTTTTAAATGTTTTAATTATTTGTTCTTATTAATATCCATGTTTTCAAAATGGTTTTAAGGATTTATTTATATGGATATTAATGGTTTAAAATTTTAAGCTTCAAGGTGGTATGGGACACTTTGATTCAAAAATCTCTTTATTAATTATTTTAAATGGTTTTGGAAATGGTTTCTTTTTGAATGGATTCAATATTTCAATATACTAAAATGTTATATTGTGATTGAAATATGGAAATTTTATGTTTACTTTATGCATGTTTTATGTGACACATTTATGTTATGGTTCTTGGTCATTGTTATGAAAACGGGTGGTTCCGTGATAAACTAAGGGCGGGTGATCCCGTAATAGCTCTCCAATGCATTGGGTAACGCGAAGGAGTGAAACGTTAAGGTTTCTCCGAAGAGATTTAGGGAATATACTGTGATGGGTATTCCAAACGTAACCAAGAGGGTTACTCCCTACGTAAGAATGTTATGAATGCCTCAAGTTACCTTTATGTCTTATGTTTTCTATGATTTATTCATGATTTGATATGCCTATGTTTATGGGTAAAGTATGATTTCATTCTTATGTATACATGTACTCATGTTTCCTTTCCATATCTATATATCCCTTACTGAGCTTTTTATGCTCATCCCAAGTTTTTGAAATGTTTTTCACAGGTCAAGGGAAGGGTACATGATGTGATGATAGTGTCAAGGATGTGTCAAGAAAGAATCCATGTTTTATTTTAAATATGTTCCCGTTGATGGGAAGAATGAATACTGTCTTTTATGTAACCACTTTGTTTAAATGTGGAATGTAATGCAAGTTTCGTGATCTAATTTTCTAAAACTCTAAACCTGAAAAGATCCTCAATGTGTAATCTTGTAATAACTCAATATTAAGTAAGTTTTAAGGATGGGGCCTTATACAGCTAGTGTATTTATCATTCATTTCTTTAGCATTCCTACTCTTCAAGTTTTCTTGCAGTCAAATCCCCCCCTCCTCTATTGTTTCCAAATTTCCAATCATGTTAAACCCCATTTTTGTCAAGAATTATGGTGTCAAAGTCTTTTTGGGATAGTGATGGTGGACTATGAACATGTGTCTTTGATTTCTTTCATTTTGGTGTTTTTAGGTTTATTTGGTTGATTCTCATCTTCAGTGCTCTCAAAGGTGAAAGATGGATGGCATTCCCTAAATGGTCGTTGTGTTCCTAAATGCTTCCATATCTGATCTAGCTTCAGCTTCCATCGCTCCTCTCCTAATCGGTCTGGTGCGGTAGTCTGTAGGAAGCTTTGGGATGTGATCTTTGAATGGTCTTCTGGGTTCAAAGTGGCTCATCCTGTGTGGTTATGTCCCTTCAACTTTCTCTATTAATGGCTCCCTGGTTTTGGTTTCTTAGAGTTTCCTTACCTCTCCCTCTTCTTCCTAGCTCTTTTAGCCTATCCCAACTTTCAATACTCTACTTTTGTTGACACATTTGTGCTTTAGGAAGGATTGGGTCTGTGCGTGGTGGTTTTGAAAGTCTAGGGGTTTCTCCAGTTTTGTTGGGATGATGGTATTGATATTTTCTAGTGGTTTTTGGAGGGTTTGTGAGAATTTATAATATTAAGATGTCTTTTTTCAATTACTCCATTGGTGATGGTGACAATGTCACATGGGTGCGTGATGCAGTGTTAGTTGGAGATACTTCATCTTAAGGTCTTAAATTTTTCAATGATGATCTGGTGTTTTTCAAAGGTGGAAAGGGATTCCATTTGGTGGTTATCACCATCGATGGTGAGGTATATGTGTATGGTTTAGGTAATGGTTTGTGGAAATATGTAGCTCTTCCAATGAGACATGATGGGTTGATGATGAGGACAACAGGATGACTATGCTCCTGGGTTGTTCCTGGTTTTTTGAATTTAGATTTTTTGATTTATCTATGGTGAAGTTTTTATATTTTAAGTTTGTAATTTTGATTTATTTTAATTATAGAGTGTTTGGTTTCCATGAAACCATAAATTTTATTTTATAAAAAAAAGATATTTGGATTATATTCTAGCGGTATTCCAATGGATTCAAGTCTAGATATAAGTGAAAATGTTTCTTAACAATTGATATTTTCTTTATGAATATTACCTAGCAAAACTAATCTAGAATTATTCATAAATATAGTTTTAGACTCATCTTCCAGGTTTTTATATACTCATTTAGTGACAATAGTTGTATAGTATTTAGTTATTTCAACTAGTTCCCATACTATATTTTTTCATACTGATCCAATTCCACTTTCATATCCATTACCCATTGTTCAAAATTTATTTCTTTAGTGATGTTATTAGGTTTAATATGAGATAAGAAGTCTTAATGTTAAACGTGGTTTATAAGATAGGGTATGGTTTGAGTTCCTTTATCCAAGTCACAAACAACGACATTTGATGGATAGTATTTGTGGGTCCCAACAATTTTAGGATTTAAAGTTCTTGGTTCTTCTAAGTCATATTCAGGGTATGAATGGTCTAGTTTGTCTCTTGAAGGATATTTTGAAGGTAAATCAGCAGCATAGTCATGGGATTTTAAGGTATTATTTATATTCATATTTCATATATCATCCTCAAGGTATTCTTAGGAAACATTTTGTTTATATAGATCTATCACATCAAAAGTGACATGAACAGATTCTTCCACAATATTTAATTATTTAATAAAACTCTATATACTTTATTCTTGGTTTTATAATCAATAAAAATTCCTATATAACTCTTCGGTTAAACTTTTATAGATTCACTTTTTTATTTAGAATAGATACTTTACATCCAAAAACACTAAAGTAATTTACCTTCATTTTTTAGCATTTTATAACTCATAGGGAGTCTTATTTAATATAAACCTTATTATAAACCTATTAATAACATAACAAGCTACATTAAAATATTCATCTCAAAATTAAATAGGTAATTCATATTCACTAATCTTAGTCTGAGTGATTTCTTAGAGAGTTCTGTTTCCCCTTTCAATAACCCTGTTTTGCTGATGTGTTTGAGGGACAAAGAAATTGAGTCTATATCCATATTGTAAACATAAATATTTAAAGTCCTGATTCTAAAATTCATTTCCATGATCACTTATTAAGTTTTTTATGGAAAATATAATAATTTTTTCTATAAACTTTTTATATTTTTTAAAATATTAAGGAGCTTCACTTTTGTGATCTTGGAAAATTACTTATGAGAATCCTGAATAATCAAAAATGGTCATATAATCATAATTTTTTACACCTATAATGCAAAATATAAAAGGTTCAAATAAATATGTGTTAACCCAATCTATTGGTTGATAATTAAACACCTCTTTCTTTTTTTTAAAATAAATTTTATGTTGTGCTCTTTTTTAAAAGGATTTCACAACTTTTCTTTTAGAAATTAAACTTTGGGTAGATCCTTGACTAATCCTTTCATATTTAGCTTCCTAAGTGAGTTAATATTTCTATATAATTGTATCATATGAGATAATAGAGATTATAGATGAAATACACTTAAACATGAAACATTTAGAGAAAATGAGAAAGTAAAATTAACATCGTAAACATTACCATTTCTTAAAGAAGTAAAAAAAATTAAATCATGCTTAGAATAATAAATTTTACAAGAATTGTTTATAAAATTTATCAGTATAACCACCATCGAACTATTTAAATATATTAAAATAGTTATATTTTAAACCATAAATAAATAAAACTTTACAAATAAGAAGAGTTTTAGAGTTACCGATTTCTTCGAAACCAATTATTTTTCCTTTGGCATTGTCACCAAGGGATACATGTCCACCATACACTTTTATTAAACTCTTGAATATTGATTAGTCTCATGTAATGTGTCTATAAAATCCACTATTAATATACCATAAATACTTTTTATAACTCTTCAAACATTTTAACTATACAAAATCAACTAAGAAATGATTTTGGTAACTATGGTTTCCTGAGTCCAAAGAAGTTATAAAAAAAATATTTTGGAATCCAAATATGTTATATAGGTTGATTAGCTGCAGAATTAATATATTTTGAAAAAAATGTCTTATTAAGTCCAAAAATATGTGATTAATTTTCATAACAATAAGTTAATTTACTCTTAAAAAAATAAAGCATTATTTTTAAAACTAAGAAAAAAAATAGTTCTTGTACAGCCTCATTTTTTATCTAGAATTATATCCAAAACCATTATTAAATTTGGGAGGTTTCTGAATTCCCAATATCATATTTATGGTATTAGTTTAATTGGTAAATTTTTCTAGTTCCTTATTAAGTTTTTCATTTGCTTATTTAAAATCATTATTCTCTTATAATATGTTAATATTGTTCTCTTTTTCAATAGTAAGATCACTTTAGCATTAGCATATATAGAATGTATATTTTCATATTATTATATTTTTCTTTAATCTCATTCATGTTATCTTTAAGCATATAGATGTACTCAAATAATTATTAAATATACATTTAAAATTCATCTAAAACATCATTACTGGAAAAAACTAGAATGAAAGTTTTTTACCTCAGGTACAATTTCCAAAAAGACCAAATTGGATTTTTAACTTGCATCTTCTCTACTAGAGTCTGAATTGCTAGAGTTGTCTTCAGAATCACTCCAAGTTTTTTTCATCTCTTTCTTTGGGTTTTTCTTTCTATAGTCATACTTATTTTTATATTTTATATTAGGATAATTATTCTTGATATTTACTTTCCTTTTATATTCACATCATGTAATGTTACTAGGGGAGCCATCCTTTTTCTAGTCTTTCTTCTAATTTCATTTTCTATCATACTTTCCCTTGTAATTTTACTTTCAAAAAACTTCTTCTTTTTATAGAGTTTTTTAAATATCTTTTATAGATGTTTCATCACCTCATCACTCTCATAATCAATTTCATTCCCACTTGAAACATATTTGATTAGACATTTTGATTTGGACTTAGATTTCTTAAAAGGATATAGTTTTATTCTTAAGTTCAGCATCTTAATTATCTTATTACAATTATTATTTGTACATGATCAACTTTCAAATAAGTTATTTGACTTGTAGCTTGTTGATTTCATAGGATTCCATGATTAACATAGTTTTTCTTCTCCATCAATCAGGTAAACATCTCAGTAGTCTTATTACTTGTTGTTTTAATCTATAGTTTGTCTAAGTGACTTCATATTATTTATGATCTCGTTAAATTTTTAATAAATTTCAAAAATATACTCATCATGTTTCATCTTAAAGCTATAATATTTCATATTATATGTGCTCAATGTCATTTCTTTAAAATTAGAAGTTACTTTATGAGAAAGAGATAAAGTATTATAGATTTTAAAAGTAGTAACACCGGTAGAAATTTTATTAAATCTATATTCACCCAATACACAAAATAAATCATTCATATCTTTTCAATTATAATAATAAGTAGACTTAGTTTTATCATCCCATTATTTTCTAGTAGTCTTAGATTTTTCATGTTTATCTTATACAGTACCCTAAATATCAAATCCTATAATTTCTAGATATTTTTTATTTTTTATTTTACATTGAGAATAATTATTTACATTAAATAATAGAGGTTTATTTCAAGCATGACCTTTAGGTTTAGTGTTCATAATAATAGAGAAAATAAATATAAATTAATATATTTTCCACTAAGACTTGATCGATATCAAAAGTAAATAAAAGACACTAAAAAATCCTAAAATAAAAAATTTATCTATGATACCAAATGTTTTTCCTATAGGAATGATCAAGAGGGGGTGAATTGAAATTCCAATAGAAAAAAAATTCTTGGAAAATTCTAAATTTAAAACCTGTCAATTTTAGATATTTCCCTTGTTAGAAAATATAGTAGGTATATATAATTTGGTACTTTGAAATAGATTTTAAAATGATCGATCAAAACGTGGTTAAAAAAATGAAACTATTATAAATTTTGAAATGATTTTACTCACACCAAACACGTCATATATATCACTTATAAATTTTAACTATCAAAGTATATTTTTCATTTTCAATTTAAGAAAACTTACAAAAATAAAATAATAAAATAAATTCAAATCCAATAGTGAAAAGAAAAATTAAACACATATCAGAATTTAACAAGAGGATAGTACTATGTTATATATTACTCCTCTCCTCTTGAAAATAAGCCACTACAAAGTGAATTTATTAAAAACATAATAAAAAATCCACATCCTGGATCAGGTTTTACACATTCAACTACACACAAGGTAGTTCAAGCTATACCAAGCCTCTTCCACTTTTTTATATGGGATAATATAGGTAAATAAATAACAGAAGGAGTATAAGATTACTCGTCTTTATAGTGAAAGAGAAGTGTTTAGTAAAATGTATAGTAAGATCAAACACAACTCAATATTCAAAATAAATGTAGATACTAAAGAAATCATGAGAAGTTTGAAGTGGATAAATATATGAAAAAAATGTGTTAATCTGCAATGCTCTCCTCATTTTATGATTATACAGTGAGCTCGGGAGTGAGAATTGTAGTCACTTTGGCCTCCTTCTAAGTTTTTCAATTTATCCTAGAAAACAAAGTATCAAAATATGTTATAATGAAATATCAAGATTAAGATATTCACATATTCCTACTATTTTTCCTTATTTTGATATTGAGAACACATCTCTAATTACCCTTTGGAAAATAATCATAACCTAATCCTTAGATTGAGTATAAAATCTATAATTCTCTTGTTTATATGACTTTTCATTAAATTCATAAATATATTTGTTGGTTTATTTTAATGAATTTTATTTTTAAATTATACATGGTCAATATAACCTTTGAAATTTTACTTAGTCATGGTCACTTTATCTATGTGGTCGATGAAATACTCTTCTTACGGTCATTTGTCTGTCATATGGTTGATCAGAAACATGGTTGATCATAACATGAGGTTAATAAAAAAAAATCTTGTAATCACATCATCCTTCAATGTGTGGTTGATTAGTTTCATCATGTGGTCATTCCAATTGTTGGGAAAAAATTTAATATCTACCATAGTTATTTAAATTCATCATTTTGTCCTTTTATTTTCTTCATGTGGTTGGTCAAATACTTAGAAAATTTTTGTTCGTATTCCTCACAATCGATCATCCATTTAGAAGTATCTTGGATTCAATGTACATTCATTCGATAAATAGAAAAATTGCTCACAGTCACTTAACATGGTCGATTACTAGTCATGCAGTTGATCCATACTTAGCATATTTTTACAAAAAAACATATTTCTATCATAAAACACACAATTCATTATAATAAAAATAAATTTTATTTGGGATTATTTAAAAAAGGAATTATTGAACTAATAAAACACTATTAAATATAAGGTTATCAAAGGGGAGGTCAGGAGTAGATCATGTGAAAAACTTCAACATGATCTAGATTCAGCTTGAATTTGTGATGGTAACTTTTATAGATGATGTCTCGGTGATTTTTCTTTTATTATCACTACTATGTTGGATAGAATATGTTGTGCCAACATATCTTAGTTTCTAAGTGTTTTTATGATTCAAAAAATCCCTAATTTTATTCTAACAAGTTCATATTAATTGTTTCATATTGTATTTATCAAAATAATTTATCTTACATTGTTTCTCCAAGTGTTTATCTTACATTGATAAAAGTATTCAATCTATATAAAAGTGTTTTATCTTATGATAATTGCATAACCTATTCTATCTACTCAAAATAAGAGTGTTTAAAGTATATATAGCTATGTAAGACTTTACCTTACGAAGAAAATTTCTGAATTACAAAATGCTTAAGTCATATACCTTGGTCAGAACGAGAATATGAAAAGATGATATCTTACAAAAAAGGATATTAATAAAATATTGTCTTATGAGAATCATAGAGGTCATGAAATTTAAGTATCAAACTGATGTGATGAAGTTTTTCACTGAATAATTATCGTACACACAATTGAAGTGGTGTTATCTTATGAAGAAGAGCCATTTTATCTTATGAAAGTTATCTTATGATGAATAGTACTTTGAGTTGATATCTTATAAAGATATAATTATTACAGAATGTCATGATTACTTTTCTAATCTATCGATATTTCATTCCACACCTTTATATCGCATTATAATATAGATTATCCACTTAAGTAAATATTTATCTATACAAGATTTTCTATGAATGGAAAGATTTAGAGAACGAGAATATCACTCACATTGCTACCATAAAATTAATTCCTATATTTGGAAAGTATATCTACTCAAGTTTACAATGTGTGGATCATTCGAATGTTAAGATTATCTCAAACTCAAGTTCAAAATTGGGTACAAAATGGAACAGTTTCATATTATATAAATATATATATAGATATATAGATATATACATACATATATACAAATAGAGTATGAGCATGATATAGATAGATGTGAATAATGATTAGATGACTTATTCCTTGAACGTTTTTACATAGAAAAATATCAAAGGAAAATGTATGTGTTGAACTTACCAGTTCTATCGGTTGAATTGAAGATCATCCTGATCTATTATTTAAAGACTATAATATTTTTAGGATGAATCTCCATATACTATTAGTTTCTTCTTGCAAATGTGTGTTGAAAATGTTTCTATCAAAGTTTTGTTTTATTATATTTTGTTTACACTTAGCGTAAGAGTGTGGATTGATACTGTGGGTGGGTCTTGTAAAGGGAGAGTCTGGTTGAAAGCTCTTGAGCTATTTTATTAAGTGACAGCTACATGTAATCAACTATGATCCCCCAATAGAAGGGATGTTAAAGTGAAAATCACCAAACATGTATAGTAGAGTGTTGCTAGAGTGGAGTAGTGGATTTATGTTCATCAAACCACTATAAATATCATGTGTTCAATATATTTCCTTTAAGTTTTAAATTCCTACTTCCTATATTTATTAAGGAAAAGGATTTGAATTATCATACCTAAAGAGGGAGGTTTTATGTAAATATTTTCCTTTGAACTCAATTCACCCCCTCCCCCACCCCCCCTCCCCCCCCCCTCTTGATTGTTCAACAAGACAATATCTAGGACAATAATTGGTATCATAGCTCTTGAATAATTATTTAACAATTTTCAAAGGTTGAAGTCTAAAGATCTATTCTGAAATGGATACCATGGATGATAATCGAGAAGTTATGTCAATGGATAGAGATTCATACTTCAATTCTGAAAATTATGGTTTTTGGAAAGCTCGCATGACCATTTATCTAAAGAATTTTTCCCATAAGGTTTATCTCAAAAAAGAAAATCCCTATGAAATTCCTAAGATAGAACCTGAAACATGGGATTCTAGAGATAAAGAAAATTATGATATGAACTCAAAATATATTAATTATATAATTTGTATATTAGGACCAGATGAGTTAAACAGAGTTTAACAATGTCAAACAGTACATGAAATGTGGACCACTATAGTAGTTTCATATGATGGTACAAATAATGTGAAGGCTTTTAGATATGATATATCCAAACTTAAGTTTGATACATTCAAATTGGTTGAATGGGAAAGTATTAGTCAACTGAATGGAAGACTCATTGATATTGTCAATAACAATTCTTCTCTAGGAGAACCCATTTCTAAAACCAAAAAAGCATTGAATGTTTTTATATTATTACCAAAAAAGTGGAGTGGAATATAATCTACCATCATAAAATCTATAGAGGTCAAAAAATTTAAGATAAAATATCTCATTGGAACTCTCATTATGTATGAAGATAAAATGGAATATGAAGTTAGATAACAAAGAATAATCAAAAAATAAACTGTTTTCTGCAAGATTTCAACATCAAAATTTGAAAAGAAGAATAAAATTGAACAAATATCTAAACTATATGAATAAAAAGACTTCTAAAGAAATTAGGGATAAAATGGTGATATTTCATAACTTTCTAGAAATTTAAAAATGTTCTACAACAATATAATAGATTTCAAAAGACAATTCAACAAGAAGAGGAAGCACGGTGACATTTCTAAAGAGTTGAGATGCTATGATTGAAAGAAGTTAGGACACATCAAGCCTGAATGTCTGAAAATTAAGGATAATAAGAATATAGAAAATAAATAATTCAAAAAATATACTTATAGGAACATTAAGAAAGCTATGAAGGATACCTAGAGTTCTTTTGAAGATCCTGGATAATTCACATCATTATAATCAAAAGATAAAGTTATTAATCAAAATGCCAACATATGCTTTATGGAACATTTGAACGAGGTACATTCCTACTATTCATCTAAGCATGAATTTGAAACTAAAAATTAAAATTGATCATATAGATAATTAAATGAATATTGTACCATGTTGGAAACCAAGTATGAAATCTTGAAAAATAAGAACAAGTACCTCATAAATTATTATAATAATATTTTTAATAAATTGGAGGACCTGAATAAACTTATTTCATAATTAAGAGATCAATTAGAAAACTGTATTTTTTCGAATACTGAACAAGCTAAAATAATAGAGAATTATATAAGGAAGTTCAAAACTTTAAGGATGTTGCAAGTTTATTTACTATGAGAGAATAATATCTTAATAAAATTATTGGTCAAAATAAACTTAAGAAAGAGATTTTTGGAATAGGAAGTCAGGATGAAAATCCAAAATTCAACAAATAATTTTTTTTCCCTAGCTCCAAGAACAAAAAAACACTCTAAAGATACATTTTTTTTATTGTAGTGTAGTAGTAAATTATGCTAATATATTCAATTTTAAAAACCCTCAATTCTATAGAATCAAAAATGCATTTCTTGTAAAATATTTTTCAAAACAAGTTGTAAAGTACACTAGAAATAAAAAACAAGTTTGGATACCTAAGTCACTTATAGCTAAAATCTTCAGTCCCAAAAGATTTTGGGTACCAAATAATTATGTTATTTGATTTTTCATTGTTGGGAACAAACTACGTGAACATAAATACAAAATGGTTCATGGATAGTGGTTTTTAAAGGCATATTAGTGGTGATTTATAAAACTTTCATTATTTATCCATGATTGATGGAGGATATTTCACATTTGGTTTCAATAAAAAATGAAAAATAGTTATCAATGTATCAAGTGGAAATACTTAGTCTATTCTCATCAACAAAGTCCATTACATTGATGGTTTGAAGCACAACATGATAAGTATCCATCAACCTTGTGATAATGTCTATTCTATTTATTTTTCTAAAAATTCATATTTTGTTTTCAAAGATAAGTTTCTAAAATTTAAACCACCAACTAAAGATAAAGTTTACACACTCTATCACAATTATTTGTGTATAAAATATGTAAATTGTTTGAATGATGAAAATGATGAATTGTGGATTTGGAATAGAAGGCTTGAACACTAAAATATTCATTCCTTGAACAATTATTTAAGAAACATTTGATTTTTAACTTTCCTAACCTAAAATTAGAGAAAAAAATAAACTATGTGATGTATTTCAAATAGGAAAGAAACACAAGTCATCTTTTAAACCGATTAAAGAGTTTGTTATATCTATGCCTCTAGAACTTGGCCACATGGATCAGTTCAGACCTACTAAAAATAAAAACTATTGATGAAAAATCTTTTTTTTTATGTGTTAGTTTATTCTTTTTAGAGATTTAAATGGATTTACTTTTTAAGACTTAAGAGTGAAGTGTGCAATGTTTTTATTAATTTCTTTAAACTATTGAAAAATGAAAAAGATTTCAAAATCATTTCTTTAAAAAGTTCACATGGTGGTGAATTTTAGAATCATGAATTTAATTCATATTGGTCAAATAAAATAATTAAACATACATTCTATACCCCCAGGAAACCTCAATAGAATGGTGTTATTTAAAGGATGAATAGAAAATTACAAGAAATTGTTAGGAATGTGTTATTTTTATATAACATTCCCACTCATTTCTAGGTCGAGGATGTTAACAAAGCATATTATATCATTAATAAAGTTCTAATAAGACCTATATTAAAGAAAAACCCCTATGAGTTATAAAATAATTGAAAATACAAGGTAGTATACTTCAAAATATTTGGATGAAATGTTTATATCTTGAACACTAAGGATAATCTAGAAAAGTTCGATCAAAAGGATGATAAAGGTATCTTCCTAGGTTACTCTACTACTTCCAAATCATATAGAGTTTAAAACAAAAGGTAAAGGATTTTTGAAGAATAAACACATGAGAATATTGATGAAAGTGGTAATTTTGATCACAAAATGATTAAAACTAATGATCAAAATGATTCACTCAAGGATATGAGACCTGAATCGCTTTTTAACAAAAACAAGGATGATGATTTGGAACTTGATTACTTTAAACCAAATCTAGTAAGGGTAGATACTAGTGAGCTAGAAATTTTGTTTCCTATAATACCTAAAAACCTTAAATATTTTCCTCTAGAAATAGTTATAGGAATATTTGATGAAGGTGTAAGAACTAGAAGAAATATAAAAACCTAGTAGAATTATCTGCCTTTCTATCCCAACTAGTACCTAAATATATAAAAGAGTCTTTATCAAATTAAAGTTGTTTCCTAGATATATAAGAAGATTTAAATTAGTTTAAAATAAATAAAGTATAGTAATTAGTTGAAAAACCTTAGACTATCATGTAATTATAAAAAATGGGTTTTTAGAAATAATCAAGATGATCATAGTGTAATAACTAGAAATAATTATAGATCATTTACAAAAGGATATAATCATGAAGAAGGAATATATTATGAAGAAAATATTTCTCCTATATCTAGGTTAGAATCTATAATAATCTTTCTAGAATATGCATCTTATATAAATTTTAAATTGTATCATATGGATGTTAGATCTATCTTTATAAATAGATTGTAAATGGAGGAAGTTTTTTATAACAACCTCTTAGTATTTAAGACCCACACTTTCAAAATTATGTTTTTAAACTTATGAAATATCTATATGGACTTGAAAAATCACCAATAGCATGATATAAAATATTACGTTCTTTTATTTTATCAAATGGTTTTAGAGTTAGAACAATAGACCCAACATTATTTAAGAAAACTTCATCCTCAGACATTATTCTAATACACATATATATAGATGATGTTATTTTTGGATCAAAAAATCAAAAACTATGCAATAATTTTTCAAAACATATGAAAAAACAATTTGAGATGAGAATTATGGGTGAGTTAAATTATTTTCTTAGATTTAAAATTTATAAATAAGATTTTGGAAATATTTTCAACCAAAGAAAATACATAATTGGTTTATTTAATAAATTTGGACTTGAAAATAGTAATAATTATTCTACTCCTGTGATCTCTAAAATTAAACTTTATTTGGATGAAACTGGAAAACTAGTTGGCAACAAGTTGTATTGAGGAATCATTGTAAATTTATTATATCTTGCTGCAAGTAGAACAGATATTATGTTTTCAGTATGTCTTTGTGTAAGATTTAAATAAAATCCAAAAAGATTCACATTTAAATGATGCCAAAATAATTTTAAGATACTTAAAAGGAACTATGTAACTTCCTATTTTACTTCCAAAAACTTTTCAATTTAATTTAATCTCATATTCAAATGTTGATTTTGCTGGATGTAGACTAGATAGGAAGATCACCACATGAACCTATCATTTTTTTTGGAAAATCCTTAGTATCTTGGTTGAGTAATAAACAAAACTCTATAGCATTATAAAATTTTGAAGATGAATATATTATAGTAAGAAGTTATTGTGCACAAGTGTTTTGGATAAAACACACATTAATTGATTTTGTATTTAATTTTAATTGCATACCAATAAAATGTGATAACACAAGTGATATCAACATCTCAAAGAATCCGGTAAACCATTCAAGAATGAAGCACAATGATTTAAGACATAATTTCTTAAGAGATCATGCACAAACTAATTATATATCTTTAGAATTTGTTTTAACATAAAATCAATTAGTATAGATTTTTACTAAACCCTTTCCTACTGATATATTTAATTTCATTAAATCATAAATAGGTTTGTTTCATTTTTTTAATCTTGTCATATATAATAAATTCGTATTAAAAGTAAATAAATTATTTATCGTATTTTAATTTTATTTTTATACCACTGATTTGATAATTGGTTGCATCAAATAGGCCATGTCACCTAGTTTATTAATAATATCTATTAACATTACTTTTTGACTCCTCGATTACCTAAAACAAAAAGAAGTGTGTATCAACTCTACACATGAAACTCCTTGAAAACCTTTGGACCCTTTTTCTCTGTACCCAAACTTTCATTACCCTAAACTTTAAACCTTATAAACCATTTTTCAATGGTGAAAAATAAGGGAACTTAAGGTGCCTCATCAAGAAGAATGAATAGAAAAAACATCTCAAGAAAATCAATGAGTGGATGAGAAATTGATTGGAATGGTTGAACAAGATATATATTTTGTTGAAGAAGGTCATTAATTGTTGAGGATGGGAGTATGAGTTCAATGAAATGTGAACCTTTTTTATATTAAAAAAGGAAGTATGTGACTTTTATAAATATGTAGTTTTTCATTTTGGTGATAATGAATACCTGGTTACTTCAATAGTAAACCAAAAGAATCTCTCAATGAAATCTGTACATTTAGTAGAAGCCTTCAAGTTCCCCCCTAAAGGATACCCCTCTTTCAGAACCTCCTTAGTTATGGTGGATTGATTCACTCCTCTAAAGATAATGAAGTCACTATTTGGAATATTATAAATTAAAAAGAAACTAGTTAAGGACTTAATGGATAAAAGAAAAGTGGTTACCAAGTTCATACAATATGGAATAGACCAAAAAAAGTGAGTTTGAGAAAATAATTTTTCAAGACATTACTTTGCTTTATCTTTTTATGATATAAAAAACTTATAAATATGGAACATTATATTTTGTGATATATGTGCCATGTTCCGAAAAAGTATTTGAATTTATATCCTTTTTTAAGGATATTAACCCTCATTTTTAGAAATGATGGAGTTTTCTTGTATTAGACTACTACAACTCCTTGTCGTGGTTTGACAACGCTAAGTGTGAGTGTTTTAAGGAAATGTTTTTTATTTTGGAATTTTATGTAGAACAATATAGTTCCCATAACCTTCTAACCTAAAGTAAATTCTTCATTGAATTAGGGGGTGTCATCTCAAATCAAGAAATATTAGTTTTATTAAAAGGATCACCTCATAATACTAAGATAATATAAATCTCTAAATATGAAGAGGTTCTTTCCACAAGGCATATAATAATCAGAGTTATTATGAAATATGAAGATCGAAATACTCATCAAGAGATTTCACCTGTTATTTCTAATTTTGTACCAATTTAAGTTGATAAATAAAGGATATCCTCTATTATCACCTATATGTAATCTATTGTTCAGGATAGGAACATTTTGATAAGTCACAGAACTTCCCCTCTCTTTGTTGTTTCACACTCTGAAGAGTTCGAAAAGTTAACTACTAAAAGGATTGGTTGATCTGAATCCCAAGAATTGAATCATGTAGAAGAAGTGTCCCATGCTGAGAAAAGTCACCCAGTCAGTGGTGATAGTATAGAATTCCAACAGGATAGACATTCTCTTATTTTTGAAGCTATAAATTCTTGAATTCTTGAAATTGGAAGAAGTGTTTTTGATAAAGAAATCATTTCCAAGTTGGTATTGGAAATAGAGTTTGTTAAGACTCAATTGGTTGCATCTAGAAGAGATATTATAATTATTTATGAAATTTTTGTTTCTAAGGAATAATTGGTTGAAGTAAATCTACTGGTGAAATCGATTTTAGAGAAATGATCATCGCATTCTCTTGGAGGAATTATGAATCAAAGTGATATTTTGTTAAAAATGGAAAATGTGTCTCAGACAATAGAAACTTTAACCTCCTATATTTCTTTGATGAAGTGTGACCTTCTCTAAAAATATATTATTCAAGATATTCAATGGGACTTAATTAGTGAACTAATGAGAATAAAAGTTGTTCCCTATGAATCTATATCATTAATTGATCAATCTAAAAATTATATTTTCCTTTTGTTGAAATAAAAAGTTCCTGAAGTTGAGAATATATATTCTAAAGTAAATAATGATATAATATTTATCATAACTAGATTGAAAAATATTTTGGATATTTGGATAACAATTTCGATGTTATGGAGAAAAAATTTGAAGATCAGTATCAAATAGTGGCAAGTAGTTTAGAGCAAGAATCATATGTTAAAGACAATGAATAAGAAACGAATGATTTTGTGGAAAAATAATAACTTAACACTTATACATAAGGAAATTAAATAGTAACTTTTAGTCATCAATTAAAAATTTTATATCATCATTTTGAATAGTTAAGGAAGTTGGTTGTTGGCTATGAAAAGAAAGGAGATATTCAAAATTCCTTAGGAAATTTTTTATAGTGAGTTTGGAATGGTTTCACAACCATATTAGACTACTAAAAAAATTAAATGGTGAATATAATAGATGTCTATATTGATACCCTATTTCAAATGTGTGGTAGACTTCTTCTAGGACATCCTATAGTTGATCGGCATGGCTCTACCTCATAGAGACCAAAATAAATTTTTTATCTAGCTAATGAGTATCCAAGGGAAAATATCAGGTTTGAATTTCGAGTTTCTTTACCTTTTACTAAACCACCCTTTAAAATATTATTTGTTCCTATAGATAAATATTATTTAGATAGAGATCAAAAAAATTCTCTCAACATTCCATCCACACTAGTAAAGATAGCTTAGGGAGATCGATCAGGTCTTGGAGTATCACTACTGATGTTGGGTGATGTTCTTAGAAAACCCATTGATGCCAATCTACTAAAATAATATTTAGCCATTTTACATCCATTATAATTCAAGAAAACTCCTCATAAAAACTGTTTTAATCTCATCAATTGATACACCTATTCTTTATTTTTCAAGTTTTATTTCCCACTTGTTGGGTATTCTTAAAAAATTTAAATTATGTCTTTTTTATGGAATTTTAAACATTTTAATCATGTCATGTTTATGGAATCTTTAAAACATTTTAATATATTTTATGTTAACATTTCAATACCTATAATATTTTAATACTTAAATTTATTCAATTTTCTTTTTAGGATGTTTATTTTTGATATGTTGCTATATTTTTAGTACTTATTCAATATTATTGTCTTATGATTTTTCTATATTTTCACTCTATTATATTCTAAATATTTAACCTTGTTATCAATATGTTCTAGTATCTATTTACCTTTTTTATTTTCTTTACGATCCATTATTAACATTATTTAGTTCTAAATAGTCATTATCAATAATTATGTACTATTGTTCATGTGAAACATTAATTATATTTCTTACTCTACATCTTTTTTATATCACAAAAAGGGGGAGAAGAAAAGGAAAATATAAAAAATTAAGTTTTAAAGATTTTTCCCAAAAAAATGTGAGAAGAAAAAGAAAACAAAGATTTAAGTTTAGTTCTTGGAAGAAGAGAATGATTTTCAAAGGTAAATTTTCTTTAAAATAAGATAATAAAAGGAAACATCTAGATTTCTAAAAGAATTATCTTATGTGAAAATTTTTTAAAGTTAAAATATTATTTTATTAAATTTTTACTTTCCATATCATGGGTTTTTTTATCATAAAAAAGGGGTAGATTGTTGGACATAATATGTTCTTTGAATATATCTCAGTTACTATGTTTTTTGATGATTCAAAAAATATATAATTTTATTCTAACAAGTTTATCTAAAGTTTTTTAGATTTTATTTATCAAAATAATTTATTTTACGATGTTTAAGTGTTTATATTATATTGAGAAAATTATTTGATCTATATCAATGTGATTTATCCTATAAGAATCAAAGAACCTATTTTATCCATAAAAAGTCATAAAATGTTTGAAATTTATCTAGCTATGTAAGATTTTAACTTATGAATAAAATTTCTGAATTATTGAATGCTCAAGTCAAATGCCTTGGTCAGAATGAGAATAAGAAAAGATATTATCTTACAAAAATGAAATTCATAAAATATTATCTTATGATAATTAGAGATGTTATGAAATATAAGTATCACACCTACATAATGCATTCTTATGCTGAATAATTATCTTACACACTATTGAAGTCATCTTATCATATATAGAATAGTATTTTTATCTTATGAAAGTTATCTTACGATGATCAGTACTTCCATTTGATATCTTAAGAAGATATATCTATTGAAAAATGTCATGAATACTTTTTTAATATATTGATAAGTCATTTTATGTCTTTAGAGAACATCAGAAAATAGATTATTTATTTAAGAAAATATTGATCTGTAAAAGCATTGTTATGAATGGAATGATCTGAATAATGAGAATGTCAATAACATTACTACTGAAAAATTAATTATTGTATTTTGAAATTCTGTCTAATCAAATTTATAATGTGTGTCTTATATAACCATTCAAATTATCTCAAGATCAATTTAAAAATGGGATATAAAAAAGAAACAGTTTTCCTCTTTATAAAGGTATATACAAATATAAATATATATACATATACATATATATACATAAAGGGTTTGAACATGAGATAGATGTATGTGAAGAATTATTAGATTTCTTATTCATTGAACGCATGTACATAGAAAAAGATAAAATGAAAACATAAATGTTTTTCTTACCAGTTTTTTCAGTTTTACTAAAGATCATTCTAATATATTCTTTGAATACTATCATATTCTCAGGAATAATATTCATCTACAGTCAGTACTTAATTGAAACTATGTTCTTCAAACATTTCTCTCAATGTTTTTTATAATTATATTTTTTTACACTTAATGTAAGAGTGTGGATTGAGACTGTGGATAGTTATTGTAAAGAAAGATCTTGGTTGAAAGATATTGGACCTTTGTATTAAGTGATAGCTACTTATAATCAACTGGGAGCCCCTAGTAAAATGGATTTTATAGTGAAAATCACCAAACTCATGGAGTAGAGTTTTGGTGGAGTGGGCTAGAGTATTTTTGTTTCTTGAACCACTATAAATATTCTATGTTCAATATCTTTCCTTTAACTTTTTAATTTTTGTTTCATGTCTTTATTAAGGAAAAGGATTTGAATGATCGTACCTGAAGAGGAAGTTTTTATTTAAATATTTTCTTTTTAACTCAATTCATCCTCCTCTTGAGTGTTTAGCTAGCTATTATCAGAGACAACATGCTAGAATCATGGTATGAAATAGTCACAACAATGATTAATTCATACAGTAATAAAATTTTGGTGTTTAAAGATGTCTGAAATTTGATTATTAATAAGTAAGTATAGATAAGATAAGTTCAAGTACCTATCAATAATTCACAAAAAGATAATGTAATGAGATTCTCACCTTAGAGGAGAAATTTTCATAAACCAGAAGATAACTCAAGGGAGTGGATTCAAGGAAATTATAATATTCTAGTATTTACCTACTATCATTATAAGAAATTTGGATATATATGGAAGGAAAATAGAGACAAAAGTGTTAATTGTAATAATTTTATCAAAAAATCAAATTTAGTGAATGTTTTTTAGGGAGGAAATGATTTATTTCTTAGTGATAATATTCTAATGGAATCATGGGATGTTGTTTTTGGATCATTATTCTATTCAATGGTAGATTAGGGATTCATGAAAAAGTATGTATCTATAAAATTATACAAAGTGCACTTGAAGTATGATAAGGAATTAGGGATCATTATAAAGGGATATTTGAATATCCAATTCAATAATGGTGGTTTCTTAAGACTCAAAGAAGTTAGACACATCCCTGGTCTAAAAAAATACTTATTTCTATTAGACAGATTTATTTGGTATGATTTAGTACAATTTTTTCCAATAGATATTTGAAAGTATCTTGATTTTCCATGGTGGAAGTTTGAGGATTAAAGGATGGAATGCTTTACTTGACCAAAAGTTAAGATGGAATTTCAATTATTGGAAGTATAATTTCTAATGATTTAGAAGTTTTTCATTGAAAACTTGGTTTTCACTATGAGAAGAACATAAACGTTCTAGTAGGTAAAGGTATATTCAATATTTATCACAATGATATCAGAAATTTTGAGAGTTTCATGTAGGGGAAACATAAGAAAATTTCATTTAACCTAAATGGATGGAATCTCAGGACTCAGAATCTAGAATTAGTTCACTTGAACATATGGGGACCAAGTCTAGTTTAGACTCATTGAGGACCCCTTTACATTTCCACATTCATTAATAATTCTACAATAAAGGTTTGGGTTTACTTTCTTAAGTATAAGTTTTATTTTTTCAGTACTTTTGTTCAATAAAAATCCACAGTGAAAAGGGAAAGTACTCGGAAGTAGAAGTTCCAAAGATCTGAAAATGGAAGTGGATACAATGGTAATAACTTCTAAAATTTCCATCATCCAAAGGGGATCAGAAAATAGAATATTTTACTCAATACAACACAAAAAAATGGTGTGGAATAATGAATTAATCAAACTTTGACTAAAAAATAATGATACATGAGGATGAAATCTGGGATTCCTAAGGAAATATAGGTGGAGTCAATCAACATGGTTATACAATTTTCTAATTAATGTTTTTTGTATGCAATGGGATAATGTATTCAGAAATATATATGGTGTGGTAAGCTACCATAAGTTGGTCATCTTAAAGTATTCTAAAGATTATCTTGCACTCTTGTTGATGTAAATAATAGAGACAAGTTGGAGGAAAATTCAATATCATCTTTTCTTTTAGGATATAGAAATAAATATTTTGGTTTCTGAATTTGGAATGATGATCAATGGAAACTCATCAGAAGTTGAGATATTCTCTTATATGATAATTTTATATGGAAGGATAGAAACTTAGTTAGAAAAGAATTTGAGGAAAAGGATTCTCAACTATTAAATTTCAATTTGATCTGAATAAGAGTACAATAACTTTTTAAAAAAATGAATTTAGATAAAATAACTATAGGTCTATGAGTGAGTCCAGTGAGAGGCATGCTAAAATGCTTAAGGATTGTTTAAGATTTAGTGAAAGCTTCAAAAGTTGAAGAATTGTAATATAGTAATCCACAAGTTAGAGCACTAGAAGTAGTAGTATTAAAAAGAGATAAATCCCAAGTCAATTTGATAAGTTCTTCTAGAGATGATTGACCATTCCATAGATATGGATATGGCATTAATTTCTTAATTATAATGGATACTAGATAACCCAAATTCCTAGAATAAATAGTGACACCGATTGAGTTAAAATATCAAGATTTGGCAATTTAGAAAGAAGTGGATTCCTTAAATTTCAATGGAATATGGGAGATAACTAAATTACCTAAAGGTAAATGAGAACTATATAATAATTATTTCCATTTTTAAAGGAATAATCTAACAATAGTAGAAGATATAAGGTTTTTATGGTAGTGAAAGGATTATAATAAAATAAAAGAATATATTTCTCAATAATTTTTTCTCCAGTTGGTAGACATGAAACGATTTAGATGATGCTAAGTTTAGTAGATTCCAATTGTGATTATCTAAGAAAATGGATATAAATATTGTATTTATTAATGGTTAATTGGAGTGGGATATTTACATGAATAAATCAAAGTTTTTTAAAGATCATACGAATGAGGACCTTGTTTATAAGTTGAAGGAATGTCTTTATGGATTGAAACATGACCCTTGATAGAGGAATCAAAATTTTTATGTGTCTATAACTGATTCAGGTTTCACAAAAATAAACATAGATCATTGTTTCTATAAAAATTTATAGAATTATGGGGCATACATCATACTTATCTTATATGTGGATGAAATGTTGTTGGTGGTTCTGGATTTTTCATAGATTCAAGAGATAAAGTCTAAGTTTTTTGAAAGATTGAAAATTAAGGATCTAGGACAAGAAAAGAAAATATAGGGGATAGGGATAGGGAGAGATATGAGAACTGTAACATTGGTGTAATTTAAGAAAGAATACTTTTATAAGATCATTGAAATTTTTGGGATATCTAGATGTATGTCTATCACAACCCCTATTGTCGAACACATTAAGTTATCTAAGGAGAACGTGATGAAAAATAATATGAGTTGCAGTACATGGAAGAAATCCCTTTTACACTAATAGTAGGTAGTTTCATGTACACCATGATTTGTGCTCAGACAAACATTTCTTATTTATTGGTAGTGGTAACTCAATTTATGTCAAACCATGGAAGGGATTAGTGGTATTTCATGAATTGGATCATATTTTTCCTGAAATGAATGGAAGATATGGTGTTATTCTATGGGTAAGATGATATAATGTAAGGTTTTTTGGATATAGGATTTTCCAGTGACTTGGACACCTAAAAGATCATTACCAATTTTTTATTTTGGTTTTTTGGAATGGTGGTTAGTTGGATATCACGATTTAAACTAGTGGTAAATTTTTCTATGATGGAATAATAATACGTAGCATCTATGAAATTTATAAAGGAGTTAGTTTGGTTAATTCACTTACTTAAGGAGATTATAATGTCATCGGATGGGGGAGTGTCATTCCATGATAGTCGAAGTCAAATCTATCTTGCCCAAAATCCAATGTTTCATGAAAAAATGAAACACATTGACCTGAAATTATATTTCATCTAGAATCTGCTGAAGGAAAAGATGTTATGTCACAACCCCCCCCCCCCCACCCCACCACCCAAAGGTACCCCTTCTGAGCTGGTAATGGGAGAAGGGAGACAGTTACCACCTTAAGCCTTCCTCCAACAGGCCATGGGTTGGTGACAATCATCAAGGGTATAACATATGTACAAATGGAAGGCATTACCATCTAAAAGAACATAAAGATAAATAGATAAGACAAGTACACCAATAAACCCCTTCTCATATATACATAAATAAAACCCAATTACATACATGTAATGTCATAAAAAACTAATACAACTGGAAATTAAACTACAAGTACCAAATGGTAAACTCAACAGTGACCATGAATCTCAAACCACTCATGAACAACCATTAGCTAGTAATATTCGTCTCAATATCTAATCTTCTCCTGATAACCTGAAAAATAGTTTATATATATGTAGGTTGAGAATAACATGTATACTCAGTAGGATCCTCCCTAGATCCTCTCATGCAAAAGATAAAGAAAGCATACTAAAGCCCAGTTAATAACAAGTGAAACTAAAATTTCACATAAATAGGTACACTAATTACTTAACCTTATCATGGTTATCTATCACCAAGTAGTGAATACAATATATCATATATTATAGTAATAAAACAAGGGTACCCCACTACCACTTCCCCACTGGTTTTTTTCTCTACCCTAACATTGTATTCCCTAATCCATATCTCTCTTAAAGGATTTATTCTGAAGACACATGATCTAAGTCTCATAACATTCATCCCATGAATCACATCATCTCATCATCCCATCCACATCTCTATATAGAAACTAAATAGTTTTAGTTATCTGCCATATCCCATATGTTGGGTATCATACATCAGGTATTATACATCAAGCCATCATATCCCACACATCAAGTAATGTACCTCAAGACATCATATCCCATACACGTCATACCTATAATAATCCTTAGGATACTATATATGGAGATACATGTTTCTGAAATAACCACAAGCGATTACATCCCTCAATAGAAAAATATGGGGAAAATTAACCACCGTTCATACTAATATATAGTACTGCCAGGAGTAGAGAGTGGGGAAAGATGGGGTAATTAGTTATCCATCCCTCGCCAACCTAGATGTTGGATAAAACACCCTCAAAGAATCCAATAGGTTTCAGTCTCCCTATAGAGAAGGGCAGGGTATCATATAAAAACATAAAACTTACAAGATATAATATATCTCACAACCACACTATGGGAATTAACCTAGTCTTGGGATCACCTACAACTATCATCACTCAGACACCCAACTTCCACTATTAAGATCTAACTAAAATATAAGCACGCAATAATTTAAGAAAACTTACATTAAATGTAAAGACCCGGAAAATTCAAGGAAATTTTTTTCTTAATTTTCTTTGGGATTTTATGAGTACGGAGTTTCTGACGGCGCCTGATTCCGAGACCCGGTGTGCCCGGAAACTTTTTCTGAAGTTTAGCTCAGGTATGTTCAGTGAACGAATGAGCGGGTTTTTCTAACCTTTGAACCAGTGCTCGAAATCGAAATCCAAGGGCACCGATGGAACCGCAGTGCCGGTATTTTCTTAAGAACACCTTTTTTGGGGTTGCGTTTTCTCGGGAGGAGATGTTAAAAATTGTAGAAAGTAAAAATAAAATTGAGCTACAATTTTATTTCTTTTTAAGTGGTTATATCCTTTGAGTGGAAGTTGGGGAACTACCCACAAGAGGTTAAGAGGGTGGTGGGGCCCACACGAACTCCACCCCTTCAAATTCTCTAACCCCCCCCCCCCCCCATAACTCTTCCTCTTTAAACTCCCCCTTTAAACTTGTTAACCCTCTTTAATTAAGTAACTCTTCCACTTCCTTATTTAATTTGCCAACCTATATATTAATTAATTAAATAACTCATGGTTTAATTAATTAAGTGAATTGGATTTGAATTTAGTAAATTTGAATGCATGGAATGGGTAAATAAAATAAGGTGGATCCCTACTTTATTTTTGGTTGGATTTGTTGTGTTAAGAGAAAGGGAATAGATCTCTTGAGTTTTGAAGAACTTATTCCTCCGAAGAAGAACACTTCATCTCCTTTGTTAAAGAATTTGAAGAACACTGAAGCTTCGATGAATAATGTCATCTCATCTTGCATCTTCTCTCCATGTCGAAGGAAGAGAGACACCGCATTCTTCATCGGGTGAACACTGACGACGTCACCTTCTGACATCAACAAATGATGCTACCTCCCCACAGATCCATCGAGGGATCACATCAAGAGGTAGGGGTTTGAATATATGTTTTTGAATATTCGAGTGTTCTTCGTAATCTTATCCGCTTGCTATCGATTAACGGGAGGGGGCTGGACCGCACAAACACGGCCGAACCTCCTCCATTAATTCTGTTGTTGACCTTGTTGTGGTTTGGAACGGAGATGGAGCGGTGTCATTACACCGCGCGGGGTCATGCGGAAAGGATGTGTGGCGCCGTCACGCCGCACCGGAGAATCACGAAAACACCGCGGTCGGAGCGGGGCCGCGGCGGAGGGGCGCGGCGTCGTCGCGCAGCGCCGGTCGAACCAAGGCCGCGATGGAGCAGGGAACGGCGGTCGGCTTCCAGCCGCCGGCATTCGATCAAGGGGACAGGACCGCACTGGTCCCGTGGCGGTAGTAGCCGACCGGCCGGAGCGGGTCAGCCGGTCAGGGGAGAAACCGGGGGTTCGTAATCCCCGGCTGGAAGGGAGGAGAGGCCCCCCATGTGGGGGCGCGTTTAATTAAACAGGGGGGCAGCCCCCCCCCCCCCCCGCCCCTTGTCCGCCCAACTCGGTCATGCCAAGCTGGCCAGTGGACCGCGATAGCGCGCCGGCCGGGCCGACCCAGGGGGTCTCGGGCAGGGTCGGTCCGGGCCCGAAACCCCCATTTTCGGACTGTTTTTGTTCTTTTGCCTATAACATGGGCTATGGACCTCCGATCGACGCACCTTCAACTGCGATGCAATCCTTGGATCGAGACGGTCGTTTCGGTATATTACATTCAAGGTTTCGAAGAACTTTTGGTACAGCCGGGTTGGTTCAAGCACGAAACTAATCGGGCCCTCGGAGCGGAAACGCTTATATCATGAGCTCCAGACATATGATAGATGTGCCGTCGACTTTTTTGGATTCCTATTAATGAGATGAAACTCTTGGAATGCTTCTCCTGAGGTTTGGATGTAGTTGGCTAGTGGACGGGTTAGGTTGTACCTGAAATCCAACCGGGCCCCTGGAACGGAAAGGCCGATAACTTCCAGACCGGACGTCCGTTTGGCGAACCATCAGTGGGGTTGGTTATCACATTGAGAAAAGGTTCCTATGAGTATACCCTATGAGATTTTGGCGTATGGTTGAGATACGGCCGGGCTGGTTCGCAGACAAAACCAACCGGGCCCCTAGGACGAAAAGGCTAATAACTCACAGACCGGGCGCCCGATTGACGCGTTGTCTGTTGCGTTGAGACCCCTATGACGAGGTGGTCCTTTGAGATACTTATTCGTGGGACTTGTGATACTTGGAGTATCGACCAGTAGATCATGGAGCAGACCCTCCCGGAGATGATCTAGTAGAGTGCAGAGACCTAGTAGCTGACTGAGACTTGACGACTTTTGATCGATCGACTCAGAGTGATTCGGATAGCCCAGTGGGGTGCGCTTGGTTGTAGCGGCAGACCCACGGCGGAGGTGCGCTTGGTTGTAGTGGCAGACCTGCGGTACTCGACAGAAGGAGTACCTCTGTAGTCTATGAGGGGGTGTGCTTGGTTGTAGCGGCAGACCCATGGTGGAATGTGCTTGGTTACAACGGTAGGCCCATAGTACTCGACAGGTGGAGTACATCTGCAGTCCGAGGTTATTGGGACGCGCTTGGTTGTAGCGGAAATCCCACTGTAATCAACAGAGGAGGAGTTCTCCAGCAACCGTGGTTTCGTTATCATGAATAAAATCCTTGTTTGAGCTGATTCTATGACCTATGTGTTTACCTCATGATTGAGATGGGTCACTTGATAACTTAGGTATATATATGGGCATATATCTAAGTAGAGGTTATCCGTTGATTTCATAACCTTTGTGTTTCCTCATGATTGAGATGGGTTACTGATGACTTAGGTATAAGTATGGGCTTATACCTAAGTAAGAGTTATCTGTTGAGATTCTGCTTTGTGGTTATCCTTGATGGATTTAGAGAGACCTTGAGGGTCTCAGGGTCCCTACTGAGTATCGTTATACTCGCCCCTGCACGGGCTATGCCCGCACCTCGTTGTGTTGGATACAGATGACGGACAGCGCTGACGGAGGCCGAGCGTTCGAGGACTGGACGATACCCGGAGGTGGATCTCACGACGAGTCGGTACCCAGAGGAGACAGACGGATGGATTATCAGACGTGGAGTGCTGAGGAGGGCATTTGTACCTACCCTTCAGGTAGGATCCCTTGTGGATGATCCAGGAGCTATGTGTCTTCTTCCAGCTGCTTGTCTTTTCTATTGTACTTTTGTTCTGTTGTAGCTGTACTTTCAGTTGGGTTTGTATTCTGGCCCATTTAATTTTCAGCACTTCTTTTGTACTTAGTGTTTTACTTCCGCTTGTACTCTGTGGTGTTTTGTTTACTTTTATAAAGGCAACGCCTTCCCAGTTATCGGGAATTACGCCTTTGGTGCTAGTCGCCAGCCCCTGGCCTATGGAAGGTGGGCTTGGGGTAGTCACGGCACGGGCCCTAAGGACAGGTCGTGACAAATTGGTATCAGAGGAGTCGGTTCTACCGCAGAACTTATAACTCTGATATTTTTTTCTTCTATGAAGCAATAGTGATAAGGGTATCGAGTGTGGTTTTCAGTTCAGGGAGTCCAGTGTTGGTGTGGATGGCTGACGTATCCATACACCAAGACCTTGACAACTGATTTCTAACTTTGTGCATGAAAACACTGATTGCATGTGTGTTTCCAAAAGTTTTAAAAGTCATATCAAACGAGGTCAGCTCACCAGGTATAAATCGTTAGACTGTGTCATGTTTGTTTATTTTAGGATGCCTCCCCACGGACGACCAGCTAGAGCCCCGAGAGTTGTACGTACTGACAGCCCGCCGAGCGACGTGGCCTCAGTACAGGGCCCTATCTCAGTTGAGGCACCAGAAGAGGCACCAGCAGTACTACCACCCATTGGGCCACTGATGCCACGAGCCCCAGCAGCAGAGAGTGAACGTCACTTGAGCGCACTGCATGATTTCCAGCACTAGATGCCACCCAGGTTCAGGGGAGAGATGGACCCGCAGGCAGGTGAGGATTGGCTGGAGGCTATGGTGAGAGTCTTCAGGCTAGTAGGGACACCATAAGAATTCATGGTGATCCTTGCTGCCAGCCTCCTTCAGGCAACAGCAGGCATATGGTGGAGCCTGATGCTCTAGATGCATGACGAGGCGACACTTTTGTGGACAGACTTCGAGAGCCTATTCCGGGCAGAGTTTGTACCATCCACCCTTCTATCGGTGTGTATTCAGGAGCTACTGCATCTAAAGAAGGGTATCATGACGATGGCGCAGTACTCAGTGAGGTTCACAGACCTCTCGTGCTACTCCACAGATATGGTACGGGACCCATTCTTCAGGGCCCGAACCTTCGAGCAAGGGTGCAGGCTAGAGATTATAGCTTCTGTTGTTTCTCACAGCATCCCGATGTAGACAGGGGTGTTGGAGCGAGCCCTCTTAGTGGAGAGTTTCCTTGCTGAGCAGTCTCCAGCAGCAGGACCCACCCCTAGCCGACATGCGGCAGAGTCTTCTGCAGCGGGCAGTAGACAGATGACGCAAAGGTCCAAGAGGACCAGACCTACAGGTGGTCGACCACATGACACAGGATTGTGTGTGTGAGGCACCCGGGGTGGAGAGCGACTTACCAGGAGAGGATAGTGCTACTCCTACGGCAGGGTTGGTCACATGGAACGTGACTGTCAAACCCGCCATACAGATGACCAGCAGAAAAACAAAGGACCTCCCAGGCAGAGGTAGAGGTTCGATCGAGGCGGACCGCAAGGAGAAGAAGACCGAGGCAGGGGAGCTGGTGGTGCAGCTGGAGGTGGACGACGCTTCGAGGTGTTTCCACCACCACCACCAGGAGGTCTACCCCGACTGCAGGGAACAGGTAGACATGGGATAGATTATCTTCAGGAAGCAGAAACATACAACTACGGAGCTCCGAAAGCAAGTGGACAGGAGTGGAATTAGTGGTTTCCTTTTGTTCTTCGTACTTCTAGTTCCATGTTGTTGTTACATTTGTGTCTTTGTACTATGAGCTGCAATAATAAAAAGACACTTACCTTTATGACATTTTCTTCCTTCCTTTTTTTGTACTGAGAGGTTCCGGTTTAAACTGTTGACTTGACCCTCACTTTCGAGATTCCTACTAGAGGAGACCCAGTTACCTCACGCTGATGCCGACAGTGTGACTCGACCCTTAGAGGCGAGAGTGACGGTTGGATCTCTTGGTAGTAACGTTGAGGCCTTACGACGTCGTCCATGGCATGAATACATCATTCATGTCTGGATTAACTGTATTAGTCAAAGAATGTGGTTCATCCAGGGGATGAGACCGGATTTCTCTTATCGGAAAAGAACAAATCATAACAGCTCTTGTGAGACCAGAGATGGTCCAGGCCACGACAGAGAAGGTCCAGTTCATCCAAGAGCGGATGAGGACAGCTCAGAGCCGACAGAAGCCTTATACTGACAACAGGTAGAGACCACTAGAGTTCGAGGATGGCGACCATGTTTTCTTATGGGTCTCACCTAGACGTGTAATTACGGAGATTTGGCTGAGGCAGAAAGTTATCTCCGTACTTCATCGGACCCTTCCAAGTCCTCAATAGGGTAGGCAAGGTGGTTTACTACTTGAACTTTCCCCCTCAGTTGTACCAGGTGCATGAAATCATCCACGTACCTCGGCTGAGGAGATAAGTGCATGATCCTTCACACATCATCGACCTCAGGGAGTTGGACGTTGATGATAGGGCGACATGCGTGGAGATTCCAGTTGAGATAGAGGATCGAGAGGAGCGGGTCCTATGTGAACGATTGATTCCTTGGATGCGCTTTCACTGGCAGCACAGGAACCTCCATGGGAGCACCTGGGAGCAGAAGGCTCAGATGCGTGCTCAGTACCGCTTTTGTATCCCTAGTTTGTGTTAAAGATTTACAGGGACATAAAGCCCTGAGGTGGGAGTAATGTAAAGACACGAAAATTTCAAGGAAAATTTTTTCTTAATTTTCTTTGGGATTTTACAAGTACGCAGTTTCTGATGGTGCCTGATTCCGAGGCCCGGTGTGCCCGGAATCTTTTTCTGAAGTTTAGCTCGGGTACGTTCAGTGAACGAACGAGCGGGTTTTTCTAACTTTTGAACCAGTGCTCGAAATCGAAATCTGAGGGTACTGATGGAACCGCAGTGCTGGTATTTGCTTAAGAACACCTTTTTTGGGGTTGTGTTTGCTCGGGAGGAGATGTTAAAAATTGTGGAAAGTAAAAATAAAATTGAGCTACAATTTTATTTCTTTTTAAGTGGTTATAACCTTTGAGTGGAAGTTGGGGAACTACCCATGAGAGGTTAAGAGGGTGGTGGGGCCCACACGAACTCCACCCCTTCAAATTCTCTAACCCCCCCCCCCCCCCCATAACTCTTCCTCTTTAAACTCCCCCTTTAAACTTGTTAACTCCCTTTAATTAAGTAACTCTTCCACTTCCTTGTTTAATTTGCCAACCTACATCTTAATTAATTAAACAACTCATTGTTTAATTAATTAAGTGAATTGGATTTGAATTTTGTAAATTTGAATGCATGGCATGGGTAAATAAAATAAGGTGGAGCCCTATTTTATTTTGGGTTGGATTTGTTGTGTTAAGAGAAAGGGAAGAGAGCTCTTGAGTTTTGAAGAACTTCTTCCTCCGAAGAAGAACACTTCATCTCCTTTGTTGAAGAACGTGAAGAACACCGAAGCTTCGAAGAAGAACGCCGTCTCATCTTGCATCTTCTCTCCACGTCGAAGGAAGCAAGACATCGCATTCTTCATTGGGCGAACACCGACGATGTCACCTTCCGACGTCAACGAACGATGCTACCTCCCCACAGATCCATCGAGGGATCACATCATGAGGTAGGGGTTTGAATATATGTTCGTGAATATTTGAGAGTTCTTCATAATCTTAGACGCTTGATATCAATTAACGGTAGGGGGCCGGACCACACAAACATGGCCGACCCTCCTCCCTTAATTCTGTTGTTGACCTTGTTGTGGTTTGGAACGGAGATGGCGTGGTGTCGTTGCACCGCGCGGGATCATGCGGCAAGGATGCGCGGCGCCATCGCGTTGTGCCGGAGAATCACGAAAACACCACGGCCAGAGCGGGGCCGCGGTGGAGGGGCATGAAGTCATCGCACAACGTCGGTCGGACCAAGGCCGCGGCCTTAGGCCGCGGCGGAGCAGGGAGCGGCCACCGGCATCGGAGCAGGGGGACGGGACCGCGCCGGTCCCGTGGCGGCAGCAGCCGGTCGTCCGAAGCGGGCCGGCCAGTCAGGGGAGAAAACGGGGGTTCGTAATCCCCGGCTGGAAGGGAGGAGAGACCCCCCACGTGGGGGCTGTGTTTAATTAAACAGGAGGGAAGCGCCCCCCCCCCCCCCCCCCCGTCCGCCCAGCTCGGTCACGCCGAGCTGGCCAGCGGACCGCGCCAGCCGGGCCGCGCCGTGCCGCGCCTAAGCAGGCCAGGCCGGGCCGTTCCTAAGCGGGCCGGACCCGGACTCGGTTCGGGTCGACCCGGGGGGTCTCGGGCCGGGTCGGTTCGGGCCCAAAACCCCCATTTTCGGACTATTTTCATTCTTTTACCCATAACATGGGCTATGGACCTCCGATCGATGCACCGTTAGCTGTGATGCGATCCTTAGATCGAGACGGTTGTTTTGGTATATTACACTTAAGATTTTGGAAAACTTTTGGTACGGACGGGTTGGTTCGAGCACGAAACCAACCGGGCCCTCGGAGCGGAAACGCTTATATCGTGAGCTCCGGACGTCCGATAGACATGTCGTCGACTTTGTTGGATTCCTCTTGATGAGAAGAAACTCTTGGCATGCTTCTCCTGAGGTTTGGACACAGTTGGCTAGTTTCCGAGTTGGGTTGTACCTGAAATCCAATCGGGCCCCTGGAACAGAAAGGCCGATAACTTCTAGACCGGACGTCCGTTTGACGAACCGTCAGTAGCATTGGTGATCACGTTGAGAAACGGTCCCTATGAGTATACCCTATGAGAGTTCGGGGTATGTTTGAGATACGGCCAGGTTGGTTCGCACACAAAACCAACCGGGCCCCTGGGACGAAAAGGCTAATAACTCACAGACCGGGCGCCCGATTGACGCATTGTCTGTTGCGTTGAGACCCCTATGACGAGGCGGTCCTTTGAGATACTTCTTCGTGGGATTTGTGATACTTGGAGTATCGACTAGTAGCTCATGGAGAGGACCCTCCCGGAGACGAGCTAGCAGATTGCAGAGACCTAGTAGCTGACTGAGACTTGACGACTACTGATCGATCGACTCGGAGTGATTCGGATAGCCCAATGGGGTGCGCTTGGTTGTAGAGGTAGACCCACGGTGGAGGTGAGCTTGGTTGTAGCGGCAGACCTGCAGTACTCGACAGAAGGAATACCTCTATAGGCTATGAGGGGGTGCGCTTGGTTATAGCGGTAGAACCATGGTGGGATGCGCTTGGTTGCAGTGGCAGGCCCACAGTACTCGACAGGTGGAGTACTTCAGTAGTCCAAGGTTAGTGGGACGCGCTTTGTTGTAGCAGCAGGCCCACTGTACTCGACAGAGTAGGAGTTCTCCAGCAGCCGTGGTTTCGTTATCGTGAATAAAATCATGGTTTGAGATGAGTCTATGACCTATGTGTTTACCTCATGATTGAGATGGGTCACTTGATAACTTAGGTATATGTATGGGCATATATCTAAGTAGAGGTTATCCGTTTATTTCATAACCTTTGTGTTCCTTCATGATTGAGATGGGTTACTGATGACTTAGGTATAAGTATGGGATTATACCTAAGTAAGAGTTATCTGTTGAGATTCTGCTTTGTGGTTATCCTTGATGGATTTAGAGAGACCTTGAGGGTATCGGGGTCCCTAATGAGTATCGTTATACTCACCCCTACACGGGCTATGCCCGCACCACGTTTTGTTGGATGCAGACGACGGACAGCACTGACGGAGGCCGAGCGTTCGAGGACTGGATGGTACCCGGAGGTGGATCTCACGATGATTCGGTACCCGGAGGAGATAGACAGATGGATGATTGGACGTGGAGTGCTGAGGAGGGCATCTGTACCTACCCTTCAGGTAGGATCCATGGTGGACGATCCAAGAGCTGCATGTCTTCTTCCAGCTGCTTGTCTTTTCTGTTGTACTTTCGTTCTGTTGTAGTTGTAATTTCAGTTGGGTTTGTATTCTGGCCCATTTACTTTTCATGACTTCTTTTATACTTAGTGTTTTACTTCTGCTTATACTCTGTGGTGTTTTTTTTTACATTTATAAAGGCAACATCTTCCTAGTTATCAGGAATTACGCCTTTGGTGCTAGTCGCCAGCCCCTGGACTATGGAAGGCGGGCTTGGGGTAGTCACGGCACGGGCCCTGAGGACGGGTCGTGACATTAAATTTATTATTTCCTTTTTATATTCCACTTCAGGTTAATTAATTCAATATCTATTAATTAATATTATCAATTCACATTTCATTAACCACCAAGCAAATTTCGTGCTCTCTGGGTATAATTCAACCAAGTTTGTGGTTTCTTAAGATAACATCTTTTCAATATTCCAAAAAAAACCAACCCCAAGGTTTAAAAAATTAATTAATCGTTATCATTATTCTATAATTCTAGGTAATCTATAAAACATCCCAAGATACCAAAAAAAGATTCATAACCAATCATAGTTATATTCCTTGAGCATTGGGGAAATGAATGAAGATAAATAAGAAACTCATCCGTTTGGAATTTAAAAAAAATTAAACAATTAACTCATATTTATTCAAAACAAAGGGTAAGCCCATCTTCAATCCATTCCATCAAATCTTGTTCCATACCTGACACTATAATTCAAATCATCATGTATCTTACTATCAGAGGATTCAAATTATGCCACAAATCCAGGCCTCCCTACCAATATCTCATAAAACCATCATCCATCCTAGTCTTATGTCACATTGTATAGTAAGGATCACATATAGAGAAACATAGATGGCAGCAAAACAACAACTGAGTTAGAAAGGAAAAATAGGCTCTAAAAACAAGGCATCCATAATTCACATGAAAATGGGCTCTCTTATCCCAAAATATTCACCTTTATCAAACAATCAGTTTTATTCTATCTTGATTTTACTAATAAATTTATTATAGGTTACAACTATATTAAAGAGTGATGACCTTGTCATATATGATTTGTTTTTTATATTGGATGAACATTAATTGAAGTCTACATGCAATTGGTTAGTGTTCATTTTAAATATATTTTGTGAACTAAAATTCTAAAAATTCATGTAATATGAAGTATTGTATAATCATTACTACTTATTATATAGATACATATATGGATCAAATATAACATTTAAAGAATATTTTGAGGGCATTATTTAGTTTATTTATTTCACTAGAGGATTTCAAAGTGACTATATTAGTTTTTCATGTAAAAAATGTGAAAAAATATCAATTCACATGAGATTCCATGAGAGAGTACCTATTCATAAATGATTTTCTACAAAATTATAAGTTTGACTCATCATATGGAAGAATATGTTCATTTTAATCAAATAGAAACTGTTCATATGGATGTTGATGTGAGGATGATTCATCTAAAGCGTGATATGCTTACTAAAATGGTGTGTGGATTATCTCCTGAAGGAATTAACATTCAGAATGTTGAGATTGGTGATATCAATTCATGCTCTTGATATTCATGATTATGAACAAACTAAAGTATATTTTGGGTGTAATGATTTTGGTAAATTTTAATTTATCATAGAGTTATTTCACTTGAATTATTTGAATCAGTGGTCAAACACATTGTTTGATATGTTGTTATTGTTATTGAAAAAATTAAATCCTAATAATTTTAAGATTCCTAATTTTTATTACAATTCTCCTAAGTTGATAGAAAACTTAGGTTTCACATATAATTCCATGTATGTATGTTCAAACAACTGTATACTATTCAGAAAGGAAACTTCTTATTTGGATAATTATAGAGTTTGTGGATCTTCTAAGTGGAAAGTTAATAGTGGAAGTTAAACTCATCAAAGTCGGGATTTGAAATAGGGGAAACTAATTTTCATAAATCAAATGTGTTATATTATGCTCAATATGAGGTTAAAAATACTATTTATGTTATCTAAAATTTCTAAATTAATGAGATAGAATTTGTAAATAAAAAAAAAGTGATTCATTAACCCACTTGACGGACTCTATTTCATGGAAGGAGTTTGATAAGAGGCACCCTAACTTTTATAAAGATATTCATAATGTATGATTGGTTTTGGTAGCAGATAGCTTCAATCCATTTAGTTCTATGGTTAGTGCAACTCATAACACATGGCCCATGGTGTTGGTTTTGTATAATCTTCCTTTTTGGATATATATGAAACAACAATTTCTATTACTTTCCACTCTTATTGATAAACCTAGAGGTTTGGGGGATAATATTTATGTTTTCCTTCATCTATTTATTGATGGGATTAATAAATTTTGTGGAAAAGGTATGATGACTTACAATTCTGTACTAAATGAAATGTAAAAACTATAGGCTACTTTATTGTGTACAATTAATGACTTCCTAAATTAGGAAAATTTATCTATTTAGATTAAAAGAGTGGAATTTACTTTTCATTAATATAATAAGATTAAAAATTATACATAGATTAAACATTATAAAAAATGGTCATACATGGGTCATAGAAGTCCCCCCCAACACCAAAGATCGTGACAAGATTTGGAATATTCTAACAGATTGAGAAAAAAACATTCCCACGGTATATGAATTTCAAGATTTGGTGGATATTCCATTACTTTCTATTTTTTGTGAGTAAATGATATAATCACAATTAGATGAAAATTATTGTTTTATCTTATTTAATGGAAAATTAATATATTAAGGCATAATCTGGATTTCATTCACATTGAAAAAAATGTTTGTGGTAATATATTGTGGACCATTTTGGGTGTCAGTGGAAAATAAAAGGATAATGTCAATACAGGATATTATTTATAAGAAATTGTATTAAAGAAACAATCACGTTTACAGTTGTGTGAGGGAAACAAGGCATGTGTTCTTTCTTCATAATATACAATGAGTAAAAATGATAAAGATAAATTTCTTTTCATTTTGAAGATACTCATGTTTCATAATGGTTACTCTTATAATATTTCCAAGTGTGTGAATGTGACAAGAAGGACATTTCAAGGGTCTAAAATTCATGACAATCACATACCACATCAAAAATTGATTCCAATTTCAAATCATTATTTTTTATCATCCAATGTTGTTCAGTTGTTAATTGTGATGAGTGATTATTTTAGAAAAATCTATTTAAGAAATAAATGAATGAGTGATTTTAAAATTTTGTAGGATAGGATTGTACTTATGCTTTGTTACATA
Source organism: Viscum album (assembly GCA_963277665.1). Classification (NCBI taxonomy): domain Eukaryota; kingdom Viridiplantae; phylum Streptophyta; class Magnoliopsida; order Santalales; family Viscaceae; genus Viscum; species Viscum album. The sequence goes on from OY728161.1 coordinate 1,513,348,750, forward strand.
GAGAAGCTATTTCCATCCACATTTTTTGATTTTATGGTTCACTTGATAGTACACCTAACTGATAAAGTAATGTTTTTTAGTCAAGTGCAATTTATGTGGATGTATCCTATTAAGTGGTATCTAAATACATTAAAATGATTTGTACATAATAGATCTTGTTCATTGGAATCAAAATCCAAGTTTATTTTATAGATGAGTATACTAATTTTTGTGTTAAATATCATACAAATGTTGAAACATAATTAGATTATCCCTCTTGGATTCATGATGGACTAGTTAGAGAAGGAAATATATTTTATATGGAAAACATTTAGTGGGTACAAGCTAATCAATACATCATATTCAATGCTAAATCAGTTGCACCATTTAATGAGATAAAATAATATATGCCACATGTTAATGATTATTAGATCTAACAGTCCCATTACTTATCTTTTCATGATTGGTTCAAGTATTTTTAACATATAAATGGAGTTTCATTATGATTGAGATTTATTACTGATTTATTTATGCATAACTTTTTACTAAATTTTATGAAATATATAGGTCAATAGCCTACAATAGTTAGGTGACCCTACACTGACTAAAGAATTTAATAAACTAGTAGATGGATCTTCTATAACATATCATTGTTACAAATATTTAAATGGTAATGGCTTTTAGTTTTATATTAAATATGTTGATGACAAATGAGTAACACAAAATAGTGAAATTTTTTGTCCATCTATCGAATATGGTTATTATTATAGTTAATTAAAAGGAATTATTGTAGTTATATACACACATAGGTTGAAATATATATTTTTAAATTTTAATTACATTGATCCAGACTATGGAACTAAAGTCAAACAATTTCAATTTACATCAGTGAACTTCAATGATATGTTTCATAGATATAAACAAGTTAGTAAAGAACCTTTCATATTGGAATCACAAGTAGAATAAAATTTCTTTGTTATCTTGCCTTCAGATCCTAATTGGAAGGTTTCTATGAAATATTTAAGTTGAGGAGTGTTTTTAACTGAATGATATAAACGTGACACTATTTCCTTTTTCATGAAATATCTTGATCAACACATTGTAGATCAACATGAAGAATATATCTAATGGGTTGGAAATACCATTGAATGAGAATTTTTTGATTTTTATATTTAATGAAAGGTATGGTTTATAGAGACCCTAACCATTTACAAATATTATTATATGATTTTAATCATAATTATCCATAAAACACAAACCAAGGATTGAAAATTCTAGTGTCTTTAGAAGACTAGGTACATAATTAGAAAACATGAAACTTAAATAAAAAATAATTTTATTAATCTTCATAAGGAGATCCTAATGTCCTTTTATATCCTAAAGATTCATAGGATAACCTTGGGAATACATAAACAAAGGGGGTGAGCTAAAAAGTCTAGTAAGGGAATAAGCATGGGAATAAAGCACAGCACTTGAGTTAGAAGGCATAACATGATAACATAGAAGGAATGGATCATGAATAAACATGTGTAATCATAAAATATAGAATATAGAATCATATTATCAGGGAAATATTGTAATATACTAGCAATAAACATGATTCAAGGCTAAATTCCCAGACTATATCACATAGTGGACAAAGCCCTATAATGGATTAGGTTTAATCCCAAATCTCATACATGACTTCTCATGAGATTAAAAATTACCCAATGATTTATAGAACTATCTCGACACACCCATCATAACATGTTCATGCATAAGTTTTCTACATAACAAATCAAACATAAGGAACAAACATAAGGGTTACTCATGGAAATAAATGGGTATCATAATCATGTCATAAGGCAAAACCAAAGGGTGTATCATAACGGTATCCATGAAAGAAGGTATTAAATAATTTATGGAAAATAATAAAATAAAATTAAGAATATATCATGAATAATTATTTCCAAATGAAGTGTATATATGAAAAAATATTTTTTGACAAATTTTAGAAATGAGCCACTTTAGTGCGGTTTAAGGGAAAATATTAAAGTGTATTTAAAGAGGAAAAAGGAATAATTGTTTTTATAAAACCAGAAATGAACTAAAATGGTTTTTCATGATAAAATGGGTGATTTTATAAAAAAATAGATTAAAATATTTTATGAAGTGTACTTGAAAATGGGTATAAAACAGAGAAGTTCCCTTTAATCAGATTTGTTTATCGAGAGGAATTGAGAAGATAACCTTTTAAAACATATATTTCCCCATAAAAGAAAGATGAATTGAGATATATAATCATGTTTGGAACATATAAAAATAATTTAGGATAATTATATAAGAAAAATTAATAAATAAATTGTGGTAAAGAGAGATAAAGTGTAACCCAAAGGAAAAAATGGAGGTTCTGAGAGATCCCTTACCTTATATCTGAATACATTCTGCACTTGCAATTAATGTCCTAGATAATAAAATTATATTCATTAATTACTTAATTTATAACCTCTTATATATTTATTTTATTTATTATAATTTTATTAGTTTCGTTTTTTAATGTGTTATAAAGTTCATTTTTTTCATTTCAAGAGAATTCGTTTCATGGTTTCATGGTTAGTTCGCTTGTGTAAAATTATGGAAGTTCTTGTAAAATGGGAATAATTCTCCAGAAGTGAGATTATATAGTATTAATGCACTTATATAAGTTTAAATGTTCTCATATATTATTTTTTCTCTATTATGAGGATTATTTATTTGATAAAACTTTAATGATAATTATTTAGTTTATTTTGGAATCTTTCTTACCATCACAAACTAGTTTCATTTTATTTAATATTTTTTCTATATATTTTTTCCATAATATGAAAAATGTTATAATATACATATTAAAATATTTTTAACCATAATAATGGTTTTGTTACCATACTTGAAGGTGGTAATGTAAAATGAGGACTCGCCATCCATGAAGGCTATGAACCGACATATCATGGGTGATGTTTTCATTTTTAGAATAAAAAGATAAGAGATGATATTTGATGATGGATATTTCAATAACACTATAAAATTACAGTGTATATATATATATGATAATAGAGTTATCATTCCACTTTGTATAGGGGATGTGAGGATAGGATAATAAAATAAAAGAAATTAAAAAATAAGGATTGAGGATTTTACCTCTTGAATGTCGTCTCCTTAAGAACCTCCTTAAGGCACTTGGGTTTGATCTTTTTTTGAAACCAATAGATCTTATAAATGTGGAAGAGTATTTATAAGGTAATTGGTTATAATATTTACAATCTAAAATGATTAGAATGTGTGAGGATATGTGGTGTTGAGGGGTGGTATTTATAGGGGAGAGGGGTGTTTGTGATTATTATATTCATTAGTTTATTATTTTGGCTCAAGACTATTAATAGTGTTGATTCCTATGACTATATATAGTAAATATTTCAAGATAGGTTGAACCAATGGGTTCTTACATCATTATTGAATCATCTATGACTAAAACAATTATGTATTTATCTTATAATGTTAAATACCAAAAAGTACTATATTTTACTATTCACCAAAAATTCAACTATTTTAGAAAAATACCAAAACTTTACCCTAACCATTTTTTGAAATTTATATTTCAAAAATGGAATCAATTTTATAAAAATAATTTTCTAAATATGATTAATTTAATTTTTCAACAAAAGCATCATTTATTCAAAAAATATAAATTTTAATATTATAATCGATTTTATAACCCATTGAAAAATTAATTGAGGTCACATAAAATTATCTTATAATTATAATACAGCATAATATTAACTCATGAATATATTTTATGAAGAAAAAAATCTTTTAAATCATTATATTAATTATAATGTTGAAAATAAACATTTAAATTTTACAAAAATACCAACGTCTAATTTATCATTTTTAAAACATTTATTTACTTATACCATGATATAAATATATCATATTTTTATTTATAATATACGTAAATTTTATTTATACATTCATAGGTGATTTTAATATTCCAATGACTATATTACTATTTTTAACGTTCAAATTACTATCACATCGGTCATGTTACTATTCCAATGGTTATGTTACTATTTCAATGGTATAGGTGCATTAATTTCTATAAATACCTCTTATTTCATTTATTATTCATTTACTTCTATTTTATATTAAGGTTATATATATAATTTCATATTCAAAAATGAATATTTTATTATTAACATTATTTTTTATTTCTACATCTTTGTTTGTGTGTGCGGTCATTCTAGTGGATCGAGCATATCCAAATCTTCACTGGATGCTCCTCATAAGAGATATAGTTTTCCAACTGTATCACCTCTTAGTTTAGTACAAGTGAGGGATTTGGAATGTACTTCATGAAGAGGGATATGTGGAATACATCATGTACTTAATACATGGTTGGTGGAGTTCTAGTTTATGGGCCACAACTCTAACACAATCAAGAATTTAGAAGGGTCCAATGTACCTAGAAATTAGCTTTCCTTTATTCCCAAATCTCATGAACCTATTCCATGTAGATATATAGAGGAATACCTTATCACTAACCTTAAACTCTAATTATCATTAATGATTATCTTCATAATTATTCTTTCAACTTTTGGAATCCCGGATATGTTGTTGGATAGTCTTCACCTTTCTGCCATTTCCTCAACCATTTCAGGTCCCAACAGCTTAGGTTCTCCAACTTCATCCTAACATGTAGGTGTTCTACATATTTTCCTATAAATAGATTATTATAGAGCCATTTGGATTCTTGAGTGAAAAATATTGTTTTAATATAACTCAACCAATGGAATATGTTGATCTCATCCTCCTTTGAAGTCCATTGATCATGATCTCAACGTGTCTTCTAGTGTTTAAATAGTCTGCTCAGATTGGCCACTAGTTTGAGGCTGATAATCTATATTTATGTTAAACATAGTATTTATAATATTTTGGAGAATTTTCTAGAACTTATAGGTAAAACTAGGATCATGATCGGATATAATTGATAATGGTACTCCATGCGGCCTCAACACTTCTCTAATGTATATATGTGAAAGTTGGTTGAGTGAGAAGTTATCTCGGATTGCAATAAAGTGAGTAGTCTTTGTAATACAATCCACAATGACTCATATATCATTATTTACTCTCTATTTCTCATAAGTATAATGAAAAATTCCATGGTAATTTTTTCCCATTTTCATGTAGTTTTGGGTGTTGGTTTCATCATCCCCTTAGACTTTTGTCTTTCAGCCTTCACTCACTGACATACCAGATACTTTGATGTATATTCAGTTATCTCATTCTTCATATTATCCGACCAATATTTCTCTCATAGATCTTGATACATCTTTATGCTCCTAGGGTGAATAGAGAAGGTTGAGCTAATTTCATAATTCAGGATCTCTTTCTTTGCCTCTGGATTTGATGGTACATATATTCATGACCCAAATCTTACAACTCCTTCATCATAAATTTTGAACTTTGAGTATTTCCCTTTTCTTATAGCTTCAAACTTTTTCTAAATTTCTGCATCATCTATTTGAGAATCATTTGTCTTCTTTAAATAGGATGGTTTAGAAATCATTTGTGAAAGAAATGATGATGTACCTTCTTTTATGATTCCCATGTCTATCCTTTGCAAGTCTAAGAATATTGGATCCTTTAAAATTCTCATCATTGATAATGTTATAGGATATTTTTTACTTAGAGAATATTTCACTTTATTTTATTTACTAAGGTGGTAGTGGATTGAGTAATCAAAATTTCATGACCTGTCCTAGTGGGTCCCATACCGCAACTCCCCAAGACCGCCTCCAATAGGCCAGGGGCTGGTGACTAGCACTAACTATGCATATTACTAACATGAGAGGCAGTTCCTGAGTACCTGTACACACGCACACATCTCCAATCCCACAATGCTGAAATGTAAAGAACCACTAGGGAACAAAATGCATGCATACAACTAATCCCAACCAACAGAGTACAACAGAAAGTAGTGTATTGAAAGTAAACTGGGCCAGAATACAAGCCCAACAAAAACAAGAGTCTGAAAACTAAAAAGTCTAACATGTAAACCCAAGGAGGTACTGGGACTACTGCTCATATCTATAGGAACACCTCAGCCTATATAGAACTTATAAAGCTCGGTCCTGTCCTGGTCCGCCCTGGACTCTATCAAAAGGCTACTCGTCTGCACAAGACACAACATGTGCGAGAAAAGCCCGTGCAGAGGTGAGTATAACGGTACTCATTAAAGGACCCTGAAAAACACAAAACAATACACAAATTAAAGGTATAGTCAGCTCTACAAAATATGTCTACTGAACATATAGCAAGAGTAATAGAAAATATTCAGATATACTCAAAACCTAGTCCCTTAGTCTAGGGACAAGTCATGCAACAGCATACCCCCACTAGGGATTTAGTTCGAAGATTCCATAAAGCACTCGTCCGGGAGAACTCACTCCGTGAGTTGGATAGCTTTGATTACATTCGTCTGAGAAGTAGTGTCCATTGGGAAAGTTCATGAGATATAGATACACTCATTCCAGGATAACACACTCTTGAGTGGGGAAAGATCACGATACACATATGAGGATCACTGTCAGGGACTTGGTGGATACCGCGACTCATCCGAATTCACTTTCTAGGTAGAGGATCGACACCTTGTGGAAGTAGTCAAGTTGATACCTGACTCTACCTAGGGTCAAGAATGAATAGAGGATATTGCTCTGGGCCTCTTGGATGGATACATGACTCTATCTCAGAAAGTCTTGCTGAAGGGATCATACTTCTATAGAAGGGATCGATACCTAACATTCAGGGAAAAGAGAAAAGGGGGAACTAACCCAAACAAAACATGTCCAAGACAAGGTGGAAAAGAAGATCAATCCATGTACTGAAAAGTGCACGGCGTTTAAAATTGTCACACGCCATGTCTTCTGACCCTGGGTACTACTCGTGTACTATGACCTGTGTCGCAAGGCTGTTCGTATAGGAAATTTAGTACACGGCGTGTAGTACAGATCACACATCATGTCTGAGTAACTAGGTTCGGCTTCGTGTATGCAGTTGTGTGCCCATACACAGCTTTATCCCATGTGTGCCACCCCGTGTAAGCAGTACACGGGGTAACCCATGTAGCCGACCTGTTCTGGCACGTGTGGGGGAGTACACGGCCGTGTACTCTATCCCGTGTCCATGTATTGCCCAAGATACATTATGAGTCTCACGTAAGGACCCACACACCGTGTTCTTTGGAGAACACATCGTGTCATCACTTTTTGCCTCACGAAACCCTAGTCACCATTGAGCCAGTACCGCATGATGTGTTCTTTGGGAATACATGTTGTGTTCTTCAGAAATTTCCAGAAAATGCAATTCTTCCTCCGGTACTCCGGGGGATGCTCTATTCTTTTATCCTAACATCCGATCACCATGAAACTCAAGGGTTTTGATCACCCTAACACCATGTATCTGATTCCATTGGTTTTGGACCTCCGATCGGCTCTGAAAACGCATATTGATCCACCCGCGCAAAGAAAGATCGAAGAACGATATCTCCCAATCCAATCTGATTCATCGTCCTCCACCATCGTCTCACCTCTGCTAGGTTGTTGAAATGTCGGATCTTCAATTTGGGATCATTGCGTTGCAAAACAGATGGGCAATGATTCATTTTTCATCTCCCCATGAAGAACGCATGAGAAAAAGAAAGGGAAAGAAATCCAACAGTAAAATTGAGGAACGAACCTCCACTTTTGTGCGTCACAGTGTTAATCTTCTCCCGTTAGTAGGATCAAACGGAGTAGAATCAAAACAATAATCTAACCTGGATTAATTTTCCAAGATCAATCCAATAAAAACCCTCCCTCAAAAACGTACAAATCCGCGGATCAACCTATTCCTGGGTTGATCCGCGTTCATCGTTAAATACAAGAATGGGGAAGAAGGATTGAAATAACAACCCCTACCTTGATTTGGTGGAAGAACGATCGTTGTGTCGCGTTCGTTGGCGAGGTTCTTCAATTAGAAAGTGCGTCGATCGCTCGCGTCGTCATCGTCCGCCAATGGGTTCTTATCCAAAGCTCTAATGGGAAATCCTCAATTTCATAGGGTTATATGGCTAACCCTGATAACTTTACATAAGTAAGTATTTAAAGAGGAGTAAACTTGGTCACTCCACAAAAAGGAAACGAAATAAAATAAATTATTATTTTATTTTATTTCCATTAAGAACGTCTAGAAAACTAACTCTTTTAGATGTCCCACACCAGTCGATGTTAGGCCCCACATAAGGTAAAGTGACTACTCTGAATGCAAAGGTGCCCTTAGATTTCCGATCCAGACACCCATTTAAAAGATATTCTACTTTTTCAGGAAAACCGCTCATGCGCACTATTTAAAATTTTAATTTATTTCAAACATTTATTCTGGACACTCTGAGCCTCGGAATCACACGCCGTCAAAAGGTCTGGTCTCGAAATAATTCCATATAATATTTAAAAATAATAATACATAGAAAATCTGAGACATTACATCCTCCCCACCTTGAGGCTTTGCATCCCTGAAAAGCTAAAACAAGAGCTACTCAAAAATATATGGGTACTGGGCACGAATCTGAGTCTCCCGCTCCCACGTGCTCTCCTGAAGATTCTCGTGCTACCACCAGATGCGCACCAAGGTAATTGATCACCAAACAAAGGATCCTATCTTGCCAATACTCAATCTCCACCAAGTACTCAGTAATGGTCACCCCATCCTCGATGTCCATCTCACCCCAGTCGATGACGTGCAATAGGTCATGCATGTACCTCCTCAGCTATGTCACGTGGAAGACATCATGTACCTGATGCAACTGTGGTAGTAGATCTAGGCAGTACACCATCTCACCAACTTTGCACAATATCTATAAAGGTCTGATGAACCTTGGAGATAGTTTGTTATCCCAACCAAATCTCTGCAATCCTCATCGAGGTGAGACCCGTAGAAAGACATGGTCTCCCTCATCGAACTCCAGAGGTCTCCGTCGCCTGTCAGCATAAGACTTTTGCCGGCTCTGTGTAGTCTTCATCCACTCCCAGATGATCTGAACCTTCTCGGTGGTATCTCGCACCAACTCTGGACCCATGAGTGTTGACTCTCTAGGTTCGGTCCAGCAAAGTGGTGATCGGCAGGGTCTCCCATATAAAGCCTCGAAAGATTCCATACCAATGGTGAAATGGTAGATATTGTTGTATGAAAACTCCACCAGTGGTAGGTGGTCCTCTCAACTGCGACCAAAGTCCAAGATAAAGTCCCACAACATATCCTCTAGAACCTAAATGATCCTCTCCATCTGACCATCGTTCTAGGGATGGAACACCATACTCAAGCGTAGTTGAGTCCCAAACACCTCCTGCAATCCCTTCCACAATCGGGATGTGAAGCGGGCATCTTGATCTGAGACTATTGTTGAAGGGACGTTGTAAAGCCGAACTATCTCATGCATGTAGAGGCGTCCCAATATCCCTACGAAACTCTTCTCCCTCATAACTATGAAGTGGGATGACTTTGTGAGTTGGTCAACAATCACCGAGATGGAATCATGCCCCTTGGACATCTATAGTAATCCCTTCACCAATTCCATCGATATTCCATACCACTTCCACTTTGAAACTTCCAGGGGTGAGCTAATCCTGCTGGAACCTAGTGCTCAGCATTCACCTACTAGAATGTAAGGAATCGAGAAACAAACTCTGTTACTTATTTCTTCATGCCTGACCACCAGAACTATTGTCGGAGATCCTGGTACATCTTCGCCACTTAAGGATGTAGCGCCAAAGGGGACGTATGAAACTCCTTTATGACCTCCTCCTGCGATTACACTGGTACAATAGTGCATCCTCTGAAAATAAGTATGTGCTCCCCACCTTGTAAATATCCATAAAAAGCATGTCATGTGGATAACTGAGCACGTAAATCCTCATAGTCAACATCCTCAAGTTGTGCCTCCCTAACTCACTGTAAGAGTGAAGGGGTGAAAACCATCGATTGAAGATAAGCTGCATTTTCTATGTCCATGAAGGATAACTGCAACGTGGATAACTACTCTACTGAATCACTCAACAGCTGTGAGTTTGACCTTCTGCTAAGAGAATCTGCCACCTTGTTCCCCTTCCCAAGAGTATAAATGATCTTGAAATCATAGTCCTAGAGTAACTCTAGCCAATTCCTCTACCTAAGATTCATATCCTTCTGTGAGAAGATATACTTGAGGCTTTTGTGGTCAGAGTAGATGATAAACCACTCACCCATAAGGTAGTGTTGCCACATATTCAACGTGAAGACTACCATCACCAACTTAAGATCGTAGGTCGCATATTTCTGCTCATGTGGCCAAAGCTGGCGCGAACCATAAGCAATCACTGCCTGTCTCTGCATCAGGACATAGCCAAGCCCAGTACCCGATACGTCCCAGAAAACTACATACCCAACACCCTCCTCCGGTAATCTCAAGATTGGGGTGCTCATCAAACTCTGTCTCAACTTCTTGAAAGCCTGCTGGAACTTCTCCGTCTATATGAAGGGTTGTCCCTTCCTGGTCAAGGCAGTCATCAGTGCTGATATTCGTGAGAAATCAGGAATGAATCTCCAGTAATATCATGCCAACCCAAGGAAGCTTCGCATCTTCATCACACTCCGAGGTGGATCCCATGCTAACACTTCCTCCACCTTGGATGGGTCCACATCTAAACCATCGGCTGGGATGACATGTCCCAGAAATTGGACCTCCTGAATCCAGAATTGGAACTTTGAGAGCTTCTTATAAAGCCAGTGCTCTCGGAGTACATCTAGAACCATCTGCAGGTGTCTCGCGTGCTCCTCCCTTGATGCCAAGTACATAAGGATGTCATCAATGAAGACCACTATGAACTGATCTAAGTACGTCTAAAAGATCTGGTTCATCAAGCCCATGAACACTGTGGGGGTGTTTGTCACGTCGAAAGGCATCACCAAGTACTCATAGTGACCATAGCAGTATTTGAAATTTGTCTTCAGTATATCCTCATCCCGTGCTTGTAACTGGTGATAAATTGATCGAAGGTCAACCTTCGAGAACCACTGTGCCCCTCTTAGCTAATCGAAGAGGTCGTCGATTCTCGGCAGTGGATACTTGTTCTTCACCATTACCTGATTCAAGTGCCAGTAATCCATGCACAACATAAACTCCTGTTTTCCTTTTTGGAAAACAAGACTGGGGCTGCCCAGGGTGAAAAACTGGGTCTTACGAAACCCTTGCTCTGCAAATCCTCCAACTGCACCCTCAGCTCACAAAGCTCTATAAGAGCCATCAGATATGCTGATGAGGAAATCGGTGTCGTCCCGGGGTGTAATTTGATGCAGAAGATGATTTCCCGGTGGGGAGGTAGTCCTGGAACATCTTCAGGAAAGACATCCTCGTACTCCACCACTACTGTTGGGAACTGGGAGCTCGTAACATCTACTGCTCCGAGGGCAAGGCTATCTAACTCATGAGTGGTCAGCTAAACCCTTTTATGCATGATCCCATTCGATGATGCTTGGTCTCCTTTTCTCTGAAAAAAGAAAACCTCATCCCATCACTGCAGACACACCGCACCCTTCACCTAAAGCAGTCAATCTAGGCATGGACCGAAGATAACCAATATATACCGAGAATTACGTCATAAGGCCTCAACACTACCGCCAAGAGGTTACAACCGAAACTCTCACCTCCAAGGGTAAGATAACACTATGTACAAAGGTGTGTGATCATCAAGTCTCCTCCCATAGGTGTCTCCAAACGTAAGGATCAAGTCAACAGCTCTACCGGAATCTCAAGGTTTCGCACAAGATATGTGGTGATGAAGGAATGACTGGCACCTGTGTCTATAAGTATGGAAGTTAAGGTAGATAAGACACAGATCACACCTCGGATCATCCCTGGAGTCCCTAGGTCATACGCCTCAACTGCATGTAGTTGTCCCCACCCCTGTCCCCTAGCTCCCTGAGCCTAGGGCAGACCTCCTAGAGGTAGTGGTGGGAGTAGATCGAAGCGTCTGTGTAACGACCCAAAGTTTTTCAATGGAAATTCCCTTCTTATAATTATTTCATAAAATCACATGAAAATACAACATAATGAACTACTATGTGCTAAGGGACCTTTAAACATAATTTTTTCACTTCTGTGTTTGGAATTTTGAAAATCTGACATACACAGTTGTGTTCAAGATGATTTTTGGGGTCCAATAAGAAAAACATAATTATAGTGAATAGTAACCTACCCTTATGAATAGTAACCTACCTTTATAAATAGTATTACGAGCCTTATGAATAGTAAATCGTCCAAAATAAGAGTAACCTTACCCATGAATAATTAAATAAAATTTAGGCATCTTAGAAAGTGACAATTTGACCATAGTAAATGTTTTGGTATTTTTGTGAGTCATAAATAATTAATTATAATTAATTAATTAATTTAAAAGAAAATTTATTTTCTTAAAATGTGTTCATAAATTAACAAATATATTTCTTCTAGTTTTTAGATAATTTTATAAGACCCTACATAATTTTTGAAAGCATTGTAAAATCTGTTTTAATTTTAAAAATTGTATTTTTCAAGTAAATTGTGATTTTAATTAAATATTAAATTAATAATATTTAGAAAATTATTTTTGAAAATTGTACTTCATTTTTTGATTCTACATGTCGAAAAATGGTTGGGGTGAAATTTTGGGATTTTTCTAAAATACTTGAATTTTTATGAATAGTGAAATACCGTAATTTACAAAAATAAGCTAAATAAGCTAATTATAGAGTCATGTGTGATGTTATGCTGATGTAATCCCACTTGGTTTGGGATTAAATTATAAGATTACTATTTTTGGTCATTTAAGACTCACTATTCCTTGTCTTGTGGGGAAATAATAAATTAATGGATTTTATATTAAGAAATCTCGTCTTCCCTCCACTATAAATACCACCCTTAATTCCCTCATTCCCCCACACCTCTCAAGCTTCAATCCTTTTCTAAAATATGCCCCATAATATTACCTATCCCCTTACCCACTTCCAAGATCTTCTTTTCTCATAAAAATACCAAGCTTAGGCCCCTTAAGGAGGATCTCAAGAGGAGGATTCAAGAGGTAATTTCTCTCCTTCTTTTCCTTTAAATTCCTTTCAATTTCAAGTTCTTTTCTTATTATCTCCAAATATATCTTTGTCCAAATGGTTTGGTAACTCCAGTATTATAAATATACTATAATTTTATGACACTAATGGAATATTATATCATCTAACCCCCTTCTCCTCTTCCTTTTATTTTATAAAAGAAAACATTGTCCGTGAGGTGTTAATCTATCACCTTCAAGAATGACATGTATTATTTTTTTCATTTATACCTTCAGATCTGGTAATGAAACCATTTTTATGGTTGAAAAAGAATATTTTATATGAATTAATTCATATTTAAAGTTCTGGGACAAACTTATATACATATTACTAAATGATTAATCAAAACAAGTTCATTGTGGTCGAAAAAACTGCCCAAATTAACTCAAACAATCATCATTTAATTTTTATCTAATGATTCATCCACATGGAATACAATGTAATACATTATAATATCATTTTAAATTCTATAATATCATTAATAACATGGAATATATGTTCTGTATGTTTACCCATGTTCTACACAAACTTCAATTCATAAATACATGTAAAACGCTCAAGAAAACCATAAAAACAAACATTCCCGAACAACGTTTTTAAACTCTATAACTAATCCAAAGGCACATAAAAGAACTTAATGAAACCATAATGAACTATATTAATGTAAACAAGGTTATTTAATTGTTAATTAATGAATATAATGTGGTTATATAGTACATTAAAGTGAAGTAAGCGTTCAGATATAAGGTAAGGGGAAAATCTAGAACCCAATTTTCTTTCTTTGGGTTCTCCCTCTTTCACTCCAAATTTGGTATGTTCACTCCTTAAAAATAATTTTTTAATAATTATATTACCTTTTCTAGGATATATATGTTTTCTACTGAAGTTTATGTCAATCAAAATTTTTTCCAAAAGAACTCTTCTTTTAAGAACTCACCTTTTACCTCTCATTCAAGTTTGATGGTTCTTGTATCAAGTATGTTATTCCCTCTTTATTTTGGGAACCCAAAGTTTATGAATGTATTATTATGAGATGAAGCCCATTCCTTTACCTGGGTTATTTATGTTCATTATTTATATATTTTCTATATGGCATGCATGATAATGATAATGTTATGATGTGACGGGTGCGCCCGGAATTATATAGCGCAATATGAATGTTTGAGTGTGACAGGTGCGCCCGGAATTATACAGTGCTCCAATGAATTGGGTAAAGTGATGAATCTCATTATTAAATGTAAAATTATGTGTGAACAATATTCTATCTTTGTTCACAAGTATGTGTGGTAGTTAACTACTAAGACATGATGTTTCATTTTTATGCATTGCCACATTTCAAGTCTTATATTTATACTTCCCCTTATGTTTATGATCATTTGACTACGTTATGATTATGATCACCCATGCTATATTTTTCTTATATGTCCCCTTAATGGGCTTATATATCTCCCATTTTTATGTATATCCTCAGGTGACTACATTTACTAAGGAGAGTTCAAGTGCCCGTAAGCATCTAGAGAAGAATAAATTGAATAAATGTTTATGCTCAATGTTGTAATTATTATGTATGGTCCTAGTTTTCCCAAGACACTAAACTGTTGTATCCTATATGTGTAATACTATTATGTTTTTTATCTTTAAAATGATGTAATAGTAATGTAAGAAAAGGTTGGGTCGCTATAGTTGGTCTCTGAGGAAAGGTTTAGTTAATTTGGGAATTAGGATTAGTGAACCCTAGAGAAAACCTCTAGCATGAGACTAAGTACAAATATGCACACAAGAATTTTTACATAGGGATCCCATATGTTATTATTTTAGTATAAATTATTTAAATGAATAAGTTATTCATAACTTGTTAACTTATGTTTTGTTTTAACCTTTTCTATTTTAGAAAATGGTGGGAACTAGGAGAAACCAGGCCAACAACCTGTGGGAGGGCCAATGCAATGATTGCCTGAACGACATCCCCAATGATTTGGGAGGTAGAGTTAAAAACTTCATGGTGATGCTTACCCAATTATCTCAGGTTATGAACAATAAAAATAATAATGGGGAACATCCTCCTTCACCAAAGAGAGATCAACTGGATATCGAATGTTTTATGAGGCAATGACCACCGACGTTTAGTGGATCTTCTGTTCCACTAGTTGAGGAACAGTGGGTCAAATCCATAGAGAAGATCTTTTTTGTGCTTAACTGTTCTAAGATGGAGAAGGTGACTCTAGACGTTTATCATCTAGATGGAGAGGTTTATCAATGGTGGTATTTGATTAAGAACACCAAGCCAAGGGAGGAAATTGAAGAGATGGAATGGGAAGACTTTAAGATCATGTTTCTTAATAAATATTTCCCATGAACTCTTTTCACGAAGATGGAGAGAGAATTCATAGAACTCAAGAAAAAAGAAGGATAATCTGTCACAACCTAAAAAATGAATTTCACAAGGCTTGCAAGGTATGCTTCAGGTTTTGTTATCAACAATGATAGAAAAATTGATAGATTCTTTAGTGGATTAAAACCACACCTTCGAAAGGATCTTGCAATTAAAGACTTTGGGAGTTATGAAGAAGTTGTTCGGTGTGCTCTCAAAGTAGATATGGAATTTGGATAATGGTCCCATGGCTATTGTGATAATAAATGAAAGATGGAGTTTCAAGCTGATGGATCTAATGAAAAAGGTGGGAAGAAAACTCAATGACCCACATGCCAAAAATGTGGGAAGTTGCACCATGGGAACTGCCTCAAAGGGATAGGGAAATGCTAAAAGTGTGGGAAATAATGAAACCATGCTCAAGAGTTTCAAAAAGAAATAAAAATGAAGGAGAATGTGGTGGAAGAAAGGAGAGAACCACACATGGTTCAATGTTACAACTGTATGGAGCTAGGTAACTATGCAATCCAGTGCACTGAACCTCGAGTTCTCGAGGGAAATCAGCATCAGTAGCCACCAAAGCCAAAGAAACAAGGGAAGGCTTATTCCATCATTACCGCATAAGTGGAACAAGATAATGAAGTCGAACAAGGTACACTTCCTATTCAATCAAGAATGGTAAAAGTATTATTTGATTCTGGTTCTACATGTTCCTTTATATCTTGCAAGTTTTCTAGAACTATAGAATCGAAGCCTCCAAACCTTGAAGTAGAGATATTTGTAAAAACACCAAGTGGTGCAATCATTTCAACCCAAGTGTTTGACTCTTCTCCTGTTGGAATATGTAGGAAGATTCTTCCAGCGAATCTTATAATACTTCTGTTGGTGGAATTTGATGCTTTAATGGGAATGGATTGGATCTCATTATATAGAGCATATATCAACTTTTGGGAAAAGGAAATATATTTTCATATTCCGAACCATCCCATGCTCCTCTAAAAATGTAAGGAAGATAATGAATCTCCTCTGAAAAATCATTCAATGGTGTGGGTGTTTATTCCCTATGAAGAAGCATACCTCATCTAAATGGTTGAGTCAAAGGAAACTTCTAACCTTGAGGAAATTCCCATCATGAGGGAATACGGTGATTTATTTCCTAAAGAGTTACCCGGAATTCCCCCAGATCGTGAGGTAGTTTTCTCAATATAATTCATACCTAGAGCTAGTCCTATCTCAAAGTGTCCCTATAGGATGGATCCTATCGAACTAGAGGAGTTAAAGAAGCAGTTGAAAGAGCATCTGGAAAAAGGGTTCATACGCCATAGTCCATCACCTTGGGGTGCACCAGTTCTCTTTGTAAAGAAGGATGGAACAATGCGGTTGTGTATCGATTATCAGGAACTCAACAAGATCACCATAAAGAACAAGTATCCTCTTCCAAGTATTGATGACTTGTTCGGCCAGTTAAGAGGAGCTCAATACTTCTCAAAGGTGGATCTTCATTCTGGATATCATCAGCTAAAGGTGAAGAAGGAAGATATTCATAAGACTGCCTTCCATACAAGGTATGTGCACTATGAGTTTCTGGTGATGCCCTTCGGACTTACTAATACCCCTGCAATTTTCATGGATTTGATGAATAGAGTCTTTAGACATTACCTCGACAAATTTGTGGTAGTGTTTATCGATGATATTCTCATCTACTCCAAGAGCAAGGTGGAACATGAAAAACATATAAGACTTGTATTGGCGACGTTGAGAAAGGATAAGTTGTATTCCAAGTTCAGCAAGTGTGTCTTTTGGATAAATCAAGTCACTTTTTTGGGACATGTGATCACAGGTGAGGGAATTTCTATAGACCCTTAAAAAACAAAGGCGATTGAGGAATGGCCCAGGCCCTCTAGTGTCACTGAAATCTGTAGTTTTCTTGGATTAGCTGGGTACTACTGACGTTTTATGAGAAACTTCTCACGATTGTCAAGCCCTCTAACTAATTTAACAAGGAAAGGGGTAAAGTATGTCTGGACGGAAGAATGTGAGGGAAGATTCAAGGAGCTAAAGAGAAGGCTGATTACTGCACCTGTACTCACACTACCGAAAAGTGGATAATGTTTTATGATATATATTGATGCTTCAAAGATAGGATTGGGTTTTTTACTCATCAAAAATGATAATGTGATATCCTATGACACACGGCAGTTGAAGATTCATGAGCAGAACTACCTGACGCATGATCTAGAGATGGCAGCTGTGATTTTTGCCTTGAAAATCTGGTAGCACTACCTTTATGGTGATAATTGTGACATATACACTAACCACAAGAGCCTAAAGTATATATTCACACAAAAGTATCTCAACATACGTCAAAGGAGATGGTTAGAGCTAATCAAGGATTACGATTGCTCTATTCACTATCATCTTGGAAAGAAGAACAAGGTAGTTGATGCTCTAAGAAGAAAAGAACATGCTACTATATCCATGTTATGGATTGAGAAAGACCCTATCTTCTTGGATATGCAAAGGATAAATTTAGAAATCATAAGGGTAGGGGATAAATCCTACCTTTACCAAATGATTATGCAATCATCCATCCTAGAGAAGATTAAGGAAGCACAAAGGGATGATGTGGAGATACAAAAGAGGGTGAATGCAGTAAAGAAAGGGAAGCTGCATGAGTTCCATATCGATGATGATGGTGTGAATTAGTTTGGAACGCGGTTTTGTGTGCCTTCATCACCCGGGATAAAGAAGGAGCTATTAGACAATGCACATAGCTAAAAATTCTTTATCCATCCTAGTAGCACCAATATGTATCATGATATCCGAGAACACTTCTAGTGGGATAACATGAAGAAGGAGATTGCAAAATATATATCAAGGTGCTTGGTATGTCAGCAAGTTAAAGCAGAGTGACAAAAGTCCAAAGGGTTGATGCAGCCATTACCAATACCCATGTGGAAATGGGAAAATGTTACTATGGAATTTGTCACGGGTCTCCCAAAGACGTTGAAGGTAAATAATGCGATATGGGTTTTGGTTGATCGAATCACCAAGACTACCCATTTTATTTCTATTTGGGAAGATCTCTCGTTTGAAAAACTTGCAAAGATATATGTGAAGGAAGTAGTGAGACTGCATGGAGTTCCACTCTTGATTTTCTTTGATCATGATCCAAGGATCACATCTAAATTCTGGAGGATCCTTTAATATGTTTTGAGTACTGAATTAAATTTTAGCATGGCCTATCACCCCTAAACTGATGGCCAATCCAAAAGGACTATTCAGACGGTTGAAGATATGCTAAGAGAATTATCTCTAGAATTCAAAGGTGGATGGGATCAGCATCTCCCATTGGTTGAGTTATCATGCAACAATAGCTTCCACTCGAGTATTCAGATGGATCCATATGAATCTCTCTATGGAAAGTGATGTATAACTCCAAATTGTTGGGATGAAGTTGTAGAAAGAAAGCTACTTGGACCCGATCTTGTGTAAGAGATGACAGAGAAGGTTCAAGTCATCCAGAAACACATCAAATCTTCTCAAAGTCGGCAAAAGAGATATGCTGACAACCATCGAAGGGACTTGGAGTTCGATGTTGGAGATAAAGTCTTCCTTTGAATATCACCATGGAAGAGAGTCATGTTATTTGGGAAGAAAGGAAAGGTAAGCCCAAGGTACATTGGACCCTTTTAAATCCTTGACCGTATAGGAGTCGTGGCCTATCAGCTTGCACTTACACCGAATATGGCTCAAGTTCATGATGTGTTTCACGTATCACTTCTGAGGAAGTACATATCGGACTCCTCACATGTACTAAACTCAGAGGTGGTACAACTGGAAGATGATATATCTTATGAGGAGAATCTAGTAGAGATTCTGGACCAGAGAGATAAGGTTCTATACAACAAGACAACCCAACTTGTCAAAGTGTTGTAGAGGAACCATAAGTTTGAAGAAGCTACTTGCGAACCAGAGGAGGCGATGAAGGAGAAGTACCTTCACCTGTTTGTGTAAAGTGAAATTTAGAGGGTGAAATTTCTTAATGGGGGAAGAATCTAACGACCCAAAGTTTTTAAATGGAAATTCCCATCTTATAATCATGTCATAAAATCATATGAAAACACAACATAATGAACTACTATGTGCTAAGTTACCTTTAAACATAATTTTTTCACTTCTGTGTTTAGAATTTCGAAAATCTCACATACACAGTTGTGTTCAAAATGATTTTTGGGGTCCAATAAGAAAAACTTAATTTTTGGTGAATAATAGCCTACCCTTATGAATAGTAATCTTCCCTTATAAATAGTAGTACGACTCTTAGGAATATTAAGTCGTCCAAAATAAGAGTGACCTTACCCATGAATAATTAAATAAATTTTAGGCATCTTAGAAAGTGACAATATGACCATAGTAAACATTTTGGTATTTTTGTGAGTGATAAATAACTAATTTTAATTAATTAATTAATTTAAAAGAAAAATTATTTTCTTAAAATTTGTTCATAAATTAAAAAATCTATGTCTTCTAGTTTTTAGATAATTTTATAAAACCCTACATAATTTTTTAAAGCATTATAAAATCTATTTTAATTTAAAAAACTGTATTTTTCAAGTAAATTATGATCTTAATTAAATATTAAATTAATAATATTTAGAAAATTATTTTTGAAAAATGGAATTCATTTTTGGATTCTACACGTCGAAAAATGGTTGGGGTAAAATTTTGAGTTTTTTCTGAAATACTTGAATTTTTTATGAATAGTGAAATACCGTAATTTACAAAAATAAGCTAAATAAGCTAATTATAGAGTCATGTGTGATGTTCTGCTGATGTAAGTACACTTGTTTCGAGATTACATTATAAAATTACTATTCTTTGTCATGGAAGACTCACTATTCCTTGTCTTTTGGGGAAATAATAAATTAATGGATTTTATATTAAGAAATCCCCTCTGCCCTCCACTATAAATACCACCCTTCACTCCCTCATTCCCCCACACCTATCAAGCTTCAATCCTTATCTAAACTCTAACAAAGAATCTTCCCTATCCCCTTACCTACGTCCAAGGGCTTCTGGACTCATCAAAATACCAAGCCTAGGCCCTTTAAGGAGGATCTCAAGAGGAGGATTCAAGAGGTAATTTCTCTCCTTCTTTTCCTTTAAATTCCTTTCAATTTCAAGTTATTTTCTTATTCTATCCCCACCTATCTTTGTACAAATGGTTTTGTAACTAAATTATTATACATATAATATAATTTTGTGATACTAATTGGATATTATATCATCAAAACCTTTTCTCCTCTTCCTTTTATTTTATAAAAGAAAACGTTGTTCATGAGGTGTTAATCTATCACCTTCAAGAATGACATGTTTTCTTTTTTCATTTCTACCTTCAGATCTGGTCATGAAACCATTTTTATGGTTGAAGCAGAATATTTTATATTCATTAATTCCTATTTAATGTTCTAGAACTAACTTATGTACATATTACTAAATTATTAATCAAAACAAGTTCGTTGTGGTCGAAAAACCGCCCAAATTAACTCAAACAATCATCATTAATTTCTATCTAATGATTCATCCACATAGAATAAAATTCAATTCATTATAAGATCATTTTAAATTCTTTAATATCATTAATAACATGGAATATATTTTATGGATGTTTACCCATGTTCTACATGAACTTCAATTCATAAATACATGTAAAACGCTCAAGAAAACCATAAAAACAAACATTATCGAACAATGTTTTTAAACTATATAACTAATCCAAAGGCACATAAAATAACTTAATAAAACCATAATGAACTATATTCATGTACACAAGTTTCTGTAATTTTTAACTAATGAATCTAATGTGGTTATACAGGACATTAAAGTGAAGGAAGCGTTCGGATAAAGGTAAGGGGAAAATCTAGAACCCAATTTTCTTTCTTCAGGTTCTCCCACTTTCACTCCAAATTTGGTATGATCACTCCTTAAAAATCATTTTTTCATCATTATATTACCTTTTTTGGGATATACTTGTTTTATACTGAAGTTTATTTCAAACAAAATTTTTTCCAAAAGAACTCTTCTTTTAAGAACTCACCTTTTACCTCTCATTCAAGGTTGATGGTTCTTGTATCAAGTATGTTATTCCCTATTTATTTTGGGAACCCAAAGTTTATGAATGTGTTCTTATGAGATGAAACCCATTTATTTACATGGGTTAGTTATTTTCATTATTGATATATGTTCTATGTGGCATGCATGATAATGATAATGTTATGATGTGATGGGTGCGCCCGGAATTATATAGCGCAATATGAATGTTTGAGTGTGACGGGTGCGCCTGAAATTATACAGGGGTCTAATGAATTGGGTAAAGTGATTAATCTCATGAGTAAATGTGAAATTATTTGTGAACAATATTCTATCTTTGTTCAAAAGTATGTTTGTTAGTTAACCACTAAGACATGATGTTTCATTTTTATGCATTGCCACATTTCAAGTCTTATATTTATGCCTCCCCTTATGTTCATGATCATTTTCCTTTGTTATGATTATGCTCACCCATGCTATATTTTTCTTATTTGTCCCCTTAATAGGCTTCTATCTCACCCCTATTGATTTATATCCTCATGTGACTACATTTACTAAGGAGAGGTCAAGTGCCGGTAAGAAGATAGAGAAGAAGAAATTGAATAAGTGTTTATGCTCGATGTTGTAATTATTATGTATGGTCCTAGTTTTCCTAAGACACTAATCCATTGGATACTCTATGTATAATAATATTATGTTGTTTATCTTTAAAATGATTTAATAGTAATGTAAGAAAAGGTTGGGTCACTATAGTCTTCCCCCACCTGCAGCTCTCCCTGCTCCTCTACCACGTCCGCCACCTGGCGGGTCTATCTGCTTCATTCTTTGCCTCTACCTTGGTGGTCCATCCATATCTTCCCTATCAGAAGCTTGACGAGTCGTAAAATCCCTAGCGAGATATTCCCTACCATCGCACGAGTAGCACTACCTCTCCCTAGGCTGACTAGATCCATCCTGAGAGTCATGGACTGTCTATACCCTATCCTGGGTCCTCCTATGACGTCTCCCATGTCTTGATCCCTATGCCTGACGTCGGCTCCCTGCTGCCAAGGTCTCCATGCCTGGATGCCTACTGTTGACTGTTGTTGGTTGTCTCTACTCTGCTAAGAATCTCTCGATCACCAAGGCTCGCTCGAGAACTCTAGCATAAGTCGAAATTCATAGAGGCATGACACTAGCTCAGATGTCCCATTGTAGACCTCATTCGAAGGTCTGAGCTCTGCGGTACTAATCTCTGAACATATCCATCGAGTACCCGGAGAGGTTGGTGAACCTCAATGAATTGTTAGCTACCGTCAAACTTTCCCTGTTGGAGCTGAAGAAGCTCCTCGATGCGCACTGCTCTCAGCGTAACCGGAGAGAACTCCTCCCTAAAGAGTTGCTCAAACTCCATCCATGAAATATTATCCTCATCTTGAGTTAGTGTGGTCAGACTCCTCCATCATTCTGTCGAACCCTGAATAAGGCTCACTCCTAGGATCATCATCTGGTATGTTAGTGTCCTCATGAGACAGAAAACTCTGGTCACCACCTCAAGCCAGTCCTCAGCCGCCTGAGGGTCGAGCTCGCCTCAGAACCTGAGGGGTTTATGTCTCTAGAACTCATGGATCACGCTCAGCCTACGCCCCTCATCGGCCGGTACTGCAGGTACCACAGGCTGCTCCACTGGTGGTGGTATAGCAGGTGCACCACCTGGAGGCAACTCTTGGGGAATTGGTCTCTGTATCAAAGCCTCGTCACTGAGAGGGTCATCCTCATGATCGCTCTGCTGAATCCTAGTGGGAAAGCGTCATGGGGGCATCCTGTAAGGAAAAAAGATGTACCATGTTTAGTGAGTATATCTGGATGGCTGACAAAAAGGACATGGAAAACAAAACATTCTCCTATATGATGCATGTACCATTTTTTTATTTCCTCGCAACTAGTGTTTTCATGTACTGAGTCGAAAAGAAGGTTATCAGAGTCCTGGTGTATGGATACATTGGCCGCCCGCACCAACACTGGAGTCTCTGGCCTAAAATCTGAGCTCGAAACACTTAACACTATTTCCCCAAACCAATATCACAGACTCTTGGTCCTAAGGTAGAACCGACCACCTTTGATACCACTCTTTCATGACTCTTCCCAGTGGGGCCCATGCCACGACTCCCCAAGCCCACCTCCAATAGGCCAAGGGCTGGTGACTAGCATCGAGTAGGCATATTACTAACATGGAAGGCATTTTATAAGTACCTATACACACGCACACATCTCCAAGCCCATAATGTTGAAATGTAAAAAACCACTTGGGAACAAAATGCATGCATACAACTAATTCCAACCAACAGAGTACGACGGAAAGTAATGTACTGAAACTAAACTAGGCCAGAATATAAGCCCACCAAAAACAAAAGTCTAAAAACTAAAAAGTCCAACCTATAAACCCAAGGAGGTACTGGGATTACTGCTCGTAGTCGTAGGAACACCTCTTCCTGTAGGAAACTTAGAAAGCTCGGTCATGTCCTAGTCCACCCTAGACTCTGTCAGAAGGCTGCTCGTCTGCACAAGACACGACACGTGCGGGAAAAGCCCGTGCAGGGGTGAGTATAACAATACTTAGTAGAGGACCCAGAAAACCAAAAAGCAATACACAAATAAAAAGTACATTCAGCTCTACAAAATATGTCTATTGAATATATAGCAATAGTAACAGAAAATATATAGATATACTCAAAACCCAGTCCTGTAGTCTAGGGAAAAGTCACGTAATATAATACCCCCACTAGGGATTTAGTTTGAAGATTCCACAAATCACTCATCCAGGATAACTCACTCCACGAGTCGGATAGCTCTGATGACGTCCGTCCGAGAATTAGTGTCCATCAGGAAAGGTCATGAGAGATAGATACACTTATTCTGTGAGAACACACTCTTGAGTAGGGAAAGATCATGATACACAAATGAGGATCACTGTTATGGCCTTGGAGGATACCTCAACTCATCCGGATTCACTTTCTAGGTAGAGGATCGGCGCCCTATGGAAGTATTCATGTCGATACCTGACTCTACCTAGGGTCAAGAATGGATAGAGGATCTTGCTCCAGGCCTCTCGGAGGGATACCTGACTCTATTTTAGAAAGTCCTGCTAAAGAGATCATACTCCTATAGAAGGGAATGATACCTGACTATCAGGAAAATGATAAAAATGGGCACTAACCCAAATGAAACATGTCCAAGACATGGTGGACAAGAAGATAAAGCCATGTACTGAAAAGTACACGACGTGTAGAAGTGTCACACGTTGTATCTTCTGACCCCAGGTACTGCCCATGTACTATGGCCCATGTCGCAAGGCTGGTCATGTAGGAAAGTCAGTACATAGCGTTTTGGTTATATCACACGTCGTGTCCAAGTAACTGGGGTCATCTCCATGTACGCGGTCGTGTGCCCGTACACGGCTTTATCCTGTATGCGCCACCCTGTGTAACCAGTATACGGGGTAACCCATATAGCCATCCTAGTCTAGTCGTGTGGTGGAGTACACGACCATGTACTCCATACCATGTCCATGTATCGCCTTAGATACACGATGAGTCCCATGTAAGGACCCACACATCGTGTTCTTCAAATAACACTCCATGTCATCACTTCGTGCCTCGCGAAACCCAAGTCGTCGTTGATCCGGTACCACACGGAGTGTTCTTCGGGAATACATGCCGTGTTCTTTAGAAATTTATAGAAAACATAGTTCTTCGTCTGGCGCTCTGGGGGATGCTTCATTATTCGATCCGACCATATGATCTCCATGAAACTCGAGGGTTTTGGTCACCCCAACACCACGTATCAAATTCCGTTGGTTTCGGACCTCCGATCGGCTCTGAAAATGCATATTGATCCACTCGCGTGAAGAACGCTCGAAGAACAGTATCTCCTGATCCAATATGATTCTCCATTTTCCACCATCGTCGCACCTCCACTTGGTCATTGCAATGTTGGATCTTCAATTTGGGATCGTTGCGTCAAAAAATGGATGTGCAACAATCCATTGTTCGTCTCCCCACGAAGAACGTGAAGAACACAGGAGAAAAAGAAAGGGAAGTAAATACAACAGCAAAATTGAGGAACGAACCTCCACTGTCATTCGTCATGGATTTGATCTTCACCCGTTAGTAGGATCAAATGGAGCAGAATCAAAATAATAATCTAACCTGGATTAATTTTCCAAGATCAACATAATAAAAACCCTCTTGTAAAAACGTATGAATTTGCACATCAACATGTTCATGGGTTGATCCGCGTTCATTGTTAAATCCAAGAACAAGGAAGAAGAATTGAAATAACAACCCCTGCCTCTATTTGGTGCAAGAACAATCGTTGTGTCATGTTCGTTAGTGAGGTTCGTCGATTCGGAAGTGTGTCGATCGCTCACATCACCGTCGTTCGCCAACGGGTTCTCCTCCAAAGCTCTAACGGCCAATCCTCAATTTCATGGGGTTATGCGGCTAACCCTGAGAAATTTCCATAAGTAGGTATTTAAAGAGGATGAAACTTGGTCACTTCACAAAAAGGAAACGAAATAAAATAAATTATTATTTTATTTTATTTCCATTAAGAACGACCCGAAAACTAACTATTGTAGTTATCCTGTGTCGGTTGATGTTAGGCCCCACCTAAGGTAAAGTCGCTGCTCTGAACACAACAGTGCCCTTGGATTTCTAATCTGGGCACCCGTTTAAAAGATATTTCACTTTTACAGGAAAACCACTCACGCGTGCTGTTTAAATTTTTAATTTATTTCAAACATTTATTCTAGGCACTCCGGGCCTCGGAATCACATGATGTCGAAAGGTCTGGTCTCCAAATAATTCCATATAATATTTAAAAATAATAATACATGGAAAATCTTAGACATTACACATAATACTTGATGAGATATAACCATATTCACTATAGTATATTAAGATCCTTCTATGTGAATTTATATTTGATGCTCTTTTGATCATTATACATCTCACATTTCTCCCCATATTGATAATGCCTCTGAATTTTCAATGCAAATATCATAGCCACCAACTCCAGATCATTTGTGGGAGAGTTTTTCCCATGAACTTTCAACTACCTTGAGGCATAGGCTATTACTTTATCATTTTTCATAAGTACACAACCTAATCCCTTATTTGAAGCATCGTTGTATACCATAAATAGTTCCCCACTTTTTCGTAGTCTAAGTATTGGTGTAGTGATAAGCCTCTTTTTCAAATCTTATAAGTACTCTTCACATTCACTAGTCTAGAAAAACTTTACTCCCTTCCGAGTAAGTTTGGTTAGTGGGTTTGATAATCATGAGAAGTTCCTAAAAACTAATTGATAATACCCAACTATACCAAGGAAACTATGGATCTCCATTAAAGATGATGGTCTGGGTCACTCCTCATTTTCCTTTTGTTTTATAAGGGTTCACATATATTCCTTTTTTAGTGATAACATGCCCCAAGAATAATACTTCATTCATCCAGAACTCACATTTACTAAAATTTACATATATTTTATCCCTTCAAAAAGTCTTTAGCATAGTATTCAAATGATCCTCATATTCCTCCTTGCTCTTGGAGTAAATCATAATATCATCTATAAAGATTCTCACAAATTTTTTGAGGTAATATATAAAGATTATTCATTAAGTCAATGAAAATTGTCGGAGCATTACTAAGTCTGAATGGAATCACTATGAACTCATAGTATCCATACCTCGTTCAAAAGGCAGTATTGGGAATATATTTTATCCTCATCTTTAATTAGTGATATCCCAACTGAAGGTCCACTTTAAAGACATACTTGGACCAACATAGTTGATCAAAAAAATCATCTATCTGTGGTATTTTATAGTTGTTCTTTATCATGATTTTGTTGAGCTCATGATAATAAATATAGAGGCACGTTGATCCATCCTTCTTCTTGATGAAGAGGACTGGTGCACCCCATAGTGAAGCACTCGGGCATATAAAACCCTTGTCCATATTTTATTATAACTACTTATAAAATTCCTCCAACTCAATGGTGGCCATCCTATAAGGAGTCTTTGTTATAGGTAGATATCTATGTATGATATCAGTTGAGAACTCAACCTCCCTATCATAAGGAAGATAATTAAATTCTTCAGGGAACATGTCATTATAGTCCCTCACAATGGTCATTTATTCAATCATGATCCTATCATTTGTCTAAATCATTTGAGCTATATATACTTCCTCATATAACAATAATATCCACAATTAAAATGATGAATCAAAAAGAGATTCATCCTCTTCCTTACACTTGTACAAAATTAGAGGATTTATTAAAATATGAATAATGGTCTCCCTTTATTAATATTTTATGTTGGATTTATATAAATATAGACAATGCATTCCCAAAATAGAATCAAACTCCTTCAAATGAAGTAAGATGAGATTTTCTAGGAGATTCAATCCACAAACATTAATCGGGGAGGAGTTATATATTTTAGATGAAATAATTTTCCCATTATTTATTCTCAAAGATAACTCAAACTTTATATTTTGAGGTGGTGTTTGAATTTTTCTACTAAAATTTCAAGATATGAAAGAATTTTTATAACCAGAATCAAATAGTACGTTTTCTATTCTTGAATTAATAACGAGCATACCTATCACCACATCATTTCTGGGATCCACCTCAGTAGTAATGATAGAATATTATCTTCCTTACTACCTTAGAGGTTGTTTTTGATTGACTTTGACAAACCTTGTCTTAGTGAATTGGATCACATAATTCTCATGTTCCTTACAGTTGAAACACTACACTACAGGCTGAGTGTTGATCTAAACCTTCCATTCTTCTTCTGCATTAGTGGGCTTCTTCAAATACCTTCAATAAAAATGACCATGATACCCCTATCTTCTACATTTGAAGCATCTAATAGTTCCCTTTATCTAGTTCCTAAGATATTTTTCCCATACTTTTGACATGAAAGATGTTGGTTTTTCTTTTCTTCATGATATTTATCTATTAATCCTCTCACATTAAAATCCATTTTCTACTTTTTATCTCTAATCTCGCAAAATAACTAAGAGTTACCAATCTCTATTTCAATCTTAATGAAATAATGGAAAATATCCTCATAAATATAAACGTCTCAAATCACCAAGCTTTTTATAGACTCAAATTTAATCCACTAAAGAAGCGATCTAACTTTCTTTCAGTGTTCACAAAAAATCTGGAGGCATATCATGCAAGCCTTGTAAACTTTTCATCATACACCCCAATAGATTAATCTTCATTTTTCTTTAGTCTAAGGAAATCCCTATCCATATTAAGATGGAGAGTTTGGGGAAAATATTTATTGAAAAATATTTTCTTGAATCCTTCTCAATCCATGGAATCAATTTCCTCCAAATACTTTCTATTTTTTATCATTTTCCACCACTGATCAGCTTCCCCGTCAAAATGATAGACCACCGGTATGAATTTCTCCTTATATGAGCATTAAAGGATAGAGAATGTATTCCCAATAGAGTTAATCCATTGTTCTATGATGATGGGATCAGAAGATCCACTAAATATAGGAATTCTTTTTAACATAAAGGATTCGACAAAAACTTGCTCTTTGTTATAAATAGGGAATTCCACATGATTCAAGTTATTATTCATAACTTGATCCAGTTGATCTAGTACTATCATAATGTTCTAATATTTCACTCCCATCAGTTTTTACATCTCATTAGAGAAATAATCGCATCACCTATCACATTTATTTTTATCACGAGTTATCCTATTTCCTGCCATTAACTAAACAAAGAGATAAAAACAATTAGGGTGCTTTAATATTTATCTAATGAGCATATAAAAATTAAACCATAAAATTAGATGGAATAACTTAAAGATGAAAATTATATCCTAACATATGATTCTCTAAGTTTCAATATAGGTTATTCATGGTGATAGGATGATCCCTATGGTTTTTTCTATATTTTTCTAATCCTAATCCCTAAAAATAACTAGACCATGCCTCTAATACTAACTATAGAAACCCTAGCCTTTTAAACATGTTATTACTTGATTTTAAGCATAATTATACATAAAATACAAACCAAGGATCTAAAAGTTTAGTGTCTTTATAAGACTAGATAAATAATTAGAAAACATGAAAGTAAAATAAAACATCATTTTATTAATCTTCATAATGAGCTCCTAACTTCCTTTTAGTTCATATAACTACATAGGATAACCTAGGGAATACATAAACAAAAGGGATGAGCTAAAAAACCCAGTAAGGGAATAATAATGGGAATAAATCATCTCACATGAGTTAGAAGGCACAACAAGATAAAATAAAAGGCATGGATCATGAATAAACATGTGGAAGTATAACATACAGAAAATTGAATTATATGATCATGGAAATATTGGAATGTGGAAGAAATATATATCATGACATAAATATGAGTCAAGTCTAATTTCCAAGAATATATCACATGGTGTACAAAGTCCCATAATGGATTAGGTTTACTCCCTAATCTCATACATGAAATCTCATGAAACTGAACATTACCCAATGCATTGGAGCGCAATCTGGGTGCTCTCATCATAAAATTCTCATGCATATGTGTGCCACATAAAGAATAAAATATAAGGAATAAACATAAGGTTTATCCATGGAAATAAATGGGTATCGTAATCATTTCATAAGGCATCACCAAAGGGTGTACCATAATGGTATCCTCGAAAGATGGGATTAAATCATTTCTATACAATCATAAAATAAAAATAATAATATATCATAAATAATGATGTAAAAATGAAGTGAATACATGAAATAATAGTGTTTAATAAACTTTAGAAATGAGCTAATTTAGTCAATTTAAGGGAAAATATTTAAGAATCTTTAAAGAGGAAAAAGGAATAATTGTTTGTATAAAACCATGAATGAACTAAAATATTTTTTCATGGTAAAATGAGTGATTTTAGAAAAATATTGGTGGATTAAAACAATTTATGGAGTTTAATTTAAAATGGGTAAGAAATGGAGAAGTTCTCTTTAATCAGGATTTCTTATTGAGAGGACTTGAGAATGGAACCTTTTAAAACATGTATTTCCCCATAAAATAAATTTGAATTGAGATATATAACAATGTGTGAAATATATGCATAGAATTTATGAGAATTATATAAGAATAATGAATAAATGAATTGGGGTAAAGAGAGAGAAAGCATAACCCAAAGGAAAAAATGGAGGTTCAGAGAGATCTCTAACCTTATGTCTGAATGTGTTCTGCACTTACACTTAATATCCTGGATAATAAAATTAGATTAATTAATTAATTAATTAAGAACCTGTTATATATGTATTTGATTTATTATAATTTTACTAAGTTCATTTTTTAATGAGTTATTGTAGGTTCCGAGCACAGTGGAAGCGCGTGATGGATGTGTACCCAACATTGAAAATTTTCATAATCGATGATTAATCTAGGATCAATACGACGATGAATTCCAGTATTCATGGAATTGAATCAAAGATAAAAGAAAAAGGAGAGAACACAAAATCGAGAATATAGGATTGAAATATTTTATTTATAATTAATTTAATTTAATTATATAATTACCTCCAAGGTGATTCTTTCTTTGTTGATGCATCCGACCATGGGTTCGAGGTGTGGATTCTTTGTGATATAGAATACAAGGATATAAATCCTCTAGTGGTGATCCAAACATGCTCCACATATCTCTGAACGTCACCGAAGGAGTCTCTAGGTGCTAGAATGGAAGATCCTTACACTTGCGATGTCTGCCTTTGATCACCTTCAGAATTGCTTCCAAAGTGTTCTCCTTGATCCAGTGGAGGAGGATCTCTCTCATTCTTGAGAGAGTTATTAGAGAGGGAAGAGTTCTCTAGGCTTGAGAACTTTTCTCCAATGATGTTATGCACACAATGATTGGTTAGTCGGTCAAATGACCCCTTGGATAATTTAGAGAATAATAACATAATATAGAATTTAATTCCCCAGGTAATAATAAATAATTATCACAGGTGTCATTACTTAATTTATTATTCCATGTGAAACCCTGTTTCAAATAATAATAGCAATTATATTATTTATATGACATGTGATTAACTTTCACGTTATATTTAAATATTATTTAACCAAATAATATTTATATTATTTCTCACTGGACCCATAACTTCGTCCACCAATCCTCCTCAATATTTAACAGGCATTGAATAATAACTATTTATTTATTAAATAAATATAACTATATTATTTACTGATAAATAAATATTTAGTCTGCAATATATTCTCTCGAATAACTAACAATGAAATAAATGCGATCAAGCATACTTGAATAATTATTAAACCACAACCGAGAATAATATTTATTCAACTTGTTAAATAAATAAATTATTTAATTGAGATACTGGCTACACTTAGTGTGTGACCCTCTAGGCCTATTTCTCGTTGGCATTAGGTGAGCTTGCCTAAAGTCTAATATTACTATCTATAAATGGTTCAAGGCGCCCAATAGAAACAAGTTGATGTCGCAAAAACATGTCACCTCATACGAATTCTTACCATGTAATATAATCCATTTTCCCAATATCTCCAATCAAGCGGGTTTCATGCAAGTGTCATCAACTCATGTGCTCGATTTCTCATTCTTTTACTTCCCAGAATTGAACTTTCCAAGAGAACACCATGGACATGGATTTATTTAGGATATATCATTTCCATCAAAGATCCTGAGATATCTACTTCCTTAGAAGTGACTAATCATTTCTCTCATTATTCATTAATGCAGTATTACTCATGACACACCCAACATATCCTACCTCACCATAACATCTTTCATCACAATTTTCATCAATACATATAATTTTGTGATTCATAATACCCATTAATAATAATCTTAAAGTCTAAATACCAATACACATGTCCGTAGATAGGAACATCCAATGACACTTATGAATGTAGATTTCCTACTAGCAGGACTTGTTCTTATAATATCCTCCTGGATATTATCAAGTGTGCACACCATTATAAGGTGCCTCAAAGTTTCATGAGTCCCCACCCCTGATAATTTGTATCATTTGTGTGCCTTAAAATTATATCATCTGGCCATAGAACATATATTCAAGAATAGTTTCATGGCACTTCTGGGTTCTCATCATAGCAGGGATCTGCTATGACCTTTTAATGCAACATCTATTCTTAGGACATTATCACATACTATGTCACACAGAAGAACAATCATGATGTGTTATGTAGTTTATTAATGTTAATCCAATGAATATAGGTTTATCATAAAGTACAAAGAAGTTGGTTTCTAGGTCACCAACTCCAATATTTATAAAGTTCAATTTCATTGTTCTGGTAGCATTCGTTTCATGGTTTCATGGTTGGTTCGTCTGTGTAAAATTATATAAGTTCTTGTAAAATTTTAAAAATTCTCCAGAAGTTAAATTATAAAGTATTAATTCACTTACATAATTTTAAATGGTCTCATATATCATTTTTTCTAGTATGAGGATGATTTATTTGATAAAATTTTAATGATAATTGTTTAGTTTATTTTGGAAGTTTTTATGACCATCACAAACTAGTTTTGTTTTATTTAATATTAGTATATATATATTTTACAGAATATGAAAAAAGTTATAATATAAATATTAGAATCTGTTTTAATCATAATAATGGTTTTATGACCATCCTTGAAGGAGGTAATGGAAAATGAAAACTTGTCGTCCACAAAGGCGGTGAACCGACATATCATGGATGATGTTTTCATTTTTAGAATGAAAGGATAAGAGAAGAGATTTGATGATGGATATTACATTAATGTAATAAAATTATAGTATATATATGATACTATAGTTATCTTGACACTTTTTATAGGGGATGTGGGGATAAGATAATAAAATAAATTAAATTAAAAGAGAGGGATTGAGGAATTTACCTCTTGAATATCGTCTCCATGAGAACCTCCTTAAGGCACTTGGGTTTGGTCTTTTGTTGAGACCAGCAGCTCTTAGACATGGGGAAGATGTTTGGGAATTTAATTGGGAAAAATATTTTCAAACTACAAGGCTTATAAGGTGTGATGAGAAGGGGTGGTGAGGGTGGTATTTATAGGGGGAGGAGAGGGGTGTTTTTTATTATTATATTCATTAGTTTATTATTTTGGTTCAAGACTATCAATAGCGTTGATTACAAAACTGAATATAGTAAATAGTTTAGGATATTTCTAACCAATGGGGGATTAAATCCTGCTTACATAATATATGACTCAAAAATTCATGTATTTAGCTTATAATGTTAAATACTAAAAATTACTGTATTTCACAATTCACAAAAAATTCAACTACTTTATAAAAATCCCAAAAATTAACCCTAACCATTTTTGAATGTGTGGGTTTCAAAAATGAATTAAATTTTATGAAAATATTTTTATAAATATGATAAATTTAATTTTTAAATAAAATCATCATTTATTTGAAAAATGTTGATTTTAATATTATAATTGATTTTATAACTCTTTGAAAAATCAATTAATGTCTCATAAAATTATATTATAATTATAATAAAAAATAATATTAACTTATGAATAAATTTTATTAAAATAATTTTTCTTTTAAATCATTGTATTAATTATAATTTTTTAAATAAATATTTTCATTTTATAAAAATACCAACACCTAATTTATCTTTTTAAAACATTTATTTACTTATACCATGATATAAATATATCATATTTTTATTTATAAGATACCTAAATTTTATTTATACTCTTATAGGATATATTACTATTTTAATGGCTATATTACTATTCCTAATGATCATATTACTATTCCAATGGTCAGGTTATTATTCCAACAGTCAGGTTACTATTCCAACAGTATAGATTCTTTTATTTTTATAAATACCACTTGTTTCATTTATTCTTTATTCACTTATATTTTATATTGAGTTTATATATATACTTTCATTTTCAAAATCGATATTTTATTATTAATATTATGTTTTATTTCTACAGATTTTTTCGTGACTGCAGTCATTCTTGTGGATTGAGCATATCCAAATTTTTTCATTCTTATTATCTTGTTGTATATTTATTGTCCCATTATAATATTTGGAATTATGATTGGTTTATTTTATAACTTATGTATTATTCTTCATTTATGATAATAATTTTTTTATTGGGTTCTCTATGTGATTTATGTTTTTTATGACATAAGAAGGGAAATTCCATTGATAAAATTATGGATTTTTACACGGTTTTTTCTCTCTCTTCGTTTTCAAAGTTGTTTTTCATCTAATTAACTTTTAATGATTTTTTAAAAGTTTTTTTGTATTTATTGTCTCTTATTTGATATATAGCCTATGTGTATTTAACTTCAAATGTTTTCTATGAGTTCAGACATGTCAGAGGGACATGCACTGGATCCACATCATTCTAGAGAGGCATATGTATCTAGGGGTAGTGGTATGAATAAATGTAAATATTTTATTATTTATTTAATTAAGAATTAAACATATATTTTCACATATATCTAATTATGCATGAAATTTTTTTCATGACTCGGCCTCTTCTTCCTCTAACAGAAGATCCCCTGTTCGAGGGATTTTATCATATAAATATATCACAACCCTTGATATATCATTTTATGAGATGTATCATCCTATGGGAGAGGGTATGTAAGAACCTGGATCTTAATCTTAGGTATGAATATTTTCTTCATGTTGTTTTTTAGGAAAAAGTAAGTTTTGGAATTTTTCTAAGTACATGTTATGTACTATTGAGTACACGCTGTGTACCCGGTTTCCGCAGGTAGCTGTGTACTGGTCATGTAATGGCCGAGTACATGGTCATGTAGGTGACCTGGAAGACCACCTAAAGCAGGATCTGGTTGAGGCTAGTACATGGCATGTAAATTAAATGAACATGTCGTGTACTTTTCTCTTTAATCGTTTAATCATAGAAGGGCCACGTCAAATCTCCAGAAAGACCTTATTCTAAACTTGGTTCATCCAGGAGAGACTGAGAGCAACAATCAAAGTCTGAGCCACCATTTCTCCATCCAAGGTCCGATTCAAACTCTGACGGGTGCATTGGAATACCACTGGTGAGTTCTTCCTTCTTCTTGATCCTCTCTTCCTGATTTCTCCTATCTCTCTAGTTATTAAAGGTTGAATTTTTTTTGATCTTTTTGTAGATATACAATGTTCAAGGCTGATTCAATTTTTTACGTTCTAGAGTGTTCATCGTATAATATCAAGGTAGGTGGTTTGTTCCTTTCTTCAATTGTCATTGGATTATATATGCTTATAGTGTCGAATACCCATGTTGGGGTATTGCTTATTTTGGATTTTGACCCTATTTAATACCTTATATGGTTTGGTTGATTGATTAAGGGTTGTTTCATTTTCATAAGATTGTATACCCTTGTTTATGGGACACCCCATGGGTGTGTTTCCCTAGTTTGACTGTTTAAGGTCGTTTGGTCTAGGTTGTCGGTATACCTTGTTTTCCATGCCTTGAGTTGTTTAGGATGGAGTTTATTGGATATATGTGATGCATGTTTTTATTCTTTTATCAAAGTTGAGCCATGTAATAGTTTTAATTGCATGTAGAGACTTTAATGAATGTTGTATGTGCATTGATCTTCCAATGGACCGTGAGAGATCTGGACCAGGAAAACTATGGGGGTTTCCATGTTTACTTACACAAGACCATGAGAGACTTGGTGTATATTTTTACCCAGGGGGTATTGACTATGAGAGCTACCCAGAGGTCATTTATGATTAATTATACTATGTTTACTCAGGGGGTATGGACCGTGAGATCTACCTGAAGGTCATGTATAAATTATTGATGCCATATAGACCCAGGGGTATTGGTCGTGAGAGCTTCCCAGGTGGTTGTTTGCATTTGTTTAGTTTTATGTTTAAACCAAAGGGGTTAGACTGTCAGAGCTTTCCCAGTGGGTTGTTATAAATGTTTGATTGATGTTGTGACGAGTCGTCAATCCAAAGCACAAGCTTAGACTCATTCTTAATTAGTGGTTTAAATGGTCTTCTGGGATATTTTTTGTTACTATTTTACAAGGGGATACAGAGCATAGGCTAGATCATGAGGTTACATTATTCAATGATTTGAATAATTTATAAATGAAAATGAAGGTAATTGAAAACTATAGGGTTGTTTACTTTTGATTACTTCCTAGATTATTTCTTTATTTCTGCATATTGTCTGCTATGTTTATTCACTGACTGTTAGGCACAAATTTTTGGTGGTTGCCTACTAGGATTCGTCTCACACCCGGTTTAAGTCATGATTTTGGACCCGAACAGATTATATGGTTTCTGGTATAGATAAGGGCAAGTTCCCTTCTTTATCAGGTACTTGATTGATGTTGGAGCTGGAGATCATGGGACCAAGCCGAGGTTTGCGATGTTATTGGAGTTTATTGTTTTCTATACTTTGGTTTCCTTATTGTATTTCTATCATTGTGACTTGTTTGGATACTTTTTTAGATACATGTGACATGCATCATTTATTTATATATGCGGCAGTGGTTTATACTATCAGTCTTCCAATATTTACTTCTATTGTATGGTATTGTTGCTTTTGCTACTACTTACTATTTGTTATTCTGTTGTGTATACTCTTCCAATGAGGTCATAGTTTCCCCATTATCATACCTTGTCCCTTGATGCTATTCAGTATCCTCTAAAGTTTGTATAAATGCGCTTGAGGTCATGTAACCAACCGGGTTCAGGGCACCTTTGGTCGGCACCCGGATCCGGGACGTTACAAAGTGGTATCAGAGGAGTTTATTTCTGATTTTTCTTACTATTTGGATCATATAGACAGGGATAGGAAGGAATAGGTAGTTGGTAGTAATTTTTTCCCTGAAGTAGCTAACCCATGTATAGGGAAAATCCAAGTTACCTTGAATATTGAAATTTTTCTGGTTTTGCAATTGTTATAGTTGATTTGATTTCACTGTTGGGTGATTCGCTTGTTTTGTGCTATTATATTTGATATTATTGATGTTGTATTCCTATTTAAACACAATAATATGAGGGTATTCCATCTCATGAATAATATAGGCACTTTCTAGAGATCACATGTCATGCATTCTTGTCATTCCATATAGGGTGCATTACTGAATTGCATGTTGTTGTGATAGTTGTTATGCTAGATTTTCATGTTGTTGTGATAGATGTCATGATATATTTACTTCTATTTTGATAGGGTATTGTAATATGTAAAGTTTCATTTGTATGGATGCCATACTTTTTTCCCTGAGGTGTTATGGGCCCTCTTGGATCGAAATTTGGTGGATCATGTTTGAACTTTAATTGAATTTTGTCAAGATTTGAGATGACTAAGGATGCTAAACTTTGATTTGTGGGAGTATGGGATCTCATGGTTCAAGACTTGTCATTAATTGGACAAATTTTTAAGTTTTTATGGGTTTTGGAGAAGTTTTATAGGCATACTTTCTAGAAACCCAGACAACACGGCGTGTGGTGTCATGAACGCATGCCATGTGTTCTTCTGTTCTAGAAGAAAAAACTTTTCTTAAGTACATGCCATGTGCTGGGAGTACACATTGTGTAGTGATTTACCATGTGACTAATTGTGTGATCAGAGACATGGGGTTGGGAAAATTTTTGTATAACATGATGTGTCTAGATTGTACATGTCATGTGTAGAGAACCATGTATTCGGTTGTGTGACCAACGACACGGGTGGATAAAACTTAGGTTGTACATGTCATGTCAAGCTTATACATGACATGTAGAGTCGACCATGTATCCTACCATGTGACCAATGACATGGGTAGAAAGAAATGAACTAGTACACATTGTGTCTAGGGTGAACACGTCGTGTAGTGTTACCCAAGAGAGAACCGTGTAGTTCTAGCTGTGTAGAGGAACCTGGGCAGGAGGGGGAAAATAAAGTACATGTCATGTCTCGGGAGGAACATGTCGTGTGTATGGGTGTTACATGACCAGGTTTTGTAGAGGTATGATCCATGTTAAAATCTTAATGCACATGTTGTTTAGGGGTTATACATGCCATATAACCCTGGTTTTGTAAAACTTTAATGCTTTCTTCTCATGTTCCTTTCTTTAACTTCTAAGTTGTTGTCCTTAATAATCTTGAACTGAGATGTGCACTTGACCTTATAGATTCATGATGCCAAGATGTCCTCTTTTTGTAATCCAGATACAGGGCAATGATTAGACACCATAAATGGTAGATCAGGACTACCAGCAGATCCTCCAGTCATGCATGTCTTGGCACCAGCTGTTATACTGGACACAGGTGTTGATGCAGAGTTTTGTGAAGGCTTTATGAAGATGATGAAATCTTTTTAGGGAGCACCACATCCTACCCCAACTAAGTAAAAGTTGATGAGTGTGTTCTAGAAGCAGCAACATCCTACTTTTTCTAGGGATGGAGGACCACAGGCTGCAGAGTCATGGTTGGAGTCTATGCTTTCTATCTTTGATCATCTGGAGATGCCTCCAGAGTGGAGGGTGAATGTAAGATCCCGACCTTTTCTGGAGCCATCTTGGGTGCGTTTTTAGGTACTTTGTTTGAAGCCTCTAAGTACCTTTAACTTGGAGTAGTGGCTTGTGGTACGTTTGGGTGAATTTTTAAGGAAAAATAAAGGATAGTGGGTTGTGCAGGGTTTGCGCACGGTTTGAAAAACTGTGTGACCAAACCGTACCAAGTGTGAGAAACTAGATAGAGAGGTCCTCACAGTTTCTGCAAGGTTTGAAAAACCATGTGACCAAACCATGCCAATGGTGCAAAACTGCATAGAGGGGTCCGGACGGTTGGCACACGGTTTTCCTAACTGTGTGTCTTTGCCCAGGAAACCGTGCGCTCAGGATTTTAATTCCTAAAATACATTTTAAAACCACTCAAACCCCCCCAATACTCCCATATTTTGACCTTGGCTTGGTCTTGAAAAATTCTAGGTGTTTCCAAAGCCTCTCAGAGAGATTCCAAGGTGATCCAAACACCTTTCTTTGAGATTGAAATCCCGGGTTGAAGATATGCTCTCCTCCTGTTAAGTGGATTTCATCTCAATGATTCTCCCATTATTTCCTCTATCTTTCCATGATCTTTCCATGGATAATCTTCACTGTTTCTATAGATCTAAACCTATGAGATGAGATCTAGATCTAGTATTGTGGATCTAGATCTCTATTTTCATGATCTTGATGCCTTTGATCTTAATTTTGGCTTTTGGGATTTAGATCTGGAGCTTGATTGATGACGTTGTGCCGCTCGGATTTTATGGATTTCCCTTAGGCTAACTTTTGTCAATAAACTGAGGTAGGTGGTCTAAATCAAACTCCCATAGCCCTGATTTATGATATTTGTATGAGTTTATGAATTTTATAGATTTCCCTTGATAATTGAATTCCTAAATTGGAGTAATTGGGAATATTTATTTGACTTGTGATTTTCCTTAGAGATTAATTGATAATTGATCATAGAACAAACAAAGGGGGTTTTCCAAATTGATATTTTTTTTTTGGAGATTGATTTTGGGTTGAGATATTATCTTGAGATATTGAATTATTGTAATAAGATAATTAATTGGGGAAAATTAATTATATAATTATGTTTATCTATGTAAGATAATTAATTGTGATAATTAATTGTGTACCAATAAGTTGACCAAAGATAATTAATTGGGAGAATTAATTATGTGTCATGATTTTGATCAAATGTAATTAATTTTAAAAATTAATTATGGAAATTTGAGATTTGAAATGGATAATTAATTTTTAAGAATTAATTATGGAATGAGAATGGTATTGATTTATTAATTAATCGATGAATTAATTAATGGGTTATATGTTTAGTTAATTGTTGAATTAACTAATGTCCTTTGAAATGATTAACTAATCATTGGATTAGTAAATGAATAATGTGGAAAATTCTTATGATTTAAAGAATGATTAAATGTTTGAGATTCTGTGGTGTTAGGAATGGCGTCCTAGACCGATTAGAAGTTGGGACTTAGACATGGAATTCCTCTCCAATAGTTGTCCAATATTGAGATTATGGGGTTCTAGGCATGATGAACTACACTGAATGAGAATTGGAGTGCTAGGCATGATGACCTAAACTCAATGAGATTTGTGGTGATAGGAATGATGACCTACACCAAATGATTAATGAAAATAATTAATGATGATTCAACTGAGAATTGGGGTGCTAAGTATGACGACCTACACCAAATGATTAATAATAATTAATGATAATTCAATGGAGAATTGGGGTTCTAGGCATGATGACCCAAACCAAATGATTAATGGTAATGAATGATGATTCAAATGGGAAACATGAATTGAATTGGCCTAATGTTATGATTAAATATTAAATGACAATGTGATAACTGTTTAAATTATGCATTGTATTTATTTCTTTATAAATATGCATGCACTATCTTTTGACTAGAATCGTTTTAGACATCATTGGTGGTGGCCTAATAAGTTGTACTCACACCCTATTTGGGTCGCATGATTGGAACCTGAGCAGAATTTGTTGTTGCAGGACAGGATAAGGGCAAGGCCCTGGGATAGTTTTTTGTTTGAGAATGGATCATGGGAGAGGGAACCATATGTAGTTCGGAACCCATTTTGGATCCGTTGTGTCTTTACTTTCAGTTTCATTGTAGACACTTCACATTTTCATTTTCATTTCATGATTTACCTTTCATTTGAGTGTTGTATTTTCATGTTTTGGTTATCCTGTGACATGGATTTGTTATGGTTATTTATAATCTTCCATACTTGGTTATTATTATTTTCTTCTGCTGGTATTTTATTCTGACAAAAGAGGGTATAGTCTCCCCAAGACTGACTTACCAGACCCTCACTGCTATTTGACACCCTATGACGTATGAGGAGGCACACTTGAGGGAATGTGGCCAACTAGCTCAGGGCACCGTTCAGTGGCTCCCAGGTTGGGACGTCACAAAGTGGTATCAAATGTGAGAGTTCGGACTTCTGATATACCAAGAACTTCTTTCAGAAGTAGGTATGGCCTTTATGAGTTTTTTGTAATGCCATTTGGGTTAACAAATGCTCCAGCAGTATTTATGGCCTTGATGAATAGGATCTTTCATCTATACTTAGATCAGTTTGTGGTGGTTTTGTGGATGAAATATTATTGTACTCTAAGATTCATGACGATCATGCTCAACATCTTGACATCATCCTGAGTACACTGAGAGAGAATCAGCTATACTTCAAGTTATCGAAATGACAGTTTTGGGTTGACATGGTACACTTTTGGGGGCATATCATCTCGGAAGAAGGTGTGGTTGTTGACCCAAATAAAGTGAAAGTAGTGATTTATTGGGGGAATCCCAATAATGTTTTCGATATTTAAAGATTTTTGGGATTAGTTGGTTATTACATGAGGATTATCTAGGACCTTTCCTTAATGGAAGGACTACTTACTGGTTTTAAAAATAAAGGGATAAAGTGTTTTTATACAGAAGCATGTGAGAATGCTTTCCAGGAGTTAAAAAAGCGCTTGACAATGACACTAGTTTTAATCTTACCTGATTCAGGTGAGGAGTACATGGTGTATTGTGACGCTTCTGGGGTCAAACTCAGAGTTATGTTGATAAAAGGGGGTAGAGTCATTGCTTATGGGTCTATGTAGCTAAGACCACATGAATGGAATTACCCTATGCATGACCTTGAGTTGGTAGCAGTGGTTTATTCTCTTAAGTGTTGGAAACAATATCTTTTGGGTGAAAAGTTTACAGTTTTTACAAATCACAAAATCTTGAAGTATATCTTTAGATAGTGTTACTTGAATCTTCAGTAGCAAAGATGGGTAGAGTATATGAAGTCCTTTGATTTTGAACTAGAATACACACCTGGGAAGGGGAATGGTGTGGATGATGACATGAGCAGAAAAAACTCAAACTCAGTTGGTACATAAGTCGAGTGCAGAGTGGAAGATGATGATCTTGCTGGAAGAAATGCATGTGGTAGTTCAGGAGAGTCTGGATTGGATGACTCTAGTTTCTATAGCAATGGATTCTACACTCTTGAGATGGATCAGGGACAGGAAGTATGAGGATCTGAAGTGTTTAGCCTTAAGGGAAACCTTGAAGGTGGGAAGACACCTTCATATTGGAAAATAGATGAGGATGAGATCATATATATGAAAATTTGGGTTTTTGTTCCTACGAGTATGTGAGAGGAACTCATCTGATAATTTCATGCTTCAAGGTGGGTGGTACGTCCTAGGGTGAAAAAAATGTACCATGACCTTCGATGGCAGTTTTAGTGTCCAAGCATGAAAAAAGAGATATCAGGGTTCGTGGCAAGATGTTTCACCTGTCAGTAGGTGAAAGCAGAGCATCAATGACCTGGAGGACTATTACAGTCATTAACTATTCCTGAATGGAAGTGGGATGACGTGACTATGGATTTTTTGGTAGTAATTCCAAAGACTCTTAGGAATAATGATGCTATTTAAGTCGTTGTGGATCGACTAAGGAAGGTAGCACACTTATTTCCTATTAAGGAAACCTTCACAGTAGAGTAGTTGGGAGAACTATACATGAAAGAGATAGTTCATTTTAATGGGGTGTTGCGGACTATAGTTTAAGATTGTGATTCACACTTTACTTCACGCTTCTGTAAGGGCTTACAGAAGGCTCTTGGTACACAGGTTTTGTTAAGTATGGCATTCCACCCATAGACATATGGGTAGTCGGAGCGTACCATATAGGTGTTAGAGGATATGATGTGAGCATGTGTACTTGAATTTGGTGGTTCTTGGGAAAAGAACTTGGATTTAGTGGAGTTATCCTATAACAAAAGTTATCAAGAAACTATACAGATGGAATCGTACAAGTCACTTTATGGTAAACCTTGTATATCATCGCTATGTTGGTTAGAGGCAGGTGATTCAGAGTTGTTGGGACCGAGTCTCATTCAGGAGACATCAGAGTGGGTATAGTTGATTTGAAAACATATGGCTATAGCTCATAGTAGAAAGAAGTCATATGTGGATAGATGAATATGAACCCTAGAGTTAACAAAGGTAGATCGTGTATTCCTTCAGGTTTCGCCTAGATTGGATCACCACAGGATACTGAGGCAAGGAAAGTTAGTGACTAGGTTTGTGGTGTAAGAACCCAGATCTTCTTTTGAGGTATGAATCTTGCTTTCTAGTTGTTTTTGAGAAAAAGAGGAGTTTTTGGAAATTTCATGCGTACACGCTGTGTACCCAGTTGTCGTGGGTGGCCATGTATTGGCCTTGTAAAATCCGAGTACATGGTCATGTGTGGTGACCTGGAGACCACTTAAAGTGGAGGTCATAAAAGGAAAGTACACGCTGTGTACTTTTAAAATACATGTCGTGTACTTTCTTTTTTTTGTTAAACGGACCGGGGTCGTGTCTAATCGACAGAACCCTTTTTCTCTTTGTTTGTCTCATCTAGGAGCGACCGTACGGCCATAGATCTTCACTGAGCCCCTGACTTTTCATCCGTTCTCCGAATCGACCATCGTTGATTGCGTTGGAATCGCCATGGTGATTTCTTCCTTCTTCTAGAACTTCATCTCCTGATTTCTCCTCTCTCGCGATTTATCCTCAATTGAATGTTTTTAACATTTTTGAAGATCTACAATGTTCTAGGGTGATTC
Source organism: Viscum album (assembly GCA_963277665.1). Classification (NCBI taxonomy): domain Eukaryota; kingdom Viridiplantae; phylum Streptophyta; class Magnoliopsida; order Santalales; family Viscaceae; genus Viscum; species Viscum album. The sequence goes on from OY728161.1 coordinate 1,513,393,066, forward strand.
AAGGACTGAATTTCACGTGTATCGATCTCATGGTGCCGAGGTAGGTGGTTTGTGCCTTTCCGTAGATATTCTTTGAGTTATATGTGCAAAAGTGCCCAATAACCTCATTCGGGGTATTGCATATTTATAGTTTTTAGCTCTATTTTGACTATTATGCCTTGTTATTTGGATAGAGGTTAATTTTTTGTGAATAGGGTTAACTTTTTCATGCTATATATGTTTTTCCCATTTTTTCTTGTTTTTGACCGTTTGGTCTAGCTTTTCCTGTTAGGCTGCTGCTTTGCTTCCTATGCCTAGTATTGTTAGGATGGAGTGATTATTATCTGACATGATATGATATATTGTAGATTTTTTATCCAAGTAGTTCTTGAGGTTTACTTTGGCTGCCATGTATCATTTTCGCATGACTAACTTACACAAGGTTGTGGGAACCTGGTGTAGTAGACCATAGAGAGAATTGACGTTGAGGGATTCTCCATAGTTTCTATTTACTTTTACGTTGCAAGACCATAGGGGGGATGGATGTAAGTGATCTCTCAAAGTGTCTGTAGTTTCCTCGATATGGGCCACAAGGGGAATTGGACGTTGAGTTCTTCCTAAGAGTGGTTATTAGTTACCGATATGATACCACAGGGGGGAATTGATGGTGAGTGCTTCCTCAGAGTGTCTTTGTTAAAGCTAAACCAGAGGGGTTAGACTATGTGTACTTCCCAGAGGGTTGCTTGTGTTTGTTTTGATTGAATGAGAGGGGTTAGGTTGTGAGTACTTCCTAGAGGGTTACCTTCTTTTTATTATCTTCTTACTTGATATATGAAAATGAACGCATTTGAAATTGTAGGATTGTTACTATGTGTACTTCCTTGTTTACTGCTTCATTTTTTTTATTTTCTACCATATATATTCACTAACTATTAAGCACAGATCTTTGGGTGGTTTTCTACTGGGATTAGTCTCGCACCCTCTTTGGGCCATGCTTTTGGGATCAAACAGATTGTATTGTTGCAGGTATAGATAAGGGAAAGCATCCTTCTACTACAGGTACATGATTGCTAAGGATCTAGGGAGCATGGGACCAAACTGAGGCTTGCGATGTTGTGGAGTTGTTTACTACTTTTCTTTTGTACTTTGTTTTAGTACTGTATTCCAATATTGTGATTCATTTGGCTTTTTTCCTAGACATATGTATCATGCATTATTTAGATATGTGAGCTCCAACTATTTATTACTTCTGTTGTTTACTTTTGGTATGGTATTATTACTACTTCCACTATTGTTATCTGTTTTACTTCCACTGTGTTACTCTGTCAATGATGGCATAGTTTCCCCACTATCACACCTAACGACCTCACTACTAGTCGGAAGCCTCTGGCATTCAGGGAAATGCTCTTGAGACCATGTGATCAACCTGGTATGGGGCACCTCTGGATAGCTTCTAGAACCAAGACATTATAAAGTGGTATCAGAGGTATTATTTTCTTCTTGACTTACTGTTTGAAGCCTATATCCAGGGATAGGAAGGAATAGGTACTTGGTAATAAGTTTTTCCCATGAGTATCTAACCCATGTACATGGAAAAGCCAATTTACCTTGGTTATTGCAATTTTTTTGGTTCTGTAATTTTATAGTTGATTTGATTTCACCATTGGGTGATTCACGTGTATTTTGTTATTATCATTGATGTTATTAAGGTTCTATTTCTGTTGCAACCCAATGATATGAGGGTATGTCATCGCATGCATCATATAGGCACTTGTTATAAATCACATGTCATGTATTCTTTCCATGCCATTTAGGGTGCATTAGTGATTTCATGTTGTTGTGATAGATATTGTGCTATATATGCATATTGTTTTGATAGATTCCTTGATAAGAATACCTGCTATTTGATAGGGTATTTAATTGTGTAAATATTTAGTTTGAATCAACACCAAAATTTGGTTATTGAGGTGTTATAGGCCCTCATGGACCGGAATTTGGTGGATCATTTCTCTGTTATGTTTATATATAACATGTATAAGATGCTAAGCTTTGATTCATGGGGAGTATGGGCCCTCACAGATCGGAATTTGGAACTTTAATGTTCATTTCAGTGTTTTTCTGGGTTCTAGAGTGGTTTATGAGGCTTAATGTCTGGAAGAACCCAGAATACATGGAGTACAATGATGAATACACGCCATGTGTCCTTCTATTTAGGAAGGAACTATTTTTCTTGAGTACATGTCGTGTACTTATGTACACGCCTTGTAGTCTCTAACCATGTCACTAGTTGTGTGGGAAGAGACACAGGGTTGGGAAAAACATGGTTGAACACGTCGTGTTCCGGACGTACACGTCGTGTTGTGTATACAATGTGTCCACCCGTGTGACTAAAGATACGGATGGGTGAAAACTTAAGTTATACACATCGTTTCAGTATTCAACACACCGTGTAGTGTAACCCTTGTATCCGACCATGTAATGAACAACACGGGGCGGTGGAATCCTTATAGTACACGTCGTGTCTGTCATAAACACTCCATTTAGAGTTATCCCTGTAACCGGCCGTGTGACTAACAACATTGGTCAGTGAAGTTTTTCTAGTACACGCTATGTAGTTTAGTTCTAAGAGAACAGTGTGGCTTAGCCTTGTAGAAGAACTCGGTCAGGGGAAGAGGATTCAAGTACACACCGTGTGTTTGGACAACATGCTATGTGTATGGGGTGTTACACGACCTGAGTTGGAAGAAGTACACTCCCATGTGAAGGCTTAAGGGAACATGTCATGTAATCATTTTACACATCGTGTATCCATGTTTTGAAAAAATTGAATGCTTTCTTTCTCTTGTTCCCTTATTACACTTCTAAGTGTCAGTCCCTGTTAATATTGATCTAAGTTGTGCGCTTGACCTTACAGAGTCATGCCACTGAGACGTCCTTCGATTGTATGCCAGTTATAGGGCAGTGGTTAGACACCAGATATGGCTGATTAGGGACTACCAGTAGATCCTCCAGTTGTACCGGTCTTGGCACCGTCTATTATTCTAGACACATGTGCTGATGCACAGTTCTGAGAGGGTTTTATGAGGTTTATGCAGACCTTCTGAGGAGTACTACATTCTTCCCCGTCTATGGAAGAGTTGATGCGGGTTTTCCAAAAGTAGTATCCTCCCACCTTCATAGGGGAAGGAGGACCTCAGGCTACAGAGTCATGATTAGAATATTTGCTTTCTATCTTCTAGCATCTGGAGACGCCTCCAGAGAGGAGGGTGAATCTCTCTATGTATATGCTTCAGGATTCCACCAAGATATGGTGGGATGTGATCTCACATGCGTGATTCCAGTAGGTTATGTCTTGGGATGATTTCTAGTATGCCTTTTATGACTACTTCTACCTGGAGACTTTGAGGTCCGATCAAGCCCGAGAGTTCATGAGTCTGGAGCAGGGTACTCTTTCTATTATGGAGTATTCTTCTCGCTTCACAAAGCTGCAGTGATTCACACCTATTCTAAGAGGTGATGAGTTATTTCTAGCAAGGAAGTTTGAGGATGGTTTCAGGCATGACATCTGATCCAAGGTGAACATCTTCAAGTTGACTTCCATAACTTCTATAGTCAACTAGGTGATAATCACAGAGCGTAGTATAAGGGATTCTGGAGTGGTGATCCAGGGCGGTTCGACATCTGGAGTTGGTATCCCTCCTATTGACAGCAGGAAGTGCCGTAGGGAGTCTACACATGGAGATCCAAGGAGGCGGGACACTTCTTCTAGTAGCCAGGTGGTGTTCTATCAGTGCGGGAAGAGCGGGCATACAAGGCCACATTGCCCGAGAGACCCATTGGAGTGCCGATCATGCAGAAAAATGGGTCATCTTCAGCGCTTCTGTCAGTTCTTCTCACCAGAAGCTGGTGATAGGGGTTCTTCTATGACCCAGCATTTAGGACCAGCACCACCAGTTTATCATCAGTCAGGGAACTAGATCTCTTCCAACCATTTAGACCGAGGTAGAGGTCATGGTAGTGGTAGCCAGTCACCAAGGTTTCAGTGATAATAGGGTGGATCAGCTTAGAGTGGTCAGGTAGGGTCGTAGGTCTATGGTGCAGGTCATACTTTTGTAGTGGAGAAGACCCAGTAGGAGCAGGATCCCGAACCCTCTACAGTTCGAGGTACGATCCTAATTTCCTAAGTTTTAGCTTTTTCTCTTTTCGATACAGGGGATTCCCATAGCTTTATATCTATTGCTGTTGTTGAGAGTCTTGGGCTCTGTATCTTTTCTTCTATCGATATCTTGATGCTAGACACACTGTTGGGGACAAGAACAACTAGTGTACATCAGTGCAAGGAGTTCCCTCTAGAGGTTGGTGGGTGTCACTTCTTATGGGACCTTTATGTCTTAGAGATGACAGGTTATGATTTCATTCTCAGAATGAACTAGTTAGTTCCCTTCTAGGTAGTTGTCAATTTCTACCATCGTAGGGTGAGTTTCACATCACTATAGGGCGGATCGTTTCTTCATAAGGGAAAATGGGATGTCTAAATGAGAAAAGCGGGACCCGAGCATCATGGGTTGGGGGGAGTTACAACCCAGTTTTCTAGTCTGTATCTGGATGACCAGGGGACTTCATAGATAGACTTTTCTCCAGTGGTGGATCGTTTCATAGATGTCTTTCCAGAGGAATTTTTAAGTTTTCCTCCAGAGCGAGAGGTGGAATTTTCTTTTGATCTTGTTCCAGGAGTGGAACCAGTGTCCATTCCTCCTTATAGGATGGCTACGCCAGAGTTGTAGGAGCTCAAGAAGCATTTGGAGGAGTTTCAGGCAAAGGGTTTAATTTGACCCAGTACTTCTCCATGGGGTTCTCCTGTCCTGTTTGTGAAGAAGGCGTACAGTACCCTCATACTTTGTGTGGATTATCGGAAGTTGAACTAGTTGACATTCAAGAACCAATATCTCTTGCCAAGGATTGATGATCTCTTTGATCAACTTCAAGTAGCCTGGGTGTTCTCGAAGATTAACTTGAGGTCCAGTTACCATTAGTTGCGTGTTATACCATCTAATATACCTCTTACAGCCTTCCAGAGTAGGTATGGTCTATACGAGTATGTGTTTATGTCGTTCGGTCTCACGAACGCGCCTGTAGTTTTCATGGCGCTGATGAACCGAGTATTCCATCCATACTTGGATTCTTTCATGGTAGTCTTCTTGGATGATATATTGGTATACTCTAACACTCGACATGACTATGCTACCCATCTTGAGATCATTTTGAGTACATTGAGAGAGTATTAGTTATATGTTAAGCTCTCAAAATGAAACTTTTGGATGGACCAGATTCACTTCTTGGGTCATGTTATCTTAGAGACAGAAGTATCGGTAGACCCAGAGAAAGTGAGAGAATTAGTTTACTAGGAGAATCTAAATAATTTCTTTGAAGTATGAAGTTTTCTAGGGTTGGATGGTTACTATAGGAGTTTCATACATGACTTTTCATGCTTAGCAGCACCACTGACAGGTCTGACTAAGAAGGGTGCAGAGTACTTGTGGTATGATTCTTGTGAGTCATCCTTTCAGGAGCTGAAAGGGAGGTTGACTTCAGCACCAATACTAATTCTGCCATAGCTGGGAAAGAGCTATACTATGTATTGTGATGCATCAGGTATCGGGTTGGGATCAGTGCTTATACAGGGAGAAGGATTCATTGTGTACGGGTCTCAGCAGTTGAGGCCACATGAGAGAAATTACCCAAAGCACGATCTCGAGTTGGCTGCAGTTGTTCATGCTTTATGTTGTTGGAGACACTACCTGTTGGGAGAGAATTTTGTGGTTTTCACCAACCACAAAATTCCCAAGTATATCTTCACTTAGCATGACCTAAATTTGAGACAACGAATGTGGGTTGAGTACCTTCAGTCTTTTGAATTTGAGCTTACCTACATGCCTGGGAAGGTAAACGCAATGGCTGATGCATTGAGTGGGAGGACTCAGGTACAGGCATTTCAGGAGGCTAGTAGTGAGTGGCAGCTTATGGCCTTGTTCTCTGAAATGCGTTTGGAGGTGCATGACAGACAGTGGAAGACGTTTATATCTTCTATAGTTGTTACCTCTACTATTATTAATCGAGTGTGAATGAGGCTACTATTAGGTTCAAAAGTCCTAGTTCTACGGGATAGTGTGTCATGAGAGGACCCTATTCCTCGATGGACAGTAGGCGAGGATGAGATCTTTTATTTTCATGGATGTGTGTGGGTGATAGCAGAAATATGCAAGGATCTGATGCGAGACATTCATTCCTTAGTTTGGGAAGTTCATCCCGGTGTCACCAAGATGTATCGAGATCTACACCATCATTATTGGTGGCCAGGTATGAAGAGAGATGTTACTAGTTTTGTCATGAGGCGTTCCACTTGTCAGTAGGTGAAGGCAGAGCATCAGTGACCATAAGGGCTTTTGTAGCAGTTACCCATTCCTGAGTGGAAATGTAATGATGTCACGATGGATTTCTTGAAAGGTTTTCTGAGGTCTCCTTGAGGGAATGATGCAGTTTGGGTTGTCATTGACAGAATCACGAAGGTTTCTCACTTCTTGCCGATCAAGGAGACCTTCAGTGTTGATGATCTGGGAAGGTTGTACATCCGATATATTGTATGTTTACATGGGGTTTCACACTCCATTGTTTTAGATAGGGATGCATGTTTTACTCCTCGGGTCTGGTAGGTACTTCAGAGGGATTTGGGTACACAGGTACTTCTGAGTACAACTTACTATCCCCAGACAGATGGCTAGTCTGAGCATATGATTCAGGTGATTAAGGTCATACATCAAGCATGCATCCTGTATTTTAGAGGTTCTTGGGAGAATCACATACCTCTTGTGGAGTTTTCCTACAATAATAGTTTTTAAGCAACTATTCAGATGACACCTTTTGAGGCTTTGTATGGTAGGCCATTATGATCACCCTTATGTTGGCTGGAGGCAGGAGAGGTAGATATGCTGGGACCTCATCTTGTCCAGAAGACCACAGAGTAGATATAGTTGATTCGGAAGAGGATGGCTACTGCAAATTCATGACAGAAGTCTTATGCTGATTGACAGAGACGACCTCTGGAGTTCGAGGTCGGAGATTAGGTTTTTTTTCATGTCACACCAAGGTTGGGACACTGGAGGATTAAGAGGCAGGGTAATCTTTCACCAAGGTGCATCGGACCGTTTGAGATTTTGGAGAGAGTCGGATCAGTTTCCTATCGGATGCAGTTACCTCAGAGGTATTGGGCAATGCATGTTTTCTTCCATGTTTCTCAGCTCTGATATTACTTCTCAGACCCATCTCATGTTTTCCAATCCGAGGAGGTTAAGCTCGAGGTGGATGCCTCATTTGAGGAGCATCCTATCTAGATTGTTGATTGAAATGTGAAGTTTTTCCATGGTCGGTCTATTCCTTTGGTACGAGTGATATAGTAGCATGGGCGAGTACAGGACGAGACCTAGGAGAGGGTGGTCGATGTATGATCGTTGTGGCTAGAGCTTTTTGAGGATTCTTCTTCTACACCACCTTGCTAGGGAATTTTTGGAATGAATTTATTTAAGGGGGGAAGTTTTTAAGAACTCAAATCTTCTTTTTAGGTATGAATCTTGCTTTCTAGTTGTTTTTTATAAAAAGAAGAGTTTGTAGAAATTGCAGGAGTACACGTCATGTACTCTAAGTAAACGTCGTGTACTCTAAGTACACGTCGTGTACCCAGTTGTCGCGGGTGACCGTGAACTGGCCATGTAACGCCCGAGTACATGGCCATGTGTGGTGGCCTGGAGACCGCCTAAATCAGAGGCTAGAAAAGGCAAGTACACACCGTGTACTTTTAAAATACAAACTGTGTACTTTCTTTTTTTCATTAAATGGACTGGGGTTGCGTCTAATCGACATAACCCTTTTTCTCTTCGTCTGTCTCATCCAAGATCAATCGTACGTCCTAGGATCTTCTTCAAGCCCCCAAATCATCGTTCGTTCTCCGAATCGACCACCATCGATTGTGTTGGAATCGCTACGTTGAGTTCTTCCTTCTTCTAGAACTTCATCTCCTGATTTCTCCTCTCTCACGAGTTATCCTCAGTTGAGTGTTTTTAACGTTTTTGAAGATCTATGATGTTCTAGGGTGATTCAAAACCTGAAGTTCACGTATATTGATCTCAAGACGTTGAGGTAGGTTTTTTGTTCCTTTCCGTAGATATTCTTTGAGTTATGTGTGCAAAAGTTCCCAATAACCTCATTTGGAGTATTGCATGTTTATGGTTTTTAGCCCTATTTTTTCCTGTTATGCCTTATTGTTTGGATATAGATTAATTGTTGTGAATAGGGTTAACTTTACCATGCTATGGATGTTTTTCCCATGTTTTCTTGTTTTTGACCATTTGGTCTAGCTTTTCTTGTTAGGATACTGCTTTTCTTCCCATGCCTAGTATTGTTAGGATGGAGTGATTATTATCTGACATGCTATGATATGTTGTAGATTGTTCAACCAAGTAGTTATTGAGATTTAATTTGTCTACCATGTATCATTTGTGCATGACTAACTTACACAGGGTTATGGTAACCTGATGTAGTAGACCATAGGGATAATTGATGTTGAGGGATTCTCCAGAGTGTTTGTTTACTTTTACATTGTGAGACCATAGGGGGGATGGACGTAAGTGCTCCCGCGGAGTGTCTGTAGTTTCCTCGATACAAGACACAGGGTGAATTTTACATTGAGTGCTTCCTTAGAGTGCCTATTATTTACCGATACGAGACCACATGGGGAATTGACAGTGAGTGCTTCCTCAGAGTGTTTTTGCTAAAGCTAAACCAGAGGGGTTTGACTGTGTGTACTTCTCAAAGGGTTGCTTGTGTTTGTTTTGGTTGAACCAGAAGGGTTAGGTTGTGAGTACTTCCCAAAGGGTTACATGCTTTTGATTAGCTTCTTACTTGATATATGAAAATGAATGCATTTGAAATTGTAGGATTGTTACTATGTGTACTTCCTTGTTTACTGCTACATTTTGTTTATTTCCTACCATATATATTCACTGACTGTTAGGAATAGATATTTGGGTGGTTGCCTACTGGGATTAGTCTCACACCCTATTTGGGTCATGCTTTTGGGCCTAAACAGATTATATTTATGTAGTTATAGATAAGGGAAAGCATCCTTCTACTTCAGGTACATGATTTTTATGGAGTTGGGGAGCATGGGACCAAGCTGAGGCTTGCGATGCTGTGGATTTGTTTATTACTTTTCTTTTGTACTTTGGTTTAGTACTGTATTTTAGCATTGTGATTTTTTTGGCTTCTTTCCTAGAAATATGTATCTTGAATTATTTAGATATGTGAGCTCCAATTGTTTATTACTTCTACTATTTACTTTTGACATGGTATTATTACTACTCCCGCTATTACTATCTGTTTTACTTATGATGTGTTACTTTTCCAATGAGGGCATAGTTTTCCCACTATCACACCCAAGGCCCTCACTTCTAGTCAGCAGCCTCTGGAATTCAGGGAAATGCGCTTGAGTCCATGTGACCAACTGGGTACGGGGCACCACTAGGAGGCTTCTAGAACCAGGACATTACATGTGGGACCATTTGAGGTGTTGGAGAGAATTGGGTCGGTGGTATACCGATTAGCACTTCCATATAAATACAGCAATTTTCATGATTTTTTCCATGTTTCATAACTAAAAAGGTATCACTAGAACCCTTCTCATGTGATTGATGTGGAGGAAGTTGACCTCAAGATAGATGTGCCCTTTGAGGAGCATCTGATATGTGTGATGGGTCGCAATGAGAAAGTGTTATGGGGAAAGACTGTGTCGTTAGTTCATGTGTAATGGAAATATGGAAATGTTAAAGAGGAAACTTGGGAACAGGAAGCAGACATGAGGTCTCAATGGCCCAATATTTTTGGCTTGGAATCTTAGATAAGTTCGAGAGTGCACCTTGAAGACGATCTGTTATAAGGTGGGGAGATTGTAAGATCCCAGGCTTTTCTAGAGTCATCTCAGGCACGTTTTCAGGTAAAGCCTCTAAGTACCTTTAACTTGGAGTAGTGGATTGGGGTGAATTTGGGTGAATTTTTAAGGAAAACTAAAGGATAGTGGGTTGTGCACGGTTTGCGCATGGTTTGACAAACTGTGCAACCAAATCGTGCCAAGTGTGCGAAACTAGACAGAGAAGTCTGCATGGTTTGCACACGGTTTGAAAAACTGTGCAACCAAATCATGTCAACTATGAAAAACTGGATAGAGGGGTCCGCACAGTTGGCGCATGGTTTGCCTAACCATGCGCCTCTGCCCAGGAAACCATGCGCATGGGATTTTAATTCTGAAAATCCTTTTTAAACCCACCTAAACCCCCTAGGACTCCCATATTTCAACCTTGGATTGGGCTTGATGAATACTAGGTGTTTCCAAAGCCTACCTAAGAGATTCCAAGGAAATATGAACACCTTTATTTGATATTGAAAGCTCGTATTGAAGATCTTATCTCCTCTCGGTAAGTGGATTTCATCCTGATGCTTCTCCCATTCTTTCCTCTATCTTTCCATGATCTTTTCATGGAGGATCTTCACCATTTCCATAGATCTAAACCTATGATCTGAGATATAGATCTAAGATTGTGGATATAGATCTATATTTTCAATATCTTGATGTCTTTGATCTAAATTTTGGATTTAGGGATTTAGATCTGGAGCTTGATCGACGACGTTGTGCTGCTCAAATTTTGGGGATTTCCGTTGGGCTAACTTCTATCAATAAATCGAGGTAGGTGGTCTAAATAGAACTCCTATAGTCATGGTTTATGATATGTGTATGAGTTTATGAATTTTCTAGATTTACCTTGATATTTGAATTCCTAAATTAGAGTATTTAGTAATATGGATTTGACTTGTGATTTTCCTTAGTGATTAATTGATAATTGATCATGGAACAAATGAAGGGGGTTTCCCAAATTGATATTTTTTTTGGAGATTGGTTTTGGGTTGAGATATTGTCTTGAGATATTTAATTTTTTTAATAAGATAATTAATTGGTGGGAATTAATTATGGAATTATGTTTGGCTATGTAAGATAATTAATTGTGAGAATTAATTATGTGCCAATAAGTTGACCAAATATAGTTAATTGGGATAATTGATTATGTATCATGATGTTGATCAAATATAATTAATTGTTTAATTATGGAAAGTTGAGATTTGAAATGGATAATTAATTGTGAATAATTAATTATGGAATGAGAATGGTATTGATTGATTGATTAATTGATGAATTGATTAATGTTTATGTTCTTAGTTAATTGTTGAATTAACTAATGGCCTTTGAAATGATTAACTAATCATTGGATTAGTAAATGAATAATTTGGAAAATTCTTATGATTTAAAGAATGATTAAATGGCTAAGATTTTTTGGTGTTAGGCATGGCATCCTAGACTAATTAGAAGTTTGGAATTGGACATGGTGTTCCTCCCCAATAGTTATACAAGCTTGAGATTATGGGGTGTTAGGCATGACTACCTACACCGAATGAGAATTGGAGTGCTAGGAATGATGACCTACACTCAACGAGATTTGTGGTGTTGGTCATGATGAACTACACCAAATGATTAATGATAATAATTAATGATGATTTAACTGAGAATTGGGGTTCTAGGCATGACGACCTACACCAAATGATTAATAATAATGAATGATGATTCAACTAAGAATTGGGGTTCTAGGAATGACGACCTACACCAAATTATTAATGATAATGAATGATGATTCAAATGGGAAACATGAATTGAATTGGACTAATGTGATGATTAAAGATTAAATGACAATGTGATAAATGTTTAAATTATGCATTGTATTTATTGCTTCATAAATCTGCATGCACTGTCTTTTGACTGGACTCGTTTTAGACACTGTTGGTGGTGGCCTACTGAGTTGTACTCACACCCTATTCGGGCCGCCTAATCGGCACCCAAGAAGACTTTGTTGTTATAGGACAGGATAAGGGTAAGGCCTTGGGATAGGTTTTTGTTTGAAAATGGAGCATGGGAGAGGGAACCATATGTGGTTCGGGACCTATTTTGGAGTTGTTGTGTCTTTACTTTCAGTTTCATTGTAGACACTTGACATTTGAATTGTCATTACATGATTTACCTTTCATTTGAGTATTTTATTTTCATGTTTTGGTTATCCTATGACATGGATTTGTTCTGGGTATTTATACACTTCCGTACTTGGTTATTGTTATTTGCTTCTGCTAGTGTTTTATTCTGACAAAAGAGGGTATAGTCTCCCGAAGACTGACTTATCATACCCTCGCTTTTAATCGGCACCCTCTGGCGTACGAAGAGGTGTGCTTGATGGCATGTGACCAACTGGCTTAGAGCACCATTCAGTGGCTCCCAGGTCAGGACGTCACAGTGAAGCTCTCTACGTACATACTGTGTGATTCCTCCAAGAGATGGTGGAATGTTATCACATAGGCGGGACATCATTAGGATATGGTTTGGGAAGAGTTTAATAAAACCTTCTATGAATACTTCTACCCCAAGACGTTGAGGGTTGATCGAGCCTGAGAGTTCATGCATTTGGAGCAGGGTGCTCTTTTAGTAATGGATTACTCATCCCATTTTACTGAGCTTCAGCATTTCATACCTTATCTGGAAGGTGATGAGTTATCTTTGTATAGGAGATTTGAGGATAGTCTCAGGTATGACATCCGATCGCAAGTGAATGTCTTCAAGTTGACTTCGGTGATTGCTATAGTGAACTGGGTGTTGATTACTAAGTATAATCTGAGGGAGTTGGGAGTTACAAGCTAGGGTGGTTCAGCATCTAGGGCTGGTACTCCTTCATTTGATAGTAGAAAGCACAGTATATAGACTTCATGTGGTGATTCCAGTAGCAGGAATGTATCTATGGGTAGCCATGTGAGGTGCTACCAGTGCGGGAATAGTGGGAACATGAGACCTCAGTTCCTGAGGGACCCATTTGAGTGCGATCTTGCAGAAATATGGGTTATCTTTAGTGTTTTTCTGGTTTTTCTCACCATCATCTAGTGAGAGGGTATCAATTATGACCCCACATTCAGGAGCAGGGTCACCATTTTCTCCTCAGTCAGGGAACTGGAGTTCATCAGGTCGTTCAGGCCAAGGAGGTGGTCATGACCGTGGTAGCCAGACGGCAGTCCTTCAATGAAAGCAGGGTGGATCAGCTCAAGGTAGTCAAGCAGGGTCACTGGGTCATGGTACAGGTTAGAATTTTGTAGTGGAGTAGACCCAACAGGAGTAGGATCCCATACCTTCTATAGTTATAGGTACGATTCTAGTTGCCTCAATTTTAGCTTCTTCTCTTTTTGATATAGGGGATTTCCATAGTTTCATATTTGTTGCTATTGTGGAGATCCTTGGGCTCTATATCTTCACTTCAGAGGATGTTATGATTCTAGACACTCAATTGGGGATTAGGAAGGCTAGTGTAAGTTAGAGAAAGGAGTGACCTCTTGAGGTTGGTGGGTGTCACTTCTTATGGGACCTCTATGTCTTAGAGATTAAAGGCTTCGATGTCATTCTTGGAATGGACTGGTTAGTCTCCTTTCATGAATTTTTTGACTGCTATCATTGTCGGTTGAGTTTCACGTCACCAGAGGGCAAGTCTTTTCTACACAAGGGTTAATGGGATGTCCAGGTGAGCAGAGCTGGACCCGAGCATCATGGGTTTGGATGAATTACAGCCTAGATTTCTAGTTTATATCTGGATGACCAGGGGACTTCACAGATGGAATTTCCTCCAGTGGTGGATCATTTCAGGGATGTCTTTCTAGATGAATTTTTAGGTTTTCCCTCCAGAGTGAGAGGTAGATTTATCTATTGATCTTGTTCCAGGAGAGGCACTGGTGTCCATTCCTCCTTATAGGATGGCTAAACTAGAGTTACAAGAGCTCAAGAAGCATTTATAGGAGTTGCAGGCAAGGGGTTTCATCTGACCCAGTACTTCTCCTTGGGGTTCACCTGTACTTTTTGCGAAGAATTCAAACGGTACCCTCAGAATTTGTGTGGATTATTGAAAGCTGAACCACTTGATGGTTAAGAACTGATATCCCTTACTAAGTATTGATGATCTCTTTGATCAGCTTTGAGGAGCCTGGGTGTTCTCAAATATTGACTTTAGATCCTATTATCATCAGTTGCACGTTAGACCATCTGATATACCTCTTACAGCCTTTAGGAGAAAGTATGGTCTATATGAGTATGTGGTTATGCTATTCAGTCTCACGAACGCTCCTATAGTTTTCATGGCACTAATGAACCGAGTGTTCCATCCTTACTTGGATTCTTTTTTGGTAGTCTTCATGGATGATATATTGATTTACTCTCACACTTGACATGACCATGTCATCCATATTGATATCATTTTGAGTACACTGAGAGAGCATCAGTTATATGCTAAGATCTCAAAAAGCCATATTTGGATGGACCATATTCACTTTTTGGGTCATGTTGTCTCAGAGACAGGAGTATCAGTAGACCTAGAGAAAGTGAGAGTGGTGGTTTCCTGGGAGTATCCGAAGAATGTATTTGAGGTACGGAGTTTTATAGGGTTGGCTGGTTACTACAGGCATTTTATACAGGACTGTTCACACTTAGTAATGTCACTGACGGGCCTGAATAAGAAGGGTGAAATGTACTTGTGGATAGATTCATGTGATTCATCCTTTTAGGAGTTGAAAGGGAGATTGAATTTAGCACCGATATTGATTTTTACAAATCCAGGAAAGAGTTAAACCATTTACTATGATACATCAGGTATCGGGATGGGAGTAGTGCTTATGCAGGGGGAAGGAGTTGTTGCATATGGGTCTCAGTAGTTGAGGTCACATGATAGGAATTACCTTACGCATGATCTCGATTTAACTTCAGTTGTTCATGATTTATGCTATTAGAGACATTATCATTTGGGTGAGCATTTTGTGGTGTACACTGACCATAAAAGTATCAAGTATATCTTTACTCAGCATGATCTGAATTTGAGATAGTGAAGGTGGGTTGAGTACCTTCAGTCTTTTTTCTTTGAGCTTGCCTATACACCAGGGAAAGGTAACGCGGTGGCTGATGCGTTGAGCATTAGGACTCAGATACAGGCAGTTCAGGAGACCATTAGTGAGTGGCAGCTTATGGATTTGTTCTCTGAGATGCATTTGGAGGTGCATGACAGACAGGGGCATATGTTCCTTTCTTCTATAGCTATTATCTCTACTCTACTGGATTGAGTGCGAATGAGGAAGCTATCATATTCCAAAGGACTAGTCCTATGGGAGAGAGTGTTAGGTGAGGACCATACTCCTGGGTGGACTGTAGGTGATGGTGAGATCTTGTGTTTTCATAGACGCATATGGGTTTCGGTAGACATACATGAGAAGATAATGTGAAATTTTCATTCCTCAGTTTGGGCAGTTCATCCTGGTGTCACCAAGATGTATCAAGATCTACATCGTTAGTATTGGTAGCCAGGTATGAAGAGGGATGTTGCTGGCTTTGTTATGAGATATTCCACCTGTCAGCAGGTGAAGGCAGAGCATCAGTGACCAGTAGGGATTTTATAGCAGTTACCCATTTCTGAGTGGAAGTGGAATGATGTCATGATGGATTTTGTAACGGGTTTACCAAGGTCACCATGGGGAAATGATGTTGTATGGGTTTTTATTGATAGACTCACAAAGGTTGCACATTTACTACTAATCAAGGAAACCTTTAGTGTTGATGATCTTGGAAAGTTGTACATCCAAGAGATTTTATGTTTGCATGGGGTCCCAAACTCTATCATTTCAGACAAGGACACCCAATTTACTTCTTATGTATGGTAGGGACTACAGAGGGCTTTGGGTATACAGGTACTTCTGAATACAGCTTACCATCCCCATACAAATTTCCAGTCCGAGTGCGTGATTCAGGTTCTGAAGGACATGCTCCGAGCATGCGTCTTGGATTTCAGGGTCTCTTGGGAGAGACATATAACCCTAGTGGAGTTTACCTACAATAATATTTTTCAAGTGATTATTCAGATGACACCTTATGAGTCCTTGTACGGTAGTCCATGCCAATCACCCCTATATTGGATGGAGGTAGGAGAGGTTGCTATACTGAGACCTTTTCTTGTCCAGGAGACCATAGAGAAGGTGGAGTTGATTCAGAAGAGGATGGATATGGCACAATCTCACCAAAAGTATTATGATGATCGATGGATATGACCTCTGGAGTTTGAGGTCAGGGATCAGGCTTTCTTATGTGTCATACCGAGGTTGGTACACAGGAAGATTAGGAGATGGGGAAATCTTTCACTGAGATACGTCAGGCCATTTTAGGTCTTGGAGAGAGTTGGGTCGGTTGCCTATCGGTTGCAATTGCCTTAGAGGCATCAGGCTATGCATGAAGTCTTCCATGTTTCTCAGCTACAGTGTTACTTTTTCGTACCTGTCTCATGTTTTCCAACCTGAGGAGGTTGAGTTAGAGGTGGACGCATCCTTCGAGGATCACCCTATATGGATTTTGGATCACATCATGAAGGTTCTTTGTGGCTGGTATGTTCCACTTATACGGGTGATATGGAAGCACAGGTGATTACAGGATGAGACTTGGGAGAGGGAGTTTGATGTACAATTGTAGTGGACAGAGTTGTTTGAAGTTTCTTCTTTGCCACCCTTGGAAGAGAAATTCAGGGAAAAATTGCTTTAAGGGGAAAGTTTTTAAGAACCCGGATCTTTATTTCAGGTATGGATCTTTGCTTCAGGTTGTTTTTTAGAAAAAATGAAGTTTGGTAATTTTTCTAAGTACACACCATGTACTCTTGAGTGCATGTCGTGTACCTGATTGTTGTGGGTAGTCATGTAATGGCCGAGTACATGGACGTGTAGGTGACTTGGCAGACCGCCTAAAGTGGGAGCTGGTTGAGGCTAGTACACGGCGTGTACATTAAATGAACACGTCGTGTACTTTTCTTTTTAATCGATTAATTGGAGCAGGGTCTCATCTAATCTCTAAAAAGACCTTCTTCTAACCTTGGTTCGTCCAGGAGTGACTAAGAGCGACGATAAAAGTCTGAGCCACTGTTTCTCCATCCAAGGTCCGATTCGAACTCTGTTGGGTGTGTTGGAATCCCACCAGTGGGTTTTTCTTTCTTCTTGGTCCTCTCTTCCTGATTTCTCCTCTCTCGCGAGTTATTCAATGTTGAACGTTTTTGACCTTTTTGTAGATCTACGATGTTCTAGGTTGATTCAAGGGTCGATGTTCTAGAATGTTCATCGTACAACATCAAGGTAAGTGTTTTGTGCCTTTCTTCAATTATCATTGGATTATATATACTTAAAGTGTCGAATACCCATGATGGGGTATTGTGTATTTTGGATTTTGACCCTGTTTAATACCTATTATGGTTTGGTTGATTGATTAAGGGTTGTTGACTTTTCATAAGATTGTATACCCTTGTTTATGGGACACCCCATGGGTGCATTTCACTAGTTTGACTGTTTATGGTCATTTGGCCTAAGTTGCCTATGAGGCATGCCTTATTTCCCATGCCTTAAGTTGTTTAGGATGGAGTTGATTGGTTATATGTGATTCTTGTTTTTATGATTTGATAAAAGTTGAGATATGTAATAGTTTTAATTGCATGTAGATCCTTTAATGAATGTTGTATGTGTGTTGATCTTCCAATGGACCATGAGAGCCTTAGACCAGAAAAACTTTGGGGGTTTCCATGTTTATTTACACAAGATCATGAGATCCTTGGTGTAGATTTTGACTCAGGGGGTATTGATCGTGAGAGCTACCCGAAGGTCATTTGTGATTAATTATACTATGTTGACTCAGGGGTATTAACTATGAGAGATACTCAGAGGTCGTGTATAAATTATTGATGCCATGTGGACCCAGAGGTATTGACTATGAGAGCTTCCCAGGCAGTAGTTTTCATTTTTTTAGTGCTATGTTTAAACCAAAGGGGTTAGACTATGAGAGATTTCCCAGAGGGTTGTTATGAATGTTTGATTGATGTTGTGATGAGTCTCTAATCCAAAGCACAAGTTTGGACTCAGTCTTACTTAGTGGTTTAGATGGTCTTCTGGGATGTCTATTATTACTATTATACAGGGGGATACATAGCTTAGGCTAGATCCTGAGGTTACATTATTCAATGATTTTAATAATTTATAAATGAAAATTAATGTAATTGAAAACTGTATGATTATTTACTTTTGAGTACTTCCTAGTTTATTGCTTTATTTCTGCATATTATCTGCTATATGTATTCACTAACTATTATAATAGATCTTTTGGTGGTTTCCTACTAGGATTTATCTCACACCCTGTTTGGGTCATGATTTTGGACCCAAACAGATTATATGGTTGCAGGTATAGATAATTACAAGCGCCCTTCATCATCAGGTACTTGACTGTTGTTGGAGATGGAGAGCATGGGACCAAACCGAGACTTGCGATGCTGTTGGAGTTTACTATTTTTTTTACTTTGGTTTCATTAATGTATTTCCATAATTGTGACTTTTTTGTATGCTTTCCTAGATACATGTGACATGCATCATTTATTTATATATGTTGCAGTTTTTTATACTATCAGTCTTCCGCTATTTACTTCTGTTGTATGGTATTGTTGCTTCCTCTACTACTTACTATTTTTTATTCCATTTTGTATACTCTACCAATGAGGGCATAGTTTCCCCATTATCATACCTTGGCTCCTGCTGCTATTTGGCAACCTCTAACGTTTGGGGAAATGCGCTTGAGGTCATGTGACCAACCGAGTTTGGGACACCTTTGGTCGGCACCCAGATCTGAGACGTTACAGGGTATCCCTACACTTATTCTCTAATTGGGTGATGTGATACATAACCCACACATATTTCTATTAAATACACATTTTTGGGCCTTATTCTCTCAAGATACAGTAGATCGTCTTTGGAGGTAAGTTCAGGTAAGATGATTATTTTGGATTGTTAACTATGGTTAAATAAAACTTACATTTGTAGTAATTTTTTTCTTCAATAAACTAATTTGAGAATGTTACATCATGATTTTCATCCAATGTTCATGAAAAATTTTCATAAAATATGGAAATATTATAATGTTAGAGTAAAGATGGAGCACCGGGTACTAAATATAAATGCCCTAGATATTCTAGACAGAGTTATGAGAGGCATTCTCTCCTCTCAATGGCATAAATTGGTCATATATTGGTCCAGTGAGGCTATGACGGTGATCCTATTTATTTTGGTTTAAACATTTATAATAATTTGTATAATTTCACATGTTTAAATTTTGAATTTATTGAATGTAGGATGTGGTGGAGCATCATTCTGAGAATCATGTGATGCATGGAACCTCCTCACAATCTTGGGACTCCTCACATGTCCCAAATTCGAAATGATGTATTTATCATTTTATTTTTATATTCATCATTTAATATGGTTTATGTTATATAGTTATATCGTATTAGTATATATAAAGTTATGATATCATGGTGCATCAATTGATAGAATATTGGTGTGAATGATGACTCGTGATCGAAATGATCCTAGGGTTGCAGCTTTTATAGTAAGTTCTTATACAAATTTTCAATACTTACATATATCTATATATAAATATATATTTATATTTATATATCACATTGAATCAATTTGAGGATGAGTTAGCACAACTTCCAAAGAACCGGTGATAGCTTTCCAGGTGGAGGGATGAGATATTTCATTTCATCATTGTCCATGATGGACAAAGCTACAAATAGACATATGGCATGGTGATTCCTCATTATTTAGTTTCATGTGTTGAGGTAGTGGCTCCAGTTATTGCTATAATGACACAGTAGGTGATAAATTTAGAGGCATGAATGTGTGCTTCTGAGGAGTTAAATGTGAAACTGTTAGTTGAAATCAGGGCATTGTAGAAGTATATGGGTCATGGTGATGGTGCCCAGGATCCAACAATTCATATATATACTGGAATGTTTTTTATTTTATATGAAATTAATTATTTTTCTATTAATAATATTTATCTATTATAGACCTCTGTCGCACCAGGTGCAGGTATTATCCATGGACCTACATGATGCATCAAATGCATGAGGTGTGTTTCATTTTATCTTTCTAGTTTCTCGTTCAAAGTAAATGTGTCATTCAATTTTCATATTTTTAGTCACAAATCAACTGTATATTTTTTTTTTAAATAAAATTTGACTAATTATGGATTCAAAATCAAGTAAAAATGTTTATTCTGATGTGAAAACTTAAAAAAAATCATCAAGTCATTTATGATATGTCAGGATCAACCGCATGTCAATCATATGTGTGTAGTGCTTGATATGATCGAAAACACCATTTAACATTGTGTACATTTATTAAAATTACATATATCCCACCATGGGTTCAAGACCAATAAGACTTATGATTTATTTGAAAACATAGGAGAACATTCCTAAAATCATTTGTGATCTTATAGAATCAACCATGCGTCGATCCAATGCTCTGATTGATTGATAGGATGTAAAGTATGATTTTACATTATTAGTAGTTTTTAATAATGGAAAAATCAAATGGGTGGGGTTAAAAATGGAGTAACTAGCTCATATTGACATTAAAACTTAGGATAATGATTTTTATGTCATCTATGATCTGTATAAATCATCTACACATTGACCGGATATCCCAATTTCTCAGTAAGAACAGTAGTGTAATTTTTCCCTCACTTTTGGAGTTAAGTGAAAAATCATAAAAAATATGTCAATACTAATAAAACGTACTTGGATTGACATGAAAATTTTTGAGAATGATCAAAAAGTCATTTATGATTTTTTTGAATCAATCGTGCATCAATTAGATGAATGTACCGGTCTATATGATAAAAAATTCCATTTAACATTGTGTATGTTTATGAAAATGACATATCTCCTACCATGAGGTCAAAACTAGGAAAATGAATTTTGATTGATGTGAAAACATAAGATAAAATTCCTCAAATAATTTTTGATTTTATATAATCAATTGCGCATCAATTTGATGTCTGAATTGGTCGGTAGGATGTAAAGTATGATTCCAGATTATTAATAGTTTTTAATAATGGAAAAATCAACTGGGTATGGGTCAAAACTGTGAAAAGAGGCTCTGATTGGATTGAAAACTTAGTACAATGATATTCAATTCATTTATGATTTGTATGAATCATCTACATGTCAATCGGATACTCGAATTGCTAGTTATGATTGAAAGTGTTTTTTGTCCCTCTCATTTGTAGTTAACTGAAAAATCATGTAAAAGTGGTCAATACCAATCAAACACACTTGTATTGACATGAAAACATGGGATATTGATCATTTAGTCATTTATGATCTGTTATAATCAACGGTACATCAATCAGATGTGTGTATCACTCTGTATGATTGATAACACTATTTAACATTGTGTACATTTATGGAAATGGACTAACTCCTACCAGGGGGTCAAAAATGGAAAAACAACTTTTGATTGACATGAAAACATAGGATAACATTCTTCGTATCATTTTTGATTTTATGGAATCAATTGTGTGTCAATTTGATGTCTGGATTGATTGGTAGGACGTAAAGTATGATTCTGTGTTATTAATAGTATTTAATAATGGAAAAATCAACTGGGTAGGGGTTGAAACCGAGCAAAAATAGATTTAATTGTCTTGAAAACATAGAAAAATGATCTTTAGGTGATTTCCAATCAGTATAAATCATATAAACATTGACTAGATGCTGTAATTTCTTGGTATGATCGAAAGTATTGTTTGTCACTCACATTTGCAGTTAAGTGAAAAATCCTGTAAAAAGGGGTAAATACAAATAAATCTAACTTGGGTTGACATCAAAACATGGTATAATGATCATCCAATCATTTATGATATGTCAGAATCAACCTCATATCAATCAGATACATGTATTGCTTGGTATGACAAATACCCCTCCACTTGGCTCGCAGATATGGACATCAAGACAGCATAATCTCGAGTGATATCCTTCTTCAAAGTTGTAGACAATAAAGTTGGTCGACTGCTCTCAAAATTTGGAGTCATTTGGACTTAAGTATCAAAAGTTATGGCCGGTTGATTAAACAAAGTAAAACTGTCCATTTCAATCCAGTCTTTTTGAAGTTCAGAATGTGAAAGGGTTTTTGAATATGAATATTCCTTCAAATCCGAATGGGTTATTCAAAAAAGTCGGCCGCCTATATCTCCTATTTTACACTGAAAAATATCAGCTCTATTTGATGCTTAAATCATGAGATATGTCATGCATACTATACAGATTTTAATTCTCGGCCAGAATGGTGGGCTGGACTT
Organism: Viscum album; assembly: GCA_963277665.1. Lineage (NCBI taxonomy): Eukaryota > Viridiplantae > Streptophyta > Magnoliopsida > Santalales > Viscaceae > Viscum > Viscum album. The sequence continues at coordinate 1,513,415,426 of OY728161.1, forward strand.
CAAAGATTCATTTGGGCACCTTGTACTTAGATTTGGGCCTTGAAATTTTTATTCAAGATGAAATGTAGTGTCCTACGAATTATTGTTGAGAGTTAATGTTTTTGGACTTTTGTATTGAGCCCAGTAAATCAATCTTCAAGGCTGGTCCAGTTTGTTCACAGATTCTTTGGTCTTGTTTGTGACGACCATATGACCCTTCAAATGGCAGAATGGGCTCATGGTACCTTCTAATGAAATGTTTTATATTGAAATTAGAATCCTACAAAACAATAACCACACAATTTGGATCATTATAGTGACATTTATTATTAAAACATTAAACTGACTCAATTGGACTACTTCTAAAAATGCTCAAAAATTATACTTAATATTAAAACGTTAATATTTCACACAAATTATGCACATTTTATATAAAATAAGTAAAGGGAGTATATAATAAGTCATGAAAATATTAATAACATCAACTCACCCACACTTAGTTTTGTGCATGTCCTCATGTGCAACAAATATAAAAACATGACAAAATCATTTTTACTCACCAACAGATATTAAAATTTTGTTTTCTCCAATCAGGGGAGGTTTAGACTATTTCACTCATCCATTTTGAAATCCACCAAAAGTTTTTAAAGAAACAATTTTCCAAAACTAATTCATTTTTTCATGCTAAAATTTAGAAATGGAAAATGTGGACACTCAAAACTCACACCTCTCAAGATGATAAAATTTATTTGTGGAGGTTCACTCTTTCACCAACCAAAAGTGAAAATCTTAGAGTTTGAAAAGAGCTCTCGGCTTACAATACCTATCCAAAATGAACAAGAATCAAGAGGTCTTTTTAATGGGTTTTTCTGTGGCTATTGGACGGTAGGAATATAATGTCCAAGAGAGAGAATAAGAGGGTTAAAATACCAACATAGAAAAAGCAATGCACATTTTTTTGAAATAAAACATGAAAGGAAATGAAAACACATATTTACAAGGGAATGATTGTGTGAATAAAGAAACAATAGAGGAAGAAAATATGAAGGTAATGAGAAGATGAAATATTTACAAAACACAGAACTTCTCCCAATAATAATATAATGCGAGTGTTCTTTTTTTCTTCTCCTTTTTTTTATTTGTTTTTTCGAAAGTTGAACTTGGAAAAGATCTCACACTCATAACCCAACCCATGATTGATCTCCTCAAGACACTAATTGTAATAGTTATAACAAGATCAAAGGTTGAGGAAGAGTGATTTTTGACCTACCCAAGACACAACCCATTTTTTTCTTTTTTGATTTTTTTGATTTTTTTTTTTTGATTTTTTTTCATCATTTTTTTTTGAACACTTGTCAATAACATTTACAAAATTACATAAATGGAAGTTCATTACATTCCCCAAAACACACTTAATGAAAACCTCTCCCCCACACTGAAATGGATGCTTGTCCTTAAGCAGATGATAACTCGTTGAAAATCAATAATAGGGTACCCAAACAATGAAATCTATTCCCCCCCCCACACTTAAATTTCAAAAAAAATTATGCAATGAAAATCCATGTTGATATTGGATGGGAAAAGGTATTGGGATTTTAATGTGGCTATCAAAGAAAAGGTTTTCATAGGCTCAAAGTTTCTTTCAAAAGGAGGATTAATGTAAGGGAAATGGGAGGCCATTTGGCTATTGTGATTCTCATGTGGTTCAGAAAATGCCTCTATCATATTAATACACACTAAGGTAGTAAATTCAGCTCGAAGGTCCACAAACTCAAGACTCACAAATGGGGGTGAAAACACACATTTTGAAAAGATGGCCATAGGTGGCCTTGGCATGAAAGCAAATGTTGTTCCTCACGGTTCGGGAAAATCATTTTCCAAATCAAAAATTGAGCATTCAAAATGTGTTGGTTTTGACACAAAATTCTTTATCCAAAGTCATAATGAAAATAAAAAATTTTTGAGATGAAAACATATCTGTTAACTCCCCAAAATGGTTATACAAAATTTCAAAACATGATGGTGAGTAAGCATGACTTATAATTTTTTTATTTTTTAAGTGATTGTTTTTTTGGTTTTTTTTTTTGGTTTTTAGGTTTTTATTTTTGTAAAGATACACCCACACAAAAGAGAAAGTGAAAAATAAAGGTTTTGATAAAGAAAATGGTAAAAAAATGAAAGAGATAGGAAGAAGAAGAAAGAGGTAGATAGAGGAAGAGATAGAGAGAGTTAAAGGGAAAGAGGTTCCCCCTGGTTTGGATTTGGCGGGTCGCCTTCTCCATCTAGTGGTAGGTCGGCTAGAGAAGTTGGGGAGCCAGTGGAAGTCGATGTTGATCTAGGATTGTGCATCCTCTCATGGTGATGCTTTAACCGATGTCCATTAACCGTGAATGTCCTTTTGGAAGAGGGGTCTTGGACTTGCACTACACCAAATGGGTAAACGTTAGTAATAACAAAAGGACCTTCCCAACGAGAATTAAGCTTACCCGGGTGTAGCCGAAATCGAGAATTGAAGAGCATTACCTTTTCACCTTCATGAAATGTCTTTCTCATGATGTTTTTGTCATGGAGTACCTTAGCCTTCTCTTTGTATAGATTGGAATTCTCATAGGATTCAAGTCGAATCTCCTCCAGTTCAGCCAATTACAACAATCTTTCTTCACCAGATTTTTCACAATCAAAATTACAGGTTTTCACAGCCCAAAAAGACTTATGTTGGATTTCAACTGGTAAGTGACATGCTTTACCAAAAACTAGCCTAAAAGGAGACATCCCAATGGGTGTTTTATAGGCAATTCGATAATCCCAAAGGGATTCACCAAGTCTCTCAGGCCAGTCTTTTCTGGTGGTCTTAACAATTCTCTCAAGTACCCTTTTCACTTCTCTATTAGAGAGTTCAGTCATGCCATTTGTTTGAGGGTGACATGTAGTTGAAGTTTTATGTACAACCCCATTATTTTTCAAAAGAGATTCCACGGTTCTATTACAAAAATGGGTTTCTAAGTCACTGATCAAGGCACGTGGTGTGCCAAATCTTTGGAAGATGTGGGTCTTTAGGAACTCACTAACAGTATGAGCATCATCCTTCCTAGTGGGTTTGGCCTCAACCCACCTTGAAACATAATCGACCGCAAGAAGAATGTATGAGAATCCATTGGAAGGGGAAAATGGTCACATGAAATCGATGCCCCAAACATCGAAGATTTCACAAAAGATTAAAGGCTTTTGGGGCATTTCATTTCTTTTGGAGATTTTGGCCTTCACTCTTCAAGGACTCACATGAGTTTACATCCCAGAAATACCCCTCCACTTGGATCGCAGATATGGACATAAAGACAGCAGAATATCGAGAAATATTATTCTTCAAAGTTGTAGACAATAAAGTTTTCCGACTAATCTCAAAATTTGGAGTCATTTGGACTTAACTATCAAAAGTTATGGCCGGTTGATTAAACAAAATAAAACTGTCCATTTCAATCCAGTCTTTTTGAAGTCCAGAACATGAAAGGGTTTTTGAATATGAAGATACCTTCAAATTCGAATGGGTTATTCAACAAAGTCGGCCGCCTATATCTCCTATTTCACACTGAAAAATATCAGCTCGATTTGATGCTTACATCATGAGATATGTCATGCATACTATACTGATTTTAATTCTCGGCCAGAATGGTGGGCGGGACTTCAAAGCTTCATTTGGGCCCCTTGTACTTAGATTTGGGCCTTGAAATTTTTATCCAAGATGACATGTAGTGTCCCCCGAATTATTGTGGAGAGTTAATGTTTTTTTACTTCTGGATTGATCCTAGTAAATCAATCTTCAAGGCTGGTCCAGTTTGTTCACAGATTCTTTGGTCTTGTTTGTGAGAACCATATGACCCTTCAAATGGCAGAATGGGCTCATGGTACCTTATAATGAAATGTTTTATATTGAAAGTAGAATCCTAAAAAACAATAACCACACAATTTGGATCAGTATAGTGATAGTTATTATTAAAACATTAAACTGACTCAATTGGACTACTTCTAAAAATGCTCAAAAATTATACTTAATATTAAAACATTAATATTTCACACAAATTATGAACATTTCATATAAAATAAGTAAATGGAGTATATAATAAGTCATGAAAATATTAATAACATCAATGACCAAAAACACCATTTAACATTGTGTATGTTCATGAAAATGACATATCTCCCACCAGGGGGTCAAAACTGCGAAAATGACTTCTGGATGATGTTAAAAAGTAGGAGAAAATTCCTCCAATCATTTTTTATTTTATAGAATCAACCACATTTTAATATGATTCCTAGATTGATCGGTGGGAAGTAAAGTATGATTTTGCATTATTAAATTTTTTTAATAATAGACAAATAAACTAGGTAGGGGTCAAATATAAGGCCCCAGCCTTAAACCTTACTTAATCTTGAGTTATTACAAGATTACACATTGAGGATCTTTTCAGGTTTAGAGTTTTAGAGAATTAGATCCTGAAACTTGCATTACATTCCACATTTAAACAGGGTGGTTACATAAAAGACAATATTCATTCTTCCCATCAATGGAAACCTATTTAAAATAAAACACGGATTCTTTCTTGACACATCCTTGACACTATCGTCACATCATGTACCTTTCCCTTGACCTGTGAAAAGCATTTCAAAAACTTGGGATGAGCATAAAAATCTCATTAAGGGTTATAAAAATATGGAAAGGAAACATGAGTTCATATATACATAAGAATGAAATCATACTTTACCCATAAAACATAGGCATATCAAATCATGAATAAATCATAGAAGACATAAGACATAAAGGTAACTTGAGGCATTCATAACATTATTACGTAGGGAGTAACCCTCTTGGTTACTTTTGGAATACCCATCACAGTATATTCCCTAAATCTCTTCGGAGAAACCTTAACGTTTCACTCCTTCGCGTTACCCAATGAATTGGAGAGCTATATCGGGCTCACCCGCCCTTAGTTTATCACGGAACCACCCGTTCTTCATAACAATGCCCAAGAACCATAACATAATCGTATCACATAAACATGAATAAAGGAAACATGACATTTCCACATTTCAATCACAATATAACATTTTAGGATATTGAAATAATGAATCCATTCAAAAAGAAACCATTTCCAAAACCATTTAAAACATTTAATAAAGAGATTTTTGAATCAAAGTGTCCCATACCACCTTGAAGCTTTTAACATTTTAAACCATTAATATCCATATAAATAAATCCTTAAAACCATTTTGAAAACATGGATATTAATAAGAACAAATAATTAAAACATTTAAAACGATATTTTGGTTAAAGGGGTTTTACCAAAATTAGAGACACTTGAATACAATAATCGAGGAATAACATTTAGTCAGAACTTTATAATATCATGAGAATAAAAGGATTCATGATATAATACTCCAAAGGACAGTATATACACCATATAAGAGTGAATTGGTGCATAACAACAATGAACCCTCAATAGAAATGTCAAATGTGATGAAATCCCTTATAAAAAAGGTATCCTTAAATTAAGGGCAAATCAATCTCAAAATATGTGTGACAAATGTAAATACACCCAATATAAGTGGATATTAAGTGTAAAACAATAAAAGGTCATTCACACATATTCAATGGATGACATATTCAATGACTACATGTTGAACCCAAAGAAATCGAAATTGGGTTAAAAAGTTCCCTTGACAGCCTAACGGCATCACATCAAAATGAGTTGATGAGAGATAAAAAGTGTATCTCATCACTTGGACATAAAAGTTACATCAATAAGGATATATGAGAACATATCCCATCATAACAATATGTAAATTAAAAGACCCAACAAAATAAGTCTTTTAAAAAAGAGGAGGGTGAAAGGTTCCCTTACCGACTTGGGTATCTTTCAAAACATACACCCCATGAAAGAAAGACAATAGATCATTGATGTAAATACTCATAAACGAAAGTATATTACACAAATATTAGAATAATGGGCAGTACATACACCACTCAATGGAATTTGTGGCAAATTTAGCATAAATCTCACGGGAATAAAAGTGAGATGAAAAATCCCTTACGAAAACTCGGCAGCCTAACGGCGCCACATAAAACTTCCGAATATGGATTGATGAGATCAAATAGGGTATCTCATCACATTACAATAAAATTTACAGCAAGAGGAATATAAACAAACATCCCTCAACATTACAAAGAGGAGCTTAAAAAAAGTGACATAAAGGAGAGTACTTAAAAAGAAAGAGAGAGGTTAGATCTCTTACGAAAGTTCGGCAGCCTAACGGCACCACTCAAAACTTACAAAATGGATTGATGAGAGAGAATAGGGTCTCTCATCACATGAACATAAAAATTACAGTAAGTTTAATATAAAAGATCATCCCAATAACAAGAAAGATGAGCTTTAAAAGGAATGACATAAAATTGTGTACTTAAAAAGAAAGAGAGGAGTAGGATCCCTTACCTCGGGTCCGACTTGACTCGATCGTTCTTTAATATCCTGAATAATAAACTTGAGTTAATTTCTAATTCCTTAAGAACCTTTTTCAAGTTCATTATTACTTTTATACCACTTATTACCATGTCATAAACATTATGTAATCATTTATGTTAATAATATTTGTTTTGCCGATATTTGGTTCTTAAGTCGAAAGTGGACTTCTTACAATTAAATGTTGTTCGTGTGGCCAAATGTTTATTATATCCAGAATTGTATTCATTATGTAGATATCATATATGTCATATATATCCAGTACATGCATGAATTTATAACATTACATAATCATTTAGAGGTAATAAATGAAATGCACCGTTCATGGAGACGGTAAGCTGTACGTACGCATGAACGCTACTTTCATTTCTATTTCATATTTTATAGAATGGAATAATAATGATATAAAGGTATATTATAATTCCAGTATAATGTTATATATAATATCATATTTCCATCCTTTATACATCCCACATATGGTATTTAACGAATCAAATCACTTTGAGGGGGCGGTAGTCCGCACTTCCTTAAATGAAGATATCGCGTATACCCATAATGGAAGCCATAAAGGTAAGACAAAAATGAAAAATACAGAAGAATAAATAAAACATAAACATATTATATATCATATATAAAAATAGTGACATCATAATGGCCACCTTTGAAGGTGTTAAATGAGTATTGAACAATCATCGTTTCGGGAGGTAGAATTTCACCATCCACGGAAACCGTATGTTCTTTAACCATTTGATGTAGTTGTGTGAGAGTGTAGCTCGAATAAATCTTATAACAACATCATAGTATATTGAAGATACTGGTGTTGTTACAAAAGAAGTAAATAAAAAGAGTTTAGGGGGTTGGAGAAGCAAAATAAAACAAATGAACATGAGAGAATGAATTACCTTTAAAAGTGTAACTCCTTTTGATTTGAGCCTAAAGGCTTCCTTTGAAAGGATTCTGCCCAAAGGGAATCCTCTAGGATGAGGAGAGGGATGTGGAGAGAGTAAATGGGCAGGGGTTGGCCAAGCCAAAGGCTTGAGGAGTGTGTGAAATGAGGTAGAGGTGAGGGCCTTTTATAAGAGGAGAGGAGGGGCACTTTTGGAAAGTAAAGAAATATTACTTTATTTGAAAATGTGTTTCAGTTTCAAAAGGTCCCACATTTATATAATTCGTGGATAAGGTGATAAGGATTAGAAATCCACTCATCCAATAAGTTTTGGACATGTGTAGTTCATAGATTTTACATTATCTTTCCATTTTATTTAAATCGTCAAATAATGATGTCATCGCTGCATCATTATTATGTCATAAATAATTTAATTTATATAATGTCTAAAAATTATAAAAAAAATACTATGATGTATGAAATCTTTTTATCTTTCCAATGAATATTTATAATCAAAAATATGACTTGTATAACCCCACTTAAAAATTGTTTTAGTAAAACATATCATGTTTGTGTCAATTTTACTTTTACATTAAATAAAATGTTATTTATGTCATTTCCCAACCAAAGTGGATCCATGGGGTCCCCAAGTTGACCCATGGCTTTTCTTGGTCGGTCATGACACAACCAATTAGGTTAGGACATGTGTCAAGCTCATCTTATTCCATTAAAGCATTATTTTTACCTTAAACTACACTAATTACCACTAATCGCGATAAAAAACTTAATAAGTTACTATTCACCAAAAAATTATTTTAATCTCATTGAACCACATTTTACTTCTTAATGACAACCATGTATGTCGGATTTTTGAAAATCAAGACACAATGATGGCAAAATTTTATTTAAACAGAAAATCGGTTTTTATAAGTACCACTTAGTGGTTTCACTATTCATCAAAAATTGAAGTTTTTCAGAAAAAATCCCAAAAATTTACCCTAAGCTATATTTGATATTCCGAATTCAAAAATGAAGTCCGTTTTACAAAATTCAAAACATATTAGTCACATTATTTAATTTATTAATTAATTCCCGCTGTCAGAGCAAATAGCGTGTTTTTATAAAATAATAAGTATCAAAAGATTGACACTAGTTTAAGTCTGATTTCAAAGTGAAATTAATTCCAACAACCACTATTGGATTTAATGGTAAAAATATTTTCTAATTTAACTTTAAAACCAATTCAAAATATTATCTAATAATATAAATAAATCAGATTAAAAAGAGGTTTTGAATTAAAACACAACATTTACACTATTCATTAAAAAAAATGAGCTTTATCGGAAAGATACCAAAAATTTACACAAAGTAAATTTTGATGTCCCGATTCTTAGTAAGAGTTTTATTTGGTCCAAAATAATGTTTAAGAGTGAACAAAACTATATTTAATGATGGTTCAACATCAAAAGGTGATAAGTGAACCTTTAGTGAAAACTAGGGCATATACGCCTAAAATTGAATTCTTTCCGTATTTTAAGCCTTTATCTTTTATTGGATAAATGTAAAAACATTTAAAAACATATATAATCATATTTTAGTTATTTCTATCCATTCCCGCCATTACAACGGCTACATGTTAACTACCATTTAAAATAATATTATTTTATTATTAGAGTGCAATGTAAGATTCCCAAGAGACTCGTTGTTGCGTGTTGGGTACGCCATCGAGAATAGCGTCCCCTTTATAGTCATATTAATATTTTATTCACAAATATGGATAAATATGAAAATGTCATATTCTTTATTTACCTGGGGTGTTACATCAAAACCAAGCACAAGAGCTCGTATTGGATTGAAAACTTAGGACAGTGATCTTAAGTCATTTATGATTTGTATGAATCATTTACACATTGATCAGACGCCAAAATTTCTTGGTATGATCGAAAGTGTCGTATGTCCCTCACATTTGCAGTTAAATGAAAATCACATAAAAGGGTTTAATACCAAGAGAACGCACTTGTATTGACATGAAAACATGGGAGAACGGTCATTAATTAATTTATGATATGTTGGAATTGACCGTGTGTCAATTGGATGTGTGTATCGCTCGGTATGATTGAAAACACCATTAAACATTGAGTACGTTTATTAAAATGGCATATCTCCCACCATGGGGTCAAAACCAAGAAAAAAAATTGTGATTGATGTGAAAATGTTGGATAACATTCCTTGAATCATTTTTGATTTTATGGAATCAACCATTTGTCAATCTGAGACCCAGATTCATTGGTAGGACATAAAGTCTGATTCTGCATTATTAACAATTTCTAATAATGGAAAAATCAACTGGGTAGGGGTTACAACCATGCAACAGAACTCAAATTAGCTTGAAAACATACGAAAATGATCTTTATATCATTTATGATCTATATAAACCATCTACATGTCGGATACCCGAATTGATCGTTATGATTGAAATGTTGTTTGTCCCTCGCATTTGTAGTTAAGTGAAAAATTACATAAAATGAGTCAATGCCTAGTGAACACCCTTGGATTGACATTGAAACTTGGGAGAATGGTCATCGAGTAGTTTATGATCTTTTGGAATTAACCATGCATCAATCAGATGCGTGTAACGCTCGATATGATCGAAAACACCATATAACATTGTGTGCATTTATTAAAATGACATATCTCTTTCCATGGGGTCAAAATCGGGCAAACGACTTTCGATTGATGTGAAAACATAGGGGAACATTCTTCAACCCATTTTTGAACTTATGGAATCAACCATGCATCAATATGATGCTCGGATTTATTGGTATGACATAAAGTATGGTCATGCGTTATTAATAATTTTTAATAATGGACAAATCAATTGTGTAGAGGTCAAAATTGAGCAATAGAGCTCAGATTTGCTTGAAAACTTTGTACAACAATCTTTAGGGCATTTATAATCTATATGAATCATTTACACATCAATTGGATACTTGAATTTCTTGGTGTGATTGAAAGTTATGTGTGTCCCTCGCATTTTCAGTTAATGAAAAATCACATAAAAGGGGTCAATACTAAGAAAACACACTTGGATTGACTTGAAAACTTGAGAGAATGATCATCGAGACATTTATGATATGTAGGAATCAATTGTGCATCAATCAGATGTGTGTATTGCTCGGTATGATTGAAAGCATCATTTAACCTTGTGTATGTCTATTAAAATAACATATCTCATGTCAGGGGGTCTGTCATGAACCAGGCAGGGTCGCCATCCGACCCGGTCCGCGGCAAGGCCCGAAGGGCGTTCCCGATCCCCACGGGCTGGCACAAGTGCCCAGGTTTCAAAATTGAAACTTGGGAACGATTTACCCGAATAAATAAATATAAAACAATCAGAAAGATGAATAAATTTAAAACTAAAGTCAACAACCAAACATGACCTTGAACTAGGGTCAAAATTAAAGTTTACAACTAGCCCTAAAAAAACCCAAAAAGGGATGAAAATAAAGGAAAAACTGAAAGGCACTAACTCAAACCTCCGTGTGACATGAGGAGTCACATCCCCAAGCCACGTCCACCAAACCGACACGAGGGTGCCACTGACAACCCGAACCACCCATGCTATGCTCGTTGCCTCAACCTGTAAAGAAAAAGAAACCAAATCTACATACACCCAAAGGTGTATGTAGGGTGTAAGCTAAAAGCCCAGTAGGATACCACTGAGAAAAAGTTCCACGTGTAATTATTAAATGACAAATACGTTTACAATTTAACTGAATAAAAATAAATAAGTGCTTAAATATTTTTAATGAAAACAGTTTTAAGGAAAACTACCTTAAAGGAAAACAACTTAAATTAAAACACACACGCGCGCTCACACGCACACTTTCTTGGTAACCCCAACGTCACACTGTGTGCCGACGGCGAGCACAAAACAAAAGAGGAGCACGAAACATGGGAGAGACCATAAAGATACTAGCGGGAAGTAGGACCCTAGAACATCGTGTCTCGGTGAGCAATGGTTTTGGAACACAACAATATACGTTCTCGTGCACGAGCCACTAGTAGGGCAACACATCCATAACCTAGTGGTCTCCAAACATAATCCAAAAGTTTAGTTAGTGTTGTAATCGTCAGTCCAGCTAAGTGAAACCGGGTCGATGCCACTTCCGTGTCACTAGCGCACTAGTCCTAGTCTGCCCACCTAGTACCCAGGCTTCCCGTTTGTGCTCAACTAGTTCAGAGTTCATGTCACATGTCATAATCATACACCCAAACCAAACAAGACACTACCCCCACCAAAATAACCATTTGCACACACAAGAACCATTTGAAATAATATGTCCACTAAAATGTTTTCCAAACACATTTCACACCATTGAAAGAATTTATTAAACAGCTTCCACACACGTCGCATGACTTTACGCACCGAAAGCATTTACACAATTTAACCAAAACAATTTTCCTCCTTAATAATTATTTAATAAACCAATTCAAATTTTCGTAAATAAATTTTAAAGAGAAAAACACCGCTTTATACACTAGACCGACCCAAACCCCCTCACAGAACCACACGCCCACAACGCCACCTCAGGAACCCAATCTGCATCACGCACACGATTAAAGAAACCACTCACACGGTTAAAAAAGACCATTTCTATAATCAAATGAACTGCCAGAAGAATTTGCCAAACAATTTCAAGATATGCCGCACGACATTAAACTCCAAAAACTTTCAAATTTCATTTCTGGCTAAATGCAAATAGACGCAACGCTAAAACAACAACTGCAACCTTTGCACGCCCTAACAAATTAACTACATAATTTTTTTTAAAAAAACTAATAAACAGTTCAACATTGGTTTCACAAAAACATACTCATATCATGCAACACACCACTAAACACATCAAAACACACTCAATCTTATGTAAAATCAAATTCACACCAAACCAACTAATTAATAAACATGCTAAGTTAATTAAATAAGCGAATGAATTTATCAATTAATACTCATACGTGGAACAACCTGCCTTGGTATAGACCAACTTCACAAAATTGACGCGAAACTCCCGCCGCACAACAATCGCACCACCAACGACCCAAATTGACCCTAAAACACAATATTAAACCCTTTGCATCAAAATCAAAACAATTGCAACCATAAATCTTACCCCAACAAAACCTTGAATTGAGGGAACAACCAAAGAAGAAAAACACACCCGCAAGCGAGGGTGCGGAAGGCCAATAGAGCAAGGAAAAGGCTACCGAAGGTGCGGCGCGCTGGAAAATCTGGTTGGAAGGGAGGGGCGACACAGGTCTAGGGTGTGTGAGGCAGCGGGCGGTGTTGTGCGGCTCGTCAGGATGAGAGTAGGAGGGTGGCGCGACGGCGCGAGGTGAGTTGGAGGGTAGAGGTGGTGCGGCTTTCCGGAGATGGAAGAGTAGGGCGGTTCATCAGGAGGGTTTTCCAGGTGGTCCGACCGAGAGAGAGGTGGGGCAAGGGAAGTCGTGTGTGCGAGAGGAGGCCGGCGGGGCTGGTCCGACGAGAGCGGTGAAGGAGGACGGGGGTCGCCGGGAGGTAGAGCGGGAGGGCGGTCTGTGCCGGAGGACGTTGCGCCGCGCCGAAGGAGGAAGGCAAGGGGAGGGGGCGCATGCACCTCGGGTAGGGTTAGGAAGGGGAGAGGGGGGGTCCGCGCGGGTAAGGGTGGAGCGCAAGAGAGGGAGAAAAAAAAAGAGGGAGAGAAAAAAAAGAGGGAGAGATAAAAAGGAGAAAAAAATAGTAATAATAATAATAAGAGAAAAATAAAAATAAAATAAAATAAAATACCAATAAAATAATACAACAAAAATCTAATTAATAATAAACAAATTTTAATGCTAAGAACTAAAAATAATAAAACCAAAATGATAAAAAAAAAGGACCAAATTAAAGTATCAACTAAAAGAATGATAATAATAATAACCTAATTGAAGCACTAACTAAAATAATCATAATATAAATCATAAAATTGAAATAATAGAACCAGTCGCAAAATAATTGCGTTAATTGTTGAGTTCGGACACTGCGCACAGCCGCATGAACGGTTGCGCGTATAGTCGTGCACGCATGTAAGATCCCAATTCCTTTAAAAAAAGAACCGGTTCAAACCGCATCTCAAAAGCGAGACCCCAAAATAATTAAAATAAAAATAAAGCATGGTCGGGGCACATATCGCTTTAGCGAAGCAATGCGGCTTCGACCGAGCCATGCCCGTGTGTCGACCGCTGCTAAGTCAAACGTTCATTTATCAGCAAAAACGCAAAAACTCTCATTGTGCCCGACATGCACCTCGACGAAACAACTAAATCAAATAAAATTATTAGATAAAGGTAAAAATTAAAATCATTACCGGTGTGTGATGTCGGGGTGTAACAGGGTCAAAATCGAGCAAACAGCTTCTAATTAACGTGAAAACCTCAAATAACACTCCTCGCATCATTTGTGAGGTGTTGGAATCAACCGCAGTTCAATCCGATGTTCAGATTGATCGATAAGACGTAAAGTATGATTATGCATTATTAACAATTTTTAATAATGGACAAATCAACTGGGTAAGGGTCAAAATCGAGCAAATGAGCTTAGATTGGCTTGAAAACTTATGACAACAATCTCTAGATCATTTTAAGATCAATATGAAACATCTACATGTTAATCGGATACTCGAATTGTTCGGTATGATTGAAAATGTTGTTTGTCCCTTGTATTTGATGTTTAGTGACAAGTCATGTAAAATAGATGAATACCAAGTGAACACACTTGGATTGAAATGAAAACTTGGGAGAATGATCATCGAGCCGTTTATGATATGTCGGGATCAACTGCATGTTAATCAGACGCGTATGTTGTTCGATATGATTGAAAACACCATTTAACACTGTGTACGTTAATTAAAATGTCATATCTCCCACAATGGGGTGAAAAATCGGGAAAACGTCTTCCAATTGGTGTGCAAACGCAGATGAGCATTCCTTGAATCATTTGGGGTCTTATGAAATCAACCACACATCAATCTGATTTTCGGATTGATTGGTATGACATAAAATATGATTCAACATTATTAATAGTTTTTAACGAAGGACAAATCAACTATGTAGGGGTCAAAATTGAGCAAAAGAGGTGATATTGGGTTGAAAACTTAGGGAACCGATTTTAAGTCATTATTTGATTTGTATGAATCATTTACATGTAGATTGGATACTTGAATTGGTTGGTATGATCTAAAATGTTGTTTGTCCCGTGTATTTATGGTTAAGTGACAAATCATATAAAAGTGGTCAATACAAGTGAACACAGTTAGATTGATATAAAAACATAATAGAATGATCATAAAGTCGTGTGTCATTTTTGGAAATCAAGCATGTGTCGATCCATTGCGTGCATCGCTCGATATGATTGAAAACGCCAATTTAACGATGTGTACGTTCACTATGGAGAACATTTATAGAAGCGTTTTTTATTTTAAGAAATCATGTAAATCCGGTTTTAAACTTCAATATTAATTATTGTTTAAATGATAATTAAACACCGTAATTAGGTATTTGACGATGAGGGTCTATTAATTATTATTTTTATAGGTGGACAACCGAGAAGGGGTAGTGTGACACGTGTAAAGTAAATTGATAATCCATTTCATGTTTATAATGGTAAAAGCGTAATGATATTTTTTTGAACGTAGGATAAGAATAATCGCTTTTCACCCACCAATATGAAATATAAAAATGGGGCGCGGGTCAACCAAAGTCAACCCCCGAATCGGAGTTCCACGTGGACGTCGGCCGAGGGAGGCAACAGTGTTAACGGTGGGGGAGCAGGGCACCATCGCCGCCGCCGCCGCCGCCGCCCTTGCCCACTTCCTCCGCCACCTCTGCGCAGCGGCGCCGGAGATATAAGATGTATCGGATAACGTGAACTGTCGGGAGTGCGCACCGCGCCTCGCCCCAACAGTCCCTGCGGGTCCGCTCTCTCTCCACTCTTCCCTCCCTCCCTATATATAGGCATCGTCCGGCGCAAGCCACCGCACCCCAGTCTTTTCCCCGCAGAACCACCAGCTGAACTTCTGGGGACATGGAGGGCGGAGGAGTCGCCGGGAAGGGAGAGTCGGTGTCCGTTGAGGCCGGCGGCGGAGAACTACGGGGCGCGGCCGTGGATTGGAGGGGGAGACCCTGCAAGGGCAAGGGCCACGGCGGGATGAGAGCGGCGGTCTTCGTTCTGGGTCGGTCGTGTTTGTGTGTGTTTTTAATCAGTGACGGTGGCCGGAATTAGGGTTCAATGGGTTTCTTTCAGGGTTGCAGAGCTTAGAGATCACGGCGGTGGCGGCGGTGGGGAACAACCTCATCACCTACATCATCGGCCAGCTGCACTTCCCCCTCTCCCGGGCGGCCAACATCGTCACCAACTTCGTCGGCACCATCTTCCTCCTCGCCCTCCTCGGCGGCTTCCTCGCCGACTCCTACCTCGGCAGCTACCGCACCGTCCTCCTCTTCGGCTTCCTCGAGCTCTCCGGGTTCATACTCCTCTCGGTGCAGGCGCACGTCGCGCGCCTGAAGCCGCCGGCCTGCGGCGGCGGGGAGGACTGCGAGGAGGCGCGGGGGTGGGCGGCGGCGGTGTTCTTCGGTGCTCTGTACACGGTGGCGCTGGGGAGCGGGTGCGTGAAGCCCAACATGATCGCCCACGGCGCCGACCAGTTCGGCGGCGACGCCGGCCGCCTCTCCACCTACTTCAACGCCGCCTACTTCGCCTTCTCCGTCGGGGAGCTGGCGGCGCTCACGCTCCTGGTGTGGCTCCAGACCCACTCCGGCATGGACGTCGGGTTCGGCGTCTCCGCCGCCGTCATGGGGCTCGCCCTCCTCTGTTTCGTCTCCGGCACGCTCCGCTACCGGAACAAGCGCCCCCAGGGCAGCATCCTCACGCCGGTCGCTCAAGTCATCGCCGCCGCATTCATAAAGAGAAAGCTCCCCTGCCCGCCGGACACGCGGCAGCTCCACGGCGGAGAAATCCCGACCACCGACCGATTCAGGTAAACAAACGCCTCTGGGCAGAAAACAGAGCCACACCAATCCCCGATTCTCATAAATAATTGCAGATTCCTGGACAAGGCCTGCATCAAAGGAGAATCCGCCGCCGGCCCGTGGAGGCTCTGTACGGTGAGCCAAACAGAGCAGGTGAAGCTGCTCATATCCGTCCTCCCCATCTTCGCCTGCACCATCGTCTTCAACACCGTCCTGGCCCAGCTTCAGACGTTCTCTGTTCAGCAAGGCAGCGCCATGGACACCCGCCTCGGCGCCACCTCCTTCCACATCCCGCCGGCCTCCCTCCAGTCCATCCCCTACATCATCCTCGTCTTCGTCGTCCCCCTCTACGACACCCTCTTCGTCCCCTTCGCCCGGACCCTCACCCGCCGCCCCTCCGGCATCTCCCCCCTGCAACGCATCGGGTTCGGCCTCTTCCTGGTCGTCTTCTCCATGGTCTCCGCCGCCGTGACGGAGAAGAAGAGGAGGGAGGCGATGGTGCATTCCGGGCGGGCGGTGTCCATCTTCTGGATCGCCCCGCAGTTTGTGATTTTCGGGGTGTCGGAGATGTTCACGGCGGTGGGGCTCATCGAGTTCTTCTACACGCAGTCGGTGGGGGGGATGCAGGCGTTCCTGACCGCCATCACCTACTGCTCCTACTCCTTCGGCTTTTACCTGAGCTCGGTGCTGGTGTCCGTGGTGAACCGGATCACGGGTGGGTCCGGCCCCGGGTGGCTCGGCCGGAATGACCTGAACCGGGATCGGCTCGATCTGTTCTACTGGATGCTGGCCGGCCTGAGCTTGTTGAATTTTATGAATTACCTGTTTTGGTCCACGTGGCACGCTTCCAGTCCGTCTGCGGCGGCGTTGGAGGAGGATGTTGACGGGGAGAGCCAGAAATACTAAACTTGTGTGGGTCTGACTGTGGTGTTAGATATGATGAAACCTTATGAACAATCCCATCCATATGAAAGGAGGGAACATGTCTGAAACATGTTTTTGGATTTGGGGTGGGGGATCCTTAACAGGACCAGAATCCTGAGGAATGTAGGGTTAAGGGCAGGCAGGGTCCTTCAACTTCCTCGATCCATCAGGGTCATCAAATAAAGGCTCCCCACCCCATGTGTGAGGGAGCACACGGTATGGTGGAGAGGAAAGCAAAGTCCTTTGTTTCAACTCTCCATTAACCAAAATGCTCATGTAAACACCACATGGATTTGAAATATATCAACATATAATACAATTTCTAAAAAATCTCAAAGATTTATGTGTTGGAAATCATTTCACAACGGGTTTAAAAACTAATGCGAATTATTTGGCTAAATAATGATTTAAACCGTCACTAAATTATTAACATCAATTTTATAATAAAAAAATAATTTTTTGATTTATAGATTTTTTTATATTTAAAATATATTTTTTAAGTCACACAAATAATAGACATTAACCTCAAAACCAAAAAATATAAAAATGAAACCACCAAACAACTCCATACTATAAGTAAAATCAATATCTCATAAAAACCACAATGCATGAAAATAATCAACTCCAACAACAGAGTTAGTAAGCTTTATCTCCAAATCCCTCTTGCAAGTCTATAAAACAAATTTATACATATACATATATATATGGGTGAGCACACATGTATACTCTGTAGGATTCTCATCAACACCTCTTGTTTAAATGTGGAAAAAACGTACTAATTAATGCCTTAATGAATAAATATCATAACCAACACACATCTATACCGGATCAACTGACTCATCCTCACCAAGGCTTACTCGCCAAATATCTCGTTCAAGTATAATAAAACAATATCAAAGCATATAGAAAGAGGGTAGCTCACACCACTCATTTGTCGCTTTCACACACAAATAAAAAACGTCCTAGCACTCTCATACCTTTCCCATCAACATAGCCATATCCACACTTCCATGTATTACATAACCATATCATGACCACATACCCACGTATCCACATCCATACATCACATATCCATATCACAATCGCACATCACATTTCCATCATAGTAGGGTATCGTGAACATAAAAACACTATTACTGAAGAGGGGTTTAGCAATGCTAGAAAATAGATTTGACGATTCAAAAAAGGCTGACAACATAAGCGATGTTAAAAAATGCTCGCCCTTTATCAATCCTGATAAAGGTCATGCAACTACTACAAGGCTACAACAGCCTTGCAATAACCCTATAACACCAAACCTAATCAAAATACAAATAGACAGAAATACATATAAACAAAAAAATCAAATACAAATACAAATACAACATTCCACTATCATCTCAATTCAAAATCTACATATAAAAAATTTACATTGAGGTGATATTTACAATTATTCCAAAAAAAATTACAACAAATATACAAAATCATAACTCTTATAACAGACTTTCTTTAAAGATCAACCTCCATACAAAAATTTGTCCCTACAATAAAATCAATGTTGATTTTAGTAACATTAAATAAAAAATAAACAAATTATAATTTTAATGTCATATAATCCACATACGATAAATTATATTGCTAATTAATATATATATATATATATATTAATGATATTATCAATTAACCGTGCATTGAATTGACGTGCAGTCAATTCTTACACGTCACAAATGATTTATGATTCACTGTCCTAATGTTTGAAAACAACCGGAGCTCATTTTCTCGGTTATGGCTATGTTATACACGTTTTAAACTAAAATGACACTTTTATATTGAAAACACACACTTCGAGTCATACCAATCACAACGTTCGTCAAATTGACGTGCGGTCGATTTCTACATGTCACAAATGAATTCTGGATCGTTGTCCTAACGTTTGAAAACAATTTGAACTCGTTTGTTTGGTTTTGGCTATGTGATATGCATTCTAAACTAAAATGACACTTTTATATTGAAAACACGCACTTCAAGTCATACAAACCATATCATGTGTCAGATTAACGTGAGGTCGATTACTACACATCTCAAATAAATTATGAATCGTTGTCTTAAAGTTTTAAAATAATCTCAACTCATTTGCTTGGTTTTGGCTATGTGATGCATGTTTTAAACTAGAATGCCATTTTTATATTGAAACCACACAATTCAAGTCATACCGACCACATCGTATGTTGGATTGACATAGGGTCGATTCCTACATTTCAAAAACAAATTATGGATTGTTGTCCTAAAGTTTGAAAATAATCCGATTTTGTTTACTCATTTTTGGCTATGTAATGTGTGTTTTAAACTAAAATGACACTTATATATTGAAAATACGCACTTCGAGTCATACCCACCATATTGTCTGTCGAATTGACGTACAATCGATTCCTACATGTTACAAATGAATTATAGATCGCTGTCCTAAAGTTTGAAACAATACAAACTCTTTTGCTTGGTTTTGGTGATGCGACACATTTAAAACTAAAACGATACTTTTATATTGAAAACATGGACTTCAAGTCATATCGACCATGTCACGACCCGACCCTACCCGGGCTCGAGCCGCAACTACCCCAAGCCCGCCTCCATAGGCCAGGGGCTGGCGACCAGTGCCGAAGGCACAACAACTCGGGGAGGCCTTTGCCTAAGTACCTGTACACACACACACAACACACTCAATGCAACAGTGCAGAGTAAAAGAAAAGACAAGTAAAGAAAAAGGGAAACTGCTATCAATAAACCACAGATGTGCATCGACCTCTAAACAATACAAGGTACAAGCTGAAAGTAAACTGAAAAGAAAAGGGGCAAAACACGCGCCCAACCAAAAAAAGTGCCACAACCCGGCAACAGGTAAACAAAACAAACAGCTGACGGGTCTCCCACCTGGAACCCGGCTACGACCACCGTACGCGGTCCAAGCTCCCGAACTCCTATGCTCCACTGAAGTCACGACCAACCTGTCCGTCGTCTGCAAGGGCAAACCAAGTGCGGGCAAAGCCCAAGCAGGGGTGAGTATAAAAATACTCAGTAGGATACCCCGAAGGCTCAAGGGAGCAACAAAGGAGGTACCGAAGGGTGAGCAGTAGAGCGAACAGGGAAAAGTAAAGGAGCACAACAGAGAGTGCAATAGAGTAACAGTAGAGAGTCCAGCTCAACCCAACAAGAGGAAAGAAGGTAGACTCATCCGGACACAAGGAGCTGGAAATGGTGAGAAGATGAACTTCCCGTCGAGTCTTCGCTACCTATAGTAGGAGAGTAGACTCGTCCAACCATGAGAAGCTAGACACGGAAAGCACGTGGCATACCCCACGCGTCTTCGCCTCTCCTGGAAGGAGAGTAACCAAACCCAATAAGTGGGTACTAGAACAAGGTATATACAAGTCCATATGCTCAATCAAGAAGCCCAAACAAGATCGTAAGGGGATCTCCATCCCATAGCTCAGCCCAAGAAAGAGTAGCCAACAGTCCCAGAAGTAACACCATCGATGCCCAGCATCCCGCACGTCTGCCCCGAACCACAATCCAAGGGCTCAATCACCACACCTCGACACTATCCGCTTTGGGCGGCACTGACTGACCCGCACGGTTTTAGGTCGCGTCACAAGGACGCGTCTCAGTGGGGGAAAACGCTCTTCGTACTTGAGAGTTCTGGGGGAACGTCAACCACAACTCGTCACTGCCCCGCAGTCGAGAGGTCTGCTCAAAGTCGACAGGCGACCCCCTGCCCAGCCCCGCTGGAGGATCCCTGGAAGTCAACGGGTTCACACTACGGGGAGACCCGGAAAGTCGACGGGTGCCACACTGCCCAGTCCCGTAACAGGGTAATCCACTGGAGGGCAACTCGGCTAAAGTCGGCGACGGGACCACTGCCCAGCCCAGCTGGAGGTAACCCGACATCGGGGACCACTGCCCAGCCCAGCTGGAGGTAAGCCCGGCATCGGGGACCACTGCCCAACCCAGTTGGAGGTAAGCCCGGTATCGGGGACCACTGCCCAGCCTAGCTGGAGGTAAGCCCAGAACTACTCTGGCCATCCCTGCTGGATGGTACCACTCGGTGAACACCGTTGTACTGGCCATCCCTGCTGGGTGGTAACCCACTGGTGAGCCCTGCTCGAAACAACCTCAGCCCTGCTGGAACAACCTCAGCCCTGCTAAAAACAACCTCAGCCCTGCTGGAACAACCTCAGCCCTGCTGGAAACAACCTCAGCCCTGCTGGAACAACCTCAGCCCTGCTGGAAACAACCTCCTGGGTAGAGGATCGGTGCCCGTGTAAAGTGTTGGTCACACCGAAACCACAAGTTCTACCAGGGAGCACGGAGCAACGGGTGGAACTTCCCAGGCCTCACAAGGCGATCACGCTCCAATCCGCCGAGTCACTGTCGAAGCAGACCAAGTCAACTCACCCCAAAAAGTGGGGAGAACACCCACGCTGCACGGACACCCGTAGTCGCAGACGGTGTCACAGTCCGGTGAAAGGGCATGGTACTGAAACCCCTCACAGCTGAAGAAGCAGAGGAACCAAACCATCTCTGCCGGCCAAACCATCGAGAACAAGACCAGGGGGAGACCACTCAACCCTGCTGGTCAGACAAAAGAGCACCAGGCCAGGGGAAACTCCGCCCTGCTGGTCAAACAATCGAGCGCAGAGGGACCCTCAACGTCGTGAGAGGTCAAAGTACGTAAAGCAGATCACGCTACGCACGTGGGGCCCACACGACGTGTGGCCCCAAGTCAACCCCAACTGAGGGCACAACATCCTCAGGTACAAACAACCACACGTACCTCCAAGCGCTCCCGTATACTCCCAGAGCATAGCTCGTTCCAGCCCAAAGGCTATCGTGCACACGACACCCAACGTCAACGCAAAGGCGTGGCGTAACAACTCCACCTCAAAGGCCCAGGCACGACCAACCACAACTTTTGAACCATTTGTATCACTCTCCCAAGAGTGCATGATCACATGCCAAGGGTCCGCTACAAACAAGGGAGGACGAACCGCCACCAGAGCACCTCTCATGCCCCACATTCAATAAGATCACTCAAGAGGCTCCGCACAACCAAACGGATCGCATCGTTGTAATCCTCACGGAAAAGCACGCGAGATAGACTACTTACCCGCCTCAGACGGATATCCGACGAAAAAGTCAACAACACCGCCTCACGCCTGAACGGCGTCCCGTGATCCCGAACCTTGGCCCCGAAAACAGTCGGGCGCATCGCACCATTGCGATCCCCTCGAAAAAACACGTCAAAAAGCACTACTCACTTGAGTGCAACGGATATCTGGAGAAAAGGGTGCATCCCGGCGCACCGCACACGAGCGGTGCCACGTGGGACCCACATCCCGGTCCCGAAACTCAACGAACGGATCACACCGTTGCGATTCTCTCGAAAAAGTACACGAAATGGACTATTCAATTGTCCAAAACGGTCGCCCGGTGATAAAGCTGGAAATCACCGTCAACTCCCGAAACGGCCCTCGTGGGGCCCGCACCATCGTGCGGAATTACAGCGGGCAGACTGCTCCAATGCGGTGCCCTCAGAAAAACACCCAACATCGACTGCTCGCACGCCCCGAACGAACGTCCGAGGAAAAATTCGCTAAAAGCTGCACGCAGCTCAAAAGACGGGCCGTGGGGCCCACGCCTCATCTTCGGCCTCAACGCCTGAAACCACCCTAGAAACCTCCGCCTCAATGCCAGGGTCCCAACACCACTGACGGCGCTCAAAACGGACGTCGGACGCGTCCACGCCGTCCAAAACAAGATCCGCCGAAGAAACGACTAACCCCTCGACGTACGTGTCGCGCCACCGAGGCCCCTCGTTTCGGGAATTAAAAATTCCCGAAACCATCTCAAAAGGTCCGCCTCTGTGATACGGTTCCACCGCCGCAGACGGTACTCAAAACGGACACCCGTAACGGAAAATACGGGTGTCCGAACACCGAGGGGGCAAGGCCCCTGGGGCTGGACCGGCCTGGGCCGGCCCGCGGCTTAGCCGCGCGGGCCGGCCGCGGATTCGCGGTCCGCACGCAGACCGGCCATGAGGGCCGGTCGCGACCGCCGCGTGAAGACCCGCGCGACGCGGGTCTTTGTCGCCGCATGGGGGTCGCGCGCCGCGACCCCGCGGTCGCCGCTCCCTGGCGACCGTCGCCTTGCCGGGCGCTCCGCCAGACACCCCCGCCGACGCCCGAGCGCCCCGCTGCCGCGCCCAGCGCCTCCACCGGACACCCGCGCCGACGCTCGCAGACACCCCGCTTCCGCGCCCAACGCCTCCACCGGACACCCGCGGACACCCCCCGACTTGCTGCCGCCGCCGCCTCGGAGCTCCCCGGACCACCTCGCTGCCGCCGCAAAATCCCAAAACCCGCAAACTTCGGCGGGTGTTTGCGACCATGTCCGAACTCGGATTTTCGATCCGAAAGAGGCGACGAGAAGAAAAGAAAACGTACTACGTATTCATGGTCTTTTATTGAAGTTTTGACAAGGAATCTGCAGTGCAAAACGAGCTCAAAGTAGGTACGGGAATAGAAAATGCAAACGCAACATCCTACCTCGTGGGGCTTCGCCCGAAGCTTCGCGACGATCCATCGACACCACCGCACCTCGCCGGAGTCGCCTCGCCGGACTGTCTCACCGGAGATGGAGGAGGAGAGGGAGAGGAGGGGCTGCCAGGGGGAAGGGGAAGGGGAGGGGTGAGGTTTAAATAAATTAATTAAAGATTTAATTAATTTAAAACCCCCGAAAAGACCCGCATCCGAAACTCCCGACGGGGTCGAGGTTAAGCCTCCCCTAGGGTAAAAACCACCTACTGAGCACAACGGCGGTCTCGAAATTTTAATCTGAGGCACCGTTCGAAAGTTATAAAATTTAACGTCCGAAGTCGCTAAATTACGAAAACGCCCCTGGGGTCATTTTTCACAAACGGCTCGCGCCCGCGAAACTTATACCCCTCCTAGGGTAAACGGCATGCTTTGAACTCAACGGTGCCCTCAGTTTTCCAATCCGAGCTACCATTTAAGAGATACTAGCGTTTCGCCATTAAACGAATAAATTAATTCATTAATTTATCCGTTTAACCTTCCGAAAGCGAGCGAGGGGTCCAAACATCCCGCGCCGACATGTTTTATGTCGTGCCTAGGGTAAAAACCCCATTACAGACCCATACGTACACTCGGATC
This sequence comes from Viscum album, assembly GCA_963277665.1. NCBI lineage: Eukaryota > Viridiplantae > Streptophyta > Magnoliopsida > Santalales > Viscaceae > Viscum > Viscum album. The sequence goes on from OY728161.1 coordinate 1,513,439,980, forward strand.
TCTGATCCGGAACTCCGTTTAGGATTTATCCCATTTATTTGGCATTTCTAGTGTGAACGCACTGGAAATTTAATTCCGGCCACTCCGGGGCTTGGAATTGCACGCCGTCTGAAGGTGCTGCTCTGGAATATCTTCAAGAATATTCCAAAGTCTTTCACAGAAAAAACCGGGTTCTTACATCATTCCCTCCTTCAATCTTTTCATCCCTAAAAAGCAAAACTTGGGAGCAACACAGGGTACTAAGCCCACACCTCGCTTTCCCATACCCAGAAGAACCCACACACAACTCTGCGTCACCGCACACGGACCAAAGGATTGATCCATTCATGTGAGGTCAGCCCTTGCCGACTTCGTGCACCCACTCAAGACTTTAGGGTTAGGGAAAGGTGGTAGGGTACCCCGCCATCCCTTTGCACGGTCTTAAACGACCCGAAGGACCTCGGGGGTAGCTCACCTCCCCGACAGAACCTCTGCGTCACATTCCGGGACTGGAATCACTGCCCGCACCTGGAACAAGGCCCGGTGATTCCCTCCTTCAGAATATCCATATGGTGGAACACCCAAGGATATCTGGTCACGCAAGATTCCACAACCGAGGCTCTCTTACACGCTCGAAAGGCGTAGGAGTCGACACCATCGACTAAAGGAAAAGGTCCCCCGCCTTTTACCTTACCAACACAGGGTTACACCCGATGCCCTGCGTCACCCTGGTAACACATCAAACAAGGAGCAAGGATGAAAGCAGTTCACACACAGAGTCTAACAATTCTACTGCAAAAAGTAGAAGAGTCGCAAGAGGTACCTATCACCATCCCATGCTCTGCAGGATCGTAGACATCCAAAGCTCGCAGCTGTCCTCGGTCCCAACTGTCAGCCCCCTGAGCCTGACGTGGACCACATAGTGGTGATGGGAAGACCTCGTAACGTCTTCCCCCTCTACCAGCTCCTCACGCTCCTCTTCTAGCACCACCTCTCTGGGTACTACTCCGATCACGGCGCTGCCTCTGCCGTGGTGGTGCGCCTACTGCCTGCCCGAAGCTCTCAGCAACTCGGGTTGGGCAGTCTCGTGCCAAGTGACCTCACCCATCACAAGCATAACACCGACTCTCTCTGGGCTGCACTGGTCCCCTCTGGTGCCACTTTGGTATACGACCACTCCCCTGAGCCCGATTGTCAGAAAGCCACCTACGTCGAGGTTCTGCTTGCCGACGCCCACTAGCCACGACAGACGTCTCAGCTCCGACGTGCCTGCTGCCACCACCAACACTAGAACGTGACAGGAAGACCTCTTTCACCAGCGCCTGCTCTAGCACCCCAACATATGTGGAAATTCCCAAGGGTACTATGATAGCACAAAGCTCTTGGCGGAGACCCTGCTCAAACTTCCGTGCTCGGAAGTTGTCTTCATGGACCAAGTCCGGGTAAAAGCGTGCACGGTCTGCAAAACTAGCCGCGTACTCGGCCACCATCATCCCTCCCTGCTGAAACAGCAGGAGCTCCTGAATCCGAATGGAGCGCAAGAAGGAGGGGAAAAACTCCTCATGAAACAACAACTGAAAGTCGTCCCAAGAAAGTGACGACTCGTCAAGAAACTGAGTCACCAGACTCCACCAACGCCGAGCTGCTCCACGAAAAAGGGTGGCTGCCAAAGCCACTCTCTGATCTGTCGGCGTCTGCACAAGCTTGAAAAGGCGAACCACTGCCTCGAGCCAAACGTCTGCTGCCTGAGGGTCTGTCTCACCACTGAACCTCAGCAGTCTCTGCCGCTGGAACTCACGGAGCGCGCTCAACCTGCGCTCAAGCTCAGCCTACTCTGATGAAGCTGACTGCTGCTCAACAAGTGGGGGTGCTCCTACCGGCCCACCCGGAGAAAAGGGCTCGCATGATGGGTCCTCGACTGTGGCCTCGTAGCTCACAGGGTCGTCGTCACGAACCAAAGCTGGTATCCTGGCAGGCTGTCTTCGTGGAGACATCCTGAATATTATCAAGGAGTGCCGCGATCAGATGAGCATATATGTATATACCAATAACAACGATGTGGAGATGAATCAAGAAGGATAGTCAAAGACTCAATCCTATGTGATGCACAAACAAATTTTCCCTGCAACAAGTGTATCAGCATGCCGAGTCGACAAGCGGGTTATCAAGGTCCTCGTGAATGTATACGTCGGCCGCCACACCATCACTGGACTCCCTGGCCTGAGAGCCGCTCTCGAGACACGTTAACACTATTTCCCTAAATCCCAACCAATTCCTCTTTTAGGGAAGTCCGCACAACATCCCAAGGAACAAACCACCTCTGATACCACTTTGTCACGACCCGACCCTACCCAGGCTCGAGCCGCAACTACCCCAAGCCCGCCTCCATAGGCCAGAGGATGGCGACCAGCGCCGAAGGCACAAAAACTCGGGGAGGCCTTTGCCTAAGTACCTGTACACACACACACGCAACACACTCAATGAAACAATGCAGAGTAAAAGAAAAGACAAGTAAAGAAAAAGGGAAACTGCTATCAATAAACCACAGATGTGCATCGACCTCTAAACAGTACAAGGTACAAGATGAAATTAAACTGAAAAGAAAAGGGGCAAAACACGCACCCAACCAAAAAAAGTGCCACAACCCGAAAACAGGTAAACAAAACAAATAGCTGATGGGTCTCCCAACTAGAACCCGGCTACGACCACCGTACGCGGTCCAAGCTCCCGAACTCCTATGCTCCACTGAAGTCATGACCAACCTGTCCGTCGTCTGCAAGGGCACACCAAGTGCAGGCAAAGCCCAAGCAGGGGTGAGTATAAAAATACTCAGTAGGATACCCCGAAGGCTCAAGGGAGCAACAAAGGAGGTACCGAAGGGTGAGCAGTAGAGAGAACAGGGAAAATTAAAGGAGCACAACAGAGAGTGCAGTAGAGTAACAGTAGAGAGTCCAGCTCAACCCAACAAGAGGAAAGAAGGTAGACTCATCCGGACACAAGGAGCTGGAAACGGTGAGAAGATGAACTTCCCACCGAGTCTTCGCTACCTATAGTAGGAGAGTAGACTCATCCAACCATGAGAAGCTAGACACGGAAAGCACGTGGCATACCCCGCGCGTCTTCGCCTCTCCTGGAAGGAGAGTAACCAAACCCAAGAAGTGGGTACTAGAACAAGGTATATACAAGTCCATATGCTCAATCAAGAAGCCCAAACAAGATCGTAAGGAGTTCTCCATCCCGTAGCTCAGCCCAAGAAAGAGTAGCCAACAGTCCCAGAAGTAACACCATCGATGCCCATCATCCCGCACGTCTGCCCCGAACCGCAAGCTAAGGGATCAATCACCACACCTCGACACTATCCGCTTTGGGCGGCACTGACTCGCCCGCACGGTTTTAGGTCGCGTCACAAGGACGCGTCTCAGTGGGGGAAAACGCTCCTCGTACTTGAGAGTTCTGGGGGAAGATCAACCACAACTCGTCACTGCCCCGCAGTGGAGAGGTCTGCTCAAAGTGGACAGGCAACCCCCTGCCCAGCCCTGCTGGAGGATCCCTAGAAGTCAACGGGTTCCCACTACGGGGAGACCTAGAAAGTCGACAGGTGCCACACTGCCCAGTCCCATAACAGGGTAATCCACTGGAGGGAGACCCGACAAAAGTCGGCGACGGGACCACTGCCCAGCCCAGCTGGAGGTAACCCGGCATCGGGGACCACTGCCCAGCCCAGCTGGAGGTAAGCCCGGTATCGGGGACCACTGCCCAGCCTAGCTGGAGGTAAGCCCGACATCGGGGACCACTGCCCAGCCCAGCTGGAGGTAAGCCCAAAACTACTCTGGCCATCCCTGCTGGATGGTACCGCTTGGTGAACACCACTATACTGGCCATCCCTGCTGGATGGTAACCCACTGGCGAGCCCTACTCGAAACAATCTCAGCCCTGCTGGAACAACCTCAGCCCTAATGGAAACAACCTTAGCCCTGCTGGAACAACCTCAGCCCTGCTGGAAACAACCACAGCCCTGCCGGAACAACCTCATCCCTGCTGGAAACAACCTCCTGGGTAGAGGATCAGTGCCCGTGTAAAGTGTTGGTCACACCGAAACCACAAGTTCTACCAGGGAACACGGAGCAACGGGAGGAACTCCCCAGGGCTCACAAGGCGATCACGCTCCAATCCGCTGAGTCACTGTCGAAGCGGACCAAGTCAACTCACCCTAGAAAGTGGGGAGAACACCCACGCTGCACGGACACCCGTAGTCGCAGACAGTGTCGCAGTCCGGTGAAAGGGCACGGTACTGAAACCCCTCACAGCCAAAGAAGCAGAGGAACCAAACCATCTCTGCCGGCCAAACCATCGAGAACAAGACCAGGGGGAGACCACTCAACCCTGCTGGTCAGACAAAAGAGCACCAGGCCAGGGGAAACTCCGCCCTGCTGGTCAAACAATCGAGCGCAGAGGGACCCTCTACGTCGCGAGAGGTCAAAGTATGTAAAGCAGATCACAGTACGCACGTGGGGCCCACACGACGTGTGGCCCCAAGTCAACCCCAACTGAGCGCACAACATCCTCAGGTACAAACAACCACACGTACCTCCAAGCTCTCCCGTATACTCCCAGAGCATACCTCGTTCCAGCCCAAAGACTATCGTGCACACGACACCCAACGTCAACGCAAAGGCGTGACGTAACAACTCCACCTCAAAGGCCCAAACATGACCAACCGCAACTTTTTAACCATTTGTATCACTCTACCAAGAGTGCGCGATCACACGCCAAGGGTCCGCTACAAACAAGGGAGGACAAACCGCCACCGGAGCACCTCTCATGGTCCACATTCAATAAGATCATGCAAGAGGCTCCACACAACCAAACGGATCACACCGTTGTAATCCTCGCGGAAAAGCACGCGAGATAGACTACTTACCCGCCTCAAACGGATATCCGACGGAAAAGTCACCAACACCGCCTCACGTCCGAACGACGTCCCGTGATCCCGAACCTCAGCCCCGAAAACAGTCGGGTGCCTCGCACCATTGCGATCCCCTCGGGAAAACACGTCAAAAAGCACTACTCACTTGAGTGCAACGGATATCCGGAGAAAAAGGTGCATCCCGGCGCACCGCACATGAGCGGTGCCACGTGGGACCCACATCCCGGTCCCGAAACTCAACGAACGGATTGCACCGTTGCGATTCTCTCAAAAAAGTACACGAAATGGACTATTCACTTGTCCAAAATGGTCGCCCGGTGATAAAGCTGGAGATCACCGTCAACTCCTGAAACGGCCCTCGCGGGGCCCGCACCATCGCGTGGAATTATAGCGGGCAGACTGCGCCAACGTGATGCCCTCGAAAAAACACCCAACATCGACCGCTCGCACGCCCCGAACGGATGTCCGAGGAAAAAGTCACTAAAAGCTGCACGCAGCTCAAAAGACGGGCCGTGGGCCCCGCACCTCATCTTTGGCCTCAATGCCTGAAACCACCCTGGAAACCTCCGCCTCAATGCCAGGGTCCCAACGCCACTGACGGCGCTCAAAACGGACGTCGGACGCGTTCGCGCTGTCCAAAACAAGATCCGCCGAAGAAACGACTAACCCCTCGACGTACATTTCGCGCCACCGAGGCCCCTCGTTCTGGGAATTAAAAATTCCCAAAAACATCTCAAAAGGTCCGCATCGGTGATACGGTTCCACCGCCGCAGACGGTACTCAAAACGGACACCCGTAACGGAAAATACGGGTGTCCGAACACCAAGGGGGCAAGGCCCCTGGGGCTGGACCGGCCGGTCCGCCCGGCCTGGGCCGGCCCGCGGCTTAGCCGTGCGGGCCGGCCGCGGATTCGCAGTTCGCGTGCAGACCGGCCACGAGGGCCGGTCACGGCCGCCGCGTGAAGACCCACGCGGCGCGGGTCTTTGTCACCGCGCGGGGGTCGCGCGCCGCGACCCCGCGGTCGCCGCTCCCTGGCGACCTCCGCCTCGCCGGGCGCTCCGCCAGACACCCCCGCCGACGCCCGAGCGCCCCGCTGCCGCGCCCAACGCCTCCACCGGACACCCACGCCGACGCCCGCGGACACCCCGCTACCGCGCCCAGTGCCTCCACCGGACACCCGCGGACACCCCACGACCTGCTGCTGCCGCCGCCTCAGAGCTCCCCGGACCACCTCGCTGCCGCCGCAAAATCCCAAAACCCGCAAACTTCGGCGGGTGTTTGCGACCATGTTCGAACTCGGATTTTTGATCCGAAAGAGGCGACGGGAAGAACAGAAAATGTACTACGTATTCATGGGCTTTGATCGAAGTTTTGACAAGGAATAGATAGTGAAAAATGAGCTCAAAGTAGGTACGGGAATAGAAAATGCAAACGCAACATCCTACCTCGTGGGGCTTCGCCCGAAGCTTCGCGACGATCCGCCGACACCACCGCACCTCACCGTAGTCACCTCGCCGGACTGTCTCGCCGGAGATGGAGGAGGAGAGGGAGAGGAGGGGCTGCCAGGGAGAAGGGGAAGGGGAGGGGTGGGGTTTAAATAAATTAATTAAAGATTTAATTAATTTAAAACCCCCGAAAAGACCCGTATCCGAAACTCCCGACGGGGTCGAGGGTAAGCCTCCCCTAGGGTAAAAACCACCTCCCGAGAACAACGGAGATCTCAAAATTTTAATCTGAGGCCCCGTTCAAAAGTTATAAAATTTAACGTCCGAAGTCGCTAAATTACGAAAACGCCCATGGAGCCATTTTTTACAAACGGCCCGCGCCCGCGAAACTTATACCCCTCCTAGGGTAAACGGCATGCTCCGAACTCAACGGTGCCCTCGATTTTCCAATCCGATCTACCGTTTAAGAGATACTAGTGTTTCACCATTAAATGAATAAATTAATTCATTAATTTATCCGTTTAACCTTCCGAAAGCGAGCGAGGGGTCCAAACATCCCGCAACGACATGTTTTATGTCGTGCCTAGGGTAAACACCCCATTCCGGACCCATCCGTACACTCGGATCTCTGATCCGGAACTCCGTTTAGGAGTTATCCCATTTATTTGGCATTTCCAGTGTGAACGCACTGGAAATTTAATTCCAGCCACTCCGGGGCTCGGAATTGCACGCCGTCTGAAGGTGATGCTCTGGGATATCTTCAAGAATATTCCAAAGTCTTTCACAGCAAAAACCGGGTTCTTACAGACCACATAATGATTTGGATTGACGTACGGTAGATTCCTACATGCCACAAATGAATTATGCATTGATGTCTTAAATTTTTAAAACAAATTGGACCCGTTTTCTCGATTTTGGTAATGTGATGCACATTTTAAACTTAAACGACACTTCTATATTCAAAACATGCACTTCAAGTCATACTGGACACATTATATGTTGGATTGATGTGCGGTTGATTCCTACACATCCTAAATCACTTATGAATCATTTTTCTAAAGTATCAAAATAATCTGAATGTGTTTTCTTAGTTTTGAGTATGTCATGTGTGTTTTGAACTAAAATGTTGATTTTAAACTAAAAATACACACTTCGAGTCATACTGGGCACATCGTGTCTTAGATTGTGGTGCAGTTGATTTCTACACGTGACAAATGTGTTATGGATCATTGTTCTAAAGTATCAAAACAATATGAATGCGTTTTCTCGGTTTGGAGTATGTGGTGTCTGTTTTGAAGTAAGCTATCAATATTAAACCAAAAACACGCACTTCGAGTCATACCTATCACAACGTCTATAGGATTTACGAATGGTAAATTCCTACACATCACAAATGAATTGAGGATCATTTTCTTAAATATTGAAAACAATCCATGCTCGTTTTCTCAGTTTTAGCTACGTGACGCGTGTTTTAAACTAAAATGACATTTTGTTGGGGGTTGCATTGTGAAAGACAATCCCCATTAAATTTCCAAGATCCATTGGGTATGAAATTGGTTTGAAAAATTCCCAAAATAAAAAATCTAAAACTAATGTTTATATTTCAGTTCCATAAGATGAAACAAATAAACATGGATATATTCATTAAACAAAATTCCAAAAAACAAAGAATTACAAATGATTAACAACAATGAACAACATCACATGGAAATATTAAAAAATAACATACTGGAAAATGAATATTACAACATCATATTCAAGCTTTCAATATTCACATAAACAACAGAAAAAACACTTTGTCAAGTCGATTATAATAAACAGAACCAAAACATGAGAAATCAATTTTCAAATTCACATATAAAGAACCATTTCAGCAAGAAATAATAACAAGTCAACGACAAACATAGACACATCCAAGCATAAAAATGTTTAAGAAATTCTAATTAAACAAATGAATCTGAAACAAAATTAATTCAAAGTAGGGGTTCTCCTCGAATCGAGTTAGCCGAGCAAAAAACCCCAAAAATCCATGGGCTCTCTTCTCCTCGGATCCAATCTTTCTCTCTTGGAAAATAAAGTGATGAATCAAGGAGTTATCCCCCTCTCCTTGCTGGTGGAGAACTAGGAAACCCCTTGTCGGAGACCCTCTCCCTCTGAATCCCTCTTGCTCATTGAAAACGAGTTCCGCCTTTTTTTTGTGAAGCGGCGCTTTGAAATCCCTAAAAAGAAGCGACACTGTGAGGCCAGGGCAGTTGGCATAGGACACATGGTTAGTGGGGAATGAAAAGGGTTGTTTTATATATCAAACTATTGCATAACAAACTCACAAAAGGGCATGTTAAATAATTGAAATTTAATTAAAAAAACAAAATTGAATTAAAATTCACAATTATCCACCTTTTTAATTAAAATGCATAAACACAATTTAATATGAAACAATACAACAAAAACTGGTATAGGAAATGTGATCGATGGGGAATGAAAAGGGTGGTTCTAGATATCCAGCTGCTGTATAACAAAATCACAAAAAAGATCATGTCAAATAATTGAAATTTAATTAACAAAATAAAAGTGAATTAAAATCCACAATTCTCCACCTTTTAAATTAAAATGCACAAACACAATTTAATATGCATCAATATAAAAAAATATCCACCTTTAAAATTAAAATCAAACCACATGATGATTCTATACTACCTACCATCATCAATTTGGGCATCACAACCTAAACCAGAAGCACCAACAGGGTATGACCTAAAGAGCCCCCCATCATGAATTAATGTGACACATGTCACCCAAATTAAATGACATTCTAAAGCTGCTAAACATGATTATAATTTAAACAATTCCAAACATAAATAGAACACATACCTACACTTACCTGAGCTAACCTCTGAGATGATGGCATTGAGGATGTCCCACACTGCTCACCAGTACCTAAAACACAAGGTAGAACAAAACAATACCCATCCTCTAAAACCATGGTATAACAAACATCTCATAAAATTCACAAAGAATCATTCAGAAACAATGATGCAATAATGAAAATAGCAGTAATAAAATACATATTGAGAAATCAAGAATAGCAAAAGAAAAACCAGTCTCCACCTGAACCCATCATGGACTCAGAAAACTCTCCACCTAAAGAGAATACACTACCTAAAACCCAGCCATTAGGAGAAGTTACTCAACAAATGGGTACCACTGCAAATCCCATGAATCCCTAAGAGTCCTAAGGACAAACTCTAAACCCATGAGAACACTGGTGATCCAAGGGAAGCCAACTACTGAATAAGAAATATCATCCCAGTCTATCTTCCTAATGATATCTAGTGACCACCTAACATTGCTAAAGAGATCCCGACAGAACCACCACAAAGCTCGATCATCACCGAACTTATTCAAATGAAAATTCCACTCTAAACAACGCCCAGATCCAATCACCACTCACAACATGTCAACACATAGAGACAACATCCTTAACCAGGACATACACCAGAGGAACAAACCTGAGCTAATTACCAGCTCACTCTCCTAAGGCAAAATGCAAAACATAGGAGACCAAAAAAACCAGACAGACCCTGCCACACACCCTACTATTAACCAAGAAACTCTCACCCAGACCAAACTCACACAAACCCCTCCTACCCCAGAACCCGATACACAAACCAGACAACTCCAAACTACCTAAGGTCTCTACCATGGCATACAAAATAGAGATATAATAAGGAAAATAATAATCAATAGCATATTTCACAATTAAAACCAAAAATAGCAACCAACCTAGATGAAAAAAAATAATAAATGCAAGATACAAAGTAAAATCCACTAAAAAATAATTTAAAGAAATTAATATTTGATTCTGAATTTTGAAAATAAAAAATTATGCCTAATTTGGCTCTGATACCAATTGTTGGGAATTTCACTGCATAAGGCAACCCCCATTAAACCGCCAAGACCCATTGTATATAAAATTGGTTCTAAAAAATCCCAAAATTCAGAATCAAATATTAATTTCTTTAAATCATTTAAAGAAATTAATATTTGATTCTGAATTTTGACAATACAAAATCATGCTTAATTTGACTCTGATACCAATTGTTGGGGATTGCGCTGCATAAGGCAACCCCCATTAAACTACCAAGACCCATTGGGTATAATACGTGTCACGACTTACACACTTTGATTTACTGACGAAAACCGTCACACAGACAGTTGGCGGGATGTAGGGTACATTGGGTGCATCATGAGTGACATGTTATTAATGGATAAGTCAAGGAAGGATTTGTCCCTTCTATTTATGGAAGTTGATATCTCATCCCTTTGATTGAAATATAACCGTCGCGTGAAATTTCATGGCCATGGTGTAACGATGAGTTTATTTTAGGTAGTCAAAGAATGACGTATCAAGCATAAAAGTTGACAACACAATCATGTAACCTGCTTGATGAGATATTGTGACAAAGTGATTATATTACATAGTGAGCGTTCGTATGTGGATGTCGTTGTTGCAACTTTACGTTCTTTCTCTTGGGTTCCTTGACCCGTTGCTAGACAGTACTCTTGGACTTTAGGTAAGCCCGCCTAATGCCAATGAGAAAGAATCCTAGAGGGTCAAACACTAAGTGTTTTTGGTGGTCTTGGTTAAATTCTATTTGAATTTAATTAATGAAATAAATATTATTCTCAAGACCATGGAATAATTTTATTCAAGTTAAGATGATAGCATAAATTAAATAAAATATATTTATTTTATTGAACATTTAATAAATATTTATTTACTAGTTTGTAAATAAAATATTTATTTAAGAGAATAAATTATTTATTTATTTATTCGGGTGTTCAATAAATGGAAATGGAGTTCGAGCGGACCAAGGTCGGTCCGGTAGTAAAATAATTATTTGCAAGACGGTAAATAATTATTTAACTATTTGGCACAAATTAAAATAACGCTGCTATTATTTTGTGATGCAGAATTTTATTTACAATTCCGTTTTCCGCAAGTTGGCGCACTTTAAATAATGACGTGGTATTATTATTAAATGCATGCATTTTCTATAAGTTCACAAATGTATTTAACTGTTTCTATGCAATTAAATATTGTAACTGAAATTCCATGTATATAAATAGGAAAATACCCCTATTGTGCCATACACCACACCACATGCCTGGTGAATTGAGAATTATTAAGCCAAACAATTTCTCTCTCGAATCCTCTTCTCTTCCCTCTAAAGAATTAGAGACATTCTTCAAGGCTGAAGAACAATTGATCAAGAACGACCGACACAAGACACTCACTTCGCCACGCTAGCACCCGGAGAACGAGCAGTGTCGATCAGAGGCCATCGGAGCACATGTGGATCACCGCTAGAGGGATTCTAGTTTGGATCCTTACAACCGCAATGAGATAATCCGAAAGATTCAATCCGGATGATCAACATCATCAACGAAGAAAAACACCAAAGACACAGGTATTATTTTTCTTTATGAAATTAATTAAATTAATTATAAACATGATGTGCAAGATCCTCTCTAAAGGTTTTGGGCCTCTTTTTTTCTTTATCTAAATCTTTGATTATATTCTGTGGAGACTGGCATTCATCATCGTATTGATCCCAAAATAATCATTGATCATGGTAAAAATCAAAATTGGGTGTCGTCCCAACCACGCTTCCGCTGCGCCCGAAACCTTCAAGTGGTATCAGAGGGGTTACATCATAGTTTATAATTATTTAAATATTTCGTTAATGAATAACGCATTTAATAATTTAGTTGTTTCAATTAAATTTAATCATTCTGAAAATCTGAATCTCGTGATCTATTCCTCCTCTTTCATTTCTCGTTCACCTTACAAAAACGATCTTTTATTTTAATTTTGATTAAAATAAAATAGAGGATCTCACCCGGAGGTGCCAAAGCTTCCTGGCCATACAACACCGGAACACATGGCGTGTATTAGGAAGTACACACCGTGTAGTAAAAAATTCAATGCATCAGACCGATCCGCCAAACCAAGCCGCGTGTTGGAGAATTTCTAAGTCTTAAATGACTCTGTGTGTTGAACAAGAATAGGTGGAACGCGGTTTCCGGATTACATGTCATGTGGCCCAATGGACATGGCGTGTAGTCCCTTTAGGTTAGGGTTAAACTGTATACCCCATACACGGCTTTCCTAGCTGGAGACCATGTAACGAGGAACTATACAGCGTGTGGCCCACTAGACACGCCGTGTACTCTGAAGACTTCTAAAGTACACTCACACGCTGTTTCCCCGGGCGTGTACTTCGGATAGACGGTGAAAAATAGAACACGCCATGTAGTTAGAACTACACGTCGTGTACTCATCCAAATTATACAGATTTATTAAAATTTATTATTATATTATACAAACCCTTGATAAGTGTACCATCATGCGGGCGTAAATCTAGGGCATAACATGTGATAGGTGTTTTATATATGTGTGATTAATTTAACATCTGTGTAATGTTCATTTCTACTCATTGGGTAGTTATGAATAGGAATTCACCGGGTTGCCTCTAAGGTACAAGTTACGTACAAAGATATTTTTAAATGAATTTATTTGTTTAAAATTATTATGGATGAGAATCTCAAGGAAATTCAGAAAAGGATTTAAGATAAAAGGATTGATTAATTAAAGATTATAATTAATTGATTCGAGCGTGATTTATCTTAAACGAGAATGATTAAAGAATTGAATGCTAGTTTTATTTATGCGTAAACATTGTTGCATGTATGGATGATCATGAACTAGACCAAGACCTTTGTATGTGGATGATTTATTTTATTTTATTTATTTAAATTAATTTTTTTGGCCTACGAGCCTTCTCTTCATTAATATGTAGGGTCTGTGTGCCCAAGGTTTCTTTTATGTAAAACCCCTTTTTACCCCTCACCTATATGTGAGTTAAAAAAGACATATATAATGGATGGAACTCCCAAGATAGTTGAGGTGGTTCAAGCTGGAGCCAAGACGAAACTAATCCCAGGAGATACAGAGGTGGATAGGTGGAAGCTGTAAACATGAACGCAAACGGTTCAAGTTGTTTCTCCCCTAGGTTAGGGTTAGGTTATCAACTGCTAGATAAAATAACCATTAGAAAAGCTTGTGATCATGCCATTTACTTTATTTTATTTCTGTCAGTTGCATGGTTTATCCTTATGTATGTGTTGTCACGATCACATAATTAATGAATTAAACAAGCATGTAAGATGGAACTAAAATAAACCAGACTTATGTGTAAATATTATCAAGACATGGTTAATCACTTAAGTAAGTTCCACTTAATATTAACAAGCCTGTGATAATACTAATAATAAATTCACTCATAAGAGATAAAAACCCCTCAAATAAAATATTAAGTCATAATAAGCCTTCCGTTACTTTATTAAAGGGAAAAACTCAATAAAACTATGTGTTTGACCAACCCTTGTTGGGACACTTACTTTTATACAGGAAGCCCCTATGAAAGGTTTCAGGTTGACTTAACCATATTACATCAAGAGGAGTAGCCCTTGCTAGACTTGGTGTAATATTGGAGGCAAGAGTTGAGGAAATCCAAAGTCATGATTTCAGGATTGGGGAGTCCACTCAACATATCAAGGAGCCACAAGCCTGTAGTTGGCAAAGACCTACCTACCTAAATTCCTTCTAATAGCTTGACCTACCCTTTTTGGGGTTATGTGAAGGGGAATATGGATCCTTTCCACTAGAATGTCATGGCAACTAGACATTCTGAGTTCAATGGTGAGGGCCATTGGGACTTGATAAAATAGTGGGAGACTTAACAAAATTTATTATTTCTCATAAAATGTAATCAAGAAAGTACTAATGATATGCTCTTTTAATTGTAGAATAAAAACTACAAGCTCATCAACCACACTATCCCTGTGATCAATTTTGTATAAATACAACATCCTCACCGGTAGTAACTTCCAAGAATGGTTTAGATGCCTTCAGGTTATCCTACACCATGAATAGAAGTATTACATGCTAGAGTCAACATTACCTGATCCGCCTGCCAAGGAGGTGAGTGATGAGGATTTCCTAGTCTATGAGAAACATATGAATGACGCGGTTGACGTTCAATGTTTGATGTTATCATCAATGTCTAGTGAGCTCATGAAGTCTCATGAAAACATGGATGCTTATAGCATGCTAAAGTACCTCTATGGTCTTTACCAGGAGAGAGAAAGATAGGAAAGGTTTGAGATATCTAAGGCACTCTTTCAGAGTAATCTTGAAGAAGGTGCTCCAGTTGGGCCTCATGTAGTCAAGCTCATTGGCTACATTGAGCACCTAGAGGTTCTAGGGTTTAAACTCCCCGAAGAACTGGGCACCAATCTCATTCTCGCATCACTCCCTCAGAGATTCTCTAACTTTGTTGTCAATTTCAATATGAACAACATTGAGAAGTCTCTATCTGATCTTATTATCCTCATTCATCAAGTGGACAAAGATATGAAGCATGAAAATCCTTTTTTCCTTATGGTGAATAAGAGGAAAGGGAAGGCTAATAGCTTTAAGCCCAACGCTTCTTCACGGCCTTCCAAGAAAAGGAAGATCAAAGGGGAGGCAAGGGAACAAGATGCTGTTTGTTTTGCATGTGGCAAGAAGGGCCACTGAAAGAAGAACTGCACCCAACCTAAGAAGTAAGGGGAAGATTCAAGTGCATTTGTTATCAAATGTAATCTATCTATTTCTATAAATTGGGTATTATATACAGCTTTTGGTGCTTATATATGTATCCAAATACAGAAACCAAGTAGATTCAGGAAGATTGATCGAGGGGAGGTAGATCTACGAGCAGCCAACAAAGCCAGACTTGCTACTGTAGCTGTCAGGGACTACCACCTCGCGTTGCCAACTGGGATGATCTTGGTGTTAAAGGGTTGTTTTTATGTGCCTTCTGTAACCAAAAACATAATTTATGTATCTAGACTAGATATAGATTGATTTGTTTTCAAGTTTGGAAATGAATGTTTCTTCTTTTATAAAGATAGAATTTTTTTTGGTAGGGCACATTTATACAACAGTCTTTATGTGTTGGATTACACAAACCAAGTAATGGAAATCGATGAAAAAGACACTTCAGATGAATCATACCACACCCAACTTTGGCATCATCAACTAGGTCATGTAAACGAGAAATGCTTGACAAAGTTACATCAATATGGATATTTAGATTTTTTTGAACTAAAACCACTTGGCATATCTCATGCATGTTTACAAGGAAAAATGTCCAAATCCCCATTTGGTGGGAAAGGTGAAAGGGCTAAAGAGCTTCTTGAATTGGTTCACACCAATGTGTGTGGACCATTTCCAGTTGAAGCAAGGGGTGGGTACTCATACTTTATAACTTTTACTGACGATTTTAGTAGATATGGATATATCTACTTAATAAGGTATAAGTCAGATTCCTTTGATAAGTTCAAGGAATACAATAATGAAGTTGAAAACCAGCTTGGTAAGAAGATTAAGAAATTCCACTCAGACCGAGGTGGGGAATATCTTAATTAGGATTACATTGATTACTTACGAGAGTTTGGGATCCTATCCCAAATCACTCCTCTTTACACACCTCAATGGAATGATGTAAGTGAAAGGAGGAACCACACCTTGTTAGACATGGTGAGATAAATGATGAGTCATGCAAGTCTTCCATTATCCTTTTAGGGATATGCGTTACAAACAACGACACACATACTAAACCAAGTACCAACTAAATCGATAAATAGAATTCCATACGAGTTCTGGAGTGGAAGAAAAGCCATGTTATCGAATTTACATGTGTGGGTTAGCGAAGCATTTGTTAAGGCCTATTAAGGTAATAAACTCACACCCCGAGGCACAAAGTGTACCTTTATAGGATTCCCCAAGGAAATAAGGTGGTATTACCTATACAACCCCTTATACAAAAAGGTTATAGTGGAAAAACATGCCATATTCCTTGAGAGGTATCACATCTTCAAAAGAGATAGTGGGAGCGAGATAGACTTTGATGAAGTCGAGGCTCAAGGTGCACAAGAGTTGGTATAGGAACAGATTCCACAAATCCCCATGGAAGAAGAATCTGTTCCAGAGACACAAGTATTGCGTAGGAGTACAAGAGAGGTTAGAGAACCAGAACGATATGGTTTTCTAGTTACCAGAGATGGTGACTCCTTATTAGTTGATAATAATGATCCTCTAACCTACAAGGAAACAATAAGTGGCATAGACGTTGCCAAGTGGAAAGAATCCATGAATTATGAAATGGATTCCATGTACCAAAACCAAGTCTGGATTTTGGTAGATCCTCTAGTTGATGTAAAGCCTGTTGGTTGAAAATGGGTATTCAAGAAGAAACTGGACATGGAAGGACAAGACAATACCTATACGATACGATTGGTTGCAAAAGGTTTTAAACAGCGTCAAGGAATTGACTATGATGAAACCTTATCACCAGTTGCAATGCTGAAATAAATCAGAATTCTACTTGCTATTGCGGATTACCATGACTATGAGATTTGGAAAATGGATGTCAAAATAGTATTCCTTAACGAGAACCTTCAGGAAGATTCCTACATGACACAATATAAAGGGTTTGTGACTCCAAAGGATGCCAATAAGGTATGCAAGTTTCAGAAATACATTTATGGATTAAAGAAAGCATCTAGGTCATGGAACATTTGTTTTGATGAATCCATAAAAGAATTTGGTTTTATCAAAAATGAATGTGAGCCTTGTGTCTATAAATGGTTTAGTGGGAGTGCAGTCGTTTTCCTAATAGTATATGTTGATGACATATTACTCATTGGAAACGATATACCAGTCTTGCAGTCTATTAAGGCATGGTTGAGTCAATGATTCTCCATGAAAGACTTGGGTGAGGCAACATATATTCTTGGGATCAAGATACATTGTGATAGATTCAAAAGATTATTGGGACTAAGTCAAAGTACATACATTGATATGTTACTGAATAGATTCAGTATGGAAAAATCCAAGAGGGGATTGTTACCAATGTCACATGGCATTCATCTTTCCAAGAAAATGTGTCCTCAGACACATGAGGAAAGAAATATAATGGCAAGGACTCCATACGCATCAGTGATTGGATCATTCATGTATGACATGATATGTACTAGGCTGGATGTCGCCTACGCATTGAGTGTGGTAGGAAGATATCAAGCTGACCCAAGTGACCGCCATTGGATGGCAGTCAAGACTATCCTAAAGTAACTGAGGTGTACTAAGGACATGTTCCTAGTTTATGGAGGAGATGAGAAACTAGTCATCAGAGGATATGTAGATGCTAGTTTCCAGACTGATCAAGATGACATGAAGTTGTAAATGGGATACATATTCACTTTGAATGAAGGTGTAGTGAGCTGGAAGAGCTCAAAGTACAGTGTGGTCATAGATTCTATAGCAGAGTCCGAGTATATTGCAGCTTCTGAGGTAGCTAAAGAAGAAGTTTGGATGTAAAGCTTCATCTAGGAGCTAGATGTGATACCTTGTAGTAAAGATCCCATCACACTGTACTGTGATAATATTGTAGCGGTGGCTCTCGCAAAAGAGCCAAGGTCACATAAACGGACGAAGCATATAATTCGGAAGTATCATCTCTTGAGAGATTTTTCTTAGAGAGGTGAAGTTTTAGTGAGCAGTATTTCTACAGAAGGCAACGTGGAGGACCACTTGACTAAAGCCTTGACTCAGTAGAAACATGATCATCATGTGAGGTCTAGTAGATTGAAAGTCGTAGGTAGTTGGTTCTAGTCCAAGTGGGAGTTTGTAAGAGTTTGTGTCCTAGAACCAAGTGGTTTTACTTTGATTACATGGATATTTAATGTATTATTACATATTGTTCATTGTTCTGCATGACTATAATGTAATAATGTCTTAGATTATTTGTTGCATTGATAAGGTCATGGCAGTTCCCCGCTATTATGAGAACCTTGAAATGTTATAACAATATTCTTAAATATATTTTTTTCGGTTGGATGACATGCTATGATGGGACATATAGCATGCAAACCATCAGGTGCGAGTACTCATAAGAAGATGAGACTTCCTCTAATGAAGTTCACACTTGGTAATCTCCAAGATAGGAGATTATGAGAACAAACCTGCTAGTAGGAATTCCACATGTTTTGGTGTCATCAGATATTTCTATTTGTGAGTGTGTGTAATGATCCTTAGACTTTAAGATTATCATTAATACGTGTCACGAGTTACACACTTTGATTTACTGATGAAAACCATCATGCAGATAGTTGGCGGGAAGTAGGGTATGTTGGGTGCATCACGAGTGACATGTTATTAATGGATAAGTCGAGGAAGAATTTGTACCTTCCATTTATGGAAGTTGATATCTCGGCCCTTTGATTTAAATAGAACCGTCGCACGAAATTCCATGGCCATGGTGTAACGACGAGTTTATTTCAGGTAGTCAAAGAACGAAGTATCAAGCATAAAAGTTGATGACACAATCATGAAACCTGCTTGATGAGATATTGCGACAAAGGAATTATATTACACAGTGAGCATTTGTATGCAGATGTCATTGTTTCAACTTTATATTCTTTCTCTTGGGTGCCTTGAACCATTACTAGATAGTACTCTTGGACTTTAGGTAAGCCCGCCTAATGCCAATGAGAAAGAATCCTAGAGGGTCACACACTAAGTGTTTTTGGTGGTCTTGGTTAAATTCTATTTAAATTTAATTAATGAAATAAATATTATTCTCAAGACCATGGAATAATTTTATTCAAGTTAAGATGATCGCATAAATTAAATAAAATATATTTATTTATTTTATTTAACATTTAATAAATATTTATTTACTAGTTTGTAAATAAAATATTTATTTAAGAGAATAAATTATTTATTTATTTATTCGGGTGTTCAATAAATGGAAGTAGAGTTCGAGCGGACCAAGGTCGGTCCGGTAGTAAAATAATTATTTACAAGATGGTAAATAATTATTTAACTAGTTGGCACAAATTAAAATAACACTGCTATTATTTTGTGACGCGGAATTTTATTTATAATTTTGTTTTGCGCAAGTTGGATCACTATAAATAATGACCAATATTATTATTAAATTCATGGGTTTTCTCTAAGTTCATGAATGTATTTAATTGTTGCTATGCAATTAAATATTGTAACTGAAATTCCATAAATAGGTATGTACCCCTATTGTTCCATACACCACACCACACGCCTGGTGAATTGAGAATTGTTAAGCTAAACAATCTCTCTCTCGAATCTTATTCTCTCCCCTCTCAAGAACAAGAGACATTCTTCAAGGCTGAAGAACAAGCGATCAAGAATGGCCGACACAAGACACTCGCTTCGCCGCGCTAGCACCCGCAGAACGAGCAGTGTTGATCGGAGGCCATCAGAGCACGTGTGGATCACCGTTAGAGGGATTCTAGTTTGGATCCTTACAACCACAACGAGATAATCCGGAAGGGTCAATCTGGATGATCAACATCATCAATGAAGAAAAATACCAAAGACACAAGTATTATTTTTCTTTATGAAATTAATTAAATTAATTATAAATATGATGCGCAAGGTCCTCTCTAAAGGTTTCAGGCCTCTTTTTTTCTTTATCTAAATCTTTGATTATATTCTGTGGAGACTAGAGTTCATCATCATATTGATCCCAGAATAATCATTGATCATGGTAAAAATCAAAATTGGGTGTCGTCCCAACCACGCTTCTGCTGCGCCCAAAACCTTCACATTGGCCCCTATGAAATCCTTGATCACGTAGGAGCAGTGGCCTATCAGCTTACACTTCCTCCAAATCTAGCACAAGTTCATGATGTATTCCACATATCCCTCTTGAGGAAATATGTCACGACCCAACCTCGGGGCTCGTGCTGTGACTACCCCAAGCCCTCCTTCCATAGGCCAGGGGCTGGTGACTAGCACCAAAGGCGCGATTCCCAGTAAAAGGGAAGGCATTGCCTTTATAAAGAAAAAAAAAACAAACACCACAGAGTACGCAAACTAAAGTAAACACTAAGTAAACTGTATACACAAGTAAGTGCTGGAAAGCAAATGGGCCAGTATACAAACCCAACTGAAAGTGCAGTACAACTGAAAGGAAAGTACAACAACTGAAAAGTAAGCAGCAACCACCACGTCGTCCTCCGGAACTCCCACCTGAAGGGTGAGTATAGACAGTCTTGTCGGCTCCTCGAGTCCGACCGTCCTCTCCGCGTACGTCCCACCTAATAGACCACCTTCGGGTACCGTCCTGCTCCTCAAGCCTCAACCACGATCAGCGCTGTCCGTCGTCTGCAACCAACACAACGTAGTGCGGGCGTAGCCCATGCAGGGGTGAGTATACAATACTCAGTAGGGACCTCGAGACTTCCGAAGGTCTCCCATAATCCACAAAGGATAAACCACAAAGGAAAGATACAAACACAAGTATCAACCAACACTACTTAAATATATGCCCATACATATACCTAAGTCATCAATTCCAGTTCTGCTCAAACTCACAAGCTCAAGTACAACCCAGTCCACACATGAAAGTATAACTCAATCCACACAGGAAAGTACGTCCCAATCCACGCAGGAAAGCAAGTCAATCATATCAAAGATAATGATTGAAAGTCAAGACTCAGCTCACATAGGTATACACTTTGTAAGGCGATAGAGATGATCAGATGTAGCCATTGATTCATCTAAGTTGTCGGACCCACATAGGATACAAGACCAGCTAAGCTGTCAGACCCACAAAGGATACAAGACCAGCTACTCTGCCAGACCCACATAGGATAAAAGTACAAAGTCAAATACTGCCGGACCCATATAGGATACAAGAACAGTAATCATCACTGTCGAACCCACAAAGGATCCCAGTACGGTCGTCGTCGCTGCCGAACCCACGGAGGATCCAAGTACAGTCGTCCTCGCTGCCGAACCCACTGAGGATCCAAGTGCAGTCGTCATCGTCGCAGCCAGCTCTAGGGTTCCCACACATAGCACGCTCGATTCCAGGAGGGTCTGCTCCACGAGCCAAGGGGTTCGATACATCAACTGTCACGAAGTCCAGAGTTGATGTATCACAAAGTTCCGTCTCATCAATAGGAACTCAACGCGACAGACGACGCGTCAATCGGACGCCCGGTCTGAGAGTTATTGGCTTTTTCGTCCCAAGGGCCCGGTTGGTTTTTAAGCTAAAACCAACCCGAACGTACTCCAGCTGCATCCAAACCTCGAGCGGAGTAATCCAAAAGAACTGTCTCACTAAGAGGAATCCAATAAAGTCGAAGGCACGCCAATCGGACGTTCGAAGCTCAAGTTATAAGCGTTTCTGCTCTGAGGGCCCGGTTGGTTTCGTGTTTGAACCAACCCGTCCATACTCAAAGTTCTCAGAAACCTTGAGTTTAATATACCTAAACGAATGTCTCGATCCAAGGATCCCAACACAACTGACGGTGCGTCAATCGGAGGTCCGTAGCCCAAGATATGGGCGTTTGAACGGATGTGTCCAAAAACAAGGGGTTTGGGCCCGGTCTGACCCGGCCCAATACCCCCTGGGTCGGCCCGAACCGGGTCGACCCGAACCGGGTCCGACCCAGTTGGGCACGGCCCGGCCCGGCCCGGCGCGGGCGGTCCGGCCCGGTGCGGGCGGCCCAGCTCACGTGGCCGGCGGTTCGACCTTCGGCCGAGCGGGATGCGGGGGGGCGCTGCCCCCCTTATTGAGAAACGACGACCCTTCTTGGGGGGCCCGCCCTTGACACCTGTCGGGGGTTACGACCCCTGGACTTCCGGAAAACGGCCGACCGTAATGGCCGGCCGGTGTGCTGCTGCGGACCCCCGCGGGTCTCGCCTTCCGATGCGCCGGCGGCCGGCGGAGTCCGGCCGCCCTCTTCTGCACCGCCGCGGCCTTAGGCCACGTCCCCTGTCCGACCAGCGTGGCGCGACGGCGCCGCACCCCTCCACCGCGGCCCGCTCTTGTCCGCGGATTCCTTTGGCTTCACCAGCACGGCGTGACGGTGCCGCGCACCTTCGCCGCGGCCCGCTCCGGCCGCGGTTCTCCCGTTCTTGCGCGGTGCAACGACACCACGCCGTCTTTGCCATCACGATTCACGAAGATCAAGATAAAAAGGGTAGGAGGATCGGCCGTGTTTGTGCGGTCCGACCTCCTCCCGTTATAACGATAACAAGTGGTCTTAATACAATCATGAAGATGATAACCAAACTTGATCGAAGGAAAAACCCCTACCTCAAAGAAGATCGCGAAAGCTTGCGTCGCGGAAGACGACGTCGTGGGGTGAGGCTCCGTTTACGTTGATGGAGAACGTCCGAGGAGGAAGCGGCGTCTCCCTTTCTTTGACGCGGAGAGAAGATGGAACGACGTGACATAGTTCTTCGTCGAAGTCTCGACGTTCTTCAATGTAGAAGATGAAGTTCTTCAAGACTTAGAGTATTCTCTCCAAAATCTCCACACAACGAAACAACCAAAATAAAATAAGGCTTTTGCCTTATTTTATTACTCATGCCAACATTTTTAAAATTCAAAATTTGAATTCACTTAATTTCATTAGGTCTTGAGTTTTTAAAATTAAATGGAGTTAAGTTGGCAACATTAATGTGAGGGAGTGTCACAAAATTTAAGAGGGGTTTAGAGGAGTTAGGGAATTTGAATAGGTGGGGGCTCGTGTGGGCCCCACCTCACTAATTTCCTAACAAGAGGAGTTAGGATTAGGTGGGTCCCACCCCAACTCCCACACATGGAAGTTAAACCACTTAGAAAAGAGAAATAAAATTCATAACGCAATTTTATTTCTCTTACACTTAAACCACAATTTTAAACAACTCTTCCCGAGCAAACATAACTCTAGAAAAGGTCTTCTTAAGCAATTACCAGCGCTGTGGTTTCATCGGTGCCCTCGTATTTTGATTCCGAGCACCGGTTCAAAAGTTAGAAAAACCCACTCGTTCGTTCACTGAACGTACCCGAGCTAAACTTCGGAAATTGATTCCGGGCACACCAGGCCTCGGAATCAGGTGCCGTCAGAAACTACGTACCCGTAAAATCCCAAAGAAATTAAGAAAAAAAATTTCCTTGAAATTTACAGGTCTTTACAAAATACATACCCGACCCTTCACATGTACTAAATTCAGAGGTGATACAACTGGAACATGACCTCTCTTATGAGGAGCAGCCAGTGGAGATCTTGGATCATAAAAACAAGTTTCTACACAACAAGACTACCCACCTTGTTAAGGTGTTTTAGAGTAACCACAAATGTGAATAATCCACGTGGGAACCAGATGAGTCTATGAGGCAGAAGTACCCACACCTTTTCTCTTCTTAGGGTATAAGTTAAAATTTCTGGGACTAAATTTCTTAAGGGGGGAAGAATGTAACAACCCGAACTTTTGAATAATATTTGTTTCCTAAATTTGTGTGTTATTTCATTATATACTCCACAAACTATATCCTTTAATTAATGAAGTGATATCATTGGGTTTTGACTGTTATATGACCGTTGGTCAATATGACCGTTGGTCAATATGACCGTTGGTCAATATGACCGTTGGTCAATATGACCGTTGGTCAATATGACCGTTGGTCAATATGACCGTTGGTCAATATGACCGTTGGTCAATATGACCGTTGGTCAATATGACCATTAGAAACTAAACTCTTAACATTGCAATTATTATTTATAAATACAAGTGATATTGGTTAATTAATATGGAAATAAGAGTCGATGACCTTATCCAGTAGACTCGAGCTGTACGAAGCCCATCTGTCAGAGCTTGGGAAGGAGGTAGCATCTCTGGGCTTTGCTCTAGACCAAGCCCAAGCCGAACTTCAACATGTGAAGCTTGAACGAAATCACCTAAGGGAGAAGTTCAAGCTGATAGAAATCACCACTCGGGAAATGTTGTCCGAGCCACCCTAAGATTCTATCAACATAACACACCTTACACTTAGGTCCTATGTAGGTGTTATAAGGGGATATGTAATGACACCTTAGTTACGTTGTGTAATCCTTTTGTATAAATAAAATTTTTATTTCTTATTATGTAAAATTTTTGAATTTCAAATGTCTGGATAAATGTAGGATGAAGTTCCATGTTATTAATAAATTTTGGAAGAAGGGGTATTTTAAAATATTTTTTGTATACTTTAAATAATTAATAATGTGAAATGATTTTCAAAAAATGTCCTTCTAAAATTGTGATCAGAAAGAAATTTAGAGTCTAATAAGATTAAATTGTTTTTTAATAAATAGTAAAGTATGAATAGTAACATACCCTTATGAATAGTGATGAATAGTGATGAATAGTAAATCGGCCAAAAAAATTGAAACTTCACCCATGAATGTATAAATACAATTTAGACATCTTAAAAGTGAAAAAACGATCATAGTATAAGTTTTGTTATTTTTGTATGTCATAAATAATTTATTAACAATTTTATAATTAATCTAATAATTTAAAATGGAAATGTATTTTCATAAAATATAATCATAAATTTTTACTTTATTTTCTTATGATTATACGAAAATTTTATGGGACCATGATTACTTTTTCAAGGTATTACAAAATAAGTTATAGTTTTAGAGTTGTTGTTTTTGAATAAATAATGATTTTATTTAAAAATTAAATTAAAAATATTTAGAAAATTATTTTCATAAAATGGAGTTATTTTTTGAATTCAGATCATTGATATTAGGTTAGGGTGAATTTTTGGGATTTTTCTGAAACAGTTGAATTTTCGGTGAATAGTAAAAAATACAGTTTTGAGTTTCGGGTGTTTAATGACATCATTAATAATGTAATAATGATGTAATAATTCTGGTAGACTTTTGAATAGTAATATATGCTGTGAGGTGTCCCAAGTGGCCAATACCATGGGAAAATACCATGGGAAAGCCCATGGTTTTGCAAATACCACCGATGAGGTGTCCCTTAGAAATTAACTAAATATTCCTTCACTTTTCCTATAAATGCCAAGCCATTCCCTCATTAATTTAATTCAAAAATCCCCCTCAATGAAGCTCTTATCTTTTTACCTCCCAAGTATTCCTCCCAAGGTTCCCTCAAGCCCCCCAAGGTCCCAACCTTCAAGATTTCGAAGTTACTCTTCAAGGTAAGGAAACCTTTCACCCTCCTCTTTTAAGTCATGACTTCCTTTATGTTATGTCTTATAGTTTCCATATTATTATGTTGAGGTATGTTATTATATATCTTTATTAATTTCCATTTCATTTCCAAATGATTATATACCCTCTCCACTCTCATTTATTGATTTTCTGATTTTTTAAGTGACGCAATTAGGTTGCCGAATTTTCGTAAAAGAAATTGCATCTTCTATTTTCTTTCAAGTTTTCTTTCCATGTGGCATTTCATTAAAATATCCATAACATGTTCTTATTTATATATTATTCTATTCCTATTCTGTAATATAAGTTATTTCTTATTGGTTTACCCTTGTCCCCTCTCTTTTTATTGTATTCTAAAACCTTGTTATATAGCCCTTATGCTGCAAAAATTTCGTCTCAAAATTTCTCTCTCTTTCTCTCAATAAATTCTCTTATCTTATTTATGTGAATACCTAGAAATATTTTGTCTCTATGTTTGTTCATAAATAAATAAAAATTATATTCTTGATTCTGTAATTGTCATACATATAACCCTCACTCCCTTTCCATAAGTTATAAATAACACAATGATCTTATTTTTAAGCACTTTTAAAACGTCACGATTTTGAAGTGAAACCCATTAATTTTACTCTCTATGGGTTATTTATGAAATGTATGATTATTATCTATGTGGAACACATGAAAGTAAATACATATTAGGGGTGCACCCTGATATCACTCCAATGCATTGGGTAAAGAATTTAATCTCTAGAGATGACAAGTTTCACGATACCTTGGTGAATAACCTTAGTAATTTTTATAACACCTTGGGGATGAACCTTAGTGATATGTTCATGAATGTATAAATTAAATGTTTTAGCCACATAATCAAGTTAATATTCAAGTTATTTTTATTATGATATGCCTCTACTTCTATTTTTCATGCCTTTATGTTTTTTTATCAAATTCTTATTGATTTCACAAGTAAACTGGTTCCCATGCTTTACTTACTGGGCCTTCTGTTCACCCTTTCCTTTGATGTATGTCTCCAAGTTATGAGATATAATAATTGTTATTAGGAAGAAATTTTTATGAATCCTTAAAAGTGGATTAGAAGAATGTTTTATGTTTTCATGTTTTATGTTCCTGATTTCCAAGACACTAGACTTTAAAGATCCTCTGTTTGTAAAATGTAATGAATAATTATGTTAAAAAGGCAGGATTCCATAATACTCATGTGATGGAATTGGTGATGTGAGTGGTCATACTCACATATAATTGAAATGTTTGAATTATATGAATGAATTAATGGTTTTATAGATTCCATGGATATATCTCCATGGATCTAGAACGCGGTAGTGGACACCTTGGATGAGTATGCACCTTGGATCTTGATTCCGTGGGATGCCTCAAGCTTTACTACCCCGTGGATCTAGATTGATTGGAATCATGAAAGACATGTTGGTACACATGCTCCTAAGACTCTAACCAATGCCTAGAACTAGTTTCCACTGAGATGCTCCTGGGACTCAATGAGGATGCCTTGGTACTTTACACCTTGGATCCGACCCTTCATGGTCTACACTTCACTATACGGGTAGGCTATGGGTTTCTGTTATGGTTTCTCTATACAACATGTACCTGGGTTTTGATACACTTCTTTATACAACAAGGCTGTGGGGTTTTGATATGGATGGATGTTTGGAGAGGCTGCGTTACTTGTTTACCTTACTTGTAGTTTCCTTGTTAGGAGCTAACACTTGTTTCAGGGAGCCTTGAGAGGCTGTTTAGTAATACTTTATATAGTAGACATATGCCACAAGCATTCACACTTACATTACTATTTTACTTACACTTGTTATCATGTATCATATTACTATTTAGAACTGTATATATCTTTGGGTGGTTACATACTAGGATGGTTATATCACACCTTGTTTGGGCCTCCTTGGGGACCCAAAAAGATTATATGGTTTTAGGTGATGTTAGGGAAAGTACCCTAGTATAGGTTATTGAAAGCTGCTTTGGAGTAGGAGAGCATGAGACCAAGCTAAGGATTGCGATGCTATTGGGACATTTTGGTATTTTGTTCTTTTTGGACACTTGTATTGTATTACCATATACTATTCTGGATATTTTATAGATACATGTATCATCTACATCATTGGATATGTGAAATTTTTGGATTATATATGTATTTTTGTCTTGACTTACTTTTTAGTTGTCTGCTTGTTTATTCGCTTCCACTATTGAATGTGTTTGACTTCCACTGTGATATACTTTGGAAATGAGGGCATAGTCTCCCCACTGACTCACCCAGGCCCTCGCTGCTAGTCGGTAGCCTCTGGAATTTTGGGAGATACGCTTGAGTCCATATATCCAATCAGGCTTGGAGAACTATTGAGTGACATCTGGGTCCGAGACATTACAAAGTGGTATCAGATATGTTCTTTTCTGGTTTAATATACTGATTGATGATAATAGAAAGGGATATGAAGGAAATGGAATTTGGTAATGAACTGTTCTCGGGCGTATCTAACCCATGTATAAGGAAAATCCAAATTTCCCCAAATGAAATTTATATTTCTCATTTTAACTATTACAGTTGATTTGATTTCACCATTGGGTGATGCACATGAGTTATATTGTTACTGTTGATATGTTTGGGTTTTATTTATGTTTCAACCCAATGAGACGAGGTTATTCCATCTCATGCATCATATAAGCACATGTTAAAAATCACATGCCATGCATTATGACATGCCATTTTGGATGAATTACTTATTTCATGCTATTGTGATAGATGTTGCGATATCTATGCCAACTGATGTGATATAATTTGTGCAGAGGATAGAGAAGTGATGTCATCTTTCAATTCATAAGGTGTATGGGCCCTTATGAACTGGAAAATTATTTAACTTTTTAAATTCAATTATTAAAGTGAATTTGGTGTGTATAGATTATATGGCCATCAAATTTTGGTTTATGAGGTGTTATGGTCCCTCATGGATCAGAACTTGGTGGACCATTAGCTAAATCATTGAACAAGTAACTATTAAATGAGAATAAAAATGAAAAGGAAAATAGAGACTTGACTTAGACCCAGATTTTGAGTGGGAAAGAGGTGGAGTTTCTAGTGTTTTGGTGACTATTCTTTATACAGTCCTGGATTTAGGAGCAGGTTGTGGGTTATGACTTGGTTTTAGGAGGGGTTTGACCGGTCCTACGCTTTTTCACTACAAACTTTGATATCATTATTTTTCGAGGTGTGTGTTTGGAATTGAAGAGGAATGCCACCATGATGACCTCTAATGGTATGATGTGAGGGAGGTGATGACAATACTCTGGAGTTGGTAGGACATGGGCTACTAGTTGATCCTCCTTTAGTTCTAGTTGTGTAACCAAGGACTGTTCTAGATGTAGGTTATAAGGCATAGTTACACGAGGGGTTCTTTTACTATATATAGACTTTTCAGAGGGTACCACAACCTGCCTTGACTATGGATGAGATGACATGAGTGTTCCAGTAGCAGCATCTTCCTACATTTTTGGGGATGGTGGTCCACAATTTTTTGATATATGGATTTAGACCACACTAGACTTCTTAGAGCATCTAAATATGCCTCCTGAGAGGAGGGTCAAGCTCGCGACTTATATTCTACGTGGAGAAGTAAAGAGTTGGTGGAATGTTTTGAACCTGGATAATGAGATATGAGATATGGATTTGACTAATTTCTAGACCCACTTCTATGACTAATTTTACCTTGAGACTCTGCGAGCAAAACGAGATAGTGAGTTCATGCGTCTGGAGTAGGGCACAATGATGGTTATGGAGTACTCAAAAATCTTTATAGAGTTGCAACATTTTGCATCGATGTACTTTGATGATGAGCTATCTAAAGTGAGATGCTTCAAGGAAGGTATATGACATGCTATCAAATATTAGGTCAATGTGTTCAGATTGACATCTATAACCAATATTTTGAATCAAGCACTGATTACAGAGTGGAACTGGAGGGATGTTGGGGGTGCAAATTAGGGTAGTGTTGCTTATCGACCCATTGGATCTATGCCTTTCGGAAAGAAGCACTATTTTGAGGATTCCTACGAGATGAGTTCCAGTTAGTTTTTGAGGGCTGTAAGATTAGTGTTTTGTCATTAGTGTGTTAGGTGAGGCCACATGAAGAATCAGTACAATTGTGATCCAATCGAGTGCTAAGATTGCGGTAGTATGGGCCACGTGAAATGTTTTTGAAGGACATTCCCTCTAGCTACGAGTGATAGGGGGTAAGATTTGACACCGGGTTTAGAAGTAGGTTTCTCATCTCCACACCAGGTAGGGAGCTGGAGCAGTGCTGGCCGGTTAGGCCGAGGTAGTGGTAGTCCTGGAATAGACATCCTGACATTGGTTACACCTAGAAATTAGAGTGGACCTACTTCAGGCAGTGAGGTTATGTCACAGGGCTGTGGTGCAGACTAGTTTTTTCCTGTATAGCCTACCCCTGAGGAGTAGGGTGCCGGACCATCTACAGTGAGAGGTACGATCTTAGTAACCTCTACTATTGCATCTTCTCTTTTTTGATATAGGTTCATCACATAGTTTCATATCTATATCTGTGGTGAAAATCCTTGGGCTTGTTGTTTTGTTTTCTGAGAGATTTTTAATGCTAGACACACCATTGGGAATCAGAACAGATGATGTGCACTAGTGCAGGGAGTTACCCCTTGAGGTTGGCAGGTGTCACTTCATCTGGGATCTTTATGTCCTCAAGATGATAGGATTTGATGTCATTCTCAGAATGGACTGGCTAGTATCTTATCGAGCTTACATTGACTTCTACTTCTAGAGGGAGACTTTTACATCACCGGAGGGTGCAGTGTTTACTCACAAGGGTGAATGGGATGTCTAGGTGAGATGATCTGGACCAGAGCATCGTGGGATGGGCGGGATGATAGACCATATTTCTAGTTTATTTTTGGATAACCAGGAAGTGAGTTAGGAAGACTTTCCTCCAGTGGTTGAGTGATTTAGGGACATGTTTCTTAATGAATTTTCTAGGTTACCTCCAAAAAGAGAGGTGGAGTTCTCTATAATTCTAATTCTAGGAGATGCACTAGTATCCATTCCTCCTTACAGGATGGATACAACTGATTTGCAGAATCTCAAGAGGCAGCTAGAGGATTTTGAGGTTAAGGGGTTTATTCTATCTAGTACTTCTCTGTGGGATTTTCAGATCCTTTTTGCAAAAAGGTGGATAGTACCCTTAGGCTATGTGTGGACCATCAGAATTTGAACAAGTTGGCAGTTAAAAACTGACATCCCTTACCATAGATATATGAACCGTTTGATTAGCTTTGAGGATCCCGAGTGTTCTAAAAAATCGACTTGAGTCCAGGAAATCACCAGGTACATGTTTGACCTACAAACATACCTCGTAAAACCTTTCATAGTATGTATGGTTTATATGAGTATCTAGTTATTCCGTTCGGTCTCACGAATGCTCTAGCAGTTTTCATGGATTTTATGAATTGAGTATTCCATCCTTACCTAGATTTATTTTGTGGTGGTTTTCATGGATGATATCTTGGTATATTCTCACAATCGACATGACAATGCTAAACATCTTGAGATCATTATAAATACACTGAGAGATAATCAGTTATATGATAAGATCACAAAGTGCCACTTTTTGATGGATCAGATTCACTTCCTAGGTCACATTATCTTGGAGACAGGAGTATCAATGGACCTAGAGAACGTAAGAGCTATAGTTTCTTGGAAAAATCCCAAGAATGTTTTTGATATACAGAGTTTCTTGGGGATAACTGGTTACTATAGGCATTTCATATAGTACTTATCACGCTTACTAACACCGTTGATGGGCTTGACTAAGAGGGGTGTGGAGTTTGTATAGTCATATTCTCATGAGATAGCCTTTTAGGAAATGAAAGGAAGGTTGACATCAACACCAGTCCTGATACTTCCAGAGCATGGAAAGAGCTACACTGTGTATTGTGATGCATCAGGTTTTGGGTTGGAAGCGGTGATGATGTAGGGGGATAGAGTCTTGGCGTACATGTCTCGGTAGCTGAGGCCACATGAGAGGAACTACCTGATGCATGATCTTGAGTTAGCTATTGTTGTTCATGATTTACACTATTGGAGACATTACTTACTAGGAGAGCATTTTTTGGTATACACAAACAACAAAATCATCAAGTATATTTTTACATAGCATGATCTGAATCTTAGGAAGTGAAGGTGGGTAGAGTATTTATAGTACTTTGATTTTGAGCTTGTCTACACACTTGGTAAAGGAAATGTGGTGGTCGATGCACTGAGTAGGAGGACTTAGATACATGCAGTGTAGCAGACCAATAGTGAGTGGAAGATTATGACATTGTTCTCTGAGATGCATATAGAGGTGAACAATATACAAGTTCAGACATATCTATCATCCTTAACTGTGACTTCTACCCTACTGGATAGAGTTAAGATGAGGTGGATATCATATTTTGAGGTTCTAGTCCTATGAGAGAGTGTGGAAGGTGAGGAACCTCTTTCTGGTTGGATGATATGCAAGGATGAGATTCTGCATATCCATGGATGCATTTGGGTTCCAGTAGATATATGTGAGGAGTTGATGTGGGAGTTTCATGCTTAATCTTGGGAAGTGCACCATGGAGTCACCAAGATGTACCATGAATTGCGATGTTAATACTAGTGGCTGGGTATGAAGTGAGAAGTAGCTGGTTTTGTTACAATATGTTCCACCTGTCAGTAGGTGAAGGTAAAACATTATTGACCAGTCGAGATTTTACAACAATTACCTATTCCGAAGTGTAAATGAGATGATGTTGTGATATATTTCTTGACTAGTTTATCGAGTTCACCTCGAGGTAACCATGCTATGTGGGTTGTTGTTGAAAGGATCTCAAAGGTTACTCATTTCTTTCCGATCAAGGATATCTTCAGTGTCGATGAGCTTGGAAGACTGTACATCCATGAGATAGTACGACTTCACAGGGTATCGCACACTATCATTTCAAATAGGGATGCCCAATTTATGTCTTGTTTATAGTAGATTTTTTAGAGGGAACTAGGTACACATGTTCTTCTGAGCACAACATACCACCCTTAGACTGATGGCCAGTTAGAGTGTACGATATAGGTGCTAGAGGACATGCTAAGAGCATGCATCCTAGATTTTAGGGGCTCTTGGGAGAAGCATATACCCCTGATTGATTTCACCTAAAATAACAGTTATCAAGAGACTATATATATAGAAACTTATGGGATTTGTATGGTAGAATATTACAATCAACCTTGTGCTAGTTAGAGGTAGTTGAGGCGACTTTACTGGGACCACGTCTCATACAATATACTTCTGAGTAGGTCCAGTTGATTCATAAGCGGATGACTACTGCGCAGTCTCATTATAAATCTTATGTCGATCACCACAGATAACCTCTAGAGTTAGAGGTTGGGGATTGAGTCTTTTTACGTGTTTCACTGAGGTTGGGACACATACGGATCAGAAGACATGGTAAGATTTCACCGCGATATGTCAGACCGTTCAAGTTTCTATAGAGAGTTAGGTTAGTAGCCTATCGATTGTAGTTACCTTAGAGGTACCAAGCCATGCACGTTGTCTTACATGTATCTCCACAGAACCAATATCATTTGGACATGTCTCTCGATTTTTAGCTTGAAGAGGTTGACTTGAAGGTTGATGCATCCTTTGAGGAGGATCTGATTCATATCGTTGATAGGAGAGTGAAAGTTCTCTGAGGTTCTAGTATGGGAGTTATGGAAGCAAAATCGTTTACAAGATGAGACTTGGGAGATAGAGGATGATGTATTTGCCTAGTGACTGGAGTTGTTTTTAGATGAATCTTGACCACCCTTGAGAGGGAAATTTAGGGACAAACTGCTTTAAGGGGGGAAGATTATAAGATAGCGGGTTTTTATTGAGGTATAAATTTTTTAATTTTTTTTGTTAAATTCTTGTTATATTTCCTTTTGTCTTAGACCCTAATCTGAGTTGTGGCCCAGATTGGTTATACTTGGGAAAGAAGAGGATGAAAGGATGTGGGCTGGCTGCAGGCCGATTACATGATGTGAAAGGGGGATACACATCATGTAATCCCATTTCACGATATGTAATGGTATAGAAAGGACCTTTCATGATGTGTATGAGATTTTCCTTTGGATGAGAAAAACAGGCATTACATGCCATGTAATGGGATTACATGCAGTGTAATTTCCCAATATTTTTTTAAATAGAGGCAATAGCCCCTCGTTTACACACAAAAGCACTTTTTCTCCTCTTTTGAAGCCTAAAATCCATCTTTGATAGTTTTTAATATCTAGAACCCATCCATACTGTCATGAACCAACCTGGGTTGACCCTGAACCAGTCACCCAAGATGATCCGCGACAAGGCCTGAGAGGCATTCTCGATCCTTCCAGGCTGGCGACAAGCGCCAGGGCATCAACAGAGTACAATGGGAACGATTTCACCCAATGAAAATAAACCAAGCAGTATAAATATTTAAGAATTCCGCAAAGAAAATAAATGAAAATGAAAATAAAGAACAACCAATAAAACATACTAACCTGATCTCGACCAAAAACTCCTCATGACCCCAAGAGTCACTCTCCAAACCACAACAAACTCTCACCCACGGTGAGCAAGCTCGATTCGAACCTACAACATCAACTAAAAATAGGAAAACACTATAGGCATGAGTATTAAAACTTAGTAGGTAGGCCCGACTAATCTATTCTCAATGCACAACCTTTAAATAAAGAAAACATTGATTAATAGGTTTGAACTATAAATATAAAAGTAGAGTTTTTCCTACTCTATGTTTTACAAACAAACACGCATAACCCATTACCCTCTTAGTTTGAAATAATAACCAAGGGGAAAATCAAAAGAAAACAAAGAAAGTCTGTAAAGACTTATTTTTCTAACACTAAGTAAAGAGTAGAATGTTTACTCTTTCCAAAACACTTTTTCTTGAAAACATTTTTTTAACACAACCCAAGATCAAAATTTACCAAAAGAACATCAAAACCAATCATGGGGTTACGGTTCCACATAGTTAAGGTAATGGTACTAAGGGTACAATTGTCGGAGGAACACGAGAACACCTAGGAACTCAAAGGAAGACCAGAACATACTATACATGTGACTCATCCTAAAGGCATGCCCCACTCAATGACGTCATAACGCCCTAACGCCCGACTGTTGCCCTACCTGGCCTGGTCGAGGGGCCCAATCCCATAGCAATAAAAACAAAACACCCCTACTATGGGGAACTACCAGTACATACCCTAACTAGTGCAGAAATCATTCTCGGTAAACCACTTTGCTATGATAGATTCCCATGTATATTTCACAAAGGGGTGTGCCATAAAATTTAAACAACAATCCATATATATATATACATATATCACCACACACACACACACACACCGAAAGAACTGGAACCACCCCCAACCACCTCTAAGCTAGTTCCTTGCATTAAAAAAATATCATATGAGGGAAATCCCATACCGAGAACCCTCCCAACTCGTAGTCAACTAACTATGTAGGAGACCCAACCTAGGAGGGTTTTTTCCAAATAGCCATTCAAAGTGCCAAACAGATTCACAACATTTAACCAAATAATAATTTTCACAAAATTTAACCATGAATGACCATTTTTAATAACCAAACACACCTTTGAAAACCCATTTAATAAATGCAAATCACCACTTTAATTCTAAAACACTCTTTACAAAGGCCAAAGAGACATCACAACAAGCACTTAGCATGAAAACCTATTTGAAAACATAAATCATCATTTTTGAAATCTCAAATACATTTACTAAAATCAAAACATGATTCTAAAAGTCATAAACCATGTGTAAGAGAAAACTGGGCAACTTAACCAACACTTGGTGTGCAAATCCCAAATAAAACACACAACACGTTCAAAGTCTGTTTTAAAATCTTGCACACACCACTTTATCAACCACAGTAAAAAAAAGTCCACTTGGGAACCCATTTAAGGAGGACCAACCACCGTTTTAATTTTATAATAAATTCATAAGGGAAAACTGGGCATTTAATAAACACTTGGTATGCACAACTTGACAAAAACACACCACATGTTAAAATTTACAATCGAAATTATGCGCACTTCAAAACGTTTCCAAAACATGATTCGCAATATTAAAATTATTTAAATAACCAATTAAAATTTTATAAACAATTTTTTTATGAGTGTCCATATCTTTATATAAAGAAAACTCATTCAAATAATGTATTTTTGATCAAACACATGCCCACAACCTACTAAAATAGAATACGCACCACTTTCACAGTTAAATGAACTAGTTGCACAATTTACGAAAAGTGATTAAATAGCATAAGATTGGTTTCCATCAAAAATTACCTTTATACCATGTAAACACAATACAAAATAGTGAACACAACTAAATTCAAAAAAAAAGAACCATTTTTCACCAAACTAATTAATCGCAAAGTACGTCAAAACAACCGAGCAAGTAAAATAATTGGCCTAACAATGACTATCTACAAAGCTAAATAATTTTCTCCCAAAAAAATTATTTAAAATAAAAATAAAAATAACTAATTAATATTCAGTAGATGTGAAAAATATAATAAATCAAAGTATTTATAAATTTAAAGGGAAAAGAAAATGGATCCTACCTCGACCGTAGATGGACCTCCCGAAGCCAGTGCGAAACCTCGTTTGCACCGCAACCACACCTATAGGGAGCTAAAACCAAAATACACAATAATATCAAACACATAAAAATTATGATTTAACCCAAAGAAATAAAACCTAACAATGGATAACACCAAAACAAAAATCCCTTACCACAAAGGGGGAGAACCGTCACCAAAGGGAGAGGGCTTCACACTATCAAGTAGGGGTCGCATTGGAGGGTGTCGTGCTGGCTAGTAGGGGCCACACCGGTGAGGCGAGGGCGGCCGAACAGGGGGGTGTTCCAGCAATAGGGCCACACGGTCTGGTCTTCCAGCGAGAGGAGGGTTGCGGGTTGCCGAAGAGGGATGTGGCAGCAGGCTGCACCAGCTGGAGAAGGTCGCTGGAAGGGAGTCGCGGCCGGGCAGGTTTGCACCAACAAGAGGGGGGGTGTCCTGGAGAAGTCGACCGACTGGAGATGGGAGATTTGGAATCCCGCCAGAGGAAGAGGGCCGCAAGGGAGGGAGGGGCGTGCCGTAGCCGCTGTGTGCAGATAGGGTCGAGGAAGGGGGGATTGGAGAGAGGGTGGTTCAAGGGTTAGGGTTAGGCAGAAAAATAATAAAAATAAAACATAAAAAAAATAAAATTAAATAAACAAAACAAAACAAAACATTAATATATAATGAAAACAATACACATTAAAATTAATAATAAGAATAATAATAACAATATAATAATAATAGTAATTAAATTTTTTAATAATTACAAAAGAAACAAGAAAAAAATTAATAATAAAGATTATAAAATTATGAACAATAATAAAAATTTTAAACAACACAATAAATCACAAACATTACCCATTTTAAATTTCTGAAGGCATGTGGACTGTGCCGTTGCCTGGGCGAAGCCACGCGGGGTTTCCAAAATGCGCTCCGCTCATACGCCCAATGACGTCAACTCAAAAACGCGTATTTTTTTTTGAAAAAACTCAAAAACATCATTCTGGATTTAACTTGAATCTCAAAAAAAAATTTAAAATCCAAAGAAAATAATAAAATAAAATAATAGATAGGTTGGGGTGTGACAATTCTCCCCACCATAATGCTTTTTGCCCCAAAAAATCCACAACAATATCAAGACCCAAAGATAAAACTTCTTACATGTCACCCACTTCCAAAAGTTTAAGCGCCTCCAGTTGATCGATCCAAATAGACATCGAAAACCCATGACACGTAACTCATCCTTAAAACACGATCACCTTAACCATCACCAAACAGAACCCAAACTATCTATTTCAACCAAGTAATGAATGAACTTAGACCACCTATGACACTTATCCCTATAATCTTAGTCCAAAAGAACCGTTGGGTGTACTGAAGGACCCCGGGACACCCTGAGAGGGGAGGGGTGAATCAGGGTGACAACTTTTTCTTTTAATGTGATGGATCTTGTTCCCACATTAGTAGGAACTTGTTAAACCTGTATGATGAATATGATCAGAAAGCAAACATGCACAGAGAAGACACAACACTTTTTACTTGGTTCACCACTAAGGGCTACGTCCAAGGAGCATACACCGACAAGTTTCCGGTCGTACCAAATTCCACTAATCTTCACTAGTTGTGGATTACAATGGTTCGGGAAAGTCACTCTATCCCGGGCTCACTGCCTTTACAAAAGTTTAGGGATAGCTCACTACGTCCCTCGGGTCACTCCCGTTGACTCCCCCTGGCTCACTGCTGTTGGTGAAGTCCCACTCAGTTTATAGACGTGAAGGTCTCTTCATAATTTCATAAGAATGCATCCTCTGTTGTATGTAGACACTCTGTTGAAGTCCAACTCTTACCAGAAGATGAATCTCACTTTGTGCTGAGGGTACCGGGTGATCCTCCAGCTTTCGTGCAGCTTCAAAAGGATAGATGTGCTTCAACAATATCTTGCAATCTCCTCAAAGCCCGGCGCGCAAGTCCCAATGCGGCGCGCAAGTCCCAACTGGCACGCAAGTGTCACCAAAGCACCTGCACAACACTGCCATCTTGAACTTCAAACCTGCGCGACTCACTTCCTTTCTCGCCCAAATCACCTTGGACGCACAGCCAACAGCCGGTGCGCAACCTTTACTTGCGCGACCCAACAACCACTTGCGCAACTCAACCACTTGCGTGACGAGAGCTCGAAAAATCTCAAAGCATCGAATTTCGTTACAAATGAGGAGGGGTGTTCCTCTATTTATAGGAGATCTGGACACCCTGCGTGGTGGCGTGCAAGTCTTCCCTCGGCGCGCAGGTTCCGGCGCGCAGCTCATCCTCCCTAGCCTTTGTCGCACTACTCACTTGCGCGACCACACAAATACTTGCGCGAAATTCTTTCCTTTTTCATATTTTGAAGTAATAATCTTGAAAAACAATAGACGCGCAAGTTTCCAATCCTCCTAGGCATCGGCGCGCAAGTCTCTTCACAGCGCGCAGGTCACTTGCGCAACCAGCCCAAAACTTGCGCGACCCTTATCCCTTTTCCATTTTCCCATGTTCTGATCTTGAAAAACATATGGCGCGCAAGTTTCCTCTCCTTCAAGTACACAGCGTGCAAGTCTCTTTTCCAAAAACACTTTTCTCCATTTGTCAATTTTCAGGCCCAAAAAATTGGCAAACACTGGGAAATGGTGCTACCTTCAATACTGTTGTCTACTTGAACTGTATGATCTCTTTGCTGGTACACATTCTGAACTTCCACTGAGGATTGACAACAAACACAAACCATACTCCAAATCATGCATAGAAGACCATGGTTCCAAAAATCTCCCCCTTTGGTTTTATTGGCAATCAGAAAATAAATTCAATAGATCTCCATCCATGTGCAAACCAAAAAAAATGCAAGACTCAACTCAGCCAACACTCTAAGTCTACGTGAGCAATGCTCGGTGTAGAAAACAAGAGAGGAAGCTTGAATTGGGTTCCGGTGTTTTGGAATGCTCAATGATGCCCATGAATCATTACATGACTGATGAATTAATTCTTATACTTCTCATCCTATCACTGACACTGAATTTGCATTGTGTCACAGGAGTATTACAAGTCTGAACATGCCTAAATTTATTCCTTTCTCCCCCATTGACAATAAACCCAAAGCCTGGTAATTTGTTCAATGTTCAGCTCAAACCATACTCCCCTTGGATAGTATCTCCCCCACAAACCTGCATCATATCCATAAACAGATAAAAACAGTTAACATAATCGGGGAGAGGGGAATTGCGTAACCTCGTTATGCACTGGGAGGTGGCTGAACACCGAGGTTCAACCAATGCTTCTCAAACACAACTGCTGATAGTGGCTTGGTCAGGATATCAGCCACTAGCTCATCATTTCCCACATGATCCATTCTAATCACTCCTTGTTCAACTTTTTCTTTGATAAAGTGATACCTGATTTCAATATGTTTCGTACGGGAATGCTGAACAAGATTCTTCGTAAGATCAATTGTGCTCTTGTTATCACAGTAAATCACCATTGGTTGCTTTACCTCATCACCAATATCTGTTAATTGTTTCTTCATCCATAGTAGTTGAGTGCATGCCTTTGTGGCATAGATATACTCAGCTTCAGCAGTACTAAGGGAAGTACTTTCTTATTTCTTGATCAACCAGCCAACACATTTCTGCCCAATATAGAAGGCTCTACCACTAGTGGACTTTCTATCTACTACATCACCAGCCCATTCAGCATCAGAAAATGCTGATAATTCACTGTCCCTGCCTGCAAAAAAAAATAACCTGAAGTTATGTGTACCTTGAATGTACCTCGTGATTCTTTTTACTACCGCCATATGTTCCTCCTTTGGATTACTCTGAAAGAGGGCTGCATGACATGTGGCAAATACAATATCTGGTCATGTCACTGTCAGGTACAGTAGGCTCCCAATGATCCTCCTATACATGGTGGGATCAAAAGAGGCCCCATCCTCATGCTTTCCAAGTTTAGTTCCAACTGCAATCGGAGTTGACATTGTTTTGGAGTCTTGCATATTAAACTTCTTCAGCAACTCTCTTGCATACTTTTCCTGAGAAATGAAAGTGTATTCCTTCTTTTGAATCACCTGCAGCCCCAAGAAATATGTGAACTCCCCAATCATAGACATTTCAAATTCGGATTTCATGTGGTTGGAAAATTCGTCCACTGATTTCTGCCTGCTGCCACCAAATATGATATCATCAACGTAGACTAGAACCATGAATTGATCTTTTGGAGAATTCTTGACATAGAGATTGTGATATACTCCTCCTATTTTAAATTCTAGCTTCTTGAGATATGAATCCAGTCGTGAGTACCACGCCCGTGGTTCCTGCTTCAAACCATATAGATCTTTCTTCAGTTTGCAGACCTTCGTTTCATCAGTACCCAAAACAAAGCCCACTGGTTGTTCAATGTAGACTTCTTCTTCGAGTACACCATTCAATAATTCTGTCTTGACATACATTTGAAATACTTTATATACTCTTTGGAGTTACATGACAAGGAAAAGCCTGATTGACTCTAGTCTAGCCACTAGAGCAAAGGTTTCTTTAACATCAATGCCTTCAATCCGGGAGTATCCTTTACATACCATTCGTGCCTTGTTTCTGATGACACTTCCATGCTCATCAAACTTATTTTTGAAGATCCATTTGGTACCAATAACATTGTGACCTTTGGGTATCTGGACAAGATCCCATGTCTGATTCTTGTCAATCTGATCTAATTCATCATTCATGGCTTTCACCCAAGATTCATCATTTGCAGCTTCTTTGAATGAGGATGGCTCTACAACTGATAGAAATGTAGATTGCATGTTATTCCTCATCCTTCTTATTTGAGTGGGTTCACTCTTGTCCCCAATTATGTTGGATGGATCAATCTCAGCTCTTCGATTTCTCCTGTGAGGTTCAGTTGCATTCTCTTCAGCCACAATTTCTTCTTTAGATTCTTCTTCTAAGTCAACATCATGATGTGACTCCTGAGTGTTTTGTATAGCTTCCTCTATTTCTGCATTTGTATTTTCTTCACGTTCACTTTCTTCCTAACTTTCTATCACATCAGCATATGACGTCCTTGAAGCATTTGTGGTTTTCTCTTCAATTATCTTAACATCACTGCTTTCCACAATCCTTCCTAAACGCTTGTTGAAACACTTGTAGGATTTTCTGTTCATTGAGTAACCGAGGAAAATTCCTTCATCTGCATTGTCTCCATACTTTCCTTGATTTCCTTCTTTGTTCCTGATGAAGCATTTACTTCCAAAGACATGAAAGTATTTTAAAGAGGGCTTCCGTCCATGCCACAATTCATATGGTGTCTTCATCTCACCCATATAAAGTCCTATTCAATTCTGAATGTACACTGCAGCTTGAACATCCTCTTTCCAGTAATGTCGTGGAATACAACTCTCAATCAGCATAGTTCGTGCCATGTTGTTCACCTGTCGATTCCTACGTTCAACAAATCCATTTTGTTGTGGAGTTCTCACAGCAGCTACCTCATGCTGTATCCCATGCTTCTCCAGATAATTTTCAAATTAAATGGACGTGTATTCTCCTCTATTGTCAGATCTCAACACTTTGATTGTTCGTCCAGTATCATTTTCGGCGATTTGCCGATATGTTTTCATGCAGTCAAGGACTTGTTGTTTCATGTGAATGAACATCACACATGCTATTCTACTGTAATCATATATGAAAAGGACAAAGTACCTTTCTCCATGAGTTCCAGCAACATTTATCGGGCCACATACATCTGTATGAATCAGATCAAGAAGGTGAGATACCCTTTTCTTCTTTGGCTGATATGAACTGCAGACCAGCTTCCCACGAATGAAAGCATCACAAGATTTTTCACGTTTACGCTTCAGGTAGGGAATGTCCATGAAAATTCTCAATTTTGATATTTTCTCCATGTCTTGTTGATTGATGTGTCCCAGTCTTCGATGCCACAAATTGTTTTCTTCTTCAATAGTCATGTAACAAACATTTTCTTCACTATCAACCTGATACAAGTTGCCTTCTGTTCTGCATCCCTTCATAAGTGAATTTCCTGTCTTTCCCTTGATAGTGCAGGTTTTCTGATTAAAAGTAACTATAAGTCCCGAGTCAC
Source organism: Viscum album (assembly GCA_963277665.1). Lineage (NCBI taxonomy): Eukaryota > Viridiplantae > Streptophyta > Magnoliopsida > Santalales > Viscaceae > Viscum > Viscum album. The sequence continues at coordinate 1,513,482,312 of OY728161.1, forward strand.
AGAGTTGACTCACACTGAGGAGATTATGACGTAGGCCATCTACGTAAAGGACTTCAGTCTTCTTTAGTTATCAATTAGCTAATTCGATACTTCCACTCCCTTTGATTTTCAGAGATCCATCATTACCAAATTGTACTGTACCATTAACCTTCATTTTGATATCTGTTAGCAGGCCAGCATTACCTGTCATATGAGATGAACAACCGCTATCCAGAATCCAGGTACTGTTGTTCTTTGTAGCTTTGAGGGCCACCTCTGCAAGGTTGGATTTCTCAATCTTCTTCCTTTCCTTCCATGAGACATTGGATTGAGTATATAGTACTGATGGCCTTTCAATTATCTCTTCTGCATACCCAGGTTCTTCATAGTTGAAATCTTCCTTTAGAGAAGAAAACCTGTTTGAAAGAGCAACACTGTCTTGCTGACGAGACTTGACTTGTCTTGAACATCGGTATGAGGTGTCCATATCCCTTCTCTGCCTATAATTAGAAGCCTTATGACCAAAGTTAGAACAATGATAACAATATCCATATAAATTGTTTCTTCTGTAAGAATTAGGATATGAATTTGTTCTCCTTTGTTGAACTTCTATATCTTCTCCATTCAGATAGCTTCTTTCCTCTTCGCAATATGACATGGTATGACCCAGATAGCCACAGAACTGACACTTCATGAGAGGAAATGTCTTCTCACTTGAATTTCTCCTCATACCATCTTCTTTGGGAGAATAGTTAGACTGTCTTTCATTTCTGAATGTTTGAGGATAATTTTCAGTTCTCCTTTTAGTTTGGATTGAGGGTTCCTTTTTCAGCACTTTAGGCAACGTTTCAACATGTTCAACTTTCATCTTATCTTTCTTTTGGATATTTTCACTTCCAGCAGTTGATGTCTCAGCCTCACAGCCAATTCCACTCTTTCCTATGCAAGCGGGTCTTTGATTACTCAAGATTTTTCCAACCCCATCTGAACCACACTTGGCTCTTGCTAGTAATTCTGCATCTGAGAATCTTCCAAACTATATTTTCTTCCTCGATTCTTTTGGAATTGATTCAATCTCAACTTTACTATTTAGAGTACCAACTTTCTCCTCAAGACCCTCAACAGTCTTGGATTTTTCATCTAGTCTGGAGGTGAGGTCATTGATGACCTTTTCCTGCTCTTCAATTCTCAGCTTCAGATCCACTACATCATCATTGCTATCAATTATTTTAGACTGTACCTTCAAAAATTCTTCCAGTCGTTCAATTTCAGCTTCAAGTTGATCAATGTATTCAGTTTATTCTTCTACAATTGATTTCCACTTATTTCAACTCTTACATTTAATCCTAATCTTACTAACCGCATCCTTAAGTTGCATATCGGGATATACACAAGTTCTCAGTTGTTTTTCTCCACCATTATCTTCTGACTTTTCAACAGTGGCCATCATGGAAGCATGGTTCCCAATTTTGAATTCTGGTTCTTCTTCTTCACATAATTCATTATCATCTTCTTCCTCTTCACAGACAAAACTCTTTGCATTTTCTTTCCCGATTTGAAGTCTCCCTTTTTAAAGAACCTTCTCTGAGGCTTCTCGAAGCATTCATCTTCACTATCTTCATCATTGATCTTTCTTAATCACTGAGAGGCAATCTACCCTACTTTTCCACAACAAAAACATGCGAGAGGTAACTTCTCTTTGAATTTCACTTTTCCCTTCTGGAACTTCTTTGCAATGAGAGAAAGAATTTCTTTTTCTTCGTCATCTTCACCGCTACTATCTTTTGAGATTTTCAGTTTATCCATGGCCTTGAATTCCATTTCCTTGCTCACACGAGTCGTAGCATCTTCTAGTTTGACTCTCATTTCATATGCTACCAAGCTGCTCAGTAGATTATCCAGAGAAAGTTTGGAAAGATCTCTTTCCTCAAGGGCTGACACATTTTCATTGTACAGAGGTGGAAGTATTCTTAATATTTTATTTACAATATCAATGTCTTTGATTTCTTCGCCTAGACCCCGAATTGCTCCAACCACTTCAGTAATTCAATTGAAGAATGAGTCTGCATTCTCGTCTGGATGCATCTTCAGATCATCAAACCGATTGTGCAACACTTGTAGTTTCGCCTCCTTCACTTTACTGTCACATTCATAAATATTCTCGAGTTTATCCCACATGGATTTTTCTGAGGTGAAATTCATCACCTTTAGTTAGATCTGATTAGAAAGGGCTGCAGTGAGTGCATTTTGTGCTTTAGCATTTGCGTCAAGAATTTTCCTGTCTGTTTCAGTCATAGCCAGGCCTGTTGGATCAGTGACTTGTATTCCTTGAACAGTAGAAAAGAGAACTTCCATTCCAAGAGATCTTAGATGAGATCTCATTCTGTTCTTCCAGATCTAGAAATTACTTCCATCGAAGTGAGGGACTCCCCTGACATTGATTACATTCTCCATGACGATAAAGGACAGATTCAACACCTGCAACCTTTACGCTCTGATACCACTTGAAGGACCCCGGGACACCCTGAGAGGGGAGGGGTGAATCAGGGTGACAGATTTTTATTTTAATGTGATGGATCTTGTTCCCACGTTGGTAGGAACTTGTTGAACCTGTATGATGAATATGATCAGAAAGCAAACATGCACAGAGAAGACACATCACTTTTTACTTGGTTCACCACTAAGGGCTACGTCCAAGGAGCATACACCGACAAGTTTCCGGTCATACCAAATTCCACTAATCTTCACTAGTTGTGGATTACAATGGTTTGGGAAAGTCACTCTGTCCCGGGCTCACTGCCTTTACAAAAGTTCAGGGATAGCTCACTGCGTCCCTCGGGTCACTCCCGTTGACTCCCCCTGGCTCACTGCCATTGGTGAAGTCCCACTCAGTTTATAGACATGAAGGTCTCTTCATAATTGCATAAGAATTTATCCTCTGTTGTATGTAGATGCTCTGTTGAAGTCCAACTCTTACCAGAAGACGAATCTCACTTTGCGCTGAGGGTACCGGGTGATCCTCCAGCTTTCGTGCAGCTTCAAAAGGACAGATGTGCTTCAACAATATCTGGAAGTCTCCTCAAATCCCGGCGCACAAGTACCAATGCGGCACACAAGTTCCAAATGGCGCGCAAGTGTCACCAAAGCACCTGCGCGACACTGCCATCTTGAACTTCAAACCTGCGCGACTCACTTCCTTTCTCGCCCAAATCACCTTGGGCGCGCAACCAACAGCCAGCGCGCAACCTCTACTTGCGCGACCCAATAACCACTTGCGCGACTCAACCACTTGCACAAAGAGAGATCAAAAAATCTCTAAGCCTCGAACTTTGTTACAAATGAGTAGGGGTGGTCCTCTATTTATAGGCAAACTGGACACCCTGCGCGGTGGAGTGCAAGTCTTCCCTCAGCACGCAGGTTCCGGCGCGCAGCTCATCCTCCCTAGCCTTTGTCACGCTACTCACTTGCGCGACCACACAAATACTTGAGTGAAATTCTTTCCTTTTACATATTTTTAATTAATAATCTTGAAAAACAATAGTCGCGCAAGTTTCCAATCCTCCTAGGCATCAACGCGCAAGTCTCTTCACGGCGCGCAGGTCACTTGCGCGACCAGCCCAAAACTTGCGCGGCCCTTATCCCTTTGCCATTTTCCCATGTTCTGATCTTGAAAAACATATGGCGCGAAAGTTTCCTCTCCTTCAAGTACACGACGCGTAAGTCTATTTTTCAAAAACACTTTTCTCCATTTGTCGATTTTCAGGCCCAAAAAACATAAACCATACTCCAAATCATGCATAGAAGACCATGGTTCCAACATGTACTTGAATCCCAACGTTTACTCAAGAGGAAGAACTTAAGATTAGAGGATTCTGCATGAGGCCACCTTCCAACAAATGATACATGAAAAGAAACTATGTACTAACATGGGGAGGCCCATACTAAACTACTTCAGGTGTAACCCTATGAGACCCACTGTGGGTCTCCACACCATAAGAACTAACAAGATTAATTGAACTTGAAAACTTTTCGCATTGACCAAAAACCTCCACCATGAGGGGGGATAAGGGAAGGGCCGAACTGATAGAGCATCAAAACTATCTCCATCGCTATGTTAACAACGTCACACCCTCAGAAGAACACAAACCATGCCACATTAAGGACAAAGATTAAACCAAGTCCCATTTTCACCATTGGGGGCCTCCTGACTACGCGCCAGCTTCACTCTGGGACCTATGGCTGGAGCACCGATGATTGAAGCATCACCTGCCTCGTAGTCAGGATTCAACAATTCCCGAACATAACACATGAACCAAAATTTCACCAAACACACTTCTATTAAAATAAAAGTTTCAAAGAGGTTCATCAATAACCATTCTTATAACTGGAGGAAAAGAAACACCATAAAACACTACAGGTGATGACCACTACATCCAAGAAACACTATAAAGAGAAAGCCTAAATTGATCTTCAAACATTGGCCTACTCCTACTGACGGGCTGAGGTGACATTCGATGATCCAGGTCCAGCTTGATGATGCTTCTTGGAAAAACCTCAGCAGAATCGTTGCAAGTGACCCAAACGTCCATAGGTGTGTCAGGGTCTCAGAGTAATCAGACACGTCGGCCTCTTCTGACTCTGCCTACCACACTGGTGACAGATCACGACATTGCGATGTAAATAAGATGACTGAAGGTCTGAAGGCTTGTTGATTCCTCTATTAGAGCCACCAACATTAGGTCGCTTTTCATTCTTCTTATCACCATACTCTACACTTCTTCCCAAGGATGGAGGATTCTCCACCTCAAGTCCTTCTTCTAACTCAGCTTCAGAAAGAAAGGCTTTCCCCAAAACATCTGAGAAGGTGGTTAGGTTGAGCTCTACCACTTTCGATCACAGTTTAGGTTGGAGTCTAGACTAAAATTGTTGAGCCTTCCCGGGATTATTTGCAACAAACCATTGGTCATACAGAACTAGGTCTAAGAAACGTCGATAGAATTCTAGTACTGATTCAACACCCTTCTCAAGAAAACACAACTTCATCCTCTTCCTTATCTTCGTAAACTTAGAGAAGTATTGTTGGATGAACAAAGAATTTAAGAATTCCCAAGTGATATCTTCTCGAGTCTTACTTTGAGACATGGACTTCCACTATTTCCAGGTTCGACCTTCAAGCATAAAGGTATCTAACTTCACCTTCAATGACTTAGGAAACCCAATGAAACTAAATCTTATCTCAATCTTCTGCAACCACTCTTCCGCCTCAAGAGGATCTGCTTGACCATAAAACAGGAGAGGGTTCAACTTCCGAAACTCGAGGATGTAGTCTATGGGTTTATCAGTTGGAGGATTTGCTAAGGGCACACCACCCGAAGCTGTACCCTAGGCATTCATGAAACTGTTGTAGGGGTGAACACTGAGGAACAAGGAAACAAATAATTTAATCATAACATGGTTATCACCATTTCAAATACCATAAATAACACCTTTCACAACAATTTTTAAAATTAAGGAAAACCCAAACGATCCACTAGGGGAAACTAGTGTCGATGGGTGACTCGAACATATGGTTGGCGGACACACACTAGTCATGCCACCATCATAGAGAGCAGTCTACGGAAATGTCCCCAACTCCACATGGATTGCCAGGCCCTGCGAGCTTACAGGGCGACTTTCCCAACTCTCTTTTCATTCCCCAACATAAAACAATTCATAAGAACCAAAAAGACACCAGCAACCTAGACATACCATGGTAACCTAAGGTTTGGAACGAGCAAGGGTTCATGACATCCTTCTCATCTGTACACCTCGAGTCCCGATAATTTTACTCCTTCTACCATGACAACCCCAAATAATGATGGGCGATCTGAGAAACAAGGTTCGCTCAAGAGAAGACCTCCTCTGATACCATTTTGTCATGAACCAACCCGGGTCGACCCTGAACCGGTCACCCGAGCCGATCCGTGGCAAGGCTCGACAGGCGTTCCCGATCCTCCCGGGATGGAGACAAGCACCAGGGAATCAACATAGTACAATGGGAACGATTTCACCCAATGAAAATAAACCAAGCAGTATAAATAAAATAGAATACTGCAAAGAAAATAAATGACACTAAAAAGAAAGAACAACCAACAAAACACACTAACATGATCTCGACAAAAAACTCTTTGTGACCCTGAGAGACACTCTCCATACCACAACCAACTCTCACCCACAACGGGCAAGCTCAAGTTGAACCTTCAACAACAACTAAAAATAGGAAAACACTATATTAATGAGTATTAAAACTTAGTAGGTAGGCCCAACTAATCTATTCCCAATGAACAAACTCTAAATAAAGAAAACATTGATTACCAGGTTTGAAATATAAATATAAAAGTAGAGTTTTTCCTACTCAGTGTTTCACAAACAAACACACATAAACCATTACCCTCTTAGTTTGAAATAAGAACCAAGGGGAGAAGAAAAAGAAAACAAAGAAATCCAATAAAGACTTATTTTTCTAACACTGAGTAAAGAGGAGAAAATTTACTCTTTCCAAAACACTTTTTATTGAAAACATTTTTTTAACATAACCCAAGTTCACAATTTAGCAAAATAACATCAAAAACAAGCATGGAGTTACGATTCCACACAGTGAGGGTAATGGTAATAAGGGTACAAGTGTCGGAGGAACACGATAACTCCTTTGAACTCAGAGGAAGACCAGAAAAAACTATACATGTGACTCATCCTGAAGGCATGCCCTACTCAATGACATCATAACGCCCTAACGCCCAACCGTTTCCCAACCTAGCCTAGTCAAGGGGCCCAATCCCATATCAATAAAAACAAAACATCCCCTTGCTACCCTAACTAGTGCAGTAATCATTCTCAGTAAAACTCTTTACTATGCTAGATTCTCATATATATTTTACAAAGGGGTTTTCCATGAAATTTAAACAACAAGCCACATATATATACATATATCACCACACACACACACACACCGTACAGAGCGACAACACCCCGACCACCTCTAAGTTAGTTCCCTGCCTTAAAATAATTATCATACTTGGGAAATCCCATACCGAGGACCCTCCCAACTCGCAGCCAACCAACTAGGAAGGAGACCCAACCCAGAAGGTTTTTTTCCAAATAACCATTCAAAGTGCCAAACAGATTCACAACATTTAACCAAATAATCATTTTCAAAAAATTTAACCATGATCAACCATTTTTAAGAACCGAACACACCTTTGAAAACCCATTTAATAAATTCAAATCACCACTTTAATTCTAAAACACTATTTACAAAGGACAAAGAGACATCACAACAAGCACTTAGCATGAAAACCTATTTGAAAACATCAATAATCATTTTTAAAATCTCAAATACATTTACTAAAATCAAAACATGATTCTCAAAGTCATAAACCACATGTAAGATAAAACTGGGAAACTTAACCAACACTTGGTGCGCAAATCCCAAATAAAACACACCACACATTCAATGTCCATTTTAAAATCATACGCACACCACTTTATCAACCGAAGTCAAAACAAGTCCACTTGGGAAAAAATTTAAGGAGGAACATCCACCATTTTAATTTCAGAATAAATTCATAGGTCTAACTAGGAATTTAATAAACACTCGGTATGAATGACTTGTCAAAAACACACCACATGTTAAAATGTACATTCGAAATTATGAGCACTTCAAAACATTTCCAAAACATTATTTTCAACATTAAAATTATTTAAATAACAAATTAAAATTTTATAAACAATTTTTTTATGAGTGAACATAGCTTTATGTAAACAAAACTCATTCAAAGAATGCATTTTTTATCAAACACATGCTCAAAACCTACTAAAATGGAATACGCACCACTTGCACAGTTAAATGAACTAGTTTCATAATTTATGAAAAGCAATTAAATAGCATAAGTTTGGTTTCCATAAAAAATTTCCTTTATAACATGTAAACACAATACAAAATAGCGAACACAACTAAATTAAAAAAAAGAACCATTTTTCACCAAACTAATTAATCGAAAAGCACGTCAAAACAACCGAGCAAGTAAAATAATTGGCCTAACAATGAATATCTACAAAGACAAATAATTTTATCCCAAAACAATTATTCTAAAAATAAAATAAAAACAACTAATTAATATTCAGAGGATGTGAAAAATAAAAGAAATAAAAGTATTTCTAAATTTAAAGGGGAAGGAAAATAGATCCTACCTAGACTACGGATGGACCTCCCGAAGCCGGTGCGAAACCTCGTTCTCACCACAACCACACCTGCGGGAAGCCAAAACAAACAAACACAACTATATTGAACACACAATAATTATGATTTAACCCCAAGAAATAAACCCTAACAATGGAGAACACCAAAACAATAATCCCTTACCACAAAGGGGGAGAACCGTCACCAAAGGGAGAGGGCTTCGCGCTAGAAAGCAGGGGTCGCACTGGAGGGTGTCACGCTGGCTAGAAGGTGGCGAACCAGTGAGGCGAGGGTGGCCAAATAGGGGGGGTGCACTAGCAAGAGGGCCACGCGGTCTGGTCTTCTGAAGAAAGGAGGGTCACGGGTTTTCAGAGAGGGATGCGGCAGTAGGCCGCACCAGCTGGAGAAGGTCGCCAGAAGGGAGTCGCGGTCGGGCTGGTTTGCACTAGCAAGAGGGCGGGGGGCTGTCCTGGAGAAGCTGACCAGCAGGATATGGGAGAGTTGTGGGTCACACTATGTTGAACAGAATAGGGAGGAAGGGGGAGCGACCTCTCGAAGAGGATTCGTCAGAGGTGAGTGTGCCAGCAAGGGGGGTCACAGTCGGCCGAAGTTGCTGCACAAGGGGGACACCGTCAGATAGTGGAGGCACAGTTGGGGGGGGCGTGAGTTGGTGGGACTCGTCAAGGAAGGTGTTCGACGGGTGGATGGTCGGATCAGGCAAGAGGGCGGCGCTGGCTTGGAATCCCGCCGGAGGAAGAGGGCCGCAAGGGAGGGAGGGGCGCGCTGTAGCTGCTGCGTGCAGGTAAGGTTGAGGAAGTGGGGGATTGGAGAGAGGGTGGTGCAGGGGTTAGGGGAGTTTTTTTTATACATTTTTTCAAAAAAATAATTTTGAAAATACCACCAGGTTAAAAAAAATTATTTTTTTACCCCCCAAAGGCGGCACCTGGTGTGCCGCCTTTGGGGGTTTTTCCACCCAGGGAAAGGTGGCACACGGTGTGCCGCCTTTGCCCAAAAACTAACCGCAAAGGCGGCACACCAGGTGCCGCCTTTGGATAAATATTTTTTTTAATTTTTTTTTTGTTTTGTTTTGTTTTATATATATATATATAACAAAACTTTTCAGCAGAATTTTTCTGCTATTTAATATCCAGCGGTTCTGCCATTACAGCAGTCTGGATTCTGACTGATACCCTCACCCAGGACTCCCTTTTATAAGGGGGTTTTCCCTGAAAATCAAACTGCATTTCCGATGTGGGATTCTGGTTCTTCTTTTCCTGCGCAGTACATTCTGCGTTTCCGATGTGTGATTCTGTTTCAAGTACGCGACTTTGAAAGACTATAAAACATAAATTATAAGACCAATATAAATGAAACTTTAAAAACTGATTAAACTTATAATAAATAGTTGAAAACAAAAATAATTTCATAAAAAATGTTGATACAAATTAATTTATAAGCTTTCAAAACCACCTACTTGAGACTTAAACATATTTCAAGTACGTGACTTTGAAATCTTATAAAAGATAAACTATAAGACCAATACAAATGAAACTTTAAACATTGATTAAACATATAAGAAATAGTTGAAAACAAAAATAATTTCATAAAAAATGTTGACCAAAAACAATTTATAAGCTTTCAAAACCAATAACATGAAACTTAAAAATGTTTCAAGTTCCCGACTTTGAAAGACTATAAAACATAAACTATAAGACCAATAGAAATGAAACATTAAACATTGATTAAACATATAAGAAATAGTTCAAAACAAAAAAAAATTCCTAAAAAATGTCCATAAAAATTAATTTATAATCTTTCAAAACCGTCTACTTGAAACTTAAAAATGTTTCAAGTACGCGAATTTGAAAGACTATAAAACATAAAATATAAGAACAATATAAATGAAACATTAAACATTTATTAAAACATTACTACATATAGATTTGAAAAAGAAAAATTGCTACATATAGCTTTGAAAAAGAAACAATGTTTGGTTAACATATGATGAAAATTCTTGGGAAAAATGCAACGTAAATCTGTAGGAATTAGATTTTTTATCAAAACATGGCAGTCATGTGAATTGAATCCTTTTAAATTCATATAATTCATTGACACAATGTTATTGATATTTTATGAATACCCCTCTAGAACCTTTACATCATTGAACAAGTTGAAAAACAAATATATCTCTCCTCCCTAGAAAGAGTATAAACAGCATGAGGAAGAAACATTGGATTTTCACCCTTCACAGGAGCCAACTCTTCTCGTATTCCCATGTCAACCATGTCTAACCTTGCCTCAATTCTATCCTTTGTTTTTTTAGGGGCATTTAGCAATGTTCCTATAACACTGTCACATACATTTTTTTACACATGCATCACATCAAGAAAATGTCTAACATACAAAACAATTCCAGTGTGGTAATTCAAAAAAAACTGGTCTTTTTTTTCAACCGATTTTTTTAAGGTTTTTCGAAAATGGTTTACCAAAAAGAGTGTTCAAATCTTTTACTTTCTCAAAAATCTTATCACCTGTTAGTGGAGACGGTGTTTCATGTTGTTCTGAACATCCATTGAATGATGTTGTCCAAGATCGGTACTTATGCTGATGAGGTAGAAATCTACGATGTCCTAGAATCACATATTTAGTTGAATGTTTCGACCTAATTGATTATTTATTTTCTTTGCACATGGAAAACCCTTGAGTTATTTTAATGCTATAGCCTGAAAAATTTCCATAAGAAGGGAAATCATTTATTATCCCATACAACATCACTCTTAACATGAAGTATTCACTTTTATAAGCATCATACATCATAACACCTGAATCCCAAAATAACATCAAATCCACAATCAAAGGAGCCAGATAAACATCAATATCATTACCTGGTTATTTTGGTCCTGATATAAGCATAGATAACATGATGAATTTCCGCTTCATGCATAACCAGGGTGGAAAGTTATAATTTACCAACATAACAGACCATGTACTATGAGTGCTGGAGAGTCATCCTGATGATATAATTTCCCATCTTTATTTCTTTTAGCTTCATATGCCCAGCTTGGGAGCTCATTTTCTTCTGGGAGCATGTCATTCAAGAGAGCAAGTAGTTCCGTAAAACTGATATCACTCCACCCATTGCATACTTTCAATTTATACAACATCAGTATAGTTAACAATGCTGAATATTTAGTGCAACCAGCATACAATGACGTCTTTTCACAACTCTTTAACTTCTCAAACAATTTTTGGAAATCACGGAGTTTATCTTCAATTTTCTTTGTCATTTCCTCAATACGATCGTCATCATCATTGACATCTATAATCACATCCTCCATACGGTCTTCTTCATTATCCATATTTGTATTCATATCTGATGATACATAAAACGTAGTTTTATCCCAGCCAGTAACTATATTCTCTTTTTCTCCATGTTTATTCCAACATTTATAACTCCGATCTATTCCGTGACATATAAAATGTTCTTCCAACTCCTATGGAGTAAGTATTCTAGAATAACAAAAATGTAAACATGGACAATGGATTTGAGAAGGGTCCTTTGCGTGATCCTTTGAAAACATTATGAACTCTTTCACTCCATTCTCATACACTATTGTCAAACGATTAGAATCCATCAAATCATTATTCATCTCCATCCTATTTGAATCTCAAATATTAGTATTTATGGTTCAAATACACAAAACAAGACTTCCAAATATAGTAGAAGAGAACCACTTCCTTACAAAAATAGAGATTAATTGAGCCTAACCATTTCTAATAATGATTTGGAAATCAACAGAACCAGGATAGACCCCCCATCAAAATCAACACAGTTTCCAAACACAAAGTGGTTCGTGGGGATAATCACTTGTGTCATAGATGGTAAAACTCACACGTCATCATCCTATATGACTCATCCTCCTCTATTGGGTCAACCCTTCTATGGTCAACTAGTCCATCCTTTTATACCTCCCAAACCTAAAATACATATGGATGAAAACCAGTAGCCAACTCTATTTGTAAAGAAAGGATTATCATAATCTCTATAATATGGAATTCAGAAAATATAATTAATTTAGATTCATTATAGTTTCCTCAAATCACCCTAGTCCAAACACAAGAATAATCAAGAATGATAAATCTACCACTCCTAGGCCTCTGCCCTACATTCAATATAATCATGCCTAATATTTTTGGTAAGCTCAAGTTACTTACTTTAAATCACAGGGGGGGGGGGGGTAATCACTTGTGTCATAGATGGTCTCCCATGTTATTCCATATGAAAATTTTAACAAATATTATTTACCTATCATCCCATTCTATCCCCATTAGTGTATAATTACAAACTCCATCTTAAGTGTAATATCAAATGAGTATATATTAATAAATTACCCTACATCCACTTCCCCACTAATATGGTCATTCTCACAATCTAATGGAATATTTATTATACTTAAACCCTTCTATATAATCCCATAACCATATATCCACACATACACATGTCACAAACACATAAAAAACCATATCTACATAACAACCACACATCACATCCAAATCACAGTATGATATCGTGAACATGAAGGACATAAAAATCATACTCTCCTCCTACAATGCACAACCCCCACTTTGTATCCACACCAAATACACATAATCATGTAAAAAAGAATATATATACACCAAAACCTAAAATCATTATAGGTCGTATATATACACCCACTGTGATCCATTACAACGCATATTAAGTGTGAAGGGGGGAAGGGAATAGGGAGTGGTTCTATATGTGTTCCCTCTATAATCTAGATATTGAGAAAAACACTCAGAACCAAAGTACCCATATGGATTTCAATCAGGTTTCTCGACTCAAGTGGTGGTGTGTAAGAAATAATAAGAAAATATAATAAGTATATAGTCACACATAAATCTTTCCTAAGGGTTTACACCAAACTAACACTCCAAGCACCCTCGTCAACCATTGCCTTGTTACTACCACCCTCTTATAACCAATTCCATTATAATGACACAAATAATCCCCAACAAATCACATAAGCATCCATGTCAACATTACCAACTTCTTATTGCATTTAACATTATAATTTCTTGGATTTTTATTACCATATGCATTTCAATTGTTAACCATTTTAATGTAAAAACAATCATTAAATCACTACCCACTATAATCCATTCATTAATCATTAATAAGATTTATTCTATCATTAACCATTTATTAAAAATATGGAACTACGGTTTTATCAGCGCTAAAAAATCGCTCATAAATCCTTCCTGTATCAGCGCTAACATTTTAGCATTGATACATGCCTTCTTTATCAGCACTTTTTTTTGCATTGATAATGGGGCTTTTTATGAGCGCTTTTTCAGTGATGATAAAGATTACCCTGCATCAGTGCTAAAATTTTAGCACTGATACATGGCTTCTTTATCATCAGTTTTTTCTTAGCGGTGATATAAAGTGGCGCTTCCCTTGCCCGTTTTTTGTAGTAGTGATAGCTTTGTCAAATGCTTCCCATTTACATGACTGAGATGGTGATTCCACAACTGGGTGTTGTATGAGTCAGTTGAGTTTGTTTCTTTATCGATTTTCAACACTTGGTTTTCATAATTTAATACATACAAACTATTATTTAAATGTGTCATATCATAACATACGTTGTTCTTATAAAAGAAACAACCCTTATTTCCAAACTTGAAAATAAATCCATCCATATCGAAACATGATACAGAAATTATGTTATTGGTAACACTAGGTACATAATAACAGTTATGTAAAACCAGAAGAATTCCAGTTGGCAATGAGAGATGGTAATCGCCAATGGCCAACGCAGCCAGCCCTGCGCAATTGGCAGCTTGAAGATCCACCACTCCTCTGGAAATATTCCTAAATATACTTATTTACAACATTTGAATAAAAATTTGATCCCTAAATGCTATATTTCTTATATGTTTAATCAATGTTTAACGTTTCATTTGTATTGGTCTTAGAGTTTATGTTTTATAGTCTTTCAAAGTCGGGAACTTGAAACATTTTTAAGTTTCAAGTTGATGGTTTTGAAAGCTTATAAATTATTTTTGGTCAAAATTTTTAATGAAATTATTTTTGTTTTCAACTATTTCTTATATGTTTAATAAATTTTTAAAGTTTAATTTATATTGGTCTTATAGTTTATCTTTTATAAGCTTTCAAAGTCACGTACTTGAAATATGTTTAAGTTTCAAGTAGGTGGTTTTGAAAGCTTATAAATTAATTTGTATCAACATTTTTTATGAAATTATTTTTGTTTTCAACTATTTCTTATAAGTTTAATCAGTGTTTAAAGTTTCATTTATATTGGTCTTATAATTTATGTTTTATAGTCTTTCAAATTCGCATACTTGAAACAGAATCACACATCGGAAACACAGAATGTACTGTGCAGGAAAAGAAGAACCAGAATCCCACATCGGAAATGCAGTTTGATTTTCAGGGCAAACCCCCTTATAAAAGGGAGTCCTGGGTGAGGGTATTAGTCAGTATCCAGACTGTTGTAATGGCAGAACCGCTGGATATTAAATAGTAGAAAAATTCTGCTGAAAAGTTTTCTTATATATATATATATAAAACAAAACAAAACAAAAAAATAAAAATAAAAATAAAAATATTTTTTTTAAAAAAATATTTATGCAAAGGCGGCACCTGGTGTGCCGCCTTGCCCTGGGCAGAAAAACCCCCAAAGGCGGCACACCAGGTGCCGCCTTTGGGGGGTAAAAAAATAATTTTTTTTAACCTGGTGGTATTTTAATTTTTTTTTTGAAAAAATGTAAAAAAAAAACTCGGGTTAGGGTTAGGGGTGAAAATAATAAAAATAAAACATAAAAAAAGAAAATAAATAAAATAAAACAAAACATTAGTCTATAATGAAAATAATACACATAAAAATTAATAATAAGAACAACAAAACAACAATAATAATAATATTAAAATTTAATAATTACAAAAGAAACAAGAACAAAATTAATAATAAAAATTATAAAATTATGAAAAATAATAAAAATTTTAAACAACATAATAAATCAAAAACATTACCCATTTTAGATTTCCTAAGGCAGGTGGATTGTGTCGTTTCCTGGGCGAAGATGCGTGGGGTTTCCAAAATGTGCTCCGCCTGTGCGTACAACGACATAAACTAAAAAACGCGCAATTTTTTTTGACAAAAATCAAAAATATCGTTCCAGATTTACCTGAACCTTGACAAAAATTTTAAAATCCAAAGAAAATAATAAAATAAAATAATAGATAGGTCGGGGTGTGACATGTACTCCGATTATTCCACCGTTATTCATGTTGGAACCTCATCGGTAAGTACTAGATTCCTTTTTAGCCATTCTTGATTCTTTGGAACAATGGCTGCGCTATTTGGATTTTGGCTCATTTTCCCTAATTTCCCATTCTTCATTCGTTCTTCAGATTTCTACTAAACCAAGGTGAATCAGGACTTGATACTAGATGAACACTCTACTATTGATATAAGTTAGGTGGTATATACTTTTATTTTATCTTTTGGTTCCTTTTAGAGAAAATGGCCTTTTCATCGCCTGCCGAACTTTTCTGGGCAGGCCCGATTTCGAGTTTTTTACATGAAATAGATGTAGTAGGACCTATTAGGGATGACCTTAGGTTTCTTTTTGGTGCATTGGTGTTTGTTACCCCAAATTTGGACACTCATGGGGTGCGTCGGATGAAATTAATGTTTTTATGCCCCGTCAAACTACCCAAGGGGTGAGTTCTTGCACTTGCCTAGTTAGAGGAAGCCCATTTATCCTTTAATGAGTTGGAATAGCTTGTTTAAGAGATATAATAACTCTTGACTTGTGTTAACATGTCACTCAATGCTTATATTGATTAAATAGATTAAATGGAGTTGGTTAAATGAGTGGGTATACTCGTTGGTTTTTTTAAATTACTTGAATGGTTTATTGGGAAAAGATGAGATATGAGTGGGTATACCCATGTGATGTGATTAATTGAAAATGGTGATGAATGGGTGGGCATACACATGTGACATGTTAAATGTGAAATGGAATACATGAGTGGGTATACTCATGTGATGGAATTGGTGATGTGAGTGGGTATACTCACATAGAATTGAAATGTTTAAATTTTATGTATGAATGAATGGTTTGATAGATGCCATGGATGACTCTCCATGGATATGGAATGAGGTAGTGGATTCCTTGGATGAGTATGTACCTTGGGTCTTGATTTCGTGGGATGCCTCAGGCTTTGCTAGCCCATGGATCTAACTTTCTTGGACTCGCGTAGGACATGTTGTTATACATACTCTTATGACTCCAAACAGTGCCTAGAATGAGTTTCCATAGAGATACTCCCGGAACTCGATGAGGATGCCTTAGTAATTGAAACCTTAGATCTGGATCTTCATGGTCTACACTTTACTATGTATCAGTCCATGGTTTTCTGTTATGGTTTCTTTATACGGTGTGGTCGTGGGTTTTTGATACACTTCTTTATATGAAAAGGCCATGGGGTTTTGATATGAATAGATGTTTGGAGAGGTTTTGTTACTTTTTTACCTTGATTTTAGCTTCCTTGTTAGGATATAACACTTGTTCCAGGTATCCTTGAGAGGATTTTTAGTAGTACTTGATATATTAGACATATTCCATGGGCATTCTCACTTACATTACTGCTTTACTTACACTTGTTAGCATGTAGAATATTACTATTTAAAACTGTATATATCTTTGGGTGGTTACCTACTAGGATGTTTATCTCACATCCTATTTGGGCCTCCTTGGGGAACCAAACATATTATATGGTTAAAGGCGATGTTAGGGGAAAGCGCCCAAGTACAGGTTGTTGACAGTTGCTTTAGAGCAGGAGCGTATGAGACCAAGCTGAGGATTACGATGCTATTGGGACCTTTTGGTCTTTTGTTCTTTTTGGACACTTGTATTGTATTGTATTGTTATGTACTATTTTGGGTATTTTCTAGATACATGTATCATCTTCATCATTAGATATGTAACATTTTTTGATTATATATGTATTCCTGTCTTGCCTTATTTTTCAGCTATCTGCTTGTTTATTCACTTCCTCTATTGAATGTGTTTGACTTACACTGTGATATACTCTGGCAATGAGGGAATATTATCCCCACTAACTCACCCAGGCCCTCGCTGCTAGTCGGTAGCCTCTTTCATTTGGGGATATACGCTTGAGGCCATATAGCTAACCAGGTTCAGGGAACTGTTGAGTAGCATCCAGGTACAGGATGTTACAATTTGATTCCTACACATCACAAATGAATTATGAATTGTTTTCCTAAATTTTGAAAATAATATAATATTGTTTGCTTGGTTTTGTCTTTATTTTCATGAACCAGGCTGAGTCGCCATTTGACCCGGTGCCCGACCTGGTCCGCGGCAAGGCCCAAAGGGCATTCCCAATCCCCACGGGCTGGCACAAGTGCCTGGGTATCAAAATAAAACTTGGGAATGATTTACCCAAATAGATAGACATAAAACAAAAATCAAGATGAATAATTTAAAACTAAAAACAGAAAACCAAATAGGACCTTAATCTACAATCAAAATTTAAGTTTACAACTTGAACAAAAATCCCAAAAGGAATAGAAATAAAGGAAAAACTAAAACACTAACTCAAACCTCCAAGCACCATGAAGTGCAACAACCTCAAGCTACAATCACAAAACCAACACGAGGATGCCACTGACAACCCGAACCACCAATGCTGTGCATGATGCCTCAACCTAGAATACAAAAGAAACATGATCTACATACACCCAAAGGTGTATGTAGGGTGTGATCCAAAATCCCAGTAGGATTCCACCGAGAAAGAGGTTCCACGCATATTATTAAATGAAAAATACTTTTGCAATATTAATTAAAGAAAAGAAATAAATGCTTGAATAGTTTTAGAGAAAATAGGTTAACAAAATAGTTTCAAAAGGAACAACATAAACTAAAATACACAGACACACACACTTAGCCTTAAAATAACCAAAGTGTCACACTGATGAGCATAAAATAACCAAGGAGCACCAATATGGGAGAGGCCTCGTGGGTGTTAGCTAGCTTGGGTCCCTGGATCTTCATGTCTCGGTGAAACGTGGCTTAGAAACCACGACCCTCTAAAAACATGGCTTAGAAGGCCACAACCCTAAAAAAATGTGGCTTAGAAGGCCACAACCCTCAGAAAAACATATGTTTAGTTAGTGTTGCAATCGTCAATCCATCCAGGGAAACCGGGTCGAGACACCTCTGGAACACTAACACACTAGATCTAGTATGCTCTCCTAGTACCCCGACTTCCCATTTGTGCTCACGTAGTTCAAAGTTCATGTTACATGTCAAAAATAAACAAACAAAACAAATGAAATGTTCTCTCTATCCAACACTACACTCACACACACAAAAAACCATTTAAAAAATAACTCACACACTAAAAGTATCTCAAAACTAAATCTGTATCAGTTACACAACCACTTAAAACAATTGCATAGTCAAAGAAATCACTTTCATTTCCAAACATGCCACTAACAGAATTTATTAAACAAATTCCACACATGTTGCATGACTTTAAGCACAAAAACATTTACATAATTTAACCAAAACAATTTTCACCCTTAATTATTATTTAATAAAACAACCCAAATTTTCATAAATAAATTTTTGAGGGAAAAATGATTTACGCACTAGACCGAACCAAACCCCCTTACATGACCACACATACACAACGCCACATCAAGAACACAATCTGCATCACACATGTGATTAAAGAAACCACCCACACAGTTAAAAAGACCATTACAACAGTTAAACAAACCACCAGAAAAACTTTCCAACCCATTTAAAGAAGTACGTCACACGACTAAAACACCAAAAATCCACTCAAATGTTCATTTAAGATAGAACGCATACCGACGCAACACCAAAACACAAATTTCACCCTTTATCCATCCTAACAAATAATCCACACAATTTATAAAACAATGGTGAATAGTACGACATGGGTTTTCACAACAACAACATACTCATATCATCTAAACACACTAATAAACACATTAATACATACTAAACCTTAATTAAAAATTAAATCACACCAAACAAACTAATTATTAGGCTAAAATCACAATAAAAAAACACTAAAAATTAACCAGAGATGTGATTTCAGCAGCAAGTACACATATTATAAACATGCTCCCAAATAATTTCAACTGAAAATTAAATATCATAGAAGATCAACTTCTCACTACAGAAATTAATTAAATAATATGCTAAATTAATTAAACTTACAAATTAATTAATCAGATAACAATTAAACATGGTACCACCTACCATTGGTATTGAAACCCCCAATTTTGGTGCAAAACTTCAATTGATCGCCAATCGCACAACAAAAAAATAAAATTGAACCCTAAAATCAATTCATTGAACCAAAAAAATCAAAATCAAACCAATTACAACACAAAATCTAATCCAATAAACTCTCAAAGAATAAAATCAAATAAACGAAGGAAAACAAACCTACGACGAGGGAGAAGGAGACTAACTAGAGCTTAAAGGAAGCTACTAGAGATGTGTCGCACCAAAAAATCCATCCATAAGGGAGATGCGGTGTGGGTCCAGGTGGTATGAGGAAGTGGAGCGGCGCGGGTTTGAGGTTGGGGCGCGGTGTGGTTCGGCTGGGCGGAGAGGGAGGGCGATGCGGTGCAACTGTCCGGATATGGAAGAGGGGGGCGGGTCATCAGGAGGTATTTCTGGGCGGTTCGAATGAGAGGGAGGCTGGGAAAGGGAGGCCGTGTATGCGAGAATAGGCCGGCAGGGGTGTGGTGTGCCAGTTCTAAGGGAGGGTGCCAAATGGGAGCTGCGGTACTAGGGTTGCAGGGGATGTGCAGCGCGACAGACCGAAAAGAGGGGGAAGAGAAAATGCAACAGAGGGAGGGGGAGGAAAAGAGAGGAGGGGAAAAAATGAGAAGAAAAGAAAAACAAGAGAAAATAAAAATAAAAATAAAATAAAATAAAATAAAAAGAAAGAAATAATCTAATTAATAATAACAAATTTTATTACTAATAATAAAACTAATAATAATAAAACCAAAATAATAATATAATTATTAACTGTGGTTGGACACCGCACGCGGTTGCGACCGCGGTCGTGTGCGCTATCACGCGCGTGAGCGTGGTTGCGCGTCCGTGTAATATTAAATTTAATAGTAATAAAACATTCTCTTATTAAGGAAGAGATCTGAGCATGGTCACACGCATGACCACTCACCTGTATAAAACCCAAATTTTTTTAAAATAATAACCGGTTAAAACCTCAACTCAAAGGTGAGACCCAAAATAATTAAATTAAAATGAAGCGTCGGTTGGGGTGTGACAATTCTCCCCACCATGACACTTTCTGCCCCTAGAAAGTCCCAAAAGACTTGACCAAGACAAGATTCCCAGTAAGAACGCGAAGAAACTTTAAAAAAACCTCAATCGCCCGAAGACCGGGTATTCAAAACACCCATGACCTGAAACTTAAAAAATCTAAAATACCAGAATCACCAAAAAAAATAAACAACAATAAGTAATTCACCTCCAATCATAACTACAACATGGAACACCCCGGCCCCGAACTTGGGGATCACCAGGGCCACTCGAGATCACTAAGAACACTCATCCATCGACCCACTACCCAAGCTAACCAATTAGCATGGCCGAGGTCGGGCGAAGTATAAGTAAGGGGGTTGCCCCGCCAAGTGAACTTTGAAAACAGAGTTTTTCCAAAATTTTTCCCAATGGTGGTCTCCCCACCATATTAGGATTCTTTTCCAACATTGGTTCTTCAAACCAAAACGACTCATAAGCCCAGTCAAACCTTTAACACTTGCTTGACCCTCAAAGATCGTTAAGTTAAACCAAACCAACAAAGGAGGAGACACAGGTGAGACCCGTAGTGGGTCTCCCCACCATTTTAAATTTTTCCTAGCACCATGACACCCACGCTGGCATTCCTAGTTTACTTTGAGCAATACAGACTGAACCCTTCATCATGAACCCACCAACACGGGTCGTCCTACATGGATGATTCCTACCCTGGATGATATTTCGCCACATGAGATTGTCTTGATAGCAGAAACTCCTAACCAGGAGGAAAACTGGAAAGGTGCGTGTCAAATCCACAAGACTTGAGTATCTCCAAAACGAGTACAATTTCAATTCATAACTGACCACAAAAAGGTTCACAGAGCATGCCTTCTAGATTTACAAGAATACGGGTTATATGAACCTCTCTTAGGTCCAATAGGGACTCCCATAAATTAAGATCATTGAAAAAAGATAGGGATTCATGCCCCTCTCAACAAAAATGAAGCATTTAAAGATGATACCGCAATAGAGAAATTTAAGTCATCCCTGTCTTGACACTACGGACTTAAGTCAGACCAAACTCAAACCATGTCCGACGAGTTTTTGACTGCGTGCAAGCTTCACCCCGAGACCTATGGATGGGGACCTGATGTGTGAAGCATCTACCACCTCTCAGTCATAAGCTGACCACCTCTAACTGGAACTTCCTCTGCTAGAAGAGTAACCTACATACTTCTCCTTGTGTCCCAAGCGGCCTCTCCGTCAATATACCAACTGAGAACTGCAGCGTACGACTTAGAGTGTTTGACTGATCACACTAGAGGAAGAAGATTGAGCGGTTTGACAAATGCGCGAAGAAAACTGACGAAAGGGGGCACTCCTAGAACAAATCCTATTGGTTCACACTCTTCATCGGATGAGAAACCTGTACTTACCACAACATGGATAAGACCAAAAACTATTACGAGTTTTGAACTGATGGTTCCACACTACCTTAGGGGAGCATGGGACTAGCTCATCATAAAGTTCAACACACCTCCTTTTCCACCTATTGACTGGTCGAGCACCTACGAGATCAACCATTATCCCTCACCTTCACTTCTTTAGGTGCGACCTCAAGATGAAGGTAGTCTCGAGGATCGCTCAAGACATCCTCATTCATAGCGAAATGAGACGATCACCATTTGCAGGTCTAGTCCCGCTCCTCCAAACCCACTCAAGACAAATTACACTCACAAAACATTTAGAGTTCCTCAAAAACTAAAGACACTCCCATATTTTCAAAGCATTCAACAATACTCACTCAACCTCAACATCTACAAAAAGATGAAACAACCGAGTAGAACCCAACTCTGCCACTCCACTTAGAGTCTGGGTCGGGCCAAGAACTGAGAGAGACCTACTGTAACCCATGGGAAATTTCTAGGGGGGATATCCCAAATAAGAAACAAAAAACAACCTTCCAAAAACCCAAACACATAACAAAACAAACACCCCCACCTCAGACACAATTCTAGTAATTCCAATTTTGAATATCAATTCATTCTTAAAGAAAAAACCTACTTGAGGAACCAAACACAGTACAATAAAACCCAACAACTCTTTTGAACTCATCGCTTTCACTCCGAACACAAAACCATTTTCCAATTTCCAAAACCATTTAATCACAAAAACCCATTTTAGAGAAAACTCCACTTTTTAGGAAACAAGAAGCATCTTTAAAAATCAATCACTCACCACTGATATTCCTGGATGCCTCGCAGATATGAATTTTTGTGCCACTCAGGCACCCATCCACACGATCCACCAACTATACATTAATCACATCCACATGCACAAGCGATCACCCATAAGAATACCACTGAAAAAACAAGGCTACTCCACTTTCAAAACAAAACATTTCCAATATGTGAAAATAACTTTTCCAAAACCATTTTAAAGATTCAAGGAAAATTTTACAAAATGTTTCCCATTTCCAAAATAACTCACTTCGATTTCAAATGACCAAAGACATTCATTTGGAAATTAAATTCCAACAAATCAAACACCAAATTCCAGAAACAAGGTTCAAGATAAACACACCCCAAGAATCATGCCAAACCCACACCAAAAATAAAATAAGAGAAACCCCAAAGTCTTATTTCCTAAAAAAAACTTTTGTTCCAACCTAGAACCAAAGAAATATATCACAAACATTAAATAATATAGACAGAGGACTAGTGGTCATGTCTAACCTAGCTACATGGTTTAGCAGACCATGCCCTAGGCAAGTACCAACCACTAGGAGTGTCAAACCGTACTCTCGGGCATCACATGGGTCGCTACTCTATGTGAGACTGCACGCAGTACCGGTTTACTCCTATTTTCATCCCCCATCCATAAGGACCAAAGCCAAAAACTTAAATCCCAGACTACCCCTGGTCACTTGAGGACCGAAACGAGTAAGAGTTCGCGACGATATTCCCACACCTATCACTCGAGTACCAACAGTCCTATAACCGATCTACCTGACATCCCAAATAACAAGAAAAAAAACCTCCCTCTGATACCATTTTGTCATGAATCGGGCTGGGTCTCCATTTGACCCGGTGCCTGACCCGGTCCACGACAAGGCTCTAAGGGTGTTCCCAATTCTCACGGGCTGGCACAAGTGCTTGGGTATCAAAATAAAACTTGGGAACGATTTACCCAAATAGATAGAAATAAAACAAACAACAAGATGAATAATTTAAAACTAAAAACAGGCAACTAAACCGGACCTTAATCTGCAATCAAAATTTAAGTTTACAACTTGAACCAAAAACCCAAAAGGAACGAAAATAAAGGAAAAACTTAAATGCTAACTCAAACCTCCAAGCACCATGAGGTGAAAAAACCTAAAGCTACAATCACAAAACCAACACGAGGATGCTGCTGATAACCCGAACCACCAATGATGTGCACAATGACTCAACCTGGAATACAAAAGAAACATGATCTACATACACCCAAAGGTGTATGTAGGGTGTGATCCAAAAGCCCAGTAGGATGCCACCGAGAAAGAGGTTCCATGAATAATTATTAAATGAAAAATACTTTTGCAATCTTAATTAAAGAAAAGAAATAAATGATTGAACAGTTTTAGAGAAAACAGGTTAAAAAAATAGTTTCAAAAGGAACAACTTAAACTAAAACACACACACACACACTTACTTTCAAAATAACCAAAGTGTCACACCGATGAGCATAAAATAACCAAGGAGCACCAACATGGGAGAGGCATCATAGGTGTTATCTAGCTTGGGTCCCTAGATCTTCATGTCTTGGTGAAACATGGATCAGAAACTATGACCCTCAGAAAACATGGCTTAGAAGGCCACAACCCTCAGAAAATGTGGCTTAGAAGGCCACGACCCTCAAAAAAAGCATATGTTTAGTTAGTGTTGCAATCTTCAATCCTGCTAGTGAAACTGGGTCGAGACACCTCTGGAACACTAACACACTAGATCTAGTCTACCCACCTAGTACCCCGACTTCCCATTTGTGCTCACATAGTTCAAAGTTCATATTACATGTCAAAAAAAAAAACAAAAAAAAAACAAAAAAAAAACAAATGAAATGTTCTCTATATCCAACACTACACTCTCACACACAAAAAACCATTTAAAAAATAATTCTCACACTAAAAGTATCTCAAAACTAAATCTGCATCAGTTATACAACCAATTAAAAAATTGCACAGTCAAAGAAATCACTTTCATTGTCAAACATGCCACTAACAGAATTTATTAAATAAATTCCACACACAGCGCATGACTTTAAGCACCAAAAACATTTACACAATTTAACCAAATCAATTTTTCACCCTTACTAATTATTTAATAAAATAACCCAAATTTTCATAAATAAATTTTTGAGATAAAAACAATGCTTTACACATTAGACCGACCCAAACCCCCTTACATGACCAAACGTACACAATGCCACCTCATGAACACAATCTTCATCACACATGTGATTAAAGAAACCACCCACACAATTAAAAAGACCATTACAACAGTTAAATAAACCGCCAGAAAAACTTTCCAACCCATTTAAAGAAATACATCACATGACTAAAAAACCAAAAATCCACTCAAATATTCATTTAAGATAGAACACATACTGACGCAACACCAAAACACAAATTTCACCCTTTATCCATCCTAACAAATAATCCGCACAATTTATAAAACAATGGTGAGTAGTCCGACATGGGTTTTCACAACAACAACATACTCATATCATCTAAACACACTAATAAACACATTAAGACATACTAAATCTTAATTAAAAATTAAATCACACCAAACAAACTAATTAGTAGGCTAAACTCACAATTAAAAAAACACTAACAATTAACCAGAGATGAGATTTTAGCGGTAAGTACACATATTATAAACATAATCCCAAATAAGTTCAACTGAAAATCAAATCTCATAGAAGAAAGACTTCTCACTACAAAAATTAATTAAATAATATTCTAAATTAATTAAACTTTCAAATTAATTAATCAGATAAAAATTAAACATGGAACCACCTACCATTGGTATCGAATCCCCCAATTTCAGTGCGAAACTTCAATTGATCGCCAATCTCACAACAACAAAATCAAATTGAACCCTAAAATCAATTCATTGAACCAAAAAAATCAATATCAAACCAATTAAAACACAAAATCTAATCCAATAAACTCTCAAAGAATAAAATCAACTGAACAAAAGAAAACAAACCTGCGATGAGGGAGAAAGAGACTAACCAGAGCTTAAAGAAAGCTGCTGAAGATGTGTTGCACTGGAAAATCCATCCAGAAGGGAGATGCGGCGTTGGTCCAGGTGGTTCGAGGAAGTGGAGCAGCGCAGGTTCGAGGTTGGGGTGTAGTGCTGTTTGGCTGGCCGGAGAGGGAGGGAAACACGGTGCGACTGTTCGGAGATGGAAGAGGGGGGCAGTTCATCAAGAGGGTTTTTTTCGGGTGATCCGGCTGAGAGGGAGGTAGGGAAAGGGAGGAAGTGTGTGCGAGAAGAGTCCAGTTGGGGTGTGGTGTGCCAGTTCGAAGAGAGGGGGCCGGATGGGAGCTGCAGCACTAGGGTTGCAGGGGATGTGCAGTGCGACAGACCGAAGGGAGGGGGAAAAGAAAACGTGACAGAGGGAGGGGGAGGAAAAGAGAGGAGGGGAAAAAATGAGAAGAAAAGAAAAACAAGAGAAAAATAAAATAAAATAAAAAAAAGTAATAAAGGGAGGAGAAAAAAAGAAAAAAAGAGCAAATAAAAGAAAATAAAAAGAAAAAGAAAAGAAAATAAAATAAAAAGAAAGCAATAATCTAATTAATAATAACAAATTTTATTACTAATAATAAAACTAATAATGATAAAACCAAAATAATAATATCATTATTAACTATGGTTGGACACCATGCTTGGTTGCAACTATGGTCACGTGCGCTGTCACACGTATGGGCGCAGTTGCGTGCTCGTGTAATGATAAATTTAATAGTAATAAGACATTCTCTTATTAAGGATGGGAATCGAGCATGGTCACACGCACGACCACACACCTGTATAAAACCCAAATTTTTTTAAAAGAATAACCGGTTCAAACCTCAGCTCAAAGGTGAGACCCAAAATAATTAAATTAAAATGAAGCATCGGTCAGGGTGTGACAGTTATGATGCCCATTTGAAACTAAAATGACATTTTATATTGCAAACACACACTTGGAGTCATACCAACCACATCATGCATTAGAATGGCATATAGTTTATTCCTACACATCACAGAAGTATTATTAATTATTTTCCTAAAGTTTGAAAAAAAAATCCAAGATTATTTTCTTGGTTTTGGATATGTGATGTGTATTTTAAACTTAAATGACACTTCTATTTTAAAAACACGCACTTCGAGTCATATCAACCACATCATGTGTCAGGTTAATATAAAGTTGATTCCTATATGTCAAAAATGACTTATGGACCATTTTTCTAAAGTATCAAATAAATCTAAATGTTTTTTCTTGATTTTGAGTATGCCACATGTGTTTCGGACTAAAATTACAATTTTAAACTAAAAACATACACTTCGAGTCATACCTGACACACCATGTATCAAATTGAGGTGCAATTGATTCATACACATCACAAATGTGTTATGGATATTTTTTCTAAAGTATCAAAACAATATGAATGTGTTTTATCAGTTTTGAGTATGTGGTGTGTGTTTCAAACTTAACTGTCAATTTTAAACTTAAAACTTACACTTTAAGTCGCACCCGAAACACCATGTATTAGATTGAGGTGTGGTTGATTCCTAAACATCATAAATTACTTATGGATCATTTTTTTAATGTATCAAAAAAATGAAAGTTTTTTCTCAGTTTTGAGTATGTGACATGAGTTTTGAACTAAAATGTCAATTTTAAACTAAAAACATGCACTTCGATTCATACCAGACACACCGTGTATCAATTTGAGGTCCAATTGATTCTTACACATCAAAAATGACTTATGAATCATTTTTCTAAAGTATCAAAATAATTTGAACGTGTTAGATTGATTTTGAGTATGTGATGTGTGTTTTGAAATAAAATGTAAATTATAAACTAAAAACATAAACTTTGAGTCATACCGAGCACACTGTGTATTAGATTGAGGTGTGGTCGATTCCTACACTATTCAAGACAATGTTTATGAAAAATATTTTGGGAAGTCATACTTTTTATTCAACTATAGAATAATATCTTGGTAGATGAGAGATTCTATTTGAACTATAGGGTCTTTTTTAAAAATGAATTGAATAAAATTAGTGTGATAATAGATTTTGTAGATGCATACTTACAATTCACTTAACGTTTCAAGAAACATTTGATTTCCTCTTCCATATAAAAGAAACATGTTATCAATTTTATATCTTGTTGCAGATTGTTGAAAGCAATGTATGAATTCTCAAATGATCTGTGAAAAAACTAAATAAGTATCAGATAAAAATGATAAGGAAATTAACTTAAAAATGGTAGATAAAATGATGAAAAAATTAACTAATAATTAGTATAAAGTTACCTTTTCATGATGTCTGTATACATTCTTTACCCAATTCTCTATCTCTATTATCTTAGTTGCATCCTCAAAGTCTAATCTCTCATGAGTATGAGAAACTTCAAACATATTACTATCTATGTTAGAATCCATAGAGTGTAACCTTCCATTATACTTCTTGTTGAGGAACAAGTCATAAATAATATATAAGTATTATGATACTAATGTTTTACATCCCAAATCAATCTATAAGGTTATATCCCATACTAGATCATAAACATGAAATGTAATCACCTAAATTTGATGTTATAAAACATTCTAACACCATGTAATACACCCACTCATCTATAAACAAATTTAATTCTTATTTTGAGTATGTAGATTGTTGGAAATATTGGTAGTACCGAGGAAATACAGACAAAAAAACAATTAATAAATATTTTTAATGAAATTTTAATTACCTTTTGAAATTACCCGTGTGATGATTCTAGTCTTTTGATGATATATGATATCTTTTATAAAATTTCAAACACAATATCCATAATCATTATTGTTATCTTACTTCAGACATTGCATACAAATTGACCAAAATAAATAAATTGTTTTGAAATATGTTTTAATAGTTAAATATTACTATATATACCTTAATCTTTTTCCATTTGAAGAAATCAATAGGCTTCTTATGTTCAATCATCGACCTCATACCATGATTTAACCTATATTTATAGATCTCCTTATCATAAAAAAATTCTCATTAAAACACAAACCAAAATATATAATTCTAATTTTATCTATAAAATGTTGATTTAAGTGCATTATAAATTCATAATAGTTATCATGTGTGGTTGGTTTGATGTAAATCCATGAATTGGATCCAAAAAATAAACATTTGGGGTTTCCAAATTGATTGCGATCAACATCCAGTGCTTCCTAAAAAAACAAATCTGTAATGAAAAAAAGAAAATTATATTTTATATGATTAGATTGAAGACTTTTACCCTTGCAATACATGCATCAAGAAGTGTCTGTTATCTCTTATTTTCTTCTCAAACACCTCACTTAGTTTATCTTTTCTCTTAAAAATTTATTTCAATTAAAAATAAATTTCATTCATAGAAACGATATAGGGATTAATGAGTCCAAATCATGCTTCACATGGTTTTCCATTTATATAATAGTAATATAAATGCCTATAAAAAATACAAATAGTTATTAACTTTAATGAACATAGTAGATCATTTTTTAGAAAGATGGATTATGAAAATATACCTCATGTATGTATTAACAACTGAGACTCCAATCCATTCAAACTTAATAATCTCATTTATACTCTCCAAACCTACCATGTTTGTTTGAAATTTCCAAATATTTATTTTTAATATTGAATGTATGAAATATTTTCATCTTTTAATGTGGTATTTACATTAACTTATAATGTTAAAATGTGATGTAGTGTAAATGGTGGGGAGAAGCTACTATTGGAAGGTCATTTTATTTTCTTGGTTGATTCACTATATTGTCTTGATCCGACCTACTATTTCCCCATCATTTTATTCATATGTGATACCATATCTCATTTCAGACCATTTTTTCATCAAATGTACAAGGTTTTTCATTTGAATTTTTTAAGGACATACCTCATGTATCTTTATAAGATTAGAAGTCCGTGGTATGAAAGTTCCAATAGAATCATTGACCTTTGTAACATCCAGATCATCAAGAAGAATGAGAAACTCAACTTTCAAATCATGAGTTACTTCAATCCCCACTCTCATGTAATATTTTGGGAGTTATTTGTTGTGTATCATCTCTCCTATGATATTATGCACCGTACCCCTCATAGAAAGGCAATGTGTGGGTGTTAATAGATATAAATCTCATACAACTTTACCCTATAGAATTTTAGTAATATAAAGTTATCAAAAGTTGTTTGATTCACATTTATAAGAAAGAGTAATGAAAAAATTTATTATCTTGGGTAAGGTAGGAGGTTGAGGGTAACAGATAGCCTTAAATCTAGTGGGGTCATTTGTCTATTTATGTACTGATCATTGTTCCACTTCCAGCTCACTTTGATTATTTTTCATACATTGGTCCACCATACCTGACCAGACAATAATATCTTTCAAAGAATCTATTTGTTCCTATAGTACTTTCATCATCTCATATTTATCTCATTGTAGCTTTGTGTTATATAAATATGTTTGAGGTGACACTCCAAAACCACACCTATAATGCGACCATATTGTTCTTGCCACTTCAAATCCACTGAAAGTAGTTTTTCTTTAGGTATAGTCAATATTTATTCTTGTGTATAAACTGTATAAAAAAGATATTAATATAATTTTTTTTATGTAATGTTGTTATAAATCATAACGAATTACTATTATGTCATACTTACACATTCTTATCACACTACTTGTGTGTTTTCATCAACTAGTTTACCCTATTTATTTACATGGGCCTCCTTCCATATAACATGATGTGGGATGGAAGTGGCTTCATATTTTGATTCATAAATCTGTATATAAAAAAAGTAAATATGTTGTTTCAAGTCACATAAAACTTTTATTATAAATTTAAAATACATACCATTTTATTTTCAAGTTGAGAATACCCCATAATTTCTTTATGATAGGGGTACATTGGTTTTTATTCACGTTGTTTATTTTCCGCACCCCTTTACTGTTTCATAAATTAATAATTTTGAATCAAAGTGGATAAAATAAATAATTTCAAATAAAATATCATCGACTACATTTCACCTGAAATGATTTCTCATCATGATGACTAATTAAATCTTTCCATGTATCATGTTTTATAATGTATGAATATATAACTAGTTGGTGTGAATTTAATTTCCCCTCAACATACCTATGATGATTCTTTTTAATAAGTGTTTTTAAGCCTCTATGAGATTCTCCAATATCTATTAAGACACATTTCATATAGAAATCATCTAAAATAAATGAACCCTATAAGAGATAATTAAAAATAAATCAACACTTCAGTATATAATTTTTCAGTAAAACAGAGAAAGTATATCGTAACATTACCTTAATATCTTCACAAAGGTTTTCCTTTAATACATTCTAGACATGGTGCCACATATCTATATCAATTAGAACATGAATTCTCATTGTGACACCAACATAACTAATGGACGTTGACTTGTTGGGGTCAACAGGTTAGCCACATTGATTCCATCCAAACTCAAATTTTATACCCTTACTCCTTACCTTGATAATTTTATTAAACATAGTGATGATGCATCATTCTTATTTTCTTCATCAACTTGTTGTTGATCCCCTAATAATTCTACAGTTTCAACATCAAATTCTTATTTTTACTCAGGATTGGTAAAATTATAATATAAAAAAGTCATTGTCTGCATGAGTAATCAAAAATTTAATTTAGATTACATAAATGTAGTAAAGAACTCATAATATTATGAAGAAAATCATAGTATATTAAAAAATACTTTAACCTTTTCATTGAAATCTCTCTTTTTTTCTTTAAAGCTTGAAGGAATTTGGATCCTCTATCAAGTATCCAGATCCCCTCTCTATGTTACCCTCTAACATACAAGGAATTTTCTATATTTAGACTAGCATGAAATGATTTTGATATCTCAATGAATGTCATCCTCAATTGAATTTTCATCTAACCCTATAGTTGTTTTAGTCTCCAACATGAAAATTGACCAATTCTTGTTTGCTGGATCCGAGACAAAAAATACCTACACTACTTGTGATTCCATTATGAATGGATCATAATTATACCCTTCCACACTAAAATTTACCTTCACAAAGCCCAATTCATAGACTTTCATTGCACTCCTATTGGAAACCCATTTTCAATGGAAAATCGACACTTAAAAGGTTGTATAATCCAACTTGTATATTCATTTTATAATGCAGAAATATGATATATTCACATAAATTGGATTTCTATCCTTGGAACCGAATACGTTCATTGCTTCTACCACAAGTGTAACTACTATTTTTTATCATACTATATTCATCTTGTTCCTTTATATAGAACATAAAAATGTTAATTACATAACCAGTGTAATATATAACATTTACATTTGGTCCTATGGCTAGCCATCAAAGTCATTTGAAAATTGAATTAAAATTTTCAGATAACTCCTTATAAATATGATCTTAGAACCATTCTATAAACTATTGATTATGTGTATTTGATATACATCTTTCATCCCTTGATGGATTCAAATATATAAGAATTACTTTATGGGATTCAACATATGTAGAAACCTCTACACTATTTTGTAAAATGTAAATTTGAGATTGATCCCACTCTATGATGGTAATTGAAAAAAATATATTCCAAAAATTCCTTCACCAATAAGACATTCGTTGTGATGAGAATTTTGGAGACTGATGCTATCAATATATGATAGGTAATCATTAATGAATTCAAAATATTCTTTAACAATATATCAATATGAAATACAAACTTCTGTCCAACTTTAATTCTTTATATACTCTTTTAAAATCTTCATATATCATTCAATGGGGTACATCCATCTATTTTGGACAATACCACATAGTTGAACCTCTCTAACCAAGTGAAACATCATGTATAATATTATATCAAAGAATGATGGTGGGAGGAACATCTATAATTCAAATAATATGGCTATAATATCCTTATTAATGATCAAAAACTTCACCAGGTATATAACTACATTATATATGGTTTTGAAACAAAAGCATAGTCTATTTAATGTATGTCATACATTTTTAGGCAGAATACAATGTAAAGCGATGCACATCAAATTTTGCATCAAAAAATGAAATTCATGTGATTTTAGACCTTGTAATTTCAAATTAGTCATTGACACAAAATTCTTGATATTTTATGAAGACACATATGAAATTTTTTCACCATTAATGAAATTGAAAAATTGAAAATTTTCTTGTCTAGATAGATTGTAAGGTGATCAAGGAATAAAATTACTCCTTTCACCATTTACTGGTTCCAACTCTTCTCTTATCCCCATGCCAATCATGTCCAACCTAGCCTTGATGCCATATTTTTTTAGGAACATTTAGTAATGTGGCAATAACACTATCATATATATTTTTTCCACATGCATGACATCAAGAAAATTTCTGACGTACAAACAATTCCAGTATGGTAATTTAAAGAAAATTGATCACTTTTACCAACCTGTTTTCATAAGGTTTTAAAAAAAATTTTCATTGAAAATAGTATCAATATCTTTTACTTTCTCAAACATTTTATCACATGTTAATGGAGATGGTGTTGTACCTTATTCTAAATTTTCATCAAATGTTGTTGTCTAGGGTAAATATTTATGTCATTGAGGAAATTTTTTTTGATGTCCTAAAAACATAGTCTTTGATGAATGTTTCAACAAAACTAAGTGTGCACATTCTTCACAAAATGGGACACCCCAATATTCCTTTAACGCTATAGCCTGAAAAATTTCCAATGGATGGAAAGTCATTTATCATCCCATAAAATGTGTCCCTCAATGTGAATTATTCACTTCTATGACCATCATACAATGTAATACCTATACCTCACATCAATTTTAGATCTTAGATCAGTGGATCCAGATGACTGAATTTATTATTATTATTATGAAAACACTTTTGAGGAAAATGTGAGAAACCATACATGACTTCAACACTTCACCATTTCACCACTTCATCACTTCACCACTTAACCACTTCACCACTTCACCACTTCACCACTTCACCACTTCACCACTTCACCACTTCACCACTTCATCACTTCACCACTTCTCTACTTAGCCACTTGAAACAATACAAGGCTTCACAACAAACAACATTCAAGCACAATGGATGAACAATCCATTCAAGCATTCAAACTGACATACCTTCATAGATGGAGCCTAAATAATCAAGAGAAGTGCAAGGTAACATGAACTAGGGAACACAAAATCAGAAAATCTAGACAAACCACAGAACTGGTCTCCTCAAGCGCCCACCGGTGCAACCGTCAACACCATCCCAAAACCAAAAACTTGACGTCAGAATCTAATCGGAGTTCGCCCAAACCCTCCAGTGACATGAGATGAACCAAAGAGAACATCCAAAAAGGGTGACGAAGAAACTAGAACGAGGAAGACCATGCCATCTGAATGACGCACCCTACTCTATAGACACCACAACGCAACCACGAACCAATCGACACACCGCAAACAAAAAACAATTCAAATCAAGCCAGAAACCATCATGAGAAGCAAATCCACAACCAGAAAAAGTATATCATCAAGCCAAAATCCACATAACATCAGAAAAATAGAGAACCAACATGTTGAATCCAACACCAGGGGTAACCTCGCCTCATTGAACCCATAATCCACCCTTCGACAGGGGAAACAACAAGAAACATAGAAGGGCCACCCAGTGTTGTTAGCACCGCAAGCCACAGTCAAAAAATCCACACATCAAAAACCTATAACCACAGTATAAAGAGAAAAAAAGAAGAAAAAATCACAAAAAAGATGACCTCCCAAACGCCATATCACCAGAAGCCTCCCACAAGCCAACCACAGAACCCAACACCACCTTCAAAACTACACACGGAGGCCAGATCCTCCCAACACACCCACATACAACACCAAACGCAGCGGTGACCCCTTGACAACAGAATCTGAAACACGAACACTGGACCAACACCATACTGCCATGTGAAACCCTAGACAACTTGAAGGAAAGGGAGAGAAGAATCCAGAAAATGATGAGGTTTTCCAAGGTGAACGAGCCCACACAATGTCGTCGCTGGAAGAGACCACTCGTCGAGACCGAGTCGAACAAAAGCACCGAGGAGGGAATCATGGATGATCTAAAGCGGTGGAGGAGAAGGCGATGTGGGGGAAACCCTAGCGTCTTACTAAGACCCTTACAGGCTCATCCTCATCCCAGTGGATCCAAATAGAAATCAATATCATTACCGAGTTGTTTTGGTCTAGATATAAGTAGATACAACATAATGTATTTTCACTTCATACATAACCATGGTGGAAAGTTATAATTACCAACATAAATGGACATGTAATATGAGTAATAATATTTACACCAAAAAGATTTATTACATATATAGATAATGTAAGATAGAGGTTTCATGGCTAATTTCTAAATCCAAGATACTCATAATCAAATTTCTTCCACTGAGGAGAGTTTTCTTGATGACATGGTTTCCCATATTAAATTCTAGTATCTGTGTTCTATGTAAATTATCTCATGGTGTCTTGAAATCCACATAGTCATCTAAACTATAGAATGATTGGAAAGTACTATAAAATTTTTGAAGGACTTGATTCATATTTATTGTATCGATTCACGCCACACTTAATTCATTTTATGAGTGATTCATGGTCCTTGAAAAATAATATGCAATCATTTGGACATGTATATATTTTTTAGAGATCATTAACATTGAATGTAACATTCATTTAGCATAATATGTTTGTAAAGGAAGTTCATTTTCTTCTGGTAGCAGATCATTCAGGAGAACAAGTATTTTTTTAAATATGGAAACGATCTATACACTACAAGATTTCAAATTATATAACTTTAATACAATTAACAATGTTGTGTAGTACCAATAGTATAAAATGGTCTCTTAACACATCTATTTAACTTCTCAAACAACTTTGGACAATAACAAAAGTCATATTCAATTTTCATTTTCATTTCTTCTATATGATCTCCATCATCATTTACACTAGTATTCATATCAAATGAAACATAAAATGTGGTATAATCACAATTACTATGTAAATTCAGTTTCTAACTATATTTATTCCTACTTTTATGGCTCTTATCTATTCTATGATAAATCAAATATTCCTTTAACTCTTTTGGGATAATTTATATTGAATAAAAACAATATAAACACAAAAAAAGGATTTGATAAGAGTTGTATGCATTCTTAATTGAAAACTTGATAAACTCTTTAAATCCATCTTCATACTCTTTTATCATATGATTAAAATGCATAAATTTTCGATTCATATCCATCCTATTAGGTTAATAAAATATTAATTATGTAAAATAAATAAATAAATACACATAATATATTTATAATTAAAGGATAAAGTTATAGATAATTATAACAAGGGGAACCCAACATTTGAATGTTATTGGTGATGATTCCTAAAAATTTATTATTTTACACAAGGATGTCATGAAAAGAAACAACCTAGGGTAAACATGCGGCTATTGGTATAGGTTCTTGATTTGATGTTGTGTGGGACAAAAAGGTAGTAATTATAGGATGGTTTCTATAACCTTTCTAGGTGGGATTCCAGCAAGATGGAGGAGTTGATGTTTATTTATTTCTTCAATTGGTACATGGTAGGTTAGGTGGTGTTTCATTGATAGGGTGCTTAGGAACCAAATTTGATGATATTTTATCACATGATGAAACAATCAACTTCAAAACAAGTTGAATAAGTGTCCTAGTGGGATCATAAGAAATCCTAATATCAAACTAATGATTAGAGTATAAGTAAAACTACTTGGGATAACCTAAAAAAATAAATCTTAGTGGAATCAATAGAGAGAGTCAACTATGGAAAAATATCAGAGTAGAAATTGGGAGTGAGGTTTAAATAAGATGAAAGTGGATATGGATGTTTTGAATTCTTGTGATGATACCAATTTATATAGTAAAGGGAAGTCTGAGAAGAGCTTTAAATATAGTTATTGGATTCCTCATCTCAAAATAATGATGGTTATGATTCCATTTTTTTCTTTGGATGTAAGTATTCACGCACCTTAATCATATCAAATTTATCTCAATAATCTTAACATTTTTGATTAAATAAATCTAAAATAGTTTTGTAACTTTTCTAGGTGGGAGTACAACAAGAGGGAGGAGTTGATGCTTATTCATTTATTTACTTGTTACGTGGTGGGATAGGTAGTGTTTTAGTGATAGGATGCTTAAGATATGAAGTTGGTATTTTTTTTTCAGATAATGAAAACATTGATAGAGACCAATCACATAGTCTTAAGAACCCAACAATTAAATAAACTCTTGAATCTAAATCCAATGAACCATATTTCTTAGTGTAGGGTTCTTGTGCTACTAAAAAACCTGAAGAACATTCTAATTGGGGTTCCACAAATGCTTCAAATTTAAATAATTCACATGGTTTGAATGAAGCCTAAAAGAACAAAAATGAAAAATTTATAAATATATAATAAATCCATCCTCAACATTTTGACACATATTTTAAGGATTTTCTAAAAAGGAAAAGAAAATTAGTAATATAACATTTCATTAAATTAATTTAAATGTGGATATATTATACTTTTCACAACCAATTTTCTAATTTTTATAGAAAAGTAAAGTGAAAATGAATACGATTTAATAATAAGTTCACATAAGAAAAAAAATAAAAATTTTAGCAACCTAAATTTTCCCTCATAGATAATGGATAAGAATTTCTAAAAAATAAAAAACACACATTTATTATCTAAATTATATGATTAGGAAAGTGGTGATTATGATACTAGAGTTGAAACATTAAGAAAATCAGAGGTGGGGTTATTGATTTAAAAATTGAATGATGATGAGTTCCCTAGTGATAAAGATAATGGTGATGAAAATGATGAAAAATATGAAATTTATTTTTTACTAAATTGAGAGTTAAAGGATTGAATTTTAAAGACCTCAAAGTTAGATAAATAGAAAAAAATAGGAATATAAGCTATCAAACATTGAATAAATAATATTTATTCCTCCCATTATATAACTGTGAAATGTTTTGAAAATATTTTTAGAAGCAATAAATAATATGAACAAGTTCAATTTTAACATCAATATGTTTGTGTGAGAATTTAAAGAATGGTCAAAGGGAAATGTTAAGATTGTTTAAGCCCCTATGAAGCATGATGAGTGTATAAATATAAAAATACCAACCTAAATGTGTGAAAAATGTCTTCTATTTATTAAAGGAAAGGTTAAGAAGAAGTCAAAGACGAATGAAGTTCGATATAAGTCCTTACTCTAAAATTACCTCAGGATGTGGAAGAAGTGGGAAAGTTCAGGTGACTGCCATTTTTCAGTGGCCAAACATCACATATGATTAATTTGAAGAACCAAAAAATGAAACGAGTAATTGAAATCATATGAGACATTTGACCAATGAAAAATATTAATCACCCCTTTTTCGTCCAATGGAAAATGAAGTGGTGTTGGCCCCTCCCATTTCCCAAAATAAAAAAACTAATCCTATATAATTAAAAAAAATGACCCTGCTATTTTTTTTAGAAATAAGCTGTATAATACATTTACCATTACATAGAGGATAGAAGTACATGAAGAATAATAGAACCTAGCAAAGAGAAGAAAAACTGAACTCTTATATATCTACATGGAGAAGAAGGAGAATCCAGAGGCTATAGGTTGCATAAAAAAACAGAAGTAATCCATACACCTAGAAGAAGAGAATCTCATGTGTGAAGGAGAAAATATGGGTTTATCTATATCAGGTATGTGTGAGGTAGCTATGCATGATGTTTCCATATTAGGTATTTCAAGGGAGGTGATCTATGCGTGTCGAGGACAATATAAAGAAACTAATAAATGAGATAGGAGTATAAGTAATAACATACAATATAGGAATTGAGAGGGTTGATTTATCTGAGAGAAGGGGAGGGGGAGTGGTGGTAGAGTTGGGTTTCTGTGAGAGTTTGAATGGAATGAGAGAAATCGATTCCGTAAGGGTTAAATTTAAAAGTTTTCAAAGGGTTTCATCAGCACT
The DNA here is from genome assembly GCA_963277665.1 of Viscum album. Lineage (NCBI taxonomy): Eukaryota > Viridiplantae > Streptophyta > Magnoliopsida > Santalales > Viscaceae > Viscum > Viscum album. The sequence goes on from OY728161.1 coordinate 1,513,521,243, forward strand.
TTTAAAAAAGCACTGATAAAGAGGGGTCTTATCAGCACTAAAATAATAAGTGTTGATAAAACACCTATTTATCAATGATTTCTTAGCGCATATAAAGATATATCTTTAATAGTGCAAGAAAATCACTGATAAAAACCTATCTTTATCAGTGGTAGAATATTAGTGTCGATAAAGATAACTTTTATTGATACTTTATATTATAGCGCCGATAAAGACTTATCATTATCAACACTAAAAATACGCTGATAAAAACCTATATAATTAATATTTACTAATATAATTATTATTTTTAAATATATATAATTATAAATAAATATAAGTGTATATATTTATAAATAAATATTTATATAATTATAAATATATTTAAATAATTATAAATATGTATTTATAAATATAATTATAAATAAATATAAATAAATATAATTATAAATAAATATAAATAAATATAATTATAAATAAAGAATTCTTTATATAATTATAAATATATTAAAAGAATTGTAAATATGTATTTATAAATATAAGTATAGAAATATATTTATAATTATAATTATAAATAATTATATTTGTAAATATATTTATAAATATTTGTATATAATTATAAATATAAAAAATAGATTTATTATTTAAATATATTTATTATAATTTTATAATTTATTTTTTATAATCATATAAATAATTATTTTGAAAAATTATATTTTTTATTTATAATTATAAATATACAATTTTATAATTATAGTAAATATACATTTATAAATATATTTATATATAAATATAAATACAAATATTTATTTATAAATATTTATTTACAAATATATTTTTATAAATAAATTTTTAACACTATCAATGAATATACAATATTAAATGCATGAATGTTAAAAATAAGTGAAATTGAATAATTAAAAATGAATAGACTTTAAAAATATTAAAAAAATGGATAAGTTTTATTAGTTATACAAATTATTAAAAAAAATTAAGTATAGATATATTTTGAAATGAATATGAATGCATATTGAAAATATTTAAACATAGTAAATAAATATGAATAAATAAATACTATAACCTGATTAAATTCCAAAAAAATAAAAAATAAAAAATATAAAAAATGAATAAATAATATTAACTAAAATAATATTAAAAATGTATCAATAAAATCCACCAATTAAAAACATAATATATTAAATATATTATGTTACTAAATGAAATTCTAAAATTAATATTAAAATTTGAATAAATTAGATAAATATTATGTGTCTGCGTTTCCATATAATATTGCTTTAATTACATAAGTGTGTGTGTGAAATTAATGTGTGTATATATATACAACACAAGTTTGATATATGTTAAATTGAATAATGATATAATATAATATGAAACGTCAATTTATGAAATATATAATAATAACAATGAATAAATTTAAAAAATGAATAAGTGGTATTAATTATATATATTAGGTGCTTGGGGGGTACAATTACATTCAAACATAGACACACCACACACACATGCCAGAAAGGCATATCATACCCCTCCCAAGAGGATATCCCACCTATCAAGCCTTATTTATTTAGTACATGGTCTGTAGACCTAGTGAGAGTGAAGCCCATAACATGGCCCGAAAACCCAGTGTAGCGTTATGTCTGCATCATTCTTCCTGCGTCACTAAAATTGTGACATGCTTGCGTCACCACCTTCCTGCATCGTGCATGTGTCACCGCTTGCATAGTACTGTAATAGTACTTTCACCTAACAAGGCTAGATCTCAGGACCTCTCAGATGCCAAGGAGGAGCCTTTACCACTTGGGTACATGCTCGTTAGAAATGTATTAATTATATATATATTATTAAAAAAATTAAAAATGAATATTTATAAATACATATGTTAAAATGAAACTGAATAAATATTAATTATATAAATTATAACCATATTAGACACATTAAATGTTAATGAATAAACATATAGAAATAAATATTATAAATGGATAAAATTACAAAAATATTGAACAATGAAAAATTAAAAATGAATAAATTACAAAAAATATTAAAAAAATTAAGATTATTATTGAATAAATAATATTAAAAATGAATAAATTTGAAAAAAATATATTAAAAAGTAATTAATAGTATATATATTGAATAAAAATATGAAAAATGAATAAAATTTATTGATTGGAAACATAATATATATCAAATATTTTTTTAATGAATATAATTCTAAAATGAAAATTAAAAATTGAATAAATTACAAAAATATTATGTGTGTGTGTTCTATATAAAAATGCATTAATTTTGTATATGTATGTGTGAAATTAATTTAGCACACGTTTGAGATATGTTAAATTAAAAAAATAAACAACATTCAATTAAATGTCCATTACTCAATACAATTAGTCAATATTTTTAATTAATATTAATTTTTAATTATAAACTATTTTAAAAAAAATATGAATTATTTAATGTAAACATACATATTTTTTATTATATAAATCATATTTAAATAAATATTATATATATTGATATATATATATATATATCAATATATTTCTATATTAAAAATATAAAATATATTAATGAATAATTATGTATAAAAACATTAAAAATGAATAATTTAAAAAAATATTAGACAAATGAATATTTTAAATATTTAAATTATAAAAATAGTAAAAAAACACTTAACATTATCAATGAATAAATAATATTAAATGAAGGCATGTTAAAAATGAGTGAAATTTAATTAAAAGATGGATTGAAAAAATATTTAAAAAATGAGTAAGATATTAATATGTTTTTAGTTACTATATTTTATTCATTTTCTATATTTATATTTAATATATACTATTTATATTTAATATATATATATATATATTAAATTTATCTATTTTTATTAATAATTGTTTCATTAATATTTTTTTAATATTTTTGTAATTTATTAATTTATTAATTTTTATTTGTTTAATTATTACATTTATTCATTTTATATATTTATATTTAATAGATATTATAGTGGGTTTGGGGTGGCGTACAAAGGAAACAAATATACAGACACATAAGCTCAAAACCATGACCTCCATAACATACCGCCATAGGTACAACTGGGGTGGAACCACGAAACTACGCCATATGGGGCATATTTATATTTAATATATGATATTAATTACTATTTATAATTTATGTATATTAAATTTATTTATTTTTATTAATAATTATTTCATTAATAAATTTTTTCATATTTTTGTAATTTATTCATTTTTAATTTTTTTGTTTAATTATTTCAATTTTTTTTAATTTTTTTACTATTTATATTTTTATTTGTTTTTTATTGAAGTAAATAAAAAATGGAGAGGTTGAGTTGGCTAGGAAGGTAGGACGTGTATAGGCCCGCAGGAGATGGGTTGGCTATGCTGGCTGGCTCACTGGAGGTGGGCCAACAAGTGGGGAGGCAAACCATATGGCCCATGTGTGTGAAGGTTTATAGAGGTGCCGATCCCCCGTAGCCATGGCACGTTGTGATAACGGAATGCCCAATCTTATAAACCATGGCTTAGAAAAATGAAAAGTCTGATGTGGGATGAAATTGAATAGGATAACCCTTTATCATCGCTAAATAAAAGCACTAATAAAGGGTGTCCTTTATCAGTGCTTATAAAAAAGCACTGATAAAGGGTGTCCTTTATGAGCACTTAAAAAAAGAAATTATAAAGGTTACCCTTTATGAGAGATTTTTTTAAGTGCTGTTAAATACAACTCTTTAACAATAATTTTTTAGCGCTTATAAAGGGACATTTGTCATCAATTTTACCTAGCATAGATAAAGGATATAACTGTTTATTGTAGGTTTTGTAGTAGGGAGGACATCAAACTCGATCACTATCATGAACCAACCCGATCCACCCCTGACTCGGGCACCCGAATCGACCCATGACATACTCGAGAGGTATTACTGATCCTCTCGAGCTAGCGACAAGCACCAAGGACATCAAAACACTATTATATAAATCACCTATATCAATATTAGAAATGAGCTATGTCAATGTAAAAAAGTGCTAACACACTGAGTGACCATAAAAGTGCTCGACCTTTATTAGTGCTAACAAAAGTGCTAATAAAAGTTTTCTTTATCAGAACTAAAAATGGCCTTTATGAGTGTTTTTTCTAGTATTGATAAAGGTCATAGAAGCTACTATAAAGCTACAATCCTCCAGTATCCCTATAACAAAAAGAAGATTAGACAAATAGATTGGAATAAAAATATTATAGAAAACCAGGCTGTAATAAAAATATTAAATTGCACCATCCACTACTATACCCTTTAATAGCACACAAAAATGGTTTTATCAGTGCTAAAAAAGCATTGTTATCATAAGTTCCCTCAAAAGCCTATTAATTTTATCAATACTAAAAATAACACTGATAAAAAACCCTTTATCAGCACTAAAAAAGTGCTAATAAAGTGGGTTCTTTATCAGTGCTAGTTTAGCGATGATAAAAGATATAATGTTGTAGTGTGCTGCTAAAATTATAACACAATGTGGCAGAAAATAGATAATTTAATTGAAATTAAATTTAAATAAAAAATAAAATAAAAATACTATATTATATACATTTCAACATATTGGTTTGTACAATTACATTGATAAGTACAATTTATCAAAAACACTCAAAAATATCAATATTCCAAAATATTTAGTCCCTGAAGCCCTCTCAAAAGAGCCCAATCATGCTACCAGTTGTCAAAAAAACCACTCCAACTCAATAATAAGAGTGAACCTATATAAAAAGAAATTATTATTTTATTAATATTATAAATAAATAAATTAAATATAAATATGAAACAATACATTAATAAAATGTCACTTTTAAACTAAAATCACACATTTTGAGTCATACCAGTAATATTATGTATTAGATTGAGGTGTGGATGGTTCCTACACATCATAAATGACTTATAGATAATTTCCATAAATTATAAAAATAATATAAATTCATTTTCTCAATTTTGAGTATGTGAGGTGTGTTTTGAACTAAAGTGTCAGTTTTAAACTAAAAACATACACATCAAGTCATTTCGAATACACCATATATCAGATTGAGGAAAGACTAATTAATACACATCCCAAATGAATTATGAATCATTTTACTAAAATATAAAAACAATCAGAATCCGTTTTATTGGTTTTGAGTATGTGACATGTTCTTTGAACTAAAGTGTCAATTTTAAACTCAAAATAGACACTTCGAGTCAAACCAGACACACAGTATATCAAATTGAGGTGAGGCTGATTCCTACACATCAAAAATGACTTAAGGATATTTTTACTAAAGTATTAAGACAATCTAAATGTTTTTTTCTCAATTTTGAGTATTTCACATGCCCTTTTTAATAAAATGTCAATTTAAACTGAAAACACGCACATTGAGTCATATCGGTCACATCATGTGTTGTTTAATATGAGACTGATTCCTACACATCACAAATAAATTATATTTCCCCCCTAAAGTATCAATACAATCTAAGTGTGTTAGCTTTGTTTTCAGTGAGCAAAACACGTTTTGAACTAAACTATCAATTTTAAAATGATAACATACACTTTGAGTCATACCAGGAACACTGTGTATCAAATTGAGGTGCAGCTGATTCTTATACATAAAAAATGACTTATGGATCATTTTACTGAAGTATCAAAACAATATAAATTATTTTCATTTTTTTGAATACGTGACATGTGTTTTAAACTAAAATATCAATTAAGAAAAGATACATTTGGAGTGATACCGGTTACACCGTGCGTAAAATTGATGTTTTATTGATTCTTACACATCACAAATGACTTAAAGATCATTTTCCTAAATTATCAAAACAATATGAATGTGTTTTCTTAGTTTTGATTATTTCATGTGTCTTTTTTACTAAAATTTCAATTTATACTAAAAATACACACTTTGAGTCATACCGATCACATCGTGTGTTAGTTTGACATGAGATTGATTTATATACATCACAAATGACTTATGAATTGTTTTCCAAAAGTATCAAGATAATTTGAGTGTGTTTTCTTATTTTTCTATGAGTGACACTTATTTTTAACTAAATAATCAATTTTAAATTGATAACATAAACTTTGAGTCATAATGGGTACACCGTGTATCGTATTGAGGTGTGGATAATTCTTACATCTCAAAAATGAATTATGGATCATTTTATTAAATTATCAAAACAATTCAAATGTGTTTTCTCATTTTTGAGTATGTGACATGTGTTTTGAACTAAAATACAAATTTTAAATAAAAAGATACTCTTGGAGTCATACTGATCACATCGTGCGTGAGATTGACATGAAATTGATTTTTACATTTTCCAAATGACTTAAGGGTCATTTTCCTAAAGTATCAAAACAATATGAGTGTATTTTCTTAGTTTTGAGTATGTCATGTGTCTTTTTTACTAAAATGTAAATTTAAAATGAAAACACACACTTTGAGTCATACTGGTCAAATTTTGTGTCAGTTTGACATGAGATTGATTCCTACACATAAAAAATTACTTATGAATAGTTTCCTTGAAGTATTAAGAAAATATGATCACTTTTCTTGATTTTCAATGATTAACACACATTTTGAACTAAACTTTAAATTTTAAACTAATAACATACACTTTGAGTCATACCAGGCACACCATGTATCATATTGAGGTGAGACTGATTTCTACACATAAAAAATAACTTATGAATTATTATCCTAAATTATCAAAACAATATGAATGTGTTTTATTAGGTTTGAGTATGCGGTGTGTGTTTTGAACTAAAATTTCAATTTTAAATAAAAAGATACACTTGGAGTCATACCAATCACATCATGTGTTAGATTGATGTTAGGTTGATTCCTATACATCAAGAATAACTATGGATCATTTTATGAAAGTATTAAAAAAATCTGAATTCTTTTTCTCTACTTTGAGTATATCACATGTATTTTTATCAAAATGTCAATTTAAACTAAAAATAAACTCTTTGAGTCATACCAGTCACATCACGTGTCGGTTTTATGTGAAAATGATTCCTAAATATAAAAAATGACATATGAATTATTTTCCTAAAGTATCAAGACAGTTCGAGTGTGTTTTCTTGGTTTTTAGTGAGTGACATACGTTTTGAACCAAAATGTCAATTTTAAACTGATAACATACACTTTGAGTCATGCTGGGCACACCATGTATCAGATTGAGGTGAAACTAACTCCTACACATAAAAAATTACTTATAGATAATTTTACTAAGGTATAAAAGTAATATTAATTCATTTTCTCAATTTTGTCTATGTGATGTGTGTTTTCAACTAAAATGAAAATTTTAAATAAAAACACACCCTTAGAGTCATATCAGTCACACAGTGTATCAGATTGACATGTGGTTGATTCATAAACATCACAAATGACTTAAGGATCATTTTACTAAATTATAAAAGGACTTGAATGTGTTTACTCAGTTTTGAGTATGTCACATGTATTTTTTACTAAAATTACTATTTAAACTGAAAACACATACTTTGAGCCATATCAGTTACATCGCATGTCAGTTTGAAATGTGACTAATTACCACACATAAAAAATTACTTATGAATTTTTTTCTATAATACCAAGACAATCCAAGAACATATTCTTAGTTTTTAGTGAGTGACACATATTTTGAACTAAAATGTAAATTTTAAAGTGATAACATACACTTTGAGTCATACCAGAAACACCGTGTATTGGATTGAGGTGTGATAGATTCTAACACGTCACAAATGAATTATGGATCATTTTCACAAAGTATCAAAATAATATTAATGTGTTTTCTTGGTTTTGATTATGTGATGTGTGTTTTTAACTAAAATTTTATTTTTAAATAAAAAGAAACACTTGGAGTTAAACCGGTCTCACCGTGCATCGAATTGATATGAAGTTGATTCCTACACATCAAAAATAACTTAAGGATTGTTTTTCTATAATATCAAAACAATATGAATGTGTTTTCTCGGTTTTGAGTATGTTAAGTGTCTTTTTTACAAAAAAATGTCTATTTAAACTGAAAATATGCGCTTTGAGTCATATCGGTTATATCATGTGTCATTTTGACATTTGACTAATTCTTACACATCAAAAATGACTCAAGAATCATTTTACCAAAGTATCAAGATAATATGAGCATGTTTTATTAGTTTTCTGTGAGTGATACATGTTTTGAACTAAAATGTCAATTTTAAACTGATAACATACACTTTTAGTCATACCGAGCACACCATATATCAAATTATAGTGTTCAAGATTAATAAACAATATAAAAAAATTATAGAGAATCTTAATAAAGTATCAAATCAATACAAATGTGTTTGATTAGTTTTTAGTAAATGATGTGTGTTTTGAAGTAAAATGTTAATTTTAAATAAAACAACACACTTGAAGTCATACCGATCACACCATGCATAATATTGATGCGTGGTTTATTTCTACATGTAAAAAATGAATTAATGATCATTTTAAAAAAATTTCAAAACATTATGAATATGTTTGATCAGTTTTGAGTATATCACATTTCTTTTTTTACTAAAATGTCATTTTAAACTGAAAATATGAACTTTGAGTCATAACAGTCACATTGTGTGCAAGTTTGATGCGTGACTGATTCCTATATATAAAAAATGACTTATGAATCATTTTATTAAAGTATTAAAACAATGTTATCATGTTTTATTGGTTTTAGTGAGTGACATGCGTTTTGAAAAAAAATGTCCATTTTAATCTTATAACATACACTTTGAGTCATACCGGGCACACCGTGTATCAGATTGAGGTGTGACTAATTATTACACATCAAAAATGACTAATGGATAATTTTAATAAAGTATAAAAAAAATATGAACATATTTTCTTGAATTTGAGTATGTGACATGTTTTTTGAACTAAAATGTTAAATTTAAATAAAAACACACACTTGGAGTCATACCGGTCACACCGTGCATCAGATTGACGTGCAGTTGATTCATACATGTCAAAAATTACTTATGAATCCTTTTACTAATTTATCAAAACAATATGAATGTGTTTTATTGGTTTTAAATATGTGAAAATGTTTTGATAAGAAAATTAACTAAAATAAATATTAGATAAAAATGATAAGGAAGCTAACTAAAAATTAGAATATAAAATGATGATAAAATTAACTACATAATTAGTATAAAGTCACCTCTTTATGACTCATGTATACATTATGACACCATGTATTATTCCCATTAATTTCTAAACAAATCTACCCCCTTTTGAATATGAGTATTTTCAAAAATCCTGGTAGTGCTGGTAAAATATAAATAAAAAAAGTATTAATAAATATTTTAAATGAAGTTGAAATTATCATCAGAAATGCATCTTAAGGGATGCTAGTTTATTGATGGGATACAATATCTTTCATAATTTTTCAAATATAATAAACACAATATTTTCCATTAGTTTTTTTCAGGCACTGCATTAACATTGAAAAAAATAATTAATTTATTTTGATATATATTTTGATAGTGAAGTATTATAATATGTATACTAATTTTTATCCAATTTTAGAATTTGATAGGATTCTTGTGCTCATAGACTGTCCTTATCCTATGATTTTGACGATATTTAAACACCACGCTATCATAACATAATTTTCGTTAAAACATAATATAAAATGCATAAATTGAAGTTTATTTGTAAAATGTTGCATGTAGTGTATTAAAAAATGATAATCCATAAATTTTAGATTCATATCCATACTATTTGATTTAGTAATATTAAAATTTAACAAAATTAATATATACAAAAAATTTTTGAACTAAGAACCCATAAAAGGATATTCTTAAAGAATCATTTAAGCTATATAAATCCATTGTTCTAAGATAATAAGAGAGGAATGATGTGTATTGATATTTTTTTAGTAGTAGCAATCATTTAAGGAAAGGAACATGTGATATATATAATGTTACAAAGAATATAATTAATTTTTCATCTATTTCAAAACACAAAGATCAAGGATGGTTTCTATAAATTTTCTAGGTGGGAGTAAAACAGGAGGGAGGAGTTGATGTTTATTATTTTTATTCACTTGGTACATGGAAGGAAAGGCAGTGTTTCAGTGGTATGATACTTATGAGTCAAATTTTATCTTTTTTTAGATGATGAAAATGTTGATAGGGCCTAATCACATGGTCTTGAGAACCCAATATTTTAAGAAACTCTTGAATTTAAATCCTATAAACCTGAAGTATCAAACTGGGGTTCTCAAGTGTCATAAACCAAGCTGGAGTTCCATCCAAACCAATACCCAAACCAGCCCATGGAATTTCCAAAAGGGAGTTCTCGATACCCAAGTGCACGAAACCAATTCCTTGGTATCAACAATATGATTTGGGAATGATTTCACCAATTTAGATAATCATAAACAACCAAAATAAATAAATAAGACATACCTGAATAATGATAACCAAACAAGGTACAATAATTTACAGATTTGGCATTTTACAATTTTAACCAAAAACCAAAATACTTCAAAGGAAAGGAAAAAAAATCCCAAAACCCCCATAAAACATGAGGGGCATCACCCTCAAGACACCACCACCAATACCTGTAACATGAGAAACACTAGAAACATGAGCCATTGACACCTCCATGACCCATATTTCCTTTACCTGGGTCATACATAATGAAATCTACATAGAACTAAAGGTTTATATAGGGTGTGATCCAAATCCCAATATAATTACACTCAAAATAAATGATTCCATTCCACAACATTAAAAGATGAATTAACATGCGCATTTATACAAAATAATTTGAAGCATTTTTAAGAAACATTTTAAGAAAAAACCATTCTCAAGGAACCATTTTCATAAATGATATTTTAAAGGTAACATTTTGAAGGAAAATTTTAATAAGATAAACTTTATTTAAAATTAAATACACCTAAGGTCCACTGTATACTGACAGATGGAACCACATCACATAAGTCTCATGTCACAAGAGAGCACTATTGGTAAATCCCTAAGGGTAATCTAGCTCGAGCGAGACACTAGAACCTCACACCTTAGTGAAATGTGGTATAGAAACCACAAATATAATCTTTCTCATGCATGATCCACTATGAGGGGAAACACCATGGCCCTAGTGGTATCCAATTATAATACATATTTAGTTAGTGTTGTAATCATCAATCCAGATAAGTGAAAACGTGATTAGCCACTTCTGTATCACTAGCATACTATATCTAGTCAGCCCACCTGGATACTTGGGATTCCCTTGTTCCCAATACCATTTTACACATCACACAAATAATCAAATTCACAATTCAATTCCATCCATTACAAGCACACAAGTAAACCAATATTTTATATAAACAAACCACTTTCCATTTTACACACACAAAATCTATTTAAAAACACATTTTGTACTACTTTCACAATCCATGAAACTCACTTGTCAACATTTCAAGGAAAACACATAATAAATATAGTAATTTCTATGGCCCAATCCCCTTTTAAATCCAAACATAAACCAATTTTACTTTAAAACATGATTCCTAATATTATTCAATTTACAATTCAAATAAAAAGTGCACAAAAAAGAATCCATAATGCTATAGAAAACCATTTCTTCTGAAAAAAATCATTTTAAAATACATTCTCACCTCAATTTACCTTGAAATAAAATTTCACACCTTTCAAATAAACCATGAAACACTTTCACAAATCACTATAATAAGGCACACACAAAAAGATAAACATTTTCCTTTATAAAAATAAATTTCTTTCACATAATCATGTAAAACCCTTCCATAACACATTTTACACTGCACAAATGAATCATAGAGAACATAAAATTAACCAAGAAAGCATATAAAATCATTTAAAAATGTTAGAGCATGTAACTACCCACCTCAATCTTGGAAGAATCCAAAAATTGGTGTGAAACCACAAACGCACCACCACAAGACCCTAGAAAGGAAAGATTTAAACAAAAAAATCAAGATCATTCTAAAAATGACAAGAAAAAACCCTCCCTTGGTTATACAACCCACTAAAAATTAGTAACTCAAGAGGGGAGGAAGAGAAACCCTAAAAATAGGGAGGAAATAAGATAGAATCCAATTACTTGGATATTCCATGAAGAATTGGGGCCCAAACCACCTAAGGATTGAGGTACAAGGGGCCTAGGAAAGCTTGGAGGGAGATCCCATGGTTACAAAACCCGAATAGGGTAGATGGAATGGGTTTATGGTTAAATCTTGAGAGGAAAAAAGGGAATTTTTATATTTTTAATGACCTGAATAATGTGCACGGTTTTCTATACTATGATGCAACCGTGCGCCCCTCACTGTCCAAGAGGCATAGGCCGCATGGTTAGCCCACATGGTTAGAAAACTGTTTTATAACAGTGTGTTAACCACTATCCCAAAAAGAGGCACATGCTACAAAGTTTCCTAGAGAATGGTGCATGGTTTGATAAACCACGCGTTAACCGTGAACCTTATGATATCAAACCAAAAACTTACATTTTTCACCAAAAACCCCCAAAGGAAACTAATTAATGACCTCAGGACCAAAGATAAACAAAATATCATCTCGAAATTCAAACTTGACACACCCAAAATTTGATAGAAAAACCGATATCCAAGTTTAAACCAGAAAAAAAGATGAAAAAAAAATATGAGTGTAAAAAATCTCCCCACCATAAATCTTTCCGCCCCTAGAAATCCACAACACGACTTGATCCCAAAATAAAAACTGATACTCCTCCACAACTCAAGGATAATTCCAACAGACATAAAATGAGAAGGAAGAAAGAACACAACAAACAAAAATAGATATTCACAAGATTTAATTCAGGAGTCTAGAATGGACTCCCCACCACACACATTTTTCCTGTAGAAATCCATGACACCTCTAGTTGATTGATTAAAATAAAGGAATCCTCACAATCTCAAAATCCAACCAAATTCTATGAACACTTTAGAAATTACTAAAAAAACTCATACATATTATCTGAAATGAAATAATGAACCTAGACCACTTCTCGAAGAATACTTCCACAACCTTGCTTCAATAAAATCACTAGGTTCACTCTAACCCCAACGTTTACTCATGGGAGGAAATCAAAATTAAATAGCTCCAAACGAGACTAACCACTAACAAGCTAGAACCAAAGACTATACCAAATTATTAACATAGGGAGGCCCAAACAGACTCCCCACCATGAAAATGAACTAGCACTGCTTTACTCTAGAAGAAATTTCAATGAGACCCACAGTGGGTCTCCCCACCATTTAAGAACCAACAAGCTTAAACAGATACAGGAAACCTGACTTGGGCTAACCTGGAACTCTCTACATAGGCCAGAAAAACCCCTACCATAAGGGATGGGGAAACTTGATGAGAGAAACACCCACCCATGAGATAGGCTATAACCAAAACTAATTCACAAAGTCCAACTTTACAAGGATAACCAAACATAGACTCACATCCAGAAAGCTCAACTATTGGAATTTCGGTGACATGAAACCACTACCTCCTCACAACCAAAGAGGAGATTCCAAACCATATGAGCGCAATGAGAATATGAGTCCCCCATATCTCTTTCCACAAAATAGGACCATTCAAGAAGAAATAGCTTCCCAAGAAGCTTAAACCATCTTTATTTCAAAAACTGAAGACAAAAGCAGGACCAAGGTCCCCCAAACCCCTGGGGTTCCTTGCTGAATGCGAGCTTCACGCTGGGGCCTATGGATAGAGCCTTGATGTTTGAATAATCTTCTACCTCACAAATCGAGATGATAATGCCCAATAAAAATACTTTCTTTGGTTTCATGAGCAGTCACACAACATTCCAGGAAGAACTGATATAAAAAAACACCCAATGAGACTCAATTTTCTTCGACATGGCACTATCACCAAGACCGAGAATTAAAAAAGTGCACCCACATAATCCCTTTTCACCTTGAATGAGGAAAAATATGAACACATATCACCCAAAAGACATATCCATTTAAAATGGAGGAATTCATAATTTCTAAAAGAAAAACTCACTTCCATTACAATGGGATTTCTTAAAAGATTCCACAACATCCACTTTTTACATTGAAAAGAAAATAAGACACCACAATACACCACTAGACATGAAAATTACCAACAAAGAAGCATTATAAGAAAAGGGACTTTAAACAAGCCCCAAACATTGCACTACATCTACAAATGGGAACAATGACTTCTTATGACCAGACTCACCACACTGATTACATAGCATGATCCCTCACTTAAAAGAAACTAATAGATATATAAAGGCCTCTTGACACCATGGACAACACCAAAAACCTCAGGACGCTTTCCACTCTCCTTATTGGAATCCACTTCACCATTTCCAGGCTAGACCTTCAAGCATAGAGGTGTCCAACTTCACTTTTAAAAACTCAAACACCTCAAGGAGGCTAAATCTTATTTCTATTTTCTATATCCACTCTTACACTTCGAGAGGATCCTATTAACTAAGAGAGAGAGGTGAATACCATTCCAAAACTCAAGAAGAAATAACTTTCATTGAATATCTGGAGGGTCTTCCAATGGTGAACCACCCGTGGCTGCACTTTGAATATGCACCGATTCTTTGTGGGGGAGTACACTACCCAAAAAGGAAACCTAGGATACAATAAAACCGATCCATCAACCAAAAAATCACCACAAACAAACTCTAAACACAAAAAGGGAACCCACTCAAAGGATTCCCATTTTTTTTCAAAAGAACGCACCAACCATTATCTTAAAACCAACTCATCAATAGAACTCAAATTTAAAACACCATTTAAACAAATGGGTTCTCAAACTCAAAACAACTCATAAGAAACATTACAAAATCATAAAGATACACACATAAAAAACCCACCGGTTATCAAAACATCACATCTTTTCTTAAAATAACTTTTGAAAAGAAAACAATATTGGTGGGTTTCACACTCACCAGTGGTCTTCCATAGAGTCTCACACATGAATATTCTTATTCTAAACCAGGTACCCATCATCTCATGTCAATGTGGGAACTCATAAACTCATGCCCTTAACCATCCACATTCCCACATGTATCCATGTATGTGGTCACTCATGTAAACACCAAAGGGTATAACAAAAATTTTCCACTTTTTAAGACAAAACATTCAACCCACATTTTCAACTTCTCAATTAATTTCCCATTTTGAAATTCATAAAACTTTTCAGACGCTCACTCACCATAGAGTCAAAAATAATTTTAAAACTCCATGAATCAAACCGCTTAATTATTTATCAAAATTAAAATTCATAAATTTTATCCAAAAATCCAATAAATCCCATTTCGAAACATTTTCAGCTACACAAAAAACTCATTCCATCAAAATAATTTATTTAAAAACTCATCACTTCTTATTTAAAATAAGATTCAATTTTTTTTTCCAAATAAATTCTTGTTTCTCAAACAAACAATTTAAATAACCCCAAAATTTTGATCACAGAGATCCAATATCGTTAAAATCATCCCTGTTCAAACAAAGACCATTTCATAAAAATACTCTTTTTTAAAGCTCTCTTCACAATGATTCTGAAAATATGTTTTTCACCTTCCCAAAACCAAACCATTACTATTTTAAATCCAGTTTTCACACTTCTAAAACAAGGATTTTCAAAACACTTTTCAAAACCCAAGGAGATTAAAAACAATTCACAAAGGGGGAAACTAGTGTCGATGGGTGACTTGGCTATATGCTTGGTGTCCATATGCAAATTGCACCACTATAATGGAGAGTATTCTAGGATCATATCCCTAGCTCCACATGGTTTGTTTGGATTTGTGATCTCATAGAGACCATTGACCCAATTCTCTTTTCATTTCCCAAACACGAAAAATCTCTCAAGAACCAAAGAAACAAAATATATCCTGAATTCCCATGGAAACTCAAGTCTCTTCATGAGGTGTGCTGGCCAGGAACCCTATTTGTGATAACAAAATCAAGTACCAACAACCCTAGATCCAGTCTACCCAGAATCTTCCCAAATAATGTGACCTAAAAAGTTTGTTACCTGGCTCTGATACTATTTTGTCACAAACCAAGATAGAGTGGCATCCAAACCGACACCCGACTCGACCCGTGGTATGGTCCAAAGGGAATTCCTGATCCCCTTGGGCTGGAAACTAGTTCCTGGGTATCAAAAATATTCTTTGGGAATGATTTCACTCATTTAGATAAGCATAAACAACAAACCAAAATAAAAAAGACATACTTGAATAACCATAACCAAACAAAATACAAAAATTTCTTGATTCAGTGTTTTATAATCTTAACAAAAAACCAAAATACTACAAAGGAAAGGAAAACACAAAATTTCCCAAAAAACTCCATGCAACATGAGGGGAATCACCCTCAGACCACCACCACCAATACCTGCAATATACAGAACACTAGCAACCTGAAATAATGAAACCTCCACAACTCATCTTTCCTTTACCTGTGTTATACATAATGAAGTCTATATACACCCAAAGGTGTATTTAGGGTGTGATCCAAATCCTAGTTGGAATCCACTTGAAAGAAAAGATTCCATGCCACAATATTAAAAGACAAATTAATATGCACATTTATACAAAATACTTTGAAACATTTTATAGAAACATTTTAAAGAAAAATAATTCTCAAGGAACCATTTTCAAAAATATAAATTTTAAAGTAACATTTTGAAGGAAAATTTTAATAAGATAAACATTATTTAAAATTAAATACACCCTAATTCCATTGTATGTCGATAGATGATACCACATCACATAAGTCTCATGTAACAAGGGAGAACCATGGGTAAATCCCTAAGGGTAATTTAGCTCGAGTGAGACACTCAAACCTCATACCTCAGTGAAACATGGTATATAAAAAAAAGCAGCTTTATCATGCATGATCTTCTAGGAGGGAACACCCCATGGGCCTAGTGTTCTCTAATCATAATACATGTTTAGTTAGGGTTGTAATCGTCAATCCAGCTAATTGAAACCGGGACTAGCCACTTCTGTATTACTAGTATACTAGATCTAGTCAGCCCACCTAGATACATGGGATTCCATTGTTCTCAATACCATTTCACATATTACACAAATAAACACATTCACAATTCAATGCCAAGCATTACAAGCACACAAAGAAACCACCATTTTCCATAAATAAACAAATTTCAATTTTACACACACAAATATATTTAAAAACACATTTCACACTACTTGAATAATCCATGAAACTCATTTGGAAACATTTCAAGGAAAACACATAATCAATATAACCATTTCTATGGGATAATACCCTTTCAAATCCACACATAAACCAATTACACTTTAAAACACTCTTCCCAATATTATACAATTCACAAGTCAAATAAAAAGTGCACAACAAAGAATCCATCATGCCATAAAAATTCATTTCTTTTGAAAAACTCATTTTCAAATACATTCTCACCTTAAGTGCCCTTGAAATCACAAATCTCACCTTTTAAATAAACCACAAAACACTTTCACAAAGCACCACAATAAGGCACACACAAAAACATAAACATTTTCCTTTATAAAAATCCATTTCTTTCACATAATCATGTAAAACCCTTCCACAACACATTTCACACCACACAAATGAATCATAGAGCATATAAAATTAACTAATAAATCATATCAAATCATATAAAAATGTTACAGCACAGAACCACCTACCTCAAGCTTGGAAGCATCTGTAAATTGGCGATAAACCACAATCACACCACTATAAGACCCTAGAAAGGTAATATTTAAACACAAATATCAATATCCTTCTCAACAAGACAAGATCAAACCCTCCCTAGGTTATATAACCTAATAGAAATTGGGAACTCAATAGGGGAGGAATAGAAACCCTAAAAAGAGGGAGGAAACAAGAGAGAAGCCACTTACTTGGAGGTTACTTGAAGAATCAGGGCCAAAACCACCCAAGGATTGAGGTACAATGGGCCTAGGAAAGCTTGGATGGATCTCCCATGGTTGAAAAACCTGAATGGGGCAGATGTTAGGGGCTTAGGGTTAAATCCTGTGAGGACACAAATAGAATTTTCATATTTTTAATGACTTGGAAAACACTCACGGTTTACCAAACCATGTGGCAACATGCACCCCTCACTGTCCAAGAGGCATAAGACACACGATTTTACCGCATGGTTAGCAAACCGAGCGTTAGACACTATCCAAAAAATGGACATAAGCCACACGATTTTCTGGAGAACAGATCATGGTTTGAAAAAACCATGCTCTAACCTTTCACCTCATGCCGTCAACCCCAAAACTTACATTTTTCACCAAAAAAACCATATAGGGAACTAATGAATGAACTCAGGACCAAAAAAAAATATCATCTTGAAATTCAAACCTATCACACCCAAAACTCGAAGAAAAAACCAAGATCCAAGTTTAAAATGGTACAAAACATTAAAACAAAAATACAATTGTGACATCAATCTACTAGAAAAAACAAAGAACAATATAATTGGGGATTCATAAATGCTTCAAATTTAAACAATTCACATGGATGAGGTGAAGCCTCAAAGAACATCAATGTAAATTCATATTGGGGTTGGGAGGAACAATCAACTTCAACACATGTTGAAGAAAATGATATAATTGACACAAGATCATGAAATTTTTCCTCAAGCATTCAACACATAACAAATTAGTTTTTAACATTTCATTTCTCATAATTTTACTATTTATAGTTCCAATTATTTTTAATGATTAAAACTTCCAAAACATGAAATTTTATCATATTTTTTATTTATGCTTTTAACAAAATTTCCCCCATCATGTGGTATGATATACCACTATCAAGGATCCATGTTCCTTATCTGTCACTTTCTTTCAAAGAATATTTAACACGTTATAATACTATATATTTTCCTTTTATTAAATTTTTATAATTTATGGGTTTAGTAATCTTTACTTTATATTATTGATTATACTGCTGGATATCATTTTCATTTAAAATAGAAAATTGATTCTTTAATTCTAGATTATGCATTGGAAACTCTAGTTGAATTATTGTATGAGTGATAATTTTTATTTTAATTGGTAAAATCCTTGGCCACCTCAAAGAATAATGTATATATTTTCATTCATATCCAGTGATACAATAATAGTATTGATAAAAGAAGTTCCTTTTTGAAAAAATATAACCAAAACTATTATTAAATTGTTATTTTTCACTCAAATATATATTGATTGAGTAACAAGGATTCCCTAAAAAAATATTTGATTTATTTTTTGTTTAAATTGAACTTTTTTGGATAGAATCACCTTCTAGGAATTATATAGCACAATATTCATCCCAATATAACAATTTTATCTTTAACTTTAATACCATCTTCCTTTAGGATTCATCAAAACTCAAACAATATTTATTTCAATATGCAATAATTTATTTTCATAAAATTTATAAATAATCCTTGAGGATCCTTTAATTTTTTTTTACTTTCACTTTTTAATTAGACAAGATTATAAATCTTATAAATTTTATACATGTCATATGTAATGGCCTGAACCCCCCTGGCCATTACTTTACCAAAAACATGGATCCACCATGATAGTGGCACTGTGACAGGGGCACCGTGAGGGTGACACCGTCGCACCGTGTGGACCCGACTTCTCCGCTCCCGTAGCGTATCTTTTGACGTGGATTAATCTTAATACTTTTTTAAAGTCATTTAAATCCCAGGAAACATCCCCGATGGGGGATATTAAATAACCACTTAATACCATCATGTGTAACCACCCAAACCATGTGGGAAACCACGATCTGACTTTGAAGGCGTTCAAAATCCCCATATCTCGTAACAATGGGATTTTATCTATATATCATAGAAGTTCTTATTTATCTTATTCCTTTTGGCTGACTCCTATCCTTCTCCCTAGTGCACCTGGAGTTCCCCCCCTTTCCCGAGACTTGTGGTGCGCCTGCGCTCGAGTCGTCTGCTCGTCCTTGGAGTTCCCGACGTCCCTCCCCTACAAATAGCGTATCCCCTGTTCTTGGCGCATGGAGAAAAACATCGATCCTTGATCAATAAAGTAGGGATTTTACCTTCGTCTCTACTTTCTGTGTATCATGTGGGGTGGGTGCACTACCGCTTCTGTAGGAATGGATAAACCAAACATTAACGAAGATAACAAACAGATTCTAAAGAATGAAGGGGAGGGGTGTGATCGATGATGCTGCTCTGTTTTCTCCTCTTTCATGACTAATGATTTATGAATTGTGCGGGCTTACGCCTACTGAAAATCATGGCCGTTGGTGGTATTTCTCTATGCACTAATGAACTCCTACAACCTATGATGTTTAAATGGCTTGTATTTTGGCTGTTGACCTTGTGTTGTGAAGTAAATTGGTTAATTACGTATATTCGGTTAAATAAATTGAAAGCACCAGGATCAACCCTTTTCTGTGATTACCCTGGTTAAAGCACAGTGGAATTAGAGCCATGGAGTGTGTTAAATCTTTTAAATCTAAAAATACCTGCTTGGGCCTACTTTGTGTTGGTAGTAGTGGTTTGGTTGTTTTCTTCCATGGGCCGAATACAGGTGGCCTTATGGTTTTCTTGGATAAGGGATTAGATTGCTGGGGTGATGTGGGTGAGGATGGGATCCTCTCACGGTTGCTGGTTCTGAATCTGGGGTTGTGGTTACTCTGCTTATATCATGAATTGGAGTGGAATCCTCTTATGTTGTAAAACCTTTTTGTCCATAGTTCTGGGGATGTGGGGGCTGTATCTTGAAGCCTTCTTTGGTTCCAATACTTGGAGGGATCTCACTTTGATGTGAATTTACAAGAGAACCAGGTGTGAATGTTAAGTTGCTGTTGGCTGTAACTTTTCCCTTAGGATTGTGCTTGTGCCTATTAGTTTCCTAGTAGTGCAGATTTTACTTAAACGGGATCACTTGAACATGAAAATAAGAATGGGTGAATTGTGAAATTGATTCTGGGAATGAGTTGTGACTCAGTTGTGAGTAGTATGCTTTCTATGAGTAGTGACTAGACTGTTCGTGCTTGGGTTAGGTGTGGAGCCCTAGGTTGGGTTGAGTGCTTGTTACCTATATATATAATTTTAGTTCTTGTGTTTCTTATTCGCGCCCCACCCAAGTTGGGAATTTAGTGCCGAACACCCTCATTTCACGGGGGAGGGTGTTTTTACCATCACTCCTACGAGTGGCTGGTTATTAGATCCTTTTCTGCTCCCTTTCCTGAATATCCCAAGAATCTTCGGGCAGGCTGTGATGGCCTGAAGTCCATTTTTAGCCCAAGAATCTTTGGGTAGGGTAGTTGTGGTGGTTGGCCCAGGTGTTTGCGGGCAGGTTGTTTCCCAAGTGTCTTCGGGATGAGGCCCAGGTGTCATCGGGCGTGGCAGTAGTTGTTCTGACCCAGGTGTTTGCGGTTGTGGTTACACGTGGTGGTTGTGGCCCAGGTGTCTGCGGGCGGGATAGCGGTTATGGCCCAGGTGTGTGCGGGCGAAGTTTGGCAGTGGGACTGCGGTGAGGTTATGGCCCAGGTGTGTGCGGGTGGGGTTTGGTAGTGGGACTGTGGTAAGAATGGCAGGATTGTTTCGATGCATAGGATGTCTTCAATAACCAGTGGGAAAGTGGCGCGTGGTACCAAAACATCGATGTGCTATTACTATACCTTACTTGACTTGCGTTATTTGGGGAGTGTTCCTTGGTGTGGCATGGGTGGATAGTTTTTCCTTTCTAGGTGCTTTGGTTATCTCCTTTCTCATAGGGCATTAGAATGCCTCCCCACTTGTGCACATGAGTCTTTGGTTTTCCCTACTAGGTATACTTGTATACTCACCCTACGTATATAAAACTACTTTCAGGTTTCCAGGAGGACTTTAGGGATCGTGCATGCCCGTACTAGCTTGGGCGTTGGGACCGTTGCTGTTGCTGTTTTTCCTTTTCTTGGTATCCTTTTACCTTTGGAGTTTTGTGGATTGTATCCTTTACCTTTGAACATGCATATGGGAATGGTTTACTTTCAGCCGTACTTGTACTTTCAATTTTGGTGTTGTGGGATTTACTATCTTATCTCCCAATCCTATTAAAAGAAAAAGGGTAATGCCTTCCATTTAGTGTGTGGTTTTATACCCTTGGTGCTAGTCGCCACTCCAGGACCTAGTGAAGGCGGGTCTCAGGGGTATTTATCTCTCCTTCAACTTGAAGAAGAAAGGGTCTGGCAATCTGTTGTCCCTTCCCTCATCTTGGTGAAGGCGGGTCGTGACATCATAAGAGGGGTGGAAAGTATTATTTTATAATAAAATTTTATTTTTTTCTTAGTCACTTCACCCCTAGAACTTCTTTTCACTTACTCGTTTTTAACTATTGATTTAAATAAATCAATGATTCTATCACACTCTTATATTTTTAGTTCTAATTTCATAAATTTATTTGGGTTTTTAGTTTTTCAAGTTTTTAGTATTTCAACCACTTTTTTTAATCCATTAATCTCCTCCTATTATTATTTCATTTATGATTTGTAACATTTAACATCACAATTTTACTTCTTCCCATGAATTATTTGAATATGAATATTTTCCAAGGATACTTCTAGTATAAAACTAAATTCTACTTAGTAATTGTAACACCCCGAGCTTCCATGATACGCTTCTCATTCAATAATGCAATAGATTTCATTGTACGCAACTTCGAGTTTTAACAATCTGCGACTAATCAAAGTAGCCTTTATGAATAGTAATACCCACTTTTTAAAATTATAGAAATGCTATATTTCAAAATGGACTTCATTTTTGTATTCGTAATATCGAAATTATCCTAAGTTAAATTTTTTGTAATTTTCTGAGAACTTCCATTTTTTTTATGAATAGTGAAAAATACTTAAAAACAACTTTTTTAATCAAAATAATTTATAGTGATAAATTATACTATTGAGTGGTTTTAGAGTATAATTAGAATATATTTTTACCATTTTATCCAATGGTGGTCATCAGAATTAATTTCACTTTGAAATTGGACATAAACAATTGTCAATCTTTTGATATAAATTGTTTCTTAAAAACACACTATTTGTTGTGATAGCGGGAATTAATTATAAAATTAATTAATGCAACTTATATGTTTGGAGTTTCATAAAATAGTCATCATTTTTGAATTCGGAATATCAATTATAGCTTAGGGTGAAATTTTGGCATTGTTCTGAAAAACTTCAATTTTTGATGAATAGTGAAACCACTAAGTGGTAGTTAAATAACTGATTTTTCGTTTAAATGAAATATTACCACTTCTGTGATTTTATTTTCAAAAATCCGACATACATGGTTGTCATTAAGAAGTAAAATGTGGTTCAATGAGATTAAAATAATTTTTGGTGAATAGTAACTTTTAAGTTCTTAATCGTGATTAGAGGTAATTAGTGTAGTTTAAGGTAAAAATAATGTTTTAATAATATGAGATGAGCTTAACACATGTCCTACCCTCATTGGATGTGCCATGGACGACCAAGACAATCCATGGGCCAACTTGGGGACCCCATGGAGCCACTTTAGTTAGAAAATGACATAAATACCTTTTATTTAATGTTAAAGTAAAAAATGACACAAACATGAAATGTTTTACTAAAACAATTTTTACATGGGGTTATACAAGTCATATTTTTGACTATAAATAGTCATTGGAAATCTAAAAAGATTTCCTACAACATAGTATTTTTTTTTATAATTTTTAGACATTAAATAAATTAAATTATTTATGACATCATTATGATGCAGCGATGACCTCATTATTTAACGATTTAAATAAAATAAAAAGATAATGTAAAATCCAAGGCTTACACTTGTCTAAAACCTATTGGATGAGTAGATTTAGAACCCTTATCACCTTAGCCTAGAATTATAGAAGTGTGGGACCTTTAGAATCCGAAAAGCATTGTATAATAAAGTAATATTTCATTACTTTCCAAGAGTGCCCCTCCTCTCCACTTATAAAAGGCCCCCACCTCTACCACCTCATTCACACTTTCAAGCCATTTGGCTCGGCCAACCTCTGAAAAAATACTCTCCCAACTTCCCCCTCTTACTCCTAGAAGCCTCACTTTGGGCAGAACTCTTCCCAAGGAAGCCTTTGGCTCAAATCAAAAAGAGTTACCCGATTTTAAGGTAATGTCTTCTCTAATGTTGTTTTGTTTTATTTTTCTTCTCCAACCCCCTAAACACTTTTTATTCCTTTATTTTGTAACAACAACAGTATCTAAAATATACTAGTATGTTGTTATGATAAGGATTTGGTTTACACTTACACACACCTACATCTAATGGTTAAAGAACATACTGTTTCTGTGGATGGAGAATTTCTGCCTCACGAAACGATGATTGTTCAACACTCATATAACACCTCTAATGGTGGCCATTATGATGAAACTACTTTTATATATGATATATATTATGTTTTTGTTTTCCTTATGATTTTGTATTTTTCATTTATGGCATACCTTTATGGTTTCCATTATGGGTCAACGCGATATTTTCATTTTAGGAAGTGCGGACTACCGCCCCCTCAAAGTGATGTGAATCGTTAATGCCATATGTGGGATGTATAAAGGATGGAGTAAATGATATTATATATGATATTATACTGGAACTATATTATACCTTTATATAATTATGAATTCATTCCATTAAATACGAAATGGAAATGAAAGTAGCGTTCATGCGTACGTACGGCTTACCGTCTCCATGAACGGTGAATTTCATTTCTTACCTCTAAATGTTATGTAATATTATAAATACATGTATATACTGGATATATATGATATATATGATATCTACATAATGAAAATAATTCTGGATATAATGAATATATCACCACATGAACAACTTGTAATTATAAGAATTTTATTTTTGACTCAAGTACCTAAGATCGACAAAATGACCGTTATAAACTTAAATAATTACATAATGTTCATAACATGGTAATAAGGGATATAAAAGGAATAATGAACATGAAAAAAGTTCTTAAGTAAATAGAAATTAACTCTAGTTTATTATTCAGGAGGTTAAAGAACGGTCGAGTCAGGACAGGACGCAAGGTAAGGGAACTTCTTAACCCAATTTATATTCTTTGGGTTAATCTCCTACTTTCAAATTATGTCATGATATTATTATGTCCTATCTTGTATTTGTACATTATTTATGTGTACTTATAGTGAATAAACATTATAGATGTAATTTATTTAAAAAAAATTATCTTTTTAAGGACTTCATCCCAATCCCCTTTCATTGAGGCATATTTGGTTTTATACACAACTTTCTTTTATACGGTGTATAAACCCCTTTGACTTTTACGTTTATTCAAAAGGAATCTTTTTTATACGAAGCGTTTTACTAAACGACAAAAAGGGAATGTTTTTATTTCCGTACTTATGCGGCGACAACGACTTCTCCACCGCCGTGACCATTATTTGATTTTCGGCTTCCTCTACAAGCCATCATTTTTTTTAATGAAAAATAAATACAAAGTTTTAACTTTCTTTTATTTTGGTATTGAAAATGGTTTTGAAAGCGTTTTTATTATATCAATGTGTTGTATTGATATCTTGTGATTGAAATGTGGAAATGTTATGTTTCCTTTATGCATGTTTTATGTGATACGATTATGTTATAGTTTATGATATGTTTAAACCTATTCATATGAGGAATACATTGGACTTAATAAGTGACGGGTGGAGCCCGCTACAGCTCCTCGATGCATCAGAAGGTCTCATGAGACAAACTAGTGTCTTGGCATGAGGCCTTGACAAAATCTTATTTGTGGTCTTGGCACGAGGCCTTGGCTACGTGGTTATGATAGTCTGGCATTATGCATTCCATCATTATGAAAGTGGTTAATGATATTTCATGTGATTATTCGACCAGTAGAATATCCATGTGAAGAAGTAAATGGAATTATCTCATTTTACTTTTTCCATGTTATGTTGATGATCAAGTTTAAAAGGCTTTTGTTTTAGTCATACATTGCCTTAAATGTTTATGTTTATTTATGAAAGCTTCCGCAATATTGTTATCCTTACTGAGCATCTGAGCTCACCCCTTTCAATGTTTTAATATTTTCCAGGATGTGAAGAAGTATTTTATGAATGACCTGCAGGGATAGACAGAAGAGGATATGAGTGTGGACTATGAAGACTTTGTTATTAGTTTTTCCCTTTATGATGTAATGTAAGACTTATGAATGTATCTAGTGTTTCCAAGGCTACTAAACTAATCGGTCTTTCGAGACTTGATCTTTTGTGATCATGCCAATGTTACGAAGTAATGCACCGACTCTGGGTAGCTGGGGTCGGGGCGTTACAGTTGGTATCAGAGGCAGTTTAGTACTAACCTTGGAAGCTAGATTTAGATAAACTCTAACTAGAGCACATAGCCCGAAGATAGACTTTGAGGATTAGTATATATGAACTTCCTAGAATTTTGGTATTATAGAGATTTTGTGAGTTTTTCGAGCAATACATCCCTGTCTGGATAAGAGCAGGTAGAGGCGGCTCTGGCACAGATGTACGTAGGGGTAAAACCCGAAAACACCACTTTGAGCCAGACTCGAACGGGAACTGGTGCACGACAATCGGCCTTGCTACACTCTTGGTTACGACACTCCCAGGGGATATTCTTAGGATAATTCTCATTTTCTTTACAAACCACTATGAAGGGTTATGAGTATATACTTTCTCAAAGAAAACATTTCTTTTTATGATTATGTATTATATCCATAAATAGTTCAATTTATGTAAAGTGTTTTACAAGTATGGAATTATGTATTTTGATTCATAAACTAATTTAGTTTATGCCGTTGTATAGAAATGGCGCCTAATGGAAGGAATGGAAACCGTATCAACGCACGCACTCCATGTAGGGATTGACCTCCTACTCAAGAAAATTATTGTGGGTCTAGAGATACAACTGGTGCTGATAAACTTATTACTATACTGGGACAACTCACTCAAGTTATGAATAATAACCTTACTTGTATGGATCACCCTGATCCACAATGTGGAGGATCAATGTTAGACCGCTTCATGAGGCAACAACCACAAAAATTTAATGGGGGTACAAATCCATTAGTAGCTGAGCAATGGATAAACTCCTTAGAGAAAATATTCCATGCCTTGGGGAGTAGCGAAAGGGAGAAGGTTGTCATGGCAGTTTACCACCTCACTGTAGATACCGATCAGTGGTGGTCGCTAATTCAAAACACAAAGGAAGATGATGACGTATCGAATATGGAATGGAGGGAGTTAAAAGAGCTTTTCCTAGAAAAATACTATCCTCGTGACCATCGAGCAGATATGGAAAGACAATTTTTGAGTCTGAGAAAAAAGGAGGATGATAATGTCGCAAAGTATGAGGCCAACTTTACAAGGTTAGCGAGGCATGCTGCAGATTATATACGTAACCCAAGAAGTAAGATTGATCGTTTCTTTGATGGGTTAAAACCTTTTCTCCGTCGAGCTTTAGTATCACAGTCTTTCTCAACATACGAGGATATAGTCTCATGTGCTATCAAGACAGAAAAGGAATTCTCTAAGTCTCATTACTTTAAAGCAAAGAAAGAAAAGAATAGAACAGTGGAACAAGAGACGGATAAATGGAAAAAGGGAAAGAAGGATTTTCCATTATGTGATAATTGTGGGAAGAATCACCCTGGTACTTGCCTAAAAGGAATGGGAGTTTGTTATAAATGTGGAGAAAAAGGTCACCAGGCACGTGATTGCAAGGGAAAGAAAGAGGCTATCAATGTTGAATGCTACAATTGTAGAGAAATGGGGCATTATGCAAATGAATGTCCTAAGCGTCAGGGAAAATTACCTCAGAAAAGGCCAAGGGATCAAGGCCAATCTTATGTTGTGACTACAGTTGAAGCGGAATAATTAATGTATTGGTGCTTTTGGACTCATGGACTATATTCTGGTTATTAGAATAATGTGATATATATATAAGGATTGTACTGCAGTACATGTTGATTTCATTAAGGATTTAATATGATGAAAAACTTTACTTTGTTTGTGGAATCTGATAAATTGATTTTGGAATTAAGAGACCTTTTAGAGAAAGTCTGGACAAAGGTATTTTGGATAACTATAAAGGTTGGAGTGGATTAAGTTGATCTTTGGATAGTATTGTTTAAGGTTAAAACATTTCTGAAGATTATTTTTGGAATATTATAATACTATAGTTTTAGGAAAAGGACAACCTGCAGGGTGGGGCATAACCCGTCGTGTCGGACAAAGCTCCAGGAATCAAACCCACAACCATAGTGCGACAAGCCTTTATTTCCTACCACTAGCCTACAGGAAGTCCCTGGTTATTACAAAATAATTTTACTAATCTAAATGGTATGTGTTAACATTTGGAACCTTATACAATTAGGATAAGTATAATATTTTTGAGTTCTATTATCTTTTTGAGTGAAAGATGAGTTGAAGGTTGAAACTCTAATTGTCAAGCATAAATATATATATACCTATCTCTTATTCAATGAATAAATTAATTCTTAAACTTTAGTAAAGGGATATTAAAACAAAAAATGTGTTATATTAATACCTTATGTCTTGTTAAACTGATGATATTTTAAATCAACATAGATTGAAGGCTTTGAGGCCCTCAATTTGATAGTTGATTGTGATTGATGACCTCAATCACTCCCTACAAATATTTACGTTTTTCCTCCAATTATATGTCTCTAATTGCCACCAATGTTCTCCTAATCGAGATCATAATTGGGTGGTGACTTTTTCATTTCCCTTTCCCTCTTATTAAGGCTAAATTTTATTAATCTTATTTCTGATGTGGGTTTTCCACAAAGGTATTTTCTCTTTTCAACCGTTTATTTTCAAAGAAAAATTTCAAATTGCGAGGACGCAATTTATTGAAGGAGGGGAGAATGTAACACCCCGAGCTTCCATGATACGCTTCTCATTCAATAATGCAATAGCTTTCATTATACGCAACTTCGAGTTTTAACACACCGCGACTAATCAAAGTAGCTGTTATGAATAGTAATACCCACTTTTTAAAATTATAGAAATGTTATATTTCAAAATGGACTTCATTTTTGTATTCGTAATATCGAAATTATCCTAAGTTAATTTTTTTGTAATTTTCTGAGAACTTCCATTTTTTTTATGAATAGTGAAAAATACTTAAAAACAACTTTTTTAATCAAAATAATTTATAGTGATAAATTATAATATTGAGTGGTTTTAGAGTATAATTAGAATATATTTTTACCATTTTATCCAATGGTGGTCATCGGAATTAATTTCACTTTGAAATTGGACATAAACAATTGTCAATCTTTTGATATAAATTGTTTCTTAAAAACACGCTATTTGTTGTGATAGCGGGAATTAATTATAAAATTAATTAATGCAACTTATATGTTTGGAATTTCATAAAATAGACATCATTTTTGAATTCGGAATATCAATTATAGCTTAGGGTGAAATTTTGGCATTGTT
Organism: Viscum album; assembly: GCA_963277665.1. Classification (NCBI taxonomy): domain Eukaryota; kingdom Viridiplantae; phylum Streptophyta; class Magnoliopsida; order Santalales; family Viscaceae; genus Viscum; species Viscum album. The sequence continues at coordinate 1,513,550,815 of OY728161.1, forward strand.
CTGAAAAACTTCAATTTTTGATGAATAGTGAAACCACTAAGTGGTAGTTAAATAACTGATTTTTCGTTTAAATGAAATATTACCACTTCTGTGATTTGATTTTCAAAAATCTGACATACATGGTTTTCATTAAGAAGTAAAATGTGGTTCAATGAGATTAAAATAATTTTTGGTGAATAGTAACTTTTAAGTTCTTAATCGCGATTAGAGGTAATTAGTGTAGTTTAAGGTAAAAATAATGTTTTAATAATATGAGATGAGCTTGACACATGTCCTACCCTCATTGGATGTGCCATGGCCGACCAAGACAATCCATGGGCCAACTTGGGGACCCCATGGAGCCACTTTAGTTAGAAAATGACATAAATACCTTTTATTTAATGTTAAAGTAAAAAATGACACAAACATGAAATGTTTTACTAAAACAATTTTTACATGGGGTTATACAAGTCATATTTTTGACTATAAATAGTCATTGTAAAGCTAAAAAGATTTACTACAACATAGTATTTTTTTTTTAATTTTTAGACATTAAATAAATTAAATTATTTATGACATCATTATGATGCAGCGATGACCTCATTATTTAACGATTTAAATAAAATAAAAAGATAATGTAAAATCCAAGGCTTAAACTTGTCAAAAACCTATTGGATGAGTATATTTCGAACTCTTATCACCTTAGCCTCGAATTATAGAAGTGTGAGACCTTTATAATCCGAAAAGCATTGTATAATAAAGTAATATTTCATTACTTTCCAAGAGTGCCCCTCCTCTCCACTTATAAAAGGCCCCCACCTCTACCACCTCATTCACACTTTCAAGCCATTTGGCTCGGCCAACCTCTGCCCAAATACTCTCCCAACTTCCCCCTCTTACTCCTAGAAGCCTCACTTTGGGCAGAACTCTTCCCAAGGAAGCCTTTGGCTCAAATCAAGAAGAGTTACCCGATTTTAAGGTAATGTCTTCTCTAATGTTGTTTTGTTTTATTTTTCTTCTCCAACCCCCTAAACACTTTTTATTCATTTATTTTGTAACAACACAAGTATCTAAAATATACTAGTATGTTTTTATGATAAATATTTGGTTTACACTTACACACACCTACATCTAATGGTTAAAGAATATACTGTTTCTGTGGATGGAGAATTTCTGCCTCACGAAACGATGATTGTTCAACACTCATATAACACCTCTAATGGTGGCCATTATGATGAAAATATTTTTATATATGATATATATTATGTTTTTGTTTTCCTTATGATTTTTTATTTTTCATTTATGGCATACCTTTATGGTTTCCATTATGGGTAAACGCGATATTTTCATTTTAGGATGTGCGGACTACCGCCCCCTCAAAGTGATGTGAATCGTTAATGCCATATGTGGGATGTATAAAGGATAGAGTAAATGATATTATATATGATATTATACTGGAACTATATTATACCTTTATATAATTATGATTTCATTCCATTAAATACGAAATAGAAATGAAAGTAGCGTTCATGCGTACGTACGACTTACCGTCTCCATGAACGGTGAATTTCATTTCTTACCTCTAAATGTTATGTAATATTATAAATACATATATATACTGAATATATATGATATATATGATATCTATATAATGAACATAATTATGGATATAATGAATATATTACCACATGAACAACTTGTAATTATAAGAATTTTATTTTTGACTCAAGTACCTAAGATCGACAAAATGACCGTTATAAACTTAAATAATTACATAATGTTCATAACATGGTAATAAGGGATATAAAAGGAATAATGAACATGAAAAAGGTTCTTAAGTAAATAGAAATTAACTCTAGTTTATTATTCAGGAGGTTAAAGAACGGTCGAGTTAGGACAGGACGCAAGGTAAGGGAACTTCTTAACCCAATTTCTATTCTTTGGGTTAATCTCCTACTTTCAAATTATGTCATGTTATTATTATGTCCTATCTTGTATTTGTACATTATTTATGTGTACTTATAGTGAATACACATTATAGATGTACTTTATTTAAAAAAATGATCTTTTTAAGGACTTCATCCCAATCCCCTTTCATTGAGGCATATTTGGTTTTATACACAACTTTCTTTTATACGGTGTATAAACCCCTTTGACTTTTACATTTATTCAAAAGGAATCTTTTTTATACGAAGCGTTTTACTAAATGACAAAAAGGGAATGTTTTTATTTCCGTACTTATGCGGCGACAACGACTTCTCCGCCGCCGTGACCATTATTTGAGTTTCGGCTTCCTCTACAAGCCATCATTTTTTTTAATGAAAAATAAATACAAAGTTTTAAATTTATTTTATTTTGGTATTGAAAATGGTTTTGAAAGCATTTTTATTATATCAATGTGTTGTATTGATATCTTGTGATTGAAATGTGGAAATGTTATGTTTCCTTTATGCATGTTTTATGTGATACGATTATGTTATGGTTTATGATATGTTTAAACCTATTCATATGAGAAATGCATTGGACTTAATAAGTGACGGGTGGAGCCTGCTACAGCTCCTCGATGCATCGGCAGGTCTCATGAGACAAACTAGTGTCTTGGAACGAGGCCTTGACAAAATCTTATTTGTGGTCTTGGCATGAGGCCTTGGCTACGTGGTTATGATAGTCTGGCATTATAAATTCCATCATTATGAAAGTGGTTAATGATATTTCATGTGATTATTCGACCAGTAGAATATCCATGTGAAGAAGTAAATGGAATTATCTCATTTTACTTTTGCCATGTTATGTTGATGATCAAGTTTAAAAGGCTTTTGTTTTAGTCATACATTGCCTTAAATGTTTATGTTTATTTATGAAAGCTTTCGCAATATTGTTATCCTTACTGAGCATCTGAGCTCACCCCTTTCAATGTTTTAATATTTTTGAGGATGTGAAGAAGTATTTTATGAATGACCTGGAGGGATAGACAGAAGAGGATATGAGTGTGGACTATGAAGACTTTGTTATTAGTTTTTCCCTTTATGATGTAATGTAAGACTTATGAATGTATCTAGTATTTCCAAGGCTACTAAACTAATCGGTCTTTTGAGACTTGATCTTTTGTGATCATGCCAATGTTACGAAGTAATGCACCGACTCTGGGTAGCTGGGGTCGGGGCGTTACAGTAATGATATCAAACTTTCTATTGTGTACTCTCATTTTTTATAACATTCCTACAAGAAGGCATTTTTAATTGAACATAAGGTTAGTGGTTTGTGTTGAAAATTTCAAACCATAGATGTTCATGAAAATGAAAATATTAAAAGGAATGGGGTTATTTTACCTAGTAATGGAAGAAAATGGGAAGAATTGTATGATTTTAATCCATGGGAGCATTAAGGATGCTTAAAACTTGGAACTGATTACAACCCATGCGCTAAAAAAACTCCACCTACTTATCATATGAAATCCCCAACTTACATGATAAGTGGGTAGAGTTTTTGTAGTTCACAATGGTTCTTTCATAAATAAAGGCTTCTATATTTCATTCACATCCTCATTCAGTTGGGATCTCCATGAAATCAAAGTGAGAAATTTGAAAAAGAATGTCTCACATATGATTAATTCAAAGATATCTCATATGATTAAATTGAAAGATGAGATCCAAAAAAAAAAACCAACGAGAAAATGAAATCAAAAATAAATAATGGGGTTGAGAAGAACTGAGTTGAATTTTTTGAACACTGATAAAGGAGAGAATAGGTGATGTTGACTAAAGTGAAGTAAAAATAATCAAATACCTTAGGTTATGAGAGAGTTTATTCTTCTGAGAAGTTCAAGGGGGAGAAATGGTAGGGGTTGAATTCCACGCGAGTTTGAATGATGCGAAAGAAGTGGGTTCTATTACTATTAATTTATAAGACCGAGAAGCGTATTATCAGTGCTTTCAAAAAAGCATTGACAAATATGGGTTTTATCAGCACTAAAAAATAAACACTAATAAAGATATATCTTTATCAGCGTTAAGAAAGCACTCATAAAACCTCTCTTTATCTGCGCTAAAATTCTAGCACTGATAATGATATGTTTTATTGGTGCTTTAAAAATTATCAAAAATAAAAGAAAAAAAATATTAAATGAATATATATTAAAAATGAATAAATTATAAAAAAATAAAAAATAATTAACATTATTAATAAATATATAATCTTAAATACATGAATGTTAAAAATGAGTGAAATTGAATAATTAAAAATGAATACAGTTAAAAAATATTAAAAAATGGATAAGTTTTATTAATTATAGAAATTATTACAAAAATTAAAAATAGAGACATTAATATGAAGATGAATACATATTGAAAATATTAAAACATATAAATAAATATGTATAAATAAATATTAGAAAATAATTAAACTCTAAAAAATATAAAAATTAATAAATATTCAAAATTAATAAATAATATTAACAAAAATAATATTAAAAATTAATAAATTAAATTTAATAGATAACAAAACCATTTAAAAGAATGAATTTTTAAGATTAATTAAATGAATTATAAAAACATAAAAAAATGAAGAAAATAAAAAAATATATTTAAATGGATTAATTATATAGATTTCAATTTTTTTAAAAATTATTACAACTTAATAAATAAAATTGAATGAATATTAATCATATAAATTAAAGACATTCTAAGAGTATTAAATTTAGTAAATAATTATGTATAGTGCATAAGATTAACTATATTGGATATAAACAGATACAAAAATGAAGAAAATATTAGAAAATACATTTTATTTAATTAATTATATAAATTTCAAATGTTTTAAAAATATTAAATCATAATAAATATAATTGAATAAATATTAATCATATAAATTAAAAACATATTAAGAATATTAAAACTTAGTAAATAATTATGTTTAAATAAATATAAAAAATGAATAAACCCTAAAATATTAAAAATTAATAAATATTGAAAATGAATAAATAAAATTAAATAAATTACAAAAGTATTTAAAAAAAGTGAATTCATGACATTAACTTAATGAATTAGAGACACATAAAAATGAATAAAAATGAATAAATAGATAATATTAATTAAACGAATAAAAAAATTATTAAAAATGAATTATATTGATTAGAAAATATTAAAATTAAAGCATATTTATAGGAATCAATTATATAAATTTCAAACATATTAAAAATATTAAAACTTAATAAATAATAATGAATAAATATTAATTATATAAATTACAAACATATTGAAAATATTAAATCTTATTAAATAAATTTGTATAAATTTTTAAAAATTGAATAAATTCTAATAATATTAAAAATTAATAAATATAAAAAATGAAAAACCTAATATTAAAGGAAATAATATTAAAAATAAATAAATAAAATTAAATAAATTACCAAAATATTAACTATTTAAATTACAAAATTATTAAAAAATTCATTTAAATAGATTAATTATACAAATTTGAAACGTAATTTAAATGTAAAAAATTAATATAAAATAAATAAATATTATTCATATAAATTACAATCATATTGAAAATGATCAAATAAATAAATATATGTATAAATAATATAAAACAATAAATAAACACATGTATAAATAAATATAATTATAAATAATATTAGAAAATGATCAAATTCAAACAAATATAAAAAACAATAAATATTAAAAATGAATAAATAATATTAAATGAAAGAATATTAAAAATTAATAAATAAAATTTAATAAAAAAAACTATTTAAAAAATTAATTCATATAAGATTAACTACGTGAGATGTAAACACGTATAGAAATGAATAAAATATTAAAAAATGAATTTAAATGAATTAGTTATATAAATTTCAAAAAATTTACAAATATTACAACTTAATAAATAAAATTGAATAAATACTAATCATATAAATTAACAACATATTATAAATAATACTTTGTTAATAACTATGTATAAATTTTAAAGAGAAAAATATGTATAAATTTTAAAAAATTAATAAGTTCAAAAAAATATTATATCAAAAATGAAAAAATATGAATTAAATGTGAAATAATATTAAAAATGAATAGTAAATTCCATACACACACATATACAAATTTACTATACATAAACATATGTATATATACACATATATATACATCCCACATACACATGTGCACATACACATATGCATGCATACATACACATACATACATTTATACACATACAACATATATATATATATAGACACATACAACACACACACACACACACACAATATAATGCACACATATACACACATATAGACATTAATATAAATATATAAATTCAAATTAATATCACATATTAATAATATATATTCATTTATATTTATATAATTCTTTAAATTATTAAAAAAATATAAATATGTCATATTTATATTATTTATATACATTTTTTAATTAATGTATATAATTAAACATTAATTTTTGAATACAAATATGATAATTTTATATATATTAATATTATTTTTATTAAAAGTTATAAAAATCACCGTTTCGTTTATCAGCGCTAGGAAAAACACTGATAAAGTGACACCTTTATTTGTTCTAAAAAATGCGATGAAAAATAGTATACTTTTATCAGTTATTTTTAGTTCTGATAAAAGTAACCATTATCAATACTTTTACCTAGCATTGGTAAAAGTTCCCCTTTTATCATCATATCCTATTTAGCACTGATAAAAGTCAACACTGTATATTGCGTGATATGCGGTAGTGATCATTTCAATTAAATTTACATAAAAAATATTTACATTGATGTGATATTTAGAATTAATAAAAAAAATTACAACCCAATATACAAAATCAAAACTCTTATAGAAATATGTTTCCAATGATGAACCTCTATAAAAAATTTTCTCCCTGTAATAAAATCAATGTTTATTTTAGTAATAGTAAATAAAAAATAAAAAATAACAATTTTAATGTTATATAATCCGCATATGATAAACTATATTGTTAATTACTAAATATATCAATAATATTATCAGTTATACCATTAATTATATTATTAATGATTATATTTTTAATTAATTATTAATTATTAATTATTAATTATACTATTAATTATTAATTATAGTATGAATTATTAATTACACTGTTAATTAATAATCTTTATAAAATATATTTTTGATTACTATATATATTAATGATATTATCACTTGTTCATTATCTTAATCAATTAAATAGTTATTAATAATCATTTCATTAAACTAAATTGATATTTTAATATGAAAACATGCAATTTGTGTCATAAAATCCACATTGTGTGTCATATTGACCCATGGTCGATAAATACATGTCAAAAATTAATTATAGACTGTTTTCCTAAAGTATCGGGAAAATATGATCTCGTTTACTCAATTTTGGCTACATGACACGTGTTTTAAACTAAAATGACACTTTTAATGCGAAAATATTCACTTGGAGTCAAAATGACTACATCGTGTATTAGATTGATGTTCGGTTGAAACCTACATATCACACATGAATTATTGATTGTTTTCCAAAAGTATAAAGATAATATGAGCTCATTTTCTCAACTTTGGCTATATGACACATTTTCTAGACTAAAATGACCTTTTATATTGCAAGCATGCACTTTGAGTCATACCGAGAGCATCATGTGTTAGATTGATGTGAAGTCAATTTATATACATCATAAATGAATTATGCATCATTTTACTAATGTTTCAAGACTATAAAAGATTGTTTTCAGGGTTTTGGATTTAGATACCCAATTTTTTCCTTGTAAGACTATGAAATGTTTCTTTATATATTTCCAAATCCAGGTTCTGAGATGACGTGCGATTCCGAGCCCCGATGTACCCATAATTAATTTCATAAAAATATTAAATATATTTTATATTACGCACATGAAGTTTCTTAAATAAAATAGGACAAATCTTAAACAAAATCTTGAATCAGAAATCCGAGACCACAGTTGAGCCCAGAATGCAATTTTTACCTTAGGCGCGACCTAAAATAGGCCGATGTGGGGTGTTTAGATATCTCACCCATTGGAGGCATGTTTAGTGAATTAATTAAAGGTTTAATTTAATTAATTTAATTGAATAAATTATTTCTGAATTCATTTAAATAAATTGTTATAGAGATTTTCCTAGGGTTAGCCTCATAACCCTAGGACCATCAAGAGCTTCTTCCTCCTCTCATTCCATTGGCGAATTGACTCCGGATGATGATGAATCTCTAGATCATAGAATATCAGAGCACAATGAATGCAATGAATTATTTCAATCATTGGTGAGAACAATATTAAATGAGGAACAATTAAATATTTAGGTATAACTCGTCAATTTGTGGATTTTACCCATTTTTATTAAATCTATTGAGCAGAATCACCCCGTTTATGATCTGCACCAATTGTTAAACCTTAGCATGCTCATATATACTGATTTAGTTGTTTATTTCAATTGTTATATAACCCAAAATATTATAATTCTTGATCATTTACCATGAACACTTAACAAAGATTGCTAAACCTTTGTTCTCATTCCTTCCTTCCACAAATGCTTCATGTTCTTCACCGGATGGAGCCTGTAGTCCCGGTTCGACATTGCCGGGCAGTACCAAGCCTGATCGGACCCCCTAATTCATGGTAGAATCATGTGAGGGAGATGGATTAATGAAATAGGGATAGATCTAGGTTGTTTGTAGGTTATGATAGATCGTTTTAATGATCAGAAGCTGAATCATGAATAGAGGAAAACCCCAAGATGTATGGGTTGAGCGATGAATTCCCATGGGTGGATGAAACCAGATTTACAGCCACTAGATAGCCGAAAATGATGAAAAACTATTAGATTCACTGTTTTTGTGATTAGAAGAGGCCGAATTTGAAGGGATAAAGTTAAGTATGGTTCATGGAGAACATATCTGGCTTTCTAAAAAAATATTGACTACACGCCATGTAATTTGAATAACACACTGTGTGTCGGAACCTATGCTGCAGTGTCTTGGGTTTTGGAAATTTATAAGGATGGAATGCTGTGTAAATCTTATACATGCCGTTTACCACTTCCCTGAGTGGAAAAACCATGTGGCCTAGCACATGGGAAGGACCCCTTGCAGGAAGACATGACTAAAGGCACACTGTGTATTTAAGTATACAAACACAACCAGGTACACACCATTTGTTGAGTACACGAACACGACTTGAGTACATGGACATGACAAAGAACACAGGCGGGACCTTGAGTGTAATGAGAACATCATACATATCTCCTGCATGTCATGTATCCCGACAAGGTTGGCGATTCATGTACCTCTAGGGACATGAAAAAGTTATGGAACGAGACCATATGCCATGTGAGTCCCCTCACATACCTTGTACCCATTGTTTCCTTTTTAAGAAACTTCAAACTCTCGTACCTCCTTCATTTGGACTCAAATTTTGGACCACGAGTAGCCTATCCTAAGTATTTTTAAATTTAAAACATGATGGTTACCTCTATTATGGATTTTGAGGTATGATATGAAATGTTATGAGCATGATTATTGTTTATGTGATGCACAATGATGATAATGATCATGAAGGATCACCAGAGGAATCCTAAGTGGAACCCTCCAGCTTGTATGGGCATGGGTACTTGATGAATTTTAGAGTGGAACCCTACAAATGGGATGGGGATGGATCCTATAAAGACTTTAGAGTGGAACCCTCCAGCTGGGTTTGGCATGGGTCCTCTATAAACTCATAGACTGGAACCCTCCTGTAGAGTTAGGGAATGGGTTTTCTAGCATTAGAGAGTAGAACCCTCCTGCTGGGTAGGGAATGGGTCTTCTATCAACCATTAGATTGGAAACCTCTAATTAGAATAGGGTATGAGTCCTATATCTATCCACAGAGTGGAACCCTCTTGCTGGGTTGGTCATGAGTCCTCTATTTATTATCAAAGTGGAACCCTCTTACTAGGCAGGGCATGAGTCCTCTATCAACTATTAGAGTGGAACCATCCTTTTAGAATAGAGTATGGGTCCTCTATCCATCAACTAAGTGGAACCCTCACATTTTACTATGGCATGGGTCTTATACCTATAGATTGTAGCCCCTCGACCATGAGTCACAATGATGTGGCATGAATTGACTTGGATGGTTTCTATTGAGAAGACACGAGAGATACTGGTCATCATTTTTGGGCTTTTGGAACTGATGGTACCTATTTTCTTGAGTTGAGCTGTGATATGGAGATCCCCTTTATAAGGACCCGACCCCAGTTGCCCGAATCCAGTGCCTTATTTTATTACATTATCATATAAATAAGGAATATGAATCCCAAAGTACCAAGTAGTTTAGTATTTTTGGAGACAATATATATACATAAGTTCAACATTACAACTTGAAATGAAATACAACATATAAATTCCTTTGAAAATATCCATATCTCCTAGGTTACCCCTGTAGTTAATTCATAAAATACTTATTCACATCCTAGAAAAAATAAAACATAAGAAATGGGAGACCTCAAATGCTCAGTAAGGGTAAGAAATACAATGAAATATATCATAAACATAAACATTAGGCATGGTGAATAACTAAAAACACATGCCTTTAAAAAAATAAACTTAAACATAATATGGAAGAAATTAGAGTTGAATAAATAATGCCATAATAAAACATAATCATGGGTATTATACTAGTCGAATAACCACATGAACTATCAATAATAGTTTAATAATGAGGGAATGCATAATGTGGGAAATCATAACCACACCATCAAGGCATCGTTCTAAGACCATAAATATCCATTTTGTCAAGGCCTCGTGCTAAGACCATAGTTTGTCTCATGAAACCTACCAATGCAATGAGGGGATATAGAAGATGCCACTTGACACTTACTAAATCCAATAAATTCCTCATGTGAATGGTCATAAACATAAACAACATATACATTCATATTTAAACTAACATATGAAATGTAAATAACTTTCCACGAATATTAAGCATAAACACCAACCATTCAGAGTAAATTGGTGAATAGTTTTAAGATAGAACATCCACAATCAAACTAATAATAAACAATTAAATTAAATATGGTATATTATATAATAAAATATTGATCCCAATAATAAATAATAATCAATAAGAGTTTTTAAACAGATGAAGATACTCTTATAAAATCATCGAGTAATTCTTGAGATAAATACTCTTTTACTTTAAAAAGAAGAGTTATTTTGGAAAAGTATTTGTATAAAACCATAAGTGAATTAAGATAGTATTTTTCATAATAAAATGAGTGATTTTATAAAGATAATGGTTGATAAAAATATATTATAGAGTTCCCTTGAAAATAGGTAAGAATTTGAGAAATCCCATTGAATCAGGCTTGTATTTCAGGAAGAATTTCTGAAAGATCATTTTAAAACATATAACTCCCTATAAATGAAAGTAGGATTCTGGTTATTACACATATATATAACATTATAATAGAATTTATGAGTAGTAAATATGAATAAATAATAATTTAATTGAGGTAATTAGAGAATAAGAGTAACCCGAATGAAAATGGAGGTTCGGGTAGAAAACTCTTACCTAAAGTTTGAATGTGTTCCTCACTTGATATTAATGACCTAAATAATTAAATTTAGGTTCATAAATTAATAATTCCAGAACCTCCCATACTTTTAATTTATTTATTACAAACTTATTAGGTTTATTCATGACCTTTTGATGGGTTAAGAGATTCAATTTCATTGTTTGGGAGCGTTTTCTTCCTTGGTTTTCATGATCGGTTTTCTTATATTCATGTATGGATAAACATGTATAATGGGAATGGTTGTATAGAATAGAAGTTTTATATTATTAGTGAACAAATAAAATATTACATGGTTATAAAATTTCGTTTTGTTATTGGGAGTGAAGATGAATCATTATATAAAACTTCAATGACAATTGTTTGGGTTAATTGGCGGTTTTTGATCACAACAAACTCATTTTGATTTATAAATTAATATAATTTGTACAAAAGGATTTCAGAACCTTAAAAAAGTTATAATACATATATTATCATTTTTTACAACCATAAAAATGGTTTCATAACCAGAATTAAAGACGGTAATAGAAATTAAAAACCCATCTTCTTTGAATGTGATAAATTAACACATCTCAGATGGTGTTTTCATTTCTAGTATAAAATAATAGGATAGGAGAGATGATAAAGAATTATTCCTTTATCATAACAAAATTACAGTAAATTTAAGGTAATGGAGTCATCACAACATTTGGATGAAGGGAGGTGATGAAATAAAAATAAAATAAAGGAACTTTAAATAAAAGAAATGTAAAGATGAATTTACCTCTTGAAGTAATATTCCTTGAGAGCCTCTTTAGGGGAGTGGTTTTGGTCTTTTTATGAGAGCAAGGGCTGTTGTAAATGGGGGATGATCTTGGGAGGAGATTTTAGAAAAATTTATACAAGGCACAAGTCTTGATAGGAGTGAAAGGAAGAGGTAGTGGGGGGGGAGGGGGGGTATAGCGGAGGGGAGGGGTGATTTGTGAATATCTTATTCATTATTTTATTATTTCACTCAAGATAACCAATAGTGTTGATTCATGTGAACCATAATAGTAATAAGTGCATGTTATTTTTAACCAAGTGTGATTACATCATTCATGATTCTAGTAATAGTGAATTTTACAAATAATGTCTATATACGGTAAATTATGACATTTTGCAATTCATAAAAAATTCGAGTATTTCAAAAAAATGCCAAAAGTTCTACCTAACCATTTTTTTACATGTAAAATTAAAAAATGACCTCCATTTTTTGAAAACAATTTTTTGAATATGATTAATTTAATTTTTAAATAAAATCCTAATTTATTCAAAAAATAACAATTTTAAAACTATAATTCATTTTATATCACATTGAAAAATTAATCAAGATATAATTATCTTATAACCTTAAGACAATAAAATAATAATATTATTTACAATTTATATGGGTCATATTACTATTCACATTACTATTCATAAGTGTATGTTACTATTCACCAAAAATTAAGTTTATCTTGTCAGACTCTAAATATCTTACTGAACACAGCTGTGTATGTCTGTTTTTTGAAATTCAAATCACAGAGGTAGTAAATTTATGTTTACTGGATAGGTTATAACAAAGTGTTGTTTTTTATAGACTCAGTGTTTCATTCATTCAATATTAAATTTATTTTCAAAATCATTGGGTGTTACATTCTCCCCTCCTTACAAAAATTTCCTCCTCAAAATTCATATAATGTTACCTCATAAAAAGATTTGGGTAGGTCTTCATCATAATCTCCTCAAGATTCCATGTTGCCTCTTCAATTTTATGATTTTTCCAAAGTATATTTACCACTCGAGTTGTCCAATTTCTCAACGCCTGTTATTTAGTGTCCAGAATTCGGATAGGATTTTCACAGTATGATAGGCCAGTTTTCAATTATATTCCTTCAGAAGTGAGGACATGCATTGGGTCTAGCATATAATTCCTCAACAATGAGACATAGAAAACATTGTGTACTTTAGAGAGGCTAGGTTTCATAACCAATTGATATGAAACAAATCCAATTCTATCAAGGATTTCAAAAGGTCCAATGCACAAGGGGCTCTGTTTCCCTTTTTTCCCAAATCTTATAATGCCCTTCCTTGGAGATACTTTCAAGAAAATGTGATCTCCCACTTGAAATTCCAAATCCTTTTTTTGATTACCAGCATATCTCTTTTTCCTGATTTGAGCTACTTTGATATGGGTTTGAATAGTATTAACCTTTTTTGTTGTTTCCTCCACAAGATTTGGGCCCATAAGCTTCCTTTCTCCAACTTCATCCCAATAAGTTGGTGTACGACATCTATTTTCATACAATGCTTCATATGGTTCCATTTAAATACTTAAATGAAAAATATTATTATAGGAAAACTCCACTAAATGGTAAATATTGATCCCACATACCTTTAAAGTCAAGTGAACATGATCTCAACATGTCTTCTAAATATTGGATCATCCTTTCGGATTTCCCATTAGTTTGTGGGTGGTAAGAAATACTCAAACGAAGCTCGGTATCAAAATATTTCTGAATAATTTTCCTGAATTTATATGTAAATCATGGATCACAATCAGATAGAATTGGGAAAGGTTCTCCATGAATTCTCACAACTTCATTGATATAGAGTTGTTCAAGGATCTCTAGTGGCCAATGCTCCCTTATAGGGAAGAAATTTGCAGATTTCGTAAGTCGATCAATAATTACCCATATTACATCATTCTTTCTTGGAGTTTTGGGTAATACAATGACAAAATACATGATGATTTCATCCCATTTCCATGTAGGAACAGGTAAAGGTTGCAAGAATCCTTTAGGATGTTGTCATTTGGCCTTCACATATTGACAGGCTATACATCTTGATACACAATCAACAATTTCCCGATTCATGTTGTCCCACCATAAATATTCCTTAAAATCTCTATACATATTTGTTCTACCATGATTTATAGATAAATTCAAACTATGGGAATAATATAATAATTCCTTTTTTATATTAGGTATAACTGGAACACAAAACCTATTCCCAAATTTCATAATTCCATCTTCATATACAAAGTCTTGCAACATCACATAATTCACACCTTTAATTTTCTCTTTAAGATTGTTATCATCAGACTTTGAAGTTTTAAACCTTTATAATAAATATGGTTGGAAAATCATTTGAATAAGTAGTGATGTTTCACCTTCATTGATAATTTCCATATCCATCCTCACAAGATCCATGTAAAAAGTATCCTTGTCAATCCTTATTTTGTTGAGAACTCCATGATCCTTCCTAATCAATGCATTAGCTAACTTATTTACCTTTTATGGGTGGTAGTGTATGGAACAATCATAGTCCTTGAGTAGTTTGATCCATCTCCTTTGCCTCATGTTGTGTTCTTTCTGTGAGAATATATATTTCAAACTCTTATGATCCATATATATCTCACATTTTCACCATAGAGATAATGTATCCATATATTAAGAGAAAATATTACAATTGAAAACTCAAGATCATGAGTAGGATAGTTTTGTTCATGAATTTTTATCTACCTTGATTTATAGGAAATAACTCTATCATTATACATAAGGACACAACCAATTCCTTTCTTTAATGAATCACTATAGATCACAAACCCATCATTCCCCAATGGTAGAGTTAGGATTTGGGAATTCACTAATCTGATCTTAAATTACTCAAAAAATTCCTCACATTCATTTGTCCATATGAACTTAAACCCTTTATGTGTAATCTTGGTCATTGGGTTGGCTAAACGGGTGAAGTTTTGAATGAAAATCGAATAATAACCTAGTAAATCAATTAAACTATGTACGTAATTTCTGTTCATTAGAGTAGGAAATTCTTTCACAACATTTGTCTTTTCAGGATAAACATATATTCCATCCTTAGAGGCATTGTGTCCAAGAAAGGAAACTGATTGAAGCCAAAATTCATACTTGCTAAACTTCCCATATAATTCATTTCTTCTAAGAGTCTTGATAATATTGAGTAAGTGATTTTCACGATATTCACAAATTTTGAAGTATACCAAGATATCATCAATAAATACCACCATGAATTCATCAATATATTCCTTGAAAATTATATTAATTAGATCTATAAAAATAGAGGGTGCATTAGTTAGTTCAAAAGGCGTTACAAAAACTCATAATGCCTATACCTGGTTCGAAATGTTGTTTTTTGAATGTCTTCCATCCTCACACAAAACTAATGATATCTAGATCTAAGGTCAATATTCAAAAAATATGTATCTACATGAAATTGATCAAATAAATCATCAATAAAAGGTAGAGGATACTTGTTCTTTATTTTTATAGCATTGATCTTCCTGTAGTCAATGTACAACCTCATTGATCCATCTTTCTTCTTAACGAAAAAAATAAGGGATACCCATATAGAAAAACTAGGGAGAATAAATCTTTTATCACTCAATTATTCTAGTTGTTTCTTCAGTTATACTAATTCCATAGTTTCCATTCTATAAGGAGTATTTTATATAGGTCTTAAACCATGAATTAAATCAATAGAGAACTCAAATTCTTACTTTGGAGGATGTCAAGGTAAATCCTTTGGAAAAACATCAACATATTCTTGCACAATAGGCATTCCTCTATTTGAACATTAATTTCCTCACCCATAGATATTTCATTCTATTCCTCCCTAATAATTGAATTCAGTAGAGCTATTGGGGGTGGATTTAGATGAGAATTAGATGGCGTGGTTTCTTCTCTAAACATAAGGGATTCAACACCGTTCTCAAAAATTGTAACTTCCCACTTCCTTCAATAGATATTTTCATTATAATGTGAAATCCAACTCATACTAAGGATTATATAAAATTCAATCATGGGTATGATGATAAGGTTAACAACTAAATCATTTTTATGTGTCATAAGGGGAACTGATTGACACATTTTTGTTGTAATGATACATCCCCTAGGAGTTTTTACTGACAAATAATTTATTAAATCAAATTATACATGTATAATTTTCTTGGAAAACTAGAAAGATATAAAATAATGGGATGATCCAGAATGAAATAAAGCATTGTCTAATTTTTAGGAAATTATTAAAGTACCCGCCACCATATTTTTAGGAACTTCAACCTCAGCAGTTGTGACCGCATAAGCTTGGCCTTTCTCCCTTGGCCTTCTTTGGGGAATGTTTCTATGATGCTTAGGAAATTCATGTGTATAATGTATCATCTCTTTAAAACTATATCATAACATCTGTTTTTTATTTCTTCCCCTTGTAATAACATGATTGGAGGCCTTTTTCTACGCACTTGTAACAAAATCCCATTCCCTTCAGGCAAGTTCCAGGGTGTTTCTTCCCACAATTACTATAGTGTAGAAGGTCAACTCTTCCCTTATTCTGAATTTCCTTATTTCCTTTTCCAAAATTTTCAGTAACCCTATTATTATCTTTCTTTCCTTAAATTCACAAGAATTAGAATTTTTTTCCTATCTTGATAGCACATGAGACTATGTATTTATATGATGGGAAGTTATGGGAGACTAGTGCCCTTCGGAGGAATGGTTTTAAACCATCAAAAAATAGATCAATCTTACTCCTTGGATTAAGTATGTAGTCTGCGACATGAATTGATAACCTTGTGAAGTTAGCTTCATACTTTCCAACATTCTCATCCTCTTTTTTGCTTCAGATTCAGAAACTGCCTTTCCATATCTACTTGCTATTTACGAAGGAAGTATTTTTCTAGGAAAATTTCATTAAAATCCCTCCATTACATATCTTCCATTTCTTCCTCCTCCTTTGTGTTTTGGATTAATGAACACCACTGATCCACATATCCTGATATATGATAAACTGTTATGAAAATATTCTCTCTTTCGTTACATCCCAAAGTGAGAAATATATTCTCTAGGAAAATTAACCACTGCTCACCTAAAAATGGGTTTGTAGTAAGATTGAATGATGGAGGTTGTTGTCGCATAAATAGGTCTAACATATCTCCTCCATAATGTGGATTTGGATTCTCTATAAAGGTAGGGTTATTGTTCATAACCTGAGTCAACTGTCCCAGTATAGTTATAAGATTCTCAACACCGGTCATAGAACCAGAGCCAACATCATAATCTTGCATATGGGGGGAAATATCTACATGGGATACGTGCATTCATTCAGTTTACATTCCTTCCACTAGGTGACATTTCTAAATAATGGAATACACTAGATTTTTTTATGAATCATAATGTATAATCTCAACTTATAACAATACTTAGCATAAATTGAAATATTATCCATAGCTAATCTCTTAACCATAAAAATGGTTTCTTTGAGGAAAATTTTAAAATTAAATCCTTCATAATGGATTGTAAAGAAAATGTGAATTATCCTAAGCATATCCCCCAGGAGTGTCAAACCAAGTGTGCAGTAAGACCCATTTTCATGTACCAGGATACCCCGAGTCAAGCCCAAAATTCCTTTTTGGAGTTTTCACTCCTAGGTACATTTGTGCCAGAACCACATCCACTTGTAGTATCAAGATAGGGATGTATTTGATATAAAGTTCCACATAATCTATTACTTACCAAAATTCTAGGATATTCATATATACTTATCCCCAAATACTATCTTAGAGTTTTTTTCACTAATCTACGTTTTCTAAATCTAGTTTCTAAGTTTTCTACTAAAATTCCTTTGATACCAACTGTAAGGACCTGACCCAGTTTCCTGGAGCTAGTGCCTTATTGTTTTACATTGGAATATAAACAAGGAATATGAATCCCTAAGGATATATTAGTTTAGTAGTTTTGAAAACAAGATACATACATAATTTCTTCATTACAACTTGAAATGAAATAAAACATAGAAATTCTTTTGAAAACATCCATATCTTGTAGGTTACCCCTACTGTTCATTCATAAAATACTTCTTCACATCTTGGGAAAAATAAAACATAAGAAAGGGGTGAGCTCAAATGATCAATAAGGGTAAGAAATATAGTGGAAGATATCATAAACATAAACATTAGGCAAAGGTAATAACTAAAAACACACGCCTTTAAAAAATATACTTGAACATAATTTGTAAGGAATAAGAGATGAATAAATAATGTCATAATAAAACATAATCATGGGTATTCTACTAGTAAAATAAACACATGAACTATCAATACTAGTTTTATAAATAGTTAATGCATAATTCTAGACATCATAACCCTACCATCAAGGCTTCGTGCCAAGACTATAAATATTCATTTTGTCAAGGCCTCATGCCAAGACAATAGTTTGTCTCATGAGACCTACCAATGCATCGAGGGGATATAATTGGCCCCACTCAAAACTTATTAATCCCAAGGAATTACTCATATGAACGGGGATAAACATGAACAAAATATAAATTCATATTGAAACTAACATATGAAATGTAAATAACTTTCCCCAAACATTAATTATAAATACTAACCATTCAGAGTAAATTGGTGAATGGTGTTAAGATAACACATCCACATTATAACTAATCATAAACCATTCAATTAAATATGTTAGATTATATAATAAAATATTAATCCTAATAACACATAATAATCAATAAGAGTGTTTAAATAGATTAAGATACTCTTATAAAATCATCTAGTAATTCTTGAGATAAATACTCTTTTACTTTGAAAAGAAGAGTTCTTTTGGAAAAGTCTTTGTATAAAACCAGATGTGAAGTAAGATAGAATTTTTATAATAAAATTATTGATTTTATAAAGATAATTTTTTCTAAAAATATATTAGAGTTCCCTTGAAAATAGGTAATAATTTTAGAAATTCTCTTTAATCGGGCTTGTATTTCAGGAAGAATTTTTGAAAGATCCTTTTAAAACATATAACTCCCCATAAATGAAAGTAAGATTCTGGTTGGTAAAAATATATAGAACATACTAAAATAATTTATGAGGAGTAAATATGAATAAATAGTAATTTAATTGAAGTAAGTAGAGAATAAGAGTAACCTGAATGAAAATGGAGGTTTGGGTAGAAAACCTTTACCTTAAGTCCGAAGGTGTTCCTCACTTGATCTTAATGACCTAAATTGTAACAGCCCGAGATTTTATGAAAAATATTCTTTTTAATTTTATTAATGTATTGTGTTGTACGCTACACCAAAAGGAGCTTGCACAACACGCATCCTTGACTTGCCTTGCATTACCCGCAATCACGACCTTCCTTGATAGCGTGTGTAGTACGCAATACCGAGTTTTACTAAACAACGATATGCTATTAAAATATTATTAAAACTAGCCGTTATGAATAGTAATAACCACTTTTTGAAATTTTGTAAATTCTATTTTTCAAAATGGACTTCATTTTTGGATTCGGAATATCGAAATTAGCTTAGGGTGAAATTTTGGTACTTTTCGGATAACATTCATATTCTGATGAATAGTGAAAATTACTAAATTTTAATTAAAAACAACTTTTTTAATAGAAATAATTAATAGTGATAAATTATTAATTTGAGTGGTTTTAAAGTATATTTAGAATATATTTTTACAATTTAATACAATGTTGGTCATTGGATGTAATTTCACATTTACACCAGACATAAACAAGTGTTAATCTTTTGATAGTTATTATCTCTTAAAAACACGCTATTTGTTGTGACAGCGGAAATTAATTATAAAATTAATTAATGCAACTTATATGTTGGGAATTTTGTAAAATAGAAATCATTTTTGACTTCGGAATATCAATTATAGCTTAGGGTGAAATTTTGGCATTTTTCTGAAAAACTTCAATTTTTGATGAATAGTGAAACCACTAAGTGGTAGGTTAAAAACTGAATTTTGAATAAAACATAATTTTACCGCTTCTGTGAATGGAATTTAGAAAATCCGACAGACACGGTTGATATCAGTAAGTAAAATTTGGTTCAATGAGATAAAAATAATTTTTTGGTGAATAGTAACTTTTTACTTTTTTTACCGCGGTTAATAGTAAATAGGGTAACTAAGGGTAAATATGATATTACTATTACCCTAACACATGTCCTAATTCTATTGGATAAGTGTAATTCTACCAAAAACAACCTTATGAATATAATATGACCATTTAGGTCCACTTGGATTAGATTATGACATTTAATATTATTTTATTTAATGAATAGTTAAAATAGTTAAAATCAAAGTTTAATAAGTAAATACTTTTTAATATGGGGTTATACATAAGATAAATTCTACTATAAATATTAATTAGAAAGCTAAAAAGATTTCCTACATAATGGTATTTTATTTGTAATTTTTAGACATTAAATAATTTAATTTATTTATGACACAATGATGATGCAGTAATTATCTTATTAATGAAATATTGACATAATTGATGTTATAAACACCAAAATAAATGTAATTTGAGACTTTTTATGAATTACACTAATTTTCTAGGTTACTATGATATATTAGTGTTGATTTAATCAACTTGGTTTGAACATATAATTCTGTTATGACTTTCACAAAAATCATATATCAAATAGTGTCAAAATTGACAAAAAATAGTTTTTAAATCAAATATTATATTATTAATTGTTATTTTATTCCTAAAAATCTAAGGTTCGGCCAAATGACTTAGATAAGGATATATGTATTAATAATAAACAATTTGGGGTTCGTTTGGCATGTTATAGTAAGTGTATTAACCATATAGTGTAAGAAAACAAAAAGACACGGTAAAAGTTAAATTATTTAACTTAGAGTTAAATCTAATTGATAAGGTTAAAATAATAACCTAAACTTGTCTAAATCCTATTGGTTGATATTATTTTGACCCATCCCCACTTTAGCTTCGAAATAAGACCCTTTGGAACCATTATAAACCGATTTTGACTTTAATATAAAATAATATTTTGAGATATTCCTAAGGTGCCCCTCTCCTCCCTTATAAAAGGACACCTCCTCCCCCTCCTCCTCACACCAATTTGAGCACTCAAGCTCGGCCAACCCCTGCCAAAATCTCTTCTCCACTTCCCTAGTATCATCATAGAGGTCCTGGTCTTCTTCAAAGACCATCCTTAGTTATTTAAGTGGAGGTTAAGAAAAGGTGCGTCAAAAAGAGGTAATATCCATTACCGATCTTTTTCAATTTCATTCTTCTTCAACTTCTTATTCTTTATTTGTTTCATGATAAAGTAATAACATAAGTATTACTTACATACTGATATGTTATTATAAATATGAAACAACCCTAATTCACCTTCTATCCATCCTACGGAAAAATGAAATCACCGCGCGTGCGTACGTACGGAATACCGTCTCCACGCCGTGATGTAATCTATTTTCCACCATCACCTTACAAGGATGAGTATAATGGTGTAATGAGTAACTATATATGATTATTATAAAGTGATATTGATACTGAAATAGTATACATACACTTCAACACAATTCCACGACCATGGGAACGATATCATCGCTCGTGCGTACGTACGGACTACCGTCTCCACGACGCGATGAGATTCATTCTCAATGATTAACCATTCATGAATTATTATAAAGTATATATAATATGTACTAATGAAATATATGACATAATAATGATACTGGATTTTTTTATATATTTATATGTATGTCATCTACTTAATTCCATTCAATTCAATAAGGAAACGAAAACAGCGTTCATGCGTACGTACGGACTACCGTCTCCATGAACGGTGTATTTATTTCCATTTAATGATTTATTATATATATGTATATCCTGAATATACATATATAAATCATTTTTTATGTTCTGTAATTAAGTAATCATGATCTTAGTAATCATATGAATAATTACAAGTCAAAACACGGACGACAAATGAAACAATTTTACCCAAAACGCTCTTTAACATGGAATTTACAAAAGAACGGGTAATATAAAGTCATAAGTGAACCATATATGATATCATAACAATGAATATGATTCTGTAATAAGTAAATTACATTATTTAAATCATTATACAGGAGGTTCGGACACTTACGAAGCAAATCAGACCTAAGGTAAGGGAAATATCACAATCTCATTTTTATCCGAGATTGTTTATTCGTAAGTATATACTGGGGTGTATTTTATCATCCACATCCATGTTTCATCAATATGTAATATTATTTCCATCCACCTACAATAGTTTATATCCAATTTTACCCTTCGGTGAGTTTTTAGTAAAAGATATGAAAGGAATCTTTTGTTGTTTTTCGTACGAGGTACTTTTTGACTTTTCCGACAAAAGTACGAAGAATGTTTTTTTTAACTTATACGACAAGAATGGATTTTTAAAACGTTATTTCTAAGAATCTTCCTTTATAAGTTTTCAAGTTTATTTTTAATCAACTTCTTTTAGTTTATAATTGTATGACATGTTAAGAAAAGAAAAGTGTTTTTGAAGTAGAAAGGATATTTTCCTCAAGAATGGAGTTCAAGTATTTTATCAAAATTATTTTCCATCTAAGATAATAAAATGGTTCTGTTTTTATCCCTATTATTACATTGGTTTGATTATGTTGTGATGGAAATATTTTTATGAATTCCTTTATCTTATATGAATTGTTTTATGATGTCATGTTGTTAAGAATCCCATTTTTATTACATGGGTTACGCTATGATGTATGGTTTATGATTATGTGGCACACATAAGAAAGGATTCATTATAAGATGGGTGGGACCTATATCTCCCTCCAATGCATTGGGTAAAGATTTTATATCTCATGAGATAGACATGGCTGGAATGGTAGGTTATACTGGTTCAGTGAAACAGGACTGAAACGAGGGTTACTCGATTCAGAAAGGGACTTTGTCCACTAAGATAGTCTTGGCAATGAGTCTTGACTAACAAGAAATGATTCTCTATGATTATGTGTGAATGCAACAAAGTTTCATGTTTTATGTTATGATTATTGTGATTACATTTCACTGCCATGATTTACCCCATGTTATGAAATTATGATCTCTTTTGCAGGTTAAGATTTCCAAAAGTTATGTGCTTGTGTATACGATGTGATTGATATTTATTTTGTTTACCCTTACTGAGAATTTGAGCTGACCCTTTTATGTTTACTTTTCCCCAGGATATAAAGAAAGGTTTTAGGTATAAAAAAAGAGGAAGATCTTTATGGGAGATGTTGAAGATCTTTCACCAGGATTAGAAGATTATATTCCGAGTTTCCAAAGACACTAAACTATTACGATCCTTGTGTGTGTGTTTTTGTTATGTACTAAGTATTCCGCAAATGTAATGTAATGTCAATGTACGTCAAGCTTCGGGTCTCTACAGTTGGTATCAGAGGAAAGGTTTAGTCAACCTTTGGAAACTAGGATGCGAAAACGTTAGTGAGATCCCTAGAGATATTTCTACGGTATGTCTAGGGATGTCCCTAAAGTTAAGTATACGTATAGGTTATAGTCCTAGAATTACGCTAACGATCTTAGAATTTAACCTAAGATGTTATATATTGAGGGTACTTCCCCTTTACTATGTTGTTTTCTCTAGCATGATTTTTGCCTCTCACATAATTATTTTTGTGTTTTAGTTAATGGAGGGAACCAGAAGGAATTCGGTTAACATTGAATCCAATGGACAAATTGGTGACTATGAGCAACAAAATTGTGTAATGCCTAGAGAGAAAGATATTGTGATTATTCCGAATCAGTCATCGCGATATATGATTAACAAGGTGAAATTTAGTGGTATGCCTAATTCATCAAAGAAGAGGAAGATAGACTATTATGCATGTTTGCATGTTGAGGAGCATAAAGAAAGGAAGATTGAGATTTCTAAAGAAGGGAAGAAGAACCTTGAGGAATACCTCAAATGGAGGGACCGATGTTATCTGTGTGGAGAAAAGGGTCATAGAGTGACAGAATGTTATGGAGTTCAATGTCTTATTTGTGGAGAACATGGGCATTACCCAACTCAATGCCCTGACCTAAAAAGTTACTTCTAAATCAAGGAAGGAATTATTCCAGGATAATCATTGAAGTGGATGGACTGAAGTGTTTATATATTGGTATTCAAGAATAATGTTGTTGAGGTACTTTTATGGTGTATTGGAATATTTATGTATTGGTCTATTGTGGTTTTCAATAATTTTAAGGTACCGGTAACCATGAAAAGTGATTCGGATATTTTTGAAAGTAGATGATATGCACATAATGAAGGGATAAGGAGAAAATGAAATGTTTGAAAGTATTCATGAGATCATGATTGATATAAGGACTAAGTGATATCATGGTTTGAGTATATAGAATTTTGAGGATTTTGGTATTTGGAAAGTGTTAACTTTTAACTGCATTCATGTTTTCACTAAGGTATTCAAGAGAATACATGATTAAGGACTTTGAATGTTTGGAATGTGACCAACAAAACATATCTTATGATATATGGGGATCAACGATGGTATTAAATCTCTGGTAATCGTTTTCACTATGTTATGAGAGTGGACTGCAGTATTATGGATAAGCCTAAAGATTAAAATGGATTATGTTAGACATAAGTGAGTATTGTTTAAGGATAAAAGTTTTTTTTCGATATTATTGATGGGATGTTATAGTAATGTAGTTTTAGAAAAAGAACAACCTGCAGGACGGGCGACAACCCATCGCTTCGGACAAGGCTGTGGGAATCGAACCCACAACCGAAGTGCGACTGGCCTTTATCGCCTACCACTGACCTACAAGAAGTCCCTGTTTAGTAGAAACTAGTTTTATTATATTAAGTAGTATGATATGTGAATTATAAGTTCATTTTAGGAACCATATATGATTAATCTCACTATAGATGGACTTATGTATTTTTTGATAACTTTTCTAACCTTTTGTTTGAGACAGATGGAATGACCCATCATTCTATCACATGATCTGCTAACACATCATGAATGACAAATTCAACTTCATTTCTTTAAGAGATGAAGTGGAAATTGTTGTACATCTCGAACCTCTCGTTGTTTGATTTTCATGATCACAATCACTTTCATTTTTATCTAACATTGTGTTTTAAGTGTTTGTGTTGATAGGCATTTGATTGCCAAGAAGTTGACCAAGGAAGAGGCAGAAATGGACTGAAATTCAGTCCACCGGCCGACCGGTGGCTTCACCACCGGCCAGCCGGTGGCACCCAGACTCAAGGGGTAGCTACTGCCTCCCCACCGGTCGACCGGTGGCTCTGCCACCGGTCGACCTGTGGCATCCAGCCCAAAAAGTACAATCTACTCTCTTGCCACCGGCCAGCCGGTGGCTCCTCCACCGGTCGACCGGTGGCACCCAGATGAATAGTGAGACCTACTGTCTCACCACCGGCCATCCGGTGGCTCCTCCACCGGTCGACCGGTGGAGCCTGGACCAGAATTCTCTCCACATTCCAAGGCACCGGCCAGCCGGTGGCCCTGCACCGGCCAGCCGGTGGCCCAGTCAAACTAGCCGTTGGAGCTTTGACCAGGCTGCTCCACTTGCCTCCCAACGGCTCCGAAGACCTCTCCAACGGCTCCGAAGCCTCCCCAAGGGTTCCTAGCCTATAAATAAAGGCCAAGGAAGCCCCGGACATCTACCGGATCATATATGAAGCCAACGGACATATTTTGGATCAATTGGCCAACCTCCGGCGGACTTCCTCAAAGGAACCCACCTAGCTCCAACAACTTCCACATCCAAGGAGCTCCTTCAAAGAAGCTTGGAAGCGGCCTTCAACATCTCCATCCAATCAAAGGCGCCCAAGTCTTCCCAAATACGGGTTTTATTGTTTTATTTACTTTGAGCTTAAAATTGGGTTTGTGCCTACAAACCCCAACCCTTTTCTCAACCTCCCTTTCTTTGGGTTCTCACACCACCACTAAGGTGTGAAGAGGTTGTCAAGCCTTACCTTGTAAAAAGGCTTGAGATCGGTGAGCTAGTCTTCACCCGTAAAAAGACTAGTGGGTTATTGCTTAACCATTAAAAGCATTGGGTTCTTGCTCAACCAATAAAAGCAAGCTGTAATAGGTCCTAGTGCTACCTCAAAGCCTAGTGGGTTTCTTGCTAAAACCATTGAAAAGCAAGCGGTAGGAATCTCTCAACGGTTGAGTTGGGAGCGGAGACGTAGGCCGGGTTTTGGCCGAACTCCGTTATCAATTTGCGTGTCTTGCCTCTTTATTTCCGCTGCATTTTTACTTTGATTTTTAATTTGTGAATCAATTTTTTAAAAGGCAATTCACCCCCCCTCTTGCCATCTTTTCCCTCCTCGGGTGTTTCTTCCGACCCAACAATTGGTATCAGAGGACGTATTTGAATAATTCCCTAACAGGTTTCAAATTAAAGATCCTTTTTGATGGCTTCTACCGCTTCAACCTCTTACGCCCCCGAAGGTTTTTCTTTGGATCGTGCTCCATTCTTTGATGGAGCCGATTATTCTTTTTGGAAAACCCGCATGACTACATTTCTTAAAAGCATTAGTTATCCTATTTTTAAAATTGTCATGCATGGTTATTCTCTTTCTATTCCCGATGAATCTAAATGGACCCCCGTAGACATTGCAAATTTCGAGCTTGATGGCAAAGCCATGAATGCTCTACATTGTGGGTTAGACCGAAATGTTTTTAATTGCATTTCTTCTTCCACTACTTCTTACGATCTTTGGAAATCTTTAGAACTAACCTATGAAGGTACTAGTGAGGCTCCAAAGCAAGAATCCGCTCAAAAGCTAGAACCCGCTCAAAAGCAGGAACCCGATGAAAAATCCGTACCCGCTTGCCCACTTCACAAGAAAAGGGCCAAGAAAAAGGAAAAGAAGAAGGCTTCAAAGGCAACATGGAGTGATAGCTCCACCTCTTCATTTTCCTCCTTCTCCTCGAGCGACCAAGGTAAAAAATGCCTAATGGCAAAACATGAGGTACCATCATCCTCTTCCTCTTCTTCCTCCTCTTGTTCTTCAAATTCAAATTCATTTAATCATTTGTCTTATGAGGATCTCCAATTTGCTAGAGACCAACTTGAAAATGGTTTTCACGAACTTTCTTCAAAATTTGTTTCTTTAAAAAAGTCTTTCAAAAAACTCTCTTCCGAAAAAGAACAACTTCTCAAAGAGAAGGAAGAGTTGACCCTTAAAATCCAAAATTTTCCAAATGTTGATTCCATGGAATCAACCATCAAAGACCTTAGAGAGACCCTAGCCAAGTTCACCCAAGGTGAACAAAATTTGAAAAATATACTTGGTTCCCAACGTATATCCCGAACCACCAATGGACTTGGCTATACCAACCGAGCCTCCTCCTCCCATGCTCAAACTGTTTTTGTAAGGGGGAGCTCCGATTTTAAATTTTGTAATTATTGCAAAAAACCCGGGCATCTCATTTATGAGTGTAATTGTAAAAACGCCCGGTACGGTCAACCCAAACCAATTTTTTATTCGGACGAATTTTATAGGAGAAGACCCGCCATGAGGCAAGTATGGATTGAAAAATCCCTATTGGCAAGTCTCTCCGGGCCTAAATTTGTTTCGGTTTCAAAAACCACTCCCCGGTGATTAGTTCTTTTTATTTAGGGGGAGAACTTTCTCATTTTTGATTCAAAATCTCAAAATTCAAAAATTTCATTTGGTTTCAAATTTCAATTTTCAATTCTTTTTAAAATTCAATTTAGAATTTTCAATTTTCAATTAGTTTCCAACAGTTGGTATCGAATTGGTTTTTGATTCAAAACTTTCAATTCAAACTGTTATTCAATTTTTGTTTCAAATCATTCAATTTCCAAAATTTCAATTGATTTTCAAATCTCATCCCTTGTTTTTCAAAATTTCCCTCAATCAAGTTTTATGCCCCACTCTATTTTGATAATCACAAAGGGGGAGAATTTCTTGATTGATTGGGGGAGAAACTTTTTTGATCATGCTTTGCTTTACATTTCATTTTTATTTAAGCATTCCTTTCAATTCATGTTTTTACTTTAATTGTTTAAGTGATTGTGATCATCAAAATAGGGGGAGATTGTTGTACATCTCGAACCTCTCGTTGTTTGATTTTCATGATCACAATCACTTTCATTTTTATCTAACATTGTGTTTTAAGTGTTTGTGTTGATAGGCATTTGATTGCCAAGAAGTTGACCAAGGAAGAGGCAGAAATGGACTGAAATTCAGTCCACCGGCCGACCGGTGGCTTCACCACCGGCCAGCCGGTGGCACCCAGACTCAAGGGGTAGCTACTGCCTCCCCACCGGTCGACCGGTGGCTCTGCCACCGGTCGACCTGTGGCATCCAGCCCAAAAAGTACAATCTACTCTCTTGCCACCGGCCAGCCGGTGGCTCCTCCACCGGTCGACCGGTGGCACCCAGATGAATAGTGAGACCTACTGTCTCACCACCGGCCATCCGGTGGCTCCTCCACCGGTCGACCGGTGGAGCCTGGACCAGAATTCTCTCCACATTCCAAGGCACCGGCCAGCCGGTGGCCCTGCACCGGCCAGCCGGTGGCCCAGTCAAACTAGCCGTTGGAGCTTTGACCAGGCTGCTCCACTTGCCTCCCAACGGCTCCGAAGACCTCTCCAACGGCTCCGAAGCCTCCCCAAGGGTTCCTAGCCTATAAATAAAGGCCAAGGAAGCCCCGGACATCTACCGGATCATATACGAAGCCAACGGACATATTTTGGATCAATTGGCCAACCTCCGGCGGACTTCCTCAAAGGAACCCACCTAGCTCCAACAACTTCCACATCCAAGGAGCTCCTTCAAAGAAGCTTGGAAGCGGCCTTCAACATCTCCATCCAATCAAAGGCGCCCAAGTCTTCCCAAATACGGGTTTTATTGTTTTATTTACTTTGAGCTTAAAATTGGGTTTGTGCCTACAAACCCCAACCCTTTTCTCAACCTCCCTTTCTTTGGGTTCTCACACCACCACTAAGGTGTGAAGAGGTTGTCAAGCCTTACCTTGTAAAAAGGCTTGAGATCGGTGAGCTAGTCTTCACCCGTAAAAAGACTAGTGGGTTATTGCTTAACCATTAAAAGCATTGGGTTCTTGCTCAACCAATAAAAGCAAGCTGTAATAGGTCCTAGTGCTACCTCAAAGCCTAGTGGGTTTCTTGCTAAAACCATTGAAAAGCAAGCGGTAGGAATCTCTCAACGGTTGAGTTGGGAGCGGAGACGTAGGCCGGGTTTTGGCCGAACTCCGTTATCAATTTGCGTGTCTTGCCTCTTTATTTCCGCTGCATTTTTACTTTGATTTTTAATTTGTGAATCAATTTTTTAAAAGGCAATTCACCCCCCCTCTTGCCATCTTTTCCCTCCTCGGGTGTTTCTTCCGACCCAACAGAAATTGTCCAAAGAACAACAAACGGTGAGACTATACCAAAATCACGAAAGTATTTCTTCTAATTCCAATTTCATCAACTTTAGGGAAATGATCTTGAAAACCAAAAAATGTTGTCCTAGTGCCCTTATATCCGATGAATCAGATGGTACCCTAGATCATCACGAATTTATGGCTTTGTGATTTCTGGCTTTTCCATAGCCATGTTCTCTACCACTCTCCATCAGAACATGATGGTTAGCTTTCTCTTCCATATCCATATTTTCACCTATGTGGAAACCCAGTGATTAGTTTATTTGGGGTAACCATTACGTTTAATACCTTTGTTTTTAAAGATTGGTTTTGGTATTCCTTTTTACGATGTGGGTTTCTATTAAAGAAACTTTCGAATAGTAAACCATTTATAACCCAGACGAATTTCGAGGGCGAAATTCATTTTAAGGGGGGTAGAATGTAACAGCCCGAGATTTTATGAAAAATATTCTTTTTAATTTTATTAATGTCTTGTGTTTTACGCTACACCAAAAGGAGCTTGCACAACACGCATCCTTGACTTTCCTTGCATTACCCGCAATCACGACCTTCCTTGATAGCGTGTGTAGTACGCAATACCGAGTTTTACTAAACAACGATATGCTATTAAAATATTATTAAAACTAGCCGTTATGAATAGTAATAACCACTTTTTGAAATTTTTTAAATTATATTTTTCAAAATGAACTTCATTTTTGGATTCGGAATATCAAAATTAGCTTAGGGTGAAATTTTGGTACTTTTCGGATAACATTCATATTCTGATGAATAGTGAAAATTACTAAATTTTAATTAAAAACAACTTTTTTAATAGAAATAATTAATAGTGATAAATTATTAATTTGAGTGGTTTTAAAGTATATTTAGAATATATTTTTACAATTTAATACAATGTTGGTCATTGGATGTAATTTCACATTTACACCAGACATAAACAAGTGTTAATCTTTTGATAGTTATTATCTCTTAAAAACATGCTATTTGTTGTGACAGCGGAAATTAGTTATAAAATTAATTAATGCAACTTATATGTTGGGAATTTTGTAAAATATAAATCATTTTTGACTTCGGAATATCAATTATAGCTTAGGGAGAAATTTTGGAATTTTTCTGAAAAACTTCAATTTTTGATGAATAGTGAAACCACTAAGTGGTAGGTTAAAAACTGAATTTTGCATAAAACATAATTTTACCGCTTCTGTGAATGGAATTTCGAAAATCCGACAGACACGGTTGATATCAGTAAGTAAAATGTGGTTCAATGAGATAAAAATAATTTTTTTGTGAATAGTAACTTTTTACTTTTTTTACCGCGGTTAATAGTAAATAGGGTAACTAAGGGTAAATATGATATTACTATTACCCTAACACATGTCCTAATTCTATTGGATAAGTGTAATTCAACCAAAAACAACCTTATGAATATAATATGACCATTTAGGTCCACTTGGATTAGATTATGACATTTAATATTATTTTATTTAATGAATAGTTAAAATAGTTAAAATCAAAGTTTAATAAGTAAATCCTTTTTAATATGGGGTTATACATAAGATAAATTCGACTATAAATATTCATTAGAAAGATAAAAAGATTTCCTACATAATGGTATTTTATTTGTAATTTTTAGACATTAAATAATTTAATTTATTTATGACACAATGATGATGCAGTAATTATCTTATTAATGAAATATTGACATAATTGATGTTATAAAAACCAAAATAAATGTAATTTGAGACTTTTTATGAATTACACTAATTTTCTAGGTTACTATGATATATTAGTGTTGATTTAATCAACTTGGTTTGAACATATAATTCTGTTATGACTTTCACAAAAATCATATATCAAATAGTGTCAAAATTGACACAAAATAGTTTTTAAATCAAATATTATATTATTAATTGTTATTTTATTCCTAAAAATCTAAGGTTCGGCCAAATAACTTAGATAAGGATATATGTATTAATAATAAACAATTTGGGGTTCGTTTGGCATGTTATAGTAAGTGTATTAACCATATAGTGTAAGAAAACAAAAAGACACGGTAAAAGTTAAATTATTTAACTTAGAGTTAAATCTAATTGATAAGGTTAAAATAATAACCTAAACTTGTCTAAATCCTATTGGTTTATAGTATT
Source organism: Viscum album (assembly GCA_963277665.1). NCBI lineage: Eukaryota > Viridiplantae > Streptophyta > Magnoliopsida > Santalales > Viscaceae > Viscum > Viscum album. Next base: position 1,513,582,793 of record OY728161.1, read on the forward strand.
TCGACCCATCCCCACTTTAGCTTCGAAATAAGACCCTTTGGAACCATTATAAACCGATTTTGACTTTAATATAAAATAATATTTTGAGATATTCCTAAGGTGCCCCTCTCCTCCCTTATAAAAGGACACCTCCTCCCCCTCCTCCTCACACCAATTTGAGCACTCAAGCTCGGCCAACCCCTAACAAAATCTCTTCTCCACTTCCCTAGTATCATCATAGAGGTCCTGGTCTTCTTCAAAGACCATCCTTAGTTCTTTAAGTGGAGGTTAAGAAAAGGCGCGTCAAAAAGAGGTAATATCCATTACCGATCTTTTTCAATTTCATTCTTCTTCAACTTCTTATTCTTTATCTGTTTCATGATAAAGTAATAACATCAGTATTACTTACATACTGATATGTTATTATAAATATGAAACAACCCTAATTCACCTTCTATCCATCCTACGGAAAAATGAAATCACCGCGCGTGCGTACGTACGGAATACCGTCTCCACGCCGTGGTGTAATCTATTTTCCACCATCACCTTAAAAGGATGAGTATAATGGTGTAATGAGTAACTATATATGATTATTATAAAGTGATATTGATACTGAAATAGTATACATACACTTCAACACAATTCCACGACCATGGGAATGATATCCTCGCTCGTGCGTACGTACGGACTACCGTCTCCACGACGCGATGAGATTCATTCTCAATGATTAACCATTCATGAATGATTATAAAGTATATATAATATGTACTAATGAAATATATGACATAATAATGATACTGGATTTATTTATATATTTATATGTATGTCATCTACTTAATTCCATTCAATTCAATAAGGAAACGAAAACAGCGTTCATGCGTACGTACGGACTACCGTCTCCATGAACGGTGTATTTCTTTCCATTTAATGATTTATTATATATATGTATATCCTGAATATATATATATAAATCATGTTTTATGTTCTGGAATTAAGTAATCATGATCTAAGTAATCATATGAATAATTACAAGTCAAAACACGGACGACAAATGAAACAATTTTACCCAAAACGCTCTTTAACATGGAATTTACAAAAGAACGGGTAATATAAAGTCATAAGTGAACCATATATGATATCATAACAATGAATATGATTCTGTAATAAGTAAATGACATTATTTAAATCATTATACAGGAGGTTCGGACACTTACGAAGCAAATCGGACCTAAGGTAAGGGAAATATCACAATCTCATTTTTATCCGAGATTGTTTATTCGTAAGTATATACTGGGGTGTATTTTATCATCCAAATCCATGTTTCATCAATATGTAATATTATTTCCATCCACCTACAATAGTTTATATCCAATTTTACCCTTCGGTGAGTTTTTAGTACAAGATATGAAAGGAATCTTTTGTTGTTTTTCGTACGAGGTACTTTTTGACTTTTCCGACAAAAGTACGAAGAATGTTTTTTTTAACTTATACGACAAGAATGGATTTTTAAAACATTATTTCCAAGAATCTTCCTTTATAAGTTTTCAAGTTTATTTTTAATCAACTTCTTTTAGTTTATAATTGTATGACATGTTAAGAAAAGAAAAGTGTTTTTGAATTAGAAAGGATATTTTCCTCAAGAATGGAGTTCAAGTATTTTATCAAAATTATTTTCCATCTAAGATAATAAAAGGGTTCTGTTTTTATCCCTATTATTACATTGGTTTGATTATGTTGTGATGGAAATATTTTTATGAATTCCTTTATCTTATATGAATTGTTTTATGATGTCATGTTGTTAAGAATTCCATTTTTATTACATGGGTTACGCTATGATGTATGGTTTATGATTATGTGGCACACATAAGAAAGGATTCATTATAAGATGGGTGGGGCCTATATCTCCCTCCAATGCATTGGGTAAAGATTTTATATCTCATGAGATAGACATGGCTAGAATGGTAGGTTATACCGGTTCAGTGAAACAGGACTGAAACGAGGGTTACTCGATTCAGAAAGGGACTTTGTCCACTAAGATAGTCTTGGAAATGAGTCTTGACTAACAAGAAATGATTCTCTATGATTATGTGTGAATGCCACAAAGTTTCATGTTTTATGTTATGATTATTGTGATTACATTTCACTGCCATGATTTACCCCATGTTATGAAATTATGATCTCTTTTGCAGGTTAAGATTTCCAAAAGTTATGTGCTTGTGTATACGATGTGATTGATATTTCTTTTGTTTACCCTTACCGAGCATTTGAGCTCACCCTTTTATGTTTACTTTTCCCCAGGATATAAAGAAAGGTTTTAGGTATAAAAAAAAAGAGGAAGATATTTATGGGAGATTTTGAAGATCTTTCACCAGGATTAGAAGATTATATTCCGAGTTTCCAAAGACACTAAACTATTACGATCCTTGTGTGTGTGTTTTTGTTATGTACTAAGTATTCCACAAATGTAATGTAATGTCAATGTACGTCAAGCTTCGGGTCTCTACATAAATAATCAAATTTAGGTTCATAAATTAATAATTCCAGAACCTTACCTATATTTAATTGATTTAGGAAAACCTTATTAGGTTTATTCATGACCTTTGGATGGGTTAAGAGATTCAATTTCATTGTTTGGGAGTGTGTTCTTCCTTGGTTTTCATGACCGGTTTACTTATATTCATGTACAGATAAACATGTAGAATGAGAATGGTTGTCCATAATAGAAGTTTTATGTTATTAGTAAATAACCAGAATATTACATGGTTATAAAATTTAGTTTGGTTATTAGGAGTGAAAATGAATCATTATATAAAACTTCAATGACAATTGTTTGGGTTAATTGGTGGTTTTTGATCACAACATACTCATTTTGTTTTATAAATTAATATCATTGTACAAAAGGATTATAGAACCTTAAATAAGTTATAATACATATATTCTAGACTGGTTAAATCATAAAAATGGGTTCATAACCAAAATTGAAGATGGTAATAGAAATTGAAAACCCATCGTCCTTAAATGTGATAAATTAACACATATCGGATTGTGTTTTCATTTATAGCATAAAATAAAGGGAAAGGAGAGATTATGAATAATTATTCCTTTATCATAAAAATATTATAGTAAATTTAAGTTACTAGAGTCATCAAAACATTTGGATGAAGTGAGGTGAGGAAATAAAAAGAAAATAAAGGAACTTGAAATCAAAGAAATGAATTTTTTTTACCTCTTAAAGTAATCTTCCTTGAGAGCCTCTTTAGGGGAGAGGTTTTGGTATTTTTATGAGAACAAGGGTTGATAGACGTGGGGTAGGATATTGGGAGGTGGTTTGGTTATAATTTAGACAAGGATAATGATTGAGATAAGTGAAAGGAAGAGGGAGCGAGGGGGGGGGGGGTTTATAGTGGATGAGAGGGGTGATTTGTGAATATCTTATTGATTATTTTATTATTTCCCTCAATAAAACCAATAGTGTTGATTAATGTGACCCATAGTAGTAATAAGTGCATGTGAGTTATAACCAAGTGTTATTACATCATCCATGATTCTAGGAATAGCGAATTTAACTGATAATGTATATATACGGTAAATTATCATATTTTACTATTCATAAAAAATTTGAGTATTTGAGAAAAATCTCAAAAATTTACCCTAAGAATTTTTCAATGTTTAAAATTCAAAAAATAGCTCCATTTTTTGAAAATAATATTCTTAATATGATTAATTTAATTTTTAAATAAAATCACAAATTATTCAAAAAATAACAATTTTAAAACTATAATTTATTTTATATCACATTGAAAAATTAATCAAGATCTCATTATCTTATAACCTTAAGATAATAAAATAATAATAATATTTACTATTCATAAGGGTCATATTATTATTCATATTACTATTCATAGGGGTATGTTACTTTTCACCAAAAAAGTAAGTTTGTTTTATCAGAATCTGAATATCTTACTGAACACAACTGTGTATGTCCTTTTTTCAAAATTCAAATCACATAGGTGATAAAGTTATGTTTACCGGCTAGGTTATAATAAATTGGTGTTTTGTAGAGACTCAGTGTTTCATGAATTCAATATTAAATTTATTTTCAAAATCTTTGGGTGTTATATTCTCCCCTTATTACAAAAATTTCCTCCTTGAAATTCATAGAATGTTCCCACATAAAAAGATTTGGGTAGGTCTTAATCATAAGATCCTTAGGCGCCCATGTTGCCTCTTTGATTTTATGATTTTTCCAAAGTATCTTTACCAGTCGAGTTGTCTGATTCCTCAACACTTGTTCATTAGTGTACAGAATCCATATATGCACTTCACGGTATGATAGGTTAGGTTACAATTATATTTCTTCAGAAGTGAGGACATGCATTGGGTCTGACATGCACTTCCTCAACAATGAGACATGGAACACATTGTGTACTTTAGACATGCTAGGTGGAATAGCCAATTGATATGCCAAAAATCCAATTATATCTAGGATTTCAAAAGGTCTAATGTACCTAGATCTTAGTTTCCCTTTCTTCCCAAATCTTATAATGCCCATCCATGGAGATACTTTCAAGAAAAATTGATCACCCACTTGAAATTTTAAATACTTCCTTCGATTATTGGAATAGTTCTTCTTCCTGCTTTGATCTGCGTTGATATGGGTTTGAATAGTCTTCACCTTTGTTGTTGTTTCCTCCACAAGCTCTGGGCCCACAAGCTTCCTTTCTCCAACTTCATCCCAACAAGTTGGTGTATGAAATCTCTTTCCATACAATGCTTCATATGGTGCCATTTGAATACTTGAATTGAAACTATTATTGTAGGAAAACTCCTCTAAAGGTAAATATTGATCCCAAATACCTTGAAAGTCAAGTGAACAGGATCTCAACATGTCTTCTAAAGTTTGGATCATCCTTTTTGATTGCCCGTCAGTTTGTGGGTGGTAAGGAGTACTCAAACGAATCTCAGTATACAAAGCTTTCTGAATACTTTTCCAGAATTTCGATTTAAATCATGGATCACGATCAGATATAATTGAGAGAGTTTTGCCATAAAGTCTCAAAAATTCATTGATTTAGAGTCGTGAAAGGCGCTCCAGTGGCCAATCCTCCCTTTTAATGAGTAAATGTGCAGATTTCGTAAGTTGATCAACAATTACCCATATTGTATCATTATTTTTTGGAGTTTTGGGTAATATAGTGAAAAAATACATGGTGATGTCATCCCATTTCAATGTAGGAATCGGTAGAGGTTTTATGAATCCTCTAGGATGTTGTCTTTCAGCCTTCACTTGATGATAGACTAAACATCTTGATACATAATCAATAATTTTCCACTTCATGTTTTACCACTAGAAATGTTCCTTCAAATCTTTATACATCTTTGTGCTACCAGGATGTATAGAGAAATTCAAACTATGGGAATCATCCAATAATTCCCTTTTTAGCTTAAGTTTAGCTATAACACAAAGCCTCTTCCCAAATTTTAGAATTACATATTTATATATGAAGTCTTGCAACATCACATCATTCACACCTTTAATTTTCTTTTGAATATTCTCATTACTAGACTGTGAAGTTTTAATCCTTTCCAATAAATATTGTTGGGCAATCATTTGAAAAAGTAGTGATTTTTAACCTTTTTTGATAATTCTCATATCCATCCTCACTAGATCCATGTATAAAGGATTCTTTTCAATCCTCATTTTTTTGAGAACTCTGTGATCCTTTCTACTCAATTAATCATCTACCTTGTTTGCCTCTCTTAGCTGGTAGTATATGGAACAATCATAGTCCTTGAGTAGTTCGAGCCATCTTCTTTGCATCATGTTGAGTTCTTTCTGTGATAATATATATTTCAAACTCTTTTGATCCGTATATATCTCACATTTTTCACCATATAGATAATGTCCCCATGTCTTCAGAGAAAATATTACAACTTCTAAATCAAAATAATGAGTAAGATAGTTTTGTTCATGAATTTTTAGCTACCTTGATGGATAAGAAATAACTATATCAATCTGCATAAGGACACAACCAATTCCTTTCTTTGATTCATCACTATAGATCATAAACCCACCATTCTCCGATAGTAGAGTCAGGATCAGAGAATTATCTAATACTTTCTTCAATTCCTCAAAACAATACTCACATTCTTTTGTCCACATGAACTCAAACCATTTACGTGTAAGATTGGTCACTGGGTTGGATAAACGGAAGAAGTTCTAAATGAAATGCCAACAATAACCTGCTAAACCAAAAAAACTACATACCTCAATTATGTTCGTTAGAGTAGGCCATTCTTTCACAACCTTTGTATTTGTAGGATAAACATATATTCCATCCTTAGAGACAGTGTGGCCAAGAAAGGAAACTGATTGAAGCCAAAATTCATCCTTGCTAAACTTCCCATATAATTCATTTCTTCTAAGAGTATTTAGAATATTGAGCAAGTTATTTTCATGATCTTCATAAATTTTGGAGTATACCAAAATATCATCAATAAATACCACCACAAAATCATTAAGATATTTATTTAAAACTTTATTCATTAGATCCATGAAAATAGAGGGTGCATTAGTCAGTCCAAAAGGCATTACTATAAACTCTTAATGCCCATACCTAGTTCGAAATGATGTTTTTAGAATTCCATCCTTCCTCACACACAAATTATGATATCCATATCAAAGGTAAATCTTTGAAAAATATCTAGATTTATGAAGTTGATCAAATAAATCATAAATGTGAGGTAGGGGATACTTGTTCTTTATTGTTATAACATTGATCTCCCTATAGTCAACACACAACCTCATTTATCCATCTTTATTCTTAATGAAAAGAATAGGGGATCCCCATGGGGAAACACTATGGAAAATAAATCCTTCATCACTTAATTACTCTAGTTGTTTCTTTAGTTATACTAATTCAATATTTTCCATTCTATAAGGAGTCTTTGATATAAGACTTGAACTATAAATTAAATCAATAGGGAACTCAAATTCCTGCTCTGAAGGATGTCCAGGAAAATCCTCTGGAAACACATCAACATATTCTTGCACAGTAGGTACATCCTCTATTTGAACATTCCTTTTCTCACCCATATATATTGTTTTATATTCCTCCCCAATAATTGAATTTAGTAGAGCTACTGGGGGTGGATCTAGATGATAATCATATGGTGAGGTTTCTTCTCTAAAGATAAGGGATTCAACACCATTCTCAAAAAATGTAACTTCCCTCTTCTTGCAATAGATATTTGCATCATAATGTGAAAGCCAACTCATACCAAGGATTATATAATAGTCAATCGTGGATGTGATGATAAATTTAGAAACTAAAGCACATTTATGTTTCATAAGGGGGACCGACCGACACATCTTTGTTGCGATGATACACCCCTTAGGAGTTTTGACTTACAAATCCTTTATTAAATCAAATCATATATGTCTAATTTTATTAGAGAACTAGGAAGATATAAAGAAATGAAATGATCCCAAATTAAATAAAGTATTAAATAAGTTCGGGGAAATGATTAAAGTACCTACCACCACATCATTAGGAACTTTAATCTCATTAGTTGTGACATCATAAATTTGGCCTTCTTTGGAGAATGTTTCCCTGACGCTTAGGAAATTCATGCGCATAATGTCCCATCTATTTACAACTATATCATCGAACATTGGTTGTTTCTTTCTTCCCCTTGCAATCATGATATTGGCGGCCTTTTTCTACAAACTTGTAATATACTCCCATTCCCTCCAGACAAGTGCCATGGTGATTCTTCCCACAATTACTATAGGGTGGAAGTTCAACTCTTCCCTTATTCCCAATTTCCTTATTTACTTTTTTAAAAGTTTTCAGTATCCCTATTCTTCTATTGCTTTCCTTAAGTCATTAGACTTAGAAAATTCTTTTTCTATCTTGATAGCACATGAGAATATATCTTCATGTGATGAGAAATTCTAGGAGACTAGTTCCCTTCAGAGGAATGGTTTTAAACCATAAAAAAATCAATCAATATTGCTCATTGGATTACGTATGTAGTCTGCAACTTGCCTTTCTAACCATGTGAAGTTAGATTTATACTTTGAAACATTCTAATCCTCTTTTTTTGCTTTATATTCAGAAAATGTATTTCTATATCTACTTTCTATTCATGAGGGAAGTATTTTTCTAGGAAAATTTCCTTAAAATCCATCCATTCCATCTCTTCTATTTCTCCCCCCTCCTCTGTGTTTTGGATTAATGAACACCACTGATTCATATCTACCAATAGATGATAAATTTCTATGAAAACCTTATCTCTTTAGTTACATCCCAAAGCATTAAACATATTCTATAGGTAACTTATCCACTACTCAACTACAAATGGGTTTTTATTCTCATTGAATTATGGAGGATGTTGTCGCATAAATAGGTCTAACATAGCTCCTCCGCATTGTGGATCCGGATGCTCCATACGGGTAAGGTTATTATTCATAACCTAATTCAACTATCCCATTATAGATATAAGCTGCTCAACACCCATCGCAGCACCAGAGCCAACATCATTATCTTAGATCAGAGGGAAATCCCTAAATGGGATACGTGTGTTCATGCAGTTTCCATTCCTTCCACTAATCACCATTTCTAAATAATGGCATACACTAGATTAGGTTATGAATAATAATGTATAATCTCAAATTATTAAAATACTTAGCATAAATTGAAATCCTATCCATAGATAATATCTTAATCATAAACATGGTTTCTTTGAGGAAAATTTTACATTTAAATCCCTCATAATGGCTTGTAAAGAAAATGATAATTAACCTAAGAATATCCCTCGGTAGTGTCAAATAAGGTACACAGTAAGTCCCATTGTCGTGTACTAGGATACCCGGGTCAAGCCCAAAACTCCTTGTTGGAGTTTTCACTCCTTGGTACATGAATGCTAGAACCCTATCCACTTGTAGTATCTAGACATGGATGTATTTTCTAGAAATATATACATAATCTATTCCTTAAAAAAATTCTAGGATATTATTATATACTTATCCTCAAAGACCATCTTATAGTTTTTTTTCTCTAATCTACATTTTCTAAATCTATTTTTCAAGTTTTCTAATAAACTTACTCTGATGCCAACTATAAGGACCTGACCCCAGTTTCCCAGAGTCGATGCCTTATTTTATTACATTGGCATATATACAAGGTATATGATTCCCGAAGGACCGAGTAGTTTAATATATTTTGAAACAAGATATATACATAATTTCAAAATTATAACTTGAAACTAAATACAACATATATTTTCCTTTGGAAACATCCATATCTCCTAGGTTACCCCTACAGTTAATTCATAAAACACTTCTTCGCATCCTAGGAAAAATAAAACATAAGAAAGGGGTGAGATCAAATGCTAAGTAAGGGTAAGAAATATAGTGGAAGATATCATAAACATAAACATTAGGTATGGTTAATAACTAAAACACATGCCTTTAAAAAAATAAACTTGAACATAATATGGAATAAATAAGAGATGAATAAATAATGAAATAATAAAACATAATCATGGGTATTATACTAGTAAAATAACCATGTGATCTGTAAATAATAATTTCATAATGATGTAATTTATAATTCGGGACATCATAACCAAACCTTCAAGGCCTCGTGCTAATACCATAAATATCTATTTTTTCAAGGCCTCGTGCCAAGACCATAGTTTGTCTCATGAGACCTACCAATGCACCGAGGGGATATAATGGGACCCAATCAACACTTACTAAGTTCAATTAATTCCTTATCTAAACGGGGATAAACATAAAATACATATATATTTATATTGAAACTAACATATGAAATATAAATAACTTTCCCCGAACATTCAGCATAAACACTAACCATTCAGAGTAAATTGGTGAATGGTTTTAAGATAGAACATCCATGGCCAAACTAATCATAAAACATTAAATTAAATATGGTATGTTATATCATAAAATATTAATCCCAATAATACATAATAATCAAAAAGAGTGTTGAAATAGATGAATATAATCTTATTAAATCATGAAGTAATTCTTGAGATAAATACTCTTTTACTTTGAAAAGAATAGTTCTTTCAGAAAAGTCTTTGTATAAAACCAGAAGTTAAGTAAGATAGTATTTTTATAATAAAATGAGTGATTTTATAAATATAATATTTTATAATAATATATTATATAGTGTCCTTGAAAATAGGTAAGAATTTGAGAAATTCCCTTGAACCGACCTTGTATTTCGGGAAGAATTTTTGAAATATCTTTTTAAAACATATAACTCCCCATAAATGAAAGTAGGAATCTGGTTGGTACACATATATATAACATTATAAAATAATTTATGATGAGTAAATATGAATAAATAATAATTTAATTTAGGTAGGTATATAATAATAGTAACCCGAATGAAAATGAAGGTTCGGGTAGAAAACCCTTACCTTAAGTCCAAAGGTTTTCTTCACTTGATCTTAATGACCTGAATAATAAAATTTAGGTTCATAAATTAATAATTATAGAACCTCCCATACATGTAATTGATTTATTACAATATTATCAGGTTCATTCACTACCTTTTTATGGGTTAATAGATTCAATTTCATTGTTTGGGAGTGTTTTCTTCCTTGGTTTTCATGATCAATTTACTTATATTCATGTACAGATAAACATGTAGAATGAAAATGGTTTTCCAGAATATAAGTTGTATGTTATTAGTGAATAAAAATAATACTACATGGTTGTAAAATTTCTTTTGGTTATTGGGAGTGAAGATGATTAATTATATGAAACTTTAATGACAATTGTTTGGGTTAATTGGTGATTTTGATCACAAAAAACTCATTTTGATTTATAAATTAATATAATTTGTACAAAAGGATTCCCTAACCTTAAAAAAGTTATAATACATATATTTTGGTTTGGTTCAACCATCAAAATGGTTTCATTACCAGAATTGAAAACGGTAATAGAAATTTAAAACCCATTGTCCTTGAATGTGATAAATTAACACATCTCGGATGGTGTTTTCATTTCTAGTATAAAATAAGGGGAAAGGAGAGTTTATGAAGAATTAATCCTTTATAATAACAAAATTCCAGTACATGTAAGGTACTGGAGTAATCACAACATTTGGATTAAGGGAGTTGAGGAAATAAAAAATAAAAGAAAGGAACTTGAAATAAAAGAAATGAAAAGTAGAATTCACCTTTTGAAGTAATATCCCTTGAGAGCCTCTTTAGGGGAGAGGTTTTGGTCTTTTTATAAGACCAAGGGCTAATGGATGTGGGGGAGTATCTTGGGAGGTATTTTGGATAGAATTTAGACAAGTCACAAGGTTTGAGAGGAGTGACAGGAAGGGGGAGTGGGGGGGGGGTTATAGTGGAGGAGAGGGATGATTTGTGAATATCTTATTCATTATTTTATTATTTCCCTCAAGACAACCAATAGTTTTGATTCATGTGACCTATAATAGTAATAAGTTCATGTGAGTTCGAACCAAGTGTGCTTACATCATCCATGATGCTAGGAATAGTGAATTTAACAGATAATGTATATATACTGTAAATTATCATATTTCACTATTCATCCAAAATTCGATAATTTAATAAAAATCCCAAAAATTCACCCTAAACATTTTTTGACGAGTAAAATTCAAAAATGAATTAAATTTTTTGAAAATAATTTTCTAAATATTATTAATTTAATTTTTAAATAAAATCATAATTTATTAAAAAAATAACAATTTTAAAACTATAATTCGTTTATATCACATTGGAAAATTAATCAAGATCTCATTATCTTATAACCTCAAGACAATAAAATAATAAGAATATTTACTATTCATAAGAGTCATATTACTATTCATAAGGGTATGTTACTATTCACCAAAAATTAAATTTTTCTTATCAAACTCTAAATATCTTACTGAACACAACCGTATCTGTCTATTTTTTGAAATTCAAATCATAGAGGTGGTAAAATTATGTTTACTGGCTAGGTTATAACAATGTGGTGTTTTGTAGAGACTCAGTGTTTCATGCATTCAAAATTAAATTTATTTTCAAAATCTTTGGGTGTTACACAATGACTCTCTCATTTGGGCTTCTTTTACTAAGAACACACACACACACACACACACACACACACACACACATATATATATATATATGCACATCTATATCCATAACTTTGAATTTGGTTACTCTCCTGCCATAGGTTGTGAAGACACGCAGGGTATGACACAAGATCTTTGTGTTTAGATTCTAGTGGTTAGATGAGGTTACTCTTCTACTATGGCTGAAAAAGTCTCGACGTGTAGTCTATCTATAAATCATGTTTATACCCTTGTGCTTAGATGAGGTTACTTTTTATCTTTCTTTAGGTTGAGCTGCATCATGTTTTCTATCTATTGTATTTCTATTCCTATTGTATCTATTACTACTCCCCCTTCAGCTTTTGGGGAATTCTATTGGGTATGTATAGACTCAACCTTACATGGGATTTTCTTACATGTGTCGTGTCTTATGAATATGATGGACATGTTAGTGGTGACTTCAGAGGAGCTTAGGCATACTAGGTGCTGAGCACTGTCTACGGTGGTCATATCTTGGAGATTAGAAGATGGACTCTCTCAACAGTTTACTTTCTAGTTTTTTAGATTGGGACATATTTCTGGTTGGCCGTGTATTTTTCCCTTTTACTATTTAGTTTTCACTGTTATACTCTTGTACACCCTAGAGGTTTTGCATGCTTGGTTTAATTTCAATATGTTTCATATTTTACTTCGTTTTCACTCTAAACTTTTGCATTGAGATGGTCGTGTGTGTATATAGGTTTCTAGGAAAAGGCATCCTCGTGTTAGTTGTGCCTTCTACACTGGTCACTAGCCCCTGTCCTATAGAGGTAGGCTTGTGGTAGTAGTGGATCGAGCCCCGGTTATGGTTGAGTCATCAAAAATTAGTATCAAATCTGGTTCGATCCTTGAGACAGTATTTAGAGTTGTCTCCTTACAAGGATTTGGTTGGGATTAGGGAAATATTTTCAAAGTGTTTCTATTGCGGCTCTCAGGTCAGGGAATCCAGTGATGGTATGAGCGGTTAACATATCCATTCAATAGTACCTTGACTACACGCTTGTCAACTCATAATACCAAGACATTAGTTGCGGGGATCAATGGTACATGAATTATATAGGATTGAGTCTTTAACTGTACTTTTTGAGTTAGATCCACATTTTTGATATATATATACTCATTTGACCATAATACATCTTGATTAAACTTCTAGGATGCCTCCACAATGCTAGTAGCCAAGATACCAGTTCTGGATCGTAAAGATGATCCGATGAATGATGAGGCAACAAATAAGGGTCCATACCATAAGATTATTCCTCCAGGTGGATAGGTAGTAGCACCTCTACCTCTTGATCTTCATATCATCCTTGCATAGCAGGATGAGGATGTGCACAAGCTTAACACACTCCATGAGTTCCAACACCAGAGGCCGCTGAGGTTTCGAGGCAAGCCTGATTCACCGGCACTAAAGGATTGGATAGAGTCAGTGGTTCATGTCTTCAAGTTCATCTGGAAACTGAAAGATCAGGTGGTTACACAGGAAGCTATCCTTTTCCATGGAGTAGTTGGGTACTGGTGGAGTCTTGTTACCTAGATGCATGATGATTTGACACTCTCATGGTCTAACTTACAACAGTTGTTCCATGAGGAGTAGTACCCATACTTATTACATTCAGTTTGGATTCAGGAGCTTCCAGATCTATAGTAGGGAGGGATAACAATGACTGAGTATGCAGTGAGGTTCACAAACCTTACATGATACTCCCTTAACATGATCTGATATGGATACTTTTTATCACAAAAGTTTGAGTAGGGTCTTCAAAGAGATATTAATTCCAGTGTGGTACCCTTTTTCATTCCCACCTATACTGGGGTGTTAGAGAGGACACTAGTGATAGAGATATATCTGTCATAGGGATGCCAGATAGTAGGAGCTAACATAGGGCGTCATAGAGTTGAGTCGTCGACATCAGCTATTAGGAACCAGTTGGCAGGATATCAGTGCAAGAGATCTTATTGTGACCATACTTAGAACAATGGTCATATAATTTAGGGACAACATGGTCCACCAGGTCATCCTAGGGAGGGGTAGTGATTTTATTGTGATGGGAAAGGTCCCATAGTGTGTGACTTCCTGACCAGATGCGATAAGAAGCACATGAAGATAGCTGACGAACAACCATGATAGAGACAACGCTGTGACCAGGGATCTCTCAAGAGAGGGAAGGGAGGCCCCTAGGGAGGCATAGATGGTAGAGGATGAGGAGAAGATATGGGTGGTGGACTATACTATGAGATCCTTCCCCCACCACCATCATGAAACCCATGTCAGGCTTATGGAGTTGGTAGTCAGGGCCACAGACAACTATAGGATCTAGAGGCTTATGACTCCACGACACATGAGATGATTATAGGTATGATGTGAGTTTATTATACTCTCAATTTAGTATTATTATACATAGGTTCTAGTCATTCATTCATCTATATACTCATAGTGAGAGATATGGACTTCCCAGTTGAGGCACTATCCCAACAGTTTTATCTTGAGGTTCCTATAGGGAACGATTCTTCTGTATATTTTATATGATAGTAGTGTAAACTATATCTTGGTAGATAGACACGTTCACATGGGACCTTTTGGTCATCACTATATAACCCCATGACATTATCTTGAGTACGGGTTGGTTGTCTATGGTCCTAACCCAAATTGACTGTCACTGTAGATGAGTCAGATGCCTTCTCACTAATGGGATGAGATTTACCTTTATGGGTGAGATATATCTCAAGGAAGGATCTACAACCCATCACCCATCATTTGATGAGTATATACCTTGGTATAGTAGGATCTTCAGACATCTAGATTCCATCAGTTGTGGAGGATTATATGTACATATTCCCCGAGGACGTTCTGAGACTACCTCCAAGGCAGGAGATGAAGTTTTTCATCAAATTTCATCTCGAGACCACTCTATAATCTTATTAATCATATCAAATGGACCCTACTAAGATTTTGGATATGTGTTTGTAGTTGGATAACCTTCAATAGAAGGGTTTCATCAGGCCAAGTGTGTCCCTCTAGGCATCTCCAGTGTTGTTCATGAAAAATATAGATGAGATCTTGTGGATTTGCATGGATTATTTTCACTTGAATTAGGCCATGATAAAGAAAAAATACCCGTTAATGAGGATTGAGAACCACTTATTCCAGTTGTGAGGTGTGAGATGATTCTCAAAGATCGATCTCTAGTCCAACTACCACCAGTTGAGGGTTCGTGAGGCTGATATTCTAAAGTCGACTTTCCGATGTCTCTAAGGACACTATGAGTTCCTGGTGATACCCTTTGGTGTGGAGAATTCCCCCACCATGTTTATGGATTTGATAAACTATATCTTTTGGCCTTACTTAGGGTAGTTTTTGGTCATCTTCATTAGTGACATACTCATCAACTCTACATCAGAAGAGAATCATGCAGAGCACTTAAGGATGGTTCTAGATTTTCTTTGAGATCACTGAATTTATGGTAATCTCTCAAAGTGTTAGTTATGGATTAATGAGGTTTACTTTTTGGGGAATGTCATTTTTGAGCATAGTTTTGCTGTGGGCCTTGATGAAGAAACATCAAGAGTCACAATAATAGAAAGAAATGATTCAGATAAGATTAAAAGGGGAAAAATGAGAAAAAAATGATTTATGTAGTTTAGGAATAATCCCTATGTCCATGGAGAGGTATAACTTCACTATGATTCAACAGAAAAATTTTTAGGGAGTTTTCAGGGTTCTCAATCACTAACTAAACTTTAGCCTAAAATGAGATACAAAAGGGGGAAGATGATCAACTGTTCCACCAACTGCACTGGAATTTTGCATCACTACAATGAAAGGTGTCCACCCAAGTCAAAAGTTCTATAGTGACCTGTAGATAGAAGTCCAAGGAGCTACAATACTATTGATTCCAAATTCCACACTGCTGTAGTGGTGTGTGTTTGGTACTTTGAAAAATGGTATGACATGTGATGATGGTGTGTGGCCTATTTGGAACATTAATAATAGTGGATTTGATTTTCAAAAGTGGTGTGAGTTCTTTAATGGGAATTTCTAAATGATTTCAAAATGGAAAATGGCGTGTTTCTACCTTTTTAGAATGGTGGATTTGGTTCTTTAGAAATGAGTGATTTATTGATGGGTGCTTGAGGCCCAATTGGATTTTTTATAAAAGTGGATGATCTTTAAAACTCTCATTGGATAATTCTCTTTCCTTGATTATGTTAAATGTTGTGGGAGGCCCACAATGAGAGGATCCCTTGTGTTTGAAGGGTTTAAAGGCAAGATGTTGTTCCTTAGGGTGGCTTTGTCACGAACCGAATATGGTCGCCACCAAAACTGACACCAAACCCAGCCCGTGAAAAGTCCTGAAGGGCGTTCCCAATCCCCATGGGCTGGCACAAGTGCCCGGGCATCATATAATGATAATTGGGAACTATTTACCCGATTTTATAAACATTAAACAACAAACAAACTCAATAAAACAAATCTGGATTTTTCAACTAAAACCATCTTTTACAAAATTTCAGAACTGAATTACATAAGTTAAAACTATGTTTAAAGACCATTAAAAAGGTAAAAAAACAAATAAGGACAGCCCAAGAACCCTCATGTAAAGGGGCACCGCCCTTAAGCCATCTCCACAAGACTTCACCACCAAGGACCTGCCAGAAACCCGAACCACTGGAACTAAAATCTATACCCAACCTGCGACAACAAAAATAACCAAGTATACTTACACCCAAGGGTGTAAGTAGAGTGTGAGGAAAAGCCTAATAGGATACCACCACTAATATATTCCATGTGATAAAAATTTAATGATGAAAAGCATGCAAGTTTTCAAAAACATGAGATGCTAGTTAAAATTTCTAAAAGATGCAACATTAAATAAAAACAGTTTTCATGTGGGATAATTTAAAGAATAAAAAAATTTAAAATAAATACCATAGCTAATGAATTTTCCAGACTCTCATACTGTATGCCGACGGTAAGAACAAAATATCCAGTGAGCAGAAGCAATGGGAAATAACCCCTAGGCACTAGCAAGATGTGGGTCCCAGGTACCTCGTATCTCGCTGAGAGTAAGCATTACAAATATCCATTCTCGTGCACGATCCACTAGTAGGGAACATACCCATAACCTAGTGGTCCCCAATAATCATCATCATAGTTTATTTAGAGTTGTAAGCATCAATCTTGCTAAGTGAAACAGAGGCCAAACCCCACGGATTCACTAGCATACTAGTACACGTCCACCCACCTAGATACCCGGGTTTTCCCTTTGTGCTCAAACAAGTTCAACAAGTCAAGATATATAATTTTCACATGAAAATATCATTTTCATATCAAAAATTCACCAAACAGACCACATGTATACCACACAAGTCACAAAATTACACTTTTCATTCAAATTGATTTTGAAATCCGACTCATACAAAAATAGCCCACAACACTCTTCACATTACATTGACACTTCCACAAATCCTTTAAACAATTTTTATAAACCATTCCAAGAAATTATAACTCACATAACATCCCACTCAAATAACATATAATACCACTTTCATCAACAAAATTCAATTTTCACAACACACTCACACAAAACATCCCACAACCATGTTTTGCAGCTCTCTTTCCATTTTCTAAAACATTTCAGCACTTTATAAAACATTCTAAAAAAAATATTTGAAATATTAAATAACCACCATACCTTTAAAAAAC
Organism: Viscum album; assembly: GCA_963277665.1. Lineage (NCBI taxonomy): Eukaryota > Viridiplantae > Streptophyta > Magnoliopsida > Santalales > Viscaceae > Viscum > Viscum album. The sequence continues at coordinate 1,513,600,622 of OY728161.1, forward strand.
CCATATTAGGTGAACACACCCCCCAAACAGTACATACACACCCTTTTATCTACTTTGTTTAACCAAACAAAACATTCACAATTTTCATAAAACAACTCAAGGGGTGTAACTATGTCTTGCACACAAAAACCCATTTCAAAACCCCCATTTAAGACCAAAACCATACCAATTCCTATCAAAAATATAATTGGAATCCCTATATAAATTTATAAAAACACATTCAAGTGTTATAAAATAACCTTGAATAATACCACAAAAGATATAAATGAAAACACACATTTTCCTAAAATGACCTCAAGAAGTATAACAATGTTTTACACATCAAACCTATTCAAAAACCTTATTTTTAGGACCACATTACACTAGTAAATTACCAAACTATAATTGGAAGGCCAAACAAGATTTAATAAACCAATTTCATAAGTTATAAACCACACCCAAATAAAACCCCATGAGTTACACATGAAAACACACAATTTCATGTTAAAAAGCGACTATAAAATTTAACACATAACCAAATCAATCATAAACAGTTTTTGCACCACACCCAACATATGATGAATATGAAAAATGTTTAAATACAACAAGATAACTCATCAATAATTGTTTACACATGGAACCACCTACCTTTTGAGTCAAAACCCTTGAATCTTGGTGCGAAACCTCAACCGCACCACAAGGATGTGAAAAAAACCCTAAACCATAATATTTCACCAAAAATACCCCAAATAAAACCCTAGTTATGAACCCTAACTTCTGGACACTCTATAAATTTATGAAAGTTGGAGGAAACCCTAAAGAGAAGGAAGGAATTGAAGAGAGAAACACATACCCAAAATAATCTTAAAGAAAACGACCCAAAATCCATGAGCATCTGAATTTGAAAACATCCAACCATTAATGGGAGGTTCTAAAAAAGATTATGAGATCTTTTAGGAACTGGAATGGGGGAAATAGAGTAAAAATATAAGAAGTTATTAAAGGATCAATTTACCTCTCCAAATCTGGACGATTTCTGAAATTCAGTGAAGTTTCGACCAGTTTCACGATTCTATAGAGCTCCAAATTGTGGGAGGAGGGAATGGGGTCGCGCCTTAGGTAAGTGGGCTCAGGTGAGAGTTGTAATCACTGAAAAACGCAAATAGTGAAGGAGATATTAAAGAATTAAAATTTATTTTTAAAGCAGAAAATGGGCTTTTGGGCAGGCCCAATCCCTTACATAAAAACCCATATCCACCATGATTATGAATTTTTAAATGGTCCAAATTAATATGGTGGTGTTAATATGTCAGGGGATGACAATTAGGAATTATAATTGATGAAAAATGTTCAAAAATGAAGGAGTTATAAAGGAATCAAAATTTATTTTTAAATCTGGAATTGGGCTCACGGTTTGGCCCAATTCATAAAAACTCCCCTATTCCTCCATAAATGCTTGGGAAACCCTCAAAACAAAGCATGAATGGAAATTAAATTGAATTTAACTTTAAAATAAGTCATGTATGTGATATTCTTGGGGGGTTACTTATTGTGTGAATTGTTTATGTGTGATATATATATGTGATTGGATTCTTGGTTAGAATTTTTGGCTCACCCCCACTTTAGTATTTACATGGGAACCTAGAATAGCTAGTAGATTTTTAGTGAATGGTTACTACACTAGCTTAGGATTGTGATTTGAATAGTGGACCATAGTAGGGGATTTGTTTTGTTCATTGTTTCTATGGGATAATGCCCCTTGGTCAGACCAGGTAGGGTGCAATCAAGCATGAAGGTGAGAATTGATTTTATCGGGTAAGTCATGCCTTCGAGATAAGTCAATATGTACAGTATGTTCAAGATTATTACACTGAGCTCCTATGTTCTCCCATGATCTTGGAAACTTAGTTATCTATGGTGGATGATTGAGCTGCACTTGTTGGTTGCTACTCTTGTGTGATTATTTCCATTGACCTTATTGAGTGATCATTGTTGTTTCTCTCTTGGGTGGTGTACTTCTTTTGGAAAGTGATGAGTTGGTTTTCAAAGGTTTATGGAAAAATGTTTTGAATATTTTTTACATTTTATTTCTCTATTTTTAAGTGAAAACATCGTTCATCTTCTCTAAAGTGATAACAATTCCTTCTTGGAAAAGAGTTGGTTTGAAATGAAAAAGGGAAATGGACTAGGCTTTGTATAAAGAAGAAATGTGTGAAAATCCTAGTTTTATATATTTTATTTCAAACCTAATATTGATGTATATTTTATTTAATATAAGTGCATGAGAATATATTTGTTTGGGAACACCTACTGAGTTTTAATAATCATGCCTATAGTTCTTTCTTGTTTTAGATTTTTGTGTAGGTTTCAGCTTGGTTTTGATCTCTGTGGGTGATGGTTGGTTTTGGTATCAGAGAGTGACCCTCAGGGTCACATGGAGATGTTGTGGTAATTAAGTTCTGTTTGGATTTTGTTATATAGTTCTCTTGTATTTTTAGTTTATATGTAAATGATGTTCAGTTTGGATATTTATTCATATTGGGATGCCCTATTTGTTTTCCGATGTTCAGTTTATTTATATTGGGTAAAATATTTCCTTTTATTTCTTTGTTGATTCCCTGACACTAGTTTCCATCCTATAGAGATCAGAAATTTCATTCGGGCTTTATCGCCTCAGGTGACTGGTTCGAGGTTGACCAAGGTTGGTTCATGACAAAATAGTATCAGAGTAGGCTAGTTCTTTAGAGTACATAGCTTTTAAAGTGCACTTTGATATTTGGGTTTTTGAGGTAGATGGAGTAGTACTATTGGAGCTTGGGGTGTATGTTTGGGAGAGTGTCTAGCTAACACTTTCTAGGCCGAACCTTGATTTTCGTTGGAAATTTGGGTTTTATTTGGTTTTCTTAGTTGTTGTTGGTTTGTTTTGTGCTTGGGAAATGAAAAGAGAGTTGGGACAATGGTCTCTCAGTGAGATCAAAGGGCCTAGAAATCTATGTGGAGCTAGGGAAATGGTCAAAAAAGACTCTCTATGACAATGGTATGATTAGAATATGGCCTCCACCCATATGGACAAGTCACCCATTAACACTAGTTCCCCCTTGTAAATTTATTTGAGTCTTCCTTGATTCTGGAAATTGATTTGAAAACCCTTTTTTTGGAATTTTGAAAAATGGATTTATAGTGGTAATGGTTTGATTTCTAGAAGATGGAAAGTTATTTTTCAGAATTATTTTGAAGAAATATTTTGAAAACATATACTTTTAATATAATATTTGGGTAAAATAAGGACGGGTTCACTGATCTTTAATTTCTATAATCAAAACCTGGGATTTATCAAAATTATTTTTTAGAAGTGGAATTTTATCCTAAAGAGGGTTTTAGAAATTTGTTTTATATAAGAATAAATGAGTTTTTAATCATATGATTATTGATATAATGAGATTTTTTGATCTATTGAAAATGTTTTGAATGGGATGAATTTTATTTTTGGATGGAATCCATGGGAGTTTATATTGATCAAATGAAATGGATTTGGTGTGTGGAGTTTGAAAATGGTTTTGACATGGTGGTTAGTGATATTTTGAATTTTTTATTTGTGAAATTTGAGGTGGGAATTAAATTGAGAATGTAAAAACTTGGGTTAAATGTTTTGTTTTGAAAAGTGGTAAAGTTTTATTTGACCTTTGGAATTCTTATGAGAACTCACCTACATGGAAGTGTGTTTGAGATATAGGATTGATGGCATGGATGGATGAGAGATGGATTGGGCATGAGTTGATGAGTTCTTGGAGTGGCAAGGGAACATGCATATGTGACGATCCATGGAATACCATTGTCAAGGTTTCAACTACCCAAGTTTGGGTTGCTTATCAAAAAGAGTTTTTAAGAAAATAAAAATAAACTATTGTGTTTAATAACCAGTGGTTGTATAGTAAGTTTTCTTATGAATTGGGAATGTGGTTTGAGTGGTGTTTCATGCTTGAGATCTTGTTTATGAGTTTGTTATGATTGAGTTTTTAGTTTTCTTATTACTTAGCGTATACCTCCAAAAATATTTGATGAATATTCAAAGTGTGACCACCGATGATTCACCATTAGAAGACCCTCTAATTGATCAACCCATGGGATTCTCTCTTGAGTTTCATAAGTTGAATCCTCCTCTCTTTTATGGTTAAGAAAATCCTCCCTAAGAGGAAGATTGGATGCAGAAAATTGAGATAAACTTTAGTTTCCTTGAGTTTAATGAGTTGTTAAAGGTTAAGTTCACTACCTTTATGCTTGAAGACCTGACCTAGAAGTGGTGGAATCCAATCTCTCAAACCAAGCCTCAGGAAGATGTTACCCATGAGTTCTTTAAGGCTTCGTTCATCTAGAAGTATTTCTCTGATGTAATGAAGGTGAGAAAAGGAATGGAGATGTTCTGTTAATAGAAAGGTGATATATCAGTGTTGTAGTTCTTTCATCATTTTGTGGATCAAGTTCCTTACCTTTTGAAATGGGATATGGAAGATTCCTTGAAGGCTTGATGTTTTGAGAGTAGGCTTCAACCTGATTTTCAATCGAAGGTGTAGGAGTTTGGTCTAACCTCCTTTTCCAATGTGGTGAGGCAAGATATTCATGTTGAATCTATGCTAGAGGAAGTGGTTGAGGTATCTAACCTTCCTCTAGTATCTAAAATCAGTGAATGTAATTCCAGTATGGAGATTGAAAAACGGCCTGAAGTTGGTGGTGCTGGTCATAGAATTAAAAGTCCTCTAGAACTTTTGTTAGATTCTTATAAGCATGGGATCTTGGTGTGTCATCAGTGTGGAAAGACAGATCATAAGAATACATTGTTTCTAAATGTTCTAAATACCTACCTTATTTTTGGACGTTTGGGTCACTTGTAATGGTTCTATCGGGGTGTTTCTAGGAAGTAGAGTAAATCTAGATCCATCCCTTTGAAAAAAACCCAAGCCTTTTTATAGAAGTTGGGTGTTCTTTGGGTTGCCTTAAAGCACCTTTCATTGTAACAATTCTTTTATTGTGATGGTTTTGTCTTCTGGTGTTCTCTTTTTCTTGATATATAAGGTGATGTTGTGGATCTCCTGATAACTTCTATTTTAATGAATGCATATCATTTGGAAATTATGAAACTTTGTTATCTTAAGTGGAGGTGTGTTCTGTGGATACCCCATTCTCGTCGTTTATCATTAGGGTGAAATAGAATGATGTGTTTGAATCTTCAAAATACCTATCTCTTCCTTGTTTGAAAAAATTGATTCCTATGGTGTGTTGTGTTCATTTGGTTCCACTTGGGGTGCTGTGTGGCAACTCATGACACTAAAAGAACGAGTTCTGACCCGGTATCAGCAAATCCTCACTATGGGGTAGCATATTCCTTAAGACATCAAGGCTTCATCCATAGGTCTTGGAGTTAATATTTTCACAAAGTCAAGAATCTCAGTCTTGTAGAGGGCCTTGGTCTAGATTTTGTCTCCAGTGCTAAAAATGGGATGATTTAAGTTTCTCTATTGTGGCTTCTTCATCATGTAAGGTCCCATTTTGTGGTAAAATCAATAGAGGCATCATTTCCTCATTTTAGTACTTATGGTTTGAAAGTTCATATTTGTTCATAAGGAGGTGTGGTGGTATCATTTACTTAAAATTTCAGTGTTTTTTCCTTTTTAGATGTAGATCCTTGAATTGGTTGTCCTTGGGTGGTTATTCTTTATGTTTGGTTTTGGATTTGGTCTATGTAGAAAGTTCTTGGGTTGGTTTAATCCCATCATTTTTTCATGGTGGGGAGACCTGCAACATATCTTGTTGTGGATTCTATTGGATTTGGTTAGTACTAGTTGGTTTCTAATGGCAGGGAGTCCATTCTAGCCTCTCGTATTGGAAATATAGTTTATTTTCTACTAATATCTTGGAAATGGGTAATTTTATTTGGGGTTTTTGGTTCTGGGTCTTTTTTTCTGAGTGAAAATTGGGATTTTAGAGTGATCTCAACTATATTGTTTGGAAAATATTTGTGGATGTGGTAGATTTAGTTTTCCATATCATTTTTTAATAAGTGATTTGGGATCGTTGGTTTATTTCAGGTAATAGTTATGATTTTTGTTTGGTGGTGGTTGAGGTGTTCTTGGTTTGAGAGGTAGGATCATGTGGTTGTGTGAATCCCTTGTCTTTGATTGATCAATTGAAGATGTTTTGGATTTCTGGGGGCAGAAATCATGATCGTGGGGAGAACTGTCACACCCATATTTTTATTATCATCCTTTTTCCTGGTTTATCTTTTGGATCTTGGTTTTTTCTTAAGTTCTAGGTGTTCTAGATTTAAATTTGGAAACATTGTGGCTTTCTGGGGGTAGGAAGTTTTCATGGTGGGGTGAATTATCACATCCATATTTTTTTTGTGGTATTCCTTTAGATATGTTTGATCTGGTGTTTATTCTTTAGTTTCCCCATAAGTCTTTGGTGAAAAAATGGAGGTTTTAGGCATGAAAAAAAGTGGCATATGGTTGGTGTATGGTTAGAGGAAACTATACACCCTTACCCCGAAAATCATGCGACCAATTTCATTTTTGGATAGTGGAGACCGCATGGTTGTCACATGGTTTGGACAACCATGTAGGATAACCATGAAATATGCTCCTCTTGGACAATGAGGGATACACGGTTTCCACTTGGATTGGAAAACCATCCGGGAAAACCATGTGACCTATCCAGGTCATAAAAAGTGTGAATTTTCCTTTCTACCCTCTCAAATTCTCTATCCCAAATTGACAATTTCCTCCTCCTTCTAGTTCATGTGGCCCTAGGGGAGATCCTTAATCCTTATCCAAGTTTTCCATCATCTCTCATGGTGTGCATCTAGGGTTTCTTCAAGGTTTTGTTGTGATTATTCAAGGTATTCTCCTCCTCTCTTCTCCCTCTTCATTCTTCTTCCATTTTCTCTTGAGTTATTATTCTACCATGGCCATGATAATCTTGTATTCCTATTATTTTTTGTGTTTAAATTATGGGTTTTATGTTGTTAAGGTTTCTCTTGTATGTTCTTGCCTCTTGGAACCCTCATGGAGTTGTGTTGAGTTGGTGTTGTTGAAGTGCATGTGATTTGAGGTTGGTTTCCCTCTGCAATTTTCCTTTAAATTTAAGAAAAATTGGTTTCTTTATTTTCAAACCTTCCTTATATGTTAATTAGTGACGGGTGTTTTTTGTAATAATTTTTTGATGCAAAATGTAGTGGTTTTCATAATTTTTTTGAAGCATATGGCGTTGCTTTGTTGAGTTGTTCACACCAAGTGTTTGAAAAATTTTGTATGTGATTTTTAACTTTTAAAGCATGGTTTATCCTTGTAATTACATTTTTAGGTTTTACAATGGTGGTTTGGATTTATCAAATCGATTTCAAAATGGTTTGGACTTGAAATTTGTGTGTGTTTGGTTCTTTGAAAAATGGTTTCACATGTGATGATGGTGTGTGGCCTATTTGGAACTTTAATAAAAGTGAATTTGATTTATAAAATTGGTTTGTGATATTTAATTGTAATTTCTAAATTATTTCTAAAGATAAAACAGTGTGTTTTTACCTTTTTGGAATGGTGGATTTGGTTCTTTAGAAATAAGTGATTTATCGAAGGGTTCTTGAGGCCCGTTTGAAATTTTTATAAAAGTGGATGATCTTGAAAACTCTCCTTGGATAATTCTCTTACCTTGGTCATGTTAAAAGTCATGGGAGTCCCACACTAAGGGGATCTCTTGTGTTCTAAGGTTTGAAAGGAAATAGGTTGTTCCTTGGGGTGGCTCGGGGGTGACTTGTTGTGTGAATTGTTTCCGTGTGATATATGTATATGTGATCAGATGCTTTGTTGGAATTGTTTTCTCACCCCAAATTTAGTCTTGAAATGAGAGCTTGGAATAGCTAGATAACTTTCAGTGAATGTTTGATGAACTAGATTAGGGTTACACTTTGGTTAGTGGCCCATAACAGGGGATTTTTTTGTTTATTGTTGCTATGGGACAATGCCCGTTGGTTAGACCAGGTAGGGTGCAATCGAGTATGTGGATGAGAATTTATGTTATCGGGTAAGTCACGCCTTTGAGATAATTCAGGATATATATTATGTTCTAGATTATTCCATTGAGCTCCTAGGTTCTCCCATGTTCTTGGGTACTTATTTATCTACAACAAATGATTGAGATGCACTTGTTAGTTGGTTACTCATGTGTGATTATTTCCATTTACCTTATTATGTGATCATTATTGTTTGTTTGTAAAGTGATGAGTTGGTTTTGAAAGGTTTATGGAAAATGTTTTGAATTTTTTTACATTTCCTCTCTCCATTTTTAAGTGAAAACATTATTCTTTTTCTCTAATGTGATAATGGTTCCTTCTTGGAAAAGAGTTGGTTTGAAATGAAAATGGGTAATAGACTGTGCTTTATTTAAAGAAAAAATGTGTGAAAATCCTAGTTTTATATATTGTATTTCAAACTTGATATTTATGTATATTTTATTTAAAGTAAGTGCATTGGGAATATATTTTTTTGGGCACACCTACTGAGTTTTAATACTCACACCTATAGTTATTTCTTATTGTATCTTCGTGTAGGTTTCAGCTTGGTTTTGATCGCCCTAGGTGATGGATGGTTTTGGAATTAGAGAGTGAACCTCGAGGTCACATGGAGATATTGTGGTTTCTAGGTTAAGTTTGGATCTTATTGTATAGTTTTTTTTATTTTCAGTTCATATGTAAATGATGTTCAGTTTGGATATTTATTAATATTGTGTTTCTCTATTTGTTTTCTGCTATTTATTTTATTTATATTGGGATAACTCATTCCCTTGGTTTCTATGTTGATTCCCTGACACTATTTTCTAGCCCATGGGTATCGGGAATTCCCTTCACACCTTATTGCGTATTGGCTCGGATGGCCAGTTTGGGGTTGACTCGGGTTGGTTTGTGATAAGGAAAGCTATCCCTAAGGTCTATCGGGCTGTTCGAGATCTTTGAGAGGGTTTATGAGGTTGCTTACTACCTCACCCTACAACTATAGTTGAAGATGTTTCATGATGAATTTGATGTGTTGCAGTTGAGGAGATATGTGCATGACCCCATGCATGTCATTGATTATGGTGAGATGGACATTGATAAAGGATCCACATTTATGGATCACTCAGTGGAGATTGAGTATCGACAGGAGGGGACTCCATGTGAATGGACCATCCCTTGGTTTGTGTGTTGTGGTAGCACATGAACATGTAGGAGAGATCCTGTGAGTGAGAGAGCCAGACGCAGGCTCAGTTTCCTGATTTTTTAGTTTGGTTGTACTTTTCAGGGATGAACATCTTCAAAGAGGGAATTATGTAGAGACCTAGTTTTTTCCTTATAATAATTTTATATATTTATATATATATTTCCAGAGTTATCCGCTTAGACGGCGTGTGATTATGAGGCCCAGTGTGCCTGAAATTAATTTTATAAAAATATTAAATATATTTTAAATTAATCACATGTAGTTTCTTAAATAAAATGTGATAACTCTTAAAAGGAAGATCAGATAAAAAATATGATACCACGATTGAGTCTGAAACATAACTTTTACCCTATATGCGACCTAAAATAGGTTGGTATGGGGCATTCAGATATCTCGCCTATTGGCGGTATGCTCAGTAAATTAATTAAATGTTTAATTTAATTAATTTAATTGAATAAACTATTTCTAAAGTCCTTTAAATAAATAATTGTGTATATTTTCCCATGGTTATCCTCCTAACCCTGGGACAGTCAAGATCTTCTTACTCCTCTCCTTCTGTTGGTGAATAAACTCCTGGCGATGATGATTCTCTTGATCAGAGCAGATCAGAGCACAACGAATGCAAATACTTCCTTCAAACATTGGTGATTGTGTTATTCAATAATTAATGATCCAATATTCAGGTAATATTCTTCAATTCATTTATTTTTTTCATTTTTTTATTAAATTGATCTAGCAGAATCACCTCATTTATGATTTGTGCTAATTGTTGAACCTTGGAATGCTCATATGCACTAGTTTAATTGTTTATTTCAATTGTTTTCTGACCTTGAATATCCCTATTCTTGATCGCTTTCAAAGAACACTTGGAAATTATCGATAAACATTTGTTCTAATGTCATCCTCCCACAATTGCTTCATGTTCTTCACAAGTTAGTCCCTGTGGTCACAGTTTGACATTTTCGGGTGATACCGAGCCCAATCAAACCCTTAAATTTGCAGCATAATCGCATGTGAGAGATGGATCAACAACTAGGGATTAATATAGTTTTTTAGAGTTATGGGAGATTGTTTTAATGAATGGAATCCAAATTGTTAATGGATAAAGAACCTGAGGCATACTGTTTGAGCAGCGAAACCCCATGGGTCAATAGAACTGGATTTCCAACCACCAGATGGACAAAAAAGATGAAAAACATCAAGATCCACTATTTTTAGGTGTTGAAGAGGCCAAATTTTAAGGTATGAAGCTGGATTTGTCACATAGTGAATAGATCTAGATTTTTGAAAAAATCCTGACTATACTCCTTGTAGTTCGAATAATACATGACATGGTGGGCATTATGCTACATCGTATAGGGTTTCAGAAATTTATAAGGATTGCACGCCATGTAGATCCTCTACAGGCTGTGCACCACTTCCTTGGGTTGACAAACCATGTGGTAGAGCACACAAGGACCCCATGTGGGAAGACACATATATAGGCATACTGTCTACTGAGGTAAATGGACACTGCTAGGTACATGACATGTGCTGAGTAGACATACACTGCTTGAGTACACGGATACGACCAAGCACATGGGAGGGACCCTGAGTGGAAAAGGCATACTGTGTATATCCCCTACACTCCATGTTTCCCTATATGGTGGGTGATCCATGTACCTCCAGGGACACAACTAGGTGATGGAGTAAGACCACATGCTATGTGGGTCCCCTCACATTCCATTTACCCCTTTTTTCCTTTTTAGGAAACTTAAAACTCTCTTACATCCTTCATTTGGACTAATATTTTGGACCATGAGTAGACTATCCTGAGTGTTTTTCCATGTAGAATGTGATGGTTCCCTAAGTTTTGGATTTTGTGGTATGATATGAGCTATTCTAAGATTGGATCTTTTTTAGGTGATGCTCAGTAATGGTAGTGATCACATAGGATCACCAGAGGCATATTAAGTGGAATCCTTCAGTTGGGATGGGTATGGGTCCTTAATGACTTTTAGAGTGGTACCCTATAGATATCTTGGCAAGGTTAATCTATATACTTTAGAGAAAAACCCTCTAGTTGGGATAATCATGGGTCCTCTATAGACTCCTAGAGTGAAACCCTCCTGCAAAGTCATGGCATGAGTCCTCTAGCATCAGAGAGTGGAACCCTTCTATTGGGTAGGGAATGGGGCCCTCTATAAACTATTAGAGCGGAAAACTCATATTGGAATAGGGAACGATTCCTCTATCTATCCACAGAGTGGAACCCTCTTGCTAGTTAAGGAATGGATCCTCTATCGACTATCAAAGTGGAACCCTCATACTAGGCAGGGCATGGGTCCTCTATCGACTATTAGAGTGGAACCCTCTCATTAGAATAGGGTATGAGTACTCTATCTATCCATTGAGTGGAACCCTCATGTTTTACCAGGTTATAGGTCCTATACCTAGAGATTGTGGCCCATTGAATATACAACACAGTTACGAGGAATGGATTAACTTGGATGGTTTCTGCTTGGCAGACACGCGATATGCTGAGCATCATTGTTAGACTTCTAGAACCATTGAAAACTCTTTTCCTGGGATGAGTTTTGAGATGGAGATACCTTTACTCTCTCATTTGGGCTTATTTTAATGAGAATATATATAAATATACACCTGTATCCATACCTTTGGATTTGGTCACTCTCCTTTCATAGGTTGTGAAGACACATGGGGTATTCCACATGCTTATGTGTTTAGATTCTCTTGGTTAGATGAGGTTACTCTTCTACTATGAGTGGAAAAGAATCAACATTTAGTTCATCTAGACACCATGTTGAGCACCTTATTCTTGGATGAGGTTACTCTTTCTCTTACTTTGGGTTGAGCTGCATCATGTTTTCTATCTACTATCTTTCTATTCCTATTGTATCTCTTACTACTCCCACTTCATATTTCAAGGAGTCCTACTAGGTATGTATATACTCATCTCTGCATGGGATTTGTATGCATGTGTCATGTATTATGAAAATTATGGACATGTCAGCAGTGACTTCAGAGGAGATTAGGGATACTAGGTACTGAGGGCCACATACAGTGGTCGTATCTTGGAGATTTGGAGCTGGGCTCTCTCAGTAGTTTACTTTCCAGTTTTATTAAGTGTGTACATATTTCTGGTTGGGTGTGTATTTTGATCCTTTACTATTTATTTTTCAATTTTATACTATTGTACACCCTATAGGTTTTTTATGTTTGGTTTACTTTCTAGCTGTTTCATTTTTATTTCTTTTTTCCCTATGCACTTTTGCATTGAGATGGATGCATGTGTGCATAAAAGTTTCTAGGCAAAGGCCTCCCCATGTTAGTTGTGCCTTAGGTGCTGGTCTCCAACCCATGGACTATGAAGGTAGTCTTGGGGTAGTTTCGGCTTGACCCATGGTTAGGGTTGTGTCATGACATTGGCTTTGTGATGTGTGTTTCAGAGTAAAATGACACTTTTAATGTGAAAAAATGAATGTTGAGTCATACGAGACACATCATGTTTAAAATTGATGTTTGGTTGATTCTTATACATAAAAAATGAATTATGGATCATTTTAATAAATTTTAAAGAATATCTGATATCTTTTGCTCAGTTTTGGCTATGTGGCACATTTTTTAGAGTAAAATGAAGCTTTTTTACATGAAAACATGCACCTTTTGTTATACCATCCACATAATGTGTTAGATTGATGTGAGGTCGATTCATACACATCAAAACCTAATTATAGATCATTTTAATAAAGTATCAAGTTAACCTCAGTTAATTTTCTAGATTTTTTCTATGTGAAATGTGTTTTAGAGTAAAATGACACTTTTAATGTGAAAACACACACCGATTCATACCGACCACATCACATGTTAGATTTATGTTCGATCAATTCCTACATATCAATAATAAATTATGGATTGTTTTAATAAAGCTTCAAGACATTAATTTTGTTGGTTTTGGATATGTAAAGTGTGTTTTAAACTAAAATGACACTTTTATATTGAAAACATGCACTTTGAGTTATGTCGACCACATCGTGTGTCAGATTGATGTGAAGTCAATTCCTACACATCAAACATGAGTTATGGAATGTTTTTTATAGTTTAAAGATAATATGAGGTTGTTTTATTAGGTTATCTATATGTTGTTCATTTTAGACTAAAATGAAAATTTTAATGTGAAAACATGCACTTTGAGTCATACCTACCACATTGTTTATCAGATTGATGTTCAATTGATTCATACAATTCAAAAATGAATTATTAATCATTTTCCTAAAGTATCAAGATAAGATGATCTCATTTTCTTTGTTTTGGCAATGCGACATGTGTTTTAAACTAAAATTAAACTTTTATATTGAAAACACACACTTTGTGTAATATCGATAACATTGTGTGTTAAATTTTTGCACAATCGATTCCTACACATCATATATGAATTATGGATCATTTTTCTAAAGTTTTAAGAAAATATAATATTTTTTTCTTGGTTTTGTATATGTGACATGCGTTTTAGTGTAAAATGACACTTTTAATGTGAAAAAATGCACTTTAAGTCATACCATCCACATCATGTGTCAGATTTATGTGTGGTACTACACATAAAAAATGAATAATGAATCATTTTCCTAAAGTATCATGAAAATTTGAGCTATTTTGAAATGTTTTTTCCACGTGATGTGTGTTTTAAACTGAAATGACACTTTTATATTGAAAACACATACTATGAGTCATACCAGTCGCATCATGTGTCAGATTTATGTGTGGTTGATTTGTACACATCAAGAATGAATTATGGACCATTTTTTTAAAATTTCAAGATAATCAAAGCTCATTTGTTTGGTTTTGGATATGTGACATGCGTTTTAGACTAAAATGACACTTTTAATGTGAAAACATGAAATTTGAGTCATACTAGCCACATTGTGTGTCATATTGATGTTCAATCAATTCCTACACATAAAAAATGAATTATGGATAATTTTCAAAAATTACCAAGACAATTCAAAGTTGTTTTCTCAATTTTAGCTATGTGAAGTGTGTTTTAAACTAAAATGACACTTTTATATTGAAAACATGCACTTTGGGTCATACTAGACATATTGTATGTCAGATTGAAATGCGATCAATTCATACACATTAAAAAAATGAATTATGGATCATTGTTCTAAAGTTTAAATACAATACAAGCTCATTTTATCATTTTAGCTACGTGACATGTGTTTTAGACTAAAATGAAAGTTTTAATGAGAAACACACACTTTAAATCATACTGGCCAAATAATTTTTTTTATTGACGTGTTTTTAATTCATACACGTCAAAAATGAATTATAGATCATTTTAATAAATTATAAAGATAATTTGAGTTTTTTTCTTAGTTTTGTCAATGTGATGTGTGTTCTAAACTAAAATTACACTTTTATATTGAAAACATGCACTTTGAATCATATCAACCACATAATGTGTTGGATTGATGTGTGGTCTATTTATAAAAATAAAAAATGAGCTATGATTAATTTTTCTAAAGCATTAAGATAACATGATATTTTTTTCTCAGTTCAGATATGTGACATGATTTTTAGACTAAAATGACAGTTTTAATGTGAAAAAATGCATGTTGGGTCATACTGGCCACATCATCTAAGAGATTAATGTGAATTAAATTTCTACAAATCACAAATTAATTATGGATAATTTTAATAAAGTATCAAGACAACATGATCTATTTTTATTGGTTTTTACTATGTGATGTTTTTAAACTAAAATGACACTTTTATATTAAAAATATGCACTTTGAGTAATATTGTCCACATCATGTGTTAGATTGACATGAGATCGATTATTACACATCAAAAATGAATTATGGGAATTTTTTCTAAAGTTTTAGAATAATGAGGCCTAATTTTCTTAGTTTTGGAAATATGATGTGCATTTTAGACTAAAATGACACTTTTATATTGAAAACATGAACTTTGAGTCATACTAGGAAAATCATGTGTCAGATTGAAATGAAATATATTCCTAGACATAAAAAATGAATGATGGATTGTTATATTGATATT
Source organism: Viscum album (assembly GCA_963277665.1). Classification (NCBI taxonomy): domain Eukaryota; kingdom Viridiplantae; phylum Streptophyta; class Magnoliopsida; order Santalales; family Viscaceae; genus Viscum; species Viscum album. Next base: position 1,513,615,903 of record OY728161.1, read on the forward strand.
TGAAAACAATCAAAGATAATTCAATGGGTTTTGAAAATGTGACACATGTTTTAAACTAAAACGATACTTTTATATTGAAAATATTCATTTGAAGTCATATCAGCCAAATAATGTGTTAGATTAACATGCGGTATATTCGTACACATTAAAAATGAATTATGTATCATTTTCCTAAAGTTTTAAAATAACCTAAGCTTATTTATTGAGTTTTGACAATGTAACGTGTGTTTTAAACTAAAATAAAAATTTTATATTGAAAAAATGCACTTTGATTCATATCGGACACATTATGTGTCAAATTTATGTGTGGTAAATTACTACACATAACATAATAATTTTTTATTAGTTTCCCAATATTTCAAGAAAATCCAAGACATTTTTATAAATTTTAACTTTTAAATTTTTGTTTTAGACTAAAATTATATGTAGATATCAACCAACCTCTCAAAATTTTCAACTTCCAACCCCAATTCAACTTCCTTTATAGCTAATTCATCTTTTTTACTTTGATAATTGGGTTGAGATATGGGCGAGGCATCTCTATTAGTATTTATAGTAACATTAACTTTCGTGTATTTAGTTGAATCAGACATGAAAGTAATGTACTCCATCATAGAGGTGGTTGTGATTATTACATGGCCTATACCATTTTTAAAAAATCATTAAAAGATAGTAAGACAAAAAATTAAAATGATGAGGCTAGGATCATAGAAGTACCTTCCCTATATAAGGGTCACTAATATCAAAGTGCTTTCATAAAATATGAGAAGGATACTATTGAAATTTATCCTATTTTGGGTAAGGTTTTTTCATTGCTAAATCTTCAGCCTTACTAACCTATAGTGGTTAGACACAAGGGAACAAAAAATTGAATACAGTAATAAAAAAAGAAACAAATGGAAAAATACTTTCTTAAAATTAAGAAGAAAACTCTAAGGAACACACCATTTGTTAGACCAACAAGTTTAAATACCCTAAGAGGGGGGTGAATCAGGGTATGACATATGAAAATAACCACCCCTTCAGATATTGTTTAATTTTTGAAAAAAAAAACTCTTCTCTTCTTTTCCCATATAAATTTATGAATATAAATTAAATCATGATTGAGAAAAATGATTTTAATTGGTTCACCCTCAACAGGCTATGTCGAAGGAGCATACAACGATAATGTGCCAATGTACCAAATTTACTAAGTCTCACTGCCAAATCAAGGATTGAGATAGATCAATTATATGACTAAGATCATAGTCTTTACAATGTTTAGGGTCACCTTACTACTTCCCAAGGGTCGCTCCTTAAATATATCCTTCAATGTCTCACTGCTGGTGGATGGGATCTCCTTCTTCTTCTTCCTTTTCTCACTACTCTAGAAAGGATCCACACACATTTTATGGACATTTAGGTCCCTTCATTATAAATTATGAATACACCCTCAACTATAGGTAGATGCTATATTAAAGTTTCACATTTATCCACTTGATGAATACCAATTTACCATAGAGTTACTGGGAAATTCCTTTTAATGAATTTTGCGATTCTCACTGCCTTTTTGAAGGTCACACAACCTTTGTGAAACTTCCTAATTATTCATAAATATTTACTACCCTCATGAACCCCATTGTTTTTGAAATTTTCAACTATTTTGTGAATCTCAACCAGCCTTCATGAAGTAAACTCCATTCAAGAAGCTCAAAAACTTTCACAAATATCACTTATCCTTCGTGAAGCTCACAACTTTCATTTTAATTTTTATAGCCTTCACAAATCACAATAATTTCGCAATGCTTAGAAATTTTGTTCGGTTTCCATATCCTTCACAAACTTCCTTTCTTCATGAACTTTTTCACAAGAACAACCTTCTCAAATCAACTTCATTAAATAGAGTCTTAAAATATGTTTTAAGTATTTGTCACTATTTATAAGGGGGTTGGAGTCCTATTTATAGGTTATGTATCCCCTTTCATAACCTTTCATCCTCATCATCACCTTTTTTCAAAGCTTTACAATCTCATTCGTGAAGCTCTAGGGAAATTTCACCATTCTAAAATCTTCTCAAAGTTATGGAAATTACTTTAAACCCTTTGCACATTCATTATTCTCTACTTCTCATAGTCATGGAGATGTTTCATTTTTCATCATGTGATCACGATGCTTCACACCATCAAAAAACCCATCCTTTGTGACACTGAATGCATTTGTGAAGATCCTTACCTTTGTTAAACTTCAATATTTTCTAAATGCAAGACTTTACATAATTTTGAGAGGCATTCATGGAAATAAAACTTTCATGATGATTGATCCAACCTCCAAATTTTAGACCCCAAAAATTTACCAAACACTAGGAAATGATTCCACCTTGTCTACATAATTTTATGTACCGCCTCCAGGGAATCCATTCCTTTATCCTGGATCTTTGTAAACATACAATGTCAATAATTTCTATGGAAATCAACAAATATCCATGGAAACCTACTTTTTCAACTAACACAATTAACTAAAAAACACCGCAATTTTACCTTTAGGGATTTTTTCCCAACACCGTTTCACTGTAGGAGGTGAAATGAATCCTAATAGTTAGTAATATGTCTTCATATTTTTGGGTAGAATGATTCTTGACCCATTTAAACCTCTCCATTATATCAATTGTATTCTCAAAGTCCAATATCTTATGGGAATGAGAAGTTTCAGACATGTTACCAGACCTTTCAGAATCCATAGAGTGCAATACTCCATGATACTTCTCCCTGAGAAATAGATAAAATCATTCCTACTTTGTATAGTTATAACCAAATGTTTTGAAGTTTCTAACAACTCATCATAAGACAAAAAAGATGGAAATTAGTGAAAAATTGAAAATAAATTCACGGTCAATTATGGAATGAGAATATACCCTTTAGAAGCATTAAAAAACTATAATAACAATAGGATGATTTAAGTACTCACATAAGATGTGGGTTTAGAAAATGTATTTGAAAGGATAAACTATATCTAGAGAAGAATTCAGTGGATTTGAATGCATATGAAATTATTTCCCATCTTGTTGTGGCTTGTTATCAATATTATTTTTTTGCTTCTCCAAAATACAACACCCTTAATCAAAACTTTCATATTGTTTTCATTAGGTGGAGGAACCAAAGGTGGGGAAGGATCATCAAATATGTAGCCTCTCTCAATATGGGAAACAAATATATAGTGGGGTTAAAATTCATTTAGAATTATATAAGGATAAAATCTATAAAAATGTTTAGATGAAAATTTAAAATATAGGATTAGAATAAAAATATAACCAAAAAATTTCAAATAACATATGAATTTTATTTTAGGAAAAATAATATTTAAGAATTATGATACTAATGATTCAAACCCTAAATGTATGTCTAAGTTCACAGTATGTACTAGATAAAAAAACATAATAGATAATCACATTAACTTGATTTCGACAAATATTCTAACACCATGTACTCTTCCCACTCATCTCTAAAAAAATTTAATTCTTCTTTTGAGTATATAGAATGTTTAAATATTGGTTGTACATAGAAAATATAGACAATAAAATGATTAAAAAAACATTTTAAATGAAATTGTAATTACCTTACAAAATTACCTATTCAAGGATTCTATTTTACTAATGGTATATGATATCTTTCATAAATTTTCAAAAGTAATATCCACAATAATTGTTGATATCTTGTTTCAGACACTTCAGAAACATTGAAAAAAATAAGTAAATTATTTTCAAATATGTTTTGATATTTAAATATTACTATATATACCTTAATATTTGACCATTTGAATAAATATTTAGGATTCTTATGTTTAGTCATCAACATCATACTATGATTTTGAAAATATTTATACATTTCCCCATCATAAAAAATTATCCTTAAAATACAAACTAAAACATATAATTTGAAATTTATCTATAAAATGTTTATTATAGTGCCTTAAAAATTCATAATGGGCATCATGTGTGGTTTATTATTTGGAAATCCATTATTTAGTCAAAAAAATAAATATCCAGGGTATCCAAATTGACTATGATGAGTATCTAGTGATTTCTAAAAAAAATTATTAATGAAAAAAGAAATATATATATTTTATATGATTAGATTGTATATTTTTACCCCTGTATTATAAGCATTAAGAGGAGTCTATCATCTATTATTTTATTTTCTAACACTGTACTTAGTTAGTATTTTTTCTTTTCAATTTATTCATTTTCTAAATGAGTTTTCTCTATTTAAATGATACCAGGATTAAGGAGTCAAAATATTGCTTCATAGGGTTTTTTATTTATATAGTAGTAATATATACACCTATATAAAATATGAATAGTTATTAACTATAATGAACATTGCAGACAATTTTTTAGAAAATCATATTATTAAAATGTAACTCATGTATGTATTCACAACTGACACTCCCAAACATTCAAACCTGATAATTTTATTTGTACTCTTGAGACCAACCATGTTTCTAATGGACTCTCCAAATATTTCTTCTTCACATTCAATATAGGAAATATTTTCATATTTAAATGTTTTATTCAATTGAACTTGTAATGTTAATATATTCAGTAGTATAAATAGTGGGGTGAAGGTACTCTTAGAAGGGTCTTTTGATTTATTGGTTGATCTATTAGATTGACTTGATTAGACCTTTCATTTCCCATTTGTTTTGTTCATCTATAATACCATACCTCATTTTATACCTTTTTTATCAACTGTTAAATGGTTTTAATTTTTAAAAAAATATTAAGAACATACCTAATGTATCTTTATAATATTAAATAAACATTCAATGAAAGTTAAAACAGAATTATCGACCGTGTTAACATCCAGATCATCAAGAGAAACAAGAAACTTAGCACTCAACTCATGAGACACTTCAATACCACCTGTCATGTGATATTTTGGGAGTATTTTTGTTTCATATCATTTCTCTTAAGATATTGTACACCTTAACCATCATAAAAAGGTAACTCATTGGTGATGATAGATATAAATCACATACAATTTCAACCGGTAGAATTTTAGTAATATAAAGCTATCTGAAGTTTTTTGATTCACATTTAGGATAAAGAGTTATGAAAAAATTGATTACCCTAGGTAAGGTAGGTGATTGAAGGGGAATGACTATCCTCAATGATAGTGGGGTCAAGTGGATCTTCATGTTTTTAATTTCATTTATACTCTTGAGACCAACCATGTTTGTAATGGCCTCTCCAAATATTTCTTCTTCACTTTCAATATAGGAAATATTTTCATATCTGAATGTTTATTCACTTGAACTTGTAATTTTAATATATTTAGTAGTATAAATAGTGGGTTGAAGGTACTCTCATAAGGGCCTTTTGATTTATTGGTTGATCTACTATATTGACTTGATTCGGCCTTCCATTTCCCCTTTGTTTTGTCTGTTTGTAATACCATACCTTATTTTGGACCTTTTTTATCAACTTTTAAAATGGTTTTAATTTTAAAAAAATTCTTAAGGACATGCCTAATGTATCTTTATAAGATTAAATAACCATTCTATGAAATTTAGAGTAGAATTATTGACTGTGGTAAAATTCAGATCACAGAGAGAAATAGGAAACTTAGCACTCATCTCATGAGACACTTCAATACCACCTCTCACATGATATTTTGGTAGTTTTTTTATTTTGTAGAATGTATCCTGAGATATTGTACACTATTAACCTCAAAAAATTTAATTCATGGGTGATGATAGATATAAATCACATACAATTTCAACCAGTAGAATTTTAATAATATAAATATATCAAAATTTGTTTGTTTCACATTTAGGAGAAAGAGTTATGAAAAAATTAATTAAATTAGGTAAGGAAGGCGATTGAACAGGAATGACTATCCTTAATGATTATGGGGTCAAGTGGATCTACCTGTACTGATTGTTGTTTTACTATGGTTTCCCTTTGATTGTTTGACATATAGAGGTCTTCCAAACTAGACTGGACAATAATATCTTTTAAATCATCTATCTATTTCTACACACCTTTCATCATCTCATATGTATATCCTTGTGACTTTTACTTCTTGAAATATGTTCGATGTGAAACTTCAAAACCTACACCTCTAACATGACCATATTTTTCTAGACACTTTAAAGCTACTAAAATTAGTTTTTCATTAGGTACATTCAATGTTGATTCATGTTTCTAAACCATATAAAAAACATACGAACATGAATAGATATTTTTATGTAATACTATTATAAAGAAAAACAAATTACTATTTTATTATACTTACACATGATTCTTATACTTATTGAGTGTTTTAAACTACTAGTTTTACCTATTTATTTATATGAGCCTCTTTCCATATCACATGACATGGTATAGAAGTGGATTTGGATTCTGATTCATCAATATTCATATAAAACAAGGAATATATTTTATTTAAAATCACATAAAACTGTTACTATAGTTTTAAAATAAATACCATTTTCTTTTCAAGTGAAGCATACCACATCCTTGATTTATGTTATGGGTACATTGGTTTTGATACACATTGCTTATTTTCATCACTCATTTACTATTTCATAAATTAATAATTTTTGAATCAAGGTGGATAAAATAAATAATGTCAAATAGAATATTATTGATTACGACACACATGAAATGATTCCTCCTCATGAAAATTAATAAAATATTTCCATGTAGATTGGTTTATAATGCATGTATATGTAGCTGATTGGTGGAGTTTTATTTTTCCCTTAGCATCCTTGAGATGTTTCGTTTTTAGAAGTGTTAGGAAGGATCTATGTTCTTTTCTAGTGACCATTAATGAAAATTTATTATGGTAATAATCTAAATAAAAAAACTCTACAAGGAATAATGAAAATTAAATCAAAATTTCATTATATAATTTTTTATTAAAATAGAGAAACTATATCATAACATTACCCTAATATCTTCTCAAATAGCTGTATTCAATACAGACATGATATCTCTTCCGGTATCTATATCAATTGGCACATGCATTCTTGTTGTGACCCCAATGTAACTAATTAACATTAAAAAATTGGGGTCAATAGGTTGGCCAATTTGATTATGGACAACCTCAAATTTTATACCTTTTCTTATTTACTTGATAACTTTAGTTAATATGGTCATACTACACCATTCTCATTTTTTCATCCATATGTTATTGATCCCCTAATAATTCCATAGTTTCAACATTAATCATATGTTCTTCCTCAGGATTGGTAACATTGGCATATGGAGAATTCACTATATTCACGAGTATTCAAACATTTAATTTAGATTATGTAAATGTAGTAAAGAACACATAATATCATGAGGAAAAACATAGTATATTAAAAAACACTTTAACCCATCCATTAAAATCTCTCCTTTTCTCTTTAAAGTTTTATGGTATTTGGATCCTCTATCGAGTATCTAAATCCCATCCTTATGGTCCCCTATAACATACAAGATATAGTCTACATTTGGAATAATGTTAAATTATTGTGAGATCCCAATTAAATGACCATCAACAATTGAATTTACATATGTCCCTATAGTTGTTTCAGTCACCAACAGAATAATTGACCAATTCTGGTCTGTTGGAATTGAGACATAAAATAATTGCACTACCTATGATTCCAATATGAACGACTCATCCTTATGCCCTTATACAAAAAAATTCACCGTAAAAAATCCAAATTCATTGACATTAATTACACTATTGTTGTCAACCCATTTGTAGTGTAAAATCATCACTTAAAATGTTGTATAATCTAACTCGTATATCTGTTCAATGATGCCAAAATATGAAATATTCACATAAATTGGATTTCTATCCTTAGAAACATATACGTTCACCTCTTCTTCCATAAAAGTAACTCCACTATTTTGTATCATACTATATTCATCTTGTTTCTTTGAATAGAAGATATAACCATTAATTATAAAACCAATGTAAGATATAACATTTACATTTTATCCCTTAGATATCCATCAAATTTGTTTAGAAATTGAATTTAGATTTTCAAATAAGTCCTTATAAATATGATCTCAGAACCATCATATAAACTATTGATTATGGGTTTTTGATATCAATCTTTCAACCCTTGATGGATTCAAATGTTTAAGAGTTACTTTGTGGGAATAAATATATGGAGAAACCTATGCACTATTGTGTAAAATGTAATGGTGATCATTATCTTTCTCTATACTAGTAATTGTAACAATATCTCTTCTAGAAATCCCTTCACCCATAAGGCATCTGTTCTGGAGAGATTTTAAGAGACCGATGCTATCAACACCTGATAGGTAATCGGTATAGAATTAAAGAAATTCTTAAACAATATATCACTTCACAATAAAAACTTCAGGCCAAATTAGATTCTAGATGCACCCTTCTAAAATATTCATATACCATTTAATAGGGTATACCCATATGTAATGTACATGACCACATATTTCAATCTCTCTAACCAAGTGAACCATCAGGTGGACTATTATATCAAAGAATTATGGTGTGAATAACATCTCCAATTCGTATAATATGAATAAAAGTTATTTATTCATGATTGAAAACTTTGTTAGGTCTATAACTTTGCTACATATGGATTTGAAAAAAAGTAAATTATGGTTAATATCTGTCATACATTTTTAAGAAGAATATAATATAAATCTATAGGCCTTAAATCTTGCATAAAAAAATGACAGTTGTGTGATTTTGGATCTTATAGATTCAAATTAGTCATTAATATGACATTATTGATATTTTATGAATATCCTTATACAACTTTTACAACATTAAGGATGTTGAGAAATTGAATTTTTTTCTTATCTAGATAGAATGTAAGATGATGGAGAAAGAAAATTTCATCTTTAAACCTTCACCAGTTCCAACTCTTCCCTTATCCCCATATCAATCATGTACATTCTAAACTTAATATTATATTTTATTTTGTTTGGTAAATTTAGTAATGTTACAATAACACTATCACATACATTTTTTTCTATGTGCATGGAATCATGAAAATTTTTGATGTACAAAAAATTATAGTATGAAAATTCAAAAAAAAAATGATCTCCTTTTCAAACTTGATTTCATATGTTTTTTTGGAAATTGTTTACTGATATTAGTGTTAATGTCTTTTACTTTCTTGAATAGTTTATCACACATTAGTGGATACAGTGCTATAACTTGTTCTATATTTACATCAAATGATGTCTTCCCAGATCAGTATTTATTTCCTTAGTGTAAAAATTTGTGATGTTCTAAAAGATTATTCTTTGAGGAATGTTTCAACCTAACTGAGTTTGTACCTTCTTCACAAATGGGATTCCCCAACATTCCTTTAATGTTATAGCTTCATAAATTTCTATAAGAAGGAAAGTCAATTATTGTCCTATTCAATATGGATTTCAATGTGAATTATTCACTTATACCAGCATCATATAATGTAACATCTATATCCCATATCCATTTCATAACTTAGATAGATGGATACAAATATACATTAATATCATTACCAGTTTTTTTGTTCTAGTTATAAATAGAGACAACATAATGTATTCTCACTTCATGAATAACCATGGTGGAAAGTTATAATTTACCAATATAAATGGTTATGTACTATGAGAAATAATTTATACAACAAAAAGGTTTATTCCATCTATAGATAATGCAAGATGAAGGTTTTATAGATCATTTCCAAATTTAGGATACTCATAATCAATTTTCTTCCAATGAGGAGAGTCCATTGGGTGACGTAATTTCCCATCATTAATTCCTGTATCCTCATTCCATATCATTTTTTAGTAGTTTCTTGATATCCATATAGTCATCTAAACCTTATAATTATATGAAAGAACCATACAACTTTAAAATGACTTGATTTATCTTTCTTGCATAAATTCACAATGCACTTAAGGCATTTTCTAAGTGATTCATGGTTCTTGTGAAACAATATAAAAACATTTGGAAAAGTATTCAATTTTTAAAGATCACACCCATTGAATGAATAATTCTATTAGCATAATATGTTTGAAAAGGAAGATTATTTTGTTATGGTAGCATATCATTTAGAAGACTAAGTAGTTCTACAAAATTATTATTTCTCCATCCGCTGCCAGCTTTCAAATTATATAACTTCAATATAGTTGAAAATGTTGTATATTTATTCAAACCAGTTTAAAATGGTATCTTTTTATAATTATTTTACTTCTCAAACAACTTTTTACAATAATAAATACCATCTTCAATTGTTATCATAATTTCTTCTATATGATCTCTATCATCATTTACATTAGTATTCATATCAAATGATCCATAAATCACAGTATCATCCCAATCATTATTCATATTATTTTTTCCCTATATTTAGTTCAAAATTTATATATTTGATCTATTATAATAAAAATTAAATTTTCTTCCAACTCTTGTTGATGAATTCATCTTGAATAACAACAAGTAAACATGGACAAAGGATTTGAGAAGGGTTGTATGCGTACTCTATTGGAAAATTGATGAACTCTTTAACTCCACCCTCATACTCCTATTTCATATGATTAATATCTATCCATTTTTAATTCATATCCATTATATAAGGTTTAATAATATTCATTTTTTTATAATAAATAAAAAATACACAAAAGGTAGTTATATAATGTATTTATACAATGAGATGTAAATAAATTATCAGTTTTTAACTGTATTCATGCTCTATTTTGGGAATGTTTACATATATTGAACAAGTTTAAGTCCAATACTCTAAATATAGTTCTTACATTCCTCAAAAGATAAATTATACCGTTTTAAACCCTCTATCACCCATTCATTTTTTTCATTCTTCAAAACCCAATATTTCCACACTCATTTTACCATAAAAATAACCATTTTTAATTACATCATAAATATTTTTTCAGTAAATTCAATTCTATTTATTTTGAATCAATTAATATTTTAAGTTACAAAGAACTTAATTAGAAACCACCTTGATCGAAAACTTAGGACAAATATATTTCATTATTAATTAAAAAATATTTTTAGTATCCAAACCCTTTGGAAACCATATTAATAATATGAATAAATAATGTGATTAAATAACATGTTAATAATATTTATATAGATATAAGTGTGTGTATCTACTAGGTAAAATGTTAATAATATAATATTTTCACACTCTAATACCATGTGAAGAAATAAAAATTAATGGAAAGTCTGATACAAATGTGAGAGAAAATTAGATAGAGAGCTGAACAATTGATTTACATGAAAACTAAATTATTAGAATACAACTAAAATATATTGATCATTATGGAATCTATATAAACCAACAATCATGATGAGTTAGACCAGGCCTAAAATACACAACCATTCCAAACCCCCGGCCACATATTGTAACAACCCAATGTTTTATCAATGGAAACTACCTTCTTATAATTATGTCACATAAAATCACATTAGGAAACACAATGCCACATCATTCTTAAATTAACTACTAAATACTCTGTGACCTTTATAGATTAGCCGTTAAACATAATTTTTCCACTTCTGTGTTTTGAATTTTGAAAATATGACATACACGATTGCGATCAGTAAAATATTTAGAGTCTGATAGGAAAAACTTAATTTTCAACAAATAGTAACTTACCATTATGAATTGTAGTGTTACCCTTATGAATAGTTATATGACCCTTATGAATAGTAAAAACCATTTATTCATAATTATCTTACCTTTTATGGGATATAAATGTTTTATACATGAGTTTATTACAAACACATTGTTTTCAAAAAGAACTATTCTTAAAAAAAACCTTTTACTTCTCAAGATTGTTTCCATCACTCAAGGTTGATGATTCTTATAACAAGTATGTTATTACCTATTTCATTTGGGAACCCAAAGTTTATGAATGTATTCTTATGAAATTAAACCCATTCCTTTACATTGTTTATTATATTTTCAATATTTATATATGTTCAATATTCATATATGTTCTATGTGGCATGTATGATAATGTAAATGTTGCCATGTGACAGGTGCACCTTGAATTATATAGCGCAATGTAAATGTTATGATATGACAGGTGTACCTAGAATTATACAGCGCTCCAATGCATTGGGTAATGTGAAGAAACTCATGAGTAAAGTGAAATATGTGTGAACATGATGCTAGCTTTGTTCACAATTATGTGTGGTAGTTGACCACTGATAAATGATGTTTCATTTTTATGCATTTCCACATTACAAGTTTTTTCTTAATACTTACTCTCATGATTATGAACCTATGCTGATGTTATGATGATAATGATTATTATCACCCCATGTTATATTGTTTCATGTTCTTATCTATTCTCTTACTAGGATTTTATCTCGCCATGTTTTTATGTATATCCTCAGGTGACTACTAGTACTAAGGAGAATTCATAGGCCATTAAGAATCTAAAGAAGAAGGAATTAAATAAAATTTTATGTTTATGTTTTAAAAGTTATGTATGGTACTAGTTTTCCCAAAACAATAAACCTTTGGATCCTCTTTGTGTAATGATTTTATGTTGTTTATCTTTAAAATTATGTAATAGTAATTTAAGAAAAATCAGGGTCTCTATACATATACATAAAAAATATATATGTATATAGATATGTGTGTGTGAGTATATATATGTAAAGATATATATACATATTTACATATATATATATATATATATATTTAAATATAAAAAATTTTTTATTTCATATGTGCATGCTTGTTCCCATATATATTTTAAACATTCATATAGTATCAAAAAATTAAATCAAAATAGAAATACATTACATATATGTAATTTCATTAGAAGAATTTTTCTTATTAATTTTTTAAGAAAAGTAACTTCATAATTGCATTTTCATTTTTGTATAAAATTTTCCATGGGTAACTATAAACATTTATATTAAATTCTACCAATAATATATTAAGATCCACTAACAAACTTGAAAAATTAAAAACACCTAGACATTGAGTATCAAAACCCTTAACAAATCAAAAATGCTAGTTGTATGGTACACAGGAAGTCGCCATGGTACCCATAAGCTAAGGGGAATGGGGATCATATGGTAAATGGGAAAAGAAGAACTAAAAATGGTGAAATAATGAAATATTGTCTAAAAAGTAATATAAATAATCAGAAACATTAAATTTTCAAAGGGTTAATTCGTCTGAGAAATTAAAGGGGGAGTGACAGTAAATATTGAGTTCTATGAGAGCTTGAATGGCACATACGAGTGAGGTTCTCTTTTAGGGTTGTATTTAAAATATCATAAGGGTTTTATCAGCGCTTTCCAAAAAGCATGAATAATGATAGGTTTTGTCAGCACTTTTTAGTTTAGTGTTGATAAAAGCAATATTTATCAGGATTTTTTAAGAATCGATACAAACTATTGAAAATAAATTACAGAAATATTAAACAAATATATATTAAAAATGAATAAATTATAAAAAAGTAAAAAATAATTAATATTTTAATAAATAAATAATCTTAAATGCATAAAAGTTATAAATTATTGAAATTTAATAACTAAAAATGAATAGGCTTATAAAATAATTAAAAAGGAACAAGTTTTGTTATTTATATAAATTATTTACAAAATTAAAAATGAATATATTTGAAAATGAAGATGAAGAAATATTAAATATGTACATTACAACCATATTAAAAACAATTTTTTTGATGAATAAATATGTATAAATAAATATTAAAAATGAATAAATTATAAAAATATTAAATGAATAAATATTGAAAATGAAAAAATTATAAAAAAGGAAAAAAACAATTAAAATTATTAGTGAATAAATAATGCTAAATACTATGAAATGAAGGTTTTTTATAAAAAAGTGAAATTTAATTATTAAAAAATAAATAGATTGTAAAAATATTTAAAAAATTACTAAGTGTTATTAATTATATATATTATTAAAAAATATAAATTAATATATGTTAAAATGAAAATGAATACATACTAATCATATAAATTACAATCATATTAAAAATATTAAATGTTAATGAATAAACATGTAAGATCCGAAACCTTTGATGAGGTATGTTTTTGTTTTAATTTTGGTTGGGATCCATTTTAAAATGGTTAATGGAATACCTCTTGGTAATAGGGAAGGTTTCAAGAGTATGTCGGGGGTTTGGGAGTTGAAAAAGATGGAAAATGGGCTATTCAGTGCATGGAACATGATTGGTGAATGTTTAGTACTAACCATTCCCCATGATCATGTAACATTGAGGAGGAAAGATCATGGTTTCTAAACCATGCAAGGGGTGTCCTAGAAACCATTTGAGGTTGGAAAAACCCATTCACATGGCTTCTGTACAGTCTTTTAAACAACATGGTCTCCCAAAAAAACCATGCGACTCGGTTTCTTTATAGACAGATGAGGCCACACAGTTGGCACATGATTTGGAAAACCATGCGGTTTAACCATATGACTCATTAAGAGAGATAAATTTACCATTTTACACTCCTTACCTTCATAACATTTCCCTTGATTTTCACCCACATTTCTTCTTCAACAGCAAGGGGTGTGAACTAAACCGTCCCATCTCCTCCAAGGGTAGACCTCCTTCAATTCCAGGGCATTTGAGGTTCGGTTTAGTGCGATTTGAATCCCTAGGTAAGTATCTGACTTCATTTCCTTCTATTTTCTAGAAAAATAATTGTTTGGTTGTTTCTCTAATTCTGAATCTCATGAGACCTAGTTCAGAGGAGTTCTTCGCTTTGTGATTGTAAAAATTCTAGCTTGAATCAAGGTCCTAGGTTGGATGAGCATGTTTCTACAAGAATAAGGTAGGTGGTATACAAGATTTCTCCTATAGTATTGATGTTGATCTTGTGTACACAGTTGTACCATTTCATTTTCATACTGTGCATTTGTGTCCTTGACTAAGAATGATAAATTGGGCTTTAAAATAATGTGTTAGAGCCTTCATGGATCTCATTGGTCCTATTGATGATAGTGAGATAGGGCCTTGGTTCCACCCATGGGATGTGTACATCCCTTGAAAATGGAGAAACAAGTCATTAAATTATGGATTGTAGGTTTTATGAGATTAAACCGTTTGTACATGTTTTGGGAATGTTAGCATGGTATAAAGGGATATTTGGATTAAATTGGAATAATTAAATGTGTTGTGAGATGATTATGGGTAGAGGTGGTAAATGGTTAAAAGGGATTTTTAATGTGGTTAAATGGTTTGAAAAAAATTATAATGGTTATGATTATGAATGGATAGTAAAATGGACTAGTTATGGAATTGAGATAAAGGTGTCCAATGAAATGAACCATAGAAATATTTATAAATGAAAAGGTGTACTCATGTAGGTACTATTGATAAAAATGTCACTGATAATGAACCGTGTAAATATACTAATAATGGTATGGTTTGGATGTTAGACTGGGAATCCTATTCTTGGGGTTGGGATAGACTGCTGCACTCTCACTCACTGATGTAATGTATGGTTTGGATGCTGAGATGATGCTTCAAGCTCCAATAGTTTGGACATGATATGGCTACTTGGATAAATTATCCAAGGTATATTGGGTTAAAGTGATTTAAATAATGAATTTCCTTATGACTAGAAAAGATAAACCCTTATGGTGTATAGTTTAGACTTCTGGCATGGGCCAATGAATGTTAGATTAGATCAGGTGTCACTTGGAACCTGGGGGATAATGTGGTTAATTGATAACTATTTAAATTATGATTCATGTTTAATTTATTAACTTGAATATTATACATTTGTACTTCTGTATACACTCTTATTAGACTGCATATTTCTTTAGACACTATTAGTGGTGGCCTACTGAGTTGTACCCACACCTTTCTTGGGCCGTTGTTGGCACCTAATAAGATTTCATAGTTTTAGGTCAACATAAGTGAAAAGGATATTTAATAGATGGCTAAGTTAGTAATTTGGGATGAATCATGTATGAGGGGAACCTACTTGATATCAGGACCCGATCTGGGTATTTTTAGAGTTTCTTTATTTTGGGTTTATTTTGACATATGACATTAGTGTGACATGACATGTTTTTTGTTTTGGTTTGTGGGCCCTTACCCTATTTTGGGATCTTATTATGGGATGCATGGTTATTGTTGGTTGTTGGTCTTTATTACCATGGTTATTATTAATTTTGATTTTTATTGTTTCTTTACTCTGGTAAATAGAGTATAGTCTCCCTACATATCCTATTAGACCCTCACTACTAGCCAGAAGCCTTTAGCATATGGGGAGACATGCCTAAGGCCATGTGGAGAACCGGCTTGGGGCACCGATTTAGTGTTACTCAGGCTGTGACGTTACAAAACATGTATAAATAAATATTAAAAATGGATAAAATTACAAAATATTAAACAAAGAAAATTAAAAAATGAATAAATTAAAAAATATATTATAAAATAATTAAGATTATTAATGAATTAATAACATTAAAAATGAAAAAATTAGAAAAAATATTAAAAAGTAACAAATAGTATATATTGAATAAAAATATAAAAAATGAATAAAATTTACCTATTAAAAACATAATATATAATATATATATTATTTTAATATATAAATTTATAAAATAAATATTAAAATTTGAATACATTACATAAATATCATGTGGGTGTTTTTCTATATAAAATTTCATTAATAACGTATATGTGTGTGTGAAATTAATAAAACACAAGTTTGATATATATATCTGAATAGTGTGAACCATGGGTGAACCCATGGAACCAGAAAATTTATTTATAAAATAAAGTATAAGAAAAGGATAGGAGAAAGGGAACATCACTAAAAAAGTGACACAAAAATGGTCACTAAAGAAAAGTTCATCATATTTTGAGTCGAACTCCCCTTCCCCAGGATCCACCATGACTTCTTGGGTGCCTTCCTCTTTACCATTACTTAGGATCTTTCCAATCATTATTCTAGTTATCCATACTTGATGATTCCTCATCCTTCTCCTAATACTCCATGTCTTGGTCTCCAATGAGAAAATTGTCTATAACCAAATCAGAACCATCATGTAGGTTTTCAAATTCTTCTCAAAACATTTCTTTGCTTTAGGATATATTTAATATATCAGTCATAGTGAATCTATTATTTGAGACCAGTGGGGTAGTGACATCCTCTACATTATCCACCTAAATCTCTTTAATACCATCCCCTATCCTAGAAAAATATTTAGGATCATCTATTTGAAACTACTCATTTTCACACTCATCATGATGCACAACCAATTTTTGATTAATAAAGGTTGAGGGAGATGAGGTTTTCCCAGGTAGAATCAATTAAAAACCCTCATCATCAACAACCTTCAATTTAGTCTTATTTTTTGGGGTGAAAAGTGTATTGTGATTTAGATCATGATCAAAGACCCTCTATACAACATCCTAAAAATAAGACAGCCCATAGGAAGCCTCTTTCTCCAATGTTCCATCATTATTCACAGTTACATCAACCCATGTAATCCGTTTTTCACTTTCAAAATATTTCAATCTAGTAGTAGTCTTAGCCACCTGAGTTTTCTTCACACTGATACTCATTCCCTCACCCAGAGAGACATCCTGAACATTACTCAAGCCTGTATGTTTATCATAAATAGCCCCTACTGGACATACAGCCAGTTGAATAACATCAACATAGGAGGTAGTCCCAATATGAACTTGTTTGGACGCACCACCATTTTTCTACTCTTACCTGCCTACAACCTGGTTTATCCCATCATTAGCAACAATAGGAAAAGAAGCATGCTTATGAATAAAGTCTCCACCAAGGTGACCAGAACTATTACAATGCGATCAATGAATATTCATTTAGCATTTATTAGATGAATGTCTAATTGATTTATAGGTTCCACAAATAGAAGGATGTCTCTCACAGTCAACTGATAGTTCTATTCGATACCCTGCAACAACCAATATCACCAATTTAATTAGAGTAAGTGAGAAATATATCTCAACAAGAACCCTGATAAATCTTCTGTATTGAGAATGATCAGTATCTCAATTGAATTAATTTATTATATGTAAGTGTGAAATTATTATATGAAATATTAAGTGTAACATATTTAATCAATTTTTTAATTAATAATTAAATATTTATTATTTGATATATATATCAAATTGAAAAAAATTACATTGATAAAAAAGGTTATTAAATTCCAATTATTATTAATTAGTCAATATTTGTAATTAATATTAATGTTTAATTAACTTTGAAATCATTTTTCGCAAAATATATGACATATTAATATAAATATATATCTATATTAAATATGATTTATAAATATATATTTATTATTATATAAATCATGTTTAAGAAAATTATATATATTTATATCAATATAAATATATTTCTATATTAAATATGTTTTTAATATTATATATATATATATTAGGTGTTTGAGGGCACAATTATAATAAAACACACATACACACACCCTAAGGGAATAACTGAGTCCATAACCACCCATAGGGATAGTCTAGATTATACCCTAGTATTATATATATATATATATATTATATGTAATTGGATAGACCATATTCCTCCCCTCTTCACCTGCCACCCCCACCGATCATAGATCATCCTCGCTACCAGTTACACCAGCCATATCAATGACCCCACTGTTAGGTGGGGCATCTTTTTTTCCTCTGGCCATGCAAAGAACCTGCAATCAGTAGCTTCCCAAAGCCATCCATGCCATCCACAAGGCTTCTAACGCAAGCTCCTACATATATTGTTGATGGTAGGACCTTCTATAAAAACCTTCAATGATCGGGACCCTATTATTTTGTTGTGTAATACAGAAACTAATGCCACATATCCTTTATCAAACATCAACATAAAAGCACACCTTGTGTCTAAAGTAGCCCAACCTATGCCTGAAATTGACCCTCTCTATCAATCATTGTCTTCCATGAAGCCTCTACACCATGCATCCATCAGTTCACCATGCCATTGTAAAGTGGGACCACCAATTCCACCACAGACCACTGTCAGTGGTTGTTATCCACTACCATAGGTTTTCAAGCACTAATTCGCACCATCACCATTATGGTTCATTGTCCCCTGTGCACCACCATTGGAGAACACCACCTGAACTTGCTGCTATGCAGAGACTACCAGACCACCGACATCCTCTATGATGATAAAAACCAGCCTAAATCCACCCCTACTATTGAGTGGGATTCCTCCTACAACACCCTTTTATAATACAAAAAATTATCATGCTATCGTCATTTGATGCCAGTCCATCAGCCATCCCCAATTTAGGGAAAATAACACAAAGGTTAGTATTTGAACCCCAACCACCCTAAAATGGATGAAGAATTATGGGGAACCTATAACACTGAGGCACACCCCAAATAAATTATATATATATATATATTATATTTGGGGTATAATTATAAATAATCAAACACACACACAACCCACACCTATAGGCTGGAAGGACAGGTCATAGCCTTGACAAGGGAAAATCCATTCACTCAACCCCTTTATTTATACATATTATATATATATATATATAGTCCATAGACCCTATAATATATAGGAATAAAGTCCCTAAATACTTGGTATTTAGTCCCCATGAAATAGGGTTTAAGGCCCCCTAAATACCGGACCAAAGGGCCCAACCTACGCAGGTCCATCAACCACAGCCAATAGGTGGCCCATCCACATGTGCCTCCATCATCAGAGAATCCCAAACTATCAACCTTCACCATTTAATCATCCCCATGCACCACCAGAATCTTTCACTGGCTGTGAGCCTTTACTACCGGCTCATCCCTAGCCATCAACCCGTGTGCCTCCTACATCACAACCACTTGGGTTCCACCATCCATCTCTGATATAGAACGACATTGTATCCATCTACCCTCATCTCGTAGGTGAGTTGTATTCCCACCTATTGGGCTAATGCAAGCTGACCCCGTGTGATCGCACAGTAGAAAATACCCCCCAAATAGGGGTCCAAAGTGAAATGCGACCAGCATTTTACTAAATATGTTTTATATTTTGGGTAAAAATGTATTTAGTCTTATATAAATTATATTTAATAAAATATATTATATTTATATAAATATAAATATATTTATATATTATTTTTTATGATATAAGTTTTTATGAAATATATATATTTTCAATTCTTTTATTAGCGTTGATAAAGGTCACCACTTAATAGTTCAAAAAGTGCTGAAAAATGTGACCTATATCAGTGCTAAAAAATATCATTTATAAATTGTGGTCCATTATTAGTACTAATAAAGGTAAGCTTTATCAGTGTATTTTTTATCATTTATAAATTCACCACTTTATCAGTTCTTTTAACTAGCACTGATAAAGGACAACACTGAATATCACATGATTTGTAGTACTGAAAGAGTACGAATGTTAATGATTTCACCTAAAAAATAAATAATAAATTAAGTACTTATAATCATAAGTCCAAAATGAACCTTATATAAATTATAGTTTCATGTCACAAAAATAAGTATATACAAAATAAGAATGAAACCAAATAGAGCATAAAAGTAATATTAAGATAAAAAATAAACCAGACTAATAAATAGAAAAAATCTAACCAAATAGGAACACCAAAAGAATACTAGATATAAAGTGCCTCTTATAAGGAATAAAAGGTTAACGCAATAAAGATATAAAACTAAAAATAAAGAAACAAAGCCTCAACTACTATCTCCATGCATCAAGTGAACCATGTTTGTCAGCAACCATCCCAAACATGAACTGGAACCTCATACCAACTCACCACATCCATGAAAGATTGGCTAAACCTATAATAATGATAAGCATGATCTAAAAAACCCATTAGGTCCCCACCCGCTGATCTAAGTAGAACCTTTAAATATAGATCTATTTCATGCAAGTTTGGAAATATATATACAAAGTAGTTTTCCATTTATTTGTGAAAAAATTAACATGTGAATGTATTCAAAAAACCATTTTTTTTATAACTTGATACAGCCACTTTTTAAGAAAATATCATTATAAATCATTTTTAAAGAGAAGGGATATGTGAAGAACCATTTTTAAATAAGGGTGAAGGGAGATTATAATATAAGAGGCCTTTTTAAAAAAAATTCAAGGAAAAGGAAAGTATAATACACACAAAGTATTTTTCATGGGAACCTAGGAGATACTAGAACAATCTAGGAAAAGGCTATATAGATACTAAACAAGACCAGTGTCATGAAACAACCCATCGAGGCCTGCTTGGCCTTCAATGATCTAAGTACGACACCCCAATCTTTCCTTCAATAGGGCAGGGGATGATAATCACCATTGATTATGAATAACACACACATGAGAGGACTTAGCCTAAGGTACCTACACACACACACACACACACACATCTAAACACCTATATAATGAAGAAATAAAAGAAAAAACTGGTACCAAATATGTATGCATATAACTAATCCCACATCAGAGTATTTCACGAGTACAAGGAAGAAAAGGGCCATGTACAAGCCCATCAAAACCAAAAAATATTCAAACATACTAATAAAAGGGGACTATTTTCAAGATGAAACTCCTAGCACTATATGTGTTCAGTCTAGTGAAACTAAGCTCCACCTAATCTTAGCCAGCCTAGGACTCCATTGAAAGGCTTATCATTTTCATATGACAAAACACATACAGGAAGAGCCCATGCATGGGTTAGTATACACATATTCAATAAGATAACCCAAAATCACCAAACATGTCCCGAATTAGGCCGGGTCACCATCTGACCCAGTGCCAAACCGGTCCGTGACCTGGCCCGAGGGGTATTCTCGATCCCTATGGGCTGACACAAGTGCCCGAGTATGAAAAATAACACATGGGAATGATTTACCCAAAATAGTAAACACAATACCACTGAAAAAAATAAATAAACTAAAACAGTGAACTGACAACCAAACATGCCCTTAAACTAAAATCAAATTTAAAGGTTTAAAACATGAACCAACATCCAAAAAGAAACAAAAAAAACTAAAACTCTAACTCAAACCTCCAAGCAACACGGGAGGTGAAACATCCACAAGATACAAACACGAACCTGCCTGAGAAGACCATAAACGACTAGAACCACCATCGCTGAGCAAGATACCACAACTTGGAATACACAAGGAACAAGGTCTACATACACCCAAAGGTGTATGTCGGGTGTGAGCCAAGAGCCCAGTAGGAAGTCACCCAATGAAAAGGTTCCACTTATAATTATTAAATGACAAAATCATTTGAAATTTTAATTAAAGAAAAGAATTCAATGATTGAACAATTTTAAAGAAAGTAGGGTAAAAGAAAATAGTTTCAAATGGAATAACTTAAATTAAAACACATACACACTTAATTTTTAAAATAACCAAAGTGTCACACCGATGAGTGTAAAGTAACCAAGGAGAGCCAAATATGGGAGAGGCCTCATGGGTGTTAGATAGCTTGTGTCCCTAGATATTTATGTCTCGATGAAGCATGGATTAGAAACTACGACCCTCAGAAAACGTGGCTTAGAAACCATGAACATCAGGAAATGTGTCTTAGAAACGAAGACCCTCAGAAAACGTGGCTTAGAAACTACGACCCTCAATCATTCATATGTTAATTAGTGTTTCTGTCATCAATCCTACTAAGTGAAACAATGCCAAAGTTACCCCCATATCACTAGACCACTAGTTTATTCCACCCTACTAGCTACTCGGGCTTCCTACTTTGTGCTCAAACAAGTTTCAAGTTCATGTCACGTGTCACACTTATGAAAAAAAGACAAACAAAGTACTTATACACACAGAATCACCATTTTCACACTCAAAACCTCTTTTAAAATCCTACACACACTAAAAATATTTTCAAAAAATAATATGCATAGGTTACATGATCAATTAAACCATCTGTATAGTTTAAAAAGAAACTTATAATTAATCAAACCATAACTTTCAGAAACAAAAATCCCATTTTGAAATAATAATCACACTAAAAAAATTCTTCAAACACATTTCACACCATTGAAATAATTTAATAAACCATAAAAATTTATAAAATAATAGTAAAAGAGTGTCACATGGATTTACACACACTAAAGTAACCATTTATACATCTAAAACACATTCCAACATTACACACACTCAAATAAAATTTTAAAGTGTGACCTGCACCACACCAATAGTTTGATAGAAAACCTTACACCATATGTAAAACACCTTTTCAAAAATCACATAGTTTAATAACCCAAAAATAAGAATCTTACAAAACAATTTAAAAGAAATCACTTGGCGTTACCCACTAAACCCACAAAAAACCTTCTTTGAAGACTAGACACACACGACACCATGTAAAAAATATAATTTTCACCACTTGAACAAATTAATAATCAAACTGCATAATTTAAAAATCACTAACAACTAACTAGATATTTTTTTAAGAAGAAAGCACACACATAATATAGACATGCTAATAAACGGTTCAAATGCATATCAAACATTAAAGAAAACCAACTTCGCAATACACAAATTAATTAAATTATATTAGAACAAATTAAACTTAAAAATTAATTCATCAAATAATAATTATATGTGAAACCACCTATCTCGGTGTCGAAGACTGCTGAACTTTGGTACGGAACTCCTACCACACCCCATTTTCACGACAAACAACTCGATTTAAACCTTAAAATAAAGATGTAGAACCAAAAAAAATCAAGATTGAACCCTAAAACCAGTACCACACCCACTAGAAAACAAAGAACTCAAGATAAAGAAAAGAAGAAGAAGAAGAAGAAAAATAAATCGGAGGGGAGGGGCATCGGTGCAAGTGGCTGGTTTCTGGGGGAGACGATGAGAGCGGTGTCGGGGAGCTGGAGGGTGGCAGGCACAGGTGAGGAGGTCAGCAGGGGGGATGTTATTTGAGGTGGAGAGCATTGGTCCGAACAAAAGGAGGTGCATGGGTCTGAGCGGGGGAGGCAAGGCATCTTTTGGGTGGAAGGCGACTGTGCGGGTGGGCTGGCCAGGAGGTCAGGGTGGCGGTGCAAGATGGATGGTCGGGAGGATGGTCCGACATGGGTGGAGGAAGGCCATGATGCCGTGCGTGGGAGAGAGAGGTTGCAATAATAGGGGGAATGCAGCACGAGATGGCCCACCGTGAGTAGCGCGGCACGATGGTGGTGTGTCCGGGGGAGACGACAGGCTGGTTAGGAGGGGAAAGGGATTCTAGTGACTATCCAGGAGGCAAGGCGCAGCGGCAGAGCATCTGAGGCCGGAGAGAGCTAGTAGGAGAGGAAGGCCAGGGAGCCATGGGGAGGAGGGCGAGTAGGCTGGGTAGGAGGAAGCTGGCGATGGCCAACAGTCCGCAGGGAACCTGCAACGTGATGGGGAAACAATGGGGGGGACCCTACCCAAAAAAATAAAACTAAAACTAAAATAATAATAATAATAATAATAATACTAATAATAAAAATAATAAACTAAAATAAGAGTAATAATAATAAATAAAATAACTTAGTTATCATCACTAATATTAATATTAATACTCAATAATAATTAAAAATATCCTTAAATAAAAATATTATTATTATTATTAAAACAATTCATTAAATTTATTTTTATCAAACTTTCCTTATTTTGTTTTTTTAAATTAATTGAACATCGGATAGGCCATGCAATGAGCCGAGTGAAGCCGTGCAACTTCAACTGCGGTGCACTAAACCCTATCAAGGCCAAAATGTGCATTTTTAAATAAGAACTCAAAATTTTATGTTGGGATTCAACCCGGACTTCCCGATTCCTAGAAAAAATTAATAAAATAAATAATTTAAAAATTATGGGTGTGAAAATTCTCCCCAACATAGCACTTTCCATCCCCAGAAAGCCACAACTAAGGATGAACCCAAAAGTAGAAACTGACACCCCCTTGAGTTTCAGAAAGGATCACTACAAAAAGAAGGTGAATAGAGGCAAACACATCGTGGTCAGAGATAGTGACTTAAAAGACAACGTCAAGAAACTCGTAAAAAGACTTTTCACTAAGTGTCACCCTCTACAGAGTTCTAAAACACCTCCAATTTATTAATTTTGGAAAGTAACACTTTCACCCACTAAAACTAACTTCACAAACTGAAACACCTCAAGCACCATTGAATGAAAACCACGTTGTTTGACTGGAAAAAACAAGCAAGACCAACCACGTCCAAGGAATACTCTTATCACCTACCACCAAGCCATATCTTGGAATAGAACTAAAAGTCCAACATGGGGAATCCCAAAGGGGCTCCCCACCATTATAAAATTACCGATGCCTGAGACAAGACTAGAAAACCGACACGAGGAGGCCGAAGCGGACTCCCCACCATTATGAAAAAGGCCAACACTGAATCATTATAGAGAAATTTTGTGCGAGACCCATCATGGGTCTCCCCACCATTAGAACTAACATAAGATACAAAACTTTGAAAATTTTCTGATAGTGACCAAACACCCCACCAAAAGGGATGAGGAGGGAGGGGCCCAACTACTGGGGCATCAAAACCACAACCCAAGACAAACTAGAATATCTACATCCCTAGATGAGAACTATTCAAATTTGAGACCGATTAACCCAACAGACCCCATAAAGACCACTAAAAACAATTACCTTTGGTGGGACGCAACCCTTAAGAATTTAAGGTAATGGGATGACCACGCCTCCTCATAGCCACAGAAAACCTCACACACCCAAATGGGTTGTTCAGAATGTAACAACAATAAAAAAAATTTAAACCACCTTCACCTTCAATACCAATGATAGAAATAAAGTCAGGGTTTCATACAATCCCAAGGTTCCTGACCACATGACAGCTTCACTTCGAGGCCTATGGCTGGAGCCCTGATGTTTGATGCATCTCCTACCTCACAGTTAGGCATCAAAGACTCCCGAATTAAGCTTCTCCTTTTACTGTTGCCGCAAGAAACCATACTATAATCAAGACAATACCATCAGACATGACACACTCTAACATCCAACTTCTCTCTCATAGAACATCCACCAAGGTAGGGGTTTATATTATGCATATGCATCATTTCTTCACCTTAACCAAGAAACTTAATAAGGAAAGATGCACGACAAACACTTCCCTTTGAATAGAAAAATTAGAACTCTCTAATAGGAGGACACACTCTTATGGAAATAGGGATTATTGGGGGGGGGGGGGGTTATGAAATCCACCTTTACACTTATAATAGAACTGACACTGCAAGACATCACCAAACATGACCCTTGCGGCTGATAAAATCACTATAATCCTTTCAAGACATCGACCAACACTGATAACTCTGAACCACATTGACCCTTCCCTGCAGGATTCCTTTCACCATTTACAGGGGGAAACTTCGGACACAACCGTGTCAAACTTCATACCAGACGACTCAGAAAACTCAAAGAGACCAAAAATCCCTTAAAATCCCCTCACATCTATTATCCCGCTATGAGAGAATACGCTTTACCGAAAAGGAAAAAGGGATAGAATTAAAACTATCACTAAAAATGGAGAGTCCTTACTTTTGTCAACTGGAGGACCGACCAATGGTGAATTGCCTGTGGTTACACTTCAATTGCATATTAATGACTTTTGAGGTGTACAATAGTCAATAAAGAAAACCATGGACCCAATCAAACTGGTCTAATGGTCAAGAAATACCGCAAGATAACACTAAACGTGCAGAGGGAACCACTACAAAGGCTTCCTGAAGCACTTTTCAAAATAATCCACTATCCACATGCCTTCACACCAACCTACCAATAAGAATTCAAAATAAGACAAAAATTAGTCAAAAAGCATCTCTTGGATCGAAACGACTCACATCCAACATTTCCAAATCACAAGGACACACCATATAGTCACTGATTATTTAAACACCAATTTTTCTTTAAAAAAAAATTCTGAAAATAAACGAAGTTGGTGGGTTGCACAAACACCAATGGTGTCCCATAGGCCTCACACATGCATGTTTCTGTGCCACACCAGCACCCACCTCATGTCCATCCAGGCACTCACCCGCTTGTTCCATTAACCATTTCTCTTTCCATATATACCCATGCATGTGGTTTCCTATGAGAATACCAAAGATCAAAACCAGATTTTTCCATTTTTAAAAACCAAAACATTCAATCCACACTTTTTAAAACTCATAAATCATTTTATTTTTAAAGTGATTCATTTCAAAACATTTTTCCAAGACCAAATCATTTTTTACTTAAAAACTAGATTTCCATGAATTAAAAACAAAGAGATGAGTAATGAAGAAAGACGAGAATAATGTCGACGGGTGACTGAGACAAATTGTTGGAGGCCATATTCCAATCACGCCACCACCACAAAGAGTATTATAGGACAATGCCCCCAGCTTCACATGGCTTTCTAGACCCTGAGAGCTCACTGGGACCACTGACCCTACTCCCTTTTCATTTCACATAAACAATATTAATCACAGGGACCAACGACTCAGAAAAACCTCGACTTACTCTGGTAACTTGAGTCCTGCAATGAGGTGCATTAGCCAGACACCTTTCTCATAGCTAGAATGCCGAGTTATAACACCCTTCACTTTGGTATACCTGACTCTATCCCAAAGGGACAAGACCCAAGAGAGTAAACCTCCTTCAGGACAGGTCGCCATCCGACCCAGCACTGACCCGGTCCGCGACATGGCCCGAGGGACGTTCCAGATCCCCACGGGCTGGCACAAGTGCCTGGGTATCAAAAATAACACATAGGAATGATTTAACAGAAATAATAAACATAAAACTACTAACAAGATAAATAAACTAAAATTGTGAACTGACAAACAAACATGACCTTAAACTAAAATCAAATTTAAAGGTTTAAAAGTTGAACCAACATCCAAAAATAAACGATAAAAAAATAAACTAAAACTCTAACTCAAACCTCCAATAAAAAAGATAGGTGAAACATCCACAAGCTACAAACACCAACCTGCACGAGAAGACCATCAACGACCAGAATCACCATCGCTGAGCACAATACCACAACCTGGAATTCACAAGGAACAAGGTCTACATACACCCAAATGTGTATGTATGGTGTGGTCCACGAGTCCAGTAGGAAGTCACCCAATAAAAAGGTTCCACATATAATTATTAAATGACAAAAACATTTTCAATTTTAATTAAATAAAATAATTAAAAACTTGAATAGATTTAAAGAAAAGAGGATTAAAGAAAAAAATTTCAAATGGAACAAATTAAAATAAAACACACACAAGATTACTTTAAAAAAAACCAAAGTGTCACACCGATGAGAATAAGGTAACCAAGGAGCACCAAATATGGGGGAGGCCTCATGGGTGTTAGCTAGCTTGGGTCCCTAGATCTTCGTGTCTTGGTGAATCCTGGCTTATAAACCACAAACCTCAAAAAACGTGGCTTAGAAACTAAGTCTCTCAGGAAACATGGCTTAGAAACCACGACCCTCAACAAATGTGGATTAGAAACCATGACCCTTAGTCATTAATATGTTTAATTAGTGTTGTAGTCGTCAATCCTATTAGGTGAAACAGGGCCAAAGCCACCCCCAGATCACTATCCCACTAGTCTAGTCCACCGTCCTAGCTACCCGGGCATCGTGCTTTATGCTCAAATAAGTTTCAAGTTCATGTCATGCATCACACTTGTGAAAAAAAACAAAATATGGTACTTACACACATAGAATCACCATTTTCACACTCAAACCCTCTTTTAAAATCATACGCACACAAAAAAGCTTTTGAAGAATTAATCTTTATAGGTTACATGCTCAATTAAACCATCTTCATAGTTTAAAAAGTCACTTATAATTAAACAAAACACAACATTTACACACACAAATACCATTTTGAAATAAGAAGCACACTAAAAAAATTCTCCAAACACATTTCACACCATTGACATAATTTAATAAACCATAAAAAAAGTTTATAAAACAATAGTAAAATAGTATCACATAGATTTAGACACACTAAAGTAACTATTGATACATCCAAAACACATTCCAACATCACACACACTCAAATAAAATTTTAATGTGTGACCTACAACACACCAACAGTTTGATGGAAAACCTTACACTATATGTAAAACACCTTTTCACAAATCACATAGATTAATATGCCAAAAATAAAAAGATTACAAAACAATTTAAAAAAAATCACTTGGCATTACCCACTAAACCCACACAAAACCTTCTTTGATGAAGATATGCACACGATGCCTTGTCAAAAATATAATTTGCACCACTTGCACAGATTAATAATCTAATCTCAAAATTTAAAAATCACTAACAACTAACTAGATATGAGTTTTGAGTAGAAATCACACACATAATATTTCCATTCTACAAAACAGTTCAAATTCATATCAAACATCAAAGAAAACCAACTTCACACAACAAAAATCAATTAAATGATATGCTAAACAAATTAAAATTTCTAATTATTTCATCAAATAATAATTAGACATGGAACCACCTACCTCGGTGTCAAAGACTCCCAAAATTTGGTGCGGAACTCCTATCACATCCAATTCTCACGACAACAAACTCTATTTAAACATTAAAATAAAGATTTAGAACCAAATAAAATCAAGATCGAACCCTAAAACTATTACCCCACCCACTGGACAACCAAGAACTCACGCGAATGAAAAGAAAAAGAAGAAGAATGAACTGAAGGGGTGGGGTGTCAGTGTGAGCGGCTGGTTTCTGGAGGAGACGATGAGAGCAACACTGAGGAGATAAAGGGAGGCAGGCGTATGTGAGGAGGTTGGCGGGGGTGGCTGTTCGTCGAGGTGGAGAGCATCGGTCCGAACAAAATAGTGTGAGTGGGTTCGAGTGGGGGAGGTAGGGTGTCAGCCGGGTGGAAGGCGGCTGTGCGAGGGAGATTTCCAGGAGGTTGGGGAAGTAGTGAAAGCCAACTGGCTAGGATGACGGTCTGACATGGATGGAGGAAGGCCGCGATGCCGAACATGAGAGATAGAGTTTGTGCCAATAAGGGGAAGGAGGCGTGAGGTGGCCAGCCAGGAGCAGTGCAGCATGACAACAGTATGTCTAGGGGAGATGTCGAGCTGGTTTGGAGGGGAAAGGGAGTCTGGAAGATGGTCGGGAGGTAGGGCGTGGCAGTGGAGCGTGCGAGGCTGGACAGCGACGATAGGAGAGGAAGGCCAATGAGACATGGGGAGGAGGGCAAGCAGGCTGGGTAAGAGGAGGAATCTGGAAGCGGCCAGCAACCCACAAGGAACCTGCAATGCAATGAGGAAACAAAGGGGGGGAAACCCTACCCCCACAAAATTGAAAATAAAACTAAAAAAAACAATAATAATAAAATCTAATAATAATAATAATAACAATAATAAACTGAAACAAGAGTAATAATAATAAATAAAATAACTTAATTATCATAACTAATATTGGTAATAAAACTCAATAATAATTAAAAACATCCTCAAATAAAAATAAAAATAAAAATAATAATATTATCAAAACAATTCATTAAATTTATTTTTATCACACTTTCCTTATTTTGTTTTTTCTAATTAATTGAACATCGGATAGGCCATGCAGTGAGCCGGGCAAAGCAGCATGGATTTGACCACAGTACACTGAACCCCATCAAGGCCAAAATGTGATTTTTAAATAAGAACTCAAAATTTTAAGTTGGGATTCAACCCGGACTACCCGATGCCCAAAAAAAATTAATAAAATAAATAATTTAAAAATAATGGGCATGACAAAACATAAGTCATAAAAGAGATTCATGTCAAAAGGATGGATGATAAAAACCAAAATTTTCTCAAATATAGACACCAAGTCTCAAAGTAAGGTCACATCCTCACTGCCAGCCTAGGATTCTACTCACGGATCCAAGGTAATTTCCATCTGATAGAAATCACTCCTCAGGTCTTACTAATAAGGATGTAAATCATTCGAGAGGCCACGTTTTTTAGGCCTTTCCATGAAGAGGTACACACTAGAACTCATAATATATAGATACATAGGAAGGGGACCCAATATAGGGTCTATTGGGGATGCATAACCCAATATGGAATAACTCACTAGGATGGGGATCACACGCCCTACAAGTTGGTAATGGGATACCTGACCCAACCTAGGGAAGAATGATTGAAGATCACATCTTGATCCACATAAGGGGATAATTGAATCTATCCAAAAACTATCCTATAGAGGGGATTAATCATCGTATTTTCAATATGGGATTCATCATTATAACCTCATAAGGATGGACCAAATGAATATACCCAAATTGATACCCAAATAGTATGAGGAGAATGGGGGAACTGACCTTTACTAGAAGGGGCACACAATGTGTTTAAGGAATGAATGTCATTTTTCACTAAGATAGAACCTATATGAGTCTTTTTCCATGCAATTCATCCCATTCCTATGTTTCTTTAGCCAAGATCATGTAAAATGTTTCTTCCTTTTTACCCTAGTTGTGATTTTGTACCATGGCCATGTCTATGCCTATATTTTTAGGGGTGCATGCTAGGTTTCTAGTTTCAGGTCACACAATGTGTGGAAAGGTTACACAGTGTTTGGATAGGTCACACAATGTGTAATATTTATCTCTACACATAACCCTTCCTACCGCGGAAGAGGTTACACTTTGCATGCATTCTTCTGAACTAAATTCCACATATATCAGGATTTTCTAGAATCCCAAATCCTTCATGGATATTTTCCCACATCACCTCCTTCTATGATATAGTCACAAATCACACTCATAAAACTTTAATATGAGTTGACTGAGCCTACCTCATCACCAATGGCTGTATTCTGGTCACCTGTTGATTTGTGAATCACACATCATCACTATCCCAAAGCACTAAAAAATATATCTCAAGAGAAATCCACTTCCTGTACCATTGTCAGATCACTTTCATCATCACCACACGTGAATTGTGCCTTCAATCCTAAATCCAAACCCACATTGATGATCTATTGCACCAAAGATAGATCTTGCAATGATTGGTTCCAAGATGTAGTCAAACCATTAGTCAAATGAAATATTGATGATGAACATTCAAAGAATGGGGGGAGGAAATCATGAAATACAAAGGTGAGGAAATGAACATCGACTATTGTTCAGGTTGTCCTTCATCCATTGATTGAGAAATAAAAAAACATAGAAGAATAATCAAGCATCAATAAACCATTCGTCAATTCCTTATTCTAGAGAGAAAAACCATCAACTATAAATAAAAAATCAAACCATGAATTAATTTTACAAAAGAATTAATTCGCATTTGATATGGGATAATAAAAAAATTATTAATCAAACCAAAAAAATACCCTAACTTGAAAATTGGTCAATCACTGATAAATAATGATTCCAAGTAATTTTTATTGGTAAGATCTAATAATTATATCAATACTGACAAACTCCTTGGAAAACTGATCATTAATCCATGATATCATTATTGTCAGCCAAATCTCTCCTCCATGGTCCTCTCTAATCTATAGGTTTATACAACTAACCCTAGTATATGGAAATATCCATGATTAAATAGAATAGGATTAGGCCAGGAATAGTTAATAAACAAAAAATTATTTTATTTATTTAATTTTCTATTATCCTGTATATGAATTCTCTTAAACAAAACACTCAATGGAGACAAAGATTTTTTCATTCCTAGGATAAAACCTGCATGCCATATTTAATGGTAGTATCAATTTTCCCACCAAAGAAATTATCGATAGATATTAAATTATTCTAGTAAAAATATGCTCGCTTGATATTATATATATATATATATATATATATATATATTTTATTATATCAACACTAAGGATCCACGGGCCCTAGAAAAACATGCTGACTCCGTTCCCAACTCTGAAAATATTCTTTTAAATATTATAATACTTTAAAATGAAAAAAAATTCATTAAATTCTCCCCCACCTCAGGGATTTTTATCCTGAAAATAAAAAATCATACTGAAACAGATATGGTTTTTAATCTCACATCTAGTTTTCCTGCTCCAGGTTATCTCTTAAAAATTCTTGTGTTGCTATCAGACATGCATCAAGGGAATCGATCACCCACAAAGGATATTCTCCTACCAATCCTTGATCACTACTAGGTACTTTGTGAAGGTATATCTATCCTTGATTTTTAACTCACCTTAGTTGGTAACATGTGAAGAGTCATGCGCATACCTCCTCAACTGTAACATGTATAAGACATAGTGCACTTGGTCTAACAGTGGTGGTAGGGCTAAGTGACACACCACCTTTCCACCCCTAGAACATATCTGGAAAGGGCCAATGAGTATCAAAGATAAATTTCTACCCTAGATAAACCTAGATAATCCTCACTGAGGTGGACCTTCAGGAACACATGGTCTCTATTATAGAACTCCAAAGGCCTCTATCATTAGTCCACATAAGACTTTTGATTGATCTGGGTATCCATCATCCACTCTTGGATGATATTAACCTTCTCTATTATATCTCACACCAACTCTGGACCCATGAGTGCTAACTCCCCTAGATTAGTCTAGCACTGTAGTGACTTGTAGGGTCTCCCATACAAGGCCTCAAATAACGGCATACTGATGGTGGATTGGTAAATGTTTTTATATTAAAACTACACTACAGGTAGATAATCCTCCCAACTATGGAAAAATTCCAACATGAAATCCTAAATCATGTCCTATAAAACCTAAATGGTGCAAAAGTTTTTTATATTTCCAAGGGTGTAACACCATTCTCAACAAAAATTGAGTCCTAAAATCCTCTCGTAATCCTCTACACCACCAATATATGAATCCAATATCATATTCTAAAACTATAATTAAGGGAACTCTATGAAGTTATATTATATTTTTCACGAACTCATGTTCAAAAATCTCTACCAAAATATTCTACTGGATGGATAAGAAGTGGATGTACTTGGTGAGTTGGCATATAATCACCTAGATAGTGTAATGGCCTTTGGTTTGTCATAGAAGTCCTATCATGAAATCCATGGAGATACCATCCAACTCCCACTTTGACACCTCATGGGGTTGGGTCAAACCTGCTGGAATATGGTGCTCGACTTTCACCTATTGGAAAGTGAGGCATAGAGAGATAATACCATCAACACACTTCTTCATACCTGACCACCATAACTAACACAGAAGGTCCTGATACATATTTTTATACTCTCAAATGTACCACCAAGGGGTATGTATAAAAATACCTCAATACCTCCTCTCACAACATAACCAGTATCATAATCCATCCTTAGAAAAGGATAACGTTCCCCTACCTTCAAAAAATCCATTAATAGAATTCCAAGTGGATATCTAGACACATAATACCTCACAATTGATATCTCCAAGATGACCCTCCATAACACACTGAAGAAGAGGAGGGGTAACAACCATAGATTGGTGGTAAGATGCACTATCCTAATTTAATAAGGATAACTACAATAAGGTCAACTTCTCTGATGTCTCACTCAACAACTGCAAACCATATCTCATACTGAGAGAATATTCTAATACATTCCCCTTTCTAAGAGTGTAGAATATATCAAAGTCAAAATCCTATATAAAATCTATCAATTTTCTCTACCTCAAGTTAAGATAATTTTGAAAAAAAATATATATTTGAGACTCTTGTGTTAATAATAAATGATAAATCTATCTCCCATAAGGAAGTGTCTCCACATCTTTATGGAAAATACAACTGTTTCTAGCTCTAAATCATGGGTCATGTAGTTATACTCATGGAGTCTTAGCTGCTAGGACCCATAGTCAATCACTTCCTACCATTTCATAAAAACATATCCAAGCCCAGTTTTAGAGGCCTCAAATAACACCACATACTCAACAACCTCCTATAGAAGTCTCGAGATGGGGGATCTCATCAAAATCTTTGGAAAATTCTGAAAATACCTATATAATATCTCTGTCAACATGAAAGGCTGCCAATTTTAGGTCAAATAAGTCATAGGTTCCCTGATCCTAGAAAATTAGAGCATAAATATTTGATAATAGCATTCCAATCCAAGGAATATCCACACCTCATTCATGATTTTGGGTGGCTCCCAATATAGATTTGATTTGATCTGGGTAGGGTCCACTGATACTCGCTATTCTAAGATTTCATGTCCTAGGTAGTGGACCTATTGAATCTAGAACTGATACTTTAAGAACCTTCAATAAATATAGTTCTCTCAGAGTATGTTTAGAACTATCCTCAAATATCCCATTGGTTCTTCCTCTGACACTGAGTACACAAGGATGTCATTGATGAAGAATACCACAAACTGGTTCAAGAAGGGTTGAAAGATCTAGTTCATAATTCCCATGAACAATTTTGAGGTGTTCATCACAATGAAGGTCATCACCAAATACTCATAGTTACCATATAATCATAGAAATTTAATCTTTAGTATATACTATTCTTAAACTTAGAGCTGGTGATAGCCCGACCTGAGGTCAATCTTCAATAACCATCTTGAAACTTTTATCTGGTCAAATAGGTCATCGATTCTCATAATTAGATACTTATTCTTTATAGAGACATGATTTAGGCTAAGTTAATTCACACATAAACTCAATCTCCCATATTCTTTCTAGGAGAACAACACTGAGGCTACCTAGGGGCACACATTGGACCTGATAAAGTCATTCCTCTATAAATCCCCCAACCGTCCCTTTAGCTCTCAAAGTTATATGGGGGACATATGATATGATAGTGAAGATATCAAGGTAGTATTGGGTGTAGGTATATATAGAAATCAATCTATTGGTGGGGAGTTAAGATTGACACATACTTAGAGAAGACGTCCTCATACTCTTCTATTACAGCATGAAACTGAAATCTCATAACATCTGCTTCTCCAAGGGTAATAGTATCCAACTAATGAGTAATAGAATATATCCTCCTATATATAATCCCATCACACTTTTCCTATATTTCTTTCTCATTTAAAAATTAAAACCTCATCCCATCAAATCATATGCACCACATCCTATGCCTAAAAGAATAAATATGTGAATGAACCATAGTGAGATTGTCTATACCAAGAATGGATTCATAAGGCCTCATAATTTCAAGGAAAAGATCCCATAATATGATATCTCATCTAAGAGTTATGTCTAACTATTATCAGAAGTGTGTGATAACCTAATCTCCCATGGTAAGAGTCTCCAAATACCAGGATCAACCAAAGGCTCCACTAGAATTTCTAGATCTTGAACAAGGGATGTGTTCATTAAAGAATATATCAAATATATATCCACCAATACTAAAAATAAATTATAAAATGAAAATATTCTACCTTTAATTATCCCTAGTGCCTATTGCTCATAAGACTCCACTACCTGTAGCTGCCCACGTCCCTGACCACTACTTCCCTAAGCCTGGTGTGGAATACCTGAGGGTGATGGTGGTAACAGATCAATACATTAGCCACCTACTATTTCTATCCTATCTTCTCTTATATGTATTACACCCTACAGAACTCCCTGACCAATATGTTACCTTTTCCTAGGTGTTCTATCTACTATACCCCTATCTGCTACACAACGGGTTGGGCAATCATGCACAATATGACCTTTCCCATCATAAGAGTAGAATTTCCTATCCCTTGAATGACTGAAACCATATTGATAACCATGGGAGATAGAAAATATATCCATAGAATATCTTTGAAAACACTGAACACATATGGATCCATGAGTTTTTCATTGACTACTAGGTACTGAATTCTTAGATCTAGGGTGCCCACTGTCAGAACCAACTATTGGTGACTGCTTATCTGTAAAGCTCTCCAGCACCAAGGCATACTCTAGCATGCTAGCATAGAAAGGGATACAAATAGATACCACTCCAGTATGGATATCTCGGTGAATTCTATGCTTGAAGTTATGTTCTTGAAATTATGCATCAAAAACCATATCCATAAAGTATCATGAGATATTATTGAACCTCAACGCATAGTTTGTGATTGACATGCTACCTTGTTAGATATCTAGAAGATCCTAGATATGAACTACCCACAATGCCACTAGGTAAAATACCTCTATAAAGTGGCACTCAAACTATATCCAAGTGAGAGTCTACTCATCATGCGGCTATGTCACTAATATACACTATCTCTCTATGGGGCCAGAGAGAAGGTTCACTACTAGGACCACCATCTTCTTGGTAGGGGTCCTAATAAGGAAAAAAATCACCCAAATACCTCGATCTAGTCCTCTTCTACCTAGGGGTCTATCTCACCCAAAACCATAAAGGGTATATACCTTTGGGACCTGTGAAATGTTCTTAGCCTACATATTTTATTTAATAGTACTACCGAGACAACTGACTTCTCAACAAGTAGAGGTAAGATATGAAAACCACCCAAAGGTACCACCTTCTGCACAGGCCCCTAAAAAAGACTTATTTCCAGGAGGATCATCACCATTATCCTACTGTGGATTTCTAGCATGATATCATCTTAGATACATCCTAAAAATGTCAAGAAACACAATGTTTAGATAGAATATCTGGGTAACTGACTCAAGAAGGGAATGAAAACCACAACCTATTCTTATATGATGCATGTACTAATGTTTTCCCTATAAATGGTTCCTACATGTATTGAGCCAATAAGTTGGTTATCACTATCCTAGTGAATGAATGTTCTAGCTGCCACACCACCACTACATTCCTTTGTATGAGAGCTAAACTCAAGGCACTTTAACCCTATCACCCTAGTTCCCAAACCAATCCTCATAACTAGACTATATCTAAACTTTGGTCCTAAGATAAACTATCCTATAATACCACTATGTCATGAATTGACCCATTAGGTCCTACCTGGATGATGGTGAGTTAAGTATGACACCCCAATAATACCTTTAATAGGTTAGGATTTAACGACTAACACCGAATAATAATGTCAAATACATGGGAGGCCTTAGCCTAAGGCACTTGTACACACACATATCCAAAAACTAATATAATGTAGAAATAAAAGAAAGAAAAAATAAAAAATATTCATGCATACAACTAATCCCACATTAGAGTATTAAATAAGTATGGGGTAGAAAAGGGCCAAATATATGCCCACCAAAATAGAAAAATATTCTAACCAGATAGTAAAAGGTAAATGTTGTCATGATATAACTCTTAGAACCATCTTTAGTCTATCTAGAACAACTGAGTTCCACCTTATCCTATTCCTCCTGGTACTCCATTGAAAGGTTTTTCATATACATTAGACATGACATGTTTAGAAAGAACCCATGTTGGTATGAGTATAAACATAACTAGTAAGACACCTTCAAATCACTAAAAATAAATCATAAAAGAGAGTCAGCTCAAAACAAAGGATGCTAACAACCTAGATACACTCAAAAATTGAAACCAAGTCTCAAAGTAAGGTAACATCCTCACTTACAACCTAGTATTCCACTTTAGTATCCAAGGTAATGTTCATCCAAGATAACTTACACCTCAAGTCTTTCTAAAACTGATGTCTCATCCGAGAGGTTATTACCGTCGGGCCTTTCCATGAATAGGTATATGCTGGAAATCAGAAGATGTTGATACATAGGTAGGGGATCACATGTAGTTATTATAGGGGATACCTAACCCTATCCAAAATAACCCACTAGGATGGGGATTCCACACCCTAAAAGTTAGTAATGAGATACCTAACCCAACCAAGGGAAGAATGATAGAGGATCACACCCCATGCCACACAGGGGGATACCTGAATCTATCTTGAACTACCCTGTAGATGGGATCACTCATATAATGATCAAGAGGGAATATATCACTATACCCTCATAGGGATGGACCAAGGGAACATACCCAAACTGATAAACAACTAGGCTAAGTAGAATATGAGCTCTAACCTTCCCTAGAAGGGATACACAGTGTGTATAAGGAATACATGGTGTGTCCTATTAAGCCTGAAACTATACGAGTCTCTATACACATGATTTATATTGTGTCTATGTAATTTTTTCATGTTCATATTCATAGACCATGCCTATGTACCCTGGCCATGCCTGTGTACCCTAGTTGTCCCCATGTACCCTGGTTGTTCCCATGTACCCTATACATGCCCATATACCCATAAGTAAACATCAGTTCGCTAGCTTTGGGTCACATGACATGTGGATAGGTCACATGGTGTGTGAACAAGTTACAAAACTTTTGATATTTATCTCTTTTCATAAACCTATCCATAATGTAAGGGGATTTACATAGTGTGTGTTCTTCTAAACTACACATCGTGTATATCAGTATTTTACAGGATCCCACGACCTTCACATGCATCCACCCACATCACCACCTCCTCTATTCTATCCATAAATCACTCCTATGAAACTAGAATATGAGTTAACCAATCTTACCTTTTCACCATTGGATGGATTATAGCCACTCATTAATCAGATAATCACACATCATCACCATCCCAAAGCACTACACAATCCATCTCATAGAAACTCCAACACCCATACCATCATTGGTCACTTTCATCATCATCAAACCTCAATCATTACTTCAATACCAAATCTGATCCAATGTTGATGATCTATTTTAGAAAATATAGATCATGAAACTATTGGTTTTTAGGTGTAGTTGAACCATTAGTAAAATGAAATAACGATGATGAATGTTCTAATAATAAGGGGAAAAAATCATAAAAAAAGTGAGGAAATGAATGTCAACCATTATCTAAGTTGGCCTTCATCTTTTGATGGATAAAATAATTAATGTAGAATAATAAACAAGAATAAAAAAACCTTTCATTAATTTATTATTCTTGGTAGAATAACTGTAAGAACCCAGATCTTCATGTCATGTATGGATCTTTATTTCTGGTTGTTTTTGAGGAAAAAGGAAGAATTTGGAAATTTTCTAAGTACACACCGTGTACTTTTGACTACATGCTGCGTACCCAGTTGCTGTGTGTAGCTGTGTACTCGCCATGTAACGACCGAGTACATGGCCATGTAGGTGACCTTCCAGACCACCTTAAGTGGGGGGAATGTACATTAAATGGACACACCATGTAATTTTCTATTTTATTTGTTATATTGGAGTAGGGTTGTGTCTCCTGACCAGAACTGTCTTCTTCTTCCTGTGTTTCATATAGAGGAGTGACGATATGGATGAGAATTTGAACCCCTACTGATTCTCTATCTGACCCCGAATTGAGACGCCGCCGAGTGAATTGGATTCCCACTAGAGAGTTCTCTATTTCCCTAGATCCACTCTTCCTAATTTCTCCTCTCTATTGAGTTATTCAAGGTTGAACGATTTTAACCTTTTTGTAGATCTATGTTGTTCCAGGACGATTCAAGGGCTGATGTTCAAGAGTGTTCATCGTACAACATCAAGGTAGGTGGTTTGTGCCTTTATTTGGTTTTCTTTGGATTATATATTAATAAAGTGATGAATACCCATGTTTGGGGTATTGCGTGTTTTGGAATTTAACCATGTTTAATACCTGTTATGGTTTGTTTGATTGTGAAAGGGTTATTGATTAGGTGTAAGGTTTAATAACTTGATTTTGGGTGTGTTTACCATGTTTGATTGATTATGGCCATTTGGTCTAGAATGCCTATTAGGTTTTATTTATTTTCCATGCCTCGTGTTGTTTGGATGGAGTTACCATTTATTTGAGATGCATGTGATTCACATTGTGGAAGTATGACCAAGGGGAACTGACTGTGAGAGCTTCCTGAGGTTGGTTCATTTAAGTATAATTTTTTGTTATGTTGAACCAGAGGTATTGACTGTGAGAGTTGCTGGGTGGTCATAGACCACAGGGGTTAGACTGTGAGAGCTACCTAGAGGGTCGTTATTAAATGA
Source organism: Viscum album (assembly GCA_963277665.1). NCBI lineage: Eukaryota > Viridiplantae > Streptophyta > Magnoliopsida > Santalales > Viscaceae > Viscum > Viscum album. Next base: position 1,513,656,773 of record OY728161.1, read on the forward strand.
TTTTTGTACCATAGGGAATTGATTGTGAGAGCTACCAGGAGTTCATTATATTTTATTTTTGATATGTAGACCAAGGGGGTATTGACTGTGAGAGCTACCTAGGTGGTAGTTTGTAAATGAATAGTTTTATATGGGACAAAAGGGGTTATACTATGTGACCTTTCCCATAGGGTCATTATTTATTGAATTGATGATATGTTAAACCAGAGGGATTATATTGTGAGAAATTTACTAGAGGGTTACTTTTGAATGTTTGATGAATGTGATGAGCCTTCCAAGCCAAAGCACAATCTTGGAATCAATCATACTTGTTTGTTAGATGATCTTTTGAGACATCTGTATTGCTATTACATAGGGGACACATAACATAGGCTAGATCCCAATATTCCATTATTCAATGGATTGAATAATTAAAAAATTTAAATGAATGTAATTGAAAATTTTAGGATTGTTTAATTTTGAGTACTCCTTAGTTTATTGATTCATTTCTTCTTATTACCTGCTATATATATTCACTGATAGTTAGGAACAAATATTTTGGTGGTTGCCTACTGGGATTCATTTCACACCCTTTTTGGGTAATGCTTTTGGGCCTAAACAGATTATATGATTGTAGGTATAGATAAGGGTAAGCACCCTTCATCATCAGGTACTTGATTACTGTTGGAGCTGGAGAGCATGAGACCATGTTGAGGCTTGCGATACTGTTGGAGTTTACTATTTTCTGTACTTTGGTTTTAGTATTATATTTCCATCATTGTGACTTGTTTGGATTATTTCCTAGATACATGTGACAACCATCATTTATTTATATATATTTCAGTTTTTTATACTATCAGTCTTCTATTGTTTACTTCTATTATATAGTATTACTACTTCTACTACTCTTTACTATTTTTTCCATTGTGTTACTTTTCCAATGAGGGCATAGTTTCACCAATATCCCATCCAAGGACCTCACAACTAGTCGGAAGCCTCTGGTGTTTGGAGAAATATGCTTGAGGCCATGTGACCAACTGGGTACGAGGCACCTTTGGGCAGCACCCGGAACCGGAACATTACAAAGTGGTATCAGAGGATTTATTTTCTAATTTGTCTAACTTTTTAGAGCCTATAGATAGGGATAGGAAGGAATATGTAGTTGGTAATAAGTTGTGCTCAGGTGTAGCTTACTCGTGTATATGGAAAATCCAAGTTACCTCAAATAATGCAATTTTTTTTGTTTTGAAATTGTTATAGTTGATTTTATTTCACCATTGGGTGATTCAATTGTTTTGTATTGTTATCGTTGATATTATTGAGGTTCTATTTCTGTATGATGAGATGAGGGTATTCCATCTCATGCATCATATAGGCACTTGATAGAGATCACATGCCATGCATTCTTGTTATGCCATTTATGGTGTATTACTGATTTCATGTTGTTGTTATAGATGTTGTGCTAGATATGCATGTTGTTGTGATAAATTCCATGATAGAATACCTTATATTCTAATAGGGTATTGAAATTGTAAAGTTTCATTTGGATAGATTCCAAAATCTAGTCCTTGAGGTGTTATAGGCCCTCTTGGATCAGAATTTGGAGGATCATGTTTGAACTATAATTGATTTTTGTCAAGTTATGTGATGAATAATGATTCCGAACTTTGATTCACAGGAGTATGGGCTCTCACAGGTTAGAAATTGTCATGCCTTGGAAAAAATTTCACGTTTTTAAGGGTTCCAGAGAAGTTTCAGAGGCTTAATATCCTGAAACTTATACAACACAGCGTGTGGTGTTATGAACACATTCCATTATTCTTCTATTCTAGAGAAAGTGATTTTTATTAAAGTACACACTGTGTACTAGGAGTACACGCCCTATAGTCCATGACCATGTGGATGAATGCATGAGAATAGACATGGGGTTAGGAAACTTTTGGTAGAACACACCGTGTCTAGATTGAACACTCCGTGTTGTGGGGAACCGTGTATCTAACTGTGTGACGAATGACACAGGTGGATGAAAATGAGGTTGTACATGCCATGCCCCATTTATACACGCCATGTAGATCTGAATGTGTATCTAACCGTTTTAATAACAACACGAGCAGTTAGAAATTAAGAAGTACACGCCATGTATTGGGTGAACACATTGTGTAGTGTTACCCAGTTGAGAACCATGTAGTTCTAGCTGCGTAGAGGAACCTGGGTAGGAGGTAAAATTCAAGTACACACTGTGTCTCAGGAGGAACATGCCGTGTGTATGGGTGTTACATGACCAGGTTTGGCAGACGTACATTCCATGGTAAAAGATTAAGGTAACACATCGTGTAGGGGTTATACATACCGTGTAACCCTATTTTGGAAAACTTGAATGTTTATTATCCTATTAATTTCTTTCACTTTTAAGTTTCTCTCCTTGATAATCTTGAACTAAGGTGTGTAATTGATCTTGTAGGGTAATGAAACAAAGACATCCTCTAGTTGTATGATAGATACAAGGGAATGAGAAGATACCAGAAATAGTAGATCAATGACTACCAAAAGATCCTCTCATCGTGCCCATTTTGGAACTAATTTTTTATACCAGACGTAGGTGTTGATGCACAGTTCTATGAAGGCTTTTTGAGGATGTTATAGACTTTCTAGGGATCACTGCATCCTGCCCTAACAATGGTAGAGTTGACACGGTTGTTCCAGCACCGGAATCCTCCCATTTTTTCAGTGGATGGATGACCACATGATATAGAGTCATGGTTGGAGGCCATGCTTGCTATCTTTGAGCATCTAGAGACGCCTATGGAGAGGAGGTTTAATCTCACGACGTACATGCTATGTGATACCACCAAGATATGGTGAGCTGTTATCTCACAGGAAGGACTTCATTGAGATATGGATTGGGAAGAGTTTCAGAGGAACTTCTATGACTACTTCTACCCTGAGATGTTGAGGGCTGACTGGGATCAAGAGTTCATGCATTTGAAGCAGGGTGCTCTTTCAGTGATGGATTAATCATCTCATTTTACAGAGCTTCAGCACTTCCCACCTGTTCTATGAGGTGATGAGTTATCTTTGGTTAGGCAGTTTGAGGATGGTCTCAGGTATGACATACGATCGCGGGTAAATGTTTTCAGAATGACTTCGGTGATAGCTATAGTAAATCCATTGCTGATTACTGAGTGAAATCTGAGGGAGTTTGGAGCTACGAGTTAGGGCGTTTCAACATATAGTGCTGGTAATCCTTCTACATATAGAAGGAAGCACCATAGGGAGCTTTCACAAGATATTTCTGCAGGTAACTAGGTTTTATACTACCCGTGTGGGAAGAGTGGGCATACGAGACCACATTGCTCGAAGGACCCCGTCGAGTGCTGATCTTGTAGCAAGATGGGCCATCTTCAACATTTTTTCTAGATTCCCTCACCAACAGTAGGTGATAGGGGTTTTGTTATGACTCCACATTTAGGAGAAGGAATTCTAGTTTCTCATCAATTAGGTAACTAGAGTTCTATATCCCGTTCAGGCAGAGGAGGTGGTCGTGGCCATTGTAGTCATGCTATGAGTTTTCAACGACAACAAGGTGGATCATCTCAGGGTAGTAAGGAAGGGTTGCAAGGCCGTGGTACAGGTCAAGATTTTTCAATGGAACAAACCCAACAGGAGAAGGATCCCAGACCCTCTATAGTTAGAGGTATGATTCTAGTTGCCTCAGTTTTAGCTTATTCTATTTTTGATATAGGGGATTCTCATGGTTTTATATCTATTACTGTTGTGGAGATCCCCAGGATATGTATCTTTACTTATGAGGATGTTATAATTCTAGACACTTTGTTGAGACTTAGGATGGTGAGTGTACGTCAGTGAAAGGAGTGCCCTCTTGAGGTTGGTGGGTGTCACTTGTTATGAGACCTCTATGTATTAGAGATTTTAGGCTTCGATTTCATTCTTGAAATGGACTGGTTAGTCTCCTTTCATGCCTTTTTTGACTGCTATCACTGCATGGTGAGTTTCACGTCACTGGAGGTTGGGTATTTTCTACACAAGGATGAATGGGATGTCCAGGTGAGTAGAGTTGGACTGGAACATCATGGGATGGGAGGAATTACAGCCTAAATTTCTAGTTTATATTTGGATGACTAGGGGACTTCATAGATAGAATTTCCTCCAGTGGTGGATCATTTCAAATATGTATTTCTAGATGGGTTTTCAGGTTTACCTCCAGAGAGAGGTAGATTTCTCTATTGAGGTTGTTCCAGGAGAAACACCTATATCCATTCCTCCGTATTGTATGGATACACCAGAGTTACAGGTGCTCAAGAAATAGTTGGAGGAGTTGCAGGAAAAGGGTTTCATCTAACCCAGTACTTCTCCTTGGGGTTTGCCTATTATTTTTCAAAGAAGGAATATGGTACCCTCAAACTTTGTGTGGATTATTGAAATCTGAACCAGTTGATGGTTAAGAACCGATATCATTTTCTGAGGATTGATGATCTCTTTGATTAGATTCGAGGAGACTGAGTGGTCTCAAAGATTGAATTGAGATTCGGTTATCATCAGTTTCATGTTAGACCATCATATATAGCTCTTACATCCTTTCAGAGAAGGTATGGTCTATATGAGTATTTGGTTATTCCATTCAGTCTCACAAATGCACTGGTAGTTTTCATGGAACTAATGAACTGAGTGTTCCATCCTTACTTAGATTATTTTGTGGTAGTATTTAAGGATGATATCTTGGTGTACTATCACACTCAACACAACCATTCCATCCATATTGAGATCATATTGAGTACACTGATATAGCATCAATTATATACTAATCTCTCAAAATTAAACTTTTGGATAGACCAGATTCGCTTCTTGGGTCATGTTATATTAGAGATAGAAGTATCAATAAACCCAGAGAAAGTAAGAGAAGTAGTTTCCTAGGAGTATTCAAAGAACGTATTTGAGGTACAGAGTTTTCTAGGGCTGGTTGGTAACTAAAAGCAATTTATATAGAAATTTACATGCATAGAAGCACCACTGATGGGCCTGACTAAGAAGGGGGTGAAGTACTTGTGGAAAGATTCCTGCAATTAATCATTCTAGGAGCTAAAAGGGAGATTGAATTCAGCACTGATACTATTTTTTTTGGAGCTAAGAAAGAGTTACACTATTTACTATGATGCGTCAGGTATTGGTTTGGAAGCAGTACTTATGTAAGGGGAATGAGTTGTTGTGTATGGGTCTTGACAGTTGAGGCCACATGATAGGAATTACCCAATGCACGATCTTGAGTTAGTGGAAGTTGTGAATGCTTTAAAATATTGGATACATTATATTTTGGGAGATAATTTTTTGGTATTTACTAACCAAAAAAGTCTCAAGTATATATTTAATCAGTGTGATCTTAATTTGAGACAAAAAGGTGGGTTGAGTACCTTTAGTATTTTGACTTTGGGGTTTCCTACATGCCTAGGAAAGGCAACACAATGGCTGATGCATTGAACTGGAGGACTCAGATACATGTAGTTTAGGAGCCCAGTAGTAAATGGAAGCTTATGGATCTATTCTCTGAGATGCATTTGGAGGTGCACGATAGAAAGGGGTAGAAATTTATTTCTTCTATAGCTGTTACCTCTACTCTACCTGATCGAGTGTGAATGGGGAGACTATCAGATTCCAAAGTCCTAGTCCTATGGGAGAGTGCGTCTGATGAGGACCCTACTCCTAGGTGGAATATAGGCAACGATGAGATCTTGTGTTTTCATGGGTGCGTATGGGTGTCAACAGACATACATGAGGAGTTGATGTGAGTTTTTCACTCCTCAGTTTGGGCAGTTCATCTCGGAGTTAGCAAGATGTATTGAGATCTACATCCTCAATATTGGTGGCTAGGTATGAAGAGAGATGTTTCTGGTTTTGTTATGAGATGTTCCACCTGTTAGTAGGTGAAGGAGGAGCATTAGTGACTAGCATGGATTTTACAGTAGTTACCGATTCCTGATTGGAAGTGGAATGATGTCGTAATTAATTTCATGATAGGTTTATCAAGGTCGCCTCGAGGGAATGATGTGGTTTGGGTTGTTGTTGATAGACTCACAAAGGTTTCACACTTCTTACCAATTAATAAAACCTTCAGTGTTGATTAGCTTGTAAGGTTTTAAATCCGATAGATTGTAATTTTTCATGGGGTTCCATACTCTATCATTTAAAAAAGGGATGCCTAGTTTACTTCTCAGGTCTGGAAGGGACTACAGAGGGATTTGGGTACATAGGTACTTCTGAGTACAGCTTACCATCCCCCGAAAAAATGGCCAGTCTGAGCACATGATTCAGGTGTTGGAGGAAATGCTTCAATCATGCATCCTGGATTTTGGGGGTTCTTGGGAGAGACATATACCCCTAGTAGAGTTCGCCTATAATAACAGTTTTTAGGTGATGATTCAGATGACACCTTCTAAGGATTTGTACAGTAGGCCATACTGATCACCCCTATATTGGTAGGAGTCCGTAGAGGATGCTATGCTTGGACCTTATCATGTCCAGGATACCACTAAGTAGGTGGAGTTGATTCAGAATAGGATGGATACTGCACATTTTTGGAAGAAATCTTATGCTAATTGACAGAAATGACCTATGGAGTTCGAGGTCAGAGATCATGTTTTCTTACGTGTCACACCTAGTTTGGAACACATGAGTATTATGAGACAATTAAATCTTTCACCAATATACGTTGGGTCAATTGAGGATTTGGAGAGAGTTGGGCTGGTTTCCAAATGGTTGCAGTTACCTCACAGGTACCGAGAAATGCACAACTTCTTCCATGTTTCTCAGTTACGATGTTACTTTTTAGACTTGTCTCACGTATTTCAACCTGAGAAGGTTGAGTTAGAGGTGGATGCATCCTTCGAGGATCACCCTATTCGGGTTGTGGATTAAATAATGAAGGTTCTCAATGTCTGGTCTGTTCCTCTGGTATGAGTGCTATGTTAGCACAGACGAGTACTAGATTATACTTGGGAGATGGGGTCTGACATATGATCACAGTGGCTAGAGTTGTTTGAAGTTTCTTCTTTTCCACTATTGGAATGGAAATTTGGGGACAAATTAATTTAAGGTGGGAATTTTGTAAGAACCTCGATCTTAATTTTAGGTATGGATCATTATTTTGGGTTGTTATTGAGGAAAAAGGAAGAATTTGGAAATTTTCTAAGTACACGCCATGTACTTTTGAGTACACTCTGTATACCTGGTTTCCGCGTGTAGCCGTGTACTAGCCATGTAATGGCTAAGTACATGGCAATGTAGGTGGCATGGAAGACCGCCTAAGGTGGGGGCCGATTGAGGATAGTAAATGGAATGTACATTAAATGAAAACATCATGTACTTTTCTTTTTTATTTGTTATATCAGTGCGGGGTCACATCTCACGTCGAGAACCGTATTTTCTTCCTATGTTTCGTATAGGAGAATGATGAGATAGACAAGAACTTCGAACCCCTACCGATTCTCCATCTGATTCGCAATTGAGATGCCACATGGTGTGTTGGATTCGCACCGGTGAGTTCTCTCTTTCCCTATATCCTCTCTTCCTAATTTATCCTTTCTATTGAGTTATTCAAGGTTGAAATATTTTAACCTTTTTTTTGGAGATCTATGTCATTATAGGACGATTCAAGGGATGACGTTCAAGAGTGTTCATCGTACAACATCAGGGTAGGTTGTTTGTTCCTTTCTTTTGTTTTATTTGGATTATATATGCATAAAGTGCTGAATACCCATGTTTGGGGTATTGCGAGTTTTGGAATTTAACCTTATTTAATAACTTCTATGGTTTGTTTGATTGAGAAAGGGTTATTTATTAGTCATAAGGTTTAATAACTTGATTATGGGTGTGTTTCCCATGTTTGATTGATTTTTTCCATTTAGTCTAGAATGCCTATTAGTCTTGATTTTTTTCAATGCCTCGTGCTGTTAGGATGGAGTTACCATTTATATGAGATGCATGTGACTCAAATTGTTGAAGTATGGCTAAGGGGAATTCAATGTGAGAGCTTCCTGAGGTATGATCATTTAATTATAATTTTATTGTTACGTTGACTTGGATTTATTGAATGTAAGAGCTTCCGAGTGGTCATAGAAAAAGGGGTTAGACCATGATAGCTACCCAGAGGGTTGTTATTAAATTAAGGTTGAACCATAGGGAATTGACTGTGAGAGATGCCAGGAGGTCATTATATTTTATTGTTTCTTTGAAGACCAAGGGTGTATTGACCATGCGAGCTACCCAGGTGGTTGTTTGTAAATGATTAGTGCTATATGGGACCAAAGGGGTTAGAATGTGTGAGATTTCCCAGAGGTTTATTATTTATTGAATTGATGATATGTTAAACCAGAAGGGTTAGATAGTGAGAACTTTAATAGAGTGTTTCTTTTGAATGTTTGATGAATTTGATGATCCTTCCAAGCCAAAGCACAAGCTTTGGGTTGTTCTTACTTGTTTGTTAGATGGTCTTTTGAGACATCTATTTGGCTATTATAAAGGGGATACAGAGCTTAGGATAGATCCTAAGATTTTATTATTTAACAGATTGAATAATTAATGAATGTAAATGAATGTAATTAAAAATTGTAGGATTATTTACTTTTGAGTACTCCTTAGTTTATTGCTTCATTTCTACTTATTACCTGCTATACATATTCACTGACAGTTAGACACAGATGTTTTGGTGGTTGCCTACTGGGATTCGTCTCACACTATATTTGGGTCATGATTTTAGGCCCAAATAGATTATATGGTTGTGAGTATAGATAAGGGAAATCACCTTTCTTCACTAGGTACTTGATTATTGTTGGAGCTAGAGAGCACAAGACCAAGATGAGGCTTCCAAAGCTTTTGGAGTTTACTATTTTCTATACTTTGGTTTTAGTATTGTATTTCAAGAATTTTGACTTGTTTGGATGCTTTCCTAGATACACATGACATGCATCAATTATTTATATTTATTGTGATTGTTTATACTATCAGTCTTCCATTGTTTACTTCTGTTGTATGGTATTACTGATTCCGCTACTGTTTACTATTTGTTTCTGCTATGTTACTCTACCAATGAGGGAAAACTTTCCCCACTATGACATCCAAGGCCCTCACCGCTAGTCAGTAGCCTCTATCATTTAGGGAAATTCGCTTGAGACCATGTGACCAACCAGCAACAAGGAAACTTTGGGCGGCACCCAGAACTAGGACGTTACAATAACCAACAACCTTAATCAACAATCGATCCATGAATTAATTTTCTAAAATAACTAATTCACATTAAACATGGGAAAATAAAAAATGGGGATTAATCCAACAAAAAAATTTCCTACCTTGAAATTGGACTGATCACTGATGAAGAATGATTCTGCATCATTTTGGTTGGTGAGATCCAAAAACTCTGTTGATGATGAAAAACTCCTTGGTAAACAGATTATTGATCCATGATCCCATTATTTTCTTCCAAAGCTATCATCCATGATCCTCTATAATCTCTAGGGTTATATAGATAACCCTAGTATATGACCATATTAATGATGAAATTGAATAGGATCAGGGAACAACTAATTAATAGACAATAAATTATTTAATTAATTTTTTTATCTACTATCTTACCCACAACTTATTTATAAAACACTCAACATGCACAAAGATTATGGCTTGTCTAAGGTAAAACCCATATTCTAGATTTAATTGTGGTCTCCATATTTCCACCCAACACAACATTTGGTTTATATTAAATTATTCCATAAAAACTATACATGCGTGATATTTTATATTTAATATTCTTCATTATATCAACATTGAGGCTCCATGGGACCTAAAATCCCATACTGACTCTACACCTAACTCTGGAAATATTCTTCAAAATATTTCAAGTTTTTATAAGGAAATAATAGAGTCACTACAACCATTATTTAATAAAAAACCTATCCTAACATTCGGTGTTACCCTCACAGGCCTAAAAAAGGGGAAAATCACATAAGTAGAATAAAATGTATCTTTGGGATACTAGTTAGAGAGTGACTCTAAACTGGTGCGACATGTGTACCTAGACTTAATACTTATAAACCTGTAGTTACCCATGAATCTAAAATAGATGCAAGTCAATTTTTTTTATCAAAATAATATGATTATATCATATAATTTATAAATGAGCCACAACCTCACCTATGATCCCCTTACTAGAAAAAACCCCAATTACATTGATAATATAAATAAACGTACATGAGCCCCTTCATTGGGTACCACTACATATATAAAATAGTTAAACAATTTTATTTTAAATACTTGAGGCATGATTCAAGGAGGTATTTATCTTTATAAAACCATTCTATGGTTAAAATAAGGCCTTGTAAATATTCCTTATAAGATCAAACCATAAGACATGCTTTTAAAACAAAATTTACAATTATCATTGAAAATTTTCATCACTAAAGGGGCTTACACTCCTTTCATAAGTACCAAGAAAATCTATTTTTTATATATCTCATTCTATTAATTTAGAAATCAAAACACCCTTATACATTAAATAAATTATGTTAATGGTATAACTAGGCATATACACAAACAATAGGTTTGAATGGGTTTCCAAAAGCGTGTTTTTATTTTAAAAACATAGTGAAGTACCTTTCGTATTTGAGGAAAACCAAAGTGAATCAAATCCATTTTTATAAAAACTACTAAATATACTTAAAATAAATTTTAAAACACTCAAATAATGAATTTAAAATAATAATAATTAATTGTTTTAAATTCAAATTGAAATACAAAAAAAACACCTATCTTGAATCCTTATACTTTTCAAAGGATGATACCAAACCACCTCAACAAGACCCAAGTGGGATTAGAGAACCAATAAGAAACCTAAAACAATAAAAAACACGATTAAAATTAAGATACAATGAAACCCTAGGCCACCCAGACCTCACTGAGTAAGAATAACAGAATCAAAGGAAGGAAATAAGGAAAATAAAATGATCCAGAGATCTTAACTTAAAAAATAAAACTTAAAACCAGGAGAAACTCCATGGTTTAGCTATGGTAATAAAGGGATAATAATTTGGAGGCACACATGACTGTAGGGGTATAAGTGAGGGATAAGAGAACATAAAAATGGGTTAAAATCAACCAAGGGAATACAGGTAAAACCACAATTTTAATGGCTTAGAAACCACACACAGTTTGGCTAAATAGTTGTTCAAATAGTGTTCTAACCATAAACCATCAATAAGAAACCTGAATCACTACACATGGGAAGGCCACATGGTTGGAAAAATTATATGCCAACCATATGATTTGGATATTACAAAACTACAAGTCTATCACACGGTCACCACATGGTTGGTACTAACCATGAATCTTAACCATTCTATAAGCACTGCACCTCCCCAAAACACAAAATTCTGAAGAAAAATAAATTAGAGGGAGATATAAACATAGGAGACTAAAAATGAATAAAATAATAGGGTAAAATAGGATTTGGTGTGACAATTTTCCCCAACATAACTCTTTATTCCCCCATAAGGCACCAAAAGAAATGGTTTATCAATATTTGAACTTAAGAATCAGCTTCCTCAATGAAGAAAAGGCCCAAGTGAATAAAAATACTAAACGAAAAGAACATCCTCCAAGAACTAGGTTAATAAAAAAAATAAAAATAATTATACCTAATTCACCCAATTTCAACATAGAATATCACCTCAAAGATGAAACACCAAATACTAACTCACCTAAGGTCTCACAACTATCAAAGTAACAATTTTTAAAGGTAGAAAGGCTAACACTCTCACAAGAGATACTAAAAAAGGATCACCCTAACCTCAGAAATAGGAAAGAATAAATAAATAAATCATGTACTATTTAGGATCCCCAAGACCATCCACCATAAGAACCATGATCAAAACCTAATCTAACTTCTATGATGGAGGATGAGTTAAGTTGGGTTAAATGAATAAAATGAAATCTAGAAACTAAAGCCTCAATAAAAAAAAAGAACATATATACATTCTCTCACCAAGAGGTTTTTTATAGTGGTCTCCCCAACATATTATAAATTATCATTGAACTATTTCCCTCAGAAACTATAAATAGTAAAGAATCTATAATGATCTCAATAACTCAAATAAAATAAATACAACATTAAATATTCCTAACACACCAACATCAAGATTCAGAGTTCACCATAAAGAATTTCCACCATAATACATTTCCATCATCAAAAAATTCATATGAATTTGCAAGCATAATCATCCAAAAAAGACATAATAATATAAAGGGACATAAAAATCCAAAGGAAACTTAAATATTTGTTGTATCAACATTAGGATTATTGAGTTAAACCTAAGGATTCATCGAAGGGGAAGATCTAAATCTAAACTTCTTATGAGATATCCATTTGTGAAACTTTTTAGATGAGCTAAATGAACATATGTATAGTAGTACTTAGGTGCTTATTGAAAAGAAGGATTCTTATGCCAGAAATTTTCTCATTAATAAAACACCCAATATTTTCTTCTAGAAGAGTCTGGCATGAAGAAATTGGATGGTCGTTAACACTAATACCCAATTTCCTAGATGTTATACACTTCCCATTCACCTTAATATAACTTCATCCACCAATCCTAGGGATAGGTCAAACATAAATCCCTTATGGTACCCCTGTTAAGATATATTCAATTCTCATAGCTCATTTTACTTCCTCATCATAAGTGTTGGGGATAAGAGAAGACACTATTAAAAGATATTGTCTAAGAACCTTTTAAAAATTCTAGAAATTCAAGAATACTTGAATAACCATGTCAGAGAGGTATGATAAAAACTTGATGAATCGATTTTAATATTCTAAAAATGATCTATTTTATTACTGTAGGAAATACATTTCCATTATCTTAGGTATTTTCACCTCTTATAGAAAATACTACTGGAATAAAAATGCCTTGAAACCTTCCTAAGAAAGGGATCTAAGTGGTTTTGTCTAGATAATGGAATTCCACCACTACCAATTTGAACCATCTAGCATGAAGTTGGAGAAATTGAGTTTAAGAGACTTAGGGAGCTCAATATGTATTAAGAATCCTTTGATACAATGAAACCATTCGTATTCCTTTTGAGAATATGATTACCTAAGTAAATGGGGAGGATTAGAATCTCAAAATTCTTGAATGAGATCCTGGGGTTGGTCTAGAAGAGAAATATCACTATAATCCACAAATTGGGTAGAAATATGGAATTAATCAGACAAATCTTGATCAACTAGAGGGTTTTCTCATAATGAACCACATACTCTCCCTCTTATGAATCCATATAGGCTTGATGGGGGAGTACTATAAAACAAGGAACAAAAAACAAGATCAAAACAAACCATCATTTAAAACACATTAAAATGAACATAAATTGTTAAATCAGAAACAAAATATCAATTAAGACAACACTCAAATCCCCTAATGCCTCAAAATAGATTATAACAATAGAGGAAATATCAAAACATAAAATGGAATACCACACCAATACCCATCCATCCTAATTTTAAAACACACAAAAAATTCTAATATTTCCTATAAAATCACTTTAATACTTTATTTAGAAAAATCAATTTAAAATACCTGACATGCTTTGAAAGTTTTCATGAAATTTTCAATGATTTATTTTTAACACATTTTCAACTTATAATTTTTATTTTTTCAAAGGATCAAAAATAAATTTCAAAAAAAAAAACTCAAAAAATCATTATGAAAACATTTAAAAAAAATATAAAATAAACCTTCTTCATTAAATCAATACATTTATTAACTCATGATTTATTTTAATTATTAAAACATTTAAAAAAATCTCCAAACTTTTATAGATCCCATATCATTTTTATAAAAAATGTTTTTATTTTAGGGAATCAAATTTAAATAAAAACAAATATTATTTATAATTCATAATAAATATTCATAATCACCCCAAATCAATAGAAAGAAGGGAAAAAATATCATTATATAATAAAATTAAAATTTTAAAAATCAAGGGAAAAATAGCTATTAACAATCTAGACACACATGTTTGCAGACTATATTCCAATAGTGTGAAGGTCACTGAAAGATAACTAGATGGATCGATATGGTCTATGCATGGATTTCCAAACCAAGCATAGTAATTGTGAACCCCTTGAATTCATTCCAAGTCTCACTCTATTAATTAAATATTCTAAAAAATAACGATGAATTCTCAATACCAAAAAGAAACACTCAAATATAGTCCAAAAATATCAAAAATATCTGAGAACTGATCTCATATTTGAGAGATAAACACCTCAAACTACCCTATTAACTCAAGAATTATGTTGAAAGGTGGTGATAAAGAACCTTACATGTGACCAATAACTTGAATTATGATGATCCTACCTCTACACTAACATCTATCCCAAATAGTAAGGGTAAATCTAGGATATAGGTATTCACAACAACTTAAGCTCTGATACCATTTTTTCATGAGCCAATAAAGGTCACCCATAATTCAGGCACCTGAGCTAGACCATGACATACCTAAGAGGTGTTCCCTATCCTCCCATACTGGTGAAAATCACCAAGGGAATCAAAAGAGTACTAATGTGATTTTTTCAAAATAATAAACCAAGGACTTCTACCCATAATTATGAAATGACCTTTCCATACATTAGATTTACATGTCATATAGATATAAGTCGATACAAAATTAGGATGAATCTAAACTAAGCACAAAAGTAAAATTAAAACATACAATAAACTAGAAGAAGAACTATAACCAATCTAGACAAATAGAAACAATGAAAAATACCAAATATAGACTGCACAATATAATTACTAAAAGTCCAATAAAATTAATATATCAAATTAAAATGAAAGAAACAAAGCCTTAACTACTATATTCATGCATCAAGTGAACCATGTTCATCAACCACCATCCCAAACTCAAACTGGAACCTAGTACCAATAAACCATGTCCAAGAAGAATCAGTTAAAATTTTAATAATTATTGGTGTGGGATAAATATCCCAGTAGGTCACCACCCTCTGATCTAAGAATATCTTTTAAATATAGATATATTTAATGCTAGTTTTAAAATAGATATAAAAAGTAGTTTTTCCCATTTATTTAAAAAACAAGTAATCAGTGAATGTATTTTAAAAATCATTTTCCTTTTTAGCATGAGACAATCACTATTTAAGAAAATATCCTTATAAAAACTTTTAAAAGAGAAGGTACATGTGAAACAAAAAAGAACATTTTTAAATAGAAGAGAAAAGAGAGTTTAATGTAATATAAATTTTAAAAAATAAGGTTTTAAGGAAAAGAAAATCATAACAATAAAAAAATAGATCTATTGGGAACCTATGAGATACTAGAGCATTCTAGGATGTGACTATACAAATACTAACAAAGAATGGTGTTGGATAATAACAACCGTCCCTAACACCTAGTGTATCTCTCACAATACTAACAGAGGGTAATATCCCATAAGCAGAATAAAATCTATCTCATGGACACTATTAAAAATGTGATTCTAAACCAGTGTAGCTTGTATACCTAGACATACAACCTAGAAAACCATGTTTATCCCTGAATCTAAAATTTCGGTCAATATAGAATTTTTCTCAAAATAATATGAATATATTATACCATTTTCAAATGAACCACACCCTAACCTTTTATTTCCTCATAAGAAACACCCCCAATTGCATTTAGAATATAAATAAACATCCACAAGCCCCTTAAATGGGCACCACTGAATACATAAAAAATTTAAACATTTATTTACAAAATACTTAGGTCATGATTCATGGAAGATTTTTTGTTTATAAAATCATTTGAAGGTGTTTATTGGGACTTGTGAAAATTCCTTATAAAATTAAACCACAAGACATGCTTTCAAAACCAAATTTACAATTTTCATTAAAAACTTTCATCACTAATGGGGATTACCATCCTTTCATAAATACCAAGCACAACTATATTTTTAGATTTTTCCTTTCATTCCTTTTGAAATTCAAAATAACCTTCAAATTTCAATAAATGATACCAAAATTCCAACCAAGAATACACATAAACACTAGGTGATAAAGGGTTTATAAAAAAGGGATTATATTCAAAAACAAAATGAAATACCATTTTTATTTGAGGAAAACCAAATAGAATCGACCCTATTTTTCATAAAATATAATAAATATACTTAAATTCATTCTTAAAACACTCAAATCATCCATTTAAAATAAAAATATTTAATACTTCTAAATTTAAAGTGAAATATGAAGGATCACCTACCTCGAATCCTTCTTATATCCAAACAAAAGTTAAAAATCACCTCAAAAAGACCCATGAGGGATTATATAACCTAAAATAATCCTAAAACAAAAAAAATACCAAATTAAAATTGATATATAATGAAACTATAGGTAATAGAGACCTCACCAAAAAAACAAGATAGAGAAGGGAAGGAAAAAAGGAAATTAATGAGATATAAAGTGTTTACCCAGAAGAATGCACCTTAAAAATTAGAGAAACTCCATGGTTTATCCATAGTAATGAAGCTAGAACAACGGTTTTTCACACACAACTATATGGGGTCGAGTGAGGGGGAAGAGAACCCAAAAATGGATTAAATAAACCAGGTACATAAAGGTAAAATCACAATTTTTATGATCAAGGAACTGCGCATGGTTTTAATGCCCAGTTGGCCAAGTTGCGTGCTAATCATGCTCCCTATACTAGAAACCTATAGAACTATTCACGGAAATGACACATAGTTGAAAAAACCATGCACTAACCATATTATTTGACTCTATCAAAAATTTAGGCCCATTGCACTACCATCACATGGTTAACACTAACCATGTGCCTTAACTACATGTAATGCAATGCCCCTCCCAAAACTAAAAATTCAAAAGAAAATAAACTCAAAGAGAGATAGAAACATATAAGACTCAAAATGAATAATATAATTGGGTAAAAGAGGGTTTAGTGTGACTTCCCATCCTCCTATCATACATGACCCCCACTATTTACCACATCATCATCCCATATAAAAAATAAATCATATGTTTGACTTCTGACCATTACAACCCATGAATATAAACCTCTAACTGTCATAGTCAATCAATGATCCAAAGAGAAAGAATGAAAAAGAGATTATTCAACCATCAATTCCTTCCCCAACCAAGATGTTTGGGTAAAACATCTAGAACCTAAAAAATTAAGGTGTCAGTTATGTTATCCAACTCAGGTGGGATTCATATGAAATTACAAGGAAAATATTATATATATGTATGTATGTATATATATACTTATCAGTAACATAAACAATCCCAAATATAGGTTCTTATCAAAAAACACTACCACAACCCATAACTATCACCGCACCTCCATTAACATTATATAACAACTATAACCACTTCCACAATATCAACCATTCCATTTATTTCCCACATAACAACCAAAACTACAATCATGAATTACTTTTAAACACAATCATTTAACAATTTCTAGATTACAATTTACAATACATATTAAATTCGTTATGTTATTAATTAACCATATTTTATATAAACCATTCGTAAGACAACATCCATGTTCCTTATAAATTTTACCTTTCCATTTAATATTGTAGTCATTCATTAATAGTTTCCACTTATTAAATTCCATCCCATTACCCATCATTTTATAATTCATTTTCTATTTCATACCATACTACTGGGAATCTACCAACACATCCTAACTGCTCACAACCATCAAATGCATCAACTTCCATGAAAAACCATTCCAATAACCACTAAAATATCCAAAAAAACATTCACATCCCATAAAACCAATATTACCACCATTATGAAACACTCAACCAAAATTTTACATGAACAATGATTAACACAATAAAAAATCAAAACTCATAGTAAAAACCAACCACAACAAAAAAGAAAACAACTTTTGACTAATTCATTCAAGGTATATTAGTAGTGGCTAACATAATCAATAATTTTATTTTCTATATTTCCAAGATAACCATTTGTTACATATTTAATTTATTAACATATTATGATAGGTTATTATAATAGTTAATCACACAAACAAGTTGATAAATTATAGAAACAAATATAATACATAAAACAACCATATCAATATCCATTTAGCATGTGAGATAAAATTAAATCTTATAAATATTATACGATAATCACCCTTCACTTCTTTATTTTAGTTTTTTTAATCTTTTCATAATTTTATTATCACCATTTATTCATAGGAAACCACAACATGATAATTCCAATATTTATTCAAAAATAAAGAAAATATTTCTTGAATCTTTTACCTCAGATAATTTCACATGAGAAGTAAAGAAAGATCGATTTTCATGACCTAAAACTCACAATAAGAGAAACATTACATGGTTCAAAATTACCAATCATTAGTGATTGGTGGCTGGAAATAACCAAGGAGCACTCATAAGAATCAAAAAATGACATTTTGGTCATCCATGTTTGAAGGAAAGAAATAAAGATTGGAACAGAGTGGGGGGGGGGGAACTTAAAATTTTAAGGATTCAGATAAAAAGAATCAAATCATGATTCTCCTAGGGTTTCCTTCCTAATAACTCGATCAAATATCAATTAATTCCCAATAAAATTGGGTGTGATAGTTTATTATCATTTAATGAAATTTAAATCCCTTAAAAATTAATTTAATCTTACATATATGAAAAAATTATTATTTACATTCAAAATCACTATTAAGTATTTCATGATTTAAAATTTCATTTTAAATTATAAAATATGATTATGGATGGATTAGGGAAATAGAAAAAATTTCACTAAGGGTGTTATATTTACATAAGGGAGAATAAATCTTATGATAGGTGAAATATTCTTACATGGGGTGGGAGGGGTACATTGGGGTAAATAATATTTGAAGTTCCCATATGAATCTTAAATTATATATTTTAATTTTACATTCCACAACATACTAACAAATGAATCTTACGATATCCGGAAAATACTCCTATAAAAATATAAAATAACTCTTATAAAATATGGAAAGACTCTTGTGAAATCCAAAAAGATATTTATGAAATACAAAATGACTCCCTCAACACTCAAAAAATAAAAAAATAAGGGGGGGGGGATTTGAGACATTACATTAGATACATCTAAAATGATTCTGATCCTCGAGAATCAGAACCAAACCCATAAAAGAAAACAACAACTACCAGACCCAACACTCCCTAAGAGATACCTCTCAAACAGTGAAAATGGCAATAATAAGGCATAAAGAACCAAAAAATATCAACAAAATAAAAAAATCATTATATAAAACAAATAATCTCAAATAAATTTTATCAAATCAAACATCTCATCATCAAAGAAAAAATCGTTCAAAATAGCTTTGGATATTGATCATGCATTTGGGACTTACACTCCCACATATATTCCTCCAAGACATCTTGCCTCTATAAAATACAAACCATGTGAATAATTCACCCATGCCACACCTTATCCTAATGATCATAAATCTCAACTGGCCTCTCGATGAATGTAATCTCATTTTATACATCCAACTCTCCCCAAACAATGACATAAGAGTCATCCTGAATATATCAATAAAGTTGAGACACATGGAAAACATTATGGATTTGGTCCAACTATGAGGGGGAAGCCCTAACTGATGCTCCACCTCATCGATGCTCCCCAACACACCAAAAGACCAATAAATAGAGGTAAAATCTTACCACCTAAGAAAAACCTCCACTATACACGATGATGATAACCCCTCAAAGAACATATGATCTGTAAAATTTAAATATAGAGGCCTCATCCATTAAGAAGAATAATACTTTTATCGGTCCTACAATGCTTCCTTCTTCTCTTGAATCATCTAGAACATACAAGTCATGCTTTTCACCAAATATGGTCTAGGGAATATAGAATCTCCAACCTTGGTCTAGCACAACAGAGATCTATATGATCACCTATAAAATTAATTGAATAGATCCATACCAATGGAAGAGTGGTAGCTAGTATTATAATCAAAATCAACCGAATACAGATTCTTCACCCATGATCCTCCAAAACCCAAAACATAGGCACACAATATATACTCCAGTGTTTGAGTGGTAATTTCTATTTGATCATCCATATAAGGATGGAAGGAAGGGATAAGGCATAACTAAGATCCAAAAGTATCTTTAAGACCTCCTAAGACACCTGAGTCAAAAATAGGATCCTAGTTAAAGATGGTGGTCCTCGATACCTTGTAAATCTACACTATCTCATCCACTTACCGTATCACTGGGAAATACACAACACCATACTCCCTGATCACTAATAAATGAGATGAATTCATCAAATAATAAATGATCACCCAAATAGAATTATATAATTCCTGGTCTTAAAGGAACTTAGTGATGAATTTCATTAAAATTTCACCCACTTCCACTTAGGGATATCCATTGGCTATAACAAACCTCTTGGAACACGATTCTTCACATTCAAATTATAATATACTATACATCATGATATAAACTCCATTATTAATAAATTTATCTCTATCCACAAAATTTGACCCCTAAAAGAATAATACATCTTGGATATACCATGATAAACACTATAAAAAAGGGGTAGTAGTAGTGGTTTAAACCACCGCCTATTAGTATCACAGTGGTTTCTAAAACCACTACGTATTGCAGAATCTCTAGTCATTTAACGATAGTTTTATTAATTTCAAGGTAGTTTTACTATGTGTCATTTTGGATTATTTAGTGGTGGTTTCTTTTTTATTTAGTAGCGATATTTTTATAAAAAAATATCATATATAAATATATAAAAATTGAAAATAAACGCTTCTGATATGTTCAATGGTAGTTTATTTTAGCGGTAGTTAATATTAACATCCACTAAACATATTTTATTTAATGTATATAGCGAATGTTTCTAAAAACCATTACTAAATAATTATTTAAAATATCTAATAAAAATATTAAATATAAAAAAAGTGACATGAAATAAACTAAAACATTAATATATGATAAACCATCATACATACATCATACATCCATAACAAATATACAAATATCGACAGTCATCATAACCTCAATCTCACTCAACCCATACATGTATCAACCAATACATCTATCTGCCTCCACTGCATCCACATCATGAACAATATACATCCACATCACAACCTCCACTGCATCTGGCTACCTCTACTGCATCTCATCAACTAAAACTGACCACATCATCTCATTAACTGTAACAAAAAAGAAAGAAAATTAAAGCTAACCATAATAAATCATAATTATAGTAGATTAATTGATAAAATTTTAACATACCACAGAAACTAAGAACCATCAATACTATCTTATAAATATTTTTGTAGATCATAATGGTCAACCTCCTTCATACTATCAACATTTTCCACCTATAATGAAAACTAGAATATTTAATAAAATAAATGTGAAAAATAAAAGTCAGAGAATATATTTAGAATGATGCACCAAAAATTGGTTATTTTTTTAATAAAATAGAATAAATTTTAATATATAATAAATAATATATAATGAAAAATTCTTTAAAAAAACAAACTTACCTATTTTAGATAAGATTCAACACTTGAAACAGAAGAGGGATAAGTAATCATTCTAATTTATTTTCAACGTGACATGTGTTGTGATTAAAATTTACATAATAATTTTTTTAAAGACTTTGATATAACAACATGTACTATGTTTTAAAAATAATATAGCGGTGTTTATATAATGATTTTACATCAATTTGTGGTTGTTTTCAATGGTTTTGACTGTTCCACACACGTTTTAGTGTTCTAAAACACTAAAAGCACGTTTACGACCATAATAGGAAAACTGTCATTCAGAATGAAATTTCATCAGTTTTTACATTTCAAAATTAAATATATGGTTGTTTTTCTCTGATTTTATAGAAATACAACATTTTTTTCTTGATTTTGACCCCGACAGTTGTTTTTAAAGGTTTTTGTACCTTTTAGAAGTGATTACTGAGTCATTCTGACAACATCACTTGTTAGATTAATGTGTTGTCTATGAAAACATATCAAAAATAACTTAGTAGTGGATTTTTAATGATTTTAAGTCAATATGTGGGCGTTTTCTATAGTTTTGACCATTCTACACACGTTTTAGTGTTTTAAAACACTAAAGAGACTCTTACAGCTATAATGGTGAAACTTCCATTCAGAATGATATGAAATCAGTTTTTACATTACAAAATTAAATATACTATCATTTTACCTTGATTTTAGGGTAATCCAATATTATTTTCCATTTTTAACCCCCCGACACTTGTTTTTAAAGGTTTTCATACCTTTAAGAAGTGGTTACTGAGTCATTATGACCACACCGCACATCAGATTGATATTTTTTCTATATTTACACATCAAAAATAACTTATTAGTGATTTTATAATGATCTTATCTCCATATGTGGTTGTTTACTATGGTTTTGACTGTTCTATGCATGTTTTGGTGTTTTAAAACACTAAAAATGCGTTTATGACCATAATGGGAAAACCATAATTTGAAATGATGTCTTTTAGGTTAATATAATTAAAAATTAAATATATGGTCATTTCCCCCTAATTTTAGGGCGATCTGATGTATTTTTCTTGGTTTTGACCCCTAACACTTGTTTTTAAAGGTTTTTGTACCTTTAGAAGAAGTTAAGGAGTCATTCCAACCACACTACATGTTGGATTGACATTTTGTCTATGCGCACACATAAAAAATAACTCATCATTTGTTTTCCAATGATTTGATGTAAATTTGTGGTTGTTTTCTATGGTTTTGATCATTCCATGCACATTTTAGTGTTTTAAAACACTAAAAATGCATTTATGGCCATAACGGGAAAACCGTCATTCAGAATAACATACCGTCAGTTCCTAAATTTTAAAATTAAATGTACATTTGTTTTCCCATAATTTATTGGAAATTTTAAATCTTTTCTTGGTTTTTACCCCATGATGCATGTTTCTAAAATTTTGATATCTTTTAAAATTTATTATTGAGTCATTACAAGAACACCACCCATTGGATGAACATGTTGTTTGGTTTTACATTTTAAACATAATTCAATGGTGGTTTTCCTATGATTTTACATATATATGAGACTGTTTGTTATTATTTTGATCATTAAAAATTCATTTTAGTTTTTTAAAACACTAAAAACATATTTACAGGCGTCACATGAAAACCGTAACTCAGATTAAAATGGCGTCAATTCCTACATTTCAAAAATAAATATGTGGTTTTTGTCCTATGATAAATTTTATAATCAATAAATATATTTTTTAAAAATTAGAACCATATAATTAATATATTATTAATAAAATTAATGATTTAGCACACCCTGCCCTGTGGTGTACTGTATCACACCCTATCTAGTGACACTTCCTGTTGTTCCTTGTCCAGTCACACTGCACCTCATGCTCATTATGCATTGTACCTATACTATGTTATATACTCAAATGAATTGGGTGCTCGAAGTTGTTTCAAGAGGTTCACTATAAACAAATCTGATCTATGCGGTTGTTTTTTACTAATGGTGGTGGTTTAAACTACCAATACATTATTTTGTGGTTGTTAAGTAAACCTCCTTATATTTCATGTTCGAAAATAATTTATTAGTGATATTCATAGTTAAGAGATAGTTTTTATATATTTTATTTTTGGGTACTCAGTTGTTAGTTCTTATTCAGTTGGCAATAGTTGTTTTAACCAAAAACAATAAAAAATTAAATGGGGGAAGTTAATCAGAAATCTATCCATTTTGAAAGAAAGATACCCAATAATATTCCCATATATTCTGGTAGTGTCACTGGTAGGCACCCCGAACTCATCAAATGGAATGATAATCTTGAATTCCTTCGGGTCCCATACATCTTCAGTGTTGATATTTGTATCCCTTCTATGATTGTATTTATCTGTTTGATAATTGCATTAAGAAATTAATAAAATATAATGTCTTTTTAAAATGACATACATACTAGTAATGAAAACTAACCAATATACCATTGATCTAGGGGTGATGAACTTTTCCATCTTTGAAGGTGAATCAGGTGGTGGGATACCAACTATATATGGGGAAACAACTAGCTCACTAGCAGTCTTGGGTACAAAATAATGACTAGGATCCATATAATATGGTAGTAGTGGTAACATGCTCTAAGATACTGATCTGCTAGGATCTTTATTTTTTTCTTGTAATTCCTGAATTTCAAATGGTTAAGGTATATTAAATTTTTAAAAAATTGAAAAAAAAATTTTTTTACAAAAGAAAAAGAAAATCTGGAAAAATTTATATATGTACGAAACACTTATCAATGAGAAATTGTATTATATTTTCATTAGAAATTCAGATATTCAATTATCTTTATCTTTATTATATTTATTATTATCAAAATCCATTTTAAGAGTCCTTCATTTTTAACCTCTCATTCAAGTTGTACTATTTCTATATTTTCAGGAAAAAACTATTCATTGTTTTGTGGTTGATGAGGTTCACTATCATAAAGAACCAATTGATCTTACTTGCCCATATCATATAATTATCTACACTTTAAATGTAAAATAACACTAAAAACTTTATGTATTTCATCATCCACATAATAAACCATCTTCTCTTGTGAAGCCAATATAAATGGATCATGTTCTGCACACTCACAGGTATCCATTAAATGAGAGAAGTTGACAGAAGTAAAATGTAATGAATATTTCATTATACCCCTATCAATGTTGACACACTTAAAATTGAATATGATAACTGGAATCTGGACATGATAGTTTAATTCAATTATATCATTCATCTTCCCATAATATCCCACGTATGCAAATATAAATACACCACTATTTTGATTTTTTAAGTCTTCTTCATGATAAATTGTAGGAAACCTAAAGCCATGAATATTGTAGGAATCGAATATCTTAGCCTGCCTTAGAGGTCCTCAAGACAAAACTTCAAATCTTTCAATATTCCAGATCGATTATCAACATTAATTTTCTAAAAAAAATATATAAGATATTAAATTTAACATAGACAAAATAACTACACGTCAATAATATGAATATGAGTATATACTTACATGAAAAGAGAACCATTCGACAAGCTCCTTATTAATAGAATTTGTTACTTCTAGACCATTTCAAGATCAACCCCTTAGTAGCCTATTTATTTGCAGTCTCAATTCTTAAATAAATGGATCTTCAATAAAACTATTGAGGAGCATATATCTATGTTCTTATAGAAACTCCAATTTAGTTAGGGTAAAATTTTACCCTATTCCAATTGGTCATCCAATAGTTGGAAATACTGATTATTGATTTTTAGAATGATAATTAGTGGAGATTTCATCATCACGCCAATCATGATTGAATCCTGTCTCAATCCCTTCCAAATACCTAGAACACATTTTCAAGAACTCTTTAGCTATGTAATCTTCAACAATATAGCCTTCTAGTTGAGATTTATTCCTCACGCATGATTTCAAATGACCTAAGTACCTGATAAAAAAATAAGAAACATATTAAAAGAATTTATCCAATGATTCGATAAAATATAATTCACCAATGAAAATAAAAAAATATCAACATACCTCTCTATTGGATACATCCATCGATAGTGTACCGGTCTACCATGTTTAGCTTCTTCTACCAAATTAAAATTCAAATGAATCATGAATGTGAGGAATGATGGGGGAAATAACATCTTCAAATTACACAGTGTTAAAAAAATTATTTCTTGAAGTATATCAAGCTTAGTTGGATTTAGATTTTTTCAACAAAGCTATCTCAAAAGGTACAAAACTCAACTAGAAATGCAGTAACTTTTTCAGGTAATGTATTATGCAAACCTAACGACAAAAAATACTACATAAATATATGCAATTAATTTCTTTTAAATGAATTTAACTTTTGATGTTTTAAGTTAACACATCTTGATATATTACTTGAATATCCATCTTGAACTTTTATATTCTTTAAATTTCAAAGAAATATGTCTTTCACATGATTTTTCATTGCAAAAATAGTTGAAGGATACTTGTCATTTTTATTTTCCCACAAAACATGCTTTATAATCAATGAATCCAAATCCTTAAGTGAATTAAAGTGATCATTTTATTTACCCTACTCTTTAAGCATAGTAATAAAAGGTCCTAGAAATTCCATATATTTTTTCAAATTATACGGAATTATTTCAAGACCAGACGGTTTGATGAC
Source organism: Viscum album (assembly GCA_963277665.1). Classification (NCBI taxonomy): domain Eukaryota; kingdom Viridiplantae; phylum Streptophyta; class Magnoliopsida; order Santalales; family Viscaceae; genus Viscum; species Viscum album. The sequence goes on from OY728161.1 coordinate 1,513,683,025, forward strand.
ACTTGATTTCGAGGTTCAGTGATCCTGGAGTAGAATTTTGAACTTTTTTTTAAATTTCATTTAATTAAATGCATGAGTGGATTTTTCTAACTTTTAAACCGGTGCTTGGATCAAATATCTAAGGGAACTGTTGATTTCATAATGTCAGGATTTGTCTAGAATGGACCTAACTTTGACCAACAAGGGTCAATTGGAAAAGTTAATTTCTTACTTTTTAGAAAAAAATAAAATAATTTAAAAGGTTATTTTATTTTTTTTCCCAACCGTTGGACGGTGGCACAGTGGAATTGCACTACAGTGAAAAAGAAGTGACGAGTCACATTAAATAAATCTCATTAATGTCTTGTAAACATGTAGTGTAATGACACATTAAATGTAGCATAATAGACAAGCTATTTCACAAATGAAATAGCGTAACGACGTGACGATGTAGGGTAACAAAAACATTGCGATTTGTTTTTTTTAATGAGTTAACATGTTGGATAAAGGAGGATAAATTAGTGTAATTACTATGAAGAATCTACGATAAGAATTCTCTCCAACGATGAATGATGAAAACTGACGAATCACCAACGAATTCGATGCACCTCGAAGAACAGAACTAGAAAGCGATGAATGTAAATGGAACTTGAACCCTCACGGGCAGACCACTTCAATGACAAACACCTTTGAGGTAGGGGTTTTTTTGTTTTAAGTTTCCTCTTCTTCATTCTAAAATGACAAACACAGATCAACCCATGAACAAGTTGATCCATGGATCACTCGTTCTTGTCGGAGGGTTCATTTTTATTGGGATTCATGCATCAGGGATGATTAAATTGTGATAGAACTTCAATTTTATATCCCATGTTTCCAAACCTCTAACGTAGAGGGTGAGAGCTAACACAAAAAAATTTCGATCCCCTCTGCCTTGTATATTTTGTTCCTTCTTCGTGGATGCATCTTGGAAATGTCATAAAGGAGGATTTGAGGCAATTGCAGAGAAGATGACATCCCCAAAAGGTTGTAGGTGCAAGAAGTGTGTAGAACGGACCACCGATGTGGACCCAGTGGTTCGCAATGGTCACCGGTGGTATCCCACAGTAGCCCGCGGTGGCGGGCACGGGCGGGCGGTGGTGCACCATGACGACGTGCTAGAAGAAGCACCACGATTGGCTCAGTCCGTGGTGGTGGCCGATGGCGGGCGGACGCGACCACTCGACCGCGTCGGTGCACTGCGTACATAGAACCACACTGCTTCCGACATGGAAAAGACCATAGTTAACAAACCACGGTGGAGGAGAGATCCCCATGGATTACCCACATGGCAGGGGGAGTCAGATGCGCCTCCTAGCTGCGTCCCGGCCCGCCCTTTTGGGGCCGGGTAGGGTGAGGGCTACCTCAGGGGGGAGGACCCACCCTAGTGGGTTAGACCTAAGGCCTAATGGGACATACCAGATCGAATCTATACTGGGCCGGATCCAGGTCGAGCCGGCGGACCCGGGTTGGGTCAGTCTGACCGGGTCGGACCACACTGAGACCCAATCATCCCTTTTTGAAAAAACACCTATATCTTTCAAGATAGACGTCCGATTGACAAACCACCTATGGTGTTGGAACCCTTGCATTGATGAAGATCTTTTGGAATACTCTATGAATGATTTCATTGAAGTTGAAATAAAACTAATGGATTGAGGCACATTTCTCCTAGAATTAATTTCACTACGTGCAAAAACCCTGTGGTTGGATGGGACTTGAAGACTGCTGACAAGAGACCCTGTGTGGATCAACTATGATGACATAATGGTAAGTGGATTTGTTTGACCCGGTAGGCCCATAGTGGGGAGCAACTCTATGTGGATCAGAAGACCCATAATACTTGATAAGGGGAGTACCTCTGTATGGTTAAGGTAGGAAGAGACTTTGTTTGAACCGAAATGCCCACGATGGGGAGTAACTCTATGTGACCCATTAGTGGGAAGTGGATCTATGTGACTCAGTATGACCATTGTACTCATTGAGGATGAGTTCTCCAATAGTCCAAGGTGTTCGTTGATATGACTGATGGTCCTACTTTCTATACTCTAGATTATACCTGGTGTGTGATATATTAATTTTTGTTTCTCTTTGTGGATTTATTTGTGGTATTTACTTATTAGTTTGGGGTCACTACTGAGTATATTTTTACTCACCCCTGCATGGGCTTTGCTCGCACATGTTTTGTCTAGTGCAGACGACCGCTGCCTTGACGGAGGACTTGGCGATCGAGGAACCGATGGTGCAAAGTGAGACCAGGTAGGCGTGGCGTACTTCTACGGCTTCCAGTACCTACTCTATACTTACCCATCAGGTGGGGTTTTTAGCGAACGACTTTCAAAGTTTCATTGTACTTTCCTATTTTCAGTTCATCTTTTGTTGGGTTTGTATTTTGGCCCATTTGACCTACAGTTTTTACTTTTACTCAGTGGTTGTTTAGTGGGATGCATGTTTATCTTTTCGGCTGTGGGAAACAGTTGCATGCGTGTGCGTACATGTACTCAAGAAAAATTATTCCCACTTGCAAGTTGATGCCTTCAGTGCTAGTTGACAACCCCTGGCCTTTGGGAGGAAATCTTGGGGGGATTTCATGGCATGGCCCCCAGGGGGCAGGTCATGAAAAAGTGGTATCGAAGGTGGTAGGTTCTTCTTCAAAGACCAGGAGTCTATTGTTTTGTGTTTTTGAAATAGTGTTAAATGTTTTGAGTTCGACTTTTAGATTTGGGGATTCCAGTGTTGGTATAGCAACCGACGTATCCATACACCATGAACTTGAATTCTTCTTTTCAGCTCTGTACATAAAAACACTGGTTGCATGCATCATATAGGAATTGAGTGTTTTCTCATGATCTTCTTGAATTAGAGTCAGCTCACCAGGTATAATCTATTGACTGTGGTACATCTGGATTTGTTTTAGGATGCCTCCATGTAGATGAACAACTAGGATTCTGATGCATGACTGTGACAATAGTCCGCCTAGTGATGAGGCATCGGTTCGGAAACCACTGGTAGAGATAGCCCCGCTCGGTGGTGCACTAGTGTTACCACCACCCATTGATCTACAGTTACTACTGGTGTTACTGGTAGAGGATGCATGTAGGCTCAGTGCCTTACACGAGTTCCAGAGATAGAGACCTTCCATGTTTAGGGGACAGATAGATCCTCAGGTCTCTAAGGACTGGATAGAGGCAGTGACATAGGTCTTCTACTTAGTGAGGACGCCACTCGACCACATGAAGATCTTAGCTACAAGACTTATTTAGGGATCGGTAGGGTGATGGTGGAGCCTGATGATTCATAATCATAATGAGGTGACCCTCTATTGGGCTGACTTCGAGTGGATTTTCTTGGAGGAGTTATTCCTTGAGACCTTTCTCTTAATGCGCCTACAAGAGATGCTTCACCTAAAGTAGGGAAGCATGTCAGTGGATGAGTACTCTGCGAGGTTTACAGACCTATCCCGATACTCTACGGACATAGTGCTGGACCCTTTATTTAGGGAAAATACATTTGAGTATGCAATCCAATGTAAGATCAGGGAATCAATGATTTTCCTCAGAATCCCCACACTAGCTGGAGTGCTAAAACGACCTCTAATTGCAGAGAGCTTCCTCACAGAGCAGGCACTGGCGGTGGGAGCTACCATCAGGTGACAGGTGGACAAGTCATCCATGGAGGGCAGGCGAGAGATGACATAGAGGTCCAAGCGGGACAAATAATCCAAAGGGAAACCCTAGGACATAGTATTTGTGGTGCAAGGCCACCATGGTAGCGGGGGTCAGTAGAGGAATAGGGCCTGCCACTCATGCGGCGGGCAGAGAGACATGGCTCGTGACTGCCTGGACTACTGCACAGACAATCCACATACGATTGAGGGACCACCAAGTTAGAGGCAGAGGTTCAAGTGAGGAGGTTCATAGGGAAGCATAAATGGTAAGGGAGTAGGCTGAGCGGCATGCGGTGGATGATAATTCGAGGTGATACCACCACCACCCCCTAGGTGGTCCACCACAGGCTCAGAGAGTTGGTAGAAAGGGGTGAGTCCAGCATCAGGTGATGGAGGCCTATGACCATATAACTCTAGAGATGATTATAGATATGATCTATATCTTCACCACCTTTTCTATAGTTCTTATAGACACAGGTTCCAGTCACTCTTTCCTTTCCATAAACCTTGTTCGAGGCTCAGAGATTCTAGTGGAGCTGTTGGCTCGATCCTTTTTATTAGAGAATCCTATTGGAGGGGATTTGACAATTACACACTGGTTTCGGTAATGTGATATTAATTTAGGAGGAAAGAGCTTTAGTTGGGATCTACTGGTAGTGGCATTAAGGCCTTACGACGTCATCTTGGGTATGGACTGGTTATCTACAGTCCATGCTTAGATCGACTGTATTAGGTGCAAAGAGAGGTGTTTCTACAAATGTGGGACCCTGTTTTACTTCACCGGTGAGAAGAGAACCTTTTCATAATAGGATGGACTTTCTCGAAGGAGGTTTCAACCGATCAATCACCAATTGGCTAGCCTCACCCTCATTGCGGTAGATGAGAGGAGTCCAAGCTTTCCTATAGTGGTGGATGAGTATGAGGATGTCTTTCTTGAGGATGTTCCGAGATTAACTCCTCATAGGGAGGTAGATTTCTCCATCGACATATACCCTAGTAAGACACCAATATCGACACCGGAATATCAGATGGACCCCGCAGAGCTTCGTGAATTGAGGGTACAGTTGGAGGAATTGTAGGAGAAGGGCTTCGTGAGCCCCAACATTTCACCATGAGCAAACCCAGTGTTCTTTTTGAAGAGGGAATATAGGATCTTGAGGCTATGCGTAGACTTCCGACACTAGAACCAGGTGACTGTGAAGAACATGTATCCACTTCCAAGGATTTATGGACTCTTTGATCAGTTGAAGAGAGCGAGGTGGTTCTCGAAGATAGACGTCAGATTAGGCTCTCATCAGCTTTGGGTATGGGATGAAGATGTACCAAAGATATACTTTAGATGCCAGTATGGCCACTATGATTTCTTAGTAATGCCCTTCAGCATAACCAATGCCCCAATAGTGTTCATGGGACTCATGAAAAGGATCTTCTAGCCTTACCTCAATCATTTCATGCTGGTCTTCATTAATGAAATATTTTTATACTCAACATCACAAGAGTATCACGCTACACACCAATAGATAGTCTTATATACACTCTGAGAGTACCATATTTATGGGAAGCTCTCGAAGTGCTGAGTTTGGATTCAGAAGGTCCAATTTCAGGGACACATCATCTTAAAGGCTGGAGTTACAGTGGATCCAGCAAAGATAGAGGTAGTGCTTTCTTGGGAGCCTCCTAGAAGCGTCACTGAGGTGAAAAGTTTCTTGGGGTTGGTTGGATACTACCATAGGTTCGTGACCAACTTTTCTAGAGTAGTATCACCTTTATCAGCCTTGACATGGAAGGGACATCCTTTCGTGTGGATGGAGAAGTGCCGGTAAAGTTTCCAGTAGCTGAGGTGGAGACTGATGAGTGCCCCAATCTTAGGACTACCAGAAGAGGGCGTTGGGTATGTTTTTTTCTATGATGGATTAGGGACCAGACTGGAGTTAGAAATAGTGGTCTTTTCTTTGAAGACGTGACATCACTATTTGATGTGTGAGCAATTTACCATCTACTCTAATCATAAGAGTCTCAGGTATATCTTATTACAGAAGGACCTAAACTTGAGACAATAATGATGGATTTAGTTCCTCCAAGTCTATGAATTTGAGATAGTTTATACTCCTAGGGAGGGGAACGTGGTGGCAGACACACTCAGTAGGAGGTCTGGTCTACAGCTACTGAGTGAGGTGACAAAGCAGTTGGCCACAATGCATATATCCTTTGTAGATGGTGATGGAGAAGGTTACTCTCAGTCAATCACTGTCACTCCCCCAATATTACAATGAGTTAGGGAGGCAAAACTCATGGATTTTGACTACGTGGCCTGATGTGCTTAGTTATCCTTAGTGCAGGCTCCTGATGGATTTTTGATAAGTAGAGAGCACATCACACTTTTAAGAGGACACACCATAGTACTGATGACATTGTAGGAGGAGGTTTTGAGAGAGTTTCATACATCACATTTGGTAGTACATCTTGGTGTAGCGAAGATTTACCAGGACCTCTGGAATCAGTACTGGTGGCCATGGATGAAGAAAGTGGCCGCATAGGTTATTTCACGATGTCAAACTTGTTATAAAGTGAAGGCTAAGCATCATGTTTTAGTAGGTTTGACCCAACCACTTGAGGTACCCGAGTGGAAATGGGATGATATATTGGTGGACTTTGTGGTGGGATTACCATGCATGTCCAAGGTCCACGATTCTATCTGGGTGATCATTGACCGACTCCCCAAGTCAGCTCACTTTGTACCCATATGAAATCATGGATAGGTAGAGGGATTGGGACACCTCTACATCCAAGAAATAGTACGGCTTCACGGGGTGATTTCAATGATCATCTCAGACGATGTTTCACACTTTACATCCCAGTTGTGGAAGGGATTGCAGGAGGCTTTTGGGACTAAACTGCACTTGAGCACCACCTTTCACCTTAGAAAGATGGTCAGATGGATCATACCATATATACCTTGGAGGATATGTTTCATGCTTGCATTCTTGATTTTAGAAGCAGTTGGGAGGACCACCTTCCACTGGTGGAGTTTTCATTCAACAACTGCTATCACTACACCATTAGGATGTCACCATTTGAGGTATTGTATGGGAGACCTTGCAGGTCACCTCTATATTGGACAGACCTAGGGGAGTCATCACTCATGGGTCTAAAGTTGGTAAAAGCTACCACTAAGAAGGTGTATATCATCCTTGAGCAGATGATGACTACACAGAGCATAAAAAAATTGCATGCAGATAGGAGACAGAGACCCTTGAAGTTTGAGGAGAGAGACTGTGTTTTCCTTCGGGTCTCACCATTAGATGCACTGGGTGCATGATATTTTCCACGTGTCGCAGCTGAGGAGGTACGTGTATGATCCATCACACATAATCAATTGGGGTGAGATGGACATTAATGATGGGGTGGAATTTTTGGAGTTCTCTATGGAGATAGGGGATCGACATGAGTGGGTACTTCGTAGATGGTCGATTCCTCTAGTGTGTGTTCGGTGGCAGCACAGTGGCTATATAGTGCAATGACAAAGCGATGAGGAGTCACAATAAATGAGGATCATTAATGGCTCATAAACGTGCAACATAACGACCCATTAAATGTAGCGTAATGACATGCCGACACATCGTAATAGAAATGATCCAATTTGTTTTCTTTTAATGGGTTAAAACTTTGGAGAAAGGAGAAAAAATTGGTGGAATTACTCTGATGAAACTATGGAGAGAATTAACTCCAATGAAAAATGACGAATATTGGAAAAGCACCAACAACTTTGATACACCTCGAAGAACGAAACTGGAATGCGATGAATGCCAATGGAACTTGAACCCACATGGACAAACCGATTCAATGACAAACACCTTTGAGGTGGGGGTTTGTTTTGTTTTTAAGTTTCCCTATTCTTTATTCTCAAATGATGAACGTAGATCAACCCATGAATAGGTTGATCCACAGATCACTCATTATTGGGGGAGGGTAAATTTTTATTGGGATTTATGCATTAGGGTTTATTAAAATGCGATAGAAATTCAATTATTTATCCCATGTTTCAAAACCTCTAACATGGAGATGGCTAGCAAGCACGAACAAGGTCCGAGCCCCTCCGCCTTGTGTGTTTTGTGTGTTCTTCATGGTCACATATTTGAAATGGAAGAAAGGAGGATTTTAGGCCATAATAGAGAATATGACATCCCTTGAAGGCTGTAGGCGCAAGAGACATAGAGAAAGGACCACCAGAGAAGACCCGGTGGTCTGTAGAAGAACCCATTGGCGCATCGGCATTGACGGTGGCCCATAGCAACAGGTTCAGGTGGGCGGTGGCATGCCACGACGGTGCACTGGAGGAAGTGATGCGACCTGCTTGAGCTGCAGTGGTGTGGAAGGAGCCTCCAAACTCTGCGTCGATGACAGGTAGATGCGGCCACCCGACCGTGTCGATGCACCGCGGATGCGACACCACAATGAAACCCACCGAGGAAAGGATATAATCAATTAATAAAGATAGAGGATTTTTCCCCATGGACGACCCATGGGTAAGGGGGAGTCGGACGTGGCTCCTAGTCATGTCCCAGCGAGTTAAGAGATGGCCCGCCCCAACGGGCTGGACTTACTTCCACGGGTCGGGCCAGACCCGCTCCATCGGGTCAGGCTGGACCCGCTCCGTCATGTCTGGATAGACTCGTAGCCCGAAGGGCCCATGTTCCAATGGGTCATACCAGGTCGGGCCAGATCTGGGTTAGGCCGGCGGACTTGGGTCGGGTCGGTCCGACCGGGTCAGACCAGACCCAGACTGAACCAGCCCCTTTTCGAAAAAATTCCTATATCTTTCAAACCAAGTGTCTGGTTGATGTACCACTTACATCATTAAAACCCTTTATATGAGGAAATTATTTTAGAATACTTTATGGAGGATTTTATAGAAGTTGAAATATGATGAATGTCTTGAGGAGCGGTTCTCCCAGAATAAAGTGCACTATGTGTGGAAACCCTACGGTTGGCTGAGACCTGAAAACTACTGACAAGCGACCTTATGTGGATCAGCTACGATGGACTAGTGGGAAGAGGATCTATGTGATCCAGCATGCCCATGGTGGGGAGCGGTTCTGTGTGAACCAGTAGACCCACAACACTCGACAGGAGGAGTACCTCAGTATGACCAAGGTGGGAAGCAGCTCTGTGTGACCTGGCATTCCTATGGTGGGGAGCGGTTCTGTGCGACCCATCATTCCCATGATAATCATTAGGGATAATTACCAAAATATCTCCAAGGTTAGTGGGAAGCAACTCTATGTGACCCGACATACCCATTATACTTATTGAGGAGGAGTTTTTCCAGCAGACCATGGTGTTCAATGATATTACTGATGGTTCTATATTCCATACTCTAGATTATACCTGGTGTAAGCTGTCTTTATTCCTGGTTTTCTTTGTGGATTTCTTTGTGACATTTCCTTTTTGGTTTGGGGTCCCTATTGAGTATATTTTTACTCACCCCTGCATGGGATTCACCCGTATGTGTTGTGTCTGGTGAAGACCACCGCTGCCTTGACGGAGGACTTTGTGAACTCGGACTCAGTGGTGCCCAGTGATACCAGACAGGTGAGTCGTACTTTTATGTTTTCTAGAAGATACTATACACTTACCCATCAGGTGGGATTTCATTGGACAACATTCATAGTTTCCTTGTAATTTCCTATTTCTAGTTCATCTTTTGTTGGGTTTTTATTCTGACCCATTTGACCTATAGTTTTTACTTTTACTCAGTGGTTTTTTAGTGGCATGCATGTTTATCTTTCCAGCTTTGGGATGTGGTTGCATTCATCTGCATACAGGTTCTCCAAAAAATGACTCCCAATTGTAGGTTGAAGCCTTTGAAACTAGTCTTCAACCCCTGTCCTTCGGGTGGTGGGATTAGGGGGATGTCATGATATAGGCCCCGTGGTATGGGTCGTGACAAGTAAAGATTACATTATCACAAACGTTCTTCTCAATATGTATTACGTCAAGATTATGATATATCAAATTAAACATCCAATAATGATGTTTGAAAAATATACTATTTTTCTTCCATTTTAGTGTTTCAGATTCTTCAAATATTGTACCTCATACCCTTCCCCTCCCTTCTTTAAACAAATGATATTTTCCAAATTCTTTAGTGACATTTATTAATTGTCCCAAGATTTCTAAACCATATAACACCTTTGATGAATTTATCATTTCAATATCTATGTTGAATCGTGTATTGTTTAACCATAATTTATTAGAAGCATAAAGATTGATGATAACACATAAAACACCATTTTATTCTATGAGGTAACTATTGAAGTTCAAAATCAAAATTATAAACTGGAAAATCAAGACCAATATGAGTGTTCCAACTAGATAAAATTATTAGTGTAGGAAAGTCACTAACTTCCCACATTTAAGCATCATGAATTTTGAATATTTGTCTCATTTAAGAATCATATGTTTCCACTCCATCATCCCATAATTATTGCAATTAATTTATTAGAGGTTGAAGACATGAAGCCACCATTACTATCCTAAGCATACCACTTCATGTTTTATGCAGTCTTAGAAGACATGAATAATTTTTGAAAGCATGGTTTTAGAGGAAAGTAATACAATACCTTTGCCTGAGTTTTATTCTTTTGTTTCTTCTTGGGGTTCCATTGATTTATAATCTCATTTTTTTAATTAAATTCCATCTATTTATATGAAATCTTGTTCATTATTCTTTATCAAACTCTTCTCCCTAGTAAATCATGAAACCATTAGGGAATACATGTATCTTTTTATAATCAAGTCCAAGTTTGTTGATGACTATCTTCATGTCATATAATTATGTAAGGATCTTAGCTTCACAAAACACATCATAAATAAATCTACAATCATGGAAATTTATTTGTTATTAATTTCACAAAGACACTTGATATGATACAACTTCAGTAAAAAAAGGCAACTTCGAATACTTAGCACACCCTTCATACAGTTCTTGTTGTTCGCCTTTAACTAATTCATAAAAATATTTTTTTCACTGAAGTTCTTAGTAATATTTACTTACTCAGGATCAACTAAAGGTTCTATTGATCTATCAAAATCTTGGACATTTTATTATGGAAAACCAAATGTGTAATTTAACAAACCTCAAACTGAATTCTCCTCTATTGGATCACTTTGTATTTCAATGACTGTATTTTCATTGTTTTGAATTTCAATAACATTTGTTTCACTATACCAAATCCAACATACATATAGAGAAAGAAACTATTTCAATATAAAATGATCATATACTTCCTTTCTATTCAACTATTTCTTGAATTTACAATCAGGATACAAAAATTTTATTATACCATCCACTAATCAGTTTGAAATCACATAGTCTAAAAATTCTTCCAATCCCTTGGCATACTAAGGTGTGTTTCAAGGTAAATTAATAGAAATTTTATCCATAGCTATTGGATTGTATTCTACCTTTAAAATAAAATATAAATATAGAAATGTTTAATCAAATAGGTACAATAAAAATTAAATAAGGATCTATACAGGTTAGAATAAGACTCAAAATCATGGTATTTGAAGTTATATACATGATTTAAACAATTAACATTTAACAATGGAATTGTAGAAAACAAACTCTACCTTAAATATGATAAAGATGTATCAATTTTTGATATTTTATACGAAGATTAAATTATTTTTATGGGAGAAAATGATAATTTTGTATTCTATACTTGTGTTGTAACTAAGGAGGGTTCGTTCCATTGATAAATTGGCTACATTGATCAATGTACACACCATTTACCATGTTCTAACTAAGACCAAGAGCACCCTTTTATAAATATTACTTCAAAGTTTAATTTATTTGGATATCGCACACTATTGGATGGCTAAAACTGAAAAAAAAATAAGTTTTAGGTTTTTAAATATTATTATACTTCGCTCTACCATTTAAGGTCATTTTATAAGTGCACCTAAATTTCCTAAAAAACAGACCATCACTTACAATGTTATAAAATAGAGGCCACACATCAATTATCACACAAGAATATAGTTAATCATTCAACAAATAATCTCACCCCCACCTCTATAAACCCTTTTGAAAACACCACCTTCTCTTTCATTGTGAAAAATAATCAATATGAAAACCCCCTTTGGGAAATCAACATGCCATAACATTTAAATTTCCAAAATATATAAAGGGGCATGGTCTATGGTTAAATTTTAATACTATTTATGAAATGTTCCAACCATAAAGTCAAATAAACTTAGAGAATCCTCTTTATAATTTTTCATTTGAAAAATAAAATATCCAATCATCCTAAAGTCACTATATTCAAGGTAACCAAACACTGGTTCTTAAAAATCCATGAACAACCTTGGAATTCACGAGTTTCCATTAAAAATTATTTTAAGGACCAAAAACATTTTTAAAGTATATAAATCAAATAATAAAATAAATTTTACTATTTTATCAAATGTTATGTGTGTATGGTAGTTGAAAAATAAATTTAAAATACATTTTTTTTAAATTAAAATCCTTCATATTTAATGAAAAATAAGTGAAACATTGTTTTCCTTTAAAATAGATTTATATACACATATAATTATTTCATTAGGAATCTAAAACCTAGCTTAAAGAGGTAAGAAATCAGTGTTTATTAGTTTAATAAACTATGAAATAGAGAAAACCGACCTTTGATCTTCCACTTCCACAAAGTTTTACACTAAATCACCACAACAAGGCCAAAGAATCCTTAAGAGGATAAGAAGAGGGGAACTGATCCTGGGAGAGGGAGGTTAGGAGGGGGGGTCTGTGTCACCGATGATGAGGGGAATCACTAGGGAGAGGGAGGTCAGGGGGGGGGGGGTTGTAGGGGTTGGGGTCTCCACCGAGGGTGGAGGAGGGAGGTTAGAGGGGGGGGGGGGGTTCCACATCGCCATTTAGGAGAGGGAGATCGAGGGGTGTTGCGCTGTGAAGGGGAGAGGAGGAGGACAATGGGGATATTGGGGTTGGGGCTGTGTAGAGGGAGCAGGTGAGGGGGAGGAAATGTGATTTTTTTAAACATTTAGTGGTGGTATAATGGAAACCACCACTATATTATTATTATTTTAAACCAAATTTATTTTACAGTGGTTAATAAAACAACTACTAATGAGTTCTTTTTTTTTGTAGTGGAAATAAAAAGGGTGAGATATTAAACTCATAAAGAACCACATTATACATCACTTATATAAAAAATAGCTTCCCTTGAAATAATATTATATAACATTTATCCTTTGACCACCCCTCAAAAGAATCACTGTGGAAGATGTAATCCCACGTAACCTTTTCCTACAAGTCACCCCACTGAGGCTCCTCCACCTACTATATAAAGGATGATTTCACTATCATCTGGTACATGAAACCTCTACCTCTAACTCCCCATATCAAGATATATATTTTCAAGATCTTCCATCACTCTCAAAGAAACTTTAGGCTCTTAAATAGAATCCCATCATGACTTCCAATTTTGTGGATCAAAAAATTCATTACATTTCCTCAGGGTATAAGAGATATCAAATTTTTTGTATTACAAGAACACCATCCACCTAAAATATCATAGATTCAAGTCCTAATGAAGTATTATAAAATTAAAAATATTGTGATCTATAAAGACCAACATTCACTCATCGGATGTGGTAATGTTGCCACAAATTCAGGGGAAAACTACTGCTACCGAATTGAGATCATGGGTAGAATAGTTAAAATCATATAGATGTAACTTCCTAGACCCCTATAAGATCACTTCCCTCTCTTGAATAAAGACTCAACCCAAGTTGATATGGGAAGTGTCATAGAAATCTTGAAGCATTATTCCTTCCTTTAGAAGCTGAATAACATGGAGGTTGATCAATTTCTCCTTCAAGTAGTCGAATGTTTTTTGACACATATATATCCATATGAAAGCCCAGTCCTTATTGTTCAAAGTGAATAATGGGTTGAAAAACTAAGATAAGTCAGACACAATCCTTTAATAATAGCTCAAAAGATTAAGGAATCTATGGACTTCTACAACATTCCTAATTTTTCCCATGAAAAAACTACCACTATATTCAATGAATCAACCACTACTCCCTATCAGGGAACCACATGCCTAAGGAAATGCACCTATCATGTATAAAACATTCACTTGGACAAGTTTATACAAATAATATGGTTATAAAGTTGTTTTAAAACATCCCCAATATGTTTAACATTATCCTCCTATTAATTCAAGTATATAAGAATATCTTTGATGAAAATTGGCATGAACTGATCCAGTAACTCATATAACATGGACTTTATAAGTCCCATTAAAATATTTGGGGAATTAATGACACTGAATAATGTAACTATTAATTTAATGTTCCCATATTGATATATGAATTTAGTATTCAATATTCCCCCCCCTTCACCCTCATCTCATTATACCTAGACCATGGTTCAATTTTATAAAAATTAACTATCTCCCCTCAACTGATTGAATAATACATTTATCCTTATAAGGGGATGAAAATTATTGACTGTAACCTAATTTAACTATTTAAATTCTATGCACAACCTTAGACTACCATCTTCATTCTTAGAGAACAACACTAGAGCACCCCATGATGATACACTGTCCTGAATAAAACCTTTCTGCATCTCATCATAAATCTAAAACCTCAACTCCCATAACTTAGAAGGTGCTATCTAGTAAGGGGACATCAAAATTAGAGAGGTTCCAAGATGAAACTCTATCATGAAATCGGTATCCTGTCAAGAGGGCAACATCACAACCTCTACAAAGAACACACTCAGAAACTCCTAGATGATTATAGAAAATTTTAATGACTATGCCTCTATCAAACACCAAAACAACTCTTCTAACTGATAAAAAAGGGGATATGAACATCTTAACCCCATCCAATGGTCCTGTCCATCAATGAATAATTCTCACTGAACTCAAAAATCTTATAAAATAACCCTCCTTTTGAATAAATTAATGATCTAATGCATAGAATAAAACTAATTTATGCCAAGTATGAAATCATATGATTATATCTAAAGTAAAAATAATTCCTCAAATGACTGATGATTCCCAATCATCAGCTCATAAACTCAATATATATAAAAATAGGACCGACCTCCAACTTATGGAGTCAACGCTAAGGGTACTTGAAGCCTCCCGACCTTAATTACCAAGGCACAATCCAAGGTGGGTGAGATATAAGAATGCCAATCTCCCAAATCAAACAAGGTAAAACCTAGAGTATAGTATAACTAAATGGTTTCCCAAACAATCTCTACCCCCCTCAGCACTGATATCTCAACTGCATGAAACTATCCACATCATGATCCTCTACTCTACTATCCCTTTCAGCGACCACCTCCATGACCACACTTATCCCTATGTCCCTAAGGATGGGGAACATCATGAGGTTTATCTCTACAAAATCTATATACTCTTTGAGGAACATAATAATTCCTTCCCTATAACTAATATGGAATCATAAAAAACTATTAATGGGGATGATTAGGGATCTTACCAACTACGCTATGTTATGTCACAAGAATGGTAAGAAAAATATATTACTGATATACATGGCCTTCAAAAATAAAGAAGCCTAACACAAATATATTTGTGGATACAAAAAAATTGATGGATCTAGAGAAATGAGAAGAAGAGGGTTGGTAATAACTCCCCAATGGTTGGAACCATGACTTCCCCGATGTCCAAGATCCTCTCTATAAATATATGCCCCTTGGGAAGTGCTGATGAATTTCATCTCAAGATGAACCCGACTACACATGTATCCTCTCACCCACTTATTACTTATTTTTCACCTTTATTACATAGGAAATATAAAAAGGGTATCCAAAAAAATGTCATAGGAAAAGTGAAGAAGGTTCTTGAAGTGTATATCATGCTTCTACACACTTAGACGCCCCTAATGAAGGGCTAAAAGCTTCCTCCTCTTCACTTATTTCATCATAAATGACAAGAAATTTGAACAAAACTTTTTATGAAAATCATATTAGGAAATATTTTTCTAATTCCACTCTCTGAGATATATAATCCACCACTTTTTCATGAATCCTATCATTTATATCACTACCCAAAAAATTTAACACTCTATACTAGCCTAAATCAAACTAAAATATATCTCTAACTCCTACCACCAAAACACTATCTCTAAATCATAGAAACTCCCTTCATACTTTTCCAAAATCTGATGTTGGAACACATGGAACTTCCTCCTCCAAGAATCTTACTCCTCAACCAGGTCGAACCTCTTATGATCAACTAGATCATCCAAATGAACTTATCATACATGAGATACACGTTGATGAAAAATGATATCCATTTATAAAATCAATAATGGAAACTCTTAATTTTAGTTTTATGGAATTTATTAAGGTCCATTTAATTTTATTCTTTTAATTTATCCGAAATCACCCCAATTAAATCACAACCATAAACAAACATGATGAATATACCTCTCATAGGCATATACCCTACAATAAGCACTATCTCACCTAGGGTATTTGTAAACTTAAAGTCATTACATCAAATCACAGGGGTCCCTACTCTCTTATTTCATAGATAATCACCCTTTATCCATCACACAATAGGTTTGACTAATACTGTTTCCCCACCAAAACCATGTAATACTCACCCGTTACTAACTTCAAACTCTATCCTAAGTCACATCCATAACATTGATATTAATTTATCATGAACCACCCCCATCTAGAACCCCTCCCGATCTTGTATTGAAAACACGAGTGATCCCTGAATTGTGCTTCCAATATGCCATAGGCTAGTGACTAGCACTGAGGGTATAAATCACATAAATGAGAGGAATTACCCTTAAAACCCAAGAATATGAAAATGAAACCACCAATAAACTTCATAAAATAAGTAAAAACAATATACCACAATAACCCCAATGCATTAAGATATAATAAAAATACAAGTATCCATGATAAAGACCAAAATAAAACTCCCAAGGCAGTAACTTTAACCAAATATCCTAGATTTGAGCTAGTAATGTTCATTTTGAAATATAAATCCTTCATAGAAAACTATAAAGTAAATTTTTATATATAGAGGTGAGTATACATGTATACTTAATAATATCCTCATTAATAAATCTCTCAAAAATGCAGAAAAAGTATATTAATACCCTAGTGAGTAAATAAAAGAACCAACATGAACCTATACCAAGCCAACTACCCAACATCACTATGGCTCACTCACCAAATATCGTATCTAAGTATAATAAAATAATATGAAATCATATATAAATAGGTTACCCTACACCACTTCTCCAATGGTTTGTCTCTATCACACCGCAATGACAAATGTCATGGTGCTCTCATCCCTTCCATATCATCATAAACATATCCACACATCCATATATCACATAACCACATCATGACCACATACCCATGTATCCAAAATTGTATATCAAATATTTATATATTAACCACACATCTAATTTATATCATAGTAGGGTATCATGAACATGAATAACATAAACCCTATTCCTTTCCCCTACCAAACATGACCCCCTCTATATACCATATTATAATACCATCTCAAATCATTAATTTCACTTTTAAATTTTTTCCATCACAACCATTGATAATAAAAATTTGGTCATAAAATTCATTCAATGTACAAAATAGAGAGTGGGGAAGAGGGAGTAGTCAACTATCTGTTCCCACACTAACATGGATGTTTGGATAAAATACCCAGAACCCAAAACATTTGGGTTTCAGTAAAGCCTCCCGAATTGGGTGGGGTTCAAATGAAGTCATAATAAAAATACAATATATATATATATATATATATATATATATATTAGATACACACATAATCCAAATTATAGGTTCTTATCAAACAGAACTACTATAGACCATAACCATTAACAAACCTCCACAAACATTCTTTAACAATAATAGCCAATTTTATAACGTCAACTTCCCCCTTTATTTACCATAAACAACCACAACAAAAATAATGAATTCCTTTTAAACAAAATCATTTAAACATTTCAAAATTACTATTTACCCACCATATTAAATTCATTATTTCATCCATTAATCATATTTAATTACAAACTACTAATAATCCAACCATCATATTATTTTTATATTTCACATTTAAATTTAATATCACAATAGTTTATTGATAGTTTCTACTGATTAAATTATATCCTGCTGCACATATTTTTATTAGTCATTTTCTAATAAATACCATACCACCAAGAATTTACTAACCCAACCCCACACCTCACAACCAACCACCAAAACAAATTACATGAGAACCCATTCCAATAGCCACCATAATTTCCACCAAACCATTACTATCTTGAAAACTAGTCTCACAAATATGACACTACCAACCAAATTTTTTCATGGAAAATGATTAAAAAAACCACCCAAGATAAATCACAACAAAAAATACAAGTATTCACAATAATAAATTAATTTTAAGTCATTATTTCCAAGTATATCAATAGTATCCAACATAATCAATAATTTTATTTTCTAGATTTACAAGAAGATTATTAGTCACCATTATTAATTTGTAAACTCATTATAGGAGGTGATTCTAATGGTCAATCACACTAGAAAGTTCATAAATTATAGTGGAAAACTGAACAAAAACATTAGCAATATCAATACCCATTTAACAAATGAGATAACATAAAATAATTAAAATATTATGTGATAATATCCCCCCTTCACTTAAATATTCTATTTTTTCCTTTATCCATTCATAAGATAATTCACACCATTAAATCAGATGAAAAAAAAAACATTATAATTTAATTATTTACCCAAAATAAAGAATATATTTCCTGAATCCCCTACCTCTAGTAATTGAACATGAATAGAAAGTAAATAGAGGTTTTTAAAACATTCAAATTGTGATAGGAGAACTGCTACTGAGTTCATACCTATTGATCACAAGTTATTGGGGGATGGAAATTACCAAGGAGTGCCTGCAAGACCCGAAAGATGAATTTTTAGTCATCCAAGATCAGATAAAATAAAACATGAACAAAATAATGGATAGGGAACTTCAAATTTTATATATTAGAATTAATATAATCAAATCTTCATTCTGCTAAGAATTTCCTTCCTAATTTTTTTTCAACCCTCCCTTAATTCCCATTAAAATAGGATGTGCTAATTAATATTCTTTTAATAACATTTTAATTACTTAAAATATGGATTTAATATTATTTGGGTGAAGAAATTATTATTTATGTTCAAAATATTTATTTTAAGGATTTTATTATTTATAATTTCCTTTGAAATAATAAAATACCATTTTATCTAAAGTAGGTAAATGGAAAAAATTCACTTAAGGGTTTACCTTCACACATTGGAGAAAAAATATTATGTAGGGGGGATATTATTATGGGAGGGGGGAATCTGAAAATAAAGTAAATAATATTATTCATTCCTGTATGATTCTTAAATTATATATTTTACTTTTACATACCACATTTTACCAATAAACAACTCTTATTAAATTTGGAAAAGACTCCCATGAATATCCAAATTGAATCTTAAGAAATTAGGAAAGACTATTAAAAAATATAAAATGAATATTACATAATCTAAAAGTATCTTATGAAATACAAAAAGATAGTTATGATTCACTCATGACTCATATATTTACTAATAAGACTCTTCACTACCACAAAAATGGGTTTTGCAATGTCACCATTTAACAACAAAAAAAATTCGAAGATAAAAGGGGTACCTTTATCAGTGCTAAAAAGACTCTGATAAATGATACTTTTTGTTAGGATCGATTGTCTCCATAAATTTGTCTTATAGGCCCAACTCATAGTCTCATTTGGGGTTCCATCCTAAAACCCATGGGTGATATGAGGAATTTTCGATCTAAGCTTATATGTGCGCCACCATCCTTGATGGAAACTGATATGGGACTGGGGTTTCACCCAACAATACTACCATCAAAACAAAGACCACAAAATTGGGCCTCCCCTTAAATAATAATGCATGAGATACAACCATATTTCACTGCTGTTTTCTCATCACTGGGACTCACCACCTGACCATCATTTATCAAGAAGACTTTAGACATAAGGCGCCATGGATTCACATCCTTCAAATGAGAAACCACTATCATTGTCAAATTGGTTTGGGGAAGGATCCACCCTATATCACACATGGTCTTCACCATAGCTCTGATACCACTTGTTAGGATCGATTTCCTCATGCCCTAGGTCTTCCCATGGGTTTTAGGATGGAACCCTAGAAGGGCCTATGTGTTGGGCCCGAAATACCTAGGGATAGAGGAAATCAATCATGAAAATTTTAATAGTGATAAAAAATCATCGTTAAAAGTACCCCTTTATCAATTTTTAGAGATGAAAAAGTTACCACTTTTATCAGCGTTTTTCTAGCACTATTAAAAGTAGCCCTATATCAGCACTTTTTAGAAGCGCTGATACATACCCACCTTTATCAGCGCTTTTTTACTAGTGCTGATAAAAAGTATATTTAATATATATATTTCATTAATATATAAATATATTTATATTGATATGAATATATTTATATTGAAATAAATATAATATATATATATATATATTTTTTAAATATGTTTTAGATAAGGATAAATAAGCATATACACTTAATATATAAGATATTTAGTGAAAATGGGTTATAAAATAATATATAAAATATTTTTAATTAAAAATTTTCTAATTATTTTCGAGTAATATTCATTTAATACCAATTAAAAGATATAAAAAAAAAATCAAAAAATCAATAAAATATCTAAAATAAGTTGAAAACCTAACTCAAACTTCAAACGACCATAACTTTTGACCCAAGTGGCTGTTTGAGTTTTACCATATATCAAATCAAAGCTTGCAATGAGCTCTATGACCTTGATACCTAGGAGGGGCTAGTCAAATATTTAAGGAAAAAAGACACAGAATGCCTCCAAAAAATGAGTTTCTAGTTGGGGTACCCCATTTTTTAAAAATTATATGGATTTTCAGCCTCATTTAAGGAGGTCTTATTGCCTTTTTTGGTGGATACTCAATTTATTTTCAAGGATTATACTCATAAGGATATTACGATGTTCAAATTTTGTCATTTATCATAATGTATTGTTATTTATAATTAATTTTATACACATATATACATATGTGTATATGTTTACACATAAAAATTAAATTTTATAAATAAATATGTAAACATATTTACATATAAAATATATTTATAAATATATAAACCATATCTAAATAACAATTAATATCCATTTTATTTAAAATAAAAATATACGAATATCTATATACCTATATAATGTGTGTGCGTGTGTATTTGTGTGTGTTTGTATTAAGAAAATGATTTATATTATCTATATATTCTAATTTGTGTATATACATATTAATATATAATATAAGTAAATATATATAAATATATATAGATATATATAAATGAATATATATATTTATATAAATATATTTAAATAAATATATATAGATATATATAAATATATATAGATATATATAAATATATATAGATATATATAAATATATATAGATATATATAAATATATATAGATATATATAAATATATATAGATATATATAAATATATATAGATATATATAAATATATAAATATATAAATATATAAATATATAAATATATAAATATATAAATATATACAAATATGTATAATTATACTTATAGATACACACATATAATATATATATGTGTGTCTGTGTGAATGCATGTTTTATATATGTATGTATGTATTTATTTATTTATAAACACAAAAAAAACATATTTTATAAATGTATTTAAAAATAATGTTATATTTACATAAGAATAAATATACAGATAAAAAAATACAACTATATATATATATATCAATATACCAATAGATCTAAAAATATAACTATATATATATGTATGTATATATTAATATACGAATAAATAAATAAATTTTAATATAACTATATATATATATTAATATAAATATATATTAATATAACTATATATATTAATATAAATATATATTAATATATGAATAAATATAAATATAACTATATATATATATATAAATAGATATATCATTAGACAGAGCGCAAAAAAATATGGATGAGTGGTAAAGGGTGTAGATGCGAGTTCGAATCTAAGAAGAGGTAGGGGTGTGAGAGCAGGTGGGGGGGGGGGGGGGGGCTACTAGCATTGTTAAATGGGGGAGGGGGTGTGAGGCCTAGTATTGTTAAATGGTGGGGTGGGAGGGTGTGCCTAGCACTGTTAAAAGGGGCCTATAGCGCTGATAAAATGGGTGGTCTCCAATTTTTTTAATTTATTAATTTTTTTTTAAAAATTTATTTATTTTTTGACTTTTATTAGTGATTTTATTTTAGCATTGATAAAGGAACATTTTATTAGTGCTAAAAAATGATGATAAAAGTCCCCTTTTATGAGCATTTTTTAGCATTGTTAAAATATTTCTTTTATCAGCACTTTTTTTAGCATTGATAAAAGGGTAATTTATCAGTTCTTTTTTAGTGCTGATAAAAGAGACCCCTTTTAATAGCTCTTATATTAACCGTATTTTTTAACGCTGATAAAAGTAATTTCTAGTGCTTTTAAAAACCATATCTATAGTAGTGCTTGCGTTTGGAAATTCGACTAACTATAAAACATAAGGGTCATTTCAAGAGGGAAACATAAGGTTAACTTCATAGGTAAGGGGAAAACAAAAGGGTGCTTTGAGTAGTAATGAAAATTTATAGTGGTCACCTTTAAGAAAAAGAAAAAAAAATGTAAGGGTCATCTTAGACTTAGCCAAAAATTAGGTTAAAACCCAAAAATACAGAGTAAATTTTAGATTCAATTAAAATTTAATGAAACCTTCCCCAAGCATCATTTCAACAAAAAACAACCCCAGGCCCCCTCAACACCCAGGAAACAATAAAGGAATGGGTTCGGGGAAAATTAGAGCACTTAAATCAACACTCAACCAAATAAATTTACTTGCAATAATATGTTAATAAATGTTGATTAACCAATTTTAAAAATAAAATACATTATATAAATAACTAATGACTTAAATTTAAAGTTCATAATGAATAAATAATTAAAAAAATAATTAATTATTATTATTTACTAATTAAAAATTAATTAATTAATTCATAAATAATAAATTCATTTAATAAATATTAATTAAAAATAAAAATGTATTAATAATAAATAATAAATAATAAATAATAATAAAAAAGTAATTAAAATTTAAAATAACATATAATTAGTAAATATAAATAAATGATAATATACAAATAATAATTAACAATTAAAAATAAACAATAAACAATAAACAATAAATAATTACTAATTTATAATTAATCATTAATTATTAGTAAATAATTAACAATTAATGATTAATAATTACTTTATAATAATTAGTAATTAGTAATTAATTTAGTTTTTAATTAATTATTAAATAATAATAAAAAATAAAAATAAAAATTAATAATTAGTAATTAATAAATGATAATTAATAATTAATAAAAATAATAATGAATAATGACAAATAATTATAAATAACATATAATAATTATTAAATTATAAAAAATTACTAATTACTAATTAATAAATAATTATTATTTATTAACAGCATCCCATGCATGTTAAGGGTGTGTGTGTCTACCACATCCCGATGGGCACACACCCCTTTTGAATGAATAATGGGAGGGGTTGTAATTTCAAGTGTCACTCTTTGGTGGTTCGATAGATATTTGCAAGATTCTGATTGATAACATTTCCAATTGAATTTAATTTCGATCCCAGGTGTGTATTTACTTTGGTTTTGAAGTGGTTAACTATGGGTGATGGCTTTCCTAAAGAGCCTTCGAATTTGGTTGAGCTAATGATCCACATGACCAAGTCTTCTAATATTATAAAGAATCATGATGAATTGGGGAATTCGAAAGTCTCATTTGTTGAGAAATTATTGAAAGCTAGGATTTTTTCAGATTTCCATTTCTAACCTACCTCTTCTCTTAAAAGGATTACAAAAAAGGTATCACTAGTGTTCATAGAAGCTGACCCTAAAATTATTGAAGAAAGCAATGGGGATTGGAAGAACTCAATACTTTATAACATTTCTCTTCTTTATTTTTCATTAATTTGTGATTTATTACATAGGAGTACACATAATACAACCCGAAAGATTGGGAAGTCTAGTGTATTTGGGAATTAGATACATTACATAACTACTTAAAATAGGGAATACATCGTCATTATTGTAAAATTCTTTAACATGTTCATATTAATCCTTCATACTTAAAACTTCATTGGATAACCAGGGGATATACATTAGAAATGGGCTAGCTATAAAGCCCAATATGAAAATAAACATGGCATAACACGAAAAAATTAATACATGTTAGACAATAGGCATATCAATGGGGCATAAAAGTAGTGAGAATCATAAAAAAGAACACTGAGGAATGATATAACATGATAACAAAAAGGAAACATGGGAAATATAGCAATAAATTAAGACACTACATCATAAACATAGATCAAGAATAATTGCCAAAGCATCATGATGGAAAAATTCCTATGATGTACCAGGTTCACTCCCTAATCCCTTACATGACATTTCCAGAGACTAAAATATTACCCAATGAATTTGCATGTTATATAATTTCGAGTGCACCCATCACTTTCATTTCATTATCATTCTTAAGTGTGCCGCATATATCATAAAACATGGAATCTTTTATCATCACATTTTATTCCATGATCAATGAGTGCAGAATACATACATGTAAGTCCCCAATCAAAGAAGTATAGTTTCATAAAGGTGAACACCCTTGATAGGAAATGGGTATAGGTATTCACTACACATTTGTTTAGCATGGAAAATCATGGTGAAATTTTGATAGCATAACGGGGGAATTTAAATGTTCATGGAAGGGATTAATGAGAGTGAAAGAGGGTATCTCATCAATTATAAATAAAATGGATAATAATGGGTATATTGAAGAAAATATCCCAACATTATGAATTGGAGATAAAAGACATAACATAATGAAGATAATTGAATAAATTGGAGAGGTAGAGGATCCCTTGCCTTCTTGAATATGCTAAAGGACTTGATTTTTTATTTATTTTGAATAATCCCCTTTTAATTGGGTTGAGATGGAACCCTTACCTGACTTGTAGGCCTAGTGGAACAAGACTTAGTATATGACCCAAATGCCCAAATGCACAATGCCCAATACATGACCTGAAGTCCCAACCAAACTAGACTAGAACTACCCCTCCCCTACATGTGAATGATATTGAAGGTTATTATCCCCCCAACTCACATTTTTGATAAACTGGAATTTCCCCAAGTAGATATGAATGGTGCCTGCTACCGATGGAAGTTTCCATACCTTCTCATTCTTCCAATTTGGTTAGATTTTCTCTAATGGTTGGTACTTTCTCTGAATTATCATATGGGCCTGCTTATGTGTGGTATGCCTAAGATGCATCTTGGTCTTTATATCCTGATGGACATTGGTGTCCTGAAATCCCAATGTCCTGAACGCCCTTGGTAACCTAAAGCCCCTACGACCCGAAGGCCTTGAGACCTATAAACCCAAATGATTGGGAGGATCTTTTTGAGATCTTAGGGTCACCTTGGGAGGAATATAGAGAGGGTAGGGTAGAATAAGGATGTTCTAAAAGGTTTTTAGTGAATATAAATGGGATCTTGGGTGGGTTTATATAAGAAATGAGTGGGGAATTCATTATGATTTCTCAAACATAGATTTTAGACTCTATATAATAAAATAAACAAAACCACAGACCTTCCCATGGGTTTTCCCATGGTTTATGCTAAATAGGGGTGGTATTAATTATTTTATTAGTCCAATAGACTAAATTATCAAAATAATACCCTTGCTAATGTGTAAGTGAGTCATGTTCTTAAAGAAATGATTTTAAAACCTTAAAATATATTATAAGTTTTGGAGGATTCGTAAAGGCTTTATAAAATTAATCAAATAAACCAAATATTACATTATTGTAAATGAAAAACATGAATTTGGTTTGGATACCATTTATAATATTTATTACATCATTTTTGGGTCATTATGATGTGATAATACACAACATATGTTTATATAGTATTTAATGTTGACCAAAAAATTATACTACCTTATAAAATTATGAGAAATTCACCATTGGATAATTTCGATGTTCTAATTCCAAAAATAATATTTAATTTATCCAAATAATTTTATAATATTTTAATTTTCACTTTTAAAATAATAATTGACATTTATTGAGAAATATTGGTTTTTTTGACAATAACAGTTTTCAATCCCTTATAAAAATTATATTTGTCTTTATAAAAATTATATGATAATTTATATTAAATAAAGATAATAATATTTTAATAAAATATTATCTATTTTAAAAAAATTACTAATTCATAAATGCCTTAATTAAATTTGAATATTGCACAAAAATATAATTTTTGTTTTATTGTATCAAAATCAAAATCTTTTATAAAGTGGCAATAATAAGATGAAAATATATTCATTATTATATAAAATATACATATTCATATTTTTAGAGTCTTGATACATATTCCATTATTACACCATAAAACAAAATTAGGGTAAGGTGCACGACGATGAGTCTTCCATGGGGTGGTTCGACATACATGGTTTGGATCATGATCTTGATGAGGTTTAACTTCTCATGTAGAAAGTTTTTATTATGCTTAAGTTGTTGGATCTCAGTTTGGGCTTGGTCAATGTAAAATAAAAATGATGTTATCTCCCTTGGAAGCTTTGATAAATGGGCTTCATAGGGTATGATCCTTTTGGTTGAGGCCATCAATTCATTTTTCTATATCAATTGGATTATTTAAAACCCTATATTTACACTAATCATATGATCACTGTTCAATGACTATATTATCCATGATTAAGATGATTAATGATATTTTAAATGTGATAATATATAATAAAACCAATTAAGTGAATGAGCTTTAGATATATATAATATAATAAGACATTTAATTAAATTTTAAGGGTGATTTTATTTATAAAAGTTATAGTCATTACAATACCCCATTTATAAAATTCTACCTCAAAATTTTCATTTTACACACTAAAACAAATGAGGGTAATCTTTTTCATCACCTCCTTTGGTTCCCATGTCACTTATTCAAACTTTTGGTTTCTCCTCAACACTTTGACTAGGTTAATTTTCATATTCAATAGAACTTTTTATTTACAATCTAAGATCTTCACCGATCATTCCTCATAGGAAAGATTATTCTCTAATAGTACGACCTTGGATTGAGTACATGTGTGGTCTCTGGTATGTATTTCCTTAATAGTGATACATGTAACAACACATCATGTACTTGAGATAGGTTAGTTTGGAGTTATAGTTGATAGAAAATCTCTCTAATATGATCAAGGATCTCATATGTACTGAGGAACCTTGAACTAATATTTCCCTTCTTCCCAAATCTCATGACTTTATTCAATGGAGATATGCAGAGGAATACATTGTCTTCAACCTAAAACTGTAGGTCTAAAAGATGATTGTCAACATAGCTATTTTTTCAACTCTGAACATCCTTGATGTAATGCAAAATAGTCTTGTCCTTTTCCTCCATTTCCTCAATCATTTCTGGACCTAGTAGTTTGTGTTCCCCAACTTCGTCCCCACATGAAAGTGTTATACATATCTTCCCATAATGAGATTCATAGGGATCCTTTTGGATGTTTTATCGGAAACTATTATTGTATGAGAACTCAACCAGAGGAATATGTTGATCCCATCCTCCTTTGAATTCAATTAAGAATTATCTCAACATGTACTCAAGTGTCTGGTTAGTCCTCTCAGATTGGCCATTAGTTTGAGGGTGATAATCTATGCCGAAGTTAAACTCAAAATTTAAAATGTGTTGGAGAGTCTTCCAAAGCATGGAGGTAAATCTTGGTTATAAATTATATTTAATTGATAGTGGTGTTCCATACAGCCTCACAAATTCTCTAATGTATATCATTGAATGTTGATTGAGTGAAAATTATTCTCAAATTCTAATAAAGTGAGCAGTCTTTGTAAGACGATCCACTACAAACCATATAGAATTATTTACTCTTGATTTATTTAGAAGACCAGTGAAAAATTACATGGTGATTTTTTACCATTTCCATGTAAGTATGGCTAATGGTTTCATCATCCCCTTATATTTTGTCCTTTATACCTTAAATTGTTGACATAAAATACATTTTGATGTATATTATGCAATCCAATTCTTCATATTTTTCCACCAATAGACCTGTAGAAGATCATGACATGTCTTTGTGCTTCCTGGATGGATAGAGAAGGTCTAGATATGTGCATCATCCCACAAATAATTCTTCAATTTAGGATTTGATGGTACACATATCCTTGACCCAAATCTTACAACTCTTTATTCATTAACATTAAACTTCAAGGATTTCTCCTTTCTTATATATTTCAATTTATTTTTAATTCTCACATTATCTCTTTGGTCATCCTTTATCATCTCTATAAGGGATGGTTGTGAAATCTTTTTTAAAGTATTTATGATGTTCCTTCCTTTATGATTCCCATGTCTATCCTTTTCAAATCTAAGAAGATTGAATCCACATCAGATATCATCAATGATAAAATTGTTGGATTCTTTTTACTTATAAAATCTTCCAATTTATTCTCTTTCCCTAGATATTAGTGGATTGATAAGTCACAGTCCTTGACCAGCTCTAACCATCTTTGTTGGTGCACACTCCACTCTTTATATGTGAATATATACTTAGCGATATTGTGATCCGTATATATTTAAAACTTCTCCCCAAATAGACAATAATGCTATATTTTCAATGAAAAGATCACTAAAGATAACTCCATATCATGCATTGGGTAGTTCTATTCATGAACTTTCAATTTCCTCAAAGCTTAGGATATCAATTTTTTATTATTCATTAACACACAACCTAAACCCTTTTTTGAAGACTTATTGTACACTATAAAAAGTTCCCCACTTTTGGGTAGCATAAGTACAAGTGTAATGGTAATCCTCATTTTTAACTTCTTGAAGCACTCTTCACATTCATTGTTCCAAACAAACTCTACTCCCCTATGATTTTTCTTGGTGATAGGGTTTTAAAATCGTGAGAACTTTCTCACAAATATATAATAATAACACACTAATCCAAGGAAACTATAGATATCTATTATAGATCTTGGCCTTGACCATCCTTAAATTTCTTCTGTCTTTAAAGGGTCTACAAATATCCCATTTCTTGTGATAATATTCCCCAATATTGAGACTTACTTCAACTAGAACTCATATATTTTTTTACTTTGGATAAAGCTCATCCTTTCGTAAGTTTTTTACTAAAGTTCTCAGATTCTCCTCATGATCTTCCTTGATTTTGGATTATATTATATTATCATCTATATAGACTACTAAAAATTTATCGAGGAAATCTTTAAAGACTCTATTTATCAAGTCCATGAATATTTCTAGAGCATTAGTGAGTTTGAATGGAATTACTATGAACTCATAGTGCTCGTACCTTGTACGGAAAGCAGTCTTGGGGATATCCTTTTTTATCACCCTTACTTGGTAATACCCTAGCCAAAGGTCCACCTTATAGAAGTATTTAGCTCCATATAGTTTATCAAATAAGTCATCAATCCATGTAAGAGGATACTTCTTTTTTATCATGATCTTTTTAATCTCACAATAATAAATGAAAAAGCACATTGAACTATCCTTATTCTTTAAAAATAGGACTGGTTCAACCCATGGTGAAGCACTTGGGCATATGAAACCTTTATCTATATTATTCTTTAGTTGTTTCTTTAGCTCCTCAAGTTCCAAAAAAACCATTCTATATAGAGTCTTGGAAAAAGTAACACCCCAGCTATAAGATTGATTAAAAATTCACCATATCAGCTAGGAGGAAGACTATAAAATTCTTCAAAAAACACATCATCGTATTCCCTCACAATAGACATGTATTCTAGGGTGATCTTTCCCTTAGAATAAATAATTTTATCTAGATACACTTGATCATAGGGCAATGATATCTATGCTTGAGATGTTGGGGCTAAAGAAGATTAAAACTTCTCCTTGCACTTGTACAAAATCAAGGTTTGATTCATGATATAGAGAGTGATTTCCTTATCATGACAATTTAGTTTAGCCATATATTGGGAAAGAAAATCCATACCCAGAATTTCATAAAATTATACTAAAGGTTTTTTGAGAAATTCATCCAAAAATATTTGACAGGGGAGGAGTTATATACTAAGGATTCAAAAACATTCTCCATTTTCCATTTTCACCAATAACTCCACTTCTATGATTTGTGGTGGCGTTTGAATAGTTCTATTAAACTTACATGATATGGAGGAATTTTTAAAACTGTGGATGATAAACCTACCTTTAACTTTTTTATTCTAGTTCAAACCAATTAATTAATCCAAAATAGACATAGGGGTGATAATTTTAAAACTCTTAAACACATAAATTGGAATCCAATGAAATTAAAGGGGTAAATTTTAAATAACATTTATTCCTTAACTAATGAATTTTTAGGATTCAATCTATGTTATCCACCAGCTATTTCCTAACATATACTCTTATGGGTAAATTTTTCCCTTAATAATGGTTCATAATGAATTTGTGAATTTACCAAAGAATATCCCCTAGAATTTCAAACTAGGTGTGCAACAAGGCTCATTATTATGCATGAGATCCTAATCTAGTCTAGCTCAATATGGTGTTTTTGAGTTTTACCCCTATGTACATCTATCCTAGATCCATATCCATTTGTAATATCCATACATGGACGTATTTTCTTGATAAACCACTTACTATATACTTTACCAAAATTTATTGATGTTTTCTTATACTTTTTTTTTATCCCTAGTTATTTTTTTTTATATTTTTCTAATCCTAATCCTAAAAATAACTAAACTTTACTTTAATACCAAATCTAAAAACCCTTCCCTTTATTACATATTAATTAATGATTTATTACTTAATATTATACATAATAAAACCTAGAAGATCAAGAAGTATAGTTTTGGTAATTAGTATATTACATAACGACTTATAACAGGGAATGCATCATCATTATTGAAAACTTCCTTAACATGATCATATTATTCATCCGTACTAAAAACTGAATGGGATAATCTAGGGATATACATAAGAAATGGGTGAGATATAAATCCCAATAAGGGAATAAAGATGGCATAACACGATGATAGTGATACATGTCATAAAATAGGAATATCAACGGTGTAGGACCCCAAAACACCCTGATAGGGGAGGGGTGAATTAGGGTGTCAAAATTTTCTTTTAATATGAAGTATCTCATTCCCAAATTGGTAGGAACTTGTTAAACATGTATGATGGATTCAATCAGCAATAAAACATTCACACACATAAATGTAACACATTAGTTTTACTTGGTTCACCACTAAGGGCTAGTCCAAGGAGCATATAACAATAGTGTGTCGATCATACCAAAATCCAATAATATTCACTAGTCATGGAATACAAGATTTTAGAAACAATCAATATATTATAATATTACTATCTTTATAATATTTTAGGGATAAAACTCTTCATCCCTCATAACACTTCCGTCAACTCCCCTAAGCTCACTGTCTTGGGCTAAGTATTACTCATTTTATCGACTTGAAGGTCACTTCAATAGATTGGCATTAAAGTATTTGTCACTGAATAGAATGAGACTCTAATTCCATCAATATATTGAGTTTATACACTTTGAAATAACTATTCACTTATTCCAAATGATATATACTACCATTCACAAAGATCATTCACGATGCTCACTACCTTTGTGAAGAAAACTGCCTTCGCGGAACAAACTATCTTCACGAAGCTCACTAAGCCTTCATGGAATACCCCATAATAATTCGGTGCCCATTACTTAGATGCTTTATCATCAGTCAATAATTAAATAGTCTTTTCAAGATGCTCAATCTCGCATAGAAATCCAAATTTATGGATCTCCCTTTCCTTTGTGAAATTAGAGTGACTCCAGATTTTCTCTAAAATATTCATGTCAAATGAAGTGGGGGTATCCTTATATTTATAGTATTGTCCATTCATAACGCTCCAACACCTCCATCATATTTTTTAGATCTTTCAAAAAAAAAAACTTCATGGAACTCCTACATTCATAAATCCCTAGTGAATTTTTTTGTAGTCATAGAGATCACCGTCAACACATCACATAGTCACGATGCTCCACTTTTCGTTATCACGGAGATCACTATCTCTATTCACGATGTTCTATATATTCACGAACCTCAACTAAGTGCGCCACATACATCATAAAACATGGAATCATTTATCATCACATTTTATTCCATGATCAATGATGGTGGAATACATACATGTAATTACATAATAAAAGAAGTATAGATGCATAAAGGTGAACACCCTTGAGAGGAAATCGGTATGGGTATTCACTACACATTTTTTTTGGAATAGAAAATCATGGTGAAATTTCGGTAGCATAATGGGGGTGTATAAATGCGCTTGGAAAGGCTTAATAAGAGTAAAAGGGGGTATCTCATCATTTATACATATAATTTATAGTAAGGGGTATATAGAAAAACATATAACAACATTATGAATTGGAGATAAAAGACATAAGATAATGAAGATACTTGAATAAAGAAGAGAAGGAGAGGACCCCTTAGCTTAAGTGGGATATTCCAAATGATTGGGAGGAGATTCTTGAGATATTGGGGCACCTTGGGAGGACTCTAGATAGGGGATGGAAGATTAAGGATGTGATCCATGGGTTTTTAGTGAGGATAAATTGGAGTTGGGTTGGTTTATATAGGAAATGATTGGGAAATTATATATTATTTCTCAAACTTAGGTTTTGTACTCTATATAATAAAATAAAAAAAACACAAACATTCCCATGGTTTTAGCCCATGGTTACTGCAAAATAGGGCTGATTTTCATTATTTTATTAGGCCAAGGTCCAAATATTTTAAAATAATACCCTTTTTGATGTGGAATTGAGTCATTTTCTTAATGAAATGATTTTATAACCTTAAAATATATTATAGGTTTTGGAGGATTTGCAAAGGCATTGTAAAATTAATCAAATAAATGTAATATTACATTATTTTAAAGGTAAAAAATACATTTGGTCATGGATACCCTTTGTAGTATTTATTACATATTTTTTGGATCATTATGATGTCATAATACACACTATATATTTATAACGTATTTAAATTTTACCAAAACATTCGACCATCTATAAAAATTATGAAAATTCAATTCTGGATAATCTTGATGTTCTGATTCAAAAAGGAATATTAATTTTATCCAAATAATTTTATAAATATGGTAATTCTTACTTTTAAAATAATAATTGACATTTATTGAAAAATGTTGGTTTTTTTTATAATAACAATTTTTGAAACATTATAAAATTTAAATTTTTCTTCATAAAAATTATATGATAATTTATATTTAATAAAATATTATCTATTTCAAAAAAAAAATCCACTAATTCATAAATTCATTAATTGAATTTGAATATTACCCAAAAATACAATTTGCGTTTTATTATATCAAAATCAAAATCCATTTTAAAGTAATAATAATAAGATGAAAACATATTCATTATTATATTAAATACACATATTCATATAAATAGGGTCTTGATACATAGACCCTTATTACACCAAAAAATACCCTTAGGGTAAGGTGTGCGATAGTGAGGCTTTAATGGGGTGGTTCAACATACATGGTTTGAGCTATGATATTGATGAGCTTGAGCTTCTCCCATAAATGGTTTCGCTCATGCTTAAGTTGTTGTATCTTAGATTGGGCTTGGTCAAGGGAAAATACCAATGATGATCTCTCCCTTGGAATCTATGATAAATGAGCTTCATAAGATACGATGCTTTTGGTTGAGGCCATCACTTACTTTGTCTGTGTCAATTGGATTTGTTAAAACCATATATTTATACTAATCATACGATCACTATTCAACAACTATATTATTAGTGACTAAGATTCTTAAATGTATTTTAAATATGATAGGATATAATAAAACTATGGAAGTGTATGAGTTTTATGTATCTATAATATAGTAATACATTTAATTAAAATGTAAGTATAATTTTATTTAGAAAAGTTTGGGTCATTACAACTTTCAAGGATGATGTTTTAGAAGAACTGAAATCCTTGGAATCTTGAATATCTTTATACTAATTTCACTAAAATCTAGGGATTTGACTTTTGGAGAATGATTTTAATTACAAAGGGTTTTTATAATATTTTTTTTTGCTTAAAATAAAATGAATCATAAAAGATTAAGTTTTTTTTTGTTTTGTTTCACTCAATTACCATATTATAAGAATTAAATATTGGGATCCTTTATTTGATCCAATCTCAGTGAAGAACTTAGTCACTAAATTTTGGATTTGAATTAAGGTCTTAAACTCGATTTTTTAGCATTCAAAAAATCTACTGAATGCAGATTCAACTATGGTAATTACCATAAACATTGAGAAGAAAACTAAAAGGTACCAGTATGGCCATTATGCTAGAATATTAGTATAGTTAGACATGTATTATCATCTTATTAAGACTATTTTTTTGATTACCAATTATTTTAGACTTGATATTTCAATTAAATGTGAATGTATGCCTAAATACTGTGTTATGTGTTGTTGTATTAAACACCCTAAATAATGGTGTCATAGGATTTTGAAATGTTTAAACAATAAGAAAACTATCCACCTCAATAAATAATGAAAATTTAGATTTCCAACTAATAATAAGGTGGTGGGTAATGGATCTGTGGATATCAAAACATAGAAGTTTTATAAACTTATTTCTAGATTGATAGGTGGAAATTATAATAATGGGTTCATTAAAGGAAGGTACTATTGATATACTGCTCATGGACATGTTCTCTCTACAACTATGGAATAATTAATTTATAAGGATCATGTTACTATTATTAATGAATGTGGGGAATAACTTGATGATCTCAGAGTAGTGAAATTGGAGGTTGGGAATAATGTTATAACCACTGATCCAGGTAATAATGGGGTAGATTTTATCCTTATTTTCTCACCTCATCTTAAGGGGATATGTCAGTATTTCCCAAAATCTTATCCTCAAGCGGGGACCAATGTAGTGACAAAAGATGGTTTTTTTTCTAGAAAGTTACCAGTAGTGAAAGGAATATGTTGATATAAATAGATGGGAATTATCACCCTTTCTGTGGAAGAAGATAAGTAGTGTAGCATTCATAAACTATCCTTTGCTGCTATTGTGGATGAATATCATTCTAAACCAATAAATATTTATTCGAAGTAGACTAAAGACCATTTAATAGTAAATGATTCTAGTCAGGAATATAGTCTGGCCTCTCTTGAGAAATCAATATCAATTTAGTAGGAATATATGGTTTTAGGTATTAAGAATTAAAAATTATCTTGTGATTCTAATGTGACTAGAAATAGTGACTTGTAGAAATTTTTTTCCTCAATTGGGGATTCTTTCCCAAATCAAAATGCATAATTGGAGAGGGGTTCTATTCAAATGGAGCCCTATGATTTTAATTATATCTCGAAAGGGTAGTCTTATTTCTAGGTCACAATTTTATAACTTAAAACAATTATTGATAAATATATTGTAATAAGGGGGGAAACTCATTTGGATCTTGTGGTGAGATCATGATTTTCTGATCTCATTATACATGTGCATGTTGAAATCAAGATGGTTGTGAGGCATGTTGGAATAAATTACCCCCTTTATTTTATGAATCAATAAAATCTTTTTATGATATATTTTTAATGTCGATTAATGATAAATATGAGGAGGAAATGGTTGAAAATTTTATCATCCCACAAGATAAATATGAGCATTATAGGTTTACTTAGGGACTAGGTGAGGTTTTTGATGACTTTTTTAACTCATAATTTGAAGTCTTATTTTAAAAAATGACATATGGTCTCTTCAACTATGAAGCCTACCTTATAGTTTTTGATTTTATATCCTCTAACATTAAATACAACATTCAGTTTGATCCAGATCTGGATATTCAAGACTTATCATGGAAATATTGTGCCTATTTCATTGATTACCCGACCAACCATTGGTATAATCCTAAATATTGGAAAAGTGGTTGAGATTTGTATAGGGGTAGACTACATAACTTGTGTAACTGGTAAGAATGGACTGTGAGGTCCTATGGATTTGATGGCATTAGACAATTAGAGGGGGGGGGGTGAATGGTCTTTTCTTAAAATTATTAGAGTTATTAAAAAAATAAAAGTGGTATTTGGTGGTTTAAAAAGACTAAACAATTATTTTATAAAATATTAAGAATAGTGTTTACATGAAGAGTGTATATAGAAAAATAAATAGATAAACACAAGAAATTTTATAGTAGTTTATTCTAATTTACCTTTCTAGTCTTCACACCCCAACCGATAGAGTATGAAACCCACTAAGTTATGTGAGATAATTTTACATGGGAGAAATCTAAACTCATAATTTTACAATGGGATCAATCCCAATCCAATAAATTTACATAGGATCAACCCCAAACCTAACTATCCTTTTGCAGGAGATGATAAAACTCATACTTTTCTATAAGTCACATAACCAAACTAAGTAATCCACCTTTTTGTTAGGTGACAAAAACTAATAAACTACTTTTTATAGGTGGTGTAACCTATTGTGTGAAAATATTATATATATACATATCTACCCAATCTATAATAAATAAGTAAAATAATTAAATAACTACTAGAGAGCTATAGAAAAAATTCTAGTGAATAACAATTCTTCTTGACCCTTCTAATAGATTTGGATGATGAAGTTTGGGTGTTCTAGTAAAGGTACATTTCATCCATTCAAGGTGAATAAATTTGAAGATGATTTATCATACCTTGATAATTCATCAATAGATAAAATAGTCTGGCATAGGATCACATTCAAAATTGTAACATCCACACTATCACGATAATATCTTTTTGTATGCATGTCCTGATCCCTTTAAAAATAAAAAGATCAATAAATCCTAGTGATTTGTTAGAAAAATAAAAATAATAATTTTCTAGAATTATCAAAGAGAGAGAGATATTATCTTTTGAATTTTAAAACCATTTAAATAATTCAAAATTATTTGATATCATTGTTTAAATAGTTTAAAACATTTCCAAAAATAATAAGTCAAATATATCACATAAAACTCACACATATTCAAACTATAATTTTCAAAATTTGAAATTTAAATTAACTTCCATATTTAACATGCGATAATACCAAACATTAATGATGTTGAATTGAAAACTATAAAACAAGTTTGAATAACTTTTATAGAATAAAATATTAATTTAGAACCAATAAAACCAAACAAATCAACTGAAAATAAAAAAATAAATGTATTTAAATTTCATGTAGTAAATATATGAATGAATGAAGAAAAAAAATTATTCTTCATATTAATGTTTTTAAAACAATGTAAAAATAATTCACATATATTTTATATTATTTATAAAAAATTTTAGAATTATTAGAACAATTTAAACACTTGAAATAATTATAGAGAAAATGAAAATAATTTAAAATTCATGAATCATAGTAATCTAGAGAAAATCAGAATTCTATACCTATGTAAGTGTCAAATACCATGCTTTATAAAGGTAAAACATAATTTTAAAATAATATGTAAAAGTAACCTAAAATTTCAACTTGTGGCATAAGGGTAAAAGGTAATATACAAAATCTACATAAAGGAAAGATCAATATATGTGTAAGGGTAAAGAATACATTGTTTAAGGGTATATAGGAAGGTTCATACACTTCTTAAAAGTAGATTGAAATTTTATAACGGTAAACATAAAATTCAACATCCTATATAAGGGTTCTCTTAAATGCTTTGTAAGGGTGACAAATAATTTCAACATGCTTTGTTAGGGTAGAAACGAGTTGTGTAATATTAAAAATGATTTTATATGACTTAACTAAGTTAAAATAAAACTCATTTAAGGGTAAAGATTGATTTTTAAAACTTATATAAAGGTAAATATAAAATTCTTCATGCTACGTAAGGCTAAAAAAATTTAGAAAATTATTTTTTTCATAAAATATAAGAAACAATAATTATGTAGAATAATAATAATAACAAAAATAAATGATCAAATAATTAGTCATCAATTAAATTCAATAAAATTATTATTATAAATAAAAACAATAATGTTTATAATTATAAAATTAATACATAGTTAAATTTATTCAAGGGGCCACTTCAGTAGGAGTTACTCATGTTTGTATAGTAGTTACAAAGTACCCTCACTATGGCTTGATAGTGACTTTTATCCATTTTTTTGGTTATTCTATTTTCCACGTAATTTTTCATTTAAACCCATTAAATAACATTTTCCTTTTGTAATAGAAGAATCATGATATTTTTTTTTCTAAACTCATGGTTCATGTCATTTTAGAAAATTTCAAATAACATATAAACAATTATTGATGATTAATAATTAACAATTAATACTTAACAATTAATAATTAATAATTAAAAATTAATAATTAACAATCAATAATTAATAATTAACACTTCTTAATTAATAATTAATAATGGGTAATTAGTAATTAGAAAATAATTAATAATTAAGTATTATAAATGATTTATAATTAATTATTATATTTTTTTAAACAGGCTGGTTAAATCCCCTTTTTATTAAACCAAAGAAACACCTCTTTTTCACTTTTATTCTGGGTAGAGGTAAACTATAAGGACCCAACCTTATTACATTATATAATCATGAATTTAGTTAAGAAATTACTTCCTTTTAGATTGAAGATATTTTCAAGTTTAGAGATTTAGAGAATTTGGACATAATACATTCATAAAATTACACATTATTACAGAGTGGATACTAAAAAACAGAATTTATTTCTTCGAAAATTAAATTTCTTAAAAAAAACATGATTTATTTGACAACTATTCAATAATTTAACTTGGATTCTTTATTTGTATTAAAAATCCATATAACCTGAAAAAAATATTTAAAAACATGTGATGAGCACAAAAATCTCAATAAGGGATATAAAAAGAAGGAAAGAACACATTAGTCCATGAATACCTTTAACGTATGAAATCATTTTCAAAAGACACAATTTTCACCCATAAATACTTAATTTGTGAAACATGATACTTCCAAAAGATTCCCAAAATACATAATAACATAAATTAAACAATAAAGGTATCTTTTGTAATTACTTACATAATCTTGTGACCCTCTCGTCTAACTTACAATTTGTAACCCTCACGACTACCTTACAATTTGTGTAACCATCGCAGTTACACTTGGAGTAACCATATGGTCGACCTACAACTTACACATAACCAATTAATTATATAGAGATATAGGTCCCCCCTTAATCAATAAAAATTCCCAAGAACCAGAACATAATCATATAACATGAATAATTTCATAAAAACATTGCTTTTGAATTTTGTAAAATAGAATTTTAAAATAGGATTGTAAAAGAAAATCGCTTTATAAATATCATATAATTCAAGTGAGAATGAATTGAGTGGATTTAATATGTATATAAACTATAAATACATATAAATAAACATAATATAAATATAATTAATTAGAAAAACATTTTTAATACAACACGAATAAAGAAGTAGAAAGTTAACCCAAAGAATGGAAATCTGGTTAAGAATTCCCTTACCTCAGGTTTATATTACTTCCAAATCGTTTAAAAATCATGTATAAGGGTTAAAAGAGTGTTATTAATATCTTAAATAATAATATCCATCTTTATAATACCTTATATGATCATTTTATAACATAATTTCACCCTTTAATTGTTAGTATTTTGTTCCTTCCATTATTTCAGGTGAGTTCTTTACATGATTTCCATGATTGGTTCATGATGGTTGTTCTTGTAAATTGGAAGTGAAACTCAATAATTGGAATGGATTGGTATTTATATATTTTCAGTACCATAAATTATCCCATTTATCATTCTGAATTCTGAAATGAGGATGAATCATAAGTTAAAATATTATTTATATTTGTTTATATCATTTTAACGATTCTTCGATTGTAAAAAACTTATTTGTTTCATAAATTTATAACATGTATAAAAAAGAGTTCCAGAACCATGGATAAGACATGATACATATATTATTACTTTGTTTAATAATAAAAATGGTTTCATGACCATCCTTGAAGTAATTAATGCAAATTGAAATCACTTCGTGCATGCTGTCGGTAATTCGACACATCACAGACAATGTTTTTAATTCCTCGAATAAGTGGGGGAGGAGAAGAAGATTGCTGATGAATTTTCCATGAAAATTAAAAAATCCAGAATATAAAAGATTATTTAGCTTTCATTCCTCTTGGATAAGAGTAGGTGAGGAAAAAATAATAAAATAAAGGAGCTCAAAATAAAAGAAGAGTTGAGAAATCCCTTATGAAATCTCGGCATCCTAACAACGTCGCTTAAAATTTCATAAAATATTTTGATGAGAGAAAAGTGGTCTCTAATAATTATTACATAATATTTTCAATAAGGGGATTATGAAATGCAATATCCCAACATAATCCAAAGGTAATGAAAAATAATGACATAAAATGAAAGAAAAGAAAGAAAACTAAAGAGGATGTTTACCTCTTGATCTCTTCTCCTTAAGATCCTTTTAAAAGCCTTTGGTTTTGGCCTTTTGGTGAGACCAAAAGATCTAGGAATTTGGGAAGAGACTTAATAAGAGTATTGGGAAGAACTTAGGTAAGGATCAAGGCTTGAGATGTGTGGGAGGAAGAGGGTAATGAGGGTGTTATTTATAGTGGAGGAGAGGGGGTATTTTTCATTATTTTAATCATTATTATAATATTTTTTTCTCAAGAATATGAATAGTATTAATTCATGTGACCCCAAATAGTAATAATGGCATGTGAGTTCTAAATAATTGGTATTACATCATACTTCCATCACCTATAATGTAGTAAATCATGTATTTAGCATTTATTGTGTTTTATTGTATTTTATTATTCATAAAAAATTCCATAATTTCAGAAAATTACCAAAAATTCACCCTAACTATTTCTCAATGGGTAAAATAAAAAAATAAACTTAATTTCTTGAAAATAAATTTTTAAATATTATTAATTTAATTTTTAAATAAAAACATACTTAATTAAAAAATTAACAATTTTAATTCTATAACTGCTTTTATATCACATTGAAAAATCAACCAAGATGTCATTATCTTAAATACTTAAGAAAACAAAATAATAATACAATTTACTATTAATTAGGGTCATATTAATATTCATATTAATGTTAATAATGTTATGTTACTATTCCCAAAAAAAATCAAGTTGGTTCCATTAGACTCCAAATAACTTACTGAACACAATTATAGATGACCGTTTTTTGGAATTCAAAACATAAAAGTAGTAAAATTATGTTTAAAGGCTAGTTATAAATATATACTTAAAAGAATGTTTCTTGAATTTCAAATTATTTTTAAAATCTAGGGGTGTTACATTATCCTCACCTTCTAGAAATTGTGTCCTCACAATTTTATTAATTTATTTAAATAAGTGAGGTTACCTTTCCCTCATAACATTTTCTGACTCCCATGTTGCTTCTTCAACCATGTGGTTTTTCTAAAAAACCTTTACCTGATAGATTAACTTATTCTGCAATTCATGTTCCCTTTGATCAAGAATACAAAATGATTTCTTATCATAGGAAAGGTTCTCTTTTAACTGAACTGCTTCTGGGGTCCAGAAATCAGATGAATCTAGCACATACTTTCTCAACATCAAAACATGAAAAACATTTTGTACCTGAGAAAAACTCATAGGCAAAGCTACTCAATTTTTAACTGGTCCAACTTTCTCTAGGATTTCAAAAGTACTGATAAACTGCAGACTTAACTTCCATTTCTTACCGAAACACATCAAACTTTTCCAAGGAGAGATTTTAAGGAAAATATGGTCACCTACCTCGAAAGATAAGTCTTTCCTTCTATTATCTTGATAATTTTTCTGCCTGCTCTGAGCTATCCTCATGTGCTGCTAGATCATCTTCACTTTCACAACCACTTACTCTACTAATTCTGGCCCCAATGACTTTATTTCTATGGCTTCATCCCAAAACATTGGAGTGCAAAACCACTTCCCATACAAAGCCTTGAAAGGTTCCATATGTATACTGGAATGAAAACTATTATTATAAGAAAAATCAACTAAAAAAAGATTCTGATCTTAAATTCCCTGGTAGTCCATTGAACAAGATCGAAGCATATCCTCCAAAGTCTGAATTGATTGCTTTGAATGCCCATCTGATTGAGGATAAAAAGATGTAATAAAATATATCTCTATGCCCAATGAATTCTGAAGTACCTTCCAAAAGTTAGAAGTGTACCTGGGATCTTGGTCAGATACAATAGAAATAGGAACTCCATGTAGCCTCACAATCACTTTGAGGTACAATTGAGAAATCTGATCCAAAGACATTGTATCTTGAATAAAAAGAAAATGTGTAGATTTTTCAGCTGATCAACAATAAACCAAATCGCATTGTTACCTCGGCAAGTCTTTGGTAGTCCCACCACAATGTCCATGGATACATTCTCCCATTTCCACTCTAGTACTAGAAAAGGCTGAAGCATCCCCTTCAGTAACTATTGCTCTACTTTAACCTGTGGACATGTCAAGCATTTCATAGTAAAATCTGCAATATCTCTTTTCATTCTATCCCACCAATAATACTTCTAAAGGTCTCTATACATATTAGTACTTTCTGGATGAACTAAAAATGGAGAACTATGAGCTTAAAACAAGAAATCTTTCTTCAACTAAGAATCACAAGGCACACACAACCTTTTTCCAAATCTTAAAACACAATCTTTAACAAGGTTAAATTTTAAAAGCTTACCCATTTTAACAAATTCTACATTTTTTTCAGCTCATAGTATTCCTTCAGTGCTTGCTTAATTCTGTCTGATAATGATGATTGTACTGAAACCTGAAACAAAACAGATGTATTCCCTACAGCAAAAACTTCTAAGCTAAAATTCATCAAATCATTAATCAAGGGATCATGTTCCAAATGTAACAAGGTTAATGATGTATAATGTTTTCAACTTGAAGCATCCACCACTTTGTTTTATTTTCCCAGATGGTAATTGATCATGTAATAATAATACTTCATCAGTTCAAGCCTTCTTCTCTGCCTCATGTTTAATTATTTCTTAGTGAATATATACTTTAAACTTTTATGGTCAGTATATATTTGAAATTTGGATCCGTATAAATGATGCCTCCAATTTTTTAAAGAAAAAACCACATATTCCAATTCCAAATCACTTGTGGGATAATTTAACTCATGAGGTTTAAGTTGTCTTGAAGCATAAGCAATTACCTAACTATTTTTCATCAAAACACAACCACTATTGTTATTCCATTTTTTTTACAATGTTCCCAAGAAACGAAATCTGTTGTAACAAAAAATTACACTTGTTGAATTTTCTGTATAGTTTCTTTTCCTTGAAGGTTTTTAAAACATCCCTTAGATGTTTTTCATGCTCCTCTTTATTTTTAGAAAATACCATAATGTCATCAATAAACAGAACCACAAACTTATCAAAAAACTCATGAAATATTCTATTCATAAGATTCATGAGTATAATAGGTGCATTAGTTAACCCAAACGACATAACAAAAAATTCATAATGTCCATATCTAGTATGAAAGGCTATTTTTGGGATGTCGTCCTCCTTCACCTTCAGCTGAGGGTATCTGGATCTCAAGTCAATCTCAGAAAAGTACTAATCTTCCTAGAGTTGATCACACGAGTCATCGATGTGAGGCCAAAGATACTTGTTTTCAATAGTGATGTTATTCAAAGCTCTATAATCAACGAAAAGTCTTGGGGAACCACATTTCTTTTTAACGAACAAAACAAAAGATCCCCATGGTGATGTACTATGATGAATGAAGCCTTTATCAAGAAAATCCTGCAACTGATTTTTTAATTCAAGAAG
Source organism: Viscum album (assembly GCA_963277665.1). Taxonomy (NCBI): domain Eukaryota; kingdom Viridiplantae; phylum Streptophyta; class Magnoliopsida; order Santalales; family Viscaceae; genus Viscum; species Viscum album. Next base: position 1,513,726,895 of record OY728161.1, read on the forward strand.
TTCTGTTTGAGTCATACAATATAGGGGTTTTGAAGTTGGCTTATCATCAGGAACTAAGTCAATTATGAATTATAATTATCGATAATGTATGAAACTAGGTAACTCAATAGAAAAAACATCAATGTATTCATTTACCACTGGTACATCATTAATATGAATAGTTCCCTTGATTTCAATAATATGAGTAAGATAAATTTCATTTTCATATTTCAACAGTTTCTCACCTTCCTGATATGTCATCAATTTTATGGGTTCTTTGTTGTATACAAATTGGAAGCCATTTTAAAAAACAATTTCCTTATCTCTACAGTCAATCATAGCAAGATAAAAAGAAATCCAATCCATTCCCAAAATAACATCAAACTCAACCAAGGGTAAAACAAAACGGTTTGATGGTAAAGTCTTTCCACAGACCACAATAGAAATATTCCTATAATTCCTTTTTGCTAAAATATTTCCCCTGGTGTTTTAACAACAAGTTCCAGTATCATTTTTGAGGTGATATTTCTAATTTACCAGAAAATTTCTCAGAAATGAAGGAATGGGTAGACCTAATATCGATTTTTTTTAGAAAAATCTAAGTAAAAAAACAAAGTACCTGATACAACTTCATTGTATGACTCTACATCTGTTGATGTAGTCACAAAGGATCTCATGAAACCTTTCTGCCTATAGTCTGGCTTCTTTGCATCATTCAGATTTCACTTTAGGAAGACATTTTCATAGTGACCCATCTCACCATTTTTAAAACATTTTAAAGTTTGCTTATCAATATTAGTCTTAGTATAATTTTCATTAAAATCTCAATCCATATGTCCAAACATACCAAATCAAAAATACTTACTAGTTTTAGTAAGACATTCCCCTGGGTGCTTCTTTCCACAATTTTCACAAACAAGAAACTGGATTTTCTTACCATCAGATTTCTTTGGTTAATTATTACCCATCACTTTGCATCTGGACCTCTTCTTATCCTTGTTTCCAAAGTGAATGTGATCACCTGAAAACTACATTTCTACCCTCTTAGCACATCGGATAAGTTTCTCATAACTTTTAAATTCACATTAGGCCAACACCCTTCAATACCTTGGCTTCAGTCTCGAGAAAAAATTGTTGATTTTACTATCAAGATCCAGAATAATATTTGGAGCATACCTCACTAGTTGGGTGAAGTTCACTTCATACAAAACCCCTGATTTTCATCCATTCACTTAAATTCAAGTAATTTTTTCTCCATCTTAAGTCGAACCACCTTAGGGAAATAGTTTTCAAGGAAAATACTTTTAAATTCATCTTACTCTAAGGTATCAATATCCTCTCTATCCCTAATATTCCTTACCATTGACGACCACTAATCAGTTTCACCTTCAAAATGATAAATTTATATAATTACCTTTTGATTATCTTAACATCCAATAACATTGAATATCTTTTCAAGGGCTTTAATCCATCTTTCAGCAGCTACTGGGTCAAAAGTTCCATTGAAATCATAAGGGTGTTGTATCATAAAATGTTCCACTATCATCATGTTACATTGTGGTACCTATGGTTGTTCTCTTTCATGGATTCAACCACCATTTATATCTCATGTTAACTGATCCATTACTATCACAAACCACTTAGTTACAATCCCTACCATTCCGGGTTGTAGATTCGGGAGGATGTTGTTTCATCGGTGCCTCTCCTCTTAAACTTCCGTGTTTCTTCTGCAGAAAACCATTCTGAACAAACATATATTAGATGAAGAAACATGGTAATATTTAAATTCTATATAATTTCAAATTTACCATAGAGTAAAAAAAACATTTATGGTAATATATTAACATCATCCTAACCCCTAAAGTTATCTAAACCATCCTCTGATACCAACTATAAGGACCTGACTTTATTACATTACATAATCTTGAATTTAGTCAAGAAATCACCTGCTTTTACATTGAAGATATTTTAAAGTTTAGATCTTTCAAGAATTGGGACATAATAAATTCATAAAATTACACATTATTACATAGTGGATACTAAAAAAATAATATTTATTTCTTCCAAAATAAAAAACTTTTCAAATAAAACATTATTTCTTTGACAACTCTTCAAATATTTGACTTGGATTCCTTATTTGTCTTACACATCCTTATAACCTGTGAAAATCATTTAATAACCTGGGATGAGCACAAAAAGATCAGTAAGGGATATAAAAAGTTGGAAATAACACATTAGTCCATGAATACCTGTAACATATGAAATCATTTTCGAAAGACACACTTGTCACCCATAAATACTTACTTTGTGAAACATGATACTTCCAAAAGATTCACACAATAAATAAGAACATAAATTAAACCATAAATGTATCTTGAGGAATTACATACATAATCTTATAACCCTCTTGGTTACCTTATAATTTTTAATCCCCACGACTACCTTACAATTTGTGTAACCATCACAGTTACACTTGGAGTAACCATACGACCTACCACCAACTTAAACATACCTAATGCATTGGAGGGAGATATAGGTCCCACCATTCATCATAAAAAATTCTCAAGAACAATAAAACAATCATATAACATGAATAATTTCATAAAAACATTGCTTTTGAATTTTTTAAAATAGAATTTTAAAAGACGATTGTAAAAGAAAATCCCCTTATAAATATCATATAATTCAAGTGAGAATGAATTGAGTGGATGGAATATGTATATAAAATGTAAATACAGATATATAAACATAGTATAAATATAATTTATCACACAATTTTTTTAATACAACACATATAACAAAGTAGAAAGTTAACCCAAAGAATGGAAATCGGGTTAAGAATTACCTACCCTGGGTTCGTCTTACTTCCAAATCATTTAACAATTCTGTATAATGGTTATAATAGTGTTATTAATATCTTAAAGAATAATATACATCTTTATAATACCTTATATGATAATTTTATAACATAATTTCACCTTTTAATTGTTAGTATTTTATTCCTCATATTATTTCGGGTGCATTCTTTACCGGATTTCCATGATTGGTTCATGATGGTTGTTCTTTTAAATTGGAAGTGAAAATCTAGAATTGTAATGGAGTGGTATTTAAATATTTCATGTACCATAAATTATACCATATATCATTATGAATTCTTATATGAGGATGATTCATAACTTAAAACATTATTGATTTTTATTTAGGCCATTTTAACGATTCTTCAATCGTAAAGAACTCATTTGTTTCATAATTTTATAACATGTTTACAAAAGGGTTCCAGAACCATGGATGAGACATAATAAATATATTATAACCTACTTTAACCATAAAAATAGTTTAATTACCAGCCTTGATGTAATTAAAGAAAATTTAAATCACATTATCCACGATGTCGGTAATTCGACACATCGTAGACAATGTTTTTAATTCCTCTAATAAGTGGGGGAGGAGGAGAAGATTGCTAATGAATTTTACAAGAACATGAGAAAATACAGAATATAAAAGATTATGAAGCTTTAATGCCTATTGGATAATAGGAGGTGAGAAAATAAGAAGAAAATAAAAGAACTCAAAATAAAAGAAGATATGATAAATCCCTTATGAAATTTCGGTAGCCTAACGGTGTTGCTAAAAATTTCATAAAATATTTTGATGAGAGAAAAGGGGTATCTCATCATTATTACATAATATTGGAATTAAGGGGAATATGGAATGAAATATCCCAACATAATCCAAATGTAATGAAAAATAATGACATAAAATGAAAGAAAAGAAAGAAAACTAAAGAGGATGTTTACCTTATGATCTCTTCTCCTTGAGATCCTTCTTAAGGCCTTTAGTTTTCGCCTTTTGGTGAGACCAATAGCTCTAGGAAATGGGAAAGAGCCTTGGGAGGAGTATTGGGACGAAATTAGGTAAGGATAAAGTCTTGAGAGGTGTGGGAGGAATGGGGGAATGATGGTTGAATTTATAGTGGAGGAGAGGGAATATTTTTCCTTATTTTAATCATTGTTATATTTTTTTGGCTCAAGAATATGAAGTCTTAATTTATGTGACAAAAAATAGTAATAATGGCACGTGGGTTCAAAAAAAGTTGTATTACATTATCCTTGCATCACCTATGATGAAGTAAGTCAAGTATTTAACATTTATCATATTTTATTGTATTTTACTGTTCATCAAAAATTGTAGAATTTCAGAAAATTCCCAAAAATTCACCCTAACTATTTCTTAAAGTGTAAAATTAAAAAATAAACTCCATTTCTTGAAAATAATTTTATAAATAATATTAATTTAATTTTTAAATAAAATCATACTTAATTGAAAAATTAACAATTTTAATTCTATAACTACTTTTATATCACATTGACAAATTAACCAAGATGTCATTATCTTAAAGACTTAAGAAAATAAAATAATAATAAAATTTAAAATTCAGTAGGGTCATATTTCTATTAATGTTACTATTCAAAAAAATCAATTTGGTTCCATTAGACTTCAAATAACTTACTGAACATAATTGTAGATGACCGTTTTTCAAAATTCAAAACATAGAAGCAGTAAAATTATGTTTAAAAGATAGATTTAAATATATACTTAAAAAAATGTTTTGTGAATTTAAAATTATTTTTAAAACCTTTGTGTGTTACATAAACCCATTAGATGTCTTGTAGGCCCAGTGGGTATTAAATCCCAATACAACATGAATCATAGGCCCAATGGGAATTAAAGCCCATTACAAAATGACTCGTAGGTTAATGGAAGGCCCACACTGCCTCCCACTTCATATTCTACTTGTCTTATCCTACTCCACTAGTGGCTTCTGATATCCTATATCACCACTTCCATCCCAAGATCAATACTACTGACATCACCCCTATCACTGTCCCCATACACCCGCACCTACGGAATCACCCCACCATTTCCCTACTGTAAAGACCTGGAAATTTCAAGGAAATCTTTTTCTTAATTTCTTTAGAATTTTATGAGTCTGTGGATTCCAACGACACTTGATTCTGAGGCCCGATGTGCCCGAAATCAATTTCCGAAGTTTAGCTCAGGTACGTTCAGTAAACGAACGAGCGAGTTTTTGTATCTTTTGAACCGTTGCTCAGAATTGAAATCTGAGGGCACCGTTGAACTCCCAGTGCTAGTTTTCGTTTAAGAGGACTTTCACCTCGATGGCAGATGATCGGGTATGAAAGTTCGTTTTTGGGGTTTTACGTGGGTTAATAAAATAAAATAAGTAAACAATTTATTTTTTCTGTTAAACACATGTCGTGCAGATAAAGTGGTTAGAAGCTGCACTTGGGAGTTGGTGGTGAGACCGCCATACCCTAACCTCCCATAAGAGGTTACGGTGGTGGGGCCCACCGAGATCCAACCTCCCATGTGAGGTTAATGGTGGTGGAAACCACACGAGGCCTCCCATTAATGGGAGGGGAATCATAACTCCTTAATTCCCCCTCATTTATGAGGGAGAGCCTCTAGGTTTAAATCCCCCTCTTAATTGAGGAGGATGAAACCCCACTTTTTAATGAGGGGACCACCCAAGCATTAACCCCCCCTTTCCTTTTTGTGGTTAATTAATGGTGGGGCCCTCCAGGAAATATCCTCCCTTTGGAGGATATTCTTCTGTGGGGACCACCCGGGCTAATAACCCCCTTTTTAACTTCCTCCCCATTTTAATGTTCCACTGCAGCGGATTAATTAGGTGGAGCCCTCTGTCATAAATCGTCCATTTATGACTTGTGTGCCAACGACGAACCCTCACACTACTATATAAAGGAGGATAATGGAAGGAGTTCTGGACGACTTCTTCAAGAGGTGGAACGCTAGAAGCAAAGCACGTCTCCCAACACTTGGAGAGTTTTCCTCTTCCTCCAATGAAGAATGAAGAACGAAGAACGCCGACGTCACCCTCGACTCCTTCCTTCTCGACATTGACGGAACGACGCCTGTCTTCCGCGACGCCCGTCTTCCGCAACTCGCCATCGTTTAACTCCGTTTTGCGAGGTAGGGGTTGTTACATTCAAGTTTTAATACCGTTCATCATCGTTCTTCAAATCTTGAGTTTCGTTTGGCCGCATGATACCATCTTGATGAGGAAGGGCTCGGACCGCACGAACACGGTCCGACCCTTCCCCTCTCGTTTGTTGTTTATGGACGATTGAGGCGGACTGCGAATAACCGTCCCACAACGGGCTGACCACAAGCGGATCGTCATCACATGATTGCTGGGTCGCCACAAATGTGTGGAACCAACGTTCCACGCGGAGTAGAGCCGGGCCGCGGTGGAGGGGCGCGACGCCGTCACGCCATGCCAGAGCTTCAGGGGCCACGGCCGGGGCAGGCCGCGGCGGTGGGGCGCGGCGCCACCACGCGGCACCGGTTGGAAAAAGCCGCATCCTAAGGGCGCGACAGATCTAAAAGGGTAGCCGGCTGTGCCGGATGCTGGTGCCATCAAGAGGCGGGACCCGAGGGGGTCCCACGGTTACCCAAAGACTGACCATCATAGCCGGCCGTTTCGTAAAACCGGGGGGGGGGGGGGGGGGGTGGTGTAACCCCCCGCTCCGCGCAATGCCCAGCCGCGCTGGCCGAGCTGCAACCGGCCTCCAGGCTGCTCTCAATTGGTCCGGACCAAGACCCAAGTCGGGTTGACCCGGTTCGGGCTGACCCAGGGTGTGTTGGGCCGGGTCAGACCGGGCCCAGACCCCCTATTTTCGGACGGTTTTTGGTTAAACAGAAATATCTTGAGCTATAAACCTCCGATCAACGCACCTTTAGTTGAGTAGGATTCCTTGGATCAAGGCGGTCGTTTTGGTATATTACACTCAAGGTTTCGACGAAGTTTGGGTACGGTTGGGTTGGTTTGAACCCGAAACCAACCGGGCCCTCGGAGCTGAAACACTTATAACTTGATCTTCGGATGTCTGATTGACGTGCCGTCAACTTTGTTGGATTCCTATTAATGAGAAGGTTTTTTGGCATACTATAAATGGGATTCGGTTGATTTTGGAATATGGTTGGGTTGGTTTTATCTCAAAAACCTACCTTTCCTTTGGAACGGAAAAGCTAATTACTCACAGATCGGGCGTTTGATTGACGCGTCATCTGTTGTGTTGAGACCCCTATGATGAGCCGGTTCTTTGAGATAATTCCATGTGAGATTATGTGACACTTGGAAGTATCGAATAGTAGCTCGTGGAGCGGACCCTCCTGGAGACGAGCATACAGAGTACAGAGACCTTGTAGCTGGTTGAGACCTGATGACTGCTTGTCTGATTCGAGTTAGAGTGACTTGTATAGCCCAGTGAGGAGCACTACTATGTTGGGGTGGCAGACCCATAGCGGGGATCACTACTGTGTTTGGGTGGAAGACCCATGTTACTTGACAGAAGGAGTACCTCTATAGGCTATTAGGGGGAGCACTACTGTGTTGGGGTGGCAGACCCATGGCGGGGGGCACTACTGTGTTGGGGTGGCAGACCCGTGGTACTCGATAGGAGGAGTACCTCAGCAGTCTAAGGATAGTGAGTAGCTCCTCAAAGTCATGTCAGGATCAGTGTACTCGACAGAGGAGGAGCTCTTCAGCAGTTGTGGTTTCGATATCATTAATGAAAATCGTGGTTTGAGCTGAGTCAATGACCTTTGTGTTTTACCTCATGATTGAGATGGGTTACTTGATAACTTAGGTATATATATGGGTATATTCCTAACTAAAGGTTATATTTTGAGATATTTCTTTGTGGTTTATCCTTGTTGGATTTTGTGAGACCTTGAGGTTCTTGGGGTCCTTACTGAGTATCGTTATACTCACCCCTGCATGAGCTATGCCTGCACCTCGTTGTGTAGGATGCAGATGACGGACAACACTGACCATAGTGGAGTGTATGAGGACTGGACAGTACCCAGAGGTGGGTATCATGACAAGATGGTACCCGGAGGAGACAGACAGACGGACACACGCGGAGTGCTGAGGAGGAAATCTGTACCTACCCTTCAGGTAGGATCCGTGGTGGACGATCCAGGAGCTGCTTGTCACCTTTCAGCTGTTGTCCTTTGAGTTGTAATTTTCTTTCTGTTGTACCTTTACCTTTCAGTTGAGCTTGTATTTCCGCCCCCTTTGTACTTTCAGCACACTTGTTACTGCTTTACTTAGTGTTTTCTTCCATTTGTACTCTGGTTGTGTGTGTTTACGTTTCATAAAGGCAATGCCTTCCCTTTTTATCGGGATTTACACCTTTAGTGCTACTTGCCAGCCCCTTTCCTATGGAAGGAGGGCTTGGGGTAGTCACGGCATGGGCCCCGAGGATGGGTCGTGACAAATTGGTATCAAAGGATGTCGGTTCTACCATAGAACATAGAACTATGATATTTTATTTTTGTGAAGGAATAGTATTAAGGGTACTAAGTGTGGTTTTCAGTTCAGGGAGTCTAGTGTTGGTGCGGGCATCCAACATATCCACTCACCAGGACCCTGACTTCTGATCTCCGACTCAGTGCACAAAAACACTGATTGCATTTGTGTTTTCAAAAGTTTCTTTTAAATCATCTCAAACCAGGTCAGCTCACCAGGTATAGTCTTTTGACCGTGTCACATCTGTTCTTTCAGGATGCCTCCCCACAGACGATCAGCTAGAGCCCCAAAAGTTGTATGTACTGACAGTCTGTTGAGCAATGAGGCCTCACTACCGGGCCCTCTTCTAGAAAATACACCAGTTGAGAGTGTACGCTGCTTGAGCGTGATGCACGAGTTCCAGCATCAGAGGCCTCCGACGTTTCGAGGCGAGTCAAATTTTTAGACGGCTGGGCACTGGTTGGATTTTGTAGCATGAGCTTTCCACATAGCTAGGACACCCACATACTTGATGGTGTACCAAGATATTAGCCTCTTTCAGGGAGCATCTGAGAGGTGGTGGGGCCAGATACTCCAGTTTTGTGATGAGATGACCTTCACCTGGGGAGATTTTGAGACTTTCTTCAGGGTGGAGTTTACACCAATAACTCTATACTCTGAGCATACTCAGGAGCTGCTGCCCTTGCCACTGGTTTTTCCGTCAGTAGCCGAGTCATCTGTAGGTAGAAGACGGATGATGCAGAGGTCCAGGAGGACTAGGACAACAGGTGGGAAACCTCGGGTTATAGGTTCGGTTGTGCAAGGAGAACGGGACAGAGCCAGCCATATGAGGAGAAGGAAGTGCTATGCATGCGGCAAGAAGGGTCACTTGGCTTGAGACTACCCGACCTGTCCAGCAGATGAGCAGCAGACAGTAGAGGAACCTACCAAATCGGGGCAGAGGATCTGGCCATAGAACCAGTGGTGTACAACGCTTCGAAGAGTTGCCACCACCACCAGGAGGTCCACCCCGAGCGCAGGAAACGGGTGGATATGGGAGAGCCCAGCTTCAGGCAGCTGAAGCATATGACAATGGAGTTTTGGAAGCAGGTGGACAGGAGAAAGACTAGTTCCAGGCATAGAGGCCTTTGTTTTTGGTGCTTCTAGCTTCCTTTTTGTTGATGTTGTCGTTGTTGTGTTTTCTTTGTGTCTTTGTAGTACAAGCTGCAGTAATAAAAGACACTTATCTTTGTGACGTTTTCTTCCCTATCCTTTTTGTGTGGTTGATACTAAGAGGTTCTGGTTAAAACTATTGACTTGACCCTCACTTGCGATATTCCTATTGGAGGAGACCCAGTAACCACGCACTGATTCCGGCAGTGTGACTCAACCCTTGTAGTGAGAGTAATGGTTGGATCTTTTTGTAGTACCGTCGAGGCCTTATGACGTCGTCTATGGCATGAAATAGTATCGTTCATGTCAGGATTGAATGTATTAGGCGAAGAATGCAGTTCATCCAGGGGATGAGATCATATTTCTCTTTTCGACAGAGGAGAAATCTTAGCAGCTCTTTGGTAGAATGTAGACGAATAAGGGTGGAAATGAGTTATTAAAATTAGATAGTCTCACCCACTGTTAGTTGAGCGAACAGGTTACAGTTTTCTCCATCTCAATAATCTCAGGTGTATCTTCTCTCAGAAGGACTTGAACCTGGGATAGCAGTGATGGCTTGAATTCTTCCGGGAATATAACTTCGGGATAGTTTATACACCTGGGGAGGGAAACGTTGTAGCAGATTCTCTTAGTAAGAGATCGGGCATTCAGCTGTTAGGAGTGGCGAGACAGCAGCATGACACGTTTCAGATATCCTTTGTGGATATTGATGGAGTCATCACATGTAAAACCAGAGATGGTTCAGGCTACGACAGAGAAGATGCAGATCATCTAGGAGCAGATGAAGACTGCACAGAGCATACATAAATCCTATGCTGTTAGGAGACAAGACCACTGGAGTTCGAGGGTGACGACCACGTTTTCTTACGAGTCTCACCTTGACAAGGTCAATGGAGTTTTGGATGGGGTGGAAAGTTATCTCCATGTGTCATCGGACCTTTTCAGGTCCCCAACAATGTAGGCAAGGTGGTTTACCGCTTGGAATTTCCACCTCAAATGCACTAGGTGCATGATGACTTCCACATAACTCAGCTGAGGAGATGTGTGCATGACCTAATCGTCATCATCGACCACTGGGAGCTAGAAATCGATGACGGGGAAAACTTCAAGGGGTTCTATTAGAGGTTGAGGATTGACAGGAGCAGGTTCTATGGGGACGGTCAATTCCTCTTGAGCGCTTTCTCTGGAAGCACATGAACCTCCAGGAGAGCACTTGGGAGTGGGAGGCTCAGATGCGTGCTCGGTACCTCCTTTAGTTTCCATAGTTTGTGTTATAGCTTTATAGGGACATAAATACCTGAGGTGGGAGTAATGTAAAGACCTAGAAATTTGAATGAAATTTTTTTCTTAATTTCTTTGGAATTTTACGAGTCTGTGGCTTCTGACGGAACTTGATTTCGAGGCCCGGTGTGCCCGGAATCAACTATCGAAGTTTAGCTCGGGTACGTTCAGTAAACGAACAAGCGAATTTTTCTTTCTTTTGAACCGGTGCTTGGAATTGAAATCTAAGTGAACCATTGAACTCCCAGTGCAGGTTTTCACTTAATAAGACTTTCACCTCGACAGCAGATTATTGGGTATGAAAGTTAGTTTTTGGGGTTTTACGTGGGTTAATAAAATAAAATAAGTGAAAAGTTTATTTTATTTTGTTAAACACATGCCGTGTGGATAAAGTGGTTAGAAGCTCCACTTGGGAGTTGGTGGTGGGACCGCCACACCCTAACCTCCCATGAGAGGTTATGGTGGTGGGACTCACCAAGATCCAACCTCCCATGTGAGGTTAATTGTTGTGGAAACTACACGAGGCCTCCCATTAATGGGAGGGGAATCATAACTCCTTGAATCCCCCTCATTTATGAGGGAGAGCCTATAGGTTTAAATCCCCCTCTTAATTGAGGAGGATGAAACCCCCCTTTTTAATGAGGGGACCACCAAGCATTAACCCCCTTTCCTTTTTGTGGTTAATTAATGGTGGGGACCACCAGGAAATATCCTTTCTTTGGAGGATATTCTTTTGTGGGGACCACCTGGGCCAATAACCCCCTTTTTGACTTCCCCCCCATTTTAATGCACCACCGTAGCAGATTTATTGGGTGGAGCCCTCTATCATAAATCCTCAATTTATGACTTGCGTGCCTATGAAGAACCCTCCCACTCCTATATAAAGAAGGTTAGGGGATGGAGTTCTGGACGACTTCTTCAAGCGGCGGAACGCTAGCAGCGAAGCACGACACCCATCACTTGGAGAGTTTTCCTCTTCCTCCAACGAAGAACGAAGAACGAAGAACGCCGATGCCACCCTAGGATCCTTCCATCCTGACGTTGATGGAATGACGCCTATCTTCCGCGACACCCGTCTTCCGCGACTCGCCATCATTTAACACCATTTTATGAGGTATGGGTTGTTACGTTCAGGTTTTAATACCGTTCATCATCGTTATTCAAATATTGAGTTTCTTTTGGCCGCATGATACCATCTTGACGAGGAAGGGCTCAGACCGCATGAACACGGTCCGACCCTTCCCCTCTCGTTTGTTGTTTGTGGATGATGGAGGCGGACATCGAATAACCATCCGACGACGGGCCGACCACAAGAGGATCGTCAGCGCATGATTTCTGGGTCACTACAAAGGCACAGAACCAACGTGCTACGCGGATTAGAGCCGGGCCTCGGCGGAGGGGCATGGCGCCGTCGCGCCGCACCGGTTGAACAAAGCCGTGACCTAAGGCCACGACGGATCTGGAGGAGCAGCCAACTGTGCCGGCCGCTGGTGCCATCAAGAGGCGGGACCCGAGGGGGTCTCACAGTTACCCAAGGGCTGGCCATCATGGCCGAACGTTTCATAAAACGGGGGGGGGGGGGGGGGGTGTTGTAACCCCCCACTCCGTGCAACGCTCGGCCGTGCTGGCCGAGCCACAACTGGACACCGGGCCGCGCCCAACCGGGCCGAACCCGGACCCGAGTCGGGTCGACCCATTTCTGGCTGACCCAGGGGGTGTTGGGCCTGGTCGGACCGGGCCCTGACCCCCTATTTTCAGACTATTTTCGGTTAAATGGACATATATTGAGTTACGAACCTCCGATCGATGCACCGTCAGTTGCGTAGGATTCCTTGGATCGAGACGGTCGTTTCGGTATATTATATTTATGTTTATGGAGAATTTTGCATACGACCAGATTGGTTCGAACCCGAAACCAACATGGCCCTCAGAGCGGAAACACTTATAACTTGAGCTCCGGACATCTGATTGATGTGGTGTCGACTTTGTTGGATTCCTCTTGATGAGACGGTTCTTTTGGAATACTATAAGTGTAATTAAGATGATTTTGAAGTATGTTTAGGTTGGTTTTAGCTTAAAAACCAACCGGGACCCTAGAACGGAAAAACTAATAACTCACAGACCGGGCGTCCGATTGACGCACCGTCTGTTGCGTTGAGACCCCTATGATGAGGCATTACTTTGAGATACTTCCACGTGAGATTACATGGCACTTGGAAGTATCGACTAGCAGCTCGTGGAGCGGACCCTCCTGGAGACGAGCGTACAGAGTACGGAGACCTTGTAGCTGGCTGAGACCTCATGACTAGTTGTCCGATTCGAGTCGGAGTGACTTGTATAGACCAGTGGGGAGAACTACTGTGTTGGGTTGGCAGGACCATAGCGGGGAGCACTACTGTGTTTGGGTGGCAGACCCGTGGTACTCGACAGAAGGAGTACCTTTGTAGGCTATTAGGGGGAGCACAACTGTGTTGGGGTGGCAGACCCATGGTGGGGAGCACTACTGTGTTGGGGTGGCAGACCCGCGGTACTCGACAGGAGGAGTACCTCAGTAGTCTAAGGTTAGTGAGCAGCGCCTCAGAGTCATGACGGGATCACTGTACTCGATAGAGGAGGATCTCTTCAGTAGTTATGGTTTCTATATCATTAATGAAAATTCTGGTTTGAGCTGAGTCAATGACCTTTGTGTTTTACCTCATGATTGAGATGGGTTACTTGATAAGTTAGGTATATGTATGGGCATATACCTAAGTAAAGGTTATCTGTTGAGATCTTTCTTTGTGGTTTATCCTTGTTGGATTTTGTGAGACCTTGAGGGTCTCGGGGTCCCTAATGAGTATCGTTATACTCGCCCCTGCATGGGCTATGCTCGCACCTCATTGTGTTGGATGCAGACGATAGACAACGCTGACCGTGGTGGAGTGTACGAGGATTGGATGGTACCCGGTGGTGGGTCTCATGATAAGTCGGTACTCGGAGGAGACGGACGGACGGACAGACGGGCGCGGAGTGCTGAGGAGGACATCTGTACCTACCCTTTAAGTAGGATCCGTGGTGGACCATCCAGGAGCTTCTTGTCACCTTCCAACTGTTGTCCTTTGAGTTGTACTTTTCTTTCTGTTGTAGCTGTACCTTTCAGTTGAGCTTGTATTTCCACCCCCTTTGTACTTTTAGCACACTTTTTACTGCTTTACTTAGTGTTTGCTTCCACTTGTACTCTGGTTGTGTGTGTTTATGTTTCATAAAGGCAATACCTTCCCTTTTTATCGGGAATTACGCCTTTGGTGCTAGTCGCCAACCCCTGGCCTATGGAAGGCAGGCTTGGGGTAGTCATGACACGGGCCCCGAGGACGGGTTGTGACACCTACACGCTTGTGCTCCTCTATCTTCATAGTACCCGCCTATCCTAGAATTCTTCCATCTTCCCAAAGAACCATCACCCCCTCAGTGGGGCCCCCTATCCTCACACCTAGATTCAACACACCGGGTTTTACTATGCCCATAATTTAATTAGGGAGCATGAAAATTTGGGGACAAACCCCCGACCTTAGATGCATCTGATAGTACCCATTCCACTAGAAAAAGAACCCATTTTCTATTATAAATAATTGATAACCAATAATAAATTATAATAAATTATTAATTAATTTTGTTTTTAATTAGTTAATAACTAATATTTATTAATAATTCATAATTAATAGTTAATAGTGACTTAATAATTAATAATTAATAATTAATTATTAGTAACTTATTAAATTTATCAATAATTATAAATAATTTTTATTAATTCTTATTAATTTCATGGTGGGTTTTTAAAATAATCACTAAAATTAAACAAAAAATAATCAATAATTCTAATTAATCAACAATTAACAATTAATAAATAAAAAATAAAAAATTAACAATAAAAAATTAATAACCAACAATTAATAAATACTAATTACTAATTACTAATTACAAACTACTCATTATTAATAAATAATTTAAAAATATTAATCAATTAAAAATTAATGACTATAAATAATAAATAATAAATAACTAGTAATTAATAATTAAATCCCTAAGGATAAGAACCTTGAATTTTATTGGCATCCCAATAGGTGGTAGGTGTTCTTGATTTGGCGATTACACCTATTAGGAAAACTAAATAGATGCAGTTCAGTATCAGGTTGATTCAATATAAATATTGTTTGTAGGGTCTTTTAAGTAATTTTCTTAGCGTAATTAGAATACCCAAGTGAATGAGGCATAAAGATTAATGCTATTGGGGTATATAACGGGCATAATCATGGAAAGTGGTTTCATTTTAAGTTCATATGATGAGGACCTACTTTAGGTTGTTTGACTTCATATAGAATGGACTTTTAGGTGAAAATGACCTAACAATGGTTTGTATGAAACATACACACAAGTAGTCCTTATCTGTTCATCTTTTCCATTGGAAATTAAACATGAGAAAGTATAGTTGTGGATTACACCTAGTAAAAGGCATGTATTAGTTATGGATTATTGATAGATATAGGGATGAGATTTTTAAAGAGGATGTGGTTAGGGATTACACCTCGTTTGAGGCCCATAGTAGTTTTAAATCAGCGATAGGTTTTAAGGATGAGATAATCACTGAGGATGTGGTCAGGGATTTCCCACCTGGTAGGAGGTGTGTAATATTTTGTTTCATTGATAGATCATAGGTATGAGACCTTCAGTAAAGAAATGGTCGAGGCTTACACCTAGTAGCATGTCCAGATAGATGTTATTTGGTAGATGGTTGATCTGGGCTAAAGAATTTTAGCAAGGTATTTTGGGAAATTTTATTTATCCTAATTAATAGAACCGAGCGAACAAGGAATCTGTATAAGATTCATGTTATATGGGTCCATATTGTGTTTAATATTGGTTATTAGCTCTATTTTAATGTCATACGATGAGGACATGTTTTGAGAAGTTAAGTTTCATACAGAATGGAATTCTAGGTGAATGAAACCTAATAAAGGTTTATATGGGACATACACATGATCAACCCTCTTTGGTTCATCCTGTCAGTTGGTAATTAAATTAGGGAAGGTTTTGTTAGGCTAGTATGAGGGTCATAGAATTTATGGATTAGTGATAGGTCTTAGGGATGAGATTATCAATGAAGACATGGTTGGGGATTACACATGGTGGGAGGTACAGAGTATTCATGGATCATTAATATATAATTCATGGGGATTTGATCATAAATGAGGTCTTGGCCGAGGCTTACACTTAGTTATAGGCTTAGATAGATGCAACTTAGTAGTAGATTCATCATAGCTAAAGAGTTTTTTCATGACCTTTTTGTAAAATTTATTTATCCCAATTAAGTGACATGGGTGATCATGGTATCTATTTTTACATCTTGTTATTTGGGTCCATAGTGGGTTTAATCAAGGAGAACAACACAAGTTTAAGTTTATACTATGAGGTCCAATTTTGAGAATTTTAACTTCTTGTAGAATGGATGCCTAGGTTAGAGGGACCCAAAAAATGGTTTATATGGGACTCACACATAATAAACCCTTTCTGATTTATCCCGTAAGTTGGAAATTGAACAAGATAAAGTATAGTTGGGATGGTAGGTGGAATATAGTAGTTATGTATTAGTGATATTTTACAATTATTATGTCATAAATGAGGACGTGATTAGGGATTAAACTTAGTAGGAGGAACATAGTATTCATGGAACATTGATAGGTCATGAGGATGAGATTATTAATGGGAAAATTGTTGAGTATTACACATAGTAGGAATCCTAGATAGATGTGACTCAGTATAAGGTTGATCTAGGGTAAAGAGTGTCAATTTTTTGTTTTTAGAAATTTTATTTATCCTAATTAATGTTCCTGAGATAACAAGGCATTTATATTGGCTTCATGCTTTTGGGAGATATAGTGGGTATAACCTAGGTGAATGATGCTTGTTTAATGTTATACAAAGTGGTCATGTTTTGGTAAATTTAACATCACATGGAATTGATTTTTAGGTGAAAGGTATAAAACAATGATTTTTATGGGACTGCCGCTTGAGTTTCCATTTTTAGTTTATCCTTCCAGTTTTTAATTAAACAAGATAAAGTTTAGTGGTATAGATGAGGCTCATAGTATTTGTGGATCATATATAAGTCATAGGGATGAGATCATAAATGAGGACATGGTTATAGATTATAAATTGTAGGAGGATCGGATAGATGAAAACTAGTAGTAGGTTGATATCATTTAAATAGTTCTGGAAAGGTATTTGGTGAATGTTTCTTTAGCCTAATTAAGATACCAAAGTGAATGAGGCATCTGTATTAGTTTAATGTTATTGGGGGATATATTGGGTATAAGTTAGGTGAATAGTACTGGTTTAATGTCATATGATGAGGTCATGTTATGGGAAGTTTAAAGTTATATAGAATTAAATTATAGTTTAAAGGGACCTAATAATTGTTTACATAAGACTTACAGATGAGAATCCCTTTCTGGTTCGTACTATCAGTTGGTGTCTGAATAGGATAAAGTTTGGTTGGGATATTAGTAGGATCATAGTAGTTATGGCTCAATGATAGGTCATAGGTATGAAATCATCAATGAGGACATGGTCAGGTATTACACACCTAGTAGAATGCCAATAATATTTATGGGTAATTGATAGGTTATAATGATGAAATCATCAATGAGTATTTGGTTGAATCTTACACCTGATATTTGGCCCTGATAGATGTGACTCAGTAGCGAGTTTACTTAGTCTAAATATTGTCAATAAGGTCTTTTTTGGAATTTTTTTTATCCCAATTAAGAGACACAGGTTAATGATGCAATATTATTGGCTTCATGGTATTGGGGTACATATATGGTATAATCTAGGAATCTTAAATCACGTGGAAAATGATTCTAAGTGAAAGGTACCAAATGATGGTTTCTGTGGTAATTAAATACAATAGTCTTTTTTGGTTCATCCTATCAGCTTGTAATTAAAATAAAGTTTAATTGTGGATTACACCTAGTAGGAACACCATAATAGTTATAGCTTAGTGATAGTTCATAGTGATGAGATCATTTTTGAGGACTTGGCTGGGGATTACATATAGTAGGAGGCTATTTTTATTTATGAACCATTTGATAGTTCATGGGGATGAGATCATTAATGAGGTCATGGTCGGGTCTTACGCATAGTAGGAGGCCAATAGTGGTTAAGGATCATTAATATGTCACATGAATAAGATTATCAATGAGCTTGTGGTTGGGGATTACACATGGTAGGTGGCTTTTTGTAGTTATGGATCAGTTATATGTCACAAGGATGAGATCATCAATAAGGATTTAGCCAGAGAAAACACCTGGTAGGAGGTCTATAATATTTATGGATCATTGATAGTTCATAGGGATATGATCATCAATTAGGGCATGGTTAGGGATTACACCTAAGAGGAGGTCGGGATAGATGTGACTTAATAGTGATTTTATTTAGTTGAAATACCACTAACAAAGTATTTTGGTTAATTTTTTTATAAATAATAAATAATAAATAATAAATAATAAATAAAATTTCATATTTAGTGGTTGTTTTAACCACCATTTAAAAAAACTTTGTTAACTAGTGGTGGATTTAAAAAATTCATTATAAATAACTGGAAGTTATCAAAAATAGTGATTTGTTTTAATAAGAATATTTGAATTATTTATGGTTTTATGAAACCTCCAATAAAAAAATAGAAACCAAAAATTTAATGGTGGTTTTAAGAAGCGCTAATAAAAACTGCCACTAAATTATATTTTTCTTATAGTGAGAGAGAAAAATTGTTAGTGTGGAAGTAATAACTAATGCAGTTGAATAGATAAAGAATAATGTAAGGATAATAAATGAAAACATATATCATCGAAACTAATTTAAAATGATTGGATAAATAAAAAAACCTATAATAATAATCAATGGAAGTGTAAATTTTTGTTGGTATTTTAAAAGACTTCATCATTATGATGCATCTATCACCATATACAAATCAAACCCTAATCCCAATAATGAAAAAAATGAGGATAACCATTAGATCCAACCTTACCCACTAAAATCTGATGAAGTCGGTCTAGGAGTATGAATTGGGACCCTACAAATTTAGCTTCTCGATTTCCACAAATCTAACTAGGCTTGTTGACCTGATCAAAGTTGGTATAAATGGGGTGGTAGAGGCTGCTCCCATAAAACATATCATGGAGTCTAGAGGTGGAACATAGGTGGTGGGACTCTTATGGGAAAAACAATTAAATTTACAATGAAAATAGAAAAAAAATTCTAAAAACAACTATTTTCCAAACTATTTAGACTGTTTTGAGGAATAAGGATAGATGCTCAATCTCAAACCAGCCTCTTTAAAAAACATTCTAAGAAGTATATTTAATAGAAATTTTTTATATTGATGAAGATGCTTTCCATAAATTATTTTTCTTAATGATTATTTAAATATGGAACTAATAATGAATGCTCCCGCTTCAAATATTTTGGGTGAAAGAGAAACCTCTTAAAAAAATTTAAGTATATATATATACATTAATAGTATTTCAATTCATTTTATTCAGAATTACATTATTTAAAGTATTATGAATATATCATATCTCTTAAAACCTCACCCAAGCCTCATTTTTTAAAGGGATTTCCCTACACCATCATTTTTAGATTTTTAATATGGGATTTAGATTCCCCTTTTCATGGATATTAAAATAAAAAGATATTTATTATTATTATTAATAACATATTAATAATTATATAAATGTAATTGATCATAATTTATTAATACTTTAATTAATAATCTAATTGATATTAATTTACAACGTAATTAATTATAGTTAATTATATTAATGTATTTAATAAAAAAATTAATGATTATTAGTAGTTATAAATAAATTATAAGTAATTAATGATAATAAATTATAATAATTTAATAATTAATAATAAATAGTAATTAATAATCATATATGTAAAAAATTAATTTTTTTAAATTATGTAATTAATAATAATTAATATCAAATATATAATTATTGATAATTAAAAATAATTTATAATAATGAATAATAATAATATAATAAATATGGTATTTAAAAATAATTAATAATAATTAATAACTGATAAATTAATTAAAAAATATAATAATAATAATGGGATTAGTAATATATTAAAAAATAAGCATATTTACGACTTCCAGAGAAGGGGAAACTATAAACAAAACCACTCACACACACATGTACAATGAACTTGAGGAGACTGAAACCTGAGACCCATCTAAGACCCGCAAAGAATCTAGTAATATAATAATGTAATTAATAAAACAATTAATAAATATTGGTTACAAAACACATAAAAAAGGAAAATCCACACACACACACATCCATGGAGACTTAAACTCGAGACCTCCCCTTCACCGGCATTGAGGCCTAAGGGAATATAACCACTCGACCATGACTTATGGGGTAAATTAATACAGAAATTAATAATAATTAATAAATTAATATATGATATAATTGTTAAAGAAATTAATAAATTTATTTATGGGATAGTGAGTGGTTATATTAGATATGGTTGTGGCTAGTCTATTAAAGACCCACCTGGGTTATAGTATTAGAATCAGGAGGTGTTTGGGAGACCCTATATAATGTAGCACTCTTATCTAAGCATGTTGACTGGAAATGATGACCCTTGGATTGATGTGTTGGATGAGGGTTTGAATTCACTTTTCAAGGCTAAAGTCAAGGATGACTAATTGGAATATTATTTTGATCGTCTTAGTGACAGATAGTCTATTAAAGAATTACTTAGGCTAGATATTATTGATCAATAATTGTGGAAATAAAAAAGGTTGGTATCTTCAAGATCTCATAAAGTTAAGCAAAACTTGATGTATAATATCCAACAAGATTCCAAACTAAGAAGGCCTCATGTTATTTTGTTAAAGGTAAGAGGTTGGACTAGTAAGGATAACAATTTTATTATCTGACGTTCCTCAATATTTCATAAAGTAGAATGTGGAGGCCTCAGATATGGGGTTTTGGGTTGGTATCTCTATATATACCTCTATCCAGATGCAGATTCAAGAGGGGATCCCCATGGAACCTATTTTGGTTCGTTTTTCTACATCTATGGGAGGCTTCATGTAATTACCCCAAATCTAGTAAACCATATCAATTGTTTACTTTAATACATTGGTGCTAGATAAAAGGGATAAAAATATAAAGGATCGATCAATTTAGCAGTCTTGGGAGACTAGATACGCACATGAATTCCATATTACATTTTTAAAATAAAACATAGCATAAAAAGTTTCCTACATCCTTGAAAATTATTTAGATATTCCTTCTTAATATCTTAGGGAAAGGAAGAAAAAATAAATGGTGAACTTAGTTTCTTAGTAAGAGTCACGTACAATGAAAGATATCATGAGTAGATAAGACATTAACAATATGGAATAGTAGATAATCAATACATACATAATTTAAACAATAACACAATCTTCTAAATGTATCCATGAAAATATGATAATCACATTGATAATAATAAAAAATAAAATCGTAATGAAACAAATTTATAATGTTTGATGTCATGATATTACCATCAAGGAGTCATGTTAAGACAATATGAACATTACAGTAAAGTCTTTTTTCTAATATATTTTAGTGATTAAGTGGGTATACACAAAATACACAACTAATTTGGCCAACTATATGTCTCATGAGACCTATAGATGCGTCAAGGGGCTATATATAACTGGGACCCACCCATCACTTACATATTTCCAATGAATTCTTCATATATTGAATCAAAAATATAATATGTAATCCATATTCCTTATAAAAAAATAAATATTAATGAATCAAGAATATGAAACATCAATATTTCCCCAGTAAATAAAACAAATTTCTTAATAATATTCCTTCAAATAATACCATTTATTGAAATGATATGTGGTTAATAAAATATATATATACTAGAAATGATAATGAATATATCCATTATACTGAAAATATAAACATGAAGGAGAAAAATAATTTTCAATAAATAAGAGAGAGTGATAGAAAACATGATCACAAAAAAGTGAATGATCTCAAAATAAGGTATAATTCATAAATCAACAAATAATAATAAAATACAATCAATTAATCAAAAATTAATGTTAAAAATATAGAAAATTATTTTGAGAATTATAGAGGAAATGGAAGTGAAACTTTAAAAAATAAATTTTCTTAAAGATTTTGTAACTTTATTGTAAAAATGAAGTTATAAATAATTTCCAAAATTCTTTTCATAGTTTTAGAAAATAATTCATTTGTTATTATAATATAAAAGGAAAAAATTCATTTAATAGTGGAAAAATATTTTATTTGAAAAACTATAGAACATTATAGAGGAATAAAAATAGAGAATAATGGCCATGGAGTTGGGAAGATCCATTTATAATTTATATTCTAAAAAGATAATTCCTTTCACCCTTTTGTAAAATGTCAAAAAATGACTTCTTCTAAAAAACATTAAAAATATTCCTTTTAAAACTTTATAAATAAAGAAAAATGTAATAGAAAAATACCTTTATTAAACCTTTATATATAGGTAAAAAATTCCCCAATACAATTTAAAGAACATAGAAATAGAAGAAAAATATTCCTGACCTAAAAGAAGAAATAAGGTTGTTTTTTTTCTTAAAAACATAATTTCATTATTTTAGTGACAAAGAGAAGAAAAGATTGAATAAAAACTTGTAAACCCAAAAAATAACTATAATATAATACAATATAATAGTTGGGTTTTTGGAATATAATTATTCCAATGTAAATTTAAACATGAATAATCTTGAATAAGAGTGAGATTATAAAATAATCCTTCACGAATTTATTTTTTTTAATCAAAACCCCTTAAAATAAAAAACTTGAATTGGAACTTAAAATATAATTAATAAATAGGAATTCTTGTTATAATATGTAAAATGGTCAGAATATATACTATATAAAATAAATTAGGTACATAATATAAAATATGTCACAATTGAGAGGAATTGTGACAAAAAATCCTTACTTTGTGTTCTAGATTGGTAAAACACATTATACTATCCTGAATAATCAATTTGAGTTTTTAAATAATTTATTAATAACCCTTTTCATATATATATATTTAATTTTTTAGGTCATTTTATAATCACATGATATCCCAACTATGTATAGTTCTTACTTATGTCAACCACTTAAGGTTGTTCCATTAATTTCTCTAAAATTAATTTGGTATATTTACCATTGTAAAATGTGTTACGAAATCGTTCCGTCATCTATTTTTTTAGAAATATAATTAATACGATTTTTAACCATTTTATACAATTTTAGAACCAACTATTTATGTTGGTAATAGAGAAACAAAATACATCATTCATGGAGGTGGTAGTCCTCATGTACACACGATGATGTTTTCATTTTCCTAATGTTTAGAAAGTAAAGAGAATATATAATGTTTAGTTTTTCAAGAATAATATTTTTATCATAAATATAATATATATTTATTAAATATATTATTATGACCATCCATGAAAGGATGATATTATAGATGAATCGCATCACTTTGTTCAAGTGATAGTTCACACGTACGCACAAGTGACGCTATAATTTTCTAAAAGATAGAAGAGTTAGGAGGTAGATGATATATTATATTTATGAAAACATAATTATGTCATAAATATCAAATATATATCTTAAATATATTATTATAACCATCCATTAATGGATATTATGTAAAATGAAATATATTTCTTCATGGAGATGGTAGTTTGTATATATTCATGAACGATGCTTTCATTTACCATTGTATATAAATGAGGTAGATAATAGTTTTTCCATAAAAATAGTAAAATTTTAGTATATTTATGATATTGAAGTTATTATTTTATAACATATACAAAATATTTTAAGGATGTATAAGAATAAATAAACATGAAAACACTTGGTTAAGAGTTATACCTCTTCTTTGAAAACCTCCTTTGGATTCCACTTTAACCCTTATAGGATTGGTACTTTTGAAAGACTAGTATGTAGGGACGGATTTTGGGAAGGTATTTGGGAATTTATTAGTTTAGATAATTGGATCAATAAGTGTGTATATGTGAGAAGAGGAGGTTCCCTTTTATATGTGAAGTGAGTGGAAATCATGTAAATACTAAGAACATTAAAACATAATAAAGTCACTCTTATATTAAAGTTGAATAAAATGGGACAATTATGAGTATGTGATGAGATAGGTCATAAATAAATTCAAATAATATGATTTAGACAAGTTTTTAATTTTTTTTAAAGATTATATCTTTAGTTTAACCCCCTCATTAATCATTTTTAAGTTTTACCATAGTTATAATTTTTTACCATGGTTAATATTCATTATGACCAAAAAATATATTGAAATCATTACTTAGTATTAATTATTTTGATTTTAAATATGGAATCCATTTTATAAGATTCAATTCCTTGATGTGACAAAAATTAATTTTAATATAATTTCTCAAAATGAAATGAAAAACCGTTTTTAGAAAAATGTATGTTTTAAGCACAAAAATAATTTTATACCAAAATAATGTATAATGTTGATTACCATGGAATAAAATGGATTAGGTTAAATCAAAGGATAATTATTTTAATTTAAAATCAAACTAGTATCAAAAGTAACCTTATGAAAACTTGATTAAAATATAAGAACCAAAAATAGTTTTTATTTGAATAAAACCTTACTTAGAATTTCAAAATGTCAAACATTCATATATAAGTTAAACATTATACTATTAAATGTATTATACTACAACCTAAATATATATTTAGACTATAAAAATGTTTTAAAAATTTGAAATTTATTCTTATATCATTATAATTCTATAAAAGTGACATCATTGTAAAATTGATATTTTTCACTATTAACCCATAAATAATCTATATCTAGAAAATATAAACAAATCACCATAACCTAATTTTTAAATTCTAATTTCAAAAAATAAATTCATTTCATAAAATTAAAATTATAAAAAATTGAAATTTTGGCCTGAATCACATTATTGAATAAATCTATGTGCATTATTCTATCATTTCTTTAAAATGAAATGTTTACTTACTATAATTTAATCTCAGGTGTTACATTATTACCTACTTAAAAATTTAGTCATAAAAATTTCTATAATGTAAAATAATAAAAAAATGTGGTCAGATATTCATCATAATTTCTTATGGTTCCAATGTTTAATCTTTAATATTATGATTCCTCCAAAGTAACATTACCATATGAGTCTCCAGATTCCGCAAATCTTAATCTTTTGTGTCAATAATCTAGATAGGCTCTTCACAATAATATAAACAAGGCTCAAATTCCATTTTTTCAATGGTGATCACATGGATTGGGTATATCATATAATTCTTCAGTAAATAGATATAGAACACATCATTCACTTTATAGAGTCTTGGTTGTATTACCAAATGGAAAGCCACAACTCCAATTATTTCTAAACTAGCAAAAGGGCTAATGTACCTGCAACTTAGTATCCCTTTCTTGCTAAACCTTACAACACCCTTCCAGGGATATTCCTTTAAGAAAACATGATTCCCTACTGGAAATTTCTGATTCTTACTTTGGTTACTAGAATAGATCTTTTGCATTCTTTTAGCTTTCTTGATATGAATCTGAATAGTTCTTACCTTCGCCATTGCCTCCATAATAAGTTTTGGCCCTATAATCTTCCTTATACAAACTTCATCCTAATAAGCTGGTGAATGAAATATTTTCCCATATAAATCTTCATGCATGGTAATTTAAATTATTAAATGGAAGTTTTTATTATATATAAATTACTAAAAATTTAAATGTAACACCCTGATATTTTAAAAGAATATCATTATATTCGATATCATATATGACATGCAACACCGAGCTTAAATAACCAATAAAATATATTATTTAAATATGACCATTATAACATAACCATTTAATGTTTTGCTATAAATAAGATTAACTTATTTATAATATATATATATATATAAAGGTCCTACTCAATATAAATTTATTGATAAATTCTTAGTAAATAATCACTCAATTTTTAGTAAAGTCATTTTATTCTTTAAAAATATGTTTTCTTCAAAAATATATTTTACTACTTTTTGTATGTAAATATTATAATTAATTTTTAAAAATTTTGAAAAAATTATTTTATTAAAAATGATATAATTTTTTAAATCATCATATCAAAATTATATTATGTATAAATTTTGATATTTTTCTGAAAAATTTGGGTTTTCAGTGAATGGTGAAAAATCTCATTTTTTATGGAACTCTCATTTCTTTTCATTAAATAAAGTAATTTAAAGTATGATTATATTTTTGATTTGATATTAATGTGATATTTGATCCATTTAATTTATAATAACATAATTAATTTCTTTTTAATTATCCATTTTCATGATTTTGGTATAAATATATTTTTATGCTGGAAAATGTATTTTTTTTCGGGATTTTTTTTAACTGTAGAATGTTTTTCCATTTTAATTAATTAAAATAACCAAAAAAGAGGTATAAATTAAATTAAATTTTTATATATAATATATATATATATATATGTATATATCTATATTAATTTAAATTCATATAATGAATTTTACTAGTCATAGAGTTTATGTAAAATCATATTTTCCTTAAAAATGGATTTTCTTAAAAAAATGATTTTCATTGCAGTTTAAAGGATTATTATAAAATAAATTTTCTCCACTTATAGGTATTTAATTGGGTAAAAAGGATTAAATATTTTTAATCATCAAAATTTATATTATTTAATAAGTCTAACTTAATTTTTGATAACAATGAATAGTAAAAACAGTACAAAAATGTTACCACAGTAAAAGGGTAAATTTGGTTAACCTATGTTAAAACATAGTGACAAGTCCCCCATTTTTAATATAAACTATTATTGGGTTTAGTTATTTATACCCTTATCACCTAATTTTTTATATTTCAATTTTTATGGGACACTTATCTATGAAAATGACCTATATATTATTTAAAATAAATAAAAAGACAAAATGTCCCCCTCACTTTTAAATATCTCTTACGTGTTCACATATGGAAAAAGGAAAGTTGTGAATTAATATTAATGTTTATTTTTATCACAATAAAATTATATTCGTTATTATAATATATTTTTAATTTTTATTAATGATATAATTACCTTAAATTCCTATGAAACACTAACATATTATTTGTTCAATTAATAGAAAAATAAAATAAATGATTTTAATAATATTAAAAGTAATAATAATTAAATGAATTATTATTACAAAAGAATTTTTTAGAAACATTTGACATATTATGGATGTTTTAAAATATTATATTATAATTCTAACTATCTCTTGTCGTATTTAAAGTCAAATTAAATGAAAAGTTTCAAAATTGATATTATTGATTTTTTAATAAATAATATTTTATTAAATGATTTAAAATTCATAAAAATATTATATTTTTCCAAATGAATGTATTATGGTTTAATATATATATATTGTGCTTTATTTTTTCATCATTCATTCATTTAGAATAACATTCTCAACACTTTAATATTGAAATAGTTGTTACCACGATTACTCTTAAAACAGGTTTACCCATGGTTAAACTAAAAAGATAAGGATTAAAATGGTCTAAAAACTTGTATAATTTATTTTTTTATTTAAATATGTATACCTTAAATCATTAAAGGTTCTATAATGGTCTATTTTTGAGTCATTTTGTGTTAGACCTTAACTTATTTGATTCTTTTAAAAAATTCCAAGTGTGTCCTCTCCCCCACCTATAAAAAGAGACCCCCTCTTCTCTACTATTAAAACCTAGAGAGAAATTTGGTTTAGAAAATACCTAACAAAATAACTTAAATTAATTAACTTACCATTTATAAGATTATTTTCTTGATTATAAAACCCTCTTAGTAAGGATTTTTGTGTAAACCTAAAGAGGTTGTCAGAAGAAGAGGCATCTTTCACAACTGAGCATTTTTGTTTTATTTCTTATTCCACCCTCTTAAAATAAAATTCATCCTTGATGATATAATATAATCAGTATCTACCATATATTGGTATGGTTTTATATTAATATTATACCTTATACCCATCTCCTCTTCCATTAAATTGGAAATAAAACCATCGTTCATATTTACAGCGAATTACCTTCTCGCAAACCAATGTAATTCATTTTCCATCATCACCAATCACAAATGGTTTTAATGATATATTTACTCTATATATCTATATATATGATATTTATGGAAAATTATTTCATTCTTAATTATAATATATCATATAATTTCTTACCTTTTCATTCTTTTAAAAATGAAAACGTCATTCATGCGTACGTGTGGATTACCACCTCTACGAAGAGATGTGATTCTTTTTTCATAACGACATCACATGAATTATATATATATAAGAATTTTTAAATAAATAATATTATATTTATGTTATAATTATAATTATTGAAATATAAATTAATACCTATGTTCTTTCCCTTATGATCATTGAAAAATGGAAACTTTACTCATGCGTATGTATGACTTACCATCTCCATGATTGTAATGTTCATTTTTAATAACCATATTTCATGGCTAGTTTAAAAAGTATAATTGATTGATAAAAATTATAATTATTTCCTGATTATTATTCTGGAGATTATTTAATAAGGATTTCTTTTACCATAGTCAAACTACCGAATTCATTTTGGACATATGAACTGAATATCGTTAAAATGTCCGATGTGAACATAATTAATTATGAAATTAAATATAACATGGTATTAAATAAAATAAAAAGAATAATAAACATGAAATTTTTTGTTCATAAAATAAATAATTAACATTAGTTTATTTTTTAGGAAGATAAATAACACATGTGATGAGTTGGACTTGAGGTAAATAATTTCGTCTGAATTTTCCTTCATTGAGGCATATTTTAAGGTTATAAACCTAATTTATTTTATTTTATTTTTATGTTTCCAATTTTAAATTTTATATCAAGAATCATTCATACTTTATGTTATTTTTTATTTGAATTAAAATTATTTCATTCAAAGAGAATTGACCTGAAAGTTACCAAGAGGTAAGGGGTTTCATAACTCAGTTTATTTTTATTAGGTTATATTACTTATTCATTATATTTGATATTATAAGATTATATTTTTAATTATTTTTTATTATTTTATGTTTTATTTATACTTTTTTTATGTGGATTTAACTTTTTTACACATAATCAATTTGTTGATTAATTCTCACTTTAGCAGTATGATATTTATAAGGGATTCTGTCTCAATTTCCATTGATTGAGGTATATTTTATTATTATGAACCTAATTTAATTCACGTGGTGTATATAATACCATTTTTATATGATATATATTATGATTCTATTTATATTCATGGTCTTTGAAGATTCACTTGAAGTTATTTATTTTATGGGGATTATGATTCAAAAGTTATCAAAGTAGTAATGGTTTATTTCACAATCTCATAATTATTCGAGATTTTTTATGTTTAACTCTCCACTAGGGGAATTATATGATATCTCTCTCTTAAAACAAAAATGTTTTATTCGATTTTTTTTTTATTTTTTAAAATTTAAATTTTTCCTTTAATTTCCCTCTTTTATGTACTCAAGTGATTGAAATAATCCTTATAAGTAAAACTAACTTGTTTTTATACTCAGTCGGGAATATTTTATCTTTCATATCCATATTTTACTTAAAATGGTTTAAATTACATTTATATTGTTATACAATGAATTATTAAATTTATTTTTACAAATTTCTGATTTTTTTTTCCAAAAATGGATTAAAAAGAATCTTATTTTCATTTTATGAACAAGGTAATTTTGGAATTCTTACCAAAAACGTGAAAGGAATATTTGTTTTAGAATAATCAAAATTAATGGAATTTTCCTGACATCATGACTGCTCATTTCTCTAAATATTCCTATTCAATTTTTCTTGATCATTTTCAAATAAATTTTTTAGCCTAATATTCAGAATTTTTTTAGTTTTTAAAAGGAGATTTCCAAATAAAAAGGTTATTTTCCTAAAGAATGTTTTTAATGATCATTTTATGGTGTTTATATTCATCAATGACAACTAACATTTATTTTAATTATTCTCCACTAAAGATTTTTTGTAATGATACCATCTTTCTTATTTCTCTATATGGTTTTTGATTAGTTTTATTGGGAGAAGTATTAAAATTTTATTTGCCAGTTTTCCAATATGAATTTTTATGTTGATTATGTTTTTATTTTTTTATTATACCCTTACATATGATGAATTAACCTGACTTAGTAAGTGATGGGAGGTGCCTTCTATAGCCGCTTGATGCATCAGTAGGTCTCTTGATAGAAACTAGATTGTGTTTTTGGCTGAGGACTTACCCATTCATGTATGATGTCATGGAAAGAGTCTGTGAGAATAAGTTTATGATGTCCTATATTATAAATTCTATCATTATAAGATTATTTATTGATGTTTATGTGATTATTTAAATAGTTATGATATCCATAGATTAGTTTCGAGATATTGTAATTAGTTATATGGAATTATTTGATCATCATTTATTCCTAACATATTATTCTTCAGGCTCAAGTTACTGATTAAATGATATTTTTTGTTTATTTAAATTTCCATGTTTATTATGCATTATTTACTCAGGATATATTCTACTACACATAACCCTTACTGATCATCTAATCTCACCATTATTTTGTTTTCATTCCATAATATATATATAAGGAATCGTTGAATGAGTTCAAGTATGAAAAATATTTTTTCTCACTATGTTTTGTGTTTTATGTTTTCAAATATAATGTGATATTAAAGTATGTATTTAGTTTACCAGGACTAATAAACTATTCAATCTTTTAGGATTTGATTCCCTATATTTAGTGATAATGTAATAAAGTAACCACTAGATCTAGGATACTAGGTTCGGGGTCTTTTCAATTTTTATTAGAGGAAGTTTAGTATAAACCTTGGGAACTGTATTTAGGAAAACATAAAATAGGGAACATTACCCTATGAATAACATAGAGGATAATTCTAAGTGTAGGATAACATCCTAAAATTTTGTTAAGGAATATATTATGTGGTTTTCCAAGTAATAAATCCCTATATGAATACTACACATGGACCTAGTTTTTCCATAGATGCATCTAGGGGCAATGACCTGGAAAAGAGTTATTTGAGTATATCTTGGCCATCATTCTAGTGCATGGTGAGTGTGACCTTACTATGAACCTAGGTTTACATTCCTGGGGGATATGATTTTTTTAATTCACAATTTATTTATAAACCATTATAATGAATGAGAGAATAGAACCCATGGAAACCTAAAATATATTTAGTGATATGGGATAAACCTAAAGTGTCTTGAGCTGATAAGTATAAGGTTGAACATAAGATTAAAGGCATAAATACCCATTTTTTGTTTTAAGTGATGATTAAGATTATTTTGGTAGGATTTATGATAATATAACCATTGTGTTTAGTATTGGTTTTATTAAAAGAGTTTGTTGAGGAAGAATTCCTTTACATTTTGAGGAAATAAGTATAAAGGTATTGGAAATATTTAGGGTTTATCTTATCTTTTTATGTTGAGTTAATTATGGGTTATTATAATTTAGGAATATATTATTTATCATATAGATAACCATGGAATTGAAAAGTGATTTAGTGACTATGTGACTAATTTTATTTTTAAATAAGTTCACTATTTTGGGGACATTATATAATTAAGTTAAATAAAAATAATTTGGGATAATATGGGTTCTTATTTTCTGAATAAAGGTTGATTTACCTTTTATAAGCACAAATCATTTTATTATGACATTATTTTTGGAAATGATATTTATATTAGGGAGAATATATGGAAAAGGAATATACATTTTTAATATGATACTTTAATAGTGATTAATGTTATTTGGAAATAAATATTAAGTTTATCTTGGAAGAATATGAGACCAAATCATTCTAATATTTGGGTTTAAATTTTTTTCACTAATATTTTGAAGAATTTCAAGGATAGTTATTTTCAGGAATAATTTAGTTTGAATATTGGTTATTACTAAAGAATTTTAGAGATTAATGTATTATTTATTTGTATAAAGTTTCACTACTAAACAATTGGCCTTTAACAGTGCTGTTATTTATCAGTGCTATGAGAAAATGCTGATAAATGGCATATTTATCAATTCTAAAGAAACAAATGATACATTTAACCTTTTATCAATGCATTTATTTTAGTAGTGATAAATGAAACGTTTATCAGCGCTTTATTTTTAGCGCGGATAAAGGGTATCCTATATCAGTGCTTCATTTTTAGCACTAATAAAGGGTATCTTTTATCAGTGCTTAAGTTTTAGCACTGATAAAGGGTATTCTTATTCATCAATTTATGCTTAGAGTTGATAATTTTTTCTTTCATCAACGCATTTTTAACGCTAATAAAATGAAGTAATTAAATAAAATAAAAATAAAAATGTGTTTATTATAAATTTTATTAATTAAATCATTGATAAAAATGAAATTATTGATTATACATTATTAAATATTAAACATTTTGTTAATTAGATAATTACAATAATTAATGTTATTAAATTATATATACTAAATATATAGATACATATTAATGTATATATATACAATTTATATATTAAAAAATATTTATGCACTATACATTAAATAGTCATATATTTATTGAATAATGGTATATAATTAAAAATTAATATGAATTAAAAATATTGAATAGTTGCATATTTTTCGATATATAATTGAATTTCATTTTATTTTTCAATTTAATATAGATCAAATGTGTGTTATATTGATTTCACATATATTTAATTAATGCATTTTTATATATAACATGCACACACACAAAACTTATCCATTTATTAAATATTTTTAAAGTGTACCTATATTCTTAATCTATTCAATTTTACTCATTTTTAGCATATATTTATGCACTCAAAATTAGATATTCATTAATAATGTAAAATTTTTTTTTGTAAAAAATATTTATAAATAAATATATTTATAAATGTACAGTCACTATATTTATACAATTATACATTTATAATTATAAATAAAAAAATATTCTTTAAATGTATTTATATAAAAATAAATAAATAATTATGTATATTTAAATAATTATTAAATTTAAAATAAATTTACTTAAAAAATGAATATATTTACTTTTTTTATATTTACATATATTTATTAAATATATATATAACTATATAAATATATAATGATATAAATAATATTTTTTAAAAATATTTCTATAATTATAAATAAATAATTATAAAATTATAATAAATATATTTAAAAAGGAATATATTTTCTATATTGATATTTATATATATTTATTAAGTAATTATAATTTTTTTCAATTTTTTTATTTAAATTTACAATTATAAATCCTTTAACAACGCTTTAGTAATAAGCACTGATAAAGATTGGGATTTAACAGTGCTAAATAAAGTTACGATAAAATAAACATTTATCAGTGATCTAATTTTAGTGCTAATAAATATTAGTTTTATCCGTGATTTTTTTGGGCTGATAAATTTAGGTCTTTATCAGCGCTGATAAAAGTGTCCCCATCTATTTTAAAAACCCTAATCATTTGCGAACCCATCATGATATACATCTTTTCGTGGAAGCCACCCATTGCCAGTTCTTCTCCTCGGTGAATCAAAGGTCAAATCAAACTACTCGACTACCTCTGAACATCTCATCCGACATTTAAAGTGGGTCTGTGATTTTCTTCAACCTAGCGTGGTAGGCCTTCCGATTTTCTTTGTGTGTTTTTGGTTTCTTTTTTTATTTCTTATTCTACGATTTTTTTTGATCCATTGTTTATGATATGTTGTTTATTATTTTTTATGATTCGTTGTTTAGGGAATGATTTGTGGTCTATTATTTGTATTGACTACCGATGTATGATTGGCTGTTTATACAAAATCATCAATTGGATCTTGATGAAGAACAGGACACTAATTTTTGTTGTTATGATATATCTTTTTGCAGTCGTGCACATGAAATTTTAGATATAGAAAGACATCTCATCCACTAATTGCAATTAGTCTGATCCTATTAGCAAATCAGATGTAGGGTTTAATATATCTCTCTATATCATGCATGCCACTGGTTGTTTTATTCGATGGCATTGTTCCAATGATACCTATATCCAATGATACTGCTCACTTGTTGATCTGGGTAAAGGAATGAAAAATGGCGCTTTTACTGTGTGCATCCACTACTGATCTTATGTTTACATCTATAGGAAGGTGAGGATCAATCTTTGAATAAACTTTGTTTTGCAGCATGATGGCTTGTTCTCCTCTTTTGATGCTTCCTGCACTTTTTATCTTCTCATGTTTTTTATTAAAACTCATTACTAGTACTAGAAAATTGCACCTCATGCATACTCTTTGTATTATTCGTTGATAATTTTAGGGGGTGTGGGTTGGAAAACCATATCATGCTCAATGTTTCTTAAAAAAATTCACTACTTTCAATCATCATTTAAAAATTGATAGCATGTCTTAACAAGAATTTTAATCTTTTGATGCAATTTTCATCTTTTGGAACTCTTCTTGAAACCTCTTTGAGCCTAGATATCTTCTCTAACTATCCCATGAAATTTATTTTTTAATGGAATATTATTTTTATTGAGTTCATGTTGGTTTCCAACTTCTATTTTAGCTAAACATCACCTAAGACATCCACTAGAGACACAATTTACATAGAAGTAATTATTTGAATAATATCTATAACTTCAAAAGTATAACTGGTAACTTTATTTTATAAATCTCCCATTAAATACATAATAGTGAATATATTAAAAATAATTAATAGAAGAATATAAATATACCCTTGTAATCCAAAATAAAATCACAGATATTTTTACTTACCTATATAGCTCGTATAGCTGTCCTTACTTTTCATACGGTTCATCTTGAGTGTATTTAAAACGTATCCTCTTTTCTTAACTATAACTGAGAACTTCCAAATCACTTTTTATGAACCCAATAGTATGGATATGAACCTAATATGGATTCATGTTAATCGTTTGACAAAAAATATGAAGATACAGTTAAAGAGTTCATCAAGTTTACAAAAGATCTTGAAGACGACCCTTCTAAAATCCTATGTTCATGTTTATGTTGTTGTTATTGAAGAAAAATTTTCCCGAAAGAGTTGGAAGAACATTTTATTTGTCACGGAATTGATCAAAGATATAAATTTTGGACAAAACATGGGAAAATATGAATGTGGAAATTTATTGGGATGATACTACGGTTTATAAATCATTCGATATGAGTACCTTCGAAATCTGTATGGTACTTTCCTATCATTCCACTATTTAGATTACTACATGGATGTTAGGATACTATAAGACAATAAACATGATATCTAGATATAATAATTAAATATGGGAAGCTATTCGATCTATCATATTCACCTTAGTGGATAAAAATTGATTACAATTTTTCTAAATTTGGAGAGGAGCCAAGAAACTATCATCTTGCATTATATATAGATGGAATAAATCATTTTGGTGTACAAATTAGCACTCATAGTACATGTACTATCATGTTGGTGAATTATAACTTTCCATTATGGTTATTCATGAAGCGTAAATACATTATGTTATCTCTACTTATATCTAGACCAAATCAACCTAGTAATTATATTGATTTCTATTTGGATCCATGGATTAAAGATCTAAAATTTATATGGGATACATGTGTTATAATTTATGATGATCATAGAAGTGAATAATTCACATTGAGTTCCATTTTTTATGTAATGATAAATGACTTCCCCGCTTATGTAAATTTATCAAGCTATAGCATTAAAGTCATTTTGGGGAGTCCAATTTGTGAATAATGCACATACTCAGTTCAGTTAAAACATTCCTCAAATACTATGTTTTTAGGATATCAAAATTTTTTACCTCTTCGACATAAATACCGATCATGGAAAACAATATTCATTGGGAATATAAAACAAGGTACAACACCATATCTATAAATGGGAGATCAAATGTACAAAAAAGTAAAAAAAGATTAACACCGTTTTTAATAAACCATTTTCAAAAAACCTTGCAAAATCAAGTTGGAAGAAGAGATCAATTTCTATTGAATTACCATATTGAAAATGTTTGTATGTCATACATTTTCTTGATTCCATTCATATAGAAAAAATGTATTTGATAGTGTTGTTGGCACATTACTAAATGTTCTTGAAAAAATGATAAATGGCATCAAGACTAGGTTGGATTTGATTGAAATGGTGATAAGGGAAGAGTTGGCACTAGTGAAGGGTAAAAGGTGGAATTTTCTTCCTTTAGTAGCTTACACTATCCAGACAGGAAAAATTGAAAATTTTCCATTTCTTTAAGAGTGTAAAAGTTCTACAGGGGTATTCATCAAATATCAATAACATTATATCTATGACTAATTTGAAGTTACTGGGATTAAAATCACATTACTATCATATTTTGATGCAAGAATTAATGCCTTTTTCTTTTTTTTTTCATTCTTCCTCAATATGTATGACATACATTAACCAAAATCCGATTCTTTTTCAAATCCTTATGTAGTAAATTTGTAGACCTGACAATGTTTCCAATCATGAATAAAGAGATTTCAATCATATTAATTTAATTATAAATGTTCTTCCCACAATCATTCTTTGATATAATGGTCCACCTGATGGTTCACTTGGTCGGAGAGGTTCAACTATGTGGTCCTGTCCATTACAGATGGATGTACCCCATTGAATAGTATATGAATATTTTGATAGGGTATGTCAAGAATTGAAGTCAGATAGAAGGATATATTTTAGAACAATATATTTTTGAATAAAATATTTAATTATATACTAATTAACTATCAGATGTTGAA
Organism: Viscum album; assembly: GCA_963277665.1. NCBI lineage: Eukaryota > Viridiplantae > Streptophyta > Magnoliopsida > Santalales > Viscaceae > Viscum > Viscum album. Next base: position 1,513,763,644 of record OY728161.1, read on the forward strand.
AGCATCGATCTCCTAAAGTCTTGTCATAACGAACGCCTTATTGGCAAAGGGATTTTAGAAAGTGGTGTTGTTACAATTACCTTGAAAGAGTGGGAGCAAGAACCTCTTTACATATTGCATAATATTGAAGTTTTTTATCCATACATTGAATCCCACAAATAAATTCTTAGATATTTTAATACATTAACAGTTGAAAGATTGATATCAGATACACATAATCAACAATTTATAAAATGGTTTAGAGATCAAATTTATAAGGAGTTATCTGAAAATATGAATTCAATTTTTGAATGAATTCAATGGCTATACAGAGTACCGAATGAAAATGTTATATCTTACACTAGGTTTATAATCAATGGTTATATATTATATAAAAAAGAACACGATGACTTCAGTATGATGAAAAACAATGGTGTTACGCTTATGGATGAAGCGTTGCACATATCTACTTCCCATGATAGAAATATAATTTATGAAAATATGTCATATTTTGGCATTATCAAATAGATATATGAGTTAGATTATAAAACATTTCAAGTGTTTCTTTTTCTGTTGAAAATGGGATGATAATATCAATGGAGTAAAAGTTGATGAAATGAGATTTGTGAAGGTGAATTTCAATGTAGAAGAGAAAAAAGACGATCCATTCATAATGGAATCACAACAGTGCAAGTATTTTATGTCTCTGATCTAATAAATATGAATTGGTCTATTTTCCTGCTGGTGACTAAAACAAATGTTGATTTAGATTAAAATTCAATTTAGGATGACCCTTCGACTGGGACATCACAATTATTTTATGTTGGTCCCATGTAGACAATGTCTTGTATGTTAGAGGGGACCACAATGAGGGTATTTGGATTCTCTAAAGAGGAACCAAATCCTTGAAACATTTAAAAAAGAAATTTCAATGAAAAGGTAAGTATTTTTTAATATATTATGTTTTTACTCATAATATTATATATTCTCTACTGCATTAACATAATCTAAATTAAATTCTTGACTACTCATTCATACAATGTCTTCTGAAAATGATGATGTTACAAATCCCTCAGAAAAACAAACTATAATGAAGGAAACCCTTTAGAAATATGTAATGGTAATGTTACAATATAATTTATCTATTTTACTGAAAAATCATATTATGGAAAGTTGGTTTCATTTTAATTATTTCTTTCAGAGTTAATTTATATTATTACTAACATAATAATAGTTTTGTTATATAGGTGTGTTGTTTTTCTCAATTAGGGGGTGGTTTCTTTGACAATAGCATGAGTCAGGTCACGATTAAAAGACAAAGGAACATGGATGTTTTTGAATGTATGTAATAATTTGTATTTATATAATTGTATAAACCAATATTTGCAATGTCTATAATATAGTGTTTTTCTTGTATTTTTACTGTAAATTTAATTCCATTTAAATTGTTTACTAGTATTTTTTGTAGATATTATACGTGTTTTTGCTGTGTTTTTGGTGTTGTAGTATGTTGTTACAGCATACTGCAGTATGTCCCTTAATCAAAGATTCTATTAGTGATGATAAAAGGCCTTTATAAGATCTTTTATAAGTGTTGATAAAGGAATCCTTTAGCATAATTAATTCAAAGTGCTAATAAATGAGATATTTATCAGTGCTTTTAATAACACAGATAAATTTCATATTTATCAATGATTTTTAGCATGGATAAATGGACCCTTTATCAGTTCTTTTTTAGTGTTGATAAAATTTCTGGGCTTTTATCATCACTCAAGTTATCAACACTTTACTAGTGCTGATAAAGACCATTTCTAGTACTGTTAAAGTCCAGTTTTGTAGTATCATTTCATTCATTTTGGTTATTATCTACCCTATGCTAAACTTTTCCCTTTTGGTTAATATTTAAAGGAAATATGAATAGATTATTATCCTTTTTTGCATTATGTGATCCTTTTGAAGTTTATTTTAGTGCCTTAGGTATAACAAATTTATCTTGAATACTCATCATTTAGAGAAAAAAGATGACATTATAGTGGAAATTGATTTAAGGATGAAATTCTACTTCTCAATTAAGTATATTTCCTTATGATTCCACTTTATACGGTAAAATAATTCCTCAAATCTAGGAAAATTATCTTGAAACACAAATTTTTTCCTATTAAATTCATTCCATTTGAATTTATGTTATTTTAAACACCTTATTGACCGAGGATTTTTTGATCATTAGCTTTATCATGATCATTCATTTTATTGTGATCAATGTTCTTTGTCACTATCCTTTATTATTTAGATATTTATTTTTCCTCCATTTCCATATATTCACTTCCCAATAATGTTATCCTATCTGGAAATCTAGTTAATTGATATTCCAGATGACCTTCGTATTTTCATTTCCCTCTTTCTAAGAGGAAGTTTTATAAACACTTTTTATGATGTGGGTTTTCGAGAGAGGAATTTTCAAATTCCAAACCCTTGATTGCTAAGCAAAAGCTAAAACTATGAGGTTGAAATTTATTGAAGGTGGGAAGATTGTAACACCCCAATATTATAAATAAATAACATTATGTTCAATATTATTTACGATATGCAACACTGGGCTTTAATTACCCGTGAATTATATTATTTGAATATAAAAGTTATAATCTAACTGTTAAATTAGCAGATATAAATAGAATTAAATGATTTATGAGTTATATATAATTTCATTACCCAATATAAATTTATCATAAATTCTAAGAAAATAATCACTCAATTTTTAGTAAATACTTTTTTTCAATAAAAATATATTTTCTTTAAAAATAGATTTTACTACTTTTCATGATAAAATGTTATAATAAATTTCTAGATCTTTTAGGATTTTGTTTTCAATAAAAAATGATATCATTTTTAAGCCATCATATCGAAATTATCTTATGATAAAATTTTGAGATTTTTCTAAATTTTTTAGTTTTTTAGTGATTAGAGAAAAATGTTACTTTCTGTAAAATGTCATTTCTTTTCATTAAAATAAAGTAATTATAAGTATTATTATATTTTGTATATGGTATTATCATTGAATATGATCCATTTTACTTTGTATAATAAAATTAATTTCATTTGAATCATTATTTTTCATGATTTTGGTATAAATCTATTTTTATGCTTAAAAACATATTTTTATTTTAAGAAAACCATTTTTATGTGCATAATGTTTTTCCATTTCAATTAAATAAAATAACAAATAATTAGGAATTATTTGAATGAAATTTATATATTTTATATTTATATATATAAATTTAAATTTATGTGAAAAATATTATTAGTCGTAGAGTTAATGTGAAATCATCTTTGCCTTGAAAAATACATTTTCTAGAAAAACTGCACTTCACCACACTTTACACAATTATTTTAAAATGAAGTTATGCCAATTATGGGGATTAAATTTGGTAAAATTGATTTAATATTTGGAGTAAAAATAATTTATATTATTTAATAATCCCAACTTATTTTTTGGTCATAATGAATAATAAAAATAGTGAAAAATTATCACCATTGTAAAAGGGTAAATTGGGTTAACCTATGTTAAAAAAAAGTGATATGGCCAATTTTTTCATCTAAATTCTTATTGGTGAATATATTTTTACCCTTTTTATATTATTCTCTATATTTAATTATTTATAGGAAACTTTTCCATGAAAATGACCTATATATTATTTTATGTAAAGAAAAAGACTAATTGTCAATCTCTTAATTTTAAATATATCTTATGTGTTCACATAGAGATAAATGAATTTTATGAATGAATATTAATAGTTATTTTGATCATAATTAAATTATCTTCATTATGTCAATTTATTTATAAGTCTTATTAATGTTATAATTACCTTAAATACATATGCAATACTGACATGATATTAATTTAATTAATAGAAACATAAGATAAATGATTTTAAAAATATTAAAATTAATATAAATTGATTGAATTATTATGTTACAATAATTTTTTATATAAATATGAAATATTATGGATGTTTTAAATGATTATATCTTAATTCCATCTTTTTCTTGGTGTCTTTGATGAAAAATTAAATGAATAGCTCCAAAATTGACATTAGTGATATTTTTTTCATAAATAATATTTTATTAAATATTTAAAAAACATTAAAATATTATATTCATCCAAGTGAATAGAATAATGTATAAAATATAAAACAAGGTATATTTATTAGTCATCCATCCATCTAAAATAACATTCTTAACCCTTTAAGATTGAAATAGTCGTTTCCCTGGTTAAGGTTAAAACATTTTTACCGGGGGTGAAACTATAAATATAAGTGTTAAAATGAACTAAAAACATGTATAATTTATATTTTATGCCTATATTTTGACCTTATATCATCTAAGGTTTTTTAATTGTCTATTTTGAACCATTTTTTGTGAATAAGACATTAAAATATTTGATTATTTTCAAAAAATCTAAGTGTGTTGTGTCCTCTCCCCCACCTTTAAAAGGACAACCCCTCTTCTATCCTCTTAACATTTCTAGATATTTTTGATTTATCAAATACATACCAAAATACATTAATTCTTTACCTTAAAACATGTTAGATTAATTTTTTATTATAAAACCCTTTTAGGAAGGCTTTTAGTGAACACCAAAAGAGGTTGTCTGAAGAAGAGGTATCATTCTTAACAGAGCATTTTTGTTTTAATTTTTCATCCACTTCCATAAAATCATATTAAACCATGTTGATATAATAAAATAAGTATCCAAAATATAATATGATTTTTTATATTAATATGCTTCCATATTTCCATCTCTTGTTCCATGAAATGGTAAATGAAACTATCATTCATGTGCATGACATACTATCGCCTCGCAAACCGATGTATTTCATTTTCCATCATTACCACTAATGATTAGTTTTAATGGTGGATTTAATATATATATATATATTAATTAAATATTTATCATTATGTAAATATAATATATCATATAATTTCTTACCTCTCCATTAATTTCAAGTGATAATGTTGTTCATGCGTACATATGGACTACCACCTCCACAAAGTGATGTGATTCATTTTTCATAAATAAATAATATGAAAACTATGTATTGGTGTATTTAAAGAAAAATATGATATTTATGTTATAATAATCATTATATAAATATAAAATAATAATTATGTTCTTTCCATCATGATTGTTGACAAATAGAAATGTTACTCATTCGTACGTATAAATTACCGTCTACATGATTACAACATAGTTTATTTTTCATAGTAATATTTCTTAGTTGGTTTAAAAAGTATGAAATATGTATAAAAATTATAATTATGACATGATTATTATTCAAGAGATGATTTAATAATGAAAACTTTTACCATAGTCAAACTATCAAAGTGATTTTGGACATATGAACTAAATACCGTCAAAACATCCGATGTGAGCATAATTTATTACATAATTAAATATAACATGGGGTTAAATAAAATAAAATGAATAATAAAAATGAATTTCTTCTTAACCAATTAAATATTAAACACAATTTTATTATTCATGGAGATACAGAACATATGTTATGAGTCATACATAAGGTAATGGATTTCCTCTCAATTTTCTTCATTGAGGAACATTTTAATATTATACACCTTATTTATTTTATATCATGTATATTTTTCTCATTTTAGATGTTATATCACTAATCAATCATTAATCATGTTATTTTATTTTTTTATTCAAATTATTTCATCCAAGGGGATTTGAATTGGAAGTTACCAAGGGGTAAGGGGTTTTATAACTTAGTTTGATTTTATTGGGTAATATTTTGTGTACTGAATTTTTATTATTTTATATTTTATTTACACTTATTTTAAATGGATTTTTTTACACATAATCAATTCATTTGTTAATTATCACTTCAATGGTATGATCATTGTAAAGTATTTCATCTCAATTTCCATTCATTAAGGCACATTTTATTTTAATGAATTTCTTTAATATGGTGTATATGATTACATTTTAATATTATATATCTTGATTTAATTTATATTTATGGTATTTTAATATTAATTTTATGTTATTTATTTCATGGAGATTATGATTCAAAAGTTACCAAGGCAGTAAGAGTTTATTTCACAATCTCATCATTATTTGAGATTGTTTATGTTTAAGTATCCTTTGGGGGGATTATATGATATTACTATCTTAAACCCGAAATATTTTATCCTCCTGTGGTTATTTTTTAAAATCAAAATTTTCCTTTTATTTTCCTATTTTATATACTCAAGAGATCAAAATAATGTTTTTAAGGAAAACCGACTTATTTTTCTACCCAGTCAAGATTATTTTTCTTCCACATATATATTTTCCTTAAAATGTTTCAAATAAAAAAATTTAATATTCCAAAATGAGTTAGTAAAGATATTTTTACCCCTATTTTATTTTTTTCAACTTGGTTTAAAAATAACATTCTTTTTGTTTTTTGAATATAGTATTTTTGACTTCTTACAAAGAATGCGAAATGAATATTTGTTTTAACATATTCAGCATAAAATATTTTTATTACCATCATGAATTATTGTTTATTCAATCTTTCTTTACAAGTTTACATTATTATTTTCAAATAAAATGTTTTTCCTAATATTCTATAATTTTTTATTATTAAAAAGTGGATTTTAAAATTAAAAGGGTATTTCCCACATGAATGTTTTTAATGACCTTTTTATGGAATTTATATTCATAAAAAAACATTTATTTTACTTATGATCCAGTGAAGATATGTTATAATGATATCATACTTATTATTTCTATGTATTGTTTAGGACCAATTTTATTGGGGGAAATATTATCATTTCGTATGCTATTTTTCAAATGTGATTTTTATGTTGATTATGTATTGATTTATTATTCTCCAATTTCATATGATGAATGTATTGTACATATTAAGTGATGGGAGGGGCCCGATATTTCCCCTAAATTAATAGGTAGTTATCATGAGACAAAATAGTTTGGGTATTTGGACAAGGCCCTACCCATTTATGTATGATGTTTTGAAACAAGGGCTTGATAGTAAGTTCATTATGTATTGAATTATTCATTCCATCATTATGAGATTAGTTATTAAAGTCCATGTGATTATTTGAATAGTTATGATATCCATAGATAAATTCCAAGATCAATTTATTAGTTATAGAGAAGTATTTGATCATCATTTATTCTTTACATATAATTATTCAATCTCAAGTTATTGATTAAATAGAATGTGTTTTCAGTTATTTACATTTCCATATTAATTATTCATTATTTACTAATGATAGTTTCTACTTTATGTAACCCTTACTGAGCTTCTAAGATCACCATTATTTTTTCCCTTACCTAGGATATGAGTAGGAATATTTGAATGAGTTCAATGATGAATAATATTTACTCTTACTATTTTTTGTATTTTATATTTTCAAATATAATATGGGATTCAAGTATGAATCTAGTTTAATAGGATTACTAAACAAATTGGTACTTTTGGATGTGATTTCTCACATATAATTCCAATGTAATAAAGTAACCACTAACTCTGGGATACTAGGGTTGGGAACTTTTTAGTAAATAATAATTCCATATACCTTGAAAGTCAAGTGAGTATGACCTTAGCATGTCATCTATTGTTTGAATAGTCCATCCATCTGAGGATGATAAGAAATTATCAAATGTATCTTGGGGTCTAGAGACATCTAATTAATTTTAAATAATTTTTATGTAAAAAATGAGTCATGATTAGATATAATCAAAAGTGATGCAACTTAAATTATCAAAAATTTGATTATATAGATATGTGAAAGGTTATCAAGAGGTAAATCATACCTTATAGAAAGGAAATATAGTAACCTGGTAATTAAATCAACAATAACCCATATAAAATCATTTATTTTAGGAATCTTTGGTAGTATAGTGATCAATTCCATAATAATATCATCCCATTTACATATAGGAATAAGGATAGTTTTCATTACTTCTTTAAGATATTTTCTCTTAGCCTTTACTTATTGATAAAACAAGCATCTTGAAACAAAGTTAGTAATTTCCCACTCCATATTATACCACAAAAAATTTTCCTTTAAATCCATGTACATCTTAGTGATACTAATGTAATCGCCTCTTTAGATTAGGTATGTATATAACATATAGAATCTTTCTCAATTTAATTAAAATCTCATAATAAATAAAGTCTTCCAATTTCCTATATTTTATGGATTTAATTTTCTTTTTAAAATCTTATCATCATGTTTAGACTATTTAATCTTCTCCAAAAAATATGGTTTGGAGATAATTTTGAAAAAGAGTGATGTTTCTCCTTGACAAATGATTCCCATATCTAACTTTATTAAATAAATGAATATATAATCTTTTCAATCATTATTTTAGTTAGAATATATGATATTTACATGTTAATGAATCAACCAACTTATTTTACTTCTCACATATTTCATCATAAAGATAATACATACACATATTAAAGTAAAATATTATAGCCTCCAACTCCAGATCATGGGTTGGATAACTATGTTCATTGATTTTTAACTATTTGGATACATAAGAAACAACTATATCATTCTACATAAGGATTATTCCATGTCCTTTATTTAACGAATCAATGTATATCAGAAAACCATTCATTCATAATCGTAACCTTATAATATAAGGAAATTACATATCTTAGTTATGTTTTACAAAATAGGTTATTCATGAAATGTATTTTTCTTTGAAGAACTAACTAATATTCCATCCTTGGAGACAATGTTTCCAAGAAATGAAACTTCTTGAAGCTAGAATTCACACCTACTAAATTTACTACATAACTCCATTCCTATAAGAGTTTCAAGAATTATACCTCAAATAGATTTTATATTCTTAATAAATTTTAAATTATAAAATGATATCATATATAAATACCATAAATAAATTATCAAGATAATATTTGAATACTCTAATGATACCATCCATCATATTTATTTGTATAGATTTTGATCATTTTTAGTAAAGGAATTTTGTATGCTAGTTCTTCCAATATGGACATTTATTGATTATTATGGAATGTTGATTAAGTTGTATTGAATATCTATATGATGAATTCATTAGAATTTTGAAGTGACGGGTGGGGCCCAAAATGATATAGCCACTCTATGTATCTGTATGTTTCATGAGACAAAATATGTTGGGTGTTTAGATAGGGATTTACCCATTAATATAAGAAGTATTAGACCGAGTCCTTTATGGTATGTTTTAGATGTCCCACATCATGAATTCCATCATTATGAAATTAATTACTGATTTCCATGTGATTATTTGAACAATTATTTCATCCATGGATAAGATTCAAGATCATGTGATTTTTTATATGGAGTTATTTGATCATCATTTATTCTTATTGTGTTATTCATGACATATTTATTGTATAATAGATTTCATTTTACGTATTCCCTTATTTAGCTTCTAAAATTATACCTTTATTATGTTTACTTTCCATAAGATTCTAGTAAGTTTACTACAATTGACATGAAATGATTTTATAGAGAGAATAATGATATTCTGAAAGAAAATACTATATTATAATTTATGTATTCTAATGTAATCTGAGATTCAACCATGTATCCAGTTTAACAAGACTACTAAACTATTCAGTACCTTTATATGTGATCACTTATATCTAGTTTCAATGTAATCAATTAACCATTGGCTCTAGGATAATGAATTCAAGGTATTTACAATTGGTATTAGTACAACTTTAGTAAAAACCTTGGGAACTAGATCTAGGAAAACATAGATTAGGGAACATAACCCTATGAAAAACTCCAATGATATGTCAATTTTTTTGATAATATTATAATGTTTTTATTATGTAGAGATTATGTTGTTTTTCTAGAAATAAATCCATTTTGGACACTATAATCTGATTTGGCTTTAGTATATATTCATCAAGGTATAATAACTCCAAAAAGAGTTGGTCGCGTATATCTTGGTTATTATTCTAGAGCACGGGGAATGGACCATTACTATGCACCTAGTTTGACACTCTCAAGGGATATGATTGGGATAATTTCCATTTTATTTATGAACCATTATGAATGATTTGAATATATAATGACCATGGATGACCTCGGTGAAACCTAATGTGACAAATATTGAAAATAAGGTGTCAAGATTTATAAATATTATAAATATTTTTCATGATTATAAGAATTCCCGATATGTTTATTATTTCTCAAACTATGAATTTTGGCTTAATTCAATGGTTGGAACTAAAAAGAACCATGTTAACACTGAATGTGATAGAAAATGAAATAGTTATCCTTTTGAGTAACCAAATTTTGTGGGAGATAGAATGTGAAATTTTTTTATTATTCCTAAAAAACTATTTTGATATATTACCTGAACCTAGGTGAGTTTTCAAATGAACCAAATAAGATAAAATTTGAGTATCATGAAGACCATAGAGGAAATAAAATTCAACTTCCTATATATCAAGAACATGGGAAGAAACACCCAATATAATATCTCAAAGGAAGGGAAATATGTTTTCCATGTGGAAATGAAGGGAATATAGTAACAAATTACTATGTAATTTTATGTCATATGTGTGGAGAACTTATAAATTATTAGATTAAATTCCCAAATACAAGTGCTAACTCCTAGAATAAGGAAGGGAATATGTTATTCCAATAATTGAAGTGGAATGATTGAAGTGTTTATTTATTAAAATTAAAGAATTATGGTCTAGAAGAGATTTATTAAAGATATCATGGTTGTAATAATCAAGAAAAATTTAAAGTTATTTGAAATAATATATTTAATGGTATTGATAAAGTAGAAAAATGACACAACAATAAAGTGGTTTTTTTAAATACATGAATGAGGGATAATTAACCCTTAATATATGTATGATGTTGAGATAATAAAACTTTTATGGGAAATATATATGTTTTAAATTAATAACTAAAGTTTGATTGTATTGGGGTCCTTGAAAATGACTGTTTATTTTATGAAAAAGTGATTTATAATGAATTCTAGCGTATTTTTGGATTTATAGAATATATTTATTAGTCTATGATTTTATTTTAGGAATTGGGATTTAGTTAGCTTTTTAAATCATATACGTTTTCATTGAGGTTTTTTTTTCTTCTGATTTAGGTTATTAGGAGAATTTATAATAATTTATGTAATGTATTAAGTTTAACTCTGTGTGTTTATTATTGAGGTTCCAAAGATTAATTTGTTATATTTATCCATATTGGATAACTTGTGATGAAGATTTGGGTTTTAGTAAATATTTAGAGATATAAGGAATGTATTTTCATTATTTTATGGATATTATGATCCATTAAAAGTTAATTTCAGTTATTATATCCTGAAAATTGATCTTGAATATTCATTTCATAGAGTAAGATATGAAGCAGAAATTGATCGAAGCACAACCAAAGGATGGAACTGTTCTTGTTAAATGGAAGGAAATAAATTTTGTATAATTTCCAAATTCACTATATTAATAGTAAAATAATCCCAAAACTTTATTAAAAATGTTCTTGAAATAAAAAATGTGCTTATTTTACCATCATTTCAAATGAATTGAGGATCTTTTTACCCCCTCCTTGATTTATGGTTTTGTGGTCATTAACTTTCTCATGACTGTGTTCTCTATAACTACACATTAATACTTGGTTGTTATTGTTCTCTTAAATGTCTATATTTTTACTTCCATTCAATTTTATCCTTATTTTATAACCCAATTATGTGTTAGTTCAAGTAACGGTTTGGTATCCCACTCCCCCTTTATTAAGAAAGTTTTATTATCCCTTTGAACGTTGTGGGTTTCCAACCATGGTATTTTCAAATATTGAACCTTTTATGAACAAGATAAATTATTTAGGATAAAATATATTTAATGGGGGAGAATTTAAAACCAAAAAAGTTTGGTTTAAATTAATAATAGGCTCAATATATTTCTTAACACGCAACACCAGACTTTAAGCGAACTACAACATGCAATAAAAATATTATTATTTAAATATGACCATTATAACATAGCCATTAAATTAGTGGTATAAATAAGAATAATAAAATTATTAAAACTATATATAATTAGTTTATATAATTCAAATTTATTTATTACTTCATAATAAATATGTACTCAATTTTCAGTAAAGTCATTTGATGCTTCAAAAATATGTTTTCTTTCAAAAATGGGTTTTATTTCATTTTAGATGTGTATATTAAAAATTAATTGATAATAATTTTACAAATAGTATTTTAAAATATTAATATAATTTTTTAAATAAAAATGTTTTTATTATCTTTGGGTAAAGTTTTGGGATTTTTATAGAAAGATTTATTTTTTAGTGAATATAGAAAAATACTGTTTTTTGTAAAATTGTCATTTATTTTATTTAAATCAAGTAATTTAAAAGTATCATTATATATTTTATATGTTTTGAAAGTAACATAATATAAAGTTTATTTAAAACAATATAAATATTTATTTAGGAATCAAAATTATATTTTTATTTTGTATAATATCTTTTTTTTATTAAAAACACATTTTTCTAAAAAAAAATTTCCTTGAATTTTTCACATTTATGTTAATTATTTTTTGTAAATTCTAGTAATTTAATCTTTAAAAATGGATTCCATATTTGGAATCAATATTTTATAATTTTTCAAATGGGCACCCTTTATTTTTTGGTCATTATGAATAGTAACCATGGTAAAAATTTGCCACCACGGTAAAGGGTAAATCGGGTAATCAAGGATAAAAAAAATGTTAAAAGGATTTAAAATAAACTTAAAACTTGAATTTACCCAAATTATTTTCATATCACCCATACTTATCTAATATTTTAATTTATGGATACCTGGTTACTTTCTTTGACAATGAACTATAAAATATGTTTTATAAAGGAAAATACAAATTATCACTCTCTTTCTTTTAAATTTATCTAGTATGTTAAACCAGGGATAAAAATTAATTTTGAATGAATTTTAAATGTTATTTTTATAATAATGATATTATTTTTATGATATTAATTTATTTCTAATTTTTAGTGATTATACAATTACTTTAAATGCTTATACAACGCTGACACAGTGATTGTTCAAGTAGGGGAAAAATCAAGGTAAATAATTTTAAAAATATTAAAAGTAATGTATTTGGGATTACTTATAGTTTAAAAATATTTTATTAGTTAGTAATAATGTATCATTTATAGTAAGATTTATAATATTTGAATTTCATTGCATTCTTGATGTCTTTAAAGTCAAATTATTTGAATAGTTCTTAAAATGACTCTAATAGTATTTTATTAAATTATTTTAAAATAATAAAAAACATTAATGAGAACATGTACGGTTAGAAATGGTCAAAATTTTCATCCCTTGTATATTTATAATCCAATTTTTACCTTATAAATAAAATTATTACCCGTTAATATTAAAAATGTTGTTACAGTGGTTATGTTTAAAATTTGTTAACAGAGGTGGTTCTTAGCTTTGGTCGAGAGCTCTCTACTCTCATTAGGGTTCAGACCCTACACCTCCTTGATGTGGTTTCCTCTCAAATGAGGTCATGATTATCTTCATTGGTGATGAGTGGGACACCCTCTGGTGAATTCTTTGAGTGTTTATGGTAGAATCACTGGACATCACAGTCGAAAGGTAGATGGATTTCCAGGGGTTGTTTATATGGGGTTTCTGATTGTATGCCTCTAATTTATGGTTTGGTGGATCCTCTAACCTCAAACAATTAAGATCTGGTCTCTCAGGCGACAATTTCTTCATCTCTTGCACTCTCTTTCAACTTCGTTGATATCCCCTCACAGCTTGGTTTCATGGAATTCATATTTCCCTACACTGTTAACATGAAATCTTAGTGATCATGCTTTGGAAGTTGGTGGGGATTGCACTTTCATTGGGTTGTGCAGTGAGGTTTGGATTTGGATGTTCATATTGGTGGCCCTTGGGGCTTCCTACTCTCCACATCTTATTGCGATTCAGATCCGATCATCCTCACTAGGGTTTTTGGTTGAATAAAATGGTATGGTGGTGGTTTGGTGTTGCTTCCTCATCGACAATGTTTTATACTAGTTTGTGGTATTTTTCAATGATTCTTCAAGCCTTATATCATATTTTTGATATTTCACCATGATAGTCTCTATATAACCATTGGTGATTCTGAAGAAAGTGGTTTGTGGTTTAGTCAAAGGTTGCCTCTCGCTTTTTAGTCACGCCCTCTCTAAAATCTGTTATTTCCTCATGTTTCTTCTCACCAAGCCAGTTCGGCCTGGTGCGATGGATCTTGGTGAGGTTTTGGTATGGTGTTTTTTGAGATATTGTTGGAATTTCATGAGGTGCGATATGGAAGATGATGTTTGTGATGATCCTGGTTTCTTGTTTCTAGTTTTCACAGTAGGTTCCAGTTTTCATGACCGATGCCTAGTGTTGGTTATTCTTAATGGAAGGGGAGTTCTGTTGGTTGATCGTTTATTCACAATGGTGTAGGTAGTTTATAGTGGATGCATTATTATGTGTTTATAGTTATGAATAGTGACATTGTCAAGATTTTTCTGGGTCCTCTCTTGTGATGGGGCAGAGATTATGATGATGGTGATTGGTGCATAGGGTGTGTGGCTCAAGGTGGCTCACAGTTCATGATGATGCTAACATGAATTGATTTTGAATTTTTTTTTCAAATTTTAATGTGTTTTTTTGTACTATGATGTTTGATGAATTTTTTATGTTGGTTTTTAGGTGAATTTGGTTTGGTGGAAGTTGTGAGGTTCCTGTTCAACTATAAAAGTGATTTTATTTAGAAAATGAAAAAATATATTTGGAGGTTAACGGAGGGGTTAAACCAAATGACACAGTTTAAAATACTACCTAAACATATAAAAATTTTATTTAATGAAGGTATTTAAAGAATATCTTGTCATATATTCTAAATTATGACCATATGGTACCACTTTTACATGAAAATGAATTTATTATATTTAAATATTTTTATTAATTCCCGGTGTTCCCTTTCCTTCATTATAAAAGGATGCTATATATCCTCTATAATGTACACCACCTTGATCTAATTATCTTGACCAAAACCTTCAAAAAATATTCTATAAATAATTATCCAATTTATATAGGTTATTTCATTTTAAAAATACCCACCCTAGGGTCATTAAGGTGGTATCTAAAGGAGCTCAACCAAAGAAGAGGTAATCATGTTTATCAACTCTTTTAGATTTATTTTTTCTAATAATTCCTATAAATATATTTTACCCATACTGAAATAATAAATACAGAATCATAAATATACTAAAATGTTATTATGATTATTGTACAACTATTTCCACCTCTTTTCCATCATACAGAAAGTGAAGACATCACTTGTGCATACATATGGATTATCATCTCCCCTTAGAGGTGTAATTCATTTTTCATCAATATTTTATTTATATGGTTATAAATATATAACTAATGAATATGTATGAGAATTATGAAATAAATATGGTCTTGGAAATATAATATATCATTTACCGTCTTACCCTTTCACTTATTACAAAATGAAAATGTTGCTCATGTATATATGTTGAATACCACCACCACAATGTGGTGTAATTCATTTTTTATGACACCTTTAAAAGATGATTATGAATATGTATATAATGATTATATTTTAAATTTATATCATTATTAAAAAAAATTATATGTTGGAATAATGAAAAATATCCAAGGACCAAAACCATCCTACTAAAACTTACATTAAAAATGAAATAATTGAGACTTAGAAAAAATAATTTTAATAAAGAGTTATTAAAAAACCGGTATTAAAATGTTATAAGTGGATTGTATAAGATATTATAAGTTTATATATGGTTTAGGTATATAATTAAAATAAATTTAAATTTGTTATAAATAATTTTAAAGTCACTTTGAAGAAAATCAGACCTAAGGTAAGGGTTGTTCGTATCAATATTGTTTTATTGAGACATGTTTGATGATATTAAACTATTTATGTTTATGAGTTTTATATACTTCCCATTCATAATTCAATATCATTTATCCTTATTAATTAATTTTATTTAAATTTATAACTAAAATTATTTCATTTAATTGGTTTTGATTAAAAAGTTACAAACGTGGTAAGAGTTTATTTCACAATATCATCTTATTCAGGATTATTTATGTTTATATCTACATTGGTATAATTATATAATATATATATATCTCAAAACAAATATTTTTTTATTATCCTAGTATTATTTATAAAAATTAAAATTTTTCCTTTTATTTTACCCTCTATAAGTATTAAAGAGACTGAAAGAATGTTTTTAAGGGAAAACAAATTTGTTTTATATTTTGTTAGGAATATTTTTCTTCCATTTACATATTCTTTTAAAACTTTTTCAATAGTATTTTCATTATTCTAAAATGATTAATTAAATAAATTTTAACCATTTTGGAATTTATATAATTTTTTAAAAGGAATTTCTTTTTTTTTCAAATGAGGTAATTTTTACCAAAGGTGTGAACAAAATTTTTGTTTTAACATGCACCCTATGAATGAATTTTCCCATTATCAAGATTATGATTTTCATTGAATAATAATTGAAAATTTTTCATGGTTATTTAAAAAGAAAAAAATTTCCCTGATATTTTGGTAAAAAATTTATTTTAATTAAGTGATTTTAAAATGAAAAGGGTATTTTCATCGAGAAATTTTCAAGTGATATTTTAAAAGTTTTTTTGTCTATTTAAACATCCTTTAATTAATCATACACTTTATTAATGATAAAATCTAATGAAATAATACACCATATTTCTTTGGATGGATTATGATCATTCTTACATGGGAAGGTATAAACGTTCTTTTTTAAAGTTCTTCTAATATGGATTTTTTATTATTATTAAGGCATGTTGAGAAATTTGTATTATTTATTCATCTATTGAATATATTAGACTTATTAAGTGATGAGTAGAGACCAAAATTATATATAACCTTGATGAATCAATAGATATTATGATACAAAAAAAGTTGGGTATTTGGCTAAGGATTTACCCATTTATGTAATTTGTCTTGGCACGAGACATTGATAGCGAGTTTCATATGTACCACGTTATGAATTCAATTATTGTGAAATTAATTTTTGAATTTCATGTGATTATTTGAATAGTTATGTCATCTATGGATAATATTAAAGCTCATGTGATTTTTTATACGTAATTATTTGATCATATTTTATTCCAACCATGTTATTCATACCATATTTATTCAACAATAGCTTCTGATATATGCATTCTCTTACTGAGCATATGAGCTAACCGCTTTCTTATGTTTCCTATCCCTGTGATTTCAATAAGTGTACAATTATCGACATGAAATGATTTTTTAGAGATAATAATGATGATATTAAAGAAAATACTATATTATATTTTATGTTTACAAAAATAATATAATATTCAAGAATGCATCTAGTTTATTAAGACTAATAAACTATTCGGTCCCTTGGGATGTGATAGATTTTATCTAGTTCCAATTTAATAAATAAGTACATGTTCTAGGCTACTAGAGTTAGGGTATTTACATTAATGAGATGTAAAGTAAAAATTGTAATGTAAAATGATTTATAATTTTTACTTGGAATTTTATTTATATGACACCATGTAATAACCAAAATAAGTCATCCTATAATTTTATTTTAACCATTTACTTTAGACATAAATTTTCATTATTAAGGATCATTTAAATAAGATGTAAATTATAAGTTCTATAATAAAACACTATTTAATTTGTAATTGGAATTTTATTTATTACGGAACACAAAATAATCAAGATAATAAGTCACATAGCATGTATTTTATCCATTTAGGGGACCTGTTAAGTAATATGACACCATACCATTATATTGAATCACCATATAAATGGATATGGACACTTTAAATAACCATCCCATGTCACAGGTAAACAAGTAACCAATCACATGAAATATCACTAATTTCAAGTGAATACTATGTGCCTGGTATGATGAATGAACACGCCTCCTCTATTTTTATATTGGGCCAAGAGATAAAATCCCATAAATCAATAACCACGCAATCAATTTCATCACTCAAGGTGAAATCAGGTTAATCATAAAAGTGAACAATATGAACATTAAACCCTTCCCAGGTAACATGAACTTCCCCCATACATGTGGGGGCTAGTCCCAAACACCAGTTCCATTTTAAGTCCTAAAAATTACTAAAAATTACTATTATCTAATACTAGTTTATAATGAACCTCCACCCTAAACCACTGATTGACACCCAAACTAGTGGTCACTACTGTACCTCAAGCACACCTCCCCATATACGAGTGGTGGTCAACTAGCAGCACGAGTCTAAGGTGGTATTATGGGGAGACTATACCCATATATCAGAGTATATTATAATAATTAATAAAATAATTAATATAAATTTTCTATATAATAATTATTGGAATGATATATAGGAAAAAGCCGATAATATCCAAAATAAACCATGTGATATTAAATGAACTGTGCACCATGCATGTCATGTAGTCACACTAAAAAACCCGAAAGACTAAAATATTCTAGGAAAACATTTAAAAAGGTCCCCAAGTCATAACATAATACCAACACCCATAATCCATCCTAGCAATAAAAGATATAAATCATTGGGACTTTCCCAAACCTAACTTGTGTACAAGTAGAATCTTCTTGGATACGTAAGTGTAATAGAGACCCAAGATGGGTGTGAGTATAACTCAGAAGGCCACTTCCAATGGTGTCCCTAAAATATAACCAACCCATAAAATGTAGATGCATATGTTCTCAAGATAAATATTATGGTTACAAAAAGTAAAACATTTAAATCTAAATGCATAAAATTAACATTGAACCTAAGATCTATGATGAAACCTGAGAATGGTTCACACCTACTTCAACCAGCCCTGAGGTGTCTCTATTCACATCATGATATACATACTAACCCATCACCCAATATGGTTAATATACCCATACTTAGTCAAAAAAATAGATTCCATGGTTAATATACCCATCCCTAGATCCCAACCAAAGTCGACCCAGGGGATATGTTCAACTTGAGTTTTACCTTCAATCCCAACATCCACCTAATGAATTCTTTCACCCTAGATTTTACTACAAATCCTAGAATCTACTTGGGGGTAATGTTTACCATAAATTTCACTATTAATCCCAACATCCTCCCATGTGTCATGTTCACCCCAAGTTTAACAAGCACAACCGAACAAATCATACACTTTAAAAATATATCATAAACATAACATCATTTATATAGAACCTAATTAAACAAAACAAGGAATAAGGGATCATTAAACATTTACATCTCAAAAAAATTCCAAAACCTATTACCCAAAATCATTTCAAAATTAATTTCAAATTTCCACTTCCAATTACCATTTGTAAGGAATCAATTTTGAATTAAAAAACCAAAATACGAATTTTCAAATTACAAGTCACAAAAGACGTTTTTCATAATAAAATATTCACCAAAATCTACTTTATAATTCATTTAAATTTAAAATTCATTAATTAAAACCATTAAAACCATTTAAAATTTCATTGGTTTTAATTAAAATTTCAATCCCTTTTATAATTATCTCTGATTGTGAAATCCCATTTCACAATCACAGATTCATATCATAATTCACTTTGAATTCCATTTAAAATGTGTTACTAATTTATAATGATATTTCCATTGGTATTCTAAAAATACCTTATTTCCACCCTTGAAAACTAAACCGTTCAGTTGATCCAACCATTGGTCAAAACCATATATGAGTTATTCCTCTTGGAAGTTCCATTTCTTAGGGTTGTAAAAATTTATTGGGCTATTTAAAATATGGTTGAGTTAAAATTAAATATTTAAGTGAAACAAGATCAATACTTGGAAAGGATGGAACGACTGATCAATACACCATTAAAAATTAAGGTGAAAATATGGGTTAATTTTAAAGGCACCTCCTACCTCATTTAAAGTCTCTTTATTCTTTAATTATCATCCTGGAAACCCACAAACTAATTTAGTCAAATACCAATGAATGAAACTCAAACACCCATGGAACTATCTCACTTCTAAACAACCTAATTTAATTAATTATAATAAAATTGTAATTTATTAACAACTTATAACCTACAAACCAAAAAAAAGCTAAGGTATAAATGGATAATTACACACCAGGTGTTTCCTTCACACCTAAACCCAGAATAACTTTCCCTAGAAGTTTTGATCCAAGATATAAGAACCAACTCAGGATAAATCCCTATCAATATGAACCAATACCATAAGATAAGACATTAAATTTAAGTCCAAAACCTCAAGAAACTCATATAGATATACAAATCCATTCAAAAAATTTGAAACAACTTGTAGGAATGATCTTGGGATATCCTCTAACTAAGAAACATAGAATCCATACCATTTTGGGATGATTACACTATTCTATGGTGGAATTTTCACTCTAATACCTAATTTGATAAAAAATTATAGAAAGGGGAGATGGAGAGAAACAAATTCATAGCCTTATTATAGGCCCCTGATTGAAATAGATGGAAAACGAAAAAAACAAGAGATAGTGGCGATATCACTAAGGGAATATCTGTGAGGGAGGGGAATCACGTAGGACTCTTGGGTTGAGGGAGAGAAGAAAAAGAAGGGTGTTGTGTATATAAAATCCTAAGGGAAATGAGTAAAATAACACATTTTATGGGGAGTTTTATTTTTTCAGATAGTTTTCAAAACTATGCACTGAATTTTTGGTCAACACTACCAAAAAACACTCCACCTTACATAGTTGGTCTGCATGGTTTAATAACCTTGCGCTAACCATACAAATCACCTATATGATCCTTGATAACAATTCAAATGGTTTACCAACAATTGTGTGCCAAGTCCCAAGTCCAAACCACTTCACACAGTTTTCTTTGAAAACCACATTATTTATCTAAAATCAGGAAACTCAACCATTCACTATGAAAAATAGAACTTAAAAGTGGCCCACACTTAGGTTGATGGATTATTTATTCAAAATAGTGCACACCAAACTATTCACCATGGATAAAAAATCTATTAACCTAAAAAACTCAACATAGATCTCTGGAGAAATATCTAGGGACCTGATTCACCTCTCAGGCCAAAAAACATACCTAAAAACATCCCTCTATTACATTCTAACTCTCATATTTTTGATCTAAACTTGTTTTTTAAAAACTAATTGTATAATAAATGAAATTTCAAATCCCCCCTAAAATTTAAACTCATCCTTACACAAGAAATATTACAATGTAGGATTTTGTATTTTTTTAGTATCCTAAAAATATGAGTGAATTAGGATGGTAATATTGATCTAGAAGATGGAGGAGGGATATATCATAGGTGGCTATAGAAATTAGGTGGTTATCGTGATCACTACCTGGGGGCTTAGTATGCTCACTATGAAAGGGAAGTGTCATGGTTATTGAGACAAGAACTGGAAAGGCTTATCATTGTATTATTTGAATTTTGAATTCGAGATAGGCATGTGTAGGAAAACTAATCATCACTATCATTTTTCTTGGTTGTATTGTGGTTTGAATTCCATTCCTCATTATATGTCATGGTATGGTTGGATAAACATGGAGTCTCTGAGTATAAATGACTATGGGTATCCTGTCCTACTCAAGTACAATCTAAAGTCAGGAACGATTCTTAATCATAGATCAATGTTCCTTCAAGATGCATGAAGTCTTTATGTATCATGCATCAGGTAAGGTTAAAGGCTTGGATTATAGAGTTTAGTGGATAGAGGTGCAGTGTAAACACATGTAGATAGTCAAGTGTTGATATTTTATGATATGGTATGGGTGGATTTTGAATGAAATTTTTTATCTATATCCCATTCATTTTTTAGTATATGTATTTATTTGATCTTCACCTAGAATATCAAGTTACTTATATATGATTTTTTTGACATTGTATGTAAATTTTGGTAAAGAAAGTTATATGTTTGGTTATTCTGTTCTTATTGTTATATTACTAGTTATTTTTTGTTTCTCTTGATATAGTTAGTTTTTTTAGAGAGGGTATAGTCTCCTCATTATCACCTCTTAGAATATTTATTATATCTGGATACCACTAGATTAATGGGAGGTATACATAAGGTTTTTGGGACCCCAATTCCGTCATGATTTAGGTTGGTTGGGGAAGAGGATGCTAGAATGTGGTATTACAGTGTGGTTCCCATAATGTGGTACAAAGAATGTTATTATTATTTTTATTTAGGAATGGTAGTTGGAGTTTTAATAAAGATATGTTTTTGAAAAATCTTATTCAAGGATGTAGTTAACCCTTGTATAAGGAATACCCAAGTTGCATGGATTCAGAATATTTTTTTTTGTAATGGTTTCCTGGTTTCTAAAAGTTATATGTATTTGATGGTTATGTGATTTACAGTGTAACTATTTTCCAATATGGGAAAGTGGTATCATGTATCGTGCATCATTTTTAGTATTTAGGGATCACAGAATATGCATATTCCCATGTTCTTGGTTACCAAGTTTTGGAAATGAAGGGATTATTTGTTTAAAATGTGAAAAATAAGATATATTTTTTTCCTATATAATCTCTCAGTGGAATTCTACTTGAGAAAACCAAGAAGTATGGTGGTTCTAGTATTATTGATTATATGGATAAAACATGAGTGTGTGTGGTACTTGACTCTGTGATGGGTATGTAGGGATATAAGGCCCTATGATATGAGATATATGAAATGGGTAGGGGAGAGCATGGGCTAGTGTGTTATACTGCCTATTTCAGTATTTCATATCTATGATATTTGAGATATGTTATATGATTTTGTGTAAGGTGCTTTTATTTTAGTGATATTCCACATCAGTGGCCACTATTGGAGTTTTAAGAGGGTTAAAATAGGTTTTCTTAAAGGAATAATCCAATTGGGTCCCCTGAGGTTGGATATGAGCATGACCCACATGTAGAGATTTTTTGGAAACTAGAGTGGGCAATGTAGTTGGGGTAGTGGATACATGATCATATTTGGGTGAGTGATATTACATATTCATTCATTATTTTATGTTATGCACATGACTGATTTTTCATTGAAAAATTATTAATTTTTAATTAATGTTCTTGTTTTGATCATAAAAAAATATTGAGAACATTGTACGAATTCATTCAATTACACTTCAGTCTAAATTTTTTTATTTTATCATTCAATATACTAATACAAATTATGTGATTCTTATATTTTATTTTTTCTAATTAAAATTAGAAGAAATTAATATACTGAAGAATTGGATATTTCATCCATCTAAAGGGCCATATGGACCATACAAAAAGGAACAGTGAATCTACCAATGAAACTAGACAATCTGTGATGTTTGATTTTATGGTATTAATCCTGAATTCAGAATTAGTTGATACTAAACTATAATTATTGGAACATTACACTAAAAAATGGATAAATATTTTAAGTCCCAAGTCATACTTAATGGTTCCAAATTCATGTATGATATTCAAGCCTTCAATTTTTCTCAGGATTGAATAATAGCTCAACCTTGTTGACTTTTCTACAAATCCAACCACCCAATTAAGCTGAAATTTTGTGGGTAGAAATTCAATAGATAGAATTAAAATTTTTTAGAATAAATTTAATTTAAATTAAGGAATATTCATATCCATAAATTAATTCAAATTGTGTACCTGAAAAAATTAGAGATAATTCTAGACAACAACAAATTGTTTACCAAAATAACCCAAACTTTGGTTCCAAAAGTAAAATGGATTCCAAATTTGAAGTGTGTACTTTAAAAATAAATATATAAATATATTAGGAATAATATTTCTCTATATTAAGTCATATTAATGGTTAAATGGTTGATCCAAATTGAGGGTTATTTTTGGAAGGAAAATAGTCCACCACCTTGGACTATAAATACATTCCCCTATTCTCCTTGAAAGGGATTGGAACTTAAACACTTAATAGGAAATATTGGAACAATAATATCCTTGAAAAGGTCCTATAAGTACCTAAAAAACTCATGTTTCTACTTGAAATACACTTCTTCCACTATTTATTTTCATGCACTTCAAGTGTTTTTGACTGTAATTGTGTAAGTGTGGATGTAATTTCAATTTTTGTTTAGTGAATGCCTCATCATAATTATATATTATTACCATACAAATTATTTTTTTAAAATTAAATATCTAAAAATAGTTTAATTCATGTTTAAAACACTTTATTATTTCACTTACTTATTCAATCCAAAGAGTGTGTTCAACTCCCTTCACCATTCATGTGTGTGTTCAATACACAATTCTTTCCTCACTATGTTCATTTTCTTCTTCTCTTAACTCATTATCATAAACATCATATACCAGATTACTAACCATATCAATTGGTGAGTAAATATTTCATTATTTTGAGTCATAATTTGGGTATGTTATGTGATTGAGATCTTTTTCTCATTTTATATTATTTAATTTGACATTTTGTATGTTGAACTAAAAAATTTCTTGAATTAATGCCATGTTTTGTTTGACATTTGGATTCCATAAATGTTTGTATCATAAGTACACATGGGTTTATAAAAAATTTAAGCTTCTATAAATGATAATTGATAATGATTAGAACCCTAGTAAATGCTTGGATTAAATCCAAAAAAATTGGGAATTCTTATCAAAATCATCTTGTGAAGTGGATGTTAATTTAAATTTATGTTTTACAAATATCAAGAATATCATAAGTTTAAATCCTAAATAATTAAATCACCAAAAATATTTATCAAATCGTTAAATTAAATTCCTTAATAAATCATTTCACCTAAGATTTGAAAAGAACCCCCTATTCAAAAGACAAAATAAAAATAATTGACTCCAAAAAATAATAACATCATCGATGATTTGTCCCGAGTGCCTCTATACACATTATAATATATCCATATACTTTTTAATGGTCGATAAGTGACAATCATCCATGATTTTAATGGAATCCTTTTTAGTTATTGTAAAATTAGTAGTCAGTTTGTTATTTTTTTGTAAAAATAATAATCATAGAATGATCAAAAACCTAAAAAATATGAAGAGAACAAAAAAAACCTATTATCCATAAAAAATCATTAAAGGAAAAAAATATATAAAGAAAGACATACTTCCTTATCATTTTATAATTTCTAATAATTCACCGTATCCTCCCAAAAAATCCATCATATTTTTCTAACCCTGAAATTGAGAGAACTATTCACAAACTTAGAAGAAATATTAGTCATAATAAAATCACACAAAACCCATTCATTTCCCATATAATTGATCTAGATATGGACAATCTTAAGGAAAAAACCATTAAATAACTTATTCCCCCTGATATAAATTTAAAACCCCTTGGTATTCAATATCAATACATTGAGGATGGTTTCGAACTAAAATTAGGTTTGATTAATCATTTTCTTTATTTATAGGGGCTATATAGTGAGGATCCAAATCTTTAACTATAAGAGTCATAAGTGGTGTTCTATACCATGAATCCTTACGAGGTTTCTAAAAAAAAATTCAAGCACTCCCTTTGACACTTATCGAACTTCTTATATCCAAAATGAAATTTGTGGTATCCATTTATTCCACAATTAATCACTCCATGAGTTTTGAGTGAGGTTCTAATATGTTGTGGAATATTTACCACACCAACAAATCCATGAAAAACTCTTGATCCAATAATTCTATGAGGGTTTATTATATATGAAGAGAACTCTCATCGACACCACAAATGGAAGTGTTCTTATTGAAAAAACTCATACAACTGAATGAGATCTTATAATAAACATAGATAACAACATGAAACAATTCCAGACTCTAGAACATTCTCAAGTCAAACAATACCAAGAGAATTAATTCATAGATCCTAATAATATGTCTTATTTGATGAGTTAGCTTTCAGGTCTTGTGTGAAAACTAGTTATAGCTATGAAATCCCTAACCTCTTATCCTCCACAAGCTCAGTTCCCTAGACTATCAAAAACTAAGTAATATACAACCCAAAAAAAATTAAATATGTATATAGATATAAGATGATCCCTCAGATTATTCTATTCCAATGGATCATAATAAAAAAAATTCAAAAAGGAACACTAACGCTCAACAATAATGTCAGTTTGTTAGAAACTCCAATAAACCCCACTTTGATCCCTTCTATTCTACCTATTACCCAGGATGTAAATACCTTCTCAACTTGAAGTATAGTAATCCCATATCTCATCCCCCTAAATTACCTCATCAATATTCAAACCAATTTCAATATTTTCAAGGTGGAAGTAACTTCCAACAACCTTATATTTTTGTTTATCAACATCAAAGAAGAAATCCTCCTCCTATCAATTTCCACTATCCAAGCAAGACTTCCAAATTCAAAACCTAATACAATTTATTTTTCGAGAACCCTAAATAAGGAAATAACAATGTTGGACAATTCAATTAATCTAAGAAACCATGAGAAAGTTATGTTGAATATATTGCCTTCTTAACCTATTATAGACTTAAAAACATTGAAAATAAAATTGGAAAACTTGGATCCCACCTAATACAACAAAAATAATCCAATTCTTCCAACTCATAGCTCAACTTTTCCCCAACCCCAAGAGTAATGTAAGTTAATTTCATTTATATTTAGAAATAAAACCATTAGGCTTCCTCATGAATTCTATAAATCCAATTTAGAGATTGATATGTAAAAAAAGTCCATAAAAAACCTAAAGACACTCCCCTTCCTCCTTACATCCCTCTAAGGAACCTAATTACTCTTTCTCAAGCCATATCTAAGGCAAATAATCCCTTTTAAGTGGATTATAAAATGTTTGACATGTTTAGGCATGTTAAAGTCAATATACCCCTCTTGAATTTCATTAAACAAATCCTTAAGTGTATAAAGTTTCTTAATTAATTTTTAACTAATAAGAGATAGATTAGGACCATTGAAAACAATTAAACCCATTAGTCCATTCCCATGAAGTGAAAAGTTCTAAGGACCTTTACGATTTCATTCCAAATAGGGAGTTAGAACTTTGATGATGTAATCATAGGCCTAGAAGCCACAATAAATTTTAGACCCAAATATATCTTCTTCAACCTTGGTAAAGGTATCTTGCACCCTACATGTGTAGTAATCTAGTAATCCAATCAAAGCACTTCTAGAATTGAGGTAATATTTGAGGATGTCCTTATCCAAGTCAATGATCTTATCTTCCTAGCATATTTCTATGTCCTTGAAATTGAAGGTGATAATTTTTCTTCTCAATCACCCCAGATTATAGGAATACCATTCCTTATGGCGGATAAAACTAAAATTTATGATGATGTGGGAATCTTATACATTTGATTTGTTGACCAACAGGTCAAGTTCAATAATTTTCACACCATGTAATACCCACCATAGGATCACTCTATATTCTCTATCCATACTTCTAAAGAAATTTCTAAGAGTGGATTAGACCACATTCTGTCATGTTATTTATGTTCTAATGAGAGAGGAGTTTGTGAAATTTTCAATATAATTATCCAAGTAACAAATTGAAAATTTTATGTTGAAATTTTATTTATAAACTCCATAGATCGAAAGTATCTTGAAAAAAATTTGAATCCCATCTCATCTTTGATCTCTACTTCTCACCTTGGATAATATTGAGGAAAATGAATCAAAACGAACTGAAAGTCCTTCATCTATTCCTAAGTTGTCTATCCCACAATTTAAGGATGAAAATAATATGAAAAAACTTCATGTACACTTGAAGTATTCATTCCATTTCCATGATCACTCTTTCCCAATCATTATCTCTACTATAATTATAGAAACTAAGGAGTAAAACTTGTTTAGGTGTTAGAGGAAACAAATACCTTAGTTTAGACTCTTTATTACATACTAGGAATCAACCCTAACCATTTAATGTATCATTTCCATCTAGTGGAATCATAAAAACAAATAAAAAAACATCAATGAAGAATCAATCCACTCAAACTTGAGGTAGTTCGGGAAGATATTACCAAGATTATTCAAGCTGGTTTTATCTATAAAATTTCTAATAGTGAATAGGTTAGTCCGATTCAATTAGTTACTAAGAAGGGTGGGACAATAGTTGTTATAAATTAAAATGGATAAGTGGTCACAACTCAAGTGTAAAAAATGGTGTGTTTCCATCAATTATCAGAAATTGAATGCTAAAGAAAATGAATTAATTTAGATGGATCCCTTCTACCCTCGACTCTCCCCCTCCCACTCTTGACTTCAGCTAGGGTTTCTACTAAAACCCTTGTCTTTTAGGATGGCAGCACTTCTGAGCACCGATTCCTCCCCTCCTTCCATCTTCTATCCTTATATCTTCTTCTTGAACAACCTCTCCTCATTTCCTCTTTCGTGTCACTGTTTTCGTTCAAGTAGATTGTTTTTTGTGCTTTCGTAGGTGTCCTTCGATCCTGAAGATGGCGGTGCTACATCCCCTGACTTGTTGATCCCCTCTTTGACCATGCGTTCCTTCACTTCTATCCAGGTTGTATTTGGAGAGATGGTTACTTAATGGTTTTGGGATAAGTGGAATGTTAGTCGAGGGATTTCTAGACTCCCCTGTGTCCTCACGTTCATGGTTTTGGCTTCCATCCTTAGTTCAAGTGAGAGGTCGTCGCTTGGAGGCACCAGCTGCTATTATGCCTATCCTGACCCTAAGGCCCTCTGCTTCTTTCCAAGTTGGAGCTGTAGCGGTGGTTCCTCAATGGTTTTGGGAGATGGGATCTAGCTGTGGTTGTTTCTTCTCACACAACTTATTTCTCCGGGATTTAGCGATGATGCGGGTGATCCTTCTTCAACATTGAATTTTTATATGGTTGGTTCGGTGATGTTTTTGTCTTCTGCATTTGGTATGGTTTTTTTCTCTTTCCTCAACGATGGTGTGGTGTTTGGATGTTGATATTGATGGTGGTGTTAAGTAGGCGCTATTGCCGCTGGTTCCGGATGAAGGTTGTGCTGTCGAAGCCCTTGGCCTCCCAAAGCACGAATCTAACCCCATGTTTCACTGCAACTCTCTATGTATGATCTGGAGAGTCAATTACACAAGGGTTTTGGGTTACAGTGTTCAGTAGTCTTAGGCTATCCTGGCACTTCTGTATCTTACATATTTATTGAGATTTCTTCCTCAATCCATGTTGAAAGTTTGTTGGTTTTTTTCTATAAAAGCTCCAAATAATGCTTGGTGGATGTTGACAATGGGGATTTTCCTTTGATGTTGGTGTCAAGTGATGAAGTTGATGATTATGGGTATGAAAGTTTGGATAATGACAATGGTGATGATGAAGGTGGTGGTTCTAAGAAGCGATGATGTTGGAGATGGGATATGTCATCACCATGAATCGAGGCTGGTGACCGAATCAACGTTTACACATCTCAATGTGGATCTCAGATCAACTCATAATTATGACTGCTAGTGGAACATGGTCTGATAATCAGTTTTTTAGTTTTGAATTTTGAATTTGATTTCCCTATTAGTGGTGCAGTATTGAAGAAGCAGGATCTATGGAATTTGGATTGTTTGTTCATCGTGTAGTTTTTGAAAAGAAAATGTTGAAACATAAAAAGATCAATCCCCACTTTCTCTCCTTGATAAAATGATGAAAATATTATATTTAAATTCACATTATTTATTTCTTGATAGATATAAGATCTACTTTAAAATCTCAATTTCACCTCAGGACCAAGAAAATACTATATTCACATTCTCCTTTGGAAAATATGCATATATGAGAATGTATTTTAGCATTTAAAATGATCATGAAACATTATAGAGGTGTATGATGAGTATCTTTTCTAAATTCATTGAGAATTTCATGGATTCATTCTTAGATGAATTTAAAATTTATGGTGATTCATTTGAATCCTTTTTTCATTCTCTCTCTCTAGTCTTATGAAAGTGTATCAAATGTTACCTTATATTGATTTTGAGAAATGTCACTTAATGGTTACTAATGATATTATTCTAGGAAAAATAATTTATCAAGAGGGTATTCATGTTGATCCGACTAAGATAGACATGATCCAATCACTTTCTAAACCCACATTAGTTTGAGACATCTGATCATTTATTGGTCAGACCAATTTTTGATGTTGATTCATCCATAACATTGGTTGGATTTCCCTCCCACTCACTAGGCTATACCAGAATTATGTTACACTCTATTTCTTTCAGTATTGAATGAATTACGTTATTAAAATCAAATCTTTTATTACATATTACATGATAATCCACAACCTATATTGGTACTTAACCTTCAAATTTATTAGTGATGCTTCTAATAGGTCCATTGGGGATCACTTGGTCAAATAAGATAAAATATTTCCCATGTCATCTATAATGCCTAAAAAAGTGGATAAAACTCAATATTATTACAATTTTACTAAAAATGAACTTTTATATATGGTTTTTATCTTGGATAAATTCTGGACCTATCTTTTAGGTTCCATGATTATCATATTTATAGACCATTCAGATTTAAATTTATTACTGAAAAAAGTGATTCCAAAACCATATTAATAAGATAGATCTTCTTGCTCCATGATTTTGACCTTGAGATTATATATATACCTAGAAAATTAAACCTTGCAGTTGGTTACCTCAGTATAATTTCTTATTATTCTTATTCTGAAATTATTGTTCTTGAATTTACCACTGTTAACCTCATATACTACTCTAAATTTACCATGGTATTCCCCAATTGTAAATTACGTAGATTTTGTTGTTTTCCCTAAAGAAATTCATAATATTAACAAGTGAAACTAAAAGGTGATTAAAAATACTATTTTTTGGAAGATAATAAACTTGTGAAAATAGGGGGTGACATAGTGATTAGAAGATGTATTGATGAAGATGAACATTACACCATCTTTGAATTCTACAACTCAATACCTGGAGGTGGCCACTATAAACCACATAGGACCAACTGAAGGGTCCTTAACTATGGATTCTTCTAACCTTTACTCTATAAAGACTCATATGAGTTCTATCAATCATGTCCTAATTTCCAAAATTCTGGATCATTTTCAAAAAGAAATGAAATTCCCCAAAATTCCTTAGAATTCTATTAGATCTTTGATGTTTGAGGAATTGATTTCATGGGACCCTTCAACATTTAATAGGGATTATACTCTATTATTCAAGTGGTTGAATATGTTTCTAGATGGGTTGATTCCAAACCCACTAGAAAGGATGATGCACATACTATTAGTGGGTTCTTCAAAACCCATTTCTTCCATCGATTTTGAACTCTACGTGCCTTGGTAAGTGACTTAGTAACCCATTTCAATAGTCAAAACATGGAGTCATTTTTTAGAAAAATAGGGTCATTTATAAAACATCAACTCCATATCACCCCCAAATAAAATGGATAGTTGAAATTTCCAATAGATAAGTAAAAAAGAGTGCTTCAGAGAATTGTTAATCCCAAAAGGAAATATTGGTATGAAAGATTTGGTGAACTACTTTGGGCTTATCAAAAGAGCTATAAAACAACTATTAGGGTGTCTCTGTTTAGGCTAGTTTTTAGTAAAGTTTTTAATTTATCATTTTAAATAAAAAATGTGTCATTTGAGGTTGTGAAATTTTTTAATTTTTATTGTGAAAAATTTGATGAAGATATTTTTTTTTCTGTTGAATAAATTATAAGAGTTTCGTCTTGATTCTTATAATAATTCCAATATCTACAAAGAAAAATCCTTAGTACTCCATGAAAAACACATCTTATTAAAGGAATTTAAAGAAGTTTAAAATTTAATTCTCTTAAATTCATATTTTTTTCTTCACCTAGGTATACTTAATTCAAATTGAGAAGGTCAATTTATTGTTACAAATGTTTACCCAATTGGTGCAGTACAAGTCCAAGACCCTTCTTCTAAAAGGACATTCTCGGTTAATGGACATAGGTAAAAGAATCACCATGAGAGTAAAAAAAAACCCATGAACCAAATATACTTCCATAAGATCCAAAAATTCTAGAGTAGACCCACCATTAGATAGAGATGATGACCCACCAAATACAAACAAGGGGACACCTCTTTCTCTTTAAATCTGTCTACCTATCTTCAGCCCTCTATTTATCTCTCTATCTCTCTCTCTATCTTATTTTTCCTCTCAAATTCTAATATTATATCTTTTATTTTTTTACCACTTTCTTAATTTTTAATTTCATTTTTTTATTTTCCACTTTTTTAGGGTGTGTATTTCAAAAAAGAAAAAAAAAAGAAAAAGGGTCATAATTATTTACCATTAAAATTTGAAAATTTGTATAACCATTTTGGGGAGTCAAAATACTTTTTCCATATAAAAAATATAGTATTTATATTATAAACATATAAAATTAATTTTTCATCAAGACTAATAAGTTTTGAATGCCCTATTTTTGATTTAGAAAATGATTCATCCGCTCCTGTGACGAACAATATCAACTTTCATGCAAAGGTCACCTAAAAATATCTTCTATATTATGTTTTTTGACCCCCAATATAGATTATTTAGTTTTCATAACTTCAAGATAAATTTCATACTTTTTTTAATATTAATGTGGTAGAGGAATTTTATGCACCGCATGAGAATAAAAATATCCAAATAGACTCCCATTACCCTTATATTAATCCTACTTATGAAATCCCCTTTTAATCCATGAATTTTTTTATATCTACATTAAAATACAAAAAACCTATCCCATAGAATATATACATATATTTTCATTTCATGATTTATAGAAATTTAAGTGTGGGTGGAATATATTTCATTTTATTCATACTTCCCATGATTTTCAACACGTCATCATATGTGTGAGAGAATTAATCCATTTAATTATAGGGATATGTTTTCCTTCATAAAGGTTTGGGTATATATTTATTTATATGTCATTTTTTACAAATTTTATTTAAAAGTGTTAAAAAAATGAAAAAATATGAAAAAAATGAAAAACTTGGGTTGTACCTTGGGTGGTTCAAAAATCACTCTTACTTAGACTTTTATCTTTTTATATCTATTTTAATTAGTGTCATGAGGTGATCAGACAAGGTTTTAGAGATATCTATGAGATTTGTTCGAAGAGAAACTATTGAAAATAAAGAAAAAAACACACGCATCATGTTTTATCAAGTCCTTGATAGAATTTTTGTGTTTTGTATATATTTCATATTTTAATCATCTTCCAATTTTATCTCTCTTTTATGTCTTCCTTGACACATTCACATCCTTTTAAATATGTGTTTCCATTTTCTTCCATGTCTTATTTCAAAAATTATTCATTTATTTTTCTATGTTGGCGTTTCCCCCATCTTTTCCAATCTTTTGGTTATTATATTTCTACCATAATATATCCACTAAAACCCCCTAAAACCACTTGATTATTATTCACTTTAGAATTGGTAATAGAAGCTTATATCTCTTAAAAACTCTACGATTTTCAATTTTGGTTAGTGAATGAGTGAACCTCCATAAATAAACATAACATCATTATGAGAGGTGTGAGATTTGTGTGATCACATATTCCATTTAAAATTTCTATTATGATAAATGAAATTTTTTACACAATATTTTTGTAACATTTTTTCTGAGTTTTTTATGGATGGGTGAACCATTTTAGACCCTCCTTGATTGGAAAAGAAAAAATTATAATATTTGTTGGTGTGTGAAAATGATTTTTTTATAAACTTGTGTTTTGTGTTCCTAGGTATATGCACTATATTAAGTGTGAGGGAGTTGATATTAGATATTCAGTCATGATTTTATATTAATTCCATCATTTATTTTTCATCGAAAAATGATTAATTTTCCAGTTAATGTTCATGTTTTGATTATAAAAATATACTGAGAATAGTTTGTGATTTCATTCAATTACATTTAAGTTTATTATTTTGATAATATATTTCAAAATAATGATCAAAATTATGTGATTATTATTTTTTATTTCTCATTATTCAAATTAAAATAACTCATTAAAATGTATAATTGGCTAATTAGGCTATCTAAAGGTCTATATAGATCACAAAAGATGGTCCAACAAATCTAATAATTAAACTGGACCAGCTGTAATGTTCCATTTTTTGGGCACAATACAAAATTAAAAATTCATTAATACTCCATAGGATTTCCAAAAAGATTATATTATAACATGGGTTAAAATTTCACAGACCAAGTCATATTTAATGGGTCCCAATTCATGTATGAAATTCTAGTCCACAATTCTGACTAGGGTTGAGGAAAAACTCACCACTGTTGACTTTTATACTGATAAAGATACCTAATTAAGATAAAATTTTGAGGGTAGAAATTAAATACTTATCCTAAATACTTTTTAGACGAATTTATTCTTCAATTAATTCATGTTCACATCCATAGATGTATTCACATTGTGGAATTTTAAAAATTATAGATAATTCTAGACAACAACACATAGTTCACCAAAACAAACATAAAGTTGGATCCAAAAGTCCAATGGTCACCAAATTTTGAGGGTGTAATTTAAACATCCATATATAAAAATTTAAAGAATAATATTTCTAAATATTATACTATATTAATGGTTAAATGTTCGATCCAACTTGAGGGGATGTTTTGGAAGGAAAACGGTCCAACACCTTGGGATATAAATACACTCACATATCCTTATTTTAATGGGTTGGTGATTCAGCACTTAAAAGGATATATTGGCATGAAAATATCCATGAACAAAGTTTTGTAGGACCTTCCATACTCAATTTTGTACTTGAGAAACCTTTCCATGACTCTTTATTTTCATGTATTTCAAGTGTTTTCAATTGAAATTTCAATTGATGTATAACGTATTATTTTTCATAATATTCTATTATTCCCATACACCTTATATTGTGTAGTATAATTGGTATTAAATTATTTTAAATCAATTTGAAAACCTTACCTATTTTACTTTCTCATTAAATCCAAAGTGCATGTTTAAATCCCCTGACCATTTGTATGTGTGTTTAGTAGACAAATATTTTCTATTAACTTTCATTTTATTATTATTTTATCTCATCATCATAAAAATGATAAACTAGATTACTAAAAATATCAATTGGAGAGTAAATAATCTGTTGGGGTGAGTCATACTTTGGGGATGTTAAGTTATTGAGAGATTTTAATCGGTAAATATTCTTTAAATTGACATTGTGTATATTGAACTCAAAATTTCATAGATTAATGGCATGTCTTGTTTAAAATGTGGATTAAATGTATTATTGGAACCTAAAGTACACATGGTTCATGAAATATTGAACCTTCCATCAATGAAAATATATAATAATTATAATTCTAGTTGAGGCTTGGATTAAAGCTAAAAAAAGGGAATTATGATTGAAATCATCTTGTGAAGTGGATGTTAATTTCATGAAATATTTTGAAAATATAATGGATATCATAAGATTAAATCCTCAATAATTAAATCAACCAAATATTTATCAAATTTTGAAATTAAATTCATCGATCAATCATTTCACCTAAGCACTACAAAGACCCACCCCAATTCAAAAGACAAAACAAAAACAATTAACTCCAAAAAGATAGTTCCATTACTAATGATTCGATCTAAGTTTCATTATACACATTGTAACTGAGCACCAAACCTTTGTATGACCGATATGAAAAATCTTCTTTGCTTTAGTGAGCTTGGTATTGGTTAAACATAGAATTAATATGGGGACTCAGGGTTCTAATTCATATCTGGTGTATCTAAATAGTGAGTTTCAGTCACAACATACACATATTATTTAGAGAGATAGTAGAACCTTGGTAGTTAGATCAATATTACTTTATAGTGTATAGTGAAACTAGTTATGTATATCCTCAAAGGACTAATGAAATGATAGTGGTGCATATATGTTTAAGTGGATATGAATGATGAGATTACATGGAAGGACTTCAAGGTGATGTTATTTAATCACTTATTCTCTTGGATATTGAGGCTGGATAGAGCCTGAAAATTTATTATCATTACATAGGGGGAGGGAATTATTATGGATTAAAATTTCATGTTTGTAGATTTTGAATTCTTTTCATCAACTTTGGTATAGGATTATATCGCCAAGGTACAATATTTCGAGGATATACTTCAACATGTGATTACGGTTTGGTGATTGTATTTAGGTTGGCATATTTTTTAGACTAATTGAATCAAGCACTAAAAATATAGAAATATTTGATTGATGTTGGTATAACTAATCCAAAAGATGAATCAGGTCGGAGAATTAGTGTAGCTTTGTGTTTTTGGAAGTTGGTATACAAGGATATATTGTAGGGTTGTTAAAGTAGGGGATTGATATTACCATAGTGGAATGAGTCATTTATAAAGTATTTTCAGTATAAGAAACACACATAATGTTCAAGATTAGTGTTACTAGCCATTGATTGAATTTATAGCATGTAGGAATATGGGACAATGGGAGATATTCTATAGGGAGTCCTTATATGAAGCTAGAGAAGAATGATCTGGTCATAATTATGCATTTGAAGTAGTACATTGAGTTAGATATCTCAGAAAAAATTGGATTTCATTTATGCCCAAATGCTGGGGAAATGAGAAGGGTAATCAATAATAAAGGTATTGGTTAACACCGAGTGTGACCACATAGGGTAGTTAGGTAATTAGAGGTCAGAGTTATATGTATTTTTATATAGTGGAGTCAAGGTTTTTTTATTAGTCTAACAAGATGGTGACAGTCAAAGGTATATTGTGAATGCATGTTTTTGGTTTTCTTCATGATGGGTATTAGTGTATGATTTGTGTATATTTAAATCGTTCAACCAGTTGATGGTTTTCATATGAGAATCATGTATTGTGAATGATGAATCTATATTTATGGTTGGAACATGTATGTTCTCAGATGATGGTTAATATGATGCGATCGTTGTATTGGATAGGATGGTTAGAGTATGATTGGTTATGTGATTCCTATGTTGAGGAGTACCGACAATATTAATTGGTATGTTTGAGTATTTTTATATGTTAGTCATTTTTAGAACAATGTTTTTGGAATTGAATTTATTTTTTCAGGATCATATTTGTGGGATATGTAGATTTTGGTTGGCTATGGTTAGTTTTGTGGAAGGATAAACACTCAAGGACGAGTAGTCATATAGTGGGGAGGTTTTCATAAACCAAGGTTTTTAGGTGTGATAATTCACATTTGACAGTAGTCTAAACACATGTAATCAAACATGTTTAACATTTCAGATGGATTAAAGACATAAAAAAAGTTGTGTTTAGATATTTGTCCCAAGAATCAGGCTCAAAAATTTGGTGACAAAGGGGGCCAGGTACTCAGTGGGTATTTACTGATTACTCGGTGGTAATGTAATGGGAGAAGGCGACCCTATGAAGTCCACTGGAAACCTGGTGGACTAATAGAGGGTACCCACTACCCATAAGGTACCCAGTGGATGGTGAAAAATTACTCGGTAGCCTCTTTGTGGAATTTTAATTAATTTTTTTTTGTAATTAATTAGTTTTTAATTTGTTTTTAGATTAAATGAGGTGAGACCTTTTATTAATCCATTTGTATTGGTATCTCTCCCTCTCCGATTTCTCTAAACCCAACTATAGTACTTGTTTTATTTCTTGGACAATCTTCAAGTAGTTTGAGGTAGTATGTCTCCATAGGTAAAGCTAAATATCAATTATCTTCTATTTATGGATTCATCATTAATGCAATTAGTTTGAACTAAAATATATATTTCAGGGGATTTTTATTTAGTTATCATATTTCTATGATTTGAGGTTGAATCAGGGAAATAGATTTGATAAGTAGTTTCATACAACTAAGAGTTAGTGGGTCCCTGTCTATATTTGTTGTTTATTATAGTGACCCATATTTTCATACATATATATTACATTTTCATATATGAATATTAATTACATAACAGTAAGATCCATGTAATAATTTTAATGGTTTAGTGTCATTAGAAACTTGAATACTTAATAAACATATTCATAAGAGATATACATTATCTCCCACTAAGTTCTTTATAAAAACCATCCTTCTTAGACATATCATACTTAAAACCTTTCTTCATAACTTAGGGAAAGGAAATATAAGAAAGGGTGAGGTCAGATGCTCAATAATGGTAAAAATGGGAGATATCAGTGATCAATTAAACATAATATGAGCATAAGGGTTTGAGAATAGTAGATTAGCATTTTAAAACCATACCCAATATATCATAGATCATAATTAAGATTCTTGAAATAAATCATGTTAGTTTATAATAAATGAAACATAAATAAATTAAATAACATGATCCATGGGAGCATAACATTGGCACAATACATAAGTTTGTGGAATACAGATGAAAATATAAAATTATATCCTTAGTCAAGGCTCACTTACAAGACTTTCATAGTGAATTGGAGTTATTTTCCATTTCTTTATATCCTTATTCAATATTTACTTCCAAGACTATCATGGTGGATAGAGTCCCCTACTAAATCGGGTTCCCTCCACATTCTAGTCCTTATTATCTCATGATATATATATCATTACTCAATGCATTTAAGGTATATATAATTCTGAGACCACCCATATCATAATCATAATACATTCATATTTCTTTCATAAGATCATAAATCATTCATCTTATATCGTAACCCATATAATAGAAATGGGTTTCATAAACATTTCAATAAATCATCATAAAAAAACCATGAAAAATAAATGGGTTTCATAAAAATATATTCCTCATAACCATAAACCATACATAGAAATATTACGTATGATATTATTTGATCATATGAATATAAAATATTAAGTACCATCAATTGATGTTATCTTAAATAAAAAATGAATTAAAAATATCAATTGGAAATTTTATTTAGAAAAATAACCTTTTCATTTTGAAATCACTTATTTAAAATTTAAAATTTCCAAAAAATAAAGGAAATAATTTTATTTTAAAAGAAATTCGTAAACTTTTACACTTCAAATAATTTATCATTCATGATAGTGGGAAATTATATTCATTCTATGTACACTAAAATATATATTTCATTCACATTTTTGGTTAAAAGTAAAAAGTACCTCATTCAGAAAAAAGGAAGATTCATTATAAAACATTTTGTAACATTTTTTTCATGAGTAAAAATGAATTTAAATAATCATATAATAATAAAAAAAAACATGCTTGATTTTTTTTAGAAAACATAGATATATAAGAAAATGGATTTTTGACTATAGAGAGAAATAAGGTTGGTTTTCTTTAAAAACATTCATTCTTTTTCTTGAGTTCTTAAATAGTGTAAAATAAGGGGAATACATGTAATATCTTTAAATTACAAGAGTATATTAAAATTTATTTTATTTTTGAGAGATATTTCATAAAAGTTCATCATCAAAAACTTAATCATAAAGAATCCTGATAAATAATGATATTATAACATAAATTCTTAACCACATTGGTACCATTAAAATCAAAACTTCATGAAATATAAAACCTCATATGGATATGTAAATCACTATATTTTTTGTGATAATAATCATAAAAATAATTCAGGGATATTATTTACCCAATATAAAAGAAAAAAGTGGTGAATATGTCTTATGTCTCACAGAAAAAAATGTTTGGTGAAAACCCCTTATGTCAAGTTTGACTTTATTTGAAAGTGATCTAGCCTCGTGTATAATAAATTTAAATTTATTATAATTATATAAAAAATTATTTTATATACTTGTAATATCATATATTACCCACCTATTTCATTTAAACATATATTTATTTATAATTATTTATTAGAATCATCATTTCTGGGTGTTAACAATTTCATTTTTCATGATAATTTCAATTTTGTTATTCGGGTTGCTTTATTTTTATCAAGGTTACATAATTTTAAGAATGATAATAATAATATAAATAATATATATATATATATATATACACACACACACACACACACATATATATATATATATATTCATCCTTAAATATAAGATATAGAAAAGTGAATTACACAGTTTATGAAGACGGTAGACTGTATGTATGCATGAAAGTTTTATTTCCATTTTCGACAGATAGAAAAAAATAAAGGTAAATAATAATTATCCATTAAAAAATAATTATTATATCCTATTTATTATATAATACTTATTTAATCTATCCTTCTTATTGACCATGTAAAGAATAATTGAATAAATGAATCACATTGATTTGTGGGGGTGGTAGTCCACATGTACACATGAACGATGTTATCGTTTTCCAAAAGATGAGAAGGTAAGAAGATAGATATGATATTATACGTATAGAAAAATAATTATTCCATAAATATATTATATAAATATTAAATCCATCATAATAACCATCGATAAAAATGGTGATGGAAAATGAATTGTATCGCTACATATAGGTGGTAGTCCACACGTACGCACAAGTGATACTTTCACTCCCCTTTTGATGAAATGGGTGAATGATGGTGGTTACATAATCATAATAACATTTAAGTATATTTAGGATAATTAATTTATTATTTTATGTTGAATAAAATAGAATAATATTAGGTACAAGAATAAATAATTCGAAATAGGTTGAGTAGGATGATTACCTCTCCTTCAGTTGGCCCCCTTTAAATAATTTCTTAAGGACCCTTGGAATGGTATTTTAAGAATAAAAAGCATCTAATTCATGTATAAAGAATTTTATAAGATAATATTTAAGGTGTTTCATGCTATATAGATCAAAGTGGTGTAAATAATAGAAATGAGGGGTTTCCTATTATTAGTGGGGGAGAGGACACACTTGGAATGTCTTAAAAGATTAAAATATAATAAATTCATAATTAAGGAAAATGATTCCAAATGGATAGATATATGAATTTTAGAGAGTATTAGGTTGTAATATTTCCATTTAATATGAATTATAAAAGTTTAATTGGAAAAATTACCCTTATATCATGGTTTAACCCCCCCACCTGGTAAACCTCTTTAGACCTTAACCACGATCATTTGTTTTACTGTTTTTACTATTCATTATGACAAAAATTAATGTAGCCTCATTATCACCTTTGAAAATGTTGATTAGAAATATAGAATCCATTTTATCAAGTTCAATTCCCATAACTGAAAGAAAATAATTTAAAATTAACCCACAAAATGTGATGAAAACCGATTTCTAGAAAAAATGTTTTCTTAAGTATAAAAATGTTATTATACCAAAATATAACATGAAATTGATTTCAATGACCATAATTAGATTATTTATAATATAAATAAACTATTTTTTAATTTTAAACCCTTTTTAGATTAAAATGAAACTTTTAAAATTCTATAAACTAAAAGGCAATTTTCAATAAAAATGAGTATTTATCACTATTCATAAAAAATAATATTTTTTTAAAAAAAGTTTCAAAATTTCACTCTAAAATAATTTTGAAATTATTATTTCAAAAATTAAGTTAATTTTTTCAAATAAATTTAATAAAATTGTCAAAAATTATTTATATTATTTTATCACAAAAAGTAATAAAACTCATTTTTTGAGAGAAATTGTATTTTTGAACCATATAAAGACATTACTAAAAAATAGGTACTTATTTATCAATATATTTTATTTATCTAAAAAATTTATAAATAATTTTTAATGTGGCCATTTCTATTCACTTTTTCAATTTAACAACTCATTTTATAATGGTATACTATATTATGAAACATTTAGACTCAGGTTTGCGTGTATCACAAGCTATTGAAGAAATTAATTTTTTTGAAGATAAATATATCATAAATTCTTAGGATGTTATTTACTAACCCCCTTAAAATTTATTTTTACCTCAAAATGACTTCTATCTGATGAAAAAAATGAGGATATCTCTATTTCGTCACATACTTAGGTTCCCAAGTAGCTTTTTTGAATTTCTGGTTCCTCCAAAGAACGTTAACCAGGTGAGTAGTTGCGTTCCATAAAACTTTATATCTATGATACAAGATTTATAAAAAAAAATTCATACAAAATATCATGATCCATTAATAAAAACTCTATTTTTTGTATATTTGAAAGATCAGGTAAGTATATCCTCATGAGATATTAATGGAACTTGTCATGAACTTGAGAGAGGTTCTGTGGAAGAACCAAACGATAAGATACCATCTTTAATAAATAAAGATTATTTAAGGGGTCAATATATCTAGGGATAATCTTTACGTTCTTTCCAAATATCATAACTTTATTCTAAGAATAAATTCATAGGAATAGCTTGTCACCAACTTCAAATTCTAGATTTTTCTGATAATTATCAATATAAATTTTCTATTGACTCTGAATTGCATTTATGTGCTACATAGAATATCTGAATTTATCAATAATTTCCTTAGCTATGTCACATCCCAATATATTGCTTTCTCTAACTCCGTCCCATATCATTGGAGTTCTACAATACTTTACCTAAATAGATTCATAAGGTGTTTTCTAAATGATCGAGTGAAGAATATTTTTGTAAGAAAACATGACTATAGGAAGGTGTTGATCCCAACCACGTTTGAAATCCATAGAGCAAGATCCTATAATATCCTCTAGGGTTTGAATGGTTCTCTTAGACTGACCATATATTGAATGATGATAAGTAGTATTGAAACATAACCATGAATCCAAATCTTTCTCAACACTTTTCCATAACTTTGAGGTATAACTCAGATCTCAATCAGATACAATAGTAGGTGTCACTTCATGAATCCTTACCAATTCCTTAATGTATATTCTAGAAATATGATCAAAAAAGAAATATTATCTAATGGAAATGAAGAGTGATAACTTTTTAAAGTAATCTTTTACAAACCAAATAGTATTATATAATTTATATACATTTGGGTATCCGATGACAATATCAATGGTGATTCTTTCATATTTATATTATGGTATGGCTAATGGTTATAAAATACCCTTATAATTCTATCTATTAAGCTTAAACTATTTATATAAAAAGCGCCCTGATACCTACTTTATAATATCCATCTTCATGTTGTAACACCAAAAATACCCTTTAAAATATCTATAAATCTTCATACTTCTAGGATGTATAGAGAATAAAGGACTAAGAGATCTATCCAATAGAACCTTCTTAAAATCTGGTATGGATGGGACACATACATA
Organism: Viscum album; assembly: GCA_963277665.1. Taxonomy (NCBI): domain Eukaryota; kingdom Viridiplantae; phylum Streptophyta; class Magnoliopsida; order Santalales; family Viscaceae; genus Viscum; species Viscum album. The sequence continues at coordinate 1,513,806,811 of OY728161.1, forward strand.
GTTCTTGACCATTATCATTTCATCACAATCAAGGTTGAACTCAGTAACATTTATCACTTTCTTTTTTAGCTCCACATCTTCCTCATACACCTCTTTAATCTTCACATAGATATATTTTTGAACCCTCATTTCAGTAAGTTAAGATCTATCCCCTTACTTCATGATTTACAAATACATCCTTTGAAGATCTAGAAATATTGGATCTTTTATAATCCTCATCATAAATAACCTCGCATGATCCTTTTGAATCAGGGAATATACCACCTTGTTCTCTTTCCTAGGGAGGTAATGAATTGATCAATAATAATCATTAATCAATTATAAACATATTCTATGATTCATATTAAACTCATTATGTGTGAATATATAATTTAAACTTATGTTATTAGTACATATGTCCCACATTTCTCCATAAAAATAATGCTACAATGTAAACATTTCTACAAATAACTCCAAATAACGAGTTGGGTAATTTTTCTCATGAACCTTCCCTTGTTGTGAGGAATAAGCTATAACCATATCATTTTAAATGAGTATTCATATCAGTCTCTTCTTTGATGCATTACTAAATATCACAAACCCTTTTCCACTATAGGGTAGTGCAATCCTAGGTGCAATAACTAAAATTATCTTCCATTCCTTGAATTTTTATTCACATTCATCTATCCGAAGGAACTTGTATCCATTATAAGTTAAATTGGTTATAGGATTATATAGTAATGATAAATTCTCTACAAATCATCTATAATATCCATCCAAAAAAAGAAAACTATAGATCTCAATCATAGTGGTTAGTCTGGGCCAACATTAAATAAATTATGTCATTGATGGATCCATTGATATAAACTCCATTGAGATTATATGTCACAACCCAACCTAATCCAGGGATCGAGCAAAAAATACCCCAATCCCAACTCCATAAGCAAAGGGGGTGGAAACTAACTCATAAGGCATATATGTTGCACCTCAACCTTAGAAGCCCGAAGTCGGTGCATTATTTTATAAAATTTAAATGATTATAAGGAATAAAATCCTAAAGGATTGATCAGTTTAACAATATTGGAAATCTATATTACATACATGATACCCAAAATACATTAGGTAAATAGAAAATATAAAAATGATACATAATAAAAATAAATAAACAACATCCTTTAAATTAATTCAAAACATTTCTCTCCATAACCAGGAGAAAGGAAGCATAATAAGAGTGAGTTAAAATGGTCAAGAAGGGAAAGTAAAGAGGAATATACAATGAATCAATGAAAATAAATCAACACGGAAATGTAAATAACTGATAACACATTTCATTAAAGTAACTAGATAAGGCATATTTAATACAACAAGGCTATTAATCGAAACACTTTCCATCTAAATCAACAAAATTGATAATATAATTTATCTATAGATATTTAAACATAAAATATCATGGATAATAATAACAATTTATTCTCAATAATTTAAATTCTTAATTATCGGAATCCATGTTTCTTAGGTTCATGGAACCATTTTCGTCAAGACCATTCACAAGATGGTTTAAAACATACTGGGTATAAACTGATTTGGTTTGTCCAACCTTATCTATTCTTTAAGTACATTTTAAAAGATAGTTTATAACATATTTTTTAGAAACATAAATGTTTTTTTCAACTTAATTTCATCCTATTATACTACTGATGCATCAAGGAGATTTTATTAAATGACCCCCAACCCATAGGGCTTACCTTAAACTATCCTCAACCCGTGTCTCAAATTTCTAAGGAATTAATCTTATAAAATATATAATATGAAATAAAAATATATATATTTAATAAAGGAAAAATATTTATCAAAATTTTCCCACTGGAGGATAGGTAATGTAATTATATACTATTAAAAGACAATTAAAAGATTCTTAAGGAAAATAATCTTTAAACATCCCAAAGGGTCCCATACCACTTTGAAACATTTAGAACCAAAAAACATTTAGAGGAATAACATTAAATTAAACATATAATATCATGATAATAAGGGGGTTCTTGATATAACATTTCAAAGGCATTATATACACTATATAAAAGAAACTAGGTGCATAACAATAATTAAGTCTTAATGGAATGTAAATCGAGACGAAAATCCCTTACCTTAATTCCAACTTTTCTCGTGTACCTTTATATTCCTGAATAATAAACATATGTTAATTATTTACTTTATTTTGGAAGTTTTTCATATTTATTATTACTTTTAATCCACTTATGGCAATTTTTAATACAACTACTTAAACAATTAAGTTTACATCGGGTGTTTTGACCAAATTCGGTTCATGTTACAAAAATGACTTTGGTAGGTCGACTATGGTCAGAGGGGTATTTATATAAATATATAAAGAATAATAATCATGAAATATTTATCATATTTATACCTCAATTATAATTTTAAAACCAATTATAAAATATTGTTATGAAAGATGAACCAATGTTACAATCATAGAGAAAGTAGGCCGTAAGTACGTATGAGTTACGTTCCTATTTTTTCATGATCGTTATGAAAAGAAGGTAAGAAACTGCATGAATTTCAATAATTATAATTATATCATAAATAATATTTTATTTAATCATATATACATATATATAATTCTTTTTATGTATAAATAATCACATTGCGTCGAGGAGGCGGTAGTCCACAAATCCACAATCATTGTTATCACTTTTTGTGTGGAAAAAAGGTAATAAATAAAATTATATATTATTTCTCTAGAAATGAAATTATTTCATGAATATCATATATATTTTTTATGTCATATATGTTTAATTAAAATCATATGTTATACATTCCATGTATAGAATGAATGAATCACATCGGTTTGAGGAGGCGATAGTCCACACTTCTGTAAACGATGTTATCATATTTACAAAAAATGGAAAGTACAATGGTATGAGTTATAAAATAATTAAAGAAGTATTAAGAGATAATAAACATCATATATAACAAATATAAATATAGTTTCTATCATAATTTACACCGTGAGATGTGGTAAAGGAAAAATGATGAATCATTATTTCGTGAGGTGGTAGTCCGCCGTACACGTAAACAGTATGCTCATTACTCATTGGATGAAAGGGCATGTAAGTGTAGGTAAAAAACTTAGAATAACAAAATCCTAGTATTTTTAGAATGTTTTTTATATAATCATGGAATAAAAATATTTTAGGGGGTGGGGAATGGAAATAAAACTAAAGAACTTAAGTAAAGATGTTCCCTCTTGATCAGGTAACTCCTTTTGGTTTTCACCAAAAAGATTCTTTACATTGATTTATTACTAATGTGAGGCTTCTAGGATTAGGGTATGGATATTTATTAGATATTTTTAAATATCATGTTTCATTTAAAGTGTCTTGTGAGTTTTTAGGAAGTGGTAGGATAAGAGGTCTTTTTATAGCGGAGGAGGAGTGATACTCTTGTCAATACCAAAAGGTATACATTAATGGGAGGTATCCTTTACCTAATGTGCCTAAAAATGTAAAAATATTGTTTTAAATTGTAATAATGTTTTATAAAAATCTAAACCACACTAAAATAAGTTTTTTTTTAATTTGGATCCTTAACTTCTATGTTTCCCTAATTTTATCATTTTGGTTTTCAATAAAGAAACTAGTTTTATAACCTATGTAATTTTACTATTAAGACTAAATTGAAGTGAGATTTATTATAAAATATATATAAAATAAATTATAAAAACTATATATAATTTAAAAAATAAAAATCCCACATGTGATAAAAATTAATTTTAAAACAAACTCATGCAACGCGCAAATACACTGTTTTAACTCGGAATGTGCTAATAAAGTTTTTACAAACTATGGGTCAATAGGTTAATTATTAATGATAAATTGGTCTCATAATAGACCATATTTAATAATTATTAACACTGAAAAATCACTTGGAATAATATATAATTTTTTATTAATTTTAAATCATTTAATAGAATACAATTTATTATAAGATAACATTAATATCAATTTTGACATTTTTATTTCATTTAAAATTAAAAATTTCCAAAAAATTGGAATTAAAATATATTAATTTTACTTCTATTTAAAATTATATATTCATCTAAAAAACAACTAAGGATAATAATTCAATCAATTTTATTCACTTTTATTATTTATAGTATCTTTTAATTTATTTGATTAATAACTAAATAATCACTGTGTTGTTGTTTCTTAATAATTTTAAGTAACTAATTCATCTCTAAAAATTAATTATAAATTATTATGATAAATATTACCCATTTATCTTTAAAAAGGATATTTATAACAAAAAAATATGATGTTTTTTTTCATATCCCAAACTTTTATAAATGTAAAAGGTAAGTAAGGTTCCCTTTTTTCCTTTTTTTTCTTACTTAACTTATCATATAAAGAAATTCATGAAATATTATCCCAATAAAACAAAAAATTATAACCTATAGGGTATATGGTCTAATTATTTATATCCAATGGATTTTAGCCAAGTGTTGAGGTCATTGTTCCCTTAATATTAAGTTTTAGTCCCTTAATATGCTTAATTTTTCCTTAATAACCGTAATGAATTTTAATTACTTTCACTAATATTTTTGGTCACAAATTATGTTGATATTATTAAATCAAAAATATTATACCTATTAAAAACATCTATATAATTTTTTTTAAAATTCAAATCATTTAATCTAAAAAATTAATATTAACATTAATCCTGCAGATGTGGTGAAAAATTGGGTTTTTAAAGTAAAAACGTTCAAAAGTTAAATAAGTATTTATATCCAATTTCAATATAAAAATGATCCCAATGGATTAAATTAGATTAATATATGTATAATAGATATATTTTGACTTTAAGAACCAATTTAAAATATAATTTATCATTAATAATTATTTAAACAAAAAAGAAATTTTTAACTAAAATGCAGTATTTTTCATTATTCATAAAAAAATGAAACTTCTCAGAAAAATACCAAAAATTATCTTTAAGATAATTTTGAAATAATTAATTCCAAAATTATATTTATTTTTACAAATAAAATCTATAAATGTTTTAAAATATAGTTTTAAAGTAGATGTGCTATTAAAAGGTGGTAAAACTCACTCATTCAAGTAACACAAGATAACTTAGTGTTGTGTATAATGTAGGCTTAACAAGGTGTTGTGTATAAAGAAATATGAAAAAAATTAATTTTATTCTAAAATAAAAATAGAGTAAAGTATTGGGAAGTTACATCCTCCGCACATTAATTAATATACATCCTTAATTTAAACTTTAACTTAGAAAAGTTTGATATTTGAAAATACTATTATTGAAAAATCCACATAAAAAACAGGGTTAATAAAACATATTTTTAATAGGAGATAAAGTTAAGTACAATGGTTATGTAACTAGGTTCACTAGTTAGTAAGCATAAGTGGGAAATGGAAACATGGATACAGAAGAATAATCCAACAATCAAGTTATAACGAAGATTGCTAGAGAACTTGTTCAGATGAAATTTGTAGACCAAAAAACCATAAACAAAGGTGTGAATAATAATCATTCATATCACCAAAAATGATGATAATAGGAAAAAAAATTTCATTTCCCTTTTTCTCATAGTTGAGAAATTATTTTTAACTCTAAGAATATGAAAAAATATATGTTTTTATAAACATAGTCTATTTATTTAATTACGCCTTGAACTATTACCACTTTATCTATTAGCACAAGATGCTTTATATAATGAAGTAATTAATTAATCTCTAAAAACCTCAGTCAAATATCAACTTAATCCATTTCATAAATAGTTAATCTTTCAAAAAATTTATGATCCAACACTTTAAAATCATTTCCAAGGTATTAAGTAGTTCCCAATTTACTTCATCTATATCAATAATCTCTTTATCAAAACATCATTATTCCAACTTTAGGAACATGTTAAGGTTTATCTTTCCCTAAACCATGTTTTTTCTGAAAAAAGTTAACTTTATTCTAAATAACTTTTCTTTATAAAATTTAATTTATAATAACAAATATTTAATAAAAAATTACTATAATAGAATCCTCATATAGTCCATAATTCTTATTACAAGTAAATTTCTTATAAAATAATAAAGTGAAAAAAATTATTGAATATGAATATTTATAATTACTCTTCATATGTGGTAGTATAATAACTTGACCATTATCTATTTGCATCATTTGGGGTATATTTCTTTTACGCTAGAGACATTTATTTGTGTAGTGTCCCATATCCCTGAAGTTGAAACATTGCACATTAGAAACCTTATTATTACCCTTGCAATAAAAAGAATGGTGACTTTTCTTTCCAAATTTGCATCAAATTACCTTTCCTTTTAAGAAAGTACCAGGGTGTTTCATTCCATAATTATCACATGTGGTAAAGTTATTCTTTCCCTTCTACCCTTTATCCATCATTTCGATCCACCATCCTCTTCTCTGGATTCCATTCGAAGCCATAATACTTAGAAAATTATTTAATTTCCTTGCTACCACATAAAATTATTTCATAATATGATGAATTTTTTTGGGAGACTAGTGTCCTTTTGAGACTTAGATTAAGCTCTTAAAAAAGTTATTAATATTGTACTCTATGTTGCGTATGTAATCTTTAGCAAACCTAACTGACCTTGTAAAGGTAGATTCATAATTTGTAACCCTATCTTATCCATTTTTATTTAATCTAAGTAACTTCCTATTCATATCAATTTGTTTATCATGAGAGAAATATTTATTAAAAAATTTATCCTTAAATGTTATCCATTACATGAGTTTTATTTCATCTTCCTCCCAAGTATTCTGGATCAAGGACCACCATTGATCAACATCACCTTGGAGACAATACACCACAAGCATAACCTTTTCCACTTCAATGAATCCCAAGGTTATAAATATCTTCTTTATATAATTAATCAATTTCTTAGCTATAATTTCATTAGTAGTCCCACTGAATGATGGGGGCTTCTATCGTATAAAGTGATCTAGCATTAGAGATTCTCTCTATGAAGTAGGTTGCTCCATCCAGGTAAGGTTATGTGTCATAACTAGATTAATCTTTATAAATATATCTATAAATTTTCCCACTTCCAATACCAGCTAGATTGACTTTATTAGAAGGGAAATATCTATATTGACCACGAGTGTTGACACACTTCTTCCTTCAAGGTTACAATTCTAGAAAATAGCATATACTATATTATCAAAAAAATTACAAACTTTGTATAATTCTAAATATAGCGTAACACATAACAAAAATTGATAAACTTTTGTATAGCTAATGTAATGATCATAAACATGATTTATTTAGTGATGTCTTGAAATCCTTGATAATGGTTTATTAATAAAAAATGAATTATCCTAAGAATATCCCCCAAGAGTGTTAGAATAGGTGAACAGTAAGGCCCATTTTTGTGTACTAGGTTATGTTGAGTTAGGCCTAACACAACTTGTTAGAGTTGTTACTCCTAGGTACATCTATTCCAGAACAATATCCACTTGAAATATCTTGAAATTGATGTATTACTATGGATACCCACATAATATCTGCCTTATCAAAATTCTAGGATGTTATTATATACTTATCCTGAAAATATATCTTAGGGTTATGTTCCTTAATCCATGTTTTCTAAATATTTTCTCCAAGGTTATTGGTAAACTTCCTTTGATACCAACTCTAGCAGGCCGAACCCAGAAGCACAACTAGAAATATTGCCTATTTCCACACATTTATTTCCATATTTTTAATAAATCATGGAAATAGATAATCTGAGGACACTATTTTATTTTCATCATGGTCATTCCCCTCACTTCCCATTGACACCATCATGTGGCAGTCCCCTTCCCCCTTGGTTCCTCTCTCCCATGATTCCTCTTCAGATTCGATGCCCAACCTCTGGAGATCTTCCTTCTCTGACACAGCCATCCCACCTCCTACTCAGGTGATCTCCCTCATCCGACTTGGATTAGATGTTGTTCTGATGCGGTTACGATGCAACCATCCCACCTCCTGCCTATGAATATATTCTCTTTCAACATCACTCCATCGTAGCCAACCCACCTCTACATTGACACGACTCTGATGCGGCCTCCCCACCTCCCTTCCAATGTAGTTTCGAGGTTGCGGAGTGAGTTCGTCCGAACCCTAAGGTACTCATATGGTTTATTTTTGCGTGTTCTTCTTGTAGCTAGGGTTTATTCCATATTTTATCCTTCCTTGGACCTAATTAAGGCTTAATTTGGTCTCACGTTGGTAATTGGTCAATGGTTTATGTACACTAGATTGATATTTTGAGCACACCTTATGTTTCTTGTTATCGAGGATATTCAGATTACTTATTTGGTTCTATTCAACTAGTATTTTATGTTTTCATTCCATTTTCACATGATCTTGGTGGGTGTTTCAATGTGATTTCATTTTCAATGCAAACCATGTGATTCTTGTGTTTTTAGACCTATTATTATTTCATTACTATTATAATTGTATGTGTTTGTTTGATATGTTCTTATGTTTCTCATAAATAAATTATATTTATATTGTTCTATATTTTTTTTAATAATGTTGTGTTAATGTAAAAATATTATATTAGGACTTATTGGATTAATTTTATGTTTCTATTGATTTTAATGAGGTTTTTGTGTTAAATAATCTTTCAAAATATTTTTTTATAAACAATCCAAAGTGTTTTGATATTTAATTGAAAACCAAAGGCCTATTTGAAAAATTTTATAACACAAATTTTTATTTAATTATTTATACCCTTGGATTAATCCCATATGATATTATGTTCTATAAGAGAATATATATTTTATGAATTGAATGTGATTGTGATTTGATATTATATGGAATAAAAATGTGTTTTTCCTAAAAATGGTGTATGGGGAAGGGATAAAGTTTTGATATTCTTATTCCTTTATATTCATTCTACTTTATATATGTAGTAAATGTGTTATAAAATGACTCCCTATCTCAAATATATTACTTAATGGGATATTTGGGTATCTAAGTGGGATGTTGAGAAATTTTAGCTATGATAGTCATATTTATATACTTATTGGGATAATTTAATACATTAAGTGAATCTATCTAGTTGGAATTCCACTAAGTAAGGATAGTTTCATAAATCCACTAATGCTATATATTAGGATGTTCTTTGATAGTCTAAAAGGTTATTCTATATTAGTACATCTTGGATATTATAACTATGATCTATTAAGGTTACATATGATATAATAAATACTTTACCTAGACTTTTCCTTGAAACAATTTTATGGTAATTATTTTTGATAGGTATATGGGTGAAATGTGGGGTGAGGAAAATTTGAAAATGCACTGTTAGACTGTTAGTTTGTGAGAAAGTAGTTGGGACTGGTTGGGTAATAAATAGGGAGGCAACTGGAAGATAGAAGGGGGATCAGACTGTTTAGTAGGCTGCTGTTTGGAAGAATCAGAGGGTTTGGCCTCCGACCCTGGGTGCAGCACCCTCTAGGGATTATTCTCGTTATCTTATCCTTCTCATTATTCTCTATTTCTTCATATATTCCATTCTTTTTCTACTGGTTTATTGTAATTATGGTACACTATAATTGCTATAAATAAAGGAATTATCTCATTATTATCTCTAAAACCTATCAATTTTATTCTATTTTCATCCACTACTTATAATGATATGTACTAATTTAAATTATTGCTTTTTATGGTGCAACATCAATATATTCCATAACCTAGTATGGTTTTCTAAAAATTAACCTCATTTTATAGTGACTTTTTGGTACATAACTCACTTGGTTCTTACCTTAGTATATTAAATTTACATTTTTTTATATAACTATTTTTTTACTAGATTACCTGAAATTATTTCTTATGATATTTAAAACTAGTATTGAAATGGTATTTTGGAAGGTTATTTGATTCCAACAGTTGTTTTCCATCAATGAAGTGAGTTTTTGAACATTTTTTTCAAAATAAGAGATTTATGTATGTACAAAAAATGATTTGAAAAGAATATTTTAGAGCATGAACATGATTTTTTTTTTAAAATTAAATCATTAATTGCTTTATTTTATTTCAAACTATAATTTATAGAATGTCTTGAAAAAGGAAATCCAAAGACTTTTCCGTGTAATCCAACTAGGAAAATTTTATCACACCCTACATATACCACTCATTATTGCTAGACTTTGTGGATTTTGCATCTAGAGGTTTAAGATTCTAATAATATCCTTATTTTTGAATCCTTGTCTTGGGTAATTCATAGATTAGACCATGTTGGTTATTTTGGTTAAAAAATTGTATTCGTGAGTATATTTCTGGTTTAGTATTATAGGTTTCATTGTTTATTTTTTTACAGTGTATATTCTTAAAAATTAATAATTAATTGTATTTTGGGTTTGATATTTATCCTTGTTGTATCTCTATTATGTTATATTAAAAGTGAGATGGTATTTATTTAAAATTTGAGTTTTTTTGTTTTCCTTTTGATTTAAAATTTCTTATTTTCTCTTTCATGGTAGTCAAAATTATGGGCATGGCATATTGGATTCCCAATAAGTTTCCACTATTTATTTATTTTTATTTACTAATATGAAATCAATCCCAATATTTTCTTCAAATATTTTCAATTTGGTATGGTTTAGTGTTATATCAGAAGATTTGATATAGGTCACTCCATGGTCTATGTATAGAATGACATTGGATATCATTTGAAAACAAAATATCTATTAATGATCATGTTATTTAGTATTGGTATGTGCATATCAATCTGAATATTCTTTATTCATTTTTGGTTATGAAGTCATGTATCCTTTATAATGTATAGTTGACACACTAATCACATATATATAATAAGTCGTTATATCTCACTTCTTTTCCCATTATTTTCTTATAGCTGGTTTCTTATAATGATTATGGTTCTATCCATGGCCATTGAAGGTAGTGAGTTTGACATCATATTTGGGTATGGTTTCTTCTGTTTTTATTCTTTGGATTAATTTTAATTAAGGATTTTGTGATTTTTAGGTTCTCTATATTTTTATAGTGCATTTTGTGGTAGTTCTATTTTTACATTAATATTATTCTAGAAACCATACTTCGTAACTATAAATTTTTTATCCATAGAAAGAAACCATCATTCCAAGATGTTATTCTTTTCAATATAATTTTACTTATATTCCATTGATGTTTTATTATCATTAGAAATCATTTTAGGTTTGTGATCAACCTTTCTATGATTGATAATTGAGTTACAAAAGAATGTGTTAGAAACATAACCAATTATCTAAACATCACTACACACAACCATTACAAAAATGAATGTTTTTAATTTATTTGAGAAAACATATTTTGAAAAACCCCATGTTTTAAACAAGTAAGGAAAACATCATAAAACATCACTCCACAAATTAACACACATGATTTGAAACATAAAACTTGTACTACTTATAATTATTTAAAAAATTAAAGCAATAAAATTGACTTATTTTGTGTGAAAATAAAAATTACAAACTCATGAAGAATAGGTAATGAACAAAACAAAAACAAATAGAACCATATTGAACTTAATTAAAACATCTCAAATATACCTAGATATAGTTCAGTTGTTCACTTTTCTATTTAAAATATATTTCTTATATCTTTTAACTTAATGTTTAATGATAGTATAAAAATATAGTTTTCTTATTTTTTTTCCATTGGGTGGTGCTGAATTTTTTGGTTGATTAGAATATAAGATGTTAATTTCATAAAAGATTATAATTAATTAGTTGGTCTATTAATTGAGTTTAAATTTTATGTTTATTAATGTATTTAGTTTTATGAAATTTTAAAAACATGGTTATTTGAGTCATGCCTTGAAATCGTTGAATTATTAAGTTGAAATATTAATTTCTTATCCCTTGTGACTTGTTAAAATGCTAGGTTATTTTTGCAGTGCGCCTTGGTCTTCCTCGAAGTTGTTTCAAGATGCTAGAACTGAAAATGAATTACCTATGTATGCATAGGTAGAAATCTATATAAATTTCCCCTTTATATATATCCACTCATGATAGTGAAAATATATACATTAGGGCTAGGTGTGCTTATGTATATATATGAAACATGCATATGCATATAAGTGTAAAGGGGTATATGCATGTATAAACATATATGTAAGGACCCCCTTGTATATTTTTGTCCATGAGAATATGTACATAGGGGTTAGCTGTCCTTATGTATATAGGAAGGTTCATATGCATGCATTTGAAAAAGGGAAGATTATAGTTGTCATCGTCTAAGGCAACATGCCTTGAGTTTGAGATATGTTCTTATTCATTTATGAAGTTATAATTTACATAATTTCTATTTTATGTATTCTTTTAACAGTTCCTTATAATTATTTTATTTAAAATATGTTCAAACTTCTTTCACTCTAAGTATTTAAAAATTAAATTTTATGAATTCCCTTTGAGGTTTTCATTGTAGAACGAAAATATTTGTTCATATAAGGTTTAATTTTTCCCTTCATGCTATGTAGAATCTAACTCCCCCATTTTATTCTAATATCTATGTGTTTATATTGTGAATCCACCTTTTTCCCATGAATCATATCATTTGACTAAGTGTATCCCCTTGAATGTTATTGACGTAGCACCAAATTCTATGTTAACATTGGGTTTCTCTCTACGAATTATTATGCACAGACCGCCCCACCTATTATTAAGATCTATATGGACTTAAATTATATAATTTCATTCTCATCGTAAAATGTTATACTCTGTATCTAGAATTAAAAAAATGATTTCAAATATCATGACATAGTCCCTATCACAAGACATTAAACTATGTGATACTTTGGATCCTTATCTGATAAGATCCCCCCTCCTAGTTTTGGTATCCTTCTATGCCAGCTTTTAGAACTACGTGTGGAATGATTCAAATTCCATGGGATACATTGTGATAATGGAATCCCTTATCTTAGGATAATCCATAGGTTTCCTATCACCAATGCCTTCTCTTGGTACATGGAAAATATTTATTGAGTTTCCTTTTCCCCTATGTTCATCATGATAATTTCACCCTTAAAAAAATATGGTCTAGTCTACATGTACTTGTAATCTAGCACACATAGTCACTAAACTACAACAATAAAAGGTCATTTTCCCTAAAAATAGGTTGTACTAGTATTATCCCCTTCAATTAACACCATATAACCTCTCATCTTTGGTCTTTGTTCTATGATGATAAACTATGAAACACCTCTCCTTAAATATGTGTTTCATGATTCCCCTTATATAGAATATATATTTATTTCTGGTTCTCTTACTTCAGAACCTTTCATATGTCACCCATAATATATTCCATTTCTCAATAAATTATTCCTCTTCACTAGGTATCATCACCCCACCTTGTGTGCCAAGGAATTGCTATATTTAAATTGAAGTGTCCTAAGATATATGTTGATAAATTTATACTCCACGTTGATAAAATAATCTTGAAGTTATAAAAAGTTATTTTTTCAAGATACTAGCCACAATATGATTTCTAATACACATCAAGTTTTTTTCCAATCTGATCCATATAGATTAAATCATCTTTATTTCAATAATTATGATGATGAAAAATGTGCATTATTGGGTCCATGAGGTTTCTTTTAGATATCAAATGATATTTTCAATTGAAATTTGTTTTTCATCTCCCTCAGTTCTACATAAACAATGTCACCCAGTCCATGCATCATGACCCTGATCTGTGTCTATTTTTAGTTGGTAAGGATTTGATAAGATGAAAGGTGTTAAATAACTTTGGGTTCACCTTAGACAACCACTAATCTCTAGTAAATCTCAAGCCTCTAGTTTGAGAGCCATAAATATAAATTAAGAATTTAGATGGTTAGATCTCTAGGGTCTTAATTCACATCAAGCCTTTATTCCACACAATATGACGTTAAACTATATTCCATTATTGTTGATTCTAGTTCAGAGTGGAACATAGGGGTTTTAATTAACAATAGATTGTATATTCTTGGTTACTCTATGGGAAACTTTACCAATAGGCTATGTTCTATGATTTAAAATATGTATAATTATAGGGTCTAGTTGAATGATACTAAACCTCAACAACCACTATAAAAAATATGTCTAACCTTAAAATGAATCCCACATTATTATGATAGGAATTATTTTAAAACAACCGAGTCATGAGGCAAAAATGTTAATTATACTAAATACATGTTAAAGCGTATCTAATAAAACCCAAAGAATCTACTCAACAAGTCACCCACTTTTATAACATGGGGATTATATTAGATAAAAAATGGAAAAGTAATTAAGCTTTTATGGGTTACCATCTAGAACCTACAAAAGTTTGATTATTCTCACTTGACCCACTGGTATTAGAAAATTTTATAGAGAATATTATCCTTTGATCCCCATAGTCATTACTTTATATATAACATTAAACTACATAGAACCATGTTATTTTTATATTACATTAAACTGTATGGTTTTGGTCTTAGATGAATTTTCAAAAAAGGAATGACCCTATAGTCCCATCATCATTAACATATGTTGGGTACACATAGTTAAAGAAATATCTACAATATAATTTCTCTATTTAATTCAATTTTGGTTTGATTAGTTCCCACAAAATTCCACACACACTATCTCCCTCTTAGTTCAGGCTCAATGACCAAAATTTTTTTGCACCCCATTAGTCCATGTTAGATGTATTTAAACTCTACAACATCATATAATATAATGGTATTCCATAAATCATAGTTGAACCATTTACCATGTCCTCTGTTGGTTTGGTACTCTATCATGCCTAGTGTACCTCATTGATATTCCTATCACATGAAATTATAGCACCAAGGTGTTAAAACAACCCTTTGATCATTTTTTCACCTCTAAATTCTGTGTCTCTATAGTTTAAATTTCTATAAAAATCTTTCATAATTAAATGAGAATCCCTGTAATGAAAATACAATAGAAAAAATGTCAACCCTACAGTATTGGTTACATGACCAATGATATTATTTTTAGAAACATGATATTAACCCTATGCTAAAGACTTTTTTTAGTTGAAAAACATTGGTATTCTTCTGTTCAAGAAAACATGGAATTCTAAACCAGGTTTCAAATATATTCAAATGTATTATTTGGTCTATTTGTAAACTTCATTATAATTTTTATACTATATGGAATAATAGTCCTTTATCCACTCATCTTTTTGTTAATTTTTTTGAAACTTTCTATGTCACCGTATCATATCATTTGGTGTGTTGGAAGGGTAGACCGACAACATGGACACCTATCTAACTAGTATTCAAATATTTATATTCTCTCTTAGTGGTTATTTCATTATTATGAGCTTGACTCATCAATTCCTATTAGATCTCTTGTGTGACATGAGTAAACCCCCATTACCCTAGTTTCATGCTTTGAGGATATATGATATGGGAAAAAAAATTTGTACCTATTTCAACATTAATAAATTTGAGATTTCTCTATTTCATTCTTGTTGTATATTTTTAAAGTATAGAATTTTTTCCATATCACATTACTTAAAAATACATGATACCTTATTCCTCAACTAAATAGATAACCCCTATGCACCATTATTTTCTAATCATTCTACTCTTTAGGCATTCATCAAATACTAAACCATACATATATCAATGTGTGTCTTGATTCATAATTAAAATGTTTTATAGTGATATTTAGGAATATTTCTTTTGAAATATTAATAAACTTAAACCTAAATCTATCCTAGAACTCTGGTTTCTCGATTGAATCATATCACGATCCCTATCTAGCCCATATCTGGTATTATTTCAATTCTTCTACATTATAATTAGATTTTTATTAGTAGTTTTCATGGATTTGATCCATGAAATATACTATAGTGAAATTTACATAAGGTATTCTTCACTTATCCACCATGGTGATCAAGAATTTTAGCACAGTTATTTTATAGATGAGCAAAATCATTAAATAGATACACTTCTCTATTAAGTGCGCAAGGGGGTGTCCTAGGGTAGGGGGTGTGTGTAGGGGAGGGGCTGGTGGAATGGGTGTAGTGGCGAGGGGGAAGTGGGGGGGGGGGGGGGTGCCGGGGGAGAGGAGGGGGGGGTGCAAGGGTGAAGGTGGGGTGAAAAGGGTGAGTGGGGTGGGGTAGGTGGTGTGTAGGGGTAGTGGGGGGGGGGGAGGGGTAGGGGGTGTGTTGGGGTAGGGTGGGGGGTGCTTTGGTTCAGGGTGGGGGGGTGTGCTCTAGTGTAGTGGGGGGGGGGGGGGCTAGGGCTGGGGGGATAGTGCATGTCGGACAAGTCTAGATTCTATATTCGCCTAACATTTTTTCATTTTCTTGGAAAGAATATAATTTATTTTATGATATTCTTGTAGTATTATGTTGTCACTATCATATTTCATTACAAATATGAGGCAAGAATCTATTCAGGTAAACTTTACTTGTAAAACTTATAAAGTAAGTGATTATTTAATTGGTCTTTTGGGTGACCAAGAAAATGCAAGTGTTTTGAGTTCTCGATTTGTGATTTAGATATCCTTATTATGGTTTCCAAGAACAGACTTATGTTTTTATTTTTTATTCTGAACATGATTTTTTTCATACTATCATAAAAATTTGTGTTGTTTTAATATGAATCTTGGCTATTTAATCAGTATTTTGTTCTGAAAATGCAGATTATATAATATATTATTTTCAGCTATAAAAATGTTAAATCTAGTAGATTTAATCTGATCAGCTTCATGTCGATCATATTCATCTATTTTCTTAACTAATTCTTAAAATTATACAGATTAAAGTTATGAGGGTAGCAGTGATTTCCTGGAGGAAGCCATTATGTTTTCTGGTAGTCATCAATAAAATCTGGGGAAGTTATATGTTTGGGAAAATAAACTCTATGAATATATAAAGGTATTATTCATGTTTTTTTTCATATGAATAATAGATTTTCATGTGCATATCATCTTTTTCTCAGTAGATATAGTCCTCTCAACATGCAGCACTGGCTGGACCATGTTGTTTGTTTATGAAATGGGCAAGGTATTTCCACAGTTTGAAACCGTGGTAATAGGAACTGTGGCTATAAGCCTTGTGTGAGTTAAACTTATGCTACAATTTGAAAAACATGGCTATAGGGCCGTTTCCACAATTTGAAATAGTGGATATAGATTTTTCCCTATAGCCACTCCAGTACCATCCACCACTCATTAAACCACAGCTATAATATATAGACACAGTTTTTAGGCATATAGCCACAGTTTCAAACTGTGGTTATAGCCATATTTTGTAGTAGTGAAGCCTAGAGCTAGTGCATTATTTTATTACATTGACTTGATTACAAGGAATCAAATCCTAAAGGAATGATTAATTTAGAAATATTAGAAACCCACATTATATACATGATACCTATAATACATTATGGAAATAAGAAAAAAATAATATGATACATAATAAAAAGAAATAAACAACATCCTTGAAACTTATTCAAATAATTCCTCTTCATAACCCATGGAAAGGAATAATAATAATAGTGAGATCAAATTATATGTAAGGGTAAGTAAATCATAATTAATAATGAATTAATGAGAATAAATCATCATAAAGAAGAAAATAAATGATAACACATGCCATTCAAATAACCAGATAAGGAAAAAACAATATAAAAAGGTAATAAACTGAAACACATTCCATATAAACCAATAAAACTGAGAATAGAATACATACATAGATATTTATATTAAAAAATTCATTGAAAATAATAATAATTTATTCTCAATAAAGGAAATTATTTATTATTGGACGTCATATTTCCTAGGTACATGGAACCATTACCTTCAAGACCTTTCACAAGATGGTTTAAAACATAATGGGTACAAACTGATTTGGTTTGTCCAACCTTATCTCTACTCTCAAGACCTTTCAAAAGAAAATTTAAGACAAACTGGTTAAAAACTCAAAGGTTTTGTCCAACCTAATTTAATCCCATGAGTCTACTGAAGCATCGAGGGTTTTTCGTTAACCGGTCCCCAACCCATAGTGATTACCTTAAGTGGACCCCAACATGTGTCTAAATTGTCCAAATAATTCATCAAATATAATAAATAATATGCCTTATCAAATATAAATATTGATGATACAAATTTATCAAAAGTTTCCCTGTAGATGATAGGTAATCAAAAGTATATACCATTGAAATACTATTAAAACATCCTTGAGGAAAATACTCTTTAAACATCCCAAAGTGTCCCATACCACTTTGAAACATTTATAACTATAATCCCATTAGAGGAATAACATTAAATGAAAATTATAATATCATGATAATAAGGGGATTCAATATATAACATGTCAAACTTAGTATATACACCATATAAAATAAACTAGTTTCATAACAACAATTAAGTCTCAATGGAATGTAAATTGAGATGAAAATCCCTTAAATCGAGTCTGAATTATCTCATGTGTCTTTATAATACTTAATAATTAACTTATTTTAATTATTTAATTTCTACATAACCCTTTTAAATTTTATTATTACTTTTACTCAACTTATTACAATGTTTAATACAACCACCTAAATAATTAATTTTACATTGGGTGTTTTGACCAAATTCAGTTCATGTGACAAAAATGACTTTGGTAGGTCAACTATGGTCAAACTGGTTTTTATATAAATATATCTAGAATAATAATAATATTTATACCTCAATTATACTTTTGAAACCAATTATTAAATATGATTATGAGAAATGAACAAACGTTACAATCATAGAGATGGTAGGTCATACACATGTTTGAGATACATTCCCATTTTTCAACAATCATTTTGATTTGAAGGTAAGAAAATATATATCTATCTAGAATTATCCTTATATCATAAATAATATTTTATTTAATAATATATACTTATATATATAATTCTTGTGATGTATAAGGAATCACATTGCGTCGAGGAGGTAATAGTCTACACATCCACGATCGACGTTATGAATTTTTTGGGTGTTAAAAAGATAAGAAAGAAAATTATATATTATATATCCAGAAAGGTTATTATTTCATGAATATCATATATATATATTTTATTTCACATAATTTTAATTAAAAACAGCCTTTATACATTTCACGTATAGCATGAATGAATCACATCGTTTTGAGGAGTCAGTAGTCCACACTTCTAACAAATGATGTTTTCATATTTACAAAAAATAGAAAGTATAATGGTATGTGTTATAAAATAATTACATAATAATGAAGAAATAATAAATATCATATATAAAATATATTTATATATTTTCTATCATAATGATCACCATGATAGGTGGTAAAGGAAAAATGAATAATCATCGTTTCGTGAGACAGTAGTTCACCGTACATGTAAACAATATGTTCCTTACCCGTTAGATGTAAGTGTATGTAAGTTTAGGTTGAAATATTAGCTTAGAAAATTCATAGTATATTTATGATACTAATGTTTTTATATAATCATATAATAAAGATATTTGAGTGTGTGGATAATGGAAATAAAACTAAAGAACCTGAGTAAAGATATTACCTCTTAATCGGGTAACTCTTTTTGGTTTGCACTAAAGGGATTACTTGGATTGAATTCTAACAAAGGGGATGAATATAGTATTATGGGAGGTATATTGAGGAGATATTTTTAGAGATTTATTGATTTGAATTGGCTTTAGATGTGTGAGGAAGTGGGAGAAGAGGATGCCTTTTTATAGTGGAGGAGGAATGACACTCTTATAAATACCAAAAGGTATACAGTAATGGGAGGTATAATTTACCAAATGTGCCTCAAAAATGAAAAAATAACGGTTTAAAGGATATTAATGGTTGATAAAAAACTCCATCACACAAAAATTTGTTCATTTTTATAATTTGGTTCATTTACTTCTAAGTTTTCCCAATTTTATCATTTTGGTTTTTAGAAAAGAAACTAGTTTTCTAACCTATGTAATTTAACAATTAAGAGAATATTAAAGTGATATTTATTATAAAATATAGATCCAATTAATTATAAATATTATATATAATTTAAAAAATAAAATTACCATGTGTGTTCCAAATTATTTTTAAAACAAGCATATATAACGTGCAAAAACATTGTTTTAACCCGAACCATGCTAACAATGTTTACACAAACTATAGATCAATAGGTTAATTATAAAATATAAATTGGTCTATTAATATAAAATATAAAATATTTATTTACACTTAAAAATAAATTGAAAAAATATATTATTTTTTATTAATTTTAAATCATTTAATAAAATATAATTTATTATAAAATTCCATTAATGTCAATTTTGATATTATTTAATTAATATAAATTTAAAAACATCAAAATAATATTGTAATTAAAATATATTAAGTTAAAATATGTTTAAAATTGTATATTTATCTACAAAAATAACTAAAGACGATAATTAAGTCAATTTGATTCACTTTTAATATTTATAGTATCATTTATCTTAGTTGATTATTAACTAAATAATCACTCTGTTGTCATTTCGTGAGAATTTTAAGTAACTAATTCATATATAAAAAATAATGAAAAATTATTATTATAAAAATATCCTATTTATATTTCAAAAGGATTTGTATAACTAAAAATGTGATGTGTTGTACATATCCCAATGTTTTATAAATGTTAAAGGTTAGGAAGGTTCCCTATTTGTCTTTTTTCTTACTTAACATATCTTATAGAGAAATATCATGAACTATTATCCCAATAAAGCATACAATTAGAACCAAGAGAATACAAGGTCTAACTATTTTCAAACAATTTATTTTAGAAAAGTTTCCATGTCATTTTATCCCTTGAAATTAAGGTTTATTCCCTTGTTAAGTTTAATTTTACTTTAATCACCATAATTAATTTTAATCAATTTCATTAATTTTTTTGGTAGAAAATAAGTTGATATTAATAGACTAAAAATATTATACTTATTACAACCTTTCATGTTAATTTTTAAAAATTAAAATCACATAAGTGAAAAAATTAAGATTTATGCTAATCCCGTGGACTTGGAGAGAAATCAAGTTTTTAAATTAAAAACATTCAAAAGTTCAATAAATATTTTTATCCAATTTCAATATAAAAATGATTTCATTAAAATAAATTATATTAATATATGTATAATTGATATATGGTTACTTTAATAACCAATTTAAAATATAAATTATCATTAATAACTATTTAAACGAAAAAAAATGTTTAACTAAAATTTAGTATTTTCACTATTCATCAAAAAAATGAAACTTCTCAGAAAAATACAAAAAATTTACCTTAGGATAATTTGGAAATTAAAAATTCAAAAAATATTCTTATTTGAAAAAATAAAATTTATAAGTGTAAAAATTTAATTTTAAAATAGGTGCACCCTTAAAATGCTATAAAACTTGGCCTCATGAGTAACGAAATATTACTCAGTGTTATGTATAGTGTAAGCTTAAATTGGTGTTGCATATAAAGAAAGATAAAAAAATTAATTTTATTCTAAAATAATAATATAGTAATATATTTGGGTGTTATGATATATAACATTTGGAGACATTTTTATAAGTACCTGTACTAACACACACACATCTTGATGTAGAAGTGGAGAGGTAAAGAGTAAAAGATAAAACAATGCTAGATAGTAAATCATACATGAATAAACTCTAGTGTGTACAAGAGTACGATAGTGAAAACTAAAAAAAGGAAAAAATAAATGCCCAACAAAAAATATGTCCCAAACTAACAAAACTAGAGAAGTAAACTGCTGAGAGAGACCAACTCCTTAGTCCCAAGATGTGACCACCGTAAACGGTTCAAAGTATCGGTTTTCCTAAAGATTCTCTAAAGTCACTACCTACCTATCCTTAATTTTCATAAGACATGAAAAGTATAGAAAAATACCATGTATGGGTGAGTATATACATACCTAGTAGAATGCTCTAAAACCTAAAGGTGGAGCAGTAAGAGATACAACAAGAATAGTAAGATAATAGATGCAAGATACAATCAAAGAATACAACTCGACCCAAAATAAGAGTTAAATTAATCTCATAAAAACACATGGGGCATGAAATAGTGAGTAGATGAATAGAATTCCGAGTATTTTCCACCTATATTAGGAGAGTATACTTATCAAACCACAAGAAGATAAACACACAAAGCACATGGCATACCTGGTGTGTCTTCGCCTATAAGAGAAGGAGAGTATCCAAATCCTAGGGTATGGATACAGAAGAAAATATATATTCTAAAAAAATGTAAAATCAAATGAGAGAGAAATGGGATCTCCATATCATAACTCATCCAAAGAAGAAGTGTTGTCAATAGTTCCTAAAGTCCATCAATGATTCCCAATATCTCACGCATCTTCCCAGAAGTAACCATCCACGTCAAGTCATGCCTTGTCACCGTGTCAGAAATTAAAGGGGCCACAAACTAGAAGTAGAGGTGCCACACCCTAGTACGTCAGGATGGTTCCACTATATAAGTATTTGTAGATAACCTATTCTTATGCTGATGGTGGGGGGGGGGGGGGGTCCACTCTGGTAGAAATTGAGGACACACTACCCAGCTTTACTAGAGGGTACCAATCTGTAGTCATTAAGGACACCACTGCCCTGCTCTACTGAAGTATACCACTCTGTATTCATTAAGGACTCCACTTCCTAGCTCTATTACAGGGTACCACTTAGTAGTCATTGAGGACCCAATTCCCATCTCCATTAGAGGGTACCACTCAATAGTTCTATGGTGATCCTGTGTGATCACTTTCATCATCATGCATCACCTAGAAAAGTTTAGTTACTAGAAAATTTTACATCATACCTTGAAAGACACAACTATGGGAACCATCACATTCTATTTGTAAAAACACTCAGGATAGGCTACTCACAGGCCAAAATCCTTGTTCAAATGAAGAATATATGGGTCCTTGTAGTTTCTTAAAAAGGAACCAAGGGGTACATGATGTGTGAGGGGAAAAACATGGTGTTCGGTCCTAATCCAACACCTACACATGTCCCTAACGATACAAAAGTCCCAAGATATGTATCAGTACATGCTGTTTAGGTGGAATACACAATGTGTCCTAGATATCTGGGATCAGGTCGTATCCTTGTGGTTTTTCCAGTATACTAAATCCATGTCTGTTTACTTGGTATACAATGTTTGGCTTCACACGGGGTCTCACTTGTGTGGTCCACCACGAGGCTCTTCCAACCAGGACCAGATACATGAAATTTAGTGGGATACATGTTGTACTATCCATATGATTTTCCAAAACCCTAGCTTCCACACATGCGGGGATACACACCATGTGTTCTTCCTTGTACACAAAATGTAGTTGGGTTTTCACAGTTCTTTAGATCCATTATTTTCACCTTGAATCTAGAATTCTCCTTCAATTTGGGCCCTATCTATAGTTGAAATTTGTAGACCTATTATCATCCAGCAGATTCCAGCCCTCCAGTGGTCAGAAACTCAAATATGGTTGGATCCCAAGCTGTCTCGTATGCGCCGTTTGCACCATGCATGCTTTTATCCTTCCGTATTTGATTTCTCGATCTCCAATCATCAAATAAAAACATTCATTCCTTAAAAATATCCCAGATACGACCTTATTAATCTATCCAAGCATCTTTTGTCAATTGTTTTTGCGATTCCAGGGGTCTGATCAGGCTTCATACTACCTGATAATGTTGAACTTGGACTGTGGGGTCCAAACAGTTACGAACGTGAATTAACTTTGGGATAAAGTCACCACAAAAAATATTTAACCATGATTTTCCATGAGATTTTGGCAAATGATCAATAACAGTGATATTGGGGTTATAAACCAATGAAATATCTCAATTCAAACCAGCATATAAGCACATGTTTAAGCCACAATTGGTGCATATTTGTAGAAGGGATCGATCTGCTCAATGAATTTAATTAAAGAGGGAGTAAACTAAAAATTGACAAGTTATACTTGGGTATTGGATCATTCATAATTTAAGAATGTGCTCAATAATGATTGAACTATTTCAATGTGTTCTCAATGTTCTGATCTACTCTGATTCATCATTTCTTTGTTGTCTGAGGTGATTCACTAATGAAGGAGGAAGGGAATCTCCAGAATTCGCCCAAGGTTTGTGTGGATAACCCTGGAGAATTATCCATGGAAGTATTCTTATATAATTTATATTTATGTTAAAATGAATGAATGAGTTAATACACTGAATGTACAACCAACAAGTGAGGTATATGAAGGCCCTACACTTACTTATTTTAGGTTTCTCCTAGGGTAAACAACCGAGTTCAAACTCAACTTTATTCTCATATTTCCGACATGCGTTTCTATTTAAGAGTTATCCAATTATCTTTAAGGAACTGTTCATGCACAATATTAAATCTATTTAATATTTTTATAAAATTAATTCTAGGCACACTGGGTCTCAGAATTGTATGTCATCTTATTGACCAGATCTAGAAATATATATAGAAAAATTTAAGACTCTTATAAGGAAAAAACTAGGTATCTACATTATATAAACCAAAAATGAAACTTTCTGTATCCAAAATTCACACACGGTAAATTTTTCATACAACTTCTCCTTTATTAAGGTATTCAATATAATTATCAACTGATCTTTATTATCACCCTTTCTTTTGGAATATATAACAATATCATCTATAAAGACTACCAAAAATTGATTAATGTAATATATTAAAAATCTATACATTAAATCCAAGAAAATAGTATCAGAATTAGTAAGACCAAATGAGATCACTATAAATTCATAGATACCATACCTTGTATAAAAGGATGTCTTGGATATATCCTCATCATTAACCCTCAGTTGATATTATCCAGATCAAATACCAATCTTGGTAAAATATTTATCTTTCTGAAATTGATCCAAATAATCATCAATATGGGGTAAAAGATACTTATAATTGATTGTAATCTTGTTAAGTTCTCAATAATAAATGTAGAACTACATTTATCCATCTTTTATCTTAACAAAAATAATAGGTGCACCCCATGGTGAAACACTTGAAAAAATGAATCCCTTATTAGGATTCTCTTGGAGTTTCTTCTTCATTTCCTACAAATAAATAGGGGGCCTTTTATATGGAGTATTTGAAATAATTTTAGAATGAGATATGATTTCTATTGAAAAAAAAACTTCATGATTTGGATGAAGACTAGGAAACAGTTCTATAAAAAACATAAAAAAACTCTCATACAATAGGCATATCTTTGATATTTTGTTTCTCTCTAACCATATGAGATAAATACCCATTTTGGATAGGAATCAAAATCCATATAATAGATGTATTTACCATTGTAATTTCATATTTAATGTCACATAGATATATGGTCATAGGTTCATTTAGAATATCTTGCATGAATTCCCTTCCTCAAAAATTGTTGTGATATTTATGTAATGAAAGACAATCCATGCTTAATATAACATCAAATTCAACTATAGGGAGAATAATTAGATTTTTGAAAAGAAAATTCCCATAAAATTCAATTAGAGAAGAATCATGGACTTCAGATGCCATTATCACAACATTAGTGGTTTCCACTACTAATTAGATATATAATCATTGAGGATAGGAATTAACATTCCTAGAGAATTTTTATGATATAAGGGAATTAATATAACTAAGTTCAAATAATATACTTCAATTTTTTATTGTAATTGTCTTGAACGTCAACATTGTTGTTCTATATTATATTCCTTAGTAAAATGAAAATGGATTGCATGACCATAAATAATCATTAATTAGATTATTAAATCACCCGATCATGAAAAATCATTCCTAGGATATCTAATTCATGACACCTATTTTAAATCTATGACAACTTAGGTTTAACCTTGGCCATTAATGGTCACTATCAATTCAAAACCTTTATAATGGTTCATAAATTAAATGTGAGCTAACCCAAAAATTTCCCTCAAGAGTGTCAAACTAGGTTCACAGAATGGGAACACTCACTGTGCACTATAATGATGGTAGAGATATAATTGAATGACTCTTTTGATGGTTATTACCCAAATTTGTATACATTACCAAACCATTCACACTTTTAGTATATAGATATGGATATTTTACAGGAAAAACACACTCCTTTATTTACCATAACTTAGGTAGTTCTCTAATAATATAGTATTATCCAAAAGGTCTCAATAATTTTTTCTCATACTAGTTTCCAAAGGTAAGTAAACATTACTCTGATACCAACTATAGCAACCCATACTTATCATATATATATATTACATCTTAATATATGAATATTCATTACATAAAATTATGATAGATTCCAGAACCATAAAGGAATAATACCTTTTAAAATGTGGATATATAAAAAACTAGTTCATAAGATATCTAAATCATCTCCTACTAAGATCTTAAAAACTAGCATCATTTTTAGTCATATCATACTTAAAACCTTTCTTTATGAACTAGGTAAATGAAACATAAGAAAGAGTGAGTCCATATGCTTAGTAATATTAAACAATGGATATATCAATGATCATTTAAACATAAAACGAGCACAAGGCTACGAGAACATGATATTAACATTTGAAAAACATACCTAGATTATCATATATCATAATCAAGAGTCACAAAATAAATCTTAACAGTTAATAATAAATGAATAATAAATGAATCAATGAACTTGAGCCATGAGATCATAACATTGGCCTAAAACATAAGTTTTTACCTTATAATTAATTATAGAAAATTATTTCCTTAGTCAGGGATCACATCCAAGACTATCATAGTGGATTTAGTTCCCTCTCAATTCAATTATATCCTCATTAAAGGTTAAATCCAAAGACTATCACAGTGGATAGAGTCCCTTAATAAACTAGGTTCAATCCCCATTATAATCATTATTATCTCATGATATATCCATATTTTCACAATAAGTTTTGTGGATATATAATTATGGGCCCACCTTTCATGTAATATAAATCCATTAATATGTGTCATATGATATCATAAATCATTCATCATATATCAGAACCTATGGAAAGATAATGAGTTTCATAAACATTTCAACATTTCATCACAACATAACCATTGAAAAAAATGAGTTTCATAAAAATCTGATCAACCTAATCATTAACCCTCCAGAGAAATAATAAATATAATACCATTAGATCTTGTCCCCATTAAATCATAAATAACATCAAAGGATTATATCTTAAATAAAAAATACATTTAAAAGATAACTTGGTATATTTCTTGAGGAAAATACCCTATTCATTTTCAAATCACTTATTTAAAATATATAAATTTCTTAAATATTATGGAATTTTTTGGAAATAAAATAAAATTTTAAACTTATAAATTATTCTTAAAATAATTGAGTGGTCATGATGACATGAAATTTTATTCATGCAGTGCATGTTAAAATAATGATTCTATTCACATTTTTGGTATAAAGTTAAATAAACCTCATTAAAAACATAAAAAGAATATTAATTTTAAACCATTTACTGAAAAGTTAATAATTGATAAAAATGACTTTAAAAAATTATATAATAATATAAAAAACTTGCTTGATTTTTTTAGAAATCATGGATATACAAGAAAAAGGATTTTTGAACGAAGAGAGAAATGAAGTCGGGTTTTCTTAAAAAAAATATTTCCATATCTTGAGTACTTAATGATAAGAAAATGATAGGAAAACATTTAATATCTTTAAATTAACATAGAATAATAAAATTCATGGGATTATTTATAGATAGATCATAACATTTCATCATTGAAATATTATTCATAAACAATCTTGATAAACAATGAGATTGTAACATAAATCACTTTCAACTTTGGTAAATATAGAATCAAAACCTCATGAAAGGGAGAACATAATTTGGATATGTAAGTCCACATAATTTTCATCATAATCATAAAATAAATTCTTAGGTACTAAATACACCACATAAAATAAACAATTGGTGAATATGGCATGCGTCTCATAGTAATAAAAGTGATTTGAAAATCAATTACCTCTAGTTAGACTTTATTTTGTAGAAATAAAACCTCCTATGTAATAAATTTAAATTAATTATATTTTTATACCAGAATCATTCACATACTTATAATATCATATTTTATCCACCTATCACATTTTTACACTCATTTATTAATTATTCTGTATTAAAATAGTCGTTTTGAGGTGTTAATTGTTTCATTTTTCTTGAGAATTTTGGTTTTGTAGTCATGATCCTTTTACTTTGATAATGGTTCCATAATTTTCATATTATTAATCAAAATATAAATATAATATATATTAATTATATATATATATAGATTTATTCATAAAAGTTTTAGATAGAAAAATGAATTACACCATCCATAGAGACGGAAGACCGTACATACGCATGAACATTTTTTTTTCAATTTTTGATGGATATAATGAAAGGAATATAAATAATAATTCTCATTTAAATAATAATTATTATATCATATATATTTATTAAATGTATCCTTGTTACCATCCAAGTAATATGGAAATGAAAAATGAATCACATTGCTTCATAGAGGCGGTAGTCCACATGTATGCACCAGCATCATTATCATTTTACAAAGGATGAGAAGGTAATAAGGTAGATATGATATTATAATTATATAAGAATAATTATTCCATAAATATAATACGTAAAAATTATACCCATCATAATAACCATCCATGAAAAATGGAGATGAAAAATATATTGTATCTCTACATAGAGGTTGTACTCTACACGTACACGCAAGCGATACTTTCACTTCCCATTTCAAAGAAAATAGGTTGAATAATGGTGGTTACATAATAATAATAAAATTTTAGAATATTTATGATAAAAAAATTGTTATTTTATTATGAATAACATAGATTTATAGGAGGTATAAGAAGATATAATTTGAATGAGGTCGGGTAGGATGGCTATATCTTTTTATGTTGGCCTATTTTATATCATTTCTTAACGACACTTGGAATGGTATTTTTATAATACCATAACCAATAATTTATGTAAAGGGAAGTTTAGAATAAAATTTTTAGGGTTTTGTTTAATATATAAGGCTCAAAGTTGTGTAAATAAAAGAAAAGAGGGGTGTTCTTTTATTAGTGTGGGAGAGGAAAAACTTGGAATTTCTTAAAAGATTAAAATATTAAAAATTCATACTCAATAAAAATGATTAAAAATGGATATATATATTAATTTAGGATAGTATGAGTTTAAAATATGGCCACCAAATATTTTAATTTTTAATATTACTATTATCACTTAGTTTATCCCCTCCTAAACCCGTCTTAACCTTAACCGCAATGATTTTTTATTGTTTTCACTATTCATAAGGATCAAAAATAAAAGTGGTATTGTTACCACATTTTAAAATTTTTACTCTGAATATATAATCTATTTTATAAAAAATTCACTTAATTGGAATACTTTAATTTAAAATTAAACCCACAAAATGAGATGAAAAGCATTTTTCTAGAAAAAATGTTTTCTTAAGTATAAAATGTTTTTATAAAAAAATCCAAATAAAAGAGATTAAAATGAAATTAATTGGATTATAAATAATAAAAATTAACTAATTTAATTTTAAAAACCATTTAATAGTAAAATTTAACTTTTAAAATTCTTTAAATGAAAACATAGTTTTCAATAAAAATCAGTATTTTTCACTATTGAGCAGAAAAATTAATTTTTTTAGAAAATTATAAAAAATTTAGTCTAAGATAATTTTGAAATTATAATTTAAAAAATAAATTTCATATTTTCAAATAAAATTTCCAAACATGGAACAAATTAATTATATTATTTTTTATAAAAATCTATGAAAACCTTTTTTGAGGAAGGATGTATTTGTGTACCATATATAGACTTTACTATAAATTGAGTAATGATTTATAAATATATTTTATTTATTAAAAAACTTTATAAATAATTTTAAAATTTTATTTATTCATATTCAATTGAAAAAATTAAAATCTAGGTTATAATAGTATATTATATTATTGTTCATTTAGACTCAGGTTTGTGTGTATCATGAGCTATAGTTGAAATTAAATTTATTTGAAGGGAAATATGACATAAAATATAAGGATGTTATAATATAACCCCATTGAAAATAATTACCCTTGAAATTATGTCAATGTCATACAAAAAAAGGATATATTTGTTTTATCACATCCTCAGGATCCAAAGTAGCTTCACCGAATTTTTGATTCCACTAGATAACATTAACCTAGTGAGTAGTCTTGTTCCATAGCACTTTATCTCTAAAATAAAAGATTTATAATGGTTTTTATTTATATTAAATATCATACTCTAGTAGTACAAAATTTGATTTCAGTATATGTGAAGGATCAAGAATGTAATTCCCTTATAGAGATTCATGGAACACATTATGAACTTGAGAGTGGTTTAGTGGAAGTGCAAAGTGATAAGCTATCATCCATACTAGATAAAGAATATTGAAGGGGAAAATATACCTAGGGATCATATTTCTATTATTTGAAAATATCATAACATTTTTATAGGGATAAATTCATAGTAACAGCTTCTCACTAACTATGAATTCTAGATTTCACAAGTGATTGTCAGTATAAATTTTATGTCAAATGAGAGTTTCCTTGATGTGATTATCAATATATTTAACATTATCAGTCATTTATTTAGCTAACTTATATACCAATAGCTTTGTTTATCAAACTTTATCCCATCACATTGGAGCTAGACACTTCTTTTCATTGATGTCTTCATAAATAGCCATTTGAATTCTCAGGTTAAAGCTATTATCATAAGAAAACTCTACTATAGGAAGGAGTTGATCCCAAAAACCATTGAAATTGATAGAAAAAGATATCAGTATATCATCCAAAGTTTGAATGCTTCTCTCATAATGAATTTTTTTCAAATCTTGCTGAAGAATTCTCCACAACTTCAAGATAGACCTCAGATCCGGATCAAATACAATAGAATTTGGTACTCCATATAACCTTACCCCTTCCTTTATGTATATTTTGGAAATATTACCAAGATAGAAGTATTATTTGATATTAATAAAGTGTTCTAATTTTGTAAGTTGGTTGAATTCTACCCAAATATCATTATGTTATTTAGAAGTTTTAGGGAGTCCCATGATAAAATCCATGGTGATGTTGTCCCATTTCCATTATGGTGTGGGTATTTTAGAGCTTGTTGAAGACTTCTCCATAATTTCAAGCTAGACCTCAGATCCGGATCAAATTTAATAGAATGTGGTACTCCATATAACCTTACCCCTTCTTTAATGTATATTCTATAAATATTACCAAGATAGAAATATTATTTGATATTAATAAAGTGTTCTAATTTTGTAAGTTGGTTGAATGCTACCCAAATATAATTATGTCATTTAGAAGTTTTGGGGAGTCCCATGTTAAAATACATGATGATTTTTTCCCACTTCCATTATAGTGTAGGTAATTGTTGTAAAATCCCATTAGATTGATGTCTCTTATCCTTAACTTTCTGACATACCAAGAACCTAGGTACGTACTCATCAATACCTCTCTTTGTGTTGTCCCACCAGAAATACACTTTTATGTCTTTATAAATATTTATACTTCCATGATGAATAAAGAATAAAGAACTATGAGATTCATCCAACACGTCATTCTTTAAATTTGGAATTGAGAAGACACATGCATATTTCTTTAACATTATTATTACATTATAATAAAATTTGAACTCAAGAATATTTATCACCTTATTTTTCTACTATACATCTTACTTCTGTGAATATTTAATCTTAACATGGATAGAAGGTTTAAACACTCATTTGAGAAAGATAAGATTTATCCCCTTTAATATTTTCAAATATATCATTTTACGATCCATAAATATTGGAACTTTTGTGATCCCCATCATAGTTAAGCTAGCATGAACCTTTTGACTTTAAGAATCTTCCACCTTGTTTTATTTCCAAGGGTGTTAATGTACTATGAATTGGTAACCTTTAATTAACTATGACCATATACTCTGATTCATATTCAACTCTTTCCAAGAGAATATATAATTCAAAATTTTAGGATTAGTATATATATCACACATTTACCCATAAATATAATTCCTCCAATAAAAAATTTCTACAATTAACTCTAAATTATGAGTTGGGTAATTTTTCTCAAGAACCCTCAATTATCATGTGGAATAAGCTATAACCATATCATTTTGGATATGTATGCATCCCATTACTTTTTTTGATACATTACTAGAGATCACAAAATATTGTCTAGTGTAGGGTTGTGTTAGAATGGGTGCACTAACTAACCTTCCCTTTAGTTATTTGAAATTTTATTCATATTCATCTTTCTAAATGAACTCGACTCCATTCCGAGTTAACATAATGAGTGGATAAGACAACCGTGAGAAATTATCTACAAAGTGTAAAAAATATCCAGATTAATTAAGAAAATTGTGGATCTTAGTCACATTGGTTGGTATGGTCCAATGTTCAATAACTTTCTTCTTTGATGGATGCACTGATATACACGCACATGAGACTATATGACCCAAAACTTTAACTTTTCGATAGCCAAAATTCAGAAATGGTAAATTTTTCATATATATCCTTCTTCTTTAAGGTCTTTAATAAAATTATAATGTGATATTCATAATTTTCATTTATTTAGGAAAATATAGTAATATCATCTATAAATACTACCAAAAACTAATAAATGTAATCTACAAATAATCTATTCATTAAATACATGAAAATAAAGGGGGAATTAGCAAGAAAAAATGGAATCAATATTAATTAATAGTGACTATATATCATACTAAAGGTTGTCTTGGATATATCCTCCTTATTGAACTTGAATTGATAGTATCCAAATTGGATATCAATAGTGTAAAACTATTTAACTCTTTATAAATGATCAAAAAAATCATTAATACAGGGAAGAGGATACATATTCTTGATTATGATATTTTTATGTTCTCGATAGTCAATGCAGAGTCACATCGATCCATCATTCTTCTTAACAAAAAGTATATATGCACTATATGGTGACACACTTGGCTGAATGAATCCCTTATTAAAATTTTCCTAGACTTGGTTATTTAATTAATATAACTCAATAGGTGAAATTCTATATAGAGACTTTGAAATAGGTTCAGAACCAAATAAGAGTTTTATTGAAATATTAACTTCAAATTTTAGAGGAAGACTAGGAATAAATTCTAGAAAAATGTCAACAAACTCTCTTACAATACGAATATCTTTGATGTCGATTATCTCCCCAACCATTTTAGATAAAAACCCATTTTTAATAGAAACCAAGATCCATATAATAGATATAATTTAAATTAGAAATTAATATTTATCATCACGCTGATGGATGACAATATGTAGTATCAGAATATTAAATGTGACTTCCTTCCCCAAAAATTGATGTGGGATTTATGTTATGAAATCCAATCCATTCCTAAGAGAATATCAAATTTAACTAGAGGGGTGATGATGAGATTTTTGAAAAGAACATTCCCATAAACATCAGTTGAAGTCGAATCATAGACATGAGATGCGATCAATATACCATTTGGGGTTTTCACTACTAATTCATCATATAATCATTGAGAATATGAATTAACATTCCTATAGAGTTTTCATGATATAATATATTTCGTATAATTAATATCAAATAATATAATTCAATATTTGAGCATAAATATCACTACCTCAACTTCATTGTTCTATCTTCAATGCCTTGTTAAAACCAAAATAGTTATCATAACCATAAAGAATCGTTAATCAGAGTGATCAATAATTTAATCATGAAATATTCTTCATAGGATGTATAAATCATGATACCTTATTTTCAATCTATGACACCCTAGGTTTAACCTAGGTCATTCAAGGTCATCATATAATGAAATAATTTAAAATGGTTTATAATAAAAATGTGAGTTAACCCAAGAATATCCCCTAGGAGTGTCAAACTAGGCACACAATAAGGGCACACTCATTGTGCACCAGAATGATGATTGAGATATAAAAGACCAACTCATTTTGGGGTTATTAACCCTAGATTAAATTTTTGAAAACCACATCCACTTTTAGTATCTAGATAATTATGTTTTTATAGGAAAACCACACTGCTTTATTTACCATAACTTAGGATTTTTATCTTATATAGAGGATTATCCTAAAGGTTCTTGCTAATTTTTTCTCATCCTAGTTTCCAAAGGTAAGAAAATCTTTATATGATACCAACTATGGAAACCTATAATTTTAATACAAAGATATTATATCTTAATAGATGAGTATTTATTTCATAACATTATGATCTATACCATAACTATAAAGTTTTAGTGTCCTAGGAAAATTGTATTCATAAATAACTAGTTTTTATGAGATCTAAATTATCTCCCACAAATTTCTTCATAATTATAATCCTTATTATACATATCATACTTAAAAAATTCTTGATAACCCAAGGAAAAGAAACATAATAAAGGGTGATCTCATATATCCAGTAAGGGTAAACAAGGGAGATATAAGTGATTTATTATATATAACAAGATCATAAGGGTATGATATCATGATATTAATATTTGAAAACCATACCCAGTATATCATATATTATAATCAAGATTCATGGAATAAATATTGGTAGTTCATAAGACATAAATTATAAAGGAATAAAAGAACATGATCCACGAGAGAATAACATTGGCATAATCGTAGGTTTTTGGGATACACATAATCATAGAAAATAACTTTATTAGTAAATGATAACTGCCAATACTATCATAGTGGATTGGTTTTACTCCCCATTTAATTATATCTCTAGTCAAGATTCACTTCTAAGACCATCATAGTGTATAGAGTCCCTTACTAAGATGGGTCCACTCCGCATTCGTGTCCTTATTATCTCAAGAGATATCTAAATTTAATCAATGAATTAGAGGGATATATAATTCCATGACCACCCATCACATAATTGTAATCCATTTATTTTCATTCCATAAGATCTAAAATCATTCATCATATATCGTAACCCATGTAAATGAAATGGTATTCATACAAATTTCAATATTTCATAATAACATAACTTATAGATAATAAATAGGTTTCATTAACATGTAATCATAATAATAATAAACCATTTAGAAAAATAATAAGGATGGCATCACTAGATCATATCCCCAATAAATAATAAGAAACATCAATTAAAGATATCTTAAATGAAAAATGCATTTAAAAGATCACTTGGAATATTTATAGAGGAAAATAACATTTTCATTTTGAAATCACTTTTTTAAAGCATAAAAATTTAAAAAATATTAAGGAAAATTTTTATTTTAAAATAACCTTTTAAATTTTAATGTAATATTTAAATAATTTATTGGTCATTATGAAGATACATTCGGTTCATTCCCTATAAGATAAAACAGAGATTCCTTTTACATTTTTGGTAAAAATTCAGAATTACCTTGTTCAAAAAATAGTAAGAATATTCATCTTAAATTATTTTTAGAAATCTAGTCATTGGTAAAATTTAATTCTAAAAGTCATATATTAATATAAAAAACAAACTTTAAAACATTTTTAGAAAACATGGATATGGAAGAAAAAGGATTTTCAACCAAAGAGAGAAATAAATTTTATTTTCCTTAAAATAACTCTTTTATTATCTTATGTTATTAAAGAATGGAAAATGAAAGTAAAAAATATAATATTTGGAAATAAACATAGGAAAATAAAATTCATGGGATTTTTGATATATAGGTCATAATTTATTATCATCCGAAACATAATCATAAACAACCTCGATAAAGAATGAGATTGTAGCCTAAATCCCTTACCACTTTGGAAACATTTGAAGAAAATCCTCATTAAAGAGAGAATATTATATTTATATGTGAATCCCAAATATTTTAAATATAATAATTTTAAAATACATTCATGGAAATTATATAAAACAAATAAAATAAATTATTGGTGAATATGGCAAGTGTCACATAAAAATAAAAGTAAGTTTAAAATCCCTTACCTCTAGTTTGAATTGTTTTGAAAGCACTGTAACCTTAAATATATTTAATTAAAGTTTATTATAATTATATAATATAATAATATAAATACTTATAATATCATATATGACCCACCTATAACATTTCAACACATATTTATTAATAATTTAATATTAAAATTGTCATTTTTGGGTGTTAACAATTTCATTTTTCATGAAAAATTTAATTCAGTTGTTTTAGTCCTTATAGTTTGATCATGGTTCCATAATTTAAAAAAATTTAATTATAATATAAATATAAAATATATTCATTATATATATATATATTTAGATTCATCCATAAAATATAGATATAGAAAAATTACTTACACCATTCATGGAGATAGTATGTTGTACATACGCATGAACGCTATTTCCATTTTTTAATAGATGGAACGAAATAAATGTAAATAATAATTCAAATTTATAGAATCATAATTATATCATATATATCATATATATTTATTAAATATATCCTTATTACCATACATTTAAATTGGAAATGAAAAATGAATCAGATAACTTCACGAAGGTCATAGTTTACATGTACGCTCGAGCGACATTATCGTTTGACAACGGATGAGAAGGTAACATGGTAGATATGATATTATAATTATATAATAATAATAATTTAATAAATATAATATATATAAAATAAAACCATTATAATAACCATCCATGAAAAATGGTTATATAAAATGAATTGTATCGCTACATAGAGGCGGTAGTCCACACATACAAATGAATGATAATTTCACTTCCCATTTTATAGAAAAGTGGGTGAATAATGGTGCTCACATAATAATAAAAAATTGAAGTATAATTAGGATTATTAATTTATTAATTTATGATTAATAATAAATATTTAGAGTATGTAGAAGAATAAATAATTTGAAAGAGGTCCGGCAGGATGATTACCTCTCCTTTGGTTGGCCTCTTTTAGATCCTTTAATAAGGGACCAAGGAATTGTATTTTAATAAGACCAAAACCTATAATTAGATATTTAAAATTTTATAAGATAATATTTAAGGGTTTTGTTGAGCCATATGGCTCAAATTGGTGTAAAGAAGAGAAAGTTGGGGTGGAATTTTATAAGTTGGAGAGAGGACACACTTGGAATTTCATAAAAGATTAAAATATAATATATTTATACTAAAAAAATGCTTAAAAATGGATAGATATTCAAATGATAGATATTATGAGGTGTAAATATGGCCATAAAATAGTATTTAGACAAGTTTAATTGAAAAATTACCCTTATCTCTTGGTTTACCACCGATAAATTTGCTTTAACTTTAACTATGGTGATTGTTTTTACCCTATTTACTATTAATTATGATAGAAAATGAAATCAGAATCATTAAAATATTTTGAATATTTGACTCAAAATATGGAATACATTTTATCAAATTAAATTCATATAATTGGAAAAATTTAATTTTAAATTAATCCCTCAAAATGTGATGAAAAGCAGTTTTCCAGAAAAAATGTTTTCTTAAGTAATTTTTTTTATACCAAAATATAACATAAAATATATTACAATGAACTTAATTGAATTATTAATAATATAAGTGAACTAATTTTACTTTAGAAACCATTTTTTTAAAATTTATCTTTGTAAATACTTTAAACTAAATGATAGTTTTCAACAAAATTAAATATTTTCACAATTAATTAAAAAAATTGTCTTTAGAAAATTCTCAAAATTTTACTCTAATATAATATTTACATGATTTTTTTAAAAAATAAAGTTTATTTTTCCCAATAAATTTTATGTAATTTAAAATATTAATTATAATATTTTCTAAAAAAAAATAAATAAAACCCATTTTTGGGGAAAAAGTATTTATGAACCATATAGAGTTACTAAAAATTGAGTACTTTTTAATCAATATATTTTCTTTATATAAAACCTTTATAAATAATTTTGAAATTGTGGTCATTTATATTTTCCCCACTAATTTAATAGTTAGGTTATAAGTATATATATATATATATAAAATATTATGGTCTATTTAGACTTGGGTTTGCGTGCATCACAACTATTGAAGAAAATAAATTTTTTTGAAATGAAATATATCATAAATTATAAGGGTGTTAAATTTATATATTTGTTGTTACTTCATGTAATTGAGGGTTTGGCTAATTTTTTTTATGAAAATGGGAATCGAGATATTATTCAATCCCAAATGTCTGTGACGATGTCCTAAGGGCCACCTTGGGTAGAAGATCAAAGAGATAACTAGTTTTTTTGTGTGACTTTGGAATACAAGGGATGATGGGGTGATGGTTGTGTTGATACTTGAGCTGTTACATGGGATGATTCATGTGGTTCTTGAATTTTTAATTGGTGAAACATGTGGATGGATATGATGTGGGTTATTGATAAAACATGTGGAGTGACATTGATCAATGGTGATTGTGGTGAATAAAGTTTCAACAGGCAATGGCTTTAGGTTTTTGGTGACATGGATTAATTTTTATACTTGTTTGTCACATCTATTTTGTTAATTTCTAATGTTTTTGAGGTTAAAATATGTCTTAATTGGAAATATATTTAAATTTTTCTATTTTTTCTTGAAGTGTGATTCTTTGAATGTTATCAACAAAATTAAGGTTTTAGGGATTTATTCCTCAATTTTTATTTGTTTTGATTTTCATATGATTTTAGAAAAAATAGTTTTGTTTTTTTGTGGCTTTATTTTGAAAAACTATTTTAAATAAGTTTTAATGGGTTTGGTTTTGGAATTAATATTTTAATTTTCCATGGTTTCCTTTTCAACTAATTTTTTTTGATTTTATTATTTTATCTTATTTTATGTAGTTTGAAAAATTATTTAAGAATCTATAATTTAGATAATTATTTATAGTTTGTTCCCAAGAGTTTATAATTTCTAATCATTATTTACAGATGATGATGAATTTCACAAATGAGATAATTTTATTTGGGTCTTTATAATTTCATAAGACTTATTTTGGGTTGTAAGAAATAAGAATTGTTCTTAGTCTTAATAATTTAAGACTTATTCTTTAATCGCATATGACTTGTTTGGGAAGGAGGTAAGAATTTGGATAAATTATCATATTTGTAAACCTTTTCTGAGTTTTCTAAGAGTTTTCCTCCATTCTGCTATACATTCTCCAGTTTTTAATATATTCTAAATTTAATAATTTTTTACCCATTTCATAATACATTGTGATCACAATGGGACAAAAAATCGGATAGGTCATAAAAAATAAAACTTTCTCAAAAATAATAAGACTTTTTCCCCCATGTAAGACTTGTTCTTCCATAAGCTATTTTACCCATAGCGCAAGACTTTGAAAATTACCATAAATTAAATATCAGCTATTTTTTAGTTTAAATTTATAATTAAAGGGCATATGATCCCTTGTTTTACAATATAAAATTAAATAAAGGGGGTATGATATCAATAAAAAGTGTTTCTATGAATTTACTAAAGAGTTTTAAATAAATCAATTGAAGTCTGAATCACTATAAGATATAAGTCCCAATATAGAATGTAGGGAGCCTCATCCAGGTGTACATGGGGTAAAAAATCTACATGAGATGTTCTTATTGAGTCACTTTTATAGAATTATGAATAGTGATCATCTCCATATTCCTAGTTCAGGAAGGAAGCTAAGAATTATCTAACTATGAATAAATTTCTAGGTGACCCTTATAATGCATGTAGGAGGTTTTATTTGGGGGATAATAGGTGAGACTCATAAATTGATTGATATATTAAGGTATGGGAAGACACAAGAAGATATTAAGTGGTTCGATCATGATAACTTCAGAGGGAATATAAGTTAAGAGAGATTGCTGGAGAGAGGATGATCAAATCAATAGAGAGGATTCTTCTACTTCTAACACTTTAATTTTTCTTCCCTTATCTTCTGTAATGAAGAATTTTATTTCACTTGAATTTAAAATGATTTTATACTAAAATTTCTTAGGTGAATAAGATTAATGTTGTTATATTATTTATTCAAAATTTATGCATTTAATTATATATTAGAGAGTTTTTCTCTCATAGTTACTTATTCCACAAAAAAAATTATTAAATGCTAAAGGTTTACCAAGAGTTTAACTTATCCTATATTCAATATGTTTCATGTACCAAATTTTAGTAACACTATTTTTGGAAAAAGGTAATTTTGAATCAAGAAAATCAGTATTCAGGATTGGATTAAAAGTAAATTCTATCTAGGCTAACACTAATTCATTTGTTTTTGAATTAGTTCTAAATTAAAAGATACAAAATTGATCCAATATTAGGATCCCCTCTCAATGGAGATGTGGTTAATATCTTGTAAGGGTTAATCTATTCCAAATTATAGTATCTAAGATTATGGGAATATATTTTCCCCACATTAATAAAAAAATTCCAATTTCTACCATTCATATATTTGTTAGAATGCTTGTTTCTTATTTTTTATTTCTTTGTGATCATTTTTTTACTTAGTTTTTATTTTACTTTAATCAATTCCACTACTACTTTAAGATCAGTTATCACACCACCATTCTAACATCCTGGCCTGAACCACTAGGTCTGATCTGAAAGGTTACATAACCTAATTCACACCTCCCTATACAAAAGAGGCTAAAAATTATTAGTGAGTTTATAAGTCTATTTTTGGTGAGACTATACCCTCAGTATCATGTCATATGAACAATAATAATCAATAAAAAAATAATAAACAATCAGAGTAAATGAAAAAATTGAATAAATGACATAGATATAAGAGCTCCCAAAGTGATAATCCTGTATATAATATAAAAAATAGATAATAAAATGATAAGTAAATAAATAAAAATCTATGAGTTACTCAGGAGTCGGTCCCACTCTCATGAAGATCCATGCTCTACTGCTCAACCATCCCCCATAGAGACATTTCCCTTCATCGAATCTCTTGTCAAAAAATCTACAAGCGCATCGAAATGTCTAAGTAGGGTATAAGTTAGAGTCTCAGTAGGAAACCACCAATGTGTACTTACAATAAGTGAACAATATATATAATAGTTCATATCATGATACAAGTAAATTCATAGTAAACATATATGTATCAAGTCATCCTGTGCTGACCAAGCTTCCAAGAACCTAGGACCCACCTGCTTCAGCTCATTTCCATTAAGGATTTAGAGATGTCTCATACCTCTTTCTAGGTAACCAAAATCACCCCACCCAGTTGGTGGTTATCCCAAGAACTCCACAAGTTCCCCCATGTCAAAATCTCACCCCACCCTTTCGATGGTTTTATAGGAACGTTGCACATTCTTTCTGGTTGATACTCAATCTACTTATCCTTTTAATCACCCATGACCCAAGTATTTAGGAAGCCATGTATGGTATATTTTAGTAATCCACTACGTCTTCCCCTCTCTAGGGGTAGCCATGTCTCCCTTTAAGGACATTGGGAAAATTTCAGGATGGGAAATTGTCCACTAGACTTCATAACTCCAACCCTTAAGGTTCCATCTTTGCATCCCAGTACCCACTAGCTAGCCACTATAATGTCCGCTCTATAGGGGTATCCAGACTCACCTTTAAGGGCCTTAGGGCTCCATTAGGTTGGGTAACCACATAAAACCAACCTAAGGATCCACCTAATTATCTCATTACCTTTCATCTAGTAACTATGATTTCTCCTCTACAGGGGTAGCCATATCTACCATTAATGATTTTGGAATATGCCAGGTTAGGTAACCACATACACCAAACCTCAAGTCTCCACTTGAGTATCTTGGTACCTAAAAAAATTCCCTGAGCTATATAATAAAAAAACATGTTATATAAAGGAATTATAATCCATGAAAAGATCAAAGTTAGGATAATAAAACATAAACAAGTATTCCCAAAGATACTCACACACCCACATGCATTTCAGAACAAACACAGGTTAGTACAAAAAAACATCACATCATGATAACATCATAAATATATATTTCCCATTAAGGCAAGGAACCACCTACCTCAAAATTTTTCGAAGTCAACGACCCGAATAAAATTTCATGTTTGGTTCAATAGCCAGAGTGGAAATAACAACATTTAATAAAACCACTTCACATCCTTATTGTTATAAAAATAAAAATGTCAAAGCTTGAGGTTCTTCAAGGGTTCCTAAAACCCAAACAAATTATTTTATTTAAAAAAAATCACTTGTGATAATAGATTCTCTCTTCAAGATAATTTTTGAATTATCATTATAGGCCAGCACATTCGCTTGCAATATTATACACTGGAATAATTATCTTTTGATAATTTATTATAAATTATCCTTTTATAATTATCTCATGAAAATTTATTATAAATTATCCTTTTATAATTATATTTGATAATTTATCATAAATCATCCTTTGTAATTACATTTTGTAATTTATTATAAATTGTCCTTTTTAATCATCTTTTGATAAATTATCATTTTATAATTATCTCTTGATAATTTATCATAAATTATCCTTTTATAATTATATATGATAATTTATTACAAATTATGATTTTATAATTATCTTTTTATAGTTTATCATAAATTATCCTTTATAAGTATCTCTGGGTAATTTATCCCAACTTATCCTTTTATAATCACCTTTTTATAATTTCTTATAAATTATCCTTTTATAATTATCTCTTTATAATTTATTATAAATTATCATTTTAAATTATTTTTTGATAATTTATTATATATTATCTTTTATAATTATCTTTTCATAATTTCTTATAAATTATCCTTTATAATTATCTTTTGATAATTTTTAATAAACTATCTTTTTATAAATATATTTTTATTATTTTTAATAATATATCTTTTGATGAACTCACAAGTATCATTTGATAACTTTTAATAATTATTATTTGATAATTAAAAGTAATTATCATCTAGCAATTCAATAAATTATTCATCAAAAAAACTATGAGATTATCCTTTGATAATTTTAATAGATTACCCTTGGCAATTCAAAGTTTTATCCTTTGATGATTTTGATAAACTATCCTTCGATAAATCATTGTAATTATCATTTAATAATTTTACACAAACATATTCTCCCAATTCATTTAAAAATTATCCTTAGTAATTCAAAACAAGTATCACTTGGTAATTTAAGAAAATTATCCTTGAACATTCAATATGATATTCATGTCTTAAAAAACTTATCTTTTTTGAATTTATTTTGTATTATTCCTATATAATTAAGTTTAATTTTTTTTAAATTCTTCCATTTTTTATTAATATTTTTTAATCCTTTTAAAATTTTGAAATGAATAAAGAAAAAAGTATAGAAAAAAAATAATAAAAACCCAAATACCATGCACATTGGAGTTCGAAGGAGAGGGTCGACACGCCAGGGAGGAGCAGGAAGACCAGTTGTGCACTACGAATGAATAATTGGATCATCACCAATAATACTTAGAGAATATCTAGGGTCATTAGAACTTGATGGGATCATCCATCACCTAATCCAAAAAGGTTTTTATATTTTAAACCACAAAATTATAGCAATTCAACCCCCCAATTATAACACTCAATTAAATATGTGATTCAGTAAAACATTTAATGAAATATTCATTAATTCTACTTCATTAAGGTGTTGTAAATTTAAATGGGTCAAAATGGCGAGAAAACCAAAATTTTTAAGTTAATGGTGGTCATTAATGGAGGTTTGGAATTGGGAAGAAGAACCTAATTATTAAACATTTTATTAATAATTAATTTAATAAAAATAATTATTAAAAATACTAGTAACTTATCCTAACGTGTGATTTGACCAAATATTTGACATGTACAAATGTTATGTCACACCGAGGGTAAAAACTTCATCTTAGACCTAAAATAGGTCTCATATATCTCAAATGAAACACTATTTTGGATTTATTAAATTATTTTTGTAAATAAATATGTAATAAAAATATTATATAAGTTATCCTTGTGTGTACTCTTACCAAATTCCTGAGACACATAAATTTTTCGCCCCATATAGGTTAAAACCCACATCCTAGACCTAATGGTTGTATCATATTTATCATACGACACACCATTTGGGAGATATTTCATTATTTTGGATAAATCGTGTGCATGTAAAATACCATCTTTAATATTTTAACTTTTTATGCACTGAGGATCTATGGGCCTTGGAATCTCCAAGAAACTCAGAACCTCACTCCAAAAATATTTCATAGAATATTCCAAGGTCTTAACAGGGATTTTACCCTTTTGTAATCACTTTAAATCATATATTATGTTATTTTTATTGAAAAATACATTTTCACATAAAACAATCACATATTATTATCAACAAGGGTTTTATTGTATTTAAAAAAGATAGGATATTAAAATTCTATCCATCTATCAATTTCTCATCCTAAAGAATCATCTTTAGTGGTCTTGTTCGAAAAAAAACTATGCTGCTGAGTTTGAACATTAGACTCTTGCTCTCACATATCCTCCTAGATCTGTATATAATTCCATTGAATCCGGAATGGTGGTACAATTTTACCTCAGTGTAATTCCTTAGTCCGGTCTATAATACATATTAGACGCTCCTCATAAGATGTATCATGTCACAACTCAATATCCTCTTAATCTATAATATGAAAAAGATTAGGTATGTACCTCCAAATATGAGAAACATAGAACACATCACGCATGACTTGATATCATGGAAGAATTTCCAAAGGATACACCACTTTCCCAACCCATTCGATGATCTAAATGGGTCTCAAAAAACATGGTGCTAGCTTTCCCTGCATCCTCAGACATTGGTGCCCCAATCGAGGAGTCACTCATAAGAAAATCCAAATCACCCATAGTGAAATCCAAAGGTCTAATCCTACAGGAAGCATAAGGTATATCTCAATTTTGAGTAGCGATGGGCCTCTTCTTAATTTAAAGCACTCTCTCAGAGGAATCCTAAACCAAACTGATCC
Source organism: Viscum album (assembly GCA_963277665.1). NCBI lineage: Eukaryota > Viridiplantae > Streptophyta > Magnoliopsida > Santalales > Viscaceae > Viscum > Viscum album. The sequence goes on from OY728161.1 coordinate 1,513,851,808, forward strand.
CACAACTGCTGCCTCACCTTGATCATTTCAACAAGAGGTGATTGGCATGGTCTCCTGTAAAGAGTCTCATAAGGTGAAATTTGAATTAAATCCTGGTAACTGTTATTGAATGAGAAATAAATCAAGGCTAGGTGATCATAACATGATCTAAAAAATTATAGCATGAAAGGTTGAAGAATATATTTCAATATGTGTATATTCTGTTCAGACTGCCATCAGTCTGAGGATGATACACCATGCTCAATCTCAACTGATTCCCTAGGGATTTTTTAAATCCCTAGCAAAATTATGGTGTAAAACATGCATCTATATTCAAATAAATTCTAGAGGGAACTCTATAAAGGTGTAAAATCTTTCAAACAATAGAGCTTTCCTATCTCCTCCATAGAGTGAGTCTATTTGATTGGTAAGAAGTGAGAAGTCTTTGTTATTTGATCAAAAATCACACAAAATATGTCATGGATCCTCATGGTTCTAGGTTAACCCTTAAAAAATTACATCATGAGATCCTCCCACTTCCACACAGGTATCAAGAGTGGATTCAACAACTCACCATGACGCTGATTCTCAATATTTACCCTATGGATGATAAGGCATTGGGACACCAACCCAATGATGTCCCTCATCACCCCTATCCACCAAAAATGTCTCCTAAATTCATAGTACATCTTGGTTGAACTATAATATACCAAAAATCTATAGGTATGGAGGCTTATCATAATATCCTCTCAAATGGATGGAAGGAAAACTACTCTACCATGAACTATGATCATTTCATTGTTCATTGACCATTCGAGCATTGAGTGACCACCAGCTAGTTGATCCCTCATTATAGCACACTCTAAGCCTGACTCCTAACCATCCTTCACCTGATCCACAATTGAGGATGTGATCACTAAAGGGGTACAAGTCACAAAACTCTAATCCTCTAAAGCATCCACACTCCAGTCATGCAATAAGCTCATTAAGCGTCACTGCTCCTCTGAGGGCCTCTCACTAAGCTCATCTCCACCTGCATCTTATGGATAATAGAATCCTCGACGACATTACTTTTCCCTAGTTAATACACCATATCAATATCAAACATACATAGGTACTCAAATCAGTATATCTATCTTAGATTCAGGTCCCTCTCTATGAAGATATAGCAAAGACTCTTGTGGTTTGTTTAGAAAAAATATCTTTCAACAAATTGGTAATTTTTACAACACTTTACAACTTCTAGATATATTTAATCTAGTTGTACCTTTATATCCTTTAGCTCAATTATCTCCATACAGTATGGGGGTATTGAACTTGCTACACACTTAATATGATCTTTATAGCATCTTAACATTCCAATCCATTAGGGTATCTAATATTTAAAATACTATATCAATTATTTCAATACATAACTTAATATCTTGAGGGAATATCATGCATTAGTAGCATGAAGAATGATGTATTTGTGTGTTATTACCTATTTGAATATAGTTTGGGACTTATATGCCTAGGTCAGACACTAAAAAAAGGATTTTGGTCGAAGTATCCCTACTGACCTAACCATATTGTAGGTGAGGGACAAAGATCAACTTTATTCTTCTACTCACCCAGTTATAAAACAAAAACACCCTCCATTGTTAGTGTATTCTATCCTATTTCGCAAGTATACCCATAAACTACTTTAAGGATACATATTTTTTAATGTGAAATAATCACTTCATAAAAGAAAAAGAGTCATTATGATACACCCTAACCAGTCTATGGGATCACACAAAGTTTCTATTAACTAGTATATGGGATCACACATGGCTCTCCTAGGATTATACCCTTAACCCAAGGTATAAAATTCATGGAACTAACCCTTATCTCCATCCCTACATGTTAGTAAAAATCAAAATATATATATTAACATCGAAACATACTCAGTTCAACTAATTAAAGACAATAAACATATATCACGCAGCATGTCAATAGATATATCACACCAGAAAACAACCTAAAATAGATAGTGAAAAATAAGGAATTTAATTAGAGAGCTATTATGTAACATAATAATAGTTATATGTATGGCATGTGAACGTACATGCCTTGTCACAATACATGAGTGCAACCAAAATTCCATTAATCACATATCAACATCATGTGCATCACTCAAGGTGAATTTAATTAATGGTAATTCAAAAACATAATTCCAAATTTATGGAAACTTGGAGGTCCACTATATAGTGCTGGCCAAGAACTGACATAGTTCCCCTACCCAAGTCCCAACCTTACTATCTTCTATATATCATGTATCATCCTAAGAAAAATAGAATAACAAGTTAGTGAATCTAGATCCTTTGATACCATTTTTTAACATCCCATCATACACCACCAGGTCCGAACCGGAAGGTCACATGACCTCATGTGTACCTCCGCATATGCAAGAGGATTTAAACTATCATGGAGGGTCTATGTCCATAAATGGAGTGAATATACCCTCATTATCATGTCACATGATCAATAATATTCAATAAAAATAATAAACAATTAGAGTAAATGTGGAAACTGAATAAATGACATGCATATAAGAGACCCCGTAGTGGTAAAGATGTCCAAAGCAAAAGAAGTAGATGATATAATGAAAATTAAATAAAAAAATATATACGTTCCTCTAGTGTATAGATCTATCATATTCGTCTTCATACTCTACTAATCAACCATCCACCAGAAGGCCCTTTCCCTTTACTAGATCTCTAGTAATAAAATCTATAAGCTCATCGAAATTCTCATGTAGGGTGTGATTACAAGAATCTTTAGGACACCACCAATGCATCCCTAAAATAATATCACAATATATATCTATAATGGTGTATATAATTTCATACATTAATGCTTAGTAAAAATACATTTTCTGAGTCATTGTTCACTAACCAAGTCACGATGAACCCTGGACCCACATGATTCAACACAATGCCGATAAGGATTTCAAGAAGTTCTATAACTATATTAAGGAAACCAAGATCACCCCTTCTAGTTGGTGGTTATCAAAATAATGCTGCATGTTTTTCCATGTCAAAGGCTCACCCCACCCTTTCGGTGGTTGTCACAGGAACATCACACATTCCTTCAGGTTGATATCCAGTTTTCTTACCCTTTTAATCACCCACAACTGAAGTTTGTTGGAATCCTTGTTCAATATCTGATAGAAAGCTACTATGATTTCCCCTATACATGGGTAGTCATGTATTCCTTTAATAATTTTAGGAAATCGTCAGGATGGGTAATCGGTAGCTGGACAACGTAACTCCCACCCTCAGGACTCCACCTGTGCATCTCAGTATCCACCAGCTGGCCACTATGATTTTTCCTCTATCAGGGTAGCCATGATCTCATTTAAGGATGTTCAGACCACATTAGGTTGGGTAAACTCATACACCCAACCTCAAGGCTCCACATATTTATATCATTACCTGCCTGGTAGTCACTATGTCTTCCCCTTTATAGGGGCATCCACACCTGCCTTTAAGGATGTTCAAGTTGTGTCAGGTTTGGTAACCTCATAAACCCAACCTCAATGTTCCACCAGATTATCTTAGTACCAACAACAAAATTCCATAGGATATGAAACACACAAAAAAATTATTTTTTAGTAAGGAACTATAAGCTACACCAAGATAAAATTCAGGATAATCACATATAAACAAGTATTCCCATGGGTAGAATCACCTAAATGCGTTTTAGAACAAGAATTGGTTTGAAAACCATTATATTATATCATGGTAATATCATAAACATATAATTCCCATAAAGGTAAATAACCTATTACCTCAAAAGTCATCGATGTTAAAGGTAAGAATAAACCACCCTATGTGGTTCAATAATCAGAGTGAAAACCTCAACAGTCAAGAACACCTCTTTAGGACCATATTATCGTAAATATCAACATGTCAAAGCTCGAGGTTCATCAAGGGTTCCTATAACCAGAACCAATTATTTTATTTAAAAAAGATATAAAATATCACATATGATGATACATTCTCTCTTCTAGATAATTTCTAAATTATCGTTCTATGTCAGCATATGCTCTTACAATATTATCTACAATAATATTTTTCTTTTGATAAATTTTTATGAATTATCCTTTTAGAATTTTCTTTTGATAATTTCTCATAAATTATCCTTTTATAATTATATCTTGATAATTTATCATACATTATCCTTTAATAATTATGTCTTGATAATTAGTCCTACATTATCCTTTTATAATTATCTCTGAACATTTATCCTAAATTATCCTTTATAATTATATTTTTATTATTTATTATAATTTATAATTTATAACTTTCTTTTGATAATTTATCCTTATTTATCCTTTTATAACTATCTCTTGATAATTTATCATAACATATCCTTTTATAATTATCTTTGAAAATTTATTAAAAATTGTCCTTTTATAATTATATTTTGATGGATTATCATAAATTAACTTTCAGAATATCTCTTGGTAATTTATCAAAAATTATCCATTTATAATTATCCTTAGATAATATTTAGTAAATCATCCTTTTATAATTATCTCTTGATAATTTATTATTAATTATCATTTAAAATTATCTTTGGATATTTTATTATAAATTATCCTTTATTATTATATTTTGGTAATTTATTATATATAATCCTTTACAATTATATTTTGATAAATTTTAATGAACTATAAATTTTATAATTATCTTTTGATAATTTTTAATAATTTATCCTATGATAAACTCACAATTATCATTCGATAATTTTTAATAATAATAATTTGATAATTCAAAGTATTTAAAATATATAAATTTTATAAATTATTCATCCATAAAACCATGTGATTATTCATTAATAATTCTACTTATATAAATTATCCTTTGATAATCTAGAAACTATAGTATGATAGTTTTAATATATTACCCTTGATAATTCAATGTTTTACCCTTTGGTAATTTTGATAAATTATCCTTCGATAAATCATTGAAATTTTTGTTAAATAATTTTACACAAACATAACTTCATAATTAATTTAACAATTATCTTTGATAATCCAAAATAAATATATCTTGATAATTTAAATAAATTATCCTTGACCATTCGATGTTATATTCATATCTTAAAAAAACTATCTTTTGATTTTTTGGGGGATTATATCTATGTAATTTAGGTTTAAATTAGTTGTATTTAAATTCTACCATTTTTATTATTAATACTATTTTTTTATTATTCTCAAAATTTGGATAGAATAAATAAAAAAATATAAAAAAAATAATAAAAACTGAAATACCATTCGCTAGGGTGGAGCAGGAAGACTGGTCATGCGCTATGAACGAATCGTGAGACCTTCATCGGTCACACTTAGAGGAGATACAGGGTTTTCTGAACTCGAAGAAATCATCCAACACCGAATCTGAAATGGTTTGGCTATTTTAAACCTCAAAATCATTGCAATTCAATCCCCTAATTAAAACACATGATTAAATCCACTATTCAACTAAAAATTAATGATGAAGTCATTAATTATACCTATTTAAGGCATTTACAATTTAAATGGGTCAAACTTGTGATAAATCCAAGATTTTGAAGTTAATGGTGGTCATTAATAGAGGTTCAACATTGGGAAGAAGAACATAGTTATTAAACCTTTTTTTGAATAATTAATTTAATGAAAATAATTAATAAAAATATTAATAATTTATCCTCAAGTGCGATCATACCAAATATCTGACACACATAAATGTTATGTCATTCCTAGGGTAAGCCCCATATCCTAGACTTAACAGTGATCTCATATTTCTCATACAATGCACTATTTAGAATATATTCAATTATTTTCAATATATATATATATATATATATATAATAAAAATATTAAATAAGTTATCCTCATTTGCGATCTTACAAAATTCCCGACACACATAAATGTTATTCATCTCTTAGGGTAAACCCCACATCTTGAACCTAATAGTGGTCTCATATTTCTCATATGACACACTGTTCGAGAGATATTCAATAATTTTGGATAAATCATGTGCATGTAAAATAATATCTTTATTTTTTTTCATCTAAATTAAGGATCTACAAGCCTCAGAATCTCACACTAACTCAGTGTCTGACTCTAAAAATACTCCATATAATATTCCATGGTGATAACTAAGATTTTACCCTTACAAAAATCCTTTAAATAGTCTATTTTTTTTGAAAAACTGCATTTTCATGTAAAAATAATCATAAATTATTATCAATGAGGGTTTTATTGTCTTTAAAAAAAATAGAATATTAAAACCATTCATCATCCCTTGGTTTTTTATTTATTATTTCATTTTTAAGTTTATTGTTGTTTTATTTGGGACTACACATAAGTTATTACTTCTGGGATTGACCCTACCTTCCACTAGACAAAATAGAGTAGGTAGATAAATAAATACTTTGATTTTACAGCAACAAGTCAAAATTTGGGTTCATTCCCATGATGTGTTGTTGATAATTATATTTTGGCAGTATCCTCCATTGATGAGTGGATTATGATGGATATACTGATCAATGAGATAGATGATTGTTACACCATATATTTCTATGGGAATTGTGTTGTGATCAGGATAATTAGTTGGGGGATTGGTAAGATAACTATGAATAGGATGTCTCAATTTTTTTTGATCCCAGAACTAGAATGATCTATTGATGTATTATTTAAATGTGAATCTAGTATAGGTGTGAAAGTTTATTCTAGAAATAATTGTTGGTTTGGGATGGTTATATTGAGGTTTAAATGACATGTGCCACCATGTTCCATGGGATGGGAAGATAGCCATGGTTACTCTGGGTATAACTCTCTGTGAGTATCTCTTCCCACCTAGGTACTAACCAAAGTAGGTAAAAGTGCTCTCTAATGCATTGTAATGCATGAGGTGGAGTGAAATTGGTTTGTTTGTATTATTTTGGTTTACTCACACATTATCACCTGCATACACTTATATATTTGTGGATGTTAAATGGGGACACCAATAGTGGAGGCTTACTGAGTTTCATACTCACCACCCTATATATTAACTTTAGGATTCATGTTGGTTGTATGTCTCATGTATCTGGTAAAAGTAACGGTAAAGGTATTAGATCATCTTCTGAATCTTAGTGGATGGAGGTGTGATTGACACACAAGTAGTTCATCAAGTGTTAATATTTAAATAAATGGTCATATTGGTTTTCTGGTTCCTTGTGGTAGTTGCACCCCTTTACTCATTTTGGGTTATATATATATATTAAATCTTCCCAAAAATGATCATGTTTCTTCAATATGACTGGTATGACATTATATGTGCATTTTTTTAAATTATGTTATACATTTAGTTGGTCTTATTTTTTTATGACATCACAAGAAATTTATTATTTATTAAGATATTGTTAATTTATTTTAAATTAGTTATAGTCTCCCCCATGATCACCTATAAGACCCTCAACACTAATAGGAATCCTCTAACATATATAGAGGCATGATTGAGGTTTGTGGATTATTGAATTAGTTATGGTTTAGGTTGGCCAATTTGGGAGAAACTAAAGAGTATGTTATTACCATATATCCACCCAAAAAATATTTATTCTCAAAGTATATCATTACAAAGAACATGAATACATTATATGTAATTAACTATTATGGGTGAGCACATTACATGCCCCTCACTGTATAGATAAGTATATTATATGTATTATTTTGGGACAAACATACACTTCCTCAATCTACCTCAGTCAAGGGATAAATATCATACTCATCATTCTAGAGAAAAAAATCTTATCTTCGTAATTCTCCAACGGATGACTTGATCATCAACATATACAACCACCCCAAGATTATCTATACTTCATGGATTGTGCAATAAAGGTATCAAAGTAAAAAATTTCTCATTTTATACATCTCACCTACCTTAGGTATGGTAAATCCAAATATAAACCGTGCATCCCTAGTATACCAAATACATAGTGTGTGGAACTCTATGTTGTATAATTCATGGTTCATCCTATGTAAAAAACTTGTTTTGTTCATTTTTTTCATATTATATATATCGATGTAAGAATCCTAATAATAATATCCTAAATTTTTATCAAAACCTATATTAGTCCATAATAAATATCGGTTACTGAAGATCCCAATTGAATTTTGATGAAGGGGTGAATTGGTTGAATTTATTATCAATATATCAATGTGGAATGTGAATTCAATATATGAAGAATTTGGATGATGGATGAAAATATCAATAAAAATGAAAAGGATGTATCCCTTAATACATAGAAATAGTTTAATATTACCTGAATAACTTATATTAATTTATTAAAGGAGGAATCTTATACATGTGATTATTACTAGGACGGTTTTGAAATGATTCATGAAAAGTTCAACTGAATTAAGAAACACCATCTATAGTAGTTTTGACAAGATTAGTGAAACTGGATATTGAATGAATAGCTTGATAGATGTGTTTTTTAAGATAAAATCTCTCCATAATTTTCAGAATCTATTCAAATATTATTGATAATGAAGACTCCTGCATATAGAAAACAGTATCATTTAGTCGAAAATTTGATTGGGTTAATTTGAAATTCTAATTAAAGAAGAAACATAGCTATATGAAAATACTTAAAATTAGGTATTCATATACTATAAATTATTTATAATTAGGATGAAAATATTTGAAAACATTATGATATTTTCCCAATCCTTTTAATGTGTAAGATTATTTAATGTGATTAGATATACCCTAAGGTGTCTCAAAGAGTATATTTTCAAAATTTCTAGAATTTTGGAGTTGAAGGTCGAAAGATGAAAATGGAACTAGTTCATATGGATCCCCATACCTTTTATGTAAAGAATTTGTAGATTGAAATTGAAAAATTGATGTAGTTTATAAGATTTAATTCCATAAAAAGTTGGAAATTTTTTTGGAAATGTTAGGAAATATACTTGATATGCATAAAAATAAATACCAATTTATTAAATGTTAATAATCAACTAAAAATTTAGCATCAGAAAGAGTTTACTAAGATGTGTAAGGGTCGATTACTCACTACACGAGAGTTATTTGAGATATATATAAGAGTCAAATGAAACATAAGGTTCATATATATTCTATATAAGAGTCTTTTTTAGAATTATGGATTAAATATAAGTTTCAATGACAAGAATTTTTTTGGTGATATCCAAATCAAATTATGAATGAACTATTTTCTAGTGAATTCAAAATCAAAATAATTTTAAGGAATTGTGATTTAATCTAAGGTGATGTTATTTATAACGTAGAGAATAATAACAAATCATGAAGAAATATTTAGATTATGTGTGACCCTAGAACACCCGGATAGGGGAGGGGTGAATAAGGGTGTCAAGTTTTTCTTTAAATGAGATGGATCTTTTCCCCACAATGGTAGAAACTAGTTAAAACTGTCTGATGGAATCATTCAAATATCAAACACCCGGATGTATTAAAGGAATCATGACATAGTAGTTTCACTTGGTTCACCACTATGTCATTGTATAAGGAGAATGCACTAATAGTGCATTATTTATACCCTAATCCACGAAGCTTACCTAGGCATTGTGTATTATAATTATTTGCACATGGTCACTCTGTGCCAGGAGCACTACCATTACGAGACTTTTAGAGATAGAAAACTACCTCCATCGGATCAATTCCAACGAATCCACCTTTCCTAATACCTTGGGCAAATTATTACTCAATTTATCGACATTAATATTTCTTCAATATAATGGGAATTTAAGTATTTTTCCCATATTATCATGAAACTATGTTTGCACCATGATCTGGAATTGATGCACTTGGAAGCACTATTCACTAAAACCAGATGTTCATCACTACTATATATGAATCTCCTAGCCTTCATGAATCCCCTTATTATTTCAATGACACTAAAAAATTCACAAACCCAGTACCTTTTGTGAAGCTTCTAGCCTTCATAAAGCTCCAAGACTTTATGACACTCCAAATAATCGCGAATCTCTCAATATTCACAAAAACTCATTTTCTAAAATTCCATAATTTTAATTGTTTAATAAACATAATTTTTACTAATCTTGAGTTTTCAAAGAGTTCCATATTTTCAAAAGGATTTTTTTCATGAAGCACCTTTGTGAAATTTGAGCATTTCAACCATTCTCTAAAATCGATAAGTGTCAAATGTTGTGTATGGCCACCTATTTATAGACAATGTCTCTTCATGAAGATTTCAAGCTCCACATGGAATTTTCATGAAAATACTTTTTTCATGTTTGTTAAATTACTTTTATTTTTGAAGATTTAGTGAAATTATTCCACATGAAAATCTTTTCATCTTCGCATTGATTTACCATCAACCCATCGCGACTCATCCATTTTTGTGAAGCCTCTTTCACGAACCTTCAAACCTATATGGAACAAGATTCCTTTGACCATGAAGCCTCTTACATCATAAGATCCCTTTCCATTCAAACTCCCTGATCAACCCAATGTGGGTTGACAAAAAACAAAAAACAATCCATTTCTATCTATAAAAAACCATAGTTATAATAATCTACCGCTTTGGGTTTGTTGGAAATATACAAATAAATTCAATAAAGAACTAGCCTCGATCAAAAACCTGATTGACATGAAATATCTCATCCATCACTTTAAGTCTACATGATAAAAGATCTATGTAGAAAAAAAGAGTGGCAAAAGAATATTTTTGTGCCTTGATAGACCACTAAACAATATTGAAAACTTAAAATTGAATTCCACATATCACCCCATGGTAAATAAATCCAAATAATATGAATTTGTAATTACATCACCCAAAAGAATCCCCCATGGATCATATCTCCTATGTAAACCTATATTATATCCACAAACATATTAATGTAGTTAACACAAATGGGGAGTGGGGAAAAGCTGTAACCTACCCATTCCCTTGGGGGTGGAAGAACCCCAAGGTTCAACCAATGTTTCTACAACATTAGTGCTACTAATAGCTTAGTCAGAATGTCAACAAATGTGAATATTATTTCTAACATGATCCATTTTAATCAAAAATTACTCAAATTTTTCTTTGATGAAGTGATATATGATCTCAATATGTTTGGTATGATAGTGTTGGACCAAATATTTTGTAAGATGGATCACACTCTTGTTATCATAGTGTATCACTATCAACTGTTTCACCTCATCACCTATATCAGTAAGTTTCTTCTTCATCCACAATAGTTGAGTGCATGCCTTTATCACATAGATATACTCTAATTCATCTGTACTAATATAAGTTATCTATTATTTCTTTCACAACCTGCCCACAAATTTGTTTCTAGTGGTGAATACACCACCACTTTTGGACTTTCGATCCACCATATCTCTTGTATAGTCAGCATTAGAAAATATTGATAATTAATTATCTATTCCTAATGTAAATTATAAGACAAATTTTTTATTATCTTGAATATAAATAATAGTTTTTTAACTACTAAAAATTATCTTCCTTCTAATTACTTTGAAATCGAGATATTAAACATATTTCATAGACGATATCTGGCCAAGTTGCAATAAAATATAATAAGATTCCAATGTTCCTTCTATATAAGGTGGGATATGTGTATTTAACATCCTCACGCTTTCCAAGTTTTCTCCCAAAAATAGTCATATTTGACATTGGTTGGGAGCCATGCATGATGAATTTCTTCATAATCCACCCTGCATACTTTGCCTATAAAATAAAGGTGTGTTCCTTAGTTTGAATCACCAGTATCCCAAAAAAATAATCTGATTTCAAAAATCATGGATATTCAAAATTTATAATTCAATTGATTTAAAAATTCTTTTATTGATTTATGCATTATTCCACCAAAAATAACATCATCCACATACACATGAACCATAAATTGATCTTCTTGAGATTTTTTCACATATATATTTTTGTCGAAACCAACGCTTTTAAACTCTGGCTTTTTAGATAAGCATCCAGTGGAGAATATCATGCTCGTGGTGCCTACTTTATACAACAGATATCCTTATTTAATCTAAAAACATTTGTTTCATTATTTACAACTAAAAATACAACTTTTTGTTCTTTGTAGACTTCTTCTTCAAGAACACCAATTAAAAATGTCGTTTTGACATCCATCTAATAAACTCTATATCATATTTAAAATGCTATGGATAGATGGATCCTAATCGACCGCAATCGATCCACTCAAGTAAATTTTTCTTTAACATTAATGCCTTCAATATATGCTTATAATTTTCACACTAAGAATGCCTTCTTTCTTATCACATTTCCATGCTTATAATTTTTTTAAGATCAATATTGTTCCAATAACATTGTGATTTTTTAGTCTCTTAAGAATATCCCACATCAGTTTCTTATTAATATAATCTAGTTCTTAATTCATAGGCTTATACTATGATTCATCCTTCAATTATTCTTAAAACATGGTTGGTTCCACAGTTTATAAGAAGGGAGATTGTTATTTTTTCCACATTCCCTATTTATATGTATGTGTGTTCCAATCCCCTTTGATGTTGGGTTAATCAAGTTATGTTATTCTATTTCTCCAATGAGGTTCTAATAATTTTTCATCCGAAATGGTTTCCTCTGTGAATTTTTCTTCTAAATCATCATCATTTTGAGAGACCGAAATGTTTTTCAATACTTACACTATTTTTTTAATTGAATCTTTCCCTTTTCCACTTCCACTTCTTTATTCATCTTCAATCATATCAATATATGATCTCTTCTAAGTACTTATAGTTTTATCCTCAATGAATTTTCCATCATTGATTTACATAATATTTAAAGGATGATTATTGTAACATTTGTAGGCTTTACTCTTCATTGAATATCCAAGGAACATTCCTTAATCTGAAACATCACCACACTTTCCTTGATAACCTTTTTTGTTTCAGATACAAAAGTTTCTTCTAAAAACAAAAAATATATTATAGAGAGGTATTCCCTCCATTCCATATCTTGTATGGTGTCCGGGTCTCTCCTATAAAAACCCATATTTGATTTTGACCATAAAACACTACTTGAATATCATCTTTACAATAATTACCAGAAACAAAACTCTCAATAAGAATAGTTTAACCCTTATTATTCACCTGTCGATTTATGTGTTCAATGACCCCATTTTGTTGAGGGATTATCACTGAAGAAAAATCAAACTTTATACCATGTTTTCGAGGTTTTTTTCAAATTCAATGGATGTGTATTATATTCCATTACTAGAGAATAAAATCTTGATTATGTAGCCAATTTCATTATCAACTCTTATATGATAACTCTTCATGCAATCAAGAACTTTTAATTTATTCTTCATAAACATCACACAATACATTATATTACAACCATCAATAAAATGAGTGAAGCTAATTTATCTCCATATGTGACAACCATATTTATTAGACCACACACCTCTATGTGGATGAGATCAAGATGATTTGATAACCTTTTGTTATTTGGTTGATATGAACTACGAACAATATTTCCTTGCATGCAAGCGTCACATGTCTTTTCTTGATCACAGTTTAGAATGGTAATGACAACAACAATACTTATCTTGGATATGTATTCCATGATATTTTGATTAATGTGACCCAAAATATAATGCCACAAGTTGTTTTATTCTTCAATTGTGATGAAACAAGTGTTTTCATTACCGTTAACCTAGTATAAATAGTCATTTGTTTTGTGTAATTTCATGGGGGAATTACCTATCTTTCCTTTGATAGTGAACTCTTTCTGATTGAATTTCACTACCAGTACGAAGTTATAGATTTTCCTTATACTTATGATATTATGATGCAAACCATCCATGTAAATAACTTCTATTTTTCTTAGATCATCATTTATTAGTTTTGTATCTCCACTGACTTTGATCTTTATGGAACCATAATTTCGAAATCTGAATGTTCCATTTACCCTTTTCTTAAGATTTTTCAAAATTTATATATTTCTTTTCACATGCGATGAGAATTCGTTGTTAACAATCCAGGTGCTACTATTCTTTGTTTCTTTGAGAGAAATTTCAGCCAGGTAGGATATATTGACCTTTATCTTTTCCATCCATGAGATACCTAATTGAGTGGAGAAAAAATATGGCCTTTCTAGTCTATTTTTCAGTATGTATGGGTTAATCATACTCATGTACCACTTCTTCCATATAATAATTCCTATTTTCAATAGTAATTCTTCTTGGATGACATGTATTGACTTGTCTTGGAGTTCTGTAGTTATGGTTCCCATCTTTAATCTTCCTATAATGAATAGGTTTATGTATATATTTAGAATAGTGAAAAAATAACCCTAGAAACTATTTATTCAATATGATGAAGGATATAAACTCATTCTCTTTTATTGACTTCTAGGCACTAAACTATTCAAATATCTCCTTTCTACTTCATAATAAGACATAGTATATCCGAGAAAGCCATAGAAATGACATTTCATAAGGGGAAATATCTTCTCACATCCACTCCTCTACATGAAACCTTATTTTGTATTGATATTTGACTAGAGATTATCTATGGATACTTGAGGATTATTCTCATCTCTCTTTTCTCTATGGTTTTGGTGCTTTCAGAGTTAGGACATGAGGTACCTATGTGATAAATTCAAATTTCTACTTCTATTTACTTTTTCTGATACTGCTTCCAGCCTTTTATGTTTCTTTACCACAACCAATTCCACTTTTTCCATAAATGTGGATCTCTGATAATTCAAGGCCTTCTCTACTCCATCATAATCATTTTTAGATCTTTCCAATAAATCTGCTTCTAAAAATATTCCAAAATATAATTTATTATTTGTTTCCATCTATTTTGATTCAGTTTATAGTTCACTTTTTAATGTAACAACTTCTTCTTCATGTCCCTCAACTATATTAGTATTTTCATATAGTCTTTATGTAAGGTCATTTATGACTTTTTCCTAGTCTTTAATCCTAAGTTTAAACTCTACAACCTCTTCTAGGTTTTCAAGAGTTTTTATATGTTATGACGCCTCTCCTTTTAATCAATCAATTTCTTCTTCAAGACTATCCATATACTCTGATGAATATTTAAACAAGGCTATAATATTTCTATTTTTTTAATTTTATACTCATCAAAAGAACCCTTAAGTTTCGCCATGTGGTAAATAAAACCAATTCACTAACTATCTTCATCCTTTTTAGTATCTACCTTTTCAAATGTCACCATCATGGACTATTAGGGATTGGGTTTAAACTCTGGTTCTACATCCTCCAAAAAGTCATTATCATCTTGTTCCTCTTTATAGAAGAATCCATTTCCCTATAATTTCTTTATTGATTTGAAGTCAACCTTTTTAGGGAACCTTTATTTATGTTTCATCATGATCTATACTTCACTTTATATATCATCAACATTCATTGATCACTGAGTAGAAATGTTCCCTACTCTTCCACATAAAAAATAAGATGAATAAATATTTCCTTCAAATATCAATTTTCCTTCCTTGAATTTCTTAGAAAAAATAAAAATAAGTCCATCTTCCTCATAAACTTCATCAATAATAACTCTGGAAATATAAATTTTTTCTATGGTTTTGAATTCTATTTCCTTGCTTATTTGAGTTTTTTCATCTTTTATTTTTACTCTCATTTCCCAAGCCACTAGACTATTTATCAAATTAACAAGAGAAAGCATAGAAAGATATCTTTCCCCAAGGGATGAAATATTTGGATTATACAGAGGTTGGAGAAATCTCATGATTTTCTTCCAAATTTAAATATCCTTAATTTCTACCAAAATTCATCAAATAGCTCCAATAAATTTATTTATGAGATTAAATAAACTATATTAATTTTCATCTGGATTCATGTTCATATCATTGAATTGATTGTAAAAGAATTGATGTTTTTCATATTTACTTTGTTTTTACATTCAGATATATTTTCTAGTTTCTACCTCATTGACATGGATTTAGTACAACTAATCATATTCAAATAGATTTTATCATATAGTGTTTAATAAGATAATTTTGTTCTTTGGAATCTATATAAATCATTTTATTATTTTTTCAGTCATATA
Source organism: Viscum album (assembly GCA_963277665.1). Lineage (NCBI taxonomy): Eukaryota > Viridiplantae > Streptophyta > Magnoliopsida > Santalales > Viscaceae > Viscum > Viscum album. The sequence continues at coordinate 1,513,867,863 of OY728161.1, forward strand.
AAGACATGCTGCATTAGTGACATGAATCTCATTAGTTATTTAATGAATAACTTATATCCAAATGGAACTCAGAAGATATATCATCATATTCTTCCAAATCTATAATTTTCTTCCATCAAATAGGGGAACTCCCCTAACATTCATTGAATTTTCCATTAAAACCATAGAGAAAGTATTTCAAACCTATAACTAGAACGTGGGATCTGATACCACTTATTTGACCCTAGAACATCCTGAGAGGGGAAGAGTGAATCAATGTGTCAACTTTTTCTTTAAATCAAATAGATCTTGTCCCCACATTGGTAGGAACCTATTAAGCCTTTTTGATGGAATTATGCAATTATCAAACACCAAGAAGAAAAAAAAAGAATATTACATAACATTTTTACTTGGTTCACCACTTAGGGAAAGTCCAAGGAGAATATGATGATATTGTGTCAGTCATACTTTAATCCACTAAGCTTCACTAGGTATTTTGGATTATATATATTTCATACATGGTCACTCTATTCTAGGTACCCTTTCTTTACATGACTCTTAGGGATATAATACTACCTCCCCTAGATAACATACATAAAATCCCTATTGCTCACTTTCTTTGGTGAAGTCTTACTTAGTTTATTAACTTTAAGTTCACTTCAATATATTGGGAATTTGAGCCTTTTTACATGATTATCAAAAGACTCTGCTTACACCATAGTCATGAATTGATGCACTTGGAATCATTATTCACTAAAACCAGATCTTCGACACTATTTTCCACAAGTCTACAAGAATTAATGAAAACCCCATATTATTTTAAATATACTTCAACCTTCATGAACCCAACACCTTTTATAAAGCTCCCATCCATTGCGATGTTCGTAGGATTTTTGAAGCTCCAAACAATTACAAATCTCCCAGTCTTCATGAAACCCCATTTTTTGAAATTTCTTAATTTCAATTAGTTCTGAACTATAATTTTCATGAAGCTTGAGTTAGTGAAGTGTTACTAATTTTCAAATAGATTTTCTTTATGAATCACCTTTATGAAATAAAATTTTTTCACCCTTTATCCAAAATATCTATGTGTCAAATGGTGTATGTGGCTTCCAATTTATAGACAATGTATCTTTGCAACTATTTCAACATCAACATGGAATTTTCATGAACATATTTCTTTCATATTCATGAAGATATTTTTCTTCACGAATCATTTGTTAAATTACTCTGATCGTGAATCTCTTCATAATGACATTGACTCTTTATCAACCCATCACAAATCTACCATTTTCAAGAAGCCTCTTTCACGGAATTTCATACCTTCGAGACACCAAATTCCTTTACAAAGCACCACATATTAATAAAACTATAATATTCTCAAAATCAATTCCCTTAACATATAATTGAATAGACTGTCCAAGAAATCCATGTTTCATGAAGCTTTCCCTTCTACCCGATTTTAAGATAAAAAAAGTTTTAAAACTCTAGGAAAAGATGCTACCATAAATATTGAAGCCTCATACATCTTGAGATCTCTTTACTTGATAACTCCCTGATCAACCCAATTTTAATTTCCAATAGTCACAAAATAGTTTCTTTCTAGTTGTGAAAAACCTTAGTTCCAACAAGTTAAAATACAACCCAAATCTTATTCAAATAATTGAGTTTCATTTCTTCCATGGAGAATAGGAATGTTTTGAACTGACATCCGTGCATACTATCAGTGAAATTTTAAATGCATTTGGATTTTGTGGAAGGTTTAGAAAAATAAATTCTTGAGTCTCTTGATGAAAAAAATATACCTTTAACTTGAATAAAATTAAAATAGAAGTTGTAGATATGGTTGATTAGTTTTAAATAAGAAAATCATACTACCAAAAATCAAGTAATATTTCCATAATCAAATTATTGAAATAAAATTCATGCAAATATGGAAAATATTTTATGGTTTTTTTGTGATAGAATAAAATGTATATACCAGAAAGGGATATGGGTTGTGTGATTAATTGAGAACCTAATACTGAATTTCAAAGATATTATTTAGTGTATCAAAGATATAATATGAAAACATTCAAAATAAGAGCAACATGTGGGTCAAAAAATAAGGAGAATAATTCTCCCTATGATCTCTTTATATCATATAAGATGACATAGAACTGTTCAAATTATTACTTTTTTTCATGATACTTATGTTTTGAAGCACTTATATGAGATTCAGTTAGAAGAAATCATGGAGTATCTTATTATCTTCAATAACTAATCATCTTTAGTATTATTAGAAACAAAAATAATGGCGTGCATATAATGTTGTGTATTGTATCTTAGCAATAAAATACTTATTTATTGATGGGGGGGATCTTATTGTTTTGGTGTAGTGAAAAATAGATCATAAAGGAATCCCTTTTTTAGGATTTTGAGAAGGTTAAACTTCAAAGAACTAGAGTTATCAAGTATAATAAAAACTATTTATGTCGAGATACTAAAGAGATTTCAGAAGGAAGCTGCTATATTGGGAAATACAATATACTTACACAAGGTTTTATGAAGAAAATAGACCACCTTTTAAGAGTAGGAAAAACAATTGATAAAAGGATAATACTTTCCTGCCTCTTGAGTCCATTATATATTAGATTATACCTTCACATTCATTTGTAATCACTTCAATTGATAGTTATAATCTATGTCTCAGACTCAACCCAAACAAAATAAGGATTTTCTATCCACATTGGGACCCAACCTTGGAAAAATATTGTTTGTTTCTATTTATTGTTTATCAATATATTAAATATGGTGTTGGGTTTTCAGAAAAAATAAATAGATCCATACATCATAAAAGATATGGTGGTTGGAATACAAATAGGGGATAAGATAAAAGGAAAAGAATTTGGTAATAAGGGTCACCTGATTCACCCCCACTCTCATGTGACTACACAATCCACTAAGACTCACAAGTTATATCTTATCCAATCCAATTTACATCTAATTGGATTTATTTTCTATCTAATTTTTTAATTGATATGTATGAATCATATATTTGATGTTTCAGAGATCCATTAGATGGAAAATTAAATTTCTATTCCTATCATATAGGTATTATAGAAAACCTTAAAAAATATAAATAAGAAATAGTCCAACAAGTTGAAAAAAAATTAAAGGATATAGTGGATTCTCCACTACTTGGATATAGTCAATGTGGTAATTATCCTAGTAAATCTATTGATAATAATCCTACATAAGAATTCTCATCAACTAAATGATAATTAAATTCTTATTTCAAAATCATTTTTGAGGAAAAAGTTGGAAACTACACAAGTGAAAAACCAACAAACATTATACACATAAAGAAAAAAAGTCATTAAAGATAATATTAAGTTTATTGGAATCAATCACCCTATATAACCCCCATTTAAGTGAGTTTAACGTTGTATCTGGATCATCATTAATTAGATCTTCAAAATGATTAATCATATTTTCCCAAGTTTGGATTTATTCCGCCAAATTGATATTCCTTTCATTAAATCCACATGCCAAAATGTGATCCTATTTGTTTTCCACAACCTTTGATATTTATTAAAAACAAATCTACCCATTATATAATATATTCTGTTAATATCTTCCAATTTATCATTGATCTGTAAATCTCCATCTAGCATTTCTTACTTAGAGTAGAGAATGAGTTCCAATAATTTTTCATTTTCCATGTCCACCTTCCATACTACACCAGAATATTCTTATTCCTTAAAAACACAACACTTGTACATTTTATTTTCACATTGAAGGTTCAATATCTTCTTATGTTCTTTTTCATGATCCATGTGTTCACAATCCCTCACCTCGATTCTTTTGGAAGACATTGTTTTGATTATATTAAGAAACTAAGATTGATCCTTACATTCTCTAGCTTTTTTTTACTTAATCACAGTATAACCCCCCATCCTAGTTCCCCTTTTATACCTTCCTATGCCTAGGACTTTTAATTCCTCTATCCCATGTTACCTATACATAGTTAACTAAGAATTGAAATAAGATCACATTATAAGGTATAGTCTTAGAAAAGACTTGACCGTTAGTGAAGTTCTCATCTGGAATTGGTGTTTGAATTCCCAATTTTTTTAGAAATAAATACCCTTATTGCTGAACTTGTAATTCAACCTCCATACCTTCTAATTTCCTTCATCTAGCCTTATTTTATTTACAGAGTGACCTGCATCGTATTTACACGGTCCATGTACACTAATGTACCTCCCTCACTAAACTCATTTAACACCACTTTATGTGTAACACCATCTTTAATTAACACTACCTATTTTAAGTATGAAGACCTTGAAACATTGATATTTTATTTCAAAGAGACTATTACACACACCCCCTCTATCCCATATGGGTTTTTTTATATTTCAAATTGTGATAAACCAACTCACTCAAAAAATTTACAAAGATATCTACCACTTTTAGAGTAGTATACAAAAATATTGCCTCTTTTTAGATGGGTTCATCATTTGGTGTGTCAATTGGACTAATATAATCCACTGTGATTCCCGAAAAAGGTTCTATATCAGTCGACTGGTGAACCCCTTATGGATATGAAATGTTGTTTCCACCCCTAATAGTTTTAGATAAACCAAGTTTGAATCTCGAGGGTATAGAAACTACAGCAGCATAAGACCTCACTGGATAGAAACTTGCATGATCATACTCAAAAAGAAATAAAGAAGGATCAGAACATTTATCAACTATACCATATATACAGACCTCTTAAAAGTGGCCTAAATGATGAAAAGAGGGTCATAAATCTATCAAATATTAAAAAAACACCACTTGTTTGATCTGGTATTCCTTCTTAATATCAATCCATGAAAAATAATTTTGCACCCTTGACATATCTATTTAAATAAATATACAATGAAAAATTGGATGGAAAATGGAATTGGATCTATTTTCCAAGTACAAAAAACTACTAACTAGGTTTCTAATCATCGTTAGGATTGAATAATTTTGAAATGGTGGTGGAAGGACTAGTAAACATACCCATATTGGAGTTGTTGAAGGATATTATCCCAAATGAGATTCAAAATTATATTGGAAAAGGAAGAACCATACCCTATTGAAGGATCTCCTACTACTATTCTAAGCAGAGATAATATTTTCCTTATTCTCAAATAAAATGATAAGATCTCGGTGGTCTAGGATCTCAATGATAGTGTGATGTGGTAGATTTAACAAATTGAAGATGAAACGGTCGAAGACATCAACTGATGGTCAAATCCAAACAAAGGGAGCCACCCGAGAGTTCTTTTGTAGGTCTTATGCCTTTATGAACTCCCAAATAGATATTTGTAACTTGGGTAATCCTTGGTCAAAATAATAGACCTTGGTTTTGACGTTTATGGCATGGAATGGAGGACCAATTGATGTATTTTTAAGAGGAAATAAAGGAGGAGGTTGATCTAAACCTAAGAATCCCCTCCCCCTCTTGGGAAATAGTGGGATAGAGATGAAAACCATGAAATACTGGCTATGGAAACCTAGGTAACATCAGATTAGAAGATTCATTATCAAGATATGAAGAGTGTGAGTATAATGGGTCTATTAAATCATTTAAATACATATACCATGAAATAAAGTTTATTTGGAGAAATTTTCCATTGAATTTTATACTTTTATATTTAGTTTTATGAGGGAACTTTTAGATGAGAAATCACATTTGAAATTTAATATAATGAGAAGGATAATTCCCTAGCTAAAAAGATTCAACAAGAAGAAAACTCTTAATTAACTTGTTGAAGATAGGGGACAATATTTATTAATATATAAATAAAATTATTCCCTTGTGGAAGAAACTTTGGAAACAAAAAATGGTGGGAAAAGGGTTTAAAAAGATACATGATAAATAATTTCATACATTGAGAGAAATACACATAGTTTCTATGAATGTTAAGGATTATTTGTTAGAAGCCAATTAAAAGATGATAAAATAACATTATTAGTTTCTACATGAAGAAAATAAGTTAGATGCATGTTAGATGAAGCTGATCAAAAAGGAATGTAAGGAAAATGTGAAATCTTGTGAAGATTAGAAAAACTTTTTAAATCTGAAATTTCTTATGATAGAGGTTAATTTAGGAAATCTAGAAATCAACCAAGTTGAATATTCACAAGAATATGAAATAATAAGTGATACCGTTAATGTTTTTGAAAATTGAATTTCTTATAAATAGAATATTCCTAATGTAAATAAAGTATTGTGGTTAATTATTTATTTATCTTCTGTAAGATCAAGGAAATAGGTAACCCTTCTCCTAGAAACTATTTTTGTTTTATCTTTTAGTACATGCTGTAAATAAAATTTTGGGATCATATGGGTAAAATTATTAAAAACCCAACACTACATCAAGGGTGGAGGTGAGAATGTGCAAGAAGAGAATATCCAGAAAAGAACTTAAAATAAATTGTATTTTTGATCAAAATCAATGTGCTAAAAACTACTTCGGCTATTAGTAAATGAAAAAGAAGAACATTTATTGGCCATTGTTGGTACTTTTGATGAATTAAGGACAACGAAATTGATTTTTGGAAAAACATTTTAACTTATAAAAATTACGAAAGGTCTATATTTAAGAGGATAAGATATAAATTTGGGAGAAAATATGTTTGGTAGAAGAAAATTTCTTAGGAAAAACTAAATCTATTCAACAGGAACAAGTTTAAATGTCGGGATAAAATCTATATAATTTAAAACAGAAGTGCTCATTGTTATGATGAGTATTAATATAAATATGTTTATGATAATTCATATTCAAATGAGAATATAATACCATAAAAGACAAATAAACAAATACAAGCAGAAAAGACTTCTTTGGGGAAGACACAAAAGAAGAGTTTTGAAAAAACTAAACCCATGAAAAAATTTGTGAAGGATTTCAAAAAAAATAAGAAAAGATTATTATTTCATTTATGAAAATGTCACATATTATATCTTTAAAACCATTCCATTATCATTAATTAAAAAATAATAAATATTAATTTAAAGGGTGAATAAATCCAAGAAAGGAATAGAATGATTGATTCAGTATAAGATATCCAAAATAAAGTGTATGAGAAGTTTTTAAAAAAGTGAAACCCAAAAATTATTAAGAAACCTTGTGTAAGATTCAAGAAATCTATGTATGTTAAAAAATAATTCATGTTTTTTTTCACCATAATTTGGAATGTCTAGAAAATTGGGAAATCATAATAAAATGAAACTGTTAAATAGAAAGAAGTAATTCCATATGAGGAGATTAAATTTCATTATAGGTTGTTAAAAGAACGTAAACAGAGATCACATGAGGAGTTGTGTGGAAGTTGAAAACAATCTATTCAAAGTCCTAAAAAATCATTACATAGATACTTAGACAAAAAAGTAGAAAAAATGACTACATGTGATTTACTAGATGATGTGAATAAGTTATTCCACATAAGGAGACAACTGAAGGTCAGAGGAAGAAGACTATATTTCCCAATGTGGTTCAAATTTGGAAGATAAAATGAGGAGATAACATAAAGAGTTTGTTCAAAATTAAAACTAGGAAAAAAAGAGTTCTTGGGTAGTAAAGAAAACCTCAACCCTATTTCTCCCATTAAGAAGATGATGAAGAACTCACCTTATTCCTTATAAATTTTTTTTGTGTTTCTTTACAAAAAAATTGTTGGTGAAGTTTAAAAGGTGATAAATAAATGTTGTGAAAGATTTATAGAATAATAATAATAAGTCATTATGGATTAATTTAACTACTTCCCTCTTGTAATGATTTAAAGTTTCATCTTAAAAGATGTATAGGGAGTTAAATTTGAAGTGGAAAAACCTTGATAAACAGCTAACTGTAGGACCCCGGGACACCCTGAGAGGGGAGTGGTGAATCAAGGTGGCAAATTTTTCTTTTAAAGAGATGGATGTTGTTCCCACATTGGTAGGAACTTGTTAAACCTGTATGATGAATATGATCAGAAAGCAAACATTCACATGTAGAGAGATGGCACAACACTTTTTACTTGGTTCACCACTAAGGGTTACGTTCAAAGAGCATACGCGGACAGGTTTTCGGTCGTACCAAATTCCACTAATCTTCACTAGTTGTGGATTACAATGGTTCGGGCACAATCACTATGTCCCAGGCTCACTGCCTTTACAAAGGTTCAGAGATAGCTCACTGCGTCCCTTGGGTCACTCCCATTGACTCCCCCTGGCTCACTACCCTTGGTGAAGTCCCACTCAATTTATAGATGTGAAGGTCTCTTCATCATTGAAAAAGAATGCATCCTCTATTGTATGTAGATTCTCTATTGAAGTCCAACTTTCTCCCGTGGATTAATCTTACTTTGTACTGCAAATATCAGGCAATCTTCCAGCTTTCGTGCAGCTTCGAAAAGACGGGTGTACTTCAACAACACCTGGCGCGCTTCTCTAGGCCGGCTCACAAGTTTCAAAGAAGGAACACAAGTTATAGCTGGAGCGAAAGTCTACCTCAACCACTTTCACGACACTCCTTCTACAACTTCAAACTTGCGCGATGCACATTCCTTTTCACCAAAACCATTTTTGGCGTGCAGCAAACAACTTTCCCTCAACTTATACTTGCGCGACCCACAACCACTTGCGCGACCACTACACCTGCGCGCCAGGAGAACTGAATTTCTATAACTCTTGAACGTTGTTTCAAATGAGGAGGGGTGGTCCCCCATTTATAGTCAAACTGGACACCCTGCGTGGTGCCATACAATCCTCCTCTCGGTGCGCAAGTTCCGGCGCACAACTCCAACCACCCTAGCCTCTGTCGCACTACTCACTTGCACGACCAACCCAATACTTGTGCGACCCTCTTTCCTTTACCATATTTTGAATATTCGATCTTGAAAAACATATGGCGCACAACTTTCCAATCCTCCTAGGTACCAGTGCACAAGTCTTTTCTTGGCGCGCAAGTCACTTGCGCGACACATGTCCGGCGTGCAAGTCCCTTTACCAAAAGACATTGTTTTCCCCTTTTGTAAAATTTGAGGTCCAGAAATTTGGAAAAACTGGAAAATGGTGCCATCTTCAATACTGTTAACTGCTTGACCAGTATGAGTACTTTGCTAGCACACATTCTGTACTTCCTTTTAGGATTGACAACAAACACAAACCATTATCCAATTCATGCATAGATGACCATGGTTCCAACAATAACATGGTGAATTTCATAGGGGAGAATACAAGATGAAAAGATTCTAAAATATTTTATTGTAAATTTGGAATTTTGAAAAGTTTTTATACAATATGTTGTAGAGGTATGATAATAACACTTTCCCCATCCTCAACATTCCAAATATAACTATTAAGGTGAGTGTTTGTTATGTTGAAAGATAACTTGTAGGGGGTTATTCATTCTAACAGTTGAATTTTTTAAATGTGTTTGTTAAAGATGATTTTAGGTTATAAACCTCCAAAATATCTATGTAAACTTATCATATAACGATTAAACTAATTTGGTATCACATACTAGATAGTTTATGGATATATTTGATACCTAGATTAATCACTATTTTTTTCTACACCGATTATTTCTTAGGTAGACTTAAAGTGGATTATTGATGGCTCATTTCTAAGTGATGTAAGATTATATACATCATTAAATGTGTAGGATTAGCTTATTAGTTTGAAAAAAGGGTGAAAGAATATGTTTCATGGACATCAAAGAAGCATGAATATGAGATATATTTTTCCCTCGCACCATCAACTTTTAATTTATTGTCAATTAGGGGGAGAAAAATATAAACTTTAGGTATAAAATGGGTATTGAAAATAAATCCTTAGGGAGATTTTGAAGAGAATAATTAGATTATGATGAAGGGATTTTTTGGATGTATTTTTTACTAATATAACAACGAGGAAAGAAATTTTATTATATTAAGAAGTTTGGTGATGGATGAAGATCCCAATAAATAAGAAAAATAAAATTCTTTTTGTATTGGGAAAAGGATTTCTAATACTTGAAGTAATACTATATAAAGATTAGAGGAGAAAAAATATACACCATAGTAGGAAAATATGATTCTGTTTTATCATTTTAACATCATTTTTCCAAAACCAACATTACAATGATGGTAAGGGGAATTTAATTTCATTTTTACAAAAAAATCGATTTTAAAACCATTGTAATTTTTTTAGTTTCGACTCAATTTTTAGTAAAAACAACCTCAATATTTTATTTAATTTTTTTACATTGTTTTATACTAAACATAAAATCAATATATATATATATATATAACTTTTTTACATCAATTTTCATTAAAAAATGAAATTAAAACTATTTTCATTGACTTTTTTAACATCGGTTCAATAGATAACCAATGTCAAATGTAAAATTTGTCTTCACTTGAAAGAGGGATTTAATTTTTTCACATTGTACATATTAATTTTCCAGTTTCCACCTAAATTTATTATAGCACATTATGAATTTTTAAATTCCATTTATATGTTTTCGATGTGCACGCTTATTGATTTATGTTCTACTCATTTAATCCTCACTAAAATTTCACTACTTCTTCATTCAATTATTTCAAAATGGTATTTATATATATTCACCCATAACATGATTAATTTATGATTAGTTTCATCTATCTATATACATGTTGATGATTAATTATTTATTATAAATAATACTTCATCAAATAAAGTTAAAATTATAAATATTTTTTAGGATATTTATAGGTCAAAGTCTAAAATGACTTACAAATCACAACTTTGGATACCACATGAGTTATTACCTCCACTAAAAATTAATGTGACGTACACTGCATAAAACATTTAAATTAAATCAAAGTTTTAACTTTCTTTTTTTAATGATTTCATTTTTTTAGAATATTCTAATTAAACGATCATTTATTTTCATCCAAGCGAGTCAAATAATTTTTAATCATATGTTAGAGATTTATATTAGTTTTTCTATATTAGTTTTGATAATTTTATACAACATAAATCATTCAATTTCATCAAAGTTTGTAACGATCGTTGAAATTATAAAACAAATATCATGTTTTGACATCATTTATAACAAAAAAATGACTTCAAAAGTGTTTGAGTAGGAATTTGGCATTATTATTTTTCTATTATCGACATCTAAGGTGATCATCTAACACTTTTGACATTAGTTATAGCAAAAATCCAATGTCAAAAGTTTTCAAGTGGGACTTTTTGGATTTTTTTTTTGCTATAACCAATGCTGAATGTGATCCTGTAGGATGTTTGATGCCATTTATAGAAAAACATTGACATTGAAATTGTTTGATTATAAATTTTCACGTTATTTTTTCTCTGTAACTGACATCGAATGTTTTTAATTTTTGTAAAATAAATATTAACATGGGTTTTAATAGCTGGTATTAAAAAAATATCTACAATGTATATTTCAAATACATTACCCATAAAAACAATGTTAGACCCCCCAAAAACTGATGTGAAAGGCCTTTTTTGTAGTAGTTACATATAATGATTATTTTCACCAAATTTTTAAAGGATTAATGAAAGTCATAGTTGAATCTGAAAGCACTATCTATAAAAGTTTTGAGAAGGTTGGAGAAGTTGTCTATTGAATTAATAGATTAAAAGATGTGTTTAAATAAGATGAAAGATAAGTATAATGTTAAGAATCCATTAATGGATTATTTAGCATTAATATTGCTATATATAATAAATAATATCACTTGGATGAAGGTTTGAGAGGTCTAAATTGAAACGGTAATCAAAGAGAAAGTTGAACTATATAGAAATACTTAAAATTGGGTATTCATATGGTCCAAATGATTTGAAATAAAGCAAAAGATGTGTGGGAATTTTATGATATTTTATCAAGTATTTTAAATTGTTTAATGATTATTTTAAGGGATTGGAGATACCTTAAGATGGATCAAATAAGTTCTGAGAATATTTGAAATAGTTCTGAAATTCAAGAGTTGAAGATAGACAGTTAAAAACACACAAGTTCATATAGTAAATCACAACCAATGCATAAAGAATGTGAAAACTAAAATTGAGATAGGTATATAATTCATAATATTAAATTCCACATTGAGTTGGTGTTAAATTTGGTAAATTCCAAAAATTACATATATATGTGTAAGTGCATATAACTCTATCATAAAATCCATTATCCAGTTAAAAATATAGCAAATGGAAGAGTTTACTGAGATGCATAAGGGCCAGATGCATGATATGAAATAGTCATTTGTTATTTTTTTAGAGTCATATAAAATGTATGGGTCCTTTTTATTCTATGTAAGAGTTATTTTAATACTCCTAGATAAAAAATTTGGGAAACTAATTAGAAACTTTTAGGAGACATCCAAATTATATAATGCATGAAATATTCTTCTTTGAATTAAACATCAACATAATTTTAAAGAATTATTACTAAATATGAGTATATGATCTTCAAACCATGGAAAATAATATTACTTCATGAATAAATATTGATGTTAAAATAAAATATGAATCTTATTTTGATAATTGATTTGAAACCACACCATAGAGAAGAGGAACACGTCATAATGACAATAATTCATGCCAGTGTAGAAATTTTAAATGCCCTTGAATTTAATGGAAAGATTGAAATAATAAAATCAAAAAAATCTTAGAGATTAAAATGAGGCATCCTTTACTCAAATTAAATGGGAATAAAAGCATGATATATTATTAATCAGTTTTAAATTAGAATACTTCTCTATTATAAATCAAGGAAAATTTCCATATTTTTTTGGGAAATAATTTTCTTGGGAATATGGAAATTATTTTTTAATGATTTATATGATAATAATATATATATATATATAGAAAAATAAGTATATGTATTATGTGATCAACTGGGAATCTCATACTAAATTGGAAGGATAAGATCTAGTATATTTAAGTGAGAAGCTAATGACATTTACGATTATAGGAACCTATTCATTGAAGAAGTATAAGGAGATGTATAAGAAGTAGTCCTATAACATCTATATATTATGGAATATAATAGATAAAAGATGACATTGTTTTTGTTATTTATGTTACCAGTGTATCAAATAACATAAAGAATATTGAGGCAGAAGATAATGTAAAGTATCTTGTTTTTTATAAACATTAATCATTCTGAGTTTGAATCCATATAACAAGGTTAAAATTCATGAAATGTTGTTGATTTTATTTTGGTATTCAAATACCTTTTGATTAAGGGAGAGGATCCTATTAATTTTATGCAATTACATTATTATTAGAAAAGAATATATTTTTCAAGAGTTCAGAAGGAGAACCTTTCAAGAACTTGAGTGATCTATTATAATAATATTTATTCTATTTAGGAGAATATAGAGATTTTCATAGGAATATACTACATTTGGAAGTGGATAAAACCTCCCATAGGGTTTAGGATAATACCATAACACCTTTAAAGTTTAGGGAAAACACTTGTTAAATGATAATACCTACCCACCCATTCTGTGTGTTGTATAGTGGATGATAACTCCACACACATTTGAAATAAATTCAATTTAAATTGATAAGACGTGTCTTGTTCTTGATACAAACACAATAGAGATTAGGTATTCACATTTGAACCAAACTCTATAAAAAAATTTGTATATCCATATCTCTTTTTTATTACTGTATTTCATGTGTTATTGGGTGTTTAGAGAACATAATTAAATCTATACATCTTAACTAAAAAAATAGTTTAAATAAAAATAGGGGATAACTTAAATGGAAAAGAGTTAAAAAAAGGGTGACTTGATTCTCTCCCTAGTTGATGGCACGATCCACTGGTATTCATAGTTAGGGACTACTCAAATTTTTACTTTGTTATGTCAATTATGATTTCACTTCATGAGTATATGAAACCAATATGAAATACTGATAAAGTGTAGATTTCCTATTGTATAAAAAGAAACATTTATATTCTTAAAATTCTTTAACAATTTTAACAAAACCATACATAAGATCTTATCTTATCATATCATATATGATATAACTCTATATTAACCTTATACTTCTTCAATTTTAGGGTTTTCTTGTATTCTCATTATATATCTATTTAATTATTTCCACAAATCTATGTGGTCATCTAATAAAACCCTTCCACTAAATTAATTTAGTGTGTAACTTCTATAAATTAATATAGTTTGAATACTGGTGAGACTTAGAAATCATAATCCTAATTTTAAACTCCTTGAACATGGTATGAAAACTCTTTAAATTTATAAAATATTGAGTTATGAAGTTTAAAAACTTTTTTTTCAAATTAGAACTCTTTATAAGTTCACAATTTTCATTATTCTTAGAAATTTTCCATCTAATTTTTTCCTTGAAATATTATGGTATATAATGTTACTATTTACATTAATATATTATTGATATACCCTAAAATTGTTTGAATGTTAAATGATGTTTCATTTGTATTTTTATTGGTAAAATATTTTATTTTTTTAACTTTTAACTTCTCTAAGATGAAACATACTCACACCAGTATCTTAGAAAATCTATTCTTTTCAGAAAATATTTCTAATACATACAAACACTTTTATTTTAGGAAATAACTATTTGTTACCTTTAGTTGTAATATCTTACAAATAAATTATTATATCCATATCATATATAGTATTCTATGTTTTTAGATAGTTATTCTGAAAATAATAATTTATTCTATAAAATATGTAACTAATGGTGGTGGGATCAAATACCACAAGTTTTAACAAATGTATGGATAAAATCTTTATCTCAGATAAAAAAATCCTTTTATCCTTTTTAAACCATGTTATAGAATAGAATGAATCATAAACCATGTGGACTAAATCCATCATATCATACTATTTGAAGCATATCCTTGTTTAAAAAAATCTCTTACCACAAAATAGTAATGAGATAATTATATAAATTATTTTCTCAGATTAATCTATATTTAATATATTACTTTTCATCAATTCCATGATTTAACAACCATTTATCTTAACTCTTGAATAAAAACTAGAATATGCATAAATTATTTCCTTGAATTTGAACTCTTGTATATTCATAATACTTGTAAAACATAAAGTGAGTATTATATACCCTTTAAAAAAATTAAGAATTGATTTCTATAACACTGATACATAAAATGGAATCACCATAAATATTTCTAAACTCCTTTATGTATTTTGAAAATTACATCATGTGGAATCAATGTCCTTCTTTCTTGAAATTACCTTTAGGAATTAATAACCTTGTCTGACTACTTGAAGAAACATTGATAGAATTTGCAACTAACTTTTCAAGTTTTGATTGACAGTATTATCCAATCAAACTGACAATAAAAAACTAAAACATAGGCATCATATAAACAACTAATATATTCTCAACACTTTGATAAAATAGGGGAAACATTATTTTTCACTCATTAAAATTGACTAAATATTACAATAACGACTTCATTATGAATTCGACAGCTAGAAGAAGTCTTAAAGGAAACCTATAGTCTCTTCAAGTCATTAACATATTTAGTCATATTGAATTTGTAAGTAGAGACTAAAATATATTTAGTCATTTTTAATATAAATATTTTTAAACCTTGAGTGGATCATTAAATACTTTTCATAAAAATATTTATTCATTTTTATCCAATTCAATATTTGGTTACTTGGGAAGGTATTTATCTAACACATAGAATGTTTTTCCTTACATAATAACAATTATTAAGTTTTTGCAACATTCTATTAATTTCGTATATTAAGCTTATTTTTTCTCTAATATTTATCTAAAAGTCAAGTTAGATGATAATGAAGCTATTTTATCTTCAACAAAATATTTTATCAGATTGGTATCATATTTCACAGTCATTTAATATGGGTTTTTATTAAATATTCTCCCAATAAATAGATAAACCCTTTTAAAATCATTATATCCATCAGTGGGAAAAGATCTATATTTCACTTAGAAATGAGTCTTATTTGGATTTACACTCACCAATTAGTTATTTATGTAGGAAATTTAGCCAATCCTATCATATATGACTCTTGGATGGTTTAGCAAACAACTCTTATTTATTCCATATATGGATAAATTAAATAGCTTTCTTTATTATCCCAACTATTAGGGTTTCCAAGATAATCATAATCTAAGTAAAATTTCAAAATTGATTCACCTCACTCTTAAGTCCACCTCATTACTTTCTTTCTTTACACAAGATAATTTAGGGGCACCCTGCTTTGATAGAACCTACCAAGTTGAATAATTTAATCATAAAAAAGTGTTCAAATTGGATGGAATCTAACACTTATTATTTTTATAGTAGATTTTTTCTCACCATATTATATCATGTATTCCATTTACATGTATGTATGATTTGAAATATTTATTTTCGAATTTCATTCCTTACACCAAATTGATATGTACAAACCATATTAATGTATAACTCTTTATAGAATAATAGTTTGTGTTACTATCCAAAATCAAAATCCAATTATAATCATACATATCCAAATTCATATCATGCATATGTTTTATAAAAAAAATCATGTAAACACTTAGAATCATATTTAAGTTCATTATGATCATAATAACTACTTAAAAGATAAGGTGAATTAGTGGTCATATTTTTCAATTTCTTCCCTTGTTAAAATTAACCACAATAACTTCTTAGAGTTTTCTATCCTTTTTGTCTTTATAAAACTAAACCACACTTTTTATACTATGTTAGGAATCTCCCCCAGTATGGGTGAATTAATTCTTTCCATGAAGACTCCCATCAGTCCATGGAAATCCACTTAATATGAAGTGGATAAAATTTGATCCAAATAACATTCTACTCTTTATATCTCTTAACAAGAAACTATAATAACTCCTACTAGTTATAAATATTCTTGTCAAACTGAGGAAAAAACAAGATAGGAAACTTTTATTATCATCTCATTGAAATTCATCAAAAAATAATCCATTTGATGCCAATATCTGGTAACTTTGTTTGGCGCTCCTTCTTCAATTGTAGGGTATACTCCATCTAGCATTCCTCATGATATTACGCCTCTAATATATGATCTGTGTGATAAAAAACAACAATTCATAAAAAACTATTAGGAATCTCTGTTCGGTATAACCTCTATCTAATATTTCTGATTTATGGCTTTGAAAAGTGTTTATGATTGACACCTTTGTTCAGTAGCACTTCCCACTACACCTCTGTCTAGTGTAATTCTACTTTAATGAGGTGTTTCCTGGGTTTAAAACTCACCATACTCAATATTCTTCACTACTTCACTTTTTCCATGTATGAAAAATGTGATTACAAGTTGTACATACACCCCTTTATATAGGCACTCACTCAAGAGAAAAGTTGGGAACTAAAATGTGTTTTCCACTCAACCAAAACTCAAGATTCTAATATCTAACTAAAAAACAACTTCACTATATGCCTCTATAAAATTCTATAATATTCCTGAATTTCTTTACAAACTTAAAGCTATATTTATCTCTTTGAACTTCCTTAAAATAAGTGTTAAGGAACTTATTCAAGCATTCCTAACCATATAAAGATAAAGAAAATTGAAAGGCCAATATCAACTTCATTATTTTAAAGTAATTTAAAATCATTTTTAATGATTCTCATAACTCTATCTAAAAAGTGTTTTTCTGATGAATTCATAAGAACATTTCATCTAGTGGAGTTTCTCTCTCTTCAGTGAAATTTTTTATTTAACAAACCAATGAATTTCTCCCTTCAAATCCTCTATAATTGACCATATTTGAATGAATAAATTGGTTTTGTAAACTCAAACTTTATTCATATGGTTTATTTCATATGAAACATCTGACTGATGATTGTAATGTCTTCTTCTAGTCACCCTCCTTCAGCTCAAACTATCTACATGATTCACAGGTCATAGGAAGGTAATACTTAATAGGATTTTCCATCCAATCACATCATATTTATCTATCTAATGTTTTTATATCCAATGAATCTTTCTATAACTTCTAAATGATCAAGATTTTCCATCCATGGAACTCTGACCGATGGATTCAATATGATTTCATACATATAACATCTCCTTTCAAGACTTAATTATATTGAATTAAGTACAATTTGCAGAAAATACATATAAACATTCCCTTTGTATGATTCTTTCTGATATACTCATATCAATGGTATTCATATATGACATTATGATGCAATTGAGAGTCTACCCATATGATAGCCTTCGTAAAGATCTATACGAACTCTTCTTTACATAGAGTACAAAAGACTCTGTCAAACAAAAACAATAATAATGTATCTTCATATGATAAACTCAATATTATATTCTCATTTAGAAATTTCCTTTATGTTTTCATAACTTCAAACATTGTATAGAATGAATGTTCAACTTTGTAACACTTTAACCTACAAAATTTTCGACCCTGTATATTTGAAACTTCAAATTAAACTTTTTTCTACCACTCAAACCTCAACTTCTGTCACTTTTTATTACTCCCCCACTATACTTATTTTATTATGTTGTATAAATGTATTAAAAAAATTAGCACATACAACATCCAAACCGTAATCTAATAGCATCATCTCATATCTATCTCGTAACATTCTATGACTTCAAGATTGGTACAAACACTACTTGGATCATGAGTTTCTTCATAATTTTAGGAACTTAAAGATTGTAACAACATATTATGATTTAGGAAAATTCTCCTATTGTGGTTAAGGAAACTTTCTTATCCTCCTCTAACACATCACAATAAAACTTTCTTAACTATTCTAGAAACTCCTTCTTACAAAAGATATAAAAACATTCAAAATAAGATATGTTGAAAGGAAATGAAAAAACACATTACAAAACACACCAAATTATATTCAATATTCCCCCAAAAAATAATTTTGACATAACAAAACACATTACAAAAAACATTACAAAACATTTAGAAAAACTTTTACTATTTTTTTAAATATTAATTTTCTCAACTTTTTATAAAACCACAAAATTTCTCATAAATAATGTCCTGACACCTCAATATTATATAAATTTTTTTTTTGAAGGAATATTATTCCTTAGTGACAAATAATTTTATAGCCATGATAAAATAAACACACCCTAAATATTTTCCTCTCCCCATTATTATGATAATAATATATTCAAATTCATAAAATAAAGAGTTGTACACCTTCTTAGAACGATTTAATTTCAATTCCCCTTTGATAACATCATCAAAATAAATTTGGTGGAATTTTTTCCTATTATCTTTATAAAATTTATGGTAGAGGGTAAGTACGTAGTTACTTCCTCAATTCCTCAAATCATCCCATTTCCATGGATATATTGAAAAAATCATACATTTTATATTTTTTTGAAATATACTCAAGCATAACATCCCCAGTAACAAATTTCTATTTGATGAAATCTTAATTAATTTAAATTTTATTTGTCCTATAATATTATAAGAGGTTTTTTATATGATTAATGACACTTTTATTATCACAAATAATCTTCAATGGTTTTCAAAAAATCACTCTCAAATCATCTAACTTAACTTCTATCCCTAACATTTGGGTACAAGATTGGGTAGAAAAAAAAATTATTCTTTCGATGTGCTTAATGTAACTGAACTATGTTTATTACTATTCCATATCAAATAAAATTATACCAAAAATAAAGTTCCTCCTGATTTTTATTTTCTATCATTTCAATCTCTTACACAATCAGCATCTGTGAACCTAATAAAGTTCATCTCATTACTTCTTTTGTACATCATCCCATGGTTTGATGTTCTATTAACATAAATGTGAATTATTTTATCTACCAATATGTGTGATTACTTTGGATAAATATGATATATTTCACATAATTTAACAACATATAAAATGTATAGTCTTTTAGTAGTAAGATATGGTAAGATTCCAATGAACTTTTAGAAGAATTTCTTATTCACACCTTTTCTAGATTCATCTTTACTCAACTTTATTCCAATAGAGATTAGAGCGGAAACCTATTTAGAATCTCTCATTATAAAATTTTATAGTAACTCCTTGTCATCATTTTTTTGAGATAAAAAGATATATATCCCCTTTTTTGAAGTATTAAGACCGGCAAAAGGTAAACTTTTAAAGCATGGAAATTTCAATGTTTTCCTTTATTTTCTCAACAAATTCTTCAATTATTATCCCTATAACCATAAAAAAATACATCATCAATATGAATAATGATAATTATTCTACTTATTCTAATTTTCTTAAAATAAATATTACTATCTACTTTTTATATGGAAATTTTAAACTATTTTAGGAAACTATGAATTTAAGAGTACATTCGTAAAGAGATTATTGAAACCAATATGAATAATTATTCACCTTACACACCATGGTTCCATCATTATTAAGTAAGAGATAACTAGGTTTCTCAATATAAACTTTTTATTCAATTCCTATGTTTAAGAAAGCTAACATAACATTTATCTAATAGTCTCTGTAAAAACAATGTGAAACAATTACTAGGAATATTTTTATAGTTTCAATTCTCAACATAGGGGAAACGTTTCTTCAAAGTCAACACCTTCCACCCATGAGTGACCTTTGCAAACAATTAAAGCTTCGTTTATTGAAATTTATTCATGTTCATTGATCTTATTTCTGAACACCCACTTTGTTCCTATAACATTCATTCTTTTTGGTCTTAGAAAAATTTCCTAGGTACCAGTTTTCTCAATTTCATATAACTCTTAATTCATAGAATTTGGCCGCACTTTATGTTCAACTTCTTCTGATATTTATTGTGGCTCCAACTTTTAGATAAGTAATGTATAATTCTATAATCTTAGTTTTCATATATTTTGAACTAGATATTTATCATTTCCAAGGATGTTTTCACATTCCACAAATTTGTTTAAAGTAAGAAACATAAGATAGTTTCTTTCAGTCTAATTTTTTCATCACATGACTAATCTGGATAATCTTGTACATGTTTTAGATCACATTCATCTTCTCTTTTATAATCTACATTAGAAGTATTTGATATATATTTTATAACATATTTAGTAACTTTTTAAGGAATTTTTATTCTTAAAAACTTTTACATCATAGGAGTAAACCAAATTATGAAGTTATTTTTTCCAATATTTTAAAATTATTCCATCTAGTGAGTAGCCTACAGAAATTCCTTCATCTTCCTTCTCATCAAACGTTCCAAGAACTAGATTTTGGATATTTATTATTCATGTACTACCAAAAACATGGAATTATTTTCCCATTGGTATTTTCTTATAACATATATCATAAGGAGAAATATTTTATTTTGGCCAAAAAAATATCTCTTTTGAACATGGACAACTATACTTATATCTTATTTATAGAAAAAATTAGAAACTTTTTATTTAGAAAGCATGCTTCTACCCATTCTGAAAGTTCTAAATATCTCTAAAACCTATGATTTATATTCCATAAAATAATTTTGATCATTTGAGTGAATTCATCATTGAATGTAATAAAGTAGAAATACTTTTTTTTTAATTTATGTCTCATGAGATCAAGATAATTTAAGTGAATGATCTCACGATTTCTTGTGAATTTCAATTCAAATTTCTTATCTCTGTTACAAATCATCCTTCCTTTTAGGAAATTTGTACAAACAACATCATCTTTCCATTTCAGTTGTGGAAATTTTCATATAAAATATTTCTTGGAATGTAGATCTTCTTTAACTATATTATTTTTATCACCTTATTTCTTTATCATTATAATTTCTTTCTTGAGTTTTGTGTTTTTATCAATATGCTTCAAAAGTTATAAACTCATATGATATTATCTATTGGTTTCTTCACCTTCTTCTTCACTACATAAGGAATATTATTTTCTCTCAAAATTAAAAAAGAAAATTATAAACATATTTTAATTTTCATCTTTTAAAGAACTATTGTCTATAGATACATATTTAACTTTCTTACACAACATCCTTCTTATGTTCTTTATAGTGAAATTTTTCTTACTTAAAGAATATTTCTTATCTTATTTGTAAGTTTTTATCAACTTATTCCTTGGAGGTTTTTCTTTACAATCATCATCATGTTCTCCAACATACTTATTAGGACAATTAATAGAAATATTATCAATTCATCCACACCCAAAATATTTAATCAAAAGTTTTCCTTTGTACTTTCCTCACTATTTCTAGTAATTTTTAGAGATAAGAGACATGATTATATCATCTACTTTAGCATTAACTTCCTTATCTTATAATTCACTGAGTTCAAATGACCCATGTTCTGATTCCGGAATATTAAACTTCTTCGTAGCTTGAAAATCCAGTTCTTCATTATTCATCTTTTTGTATTTTAGAGCTTTCCTTATCTCATAATAAATACTAAAGTTTTTGAAATTAATTAAGAGATTAATCATCTTTATCTTTTAATGTTGAATTTTTTAGGTCAATCCTATCTAGAAAGTTTCTTATCAGTTTCTTAATAATGGTATAACATTATAATGCATATTTTAATCCTATTATGTTTCTAAAAAATCATTAACACTTGTAAAGTAATCATCAATAGTTTCATCTTCCTCAATTATGATATCTTTAAACATTCTTTACCAAATTTGTAGCTATATTTTCTTTACTTTGATGTTTATTTCAAAGATACTTTTTAGTTTGTACCATGTTTCGTTATATTTATTAAGACTCATCACCTTTTTATAAACATTTTCTAACAAATACATAAGAATAGAATTTTAATCTTTCCCATGTAGCTCAAAAAGAATTATCAAAAAATTTCATAGGGGAATATTTCTCAATGGGTGGAAACCTCACTAAAAAATATAACTGCATCAAGTAACCCCATGAATATAGATAGAATATTGGGTATAACTTTTTTTAACCCAGATAATTTTTAACATAAATATTTTGAATACCTCTAATTTTAATAGACTTGAGATTATCTATGAAAAGGATCAAATAGGGAAAAACTACTCTTATACGACATAAATTTATTCTGGATTGTATGAAAAAATGATAAGGGGGTGAATCTTTGGTAATATTTTAAAATTTATTCAATCATTAAAATTAACCCTTTCAAATTGTTAGATTTTTTAAACTTTTTTAACATTAAAAACCCCATGCAAACTTTGTACGCTATGTTAGGAATGTAAAGTAGAGCACAAATATTTACAAGGTTCTACCTCAATGTGGGTGACTAAATCCTTGACATGGAGAATCACATATGTCCATAGAAATCCACTATAATATGAATTGAATAAAATATGATCAAACTATCTTTTGAATCTTTCTATCTCTCGATAATAAATTATATTGACTCCCATCAGTTATAAAGTTTGTTTAATAAACCATAGAAAAAAGTAATTTTTTTTATCTGCTCATTGAAATTAATCTGGAAATTATTTGTCACATATCTTCATTTTGTATCTTCATCAGTCACACATTCTACCTTTTTCTGGTATAATCCGTCCACTATGTATCATGATATTACTTCTCTGATGAACAAAACAATTATTCCACCCAAACTACATGGAATATCTGAGTAGTGTAACCTATGTCTAGAATGTCTAACAGATGCCTCTGATTGATGTCTCTGATCAACACCTATGTTTAGTACCACTTCTCACTACACCTATATGTAGTGTACTTCTACTTCAACCTGGTGTTTCCTTGGTTAGAAACTTGGACTACTAATAATTCTTCAGTACTTCAAATTTTTTACTTATGAAAAGTGTTAGTACGAGTTATATGTACCCTCTTAATATAGGTTCTCACCAGGGAGAGAAGGAGTGAACTCAACTGTATTTTTCCACTGAACAAAAACTCATGATTTGAATATCTCACTCAACTCAACTTCACTAGATTCCTTTACAACATTATAGATCATTATTCAATATTCTTAAAGACTTATTACAAACTTCATCACTTCAAACTATCTTAAAATTAATTTTAATAAACTTCCTTAAACATCCTTTAATATGGAACCATAAAAAAACATTGAAAGACCAACTTCAACATTATCATTCTAAATAAATTTATGAAAATTTAAAATGATTCTATAAACTCTTTATGAGAAGTGTTTTTATATTGAATTCATAAGAACATTTCACATGGAAAACATTTTATCTATATTGGTCTACATATATTCTTTACTCAACTAGTGAACTTCTTTTTCAACTAATATCTAATTTATCAGATTTGACCTAGTAACTTGGTTTGGTAAACTTATAATCTCTCCATTAGATGGTTTTCATATGAAACCTATGAATGATGGATTTTTATATCTTCATCTATTCACCAAGAATCATCAAAAACTACACACGTGATTCACAAATCAGAGTCTGGTACAGCTTAATTAGATCATCCATATAATGGAATCATCTTGATCTATCTGATGTTTATCAATCTAATTATTATTTCTATATAATTGGACTAATCAACCTATTTGATCGATGGAAGTCTGACTGATGGATTCAATCTAATTGTATACAAATTTTAGATTCCTTTATGACTTAATGATATTGAAATATGTACATATTTTAATAAAAAATCAATAAATTTCATTTTTTCTTCTTTTTTACTATATAATTATAGCATTGGTCTTCCTATATGATAGTCTAATGAAATTGAGAGTATTTATTTCCAATGGTCTACATAAATATATGTATAAACCCTTTTTTATATGGAGTAGATAATACTATGTTAAGAAAACTTGGTCTGATGGATCCTCATAAAAATGATTTGATATGATACTATTCATTTAAAAATTTTCTCTCATTTTATAGATTCAATCTTTGTATAGCATGAATCTTCAATTTTGTAACACTTTTATATTGACCTTAGTTCTCTCTATATATTATCTTTCAATATTTGTTTAAACAGTTATTTTATCAAATTTTTATCAAACCATAGCCTCCATCATGGAGAATGTCTTCACACCATACTGCTGGATAAAGTAATGTTTTTGAAGAAATAAAATCCCTCAGTGATAATAATTTTTTTTATCCATGATAAGATAAACTCCCCATAAATATTTTCATCTCCCCATTTTTATGATGACAATATCTTTAGAGATATAAAAGAAAGAGTTTTACACCTTTTAAAGTTTTTCTTTTTATCCCTATTTGACAATATATTCCAAATAAATGTGGGGTAATGGATCCCTATGAAATTTATAAAGTCATTGGTGGATAATGAACATTTATTTTAACCTCAATTTTTCAAATTCTTCCCTTGGACTGGCTTCAGTAAAAACATCAATAATTTGATGCTTTTTTGATGTATAATCAAGTATAAAATCTCTACCAGTATCATTTTATTTGATGAAATGATACATAATATCAATTTTATTTGATCTAGAATGTTGTATAGGGGTTTTAGATAGATCAAAGGAACTATTATTATCATAAAGAATCTTAAATGGTTTCTAAAAAATTACTTTTTAATCTTCCATAGAAATTTTCATCCCCAACATTAGTGGACAAGCTTGGGTGGCAGAATAATATTCTTCTTCTGTTGTGCCCAAAGTAATAGAAATTTGTATCATATTATGCCATATCACACAAAATTATTCAAAAAATATTGTTCCTATAGATTTATTTTTTTATCAAAACAATCCCCAACCCAATCAACATTAGTAAACTCAAGAGAGTTCATCCCATTACTTCTTTTATACATCAGTCCATATATTTATGTTCCTTTTAACACGCCATAGAATTATTTTAGCTACAAATATTTGTGATTCCCTAGGATCACTCTTATAAGAACCTAAAATTATAAAAAAAGATTTTTTTATTTTATATCATATGTCACACACAACACCAAGCTTAAACAACCCATGAAATATATTTCATTAAATTTAATATCTTCGATAGCTGCTAGAACACATAACTCCGAGCCTTAATGAACTATAATATAGTATAAAATTATAAACTAGACTTTAAATTTTATGGTATGAAATTTAATAACTAAATTATGAAAATTATGGTTTTATATTGATTAGAAATAAAATAATAATCATTTAAAAGATAAGGAAATGTTTTATTAAAAACTATATTTTTCTAAAAAACGATTTAGTCACACATTGCCCACATGATTTAAATTAATTTTTATAACTTTTAGAAAAAATTTATTAAAAATTTAATTTAATTTTTGAAATAAACATTTGAAAATTATATTATGGAGTTTTTTTGGGTTTTTTTGAAAAGATTCAATTTACAAATGAATAGTGAAAAATACATAAATTTATTGAAAACTACCTTTTTGTTTAAATAATTTATAGGGTTAATTTATATTTTAAATAGGTTTTAAAGTAAAATTAGTTCAATTATGTTACAATTTTGTAATTTAGTTAATTTTAATTAATTTTACTATAAATTTTAATATTAAAACCTTCAATACTTATGAAAATTTTATCTTTGGAAACCCACTTTTTTCACTGTGTTGGCGAGTATAATTTAAAAGTGGAATCTGGAACTTCATTGAATTGAATTTATAAAAATTTATTCCATATTTAGTATCATAATAATTTATATTATCTAATAATTTCAACTCAGTTTTTGACTATAATTAATTGTTAAAACAATAAAAATTAATTATTTTTGTTAAGCTAAAAACTAATTTACCAAGGATTAAATTAAAAATATAAGGGTTAAAATGTCCCCACCAACTTTTCAGAAACCATTTTTTGGGAATAGTTTTACCTTATCACCATTAGTGGTCAATAATTACCCATTTTTAAGGATTTTAGTATGATAAATATGCAGACTTAATTGAATATTTTCAAAAAAAACCATGTGTGTCTTCTCCCCCACTTATAAATGGTTTTCCCCTCTCCTCCCCTCTTCAACCTTCCTGAGCTATTTATTTCAGCCAACACCTACCCAAATAACTTACTTACACCACTACCAAAATCCTAAAACCATTCATTTTAATACCAATTCTACTAGGAAGGATTTTGGTGAAAACCTAAAGAAGTTGTCCAAATAATAGGTTATGTTCTTAAACGAGCATTTTTATTTTGTTTATTCGTCTGACTCATTAAAATATTATTAAAACATGGCCATATAATAACATCATTATATTCTATATAATTAAATTTTATTATTTTAAAATCCTGACCTATATCCATATCCTCTTCCATTGAGTGTGAAATGAAACCATCTATCATGTGTACGACATACCTCCACCTTACGAACTGTTGTAATTCGTTTTCCATCACCACATTTAAATTATGAATATAATTATGGATTTAACACATTTATATTATATTTATGATATTAGTATACTTATTTAATTATAATTTCACGTATACCTCGTTTTTTTACATGTCCTTCAAAATATGAAAACGTCGCATGTGTGTACAGTAGACTACCGCCTCATGAAGTAATGTGATTTGTTTTTCACTTACGCTTTATAAAGAAAGTAATAAGAATAAATTTAATAAATATATGGGATATATATGAAATTATATTAAATATATAATATTAATATATCACTTAATTACTCATCCTTTCACTCATTAATAGAATGATATATTCTCTCTTATGAATACATGACTTACCGTCTCCATGAAGTGATTCGATTCATTTTCCATACACAACATTAAAGAAATATTTTGAAAATTTATATAATGAGAAAATATAATATTTATAACATTAATATAATTCTGGATATGATTTATGTATATATACTATACATAATAACTATAAATTTTAGGACAGAAAGTGTCTGAGAAAACATGGAAATTAACACCCGAGACCGTAAAAATAATGAAATATTATTAACAAATGGGTGGTAAAATGTTATAGTAAGATACTAAATGATATTATAAATATGAATATGGTTTTAGAATAAATTAATTACATTATTAAACCCATTATATATAATATTAAATGATTCTCAACCAAAAAGAAGTGTGGGGTAAGGGACTTCATCTCAATTTCTCTTCATTGAGGCATATTGTAATGTTATACACATAATTTATTTTATATGGTGTATATACTTCCCCTTTGACAAGTAATAAAATTATAACTAAATAATTAATAGTATTTTAAATTTTAAATTTAATTATTTTATATTAGGGGATTTGACATGAATATTACCAAGTGGTGAAGAATTTTATAACTCAATTCCATTTCATTAGGTTATATTACTTATTTGTTTTTTTGATGTTACAATATTATGTGTTTAATGAATTTTTATTATATATTTTTTTAATTTTAAATTTTTATGTGGATTTAAATTTTATACAAATAATCATTTCATGGATTAATTATCACTTTAACGTTACGATCTTTGTGAGGGTTTATTTCACAATGTTGTTTTAATCAGGATTTTTATGTATGAATTTTCATTGAAGGAAATTATTTGATCATTGTATAATAAAACCCTTTAATTTTCTTATTCATTAGTTATTCATGTATTTTTCAAGTAATAGTACCATTTTTACACTCTTTGGTATTTAAAACATTTGAGAAAATGTTTTCAATAAAAGTTGTCTACATTTCTCTCTTCGGTTGAAAATATTTTTTCTTCCAAATCCTTGTTTTCTAAAAATATTTTCCAAAATATTATTTATCATTAACAAAATTATTTATTACAGAAATTTTTACTCATGTTTTCATTTTTTAATTTTTTTGTAAAGGAATATTTATGTAGTTTTCCAAACAAGGCTCGTTTGGATTTTACCAAAAATGTGAAAAAGGATCTTTGTTTTAATGAGTATGGAATCTATAAAATTTCCAATAATCATGGCCACTCAAGGTTTAAAATTTTCCTGTATAGGATTAAAAAAAATTAACAAATTATTTTTAAAATATTTTCTGAAATTTTATATTTAATAATATTTTCAAATAAAAAAAGGATATTTTTTTCAAGAATGTTTTTAATGAAAATTTTATGGTATTTCATTCCCTCAGTGACGAAAACCCTTTATTTTTATTATAATAATATGGGGATATGTTGTATTGATACCATCCTTATTTATTTTATGTATGGTTTATGATCATTTTGACCAAGTAAAGTATTGACATTCACTTTATTGATTTTATTTTTGTAGTCATTAAATTTCCCTTGAAGTATTCAATTTATTAGGATCATTTGACATTGAATTTACCCTAAATATCTCTATTATTAATCATATATATGTTTACTAATTTAACCATATATCATTTATATATATATTTTTTCTAAATTGAATGTTGTTTGATTATTTTAGGAAATATTGACAAATCAATAATCTTTACTCAATACAGATATTTGATGATATGGCACATTATTCATGAATTAAATTGATTGCTTAATATATGAGGAATGATTTGGACATACAGTGATGGGTTGGGAGTAGAATTTTATTGGCCATCAAAGTATTTTTAGTCTCACAAGTTGAATTAAGAATATGGTATTAAATGGGGTTTTACACCTAGTTTTAAACTAACTCATGAAATGCATTGCTGATAGAGGTATCATGATGTATAAGATAATGATGTCCAATAATTAAGCATTTAATTCCTTAATAATTTAGTAATTATTATTATCTATGATATTTTCACATTGATATTATCAATGGATGCATTTCATTCTTAGTAAGTTGATTAAATGGAATTTGTGTTCAGTTATTTACCTTTCCAAATTGATTATACCTTATCTATTCATGATAGTAAAGTTATTGATTAAATTCTATATGTGTTTAGTTATTTAACTTTTCATATTGATTATGATTTATCTATTCATGTAATTCAAGTTATTTAAATGGTGTGTGTGTTCAGTTTTTTACCTTTCCATATTTATTATTCCTTATTTAATCATGATAGTGAAATTATTGATTAAATAGAATGTGTGTTCAGATATTTAACTTTTCATTTTTATTAATCTTAATTTA
This sequence comes from Viscum album, assembly GCA_963277665.1. NCBI lineage: Eukaryota > Viridiplantae > Streptophyta > Magnoliopsida > Santalales > Viscaceae > Viscum > Viscum album. Next base: position 1,513,897,708 of record OY728161.1, read on the forward strand.
ATCATGATATCTTCCAATGTATAAAATTATTTCAAATCATTTGAGCTTATCCTTATTTTTTTTCTTTTCCTAGGATTCCTGTAAGTGTATTATAAAAGATATACAAGGATATGTTGGATAGAATAATGATATTATCAAAAAAATACTATTTATATTCAAATTTAATATTGTAATTATGTATGTGTCTATTTTACCAAGAGTACTAAACTATTTAGTTCTTTGGGATGTGATTCCTTGTGTATTATTCCAATGTAACAAAGTAGATATCAGTTCTGGGTTACTGGAGTCAATGTCATTACTATTGGTGTCATATGAAGTTTAGTAGAAAACTTAGAAACTAGATTAAATAAAATATAAATTAGGTAGAATAAACCTATGATATACATTGAGGATAAATATAGAAAAAAATTATAAAGTTTTGGTAAGGTGAAGATCATGTGGTTTTTCTAGTAATACATCCCTTTCTAGATACTACATGTGGATGTGGTTCTAGAAAATATGTACCTATGGGTAATAACTCTAAAAAAGAAATTTCTATCTTGACTCATGTATTACCCAATACATGAAAACAAGCCTTACTATGCTTCTTATTTGACACTCCTGAGGGATATGATTTGTATAATTCAAATTTTCTTCACAAACCATTATAAATGATTTTAATAGATGATAAAAATAAAATAACATAGGGCAAACCAAAGGCTTGTCAAAGGAATGGGAAAAAGTTTTATGTATGGAAAATAATGGTATAAAACAATTAATTATCAAAGAAAAATGAATAGTATGATGGAAGGAAATAATTTTCATCCTAGGGATCCATTTATTGATTATTGTATTAAATGTTGGGAACCTATTTATTATCTCATTCAATTCCCTCTTATAAAGGTTAGATCTTCAACCAAGGAAGGATCTAAGTTGAAATAAAATGGTTTAAGTATTTATTCTGTTTCAAGAATTATATTGTGGATGTTTTTCTTTAGAAATGATATTTTTGTCATAATAATCATGAAACATCTAATGATTGTGTTAATTTTTTAAGTATATATGTCTTCATGTAATATTAAATTAATAGTTACAGATACCACCATGGGTTTATGAGTTTAAGATTGATCATAAGTTCAATGTCTTTAAAACCCCCATTTTAGGTTTTATGTGATGGGAATATAGTAAGATTACAGATATTTTGGTAAATATTTATGGAAATACAACCCATTGGTTTAGTGTATGTTTTTGTGAAAAAATTATTTAAAGAATAATTCTCTTACATTTTTAAGTATCGGTTTAAAAGTATTTGTAACCATTAGGGTTTAACTTATCTTGATGTGTAGGTAACTGCGTGTTATTAAAGTTTGAGAAAATTATATGAATTATATTAATATATTTAAAAAAAATGAAAACCTGCATGTTGGGAGACAACCCATCACATCCAGCATGGTTTTGGGGCTTAAACCCATAACTAAAAGGCACAAAGGGTGTTGCAACTACCACTAGCCTACATGATGTTTTGGTTAATGTGTCATTTTTCTTACTTAAATGATTTTGTGGATAAATATTAATGTTGAACCACTGGTATCACTATTGAGGTTTAGAGATTAATGTTTATATTTGATTAATTTTCCAAACCATATTAGTTTTAGAAAATAGTTAGAGATAAATTTAAAGACATGTCACCCTTTTAATGATCTTAAGATCCATTCTAAGTTAATTTTAGTGATTTAGGAATAAAAAATTGATTTTTTGGATATTCATTTCTTAGAGTAAGTGATGAATTGTAAATTGATTGAGGAACAACAAAAGGATGAAATTGTGATTATGAAATATAAATGAATTAAGTATATTTCCTATATTCTTATACAGTAAAAGAATTCCTATACTATAGGAAAAAGATCTTGAAATAAAAAATTTATCCTACTGAATTAAAATTTGATGAATCAAATGGTCTTTTAAATGATCATAAATTTATATTTTTAGGTCCTTAACATTCCATTTTTTATTCTCTTTCTTGTGATCAATGACATTTATAACTCTATATAATTATTTATGATTTTCAGCCATTTCTATATCTTCAATTTCCAGTGATGTTCTCTAATTTATAAACCTATTTATATGTTATTCCATAGGAACTTTCTACATCCCCTATCTCTTATTAAGAGGAATCTTCATTTACTCTTAACAAAGTGTGCTTTTAAAAAACAAATTTTCAAATATTAAACCCTTGATTTCTGACTGCAAGATCAAATTATAAGGATGAAATTTATTTAAGGTAGAAATAATGTGACACCCCTAAATTCTAAAATAAGAACATTGTATTCGATAACATATGTGAAATACAACACTAATCTTAATACCATTAGAAAAGTGTCTTAGATTGTCACAAATAAAGTGTATCTAGAATATCAGTAAAATAATATTTTTTTTATTTTGTAAGTTTAATTAATATTATTCCCTCTCATGGTTTAATAATTATTCAGGTTTTCTTGATCACATATATTCCATCACAAGTTATTCGAGGAAATATAATGTGAGTGAAATATTTAATAAATATTTATAGGATATTTAATGAATATAATATTTATTTATTTATTGGAAAATAATGCGATAAAATTTATTTATTAAATAATTATTCATTATTCATTTTCCGATAAATATTGTAGAGAAATGACTGACTGAGTTTTTATGTCCGGTGAGAAAGAATATATATTGAATATTATTTGATTAAATAAATTTTAGTTTAATTATCAAGATAATGGAATGTTGAGGAAATAATAAAATAATTATTATTTTATACATGGGATTCTGCAAGGGATGAAATAAATATTAAACGGCACCGATAATAATATTTATTTGTAAACCCTTCTAGTATTTAAATACAATTATTTTATTTTCATAGAGATCCAATTTTATTTTCAGTTGTGCACAATGACAATAATGGAGAATCCTATCAATCCCTAGAGAGCTCCCTCTTTGATAATTCTCTCAGGAACAACGAGCGATCTTCCTCTACCTCCCACTATTGAGTATAGAGAGATCAATTAGAATGATTTGGAATTGATTATCAAGGTGATAAAAGATTAATGGAAAAAGTGATATGATCTTTCATGCAAGAACTTAGATATTCCTATAGTAATTTTTAGAGATTTTTGGAACATGTGTGAATCACCGCTAGAGGAAATCTGCACTTGATTCCTACAATACAATTATTGTGCAACATAGATCTATTTTCAGATCCATTAATGAAAAAAAATTCATAAAAGACAATTATTTAATTGTTGAAATTAATTATAAATGATATGTAATTATCCTACACTTTGTTAAGACATTCTATCCCTTTTCTATTTACTTTTATTCAATTTCATTGATCACAACTTTTATCATTTTGTAAATCTCAGATTGATCATCATCCATGAAAAAATAAAAGTTGTGAACAACCCATAACATGGTTCCGATGCACTCAGAACCTATAATTTGTATTGAAGAAGTCCCATAATTATTTATAATTATTTATAATATCATTGATTTATTTACAAATTTTTCATTTATTTTTCAACTCAATTTCAATCACTATTTATTCCTAATTGAGAGATCTGATTATTCCTCTTTCGTTTCTCATAGATCTAACCAAAATGATTAATTTTTTGAAAAAAATAAAATTGATGAACTCATCCAGAGTTATCGAGGATTATGTATGGATAACACAAGAGTACACACTATGTAAACAGAGTTTCGTGTCACATACTAGAGTTCAATGCACCCAAAATTAATTAAAATTAATTCAAACTGTGTACAATGAATATATGTGGTGAATTTAATTTCTTACACCATATGTTGACAGAGTCAACCTGGGACACTATCAACCGGTGTACACACCGTATAGACCACGTACACAACATGTAGGCCTTTAAGTCACAGCCGGGCCATGTATTTTTATACATTCCCTACCTGACTGGTGACCTTGTAACTCAGAGACCACACGTCGTGTAGCCCATGTACACATTTTGTACTCCATTTTTTCTACGACACATTTTACATGTCGAGTCCCATGGTTTGTTCCTCATAGAGATAGTGAGAGACGTACACATAGTGTATCATTCCTATACACATCGTTTACTTGTTCCAAATTACATATAATTAATATAAATTTATTATACTATGTAAACCTTATCGACATGTGCTTGTATGTGTCCATTAAGTTGGTATGACATTACATGTGATGGGTTTTAGTATATATATATATATATATATATATGGTTGTTAATTTCTACGTAATGTTCAGATATGAATATCATGTATGAGTCATATTATAGTTATTACACTATGAGAATTTAATTACAAAAAAATTACATAAAAATAATGTAATTCATTTAATAATTAAGTTAATAGTAGAAGTCATGAAAGTACATGATAAATTCTGTATGCCATATTTCACAAGAGTAAACTGTATAGTGTATAAAACATGTTGGTTAGATCCATATGGGTATTCACCATGTTTCCTCTAAGGTACATTTATGTACATAGTTAATTTTAAATAAATTTATTTAATTTGTTTAAATTTTTGGTGGATGAGAATCTCAAGGAAATTTGGATAAGAATTAAGATACATGAATTGATTAATTAAAGAATATGTTTAATTGATTCGAGTATGATTTATCTTAAATAAGAACAATTAAGAATTGAATTCTAGATTTATTAAATGTAATTCACTGTATGTGTGTGGATTATCATGATCACAGACCAAACTTCTGTATGTGATTGGTTTCATTTAATTTATTGTTAAATAAAATTGGCGACATGCAATACATATCTCATCATCTTATGTATAGGTCTGTGTGCCCATGATTTATTTTATGTAATCCCTTTTCCCCTCACCTGTGTGTGAGTAAAAGAATATATAAAAGATGGAACTCCCAATCTAATGGAGAAGGTTCGAGTTTGGAGCCAATTCGAAGCCAATCCCTGAGAGATGCAAAGGTGGATAGGTGGAAAGCTGCAACACAGACCTTAATTGGTTCAAGGTGGTTTTCCCTATAAAGACCCGTAAATTTCAAAGGAAATTTTTTCTTAATTTGTTTTGGGATTTTACGGTTGCGTATTTTCTGACAGCACCTGATTCTGAGGCCCGGTGTGCCTGGAATCAATTTTCGAAGTTTAGCTCGGGTACGTTCAGTGAACGAACGAGTGGGTTTTCCTAACTTTTGAACCGGTGCTCGGAATCGAAATCCGAGGGCACCGATGAAACCGTAGCGCCGATAATTTCTTTGGAACACCTTATCCGAAGGTGCGTTTTCTCGGGTGGTGATGTTAAAAAAATAGAGTGAGGAATAAAAATATAATTGTTTTATTTTTATTTCTTTAATAAGCGGTTTAAGTGAAATTAAGTTATGTCACAACTTAATTTCTCTCTGCTTTGTGGATAACATCCATGTGTGGGAGTTGGGGTGGGGCCCACATGAGCCCCCACCATTCAATTCTCTAACTCCCCATTAGTCACCCTATCACTTTTAAATTGTGTAACACACCCGCACCTCCCCCGTTTAAATGTCTAGTCAACTCAAGAAGTTTTTCTTCCACATTAAATACCTGCCAATAAAATGCCTAATTAATTGGATAACACACGTTAATTAATTTGGTGAATTCATTATGAATTTCAAATTAATGATGGCTTGTGTGTGTGTAAATTAAATAAGACAACATCTTATTTTATTGTTGGTGATTCGCTGTGTGGAGGAGATAACCCTCAGAGATTTTCTTCTTCCTTCTTGAAGAACGCAAAGAACACCGAAGCTTAAACGAATAACATCATCTCATCTTTTCACCTTCTCCCCGTGTCGAAGAAAGCGCGATGCTGCATCTTTCACCAGGCGTGTACCGACGACGTACGGAGCCTCTTTCCGCGACGCCGTTTTCCGTGACGCTGTTTCTCCACGATGATCCTCGTACGACGACTTCTTCCAGGTAGGGGTTTGAGTTCAAATATTATGGTTTAATTTTTGTACTTGCTTGACGATGGTTTTTATTCTTTTAAGGCTGCGTGTTATCGTTATAATGGGAGGAGGTCGGACCGCACAAACACAACCGACCCTCCTCCCTCTTTTTTGTTGTTCTTGTTGCGGCACGAACAAAGGTGGCGCAGTGCAATGACACTGTGCGAGAACATGGAGAATCACAGAGAAGAAGCGCGGCGCCATCGCAGGGAGCGGCGGCCGAGACAGCCGGACGCCGGTGCCTCGGAGGAGCGGGACTGCGGGGTCCCGCGGCGGCGGCACCAACCGGCCAGCCGGGCCGGCCGATCGTAGGAGCCGGGGGTCGTAACCCCTGGCTGGCAAGGGAGCGACCCCTACGTGGTGGTCGCGCTTTACAAACAGGGGGGAAGCGCGGCCCCCCTTTCCGTTTCCCGCTTGGCCATAATGGCTGAGCTGACTGGCCATGCGAGCCACGCCCGCACCAGGCCAACCTGCCACACCGGGCCGGGCCGGGCCGCGCCGGCGGGGCCGGGCCACGCCGGCTGGGCCGCGCCGTGCCTTATTGGGCCGGACCCGGACCTGGGTCGGTTCGACCCTATAAGGCCCCGGCCTTAAGCCATACTTAATATTGAATTAAATGAATAATTCACATTGAGTATCTTTTCACGGTTTAGAGTTTTAGAGAATTGGGATATAACTATTACATCTCAAAAGGTTACAAACTAGAAACTTTTACTAAGTTTCCATAAAATAAAAACTGTTAAAAGGAAACATGTCTAGTTCCATGTTTTAGATAGCATGACTTTCCCTTGACCCCATCCTTGACCCTATTCCATGTTATGTCCTCTGAAAAACATTTCAAAAAACTTGGGGTGAGCATAAAAAGCTCAGTAAGGGATACACAATGAATAAAAACTGTTAGTTTTTCAAAACAACAAGTAAACCATGTATACTTTATCAAAGTAATAATTTTCACCTTTATGAAGTAGTAAAAACTCTTCACTGAATAAAATTTCATTACTTACCCTTTTGTATCCAAAATATTACCATAAAACCCATATAAAGATCACATAACATATAAAGGTAACTTGGGACATAAACATACTTCAATGGAATAACCATATGGTCGACTTCCACACATATCACTTAATGGAATAGCCATACGGCCGACTTCCATACCCAATGCATTGGAGTTTATAACGTAACCACCTGTCTTGGTATTCACGACACCACCCGTCATATGGTTTATCATGTAACCACCTGTCAAATGTCCAAGTACCATTATAAAATCATAAGACATAAAACAAAAATAATGGAAAGAAAACATTTCCACATTTCAAACACAATATATCACTTAAATATACTGACATAACGAATCCATTATAAAAATCATTTTCAATACCAAAATACATAAAAGAGTATATGGTATTTATTTCATTTAAAAAAAACATCACAGCTTTTTGAGGAATCCAAAGACCAAATAATACTCACGGCGGCAGAAAAGGTCGTTATCACCGCGTACGATAAAAGAAACATTCCTTTTTGTCGTTTACTAAAACGCTTCGTAGAAAAAGATTCTTTTTGTATAAAATTAAAGGTCAAAGGGGTTTATACACCGTATAAAAGAAAGTTGTGTATAAAACAAAATATGCCTCAATGAAAGGAGATTGAGACGAAGTCCCTTACCTCGGGTCCGACTTGACTCGATCGTTCTTTAACATCCTGAATAGTAAAATTGAGGTAATTTATACTTTCTTAAGAACCTTTTTCAAGTTAATTATTAATTTTATATCACTTATTACCATGTTATAAACATTATGTAATCATTTAAGTTAATAATGTTTGTTTTGTCGATATTTGGTTCTTAAGTCGAAAGTGGACTTCTTACAATTACATGTTGTTCGTGTGGTCAAAGGTTCATTATATACAGGATGTTATTCATGATTTGGATATCATATATATCATATATATCCAACAGATACATTTATTTATAATATTACATATTCATTTAGAGGTAAGAAATGAAATGCACCGTTCATGGAGATGGTAAGCCGTACGTACGCATGAACACTACTTTCATTTCTATGTCATATTAATGGAATTAAAACTAAATGAGAGAAATGTATATTTAAATTACAGAATTATATTAATCATTTATATGTAACATACATCATATATATCCATTATATATATGTACTTATAATTGTACATTACATTTGGGGATAAGAAATGTAATGCACCGTTCATGGAGACGGTAAGCCGCACGTATGCATGAACGCTACTTTCATTTCAATCTCATACTTTAATGGAAATAAATAATAATGATATAAAGGTATATTACAATTCCAGTATAAAATCATATATAATAACTTTAAATCCATCCTTTATACATCCCACATATGTCCTTAACGAATCAAATCACTTTTAGGGGGCAGTAGTCCGCACTTCCTAAAATGAAGATATCGCGTATACCTATAATGGAAGCCATAAAGGTGTGCCATAAATGCAAAATACAGAAGATTAAGGAATACATAAACATATTATATATCATATATAAATATAGTGACATCTTAATGTCCACATTTGAAGGTGTTGGAAGAATATTGAACAATCATCATTTCGTGAGGCAGAAATTCACCATCCACAGAAACAGTATGTTCTTTAACCATTAGATGTAGTTGTGTGTAAGTGTAGCTCGAATTATTCTTATAAAAACATCCTAGTATATTGAATATACTGTAGTTGTTACAAAAGAAATGAATAAAAAGAGTTTATGGGGTTGGAGAAGCAAAATAAAACAAAATAACACATGAGAAAACACTACCTTTAAAACGGGTAACTCTTTTTGATTTGAGCTCAAAGGCTTCCTTGGGAAGACTTCTTCCCAAAGTGAGGATTCTAGGAGTAAGATAGGGATGTAGAGAGACAAAATGGTCAGATATTGGCCTAACCAAAGGCTTGAGAGGTGTGGGTAAGGAGGTAGAGGTGGGGGCCTTTTATAAGAGGAGAGGAGGGGCACTCTTGGAAAGTTAAGAAAAGATACTTTATTATAAAATGATTTTCGGATAAAAAGGGTCCCAAAATTATATATTTAGAGGATAAGGTGATAAGAGTTCGAAATACGCCCATCCAATAGGTTTTTGACATGTGTAGGTCTGAGATTTTACATTATCTTTTCAATTTATTTAAATCTTTAAATAATGAGGTAATCGCTGCATCATCATAGTGTCATAAATAATTTAATTTATTTATTGTCTAAAAATTATAAAAAAATACAATGATGTAGTAAATCTTTTTATATTTCTACTGAATATTTATAGTAAAAAATATGACTTGTATAACTCCATTTAAAAATTGTTTTAGTAAACCAACTCATGTTTGTGACATTTTTAATTTTAACATTAAATAAAAAGTTATTAATGTCATTTTCCTACCAAAGTGGCTCCATGGGGTCCCCAAGTTGACCCATGGATTTTCTTGGTCGGCCATGACACATCCAATAAGGGTAGGACATGTGTCTAGGTCATTTAATATTATTAAAACAATATTTTTACCTTAAACTACACTAATTACCTCTAATCGCGATTAAAAACTTAAAAGTTACTATTCACCAAAAAATTATTTTAATCCCATTAAACCAAATTTTACTTCCTAATGACAACCATGTATGTTGGATTTTTTAAAATCAAAACAAAAAGGTGGTAAAATTTCATTTAAACGAAAAATCAGTTTTTTAAGTACCACTTAGTGGTTTCACTATTCATCAAAAATTGAAGTTTTTCAGAAAAATACCAAAAATTCACCCTAAGATATATTTGATATTCTGAATTAAAAAATGATGTCTATTTTACAAAATTTAAAACATATAAGTTGCATTAATTAATTTAATAATTAATTCCCGCTGTCAAAACAAATAGCGTGTTTTTTTGAAAAAAAAGTATCAAAAGATTGACACTAGTTTAAGTCCAATTTCAAAGTGAAATTAATTCCAACGACCACTATTGGATTAAATGGTAAAAATATATTCTAATTTCACTTTAAAACCAATTCAAAAGATAATCTAATAATCTAAATAAATTAGATTAAAAAGTGGTTTTGAATTAAAATACAACAATTTTCACTATTCATTAAAAAATGAACTTTATCGGAAAAATAGCAAAAATTTACACAAAGTAAATTTTGATGTCCCGATTCTAAAGAAGAATTTTGTTTGGTACAATAGAATATATAAGAGTGACTAAAACTATATTTATAGACGGTTCGCCATCAAAATGCGATAAGTCGACATTTTGTGAATGTTAGAGTATATATGCCTAAAATTTAATTCTTTTCGTATTTTAAGCCTTTATCTTTTATTTGATAAATGTAGAAACATTTAAAAAAACATATATAATCATATTTTAGTTATTTATATTCATTCCCGCCAATATAACGGCTACGTGTTAACTACCATTTAAAATAATATTATTTTATAACTAGTGTGCAACGTAAGATTTCAAAGAAACTCTTTGTTGCGTATCAGGTACGCTATCGAACATAGCAACCACTTTAAAGAAAAATTAATATTTAATTCGTAAATATTAATAAATATGAAAATGTTTTATTCATTATTTACCTGGGATATTACAGACCCGGTTCGGGCCGACCCAGGGGGGGTTGGGTCGGGCCGGGTTGGGCCCAGACCCTCCATTTTGAACTATTTTCAGTCATTTGCCCATATCTTGGGCTACAGACCTCCGATCGACACACCGTCAGTTGCGATGCGATCCTTGGATCGAGAATGTCATTTTGGTATATTACACTCAAGGTTTCGGAGAACTTTGGGTACGACCGGGTTGGTTCGAACACGAAACCAACCGAGCCCTCGGAGCCGTAACACTTATAACTTGAGCTCCGGACGTCTGATTGACGTGCCGTCAACTTTGTTGGATTCTTCTTAGTGAGAAGGACCTTTTGGATTACTCCGTTCGAGGTTTGGATGCAGTTGGAGTATGGTCGGGTTGGTTTTGACTTAAAAACCAACTGGGCCCCGGGAACGAAAAAGCCAATAACTCTCAGACCAGGCATCCGATTGACGCACCGTCTGTCGCGTTGTGTTCCTATTGACATGACAGAACTTTGTGATACATCAACGCTGGTCTACGTGTCAGTTGATGTATCGAACCCTCTGCTCGTGGAGTGGACCCTCCCGGAAACGAGCGTGCTGTGTGCGGAAACCCTAGAGATGGCTGAGACTTGAAGACTACTGATCGATTGACTCGGAGTGTTTCGATAGCCCAGTGGGGAGCGCTTGGTTGTAGCGGCAGACCCGCGATGGAGGAGTGCTTGGTTGTAGCGGCAGACCCACGGTACTCAACAAAATGAGTACCTCTATAGGCTATGAGGGGGAGCGGTTGGTTGTAGCGGCAGACCCATGGTGGGAAGCGCTTGGTTGAAGCAGCAGGCCCACAGTACTCGGTAGGTGGAGTACTACAGCAGTCCAAGTTTAGTGGGAAGAACTTGGTTGTAGCGGCAGGCCCACTGTACTCGATAAAGGAGGAGTTTCCCAGCAGCTATGGGTTCGACAGTGTATAATTTCTTACTGGAATCCTCTGTGAGTTCGACGTCGACGACAACCGTACGGGAATCCTTCGTGGGTTCGGCAGTGACAACTACTGTACTTTCATTCCTTATGAAACCCTAGAGCTAGATGAGACTTGACGACTGCTGGTTGTTCGACTCAGAGTGTTTCAGATAGCCCAGTGGAGAGTGCTTGGTTGTAGCGGCAGACCCACGACGGAGGAGCGCTTGGTTATAGCGGCAAACCCGCAGTACTCAACAGAAGGAGTACCTCTATAGGCTATGAGGGGGAGCGCTTGGTTGTAGCGGAAGACCCATGGTGGGAAGCGGTTGATTGTAGTAGCAGGCCCATAGTACTCGGTAGGGGGAGTACTTCAGCAGTACAAGGTTAGTGTATAGCACTTGGTTGTAGCGGCATACCCACTGTACTCAATAGAGGAGGAGTTCTCCAGCAGCTGTGTTTTCGACATCTTGAATAAATCCTGGTTTGAGTCGAGTCTTGACTTTCAATAATTATCTTCGATATGATTGACTTGCTTTGCTGTGTAGATTGGGTTGTGTTTTTCTTTGTGGATTGGGTTGTACTATCCTGTGTGGACGTGATCAAACTTGGGCTCAGATGTTGGAGCCGAACTGGAATTGATGACTTAGGTATATGTATGAGCATATACCTAAGTAGTGTTGTATGTTACTTTGTGATTGTATCTTTCCTTTGTGGTTTATCCTTGTTTGGTTTAGTGAACCTTGAGGGTCTCAGGGTCCCTACTGAGTAGCGTATACTCACCCCTGCACGGGCTATGCCCGCACTACGTTGTGTTGGATGCAGACGAAGGACAACACTGATCGTGGTTGAGGCTTGTGAAGCAAGTCGGTACCTGGAGGTGGACCACTGGGCGGGACGTACATGGAGCGGACGGCTGGACCCGAGCAGCTGAGGAGGCTATCTGTACCCACCCTTCAGGTGGGACTTCAAGTGGACGGCTCGACGTTGCTGCTTTACTTTCTGTTTCTGTACTTTCTTTCAGTTGTACTTTTCTTCAGTTGGGTTTGTATTCTGGCCCATTTACTTTTCCTCACTTACAGTTGTACCCAGTTTCTTAGTGTTTACTTCAAATTGCTTACTATGGTGTTTGTTTACTTTATAAAGGCAATGCCTTCCATTTTTATCGGGATTTACGCCTTGGTACTAGTCGCCAGCCCCTGGCCTATGGAAGGCGGGTTTGGGGTAGTCACGGCACGGGTCCTGAGGATGGGTCATGTCAAATTGGTATCAGAGGAGGTCGGTTCTACCGCAGAACTCAGGACTCTAATCTTTCATCTATGTGAATCAATAGTGTTAAGAGTATTGAGTGTGGTTATCAGTCTAGGGAGTCCAGTGTCGGTGCGGCGGCCGATGTATCCGTACACCAGGACCCTGACTTCTGATTTTCGACTCAGTGCATGAAAACACTGATTGCATGTGTGTTTCAAAAGTTTTCTTTGTGATTAATTTGTGTCAGCTCACCAGGTATACTTTTTTGACCGTGGCACACCTGATTCTTTTTAGGATGGCCCCACGACGACATCCATATAGGGTTTAGATCCTTGTGCGAGACGACAACCCACTGAGTGATGAGGCCTCGGTGCAGGGCCCTTTTACAGCGGAGGCACCGGCGGTACCACTACCCACCGAGCCACCGATGCCGCCATCCCCAGCCGCTGAGAGTGAACGTCGCCTTAGTGCACTGCACGAGTATCAGTGTCATAGACCGCCCAGGTTCCACGGGGAGACGGACCCTCAGGCAGCCTAGGATTGGCTAGTGGCTGTAGTTCGAGTTTTCAGGTTAGTGGGGACACCAGCTGACCTCATGATGATCCTTGTAGTGAGCCTCCTGCACGCGGCAGCAGGCAGATGGTGGAGCTTGATGCTCCAGGTGCACGATGAGGCATCCCTTCTATGGGCAGACTTCGAGAGCTTGTTCCGGACAGTGTTTGTACCAGCCACCCTTCGAGCGGTGCGCATACATGAGCTACTTCATCTTCAGCAGGGGTAGCATGACGGTGGCACAGTATTCAGCGAGGTTCACCGATCTCTCGCGTTACTCTACAGATATGGTACGGGACCCGTTCTTCAGGGCCCAAACCTTTGAGCAGGGGCTCAGGCGAGAGATTAGAGCTTCAACTGTTTCTTACAACATCCCGAAGCAGACATGGGTGTTGGAGCGAGCCCTCTTAGTGGAGAGTTTCCTTGCTGAGCATTCTCTAGCAGCAGGACCCACCACTAGCTGGCATGCAGCCGAGTCTTCTGCAGCGGGCAGTAGACAGATGACGCAGAGGTCCAAGAGGACCAGACCTACAGGTGATTGACCGTATGACACAAGACTATGTATGCAGGGCACCCGGGGTGGAGAACGACTTACCAGGAGCGGACAGTGTTACTCCTGCGGCGGGGTTGGTCACATGGCTCGTGACTGTCTGACCCTCCATACAGATGACCAGCGGATAAATGAAGGACCTCTCAAGTAGAGGCAGAGGTTCGATTGGGGTGGATCGCAAGGAGCAGGAGATCGAGGCAGGGGAGATGGCCGTGAAGCTGGAGGTGGACGACACTTCGAGGTGTTTCCACCCCCACCACCAGGAGGTCCACCCCCGACCGTAGGGAACAGGTGGACATGGGAGAGATCAGCTTCAGGCAGCTGAGGCATTTGACTATGGAGCTCCGGAAGCTGGCGGATAGGAGCGAAACTAGTTCCTGGCATAGAGGCCTTGTTGTTGGTGCTTCTAGATTTCTTTTTGTTGATGTTGTGGTTGAATGTGTCTTTGAACATTGAGCTGCAGTAATAAAATACACCTTCCTTTGTGACGTTTACTTTATTGTCCTCTCTTTATGTTGTTACTAAGAGGTTCTGGTTTAAAAACCGTTGACTTTACCCTCACTTTTGAGATACCTACTGGAGGAGACCCAGTGACCACACACTGATGCTGACAGTGTGACTCAACCCTTGGAGGTGAGAGTAACAGTTAGATCTCTTGGTAGTAGTGTTGAGGCCTTACGACGTCATCCTTGGTATTGGTTAGTATCATACATGTTGGGACTGATTGTATTAGGAAAACAATGTGGTTCATCCTGGGGATGAGACCAGATTTCTCTTTTCGGCAATGATGAAATCTTAGCAGCTCTTATAGGACCAGAGTAGGTCCTGGTCATCCAAGAGTGGATGAGGACAACATAGATCTGAAAAAGTCTTTTGCTGAGAGGAGGCAGAGACCACTAGAGTTTGAGGATGGTGACCACGTTTTCCTACGGGTCTCACCTCAACGTAGATTACAGAGTTTTGGCCGGGGGTGGAAAGTTATCTCCGCGCTTTATCGGACCCTTCTAGGTCCTCAACAGGGTAGGTGAGGTGGTTTACTACTTGACCCATCCACCTCAGTTGCACCAGGTGCACGAAGACATCCACGTATCTCAGCTGAGGAGATACCTGCGTGACCCGGCTCATATCTTTGACGATGGGGATACTTTTTCGGAGGTCCCGATGGAGATCGAGGATCGATAGTAGCAGGTCCTACGTGGGTGGTTGATTCCTCTAGTGCGCATTAGATGGCAGCACGAGAACCTCTAGGAGAGCACAGGGGAGCGGGAGGCTCAGTTGCGTGATCAATACCACTTTTGTTTTCCCTAGTTTGTGTTATAGCTTTACGGGGACGTAAAGCCCTGAGGTGGGAGTAATGTAAAGACCCGTAAATTTCAATGGAAATTTTTTCTTAATTTTATTTGGTATTTTACGGTTGCGCAGTTTTTGATGGCACATGATTCCAAGGCCCGGTGTGCCCGGAATCAATTTCCGAAGTTTAGCTCGGGTACGTTCAGTGAACGAACAAGCGAGTTTTTCTAACTTTTGAACTGGTGCTCGGAATCAAAATCCAAGGGCACCGATGAAACCGTAGTACCGACAATTGCTTATTAACACCTTATCCAAAGGTGCGTTTGCTCGGGTGGTGATGTTAAAAAAATAAAGCGAGGAATAAAAATATAATTGTTTTATTTTTATTTCTTTACTAAGCAGTTTAAGTGAAATTAAGTTATGTCACAACTTAATTTCTCTCTGCTTTGTGGATAACATCCATGTGTGAGAGTTGGGGTGGGGCCCACATGATCCCCCACCTTACAATTCTCTAACTCCCCATTAATCACCGTATCACTTTTAAATTGTGTAACACACCCACACCTCCCCCGTTTAAATGTCAAGTCAACTCAAGAAGATTTTATTCCACATTAAATACCTTCAAATAAAACTTCTACTTAATTGGATAACGTCCATTAATTAATTTGGTGAATTAATTATGAATTTAAAATTAATGACGACTTGTGTGTGTGTAAATTAAATAAGACAACATCTTATTTTATTGGTGGTGATTCGCTGTGTCGAAAAGAGAACCCTCAGAGATTTTATTCTTCCTTCTTGAAGAACGCGAAGAACACTGAAGCTTCAATGAAGAATGTCGTCTCGTCTTTGCACCTTCTTCCCACGTTGAAGAAGGCAAGATGATGCATCTTTCACTGGGCGTGCACCAACGAAGTACAAATCCTCTTTCCGCGGCGCCGTTTTCCGCGACGACGTTTCTCTGCGACGATCCTCGTACGACGACTTCTTCCAGGTAGGGGTTTGAGTTCAAATATTTTGGTTTAATTTTTGTGCTTGCTTGATGAGGGTTTTTATTCTTTTGGGGCCGCCTGTTATCGTTATAACGAAAGGAGGTCAGACTACACAAACACGACCGACCCTCCTCCCTCTTTGTTGTTGTTTTTGTTGCGACATGAACAAAGGAAGCGCGGTGCAACAGCACCATGCGGGAACATGGAGAATCACAGCGAAGAAGCGCGGCGCCGTCGCGCAGCGCCATTGAGGCCGAACGAACCCGCGGCCGGAGTCAGGCCGCGACGAAGGGGCGTGGCACCGTCGCACCGTGCCTGAGAACAACGAAGACACCACGGTCGGAGCGGGGCCGCGGAGGAGGGGCGCAGATCAGCAGGGAGCGGCGGCCGGGACCGCCGACCACCGGCGCCTCGGAGGAGCGAGACCGCGGGGTCCCGCGGTGGCGACACCGGCTGGCCAGCCGGGCCGGCCGATCGGAGGAGCCGGGGGTCGTAACCCTCGGCTGGAAAGGGAATGGCCCCCACGCGGGGGACGCGCTTTCCAAACAGGGGGGCAGCGCACCCCCCCTTTCCGTTTCCCGCTTGACCATAATGGCCGAGCTGACTGGTCGCGCGGGCCGTGCCCGCGCTAGGCCAACCGGCCGCCCTGGCCAGACCGGCCGCACCGGGCCGGGCCGGGCCGCGCCCTATTGGGCCGGACCCGTACCTGGGTCGGGTCGCCCTGTTCGGGCCGACCCAGGGGGGGTTGGGCCTGGCCGGGACGGGCCCAGACCACCCATTTTGGACTGTTTTTAGTCATTTCCCCATATCTTGGGCTACGGAACTCCGATCGATGTACCGTCAGCTGAGAAGAGATCCTTGTATCGAGGCGGTCGTTTTGGTATATTACACTTAAGGTTTCGGAGAACTTTTCGTACAACCAGGTTGGTTCGAACATGAAACCAACCGGGCCCTCGGAGCGGTAACGCTTATAACTTGATCTCCGGACGTCCGATTGATGTGCCGTCGACTTTGTTGGATTAATCTTAGTAAGACGGGCCTTTTGGATTACTCTATTCGAGGTTTGGACGTAGTTTGAGTATGGTCGGGTTGGTTTTGACTAAAAAACCAACCAGGCCCTTGGAACGAAAAAGCCAATAACTCTCAGACCGGGCGTCCGATTGACGCCCTGTCTGTCGCGTTGTGTTCCTATTGACGTTACAGAACTTTGAGATACATCAACGCTGGTATAAGTGTCAGTTGATGTATTGAACCCTTGGCTAATGGAGCGGACCCTCCCAGAAACGAGTGTGCTGTGTGCGGAAACCCTAGAGCTGGCTGAGACTTGACGACTGCTGATCGATCGACTCGGAGTGTTTCGATAGCCCAGTGGGGAGCGCTTTGTTGTAGCAGCAGACCCACGGTGGAGGAGCACTTGGTTGTAGCAGCAACCCCTCGGTACTCAACATAAGGAGTACCTCTGTTAGCTGTGAGGGGGAGCACTTGGTTGTAGCGGCAGACCCATGGTGAGAAGCGCTTGGTTGTAGCAGCAGGCCCACAGTACTCGACATGTGGAGTACTAAAGTCGTCCAAGTTTAGTGGGAAGCGCTTGGTTGTAGCAGCATGCCCACTGTACTTGATATAGGAGGAGTTTCCCAGCAGCTATGGGTTCAACGGTGTAGACTATCGTACTGGAATCCTCTGTGGGTTCGACGATGACGACAACTGTACGGGAATCCTCAGTGGGTTCGGCAGTGACGACTACTGTAATTTCATTCCTTATGAAACCCTAGAGCTGGATGAGACTTGGAGACTACTGATCAATCGACTCGGAGTGTTTCGGATTGCCCAGTGGGGAGCGCTTGGTTGTAGCAGCAGACCCACGGTGGAGGAGCGCTTGGTTGTAGCGGCAGACCCACGGTAATCAACAGAAGGAGTACCTCTGTAGGCTATGAGGGGGAGCGCTTGGTTGTAGCGGCTGACCCATGGTGGGAAGCGCTTGGTTGTAGCAGCAGGCCCACAGTACTCGACATGGGGAGTACTTCAGCAGTCCAAGGTTAGTGGATAGCGCTTGGTTGTAGCGGCATAACCACTGTACTCGACAGAGGAGGAGTTCTCCAGTAGCTGTGTATTCGACATGTTGAATAAATCCTGGTTTGAGCTGAGTCTTGACTTTCAATAATTATCTTAGATATGGTTGACTTTCTTTCCTGTGTGGATTGGGTTGTGTTTTTCTGTGTGGATTTGGTTGTACTATCCTATGTGGACGTGATCGAACTTGGGCTCGGATGTTGGAGCCGAATTGGAATTGATGACTTAGGTATATGTATGAGCATATACCTAAGTAGTGTTGGATGTTACTTCATGATTGTATCTTTACTTTTTGGTTTATCCTTGTTGGGTTTAGTGAGACCTTGAGGGTCTCGGGGTCCCTATTGAGTAGCGTATACTCACCCGTGCACAGGCTATGCCCGCACTACATTGTGTTGGTTGCAGACGACAGACAACACTGATCGTGGCTGAGGCTTGTGAAGCAGGTTGGTACCTGGATGTGGACCACTGGGCGAGACGTACACGGAGCGGACGGCTGGACCCGAGGAGCTGAGGAGGCTATCTGTACCCACCCTTCAGGTGGGACTTCAAGTGGACGGCTCGACGTTGCTGCTTTACTTTCTGTTTCTGTACTTTCTTTCAGTTGTACTTTACTTCAGTTGGGTTTGTATTCTGGCCCATTTACTTTTCCACACTTACAGTTGTACCCTGTTTCTTAGTGTTTACATCAGCTTTCTTACTCTGGTGTTTATTTACTTTATAAAAGCAAATCCTTCCCTTTTTATCAGGATTTACGCCTTGGTTCTAGTCGCCAGCCCCTGGCCTATGGAAGGCGGGCTTGGGGTAGTCACGGCACGGGTCCAGAGGACGGGTCGTGACAAATTGGTATCAGAGGAGGTCGGTTCTACCGCAGAACTCAGGACTCTAATCTTTCTTCTATGTGAAGCAATAGTGTTAAAAGTATTGAGTGTGGTTATTAGTCCAGGGAGTCCCATGTTGGTGCGGCGGCCGATGTATCCGTACACCAGGACCCTGACTTCTAATTTCCGACCCAGTGCATGAAAACACTAATTGCATGAGTGTTTCAAAAGTTTTCTTTGTGATTACTTTGTGTCATCTCACCAGGTATACTGTTTTGACCGTGGAACACCTAATTCTTTTCAGGATGGCCCCACGACGGGAGCCAGCTAGGGTTCAGAGTCTTGTGCGAGACGACATCCCATCGAGCAATAAGGCCTCGGTGCAGGGCCCTTTTACAGCGGAGGCACTGGTGGTACCACTACCTTCCGAGCCACCAATGCCGCCATCCCCAGCCGCTGAGAGTGCACGTCACCTTATTGCACTGCATGAGTTTCAGCGTCAGAGATCGCCCAGGTTCCGCGGGGAGACGAACCGTCAGGCAGCCGAGGATTGGCTAGAGGCTGTAGTTCGAGTTTTCAGGTTAGTGGGGACACCAGCTGACCTCATGGTGATCCTTGCAGCGAGCCTCCTACATGCAGGAGCATGCAGATGGTGGAGCTTGATTCTCCAGGTACACGACGAGGAATCCCTTCTGTGGGCAGACTTCGAGAGCCTGTTCCGGGCAGAGTTTGTACCAGCCACCCTTCGAGCGGTGCGCATACAGAAGCTACTTCATCTTCAGTAGGGTAGCATGACGGTGGCGCAGTATTCGGCGAGGTTCACCGATATCTCATGTTACTCTACAGATATGGTACGATACTTGTTCCTCAGGGCCTGAACCTTTGAGGAGGGGCTCAGGAGAGAGATTAGATCTTCAGTTTTTTCTCACAGCATCCCGACGCAGACATGGGTGTTGGAGCGAGCCCTCTTAGTGGATAGTTTCCTTGCTGAGAAGTCTCTAGCAGCAAGACCCACCACTAACCGGCATGCGGCCGAGTCTTCTGTAGCATGCAGTAGACAGATGACGTAGAGGTCCAAGAGGACCAGACCTACAGGTGATCGACCGCATGACACAAGACCGTGTGTGCAGGGCACCCGGGGTGGAGAACGACTTACCAGGAGCGGACAGTGTTACTCCTGCGGTGGGGTTGGTCACATGGCTCATGAATGTCTGACCCGCCATACAGATGACCAGCGGATAAACGAAGGACCTCCCAAGTAGAGGCAGAGGTTAGATCGGGGCGGATCACAAGGATTAGGAGACTGAGGCAGGGGAGCTGGCCGTGCAGCTGGAGGTGGACGACGCTTCGAGGTGTTGCCACAACCACCACCAGGAGGTCCACCCCCGACCGCAGGGAATAGGTGGACATGGGAGATCTCAAATTCAAGCAGCTGAGGCATTTGACTATGGAGCTCTAGAAGCTGGCGGACAGGAGCGAAACTAGTTACGGGCATGGATGCCTTGTTGTTGGTTCTTCTAGATTTCTTTTTGTTGATGTTGTGGTTGTATGTGTCTTTGTACATTGATCTGCAGTAATATAAGACACCTTCCTTTGTGGTGTTTACTTTCCTGTCCTCTCTTTATGTTGTTACTAAGAGGTTCCGGTTTAAAAACTATTGACATGACCCTCACTTTTGAGATACCTACTGGAGGAGACCCAGTGACCACACACTGATGCTGACAGTGTAAATCAACCCTTGGAGGTGAGAGTAACAGTTAGATCTCTTGGTAGTAGTGTCGAGGCCTTACGACTTCATCCTTGGTATGTATTAGTATCATCCATGTTGGGACTGACTGTATTAGGCAAAGAACATGGGTCATCATGGGGATGAGACCAGACTTCTCTCTTCGGAAAAGAAGAAATATTATCAGCTCTTGTAGGACCAGAGAAGGTCCAGGTCATCCAAGAGTGGATGATGACAGTTCAGAGCTGAAAAAAGTCTTTTGCCAATAGGAGGCAGAGACCACTAGAGTTTGAGGATGATGACCACGTTTTCCTACGGGTCTCACCTCAACGTAGATTAAGGAGTTTTGGCTGGGGTGGCAAGTTTTCTCCGTGCTTCATCGGACCCTTCTAGGTCCTCAACAGGGTTGGCGAGGTGATTTACTGCTTGACCCATCCACCTCAGTTGCATCAGGTGCACGACGACTTCCACGTATCTCAGCTGAGAAGATACGTGCGTTACCCGGCTCATATCATTGATGATGGGGAGAATTTTGCGGAGGTCACAGTGGAGATTGAGGATCGACAGGAGCGAGTCCTACGTGGGTGGTCTATTCCTCTAGTGTGCATCAGATGGCAGCACGGGAACCTCCAGGAGAGCACAGGGGAGCGGGAGGCTCAGTTGCGTGCTCAGTATCACTTTTGTTTTCCCTAGTTTGTGTTATAGCTTTACGGGGACGTAAAGCCCTGATGTGGGAGTAATGTAAATACCTGTAAATTTCAAAGGCAATTTTTTCTTAATTTTCATTGGGATTTTTCGGTTGTGCGGTTTCTAACGGCACCTGATTCCAAGGCCCGGTGTGCCCGGAATCAATTTCCGAAGTTTAGCTCGGGTACGTCCAGTGAACGAATGAGCGGGTTTTCCTAACTTTTGAACCGGTGCTCTGAATCGAAATCCGAGGGCACCGATGAAACCGCAACACCGGTAATTGCTTAGGAACACCTTATCTAAAGGTGCGTTTTCTCGGGTGACGATGTTAAAAAAATAAAGTGAGGAATAAAAATATAATTGTTTTATTTTTATTTCTTTACTAAGCAGTTTAAGTGAAATTAAGTTATGTCACAACTTAATTTCTCTCTGCTTTGTGGATAACATCCATGTGTGGGAGTTGGGGTGGGGCCCACACGAGCCCCTAAGATTCAATTCTCTAACTCCCCATTAATCACCCTATCACTTTTAAATTGTGTAACAAACCCGCACCTCTCCCGTTTAAATGTCAAGTCAACTCAAGCAGTTTTTCTTCCACATTAAATACCTACCAATAAAAGGACTAATTAATTGGATAAAGTGTGTTAATTAATTTGGTGAATTCATAATGAATTTGAAATTAATGATGGCTTGTGTGTGTGTAAATTAAATAAGACAACGTCTTATTTTATTGGTGGTGATTCGCTGTGTGGAGGAGAGAACCCTCGGACATTTTATTCTTCCTTCTTGAAGAATGTGAAGAACACTGAAGCTTCAATGAAGAACGTCGTCTCATATTTGCACCTTCTTCCAGCATCGAAGAAAGCGAGATGCCGCATCTTTCACCGGGCATGCACCGACGACGTATGGAGCCTCTTTCCACGACGACGTTTTCCACGACACCATTTCTCTACGACGATCCTCATACGAAGACTTCTTCTAAGTAGGGGTTTGAGTTCAAATATTATGGTTAAATTTTGGCACTTGCTTGACGAGGGTTTTTATTCTTTTGGGGCCGCCTGTTATCGTTATAACGGGAGGAGGTTGGACCGCACAAACACGACCGACCCTCCTCCCTCTTTGTTGTTGTTCTTGTTGCGGCACGAACAAAGGCAACGCGGTGTAACGACACCGCGCGGGAACATGGAGAATCACGGTGAAGAAGCGTGGTGCCATCGCGCGGCGCCATTGAGGCCGAACAAACCCACGGCCGGAGTCGGGCCGCGACGAAGGGGCGTGGCGCCGTCGCGCCGTGCCAGAGATCCATGAAGACACCGTGGCCAGAGCGGGGCCGCGAAGGAGGGGCGCGGCGCCGTCGCGCCATGCCGATCGGACCAAGGCCGTGTCTTATGGGTCGCGGCGGGGCAGCGAGTGGCGGCCGGGACCGCCGGCCGCCGGTGCCTCGGAGGAGTGGGACCGCGGGATCCAGCGGCGGCGGCACCGATCGGCCAGCCGTGCCGACCGATCGGAGGAGCCGGGGGTCGTAACCCCCGGCTGGCAAGGGAGCGATCCCCACGCGGGGGCCATGCTTTCCAAACAGGGGGGCAGCGCGCCCCCCCTTTCCGTTTCCCACTCGGCCATAATGGCCGAGCTGACTAGCCGCGCGGGCCACGCCCGTGCCAGGCCAACCGGTCGCGCAGGCCGGACCGGCCGCACCGGGCCGGGCCGCTCCGGCCGGGCCGGGCCGTGCCGTCCGGTCCGGGCCGCGCCCCCCAGTTCAAGCCACGCCCTATTGGGCCGGACCCGGACCCGGGCGGGGCGACCCGGTTCGGGCCGACCTAGGGGGGGTTGGGCCGGGCCGGGTCGGGCCCAGACTCTTCATTTTGGACTCTTTTCAGTCATTTTCCCATATCTTGGGCTACAGACCTCCGATCGATGTACCGTCAGTTGCGATGCGATCCTTGGATCGCAGCGGTCGTTTTTGTATATTACAATCAAGGTTTCAAGGAACTTTGTGTACATTTGGGTTGGTTCGAACACGAAACCAACCGAGCCCTCAGAGCGGTAACACTTATAACTTGAGCTCCGGACGTACGATTGACGTGCCGTCAACTTTGTTGGATTACTCTTAGTGAGACGAACCTTTTGGCTTACTCCGTTCGAGGTTTGGACATAGTTGAAGTATGTTCGGGTTGGTTTGGACTTAAAAACCAACCGGGCCCCTGGAACGAAAAATCCAATAACTCTCAGACCAGACGTCCGATTGACGCACTGTCTGTCGTGTTGTGTTCTTATTGACGTGAAGGAACATTGCGATACGTCAATGCTGGTCTACGTGTCAGTTGATGTATCGACCCCTTGGATCGTGGAGGGGACCCTCCCGGAAACGAGTGTGTTGTGTGCGGAAACCCTAGAGCTGGCTGAGACTTGACGACTGCTGATCGATCGACTCAGAGTGTTTCGATAGCCTAGTGGGGAGCGCTTGGTTGTAGCGGCAGACCCATGGCGGAGGAGTGATTGGTTGTAGCGGTAGACCCGCGATACTCAACAGAAGGAGTACCTCTGTTGGCTATGAGGGGGAGCGCTTGGTTGTAGCGGCAGACCCCTGGTGGGAAGCGCTTCGTTGTAGCAGCATGCCCACAATACTCGACAGGAGGAGTACTACAGTAGTCTAAGTTTAGTGGGAAGCGCTTGGTTGTTGCGGCAGGCCCACTTTACTCGATAGAGTAGGAGTTTCCCAACAGCTATGGGTTCGACGGTGTAGACTTTCGTACTGGAATCCTTCGTGGGTTCAACGACGATGACAACCGTTCGGGAATCCTCCGTGGGTTCGGCAGTGACGACTACTGTACTTTCATTCCTTATGAAACCCTAGAGCTGGCTGAGACTTGACGACTGCTGATCGATCGACTCAGAGTGTTTCGAATAGCCTAGTGGGGAGCTCTTGGTTGTAGAGGCATACCCACAGCGGAGGAGCATTTGGTTTTAGTGGCAGACCCACGGTACTCAACAGAAGGTGTACCTCGGTAGGCTATGAGGGGGAGCGCTTGGTTGTAGCAGAAGACCCATGGTAGGAAGTGCTTGTTTGTAGCAGAAGGCCCACAATACTCGACATGGGGAGTACTTCAGCAGTCCACGGTTAGTGGATAGCACTTGGTTGTAGCGGCATACCCGCTGTACTCAATAGAGGAGGAGTTCTCTAGCAGCTGTGTTTCTGACATCTTGAATAAATCCTGGTTTGAGCTGAGTCTTGACTTTCAATCATTATCTTCGATATGATTGACTTGCTTTCCTGTGTGGATTGGGTTTTGTTTTTCTTTGTGGATTGGGTTGTACTATCCTGTGTGGACGTGATTGAACTTGGGCTCGGATGTTGGAGTTGAACTGGAATTGATGACTTAGGTATATGTATGAGAATATACCTAAGTAGTGTTGGATGTTACTTCGTGATTGTATCTTTCCTTTGTGGTTTATCTTTGTTGGGTTTAGTGATACCTTGAGGGTCTCGGGGTCCCTACTGAGTAGCGTATACTCACCGCTGCACGGGCTATGCCCGCACTATGTTGTGTTGGATGCAGACGACGGACAACACTGATCGTGGTTGAGGCTTGTGGAGAAAGTCGGTACCTGGAGGCGGACCACTGGGCGGGACGTACACGGAGTGGACGGCTGGACCCGAGGAGCTGAGGAGGCTATTTGTACCCACCCTTTAGGTGGGACTTCTAGTGGATGGTTCGACGTTGCTACTTTACTTTCTGTTGCTTTACTTTCTTTCAGTTGTACTTTACTTCAGTTGGGTTTGTATTCTGGTACATTTACTTTTCCGCACTTACAGTTGTACCCAGTTTATTAGTGTTTACTTCAGCTTTCTTACTCTGGTGTTTGTTTACTTTATAAAGGAAATGCCTTCCCTTTTTATCGGGATTTACGCCTTGGTGCTGGTCGCCAGCCCCTGGCCTATGGAAGGCGGCTTGGGGTAGTCACAGCACGGGTCCCGAGGACGGGTCGTGACATTCCCCAAGGTCAATGATTCGTTTATCAATAGTTATATAAAATAACCATTAGTAAAATCTCACGATCATACGAATTTTTTATTTTATTTCTATCATGTTTCATGGTTATTTCTTTATGTATATTTTTTCTCAATCATATCAATTAATGAATTTACAAGAATATAATATAGAACTAAAACAAAATTTCTTATGCATAAATATTATTTAAGACACAGTTAATCACTTAATTCAATCCAATTAATATGAACAAGCATGTGATAAAGATAATAATTAGAAATTTATCCATAAAATATAAAACCCTTAAAAAAAATATTAAGTCGGTATAGCCATCCACTACTTCAGTTAAATTTGAACCATTTTTCAAAGTGATTGAATGACCGAAGTTGGGGTGATTTAAATTATTGTGGAATTGTAACATGAATTTTTGGGTTGAGTTAACTTAGTTTACAATAATTTTTGACTACCAAAGTAAGACTTGGTGTAACTGAGAGGCAAGAGTTGAAGAAATCCAATTTAAGGATTTCTGGATTGGGGAGTCCACTCAAGTGATTAAGGAACTATGGGTTTATGCAGTTGAAATTTGGAATTCCTACAAGAAACCATTCAAGTTTATTATCCTACCAAAGTTTAGGTAATGAGAAGGGGAATACGGATCTTTGATAGTAAAATGTCTAACAAACAATATATTATATATCCAATGGTTAGGTTTATTGGGTTTTTATAAAATAATGTGATATTAATAAATATAATATTTATTTATTTTTCTAAATTTTATCAGATAAAGTACTAAAATTATTCTCATCTTATTTTTAGAAACAACAATAAAATCACATGAAACATATCACTACAATCCATAATTGAGAAGGATAACCTTCTCACCAGCTCAAATTTCCAAGAGTGGAAAAGGTTCTTTCACGTTATCCTTTTCAAGGAAAGAAAATTGTATGTGTTGGAAGAACCAACTCTTGATACACTTGGAAATGTGGATAGTGATGAAGAGAAGTCTCTATATGAAAAACATTTGAACAATGCTATAGATTTTAAATTTTTAATGTTATCATCCATGAATATTTATCTTTTAAAGCAACATGAGGACATGGATGCATATAGCATGATATATCACCTTTTAAATCTCTATCAAGAGAAGGCGAGATAAGAGAGATACAAGATCTCTAATTTTTTTTAAAAAATAATCTTGGAGAGTCTTTTCTATATGGGCCTCTTGTGGTCAATATTATTGGCTATATTGAATACTTAGACATATTTGGGATTAAATTCTTGGATGAGTTTCTTAAATATTTAATACTTTAATCACTGACCAATACCTTCTTTAGTTTATTGTTAATTACATTGAGGGAAATAATGAGGAGATTCTTTAAAAAATTGTTACTTTGATTTTCCAAGTTGATAAGGACATGGGTCCTAACAATCACATTTTCCTTATAGTTAATAAGAAAAGGAAGAGCATGGTGAAGGGGCCTAAGATTAATAATAGTTATAAATCACTCGAGCACCATCCTTCTATGAAGATGAAGATCTAGAAGTAGGGAAAATGAGGTTGTATATTTTTCATGTGGAAATTTGGGTCACTTGAAGAGGAATATCACCCATAAGTAAAGGGAATCTAATGATATATTTTTTATTGAGTGTAATCTTTAAATATATACACATTGGGTGTTAGTATAACTTATGGTACTCACATCTGTATCCTAATGTAGGAACCCAGTAGATTTCAAAATATTTATAGAGGAGAGGTTGATTTGAGAGTTGCTAATGGTGTGAGACTGGTTTTCCAAGAAATTGGTGACTACCACCTTTCATTTTCATTAAGAATTATTTTGGTTTTAAAATATTATTATTACCCCCACAGTTTTGAAGTACATAATTTATGTATCATACCAATATATAGATAAGACTGTTTTCAAGTTTGGAAAAAAAGTTGTTTGTTTTAAATACAACATATGTTATGGTAGAACACATTTAAATAGTGGTCTTTATGAGTTAAATTATGAAAAAATATTGTAAATAGATAAATAATCTTGTTCACATGACACATATAACACCTAACTATGGCATCACTCTCTTAGTCATGTAAATATGAATCATTTGAAAAATCTCGATCAAGATGGTTATTCAGAATCATCTAAGGTAAAACCACTTGAAATATGGAATGTTTGTATACAATAAAAAATTACTAAAACTCCATTTGGTGGACATGGTTAAAGGGCCACAGAGCTTCTAGGATTCATACACAATGATGTTTGTGGACCATTTCTAGAATAATATAGAGGCCGGTATTATTACTTCATAAAATTTATAAATTACTTCAATAGATATGAATATGTCAACTTGCTGAGGTATAAGTCTGATTCATTTGAGAAATTCAAGGAATTCAATAATGAAGTAGAGAATCAACATAGAAAGAAGATAAAGAAGCTTCTACCAGATTGAGGTGGTTAATATCTTAACCAAGAGTGTATTGAATTTCTATAATAGTTTGGAATTCTATCTCAAAGCACATCACCTAACATACCACAATGGAATGATGTTAGTTAAAGGAGTAACCTTTCCTTGTTAGGCATGGTAAGGTTGATAATGTGTCATGTAGATCTTTTATTATCTTTTTGGGGACTTTCATTACAAGCTACGGAATATACATTAAAATGAGTACCAACTAAAGCCGAAAATGGAATTACCTTTGAGTAATGGAGTGGAAAGAAACTTAGATTGTTGCATACACATTTATGGGGTTGTGAGGAATTTGTTAAGGCCTTATTAATTAAAAAACTAGCACCTAGGGAACAAAGTGTATCTTTATAGGGTATCCCGAGGAAACAAAGGGATACTGCCTATAAAAACCCTTGAATAAGAAAGTGATTATGGCCAAACATGCCATATTTCTTCAGAGGTAAAACATCTTAAAAAGTTATAGAGGGAGAAAGATTGACTTTGAATAATTTGATGCTCAAGATACACAAGAGTTGTTACATAAATAGGTTCCAGAGGTCCCCAAGGAAGAAGTAGTTCATGAAACACAAGTACTATGTAAGAGAACAAGAAAGGTAAGAGAACTAGATAGATAATTTTTTTAACCAGATATTGTGACTAATTATTGGTTGAAAATGATGAACCTATATCCTAAAAAGAGGATGTATAGTGCTCAGAAGCTACAAGATGGAAAGAATCCTTGAATTCTGAAATAGACTCTATGTATTAGAACCAAATTTGGGTTCTGGTCGATGAACCATTTGATGTAGACATCATAGAGTGTAAATGGATATTAAATAGAAAACTATAAATGGAAGTTAAATTAAAAAAATATAAATTAAGTCTAATGGATAAAGGTTTTAAGCATCTTTAAGGAATTGACTATAATGAAACATTTTCACTAGTTTCCATTTTTAAGTCCATCAGAATTATACTGGTTATAGAATAATACCATGACTATGAGATTTAGAAGATGGATGTCAAAATATAATTCATTAATGGGAAACTTCATAAATATGTCTATATGACAGAACTAGTAGGGTTTGTGACTCCAGGTGATGCCAAAAAGATTATACATTTAGAGAGATACATTTAGGGATTGAAGAAAGCATCCCGGTCATGGAACATTGGATTAGATGATCTAAAAAATAATTTGGTTTCATTCAGAAAAAATGTGAGACATGTGTTTACAATAGGTTTAGTGGAAATCCATTCATTATCCTAGTATTACATTTTGATGACATCTTACTTATTATAAATGACATTCCATTCTTATAGTATATTAAATATTGGTTAAACAAATGTTTCTCTATAAAGGAATTAGGTAAAGTAGCCTATATTCTACGAATCAAGATCAATCATGATAGATACAGGAGGCTTATTGGACTAATTCAAAGTATATATGTTGACTAGATAATAAAGAGATTTAGTATGGAAGAATCCAAGAGGGTATTGGTTCTAGTACCATAGGGTTTACATCTTTTAATGAAAATGTGTCCTCACACACAACATGATAAATAGAGAATGATTAAGATCCCATACACTTTAGTGATATAATCAATCATGTATGTCATGTTATGTACTAGAAATTATGTTGCCTTTGAATTGAGCAAGGTGGTTAGATATCATGATGATCTAAGAGAATAGAATTGGTCTATGATAAAGGCTATCCTTAAGTATCTAATAATAACTAAGTATATATTAAAATTTTATAGTGGAGACAAGGAGCTGGTCATCAAGGGTTATACTAATTCTAGTTTTCTAATATATTAGAATGATATAAAGTTACAACCAAGATATGTTTTCTGTCTCAAAACATGAGTTGTGATTTAGAAGAGTTCAAAGAATCTATTTGTTGATGATTCTATAGAAGTTTTTGAGTATATATTACCTTATGAGTCATCTAAGGAATCTATTTGGATACAAAAAAATTTCTAGGAGCTTTATTTGGTCCTATAAGTAAAGGCCCTGTAACATTATATTTTTATATTAATGCAGTGGTGGCTCTTGAAAAATATCCAAAGTCAGACAAACAAACAAAGAATATACGCTAGAAGTATCACCTCTTGAAGGATTTTTATCAGAGGGGTGAAGTTGTAGTAAGAATAGTACCCACATAATATAACTTGGAAGACCCCTTGACTAAAGTTCTATCTCAGTAGAAGCATGAGTATCATGTCAGAGCCAGCAGACTAAATGTTGTTAGTAGTTGTATCCAATAAAAGTGGGATTCTGTTGGAGTTGGTACCCTAGAACCAACATTTGTGTAATTTATTATTAAATTTATTCAATGTTTTGATCATTAATAAACTCTTTCACACATAATTATTTTTATTCTATATAACATTGTATATGATAATTTATAAAGAGTGGTTGTCACGCTAAATGGTCATACCAGTTTCCCTATATGATGAGAACCTAGAAGTGTTATGATGCTATTCATAAATATATGGTCTATAGCTGGATGATATCATTTTATGGACATAATTGATATCGTCTATCAGGGGTGGAGACTCATAGGGAATTGAGGCCACTTATTATAGTGTACACCGTTAATAAAATCTAGTGTAGGATATTATGATAACGAGACCCACCAGTAAGAAATCCACATTTATATGTGTAATTGGATGTTCCTATCTGTAGACATGTGTATTGATCCTTATATTTTAAGATTATTATTAATTATTATTAAAAGTCACATACTTTGATATATTGATGAAAAATATGATGACATATGTTCGTAGCGAGGTAGGATACGTTGGGTATGTTACGAGTAATATTGCATTAATCAATAATGTGAGAAAGGATTTTTCCCTTATGTTACTTAACAAAAGTTGAAATCTCAGGCCCATTGATGGAAATTATATAGCCTAAATAAATCCAAGGTCATGGTATTATATAGTCAAGTTTGATTTCTAGGAAGTCAAAGAAAGAGACATCGGGCACATAGGTTGATGACACTGGCATGAAACATGCTTGATTAGAGATATTTTTTCAAAGGGACTATATTACACAGTATGAATCTGTATGAGGTATTATGTCATTTCATCATTAACTAGTTTTTCAACTAGTTCCTTATCCTTTATAGATGTTAACCTTGGACTTTAGGCTTCTTATCCTAATGATGTGGAGAAATAGTCTTAGAGGGTTACAAACTAAGTGTGTCTAGGATCTCAGTTAAATAATATATTATTATTTAAAAAGTTGAATAAATATTATTTCATCTAGTTGTTTAATAATTATTCATGTTTTCTTGATCACATATATTTCGACACCATTTATTCGATAGAATATAATGTAAGCATAATATTTAATAAAATTTATTTTTTATTTAGTGAATATAATATGTATTTATTTATTTTCAAATAATTTACTGATAATTATTTGTTAAATAAATATTTATTATTAAACGGATAATAAATATTATGGTGGACTGTAAGACTGAGTTTTTACGTCTGGTGAGAATTATTATATATTGAATATTATTTGATTAAATAATGTTTAATTTAATTCTCAAATTGATCTTATGTTGAGGAAATAATAATAAAATTATTATTTTAGACATGGGGTTCCAAAAATGATAAAATAAATATTAAATGGAACTTTTGAAAATATTTAATTCGAAATCCTGGTGGTATTTAAATAGGATTATATTATTTTATTAGAGATCAAATTTCATTTTGGGTTATGGACAATGAAAGCATGAGAGAATCCACTAAATCATTCATTCCCTGGCCCCAGACTGCCCTAGAACAAGTGCAGTTTCCATAAAACATGGTGTGTAATTTAGTTTTTATAAAAATAATATCTGATAAATTACACATCATGTTCTACTTAAGAGGACCTTTTTAGTTTATAATATAGAAAACCATATACAAATATTACAATCCTTCAAAATTGAAAGAGAGAATAACATCACAAAGCTGCCACCAATCAGTGTAACTCAAATATACTAAACCTATAAAATTAATATTAAAATGTAGGGTGAGCATAAGAATGACCAGTAAGGGGTTTTTAAAATAAAATAAAATTTCAATTAAAACCTTTTGAAAACCTTCTTTTAAAATTATTCATACAACATTTTCTTAAGGAAAGCTGCAATACACTAAGCGTAACATAACATTTTGTCCAAAAATTTCAAGTGAACATTTCAACAAATATTTTCAGAGTTACAATGAAACATGTTCCAAGTATATTCTACTAGTCGAATATTCACTTGGTTAATTAAATATCATAAACATAATGAGTGAATGTATAATATGGGACTGTGTCAAGGCCTTGCTTCATGACTAAATTTGTCTCATGAGAACTACCGATGCATCGTAGAGATTTCATTAACCGGTCCCCAACCTGTAGGGATTTCATTAACTAGCCCTCAACCAGTAGGGATCTCATTAACCAGTCCCCAACCTATCATATACTGAGTCCAATACATTCCTCATATTCCAAGTAAGGTCATATATTCAAAGTGTCCCATACCACTTTTAATATTGAATTTATCATTTCATATTATTCTAGGTGTCTCATACTACTTTGAATAATTTAGTTTCTTAATAAATAAATGGTCATAATTGTTAAACTTGATTCTTTAGCATTTATATATATATAATTAATCATGCATTAGTTGTCAACACTAACAACTGCATAGCTATAATAAGTTAACCAATGACATGTGATGATAACTAATGAATATAAAATAAATTCTTATTCAGGTTTCATCACATAAAATGATAACCATGAAATTCTAAAATAATTATTGTGAAAGTAAACATTTTATATTCTAAAATTTATAATGGAAATTCATCATGGATTGAATACATAATTAATTTAAAAGTAAACAAAATATTTCATGTGAGGTATTAAACTCATAGCTATCTAAACAGCCATTACTTGCATGTTTATGTATAAGCATACCACAAGGGTACTCCTAAATATTTAAACATAATGTTACAAACTGAAAAGAAAGAAAATCAACCACCCAACTAACATAACCAATACCATCTAGACTTATGAAAATAAGTGTGAAATACATATACACATAAAGTGATTATAAAGGGTTGTATTACTAAAATAAATTCCAAATTGATTCTTGAAAACTTTTCAAATTTTTGAACACCTGCTATAACTTTTTTTTAATCCTTTGTGAACCCAAATTAATATTAGGATCAAAGAATATATATATATATATAACTGAATATATATATTGTATATAATGGATTTGCACCAAAAATCTAATGACACTTACATGATTTAAATATATTGGGAATGTTAATTAAATAAAGGTTCATTAATTTCAAATCATGATATAAAACATAAAAGGTATGTTTATTAAAAAAATAAATATTTATGTTTATGTGTATATATATATATATATGTATATTTGTTAAAAAAATATCTCAATCCCTTTCATGGTAAATAATTAAGAACATCATTTAGGATAAAAAATTAACCATCATAGAAGAACTCAATAGATATTATACCCAACCACACACACACACACACACATATTCAAAGAGTAACAAAGAAAGACAAAAAATGACCCTCACCTGGTTCTAAGAAGAATAAGGAGGAGGAGGAAGGTTGATGGAGATCTGGAGAGGAAGAACACCTGTAGGGTTCAAGTGAAAAATGAATCATATAAATAAACTACATATATATTATTTTAAGGGAAACTTCAATGAAAAAAATGAGGAAACTCAGTTTAAAATAAGAATGAGTGTGTTCGGTCTTTTGGAAAATGAAACAGAGAAGGGGGACACCCAATGTCATAGGGGTGGAAAAAGAAGAAAAATTAATAGCAATAGCTACTGGTGCGGAACATGCCGGAGGAAGAGGAAAAAGGCGATGCAGATGGGTTTAGAAAAAAATAGATGGTCGGGATTTAACTGAAAAAAGATCCAACAGCTGAGGTGCATCCGTAGGTTTTAAAAGAGAAGATCAGTCCTGAATAAATCTCAGCTCGATCAGATGGCTACGATGCGATGCAATGTTTAAAAAAAAAGAATAGTCAATATTAGATCTCGATGGGATCGAACATCTGATAAAAACACAGAGGGAAAACCACAGTTGTGAAGATTCGAAAGCCGAATCGATCAGACGGCTCAAATCTTGCACTGAGAGATTAGATGGTCCGGATTTAATCCCCATTGAAAAAATGAATCCCACATCGAAACAAGATGACATCGGGCATGAATTTAGAATATTGGAGCTCCTGGAATGAGATCAGAATTCTCCCTCCCCCTCCCAGTACCGCCCCATATTGGTCTCTGCGGGTGTGCTTCTGCACCCACCCCTGCCACCGTGTTACCCCATATATTGGCGCGCTCTGGAACCCTTACAAATGCATTCCCATGCACACTTAGGGCCAACTATGCATACATGTGCATGAGAATTATCACGTACCATGCGTGCAGAGCCCTAGGCCATGGTCATAAGGGATCTGAGTGAGATTCCCACCAAGGCCTCGAGTGGCTTTCCCTTCTAGGTCACCCTCGGCTAGGTGGGGGACTCACGTACTTTTTTTTTTGAAAATTAAAATTCATTTTTTTGTTAACCATAAGAATTGGATTATATATATATATAAAGGTGCCTTAAAATAGAATAAAAATTCTCTACTATGGTTAAACAAAATCCTAAAAACCAACATTTTTATCAGTTTATAAATATATGAGTGTCAATACATCATAGTTCAAAATCTAAAATCAAAGTTTATTATTTCATAAAGGAAATCCCATACTAGTTTTATATTTAGAATCCAAAACATAATTTTAATTAAAACTTTATTTTTATTCATCGAAGGATGAAAACATTTCAAGGTAACTTTTAAAAAAAATTGAGATACTAAAATACCTAATTCACTAAGTTTGAATAAATTACTAATGACAACCATACTTATTAATTTATTTTTACCAATGTATGATTTAAAACTAAAAAATATGTTTATTTGTACCAAAACCAAGGAGTATCAAATGTGTTCTTCTCTTGGTATTTCTTTAAAACACAAGGGTTATGATTCAAATCCATTTTCAAATTCAAAACATTATCTTTTCAATGTGAAAAGAAGATTTGAACATGTTTAAAGATATACTTTGATGCATACTTAGAACATTTGAAAATTTTAATATACTTAAATACTTAAAAATAAAATAACCATAATACCCAATGGCTATAATGGTCTTATGATCGTTATAGATTCAACAGTCACCTAAATGAGGAAACTATAGATTTTAATTTAAGACCTTATAAAAACATGATTAGGGTGTTCCAACTTCAAGACAACTTGGCAGAGATGGTGTTTATCATTCCTTTATAGCTTAACAAAGTTGTTGTGGTTTTGGCTATACTGATGTTCATCATGACAGATCCAAAGGACCCCCAATATTTTCTTGGGATTTTGTTTTGTATTTGGTGGTCTCTCTGTGATTTTAATAGGTATTTTAGTAGGTATACTAGGGTAGTGAGGTTCTTTCGGCCTTGATGCAATGTAATCATTTCGGTGTTTAATTAAATAAAGCATGCCTAATTTTTATTTTTGAAAACATTTTTTGGATAGTATGGAAATCAAATGAAATAAAACCATATAGTATTATTATAACACATAAAAAAGATTCGGGGTGTCACATTATCCCCCCTTCAAAGAATTGGGCCCTCACAATTCTAAAACACACGTACACATCCACCAGAAAAAACAGACACACATCACTTCCAACATCCCTTTACAAATTCGACCAACATGGATGATCTTCTGATCATCCTCAAGTACATCCCTAGATTAGTTTCTAGTTCTTCGACTTCTTCTTCCCATATACACTGAGATCATCTAGGATCATCCCTATCCATAAATCACCTGGGTTTCCCTAGGGAGGCTTGTGCGGTGCGGAGATCATAGATTTGAGAGTGGACTAGTTCCCTATAAATCCCCTGAACTACATCAGGATTGAAAACTTCAAAGTCATAGACGATCCCATAAATAGTAAAACTTAGGACTTAGAATAGATAGACTGCTCGAAGGCCCCCTCTAATGTAGCTTCCTGAAACTTTCCCAAAACATGATAGTTCTCTGACAAGGTGAAACAAAGGAAGAGACCTTCATGGTACTTACCCCTCTACCTATAATCTAAAAATTGAGCATTTGCGATATAGTTATAGATATAGCTCTCCCCTTTATAGGAACGGAGGATATTTTATCTGAGGGACACTTTATAAAAGAGTTTGCAGGTTAGGTGTAGGTTAATAAATGGTTGGTATGTCTCTGAACATGACTTGACAATTATGTGTTCTAGTAATTCAGTAGGGAGTGGTAAGAGGTTGGTTGGTGAACTCACATCTTCCACATGAAAATTTCAGGAGAATGGTTTTACTTAGTAAGGAGTAACCATATTAAAATAGAGACATTATTTTGTAAAATCATGTTAATGTACCAAAACATAAAATATAACATTATCCATTTATACAAGGTTCATAAAACCCAAGGTGTTACATAACCATTCAATCCATATTACTATTAACTGGTGTGGATTTCATGAAATCCTTTGAGATGTCTCTTCACAAGCACCACTAATGTTGGTGATTTCCCCAGTTCCCAGTCAAGCAGATCCCTAAATCTGTTCCAAATTCTTCAATCTCTTTGGTCCAGATGCAATGCAAGAAACTAGGATCAACTTCATGTGGACATCTAAAGTTCAGCGAGAGAAAATAATGTCGCATATCAAGATGAGAAACATCAGTATGAACTTGATTTTGATAAAACAAACGGAGAGAATCATCCCCAAAAATTTCAAAGTACATAACTTGACCATGAAGTCCATAGGTCAATAGTTGACAATGATATTCTACTCGAAGGTCACCCTCCTGGGTAGCCTCTTGGAAGTTCGCTTAAGATGAGTTATTCCCATCAAGGGAAAATAATTTAACAATCCTTCAAAATACCTTCCCTTCTTTGCATAGAATGGTAATTGGGTGTTAATCATAAGAAAATAGTCAAAACTTGATCCTCGGTGAAGTTGGAGTACACAAGAAGAATTGGATACACAGTAGTGGTGTTTTAATGATAAAAGAAGGTTTTCAAAAGTCTCGTAGCCTTCTAAACATGATTTAGCTACTATAGTCTCTAAAATATTTTTCAAAATTGAGAGAAGGCTTGATTCATTTTCCATATGAAAATGTTAAGAAAGATTCTACATAGTAAGAATTAATCAGGTTTTTAATTTTGTTCTAATTTTCAAGGGTTGTCTAAACCAATCCTCTTATACCAACTGTCACGCCCTGGCTCCAGACCTCCCCAAAGCCAGTGCAGTTTCAATAAAACATGGTGTGTAATTTTTTTATAAAAATAAAAGCTGATAAATTACACATCATGTTCTACTTAAGAGGATATTTTTGGTTTAGATTATGGAAAATCAAATACAAATATTACAATCCTTCAAAAGTAAAAGAGAAAAAACTTCACAAACATGCCACCAATAAACGTAACTCAAATCTAATAAACCTGTAAAATTTAAATTAAAATGTAGGGTGGGAATACGAATGCCCAGTAAGGGGGTTTTAATATAAAATAACATTTTAATTGAATCCTTTTGAAAACATTCTTTTAAAATTATTCGTAAAACATTTTCTTAAGGAAATCTGCAATACATGAAGCATAACATATCATTTTGTCCAAAAATTATAAGTGAAAATTTAAAGGATTATTTATAGAGTAACAATGAAACATGTTCCAATAATAAGCATGCTTATACAAAATATATGGTATGGAACATATGAAGCAAGAGTTATTATAACTATAATAAGTGTGACATGCGAAACTGTAAGTACATAATTTGCAAATGAAAGTAATACATGATCAGAGTTGTGTATAAGATAATAAATTTAATTTCTTACCTTACTTACTGTGAATCATAAATAGGAAGATAAATCTATAAGTTTGAAATAAACATTTTTCCATAATCATTTACTTCTTCTGATACTCATAAGTACAGGCTCTTAACCAAGTATATTATACTAGTCGAATAATCACTTGGTGAATAAAATATCATAAAATTAATGAGGAAATGTATAACACGGGACTATGTCTAGGCCTTATACCATGAAATAATTTGTCTCATGAGAACTACTGATGCATCATAGGGATTTCATTAACTGATCCCCAACACTTAGGGATTTTATTAACAGGTCCCCAACCCGTAGGGCTTTCATTAACTGATCCCCAACCCGTCATATACTGAGTCCAATACACTCCTCATTTGCAATGTAATGTCATATATTCAAAGTGTCCCATACCACTTTGAATATTTAATTTTTCATGTCATATTATTTAAGGTGTCCCATACAACTTTGAATAATTTAGTTCCTTAATCCATAAATGGTAGTAATAGTTAAACTTCATTCTTTAGCATTTACATTTATATAATGAATCATGCATTAATTTTCAACACTAACAACTGAATAGCTATAATATGTTAACCAATGACATGTGATGATAACTAATGCATATGAAATAAATTCTTATTCAGGTTTCATCACATAAAAGCATAACCATGAAATTTAAAAAATATTTATTGTGAAAGTAAAAATTTTATATTCTAAAATGCATAACTTCAATTCATCATGAATTTAATACATAATTAATTTAAAGGTAGAAAAATTTCGTGTGAGGTATTAAATGAATAGCTATCTAGACACCCATTACTTGCATGTTTATGTACAAACATACCACAAGTGTAATCCCAACTATCTAAACACAATGTTAAAAATTGAAAATCATTAAAATAAACCACCCAACTAACATAACCAATACCATTTAGACTTATTAAAATAAGGGTGAAATCCATACACACATAAAGTGATTATAAAGGGTTGTATTACTAAAAAAAATTCCAAATTGATTCTTGAAATATTTTCACTTTTTAGAACAATTTCTATAACTTCTTATCAATCCTTTGTGAACCCATATTAATATTAGGATCAAAGAATATATATATATATATATATACGTATAATTGAATATACATAATGTATATAATGGTTTTACACCAAAAATATAGTGACACTTACATGATTTAAATATATTAGAAACATTAATTAAACAAAGGTTCTTTAATTTCAAATCATGATATAAAAAATAAAACGTTTATTTATTAATCAAATACATATTTATGTTTATGTATACATAAATAAATAAATATATATATATATAGATAGATTTATCAAACACAAAATATCTCAAACCCTTGCATGGTAAAGAATTAAGAACATCATTTAGAACAAAAAATTCACCATCATAGATAAAACCAGTAGATATTATACTAAACTGTATATACACACAAACACACACACACACACACACATACACACACACACACACACACACACACAGATATATATATATATATATTCAAACCATAAAAAAGCAAGAAAAAACTTGACCCTCACCTGGTTCGAAGAAGAAGAAGAAGAAGGACAGAGGTTGATGGAGCACTGGAGAGGAATAACACCCGTAGGGTTCGAGTGAAAAATGAATCATATAAATAAAATGTATATATATTATTTTAAGGTAAAATTTCATGGAAAATTGAATCACCTCAATTTAAAATAATACAAAGTGTGTTCCTTCTTATGGACAAAAAAACAGAAAAGGGGGAAACTCGGTGTCACGGGGGTGGAAAAAGAAGAAAAACGAGTAGTGATAGCTACTGGTGCGGTGCATGTAGAAGGAAGAAGAATAAGGAAACCTAGATGGGTGTGAAAAACAACAGGTTTTCAAGATTTAACCGCAAAAATATCCAACGGCTGAGGTGAATCCACAGGTTTTGAAAGAGAATATCAGTCGAGATTAAATTTTTGCTCCATCGGACAGCTATGACGTGACGTGGTGTTTTAAAAAGAGAATAATGGTCAAGATTTGATCCCGACAGGATCGAACAACTGATAAAAACATGGAGGGAAAATCATGGCTATGGAGATTTGAAAACTGAATCAATTAGACAACTTAGATATCACGTGGCAAGATTAGACGGTCCAGATCAAATTCCCATTGAAAAAAGGTGTCCCACATCAAAATGTGATGACTTCGGGCCCAACTTTATAAGCCTAGATCTACATGCATGAGCTCAGAATTCACCCCCTCCTGGTAGCACCCCGTACCGGTTTCTGCGGGTGCGCTTCTGCGCCCACCCCTGGCGTCATGTCGTCCCGCAAGGAGGTCCGCTCTGGCACCCTTGCACATGCACACTCGTGCGTGCTTAGGGCCTACTATGCACACATACGCACGTGAATTAGCATGCACCATGCTTGCACAGCCCTAGTCCATGGGCCTAGGGTATCTGATTGAGATTCCCACCAAGGCCTTGAGTGTCTTAGCCTTTTAGGTCGCCCTCGACTAGGTGGGGGAGTCACCTACTTTTTTGGCAAAGTGAAATTCATTTTTTTAATCATAAGAATAGATTTTTATATAGAAAGGTTCCTTAAAAGGGAATATAATTCTTTATTATGGTTAAACAAAATCCTAAAAACCAATATTTTTATTAGTTTATAAAAATTTGAGTTTTAATACATCATAGTTCAAAATCTAAAATCAAAGTTTAATATGTCATAAAGAAAATATCATACTAGTTTTGTATTTAAAATCCAAAACATATTTTTAATTAAAACTTTGTTTTTATTCATCCAAGGATAAAAAAATTTCAAGGTAACTTTTCAAAACATTTGAGATACTAAAATACATAATTCACTAAGAATGAATAAAATAATAAATACAATAATGGTTATTAATTTCATTTTCCCAATGTATGATTTCAAACTAAAAAATATGTTTCTTTGTACCAAAACCCAAGGGTATCAAATCTGTGCTTCTCTTGGTATTTATTTAAAATGCAAGGGTTACGATTCAAATCCATTTTAAAATTTGAAACATTATCCTTTGAAAGTATAAATAAGTGTTAAATTTTTTTAAATATATACTTTGATGCATACTTAAAACCTTTGGAATTCTCATTATACTTAAATACTTGAAAATAAAATAACTAGAATACCCAACGACTATAATGGTCTTATGACCGTTATAGATACAATGATCACCTAAAGGAGGAAATGGTCGAATTTACTTTAAGGCCTTATAAAAACATGATTAGGGTGTTTAGACTTCAAGAAAACTTAGCAAATATGGTTCTCATCATTCCTCTCATTCTTAGCACGGTTGTTGTAGTTCTAGCTATACTGATGTTCATCGTAAAAAATATGAAGTACCCCCACTATTTTCTTGGGATTTTAGGTTTATTTTGTGGTCTCCCTATGATTGTAATAGGTATTTTAGTAGGTATTCTTGGGTAATGAAGTTCTTTAGGACTTGATGAAATGTAATTGTTTCAGTGTTTAATTAAATTAAACATGCCTTATTTTTATTTTGAAAACATTGTTTAGATACTATGGAAGTTAAATGAAATAAAACCATACAATATTATTATTACACATGAAAAAGATTTGGGTTGTCACAAAATCCCTAGAGAGTTCCCTCTCCAAGAACCCTCCTAAGAACGAAGAGCAATATTCCCCCGCCACCCACTCTCATGTCTAGAGAGATCTAAGAGAACACTTTGGAATTAATTCTCAAGGCAATCAAAGGAAAATGATGCAAGTGATAAGATATTTTGTTATAGCACCCACATATTCCTATAGTGATGTTTGGATATTTGTGGAACATGTGTGGATTGTCGCTAGAGGTAATCGACTTTGGATTCCTACAACGCAATTACTGTATAATGTAGATCTATTGTCAGATCCATGAATGAAGAAATAATTCACATAAGGTAATTATTTAATTGATTAAATTAATTATAAATAATATGTTATGATCCTATTATTGGTTCAGGAATTATATCCCTTGTCTATTTTCTTTAATTCGATTCCATTGATCATGACATTTAATATTGTGTAAATCTCATATTGATCATCAATCATGAGAAAAAGAAAAGTTGGGAACGACACATAACACACTTATGATGCTCCCAGAAACTACAATAATAACCTAAGTATCTTATATATACTGAGTTGTTATTATTTTATGGGAAATAACTATATCCATATCCTCTTCCATTTAATGGTTAACAAACCCGTCTATCATGTTTATGGTGGACTACCGCCTCGTGGGTCGATGTAATTTATTTTCCATCACCACCTTTCAAGGATGGTTAAAAAGATGGATTTACCAAATTTATATTATATTTATGATATTATTATACTTATATAATTATAATATCACATATACCTTCTTAATTTTTATGTCATTTA
Organism: Viscum album; assembly: GCA_963277665.1. Classification (NCBI taxonomy): domain Eukaryota; kingdom Viridiplantae; phylum Streptophyta; class Magnoliopsida; order Santalales; family Viscaceae; genus Viscum; species Viscum album. Next base: position 1,513,939,926 of record OY728161.1, read on the forward strand.
AAATAAGATAATGTTGCGCGTGTGTGTGGGGGCCCACAACCTTATGAAGTGATGTGATTAATTTTTCACTTACAATTTACATGGAATGTAATATAGATAAATTTAATTAATGTATATGATATTTATGAAATTATATTTATTCTATAAGAATAATATATCACCTAATTACTTATCCTTTCACTCATTAATGGAATGATATCATTTCTCATGCATACGTATGGCCTACCATGTCCACTAAGATATGCAATTCATTTTCTATATCCAAAATCAATGAATGATTATAAAAATGTATATAATGAGTAAATATGATATTTATAACATTTATATCATTATTTGGAATATTTATCTATATCCTATACCCAAGAACTATAACTTTCAAGGCAAAACCTGCATGAAAAAACAAGGCAATTAACACTCGAAACAATGAAAATAATGAAATATTATTAACAAATGGGTTGTAAAATGTTATAAGAGGATAATACATGATATTTTAAATTTGAATATGATTATTTTATAAATAAATAAAATGATTAAAACCATTATACCAGATATTAAATCATATTCAACCATAAGTAAGGATGAGGTAAGGGACTTCATCTCAATTTCCCTTCATTGATGCATATTGTAATGTTATGCACATAATTTATTTTATATAGTGTATATACATACCTTTTAAATATAATATGATAATTAATTAATAATTCATGGTATTTTAATTTTCAATTTTATTTATTTAATTCTAGTGGATTTGACTTAAAAATTACCAAGTGGAAATAATTTCATGAGTTAATTTCATTTCATTGGGTTATATTACTTCTTCGTTGTCTTTAATATTCAAGGATTATGTCTGTACTGACTTTTTATTATCTTATGTTGTATTTAAAATTGTTTTATTTGGATTTAAATTTGATACAAATAATTTATTCATTGATTAATTCTCACTTGAACATTATAATCTTTGTGATGGTTTGTTTCATAATCTCATTTTAATCAGGATTGTTTAACCTTGAATTTCTATTTTAGGAAATTATTTATTCATTATATAAGAAACCAATTTAATTTTCTTATCCTCTATGTATTCACTAATTTTTTAAGTAATAGTACCATTTTTTCAATCTTTGTGACTTTAAATTATTGATAAAATATTTTTAATAAAATTTGACATCATTTCTCTCTTTAGTCAAAAATACTTTTTCTTCCAAAACCATGTTTTTTAAAAATGTTTTTAAAATTCTCAAAATGATTTATTAAATATATATTTATCTATTTTTACTTTTTATAAAATGTTCTCAAAGAAGTTTCCATATCATTTTCCAAACAAGACCTGTTTTTCTTTTACCATAAATGTGAGAAGAATCTATGTTTTAACGTGTACGACATGTAAAAAATTTCCCATCATCATGACCACTAAATTTTTTAAATATTAATTTATAACTTTCAAAGTTTATTTTAAAATAAAAATATTTTCAAAATATTTTTTGAACTTTTAGTTTTAAAAATATTTTCAAAGTAAAAAAGGGATATTTTCCCCATGAATGTTTTTAATGAATTTTAGGGTATTTTTATTCATCAATGAGAATAACCCTTTATCTTAATTATACTCCACTAGGGATATGTTTTATTAATAACATACTTATTCATTTTATGGATGGTTTAATATCATTTTTACCAAGTATTGATATTCACTTTATTGATTCATTTTTGTAGTCATTAACATCCACTTGAAATATTCACTTTGCTCTGATTATTTGACATTAAATTTCCCCAAAACATCCATATTATTTATCATGGATATGTTTATTACTTAAACCATATATCATTTCTACATATGGTGATATATATCAAAATTTATTTTGTTATTTGGTGAAATATTGATAAATTTTTATTCTTTATCAATATGGATTTTAGATTATATGGAACATTATTTGTGAATTAAATTGATGATTCAATATATGAGGACTGATTTGTACTTGTAGTAATGGATGGGGACCAAAATTATATATCCCCTCGATGCATCAATAATCTCGTGAGGAAAATTAGTAATCTTGCATTAAATGGTTTTTTTACCCATAGTTTTAAACTATTTTGTGAAAGGCCTTGATAGTAGAGGTATCATGATGCCTGAGATCTTGAAATCCAATAACTAAGAATTTACTTCATTGATAATTTAGTTATTATTATTATCCAAGATATTTTAAATGTGATAATATCTATGTATGCATTTCATTATAATTATATTGATTAAATGGCATGCGTTCAGTTATTTACCTTTCCATATTCATTATGCCTTATCTATTCATGATTGTTATGTTATTGATTAAATGGAATGTGTGTTCATTTATTTACCTTTTCATATTGATTATTCCTTATCTATTCATGATTGTAAAGTAATTTAAATGACATGTGTGTTCAGTTATTTACTATTCCATTTTTATTATTCATTATCTAATCATGATAGTCAAGTAATTTATTAAATGGAAATGTGTGTTTAGATATTTGCCTTGAAATATTTATTATTTCATATTCATTATTCTATATTTATTCATGATAGTTTATGAATTGCACATATCTTATTGATAACATGACATCACCCTTATTTTGTTTCCTTTCCCAAGATTCCTTGAAATGTGATATGAATGATATGAATGGATATTTTAAGGGGAATAATAATATTATTGAAAAAAATTATGTTATAATTTTCATATTCAAATTTGATGAAGGAATCATGTATGTATCTAGTTTACAGAGACTAATAAAATATTTGGTTCTTTAGGATGTGATTCCTTATATATTATTAAAATATAATAAAGTAGACACTAGATCTAGGTTATTGGTGTCCGGTTCTTTACAACTCTTATATCTTACACATAATTCAATAGCAAACACAGTGTATAGTCATTAAGTAGTAAGATAGAGTAAGATTCCTATCATATTTTTAGAATTATTTCTAATTCACATTTTTTCTAGATTAATATTTACACAACTTCATTCCAATTGTTATATGAGTACAAACCTCTTTAGAATCTAATATAATGAACTTATATAGTAACTCCTTGGTGTAAATTTATTGAGATAAAAATATGTCTCTATACTTTTTTTTAAATTGTAATCCTTGAAAGGAAATTATAAATTCAAGCATAGTCATTTCAAATTTCTACTTAATTTTATCTATAAATTATTTTCATGTTTTATTCCTGTCATCTATAAAAATTATATCATTAATGTAAAAATTAAAATTTGGTTACCTGTGATCATTTATTTAAAAAATAGGTTTCTTTCAACTTATTGTTTTGGAAAGTTCAACTACGTCAGGAAATTTTCAAGTTTATGTTACCATACATTAGGGTCCTGTTTCAACCCATACAAATATTTTATTAGTTTACACACCATGGTTCCATCTTTATCAAGTAATAAACCACTGGGGTTTTCAAAATAAATTTCTTCCAAAATTTCTCTATTTAAGAAATATGACTTAACATCCATTTGATATAATTTATAAAAATTATATGTAATAACTACTAGTAACATTATTATAGTTTCAAGTCTTGTAACTGGGGAAAAGGTTTCTTCAAAATTTATCCATGTTTAATGAGACTGTTTTTGAAAACCCACTTTTTTACTTTAATATTATTTCTTATTTATCTTAGAATAAGTTCCCAGGTGTCATTTTTCTTAATTTGATCAAAATATTCATTCATAAAATTTCACTAATCTTTATGTTCAACTACCTGTAAAATTAATTATAGTTCCACCTATGAGATAAGTCATTTATGATTCTTTAATTTTAGTTTCCTTATAGTTTAAAATGTGGATTTACAATTTCCATGTCTTCACATTACACCTATTTTTTTAAAGTATGAAACTTATCATATTTTATTTTGATTTTACTTTTTCATCACATGAATAATATGAATCATCTTGTACATGTTTTAGCTCACATTCATCTTCCATTTTTATTTTCTTCATAGGAAATCTTCAATCTACCTTCTGTAACATCTTAAAAAACTTTTGTTAAGGACATTAGATTCTCAAAAACACCCTCTTAATAAGAATCAGCCAAATTATAATGTTTTTATTCTAATATTTATATGTTCTTTAATCTAGTGAGGATCCCATTAAAATTCTTTCCAGTTCCTTCTCATCAAACTTTAAAATATTTGGATTATTTATCATTATTAGTAAAGGGATCCAATTTTTTTAAGTATTTTCCCATAGGTATTTTCTTATACTATATATCATAAGGATTCCTATTTCATTCCACCCGTAATAGAAATTTATTCTGAATATAAACATTTGTACATATAGTTTCTCTACCAAAAAATTTAGAAAGTTTGTATTCATCAAGAACGCTTCCTCCCATTTCTACTAAATTTTTAGTTTTTCTTTCCACTAGTCTATTTTTTTGGAGTGTAGGGAGCACTGTATTGGTGTTTAATTCCATTTTTCTTTAGGTAAGATTCAAAGTCATTGGTTGTGTACTCCTTTCTATTTTATGTTTTTAGCTTCATTATATAAACACCAATTTTTCCTTCTATATCCCTTATAAAACATATAAACATATTTATAGCCTCTAATTTATATTTTATAAACATTATATTGGACGTCCAAGTGGAGTCATTAATGAATATAATAATGTAAAAATCCACATTTTTTGAATTATGTCTCATCTTCCCACAAAGATCTGGGTGAATTAGATTAAGAGTTTTGGTGGATTGGATTTCAAATATATTATGTATTTTATTAACCACCCTTAATTTTAGGAAATCTTTACAAATAACATCAAATTTACTTTTCATTTTTTGTAAGTTTCTTATAATATATTCTATATAAAAAGATCTTTATTTCCTAAACTATTTTTCTCGCAATATTTATCTAGCATTCTATATTCCTTCTTGAGTTTTTTTGTTTCTCTCAAGATCTGACACAACTTACGAAATCATCTAGTATTATCTATATATTTTATTAAATTTTTATTCTTTAATATTTGAGGAAGGTTCCTTTCTCTCAAAATTATAAAATAATTTTTTTAACTTCTATAGATTTTCAACTTCTAAAGAACTATTGTCTATAGAGTCTTATTTTACTTTTTACTCATCATACTTCCTTTGTTATTCTTGGTAAACTTTTCTTAATTCAGGTGGATTTATTCTCTTTTTTAGAAGTTTTTATCCAATTATTCCCCTGAGTGTTTTATTTATAATAACATTCATATTCTCCAATATTCCTTTTAGGATAATTAATTACATGATTCCTAGTTCCTCTATTCTCAAAACATTCATGAGGGAGTTATCATTTTTTATATTTCCTCAATAATTACAGTAATTTTTATAGATAAGAGACATGATTATATAATTTTCTTAAGAATCACCTTCCTAATCCTATGATTATCTGAGTTCCACTAACTCATGTTCTGGTTTATAAAAATTTAGTGTCTTCATAGATTGAAAAGTCATTTATTCCTTAATATTCTTTTTGAATGCTCAATATTTACTCATATAATAAGTAATGATAAAGTTATAAAACTCATCAAGTGATAAATCGTATTTATATTATAAGGTATAAATTTTAGGATCAAACCTATCTGGAAAGTTTTTTCATGAGTTTCTTAATAATGGTAAAATCTTCCAATTCATCTCTAAATCCTCTCATGTTTCTATCAACTTTATTAACTCTGGTAAAATACTCGTCAATAGTTTTATCATCTTCCATTATAATCCCTTTGAACTTGATTATACTTATTTTTTTCTTACTTTACTTTGATATTTCCCTCAAAGATACTTTCAAGTTTGTCCCATGTTTCTTTATTTGTCTCGAGATCCATCACCTTTATAAAAAAATTTTCTGACAAAGACATAAGAATAATATTCGGAGATTTCCCATCTACCTTAATATTTATTTTTTCAACAAAGGTCATAGAAGAATATTTATTATTAGGTGGAAACATGAAAAAAAAGGCAACTACATCAATTACCTCTACACCAATAAACATAAGATAGTTTATCATTCTATTTTTCTAACCATGAAAATTTTTTCCATCGAGGGTAGAAATACCTCTACTATTAATTTAATTGATATTATCTATAGGATGGATTAAATAGGGGAAAAAACCTATGATACTAATTGAAGTTCCTAGAGATCATAATAACCCCAAATATGAGGGGGGTTGAAACAATTCTAATATTTTACATTTTCTTCCCTTCTTCAAATTAACCTATGTAAATTGGTATATTTATCTATCTTTTTCAAGTTTATAAAACTCAACCACACATTGTATGATATGTTATGGAAGTAAATCATATCAAATAATATTTACAAGGTTATCCCCTCGTGTGGGTTACTACATCCTTTCCATGGAAACTCCCATTAGTCCATGGAAATCTACTAGCATATGAGGTGAATATGATTTGAGACAAATCCCATTAGATTGATTCTAAAACCCATTAAGAAATTATACTCAATCTTTTTAGTTACAATTTATTCTAATTAGAACGAGAAAAAAATATGGGAAAATTTTTATATCAGTACACTAATTTTTTTTTAAAAAGTATTCATTTGACGTCTTTGTCTGGTATCTCTGTCTAGTGAAACTTTTTTCCTTTGTTTGGTATAATTCTTATGATGTAACTCATTAGACTGTGCCTCTAATATGTGCTCTATCCGATGAATAAAAAAATTACACATCACAATATATTCAAAATTCATATCCTATATAACCTTTATTTGGTATCACTACTATAAGATTGGCCTTTAACAATGCTACAAATGGCCTTTATCAGTACCAAAAAGGTGGTAAAAACATGAGAAATGTTAAAAGACCAAAAATTTTATCCGCACTGAAAAAGAATTTATCAAGGGTTTATTTATCGGCCCTAAAGAAAACATTGATAAATTAGACCTTTATCAAAAATTTAAAAAAATTTGATAAAAGACCCATTTATCAACTCTTTAATTTATCACCATTAAAGGAACCCTTTACTAGTGCATGAAAAAGTGCTGATAAAGGCCTTTTATCAATTCTTTTAGAGGTGCTGATAAATGTGTTTTTTATCTTTGCTTTTAAAAGAGCTGATAAAGGGACATTCTGTAGTATGTTGTTTTAGAACACTACAACACCATTTTAGTGTACTATAATAGTACACATTAGCACCAAAAACACATCAGATATCAACATATAATGTCCTAATATAAAATTTAAATGAAATGAAATTTACAATACAAATTCAAAAAAAACACAATATTATAGACATTTTAAACATTGGTTTATACAATTACAAAAAATTATTACATACATTAAAAATAACCCTAACTTTCAATGTTCCAATGTTTTCCATTGAATTTCATTATTGAAATTACAACATTGCAGGAGTAGTTTTTAAAAAAACACCTTAACTCGAAAAAAAGAATCCAACTATAGAAGAAAAAAATTATTATGAGTAATACCAAAAAGAAATAAATTAAACATAAATATGAAATAATACATTAAGTCTATGGAAAATGATTTCACTATGAAAATATAAAGATAACCTCTATAAATGAGTAGTGAAGGGAACTTGAAACAAAGTGATAAATGTAAGCACTACAAGGGTAAAAGGTTTTATGAGAGAAGAAGTTTGTGGATGTTTTGGAGAAGAAAGGGATTAAAGATGGACTTACCACCCAAACATAAACAACAGAATTGACGTATATAAGAAAAAAATTATTATTTGAGTAATTCTAAAAAGAAAAAAATAAACCTTCATATGAAACAATACATTAATTCTATGGAAAATGATTTTATTTTCCAAAAATCAATATTACCTATATAATTGAGAAGAGGCAGTATTGTTACTCTTCCTAAATATACATTGGATGTAACTTGAATGAAATTGATAAATTCACCACTACAGGGGTGAAAAGGTTTTAAGGGAGAAGGGGCATGAATTTTGTAAAGAGCACCCAAACTCAAATGAAATAATCCACCTATATAAGAAAAGAATTCTTATATTAGTAATACTAAAAAGAAATAAATTAAACATACATATGAAACAATACATTAATTCAATAGTTAGTGATTTTACTGTGAAAATATCACGATTACCTCTATAGATGAGCATAGGCAGCTTCATTTCTCTTCCTACAAAGGAAGTGGATGGAACTTGAAAGAAGGTGATAAATTCACCATGGTAGGGGTGAAAAGTTATAAAGGTAGAAGAGTATAAAAGATAGACAGAGTACCCCAAATTGAACAAAATAATCCACCTGTATGTGAAAATTATTATTATTTGAGTAATACTAAAATGAAATAAATTAAACATAAATATGAAACAATACATTAATTTTATAGACAATGATTTTACTGTGAAAACATCAAGATTACCTCTATGATTGAGTAGAGATAATGTCCTTTCTCTTCTTACCAAGAACATTTAGTTCATGCCAATAAAACTATCAAATAATTTTTTTCTACATGCATGATATTAAGAAAATTTATAAAATACAAACAATTACAATATAGTAATTCAATGAAGACTGATCTCTACTTTTGAATTTATTTTTCAAGGTTTTTTGAAAATTGTTTACCGAAAATAGTTTCAATGTTTTTTACTTTTTTGAATAGTTGATCGACCATTGTTGCAGACAATGTTCTACCTTGTTTGATATTCCCATTGAATCTTTTCATCATAGATAAATATTTATTTCATTGAGGTAAAAAGTATTGATGTCCAGAAAAAAGTATTTGAGAAATGTTTCAACCGAACTGAGTATATGTGTTTTTCACAAATGGGACACCCCAACATGACTTTAATGCTATATCTTGATAAATTTTCATAACAAGGGAAGCCATTTATCATTCCATATAACATAGCCCTCAATGTGAATTCATCACTTATAGGAGAATCATACATTGTAACACATATATCCCACAACAATTTCATATTTTCAATCAACATAATCTAATAGACATTAATATAATTACTGGGTTGCTTTGGTCTAGATATAAGCAGATGCAACATAATGTATTTTTTCTTCATGTATAACCATGGAAGAAATTTATAATTTAACAACATGACATGCCATGTATTTTGAGTACTACTCTACAAATCAAAAGGATTTATTCCATCTATAGATAACGCAAAATGAAAGTTTCTATAACGACCCATACTTTACATACATTGTTAATACTTCAAAATTGAAGCACACTTATTACAACATATGACAAAACCACAAAGGACCGTATAGGTATAGTGTCTTTAGAAACTGGGAAACATAAACAACTGGTTCATAAATCTTCTACAGTGTCTCCCATTTATTTCATCATATCTAGGGTCCCTTTTAGCATATTCTACTTAATATCCATCTTCCTGACCTGGGGAAAAGAAAACATAAAAGGGTGAGCTCAAATGCTCAGCAAGGGCAAATAAAGGAAATAAAAATCATATCATATCTTTTTGAAAATCAAAACCTGCAAAAGAGATCATAATATCTTATCATGGAATAAATCATAGAAGTGAAAATGAGATCCCCATAATCATAAAATAAGAACTGAAACTTTGTGGCATGCACACATAATCATGGAAAATCATTTCTTGTTAGTCATGACTCATTGCCAAGACTATCTTAGTGGACAAAGTCCCTTTCTGAACCGAGTTCACTCCTCGTTTCAGTCCTGTATCACTGAACCGAAATAACCTTCCGTTCCAGCCATGTCTATCTCATGAGATATAAAATCTTTACCCAATGCATTGGAGGGAGATATAGGTCCCACCCATCTTATAATGAATCCTTTCTTATGTGTGCCACATAATCATAAATCATACATCATCGAATAACCCATGTAATAAAAATGGGATTCTTAAACAACATGACATCATAAAACCATTCATATAACATAAAGGAATTCATAAACATAATTCCATCACAACATAGTCAAATCAATGTAATAATAGGGATAAAAACAGAACCCTTTTATTATCTTATATGGAAAATAATTTTGATAAAATACTGGAACTCCATTCTTGAAGAAAATATCCTTTCTACTTCAAAAACATTTTTCCTTTCATAACATGTCATACGACTTTAAAATAAAAGAAGTTGATTAAAAATAAACTTGAAAACTTGTAAAGTATGTTTCTTGGAAATAATGTTTTAATAATCCATTCATACCGTATATGTTAAAAAAACATTCTTCGTACTTTTGTTGGAAAAGTCAAAAAGTACCTCGTACGAAAAAACCACAAAAGATTCCTTTCATATTCTTTACTAAAAACTCACCAAAGGGTAAAATTGGATTTAAACAATTGTAGGTGGATGGAAATAATATTACATATTTATGAAACATGGATGTGGATGATAAAATACACCCCAGTAAATACTTGCGAATAAACAATCTCGGATAAAAATGAGATTGTGATATTTCCCTTACCTTAGGTCCGATTTGCTTTGTACGTGTCCGAAGCTCCTGTATAATGGTTTAAATAATGTTATTGACTTATTCCAGAATCATACATATTGATATGATATCATATATGGTTATATTATTAGCTTCTTGTTAGTAATATTTCATTGTTACTTGTTACTCGGGTCTTTATAACTTTTTGTTCTTATGCGTGTTTTGTTGAATAAATTCTTATTCTTATCTTTAGGTTATAGATAATTCATTTCCAGAATGGTATTAGTGTATTATATACTATATTCATTCATTCAATTCATTTATATAATCATTATGAAATGAAGATCATGTAGAACGAGTTGCATCACATCGTGGAGACGATATTCCGTACGTACGCACGAGTGATGATTTCGTTCCTATGATCGTGGAATTGTATTGGAGTATATATATATTATTTCAGAATCAATATTACTTCATAATAATCATATATAGTTACTCATTACACCATTATACCCATCCTTGTAAGGTGATGGTGGATAATAGATTACACCACGGCGTGGAGACGGTATTCCGTACGTACGCACGCGCGGTGATTTCATTTTTCCGTAGGATGGATAGAAGGTGAATTAGGGTTGTTTCATATTTATAATAACATATCAGTATGTAAGTAATACTTATGTTATTACTTTATCATGAAACAACTAAAGAAGAAGAAGTTGAAGAAGAAAGAAATTGAAAAGATCGGTAATGGATATTACCTCTTCTTTGGAACGCCTCTTTGAATCCTCCACTTAAGGAACTATGATTGGTCTTTGGAGAAGACCAGGACCTCTAGGATTATTCTAGGGAAGTGGAGAGGAGAAAATGTCAGGGGTTGGCCGAGCTTGAGTGCTCAAATTGGTGTGAGGAGGAGGGGGAGGAGGTGCCCTTTTATAAGGGAGGAGAGGGGCACCTTAGGAATATCTCAAAATATTATTTTATATTAAAGTCAAAATCGGTTTATAATGGTTCCAAATGGTCTTATTTCGAATCTATAGTGGGGATGGGTCGAAATTCTATCAACCAATAGGATTTAGACAAGTTTAGGTTATCATTTTTACCTTATCAATTAGATTTAACTCTAAGTTAAATAATTTAACTTTTACCGTGTCTTTTTGTTTTCTTTCACTATATGGTTAATAAACTTACTATAACATGCCAAAAGAACCCCAAATTGTTTATTATTAATATATATATCCTTATCTAAGTCATTTAGCCGAACCTTAGATTTTTAGGAATAAAATAACAATTAATAATATAATATTTTATTTAAAAACTATTTTGTGTCAATTTTGACACTATTTGATATATGATTTTTGTGAAAGTCATAACAGAATTATATGTTCGCAAAAAGTTGATTAAATCAACACTAATATATCATAGTAACCTAGAAAATTAGTGGAATTCATAAAAAGTCTCAAATTACATTCATTTGAGTATTTATAACATCAATTATGTTAATATTTCCTTAAAAGGGTAATTAGTGCATCATTGTTGTGTCATAAATAAATTAATTTATTTAAAGTCTAAAAATTATAAATAAAATATCATTATGTAGGAAATCTTTTTAGCTTTCTAATGAATATTTATAGTCGGATTTATCTTATGTATAACCCCATATTAAAAATGTTTTAGTGAATAAACTTTGATTTTAACTCTTTTAACTCTTCTTTGAATTAAATAATAATAAATGTTCTAATCTAATCCAAGTGGGCCTAAATGATAATATTTTACACTTAAGGTTGTTTTTGGTGGATATACACTTGTCCAATAGAATTAGGCCATGTGTTAGGGTAATATTAATATCATTCTTACCCTTAATTACCCTATTTACTTTTAACCGTGGTAAATAAAAGTAAAAAGTTACTATTCACCAAAAATTATTTTCATCTCATTGAACCACATTTTACTTACTGACATCAACCGTGTCTCTCGGATTTTTGAAATTCCATTCACAGAAGCGGTAAAATTAAGTTTTATGAAAAATTCAGTTTTTTTAACTACCACTTAGTAGTTTCACTATTCATCAAAAAATGAAGGTTTTCAGAAAAATGCCAAAATTTCATCCAAAGCTATATTTCATATTCCGAATTCAAAAATGAAGTCTATTTTACCAAATTCATAACATAAAAGTTTCATTAATTAATTTTATAATTAAATCCCGCTGTTAAAACAAATAGCGTGTTTTTAAGAAACAATATCTATCAAAAGATTGACACTTGTTTATGTCTGGTTTAAATGTGCAATTACATCCAATGACCAACATTGTATTAAATTGTAAAAATATATTCTAAATATACTTTAAAACTACTCCAATTAATAATTTATCCCTATTAATTATTTCTATTAAAAAAGTTGTTTTTTAATTATAATTTAGTAATTTTCACTATTCATCAGAATATGAAAGTTATCCGAAATGTACCAAAATTTCACCTTAGGCTAAATTCGATACTCCGAATCCAAAAATGAAGTTCATTTTGAAAAATAAGATTTACATAATTTTAAAAAGTGGTTATTACTATTCATACCGGCTAGTTTTAATAATATTTTAATAGCATATCGTTGTTTAGTGAAACTCGGTATTGCGTATTACACACGCTATCGAGGAAGGTCGCGATTGCGTGTAATGCAAGGAAAGTCAAGGATGCGTGTTGTGCAAGCTCCTTTTGGTGTAGCGTACAACACAAGACATTAATAAAATTAAAAAGAATATTTTTTATAAAATCTTGGGCTGTTACAGTTTCTCAACTCATCTTCAAATTCAGGAAACTCAAAATCAATTTTCTTCAACTGAGTAGAATTTTCTGGATGATATAGGTTCCCATATTTAATTATTTAATCTTCATTATATGTTAATTGTCTTCTGGTTTCTTGACATCCATATAGTCTTCTAAACCATGAAATTATATGAAATTTCCATACATTTTAAAGGATTCGATTCTTTTTTCTTATATTGATATGTGCCACACTAAGGGTATTTGATGGGTGATTTGTGGTCCGTGAGAAACAATATGCAATCATTTGGAAAATAATTTATTTTTTAGAGATAGTTCTCATTGAACGTAAATTATTTTTATCATCATATTTTCAGCATGGTAATTCATTTTCTTGAGGTATCATATAATTCAGAATACCATGTAGTTCTGTAAAGATGGGGTCACTCCATCAGTTTACAACATTCAAATTATATAACTTCAATACAGCTGAAAATGTTTTGTATTTAGTACAACCACTTTACAATGGTTTATTATAATAGCTATTTGACTCTTCCAACTACTTTTTACAATCACAAAGGTCATCTTTAATTTATGTTGTCATTTATTCCATGCGATCTTCGTCATCTTTTATAAAGGCATTCATATCAAATGATTCATAAACCGTAGTATCATCCCCATTGATGTTAACATTTATTTCTCCCCTATGTTTAGTCAACAAATTATACATTTGATCTATTATATGACAAATAAAATGTTTTTCCAACTCTTCTGGACTAATTTGTCTTGAATGACAATAATCTAAACACAAACAGAGGGTTTTAGAATGGTTGTCTACATGCTCTCTTGCAAAATTGATTAACTCTTTAACTCCATATTCATATTCATTTTTCAAATGATTAGAGAGAATTCATTTTTGATTCATATCCATCCTATTGGGTTCATAAAAGATTAATTTTATACAATATATAAATAATTATGCATAAGATGTTCATTATCAAAAGTGAAAGTTATAGACAATTCTAATAAGGATAATATGGATAATTTCTACTAGAATATCTGAGCACCTAGATATTCTAAATCCAATAATAAGGACTATTGGAATTTTAAAAAATAGAGGGAGATAAAGGATGATAATAAATGATATTATCACTAAATTTTATTGGTGTAAACAGTAAGATGGATATTGTAATGACCCTATATGAAATTACCAAAACAACACCAGCTTATATCATCTTATGACCTCTAACACACCTCAAATTCACTAATGGATGGTTTAAAGTTTGGGTGTGAAAATACATAAATAGTAGGTGTTCCCCCCCACCAAATAGAAATAGTTAGTACTAGAGGAAAAACAAAATTCTAGCATGACCCTTGGGGTCAATGGACACATTGACCCAAAATCATCATTACTCGATATAGGCATACCTGTTAGACAAACAAATATTGAAATAAATGATGAAATAGCTATTTAGACACACATACTTGTCAAGGAATTAAAAAAACTCACTCATTATTGTCTTTATAAAATGTCAAATATATAGAAACCTGATATTTAAACATAATGTGAACTAAAGGCACCCTAATGATTCAAAAAGTGAAGGCCTGATGTGATAAAACCTCATGTGCTTAACTTGGGATGACCCCTTTGAATTTGATCCATAAGATCACTAGGGACTATAGTGAATTCTATGTGGAACTACATCCTATGATGCATATAACTAATAGAGGAACATACATCACTCTACTAACAAGGTTCTTGAAAAATAGCATTTGAAGCTCCATATCCACAGAGGTGTCCCTGAAAGGTGTCAACATATATATAATCATTAGGGAACCACCAAAGAGACTCAAATAAATAGATAATAAAAAAGAATATACATGAAAAATTCTACACATTTATATACATATATGAAAAAATAATTTAGTAATTAGATATAAAAAATAACAGCAAAACAACAATGAATAAATCCAAGGTTCAGGGCCAGATATAAACAACGGATCATACATTGGTAGTTAATACAAACAACAAACCAAAAATATTTCCCTAGAAAATGTATCACAAATAAATCATAAATAACAGATCATAAAGAGCATATCATAAGAAAATTATAGAAGAAGAAATAAAAAACAAAACAAAAAATACACAATGAAAATCCGAAGGCCTACCTTGATAGGTTGAAGAAAATTTGAGACCCTCTTCGGATGCCGGATGAGATGTTCGGAGGTAGTCGAGTGGTGTGATTTGACCTTTGATTCACCAAGGTGGAGTGCCAACAGCGGGTGGCTTCCATAAAAATCATTTATATCACAAAAGGTTTGAAAATGGTTAAGGTTTTTAAAATAGATTGGGACACATTTATCAGTACTTACCAATAAGTGCTGATAAAGATCACTTTTGTTAGTGCTGATCACATAAGCACTGATAATATGACTATTTAACAGTGCAAAACATACATCACTGATAAATGTTCATTTTATCAATGCTTTGTGTAGAGCTGATAAATCGTCATATTTATCAACAATAAAAAAGGGTTGATACAGATTCTTTTATCAGCTCTTATTAATGAAGCATTGTTAAAGGATTTATAATTATAATTATAAATGAATTTTTTTAAATATTTATAAATACTTAATAAATATATATAAATATAAATATAGTAAATATATTCATTTTTAAATAAATTTATTATAATTTTATAGTTATTTATTTATAATTATATATATATTTTTTAAAAATACTATGTATATCATTATATATATTTATATAATTATACCTATATATATTTAATAAATATATATAAATATATAAATATAAATATAGTAAATATATTTTTTATTTAACTAAATTTGTTATAAATTTTATAATTATTTAAATATACATCATTATTTATTTATAATTATATAAATACTTTAAAAAATATATTTATTTATTAGTAATTATAAAATATATAATGTATAAATATAGTTATTGTACATTTAGAAATATATTTATTAATAAATATATTTATTTATAAAAATAATTTTACAATTTTTTTTAAAATTATTAATGAATATCTAATTTTGATTGCATGCATATATGTACAAAATGAGTGAAATTGAGTAAATTAAGAATATAGGCATACTTTAACAATATTGCAAAAAAGGATAAGTTCTTGTGTGTGTGCATATTGAAAATAAAAATGCATTAATTACGTACATGGGAAATCAATATAAGACACATTTGATCTATTTTAATTAGAAAAATCAAATGACATTCAATTATATGTCGAGTACTATGTAATTATTCAATATTTTTAATTCATATTATTTTTAAACTATATACCATTATTCAATAAATATGTGAAAATTTAATGTAAAGGACATAAATATTTTATAACATATAAATCATATTTATATACATAAATATATATCTATATATTTAATACATACATTTTTATAACATTAATTATCATAATTATCTAATTAATAATATTTTTAATATTTAATAATGTATAATCAATCAATTAATTTTTGTCAATAATTATTTATTTAATAAAATTTGTAATATTTTTCTTAATAAACATATTTTTTTATTTTTTTATTTATTTCATTATTTTATTTTATCAATGCTATAAATGAATTGATAACAAAAAATATTATCAGTACTAAACATAAAGCACTAATAAAGTGTACCCTTTATCAGCACTAAAAATAAATCACTGATAAAATGTTAACTTTATCAGTTATTTCTTTAGCGCTGATAAATATTCCATTTATCAGTGTTTTCTTCTTGTGATGATAAATAAAAGAACTATTAAAGGCCTATTTTGTAGTACTGTATCTCTGAGTTATGTATTTGGGTAGTCTCTCTGATTGAAACCTCTATCTAGTGTGACTTCTCACCACACCTTGGTCCGATATACTTATACTTCAACTAGGTGTTTCCTAGGTTAGAAACTCAGTATAATTTTAATTATTCAGTTCTTTTCCATTTTAACATATGAATAATGTTAGTACAAGTTGTATGTAAACCCATTTATATAGGCACTAACCAAGGAGAAACTACAAGAACTCAGATGTGTTTTCCTACTCAACCGAAACTCAAGATTCGAATCTCCCCTCAACTCAACTTCACTGGATGCCTCTAAGATATTCTAAAGCATTATTTGATAATTTTATAAACACAGTTGCATATTTATATATGTGAAACACCATAAAATTTTCTTTAATTAACTTTTTCAAACACACTTAACCATGGAATGAAAAAACAATAATTTAAAGACCAAATTTAAGATCGCCTTTATAAATTAATTTACAAATATTTATAAAGCATCTCAAAACTCTATCTGATAAGAGTTTTCCTAATGAATTCATAATAACATTTCTTAAAATGCACTATTTATCTATATGGTTTACATATTTTCTTTCTTTGACCAGTGAACTACTCTGTTCAATTCATCTCTGACCAATTATTTTCAATCGACTAACTTGGTTTGGTAAACTTAGTCTCTATCCATCCTGTTCTTTTAATATGAAACCTATAAATGATTAATTGTTCTTTATTCACCAAGTTACCCTTATTTAGGTCAAATTGTATACACGATTCACAAATCAAGTGAAGGTAAAACTTTATAAGATTATCTATATGATGACATCATATTGATATGTATGATGTTCATCCATCAGATGAATATTTCAACAATGTTTGACCAATAAACCAATTCGACTGATAGAACTTCAATTGATGGATTCAATCTGATGAAATACATACCATTATACACTTCATGACTTAATTATATTTTACTACGTACAAATTTTTATAAAAACTCAATTCCTTTCACTTCATCTACTTTGGTCAGGTAGGCTCATATTTTTTGTCTTCATACATGAAAATATGATTTAACAGATAGTCTATGTATCTGATAGTCTTAACAAAGATTTCTACAAGCACTTTTTCACATAGAGTAGAAAAAAATCTATCAATAAAAACTTATTCTATGGGATCTTTATTTTATAGAATCAACATGATAGCCTTAATTCAATAATTTACTATTTGATTTCATAACTTGAAACTTTGTATAGTGTGAGACATAAACTTAATAACACTTCCACCTTCAATTTTTTTCACCCTATCCATCTGAAACATTGACCTGAACTTTTCACTATCGCTCGAACTTCAACTTCTCACACTTTTTACTACCACCTTTATACTTATATTTTACTTTGTATAAATTTTTACAAACTCAGAAACATGTACTATATGAAAACGTTTTTCTGATAGAATCATCCCTAGTACATCTACTAATATTGTATGTCCTTGACCTTTGTACAAAATCAGATAGAATCCCGAGCTTCTTTATTTTCATAGGAACTTGATTATTGGAATAATACATTCTGACTAAAGGAATGTTTCCTATTAGGGTTAAGATAATTTATTATCATCTTTCAAAACATCACAATAAAAATTTCATAAACACTCTAGCAGCTCTTTCCTACCTAAGATAAAAAAATATTCACAATAATATATGCTAACAAAAAATGAAAAAAGAATGTTACAAAACATCACAGAGTATCTTCACATATGAAATCAACAATCCCCAAAGATTGATATTGGAACAATATATAGTCAACCCCAATTTTCTATACAAGGAATAAGCCTTTATGCTAGTGATCAATCTGGCTCAAAATCTGTCTAATAAAGGATAATTTACTCAAGATATACCTTGATTTAATCATAATTATAATTCTTAATATGTATAACCTATAATTAACATCTTAATTCAAGATCATATCCAAGAATAATCCGAAGTCAAGGTAGAATAAAACTAAATCAATTATCATACCCATCACACAACTCATTGGATGCATGTATGATAATTTGTAAAAGTAGTGTAATATTTAAAAGAAAGAATATATCCATTCATAATATAAAATTTATATTAATGAATAAAACAAGGAATAAATGAAATAAGTAATCAATTCATATTTTTAAACATGATATAAATAATTTATGATATGTTCATAGATAAGAAAATTTTAAAACATTTATAATTTAACCATGTATTATATACATTCCATTATCAAGTAAACATAAATATTTTATATCTAACTTTAATATAAACCCATTCATATTATCTCTTATATGAAACTTTACTTAAATATATGATATTAAGTAGAATATAAACAATTTATATTCCATGTCTATTATATAATTTTTTTTATATAATCTAAATATCAAATATTTAATATTATTTAAAATATCATATCAATTATCAAACCCCCTTTTTATATGGATTAAAAAATTTCTTCAAATTATTCATTTTAATTTGAATAATTAAAATTTAAATTTTTAAAAAATTCATAATACTAAATATAAAATAATTTAAATTTAAAAATTGTTTTATAAATTATTAAAACCTATAAATTATACACATAATTTCCATATAAATATTTTTTAATCTAAATTATTTTTCATGCCATATAATATTTAAATGTATTGAATATTAACAATTAATATT
This sequence comes from Viscum album, assembly GCA_963277665.1. NCBI lineage: Eukaryota > Viridiplantae > Streptophyta > Magnoliopsida > Santalales > Viscaceae > Viscum > Viscum album. The sequence continues at coordinate 1,513,959,548 of OY728161.1, forward strand.
ATAGAATATTTATTTATTAAATGTTTTATAAACATTTAATTAATTAATTCTTAACATTTTTATAATTAATTAATTTATAAACACATTTATAAATTAAACAAATATCCCAAAATACCGTATTATATAATTTATAAACAACTCATAAATTATTTAAATCAATTCCTAATTGAAAATTTAGAAGAATTTTTTTTTTCTTGAATATCATATCCTATGATATACACTGTATCATAGGTTGTGTCTTAGACAACTATATATCGTATTTTATGAAAAATATACTTTAGTAAATATATAACCTTCAAAATGCTAGGTTTCATATTCGATGATATGTAAGATAATTCTTCAATGTCATGAGACCATGCTTTCAAGTCATGGATCATCATCATTATCTCATATGATACCCCATATCAAATGTTACATTATTAGAAAAACCAATGTTATTAAAAGGAATCACTACCAATAATATTTCATATCATACGGTGGACCCCAAAGAATATTACATTAATACATAATATAATGTCAACCTCAGTTTAAAAATAAATATCACTACTTATGATTTCTTATATCATAAAACAAGATGCAGTTCAATTTCTCTATCATTTTTAATAGCAATCCATATGAATCCAAAAAATATATATAATTTTCTTTATTTTCAGACATTATTTTGAGAATAAAATATCATTGTGAACTTTGATACAACTAATGGGTTTAAGTGGATTTATTAATAATTAAATAATTTGGTGGAAAGAACAAAATCTTAAATCTCAATAACTATCATGCTTGATAACTGAGACTATGTATAGTTATAAATAAAGAACATATATGTGAACCTTACACCTTTGATGGTTTATGATCCTTCTTCAATAATAATTCTTGATGAATATCACTCAAATGAATCTATTATAGTCAATTATAAATGGTATATCCATGGTATAAAATGGATCACCCAATGCTTGGGTGGGACTCTCCTTCACTCCATGGTATGCTAGTACCTCTCACGGTAAATGAGGAGGAAGAAGATATCTTTAGGGAGAGGGAGAATCAACAAGATACTTAATAAAACTTGAACCCCCTATCACAATGAAAATGTCACCCTTATATATCACTAACGGAATTCTTGAGGGTTTCTTCATTAACTCATATGTTACATAATCTATGAGTTATTTTTTCATCTATACATATAGTCATCACATGGAAGTAATGATCCCCTCACATGTTTTTTCAAATTAAACAATCATTATAATTATAGTCAATATGGTAAATATGACTAAATGATAATGATTATCATTCATATTATAATTAAACATAGTAATCATGGATAATAAAAAGTTACAATCCTTGAAAAATGATATAGAAACAATCATAAGTTATAATTAGTGAAGGTAGTAACATGATATGTAATATCATGACTTATGATTTACCCAATCATATAATATGATATTTCCATTTACAATTCACATGTGTAGTTATTGAGGGATTATATCTATCAAGTATGTGATCAACCTACTTCTATAAAAATAGATTTTTTAAACCCACAAAAAATCCTCGAGAACCTGAATGGTCCTCTCGGTCTAACCATTTTTCTAAAGGTGAAATGTTGTAATCAATCATAAATAGGTCCTAAAAGACTCTCATAAACTCTCCTACAACCAGTATATTAATTTAAAATCATGTTAAGAAATATTCATCAAGGTTTCACCAAGAAATAACATAATCTCATCAGTGTATAGGTATCCCAAACTCTCCACCTAACTCTTATCATGAATAAAAAGAAAGTGAGTCAACTTGGTCAGTTAGTCATCGATCAATTAGATAGTATTAGGTTACATCACTAAACATGGAATTATAGTCATGAAATCCGTTAATATATTTTCTAAATTTCACTTAGGAACCTCAATAGTTTGGACCAAACCTATGAGAAACTGAGGTTTAGACTTCACCTGTTAACAGATATGGCCCTATAATATGATGTCATCACAATTATACTATATTTATAGCCACCAAAACTAACACTTAAGATCCTAATACATCTTCATAATAACTATATATACATACAAGGGAGAGTTTTGAAATTCCACCAACACTTTTTTTTAAATACTAGTTAAAACTACTATTCACCCTTAGAAAGGGATCATGTTCTCACCACCTTTATAGAATCCATTAAGTGCATTTCTAAAGTATATTTGATCATAAAATTCATGAGAATAAATGTCCCATAACAAGGCCTCCTTTACCATGTAAAGAAGTGAAAGGGACACCTCTATTGATTGAAGGTAATAAAAATCTCCTTCTATAACTAAATCCAATTCTAATAAGGCTAACCTCTTGGATTCCACTTCCACTAGATAAACATGGAATTTTATTCTAAGGTAATCTTCCACTACCTTTTCTTTCCATAGTGTATAGACTATCTAAAAGTTATAATCATATAGGAACTCTAACTAGTGCCTCTACCCCTGGTTGAGATATCTCTGGTAGAAGATATGCCTGAGACTCTTGTGATTTGTGAATATTATAAATTGTTTATTGATAAGGTAGTGTCTCAATATCTCTAAAGAAAACACCTAGGCTGTGAGATCTAAGTCAAAAATCACATAATTTGGATCATGTGGCCTTAGCTTTCTAGACCTATTAGTATTCAAAAATAATATTTTCTTCAATATAAAATTAATCCCAAACCCAAAAGCATCACAACACACCTCATGCTCACCTCCTTCCTCTAGTAATTTCAAAATTGGAGCACTAGTCGACCACTACTTAAACTCCTAAAAATATTCCTGAAAATTATCATAATATGTAAAAGTATTCTATTTTTAGATGATTCATTTCATTGGGGTTGTAATACAAGGGAATTACACCATGAATTTCTAGTATTATCCTACTATATTAAGGAAACTACACACTTTAAACACCATTTTCAATGTATATCAAGTCATCATGACCTCAATAATTATAGAAATAACTACTAATCTACCCCCTGATATGACATTCCCTAGGAAATAAACCTCCCAAGTCCAAAACATTCAATTTTATATATTTATTTACAATTAATTCTCATAGATTAGGCAAAGAACTATCCTTAAATTCTTGGAATGATCTTCTTCTATTTGATAATAAATGGTTATTTCATCAATGATGTGAATCATGATTTTTTCTACGTATTATTTTTTAAAAATATAGTTTATGATACCCGTGATCACTAAAAGGGAGTTAATAATGTTGAATGACATCACAAATAAATAAAATTGACTATAGAGACAACTGAGTGACGACTTTAGGATATCCTTCCAGTGAACCTGAAGTTGGTGTTGTCCAAAGATGAGATCAATATTTAATAACCACTTTTCTCCTTTTATCTAATCTAAGAGACCATTTATTATTATAAGAGTGTATTTTCTCTTGATTTTCACTTTATTAAAGTAGTGATATTCAATAAAATGACTCAATATCTCAATTCAATTCTTTGGGAGAAAAACTAAAGTTTCATAGGGGGGACATATTAGGTATAATAAATCATTTTTCCAATACTTCCACCAATTCTACCTTTAGCTCCTTGATCTCAATCAGGGCCACTTGATAAGTTTTTGAGGATATCATCACCATCCTAGGATGAAATATGATACTAAAGATAAACTCTTAATGAGTGGTAAACACTATGACTTCCTCCATAAATATATTTATATACTCCCTCGTTGTTATAGGTATCTGGTACTCCATGGTGTTAATGGAACTTAAATCAAATATCTACAACTAATGGGTAATTAGTTGCAATATCTTGAGGTGTAGTGATACTCATCCTATCAAAGGGTCACACTAACCTTTGAAAGTGAATCTCAACCTATATGCTAGTTGAAATTTCACCATTCTTTGATAGAATTTTACCCAATAATGAATTGTAAACGAATAGCCCATGTCAAAGATTATGTTATGGGTCTCATGACTGCCAAGATTGTATCCCAATAATACCAATATACACTAAGATTAATCTCACACTATCAACAAACACGAGTGATATGATTATTTACACCGGTATGAGTCTCTAAAAAAATAGGTCGGGCTTGGGGTTACACTAGAATATCCATATCAATAATAAAAGATATAATAATAAAATAATTGCTTAACATTGATGTCAATGAGTATGAGTGACAAAGTAGATTAGATGATAATCATACCTTAAACCATATCAGGTATTGCCTAATTATATCCTACCATCACCTACATTTTACATTTTCTATGACCTTATTCACGTTGTTTATATCATGGTCTTCTTGGAGGAGGTGGTGTTAATAGTGGACCATAATATCGTCTACCCCTAGCTATTGACTCACTACTATCTCCCATTATATATCCACCATTGTGAGGGATTACCTTAATATATGGGGTTTTTTGTTGGGAAAGTAAATCCACAACACCTCCTTGGTTGTCCCGTATTGTGTTCCTAGTATAACTGACATGATTTGGGTGCCCTCTACCGCCACAACCATAATGGTCTCGAACACTTTTCTTGGTGAAACTAATCTAAGATCCCATCACTGCCTACCTATAAGATTAGGATTATGAATATTCCATCATTTAATGAAGTGGTCATATGGTTTGTCACCATCTTTCTACCACTAATGACTCCCCCTAAGTAAAAACCTATACCATCTATATTTATAGGTTACGACTCCTATAGAATACTTTGGATTATTAGGGAATGATCTAAAAATTTAGTATATATTATAATGAATAGGGGTAGATTTGTAGCTCGAATCCCCTGATGAAGACCATGGTTAGACTTCTAATTCCAAATACATCAAATTTTAATCATATACTAATATTATCTAATAGGGTCCTTAAACCATACAGTATACTAAGACACCATTATACAACCATTTAGGAGGTCTAACATCTCCAAAACTCATACCATCCTCAACGTCACTGCAAATTAATCATCTTTGAACAATTTCTAAAACTTCATGCAAGGAAACATTGATTCTTCATGAGTTTATGAAATCAATTACTACCAATAGCTAGGTATGACATGAAGAATTCTTGTCATAAGAACTACCATCTACTCAGAAGGTGTTTGAACCTGATAAAAAATGAGATAAACAAACTCATACCAGTCCTATGGTACTTGAGGATCTTACTCACCTTAGAAACTAGGGATATATATCTCTAGAACTCATAAATCACACTTTAACTATGATTAGTATGATCTTACTCTACATGGAACACTGCATGTGCTACAGGTGGGTATTATCCCTGCCTAAGGGGTGGGGGTGAACTATATTCTCCCCTGGTGTAGGAACCATCGTCCAATAAGGTCATTATAATGAAGACTCACTGCACAATGACTTGGTTTTTGGAGGTTTAATTTCTAGTATAGTCTAATTATGTTACCACCTGTGAGGTTTCTCTATCAATATACAAGGTTACATCCTTTATTTAAAATGATGAACCCATGGTCATTAAGTCATATCTTGAAGAGAAAAAATGAGGAATGTATTGATGAAAACACAACTGACATGCTATATAATGCACATATTATCCCATTAAACCAAGAAACTAATTCCCTAGTGAAAGGATACATTAGATGCATGCACCAATCATTGGGTTCCCTAGTCTGCTCACCAAAATTAATACCCCTTATAATTATTTCCATAAATATATCATTCCAATAATCATAGGAATACTAACTCTAAACACCACACCTAGAGATCAAACAACTCTAACAACATTCTAACATGACTTGACGATCCAAGACCTTTCTTGGGCCAACTATGATCTGATTGTTCCACCCAAAAACACCTTCAATAGAATAAAGGTGTTCGACTAGCCCTAAGAAGGATAACCACACACACCGGAGGCCTTTTTATATTACCTAACATACAACCACATGTATGTGGAATAATAAATAACAATGAAAGATATATATTTAAAAATATGCAGTCTAATATGAATGTAACGCAAAATAAATATCCTTAAAATGAAATGAATACAAATACTAATAAATAGAAGAAAGTTAATGGCCCAATATACAACCATAAATTTTGACCTAAGTCAACTAAAAAAAAATTGAAACTCTATGTGATACCAATCATCGATTTGAGATTTGAAAATGAATATCACCACTGAACACCATTAGACTCTAGCTCCTCGAGAACCAAATCAAGGAAAATCACCATAAAATTGTGCATCATTTTCATAGATGCAACAAATTGGGTAAGATTCCTGTGTATGGGTGAGTATAAATATACCATATAGGATTACTCAGATAAAAGGGAGAATAAAATATTAAATCAACTCAAATAAAAATAAAACATAGATATACTTGACAAGGGATAAACCATCTATGGTTAAAGAGAATCATAATCTCTATATATGAACTCCGCATAAAACATACACTAAATGGAACCATGAATACCAAGAGTATTTTAAATCCCAAAATGATTCACTGAACAAATCCCATGACATTTATGTCTCCTCTCAAGACTCGTAGAGGGGTATCCATGCTTCACTGAGGAGTGTACATCATCCAATGGGGTATCGAAACCTATAGACGATTCATGCTTTATATTTTTCTACTTGTATTGGTCAAGGGGGTTACCAAATTAGAAATTATAGGATCTTCAACTCCACTAAATATAAATAGGACCCACACCCAAGTAGTAATGTGGTTGTAGGGGTTATTGTCCCCATGTATGCTCTAAAAATATCAGCCACACATCATCATAATCTATATGAAGCTATGGAACTCAAACTGAACAAAATGGATCATAAATTTATCCCTATTATGAATAGATGTGTTCTATTACATTGTTCATGAAAAAATAATAAAATTGGACCACCCACTTGTCTAATTCTGACACCCATGTGAAAAGATACAAAAAACATTAAAGACTATCTAGAAATCAACACACACTCTTATGTAAATGACATGTAGTCTTTGAGTGATAACCAATAATGTACCCCAAAAAACCTTCTCATGTGAATTAAACCAACATGGTGTATCCTAGTTGGGGAAATAATATGTGGGACATGCATACTAGTTTGATTATGTAGTTTGGGTACATGCCAATGTGAAACTTCCACTATACATGACGTATAATAGAATTCACACCCCATGTGATATTTATTCACATATAGAAACCATATATATCAAGATGAGGGATATACATGGTGTGTGACCTAGAGTATTACATGTTGCATTGTTAGTAAACCCAGATCCAAAATCCTAGGTTATCTAAGATTTGTGTCACAGTCATCGTCATCTCTTCTATCTTCGATCATCCTTCCATTACTACCCAAGCACAACACCTCTCGAGGTTCATAATCATACCTAACCAATTATCTATCATAATCATCGGTCATTCTATTATCATCATCTTACCTAGGAAGAACCATCACCTCACAGACCATCACTTTCCATCAAACCTCACCCCAAACAAGTATTAAAGCCTTCATCATTCCATTACCTCATTCTCACACACACCACCAACCACCACTCATTGGTTTTGATTCTGTTTCTTCTCTTTTACCATCCTTATGGTCTCTCAAGGTCGAACTATAAACTGTTGGGAAGGTTATTGGAATTCTCATTTCATGAGTACGGATAAAAAAGAGGGATGTGAATAAAAAGTTGGCGAGTAAAAATTATTCTCCAGTCATTTTGTTCTTCATCATTAGTTTCATGAAAAAAAATCATAAAAGAATTAATAAAAATAAAGTTAATTCAATGAAATTTAAGAGTTTTTTGTCTAAAAAATCACTAAATAGAATTATACCAACAATAAATAGTTAATTAAAAAAATAATTTATGTATAGATATTCAATGAAAAAATTGAATTCATAATCTAATAATTTTACATGGAATAATAATTAATTAAAAATCAAGAACATCAGAGAAAGGTTAAACCTTTAAATAAATTTACCATTTCATGTAATTTTAAAATAATCCTCAATTTATAAAATTATAAAATATCTATCAAACATTTTAATTATTAATATTAAATTATTTTAATATTGTTATATCCATGTAGATGTAAAAAATAAATAATGGGAATAAGAATCGAACACATGAATAATTAAGTGAATAAAATTAATCGAATGTCCTACCTTGAAGCATAAACTCTAAAGATTTGATTATCGAATTCTTTTTTCCTTTTTACCTCAATTTTTCAAGACACAAAAACACCATAAAGCGTTCATTCCACTAGGTAAAAGAGATAATATGTTTGATTAAGAGTGGGGGAGGTGTTTTGGGTGGGGGAAAAATAGTCTCTCAACAATAATTCACATAAATTTTACCTCATATAATTATACAACTTCCACCTCTAATTCTAATTAAAACTTACCCTCATCAATCCAAATTTCATTAACTTATATGTTTAGTCAACTATATTGCAATATTTTTACCCATGAAACCCTCTAATATATCCTCCTCATTACCACACATCTAACAAAATTACATATTAAAATAATTTATGTTTCTAAAGTAATGATTATATTATTTAGTTATTTAAAATAAAACCACACTAATTCTTAGCCTTAATATTGAAACTCAGCCATGTAAATTATACCCATCTTAAGAAAAAAATCCCCATTCTAGACACAACTATCATGTTATAATTTTAATTCATGTTTATGTTAAGTAAATAATTTTTTTCCCATGTACATGGAAAAAATAATAATTTTAATATTTTATATTTTTTAAGGAATGTCACTAAAAAAAATAAGTCAACTTCATTAAAATTTTTATAAATATTATATAAAATATTATATGGAATTTATTACAAAAATTGGGGTCTCTATAGTATAAATAAAATCTTAAAAAATTGAAAATTTGATAGAAAACATAATAAATAATTGAAAATGAAAAATAATTTTTTGGAAATAATAAATAATTTCAATTACATAAAACAAATATTTTTCAAAAAATAATATTTAAACATTAAAAAAATTATTTTTATAACATTTTCCCTGCTTGAAAAATTATTTATGATTAACTGCATTATTAATATAATATTATTAAGTTTAATTAATACATAGATAATTATATTATATATTAAATTTATAAATATAATTTATTTTTCAAATTACACTATTAATTTTATTATTTGTAAAATTATGAGATTTTTAAATATATTTCTCTTTAATAAATACGATGTGTTTGATAGCTTGTGATGCACACAACACTAGACGTAAGTGAATAATGTTTTATTACAATACTACATGAAATACATTACAAGATAATTAAATGAAGCATAATCATTAAAATCAATTAAGCAATTATAATAAGTGTTTCTGTAATTATTCATAGATTAAAAATGTTTTTTAAAAATATTTTTCATTATATATTTTATGTTTTATTTAAAAGTTAAATTTCCTTTATTAGTAGTATTATATTTATTTAAAAAGTATTATTTACAAAAGTAAACTAATAAATAATCATTAATTTCATGAACCAGCCCAGGTACCCAAGTAACACGATAATTGATCTAGTCCTAACATAGATCTAAGGGCATTTACAATCCCCACGGGTTATAGACTAGCACCTGGAATCATAAAAAATGAAAGTGGGAAAAAAATTACAATAAAAATTATAGAAGCAAGATAAAAGAGTCAGTATGAATACAAAAGAATCACTATAGGGAGAACTATATCATAAGTAAAATAGGAAAACAAACGCAAAGAACTATAATAAAGTACTAGAATATAGTATAATATCTCAAGTCTTATGGAATGAAAATCTCTTAGCCCAAGGATCAACAACTACTACCACCTCCAAGTGGGGCCTTACCCATGATCGAACCTAGAATAAGATAATATAAAAACACCCAAAGGCATAGGTAGAATGAGAGATAAAATCCCTATTAGGATCTCACCAAGGATTCCATAATATATTCTAATAATTGGTTAAATAAAAAAAGAATTAAATTTTAAATAAAATGACTTGGTTGTTTTAAAGAATATTTAAAAAAAATAATGCTTTACATTTCAAATGATGGAAATAATTTAAAAAAAATTATTCATCAAAACTTTTATAAAAAATAACTTATATAAATTTAAAGTCATGCTAAATAGTTTACAATAGTGGCATATATTCATTTTCAACACAAAAAATTTAAAAAAAAAATGTTTATATGCTAAAAGGTATGATAGTTCTAGGCTTCAGGAACCTAGCACACTCGAAGGTGAAACCTGGAAATATGTTTATAAAAACATCCCTTTGACACTGGTCAATAGGACTTCGACACCATCACATCAGGGATGGTACATGTTGTACTATATTTTATTTTTAAAGAATCAAAAGAGTGTCATCATAATAACTCACAAAATACCTCGGATTTCATGTTCTCTAATACAAATCAATGATGTGAAATTAATTTAAAAACTGGTTAAAATGAAATTCAACCCATTATCCATTTAAAATATCCCAATTTCCATTTAAAAACAAACACGTGGCTTTTTAATCAAATCATACCATTTTACAAGATAAAACCCAAGAGTTTCTTTCAAAACCATTTAAGCTATTTTTTCAAAATTCCAATTTTCAAAAAAATCCATTAATAAATTTCACAATTTAAATTCAATAATTTAAATTCAAAAAAATTTCATCAATTTCAAAAACACACCCCAATTCAATGGAAGTTTGGGTTTTCCCAATTTCTTTCCAAAATCAAATTTCAAAACCCCAATTCAATGGAATTAGGTTTTTAATCAACCAATAGAAATCAATTTCATTTATATCAAAGAATTGAATTTAAATCAAAAAATTGAATCAGAATCAAGAAATTTTGGGTTAATCTAATTTTCCAATCAAAATAGAACCACGTATCTAGAAATCATGGTATCACAAAACTTCAAACCCTAATTAGGATTCACCAACTAAGGATGATGACAACAGAGTCTATGAATCACACCTTGACCCAAGATCTAAAACAAAGGTTATTAGATCTACCAATATCACAATGATCCACAAAACCCTAGGTAGGAGAAGAGATAGAGGGTAGTAGAAAGAGAATGAGAAGAGGAAACCTATCGGGAAGAGATCAAACGTTATTCACCAAGATTCAATATGATTCTAGAAGGGTGTGAAGGGGATAAAATCGCCTCTCGGAATCTCCCCTAGAAGAATAAATAATAGGGGGTCGATTTAGGTCTATCAAGAACCTTAAATGAGAGTTTTAGGTGTTTTCAAATTAATTTTCAGATTAATTAATCTTGTATGAATGGTTAGTTGGAAAGGGTTGCGAGGTTAGACCAAATCATGCACCCCCTTTTTACAAGGTGCGTAGTTTCAACTTGGTGGTTGAAAAGTTTTTAAAACCAACCCCATGATACGAGTTTGTATGGTTTTCATTGAGACCGTGCATGGTTTGGGTAAATAACTCACCAACTGTGCACCAGCCGAGAAACATTAAAAAATTCCAAAATTTCTCCTGAAGAAACCTGAAACAAAACCCAAATAAAGAATGATTCAAATAGGGGTTTAGGAATAAATGAAAATAGTAACATGATGTTACAACCTACCCACCATAAAAAATTTCTTTCCCTAGAAATCCTACTCAGAAGATTCCATGTTAAAAATATGGTTCCATTACTCTCTCATCAGTGTCTCCCTCTCCCTCGTCTCCCAAGAATCAGAACCATGCTTCCATAACACTCAAACCAAAGGTATCATCCTCCCATGAAGTACCTGGGTTTCAAAATAAACTCTATTTATTGGTCATTTGGTCTTGGATAAATCAGGTTCAACCTCAAGATCACTCCAACTCCGAATGTGAGAAGTATAAAAAAGATACTTTCATAGCTGAGATATATGGAACATGTTATATATTGATGAAAATCGTGGTCGAAGTTATAAATGGTATGAAACATTATGCACCTTCTCAAAAACCTCAAAAGGTACCACAAAATGAGGAGAAATATTCCCTCACCTCCCAAGATGTCAATGACCCAAACAAGGAGAAACATTCAAGAACATATGGTCTCCAACTAAAAATTCCAATGCTATGCGAGGACAAGCATCAGAAGACTTATACTCACTCTCTGCCATCAACATTATCTCATGAATAAACTTAATCTTTGATGTAATATCTTGAACCAAGCTCAGTCCAACCAAGGAACTTTCACCAATATCCAATCAACAAAACATAGACCTATAAGGTTGGCCATAAAAGGCCTCAAAAGGATCCATTCTGATCATGGACTAGTAACTGTTGAGTCAATAAGGTTTTCCTTATGACTTTTCAATTCCTTCTTGTTTTGAAAATCACAAACACCTTATACTTAAGAAAATCCATATTTCACTTCTATAAGGAAATTTTTCCTTCCTAAAGGAATTTACCCCTACCATATTTTCATTACTCATAACAATATTTTTCTTATGTATAAAAATCGAATTCATTCCTAAAAACTTCGGAATCATATAATACTTAGATATAAAGCATTCTATGTTTACACACTGAATTCTGGATATGAACTCTAATGAAGTTCCACTCTGAATTCTGGATATGAAATCCAATGAAGTTCCATTCTGAATTCTGGATATGAACTCTAATGAAGTTCCACTCCGAATTTTGTATATGAACTCCAATGAAGTTCGACTCCGAATTCTAGAAACGAACTCCAATGAAGTTCCACTATGAATTCTGGATATGAACCATAATGAAGTTCCATTCCAAATTCTGGATACGAACTCTGATGAAGTTCCATTCCGAATTATGGATATGAACTCTCATGTAGTTTGAATCGGAATTATGGATACAAACTCTCATGTAGTTCAACTCCGAATTCTAATTACGAACTTATCTATGTTATGACTCTGAGTTCTCTGAATTCAGACTCTGAGATCTTATGAGTTCTGACTCCGAATTCCTATAAACTCTGACTCCGGTCTTTTTAAGTTCTGGTTCTGAATTCTAGTGAAACCAGACAATGAATTTCCTTATAAATTCAGAATCTGGATTTCTACAGAATTCAGGTTTTGAATTCCTACAAAATAGAATCGGAATATCTCTTTATTATAGACTCCAAATTAGATTTTGTTTAGACTCTAAACTTTTATTTTCTTGCATTCAGAACATTAGTTTTACTTATTCTTACAATTTTTTCATTAAAAAATGATGTCGTGCTTTCAGTTACTAACTAACCGTTGCTTGAGTGACACGTATACAGGTCCCTCCGAAATTCAAGAACAACTATGACCGTTGGAGGAGGGAGCTGACCGTTGGAGATTCACCTATAAATATGATCTCATTTGAAAGAGCTCAAAGAAGTTGATCACTCTAGAGACCACACACTGTTAAGGTGATTTCTAGAGAGAGAATCTTTTCATGCCTTGTGCATACTAAACAACTCATTCAGATTTCTTCATGATACTTTGAATGTTGGTGATTACATTTGAGGGCTTCCAGGGATATGAAGATAGAGGTGCCGACTACCTTGAAGTTTGAGGACTTCTGTGCTGGGGTAGATAGAGGTTCCAACTACCTTGAAAGTATAAATCAAGGGACCTTTATCCAAGGTTGTTGGATACCCTACTCTTTGGGTTAAAAGATTTTTTTCTTGTTACTTGTTTTTGTTACAATTTTTTCCTCTGAATTTTGTATTGTAAGGAAAGTATAACATTCTTATATTTACTTACACTTGTACTCTAACTCAGTTAGATTCTATATGCTTTAAGGTAGAATATCATATTGTAAACTTTGGTTAAGTTTCATTTTACGGATCCATATTTCCGGAACTGGTTTTTCGGAATCACTTTCCAGATTTAAGAAAATGTATAGAACTAGAAGTTTGTAACTTCATAATTTGTCCCAATCTTTCTATTGGTGTTAGAGGTTTTGTGAATTTGGTTATTTTATCTTTTTTAAACTTAGATCTTTCCTTGTTTAAGGAAATTTTTAAAGTGTACAATTTACCCCCCCCTCTTGAATATTGAGCATCTACATCATTATTTCGATCCTACAATTGGTATCAGAGGAGGTTTCTGAAATACTTATACTAACGTATATTTTTTTCTTACTCAGTTTTTTTATTGTTCTATATTTTTCCTTGCTTAGGAATATTCTCCTTGAATCCTAATTTTTGTTATTAACTAGTTTTTGTGTAGAAAGTTTTTTTTAAGATGGCAGGAATCAATGTTGGTTCCATCGACAACTTAAATCCTACAAGACCACCAATTTTTGATGGTAATGATTATGAGTATTGGAGAGATTGAATGAAGACATTCTTTATCAATACTGGAGTAGAAAATTTTGTTACTTTTACTAGAGGTTATAAAATTCCTGATAAAGAAGTTAGTACTTTCACAAACCAAGAGAAGCATGATTATCAACTCAACTATAAGGTACGCAACAATTTAATTTGTTCAATGACTAGGAATATATATTGACAAATTTCTTCTTGTGAAACAGCTAATTGTATATGGAACAAACTCGAAGTTACACATTTTTGTACATCTAATGTGATTGAGACTAGAAGAGCCATGCTAAGAGCTGAGTATCATGGTTTTAACTTTCCTTATGAAGAACCCATTCGTAAGGTGCAACAAAGGTTTATGACTATCGTGAAGAGCTTACAATCTATGGGAGAGAAAGGACTAGATGATGAAGATCTTGTTGACATGATTATAGATATTATGCCCAATGAGTGGGAATCAAAGAGAACTACTATTGATGAGAACATGAAGGTTACTCAAATTACCTTAGATGAGCTATTTGGAACTCTTCTTCAACCTGAGACTAGAATGAAGAGAGATGCTTACAACATAAAAAGAAAAATGGGAATGGTATTGTTGCTTTTACTACAACATCAAATCACATGAAATCCAAGACTCCTAAGAGAGTAACTAGCTCCAAATCTAAGAAAGTTGTTATCCAATATGAATCTAGTGAGAGTGAAGTCTCAGAGAATGAATTAGCTAATCTTGATCGAAGGATGAAAAAGATAGCTGGTCAAAGAAATTTCGAATCCAAGTATAAGAATAAGGAAATGAATGATATGAAAGATTCAGAAGTTACATGCTACGAATGCAAGAGACCTAGACACATAAGACCTGATTGCCATATTCTGAAATGAAAATAAAGAAAAGAGAGGAATTTTGAAAGGAATAGGAAGAAGTATTATAAAGATAAAGATAAGAATGTTCTGAAATCTAATGATACTTTGAGTGCTAGTGGTGGTGATTCTTCAGATGAATCTTTGGATTATGAATCTTCTAGACATAAGAATCTTGGTCTTATATCCAGGCTACCTATTTATAATCATTGCTTTATGGCTAAGGTACACAATGCTGAATCATTGAACAATGTTTGTTTTAATTCTAATGATAGTAAATATTACAACTCTTTTGATGAAGAACCTTCTTCTGATGAAGAAAATACTATACCTACTTATGATGAAGTTTCTAGGTTTGCTGAACTTCTTGAGATTGAGAATTCAAAACTCAATAAAAAAATTGATAATGAAAAATCAAGGAATATTATTCTTACTAAGGAAATATCATATCTTTCTAAAGACCTTGATAAGAAAAAATCTGATTTTATAAGTGTTTCAAAAAGTCTTGAGGAAGTAAGTTCTGTGAAGAATTTTTTTTCAAAAGATCTATAAAAAGTAATTTCTAAGAAAAGTGTTTTAGAACCTAGCCCTAGTTCCAAATCTAATGATTTTGAAGATAAAAACTTGGTTATAAAACTCAAGTCCAAAATATTTTCCTTAAAGAAGTGTTTTTCGAACTTTAACTTAGGTAAAGAAAATTTTGATAAGATGTATTCACAAATATGACCTTTAAGAAACAAAACTGGATTTGGTTATACCCATGCAAAACCAACTTTTAGTAAAAACTATTTTGTTCCTCAAAGTGACCCATTTTGTACAAAGTGTCAATGTGGTGGTCACTGGGCAAAGAATTTTTCTTTAAACAAAACACAATATTTAGGTTTTCATAAGGCATATTTTTCTAAGAAGATGCGGGTGACCAAAATTTTTCTATCTGAAAATCTTGGATCCAAACAATTTTGGATCCCAAAAGTCTAATTATTTTCTTATTTTCAGGAAGATAAAGTAAGTACCAATAGCAATACATGGTACATGGATAGTGAATGTTCCTGACATATGACTGATTGGATTCAAGATTTCCTTGCGGGTATGATTTCAACCGTTATATCAGACCCGAGAAATTTTTCAACCGTTATATTGTTTTTGGAAGTTCAAAGGTCACCTCCATCGCCTATATAAAGGGGACCCCCATTGTTTTACCACATCGATCTCAAATCTCTCGCATCTTGAAGCTTTTCCCATATTCTTAAATCCCGTTCCGAATCTTTTTGTGCTCCTCCATTCCGAATGTATGTAGAAGAAACTTCCCAAGATATGTCTACCACAAAGCCAATTTCAAAATGTCAAGTGTACAGAGAAAGGTGATCAAGATGCGGTCTATCCGGAGTTACTTGTATAATTATATGAATCATCAATCCAATATGAGGAAGAGGGAAGAGAAAAGTATTCATTCAAGTCTTATGGGAAGACTTACAAACTTACTTACACCAAGGCAGCAAGCTTGGTGGGGCTGACATATGATGTAGAGGCTGAATTCTGCTCACATAAACATCCGAATGTTCAGGGAAGTTTTGTTAAGGTGGAGGCCTTGGAGTGTCTTGGGATTGATGATGTAAAGATGGCCAAGATTTCTCACCTTTCCTCTAATAATCGGATCCTTCAGTTATGGGTACAAGGTTTCTTGGTTCTGAGAAAGGGTGACAAAGATTCCTTGAAGAAAAGTGATATATATTTCTTAGACTACTTGGTGAGTCTAAGAAAAATAAATCTGATGAGGCATGTTCTTGTGATAATCAAGAACATCAAGGAAGGAAATTTGAGAGCTCAAATCATTATGTTCCCTACCTTACTATCAAAGATGATAGTTCGGTTTCTGGATTATTTCAAGATTTCATGTAAGTCTAAGTCTTGGAATTGCAAGGTTATGCTTATTAGTGATGATACCTTGAAGAGAATGAATATGGACTATTCCAAAGAAACATGAGTGTTTTATAATTTTCTATAGGAAGAGGCTGAAGCAAATCCAGAAATCGTGGAGAAGGCTGAGCCAGCGAAGAAGGTTTCTAAGAAGTGAAAATTGAAAGAAGTAGTTGTTGATGACAATAACCCCAAAGCTAAGGAAACCCAATCCGCACCTCCCAAGCCGAAAAAAGCTTATCCAGATGAGGTGGCTGCTAAATGGAGGGAAGATAAGGAAAAGAAGAAAGAATGGGATCCACATTTCGGATTGGACCCTACTGAGGCTAATGCCTTAAGACAAAAAGCTGCAGATGACTTAGAAAAACAATACAAAGAGAAAAAGATAAAGAAGAAGTTTTCTGAAGCCGACATTGTACAATCTCTGTTGAGGGATACAGAAGTAGCTTTTGAGAATATTCCCATTTCGGAATATTTTAATGTCCAACCATTACCGGAGACCCCTGGGAAGAAGTAATTCACCCCGGAAAAGTCCAAAGGGAAAGAGGTTGTTAAAGAAGTAGAGAAAGTAGCTGGTGAAGAAGAAATGGAGGAAGTTGTTGAAGAAATAGAAGAATAAGAGGAATTACAAGAAGAACAAGAATTAGAAGAAGGAAGTGGTGATCTTGATGACCTAATTAAACAAGTGGAAGATTATCAAGGGAAGGTAAGGCTAATAGAAAAAGTACCACTCCGAAATTCTGAGGCCGAGACCTCAACGCCTATCACTCCGGGAAAGGGAGATGACAAAGATAGTAAAAAAGATTATGTCGAGGAAGAAGAGGAGGAGAATGAGTTGCCTGAGGAAGAAAGATTTGATAAGCATTTTCTTGAAGAAGGAGTAGAGAAGGAGAAACCAGATGAAGATAAGATTGTTCAACTATCTGAAAGCGAAGAAGAATATCATGATGAGGCAGTTCCGAAAGTTGATAAGGGGAAGCAAGTGCTTATGGACACCCCAAAAAATATGTAATAAGAAAAAATTAGGTTGGTGGTTCTTCTACAAGGAAGTTGGTGCAGATTGAAGAAGAACAATCTCCAAGCAAAGTGTCTGATTCAGAATCATCAGCACTGGGTCATGATTTTTTTTTCGAGTCTTTGAAAAAGTTGGTGGACACCATTCAGATCTTTCCCACTATAGACTCCAGATATAACACCCCGAGATTCCACGATACACTTCTCTTTCAATAATGAAATAGCTTGCATTGTACGAAAGTTTGAGATTCTAACACACCGTGACCAATCAAAATAGCCATTATGAATAGTAATACCCACCTTTTGAAATTATATATATTTTCTATTTCAAAATGGGCTTCATTTTTGGATTTGAAATATCAAAATTAGCCTATGTTGAATTTTTGGTATTTTTCTGAGAACTTACAATTTTTTTATGAATAGTGAAAAATACTTAAAAACAACTTTTTTAATCAAAATAATTTATATTGATAAATTATACTATTTAGTGGTTTTAAATTATAATTAGAATATATTTTTACCATTTTATCCAATGGTGGTCATTAGAATTAATTTCACTTTGAAATTGGACATAAACAATTGTCAATCTTTTGATATATATTGTTTCTTAAAAACACGCTATTTGTTGTGACAGCGGGAATTAATTATAAAATTAATAAATGCAACTTATATTTTTGGAATTTTTTAAAATAGTCATCATTTTTGAATTCGGAATATCAATTATAGCTTAGGGTGAAATTTTGGCATTGTTCTGAAAAACTTCAATTTTTGATGAATAGTGAAACCACTAAGTGGTAGTTAAAAAACTGATTTTTCATTTAAATGAAACATTACAACTTCTGTGATTTAATTTTCAAAAATCCGACATACATGTTGTCATTAGGAAGTAAAATGTGATTCAATGGGATGAAAATAATTTTTTGGTGAATAGTAACTTTTAAGTTTAATTAATCGCGATTAAAGGTAATTAGTTAAATATAAAATAAAAATGATATTATAATAATATGGAAATACCATTACACTTGTCCTACCCCTATTGGATGAGTCATGGCCGACCAAGACAATCCATGGGTCAACTTGGGGACCCCATGGAGCCACTTTGGTAGGAAAATGTCATTAAAAACTTTTTATTTAATGTTAAAATAAAAATGTCACAAACATGTGTTGTTTTACTAAACCAATTTTTAAATGGGGTTATACAAGTCATATTTTTTACTATAAATATTCATTAGAAATCTAAAATGATTTCCTACATCATGAATTTTTTTTATAATTTTTAGACATTAAATAAATTAAATTATTCATGATACCTCATTAATTAACAATTTAAATAAAATAAAAAGATAATGTAAAATCTAAGACTTACACTTGTCAAAAACCTATTGGATGAGTATATTTCGAACCCTTATCACCTTATCCTCTAAATATATAAGTGTGGGACCTTTAAAATCCGAAACTCATTATATAATAAAGTAACATTTCATGACTTTCCAAGAGTGCCTCTCTTCTCCTCTTATAAAAGGCCCCCACCACTACCACCTTATTCACACCTTCAAAGCCTTTTGGTATAACGACCCATACTTTACATACATTGTTAATACTTCAAAATTGAAGCACACTTATTCCAACATATGATAAAACCACAAAGGACCGTATAGGTATAGTGTCTTTAGAAACTGGGAAACATAAACAACTGGTTCATAAATCTTCTACAGTGTCTCCCATTTATTTCATCATATCTAGGGTCCCTTTTAGCATATTCTACTTAATATCCATCTTCCTGACCTGGGGAAAATAAAACATAAAAGGGTGAGCTCAAATGCTCAACAAGGGCAAATAAAGGAAATAAAAATCATATCATATCTTTTTGAAAATCAAAACCTGCAAAAGAGATCATAATATCTTAACATGGAATAAATCATAGAAGTGAAAATGAGATCCCCATAATCATAACATGAAACTTGAAACTTTGTGGCATTCACACATAATCATATAGAATCATTTCTTGTTAGTCAAGACTCATTGCCAAGACTATCTTAGTGGACAAAGTCCCTTTCTGAATCGAGTAACCCTCGTTTCAGTCCTGTTTCACAGAACCGGTATAACCTACCGTTACAGCCCTGTCTATCTCATGAGATATAAAATCTTTACCCAATGCATTGGAGGGAGATATAGGTCCCACCCATCTTATAATGAATCCTTTCTTATGTGTGCCACATAATCATAAACCATACATCATAGCATAACCCACGTAATAAAAATGGGATTCTTAAACAACATGACATCATAAAAAAAATTCATATAAGATAAAGGAATTCATAAAAATAATTCCATCACAACATGATCAAATCAATGTAATAATAGGGATAAAAACAGAACCCTTTATTATCTTAGATGGAAAATAATTTTGATAAAACACTTGAACTCCATTCTTGAGGAAAATATCCTTTCTTCTTCAAAAACACTTTTCTTTTCTTAACATGTCATACAATTATAAACTAAAAGAAGTTGATTAAAAATAAACTTGAAAACTTGTAAAGGAAGCTTCTTGGAAATAATGTTTTAAAAATCCATTCATGCCGTATAAGTTAAAAAAAACATTCTTCGTACTTTTGTCGGAAAAGTCAAAAAGTACCTCGTACGGAAAAACGACAAAAGATTCCTTTCATATTCTTTACTAAAAACTTAACTAAGGGTAAAATTGGATTTAAACTATTGCAAGTGGATGGAAACAATATTACATATTGAGGTAACATGGATGTGGATGATAAAATACACCTCAGTAAATACTTACGAATAAACAATCTCGGATAAAAATGAGATTGTGATATTTCCCTTACCTTAGGTCCAATTTGCCTTGTATGTGTCCGAAGCTCCTGTATAATGGTTTAAAAAATGTTATTGACTTATTCCAGAATCATACATGTTGATATGATATCATATATGGTCATATTCTTAGCTTCTTGTTAGTAATATTTCATTGTTACTTGTTACTCGGGTCTTTATTGCCTTTTGTTCTTATGCGTGTTTTGCCGAATACATTCTTATTCTTCTTTTACGGTTATAGATACCTTATATCCAGAATGGTATTAGTGTAACATATATCATATTTATTCATTCAATTCATTTACATAATTACTATGTAATGATGATCATGTAGAACGAGTCGCATCACATCGTGGAGACGGTATTCCGTACGTACACACGAGTGATGATATCGTTCCTATGATCGTGGAACTGTATTGGAGTATATATATATTATTTCAGTATCAATATTACTTTATAATAATCATAAATAGTTACTCATTACACCATCATACCCATCCTTGTACAGTGATGGTGGAAAAATAGATTACACCTACGGCGTGGAGACGGTATTCCGTACGTACGCACGCGCGGTGATTTCATTTTTCCGTGGGATGGATAGAAGGTGAATTAGGGTTGTTTCATATTTATAATAACATATAAGTATGTAAGTAATACTGATGTTATTACTTTATCATGAAACAACTAAAGAAGAAGAAGTTGAAGAAGAAAGAAATTGAAAAGATCGGTAATGGATATTACCTCTTCTTTGGAACGCCTCTTTGAATCCTCCACTTAAAGAACTAAGAGTGGTCTTTGGAGAAGACCAGGACCTCTAGGACTATTCTAGGGAAGTGGAAAGGAGAAAATGGCAGGGTTTGGCCGAGCTTGAGTGCTCAAATTTGTGTGAGGAGGAGGGGGAGGAGGTGCCCTTTTATAAGAGGGGTGAGGGGCACCTTTGGAAAAGCTAGAAATATTAATTTATAATAAATTCATATTAGGTTTCCAAAGGCTCCAAAGTTGACTATTCAAAGGTTGAGGTGGGGATGGGTCGAAAACAACTCATCCAATAGAATTTATACAGGTTTGGGTACTTATATTAACCTTATCTTTAAGTATTAACTCTAAGTTAATTTGTTTCACTTTTACAATGTTTCTTTGTATTTTTATATAATATGGTTAATAAACTTACTATATACATCCAAGAGACCCCCAAGTGGTCAATTAATGATAAACCTATCATGATATAAGTCTCTTGGCCGAACCTTATATTTTTATGAATTTAATATCAATTAATAATATAATATTTGTTTTAAGAACTCTTTTATGTCAATTTTGGCACTATTCAATAGTTGATTTTTGTGAAACTCATAACAGATTGATTACTTCGAAAAAAGTCAATTAAATCAATGCTAATATATCATATTATCCTAGAAAATTAGTTTAATTCATTAAAAGTTTCATATTATATTTATTTGGGTATTTATAATATCAATTATTTTAATTTTTCACTATTTTAGTAATTACTTCATCATCATTGTGTCATAAATAAAATAATTTATTTAATGTCTAAAAATTATAAATAAAATATCATTATGTAGGAAATCGTTTTATCTTTCTAATGAATATTTATAATCTAAAATCCAACATATATAACCCTATGTAACAATTGTGTTTCTAAAAGATATATTCTTGTGTCATTTTTGTATTTATTTTAACTTAATTAAAATAAAGTGTCATTATCACTTACAAGTGGATCAATGGGGTCCCAAAATCGACCCAAAGATGCCCATGGTCGACCATGTATCAACCAATAGGGTTAAGACACGTTTTAGGGTAATTTAATATTATTATAATATTATTTTTAACCCTTATTTACCGGATTTACCCTTAACCATGGTAAATAAAATATTTACCGCAGTAATTATTCAAAATGTCTAAAAATAAAAGTTACCTATTTACACAATTTGAACATCCTGATTCCAAATATGGAATCCATTTTTCTAAATTCAAAACACAGAAGTGGAAGAAATTAATTTAAAATTAATTCTCGCTGTCAAAACAAAAAGCGTGTTTTTAAGAGATAATAACTATCAAAAGATTGACACTTGTTTATGTTCGTTTTAATTGTAAAATTGTGTCCAATGACCAACATTATATTAAGTGGTAAAAATATATTCTAAATATACTTTAAAACCACTCAAATTCATAATTTATCACTATTAATTGTTTTGATTAAAAAAGTTATTTTTAATTAAAATTTAGTAATTTTCACTATTCATCAAAATATTAAAGTTATCCGAAAAGTACCAAAATTTCACCTTAGGCTAAATTTGATATTCCGAATCCAAAAATGAATTCCATTTTGAAAAATAAAATTTATAATATTTCAAAAAGTGGTTATTACTATTCATAACGGCTAGTTTTAATTATATCGTTGTTTAGTGAAACTCGGTATTGCGTACGACGCAAGCTATCGAGGAAGGTCGAGATTGCGTGTAATGTAATCCAAGAAAGTGTGTAGTGAAAGATTCCTTTGATGATATATATATATAAAAAATATTACTCATAAAAATCTCGGGTGTTACATTCTACCCCCCTTAAAAAGAATTTCGCCCTCGAAATTCGTCACTTTGTAACAAACAGATGAGGATACTTCTCCCTCATCATATCCTCAAGCTCCCATGTAGCTTCTTCAAGTTGGTGGTTCCTCCATAAAACTTTCACCAATCGAGTGGTCTTGTTTCGTAGGACTTTTTCGCTACGATCCAGAATCTCTATCGGTTGTTCTTCATAAGAAAGATCTTGCTCCACCGGTACAACTTCTGAGCTGAGTACATGTGAAGGATCTGGTATGTACTTTCTCAGGAGAGATACATGGAACACATCGTGAACTTGAGAGAGATTCGGTGGAAGCGCCAATCGGTAAGCTACCTTCCCAACACGATCCAGTATTTCGAAAGGACCGATATATCTAGGGCTCAACTTCCCCTTCTTTCCAAATCTCATAACCCTCTTCCAGGGAGATATTCGTAAGAACACTTTATCACCCACTTCAAACTCTAGGTCTTTTCTTCGGTTGTCGGCATAACTTTTCTGTCGACTCTGAGCTGCTCTTATGTGTTGTTGAATAGATCTGACCTTTTCTGCCATTTCATCAACGAGATCAGGTCCTAATAGATTTCTTTCCCCAACTTCATCCCAGCAAGTTGGAGTCCTGCATTTCTTTCCATAGAGAGCTTCATAAGGATCCATCTGAATACTGGAGTGAAAGCTATTATTATAAGAAAATTCCACCAAAGGTAGGTGTTGATCCCAACCTCCTTTGAAATCCATAGAGCAAGCTCTCAACATGTCTTCTAGGGTTTGAATTGTTCTCTCAGACTGACCGTCTGTCTGGGGATGAAAAGCAGTGCTGAAACTCAACTCTGTATCCAGAGTATGCTGAAGACTTCGCCAGAACTTCGAGGTAAATCTCAGATCCCGATCAGATATAATAGAAATTGGTACTCCATGCAATCTTACCACTTCCTTTACATATATCCTGGCAAGCTGATCTAGAGAGAAATCCTCTCTAATAGCAATGAAGTGTGCATACTTTGTAAGACGATCAACTATGACCCAGATAGAATTATTGCCTTTGGAAGTTTTATGAAGTCCTGTGACAAAGTCCATAGTGATGTTTTCCCATTTCCATTCGGGTATGGGTAATGGTTGTAACATCCCCTTAGACTTTTGTCTCTCAGCTTTAACTTGTTGACAAACCAAGCATCGAGAGACATATTCAGCAACATCTCTTTTCATGCCATCCCACCATAAGTACTCTTTCAGGTCCCTATACATCTTCGTACTTCCAGGATGAATAGAGAATGATGAACTATGAGCCTCATCCAGCAGCTCCTTCTTTAATTCGGGGATGGGAGGAACACAAACCCGATTCCTGAACTTTATTATCCCATCACAATCAAGGTTGAAATCAGGAACATTTCTCACCTTCTTTTGTAACTCGACATCTTATTTCTGTGCCTCCTTAATCTTCGCATGTATAGATGGTTGAACATTCATTTGAGAAAGATAATATTTTTCCCCTTCCATTATAATTCCAAGATCCATCCTTTGTAAATCCATAAATATTGAATCTTTTGTGATCCTCATCATGGATAAACTAGCATGGTCTTGTCGACTTAATGCATCTGCCACCTTGTTTGCTTTCCCTGGGTGATAATGGATTGAGCAGTCATAATCCTTAATCATCTCCAACCATCTTCTTTGGCGCATATTCAGCTCCTTTTGTGTGAAAATATACTTTAAACTTTTATGATCAGTATAAATATCACACCTTTCACCATAAAGGTAATGCCTCCAAATCTTTAATGCAAAGATTACCGCAGCCAACTCCAAATCATGTGTTGGGTAATTTTGCTCATGGATTTTCAACTGTCGTGAGGCATAAGCTATCACCATATCATTTTGCATAAGAACACACCCCAATCCCTTCTTGGATGCATCACTGTAGATCACAAACCTTTCTCCACTATAAGGCAGTGTGAGCACAGGTGCACTGGATAACCTTCTTTTCAACTCCTTGAAATTCTCTTCACATTCCTCTGTCCAGGAAAACTTAACTCCTTTCCGAGTCAACTTGGTGAGTGGATTAGATAATCGTGAAAAATCTTTTACAAAACGTCGATAATATCCAGCCAAACCAAGAAAACTTCGGATCTCAGTTACTGTTGTTGGTCTTGACCATCTTTCGATAACCTCTGTTTTTGCTGGATCCACAGATATCCCCTCTTTTGAGATTATGTGACCCAAAAATGCAACTTTTTGAAGCCAAAATTCACACTTGGTAAATTTGGCATAAAGCTTCTCCTTTCTCAGGGTCTTCCATATAATTCTCAAGTGATCTTCATGCTCTTCCTTGCTCTTTGAATAGACAAGAATATCGTCTATAAAGACTACCAAAAATTGATCAAGATAGTCTCTAAAGACTCTATTCATTAGATCCATGAAGATAGCAGGGGCATTAGTAAGACCAAATGGCATCACTATAAATTCATAGTGTCCATACCTTGTACGGAAAGCCGTCTTTGGTATATCCTCCCTTTTGACCCTTAATTGGTGATACCCTGAACGAAGATCAATCTTGGAAAAGTATTGAGCTCCGCGTAGTTGGTCAAATAAGTCATCAATGCGTGGGAGAGGATATTTGTTCTTGATAGTGATCTTGTTAAGTTCTCGATAATCAATGCAGAGTCTCATTGATCCATCTTTCTTCTTAACAAATAGAACAGGTGCTCCCCAAGGTGACGCACTAGGGCGTATGAATCCCTTATCAAGATTCTCTTGGAGTTGCTTCTTCAATTCCTGCAACTCAATTGGGGCCATTCTATAAGGTGTCTTTGAAATAGGCAAAGCACCCGGTACGAGTTCTATTGAAAACTCAACTTCACGATTTGGTGGAAGACCCGGTAATTCCTCCGGAAAGACATCATCAAACTCCCGTACAATGGGAATATTCTTAATCGTAAGTTTTTCTCCAACCATTTGAGATAAATAACCTTCATTTAGTGGAATCATGACCCATAAGATGGAAGGAATTTCCACTGGAAGGTTATATTCATCCTTGCATCGATAGACGATCGTAGATTGATCTGGAATATGAAATGTGACTTCCCTTCTTTGGCAATTGATATGAGCTCCATGTAGAGAAAGCCAATCCATGCCAAGAATCACATCAAATTCCACTAAAGGAAGGATCACAAGATTTGCAGGAAGCACTTTCCCACAAACTTCGATCGGAGAAGAGTTATAAACTTTTGATGCGACTGTTGTGCCATTAGGTGTTGTCACAGCTAACTCAACATCTAATTGTTGAGGTAATACGGTGATACCCTTAGAAAATTCTTTAGAAATAAAAGAGTGGGTGGATCCAGAATCAAATAAAACATTTTCTACTTTAGAGTGGATGGTAATTGTACCTTTCACCACTTCGTTATCGTACTCCACATCGCTGATAGAAATTGCATGTGACATTCCATTGTCTTTAGCCTTCAGATTTTGTTGACGTCGACCATCATCATCAACCCTTGGATTTGGGCATTGATTGGCATAATGCCCCATCTCCTTGCACTTGAAACATTGAAGTGTAGTAGGATCATTCTGCGTATCCCTTCCTTTGTTTGAATCATTAGACATCTTCTTCCCATTATCACGGCATTCAAATGCCCGATGACCTTCCTTTCCACATTTAAAACATTTACTTGTCCCTTTAAGACAACTCCCTCCATGTTTCTTTCCACACTTTGAGCATAAGGGAAATCTCATCTTCTTTTCAGTTTGCTCATTAGATTTTCCTTTGAATTCCATCTTCCTCTTCTTATCAAACCCATGTGACTGATGGGTTACTCCAATCTCCATCTCGACTTTGAGAGCACATCGAACGATTTCCTCGTAGCTATTGAAGTCCCTTATGGCTAAAGCCCTTCGAAGACTTGGTTTTAAGCCACTAAAGAATCGATCGATCTTACTCTCAGGTTGGATAATAATACCAGAAGCGTACCTTGCAAGTCTTGTAAAATTTGCTTCATAGGTACCAACAGATTCATCATCCCTTTGCTTCAGTTCAAGAAACTCTTTCTCCATCTTTGTTCGGATAATACGAGGGAAGTACTTATTGAAAAATAAGTTCTCGAACTCGTCCCATTCCATAGACTCAATTTCATCCCTTTGCCTCGTATTCTTAATAAGATTCCACCATTGATCAGCATCTCCTTCCAAACGATACACTGCTAGGATGACTTTATCATGTTCAGAACATTGAAGAACTGAAAATATCTTTTCAGTAGTACTAATCCGTTGTTCAGCAACTAATGGATCAGTAGACCCACTGAAAGAAGGTGGACGCTGCCTCATGAAGGATTCAACAGAATGTTGCTCCTTCCTTTGCTCGTTTGGAAGTCCTGCATGATTCATAGCTTGAGAAAGTTGTGTGAGCATGGCTACAAGATTTTGCATTCCAGCTTCCATATCGTTTGGTTGCTCAGGGGGACAATCATTGCATTGCCCATCGCATTCCGCATTAACACGGTTCCTTCGGGTTCCAGCCATTGACTAAAACCAAGAAGAATAATGTGAGCAACACTAATTATAATAGGAAAACCACATAATTCAAGAATAAAATTTTCATGCTTAAGGTCTTATCCTAGGTTATTCATGGCCATTTCTAAAACACTAAGATTGTGTTCTATGCTTAGACTTATCCTTAGGGTTCTTACTAAGGCTTTCACATCCTAGTTTCCAAAGGTTGACTATACCTTTCCTCTGATACCAATTATAACGACCCATACTTTACATATATTGTTAATACTTCAAAATTGAAGCACACTTATTACAACATATGATAAAACCACAAAGGACCGTATAGGTATAGTGTCTTTAGAAACTGGGAAACATAAACAACTGGTTCATAAATCTTCTACAGTGTCTCCCATTTATTTCATCATATCTAGGGTCCCTTTTAGCATATTATACTTAATATCCATCTTCCTGACCTGGGGAAAAGAAAACATAAAAGGGTGAGCTCAAATGCTCCGCAAGGGCAAATAAAGGAAATAAAAATCATATCATATCTTTTTGAAAATCAAAACCTGCAAAAGAGATCATAATATCTTAACATGGAATAAATCATTGAAGTGAAAATGAGATCCCCATAATCATAACATGAAACTTGAAACTTTGTGGCATTCACACATAATCATAGAGAATCATTTCTTGTTAGTCAAGACTCATTTCCAACACTATCTTAGTGGACAAAGTCCCTTTCTGAATTGAGTAACCCTCGTTTCAGTCCTGTTTCACTGAACCGGTATAACCTACCGTTCCAGCCCTGTCTATCTCATGAGATATAAAATCTTTACCCAATGCATTGGAGGGAGATATAGGTCCCACCCATCTTATAATGAATCCTTTCTTATGTGTGCCACATAATCATAAACCATACATCATAGCATAACCCACGTAATAAAAATGGGATTCTTAAACAACATGACATCATAAAAAAAATTCATATAAGATAAAGGAATTCATAAAAATAATTCCATCACAACATGATCAAATCAATGTAATAATAGGGATAAAAACAGAACCCTTTATTATCTTAGATGGAAAATAATTTTGATAAAACACTTGAACTCCATTCTTGAGGAAAATATCCTTTCTTCTTCAAAAACACTTTTCTTTTCTTAACATGTCATACAATTATAAACTAAAAGAAGTTGATTAAAAATAAACTTGAAAACTTGTAAAGGAAGCTTCTTGGAAATAATGTTTTAAAAATCCATTCATGCCGTATAAGTTAAAAAAACATTCTTCGTACTTTTGTCGGAAAAGTCAAAAAGTACCTCGTACGGAAAAACGACAAAAGATTCCTTTCATATTCTTTACTAAAAACTTACCTAAGGGTAAAATTGGATTTAAACTATTGCAACTGGATGGAAACAATATTACATATTGAGGGAACATGGATGTGGATGATAAAATACACCCCAGTAAATACTTACGAATAAACAATCTCGGATAAAAATGAGATTGTGATATTTCCCTTACCTTAGGTCCAATTTGACTTGTATGTGTCTGAAGCTCCTGTATAATGGTTTAAATAATGTTATTGACTTATTCCAGAATCATACATGTTGATATGATATCATATATGGTCATATTCTTAGCTTCTTGTTAGTAATATTTCATTGTTACTTGTTACTCGGGTCTTTATTGCCTTTTGTTCTTATGCGTGTTTTGCCGAATACATTCTTATTCTTCTTTTAAGGTTATAGATACCTTATATCCAGAATGGTATTAGTGTAACATATATCATATTTATTCATTCAATTCATTTACATAATTACTATGTAATGATGATCATGTAGAACGAGTCGCATCACATCGTGGAGACGGTATTCCGTACGTACACACGAGTGATGATATCATTCCTATGATCGTGGAACTGTATTGGACTATATATATATTATTTCAGTATCAATATTACTTTATAATAATCATAAATAGTTACTCATTACACCATCATACCCATCCTTGTACAGTGATGGTGGAAAAATAGATTACACCTACGGCGTGGAGACGGTATTCCGTACGTACGCACGCGCGGTGATTTCATTTTTCCGTGGGATGGATAGAAGGTGAATTAGGGTTGTTTCATATTTATAATAACATATCAGTATGTAAGTAATACTGATGTTATTACTTTATCATGAAACAACTAAAGAAGAAGAAGTTGAAGAAGAAAGAAATTGAAAAGATCGGTAATGGATATTACCTCTTCTTTGGAACGCCTCTTTGAATCCTCCACTTAAAGAACTAAGAGTGGTCTTTGGAGAAGACCAGGACCTCTAGGACTATTATAGGGAAGTGCAAAGGAGAAAATGGCAGGGGTTGGCCGAGCTTGAGTGCTCAAATTTGTGTGAGGAGGAGGGGGAGGAGGTGCCCTTTTATAAGAGGGGTGAGGGGCACCTTTGGAAAAGCTAGAAATATTAATTTATAATAAATTCATATTCGGTTTCCAAAGGCTCCAAAGTTGACTATTCAAAGGCTGAGGTGGGGATGGGTCGAAAACAACTCATCCAACAGAATTTAGACAGGTTTGGGTACTTATATTAACCTTATCTTTAAGTATTATCTCTAAGTTAATTTGTTTCACTTTTACAATGTTTCTTTGTATTTTTATATAATATGGTTAATAAACTTACTATATACATCCAAGAGACCCCCAAGTGGTCCATTGATGATGAACCTATCATGATATAAGTCTCTTGGCCGAACCTTAGATTTTTAGGAATTTAATATCAATTAATAAAATAATATTTGTTTTAAGAACTCTTTTATGTCAATTTTGGAACTATTCAATAGTTGATTTGTTTGAAACTCATAACAGATTTATTACTTCGAAAAAAGTCAATTAAATCAATCCTAATATATCATATTATACTAGAAAATTAGTTTAATTCATTAAAAGTTTCATATTATATTTATTTGGGTATTTATAAAATCAATTATTTTAATTTTTCACTATTTTAGTAATTACTGCATCATCATTGTGTCATAAATAAAATAATTTATTTAATGTCTAAAAATTATAAATAAAATATCATTATGTAGGAAATCTTTTTATCTTTCTAATTAATATTTATAATCTAAAATCCAACATATATAACCCTATGTAACAATTGTTTTTCTAAAAGATATATGCTTGTGTCATTTTTGTATTTATTTTAACTTAATTAAAATAAAGTGTCATTATCACTTACAAGTGGATCAATGGGGTCCCAAAATCGACCCAAAGATGCCCATGGTCGACCATGTATCAACCAATAGGTTTAAGACACGTTTTAGGGTAATTTAATATTATTATAATATTATTTTTTAACCCTTATTTACCGGATTTACCCTTAACCATGGTAAATAAAATATTTACCGCAGTAATTATTCAAAATGTCTAAAAATAAAAGTTACCTATTTACACAATTTGAACATCCTGATTCCAAATATGGAATCCATTTTTCTAAATTCAAAACACAGAAGTGGCAGAAATTAAGTTAAAATTAATTCCCGCTGTCAAAACAAAAAGCGTGTTTTTAAGAGATAATAACTATCAAAAGATTGACACTTGTTTATGTTCGGTTTAATTGTAAAATTGTGTCCAATGACCAACATTATATTAAGTGGTAAAAATATATTCTAAATATACTTTAAAACCACTCAAATTCATAATTTATCACTATTAATTGTTTTGATTAAAAAAGTTGTTTTTAATTAAAATTTAGTAATTTTCACTATTCATCAAAATATTAAAGTTATCCGAAAAGTACCAAAATTTCACCTTAGGCTAAATTTGATATTCCGAATCCAAAAATGAATTCCATTTTGAAAAATAAAATTTATAATATTTCAAAAAGTGGTTATTACTATTCATAACGACTAGTTTTAATTATATCGTTGTTTAGTGAAACTCGGTATTGCGTACGACGCAAGCTATCGAGGAAGGTCGAGATTGCGTGTAATGTAATCCAAGAAAGTGTGCAGTGAAAGATTCCTTTGATGATATATATAAAAACAAAATATTACTCATAAAAATCTCAGGTGTTACATTTGGCTCGGCCAAACTCTGCCCAAATACTCTCTAAACTTACCTCTCTTACTCCTAGAAGCCTCACTTTGGGCAGAATTCTTCCCAAGTAAGCCTTTGGCTCAAATCAAAAAAGAGTTACCCGATTTTAAGGTAATGTCTTCTCTTATGTTATTTTGTTTTATTTTGATTCTCCAACCCCCTAAACTCTATTTATTATTTTATTTTGTAACAACACCAGTATACTCAATATACTAGGATGTTTTTATAAGAAGGATTTGAGATACACTTACACACACCTACATCTAATGGTTAAAGAACATACTGTTTCCGTGGATGACGAATTTCTGCCTCACGAAACGATGATTGTTCAACACTCATATAACACCTTTAAAGGTGGTCATTAAGATGTAACTATATTTATATATGATATATAATATGTTTATGTTTTACTTAAGCTTATGTATCTTTAATTTATGGCAGAACGTTATGATTTCCATTATGGGTAAACGCGATAATTTCATGTTAGGAAGTGCGGACTAGCGCCCCCTCAAAGTGATTTGAATCGTTAATTCCATATGTGGGATGTATAAAGGATGGAGTAAATGGTATTATACATTGTATTATACTAGAATTATATTATACCTTTATATAATTATAACTTCATTCCATTAAATACGAAATAGAAATGAAAGTAGCGTTCATGCGTACGTACGTCTTACCGTCTCCATGAACGGTGCATTTCATTTCTTACCTCTAAATGTTATGTAATATTATAAATGCATGTATATACTGGATATATAGGATATATATGATATATACATCATGAATATAATTCTAGAGATAATGGATATTCTACCACATAAACAACTTGTAATTATAAGAAGTTTATTGTTGACTCAAGTACCAAAGATCGACAAAACGACCATTCTTAACTTAAATGACTATATAATTTTCGTAACATTGTAATAAGTAATATAAAAGGGATAATGGACTTGAAAAAGGTTCTTAAGAAAGTAAATATTAACTCTAGTTTATTATTCAGAAGGTTAAAGAGCGGTCGAGTCAAGTCGGACACGAGGTAAGGGAACTTCTTAACCCAATTTCCATTCTTTGGGTTAATCTCCTAATTTCAAATTATGTCATGATATTATTATTTCATATCTTGTATTTATACTTTATTTATGTGTATAAATAGTTAATACACATAATAGATATATTTTATTTAAAAAAATGATCTTTTTAAGGGAACTTCTTAACCCAATTTTCATTCTTTGGGTTAATCTCCTACTTTCAAATTATGTCATGATATTATTATGTCCTATCTTGTATTTATACATTATTTATGTGTATAAATAGTTAATAAACATAATAGATATATTTTATGTAAAAATGATCTTTGTAAGGGACTTCGGCTCAATCTCCATTCATTGAGGCATATTTTGTTTTATACACAAATTTCTTTTATACGGTGTATAAACCCCTTTGACTTTTAAGTTTATTCAAAATGAATCTTTTTATATGAAGCGTTTTACTAAATAACAAAAAGTAATGTTTTTCTTGTCATACGTATGCGGTGACAACGACTTCTCTGCCGCTGTGACCATTATTTGAGTTTCGGATTCCTCAACAAGCCATAACTTTTTTTAAATGAAAAATAAATACCAACTTTTAATTTTCTTTTATTTTGGTATTGAAAATGTATTTGATAATGTTTTTATTATATCAATGTGTTGTATTGATATCTTGTGATTGAAATGTGGAAATGTTATGTTTCCTTTATGCATGTTTTATGTGATACGATTATGTTATGGTTTATGATATGTTTAAACCTGTTCATATGAGGAATGCATTGGACTTAATAAGTGATGGGTGGAGCCCGCTATAGCTCCTCGATGCATCGACAGGTCTCATGAGACAAACTAGTGTCTTGGCACGAGGCCATGACAAAATATTCTTTTTAGTCTTGGAATGAGGCCTTGGCTACATGGTTATGATAGTATGGCATTATGCATTATATGATTATGAAAGTGGTTATTGATATTGCATGTGGTTATTCGACCAGTAGAATATCCATGTGAATAAGTAAATGGCATTATCTCATTTTACATTTTCCATATTATGTGGAAGTTCAAGTTTAAAAGGCTTTTGTTTTAGTTATACATTATCTTAAATGTTTATGTTTATTTATGAAAGCTTCTACTATATTGTTATCCTTACCGAGCATCTGAGCTCACCCCTTTCAGTGTTTTAATTTTTCCACGATGTGAAGTAGTATATTATGAATGACCTGCAGGGATAGTATGAGGGGATATGAAGACAAGATGTTGTTGTAGTTTTGTTTTAATTTTTGATGTAATGTAACATTTATGAATGTATCTAGTGTTTCCAAGGCTACTAAACTAATCGGTCTTTCGAGACTTGATCTTTTGTGATCATGCCAATGTTATGCAATAATGCACCGACTCTGGGTAACTGGGGTTGGGGCGTTACAGTTGGTATCATAGGCAGTTTAGTACTAACCTTGGAAGCTAGATATAGATAAACTCTGATTAAAGCACATAGTCCAAAGATGGACTTTGAGGATTAGTATAGAAGAACTTCCTAGAATTTTGGTATTATAGAGATTTTGTGAGTTTTCCGAGCAATACATCCCTGTCTGGATACGAACAGGTAGTGGCGGCTCTGGAACAGATGTACCTAGGGGTAAAACCCAAAAACACCACTTTGAGTTAGACTTGAATGGGAATTGGTGCACAACAACGGGCCTTGCTGCACTCTTGTTTACGACACTCCCAGGAGATATGCTTAGGATAATTCTCGTTTTCTTTACAAACCATTATGAAGGGTTTATGAGTATATACTTACTCAAAGAAAACATTTCTTTTTTATGATTATGGATTATATCCATAAATATTTGAATTTATGTTAAGTGTTTTATAAGTATGGAATTATGTATTTTGATTTATAAACAAATCTAGTTTATGCCATTGTTTAGAAATGGCACCTAGTGGGAGGAATGGAAACCTTATAAATGCACGCACTCCATGTAGAGATTTCCCTCCTGCTCAAGATAATTATTGTGGAGTTGGAGATACAACTACTGCTGATCAACTTATCACCATACTGGGACAACTCACTCAGGTTATGAATAATAACCTTACTCGTATGGAGCACCTTGACCCGCAACATAGAGGATAAATGTTAGACCGCTTCATGAGGAAACACCTGCCAACATTTAATGGGGGTACAAATCCATTAGTATCTGAGCAATGGATAAACTCCTTAGAGAAAATATTCCATGCCTTGGGGAGTAGCAAAAGGGAGAAAGTTGTCATGGCAGTTTACCGCCTCACTAGAGATGCCGATCAATGGTGGTCGCTGATTCAAAACACAAAGGAAGATGAAGAAGTATCAAGTATGGAATGGAGGAAGTTTAAGGAAATTTTCTTAGAAAAATTCTTTCCTCATAACCATCGAGCATATATGGAAATGAAATTTCTAAGTCTGAGGCAGATGGAGGATGAGAATGTCACAAAGTATGAGGCTAACTTTACAAGGTTAGCGAGGCATGCTGCAGATTATATACGTAACCCAAGAAGTAAGATCGATCATTTATTTTATGGGTTAAAACCGTTTCTCTATCGAGCATTGGTATCACAATATTTCTCAACATACAAAGATATAGTCTCATGTACTATCAAGACAGAAAAGGAATTCTCTAAATCTTATGACAATAAAGTAAAGCAAGAGAAGAATAGAACGGTGGAACAAGAGACAGATAAATTGAAAAAGGTAAAGAAGGATTTTCTATTATGCGATAATTTTGGGAAGAGTCACCCTGGTACTTGCCTAAAAGGAATGGGAGTTTGTTGAAAATGTGGAGAAAAAGGTCACCAGGCTCGTGATTATAAGGGAAAGAAAGAGGCTATCAATGTTGAATGCTACAATTGTAGGGAAATGGGGAATTATTCAAATGAATGTCCTAAGAGTCAGGGAAACTATCCTCAGAAAAGGCCAAGGGATCAAGGACAATCTTATGTTGTTACTACAGTTGAAGTGGAATAATTAATGTATTGGGGATTTTAGGATCAAGGATTATATTCTGGTTATAAGAATAATGTGATATATATAAGGATTGTACTGCAGTACTTGTTGTTTCCATTAATGTTTTAATATGATTAAGGTAATCATATTTTTAGTATGTGACAATAATAGAAACTTCACTTTGTTTGGGGAATCTGATGTTACAATTGATTTTGGAATTTAGAGAACTTTTAGAGAAAGTCTGGACAAAGGTATTTTGGATAACTATAAAGGTTGGAATGGATTATGTTGAACATGGATAGTATTGTTTAATGTAAAAACATTTATGAAGATTATTTTTGGAATATTATAATACTATAGTTTTAGGAAAAGGACAACCTGCGGGTTGGGGGATAACCCGTCGCGTCGGACAAAGCTGCAGGAATCGAACCCACAACCATAGTGCGATAGGCCTTTATTACCTACCACTAGCCTACAAGAAGTCCCTGGTAATTACAAAATCGTCTTCCTAATTTAAATGGTATGTGGTAATATTTGGAACCTTATACAATTAGGATAAATAGAATATTTATGAGTTCTATTACCTTTTAGAGTGAAAGATGGATTTGTGGTAATAATTTATTAAAGAATGAAAGTCTACACGGCAAGTAAGTATATTTCCTTACATTCTTAGTAAATATACTAAATAAATTCCTCAACTTTATGAAAGGTAACTTAAAACAAAAACTTTTTAGGTTAACTTTTCCAATTGGGGAATCAATGACCGTTTAACCAATCACATTTTTGTGATTTTCTTGTAGTTAACTTTCTCATAATCTCGTTTTATACGACTCTCCATCAGACCTTGATGGTTTGTTTTTCCTCCATATCCATATTTTCATAGAATCCTAGTATGGGCTATCTTAGGTGACCTTTGTACTTATCTTTCTTTCTTTTAAAGTTATATTTTTATTAACCTTATTTCTGATGTGGGTTTTCTAAAAAGGTATTTTCTATTTTCAACATTTAATTTTTAAAGAAAAATTTCAAATTGCGAGGATGCAATTTATTGAAGGAGGGGAGAATGTAACACCCCGAGCTTCCACGATACGCTTCTCTTTCAATAAAACAATAGCTTGCATTGTACGCAAGTTTGAGATTCTAACACACCGCGACCAATCAAAATAGCCATTATGAATAGTAATACCCACTTTTTGAAATTATATATATTTTATATTTCAAAATGGTCTTCATTTTTGGATTCGTAATATCAAAATTAGCCTATGTTGAATTTTTGGTATTTTTCTAAGAACTTCTAATTTTTTTATGAATAGTGAAAAAAACATAAAAACATCTTTTTTAATAAAAATAATTTATAGTGATAAATTATACTATTTAGTGGTTTTAAAGTATAATTAGAATATATTTTTACCATTTTATCCAATGGTGGTCATTAGAATTAATTTCACTTTGAAATTGGACATAAACAATTGTCAATCTTTTGATATATATTGTTTCTTAAAAACACGCTATTTGTTGTGACAGCGGGAATTAATTATAAAATTAATTAATGCAACCTATATGTTTGGAATTTTTTAAAATAGACATCTTTTTTGAATTCGGAATATCAATTATCACTTAGGGTGAAATTTTGGTATTGTTCTGAAAAACTTCAATTTTTGATGAATAGTGAAACCACTAAGTGGTAGTTAAAAAACTGATTTTTTGTTTAAATGAAACATTAACACTTCTGTGATTTTATTTTCAAAAATCCAACATACATGGTTGTCATTAGGAAGTAAAATTTTGTTCAATGGGATTAAAATAATTTTTTGGTGAACAGTAACTTTTATGTTTAATTAATCGTGATTAAAGGTAATTAGTGAAATTTAAGGTAAAAATGATATTATAAAAATATGGAAATACCTTTACACTTGTCCTACCCCTATTGGATGAGTCATTTCCGACCAAGAAAATATATGGGTCAACTTGGGGACCCCATGGAGCCACTTTGGTAGGAAAATGACATTAAAAACTTTTTATTTAATGTTAAAATAAAAATGTCACAAACATGAGTTGTTTTACTAAAAAAAATTTAAGTGGGGTTATACAAGTCATATTTTTTACTATAAATATTCAATAGAAATCTAAAAAGATTTCCTAAATCATGATAATTTTTTATAATTTTTATACATTAAATAAATTAAATTATTTATGACACTATGATGATGCAACGATTACCTCATTAATTAACGATTTAAATAAAATAAAAAGATAATGTAAAATCTAAGATGTAAACTTGTAAAAAACCTATTGGATGATTATATTTTGAACCCTTATCACCTTATCCTCTAAATATATAAGTGTCGAACCTTTAAAATCCGAAACTCATTATATAATAAAGTAACATTTCATAACTTTCCAAGAGTGCCCCTCCTCTCCTCTTATAAAAGGCCCCCACCACTACCACCTTATTCACACCTTCAAAGCCTTTTGGATCGGCCAAACTCTGCCCAAATACTCTCTAAACTTCCCTCTCTTACTCCTAGAATCCTCACTTTGGGCAGAGTTCTTCCCAAGGAAGCCTTTGGCTCAAATCAAAAAAGAGTTACCCGATTTTAAGGTAATGTCTTCTCTTATATTATTTTGTTTTATTTTGATTCTCCAACCCCATAAACACTTTTTATTATTTTCTTTTGTAAAAACACCAGTATCCTCAATATACTAGGATGTTTTTATAATAAGGATTCGAGATACACTTACACACACCTACATCTAATGGTTAAAGAACATACTGTTTCCGTGGATGGCGAATTTCTGCCTCACGAAATGATGATTGTTCAACACTCATATAACACCTTCAAAGGTGGCCATTAAGATGTCACTATATTTATATATGATATATAATATGTTTATGTTTTAATTAAGCTTCTGTATCTTTCATTTATGCCATACCTTTATGATTTCCATTATGGGTAAACGCGATAATTTCATTTTAGGAAGTGCGGACTACCGCCCCCTCAAAGTGATTTGAATCGTTAATGCCATATGTGGGATGTATAAAGGATGGAGTAAATGGTATTATAAATTTTATTATACTGGAATTATATTATACCTTTATATAATTATAACTTCATTCCATTAAATATGAAATTGAAATGAAAGTAGCGTTCATGCGTACGTACGGCTTACCGTCTCCATGAAAGGTGCATTTCATTTCTTACCTCTAAATGTTATGTAATATTATAATTGCATGTATATAATGGATATATAGGATATATATGATATCTATATCATGAATATAATTATGGAGATAATGGATATTCTACCACATAAACAGCTTGTAATTATAAGAAGTTTATTGTTGACTCAAGTACCAAAGATCGAAAAAACAACCGTTATTAACTTAAATGACTATATAATTTTCGTAACATTGTAATAAGTGATATAAAAGGGATAATGAACTTGAAAAAGGTTATTAAGCAAGTAAAGATTAACTCTAGTTTATTATTCAAGAGGTTAAAGAGCGGTCGAGTCAAGTCGGACACGAGGTAAGAGAACTTCTTAACCCAATTTCCATTCTTTGGGTTAATCTCCTACTTTCAAATTATGTCATGATATTATTATGTACTATATTGTATTTATACTTTATTTATGTGTATAAATAGTTAATACACATAATAGATATATTTTATTTAAAAAATGATCTTTGTAAGGGAACTTCTTAACCCAATTTCCATTCTTTGGGTTAACCTCCTACTTTCAAATTATGTCATGATATTATTATGTCATATCTTGTATTTATACTTTATTTATGTGTATAAATAGTTAATACACATAATAGATATATTTAATTTAAAAAAATGATCTTTTTAAGGGAACTTCTTAACCCAATTTGCATTCTTTGGGTTAATCTCCTACTTTCAAATTATGTCATGATATTATTATGTCCTATCTTGTATTTATACATTATTTTTGTGTATAAATAGTTAATAAACATAATAGATATATTTTATTTAAAAAAAGATCTTTGTAAGGGACTTCGGCTCAATCTCCATTCATTGAGGCATATTTTGTTTTATAAACAAATTTCTTTTATACGGTGTATAAACCCCTTTGACTTTTAAGTTTATTCAAAAGGAATCTTTTTATATGAAGCGTTTTACTAAATAACAAAAAGTAATGTTTTTCTTGTTGTACGTATGCGGCGACAACAACTTCTCTGCCGCTGTGACCATTATTTGAGTTTATGATTCCTCAACAAGCCATAACTTTTTTTAAATGAAAAATAAATACCAACTTTTAATTTTCTTTTATTTTGGTATTGAAAGTGTATTTGATAATGTTTTTATTATATCAATGTGTTGTATTGATATCTTGTGATTGAAATGTGGAAATGTTATGTTTCCTTTATGAATGTTCTATGTGATACAATTATGTTATGGTTTATGATATGTTTAAACCTGTTCATATGAGGAATGCATTGGACTTAATAAGTGACGGGTGGAGCCCGCTATAGCTCCTCGATGCATCGACAGGTCTCGTGAGACAAACTAGTGTCTTGGCACGAGGCCATGACAAAATATTATTTTTAGTCTTGGAATGAGGCCTTGGCTACATGGTTATGATAGTATGGCATTATGCATTCTATGATTATGAAAGTGGTTATTGATATTTCATGTGGTTATTCGACCAGTAGAATATCCATGTGAATAAGTAAATGGCATTATCTCATTTTACATTTTCCATATTATGTGGAAGTTCAAGTTTAAAAGGCTTTTGTTTTAGTTATACATTATCTTAAATATTTATGTTTATTTATGAAACCTTCTACTATATTGTTATCCTTACCGAGCATCTGAGCTCACCCCTTTCAGTGTTTTAATTTTTCCAGGATGTGAAGAATTATATTATGAATGACTTACAGGGATAATATGAGGGGATATGAAGACAAGATGTTGTTGTAGTTTTGTTTTACTTTTTGATGTAATGTAACATTTATGAATGTATCTAGTGTTTCCAAGGCTACTAAACTAATCGGTCTTTAGAGACTTGATCTTTTGTGATCATGCCAATGTTACACAATAATGCACCGACCCTGGGTAACTGGGGTCGGGGCGTTACACCAGATGCCAGATGCATCAACCTAGTATGAATCAGAAGTCAGAATCATTATCCATGGTGATGGATAAGTGTGTGAAGATTGAATCAGATCATAGAAATTTCCTTATCAATTATGATATGCATAGGAAATCATGCAGCAAAGTTACACTATGGTCAAAGAAAGTTGATGAGGATTTGTCTGAGTTTGATCGTTTTCAGAATGATGTGCAAAATTGTTTTGATACTGAGGATAGAAAAATTAATAATCTTCTGGAAAATCTGACCCTTGAGAAAAATTATCAGAATCAACAGGTCAGAGATCTGAATGGGAAGCTTAACTCTGTTGCTCAGAACTAAAAAACTCAAAGATATTTCCGGATTGAGTTTAAAGAGAAGCTGGAAAAGAAAGATGAGTTGCTGAAGTTGCAGGAAGAGGCCATGAATGCTTAGGCAGAGATCCTGAAAGCTCAACAAGAAAGGATCACAACTTTGGAGAAACAAGCTGAGGAGGATCAAAAAGATTTGAAGAAGTTGAAAACCCTCTTGAAGAAGATGATCCCAAAGGAAAAAGAAGACAAATAGACTCAATCTGATCTTTTGTTGCATTTGATCCTCCTTGTAAAATTTCTTCCAATTATAATAGAACTATGGTTGCTTGTTTTCCTTGCATGTATTTACTAATATTTCAGGTACCATATTTCCTTTCCATTCCCTAAAATTCTTTTTGAAAATTACAAAGGGGGATAAGGAAAAAGAACTACTCAAAAGGGGAGAAGGAAAGATTTGAAATGGATAAGACAAATTTCTAAGTGAAGAACTATCCTTAAGTAATGGGGAGTTTCTCATTATGAAGTCTTTCATTCCTATGATAATGAAAACTCCATTCCGAGAATCCAGAATACAATCCTTAGAGTTCCTAAGCCTAAGGGGGAGTTAGTTGTATTCACCATCATCTATGAACAAAGGGAGATAAGCTTTAATTTGAAAGTCTAAAGGAATTTTTCAAAGTTCCTATTTTATTTTTTGAAGGGTTCTTTGTGCTTTCCAAAAAGGGGGAGATTGTTGAGTCAATAAGGTTTTTTCTTATGGCTTTTCCATTACTTCTTGTTTTGAAAATATAAAACACCTTATACTTAAGAAAATCCATATTTCACTTATATAAGGAAATTTTTCCTTCACAAAGGAATTTACCCCTACCATATTTTCATTACTCAGATCAATATTTTTCTTAAGTATAAAAATCAGATTCATACCTAAAACCTCGGAATCATATAATAATTAGATATGAAGCATTCAGTTTTTACACTCTGAATTCTGGATATGAACTCTAATGAAGTTCCACTCTGAATTCTGGATATGAACTCCAATGAAGTTCCATTCTGAATTCTAGATATGAACTCGAATGAAGTTCCACTCCGAATTCTGGATATGAACTCCAATGAAGTTCCACTCCGAATTTTGGAAATGAACTCCAATGAAGTTCCACTCCGAATTCTGGATTTGAACCCTAATGAAGTTCCATTCCGAATTCTGGATACAAACTCTAATAAAGTTCCATTCGGAATTATGGATATGAACTCTCATGTAGTTCGACTCTGAATTATGGATACGAACTCTCATTTAGTTCAACTCCGAATTATAATGACGAACTTATCTAAGTTTTGACTCCGAGTTCTCTGAATTCAGACTCCGAACTCTTATGAGTTCTGACTCCGAATTCCTATAAACTCTAACTCCGAGCTTTGTAATTTCTGGTTCAAATTCTAGTGAAACCGGACTCCAAATATCCTTAGAAACTCAAACTCCAGATTTCTACAGAATTCAGGTTCCGAATTCCTACAAAACAAAATCCGAATATCTCTTTATTATAGACTCTGAATTCCATTTTTCGTAAGACTATGAACTTTTATTTTCTTACATTCCGAACATTAGTTTTACTTATTCTTACACTTGTTTCATTAAAAAACAATGTCATGCTTTTAGTTACTGACTAACTGTTGGTTGAGTGACACATATACAGGTCCCTCCGAAATTCAAGGAGAAATATGACCGTTGGAGGAGGGATCCGACCGTTGGAGCTTCACCTATAAATAGGAGCTCATTTGAAAGAGCTCAAAGAAGTTGATAACTCTAAAGACCACATGCTGTTAAGGTGATTTCTAGAGAGAGAAGCTTTTCATGCCTTGTGTGTACAAAATTTCTCATTCAGATTGCTTCGTGCGACTTCGAATGTTGGTGATTACATTTGAGGGCTTCAGGGGATAAGAAGACAGAGGTGCCAACTACCTTGATGTTCGAGGGCTTCCTTGCTGAGGAAGACAGAGGTTCCAACTACCTTGAAGTTGAGGGATTGCGGGGATAGCAAGACAGAGACTCTTATCTTTATATCGAGGGCTTACCTAGGTGTGGGTAAGACAGAATTTCATGAAAGTATAAATTAAAGGACCTTTATCCAAGGTTTTTGGATACCCTTCTCTTTGGGTTAAATGATTTATATCTTGTTACATTTTTTTGTTACAAGTTTTTCCGCTGCATTTTGTATTGTAAGGAAAGTATAACCTTCTTATATTTCATTACACTTGTACTCTGATTCAGTTAGATTCTATATGCTTTAAGGTAGAATCTCATATTGTAAACTTTGGTTAAGTTTCATTTTCCTGATCCTTATTTCCGGAACTGGTTTTTTGGAATCACTTTCAAGATTTAAGCAAGTTTATAGAACTAGAAGTTTTTAACTTCATACTTTGTCCCAATCTTTCTATTGGTGTTAGAGGTGTTGTGAATTTTCTTAGTTTAAATTTGTTAAACTTAGTTATTTCCTTGTTTAAGGAAATTTTTAATGTGTACAATTCACCCCCTTTTGTATATTGAGCATCTACTTCATTATTTCGATCCTACAGTAACTATTGTTATAAGAAAACTCAAACAGCCGCAAATGATCATCCCAATCACCACCAATGTTGAGAACACAAACATAAATTATATCCTCAAGAATCTATACAACTCTTTCTTTCTGGCCATCCAACTACAAGAAGGTATGACGTTCCCAAATGAACCTGTGATACCAATTCTTCCTGATGGCCTCTCCAAAAATTATAAGTGAACCAAGGATCACAATCAAAGACTATAGTAGATAGAACTCTATGAAAACAAACAATCTCTTTCAGATAGATATTTTCAAACTCCTCATTTTTGGTTGCATCATGAATGGTTATAAAGTGGAATGATTTTTGCAACCAATCAATCAAAAACCATATCACATTATTCTTTCTATGGGTATGTGGAATCCCAAGCACAATTTCTATAGATATATCATCCCACTTACAAGTCAAGATTGGAATTAATTGAAACAAACTTAAAGGTTTCTAGTGCTTATCCATGACCTATTGGTATATATAATAAGGAGATAAAAATTATGGAAGGCCCCATCTCATACTTGGCCACGAAAATCATTTTCACGTGTCATAGAACATATTCATGGTTTATGGGTTCACTACCCATTGAGAACCATAGAAATCCCCCATCACAACATTCCTTACCACTTACAATACAACAAAATGATTCTGATATCCTAGTGTACCTTTAGTGGAGAATGACCAGTCATG
This sequence comes from Viscum album, assembly GCA_963277665.1. NCBI lineage: Eukaryota > Viridiplantae > Streptophyta > Magnoliopsida > Santalales > Viscaceae > Viscum > Viscum album. The sequence continues at coordinate 1,514,004,203 of OY728161.1, forward strand.
TATAGTCACCCCACCACTAAGAGAGTCTCTAATTCTATGAAACTCATTAGTAGCTGTTGTTCCTGAATATTCATATTGAGAAAATTGGATTTCAACTAAACACTGGCCAAAGAAACCTCATCCCCTAATTTATGGACCTCAATATGCAACTATGTAAAGAGATCCATGAAGTTCCACTCTTTCGAATATTCTTTTACGACATGGGTTAGAAACTTCTTGCTCGAAGCATCTGTGATGACATTCCATTTCCCCAGGGTATAGGTGATGTCAAAGTTGAATGATTGTAGGTATTCTACCCAATGCCTCTGGATAAGGTTTAAATATTTTTTAGAGAAGATATAACTCAAGCTCTTATGGTATTAAAACGTGATAAAACATTCCTTAAAAATTTAATGCTTCCTACTCTTAAGTGCATACATCAAAGATTCAAGTTCAAGATCATGGGACGAATAATTCTTATCATGTGTCATACGCTGATGAGAGCCACAAGTAATGATATGATCACCCTTCATAAGAACCGAGACCAAAATTGAACCTAATTCATTATATAAGACCATATAGCCCTAACTGGCCTTTGTAAGAGTCGACATTAGCGCAATAGTAAAAAGATATTTTATCTCAACAAAATAAATCTGACATTTCTCATCCTAAGAAAAATTTACTCCCTTTCAAGTTCGAGTAGTCATTGAAGAATCCAACATTGTGAATTCATTAATGAACTAGTGATAATACCTAGCTAAACCCAAGAAGATATGAATCTCAAAAACATTTCATGGTTGTTCCCAAGTCATAACAGCCTTCACCTTTTCTGGATCAACGAAAATACCATGTACCAACACCATGTGTCCGTAGAACTTCACTTCATGAATCCAAAAATCACATGTCAAAATCTAGGAATTAATTCAATAATTTAACAAAAATTCTAGAACTGCTCTCAAATGAATCACATGATCCTCCTCAGACATAGAGTGGACAAGGAGGTCATCCCAATATACTACTACAAAGGTATGACGATAATAATGGAAAATCATGTTCATTAATGGCTAAACTAAATGACATGATAAGGTACTATTAATGGTTGTACCTACTCTAAATGGTAGTTTTCTGACTACTAGATTCTTTTATTCCCAACTGATGGTAAACAGATCGATGGTAAACCTTTGAGAACAACTTCACCCATTTTAACAGGTTAAAAAGATCATCAATATGTATAAATGAATATTTTTTCATTACCATTACCCGATTTAGTTTCTATTAGTAAACACAAAGGCTAAGTGATCATCATATTTATCAGCCAAGTGAACCAGTTCCTCCTAAGGTGACACACACAGGCATATAAATATTTAATAATTTTATCCAACTAAGTCTTAAACTATTTCATTTTAGTTGGTTCTATGTGGTAATAAGTAATAGACACGGGTTGAGTACCATGCACTAAATCGGTAGAAAACTCTACCTCCCTTAATGGTGGAAAACTAGAGAATTCGGAACATAAAATTTCAGGAAACTCGGAAAACACTTGAGAGAGATCATCATTCAATGATTCTCGCTCTAGATCAAAATAAAAACATATATTACTTTCCCCAATTCTAGATAAGAAGGTTCATCTCTACTTGACCTTGAGTCCCATTCTCGTTGAAACATTCAGAAAACCCCATTCGGTGTAGTAAAGGAAACTCGTCGAAGATAAAAATCCAGTCGTGATTTATTGGAAATGTTACAATTCATCCCAAATATGACATTAAGAGGTATCATGTCGAGAACCGTAAAAATACAAGAATTATCAATATCCGATAAAGATAAATCACAAGTAGGACATTGGAGACGATGTTATCTCTTTGTTCCAAGGGGTTTAGTAATATCCATAACATAAGATAAAATCAGCATAGGAAGATTTAACATATTAGAAACACAAGTTGAAATAAATGAATTAGATGCACCGGTATCAAATAAAGCAGTCACTGATGACTAACTTATTGTGATGGTACCTCTCACGGTCATTGTACTAGTATATGCTTCCTCTAGAGACTATTCTAATGTGTGAAAAAGCTTCATTCTAGTTGCCTGTGGATCGAACCCCTTTGCACATGAACCATATGATTTCACCATACATTTAATAGGTGTAAATGATTACATTCCTCTACATGGAGTGAAATAGATATGGAATAACTTCTATAATAAACCTGAAAATCCACACAAAAAACATATCTTAGGTGCCTCTGTGAAAACCTTCTTAGAATTCTAAGGCTTTCCACATTGATAGCAGATCAAAGGGATTCTTCTAGGAACTATATGAGGTTTAGATAAACCCCAAAATCGAGAACCATCACGAGAACCATCATGTTTTCTATTTCCTTTATATAAAATTATAAAACCACTACAAGGATAAAAATAAACTCCCAACAACCCTAACTTTCCATCCATGTCCATTTCAACCATCAGCACTCTATACAACACAACAATATAAGAAGGAATCTTCAGTAATAAAACCTAATAATGAATATAAGATCATAAACCTAACTTGAACAATCAAATATTCATATTATCATTCGAAACTATCTTAGTTGAAAACTGAATGAGCTCTGAAAAATGGTTTCCATATCCTATCATGGTTCCAGAATCCGGCTTGAGTTTGGAAAACTCAATAGTTTTGGCCAACAACATCAACTCTAGATGGAAATGGTTAGTGAAAATAACCTTGAATTCTTTCCACTCTAAACCCACATGCTTATTAATTGTTCCCATCATGTCCCGCTATCTCCTTCTTAATCCTTCCAACATAAAGGTGGAACACTTCACCTTATTTTCTTTAGGTGTCTCCAAGAACCCAAACAGACAATCAATCCTTATCAACCATTCCTCATACTCTTGATGATCATTTGATCCTTTGAATGATGGTGGCTTCTGGTGAATGAACTCATGTGAACGATTCTAAAAAACATAACCTTTAGGTCACACAACTAGATCCTAGATTGGAACTGGTGGGGGGTGTCTCAAATCTAGGATAGTATGCACAATCACCTCAACTAGAATCAGTTCCACAAAAGGATTCACTCATTGTGGTTAAACATAAGCTTCCTCATAGATCTAATTCACACATATTATCTAAGTCATGATGCTATATAACATCATTTAACAAAAAAGAAGAAATAATATCAACACTCAAACAAAGCAACATGGGAAATTAATCCCATCAGATAGGTAAAAAAGATTTTTATTTCAACCTATCCAAATAAAAAATCAAGGAAATGACTAAAATTAATCCTCAAGAAGTATTTCCCTAACCACCCTTGGTGACATAAGGTTCATTGTGGTGAGATATAGCTAGGAAATCAATCGTAACTACCTTCTAAGTCCCTACAATATTACACAATTACATACTGACATGACAATAAAAAGCTCAACCTAGAGCTCTGATACCAATTTTTCCGGAACCAGCCTGAGTACCCTGGTAACCCGATAACTGATATGGTTCTACCATAGCCTAAAGGAATTTCTCAATTCCCATGGGTTGATGACTAGAACATGGAAACATACAAAAGAAATGTGGGAATGAATTTGACAAACATTTTTGAAGCTATATGAACAAGTAAGTATGCATATGAAAGAAACTCTATATCATGAAAAGAACCATAAGTCAAACAGGTAAAAAAACCCAAAGTACAATAAAAAGTACTAGAAAAAAGGATAAAAGTACAAGTCCCAACAGACACAACTCTCCAAGGCCAAGGATAAATAGGTACTACAACCTCCAAGTGGAGCTTTACCCTTTTTCAAACCTAAATGAATATAATCTAAAAACACCCAAATTCACACATAAGTTGTGAGCTAATAGCCAAGTAGGGTCTCCCCAAATATTCCATAATAGATTCCAACAATTAATTAACAAAATATAAATTTAAAATTTAAAATCATATTTCAAAAAAAATCATTCATTAAATTTCAAATAATGGAAATAATTTAAACAAATGTCTTAATAAACACTTTTATATAAAATTGTTTATATAAATTAGAATTCATGCTAAACAGTTTACAACAATGGCATATATTTATTTCCAATAAAAACAAGTAAACAACATATTCATATGCCAATAGGTACGATAGTTCTAGGAAATGGGATCTTCTCACACTCAAAGGTGAATCACAACAATATTTGTATATTCACCTCCCCTTGACACTGGTCAAGATTACTTCATCACTATCCTGTCTAGGATGTGATGTGTTGCACTATGTTTTAGTTGTAAAGCATCAAAAGAGTGTTATCCCATAACTCAATAACTACCGAATATTTCATAGTCTCTAATAAAAATAATTATGATAAATTAAATTAAAAAATATTTAAAATTAAATTCATCCCATTATCCATCTCAAATATATCAATTTCTATTTAAAAACCAGCATGTGGGTTTTTAATCAAATCATGCCTTTTTCCAAGATAAATACCAAGAGTTTCTATCAAAACCATTTTAAGTAATTTTCCCAAATAAAAATTTGAAAAATATTCCATCAATAAATTTCACAATTTAAATTCAACAATTTAAATTCCACAATTTTCCATCAATTTCACAAACACACCATAATTCAAAAGAATTGGGGGTTTTCCCAATTTCTTGCCAAAATCCAATTTCAAAACCCCAATTTAATGGAATTATATTTTTAATCAACAAGTTTAAATTGGTTTAATTTAAATCAATAAATTTAATTTAAATAAAAAAATGAATTTATATCACTCAATTTAGGTTTAATAAAATCGGCCAATCAAAACAGAACCACCAACCCTGGGGCCATGGGATTAAAAAATCCAAACTCTAATCAGGATTCATCAATGATGAATAATGACAATGGAATCCAAAAATCACCCCTAGATATAATATTTGAAACAAAGGTTATTAGATATTAAAATAGCACAAAGATCTAAAAAAACCTAGGTAGGATAAGAGAGAGGGTGAAGGAGGTATAGAACGGGAAAAGGAAACCTACCTGAATGTTAACAAATGTTGTTCACTAGGATTTTATCCACTTCCAAAATGATTTAGAGGTTCCAAAATCACCTCTCGGGAACTCCCCTAGAATAAGAAATCATAGGTAGTTGATTAAGGTCCACTTTTCACCTTAAATGAGGGTTTTAAGTGATTTAAAATTAATTTTTGGATTAATTAATCTTGTACACATAGTTAGCTGGGTTGAGGTGCATGGATAAACCAAACAATGCGCTCCATTATTCCAAGGATCATGGTTTAAAATTAATGAGAACATGGTGTTTCAAACTATTTTCTATCTTTTAAGAACCCCACTTTTCAATTTTTCATGGTTTCTACTGAGAGGGCACATGGTTTGGGTAAATCATACACAAATCATGCACTAGCACAAAAAATTTCAAAACTTCCAAAATATCTCCCAAAAAACCCCAAAAAATCCAACCAAATCCTAATTCAAATATGGGTATAGAAATACCTGAAAAAAGTAATAGGATTTTATAATTAATAAATATATTATCAATTTTTTAGAAGTTAAGATAAAATCATTTGATTGTAAAAAAAGAAATATTTTTCAAAAAAACAGTTTTTAAGCGCACAATGTATTTTTATCTTGGTAATTTAAATTAAATACTATTTATAAATAATTTTAATTATTTTTTATAACATATTCAATAGAATAAATTAATAGTCATTTAATGGGTTTACTAGGCACCAAATGAGAATAAATTCATTTTATACTTCTAGAAATTCATTTTTCGAAAAATGGGATTTATGCGTTCTATATGAAAATAATAGAATAAATTTCTTCCATGTTTAGAAATTTTATTTAATAAAAATAAATTCATTTTTTATTTCATCGTTTCAAAATTCTATTTGAGATTTGTTTTGATATTTTTCTAAAAAGGTAGATTTTTATGTGTATAGTGAATAATATCTTTTTTACAAATACCATATTTTTTATGACCTCATTTTGATATAAACATAACCTAAAAATATATGAACCCTTTTTCTAGACAAAATTTATTTTTAATGATTAAATTAAATTATTTAAAACCTATTTGGAATTTTTAAACTCATGCTTGGCTTTTTAGAACCTAAATTATGTTTTATTCGAAAAACAACTATTTTAGTCATTTTGTTTTAATTAAGTATTTAAAATGATCCATTTGTTTTTAGATATATTTTAAAGTCATAAAACTATTTTTTTATACATAATACAATAAATTTCAATTATTTAAATTTTAAATATGATTTTGGCAAAAATTCATTTTTATGATTAAAATAACATTTTTCTAAAAAACAAATTTCTTTTCCTTTTGCATTTTTACATGAAACGTTTTTTATATCACCTATATGAATTTAATATTTTAAAATATAATTATTAATTTAAATCATCATAATAAATATTAGGTAATAATTTTGACAAAATTTTAAGCAATAATGAATAAATACCGTAGTAAAAAATTGTGTCACCACGGTAAGGGTTGAAATGGTTAACAGGGGGATTAAACTAAGAGATAAGGCTTCAATTATAACTACAAATTGCCTAAATTTGATTTTTTTAACTTTATTGTGAAATTATATCATAATATATATTAAAATTAGTCCATTTTTCCCATTCCCTTGAAAATAACTTTATATTATTTTAATGTTAAGGGTATTTACAAGGGTGTCACTCTCATCGCTTATAAATGGGAACCTCCTCTTTGTATTTGTAAACACTAATTGAGAACCTTATTTGAAACAAGATATACCCAAATAAATTTAAAAAAAATTAATATGTGATTTTTAGGTTTTCTTATTCCCAAAATACTCATCTAATATTCCTTAATGTGTTTTTAAAGAAGATTATCTTTGGAAGAGGTATTTGTTCTTACTATCCTTTTTCAAGTGTATTTCTTCTTAAACCTCATCAAAATATTCCATAATCATTTTAAAATAATTAAATTAGTATATTTACTATACTAAAATGTTTTTATTTTAATGGTACAATCACTTTCTATCTTATTTCCATCTAATGGAAAATGAAAGTGCCACACATGCGTACATGCAGACTGTCCTCTCCATGAAACGATGTAATTAATTTTTCATCACCACCTATAAAGGATGGTTTTAGAGATGGATTTAACAATTATATATATAATTTATGATATAATTAACATTCTATAAATTTTAATTATATTTTTTCTTCCTTTATTTCTAGTCACTGAAAAATGAAAACATCCCTTGTGCATACGTGTGGATTACCACCCCCATGACGTGATATAATTAATTTTTCATTACCACATTTTATGGATGGTTATAAATGTGTATTTTATGAATATATATAATATTAATGATTAATATATTTCATGAATATAAAAATTTAAGGATAACATAATAATTAATGATCATTGTAATGTAACTCATTGATTTTAGTAACTTTTCTAGAAAAAAAAGTTTATCACAAATTTCATCTTCATGAATAGAAACTAAAAATCTCATGGAATGAAACAATAATATTATTAATAATCACTGAAAAATTATTCAAACAACTTTCATAATATTTAAATATTTAAATTAGTATCAAATAAATGGTTCTGACATCATCATTGTAAAATATATGTGGAATAACAGAAATTACTAACATCTGATGATGAAAATAAATAAATACTAACTAATACATATATAGTAAATGGTTATAATTAAAGGGTATAATGGGTAATATATATTTTTAAGGTTTTTATTTTTTTATTTTTATTATATAGTTGGTTAAAGTGAATTCGTGAAATTCAAGAGTAAAGATAAGGGTTTGATATCGAATTACATTTTTTGAGACATGTTTTGTATTATTCACATAATTTTTGTATATATGGTGTATATACTAAATATTTGATGTATTATATCTTTATTATATCCTTATTCATGGTATTTAATGTTTTATTTGAAGTTTTATCTTTCAAATATTTTTTGAATCAAATGTTACAAATGTAGTAAGGGGTTTTCTCATCTTGATGTTATTTCTTTAAGATATATGCCCTATTCATCAGTTGTTTTTTATTTTGTAGTTTATATACTACCATATGGATGTTTTTATAACAATTTAATGAAATTATAGGGATTTAAAAATCCATATCAAGTTTTATCTTTCATGGTATTTTTATTTAAGTGATTCCAATGTTGTAAGGGTTTTTCTTAACTCAACCTATTTTCTTGAGTCATAATTATTCCTCACTGAAAATGATTTTTAAAAATATTCTTCTTCTATCCTATTAAGATATTATATTAATTTTCATACTTATTTTCAAGTAAATGTTTTTATAATATTCAAATACATATTCATTAATTTATTTATTTCTATATAAAATTTTGTGATGTTGAGAATAATTTTGATCTTCTCCAAATGAGCTAATTTTCTTTCTTATCTGTATTCACTCTTTCATATAATGTTATCCTTTATTATTTGAAGTATAAATATATTCTATTTTTTTATTTAAATTTCTCATTACCCCTTTTAAAATGAAATATTTATAACTATTTTTATGATCTTTATTTCAATAATGATATTTTTAATATGGGAAATATTTTTCTTTTCACAACAAAATATTTTATCTTCCACTCCATATTTAATTTCAAAAACTAATTTAAATTTTTCAAGGATGAAATGTTGTTATTTCTTTTATAAGTGTTATTTAGAAAAATCATTTTACTTTATTGAAAATTACATTTTAAGGTTATTTATAACTTCACCTTTTTACAATAAGTATAAAAATGTTTTATGAAATCACTTTCCATGATTTTTCTTCTATTTTCCAATTTATATAAAAAATATATAACTACTATAGAGTTATTTTTGTGTCAATATCCCTCTAAATTACTTTATTAAATACTTATTTTGTGTTGTTTAAATTTTTGAATCAATCGATTTACTTTTGATGTCACGGTATGAGATACCATTTGGAGATGATATGAAACCCATTTTCATTCCATTGGTTCTCATATCATGATGAATGATTGATATCTAAAGGAACAAATATGTATAAATACTGATGTATGGGTTCAAATATTTCTCCCAAATTCATTGGTTATGTATTTTTATTTCACGAGATAATGACTTTGTGCATGAGTGTAATTACAATTATCTATGCCCACAAAGACTATGAGTGAGATTAATTATGGTTAGATATGCTAACAAAGACCATGCGTGAGTTTAATTATGGTTAGATACACTCAAAAAGATTGTGTGCGAGTGTAATGTTGGTTATTTATGATCATAAATATTGTTCGTGAGTGTAATTGTGGTTAGATATTCTCATAAGGACAATGTGTGAGTGTAAGGGAGAATAGGTATGCTCAAAAAGATTCTATGTGAGCATAATTGAAAATAGACATACTCACAATGTTTTATTTTCATATTCTCATTCTTATGAAACAATATTATTTTATATGATTATGTTATGCTCCATGACTCATGTTTTTTATCGTATAAATCCACACTTCTATGTCATGGTATATTTCTGATCATTTGAGACTATATATCCTTCTATTGTGCCTTATGGAAAACACTTACTGTTACACATTATTTTTTATATGAAATTAATCCCATTATCATTTTTATCAAATTATTGTGATAAAAACCTTGATTATATATTTATAATTTTTTCTCTTTCAGAGAATTTGAGCTCATCCCTTTCTTATGGTTTCCATTCTCTAGGTTATGAAGATGATTATAACATATGAGATGTATAAAAGGGGATCTAGTGTAGATTGATAAAGAAGAAATGTTCATAATAATATATTTATTTAGTTAATCTATAAATACACTAAACATTTACAATTTTTGAATTGTTTTTATTATTGTAAGATATAATTTTTAAATTCTGAAAATAATATGTAATATAAGAAATTGTTTCTTAATAGAACTCACTTGGTATAAAATCTTGTTTATGAAGAATGGTTTTTTATCACTGGTTACAAGAGTGTGATTTTGGGTTGTCTTATTTGGTATAAACATATGGTTTTGTTATTTTGAGAGATTGGGATGAAATAAATTCAATAAATACCCTAGGGACAAGACTAAATATAGGATAACATCCTGATGTTTTGGTAAAGTAGATATTCTGTGGTTTCCTAATAATGAATTCTCTATCTAGATACATACAAGTGGATACATGGTTTGGAATAGATACAGATAGGGGTAATAACCCTTAAAAATATTGGTTGGGAATAAAATAGATTTCCACTAAATACACAATAAGTGAGGCTAACTTTATACATTTTTTGACACTATTGGGGGATATGCTTTGTGAAACACATTTTTTATTTATGACTCATTATGAGGTATTTGAATATATTTATGTTGTAAATACTAAGAGTAAATGAATATGGATAACCTATATTGAAACCTTGAAGTTTATAAGTTAGGGTATACACATTATTTGTGAGTTATTTATTTTAAGTTCATATATATTATTTTATAAGTATCCTCATACCTAACTTTCCTTTGGTTTTAGAAAATAGCTGGAACTAGGTGAAACTGAGTTAAAAATGGGTGTGAAGGATAATGTGGTGACTATCTCAATAAGAAACCCAACATGATATGAGTTGTAAAAATAAATATTTTGGTTATTCTGAATTTACTATCTCAAAATATTATTAATAACTTTAACCTAATGGAATCTCCAAAAAATATATAAATGGAGTTTTAGGAAAGCTGTGGTGATAAATATCATGGAAAAAAATAATATTTATCTTATTATATATTATGAATGTGGGAAGAACCACCAAGGTAAATGTATCAAGAAACTAATATATGTTTTTTTATAGATAATGAGTTTATAGAGTAATAAAATTAATGGGAAAATAGAGAGATCAGATAACATTATAGAGGTAAATAAATTTCATCTTAAAGAACCACTAATAGTTCAATGTCTTAAATCTAGATAACATAGGTATTATCCAAGTAAATTATATAATCTCGAACTATAAAGTATAATAAGCATTAGAAACCTCAAAGACCAATGGAATAAGGAAAACCCTATACAATGACTACCATAGAAGGGGATCATGATAATTTAGGTACACTTACACTCAAGTTAAAATTTATTGATGTTATAATAGATTCTAGTTCTATCCAATCAATTATATCTTAGATGTTTTCTAGGAGAATAAAAACACCTCCCCTAATGACTTGATACATGGTTATTGAAAAAAACTTTTAGTTGTATGATTATTGTATCCCAATTTGACATTTGTGGGAATGTGCTTCATGAAAATCATATTATTCTAACTTTAGTTGAATTCAATTTGATTTTGGAAATGGATTGATTCTCTCTACTTAGAGGAAAAAATAAACACCAAAATAAGGAAGTCAAATTTCATATCAAACTATGATCATCTATCTTTTTCAAGATAACTATGAACTTTTTAACAAGGTTACGTCCATTAATGGGTATTTATTATAATTACCTATAACATAAAAAACCATAATTACATGATTTATAACAAGGGTCATACTTTCATACATTTTTAGGTTATTTTCAATTTAGTGTTTTATGGAATTATTAAATACATTATATTACATATAGAACATTGAAACATAGTGTCCATTTTTTCTGTAGTTTCATTCAAATTACTACTTCAACTTTTAAGATGAGTCACCATAGAAAAATTATTTCACTTTCTATAGTTTCTAAACATACTTATATCCTATAAAAACATTTTAAAACATGGAATGAGAAAAAAAATATTATTAATGGATATAAAAATAATGTAATACTGTTTATCCAGTGAAAAACATGAAAATTCTTAATAATGTTTACCTTTTTCACAATTAAACATTGAGCACATAAATAAAACATATCCATATGAGAAAATAAAAATTTATCAAATAAAAACTTTTAAAACCATTAGAAATAATAGGAAACCCAGTAAGGAATCATGAAAACATATCTTTCAAAAAAAACATTTCACCATTAAAAGTTCAAAAACATTCCTTAACTTATAAAATTAAAATATTTACATAAAAACCTTTAAAAAACATAAAATAGGTATCTTCGAGCATCATATTTATAAATTTTTTTCATTCATGTTTAACCCATGTAAAATATAACTTTATATTATTTAATTATATATGGGAAACAATCCCATTTATCTATATACCATATCATTTTTTTGTAAAGGTACCAATCATTTGTTTTTTGGTTATAATACATTCTTTCTTCTTTGTAATCATCCCCTAATTCCTATAGAAGTCACAAGTTCATTTTGGTATTGTTCAGAGCCTAGAGACCTAGGTTTTTGAGGAAATATATTTTTCACACAGTTATTTGAAACCTCGAAGCCATGTCCCCATGGTTAGAGAAAATCTTGCGGGGCATTCCAGTGCATAGAATAGGGCTACATGGTTTTCCCTAACTGTGTGACCTAGATCGCATGGTCATTTGAATTTTCTCATACAAGTGGTAGAGTAATTTCACATGGTCTTTTCATGGTTATTCATATTATGCACCTATCCCATGTGTGGGGTGTCCTTGGGCAGTAGCAGATGCCTGATTAGTACACATTTTGGAAAACCATGTTCCCCTTTCAACAATGGGAGAAATAACCCTTTTTTCCTTTTACCTTTAAAAAAATAAAATCCTTCTTCTTCCTATGATTTTCTCTAGAATCTGACCATGTGAATATCCTCCTCCTCCTCTCATTAGGATTTGAAGTTATATCTTCATTCATACTGTGTTTGCTTCATCATTGCATAAGTTGGATCCAAAATGGTAAGCTCTCCACTCCTCTTCCTTCCTTATTCAGTTTGTATCTTATTCTTTTGTGCTATTGTTTTGTGAGATCATATGAACTCCTTTTAGGGTTTTCTTCTATTCTTATGATTTTTACCATTTTATCTCAATTCAATAGCCAAAAATGGATGATGGGTCATTTACAAACCTTAGGTAGGTGATCTAGTTCTTTTCCCAAAATGACTAGTTGTATTTTCTAATGTGTTGTTGTTCAATGTGCTGAAATTTTAGTAATATCCTCTATAATGTTTAATTAATTAAATAAAAATTTATTATCATATGTAACAGGTCCCTAGATACCCATAAATCTATGCAATTGGGCATTTACATCAATATGATACACCCCTATGAGTGTGACTCTGTTTAAAGGCTTCAATGACTTATGCTTTGGTAATGTGTTTATTTAATTTTAATTAAGGTTTATTAAATAGATTTTATTAAATTTGTTAGAATGATTATTAAATCAAGGGAAATGATTTCCAATGAGTTAGTCCCATATGCTTATGCCATAGATTGAATTACAAGATCTAAATGAATTGGACATCTTAGAAAAAGTGTTATTCTTTTCTTTCTTGTTAAATGATATGAGTTGTTGATAAGTGAACCATTCTTCATATCAAGATGAGAGTGATACAAGGGTCCTGACTTAAGGATTCCTTTTATGGGTTCATCATTCCTTATTATTATAACTTTTTATGGATTTTAAATACGCCAGGAGTGATACTTTGATTCTTATGGGATGATTTTTTTGGGACCACCGAATAGATTACTTACCTATTCATAAGTGATAATGGTTCCCTATGGTAGTCAGAGTGGATGGGACTAATAGAAAGATGGTTATACCATGCCACTAGTGATACTCAGTACCCTAAATGAGATACCTGGGATGAGATCAGAAGGTCAAACTTTCACCATGCTAAGAGTTATACTTGGGATTCTATTTATGGATAACCTTGGATAGAATTTGCGGTAATAGATATTTACAGAGCTCTTAGAGTGATACTTGGGATTCCATATATAGATCACCTTAGATGGGATTAGTATTCCATCTATATAATTATAAGAATTCAAATTTATTAAATCAAAGTTCATGTATGCGTAGACAAATAACATGCTTGGGTTCAATCTATACTCTAAACATGAATTTTTTGATAGTCTTTGTTTTTCATCCTTGTATGTTTTCTAGAAGAATTTTATACACCCATATTATGTATGCCTAGGTTTCCTTCCATTCAGATAAATCCATCTTAGGCTAAAGCAAGTAATGTCAGTCAGGTATCTATGAGGAACCCAGTCTAAAGTGATATATTTATTTATTGCTTCAATTTATTTATTATTGGAACATGGATCATTTTATATGAATATCCTGAATTGTTCTAGAAACCATAGGTGGTGGCCTACTGAGCTTATCTCACACCCTACATGGGCCTCCCCTGGTACCCAAGAAGACTTCTTGATTGTAGGTGTGTAAAAGGGGAATATTCTAGCTTCCAATGTTTGATTTTTATTGTAGGGAAGTATTATGAGGGGAAGAGAACTAAGCCCATGCTTGTGATGATAGTAGCGCTGGTTTTGGATTTTTTAAAAAAAAATAGAATGTGGTATATTCCTGTTTACCATGTATACCATGTACTTCATTTTTTTTATAGCTACATGACATGATAATAAACATTTATTTATCTATTTATGATTAAGCTTCGTCATGTTGGGTATGGGATGATTTACTATTCTTATTTTTTGGTTTCTTATTTACTTCTATTTTTGATACTTACCATTAATTTTTATCATTTTTAAACACTTTGACTATAAGGGAATAGTATCACCACATACACACTGTAGGCACTTGTTTCTAGTCAGTAGCCTCTAGCGTATAATGAGGCATGCTTGAGGTCATGTGTCCAACTATCTTGGAGAACCACCTTGTAGATTTCAGGGTGAGATGCTACAAAGTGTTATTAAAGATTCATTTTATTTCTTATGTATTACTATTTGGGTATTATAAAGGAGACTAGGATGAATTAGTATTTGGTAATGATTCTGTTCATGGGATTATCTAACCCAAATATAGGGGAAACCCAAATTACCTGGGATGGAATAGTTCTATTTTGGTTTGTGCCTATTACAGTTGTACTGATTTCTCCATTGGGTGGAGTATATACTTTCTGACGTTATTATTATTGATATTATTATTATGTAATTATTTTTCCTTGTCCAAGTACAATAAGTAGGTATCATCTCATGCATTATTATAGTTCCTTTATGACTTATATTCCATGAATTATGTTAGGCTATATTTATATTACTATGTGAATTTCTTGTATTGTATGTGATTTTTGGGAGTACCTTGGTTATTATATATTGAAATGTGATGAGTTTTCTTTCAGGGATAACATAATTTGAATAATTAAAGTTTCTCTATCAATCTAAATGTTGTTTTACTATATATATTTATAATTACACCTTAATTATCCAATTAGGACATCATTGATCCATGAACCACTATTCTATGGGCTAAAATATTAGTTGATTTGATTATTGAATGCAAATGTTAATTTATGAAGAATTTAATTCCATAAATTAGTAATGGTAGTTCATTCAATCAAATCATTATACATGACCTATTACATCTCGATACCAGATGCATAGGTCAGGTCATAGTTACTCGATGTACTAATTAAAATTTATAGAGTACGGGCCTTTATAAATTGATAATGGTGACACATCTTTCTAGAATATGATATCCGTGAGTATATAAATTTTTATGAACTCAAATAAATTTAAATTTAAAAATGAAGTGGTTATCACTAAATGGGGATTCAAATTTCAATATAAAGGGTTTTTTCCCAATACCCTAAAATTGAAACTTCATATACCAAAACCTCTGTTGTGTTTTGAGAGACCTTGACCCTGACTCGACCGTATTAATGGGTGGTAGGTAGTGTGTCCTAATAGTTATATGATATTTCTTATCACCTAGACCTATCTTAAGAGATGGTAGAGAGGTGTTACTCATTTATAAGAAGGATTTGGGCCTATCCTTTTTAGTTATTTCAATTTGTTATCTGTTATTAAATCATATATGAGGAACATGTTTTGAAATTACATAGTTATACCACCATTATGTCCTTGAGTCATATTCTGGGATGGTGGTGATGACTATACTCTAGGGGTGGTGGGACCTAAGACAGTTGTATTGCCTCCTTTAGTGCTTCCAGAGGAAACTCCTGTTGATCATCCACTAGGTGTCGATTCTCAGTTTTGAGATAACTTCTTACACTTTATGCAGTATTTATAGGGATCTCCACAACCATCCCCTACTATGGTAGTGTTTACATGATAATTATAGTAGTATAATCCTCCCACTTTCTTGAGGGATGGTGGTCCACAGGATGTTGATTCGTGGTTGGAGGTGATGTAATCAATATTCAAGTATATAGAGATGACCTGAGAGAAGAGGATAAATATTTCCACCTATATGCTACTTAAATATTCCATGAATTGGTGGGATGTCATATATTTGGTTGATCATCATAAGGGTATAGTTTGGCCATATTTTTAGATAGCCTTCTTTGACTACTTATTTTCAAAAACCTTAAGAGCGGACCATGATAGAGAGTTTATGCACCTATAGAAAGGTGCTTCATTGGTGTTGGAGTATTCATCTTGCTTCCCTAAGATTCATATTTTTTCAGTAACTTTGACCACTAATGAGTTGAAAAATACAAGATTATTTGAGGATGGTCTTACATACATCATCTGATCATAGGTGAACATCTTCTGGTTGACCATCATTTATGGGATAGTGAACCTAGCCCTCATCACATAGTGGAAATTGAGGGAAGGTAGAAATTTGATCCAGGGTGGTACAACCTAGAGACAAGGAGATGGTTTTTCTAGTGGTAGGAAATGTCATTTATTTAGTACATGTAAGGGAAGTTCCATATAGATGACATGAACAGATAGTTACGTGGTGTTCCATCAGTGCTATAGGGTAGGTAATAAGAATCCCCAGTGTACGAGGAACGCAGTCGAGTGTCAAGCTTGTGGAAATATGGGTCACTTATAACATTTCTCCCAAATTTTGTCTCCAGTGACTAGTGATAAGGTATATGTACTGAAACCACATTCACGTACAATATCTATAGCTCTTTATTGGATTGGGAGCTCATTTACTACCGGACAATCAGACCAAGGAGGTGGTCATAGTCGTGGTAACCAGACCTCAGAGGTTTAATGCTTATAGAGTGGACATTTCTAGGTCAGCCCGGTTTCATCTCAGGGATATGGATCAGGTCTTGTATATGCAGTGCATCCTACTCCTGGGGAGTATAGTCTAGACCCTTCTATTATACAATTCACTTTTGTATTAGCCTTTATTTTCTCCCCTATTTGATACAGGTTCTTTACACTCTTTTATATCCATGAAAATTATGAAAATTCTAGGCTTGGAGATGGATTAATTTTGTGGCATGATGACTCTTGACACAAAGTTAGGGGTTCAATCAGAGAGTATACGCTAGTGAAAGGAATTACCCTCTAAGATAGGTGGGTACTGATTCTTGTGGAATTTAATTATCTTCAAGATAACAGGATTTAAATTCATACATTAAAGAGAATATCAAGTTCCTTATCATGTTCATGTTGATTAATATCACCATATGGTATCCTTATAATCATCCAAGGGTGGTACCAACATTCATAACGGTGAATGGGATGTCCGGATGAATTGAGCTGGATCGGAGCATCATGGGCTGGGAGGAGTGACATACCAGATGGCTATCCTCTTTATAAGAAACTGGGGAATGTGGCTTATGGAATTACCTCCTATTGTGGATCGTTACAGGTAAATATTCCCTGAATAATTCTTTAGATCAAATCATGTGAGAGAGGTGTAGTTCATTATTTATCTAGTTCTAGTGGTGACACCATCTCCCATTCCTCCCTATTGGATGGAACCTACAATGTAACAGCCCGAGATTTTATAAAAAATATTCTTTTTATTTCACTAATGTCTTGTGTTGTACGCTACACCAAAAGGAGGTTGCACAACACACATCCTTGACTTGCCTTTCATTACACGCAATCACGACCTTCCTCGATAGCGTGTGTAGTACGCAATACCGAGTTTCACTAAACAACGATATGCTATTAAAATATTATTATAACTAGCCGTTATGAATAGTAATAACCGCCTTTTTAAATTTTAGAAAATTTAGATCTAAAAATGGACTTCATTTTTGGATTCGGAATATCGAAATTAGCTTAGGGTGAAATTTTGGTACTTTTCGGATAACTTTCATATTCTGATGAATAGTGAAAATTACTAAATTTTAATTAAAAACAACTTTTTCAATCGAAATAATTAATAGTGATAAATTATTAATTTTAGTAGTTTTAAAGTATATTTAGAATATATTTTTACAATTTAATACAATAATGGTCATTGGATGTAATTTCACATTTAAACCACTTATAAACAAGTTTCAATCTTTTGATATTTATTATCTCTTAAAAACACGCTATTTGTTTTAACAGCGGGATTTAATTATAAAATTAATTAATGCAACTTCTATGTTATGAATTTGGTAAAATAGACTTCATTTTTGAATTCAGAATATGAAATATAGCTTAGGATGAAATTTTGGCATTGTTCTGAAAAACATCAATTTTTGATGAATAGTGAAACTACTAAGTCTTAGTTAAAAAACTGAATTTTGCATAAAACATAATTTTACCGCTTCTGTGAATGGAATTTCGAAAATCCGAGAGACACGGTTAATATCAAGGACTAAAATGTGGTTCAATGAGATGAAAACAATTTTTGGTGAATAGTAACTTTTTACTTTTTTTTTACCACGGTTAATAGTAAATAGGGTAACTAAGGGTAAATATGATATTACTATTACCCTAACACATGTCCTAATTCTATTGGATATGTGTAGTTCGACCAAAAACAACCTTATGAATATAATATGACCATTTAGGTCCACTTGGATTAGATTATGAAATTTAATATTATTTTATTTAATGAATAGTTAAAATAGTTAAAATCAAAGTATAATAACTAAAACATTTTTAATATGGGGTTATACATAAGATAAATTCGACTATAAATATTCATTAGAAAGCTAAAAAGATTTCCTACATAATTATATTTTATTTATAATTTTTAGACTTTAAATAAATTAATTTATTTATGACACAACGATGATGCAGTAATTACCCTTTTAAGGAAATATTAACATAATTGATGTTATAAATGCTCAAATGAATGTAATTTCAGACTTTTTATGAATTCCACTACTTTTCTAGGTTACTATGATACATTTTTGTTTATTTAATCAACATGGTTCGAACATATAATTCTGTTATGACTTTCACAAAAATCATATATCAAATAGTGTCAAAATTGACACAAAATAGTTTTTAAATAAAATAAAATATTATTAATTGTTATTTTATTCCTAGAAATCTAAGGTTCGGCCAAATGACTTAGATAAGGATATATATATTAATAATAAACAATTTGGGGTTCGTTTGGCATGTTATAGTAAGTGTATTAACCATATAGTGAAAGAAAACAAAAAGACACGGTAAAAGTTAAATTATTTAACTTAGAGTTAAATCTAATTGATAAGGTTAAAATAATACCCTAAACTTGTCTAAATCTTATTGGTTGATAGGATTTCGACCCATCCCCACTTTATCTCCTAAATAATACCCTTTGGAACCATTATAAACCGATTTTGACTTTAATATAAAATAATATTTTGAGATATTCCTAAGGTGCCCCTCTCCTCCCTTATAAAAGGACACCTCCTCCCCCTCCTCCTCACACCAATTTGAGCACTCAAGCTCGGCCAACCCCTGCCAAAATCTCTTCTCGACTTCCCTAGAAACATCCTAGAGGTTCTGGTCTTCCTCAAAGACCAATTTTAGTGCCCTAAGAGGAGGTCTCAAAGAGGCGCTTCAAAGAAGAGGTAATTACCGTTACCAATTCTTTCATCTTTATTTCTTCTTCCACTTCTTCTTCTTAGGTTGTTTCATTATGAAGTAATAACATCAGTATCACTCATATACTGATATGTTATTATAAGTATGAAACAACCCAATTTCACCATCTATCCATCCTACGGAAAAAGAAATCACCGCGCGTGCATACGTACGGAATACCGTCTCCACGCCGCGGTGTACTCTATTTTCCACCATCACCTTAAAAGGATGGGTATAATGGTGTAATTAGTAACTATATATGATTATTATAAAGTTATATTGATACTGAAATAGTATAAATACACTTAAATACAATTCCACGATCATAGGAACGATATCATCACTCGTGCGTACGTACGGAATACCGTCTCCACGATGTGATGTGACTCGTTCTACATGATCTTCATTTCATACTGATTATATAAATGAAATGAATGAATGAATATGATATATATTAAACTAATACCATTCTGGAAATGAGGTATCTATAACCTAAAGAAAAGAATACGAATTTATTCGACAAAACACGCATAAGAACAAAAAGTTATAAACACCCAAATAACAAGTAGCAATGAAATATTACTACTAAGAAGCTAAGAATATGACCATATATGATATCATATCAATTTATATGATTCTGGAATAAGTCAATAACATTATTTAAACCATTATACAAGAGCTTCAGACATGTACAAAGAAAATCGGACCTAAGGTAAGGGAAATATCACAATCTCACTTTTATCCGATATTGTTTTTACTTTGGTAATTACTGGGGTGTATTTTATCATCCACATCCATGTTACCTCAATATGTAATATTATTTCCATCCTTCTACAATATTTTATATCCAATTTTACCCTTTGGTGTGTTTTTAGTAAAAGATACGAAAGGAATCTTTTGTCGTTTTTCGTACGAGGTACTCTTTGACTTTTCCGACAAAAGTACGAAGAATGTTTTTTTTAACTTATACGGCATGAATGGATTTTTAAAACATTATTTCCAAGAAGCTTCCTTTACAAGTTTTAAAGTTTATTTTTAATCAACTTCTTTTATTTTAAAGTTGTATGACATATTAAGAAAAGAAAAGTGTTTTTGAAGTAGAAAGGATATTTTCCTCAAGAATGGAGTTCAAGTATTTTATCAAAATTATTTTCCATCTAAGATAATAAAAGGGTTCTGTTTTTATCCCTATTATTACATGGATTTGATTATGTTGTGATGGAAATATTTTTATGAATTCCTTTATCTTATATGAATTGTTTTATGATGTCATGTTGTTTAAGAATCCCATTTTTTATTACATGGGTTATGCGATGATGTATGATTTATGATTATGTGGCACACATAAGAAAGGATTCATTATAAGATGTGTGGGACCTATATCTCCCTCCAATGCATTGGGTAAAGATTTTATATCTCATGAGATAGACATGTCTGGAATGGTAGGTTATACCGGTTCAGTGAAACAGGACTGAAACGAGGGTTACTCGATTTAGAAAGGGACTTTGTCCACTAAGATAGTCTTGGAAATGAGTCTTGACTAACAAGAAATGATTCTCTATGATTATGTGTGAATGCCACAAAGTTTCATGTTTTAAGTTATGATTATTGTGATTACATTTCACTTCCATGATTTATCCCATGATTATGAAATTATGCTCTCTTTTGCAGGTAATGATTTCCAAAATGTTATGTTCTTATGAATATGATGTGATTGATATTTCTTTTGTTTACCCTTACTGAGCATTTGAGCTCACACTTCTATGTTTTATTTTCCCCAGGATATAAAGAAAGGTTTTAGGTAAAAAAAAGGGAAGATCTTTATGGGAGATATTGGAGATCTTTCACCATGATTAGAAGATTACGTTCCGAGTTTCCAAAGACACTAAACTATTACGATCCTTGTGTGTGTGTTTTTGTTATGTAATAAGTATTCCGCAAATGTAATGTAATATCCATGTACGTCAAGCTTCGGGTCTCTACAGTTGGTATCAGAGGAAAGGTTTAGTCAACCTTTGGAAACTAGGATGCGAGAACTTTAGTGAGATCCCTAGAGATATTTCTAAGGTATGTCTAGGGATGTCCCTAAGGATAAGTATACGTATAGGATATAGTCCTAGAACTATGGTAACGATATTAGATTGGACCAAAGATGTTAGATATTGAAGTTACTCCCCCTTTATTATGATTTTTGCCTCTCACACTATTCTTTTTGGGTTTTAGAAAATGGCTGGAAACAAGATGATTCACGATAATGGAGGATATGATGGACAAGGGAATGATATTCTTCATAATGAAATGGGATTTGGAAGTCCAAAAATAATTATTATGCCGAATCAGAAATCTCATAATATGATCAATAAAGTAAAATTTGGTAAATTTCCTGACTCGGCTAATAAGAGAAAGATGGAGTTTCATGATGAGTATAGAGGAAAGAAAGTTCAATTTCCCCTATGTAAATCATGTGGGAAGAGGCATCAAGGAGAATGTTTCAAAGGAACTAGAAGATGCTTTGGGTGTGGAAAAGAAGGACACAAAGCCAGTAAGTGCAAAGGAAAAGGTTCAGTTAACACCAGGGATGAGGATAATGGTATTGCTACGACATCAACAATGGTTAAATGTTTTAAATGTGGAATGTACGGGCATTATGCAAACCAATGCCCTAAGGGAAAGTCTCATGAAGAGAATCAGTATGGTCGTATGGGTAGTATTTATGTTGACGATGATGATGAGACTACAAATGATATGTGAGATAAAAGAATTGTTGAAGCTCGGTCAATGGTTTAAGAATGTAGTGGAATGATTACATGTTTATCAAGTGTAATGTTGTATAAGTAATCTCATGGTACTATGGGATAAAGAGACATCTAAGGATTGTTACATTGTTGTCTTTCCTTAAGTTTTGAAAGTATGTGATGAATGGTACCAGTATTTTTGGAAATAAGATGATATGCGCATAATTAAGGGAAAACGAGAAAATGAAATGTTTAATAGTATTCATGAGCTCATGATTGATATAAGGACTAAGTGATATCATGGTTTGAGTATATAGAATTTTGAGGATTTTGGTATGTGGAAAGAGTTAACTTTTAATAGAATTCATGTTTTCAATAAGGTTCAATGGGTATTCAAGAGAGTACAAGATTAAGGCCTTTGAATGTTTGGAATGTGACCAACAAGATATATCTTATGATATATGGGGATCAACGATGGTATTAAATCTCTGGTAATCGTTTTCACTATGTTATGAGAGTGGACTGCAGTATTATGGATTAGCCTAAAGATTGGAATGGATTATGTTGGACATAAGTTAGTATTGTTTAAGGATAGAAGTTTTTTCGATATTATTGATGAGATGTTATAGTATATAGTTTTGGAAAAAGGACAACCTGCAGGACGGGCGACAACCCATCGCTTCGGACAAGGATGTGGGAATCGAACCCACAACCGAAGTGCGACTGACCTTTATCACCTACCACTGGCCTACAGGAAGTCCCTGTTTATTAGAAACTAGTTTTATTATATTAAGTAGTATGATATATGAAGTATAAAGTCCATTTTAGGAACTATATATGATTAATCTCACTATAGATCGACTTATGTATATAATTTTTGCTAACCTTTTGTTTGAGACAGATGGAATGACCCGTCATTCTATCACATGATCTGCTAACAGTTCACGAATAACAAATTCAACTTCATTTATTTAAGAGATGAAGTGGAAATTGTTCAAGGCACAAACAACAGTGAGATTGTACCAAAATAAAGTAAGTATTTATTCTAATTCAAATTCTTCAACTTTAGGGAAATGATCTTGAAAACCAAAAATGTTGTCCTAGTGATCTTATACCTGATGAATCAGTTGGTACCTTATATCATCACAAATCTATGGATTTGTGACTACTGGCTTTTCCATAGCCATGTTCTCTACCACTCTCCATCAGAACATGATGGTTAGATTTCTCTTCCATATCCATATTTTCACCTATGTGGAAACCCAGTGATTAGTTTATTTGGGTAGCCGTTATGTTTCATACTTTTGTTTTTAAAGATAAGTTTTGGTATTCCTTTTTACGATGTGGGTTTCTATTAAAGAAACTTTCGAATAGTAAACCATTTATAACCCCGACGAATTTCGAGGGCGAAATTCATTTTAAGGGGGGTAGAATGTAACAGCCCGAGATTTTATAAAAAATATTCTTTTTATTTCACTAATGTCTTGTGTTGTACGCTACACCAAAAGGAGGTTGCACAACACACATCCTTGACTTGCCTTTCATTACACGCAATCGCGACCTTCCTCGATAGCGTGTGTAGTACGCAATACCGAGTTTCACTAAACAACGATATGCTATTAAAATATTATTAGAACTAGCCGTTATGAATAGTAATAACCGCCTTTTTAAATTTTAGAAAATTTAGCTCTAAAAATGGACTTCATTTTTGGATTCGGAATATCTAAATTAGCTTAGGGTGAAATTTTGGTTCTTTTCGGATAACTTTCATATTCTGATGAATAGTGAAAATTACTAAATTTTAATTAAAAACAACTTTTTCAATCGAAATAATTAATAGTGATAAATTATTAATTTTAGTAGTTTTAAAGTATATTTAGAATATATTTTTACAATTTAATACAATAATGGTCATTGGATGTAATTTCACATTTAAACCACTTATAAACAAGTTTCAATCTTTTGATATTTATTATCTCTTAAAAACACGCTATTTGTTTTAACAGCGGGATTTAATTATAAAATTAATTAATGCAACTTCTATGTTATGAATTTGGTAAAATAGACTTCATTTTTCAATTCAGAATATGAAATATAGCTTAGGATGAAATTTTGGCATTGTTCTGAAAAACATCAATTTTTGATGAATAGTGAAACTACTAAGTGGTAGTTAAAAAACTGAATTTTGCATAAAACTTAATTTTACCGCTTCTGTGAATGGAATTTCGAAAATCCGAGAGACACGGTTAATATCAAGGACTAAAATGTGGTTCAATGAGATGAAAATAATTTTTGGTGAATAGTAACTTTTTACTTTTTTTTACCACGGTTAATAGTAAATAGGGTAACTAAGGGTAAATATGATATTACTATTACCCTAACACATGTCCTAATTCTATTGGATATGTGTAGTTCGACCAAAAACAACCTTATGAATATAATATGACCATTTAGGTCCACTTGGATTAGATTATGAAATTTAATATTATTTTATTTAATGAATAGTTAAAATAGTTAAAATCAAAGTTTAATAACTAAAACATTTTTAATATGGGGTTATACATAAGCTAAATTCGACTATAAATATTCATTAGAAAGCTAAAAAGATTTACTACATAATGATATTTTATTTATAATTTTTAGACTTTAAATAAATTAATTTATTTATGACACAACGATGATGCAGTAATTACCCTTTTAAGGAAATATTAACATAATTGATGTTATAAATGCTCAAATGAATGTAATTTCAGACTTTTTATGAATTACACTAATTTTCTAGGTTACTATGATACATTAGTGTTGATTTAATCAACATGGTTCGAACATATAATTCTGTTATGACTTTCACAAAAATCATATATCAAATAGTGTCAAAATTGACACAAAATAGTTTTTAAATCAAATATTATATTATTAATTGTTATTTTATTCCTAGAAATCTAAGGTTCGGCCAAATGACTTAGATAAGGATATATATATTAATAATAAACAATTTGGGGTTCGTTTGGCATGTTATAGTAAGTGTATTAACCATATAGTGAAAGAAAACAAAAAGACACGGTAAAAGTTAAATTATTTAACTTAGAGTTAAATCTAATTGATAAGGTTAAAATAATACCCTAAACTTGTCTAAATCTTATTTGTTGATAGGATTTCGACCCATCCCCACTTTATCTCCGAAATAATACCCTTTTGAACCATTATAAACCTATTTTGACTTTAATATAAAATAATATTTTGAGATATTCTTAAGGTGCCCCTCTCCTCCCTTATAAAAGGACATCTCCTCCCCCTCCTCCTCACACCAATTTGAGCACTCAAGCTCGGCCAACCCCTGACAAAATCTCTTCTCCACTTCCCTAGAAACATCCTAGAGGTTCTGGTCTTCCTCAAAGACCAATTTTAGTGCCCTAAGAGGAGGTCTCAAAGAGGCGCTTCAAAGAAGAGGTAATTACCGTTACCAATTATTTCATCTTTATTTCTTCTTCCACTTCTTCTTCTTAGGTTGTTTCATTATGAAGTAATAACATCAGTATCACTCATATACTGATATGTTATTATAAGTATGAAACAACCCTATTTCACCATCTATCCATCCTACGGAAAAAGAAATCACTGCGCGTGCATACGTACGGAATACCGTCTCCACGCCGCGGTGTACTCTATTTTCCACCATCACCTTACAAGGATGGGTATAATGGTGTAATTAGTAACTATATATGATTATTATAAAGTGATATTGATACTGAAATAGTATAAATACACTTAAATACAATTCCACGATCATAGGAACGATATCATCACTTGTGCGTACGTACGGAATACCGTCTCCACGATGTGATGCGACTCGTTCTACATGATCTTCATTTCATACTGATTATATAAATGAAATGAATGAATGAATATTATATATATTAAACTAATACCATTCTGGAAATGAGGTATCTATAACCTAAAGAAAAGAATAAGAATTTATTCGACAAAACACGCATAAGAACAAAACGTTATAAACACCCAAATAACAAGTAGCAATGAAATATTACAACTAAGAAGCTAAGAATATGACCATATATGATATCATATCAATTTATATGATTCTGGAATAAGTCAATAACATTATTTAAACCATTATACAGGAGCTTCGGACACGTACAAAGCAAATCGGACCTAAGGTAAGGGAAATATCACAATCTCACTTTTATCCGATATTGTTTTTACTTTGGTAATTACTGGGGTGTATTTTATCATCCACATCCATGTTACCTCAATATGTAATATTATTTCCATCCATCTACAATATTTTATATCCAATTTTACCCTTTGGTGTGTTTTTAGTAAAAGATACGAAAGGAATCTTTTGTCGTTTTTCGTACGAGGTACTCTTTGACTTTTCTGACAAAAGTACGAAGAATGTTTTTTTTAACTTATACGGCATGAATGGATTTTTAAAACATTATTTCCAAGAAGCTTCCTTTACAAGTTTTCAAGTTTATTTTTAATCAACTTCTTTTATTTTAATGTTGTATGACATATTAAGAAAAGAAAAGTGTTTTTGAAGTAGAAAGGATATTTTCCTCAAGAATGGAGTTCAAGTATTTTATCAAAATTATTTTCCATCTAAGATAATAAAAGGGTTCTGTTTTTATCCCTATTATTACATGGATTTGATTATGTTGTGATGGAAATATTTTTATGAATTCCTTTATCTTATATGAATTGTTTTATGATGTCATGTTGTTTAAGAATCCCATTTTTTATTACATGGGTTATGCGATGATGTATGATTTATGATTATGTGGCACACATAAGAAAGGATTCATTATAAGATGGGTGGGACCTATATCTCCCTCCAATGCATTGGGTAAAGATTTTATATCTCATGAGATAGACATGGCTGGAATGGTAGGTTATACCGGTTCAGTGAAACAGGACTGAAACGAGGGTTACTCGATTCAGAAAGGGACTTTGTCCACTAAGATAGTCTTGGCAATGAGTCTTGACTAACAAGAAATGATTCTCTATGATTATGTGTGAATGCCACAAAGTTTCATGTTTTAAGTTATGATTATTGTGATTACATTTCACTTCCATGATTTATCCCATGATTATGAAATTATGCTCTCTTTTGCAGGTAATGATTTCCAAAATGTTATGTTCTTATGAATATGATGTGATTGATATTTCTTTTGTTTACCCTTACTGAGCATTTGAGCTCACCCTTCTATGTTTTATTTTCCCCAGGATATAAAGAAAGGTTTTAGGTAAAAAAAGGGAAGATCTTTATGGGAGATATTGGAGATCTTTCACCATGATTAGAAGATTACGTTCCGAGTTTCCAAAGACACTAAACTATTACGATCCTTGTGTGTGTGTTTTTGTTATGTACTAAGTATTCCGCAAATGTAATGTAATATCCATGTACGTCAAGCTTCGGGTCTCTACATACAAAGCTCTAGTAACTCAAGAAGTAGTTCGAATACTTAGAAGTGAATGGTTTTATATGACCCAATACCTTTCCATGTGGTTCAATTTTCCTTATTTCTAAGATGTTGGATGGTACCCTCATGTTTTTTTATGGATTCCTAACAGTGGAACCAGCTTATGGTTAATAACTGGTATCCACTACCTTGTATAGACAACCTCCAACTATCTCCAAGGAGAGATGGTTTTATCTAAGATCGATTTGATGTCGATCTACCATCAGGTGCATGTTTTTTTAAAAAAAAGCAATGCACTGGTCAAAGATCAAGACACAATTTATTTAAAATTCAATAAAGGAACTACAAAAGTCTGAAAGGGGGATTTTTTTACAACATTTTTCATAGAAAGGGAAAAGATCAACCGGAAAATCATCACACCATGTATTTTCCTAGTTGATTCCCTTGTTAGAAAGTCCATCAACCACCATGTTTGCTTCTCGATAGGTATGTGTGGTAATGGATCTGACCTCTAGAAGTGAGTTAAGGAAATTAATCTAGCGCGCTGTAAGAGGCCAAGCAAGGTGAACCACACCATTCCAAATTTGTTGAACAATGGTGGGGTAGTCACTTTCAATCTAGATGTTGTTCCAGCCTTTTTGTTTAACAAAAGTAATAGCCTGAATCACAGCCAACATTTTCACTTCAAGGGAAGAGGCAATGCCACATCAGCCATAGAAACAACCATGACACTGACCGAGAGAGTCCCTAAAGACTGCCCCATAGCTCGTAGGTCCCAAATTTCCTTTGGAAGCACCATCATCATTAATTTTAATCCATCTAGGAAGTAGGTCTTGACTGAACACCTTTAAAGAGTGCTTTAGTTGATGGAATATGACATCAACTCTAAGTCGTCGCAGGATCATAAAGTCACCAACTGAGTTATCGCAATGCGGTTTCTGAAGAGTGGCGGTATCCGTAATGGAAATAAGAATTATCATGTGACCTGAATTAAGGTTGAATGAGTAATTATTGGGAATAATATAATTTTTATCATACCAGTTAATGTGGAGGATCTCAGCAACAGTGGATAAAAATAGGTTTCTTGATTTTTTGCGAAGTGTCAAGATCCACACACCGTTTTATCGTAGAGAAAATAGAGTCAGAGCATAACCATCTATAGTCAAAAATGTCAGTAATAAAATTCCAAATAACATAGGTCATAGCACAAGACAAAAATAAATGATTGGTGTCCTCCCTATGTTGATGAAAAATGTGACATTTAGAGCAGAGCTGGATACTGAAAGACTAGAGACAAACCTATGTAGGAATACAGTTATGGATAATATGCCAGACTAGATTAAGTACTGAGGGTTTAATCCATGTCCTATAAAAAAACATTAACCAAGAAAAATTATAAACAGAGTTAGAGAATTAATGATTGTAAAAATTATTGGAATCAAGAATACCATTGAGGGAAGGTTTCCGAATAAGAAAATCTTCATCGTTTGAAAAATATTAATCATCAACAACCTCCATGATAAGATCAGGGATCTCTAGATTACGAGCTTTCATAACCTCTTTTATAGTGTAGTTGATGCTATCCAGATAGTTATTAGAAGGAAACATTAAAATGAGAGGGGAGCCAGTCTAGTTCACAAGCCAGAAGGTCATGGTAGATTCTAAGCTAACCATCCATTTAGAGTTATGCATGATGTTGATAAAGTAGCTTCTAATGGAAGGAAAAATTGAGGAATTTACGTAGTGCAATTTTTCTTTAAGATTCTCTAGGAACCTATTTCTAAGAAAAGATATGGTGTCAGATTTATTATTGATTAGTCTCCAGGTGATTCTGGCTTGAAGGGCCTCATTAAAAAGTTTGAGATTTTTAATACTAGGACTACCTCTATCAAGAGGTTTGCAATAGGTAGACCAGGGAATGGTAACAAGATTTAGTTCAATAATACTACCAGTCCTAACAATGTTTTTAATGTATGCATTAATTTTATTGAGAAGACTACCAGACCATTTGTAAATCATCAGCAAGTAAACCATTTTGGAAACAATAGTAGATTTCACCAGCCAGATCTTTGCAGCCATGGTAAGGGATTTCTCCTTCTTGGAGGAAATTTGATTAATAACTTGATCAACAACAGTGTTGAAATACGTGAATTTAGGCATGCCCCAAAATATGGGAACCCCCAAGTAGGTAAAGTGGGTGGATCCTTCTTTGATGCCAAGTCTTTCAATGATGTGACTTTTCCATGTGAGAGGGAAATTTTTTCCAAAGAAGACAGAGGATTTTCTGCAACTAATGGATTGACCCAAGACTTCTTCATAGTGAGATAATGAATTTTTTAGGTTAATGATATTTCTTTTACTTCCATTAAGGAACAAAATTATATCATCAGCATAAAGAAGATGGGATGGCACATTTAAATTTTTGGCAGCCAGTATAGGTTTGAGTTTATTATAAAGAACAAGGCCAATGATAAGTCTGCTATGATAATCCTCTATAATGGAAAAAAGAGTAGCAGAGAGGGGATCACCTTGTCGAACCCCCTTTGATCATTTAAATTATCCTTTGGGGGAGCCATTGATGAGGATGGATATATCAAGTACATGTTATAAAATCAAACATAACACATAAAACATTTTAAATTAGGTATGACTTGTACAAGTATATAGTTATGTTGTTCTTCCTTATGAATGTGCTCACTATTTTTATTGATTTGATGAATTGGGGTTTCCACCCATATTTGGATTCATTTCTCGTAGTCTCTGTAGACAACATCATGTTGTATTTTTATACCCAAACCAACCATTTCGTACATGTTCAGTTGTTGTTGAATATACTAAGAGAGAACCAACTATATGTTAATCTCACCAAATCCCACTTTTGGATCAATAAGTTTCACTTCATGGGTCATATTATCTTAGATTTCGGTGTCTTTGTTGACCTAAAAAAGGTGATCACCATATTTTCTTGGCAGTTGCCTAAGGATATCTTTGACGTGCTCAGTTTCTTAAGCTTACATGGTTATCATAATTGTTTCATTTTGGTATTCTAGAACCTAGAATTTCCTCCTATGGGCTTGACTAAAAATGGTGTTAAGTTATTCTAGTTTGAATCATGTGAAACAACCTTTCAGATGATGAAAGGGATACTGAGTTCAATACTAATTTCAATTCTTCCAAATACAGTAAGAATCTATAAATTTTTTTTATACTTTAACAATGAAGATAAGATCAATTTTGGTCTAGGGAGATTGGGTTATAGCATATGGGTCCCACCAGTTGAGATCTCATGAGAGGAATTACCCTATGCAGGACCTTGAGCTAGGAGTCGTGGTTCATGATTTACATAATTAGAGGAATTACCTATAGAAAGAATGGTTCATTATTTACACAAACTATAAATATCTCGAATACATTTTCATATATCATGATTTGAATCTTAGGTAGAACATGTGGGTATAATATTTTTAGTCATTCAACATTCTACTTTTTTATACATCCCAAAAGGGGAATGTTGTAGTTGAGTACTTGAGCTAAAATACCAGGACATAGGCCGCCCAGTTCACCAGTAGTGAGTTGTAGTTGATGGACCTATTTTCTGAGATACACCTTGAGGTTTAGGAATCTCATGGGAAACCTATTTTGTAAGCTTTGGCAGTGACATCCTCCCTTATTGAATAGGTTATGATGAGACATATTTTAGATATTAAGTGCTAAGTCCTAAGGGAAAGTGTCTCGGTATAATACTAACTTTTAGGTTGGGTTATCGATGTGGATGAGATTATTCACTTCCATGGAAGAGTCAAAGTCCCTTCAGACATATGAGAAGAATTTATGCAGGAATCTCATTCCTATGTTTGGGAAGTTCACCATGGGATTATGAATATGTATAGAGACATTTGTCATAAATAATGGTAGATAGGTAAGAAGAGGGAGATTACATGTTTTATCACTTGGTGCTCCACCTTCTAGTAGGTGAAGGCTAAGCACCAGTGACCTACATGACCTTTATAACCTCTATTAACTCCTAAATAGAAATTGGACAAAATCAATATAGATTTTGTGATGGGTTTTCCTAGATCACCTCAACACAGTGAATCATTATGGGTGATCATCGAAAGGTTTTCCATGGTTTCACACATCCTTCCTATCTAAGATTTCTTCTTAGTTGATGATCTTGGGAGGTTTTATATTCAGTATATTATGAACCTTCATGATGTTACACATTCTATTTTATCACACATAGATTCTCCTTTTACATCACAGTTTTAGTAGAGGTTGCAGAAGGAACTAGGTTCGCTGGGGCTTCTGAGTACATCATATCACCCTCATACAAACAGATAGTATGATCATTTAATCCCTGTGTTAGAGGGAATACTATGGGCATGAATCCTTTATTTTGGAAGTTCTTGTGAAATTCACTAACCTCACATTGATTTTTCTTATATTAAAATCTTTCAAGCAATGATTTAGATGGATCCCTATGAGTCCCTTTATGGTAAGTCGTGTTGTTCACCTTTGTGTTAGTTGGTGGTAGGTGAGGTGGAACGATTGGTTCCTCATCTCATATAGTAGACTTCAGAGAAAGTACATTTGATTCAGAATTTTATGGATACAACTAAGTCGAGGCATAATTCTAATTCTGATCATTGCCACTAACCTATGGAGTTGAAGGTGGGACATCAGGTATTTCTACAAGTTTCACCTAGATTGGTTAATAAATAGATTCTAATATAGATAAATTTATCACCGCATTATGTCAGGTCTTTTGAGATCACATAGAGAGTCAGGATGATATCCTATTGGTTGTTTTTACATTAGAGGTACCATGATTTGAATGAAATCTTCCATGTATCACAACTTTGCCACTATCATTATGAACCATATCATTCATTTTATCTTGAGGATATTGATATGCAGGTCATTGTGTACTTTGAGGATCATTTGATACATATTTTTGATCAAAGCATGAAGTCTCTCCGAGGTAGATCATTACCTATGGTATGGGTGCTATGGAAGTAGGATCATGTAAAAGATGAGATCTGGGAGCGAGAGGCTGATGTGCATGCTCAGTGGCTGGAAGTTTTCTCAGATGATGTTTCACCACCCTCAGAAGAGAAACTCATGGATGAATTGTTTTAAGAAGCAGAGGTTGTAACATCTTGTCTTTTTGAGAAGGTGAAAATTATTTGTTTTCTAGTTAAACTCTCTTTATTTTATCTTGGAAAGTTTGGCTAAGTTCTAAGGAAGGTCTTGGAAACGTCTAGGGATTTTTTGGATCTTAGGTCCCTAGGTTTTGGATGAAACACTTGGTTCACATGGTTATAAGAAAAAGTGTCGCCCTTTACACACAGTTAAAACAAATTGCACAGGGAATTATCTTTCATAGAAGAGTTCCACATGGTTTTTCCTAACCATGTGACCTAGACCACATGGTCAAGTGAATTGTCTCAGACAAGGGATATAGTAATTTTTCATGGGATATGCATGGTTAGTCAGACTATTCTACTAGCCCATGTTAGGGGTGTCTTTGGGTAGTAGCTGGCACATAGGCTGCACACAGTTTGGCCAACTATGTGGATAAATCATGCACCCCTTTAAAAAATGGGTGAAATGAACATTTTTTCCTTTTCTCTTTAAAAAATTAAACTCATTCCACAAAATTTTTTCTATAGCAGTCGAATATGGGAATCTCTTCCTCTTCCTCTCATTAGGATTTGAAGTTATCTTCTCATTCAAACATTTTTCCTTTATCATCAGGTGCATTGGATCTACAATGGTAAGCTCTATACTCCTCTTCATTCATTCCTTTGTTTGTCTCTCCATATTATATGCTATTTTGGGTGAGATCATATTCCTTATTTTCTTTTTTTTTCATCTATTCTTTCCATTTCTCCATTTATAGCTCAATTCAATGGCTGACAATGGATGAGAGGTCATCTATGAACCTATGATAGATGGCTTGGTTCTTCTCCCAAAAATTATAGTTTTATTTTATCATGCATCATTGTACCACATGTTGTACATTCAAATTTTTCCTTTATAATGTTTAAATAATTAAATTGAAATTGATTCTCATATGTAATGGGACCCTAGATACCCATGAATCTATGTCATGGGTGTTTACCTCGACATGATACACCCCTATGGGTGCACATCTCTTTAAAGGCTTAATAGACTTATGCTGTGGTAATGAGTTTATTTACTATTAATTAATGATTATGAAATAACTTTATTAAATTTACTAGAATGTAAATTAAATCAATAGAAATTATTGGATGTGATTTATTCTCTTGTGCATTATTCCATAACTTGAATTACATGAACTAAATGAATTTAACATCTTAGACAATGTGTTATGTTTTTCATGCTTGTTAAATGGTGTGAGTTGTTGATAGCTAAAATATTATTCATATCCAAATGAGGGTGATACAACAATCCTGACATAGTGATTCCTTTTATGGGATCATCATGATTTATTATTAAAACATTTATGGGTTATAAGTACGTCGTGAGTGACAATTGGATTCTTATGGAATGCCTTGGATAGGCTCACTGAGCAATCTGCTTACACACCCATCAGTGATATCGATACCGTAGAGGAGTAATAGTTGATGGTATTGGTGGTCCATACTTCCACCATGATGAGAGTGATATTTCATTTTCCATTTATGGATAAACTTTGGGGGACTCTATATTGATGGGTATTTATAGATCTCTTAGAGAGATATATGATATTTATTTCATGGATATCCTTGGATGGGATTAGGATTCCATCCAAATAATTCCAATAATACCAATTTATGAAATCAAAGGATACATCCACCAAACCAAATAACATATCTTGGTTCGGTCCATGCTTGAAACCTATATTTTTGATAGGATCAGTTGTTCGCCCTTGTATATATGCTAGAGGAATTTTATACACCTTTATTATGTATTTTTGTGATGCCTACCATGTAGATATATACAAATTTGTCTAAAGCAGGTAGTTTTGGTCGGGTATCTAGGAGGAACCTAGTTTGAAGTGATTTATTTATTTATTTATTTATCACTTCACTTTTTTTATATTTTGAATGCTACTAATTTTATATGCACATGATGGATTTTCCAAGATACTATTTGTGGAGGCCAACTGAGTATATCTCCCACCCTAATCGGGCCTCCCTTAGTACCTGAGCAGACATTATGATTGAACATGTGGACAAGGAAAATCATCTAGATTCCGATATTTGATTATGAGTATAGGGATGGAGTACGAGGGTAGTGGGACGAGCCTATGCTCATGATTCCAGTAGAGATAGCATTTGATCTTTTTGTATTTTTGTTTACAATGTGGTATATTCTTGTTTCCCCTATATCTCACGTACTTAATTTTTGTATTGCTACATGACATGATCATTTCCATTTTTGTATCTATTTATGATTCAACCACTACTACAAAATAAGGCTACATCCACAGTTTGAAATCATATCTATATGCCCAAAAATCGTGGCTATAGGTTATAGCCATGGTTTCATAAACCGTGGCTATTATTGGTTTGGCTATTGGGAAAGACCTATATCCACAGTTTCAAACCATGGATACATCACAATAGCCATAGTTTTTAAACCGTGGCAGAATACTAAGTCATGCAATACCTATATCCCCAGTTGAAAATCGTGGCTATAGTCATGTTCCCATGGTTCCAAACCGTGCCTATAGCCCTGTTTCCATGGTTACGAACTATGGAAATAGCCTACACATTCTAGAAAAAAATATGTTTCTTGCTTCTTCAAATCCTCCCCAACCATAAAAAAACAAAGTTCCTACAGAAATGAGAGGTAGTCTCAGGGTGGAACACACAACTCATCACATTCCCAAGTTGGGTCCTAGTGGTTTGGGTCATGTTAGAATGTTATCAATATAGTTTGAGTCCTAGGTATGTAGTTTAGAGTTTATGTATATATTAGTATTGGTTTGGGAAACTGAAGGAAATGGTGTTAAGCAGTTAATTTTTGGTTTATCAAGCCAAAGGAACCAATAATGGTTTGATGGAAAATGTATCCATTCATAAGAACTATAATAATATATTGATCAATAAAAACAATATAACATTGGTTACAATGTATAATTCAGATACTAAATGCACCATATAATTGTTAGTTCTAGTTATCATGTACTTCCGATGTTAGCTCACCCGAATTTTCTTTAGTAATCCTGCATTTATCTAATCAAAAAAGAAATCTTTCCATTTACATATAGCCTAGATATAGAGGTAGGGTATTAACATGAAAATTATCGTAGTTGAGATTATTTCTACTATTGATAAGAGAAATAAGGCTTCAATTCAGGGATTATTTTAGGTGTTATCCATGACTCAAATATTGAGGATTGATTTCATATTGTTTTCTACTTTGGTTTTCCTTCATGTGGAGATGATTGTATCTCTCATTGATTAAATCCCATAAGTTGACTGTGTTGCATGTGTGTTAGTGAAAAACTACCTAGGATTCAAGTTGAGCCTGGTCATCAGGTTTGGGAGGATTAAATAGAGTTTGAGACTTATGTTTTCCATTAGGTTAGGTCACCCACTGACCAGATGATGACTCTTGTGTTTAGTTCTCTATAAAGTAAAATGATATTTTAGTAGATGTTTTATTTATCCAATATAATTATGCGAGGACTCTAGAATGGTTTTATTTTGATCCCTTTTAATGGTGTTGGAGATATTTTGAGTGATTCGAGTTTGGGTGATACTAGACCCTTCATAGGGAAACACAATTATACATCCCTTTCACACCCCTTAAACCTCCCGCTGCCCCTTGAAACAAAACCCAACACACCCCCTCCCACTCCCACTACCCCCTACCCCGAACACCCCCTACACATGCCTTTAACCTCCCTGCACCCTCCCCCTACCCCTTGCAATAGAACCCAGCAGACCCCCTCCCCTACCCCCAACACACCCATCTACCCCATACCCACACATACACACCCCCTTCCCACCCCACCCCCTACCCACTCCATACACCCCCATACACATCCCATTCACTCCCTTCACTCCCCATCACCCCCTTCACACCCCTACACCCTCCCCAACCCCTTTCAAAAGAACCTGACACACCCACAGCCTCCTCCCCTACACACTCCATGCACCCCCTGCACCCCCTTCCCCTTGCAATAGAACCCAAAAGACCCTCCTCCCCCTTCCCCCAGCACAACCCCATGCTCCTCCCCTTCACACCCCCATGAACACCCCCTACCCCCTGCACCTTGGACATCTTACTAGCTGACCACAAAATATGATCTGTCAGGGTTACTTATTAGAAGAATTATTATCTTCACAGACTAACTCAACAATAGGTTGATGGATCAAGCTTTAATAGTTACTGTTGGTGTCATGGAGCCTTTAGAAACACTACCTAAAATTTTAGGTTTAATATGTCACTACCATGGAATTGGATAATAAGGTTTAGAAACAAGTACCAAATACCCAATGATAATTTTCTTGGTGGCTATTCTCAAATCAAAGTTTAATGGTTTCAAAAAAAAGTATATTAGATTATGGAATTTGGTATTACAAGAGGAATATCCCAACTTAAGGAATTTTGGACTTCCAAAAATTATACCTTAACCTAACGAATTTTAGGCTACCAAGAGGAGTATCATGACTCTCTGAATTCTGAGTTTCCAAGGGGATCTGCCAAATTTTTTCATTTAGGACACTAAGAGGAGTATCTCGACTCATTTCATTTTTAGATTTTTATAAGAATGGTTACTTCATGTTTACTTAAAATGAGGATACGATCATCTCTAAAGTGAAAGAAATTTTAATTTCCCACTATCTAGTTGGCTAAAATTTTCTATTAACCACATGAAGGGAGATTCATGTTTATTCCTAAGACAAATAATGATGGGTTTTTTATTATATTGGATGATATAATCAATACATTTGAATCCCATACATTCATGAAGATTCTTTTAAAGGACCTATAACTATAATAAACGTTCCTTGTTATGTTAATTTTGGAAGGTATTTCTCAAAGGGTATGGGATTTTTAAAAATCCTTGTTTCAAGACATGTATTTTATTTATTTTCTAATAAAAGTGGATAAAGTAACCTAAACAAGATATATTTTGAGATACATGTATCAGTTATCACATAGATCAATAAAAATAAATTTATATCCTTATGGTTGGGTGTCAATCCTTCTTTTTTTACAAGGTATCTGTAGATTTAAGTCATCTAATGAAATGTCTTTATAGTTTCATTTTGTTACCCAATAAATATAGAAGCATCATATTCTTATTAAATTATTCCTTGAAAAAGCTAGTGGTTATTTGAAACCTAGTTTTTAAAAACAATCAATAAATGATGGAAACAAGTTTTTAAAATAATTAGGAAATTGTAGATTTCAAATTAAAGGTTTAGGTAGAGGGAACCTACCTTAACCTCAAGGCGTGCTGCTTTTGATGACAACAACTCGAATCTTCCTTTTTCTACACTTGCAAACATATGAAAATTCACATATATATAAGGATACCGAGCCCCTATTTACATATTTACATGGCCAAATATGCACAAGGGGGTCCTTAGATATTTGTTTATACTTGAATATACCCCTTTACACTTACACATGTATGCATTTTTCATATCTATATATAGTCACACCTAGCCCCAATATATATATATATATATTCATACTTCCATGAGTGAATATATATAAAGGGGGAACTTATATAAATATATATTCTAACATATTCATACATATGTAATCCTTATTTAACGGTGACTCGAATCCACCTCAACGAGATCCAAAACGCACTACAAAAATATAAGGAATTGAAAAATAACTAAAGCCACAATAAAAATTAGGCCAAATAATAAAAATGGAATAAACCTTAATCAAATCCGATGTGGAAATCACTACCTTAGATGGTTGTGGATTGAATTGAACTCATAATAATAACCACCTATAAGTAAATAGTGAGAAAAGAAATGAGATATAATGAATTCTTACATATATGTGATCAGTGTGTCAATTGTACATGATAAATGACACATGAATCCATAACCAACAATGAACAAATAATATTCAGATTGATATGTTCATCCAAATACTAAATAACATGATCATTAAAAAAGAATTTTTTTTCAAATTCCCTCACCATCTGAGTGAAAAATCCTTCTTTAATTTAGATTTTAATGAAAATTCATTTTTTTAATTTCCCTCACCATCTTGTTCATTTCCATATAGGGCACCCAAACTATTATGAATTCCATTTTCAGATGCTCATCCATCCTCTTTTGTGGATAGTCCATCATAACAATAAATTTTTCACATCCATTCATTGGTTATTCCCAATCAAAGAAAGTAACTATTATTGTTTAATATTTAAAGGGTTAAATATGGAGGAAGAATTCAATGTGCATAATAGTGACTCAAATGGGGGTGAACCTTGTAATAATATTATGTGTTACTATCTAATACCAATGATATACCTTGCACCCCACCCCACTCCCCCTACAATACCCCCTCCCCCACCCATTGAAGAACCACCTCACCTGTAGTAGCACAACCCCATCCCCCTACAGTCCCCACATCCAACCCCCTCCCCCACCCCCTGTACGCCCCCCTGTAGTATCCCCAACTACAACCACCCCCTCCCACTCCCCCTGTAGTTGTTGAGTCAATAAGGTTTTCCTTATGAATTTTCCATTCCTTCTTGTTTTGAAAATCACAAACACCTTATACCTAAGCAAAACTATATTTGACTTCTATAAGGAAAAATTTCCTTCCTTACAGAAATTTACCCTAACCTAAATTTTTCTTACACATAGAAATATTTTTCTTAAGTATAAAAATCAGATTCCTACCCAAATCCTCAGAATCATATAATGATAAGTTATGAAGCATTCTGTTTTAGTATCTGAATTCTGGATGAGAGCTCTAATAAAGTTATACTCTGAATTCTGGATGTGAACTCTAATAAAGTTTTAATCTGAATTCGGGATGTGAACTCTAATAAATTTCCACTCTGAATTCTGGATGAGAACTTTAAAAATGATCAACTCCGAATTCTGGACTCCAAACTTTTATTAGTTCGACTCCGAAATTTTATTAGTTCGACTCCAAAATTTTACTAAGTTCAACTCTGAACTTTTACTAGTTCGACTCCGAACTTTTACTAGTTCGACTCTGAACATTTATCAGTTCGACTCTGAAATTTTATCAGTTCGACTCTGAGCTTTTATTTGTTCGACTCCGAACTTTTACTGGTTCGACTCCAAACTCTTACTAGTTCGACTCCGAACTTTGTAAGTTCAGATTCTGAACTCTGATGAAACCAGACTCCGAATTTCCTTAGAAATTCAGACTTCGAACTTCTACAGAATTCAGATTCTGAATTCCTATAAAACAGAATCCGAATATCCTTTCTATTATAGACTCCGAATTCCTTTTTGGTTAGAATCCGAAATTTTATTTTCTTACAATCCGAATCCTAGTTTTGCTTTTACTTACACTTGTTTCATTGTAAAACGATGTTGTGCTTTCAGTTACAAATGTTTTGTTATAAAACGATTTCATCCATTCTATTTCTAACAAACCGTTGGTTTAGTGACACGTGTATAGGTCCCTCTGAATATTAAGGAAAATATGACCGTTGGAGGAGGGAGCCGAATATTCCAACCGAGGCTATAAATAAGAGATCATTTAAAAGAGCTCAACAACAAGTTGATCACTCTAGAGACGACATGCTGTTAAGGTGATTTCTAGAGATAGATGCTTTTAATGCTTTGTGCGTACTGAAACGCTCGTTCAGATTGATTCGTGTGACTCCAAATGTTGGTGATTACATTTGAGGGCTTCCGGGGATAGGAAGACAGAGGTGTCGACTACCTTGAAGTTTGAGGGCTTCCTTGCTGTGGAAGACAGAGGTTCCAACTACCTTGAAGTTGAGGTCTTGTGGGGATAGCAAGATAGAGACACTGATCTTTGTATCGAGAGCTTACCCTGGTGTGGGTAAGACAGACCTTCTTGAAAGTATAAATCAAGGGACCTTTATCCAAGGTTGTTGGATACCATTCTCTTTGGGTTAAAATACTTATATCTTGTTACTTGTAGTTTTACTACTTGTTTTTCCACTGTATTTTTTTTATTTTAAGGAAAGTATAAACTTCTTATATTTCCTTACACTTGTACTCTGATTCATTTAGATTCTATACGCTTTAAGGTAGAATCTCATTTTGGAAAATTTGGTTAAGTTTCAATTTCCGGATCCATATTTCCGGAATCTGTTTTTCGAAATCACTTTCCTGATTCAAGCAAGTGCATAGAATAAAAGTTTGTAACTTTATACTTTGTCCCAATATTTCATTGGTGACTAGAGGTGTTGTGAATTTTCTTAGTTTAAATTTGTTAAACTTAGATCTTTCCTTGTTTAAGGAAATTTTTAAAGTATACAATTCACCCCCCCCCCCTCTTGTATATTTAGCATCTACTCGTTATTTCGATCCTAAAATTGGTATCAAAGGAGGTTAACTCAAACCCCAAGGGTTTGGTTCAATCTGAAGAAATCTCATGATTAGATTTAGAAGGAAATTTTCATATTCAAATTTTTTGGATTTTTTTTGACTCATAAAGTTCGGATTCATCTTTTTCTTGCATCTACTAAAGTTTTTTTTACACATAATATTCGGAGTTAATTTTCCAAAGTCATATTATTTTCTCGGATTCATATATTTTCTTTCATTACGAACTCTTGTTGCTAACAAGTTTGTGTGCCTAAGGTTATTTTAAGAATGTAAGGTTTAAATGTTGGATCTATAGACAATCTAAATCCTAACAGACCTCCTATTTTTTATGGCAATGATTATGAATATTGGATAGATCGAATGAAGACTTTTGTAATCAATACTAGAGTAGAAAATTTCGTTATTCTTACTGGAGGTTATAAAATTTTTGATAAGGAAGTAAGTGCTTTAACAAACCAAGAGAAGCATGATTATCAATTAAACTATAAGGTATGCAATACTCTACTATGTTCAATGACTAGGAATATATATAGCCAAATTTTTTCATGTGAAACATCTAACTGTACATGGAAGAAACTTGAAGTTACTCACTTTGATACATCAAAAGTGATTGGGACAAGAAGAGCTATGCTAAGAGCAGAATATCATGGTTTCAATTTTCCTTATGGTGAACCCATTTGTAAAGTTCCAGAGAGGTTTATGACAATTGTGAACAGTCTAAAATCTATGGGAGAGAAAGGTCTGGATGATAAAGCTCTTGTGGATAAGATAATTGATATTATGCTCAATGAGTGGGAATCAAAGAGAACAGCTATTGGTGAAAACAAGAAGGTTACTCAAATTTCCTTAGATGAACTATTTGGAACTCTTCTTCAACATGAAACAAGAATGAAAAGAGGTGCTAACAACATCAAGAAGAAGAATGGAAATGGTACTGTTGCTTTTACTACAACATCAAATCATATGAAATCTAAGAATCCTGAGAGAGTAACTAGATCCAAGTATAAGAAGGTGGTTATTTAGTCAAAATATAGTGATAGTGAAGTCTTAGAGAATGAGTTGGAAAATCTTGCTCGAAGGATGAACAAGATATCTGGCCAGAGAAATTTCCAATCCAAGTATAAGAAAAAGGAAAGGAAAGATAGGAAAGATGGAGAAGTTACTTTCTATGAATGCAAGAGAGCTGGACATATCAGACCAGATTGTCCTTTGCTCAAAAAGAAAGAAATAAAAGAGAGGCATTCTTAAAGGAATAGGAAGAAGTATTATAAATCCAAATCTAAGAATGTTCTGAAAGAAAATGACACATGGAGTGCCAATGGCGGTGACTCTTCAGACGAATCTTCTGATTATGAATCTTAAAGACAGAAGAATCTTGGTCATATAGCCAGACTAACTATTAACAATCATTACTTTATGGCTAAGGTACACAATAATGAATCATTGAACAATATTTCTTTAAATTCTAATTATAGTAAATATTATAACTCTTCGGATGAAGAATCCTCTTCTGATGGACAAAATACTTTACCTACCTATAAACAAGTTTCTAGGTTTGCTGAACTTCTTGAGATTGAGAATTCTAAACTCAATAAAAATATTGATAAGGAAAACTCTAGGAATACTATTCTTACAAAAGAAATATAATATCCTTCTAAAGATATTGATAGGAAAAATGATGATTTTATAAGTATTTCAAAAAATCTTGGGGAAGTAATTTCTGAGAAGAATAAACTTTCTAAAGACCCAGAAAAAGTAATATATAAGAAAAGTGTTTTCGAGCCTAGCTCTAGTTCCAAATCTAATGATTTTGAAGATAAAAACATGGTCATAAAACTCAAGTCTGAAATTTTCTCCTTAAAGAAGTGTTTGT
Organism: Viscum album; assembly: GCA_963277665.1. Classification (NCBI taxonomy): domain Eukaryota; kingdom Viridiplantae; phylum Streptophyta; class Magnoliopsida; order Santalales; family Viscaceae; genus Viscum; species Viscum album. The sequence goes on from OY728161.1 coordinate 1,514,047,513, forward strand.
CAAACTTTACTCATGGTAACAAAAATTCTGATAAGATGTATTCACAAATACGGCCTTTAAGAAACAAATCCAGATTTGGTTATACCCATGTAAAAACAGTTTTTAGTAACAATTATTTTGTTCCACAAAGTGCCCCATTTTGTAATAAGTGTCAATGTGGTGGTCACTGGGCAAAGAATTGTTCTTTAAACAAAACCCAATCTCTAGGTTTTCATAAGGCTAACTTTTCTAAGAAGACGTGGGTACCCAAAATTTTACTTTCTGGAAGTCTCGGATCCAAAAAAGTTTTGATTCCGAAAGTCTAACTCTTTTCTTATTTTCAGGAAGAAAAAGGAAGTACCAACAACAATACATGGTACATGGATAGTGGATGTTCCCGGCACATGATTGGTAACAAAATCTATTTTGAAAAGATTTTCAAGATGAAAGGAGGAAAAGTAACTTTCTAAGATAATGCTCAGGGAGAAATTGTTGGTATAGGTAATATTGTTCTTCTTGGTAAAACATTGATTTCAAATGTTTTGTTTGTAAAGGGTCTTAAACACAACTTCATTAGCATAAGTCAATTATGTGATGAAGGATACCTTGTGAGTTTTAGGAATGATAAGTGCTTAGTTCACAATTTCAAGGAAGAGTTTATTCTCTCAGCTAATAGGCAAGAGAATGTTTACACATTAATCTTAGAAGACCATAGGAGCCAAGACCTACCTTGTCTTTGTAAAATGGAAGATCTTTCTTGGTTATGGCATAGAAGTCTAGGTCACTGTAACCTTAGGAAGTTATGTAAACTATCTAAGAGTAAACTAGTTAAAGATATACCGGAGCTTAGATTTGATTCTTCTAAAGTTTGTGATCCTTGTCAATATGGCAAGAAACATAAATCTAGTTTTAAATCAATCGGTGAAGTCTCAACAACTGATGCATTACAGTTAGTGCACATGGATCTTTTTGGTCCAACACAAACTAGAAGCATTGGAGGAAAATACTATGTGTTTTTTCTAGTTGATGATTAAAATAGATTTACATGGGTCTATTTTCTAGAAAAGAAGTCTGAAGCTTTTCCTTAATTCAAAAGTGTTAGATCCCAAGTTAAAAATGAGAAAAACCATCCACTGAAAACTATTCATAATGATCATGGAGGAGAATTTCAAAATTCTTATTTTCAAACTTTTTATAGTAGAAAAAGTATTACTCACAACTTTTCAGCACCGAGAACTCCTCAACAAAATGGTGTAGTTGAAAGAAGAAATAGAATTCTTCAAGAGAAAACTAGAACCATGTTGAGTGAATATTCTATAGTTAGACATTTCTGGGCTGAAGCTATAAGTACTGCTTGTTATACTATAAATCGAGTTTTTATTAGACCTTTTCTTAATAAAACTCTTTACGAGTTATGGAATGGTAGAAAACCAAGACTTTCCTACTACAAGGTTTTTGGCTACAAGGTATTCATCCTAAAATCTAAAAATAATCTACAAAAATTCGCACCCAAATCTGATGAAGGAATTTTCTTAGGCAAATCCGAAATGTCCAAGGCTTATAAAGTGTTCAATAAAAATACTTGTGCTGTTGAGGAAACAGTTCAAGTAAAATTTGATGAATTTGATCCTTTTGTTTTTAAACTATCCCATCCTACATCCTCGGATGTGTTTTCAAAAACCGATTATCAACCTTCGTTAGAAGATACTTCTGATAAGGAAAATGTTCAAGAAGATACTTCTGAAACATTTACCCCAGAAGACTTTCTACCCTATGTTGATGAACAGGTTTTACAAAACCCAAATCAGGTGTTTCTTAAGAATCATCCCAGAGGTAGTATCATTGGTGATGTAAATCAACCTGTAAGGACTAGAAGTTCCTTGAGAAATAAAGTAGAACATCTAGCATTCCTTTCCCAATTAGAACAAAAAATCACCGATGAAGCTTTAGGTGATGATGATTGGATTAAATACAAGCAAGATGAATTAAATGAATTCGAAAGGAATAAGGTCTGGAACTTGGTTAAAAGACCTAAGGAAACATCTGTTATTGGAGTAAAGTGGGTCTTTAGAAAAAAGTGTGATGAAAATTGATTCATTGTAAAAAATAAAGCTAGACTAGTTTCTAAAGGCTATAATCAGCAAGAGGGAATATACTATGAAGAAACCTATGCTCCAGTAGCTAGACTTGAATCTATTAGTATTTTACTTGCCTTTGCAGCATTCTTCAAATTTAAACTTTTCCAAATGAAAGTAAAATGTGCTTTCCTTAATGGTTATGTTCAAGAGGATGTTTTTTTGAACAACCTCCTGGATTTGAAGATACAAAATACCCTGATCATGTTTTTATACTTACCAAAGCTTTGTATGGACTTAAACAAGCCCCACGAGCCAGGTACGATAGACTTACATGATTTTTGCTTCAAAATAACTATGTTAAGGGAAATGCAGATCCAACCCTTTTTATAAATAAAGATAAGAAAAATATTTTGATTGTTCAAATTTATGTTGATGACATTTTATTTTGTTCAACTCAGCAATCTTTAACTGAATCCTTTGCAAGTCTAATGAAATCTATGTTTGAAATGAGTATGATGGGCGAGTTAACATGTTTCCTTGGTTTTCAAATTTCTCAAAAACCAGAAGGACCTTATATATCCCAACATAAGTATATTAAATATCTTCTTAAAAAGTATGGATATGACAACACTAAGAGTATAAGTACTCCCATCGGTACCTCAAACTCTTTAGATCTTGATGAAGCTGGGAAACTAGTAGATCAAACATATTTTATAAGTATGATAGAAAGTCTACTATACTTGACAGCTAGTCATCCAGACTTAATGTTTTCAGTATGCTTATGTGCAAGATATCAATCCAATCCTAAGGAGTCTCACTTAAAGGCAGTGAAAAGAATTTTTCACTACATAAAGGGAACCATGGATCTAGGATTATTTTATACTTATGGAAGTGATTTTGTTTTAAAAAGATTTTTGGATTCTGACTTTGGTGGATGTAGAATGGATAGAAAGAGTACATCCGGAACTTGTCATTTCCTAGGAGATTCATTAGTTTCTTGGTCATGCAAGAAGCAAAACCCAGTAGCACTCTCCACTACTGAAGCTGAATATGTAGCAGCTGGAAGCTGCTGTGATCAAGTTTTGTGGATGCAACACACACTCACAGACTATGGCTTGAGTTATACTAAGACTCAAATTTTTTGTGATAACACAAGTTCCATTTCCATTAGTAAAAACCCCACACATCACTCTTTTTTAAAGAACATAGATATTAGGAATCACTTTCTTAGGGATCACACACTTAAAGAAGATATCATTCTTCAGTTTATCGGAATGCAAGATCAACTTGCTGAAATTTTTACAAAATCATTACCCTCCGATAGATTTGAATACATTAAACAGAATTTAGGAATGACAACCGTAAGGTAATCCTTCTTCATTAAATTCTTGTTGAACAATTATCCTTACAGTAATAAACTCTTTTTCATATGAGGATTACATTTTCTTTTGTAATCAAAATTTTCGTTATCAGTTTTTCTTTTCAAACTTTTGTAACAACATTTTTTTTGTAAAAAGTTTTTTGAAAAATTCTCGGAATGGAAATTTCTGAATAGAAATTCTCGGAATAGAAATTCTAGGAATGGAAATTTCCGGAATAGGAATTTTCGGAATGGATTTTCCGTAATGAAAATTGTTGTAATGAATTTTCCGTAATGGGATTTTTTGGAATGGATTTTATGTAATGAGAATTTTCGTAAGAAAAATTTACAGAACATGAATTTTCAGAATGGATTTTCCGTAATGAGAATTTTCGTAATGAACTTTCGTAATGATGTTTTTCGTAGTAAGTTTTTTGTATTGTTTTTTTAAGAAGAATATTACCAACTACGAACAATCATTCTAGCCAATTTGAAAGGTATGATTTCTTTACTTAAATTTTCTTAGTCATATTTTTCTTACTGGTATTTTCCTATGAGTTTTTAAATTTTTCGGATTCTAGTTTTCCTTAAATCCAATTTTTTTTCTTAAAACCTCAAAAGATCAGAGTCAAGTTTTCCTTGCGGGAATGTTCTCAACCGTAGGATCATATCAAAAGGATTTTCAACCATTAGATGGTGTTTAGAAGACCAAAGGTCATCTCCATCGCCTATATAAAGGGGATCCTAAGTGTCATCCTACATCTGTTTTCAAAGATTTCGCATCGCGAAGCCCTGACTCTCTTCTTAACAACTGTTCCAATCTTTGACAAAGCCATTCCGAATCTTCTAGAACTCTCCATTCCGAATGTCTGTTGAAGCTACATCTCAAGATATGTCAACTACAAAGCCAATTTCAATGTGGTTAGTCTTCATAGAACGATTTGTGCATATGGATTTTTACAAGTTTGATTCTCTCATATATAAGAACATCAGACTGAATGGCTGGGAAGATGTTTGCTTGTCTATGTTAGAGAAACAGGATCCGATTTATACAGATCTACTTATTAAGTTCTATGAGTCTGTTTCCTTCCAACAGGAAGATGGCAGAGAGTTATTTTCCTTCAAGTCTTATGTTAAGACTTAAAAATTATCTTACACCAATTCTGCAAGCTTGGTGGGTTTAGCTTATGAAGGGGAAGCTGAGTTTTGCTCACATAAGATTCCGGATGAGCAAAGAAGTTTCAACAAGGTGAAGGCTTTGAAATGTCTTGGACTCAAAGATACCAAGACTTCCAAGATTTCTCATATCAATCTGAATAATCGGATTCTATAGTTGTGGGTACAAGGTTTTCTCATTCCAAGTAGAGGTGACATGGATAATCTGAAGAAGAGTGACATCTATTTTCTAGATTTCCTCGTAAATTTAAGGAAGATAAATTTGATAAGGCATGTGTTGATAACTGTTAAGAATATAAAAGAAGGGAACTTGAGAGCCCAAATCATTATGGACCCTGCCTTACTATCAAAGCTGATTGTTCGGTGCTTAGATTCTTTCAAAGTTGCTTGTAAATCTAAAGTCCGGAATTGTAAGCTTATGCTAGTCAGTGATGATACTTTGAAAAGGATGATGATGAGTTTTTCTACTGAATCTGGAGAATTTTATCCTTTACCAGAGGAAGAGGCTGAGGCCATTCCGCAAAATGTGGAGAAGGCTGAACCAGTGAATAAAGTCTCTAAGAAGAGGAAGATTAAGGAAGTGGTTGGTGATGAAAAAACCCCCAAATCCTAGGAAACCCAATCCACACCGCCCAAGTCGAAGAAACAGAAAGCTTATACAGATGAAGTGGTAGTCAAGTGGAGGGAAGACAAACAGAAGAGAAAAGAAGGGGATCCACAGTTTGGATTGGACCCTGTTGAGGCCAAGTCTTTAAGGGAAAAAGTTGCAAATGTTTTAGAAACAGAAGCTAAAGAAAAGAAGTTGAAGAGAAAGATGTCTGAAGATGAGATTGTTCAATCTCTTTTGAAAGAAACTGAAATAGATTCTGAGTAGATTCCCATTCTAGAAACCTTCAATGTCCAACCTTCTTTACCAGAGACTCCAGTAAAGAACTATGTCACTCTGGAAAAATCCAAGGGTAAAGAGGTAGTTAAAGAGGTAGAAAAAGAAGCTGCTGAAAAATAACAGGAAGAGGTTGTTCAAGAAGAAGAAGAAGTAGAGGAAGAATAATGTGATGATCTTGATGATATGATCAAAAAAGTAAAAGAGTATCAAGAAAAGGATTAATTTGAAAAATTACCCACTCCGGAAAAAGAAGTTGAGAAAGAAAGTGGGAAGGATGAAAATGAGAAAGAGGAAGAGAAGGAAAATGTTTTGTATGATGAGGAAGAATCCTATGAAAAAACTTTCCTTGAAGAAGGGGCAGAAAAGGAAAAACCAGATGAATACCTGATTGTTCAGTTATCAGAATGTGAGGAAGAATCTCCAGATGATCAAACCATTATGAAAGCTGACAAGGGGACGCTTGTTCTGATGGATACTCCAATAAAAGATATTATCAGAAAGAAAGAGGTTTGTGGTTCTTCTAGAAGGATGTTGGTGAAGAATGAAGAAGAACAATCTCCAAGAAAATTATCAGATTCGGATTCATCAGCACATGGTCTTGATTTTGTGGTTGAATATCTGAAAAAGTTAGTGGACAGAATTCTGATTTTCCCAACTATAGACTCCAGATGCCAGATGACACATCATAGTTTGAATCATAAATCATAAGACTTATCTATGGTGATGGATAAGTGTATAAATATTGAGGCCGACCATAAAAGTTTTCTTATCAATTATGATGTGCATATAAAGTCATGCAGTAAAATCACTTTGTGATCTAAGAAAGTTGAAGAAGACATGGCTGACTATGATAATTTTCAGAATGAGGTGAAAGTTGCATTTGACACTGAGGATAAAAAGATTAAGAATCTTCAAGAAGACATGATCATTGAGAAAAGTTATCGTAGTTAACAAGTGAAGGAACTGAATGATAAGACTAACTCTCTTGCTCAAAATTTTATAAGCGATAGAAATCTCCGGATTGAGCTTGAGAAAAGACTGGAAAAGCAAGATGATGTAGTGAAAATGCAGGAAGAAGACATGAAGGCTCAGGCAAAAGCTTTGAAAACCCAATTAGAAAGGATAAAACTCTTGGAGAGGCAAGCTGAGGAAGACCAAAGATATTTGAAGAAGATCAAAACATTTTTGAAGAAGCTGATACCAAAGGAAAAGGAATACAAATAAACTCACTCCGATCTTTTGTTGTATTTTTCTTTCCTTGTAAAAATTTTTTCTCAACCCTAATGAAAATTTGGTTGGTTGTATCTTGTTATATACTAATGTTACAGGTACTATATTTTCTTTTCCATTCCCTTAACCTCTTTTTGAAAATCACAAAGGGGGAGAAGAAAAAAGAATCACTAAAAAGAGGAGAAAAAAAATAAAATTTCTAAATGGAGATATCCTTAATGTAAGGGGGAGTTTCTCACTACGAATTTTTTCATTCTCATGATAATGAAAACTCCACTCCAGAAATTCATAATACAATCCTTAGAGTTTTAATTCCTAATGGGGAGTTATTTGTATTCACTTTCATCCATGAACAAAGGGAGATATGTTTTAATTTCAAAGTCTAATGAAATATTTCGAAGTCTATATATTCTTTTTCATAAGGATGTTTGTTCTTTCCAAAAAGGGGGATATTGTTGAGTCAATAAGGTTTTCGTTATGACTTTTCCATTCCTTCTTATTTTGAAAATCACAAACACCTTATACCTAAGAAAACCTATATTTCACTTCTATAAGGAAAAATTTCCTTAAAGAAATTTACCCTAACCTAAATTTTTCTTACACATAGAAATATTTTTCTTAAGTATAAAAATCAGATTCATACCCAAAACCTCGGAATTATATAATGCTAAGGTATGGAGCTTTCTATTTTAGGATCCAAATTTTGGATGAGAACTCTAATAAAGTTCTACTCCGAATTCTGGATGTGAACTATAATAATGTTTTACTCCGAATTATGGATGTGAACTCTAATAAAGTACCACTCTAAATTCCGGATGAGAACTTTAAAAAAGTTCAACTCCGAATTCTGGACTCCAAACATTTATTAGTTCGACTCTGAAATTTTATTAGTTTGACTCCGAACTTATACTATGTTTGACTCCAAACTTTTACTAGTTCGACTCTGAACTTTTATGAGTTCAACTCCGAACTTTTATCAGTTCGACTCCGAACTTTTATCAGTTCGACTCCGAACTTTTATCAGTTCGACTCCGAACTTTTATCAGTTCGACTCCGAACTTTTATTAGTTCGACTCTGAACTTTTACTGTTTCGACTCCGAACTCTTACTCGTTCGATTCCGAACTGTGTAAGTTCAGATTCTAAAATCTGATGAAACCAGACTCCGAATTTCCATAGAAATTCAGAATCCATACTTCTACAGAATTCAGATTCCGAATTTCTATAAAACAGAATTTGAATATCCTTTCTATTATAGACTCTAAATTCATTTTTGGTTAGACTCCTAACTTTTATTTTCTTCCAATACGAATTCTAGTTTTTCTTTTACTTACACTTGTTTCATTGTAAAATGATGTCGTGCTTTCAGTTACAAATTTTTTGTTATAAAATGATGTCTTCCATTCCGTTTCTAACAAACCGTTGGTTTAGTGACAGGTGTACAGGTCCCTCCAAATTTTAATGAAAAATATGACCATTTGAGGAGGGAGCCGACCATTCCAACCAAGCCTATAAATAGAAGCTCTTTGAAAGAGCTCAACAAAAAGTTGATCACTCTAGAGACCCCATGCTGTTAAGGTGATTTCTAGAGAGAGAATCTTTTCTTCTTTGTGGGTACTAAACCACTCGTTCAGATTTCTTCGTGCGACTCCGAATGTTGGTGATTACATTCGAGGGCTTCCGGGGATAGGAAGACAGAGGTTCCGACTACCTTGAAGTTCAAGGGCTTCCTTGCTGAGGAAGAAAGAGGTTCCAACAACCTTGAATTTGAGGGCTTGCGGGGATAGCAAGACAGATACACTGATCTTCGTATCGAGGGATTAACTTGGTGTGGGTAAGACAGACTTGCTTGAATGTATAAATCAAGGAACCTTTATCCAAGGTTGTTGGATACTCATCTCTTTGGGTTAAAAGACTTATATCTTGTTACTTGTAGTTTTACTACTTGTTTTTCCGCTGTATTTTTGTATTGTAAGGAAGGTATAACCTTATTATATTTCCTTACACTAGTACTCTGATTCATTTAGATTCTGTATGATTTAAGGTAGAATCTCATTTTGTAAATATTGGTTAAGTTTCAATTTTCGGATCCATATTTCCGGAATCTTTTTTTCGGAATCACATTCCTGATTCAAGAAAGTGAATAGAACTAGAAGTTTGTAACTTCATAATTTGTCCCAATCATTCATTGGTGATTAGAGGTGTTTTGAATTTTCTTAGTTTAACTTTGTTAAACTTATATCTTTCCTTGTTTAAAGATATTTTTAAAGTATAAAATTCACCCCCCCTCTTGAATATTGAGCATCTACATCGTTATTTCAATCCTACAGTAGTATCCCCTTGCAGCCTCCCCCACCCCATGTACAACAATCCTCCCCCTGTACACCCCCACTCCACCTGTAGAATCCCCCCTCCCCCACCACCCCTACACACCCCCTCCCCCTAAAGTAGCACAACCCCCTCCCCCTATAGCCCCTACCTCCCCCAACCCCACCCCCACCCCCTGTACCCCCTGCAGTATCCCCACCTATAGTACCCCCTCCCACTCCCCCTACAATATCACCCAAACTGCCCACCCCCACCCCCTCCCACTCCCCCTACAGTAGCCCCCCTCCCCCCTACACAGCCCCACGCCCCTTTAGTAGCACAACCCCCATCCCCCTATACACCCCACACCTCCCAATGTAGTACCCCCCTTCACACATCCCCCTCCCCCCTATAGTAGCCCACTCCACTCTCCCTATAGTTTCCCCCCGTCCCCACCCCTACACATCTCCCCCACACTACATTAGTTTTCACACCCCCCCTATAGCATCCCGCCTCTTTATCACATAAACTTTCATTACATTTTACAAAACCGAGGATCTTTAAGGTTTAGTGTCTTGGAAACCAGGAACTTTAAACATGAAAACATAAAACATTCTTCTAAAACACTTGAAAGGCTTCTCCTCATGTTCATCCTAGGTTCATTACTGCATCACATAACCTGGGAGCATACATCAAAAGAAAGGGTGAGCAAAAATCCCAGTAAGGAAAACAAGAGAAACATTTTACATGTGAACTTGAGATACTTTAATAAGGTCATGAAAAAGAAATTTAAGGCATGAGAATGAAATAAGGAGGCATATCATAATAAAAATAACATTTTTCATAACTTGAAAACGTGGCTACATCATTTAACATAGACAATCATGAACATATCTCCAAGGTCCATCCCCAAGGTGTCATTTGAAAATTACCAAGGTTATTCACCAAGGTATCGTGAAAATTGTAATCTCTAGTGGTTACATCATTACCCAATGCATTGGAGCGCTATCAGGGCGCACCCTTAAATTTGACTTTATTATCATGTGAGCCACATATATCATCATCCAACATTTCATAAATAACCCATATAACATAAAATAAATGGGTTTCATTTCATAATCATAACGTTTTAAAAACTGCTTTAAAGATATGATCTTTACATCACTTTAAAACCCACAGAAAAGGAAGGTGGGTCTCATGTATGTAAATCCCAGAATTTAAAATAGAAAATTTTTGTATATATGTGAATACCCCTTTAGAAGAAAAAGCTATGATTATTCACTTAATAATATAAAAGAACTTTAGAAAAAGAGAGAGACATTTTGAGACGGAAATTCTGCAGCATAACGGCTATGTTACGAGGTTTTAGAAGACATTAAAAAGAGAGGTAAAATGGGTCAAACATTCATAAATGACCCATAAAATAGTAGATGGACAGAATAAGAAGTATACATGATAATGGTAATGAAATTTCAAGTACATACCATTTGAAATGAAAAACATGGAAGGAAGACAAAAATTAGATTTCTCTTATGAAAGTTTGGCAGCCTAACGGCGTTACTTAAACTTCAACAAAAATGATTTGAAAAGATCAAATAGGGTCTATCATCATGTAAACATAATATTTTAGTATGATAGATATAGAGATAATTACCCAACATAAAAAAAGGAACTTGGAAGAATTGACATGAAAGTAGAACTTCAAAACGAGAAGGGTGAAGAACCACTTACAAATTCGGCAGCCTAACGGCGCCACTTAAAACTTCAAAATACTGAATTGAAGAGATAAAATGGGGTCTCTCATCATATGAACATAAGAGTACAGTATGATAGATATAGATATCATACCCCAACATAACAAAAAGGAACTTGAAATAATTGACATGAAAGTAGAACTTCAAAACGGGAAGGGTGAAGAACCACTTAAAAATTCGGCAGCCTAACGACGCCACTTAAAACTTCAAAATACTGAATTGAAGAGATAAAATGGGGTCTCTCATCATATATAAATAAGAGTAAAGTATGATAGATATAGATATCATACCCCAACATAACAAAAAGGAACTTGAAAGAATTGACATGAAAGTAGAACTTCAAAACGAGAAGGGTGAAGAACCACTTAAAAATTCGGCAGCCTAACGGCGCCACTTAAAACTTCAAAATACTGAATTGAAGAGATCAAATGGGGTCTCTCATCATATGAAAATAAGAGTCCAGTATGATAGATATAGAGATCATACCCCAACATAAAAAAAGGAACTTGAAAGAATTGACATGAAAGTAGAACTTCAAAACGAGAAGGGTGAAGAACCACTTAAACATTCGGCAGCCTAACGACGCCACTTAAAACTTCAAAATACTGAATTGAAGAGATAAAATGGGGTATCTCATCATATGAACATAAGAGTACAGTATGATAGATATAGAGATCATACCCCAACATAACAAAAAGGAACTTGAAATACTTTACATGAAAATAGATCTTGAAAAATGAGAATGGAGAAAGAATCCGTTACAAAAATTTCGGCAGCCTAACAGCGCCACTTAAAACTTCATAAAAAGAAATAATGAGAGAAATAGGGGATCTCTCATTATATGAACATGAAAAGGGCAGTAAGAGGAGTATAAAAGAACATCCTCCAACATAAGAACATGGAGCATAAAAGGAATGACATAAAAGAGATTACTTGAAATGAAAGAGAGAGGTCTGATCCCTTACCTTAAAACATAACTCTTAAAACTCTAAGGTTGGGACCTTGAGGGCATGGGGGCACCATGGGAGGACTCCTTGGGAGGTAATGAGACCAGAACTTCGTTGGGGGAGAGTGGGGAGCCGAATGGATGAGAGGATGGCTTGGTATTTACAGGGAAAGTGAGGGGACAAGGCATTAATGGCAAAGGGACACCTCATTAGTGGTTTTGGCAAAACCATGGGCTTTCCCATGGTATTTTCCCATGGTATTGGCCACTTGGGACACCTCATACCTTATCTCACTATTCACAATTCGAACATATTGATTAAAAACGTAATACATCATTTAATGATGTCATTAAACACCCGTAACTTAAAAACTGTATTTTCACTATTCATCGAAAATTCAACTTTCTCAGAATAATCCCAAAATTTCACCTTAACCAAATATCAACGCTCTGATTACAAATATGAAATCCATTTTATAAAAATAATTTTCTAAATATTTTTAATTTAATTTATAAATAAAAACACTATTCACTGAAAATTCATTTTTTTTTTCAGAAAAAACCCCAAAAATTACCATAGCATAATATCGGTGCTCTGAGTTCAAAAATGAAATACGTTTTATAAAAATAATTATCTAAATATTTTTAATTAATTTTTTAAATAAAAAACACTATTCACCCGAAAAAACTAATACTTGAATAATGATTTATGAAACCGTTATTTAACCATTTTATTGAATCACATTACTTAATCAGGGTGCCTAGATTATATTAATACTTTTTTTAAGTGAGATTACTAATCCATTTGGACACATTACTAATCCTAATCATAAAATCACTATTCATAATTTACTATTCATCAAAAATTACGTTGTTCTTATTAGACTCTAAATTTTGTACTGAACATAATTGTAGAAGACCATTTTTCGAAAATCATTACACATTTTTAATTATTTAAGGTTTACACAACCATTTTTAAAATATCCTTTTTCTAAAATTCATCAAAAATATGCATACTATATTTATCCGGTCATTTGATAATTCATAAACTTCAGCATAAGAAGAAATCCCAATTTTTATTTAAAACAAAGGATTACACAAGGCAGTTACGGTCTCCTTACATAGCCCCTTATCACACCAGCATAGGACCTAAGTGTAAGGTGTGCTAAGGTGAGAGAATCCGAGGGAGGCTCGGCCAACATCGCACAAGTAGTAATTTCTATCAGTTTGAACTTCTCACGAAGGCGATCCCGTTCTAGCTTTATACGATGAATTTCATCTTGGGTTTGGTCCAGAGCAAAGCCCAGTGGTGCTACCTCCTTCCCAAGTTCTGTTAGATGGGCTTCGATTGGTCCAAGACTACTGGGAGAGGCCATCGAATCTTCTTTCTATATTAATTAACCAAGATTACTTGTATTTAGAGACAATAATCAAAACGTTTAGTTTCTAGTGGTTATATTGACCAATGGCCATATAACAGTCAAAAACCAACAGTATCATTTTAATTATACTCATGTTATCAAATGAAACATTTTTGTTGAGTATAAAAAATAAAATAACACATAAAATTAGGAAACAAGATTTATTCAAAATTTCGGGTTGTTACAATCATCCCCCCTTAAGAAATTGCGTCCTCGCAATTTTTTTTAAAATTAGGTTTTGAAATTTCATTGAAATTCCCACATCGGAAAAGGAGTCAGTAAAACTATTACTTTAAACGAAAGAAAGGGAAGTACGAAGGTCACCCGAGTTAGCCCACACTAGGATTCCATGTAGGAAAACATGAACATGGAGGAGAAAACAAAGGGTCAAGTTCTGAGGGAGAGTGACATAGAACATGATTAGGAGAAAGTTAACCATAAGAGAATCCCAAACTTATGATGTGTGTAAACCATCTTTGATTACCTAGTAGTAAACGTAAACCAACAACGTTTTTTTTACGTTCCTTTTCATAATTTTGAGGAATTCATTTACAACATAGAACAAAAACATAAGGAAATATATCTACCTTCATGTAGAGTTTCACCCTTTAATAAGTTTCTACCAAAACTAATCTTTTCTCCCAAACGATGAGCATTCAAAACTACTTGGTCTCATTAAAACACAAGAATCATCTTCTAGAGAATCACATAATCCACAAAAGATTAATTATCTATTTCTTCTATCTTTAAACATTATCCCAAAAATAGAAAGGGTAAGGTTAAACAACTCTTCAAAAAGGAAGAATCCCATAGGAATGGAAACTAATTTTAAATCTTCAATGTTCCATGGTAATACCCAAAGTTCATCATAGACCATCCCATAAATAACGGTCTATAAAATTCCTCAAAATAAACCAAACTAAGATTGAAACCCAAATACAAGAAGGATTTGATAGCATAGTCTTCCAAAATAAACTTCATTGTTCATCTCCAAACAACATCAACCACTCCTAACATCTTATAACAAAATTATCTAAACTAAACATATTTTACCCAAGATAGGTTAATCATTCCCATAAGTAACCTAAATTACTATAGGTCCACCATAATTTCATTGATTCTTCAAAATATAAGTCATCCTTTCTCCTCAATGAAAATACCGTAGTAATCTATTTACCTCGATCATATAGGGTCCCCAAAATAGTGAACATATTCAAAAATAACAATCATTTTCTAACCCCCTAATCATCTCTGTCATATTAATATGACAATTTTCGCATTTCCTATCACATTGGTTTTTGGGGCATGTTCTTCCATTTCCCGCCATTAACTAAGAAAAGAAACTATAATTAGGGGATTATTTACTTAGCTAATAATCATGAAAAGGAAACTTTAAGCATAAAAGGATAAACATGTAGAATAAAAGTATATCATAACTTGTGATCCCCTAGGTTCCAATCTAGGTTATCCATGATCATATATTCTTATGTGAATCTTTATTTTTTTTATCCTTGTTCCTTTAATAATGGTTCATACTAAGCTTTTGAATTTACCAAAGCATATCCCCCGGGAGTGTCGTAACCAAGAGTGAAGCAAGGCCCGTTGTCGTGTACCAGTTCCTGTTCGAGTCTAGCTCAAAGCGGTGTTTTCAGGTTTTACCCCTATGTACATCTGTGCCAGAGCCACCTCTACCTGCTCGTATCCAGACAGGGATGTATTTTCTTGGAAACCCCTTACTCAATACTCACCAAAATACCAGGAAGATTTCCTATATTTAAACTTTTCTATAGGTTTCTTCCTAGATTTTTCATATCCTAATTTCCACAAATAACTAAACCATCCTTTGATACCAACTATAGCATCCCGCCTCTTTATCACATAAACTTTCATTAAATTTTACAAAACCGAGGATCTTTAAGGTCTAGTGTCTTGGAAACCAGGAACTTTAAACATGAAAACATAAAACATTCTTATAAAACACTTGAAAGGATTCTCCTCATGTTCATCCTAGGTTCATTACTACATCACATAACCTGGGAGCATACATCAAAAGAAAGGGTGATCAAAAAGCCCAGTAAAAAAAACAAGAGAAACATTTTACATGTGAACTTGAGATACTTTAATAAGGTCATGAAAAAGAACTTTAAGGCATGAGAATGAAATAAGGAGGCATATCATAATAAAAATAACATTTTTCATAACTTTAAAATGTGGTTACATCATTTAACATAGACAATCATGAACATATCACCAAGGTCTATCCCCAAGGTGTTATTTGAAAATTACCAAGGTTATTCACCAAGGTATCGTGAAAATTGTAATCTCTAGTGGTTACATCATTACCCAATGCATTGGAGCGCTATCAGGGCGCACCCTTAAATTTGCCTTTATTATCATGTGAGCCACATATATCATCATCAAACATTTCATAAATAACCCATATAGCATAAAATAAATGGGTTTCATTTCATAATCATAACGTTTTAAAAACTGCTTTAAAGATATGATCTTTACATCACTTTAAAACCCACAGAAAAGGAAGGTGGGTATCATGTATGTAAATCCCAGAATTTAAAATAGAAAATTTTGGTATATATGTGAATACCCCTTTAGAAGAAAGATCTATGAGTATTCACTTAATAATATAAAAGAACTTTAGAAAAATAGAGAGACATTTTTAGACGGAAATTCTGCAGCATAACGGCTATGTTACGAGGTTTTAGAAGACATTAAAAAGAGAGGTAAAATGGGTCAAACATTCATAAATGACCCATAAAATAGTAGATGGACAGAATAAGAAGGATACATGAACATTGTAATGAAATTTCAAGGACATACCATTTGAAATGAAAAACATGGAAGGAAGACAAAAATTAGATTTCTCTTATGAAAGTTTGGCAGCCTAACGACGTTACTTAAACTTCAACAAAAATGATTTGAAAATATCAAATAGGGTCTCTCATCATGTGAACATAAGAGTTTAGTATGATAGATATAGAGATAATTCCCCAACATAACAAAAAGGAACTTGGAAGAATTGACATGAAAGTAGAACTTCAAAACGAGAAGGGTGAAGAACCACTTAAAAATTCGCCAGCCTAACGGCGCCACTTAAAACTTCAAAATACTGAATTGAAGAGATCAAATGGGGTCTCTCATAATATGAACATAAGAGTCCAGTATGATAGATATAGAGATCATACCCCAACATAAAAAAAGGAATTTGAAAGAATTGACATGAAAGTAGAACTTCAAAACGAGAAGGGTGAAGAACCACTTAAAAATTTGGCAGCCTAACTGTGCCACTTAAAACATCAAAATACTGAATTGAAGAGATAAAATGGGGTCTCTCATCATATGAACATAATATTCCAGTACGATAGATATTGAGATCATACCCTAACATAACAAAAAGGAACTTGAAAAAATTGACATGAAAGTAGAACTTCAAAACGAGAAGGGTGAAGAACCACTTAAAAATTCGGCAGCCTAACGACGCCACTTAAAACATAAAAATACTGAATTGAAGAGATCAAATGGGGTCTCCCATCATATGAATATAAGAGTCCAGTATGATAGATATAGAGATCATACCCCAACATAACAAAAAGGAACTTGAAAGAATTGACATGAAAGTAGAACTTCAAAACGAGAAGGGTGAAGAACCACTTAAAAATTCGGCAGCCTAACGGCGCCACTTAAAACTTCAAAATACTGAATTGAAGAGATCAAATGGGGTCTCTCATCATATGAACATAAGAGTACAGTATGATAGATATAGAGATCATACCCCAACATAACAAAAAGGAACTTGAAATACTTTACATGAAAATAGATCTTGAAAAATGAGAAGGGAGAAAGAATCCGTTACAAAAATTTCAGCAGCCTAACGGCGCCACTTAAAACTTCATAAAACGAAATAATGAGAGCAAGAGGGAATCTCTCATTATATGAAAATGAAAAGGGCAGTAAGAGGAGTATAAAAAAACATCCTCCAACATAAGAACATGGAGCATAAAAGGAATGACATAAAAGAGATTACTTGAAATGAAAGAGAGAGGTCGGATCCCTT
Organism: Viscum album; assembly: GCA_963277665.1. Classification (NCBI taxonomy): domain Eukaryota; kingdom Viridiplantae; phylum Streptophyta; class Magnoliopsida; order Santalales; family Viscaceae; genus Viscum; species Viscum album. Next base: position 1,514,064,721 of record OY728161.1, read on the forward strand.
ACCTTAAAACATAACTCTTAAAACTAAAAGGTTGGGACCTTGAGGGATTGGGGGCACCATGGGAGGACTCCTTGGGAGGGAATGAGACCAGAACTTCGTTTGGGGAGAGTGGGGAGTCGAATGGATGAGAGGATGGCTTGGTATTTATGGGGAAAGTGAGGGGACAAGGCATTAATGGCAAAGGGACACCTCATTAGTGGTTTTGGAAAAACCATGGGCTTGCCCATGGTATTTGCCCATGGTATTGGCCACTTGGGACACCTCATACCTTATCTCACTATTCACAATTAGAACCTATTGATTACAAACTTAATACATCATTTAATGATGTCATTAAACACCCGTAACTTAAAAACTGTATTTTCACTATTCATCGAAAATTCAACTTTTTCAGAATAATCCCAAAATTTAACCTCAAAAAAATATCAACGCTCTGATTAAAAATATGAACTCCATTTTATAAAAATAATTTTCTAAATATTTTTAATTTAATTTATAAATAAAAACACTATTCACCGAAAATTCATTTTTTTTTCAGAAAAAACCCCAAAAATTACCATAGCATAATATCGGTGCTATGAGTTCAAAAATGAAATCCGTTTTATAAAACTAATTATATAAATATTTTTAATTAAATTTTTAAATAAAAAACACTATTCACCCGAAAAAACTAATACTTGAATAATGATTTATGAAACCGTTATTTAACCATTTTATTGAATCACATTACTTAATCAAGGTGCCTAGATTATATTAATACTTCCTTTAAGTGAGATTACTAATCCATTTGGACACATTACTAATCCTAATCATAAAATCACTATTCATAATTTACTATTCATCAAAAATTAAGTTGTTCTTATTAGACTCTAAATTTCGTACTGAACATAATTGTAGAAGACCATTTTTCGAAAATCATTACACATTTTTAATTATTTAAGGTTTACACAACCATTTTTAAAATATCCTTTTTCTAAAATTCATCAAAAATATGCATACTATATTTATCCGGTCATTTGAAAATTCATAAACTTCATCATAAGAAGAAATCCCAATTTTTATTTAAAACAAAGGATTACACAAGGCAATTACGGTCTCCTTACATAGCCCCTTATCACACCAGCATAGGACCTAATTGTAAGGTGTGCTAAGGTGAGAGAATCCGAGGGAGGCTCGACCAACATCGTACGAGTAGTAATTTCTATCAGTTTGAACTTCTCGCGAAGGCGATTCCGTTCTAGCTTTATACGATGAAGTTCAGCTTGGGTTTGGTCCAGAGGAAAGCCCAGTGGTGCTACCTCCATCCCAAGTTCTGTTAGATGGGCTTCGATTGGTCCAAGACTACTGGGTGAGGCCATCGAATCTTATTTCTATATTAATTAACCAAGATTACTTGTATTTAGAGACAATAATCAAAACGTTTAGTTTCTAGTGGTCATATTGACCAATGGTCATATAACAGTCAAAAACCAATAGTATCATTTTAATTATACTCATGTTATCAAATGAAACATTTTTGTTGAGTATAAAAAATAAAATAACACATAAAATTAGGAAACAAGATTTATTCAAAATTTCCGGTTGTTACACCCCCTATAGTAGCACAACCCCCCCCATTTGTCCCCCACCTCGCACCCCTCCCCCAAATAGCCCCACATATCACCCCCTCCCCTACCCCCCCCCCCCCCACACATCCCCCACCTCAATCTGCTTTTATTTTTGAAACTAGTTTCCTAATATGAGTAGTCAAAAATTTGGTGCATGATCTTCTTTCTTCTTGATTGTGTGTTCCTCATTTGTAAAAACTATTTCAGAACATGAGATAATTGGTTCTTTCCTTTTATCTTTCATAATTATTATTGTTATGGAATCTATGTCATAAATTCATAACAATTTGTACTACTTTGTTTCCCTTGAACACACACTTTCAAAAAAAATTATAGTACCCTTTTTAGGCCCCCTTTCAAACTCAACACTATAATTTTCAAGCACTAATACACTCTGACCATGTATCACTTGTATGGATTACATTTATTTAAGTAACCCTTTTATTGGTTCCATATTATTCCATTTATATTTGAAACCCATTTCCATCATAAAATATTCATGGAACCTCATATTGATATAATTATTCTCAACCTCGTATGATGATATCAACCTATCTTCCAATTATTTATTTATATTTTTATGTTTATTCTAATGTATTTAATTTTCTTCTTACAACTGGTTGTCAATCTATTTTATCTTATTTTCCTTGATTTCCAATTGAGTATATTTAAAATCTATCAAAAAATTGTGGAGATATTTGAATTCAATTATCACCTCCTTAATACCAATTGTTGATACCATTAGACTGGTTCCGAGACACCGGGGGTGGTGAATCAGATGTGGTCAATTTTTACCAAATTAAAATTTATTCTTTTAACTTTTCAACCCATTTTGAACATTAACCTATGATTACAATTAATATGTATGTATATTTTCTTGTTTAACTAATCTTATACCTATATGAATTGAAATATAAAATTTAAAGTATGGAATATGCGTTTTTATAAGAATCAGACCCTCCTGGGAAACCCAATCTATACTATTATTGTAATGCTCAAGTCACATATTTACCATAATAAATATGTCCAATAATTATATAGTGGTTTTTACAACTATCATCCTAAAACAATTATCATTGTATTTCTTACGCAAGGTATCACAATATTATACAAGTGATCAAACACAACATCCCATTGCACTTCTTCTAATAGATATCACACCTATTGATATTGTTTTCCTTACTATGCTTGAACTAGATCACCATGATGTCCAGGGAGGTCCCCTCATCCCAAACTAATATCCTTATTTAGAAAAATAGATTCTCTAACTACTTTTAAGTCTTCAATAACTATATATGAAACTTGGCCTCCACATTAGTAACAAGATTCTTAGTTATTTTATACTTTTATTACTAGAAACTCTCAACTCTGTCATCAAGAATGAAGCCCCAAAAAATCTTATATAGTATGTAATAATGAATTAAAAAAATCTTAGTATTTTTCTTGGAATTTTAAATAATGAAAATTAGGTATGTACTTTCTCACAACAAGTATCACCTCATTGGTCCGTCTCTCCTTCTTTTCTTAATCTTATTCTTAAATACGCAATGAATCTTTCCTCCACAACATTGTATTGTATTTTATTTTTCTTCTAATTCAAGAGCTTTAGTTAAATCTAGACACTCTTCTTCTTCCTCAATAGGTTATCTCTCAGTTCTCTCTTTGTTGTATTGGAGAGTTAGAGGTTCTATGAGATCACTAACTTCTATGTCGAAACTCACTTCTTTTCTCTACTTGTGTATATTATTCTAGATAACTGTTGTTGTCTTGAGAGGATCGCATGATATTCCTATTCATGTCCCTAAAAAATTTTCCAGGTTCCATTTTCATATTACCATAAATGGATATATCTTAGTAGATACATGAAAAAAATCAAATCACCCCATGATCATACATTTCACTTATTAAGGGTAAAACATGGTTTTTTCTACACTATCTCATGAACTACATGTCTCTTGTTTATTTATAAAAATGTCCCTTTTATTTTTCTTATCAATTGTAATAGATGAATACATCTTACTTTGACTCTAGTAGGCTTGGGTTTTCTTCTCTTCCCAAAATAAGTCCATAGTATCTTCACAAAAAACACTCTTCACAAGTTGTATAAAATTATAACAGCAGCATGTAGTGAGGATATCTTTATTATTTTCTTGAGATCTTTCCATAAAAACTTATATAGATCTTAGAATGAGATTTTAAACAAAAATAATTACTTATCCTATATTTTATCACATTTACAACTTGATTCAAATGTATTTTGTGATATTTTTGACCACAGATCATAGAACTTGAATCGACACAATGCATTTCTAGATTTTATGAAATCTGGAATTTTTATCTCAAGCTAGAGTAAATTCCTAGCCTTGCATCTCAGTTAGATTTGATATTATTTGATTCAATTATGATTATCAAATTCTAATTCACTCATTCAACTCAAACAAAAATGATTTAAGCTCTGATGAAAAACCAATGAATCGAATCAAATTCATCTATATTATTCTTAAAAACACATGATGCTTTTTTTATTATTTATCAAGAATATATTTCACTTGATAATATTCCAAATCAAGATATTATAATTACTAATAATAGATTCATGGTGTTTTAAAATCTATAAAACATCATAATAATCACCTTATATGATTTTCTATTAATAATATAAATTCTAAAAACATTATATTCATATAGTATAATCCTCAAAAGTATACAATGTGTTGAAGTATTATACAAAATGAATGTCTTACGTAGCACTAGTAGAAGTCATGTGCATAGACTGTAAAGTCTTACATGGGCTCTATAAAGGTCATAAATTATAGTTTAAATTCATAATTAATGAATGAAATTCATATAGTATAAGTCTTATGGGACTTCAAATTATAAGACGCATGATAAATGTATTATATGAGGACTTATATAGTCCATAAAATCGGACTTAAAAATTCATACATTTGGTAGGAAAGTCACACACACTACCTCACTATGTCATACACTAGCCATGAAGTCATATGATTGAACTTATAAAGATATACACTAGCTTGAAGTCTCATTTTGGAACTTGAAAAGTCTTATGCTCATTGTAGACTTCATGCCTTTTTCATTTTTCTACTTCTCTTCAAGAAATTCCAGACATCTTTAGATAACTCTAGAGCTTATTCAATTCAACCTTGGTTGTTCTCAAAGCTTTAGAATCATGTTATAACTACTCTAAATAATTAAGGGAATTAAAAAAAAATTAAAACTCCTTCAGTATGTTTTTAAGTCCCATTGCAGCTTGTAAATACTCAATTAGAGTATTTCAATGAGCTCCACTATCCTTGAAGTTTTAGTCTTCACTTCATCAATTTAAAACATTCATCCAAGAGATATTAAACAATTATTTCACCAGCCAAAATGATAGGTACTCCATTAATGGTTTATTTTACTCCAAGATAGCTTCCCCCCAACCATTGAACCTGGTAAATCATTTTAAAAAAATAGCTTTGCAAGATTTCCAATATGTTTTTATTTTAGAAATAGACTTTCCTAAGGAAGGTTTAATCCAAACATGAAAACCTCTGGAGATGAATCACTTTGATGTATGTTTTCTTATTAATTTGAATTAAATAAGTGGAGAAAGATATTTCAACACATTATAATATGATTTCACATGAATTAATTTAATTATATTGATGACATGAAATCTATAAGACTTGAAAAGATTTAAATGATTTAGAAGACTGGTTGGGAAGAAAAATGTTCAAATTAAAGAGATAGGGTTCCTACAATGGAAGTGAACATGATAAAATTTGTGTACATTGCATATCTAAATAAGAATTTAGTTACACATGAATTCAATGTTCCATACACTCCATGGTAAAATGGAGTATATGGGAGGTAGAATATTATACTATTTGATATGGATAGTGAAATGCTGATAGAGCATGATACCATAACGATACTATTGGTTGTAATCCATCATAAATGATGTAATAATTTAGAATGAATGCCTCATATAATACAACTCATATATCACTCCCTATGAATTTTTTTCAGAAGAAATTTTATGTTAAAAAGGGAAGTAGAAAGAAAGTGATAAGAAATGAATATTGAGATAAGTTTTAAATGGTAAAATAGAAGGAGATTCATTAATATCCTAATAATTAATAAGGATTAGAATATTGGGATAGTTTTTAAAAGGGTAAAATTTTATTTATAAAATAATTTTTTAAAACAAGTCATCCTCATTGTCCCCCCTAGGAGTCTTTACATAAACCTAGGTACCATAATTATTATTTGAGAAAACTACGTTACAACTATATGTATATATCTTTTCCCTAGTTTTTTATATACTTTATATAATTTTTATATTTCAAGGGATTTCATAAATTCCTCAGCTATAAGATCATTTTCATACCTATTGAAGAAAAAATTAAGGTTTTGCCCAAAAAATTGAAAAAAAGAGAAATGAGATGGAAATGATCTAAAAAATAAATTTAAAGTGAAAGAGGATACATCACTAAATGAAGGTAATAAAATTAGTTGTTCATCTATTAAATATATTAAAAATAATCCTCTTGAAAAATCAAAATCAATTGATTTCCTCTACTCTAAAGGTAATTGATTATTTAAAGAAAGTTACTATTTTAGTTTCCAGCTAAATATTTGAGCTTATAAATGGATTATATAATGAAAAGTCACTATTGGAATTAAAATTTGAAGAAAAGGATAAATATTTGGATAAAAAGTTGAAAATGTAAAAAATCACACAAATTGTTGAAGCTGAGGAATAATATTTATCCATTTGTGAAGAAAAGTCTTCCTTGGATGAAGAATAATTATATAAAACAAGTTCTATGAAATATGGGATAAAGAGTATCTCAAGAAATAATATCCATGCATTGGAAGAATGGTGTAAAACCACTATAAATTCCAGATATGGTCAGTTGGAAATCAAAGAAAATAAAACTAAGTATATTGATAAATTTCAACAAGATTAAAGTAGGATGCATGGGGATCAAATTCAGATTATTGTAAATAATTTCTAATGACTATTGAAATTGGTTTGGAATGATAAAAATACTCTCAACATGATGATCTTTAATTGTATATCATATTGATTAATTTAGAATAAACAAAAATTGATTTAATAAATCTTAAATAAATAATAATTGATTTAATTCAAGAATGAAATATAAGAATTTTTTTCATAAGGAATCTTAGATAAAAAGTCCAAATTTAATCGGAGGTTACCTAAAAGGGGTTACAAGGATTCTATTGAAATATTGGGTGAAAGGTAAAAAAACTTTGGACATACTCCCAAAATATGGATGACATTTTTTCCTAGACATGAGTTATCGAGATACAAAGAGAAATCATTGGCGACTTCATGTTCCAAGACACCTACTACAAAAATAGAGCCTCCAAAAAAGAATAATCATAATAATGTCCCAATGGAATACTTGAAAATATGTCTAACATAGTTGGAATTGTATAAGAAAATTGATCTAGAATAATAAGGATAATTTTAACTTCTTACTAAAGTTAAAAACCCAATTGAAAGACAAAAGAAAACTGAAGAAAGCTGCAAATACACACCTTTAATGGTTACCATAGCTTGGAAATCCAAAAAGGGAATTAGTCTCAAGGTGGGGTGGCCACATCTGAGCCGTGTCAGAACCACATCAGAGAAATAGGATCACGGGGAAGTGGGTTGGTCGCATCAGAGGCACATTGGAAGAGGAGGTGGTGAGTCCATGTCGGAGTAGCATTGGAGCCACGTTGGAGGAGGAGGAGGGGGTCCTTGTCGGCACAACATTTGTAGAGAGGGTGGTGTGGCTGCTTCGGAGGAGGGTCGTGAGGAGGATATGGCACATGAGGATTCAGGGAGGAGGGTGGGGAGGATGAGAATGGGAATGGTGAGTTAGAGGATCACGAAAACGATGGGGAAGGAGAGTCGCGATAAGGGGTGTGAGGGTTAGGGTGAATTGGAGAGTTGGGGTGGGCTATAACCACATCTGGTGAAAAGGTTGTGGTAATAAATTACCTATAGCCATGGTTCTTATTTCTCGTGTCTATAGGTCCATGGAAATAGCCTCAAATTCTAGTAGTGAACTTCCACCTATTGGTTATTGGATGATTCATTATTCTTATTTTGTTTCAACTTATTTACTTCTATTTACACTACTTATCAATATTATATACCATTGTGATACACTCTATCCCTAAGGGAATAGTCTCCCTACGGACACACCCTAGGCCCTTGTTACTAGTCATCATCCCATGGTATATAGGGAGGTTTTCTTGGGGTCATGTGGACAACTACCTCAGGGCACTGATTAGTGGCTTCTAAGGCTGGACACTAAAATCTTCTTCATTTTTCTCCATTAAAGACTAAATAATTACCTGATGCATTTGAGAGCTATATTGGGCTCACTAATCATTATGATCTATATCAAGATCACCCATCATCATATATAATTCTCAAGTTCCATATCGTGAAAAAAAAAATTTAATCTTTCACATTTTCATCATAAAACCATTAAAAATATCATTTTAAGCCATAATAAAAGCACTTTCAATTTTCACATAGGGAGAAATATCCCTTTATTTTGAAAATTCATGAAAAAATCCCCAAAATAATGGGAATTTTTTTTAATTTTCGAAACCATGAAAAAATAAAGAATATTATTTATAAAAAAAGGACATGGTTGTGTGAAATTTTCTCATTTCATATATATTTAAAAAAAATTCAATTTTAACTCTTGTACCAAGAGATATAAGTGACCTGTACAAAAAATGTTAACAACATTCCTCTTTAAATCTTTTTAAATAAAGTAAAAAATAGTTGAAAATAAAATTTAATAGATTTTTAATTTTAAATAAGAACATTCTCAAAACAATTTAAAGAACATGGATATAGATAAAAATTATTTGAAATGGGTGCAGTAAAATATTGTTTTAAGGGGAAATCCCATTCAAATTTCAAAACTTTTGATACAAAAGGAAATTTAATAAAAAAAGATGAAATTTATTTATAAAATAGTTTAATTTTATTAAATTAATGATAAAATACATCAATAAGGTATTTCATACACCGCAAGAAATAAAACATGTGGTGAAAATGGCCTAAGTATTAATGAAGGGAAATTGAGATACCCCAAGACTAAAGGCCTTAAATATTTTATTTACCCCCCTTTTCCAACTCGGTTTTGGGGAAAACACACATGTCTAACAATACTAGAGGAACATAGGTCAAATACAATACCTTAAAGTCCCCAAAGACCTGACACCATTATAACAGTCTTTCTTTAGGATATTTAATACATTAACCCTAACTTCCAAAATTGCAAGGCCGTCAAGTGAGAATTTACCTATGTAGAGTTACAAGGTTCCCTGTATCAATGACATATGGCACACCCTATCATTCTTCAAATATGGTAGCCCTACAATGCTAGGTGATGTTTCTCTAAGGCCCTCATCTGAAACTTCACTAGAGGAATCAAGGCCTGTGATTTTTTCCCATCATTAACAATGTTTCTCCTTCGACCAATTTCTATATTCACCTTGATATAACCATCATTTTTACCTATATATGGGTAAATTGACACCATCACTATCAAGAACAACCATATGACCTTCAATTGTTCCTCTAGCATTCATCGCATGCCTGATGCTGATGATCAATACCTAACACCCTCACTGTCGAGGCATACACTAATGATTAAGGCCCTTTTACAATGACCCAACATCAAACTTCATCCCTCTATCATAGGCAACCACCATAGAACTGCACTCTGCCATTGTCCCAAGATCACATAATCGCTTGTCACCAGTCACCCGCCACAAAAACAACCCCCTCCACACGCTACCCCCACCATGAAAAAATTTTCATTCACACACCACCCTTTCAAATTCCACATAAATGGGGAATATAAGATATTGAACTATATTTTGATGCATTATTATGTGGATTCTTTACCACTAGTCCATTATCCCAACTATAGGAAATTGAGATGAGAAATCTCTTACCTTATCTTCTAAATTTCCATGTAAATTCTTTAACTTTTGTATAATGAAATTATATCAATTATTTAATTACATAAAAACCTTATTGTAGTCTATTTCCTTATCATGGTCTATTTTATTTTTATTTTTTATAATAAATTTTATAGTTACTAAATCTATTAAGTTCATGTTTCACAACTTGAGGATGTTCAGTTCATAATACCCAAAAAAACATTGGTTAGTTGAAAAGGGTCAAAGGGGTAATTTTCCTATCATATTAATAATATTAATCATGAAATAATTTTAATTATTATACATTAAATACAATTTTATATTCATACATGAATGGAAGACATGAAAATAAAATAACATCGCATCATGGAGATGGTATTACACATGTACGCATGAGAATCAAGATTATTTTTTAAAGGGTGGAAGGGTGAGGTGGTATGTATTATCTTATATTTCTATTATCATAATTATTTTATAAGTATCATATATATTTATTAAATCCATTTTAATTAATATCCTTTTTTTGGTTATGTATAATTAAATGCATCACTTCATGGATCTAGTAGTCCACATGTATGAACGAGCGATGTTCTCATTTCTCATTGGATGGAAAATGAGATGATAAAGGGTTGTTACATCAACATAATAACATTTAAATATATATTAGATACTAATTTTATTATATAATTATGGCTAATATTTCAATTAATGTGGTAATATAATAAATAAAATGAAAGAACTCTTTTAAGAGTTATACCTATTCATTAAAACCCCTAATTTACTACACCTTAAGACTTTTTAGGATTCTATTTTGTTGAGTCAAGGACCACTAAGACATAGGAAGGAAGGTTGGGAAGGTGTTATATAGTTCATGGATGATATAGAGTTCTCAAAATCTATGAGTAAGATAGAAGAGGAGGTTCCCTTTTATAAGTGTGGAGATTGATACACTTATAATTATTAATAGTTTTAAAGTAATATTAAGTCATATTCTTGGTCATGTAGAACCAAGGCACCCAAATTTCATATATAAGATGTGATTGGGTCAAAATAAACTAAAAAAATCATATTTAGAAAAGTTTTAGAGATATTTTAGGTCTTATATCTTAGTTAAACCCCATTAAACCCATTATAACCTCAACCATAACAACATAACTTTTTTACTATGATAACAAAATTATATGACCAAAAATAAAAGGGGACTTATAATAAAATTTTGAAAAAATTGTTCAAAATATGGAATCAATTTTATCAAAATTCAATTTCTATAGGTAGAAAAAATCACTTTTAATATAAATAAGAAAAATATATGAAATTTTTTTAGAGAAAAAAGTTATTTAAGAATAAAAAATCATTTTACAATGAAATAAAGTATAAATTTCATGCACATGAATTTATTTTGTTATTTAATTAATAAAGGTAGTGATTTTGACATTTACATTAATCTCTAATCGAATGGAACCTTCCAAGCATACCATTATTTGGAAAAAATATTTTATAATACATAATTTAACTTCTTAAACATATATTCAACTGATAAAAAGGTTTTAAAATATATCTTGTCATGCTTACAACATAATAATGTCATGAAAGTGACAGCATATGAAAAATCGGTATTTTCATTATTCACCCAAAAATCAACTATTTTAGAAAAATATCAAAAAATCATCCTAATACTATTATGACATGATGATTTAAAAAATGATGTCCATTTATATATATATATATATATTAATTTTTTCGAAATTAATTATAATATCCATTTTCAGAATATAATAAAAACTATTTCTGAAGAAAATATATTTTTGAAGCATAATTTTTTTTTCTCATTCCTTTCCGAATGGCCATAATTAAATAAATGTTAATTAATTGAATTGAATATATAATATAATAATTTTACTATAAGCATATATATATAGTGATTAATTTAATCTATTATGAAAAAAATACATTGCGTATATAAAAAATGTTTTACTAAAAATATCACTTCTACCTTCATATCCATCTAATTTAAAATCAATGAAAGATTTATTACTCATTTTATTAAAGAAACCCTTTCTACATATATTTCATAATATTATTATTCTTATTCATAATCTTTAAACTAACATCTAAGTCATAAAAAACATATTTAAATAATTATATTTTAATAGTATATCACAACTCATATTAAGATCACTGTTGTGCATACCACACAATATCGAATGTAATATTCTTTAAATAAAATAAATTATCAAATATAGGGGTGTTATATTCTATACTCATAATGAAATTTTATCATCATGATTTTACCCTGTGTCCCATAAAAAGGGTTTAAAATTTTTCTACATAAATCACAAGGAGTGGAAGATAAAAAATACAATCATGAAAGGAAAATATTTTTTAATATATTTTTTTAAAAAATATATTTGTTGAAAAAATAAATCATAAAAAGGAATAATAAAATATCTTTTTGAAAATAGAAAATATGGAAGTAGGAAGGTTACGTGGAATAAAAGATAATTTGGTTCCCAAATAAAGAGAACATTGGTGGGATGTGAAAACATAGACTTAGAAAGAAGATCCATTTAAGATATAACGTTATAATTTTATGAGAAGTGAAGAGGCCATCAATTCAACAGAAATGATCATAAAATTAGAAATTTTTTATTTTAAATACTATTTTCTAGCATTGATGGATTCTTTTACCATTATGATAGAGAACATAATAAATATATATATACTTGATTTCTTTCCATTACATAAGCACAATTTTATCCTTTAGTTGTGATTAGAAAATTTTCCCACTTCTATTTCATCTCGTACTCTAAGAAATGAATACTCAAGATTAATTTTTCATGCCTAAATCACTAAAATAAACTTCTAGTGGATCACATGATCCAAAAAAGGATAACTAGTTATTCCTCATATCTTTAAAAAATTAATAAAAACCAAAATTGTTATCACAAGATAAGATAATATCCAATATGATCAAATACTATATTAATATTTAAAGCCTCAATAATAATACCCAAAGTTAGAATTTAAACATTACATAAATAACAAACCTCAAATATCTTCTAAATATTCCAAACCATATTTAAAACCCCAAAATCATAAATACTTGATCACAATTCTTCCAAGATCAACTTAGAATTAGTATAAAAACAAAATTAGTCACTCATAAAATCATATGCCCAAAAATGTATATGCCCTCATCATATAATCACTAAAATATGCTAATCATTTCCATAAATAATATAAATCACCATAAATCTAAAAATAAAATGATATAGAATTTCAAATGGTAATTCAACCTTTATTCCTCAAATAAAATCTCATCTTAGACTACTCCTAAAATAGCGAACTTATTTAAAGATAACATTAAAAATGTAGTCACTAAATAAATTTTCAAACTTAACATTATCTATCTAATAAAACATATGTTACCAAAATTTAATGACTCTTTATCTTAATTTACCATATTTACCTCAACATCAATGATCATAGTCGTAGAGAACCATCCTGGGTTGACCAAACATGTCACCTGATTCTTCCCACCACAAGGCCTAAATCATGCCTCCACATATGTTGTAGGCTATTAAATAGCGATAAGGGCGCAACATATTTAATGGGGAGACTAAACCCTATAGTCAGAATAAAATAAAAATAGAAATACCAAAATACCATAAGGATAAACATTAGAGTATAAATAAAAAATAAATTGAAAGAAAAACATGCTATAATAAATAAAATATGGAATATAGTCATGCAGTCTCAAATAATGTGAAATAAAAAATAGTCAAAGGCCCATGGGGCCTACCATATATAAAAATAATAATCAAATTGAAAATAAACACATCAGGCTCTACCATCAACTTGAGTTAAACCACATACCCAATCTCTGGAACTCTTGAGATGTACTAGCCTGATACTGTGACTCTACATGAGTGGCCCTACTTAATCAAGTTACAATAATCCTCCACCTATCCATTTTACAACCTATTATCCATTTGAAAGTAAATATAAAGACTTCATGCACATTGAGGTACACATATAGGGGGTGATAAATAAAGCTTATAAGGCCACCCCTAATGGTGAACCTATAATCTATTTTCATGTACAAGTGAATTCGAAAATGATATGTCCAACCATTCCAAAAAAATAGAAATTGGAAAAAAATAAACAACTATATAAAAATAATGGAAATAAACAAAAAAATAGCCAACTGTGGGTTATAGTCTAACACCTGAGGTAATTCTACCACTGATTTGGCCCATGCTAAAGGATTTATAGTGTGTGGATCACCACACCACACCACATCAGTTTCATCCTCCATATCTATATAGGATATCCAAGACGTATAAATTTAACGGTACAAATGTTGTACTACTAGGGCATAACCATAGGATTCCACATTACAACACAGAACAACCAGGAACTAAGACTCCTTTGGAATGATTTGAACTAGTAATAGGACTCTATGAAAAACCCAAGAGAAATTCTCATGTCCTGAAATTATTGTAGAACAAATCAGGCTCTAAACAAGGGACCACTGGTGTTCACCACCCCATGGGTCCCTCTATTCATGGGCCCAAAAGATAAATTGTCCTAAGGGTCCCATCCATCCACATGCCCAGAAGATACATTGTCCCAAGGTTCCCATATATGTAACTAGAAGATCTCATTATCCATGAAAGGTAACCTCTAATGAGTATGTAACTCTCAAATAGAGGGATTCCCTTATATTGATCACTCTTTATCTCCCTAATCTCATCTAACTTTTTTCATCCAAAGGGGAGAGAGAACCCAATCAAAAATCAAGGCCAATGCCCAGTCCAAGATATCCTAAGGGTATTCGCCTCATACTATGTTCTAAAAAAATAAATCAAACATATAGGTTAAAGGCCACCACAACATGAGTCTATCCAAATCTTAAACCCATCATCCAAAATATGAAACGGAAATTCCAATCAACTCTCTACTAAAGTCTATCTAGAATGTGGGTTGATATAACTCTCAAATATATCATCCAAAAAGATGCACCGGTAGTGTTGATTAACTCTTGGCTAAAGTCTACTACAAGAGCTAGACACCCTAAAAGTGTCTCCTCTATATCATAAAAAAAACTCATGCTAAGATTTGCATGAGAAGCATCCTCAAGTGGCCTTTAGTGGCCTCCAACTGATCCTCATTCAACAACATGCCTACAAGGTCATCCAAAAGCATGGGTATGCCTATAAAGGGAATTATAAATGGTTCTCATGACCCCATAAAAATAAAGAGACCCTAAAAGGGATCCTCAATATAATAAAAACCTTAGGATAACACCCATTCTAAGAAAACCTTAGTCGCCCTCCCTAGAATGAAACCCATCATCGGGTACTATCTCACCCTTAAGCGCATCCAAATGGGTCCCTCATACACATATCAACATCACAACGACACCCAACCTTATTTTTCATCCCATGCAGTCAAACCATCCCAAAGTATTCAATAGTTTTGATCCTCAACACAAGATATAAACCCCAACTTCTCTAACCACGATCAATTGGTCCCAATATCTAGGGACAATCCAAGATATACTCATAGATAATACTCGATCCATCCTTATGATATTTTAATGAAAAATCCTCAATCAAAAGTAAGATTTCATTCAAATTATAAGAAAAATAACAAGCTCACAACCCTCACATGGATCTCGTATCACCCAACCTAACCCACTATAGGATTCTGAATCTAAACCTCAGATAAATCCTCTTAAAAATCCTCACTCAAACTGAAACACCATATTGAAATCATCCAAACACCAAAATAATACTTCCATCATGATATAAATGAAAAAATTATTAGAACAGATTAATCAAAAGTCCAATTCTAACTCTAGACTGAAGAATTGGAAAAAAATATCGATGAAGGAAAAGTACATGGAATGTGCTTTGGGTACACAACATGTGCCCCCAAGATCACTTGTATTTATAAAAAAATTGTAACGTTAATAGTTTAGCTTCCAACAGTCATAATGATCAATGGTTATATAACAGTCAAAACCTAACATTCTCATTTAATTATACTCACTTCATTAATTAAAGAATATAATTTTGTTGAGTATAAAATAATATAGCACACAAAATTAGGAAACAAAAATTATTCAAAATTTTGGGTCATTACATTCTTCCCCCTTTAAGAAACTTCATCCTCGAAATTTTAACTCGTACCCTCATAAAAGAAAAGGTGTGGGTACTTCTACCTCATAGACTCCTATGGTTCCCACATGGCTTCTTCACATTTTTGGTTCCTCTACAACACCTTAACAAGGTTGGTAGTCTTATTGCGTAGAACGTTGTCTCTATGATCCAAGATCTCCACCGACTGCTTGTCATAATAGAGGTCATGTTACAGTTGTACCACCTCTGGGTTTAGTAGAAGTGAAGGGTTAGGTATGTACTTCCTCAAGAGGGATATATGGAAGACATCATGAACTCGTGCTAGGATTTAGAGAAAGTGCAAGTCGATAGGCCACTGCTGTTACGCGATCAAGGATTTCAAAGGGGCCAATGTACCTAGGTCTGGGCTTGCCTTTCTTCCCAAACCTCATGACTCTCTTCCCAGGTGAAATTGGAAGAAAGACCTCATCACCAACATCGAACTTCAAGTCCCTTCGACGGTTGTCGACATAGCTCTTTTGCCGGCTTTGAGTAGCCTTAATTTGTTGTTGGATGGCATGGACTTTTTCTATCATCTCTTGCACAAGATCAAGCCCTAGAATCTTTCTCTCGCTAGCTTCATGCCAACATATAAGATTTCTACATTGATTCTTATATAGATCTTCATAGGGTGCCATTTTAATGCTTGATTGGAAGATATTGTTGTAAGAGAACGTAACTAACGGTAGATGTTGATCCCATCCACCTTTAAATTCCATTGAGCATGTTCTCAGCATGATCTCGAGTTTTTTAATAGTCCTTTCAGATTTTTCATTAGTTTGGGGGTGATAGGCTATACTAAAATTCAATTCAGTGCTGAGATCATTTTTAATAATTCTCCAAAATTTTGATGTGAACCTTGGATCACGATCAGATATGATAGAAAGTGGAACTCCATGAAACCTTACCACTTCCTTCATGTAAATCCTGGAAAGTTGATCAAGAGGGAAATCTTCTTGAATGGAGATAAAATGGGAAGTATTGGTGAGATGGTCCACAATAACCCATATCACATTATTTCCTTTGGAATTTCTCTAGAGACCAGTGACAAAGTCCATAGTGATATTGTCCCACTTCCAAGCTGGTATGGGTAGTGGTTGCAATGCCTCTTTAAGAAGCTGTCACTCTGACTTCACTTGATGACATACCAGGCACCTTGAAGTGTAGTTAGAAATATCCCTTTTCATATTATCCCACCAAAAAATATCACGAAGGTCCATATACATTTTTGTGCTTCCAGGATGTATAGAGAAATTAGATCTATGAGCTTCATCCATCAGCTCCTTCTTTATTTCCAGAATAGATGGAACACATATTCTTGTACGAAATTTTAGTACAACTTCTTGATCAATATTAAACTAAAAAGACTTCCCATTCTTTATAGCCTCAAACTTCTTCTTTAACAAAGGATCTTCTTTCTAAGATTTCTTGATCATCTCTAGTAATGATGGTTGAGAAATCATTTGGGTTAGGGTTGATGGTGTCCCTTCCATTATAATTCCCATGTCCAGCTTTACTAGGTCATTGATCAAAGGATCTCCTTGAATCCTCATCATGGAAAGAACAACTGGGTTTTTCCTGCTTAATGCATCAACAACTTTTTTTGCTCTTCCGGGATGATAATGAATTGAACAATCATAGTCTTCGAGAAGTTCCAACCATCTCCTTTGTCTCATGTTCAATTCCTTTTGTGTGAAAATATTCTTCAAACATTGATGGTCTGTGTATATATCACATTTCTCCCCATAAAGATAGTGCCTCCATATCTTCAGAGAAAAAACGACCGTAGCCAAATCCAGATCATGCATGGGATAGTTCTGCTCATGAGTCAATAACTGTCGAGATTCATAAGCACTGACTTTGTCATTTTGCATGTGGAAACACCCAATCCCTTTGAGAGGCGCATCACTAAAAATAACAAATCCTTCTCCACTTGAGGGCAGAGTAAACACATGTGCAGCAACCAATCTCTTCTTCAGATCTTGGAAACTTTCCTCACACTCCTTTTTCCAGAGGAACTTGACCCCTTTTTGAGTTAACTTGGTTAATGGATTAGAAAGTCATGAAAAGTTTTTCACAAACCACCTATAATATCCTGCCAATCTAAGGAAACTTCTATTCTCAGTTATTGTTGTAGGTTGTGGCCACTCCACTACAACTTTTGTCTTTGCAAGGTCATATGTGATTCCTTCATTGGTAACACTGTTCCCCAAGAAAGAAACTTGTTGTAACTAGAATTCACATTTACTGAACTTTCCAAAAATCCCTTCCTTCTATAAAGTTTACAAAATAACCCTTAGATGATCTTCATGCTCCTATCATCTTTTGGAATATATCAGAATATCATCAATAAAAACTACCAAAAAGTTATCAAGGTAGTCCTTAAAGAATCTATTCATCAGATCCATAACAATATCAACAGAATTAGTCAGTCCGAAGGTCATAACAACCAACTAATAAAGCCCATATATTGATCTAAAGGCAGTTTTTGGAATATATTCTTTCTTCACCCTTAGTTTATGATAACCAGATCGAAGATATATCTTAGAGAAGAATTGAGCCCCATTAAGTTGGTCAAATAAGTCATAAATTCTTGGAAGAGTGTATTTTTTTCACTGTGATCCCATTCAGTTCTCTATAATCAATGCATAGGCGCATCGATCCATCCTTCTTATTCACAAAGAGAACTGGTGCTCCCCAAGGAGACACACTTGGTTGGATAAACCCCTTCTCCAAAAGATCTTGGAGTTATGTCTTTAATTTCTGTAGCTCCACATTTTTCATCCTATAGGGGGTCTTTGATATTGGATGAGATCTGGGTACGAGTTCAATAGAGAAATCTACCTCTCTTTCTGGGGGAGGTCCAGGAAACTCCTTAGGAAGTACATCAATGTATTCCAGGACTATGGAGACACTTTTTTTCCTTAAACTCTCATCTATTTCTTCTTCTTCACCAATAAACTCCATAAAGTAGATTATAGGGGGTTCTTCTAGACAACGATCAGTTTGAGATATCTCTCCTTGGAAGATAACTTTAGTTTTTTCATTCAAGACTACTGATATTTCCTTGCTCCTACATTTTATCTTAGCATTATACTTTGAGAGCCAGTCCCTCCCTAGTATAATGTCGAATTCCTGCATGGGAATGACTACTAGATTAGCAATAAGATTGTGCTCACTAAAGTAAATACTAGAGTTTCTAAAAACTGACGGTTCTTGGATAATCCCACCATGAGTCTTGACCGATAACCCTATTTTAGAAAACATGGGGTTGATTCTAAATTCTTTGCAAACTTAGTGGAAATAAAGGAATGCATAGAACCAGAATCAAACAAAGTACTTTCTAGCTTTGAGAGGACAACAAGAGTACCCGCTACCACATAATTCAGAGATTCAACTTTAGCTGTAATGATAGAAAAAGAACGAACTTCCTACCTTGGCCTTTGCTGGGGCTGATGGTGGTTCCCCTCCACTAACCTTGGATTTGGACAGTGATTGGAAAAGTGACGACGTTGTCTAAACTTAAATCATTGGGAATCAGGTAGGTTCTTCACCATATTCCAGTTATCATTAGTGTTTGTAATTTGAGGTTTCACCTCACTATGAAAATTCCTCGCAATATGTCCATCTCTTCCACAGTTATAGCATTTCCCGATCCTGAGCAAGAAGTTCCCTGAATGCTTCTTCCCACATTTATTACACATGGAATGTTTCACTTTCTTGCCTTCTCTTCCTTTACAAAGGTCCTCCCTAAGATGGGCTCCATAAATCTCTTCTTCTTTTTTGATTTATGAGACCACTGCAACTCACCAAACTCTACCTCGACTTTCATTGCACTCCGCATGATCTCCTCATAGCTGTCATAGTCTTAGTTTTCTAGATTGTTCCGCATATGAGGTCTCAGTCCACTGAAGAATCTATCAACCTTACTATTTGGATCCATGAAAAAGATATAGGTATATCGTGAAATACTTGTGAAGTTCATCTTGTAGATTCCCACAGATTCATTCTCCATCTGCTTCGACTCGAGAAACTCTTTCTCTATTATTATTCTCAGAGAACGAGGGAAATACTTACTGAAAAATATCCCTCTGAAGTCTTCCCACTCCATAGATTCAACCTCCACTCTTGGAATCATGTTTTTAATCAGTTCCCACCATTGATCACCTTCTCCTTCTAAGCGAAAGACAACCAGGAAGACCTTCTCTTGCTCTGAATAACAGAGCACATAAAAGATCTTCTCAATGGAGATGATCCACTGCTCAGTAATTAATGGGTCATTCGATCCACTGAAGGTTGGTGGTCATTGATGCATAAAGGACTCAACAGAATTTTGTTCCATTCACGGTGAGATTGTTCTCTCATCTTGATTCAACTTATTTCCCATAACTTGGGTCTGTTGGTTCATCATTCGCATAAATGTTTCCATTCCAACTTCCATCAGAGGGTCGTCAGTTCATGGTCCATTATGGTCACCATTTGAACGGTTCCTCCTATTTCTTTCCAATTTATAAAAGAGTAAAACCTTAGTGAAAAACTTATTTCATTTACGAATCTTTTAACTATAAAAGATTTTATTTCTTAGAACTTCAATCTTAAACAATTACATTTCTCTATAATTCTTTCATAATGATTCATAAAAATCTTGTGATTTACCAAACATATCCCCCGAGAGTGTCATAACCAAGAGTGAAACAAGGCCCGTTGTTAGTACCAGTTCTCATTCGAGTCTAGCTCAAAGTGTTGTTTTCCGGTTTTACCCCTATGTACATCTGTTCTAGAGCCACCTCTACCTACTTGTATCCAAACAGGGATGTATTTTCTTGATAAACCACTTACTCAATACTCACCAAAATACCAAGAAGTTTTCCTATATTTAAAATCTTCTATAGGGTTCTTACTAAACTCTTCACATCCTAATTTATATAAATAACTAAACCTCTCTTTGATACCAATTATGGAATCCCACCTTTTTATTACATAACTTTTCATTAAATTTTACAAACCGAGGATCTTTAAAGTATAGTGTCTGGGAAATCAGGAACATAATACATGAAAACAACATAAAAAATTCTTCTAAACCACTTGTAAGGATTAATAATAGGTTCATCCAATTTAAAAGTACTACATCTCATATCCTAGAGACATACATCAAAGGAAAGGGTGAGTAGAAGGCCCAGTAAGGGGTAAACAAGGGAATCCGTTTACTTGTGATATCGATAAGAACTTGATAAAAAATATGAACACATGAGAAATAGAAAAAGAGGCTTATCACAATAACAAGAACATGAATCATAACTTGAATATTTGGCTACAAAATTTCATTTATTCATTCATGAACATATCACCAAGCTTTATCCCCGAGCTGTCATAAAAATTATCAAGGTTATTCACCAAGGTATCGTGAAAGTTGTCATCTCTAGAGATTAAATCTTTACCCAATGCATTGGAGTGATATCAGGGTGAACCCTCAATATTTAATTACATTCATGTGATCCACATTGATCATAATCAAATATTTCATAAATAACCCACGGAGAATAAAATAAATGGGTTTCATTTCAAGATCATGACGTTTTAAAAGTTTTCAAAACAAAAATTAAGATCATTATGTCATTTATAACACATGGAAAGGGAGTGAGGGTTATATGTATGTAAATTACAGAATAAAATATATCATAATTATATATTTATGAACACCCAATGAAACGAAATAGGTCTGGGTATTCACATAAATAAAACAAGATAATTTATGGAGCAAAAGAGATAGAAATTTTGAGGCGAAATTTCTGCAGCTCAACGGCTATATAACATGGTTTTAGAAAAAATTGAGAAGAGAGGGGAAAAGGGTAACACACTCATAAATAATTCATAATAAAGTATGGTTAAATAATAAGATCATGGTATGGATATTTTAATTACCCACCACATGAAAAGAAAACAAGAAACAAAAGAGAATATGCGATTTCTTTTACGAGAAATTCGGCAACCTAACGACGTCACTTAAAAATTTAGAAAACAAAATGATGAGAGCGGAAAAGGTCTTTCAACAATTAGACATGAAATAGATAGTAATGAGAACATATAATAACATACCCTAAACAAAAAGAGATGGAAACTAGAAGACACAACATAAAGGAAGTCATGGCTTAAAAGAGGAGGGTGAAAGACCCCCTTACCTTGAAGAGTAACTTTGAAAGCCTAAAGGTCGAGACCCTGGGAGGCTTGAGGGAACCTTGGGAGGAGTCCTTGGAATTTAAAGAGACCTTAACTTCGTTGGGGAGGATTTTTAAATGAAATGAATGAGGGAATGGCTTGGTATTTATAAGATAAGTGAGGGAACAAGTCATTAATTTCCAAGGGACACCTCATCAGTGGTATTGGAAAAACCATGGGCTTGACCATGGTATTTTCCCATAGTATTGGCCACTTGGGAAACCTCATAGCATATAATACTATTTTTAAATCGACCAGAATGATTACATACTTGTTACATCATTAATGAGGTCATTAAACACCTGAAACTCAAAACTGTATTTTAACTATTCACTGAAAATCAACTGTTTTAGAAAAATCCCAAAAATTCAAATTAACCAAATATCGATGCTCTGAATTCAAAAATGAACTCCATTTTATGAAAATAATTTTCTAAATATTTTTAATTTAATTTTTAAATAAAAACACTATTCATTGAAAATTCAACTGTTTCAGAAAAATCCCAAAAATTCCCCTTAACCAAATATCGATGCTCTGAATTCAAAAATGAACTCCATTTTATGAAAATAATTTTCTAAATATTTTTAATTTAATTTTAAATAAAAACACTATTTACCTGAAAGAAAACTAATACATAACTAATAATTTTTGAAATAGCTATTTGCTTATTTTATTGAATCACGTTACCTAATCAAGGTGCCTAAATTATTTTAATACTTTATTAAGTGAGTTTACTATTCCATTTGGACACATTACTATTCATAAGAACAAAATTACTATTTATAATTTTTTATTCACCAAAAATTAAGTTGATCTTATTAAACTCTAAATTTGTTACTGAACACAACTGTAGAAGACCATTTTTTTGAAAATCATTACACATTATTAATTATTTAAGGTTTACATAAATATTTTAAAATATCCTTTTTTTATAATATTCACAGATAATACACATCCTAAATTTATCCGGATATTCTAAATTCTCAAACTTTACCATAAGAAGAAATAACGATTTTATTTATATCAAAGGATTACATAAAGCAACTAAAGTCTCGTTACATATCCCATTATAATACCAGCATAGGACCTAAGTGTAAGGTGTGCTAAGGTGGCAGAATCTTGGGGAGAATCAGCCAAAATTTCTCGAGTTGTGACCTATATCATCTTGAACTTCTCCCATAGGTGATTCTGTTCAAGATTCAGATGATGATGTTCGGCTTGGGTTTGGTCCATAGAAAAGCCCAGTGGTGCTACCTCCTTCCCAAGTTCTATCAGATGGGATTTGAACAACCTGAGTCTACTAGATAAGGCCGTCGAATCCTCCTTCTGTACTAATTAAGCAAGATCACTTGTATTTATAAACAAAAATATTAACATTAAGATTTTAGATTCCAACAGTCATATTGACCAACAGTCCTATAACAATCAAAACCCAAAATTCTCATTTAATTATACTCACTTCATTAATTAAATAATATATTTTTGTTGAGTATAAAATAAAATAACACAGAAAATTAGGAAACAAAAATTATTCAAAATTTATGTTTGTTACACGCTCATGTGAGCCAAGTCCCAATGAAGCTATGCTAACATGCCAAAATCCACTAACCATGCTCCATGCGTAGACTAGTTTCAAAAAACTGAATAACCCTTGACACTCATCTTGAAAATCAAAGCTTATCACTCATACCAAGATCAACCACACAACAACCATCTACTTGGATTTTGATCCAAATCCATAAGAAATCAACCACACTCTCACCACACTACTCAATGTGCAACCAAAAAAACTAGGATAGGTTTCCAACCAAACCTTCCCTCAAAATCCATCCAAGAGATTAGAAGCAATCCAACCACTCGACATATCAAACATCATGAATCATCATGCCTAACTAGACCCTAGTGATAGTAGTCCTCAACAACCCCACCAAGGAAAAATAGCCATGCCCACCCAATCCATTTGTGACAGCAGGCGCACAGGACCCACTGTAAGACCCAACAGAAAATGAGTGGTAGTTAAAGCCCCTACCACGAAACTCAATTCAGGGACTTTAGGAGAACCACCTCCTGAGGAAAAATAAATCCCAATCCAAACATCTTTCTGGCATCCTTTCCCTCATCAAACCATCAATAGTTAACTCATATCTCACATTGACCAAAAAGGGTCTCCATGCATCTTTAAGTGAAGGGAAAATGTCTCCATTATTGAAAAACATCTCGCTATAAGATTCATAGGACCTATCATCGAATGAAAATATAAATATATGTGGTTCGGTTGAGTAAAATGCCACTAAGAAGCTATATATAACACAACATATAGGTTATTAATGACGCTTTAAATAATTAAACCTTTATCATTGGAGAAATCACACAAAAATAGGCATATGTCATGTTATTACTACATACCTAGAATAATTCCATAACGCTTGGCCACTTTACCACAAGCAAAGATACAAAAAAAATAATGAAAAAAATCCAAAATCCCTAGTGCATCACAGTAGTTGAAATCACACAACTATAAAAATAGAAACCAAAAACAATTGTATGTAATCTTAGAATTTTTATCACAAAGGGTGTTTTTGAAACACCATATAGATATCCATCACAAGTTATAACACATTCTAAGACCACATATCTACCAACTCCCTAAATTAAAAAACCATCCCTACTTAGATACCATTTTTTAGTAAACTAGCCCCAGTTGACCTAAAAAGTCACCCAATCCAACGTACTAGAAGGCCTTAATCATTCATCCCTATATACCAGAGGCTACCTGTAGTGACTCGAGTTTTTACTTATAATAGTTTTGAATATTTTTAAGAATACTTCTAATATCAGGTGCTGAGTCGGTGTGGGATTTTGAGGCTATGAGAGCCTCAGTGTGGTGGTTTTAAAAATATTAAATATGTTTTGTTATTAATGTGTTTTTATTGGAATATGGAATCACTTCCAAGAGGATAATCATATAGAAATTTTGAGATTGTCTTTGAGTTCAAAACAACATGTTTACCCTATGCATGACATAATGTTGTATGAACCAGGTGCGCTAGAGAGGTCAGGTTGAAGGGGAATTATAGGGAGAGATTGTTAATTAAATGATAAATTAATTAATAAAACTATCCTAAATCCCCCCACTCACGTTGGAATGAAAAACACAAGGAGGAAGCATTCTGCCTCACACCCTTTGGTGATGGACCAAAACTAAGGTGAATCGATGCAACGAGGTGTTTCCGATATCCGTTCCTGATGTCAATTGTCATCATATCAAGGAGTAGCATAATACGAGCATCTTTCAACACCCAAAGATTCATAATTTCTCAGTCATGGTAGGTTGATTTTATTTTTGGTTTCGATCACCATTTTTATGCGTGGTTTTAACATTGTAGAGACCTATTGCAATTTCTAGAGATCCCTCTTATGTTGATCTATAGGTTTTGGCAAAAATCAGGGTAAATTAGGTGAATCTCAAGGTAATTCAAATCTATAATTACTTTATACATGTCGTGTAGTCTAGGGAGACATGTTTTGTTTTATTACTATTTTGGTAAGATGACTTCTTGGGACAACATGTCATGTACCAGAGTTACACGTCGTGTAGTGACACCATTTCATGTGGCTAGAGGACATGGCCAGGGAAGCTATGTTATATTACATGGCCATGTAGAACTACACAACCAAAGTACATAGAAACAGGGTGACAGACATGAGCTTTGGAAAAATACCTAGTCAAGTGGCCTTTTAGCCTAGACATGTTATGTAGTTTGGGATACGCAATGTGTGAGAGGCACGGGCGGTCGAGCCGTGTAGTGGAGGAACATGGCATGTGGCAGGGTGAGGCAAAACACATAATGTACGAGCTATACATGCCATATACGCCTACATGAAAAAAATCCATGTGAATGGGAGACATGGCCACGTTCATAGGCTAGTTCACATGCTGCGTGGGCTCCAGTGCACGACATGTACTTTCTTAAGGATCTTCTTGAGATCTTTTTCCTAGTATATCTACTTCTCTAGAACTCAGATTTAGAATTGTGAGTAGCCTATCGTGAGCATTTTTTCACATAGAACATGATGGAGGCC
Source organism: Viscum album (assembly GCA_963277665.1). Lineage (NCBI taxonomy): Eukaryota > Viridiplantae > Streptophyta > Magnoliopsida > Santalales > Viscaceae > Viscum > Viscum album. The sequence continues at coordinate 1,514,090,807 of OY728161.1, forward strand.
TCCATTTAGGCCTATAAGATAATATTTGGTGTGTCTTGAGCATGAATTTGTTATAACAGTGCTCAACCAGGGTAGTGATTGGGGGTGGGTCACTGAGTTGGCGTCAAGGTCGGTTCCCTTCCCTTTCACCTTAGTATATGGGTCCCCTAGACTCTTTTGGTTGGTATATCAGTGCTCCCAATTTGCATTAAGGCATGGGTCCTCTACCCATGGCTGTGTTGTGATGTGAGGTATGAGAATTGTGATGCTCTTTTAAGCGGTGATACCCCGATGTTGTAGATCAATGTGGTTCGTAAAGAGAGATGTTGGGACTGGTACTCCCCTATATAATCAGGGTGTGGGTTTTCCTTACCCCTACACTTTGGTAGTGATTGGACTCCCCACACCGTGGGTGTGAGTTCTATAGCTATGGGGTAGTTCTTTAGGGGTTATTAATCACTTTTTTGACTAGGGAATAGGTCCCCTATATCGTTCATATAGTTGGGTATAGTGCTCTGATGTCGTGCTAGGGTGCATGCCCTCCAAACGTGTTGGAAAAATAGAGCAGTTACTCACCTATTAGACTAGAGTGTGGGTCATCAATCTGTGGAGTCAGTACTCCCCTGTCATGCTAGGGAGAGGGTGCTCCATGTGTGACTTATGGATAGAGTGGAAACTCCCCTATCGTGTTAGAGTGCATGTCATCTATATTTGGATTCAGAACTCATATATCATTCTAGGTTGTTAGTCTACCATATGTGTTAACCTGGAAGAGTTGTTACTCCCCTAACATGTTAGTGAGCGAGTCCTCTATCTTGGGGTCGGTACTACCCTATTGTGTTATGGTGTGGGTCCCCAAAGTGATCGAGCTAGTAGAATAGGAATCTCCTGTCGCATTAGGTTGTAGGTACTCTATCCTTTGAGTGTTACTCCTCTATCATACAAAGGCACGGGTCCTCATAATGTGGAGTAGCACTCCCCTACCATGTTAGGGTGTGGGTCCTCAATTGGAGTTAGTTCCCCTTATCTATTTATTACAGTTATGAAGAGAGGGACCCTCTTCTAGTTACGTGCAATTATTGGTTAGGGGTTAGTGCTCTCTCAATATATTGAGTTACATAATACTCTATTCAAGAGTCAGAGAGTTTGAACAAGTTGGTTAGAAGATAATACTCCCTCGACTATAGGGAAATGGAGAGGTGTGGGTCCCTCCATTCTCTCTCATTCGATAGGATGCATGTTATGCATAGTCTGGAGTAGTGATCCCTATCATGTGTGTAGTGGTGAGGGGTGGGCCTCTCCACTTGGGTTCTTATAGCCTTTCATGGGGTGAAGGTTAGAAATGGAAGGCCTCTAGTATTGGGCACTATAGCTGGACCTAGCGAGTTATTCCCAATGGAGCGTATCTTTTGGACTAGTGCCATTTAGGATGGATGATCTCATGGAGTGTGTTCTCCTAGTTTTGTGTTACCTTTAAAACCTTGTATAAAATCACATTTCTAGCTATGAGTTCGAAACCTCATGAGACTTGGAGTATGAGAAAATTATATCTGAGTGATTCTAGGAGTCCATGCAGTGTTGTCTCATGTTTGGGTTGAAACCCCTTGTGGACTGAGTTGATTATTCATGTATATATGAGGATGGTTCAAGATGGAATTTCTCTCTTTATTTTGTTCTCTCATGCTAGTTCAAGAATATTATTGTCTTTCAGTTGTTCTTTTTTATTTTGGGTTTTTAGGTTCTTACTAAGCGTTTTTATACTCACCCCTTCACAACATTTTCCCACACATATTGTATCTTGTGCATACCATAGCCCTTTTAGGGGAGTCCTTGGAAGAACCAAGGAAGTTAGAGCTTAGTCAACTAGACCAGCCAAGGTGTTTACGAGAGCCAGACTAAGGAGCATTTTGGAAGTTGCATTTGACAGTGGTCATCTCATTTTGAGTAGGTCGAAAACTTTTATATTTTTTGGTGGGTATTTGTTTTTACCTTTTTACTATTTCATTAATTCAATTGTACACTGGTTTAGGATAGATGTATGCATGAATTTTAGTTTCCATATTTTTATATCTTAGCACTGTTTCATGGAGGTGTTTGTGGGAGAGTTCATATAGGTACTTTAGGAAAAGTCCTACCATATTTGTGATATACCTTCTTGGTGCTAGTTTTTAGCCCCTATCCTATTGAAGGAGGGCCTAGGGAGTTATGGACCGAGCCATGTTGGGCCAGGTTATCATAGATTGTTATCATAGAGGGTCACACTTTGTAACCATAGTGTTGTTAGATTAGTTTGGGTTGTATAGTGACATAGTTATGGTGTTCTAGTTAGGCTCTTAGGCTAGAGGTTCTAGTGTTTTTGAGGAAGATGATGTATCCATTCACTGGGAATTTGATAATGTGATTTTTGACTCAGTACATTAGTAAACTGGTCATAGGTAAATAATGTTACATGCATCATATAGGACTGGGTTTTTGTTTTTTCCTTTTCCTTTTTGATTCATCTCTCTAGATATACTCTTTCACTATGATGAATCTTGAATTTGTTTCTGGAATCCATCATAATGACAATCGAATAGGGTTCCATGACATGATTATAATGACGATCCATCCTATGAAGAGGCTTTAATGCAGGGAACTGGTTCTAAGGTGGTACATCTGGGTGATCCTCCAATTTAGCTACCACAAGTTGAGTAGCTAGTTGAGCCTGTAGTTTAGGCCAAGGATGTGTATTAGCTGAGTGCACTGTATGAGTTCTATAGCTAGTGACCACTAATTTGTTAGTGTGATCCATACTCCCAGGTAGTTGATGACTTACTCGAGAAAGGCACATGTGTTTTTCTCCTCATGAGTTCACCTCCCGATCAGATGGTGGTCGTTTCGGAGATCCTTCTGTAGGGATCAGTTGGGCGATGGTGGAGTCTTATGATGTAGTCCCATGACTAGGAAACACTCACGTATAAATTGTTTTATAAAATCTTTTGGAAATATTTTTACCCAACCACATTCATATTAGTTCATATCAATTATCTTCTACTGTTTTAGAAGGGTATCGTGATTGGGTAAGAGTACTTAGTAAGGTTCACATCCCTTTTGTGGTACTCCCTATATATGGTTTGAGACACATTATTCAGAGATTATACCTTTGATAAGGGTACCCAAAAATACATTTGAGTATGGGAGGTCTCTTTGTTCCTTCGCTCTTATGTGGGGGTATTGGAGAAATCTCTGGTAGTATAGATCTTTTTGGTGGAGGTACATGCATATGTGGTCCTTTGTGGTGGTCTTGAGGTTGAGGCATCTACAATAGCTGGTAGATGGAAGATGATGGGATCTCACCATAAAAGGAATAGTCATGCCCAGACATAGTTACATGGTCATGTGGTGTAGGAGTCGATCTGGGGACCATGTTAGCCATAGGGGAGGTAGTGTTACGCTTATGAAGGTTGGGGAAATATTGCTAAAGATTTTCCAACCCACCGTTCTATTGAGTAGGAGTCATTCGACATAATGCTTGGTAGAGGCATCATTTAGATCAAGGAGTTTCACAAGATGGAGTATGTGGTGGAGGACCAGGTAGAGAGGCAAAGGGTGGAATGCAGTTTGAGGTGTTACTACCACCACCCTCAGGTGGTCTATGCCAGGCTCATGGAGAATAAGGATATAGGTGAGGAAAACTATAGGAAATAGAGGACTTTGACCCAAAATCTATGAGGATAAATATATATTTGACATGTTTATTTTCTAATTTTTTAGTAATTGTTAGACACTGTTGTGAGGTTCTATTTTCATTCCACTTCATACTCGAGTAGAAACTAGGGTGACGTAGGGAATTGGTAGAACCCCATGTTGGAGTTGTTTAATGTATCTTTGAATGTATGAGGAAGATAGGTCGTTTACCCACTTATACATGTTTTTTTGGCGTGATTAAAACCATTCATGAAATTCATTTCTTCCTAAAGCGGATAATATCGATCTGTGGTGAATGAATCTCTCCAACTTGTGTGTTAGGGGTTGGGTGATGTGTTGGTGGTTTGCCAAAAGAGGCCTCAATAAGACCCATTTTGAGCATTTGGGAAGCCATTTGTTTTTCGTTAGTACCCTCACATGATTGAAATTATATTTTTACATGTGATTTTCGAAGAGGACATGGAATAGTTTGGAATTGATTTGGACTCATGAGGAAGAGGGAAGCTTTCCCCATATAGACATATTTTTATGACGTGACCAAAAATGTGAGGGAGAGTTAGTGCTACCCAAAGTGGATAGTTTAGAGGTGTGATGTATGGTTTCATTGAACTTGTTTGTTCAGATTGGGGTAGTGCGATGGAGTTTCAAAGAATGTCCTAGCTTTTCCAGTGTTTTTTTTTCATGTTTGAATCATTTTTATTAGTAGCCTTCGTGGAGGAAGATCCTTGATTATAATTGTTTTATAGAAGCAGATATAGACCATAAAATGTTTCCATAATGTGATTTGGTTGGCTACCATCCATACTCAGTTGGGATGACACTAGTGGGAGTGGCATTGTTTCTAGTTTGGCTAGATGTGTTACACCTAGATGTGTGCAGAGGAAGGGCCAGGTAAGACCTAGTGTTTATACTTGGGTTGCCTTGTATTTTTCATTGGTACCCTCATGTTCTTAGCATCAACCATGGAAACAAGGTTCTTGAGTAATTTATGATGTATTTCATCTAGGGGTGTATGTGAACTATGGGTTATGTTTGTATCCGCGTCAGGATAGCGAGGTGGTGTGCCACAAGATCCTATGACTACAGATAAACCAGCGTGTTTAGTGTTTTTCCACTAGTCACAGCCAAGGAGGCATGTTCCGCATTGTTTCATGATGCTGACCTGATTGGTTCTAGATTTGAATGTTCTTTTTCTTTGGTGGTTCCCCTGATTGCGTGCTTGGAAGAAGAATATGAACCCCTATTGAGCTCATTGGCATGGGAGTTTTAGTAGAGATCTCAGTTTCTTTCCCTTATACCCAGGATTTTACTTTTTGAGAGATAAAAATCCTTAAGGTAGGGAGAATTTTGAGACTTGAGTTTGGACCTATAAGACTTTGGAATATTTATAACAATATTTATGAAGTCATTCGTAGAGTTATCATGGGATTATGGGGATTAGAGATCCTCAACATGGTGATTTTAAAATAATTAAATACATTTTTTACACATGCATATTTTCTCTTGAAAAATGGAATAACTCCTTTGTAGAGTCTCTAATTAAAATTATGAGACCTCTATTGAGTTTATAATGTCGTGTTTACCCTAGGCACGATATAAATTTTTCTACTATGGGTGTGTGAGTGAGGGAGAGTAGATGTGAAATTTCAGGGTGATATTGTTAAATAAATGAGAAATTAATTAATAAAACTGACCTAAATAAATTTACCCTCTCACATTGGTGTGCATGACATAAAGAGAAAGAAATCCCCCTATCCCCCTTTGGCGATGGATGAAAACTGTGGAGAATTGATGAGACGATGTGCTGTCGATTTCCATTCATGACATCGATCATTATCAGATTGAGGAGCATCACAATCTGTGCATCATTCTACTCTTGAACTTATGAAATTTTACCCTTGAGGTAGGTATATTTTATTTTTGGTCTGTATCCCCATTGTTATTCGTTTTTAAGGTTTTAGATTTCCATTTCAAATGATAGCGATCCCTCCTAAGTCGATCTACAGGTTTTGGAAAAAACCAGGATGAATGAGGAGAATCTCATGGTAATTCCCATATGGAATTATTGTCTGTATGATGTGTAGTCTAGGGATACATGTTTTGTGTTATTTCTATTTTTGGAAGATGAATTTTGGGGACTACACACAATGTACCAGAGTAACACATCATGTAGTGACCCCATGTTGTGTAGAAAAAAGACATGGCCATGGTAACTGTGTAACAATACATTGTCTTGCATAACTACAGAGACAAAGTACATGGATACTGGTTGTCAGACATGGGCATGGGAAAACTACATGGGAAAGAGGTCGTTTAGCCTAGACACGACATGTGAGACGCACGACCAGTCGATCTGTGTAGAAGAAGAACATAGGATGAGGTCAAGTGAGGAAGAACACACCATGTACAGGATATATGAGACATATACTCCTACATGGCCAAGCCAAGCTATGTGAAAGGCAGATATGTCTAGGTGCATGGGTTAGTTCACACGCCGTGTGGGATCCAATGCATGTTGTGTATTTTCATGGGGGATATTCTTGATATCTTATGACTTTCATTTCTCCTAATCTAGAACTCATGTTTAGGATTGTGAGTAGCCTATCCCGAGCATTTTTTTCACAAAGAATGTGATGGTGGTCTTATTTTTTACTTATGAGATACAATGTGGCATGTGTTTGCATGTGATTCTGTTTTAGCAGTGCTTAAACCAGAAAGTGAATGGGGTGGATCGTGGGGTTGACATTTGGGTCAGTACCCTTCCCTTTCACCTTAGGATGTGAGTCCCAATACTATTTAGGATGATAGAGAGATGCTCCCCTATTGTATCAGGGTGTGGGTCCCCTACCCGTAGCTATGTTGCGATGTGAGGGATGACTTTCTTGTTGTTCCATTTAGTGCTGCTTAACTGATGTTGTAGATCATTTTGGTTCTCAAAGAGAGATATTGGTACTATTACTACCCTATGGAATCATGTCATGGGTTTCCCTTACCTCTATGATTTGGTAGGGATGGGACTCAGCACGTTGTGGGTGCGGGTAATATTCCTATGAGGTAGTTCTTCTGAGGTTGGTACTCCCCTATTGGACCAGGGCATGGGTTCCCTGTATAGTTTTTTTAGTTAGAGATCGTACTCTCCTATCATGTCAAGGTGCATCCCTTCCATACTTGTTGGCCAGATAGAGTATTTAGTCCCTGTTGGGCTAGGGTGTGATTCCTCTATCATTGGATTTGGTACTACCCAATCATTATAGATAACAGATCCTCTATGAGTGATATATGGATAGTGTGGAAAATCCTCTATAATGTTTGGGTGTGGGTCCTCTGTCCTTTGTGTCCGAACCCCCCTACTGTTCTAGGGTGTGGGTCCTCCATATGTGTTACCCCAAGAGAGTTTTCACTCCCCTTCCATGTTAGGGAGTGGGTCCTCCATCCTAGGGTTGGTACTCCCCTGTCCTGTCCAGTTGCGGGCCTCCCATAGTGATCAAGCTGGTAGATTGGTACTACCCTATCATATTAGGGTGTGGTTCCTCTATCCTATGAGTGGTACTTGCCTATCATAATAGGGTTTGAGTCCTCATATTGTGGAGTATAACTCCCTTACCATGTCATAGTGTGCTTCCTCTATTGGAGTAAGTGATCCCCAATCTTTTGAGTGTAGTTACAATGATCAGGGCCGTCCTCTAGTTACATGTGATACTTGGTTAAGAGTTATTGCTCCCTCAATGGATTGAGGTGTAGGAAACTCCATTCATCAGAGATAGAGGTTTTAAAGGTTTGTTATGAGATAATACTCACTTGACTGTAGGGCAGTGGCGAGGTGGTGTTCCCTCTGTTCTCTATCATTAGAGAAGATTCACATGGTGCATAGTCTGGATTAGTTCCCCATCAACTGTGAGAAGTTGTGAAGGGTGGACCTCTCTACTTTGGTTCTTATAGCCTTACATAGATTGTAGGTTAGTGATGAAATGACCTCTAGTGCTTGTAACTAGAACTAGACATTGTGAGTTATTCTGAATAGAGAATATCTCATGAACTGGTTCCATCTATGATGGATGAGCTCATGGAGTATGTTCTCCTAATTTTGTGTTACCTTTAGAGCCTCAAAATGAATCATGTTGTTGAATATGAGTTTAGAACCTAATTAGACATGGAGTTTATGAAGTGTATTTCTTGGTGATTCTGTGAGTCCTTGTAGGTTTTTCTTGTGTCTGGGTTGACACCCATTTTGGGAGGAGCTAACTGGTCATGTATAGTCATGGATGGTTCGAGATGGAGTTTCTCTCTCAATTGGGTTCCCTTATACTAGGTCTAGCAGACTGTTGCCTTCCAATTTCTCCCTTTTATTTTGGGTTTTTGGGTAACTTAATGATTATTGTTATACTCACCCTAGTATGGGATTTCCCCACACATGTTGTGTCCCATGAAGAGCACAAGCCTTTCGATGGATTCCTTAGAGGACCCGAGGAAGGTGGAGGTTAGTGAGCTTGACTAACCAAGGTGTTTACTGGAGCTGGGCCAAGAAGCTTTCTGGAAGTTGAATTTGATTTCAATCCTCTCTTTTAGGGTGGGTTGGTTTATTTTATAGTTTTTGGTGTGTGTGTGTTTTTTCCTTTTTAAGAATTCATTACATTTATTGTACTATATTTTAGGATAGATGAATGCATTCATTTTGGTTTCAATATTTTTATTTCTCATCACTATTCCATGGAGGTATTTGTGGGGGCATGTATTCAGGTACTTTATAAAAAGGACTGACATGTGCGTGATATTCCTTCTTGGTGCTAGTCATCATACCTAGACTATTGGAGGCGGGATTGGGGAGTTTTAGCCCATGCCCCATTGGTTCGGTTCGTGACACTCCTGACTAGTAGTAAGGGTATAATAGATATAATGGGGAGACTATACCATTTGGTTAGAGTAAAATAAAAATACAATAACCAAAACTACTCAAGGATAAATATCAAATTACACATAATAAATAATCTGAAATAATAACATGTTATAATAAAATAAATTTGGTATACATTCATACGGACTCAAAGAATGAAAAACAAACAATATTTGGTCACCTATGGGGATGACCATATATAAATAATAAACATCCTAAACATAAATATATAAGTATCTACTTCAAAATCCGAGCTAAACCACATACCCAATATCCACAACTCTAATTCTACACTGATCCGATCTCGAGACTCCACATGTGTGACCCCGCTTGATCAAGAAACAAAGAGACTATATATAATCCAATACATGACATTTCCTTCATTTGAAAGTAAACATAAGCTCTATATGCATATCAATGTGCACATATAGGGGGGAAAAATAAATATCAATATGTTACCCCCAATGGTGAAACTATAATCTATTATCATATACAAGTGTGTACACATGTGACCAGCCTATCTAAAATTTAATAACAACTTGCATAAAATAAAAAACAACATAAAAATAAAGACAGATAAAAAAAAAAATAAAACATCCAACCATAGGTAATATCTTGACATTTGATGTAAATCTACCACCACTCTAGATCACGCTAGAGGATTTATAATGCATGGCTCACCCTACCACATGACATCGGGCACATATGCTAGATCTACAAAGGATCTACAAGATGTCTAAATCCAAAGGCATGAATGATGACCCCAAAGTGTAACTATAGGGATAGATATGACAACGTGCAAATACTGGGCTCTAGGACACTAATGGAATAATCTGAACTAGTGACAATAATCTATGTAGGACCCAAGAGATCCTGTCATGTCTTCAATGTTTTGTAAAAAAATTGAGCTCAAAATGAGGACATGGTAGTGTACACTGCCCAATGTGTTCCTTCATATATGGTCCAGAAATATATACTATCCTAGGGGTCCCAAATATCCTTGGGACTGATTGATACACTATCCAAGGGGTCCTATATAAGTATTCTGGAGCACTCAATATCCATAGAACGTAACCTATAGCTAGTGTATAACTCTCAACTAGAGGGATGCACTCATCCAGATCACCCCCATCTGACTATAGCCATACAATGGTGGATAGAACTAGATAAAAACTTAGAACCAACACGTGGTTAAATATATCACATGGGTATCCTCCTCAAACCAATTATTGAGTAGAAACTACCGAATAAATCTCGAATAAATTCCACCATAACATGGATCAATCTGATACATGAAACCATCATACAAAAAATATAAACTATCAGCATTGATCAACTCTTGAATAAAGAACATCTGAGACATGGGGTTGATCCAACTCTTGAACCCAACATCCAAAAATCTAAAATATCAATATCGATCAACTCTCAACTAAAGTCCACAGCAAGAGCTATACACACTATAAAGGTTTACTGATTCTCATCAAAAAACATGGAGCAATCCTAGCAAGATAAACATCTCAAAGAGGCCCTCAATAGCATCCAATTGACCCTTGATCTACAATATTCCTATAAGGGAATCCAAAAGCATGATAATTACTACATGGTAATTCTAAACAGTTCTCATGACCACCTTAAAATAAGGTGACCCTACAATGGATCCTCATAACAAGTGAAACATCTTGGAAAATCCCATTACATGAAAACCTCAACCTCCCTCTCTAGAAAAAAACCCATCCTTATTTACTATCCCACCCATAAGGTCATCCAAATGGGTCCCTTATACCCATATTAACATCACCATGGCACTCAATATTAACTGTCATCCCATAGATTCAACCATTAATGAAATATTCAACAGCACTAATCCTCAAACATAGGATCTAAACCCCAATTTCTCTAACCTTGAGAAACCGGTCCCAATATCCAGGGAAAATCTAATATCACTTTATAGATACTACTTGATCCCACCTTTAAAGATACTTCTGAAATATTCTAAAACAAAACTGACCTGGAATCCATAATCCAAGACAACTAACAAGCTTACAACCCTCACTCAGGTCTATTAGCACACAACCTAATCTGTTGGAGGATTAAGAATCCAAACATTGAATAAATCATACTACAAATTCTCACTCAAACGAAAACACCATTCATACACCCTCTAAACACTGAAATGATGTCACTATCATGATCTAAATGAAAAAATATTCATGGAATGGACTATGCATAAGTCCAATTCTGACTCTACAGTGAAGAATTGGAAAAGCACACCAAGGAAATGTATACGGTGTGTACTTCAGTTACACGACATGCACTCCCAAAGTTCCTCCCTGGACATGTTCCATATCCCACTCAACACATACTTATACAAGTACATGACATTTATTCATAGTATATAGAGGTCACCCCATATGATGTGTATAGTCATGCACCTATATATGTACCCCCACGTGGGTTCTATCTAACTACAGTATAGATCCACTTGTTGTGGTCCTCACATGGGCTCTAGTTGTGTTTTCTATATGGCTATGTGCCCTAAAATTGGGTGTCTGGTTGTTCCCATAACCACACCTTGAGTCACCGCTATATGGATTGTTTAGAACACACATGTTGTGTAACCTATTCTTCTTTACCTTGCCCTAAAGGAAGAACACATGGTGTGTGTTATCAAAATTACATGTCATGTTAATGGTTTTCCCAAATAAAAATAACATTTGATCTCCTAAAAACCCCAAATTAGCCCAAAAGGAACACAGATCAACTCTCAAGGGATCCCAAACAACAAATTAATGTCTTAACAACTTAAAAATAACTACGTTATGGGTATTTTTGGAAAAACATAAAAATGGGCCCACCTTTGAGTGGAGGGAAGTATAGATTTGTATCAGATCCACATTGTGTGCCCACTAATTCATGATCTACCTTCGAACAAGCTCCCTAGGTTGTACTTCCTTTATCTCACACAAATCTACCTCTCCATATCTCAGCCTAACAATATAGGATCCCATGGGGGCATATGTGAAAATCCAAAGGGAATAAAGGAAATGAAAAAAATGAAAAAAGAGAAATGTAGAAAAATTAAAAAGAAAAGAAAATGGGACCCTTGATCAGACCTAGTGCCCCATGTAAGGTTATGACTCACCTAGGAAAGAAACCCCATTCCAAACTTAATTGAGGGAATGGAATATAAATTCAACTCTCTATGTTAAAGATATCACTGAATGAACATGTGTGAATAAATTAATATTAAATATTCTGTGAAATTCAACCATATTAGATTTTTTCCAAACATCTATCCTAGGGAAATAGCATTATTTCATGACCGATGGAGTAGTTAGAAAAATTATATGAGATCATCTCAAAAATTAAATTACTATTTTATACCTGAAAAAATTCTAAGAATAAAATTTTAAATATTATCCTAACATTATACGACTCATGATGATGTGGATCATCAAAATATTAACCCTAAAGGACATATAATTTAACTTATTTCCAAAAAATATAAAACCATTATTCCTTAAATAACCTTTTCACTAAAATTCATACAAAACCCAATTGTTGTATTTCCATAAATTTCTCCCAAAATACCCTTAATAATCTTAAACTCCCATCACACAAATCCGTAAAAGGGTATATATACCTTTAAACGTATGATAAAACATAGAATTATTAACCCATGATGGTATCTAAAACTCTTAAAATATACTCATATAAATAATCCTAACATATAATGTTATCTAAACCTTTCATTTGATACCAGTTATAATGCCTTCTAAGATAAAAAACCTATAATTATAAGATTTATAACAAGGGTTTCACTTTCATAAATTTTGAGGATAATTTCAGTTTATAGTTTTTTGGAATTAGTAAAAACATATCATTATATTTTTAATACTCAAATATAATTTCTATTTTTTACACAAAATTGGATTCTTTAATTAAAAAACTTGTTTCATTCAAATAACTTCTTCAACCTTAAAGAAGAGTTACCATAAAGGAATAATTGACCATTTTATAGTTTCTACACATTCATAGATCCGGTGAAAAACATTTTAAAACATGGAATGAGAAAATAAATCTTGGTAAGGGATAAAAAAATAACGGAATCCTGTTAATTTAGTGAAGAACATTAAAACTCATGATAATATTTACCTTTATCAAAATAAAACTTTTAACACATAAATAAAACATGTCCACATGGTAAAATAAAACATTTCTCAAAGAAAACATTTGAAACCCATTATCAACTATAGTAAAGATGTGAAATAATTGTGAAAACATTTCTTTGAAAAACAAACCTTTTGCCTTTAAATGTTTAGAAACTTTCATTACCTTATGAAATATATGAAAACCTTTTACAAGAATTAAATATATATATTGGGGAATAATATTCATAACCCTTGTAAAATCATGTTTAATTCATGTAAAAAATTATTTAATCCCATCTAATTATGTTGGAGTAACCATCTCGATCATCTCCCTCATTGTTCACCTTCAAATACTAAATCATTAACCAATGCATTGGAGAGTAGTATCGAGCTCACCCACCATTATGAGCTATATCATGCTCACATGTTAACATATATAAATCTAAATTTATTTATCATGATTTTGTTAATATTATACTTTTCCATCACAAAACCCTTGAATAACTCATTTGAACCCATAAGTAAATCACTTTCTATTTTCATATGAAAATAGGGAGAAATGTCTCTTTCTTTTGACAATACTTTAAAAATTACCTCAAAAAATGAAAATTTAATATACTTTATAAAATTATGAAAAATATAATAATATTAGTTATAAAAAATAAAAAACGATTTTAGTAAATTCCACTAATATTATAAATGTTAAAACTAATTTTTTTGAACTTTTATAAAAAAAATTATAAAGTGACATGTAAGGAAAATGTTAAAAACATTCATTTTAAACTTTTATAAATAAATTTAGAAGTATTTGAAAATTAATTTGAATATAATTTTAATTATAAATAATAAAACTCTTTATAAAATTTAAAGGACATGAATATGGAGGGAAAATATATGAAAGGAATACTTTAGATTAAGGTTTAAAATAAAAAACCCCTGCAACTTTCAAAACTTTTGATACAAAAGGAATTTGATGAAGAGAACGTGAAATGAATTTATAAAAAAAATTAATAAAAATTAATTAATGATAAAATACATCCATAATTAATTTAATACACCACACAAAAGAGAACATTTGTTGAAAATGGAATAAGTCTCAATGAAACGAATTTGAAACGTGAATTCCTTACCCCATCTCTTAACTTTCTATCCACATTCTTTAACTACTATATAATGAACTTATACTAATTATTTACCTAATAAATAAAATTATTTTGTTTATTCTCTTATAATAATATATTTTATTTCATTTATTATAATTTATTATATAGTTACTAAAATGATTAATTTCATGTTGGACGTTTTGAGGATGTTTTGTTCATTATCACCAAAACAAATTCGGTAGGCTGGCCAAGGTCAAGGGGTCAATTATACCATACTATAAAGAATATTAATAATTAAATAATTATAATTTTTTTATTAAATACAATTTTATAATAATTCATGAAATTCAAACATGAATAATGAATCACATCACTTCGTGGAGGTGGTATTCCACACATACACATGAGTGACATTATCATTTATTAATGTGTGGAAGCGTAAGAAGGTATATATTATATTATATTTACATAATAATAATTATTTCATTAATATAATATAAATTTATTAAATTAATCATAATATCCATCCATGTGAGGTGGTGATGAAAAACAAAACACATCACTACGTAGAGGTGGTAGTTCACACGTACGCATGAGCGATGATTTCATTTCTCATATGATGGAAAAGGTGATGATAGAGGCCTTTTGCATCATCATAATAAAATTTGATTATATGAATGATTATGATTTTATTATATCATAATCATTTTGATATAATAATATGAGTTCGTATAATAAATAAAATTAAAAAACTCTGTTAAGAGTTATACCTCTTTTTTGGAAACTCCCTTTTCGCTACACCTTAAGCCTTTTTATGATGCTCTTTTTGGTGAGATCAGAACCTATAGGACATGGGGTTTGAAGTTTGGTAATGTATTTAGGTATTTAATGGTTGATATAGATTGGTAAAAGGGTGTGAGTAAGAGGTTAAAAGAGTTTCCCTTTTATAAGTGGGGGTAGTGACACACTTATAATTATTCAATGTTTTAAATTAATATTAAGTCATATTTAGGGAAAAATGGAACCAAGTCACCCAATATTCATATATAAAATATTATAGGGTCTAAATAATCTCATCTAGTCATATTAATAAAATTTTTATAGATATTTTATGTTTTATCTCTTAGTTTAACCCATTTTAACCTTGACCACAATAACATATCTTTTTACCATGATAACTTAATTATATGAACATAAATAAATTGGGAATTCCAAAAAGATTTGAACATAATGATTTAAAACATGGAATAAATTTTATCAAATTCAATTTCTATAGGTATCATAAATTATTTTTATTGTAAATATGAAAAACACATGATAAATTTTATTTTTTATTTTTTTTATTTAAGCGAAAAAATCATTTCACCATGGAATCAAGTATAAAGTAGATTCTTGTGAATTTATTTAGTTATTTAATAAAAAACAGAAGTTTTTTTTTCATTTATATAAATCCATAAATAAATGTAACCTTCCAACCATACCATTAAATGTATATATCCAAAAATAATTTTTAATATGAATAAAATATAACTTATGTTCATAAAATTCCATCATTAGTATCCAAATTCAAAATTACATTTTAAAATAAATTATTTAGCCCATTTAGAATATATTTGGCTGAAATTGTTTCTTAAAACTTATTAAGTCATTCTCAGAACATAATAATTTCATAAAATCAATAATATTTGAAAAATCGATATTTTAATTATTTACACAAAAATCAACTATTTTAGAAAAATCTCAAAAATCCATCCTAAACAAGTTATGACATGATGATTTTAAAAATGAAGTCAAATTTTTAAAATATAATTTACATAACTTGCATAAATTAATTATAATATCAGTTCACAAAATTCAATAAAACCCATTTTTGAAGAAAATGTATTTTTGAAGCATAGAATGAATTTATTCTCATTTTTTTACTAATAACCATTATTAAAAGAATATTAATTCATTAAATTGAATATATAATATTCTTATTTAATTAAAAAAATTTATTAATAGTAGTTAATTTGATTTATTAAGATAACAATGCATTGTGCAAATAAAATAGTTTTATAAAAAATTTCTTTTTTACCTTAAATAGATTTTACCTACATTTGCAACCAATTTAAAGTTAATTTAATATTGATTGTTTATTTTATTAATGAAAAAATTTCTAAATATATTTCATAATATGGTTATTCCTATTCATACCCCCCAAAACATATGACTAGGTCATAATGGTTATATTTAAATAATAATACTGTAATAGTATATCACAAATCATTTTAAGTTCAGTGTTTCATATATCATATGATATCATATGTAATATTATTTAAATAAAATAAATAATAAAATCTTGTGATGTTTCATTTTTACTCAATTATGAGATAAGTTTCTTAGTCTTACCCAAGTCACTGAGGTTGATATTTCATTAAAAAATTTATCTTGAGACATGATTATATTAATAATACCATCATCTATGGGAAAAAATAAAATTACATGGAAGGATTTATTTAAGGGCAGTAGAATGTATCACCTCAAGATTTTAGAATGAATTTTTATTTAATAATTTCAATGTGTTTTATATCTTATGATGCATGAAAAACTTCACTTAATTGAATAATGATTTATTATAATACAACATGGAATATATTATAATACAATTAAATGAAACGTGAATAGTAAAATCAATTAAGTAGTTATATGAATTACTGCCTTAATTATTCATGGAAAAACAAAAATGTTTTTTTAAAACACACTTTTTATTATATATTAAATGATTTATTTACATGTTAAGTTTAACTTATTTAGAGTATTAAATTTATTGAAAATTTATTTTTTTACGTTTAAGCTAATAAATAATCTTTCATACATTTATTATCATTTTTTAGAAATGATAATAATATCATTTTATGGTCAAAAATGCAATATTTTTCAAAAAAAAAGTTCTCCCCTGAGAAATGTATATCTATATTAATAAATTAAATTAATCAATAATGATAAATAATTTTTATGAAATTTGTTGATAATATATTCAATAAAATAAATTAACAATTATCTAGTGGTTTTTACTAGGAAAGTAAAGAGAATAAAATCATTTTATGTCTCGAAAATACTTTTTTTTTAATTTTTGACATGATTTTTGTGCAGATATCTGAATTATTTTCTACTAGATTTTGGTAAAATTTATAAAATTAAATTATTTTTTGAATCAGGTATTTCCAAATTAACTTAGAGTTTTTTTATGTTTTTTCTTAAAAGGCTTTTGTTAGGTGAATAGTGAGAATACCATTTTTATAAATACGTTAACTTTTATGAAATCATTATGATATAACCATGAGTTAAAAATAGATTAAATATGGGTATTAACCAAATATATTTTTAATGAGTAAAATAAATCATTTAAAACTTTTATGTTGGATTTTGAAACTCATGCTTGAGTTTTTGGAACCTAAGTTATATTTTTTTTCTAGTAAAAAACTATTTTAGACCTTTTCATTTAATAATGTATTCATAATGATCCATTCAGTTTTTTATATCATTTAATGTTACACAACTATTATTTTTTATCAATAATTAAATACATTTTATGGAGATCAATTTAATACATGATCCGGTTTAAATTCATTTTTATGATGAAAATCTATTTTTCTAAAAACTATTTTTTGATGTGTTTTGCATACTTATATTAAAATTAATTTTTACCACCTATAGGAATTTAATATTATAAAATTTATTACATAATTAGAATAAAAATAATAAATATTATTTAATATGTTCAACTTAATTTTAATCCAAAATGAAAAGTTACCATGGTAAAAATCATATCACCGAAATAAGGGTTAAAAGGTTTAGTAAGGTGGTTAAACTAAGAGATGAGGATTCCATTCTCACTAAAAATTTTATAGATATGATTAGTTGAGTTTACTTTTACTTTATATTGTCATATATTTAAACAATTTTTAAAATTTTCCACTTTCTCATGAAAATTACATTATATTATTTTAAAGTTAAGGGTATTTATATGGGTTCCACTCCCCTCACTTATAAAAGGGTACTTCATTTTTTCACTTCTCTGCACAACATTAGAAACTTATATTAGACAGGATCTAACAAAAGTTACATCCCATCACCCTATCTATGACCCAGATGTATTGTTCTTCCTATAATACCCATCCAAAACTCCTAGAGGTGTTTTTCAAAGGTGTGATTATCCAAACAAGAGGTATATGATCTTGCCATCCTTTTCATGTTTCCTTCTTCTAAAAACACCTAAAAATATTCTATAACCATAATAAAATAATTAAATTAGTATTTTTAACACACTCAAATGTTCTTATGCTAATGTTAAAACCATTCTCTATCTCATTTCCATCTAATGGAAAATGAAAGTGTCTCTCATGCGTACGTTCGGACTACTGCCTATTAAAAGCATTGGAATTCCTTTTTCATCATGAAAACTCAAGGATGATTATATATATATATATATATATTATTTTAATGATTATATAAGTAATTTATGATATAATTATTATTCTATAAATATATATTATTATCTACCTTTATTTATTTCCATTCATAGAAAAATGAAACCAATACATGTGTGTATGTGCAGACTACCACATCAATGAAGTGATGTAATCCATTTTTCATCACAAAATTACATGGATGGTTATAGAAATATATTTTATGAATATATATAATATTTAGGATTAATATATTTCATGAATATAACTCTATTATGATAACACAATAATTAATTATCATTATAATGTAACCCGTTAATATCACCAAATTACCCAAAAACTAGCTCATCATTGAGTTAATCTCCATGAATAATAACTAAAAATAGCATGGAATGAAATTAGATGATTATTAATCATCATGGAAAATATATTCTTTTAACTTAAATAATATTGAAAAGATTATTTTTCTATCAATGAATGGGTTCATACATCACCATTACAGAACATGTGTGGAACACTAGTGGAAAAAACATTTAACACGTCGATGTTTTTCACGTCGATTCTATATAACCAACGTGCAAAGATGTCATACCCGCCTGCTTAAATTAATTTTTATTTTATTTATTCTTGGCCTGGGTTCTCTCGCCAAGGTATGAACTGGGTCTCGGGTCAAAATTGACAATGTTTAATGTTTTTTTTGGGTTTTAGACCCGTGCGCGGTCACCCCACATTTGGCGGTAGCCGCACAACCGGCCCTGGCATCGTGCAATTGCTTATTATTATTATTGTTGTTATTATTATTATTAATATTATTTTTTTATTATATATATTATTATTTTTATTATTTTTGTTGTCATTGTTATTATTTTTATAAATATTATTTTAATGGTTAATAAATTTTATTAATATTATCTTTACTATTTTTAATTTTATCGTTATTATTATTCTGGTGTATTATTATTATTATTATTTTATTTCTATTTCTAATATTTAATTTCAGATATTATTATTATTATTATAAAATAAAAAAAAAACTTAGAATAATTGCTACCTGCATGACACCCTTCCCTCCCCCCTCTCGTTTCAGCCTCCACCTGCATGAGCCGCCCCCTACGGCTCCTCCTTACACCAGCCTAGTGGCCCCGCTGCCTCTCACTATCGAGCCGGCGCACTGGCCTCCTGCCTCGCCAGCTTCCGCACCCCCTTCCATCGGCTTCGCCCCCGTCCCCTTCCACTACCCTTACACCCAGCCCAACCGACCCCTCCTATATCCAACCCCGTGCCCCGGCCTCCTGCCTCGCATGACTTTTGCACCCCTTCCCTCGGCCTCACCCCCTCTAGCTTTCCCAGCCGACCTCCTGTTCTGGTAGCCCTCCCCTTTGCCGTCTCCGACTGACCAGGGCCACAACCCTCCCTTTACCCGGCCTTCTTCCGAATCGGCCAGGCAGCCCAGACCACCCGCCCAATCTCCAGCTAGACCCCGCTCAGGCCAACCATCTCCTTACCGGAGCCTCGACCTGCCCCTCTGACATTCCACCCTACGACTGACCTCCCTTGCACCGACCACCATCGTATCGACCACCTGCACTCCAGCCACCTTCGCATTGGCCTCCCGGACTCCGGCCTCTCTGCCTCGGCCAACGACGTATCCAAACCCTCATGAGTGCGACCAACCCTTTTCCATCCTTAGGTTTATTTATTTATTTATTTATTTCAGTTCCTTTAATTATTGGTTTTTATTTAATTTGGCTAATCTTAATTCCTTTGCGGGTTGTGTTTCTGTGTTTTTCTCGCTGTCTAGAGAGCATGGTTGGTCCGCGGGGTATTGCTTCACCCTTCATCAAAGTCCTGTCTTTTCCATGGTCAACCTTGATTTAGGCAAACCCATATTTTCATTTCTAATTAAATCCATTTAATTCTTGATTTATTTTAGTTATATCTTTGACCTGTTTTGCATTCTCTCACTGCAACTAGTAAAATGTTATAGTGTTTTTCAATTTTTTGTTTTTGGTAGAAATAGTTTAAAGTATTTTTTCTAGTTGAATTTATGTGTACCTATGAAGGTTGTATTCTTTGGATGTAAATTACTACTTTGATAGTGTTTTCGATATGACAATCTTTTTCACATTACTCTCGAATAGTTTATCATGGGGTTTTCTAGATTTGGGTAACTGTTTTGACTTGGTTTTGGAATCACTAGCAAATCGCGTGGTTTGCTTATAGAGATTATTTATGCATTTTTTGGTCTGCATATGAAAATTGTTTATAAATTGGTTTTCTAGTTCATAAAAGTATTTGTAAACTGGTTGAGTCTTGATAGTTTTTTTTAAAAAAATTGTGCAGTCAGTTTATCAAACTGTGTGGAAGTTGGGAAGTTTATTTGGTTGTGGATTTGGTGTGCGTTTGCTTCTGAAAGAGTATTTTCAGTGTGTTTACTTTGGTGGTTATGGAATAGTGGTTGTGTTAAGATATTTTGAGAAGGGATTAATGTTTCCAATACAAGGGTTGGTGTTATTTCACATAAGGGGAGTGGTTGTTTTTGTTTTTAAAAATGGTTCTTGGATCCCGAAGGATGGAGGTTCTTTTGTGTGTTTCCAAAGAAGTGGTTTGAAATGTGTTCCTCAAGGATTTGGCCCATTTTATTTCTAAATTTAAAAGCATTACTGGAAAGATGTTTTGGGTAAATGAATTTAGACATGTCGACTCAAAGGCCCATTGGGCACCTTCAATTCAAAGGTGATGTTTGGGTAATGTTTTTTGGATACGTTGGACTTAAAGGTCTGTTTGGATCTTCTAATTCATGGGTAGAGTTGTGTTAACTTTTAAAATGGTTTGTGTTTTGAAGTTGTGTGTGTTTTTTTGGAGATTCAAATTCTTTTAGAGAAATGATTTCGACACGGATGTAACATGACGGCCCGCTGGGAACTTTCATCTTTAGTGTGATGTTTGTCTTGATTCTTTGAAATGAAGACGTTTTGATTACTGTATATCCATTTAACAACTTCAATATTTTTAAAGAGGTATCAAATGGTTTTAAATGATTTCATGTCATGAAGGACCGTTTAGAACCTTTGATGATATGGTGTGTATATATATGTTAATGGGGAACCTCTATAGGGGGATATCCCTTATGAGTTATCGTATAGAGTGTCCGTGTTTGGGGTAGGAAAGTTTGGTGAGATGAGTCATGCGTGCAAGGGCCTCCTACTTACACAATATGATTGAGTGACGGTTGCTGACTAACCCCGATTAGACGGGTTGGTACCCATGGATTTGTTTCTAGGCCAGGCGGGCTTTGCCACTAGATTGGTCAGTTAGGGTGGCGAGTTTGTTATAGACTTAGGATCTTCACCATACATCGGCAGGTGGTTATAAAACCGAGTACGTCCAGGGGTCTTCTAGGGATGTTTAGGATCAACCATGGTTACTGGATCATTTTCATTGCTTGTTTATTTTCCGTACACTAGTCTATTTTCAGCTTTCACTTTTACGTGTTTTACTCTAGCACAACATTGGTATATTCTATTTTTGATTTTATTTATAAAATGCAAATGATTTTGGAGAAATGGTATGTGGCGTGTGTTGGGTCTTTTTTAAATGGAAAAAAACATTTAGCTTATTTTCAAATGCGAAAACTCTAATTTTATAATTATATTTCAAACTTTCATTAATGGATGGATTCAGGAAGGGATATGTTGGGTTCTGTGGTTTATTTTGGCATCCCTACTGAGAATTTTAATGCTCACGCCTATTTTATCATTTCAGTTGTAGGTTTCCTTGCCAAGGTTTTCTTGGCTGAGTTTCTCATTGTTGGAGAAATGTCAGCCTTTGGTCGGGAGGTGACCTGAAAGTTTACGTGGAGGTATGTTTAGTTTTATTTTCTTTCCACTACTAGTGTTATGTTTATCAGTTGTTGTGTTTGTCAGTTTTCTTGTTTATTTGGTTCTGTTCATGGGCCAAATCATTCCCAATGATTAAACTTTGATGCCCGACACTAGTTTCCAGCCCGTAGGGAATCAAGAACGCCCCTCGGGACAGGTCGCGGACCCGCTCGGGTGACCATTTTATGGTCGACCTAGGTTGGTTCGTGAAAAAATGGTATCATAGGAGGTTCTTGTTATTTGGGGTGTCCGGTAGATGGAGATTAGGATTTTATGGACTCGAGAGGTAGGTACGGGAAGGGTGTCATGAACCCTCACCCGTTTCGAACCTCGAGCCGCCAGGGGTTGTCTGGGAATTGAGTCCTTGTTTGGTTCTGATTTTCTTTTGATTGAGGGATGAAAACAGAGGAAAGCCGATGTCACATCATGATTTCACATGGAGTAGTGACCCATGTGGAGTCCGAGTACTCGGTTTATGATCCTCCTAGTTTTTGGCGATTACTTGGAGCATGGACCACTACTATGTCGCCAGGTTAAGCATGACTACTAGTCCCTCACTTCGGTAATTTGGTTCAAGTTGTGTGTTGCCTTGGTTCTTATGGGTGTAAGTGCACTTTTGAAAATGAAAAAGGGGTTTTTAATTGAGAATGACTTCTTTTAAATGGATTTAAATTTGTGAAAGGGGATTTTTTAAAAACTGAAATATCTTGGTCTAAAAATCCGGTGTTTTCTTGGAACTGGTGGAGATATGGTTTGGGTTCAACATTGAGTACTCTTTATGAATGTTTGGACATGTGAGGGAATGCATGGTAAGAGCATGTTGGTGTGTATAGATGAAAGTGGATGAAGACATGTGCAACAGTTCATGGGATTACTGGGGTGTGTGTTTGGAATTAAAGGCTTGACCTTGTTTTTCTAAAGTGAATTTAAAAAGAAAAAATAATTTCTGGAAAATTGAATTTGGTTTGGAAAGTGGCCTTGAATAAATGAGGTTTTGAAATCTAAAAAGAAAAAGGAAATTTTGGCTATGTTTACATTTTCTTGTTTATTTTGAGCTGGTTGTTTTGGATGAAGGCTCTTTCTTTGATGTTGCTTCGACTTGATATAGGTTTTGGTTCTGTGTTTTATATGTTGTTCAGAAAATGCCTCCCAGAAAGGTCCCCAAGGTTTCTGATAAGGCATACCCAGTTTTTGGTCCTTCTCAGACATTTAATATCCCTCACAGTGATCGAGGTTCATTAGAAGAAGCAGAATGGCTTGAAGGGGCCGACCGTGTCTTCAGGGTTTTGGGAACTCGCGAAGTTGTCAAAGTGCATGATGTTTTGGGTCTGTTTGAAGGTCCATCTCTGGATGAATGGGAGTTGGTTTCCCCATAGTCTGCACGAGTTGGGATGACATGGGATTCCTTTAAATCCATCTTCATCTAATTTTTATACCTGAAGAGGTAAAGACGAAGAAAAGGGAAGTGCTCATTCGAATTCAACAAGGCCAATGGGAGGTAAAGGCATATGTTGAACATTTCAAGGAGCTCGTGTCCTTTTTTCCAGAGGAAATGTTACAGGATTTGATGAAGACTTCTCTCTTCATCGGGGGTCTTTTTCCAGAGATCAAGGAGCGGGTCCTCCTTTCTAAGGACCATCGTTTCGAGAAGCTCGTGGATGAGGCGTTCCTAGCTGAGTTGGTCTCCGGAGCATAGGTGCTTGGCAATCCATTAAATCCTGTTACTCATGAAGGTTTCCCATCTGACAATCGAGGTTTGCTAGAGGGACCTATTTATAAGGAGTCGTCTGTAGTGGTTCTGACATCTAGTTAGTTAGACTGTTCAATGGTGTGGCACCAGTGTGGCTGGTTCGAGCACGTGAAGTCATCATGTCACACCGCTCCGAAGACGTGCCATCGTTGTGGATGTTTGGGTCATCTAGAGAAGTTTTTCAGAAAGCGTCGCCTGAAAAAGATGTTGTGACCGAGGGACTCCAGTGCCTGACTGTGAGGCAGGAGATGCTACAGCCATCAGAACCCCAGCCACAGGTCTTGGGGTGAAGCTCGCGCACAGTCAGGAGTTGTCAGGGGTGTGAAGCCTTGGTCTAGGTTTTGTGTTCCGTGTTGGAAGAGGAACATTTAAAGTCTTACCGTCCTTTCTTCTTCTGCTGTTAAAGTTTGGACATTGTTTTAAGTTCATTTCTTCGCTGTGGAGTTATAATATATATGTTCTGTTGTAATCCAATAGTTTTGTTTGTCGGATTATGGTTTTCGGAATCATGTGTTTTCTTAAAAGTGTGTATGGACCTTGTATATGTTGGTATTGGTTTATAAGCATTCGTTTGGGGATGTAAGTGACTATGAAGGAGTCAAGGTTTTTGTTTATACTGAATTTCACTATTGGGATCTTGTTCTTCTCGAAGGCGTTGTCCGCTCGTGCTATAAAGTTAGTTTGGATTAGTTGGGAGTTCCCATGTCGACACCCCTTCCCAGGGTGGTATGTTTGAGTGTTAAATATCCATATTAGTTGAATTCATGTGGTGGGGAGAACCCCCTCGTGTTCTCCCATTCTTTTGTGGGGTGGTTCATTTCAGTTTCAGTCGGGCATGGACTCATGTTTTGTATATTGTTCGGTTGGGTGACATTCTAGGGGATGAAAGTGTTAGTGGTGGGGAGAATTGTCACACCCACCTGCTTAAATTAATTTTTATTTTATTAATTCTTGGTCTCGGTTCTCGCACCAAGGTCTAAACTAGGTCCCGAATCAAAATTGACGACGTTTAATGTTTTTTTCTGGGTTTCAGACCCGTGCGTGGTCACCCCACGTTTGGTAGTAACAGCGCAACCGGCCCTGGCATCGTGCAATTTCTTATTATTATTATTATTATTATTATTCTATATATTATTATTTTTATTATTATTGTTGTCATTATTATTATTTTTATAATTATTATTTTAATGGTTAATAAATTTTGTTAATATTATCTTTATTATTGTTAATTTTATCATTACTATTATTCTGGTAGATTATTATTATTATTATTTTATTTCTATTTCGAATATATAATTTCAGATATTATTATTATTATTTTATTATAATAAATTCAAAAGAAAAAAAACTAACCCTAATTTTTACCCACGCAACACCCTTCCCCCCCTCTCGTTTCGGCCTCCACCAACGTGAGCCGCCCCCTGCGACTCCACCTTGCATCGACCTAGCGGCCCTGCCACCTCGCCCTGCCGACCCGGCACACCGTCCTCCTACCTCGCCGGCTTCCAAACCCCCTTCCACTAGCTTCACCCCTACCCCTTCCACTGCACTTGAACCCAGCCCAGTCGAACCCCCCTATAGCCGACCCCGCGCCCCGACCTCCTACCTCGCCTGACTTCCGCACCCCTTCCCTCGGCCTCACCCCCTCCAACTTTCCCAACCAATCTCCTCTTCTGGTAGTCCTCCCCTCTTCCATCTCTGGCTGACCACAACCACAACCCTCCCTTTACCCGGCCTTCTTCCGAGCCGGCCAGGAAACCATGGCCACCCGCCCAATCTCCGGCCAGACCCCACTCAGACAAGCCATATACTTACCGGAGCTCCGACTTTCTACTCCGACGTCCCACCCTACGACCGACCTACCTTGTGTCGACCACCTTCGTATCGGCCAACTACGTGCCCGCCACCTCCGCATTGGCCTCCCGGCCTTCGGCCTCTCTGCCCCGGCCAGCAGCGCATCCAAACCCTCGTGCGCGTGACCAACCCTTTTCCATCCTCAGGTATAATTAATTAATTAATTATTTATTTATTTATATTCCTTTAATTATTGATTTTTATTTAATTTGGCTAATCATAATTCTGTTTTCGGTTGTGTTTTTGTCTTTTTCTCACTGTCTAGTGAGCGCAGTTGGTCCGTGGGGGATTGTTTCAACCTTCGTCAACGTTCAGTCACGACCGCGGTCAACCTTGAAGTAGGAGAACCTATATTTTCATTTCTAATTAAAACCATTTAATTCTTGATTGATTTTAGTTAAATATTATACCTGTTTTTCATTCTCCCACTACAACTTGTTAATATTTTATAGTGTTTTTCAATTTATTGGTTTTGTTAGAAATAGTTTGAAGTATTTTTTTTTCTAGTTAAATTTTTGTATACCTATTAAGGTTGTGTTCTGTGGATGTCAAAGACTATTTTGATAGTGTTTTCGATATGAAAATATTTTTCACATTACTCTCGAATAGTTTATCATGGGGTTTTCTAGATTTGGCTAACTTGTTTGACCGGGTTATGGAATCATTAACAGATCATGTGGTTAGATTATAGAGATTATTTATGCATTGTTTGGTTTGCATATGAAAATTGTTTATAAATTGGTTTGCTGGTTCATAAAAGTATTTTTAAACTGGTTGAGTCTTGATAGTTTTTCTTTATAAATTGTGCAGTTAGTTTGTCAAACTGTGTGGAAGTTGTGAAGTTTATTTGTTTATGGATTCAATTTACGTTTGATTCTGAAGGGGGATTTTGAGTGTGTTTATTTTGGTGGTTAGGGCATAGTGATTGTGTTAATATATTTTTATAAGGTATTGATGTTTCTTATACAAGGGTTGGTGTTATTTCAAATAAGGGGAGTGGTTTTTTTGTTTTTAAAAATGGTTCTTGGACCCCGAAGGATGGAGGTTCTTTTGTGTGTTTTCAAAGAAGTGGTTTTAAATGTGTTCCTCAAGGATTTGGCCCATTTGGATTTCTAAATTTAAAAGCGGTACTGGTAAGATGTTTTGGGTAAATGAATTGAGACATGTTGACTCAAAGGCCAATTGGGCACCTTCAATTCAAAGGTGATGTCTGGGTAATTTTTTTGGATACGTTGGACTTAAAGGTATGTTTGTCTCCTCTAATTCATGGGTGGAGTTGTCTAAACATTTAAAAGGATTTGTGTTGGGAAGTTTTGTGTGTCTTGTTGGAGATTTAAATGTTTTTAGAGAAATTAATTTGACACAGATGTAACGTGACGGCCCGTTGGGCACTTTCAGCTTTAGTGTAATGTTTGTTTGATTCTTTAAAATGATGATGTTTTGATTATTGTATGTCCATTTAACAACTTTAATATTTTTAAAGAGGTATCAAATGATTTTAAATGATTTCATGGGATGAAGGGCTGGTTGGAACCTTGGATGATATGGTGTATATATATATATGTTTATGGGGAACCTCTATTAGAGGGATATCCCTTATGGGTTATTGTATATAGTGTCCGTGTTTGGGGTAGGCACGTGCGGTGAGATGAGTCACACATGCGAGGGCCTCGTACTTACACAGTATGAATGTAAACACCACGGGTTCCTGGGTGTCTTTTAGAGATCAAGTGACGGTTGCGGACCAACCCCGATTAGATGGGTTGGTACCCCCTGGATTTGTTGCTAGGAAAGGCGGGCTTTTCCACTGGATTGTTCAGTTAGGGCGATGAGTTAGTTATAGACTTAAGAGCTTCACCATACACCGACAGGTGGTTTTGAAATCGAGTACGTTCATGGGTCTTCTAGGAATGTTTAGGATCACCCATGGTTACTGGATCATTTTCATTGCTTCTTTACTTTCCGTGCACTAGACTATTTTTAACTTTAACTTTTACATGTTTTACGCTAGCACAAAATTGGTATATTCTGATTTGGATTTTATTTATAAAATGACAAATGATTTTGGAAGAATGGTATGTGGCGCGTGATGGGTTTTTTAAACCAAAAAAACATGTAGCTTATTTTCAAATGTGAAAACCATAATTTTATAATTTTATTTCAAAATTGCATTAATGGATGGCTTTGGGAATGGAGATGTTTGGTTCTGTGTTTTATTTTGGCATCCCTACTGTGCATTTTAATGCTCATGCCTATTTTATCATTTTAGTTGTAGGTTTTCTTGCTCAGGTTTTCTTGGATGAGTTACTTGTTGTGGAGCAAAGTTGGCCTTTGGTCAGTAGGTGACCTGAGAGGTCAAATGGAGGTATGTTTAGTTTTATTTTCTTTCCTCTGTTAGTGTTATGTTTATCAGTTATTTTTTGTCCGTTTTCTTGTTTATTTGGTTTTGTTCATAGTCCAAATCATTCCCAACGATTAAACTTTGATGCCCGACACTGGTTTCCATCTCATAGGGAATCGGGAATGCCCCTCAGGACATGTCGCAGACAAGCTCGGGTGACCAGTTCAGGATTGACCGGTGTTAGTTTGTGAAAAAACCTATTAAAATTTATTTGTCACCTCGGTTAAAAAATAACTAACGTGATAAATCGATGAGAATGAATTTTTTGTGTCTGTTATTTTATGACCGATTTAAAAAATACTGAGATTAGATCTATCATAGAGGTTATTTTATAACCGATGTGAAAGATAAAATCTGGGCGCTTTATCACGTCGGTTATAAAATAACCAATGTGATAAAGAAAATATTGGAAATTTATCACATCAGTTATAAAATAACCGATGTGATAAAGCACCATTTATAATGTCGGTTATAAAATCACTGTTGTGATAAAAAAATTTTACGTCGGTTATTAAATAACGGATGTTAAAAACATAAAAAACAGTTTATCATGTCTGTTATTAAAAAACTGAGGTGATAAATATTTTAAATGATTTATCATGCCCCGTATTCATTTATTCTGTTTTCTTCGATCGAGCGACCTGCAACTCGTATCTCTCACACAGAAACCCTAGAAAGGATTTATCGAAGTCATGCCCACCAGCCTCATTTTTTCAACATCATTCATCATATTTATTATCACCAGATCTATCAGGTCGACTCGCAACAGTCACGTAAGCCTCACATAGCTCGGTTTCATATATTATTTTTCACGATGCCCTAAACATATGTTTTGAGAAGTTATTTTTCTATCTTTTTTCATTATATCATTGTAAGTATCATAGTTTTCTTTTATACCATGATAAATTATTTTCTGGTAAAATAAACCATGGAAATGATATCATGCAAGTTTACGCTTATTGTGTGTTCTGTCATGTGTGTGAGCGTGTATAGGGGGTGTCAACGGGGGTGGGGGATGTCCAAGGGGTGGGGGTGTCCAGGGGGTGGGGGATGTCTAGGGGTGGGGGTGTTTAGGGGTTGGGGGTGTCCAGGGGGTGGGGGCTGTCTAAGGGGTGGGGGTGTCTAGGGGGTGTACAAGGGGGTGGGGTGGTGTCTAGGGGGGTGTGGGGGCTTTCCAAGGGGGTAGGGGTGTTCAAGGGTGTGGAGGTGGTGTCTAGGTGGTGAGGGAGCTTTCTAGGGGGTGAGGGGGCTGTCCAAGGGGGTATGGCTGTCTAAGGGGTGGGGTGTCCAGGGGGTGAGTGGGTTGTCCAAGTGGGTATGGAGTATCTAGGGGGTGGGGGTGTCCAGGTGGGTTGGGGTGTCCAGAGGGGTGGGGGCTGTTTAGGGGGTGGGGTTGTCCATGGGGGTTGGGGTGTCCAGGGGGTGTGGGTGGTGTCCAGGGGGTGAGTGGGATATCCAAGGGGTAGGGGTGTCAATGGGGTGGGGTGTCCAGGGGGTGGGGGCTATCCCGAGGGGTGGAGCTGTCCAGGGGATGGGGGTGTTTATCAGGGGTGGGGGGTTTTCCATAGGGGAGGGGGGTTGTCCAAGGGGTGGGGGGGTTGTTCAAGGGGGTGTTGTCCAAGGGTGTCCACGAGGTTGGGGGTGGTTTCTAGGGGGTGTGGGGATTTACAAGGGGGTAGGGGTGTCTAGGGATGGGGGTGGTGTTGAGGGGGTGAGGGGGTTGTCTAGGTGGTGGGGGTGTCCAGGGGGTGGGGGTGTCATGGGGTGTCCAAGGGGGTAGGGGGTGGGGGTGGTGTCTAGGGGGTGGGGGCTGTCCAGAGGGGTGGGGGGCTGTCCGGGTGGTGGGGGATGTCCAAGGTGGTGGTGGTGTCTAGGGGGTGTCCAAGAGGGTGGGGTGGTGTCTATGGGGGTGAGGGTGCTTTGCAATGGGGTTAGGGGTTTCTAGGGGGTTCCCTGGGGTGAGGGGGTTGTCTAGGGGTTTGGGGGTGTCAAGGAGGGTGGGGGTGTCCAGGGGTGTCCAAGGGGGTAGGGGTGGGGGTGGTGTCCAAAAGGGGTGGGGGTTTCTAGGGGGTGGGCTGGTGTCCAAGGGGTGAGTGGGATATCCAAGTTGGTAGGGGGTATCCGGGGGGTGGGGGTACCCAGGGGTGGGGTGGTCCAATAGTTTTAGGGGCTACCCCAATGGTTTCAAATCGTTGGGATAGGTATAATTTTCAGAAGTGAATGTATCCATATTTTAATATTTATACTTTATATTTCGTGTTTACAGAAGGGGAATTTTGTATCCAGTTACACCAGGATGTATTCATTGTGTACCTTAATAAGAAAGGATCCAATTTGAATTTAAAATTGTTATATATAACTATATTTTCTTTTTAAAATAATTTTCATGCATATATTTATCAAATACGCATAGATTTGTTTTATATTTCAAAATTGTTTTACATTCAAATTATGATATTTTTCATATAAATATAAAATTGGCTTGTCATAAAAAGATGTATAATTTTTATATTTGTTATAGGTAATAATGAATAGATGTTCTATTACGGCACATCGAATGAGTAATGAATATGAGGAAGGTGTTGATGCCTTTTTGTACATTTCTAAATGAAATGTTCTAAGCAGTGACATGTTTTTTTATCCTTGCTTGAAATGATTGAATATGAAGAAGTTGAAAAGTAGAGACATCAAAGATCATCTGGTTTTTCTCGGTTTTAATATAAGTTATAGCCATTGGATTTTGTATGGTGAAACTAGACAGATTGTCAGATCTACTGATGATGATGATTTACAAGGCGGTAACTCCGATGGAATTGAAGAAATGATTCATGATATTTCAGATGAACAAATTGAGATAGAACCTACAGTTTCGCATCAATATGGTGATGCTAAAAAACCATTATATCTTGGTTGTATATATTTTACGGTTTTGTCGGTGATGTTAAGATTGATGAACCTGAAGGTGAAACATGGATGGAGTGACAGAATTATTACAGAGCTGCTTCAATTGTTGAAAGAAATTCTTCCAAAAGACAATGATCTTCTAGATTCACATTATTAGTCCAAGAAAATATTATGCCTGATTGGATTGAGATACAAGAAAATACATGCATGTCCGAATGACTGTATGATATATAGAATGTAATATGAATTTCTGTCATAGTTTTCTAAATGTTGGACATCATGGTATAAGTTGAATGAAAAATCACAGGCTGATGTAGAGATTACAAAGATCCTTGCCAAGTTATTTTGGTATCTTCCTATAATTCATCATTTGAAACATTTATTTACTAATTCACATGATGCAAAAAGGTTAAGATAGCTTGACGATGAGAAGATATGTGATGGAAAAATATGTCATCCCACTGATTATCCACAATGGAAGAAAATTGAAGAGCAGTATCCTAAATTTGTAAATGAAATTAGAAATCTCAAACTTCGGTTGTGCACAGATGAAATGAATCCATATCAAACCCTCAATAGAACACATAGTTCATGGACTATTTTATTGGTAATTTATAACAACTCTTTTGAAGTTTTTATAAAGTGAAAATATGTCATGTTGAGTATAATAATATCTAGTCTGAAGCAACACGGAAATGATATTGATGTTTTATTTTAACCATTGATTGATGATTTGAAACTTTTATGGGAGGATGGTATTAGGGTGTATGATTCTTATAAAATGGAATATTTTCAACTGCATGCAGTTCTTATGTTCATTATAAATGACTTTCCATCATATATAAATTTTTCTGGATACAGTGTTAAGGGTCATAAAGCATGTCCAATTTGCGAACAACAGACTTCATTTTGTCAACAAAATCATGGGAGGAAAACAGTATACATAGGTCATTGAAAGTTTTTTCTTATGGATCACTCTTATATAAGACTAAAAAAGGCATTCAGTGGCTCACATGAATTTTATATTGCTCAAAAACCTTTATCCCCTAATGTGTATTTTGAGAGGGTAAAAAACCTTGATGTGTCATTAGAAAAGACACATAAATCTTGTAATGATAGACATATTTGGAAGAAAAGGTCAATATTTTTTTGAGCTACCATATTGGAGATATCATGAAGTGAAACATAATATTGATGTTATGCATGTGGAGAAGAATATCTGAGACAGTTTTATTGGAACATTGTTAGATATTAAATGAAAGACTAAATATGAGTTGAATTCAAGATTAGACTTACGATCAATGGGAATATGTTTACAGTTAGCTCCCACTTCTAATGGAATATGAACATTTCTTCCCCCAGCTTGTCATATATTATCCAAAAGGAAGAAAATTAGATTTTTAAGTGTCTTCATGGTATCAAAGTTCCTCAAGGTTATTCTTAAAATATAAAATTTTGTGTCTCTTTGAAGGATTTGAAGTTGATAGGTATGAAATATCATGATTGTCATTTCATGATGCAACAACTTCTACCAGTTTCATTACATGGAATATTTCCCATCTGTGTCAAAAATACTATAATGAAGTTATGTTATTTTTTAATTCAATTTGTAATAAGGTGATTAGTGTGAATGCTTTGAACATTTTGGAAAAGGATGCAATTTCTATACTTCTTCAATTAGAAATGTACTTTCCTCTATATTTTTTGACATAATGGTACATTTAATGGTTCAATAGGTTCAAGAAATAAATATTTTTGGACCATTTAATCATCAATGGATGTTTCCTTTTGAAAGGTATATGAAAATATTGAAGGGGTATGTTAAGAATTCATATAGACCTGAAGCTTAAATTGTTGAAAAGTTTATTTATGATGAGGTTATTGAGTTTTGCACGAGCTACTTGGCTACGACGGAGCACATATGTTTGCCTAAATCTCGCTGTGAACAAGTTAATAATGAGGGTAGGGGGATTTGTGGCTAGAAAGTCAAATAGTTATCAGCTAAACAGATGAAGAAGGTAGAATTGTACATCTTGAATAAAATAGAAGATGCTCAACTTTATATCACATTGAATATTAATGAGTTGAAACAATGTCATCCAAAGAATAAAGAAATGTGGATTTTGAATGAGCACAACAAAATATTTTTTCCATGGTTTAAAAAGACCTTTCTTGGTAGATCAAATGTATCAGAGACATTAAAATGGTTAGTGGGTGGGCCAAGTTTAAATATGATAACATGGTCTGGTTATGACATTAATGGCCATACAATTCAAACGAAAGCTCATGATAATAGAAGTGAAGTTCAGAATAGTGGTGTATTGGTGTTTGCAGAATCAATACATTTTTTGAGTTCTAATGACAAAAACCCAATATTTGCATCAAGTGAATATTATGGAGTCATTGAAGAAATATGGGAGGTTGATTAATTTAAAATTAAAGTTCTTGTTTTTAACTATAAATGGTTTATCGTTAACAACAGTGTTAGACACGATGAATTTGGAATGAAAGTTGTTAATCTGAATAGATTGGAAGACACAAAAGATTATTTTATAATGGAAGTACATGCAATACATATTTTCTATATAGTTGATCAATCAGATATTAAGTATTCTGTTGTTTTACAAGTAAAAAATAATATGTCTGTGAGGATCAACTTGATGAAGATTCTGATTTATGAAAGATCCCTACTTCCATGGAAATATTAGAAGAAAATAATGATGAGCATGTTGAAGACATGGTTTGTGCCATAAAGAATGATCATGACGATTGAATTTGGGAAAACAATCCATTTGTACATTCCTAATATTACATGTAACATATGTTTATTTATTGTTTACACTTATTATTTTCATAAAATGTTAGATATTGTAATATTTTTTCTTTATTAAAACATTTATTAAAACAAATATGTAGAAATTTTTGTTTATTTTAATATTGTTTAGTTTAGTTTATCATGTTTACCATTACGTAACATATATATATATTGATTTTGTTGAATGACAAATACTTTACCATGTTCAACATGTTTACCATAGTTTAACTTTACGTAACTTACATATTTATTGATTTTGTTGAATGACAATTACACTACCATTTTTACCATGTTTACCATGTTTACCATCTTTACCATTGTTTAACATGCTTACCAAATTTACGATGTTTACTATTATGTAACATAGTTTAGTTTTCCATTCTTTGTTTACATTAGTATTTTAATATTTGAATTTATATATTTGTGAACTAATTTTTAATTTTTTTTTATTTGAAGGATAATTAAGATCAATTAGTTGATAAACCACATGATTCTGGAGATGATAATCATGATCATACCTCAGGGGAGGAACATTCACATGCTCCTCTTGACGTTCCCCAATCTTCCTCATGTGCTCCCATAATGAAAAAGAAGAGTTGAAGAGTTGGTAAATGTGGCTGCACATGTTTACCCAAATTATCACTTGCCCGTATCCAGGACCAGAGGATACTGGTTGATTTTGATGAGAATGATATTCCTAAAGGTCCAAATGAAAAAGATTTTAAGAGTTTCATATCAAATCAGGGTAAAATCAATGTAAGAATTTTGTATTATTATTGGAGAAGTGTGGACAAAATGATAATATCTCAGTTGTGGGATATTTTTTTGGTAAGATCTTTTTCTATTGTGTGACTAACCTATAAATGTTTCTAGTATAATATGTTTTACCTCATCTTTATCAGATGACATTTTATATTTCTGAAACTGGGAGAGTTAGGAAGAAATGTTAATCGATGGCTGCCAAGAGATGGAGGGATTTCAAATCAACCCTCAGATCTGATTTCATTTTTGTTCATAGGAATCATGACAATCCATGTCATATATATCCATTCATAGATGAAGACACATGGAGGAAATTTGTTAAAAGTATAAGAGAAGATTAATTTTTAGTAAGGGCAATGTAAAATTTTATAATCTTTCTTATATAAATGATCATATTAATGTTTTTTTAATGATTTGTTATTCTTAATTTATAGAAAACAAGGAAACCCAATAAGAAGATCCAATATAAAAATGTATACCCTCATAGTTTATCTTGGGGAGGGTATACATTATTGGGAGAACAAATGATGGAGGAAAAATTACAAAAACTGAGAGCTGAGTCTTCAAGATCCAGAGAGGTTTCCCCTCCATTCCCTCCATCTAGACATGAAAAATGGAAGAGAGATCGGATAAGAAAAAAGGGACAATATCTTTCAGAAAAATCGAGAATCATATCTGAGAGGATTGTAAGATATTTATTTTATTTATTTAATTTAATTATATTCTTTATATAATTTGAATCATTACAAAAATTTTCAATTAATTGACACAAAATTCAATTTAGGAGAAGAAATCCCAAGGAGTATTTACAACTTCTGGGAGGCAAGATATTTTATTTGCAGCATTGGGAAATCCTAAACACCTCAGTCGTGTACGAGGATATCTGATGGGTGTATCAGTAAGAAAAGTGTTTCCATGTTATTCATCTTCTTCCATTGAGGGTGTTTATAAAAAAATTGAATCCTTGGAGGCTGAAGTTAATAATATTAATGTGACGATGGAGGAAAATATTAGAGAGTCGGTACAGTCTATGTTTGAAGACATGCAAAGAAAATTTCAGACTGTAGCTCCCACTCCTCCACCTCCCCCGGCAGACCCCATTATTCATCCTTCACCTCCGCCAGAAGATCCCACTCCCCCACCTCAGCCTACAGACCCCATTTTTTATCCTAGTCCTCCACCACAACTTACTACTTTTTGTGAGTTGTATGTTAATGATCTTCTCCATCATATAGTTGCATATGGTCTGGTATATTGTATAGGAGATATAGTTCATCATCAACAGTTAGAGGTAGAGAATCATAGGGTCACTGTACATGATATTATAGATAGATCATCTTGACTACCATTACCTATAGATGAGGTGATGATAGTTGTACATAGTATCGACCAATTTTTAGTTTGGCCATCCAAACTTCTACGACTCATTACCATAGAGGTATGCATGTTATATATTTTATTTTATTTTTTATTAAAGTTTTAAAATTTGAAAACTAATATATTTTTATATTTATTTTTAAAGAAATACTTCACAGGTAAAGAAATACTATATAGAAGAAAACAATGGAAAATGGTTATGAAATCAGATACAAATTGTAGTAGTCTTAACAGATTATCAAGATATTCAAATTTGTTGGCAGATTATTATGAGTTTCAAATGTAAGCTCATGTTTCTGGACATGCAATAAATGTGGGGATTGTGAAAAATGATATCATCGAGCTTGTTACTGAAGACAAGTTGGGAATCAATGTGGTGCAGATTTTTTCCATGTAAGTCTTAACATCTTTCCCTGTGTAATATTTATTAAAAATGTATACTTATGTATGTTTTGTATTAGGTATCTTTATAACATGTGTGAGAAGAATGAGAGGATAAATGTATATGGATTCATGGACCTATAATTTATTTCCTCTGAAGGACATGCATTGGATGAGGAACAAAGAACAGTTTATATTTTTGAAAGATTTGAACAGAATATAATCACGCAGTGTTGGATGATTCCTTTTTATGAGAGTTATGAAACATATATCTCGCAAAGTGTTCATTATATTTTAACTTAAAAAACCACTAACCTTAAATTTTCTTTTATATCAGTGATCATTGGATGTTAGGTGTTTTTTTCCAAGGGGGAAAAACTTTATTGGATATCCTCTGTCCATGGAGATGTGCGGGGAAGTTTTCAGAATATATTGTAAAAGTAAGTTTAAATTTTTTAATAGTTGTTTATATTACAATAAATTTTAAATTTATCCCATTCGTATTAATTTATAACAAGGGATGAGTTTACTTTAAAAAAAGAGAGTGCCAAGATCAAATATGTAAAAGTAAAGGTAAATATCCATTTGTAATTTTTTACTTTTCAATGTATTACATAAAAATGGTATTTTGAATTTACCCTCATTTAAACAAAATTTTCATGAACAACAAGGCATCATCAAATGTTGATATTATATGTTATGATTTATGAATGAAATAATTAAAACTGGAACACTTGTGAAGTTTGACCTGGAAAAATTTCATTATAAATCTTGCCATAATATTTCATTTGATTTATTCATTATACATGAAAACTACTATCCTTTTAATTTGTATCTATTTGACGACCCTCAACCCTATAGTGCTTAAGAGTTCAAACACTTACAAGTGGAATGGTCAAATTATTTTATAGGTTTGATTGGATTTTAGTTTATTTGTAGTGTAAAATGTAATTTTGAATATTGTAATTATAATTGTGTATTTGGTAGTTGTTTTGGTTGGATTTAGTTTTTTAGTTGACATTGTAAATTTTGAATGTTATATATGTGAATGTTTAATTTTTCCCTGGTTCTTCTTGTTTTTTTCTAGTTTTGATGTTTTTTTGGTGTGGATTTTGGTCTGGTTTTGGTCTGCTTTTGGTTTGGGTTCTGCCTGTTTCATACTTTGGCAGAACATAGTAATGGTTTCATTGGGAGTGGGGGTGTCCAGGGACAGTGTCCAAGGGTTAGGGGTGTCCAAGCGGTGGGGGTGTCCAAGGGGGTAGGGGTCTGTCCATGGAAGGTGGGAGGGTCCAGGGGTGGGGGCTATCCAGGGGGCTGGGGATGTCTAGGGGGCGAGGGTTGTACAAGGGGGTAGGGGATGTCTAGGGGGAGGGCGGTTGTCCAGTGGGTGGGAGTGTGCCCATGGGGGTGGGGGGGGGGGGGTTTCAGGGGTGGTAGTGTCCAGGGGGTGGGAGGGGCTGTCCGGGGAGGTGTGGCTATCTAAGGGTGGGGGGATGTTCAGTGGGGTGGGGTGGTGTCTAGTGGGTGGGGGATATCTAGGGGCGGTGTGAGGGTGTCCAGGGGGTGGGGGCTGTCCAAGGGGGTAGGGGTTTCCCGGGAGTGGGGGGCTATCTAGTGGGTGAGAGGGTGTCTAGGGGTGGGGGGTTTCCAAAGGTGGGGGTTTCCAGGGGGTGGGAGGGACTTTGAAGTTGTTGGGGGTGTCTAGGGGGTGGGTGGGTGTCCTGGGGGGTGGGGGTGTCCAGGGGGCAGGGAGGGGAGGAGGGTTGTCCACAGGTGTAGGGGGTATCCAATGGGTGGGGGCTGTCTAGGGGGTGGGAGGGTGTCCAATGGGTAGGGGGTGTCCAAGGGGTGGGGGATGTTCAAGGGGTAGGGGGTTTCCAGGGGTGGGGGCTCTCTAGTGGTCTTTTTTTTTGGGTTTTGGTATGTTTTATTCTTGTTTCAGGTCTTCTTTGGCAGCACATTGTAATGGTTGAACTGTTTTATTAAAAAAAATTGGTTTTTACGTCTGTTATTTTATAACCGATGTAATAAATTCATGGGAATGGTTTTTTACTTCGGTTATTTAATAACCGACATAGTATATATGTTTTCACGTCGGTTATTTTTTAATCGACATGAAAAACTGATTCATGGACTGGTTTATCATGTCAGTTATGAAAATAACCGACACGATAACCTTGTTTTTCATGTAAGTTTTCTAATAACTAATCTGAAAAATGCTTCAGAGGTGTTTTTTATTACACCAGTTATTAAATAACTGACGAAATAAAAAATATATTACATTGGTTATTTAAAAACTGATGTAATAAAACATGACTCCGAACTGTTTTCCACATCGTTTTTTAAGGAACCGATGTGAAAATGGCATCATATTTCTGTTTTTTATGCCAGTTTTAAAATAAATAACATAAAAACAATATTAATAAAATCCCCTGCAACAACATCGGCCAAAAACTGATGTAAAAAATAAAAAATAGTTGACGTAAAAAACTTTTTTTGCACTAGTGGAAGAATGAAAATTACTAACATTCGATGATGAAAATAAACACATACTAACTAATACATGTGTAGTAAATGTTTATAATGAAAAATTATAAAAGTTTATAGATATGAGTAATTTTATAGAATAATTTAATAAGTTAGTTATTCTTATTATACAATAGGTTAAATAACTTTCATGGAAGTCGAAAGTAAATGTAAGAGTTTCGTCTCAAATTCTCGTATTTTAGACATGTTTTGTATTATGGAACTATTTTTGTTTATATAGTATATATGATACCAATTTTATGTATTATATAATCATTATATATTTATTCCTGGTATTTAAAGTTTCATGTCATTTTTTCTCTTTCAAATAGGGTTTGAATCAAACGCCACATAAGTTGTAAGGGTTTTCTTCATCTCGGTTTTGTTTCTTTGATACAGATAACATATTCACTACATGTTTTATATTTCTTTATTTATATACATCCATATGGAATTTTATATCATACTTTAATGAAATTAAATTATTTAAAAATTCATCTCAAGTTCTAGCTATCAAGGTATTTTAATTCAAGAGATACTAATGTTGTAAGTGTTTTTTTACTTAGCCACTTTTCTTGAGTCATAATTATTTCCCATTGAATATAGTTTTAAAATATTTTTTTCTTTTAACATATTATAATATTATATTTTCTTTAATAATTATTTTATATAGAATTCCGTTCTCATAATACAATACATCTTCTTTAATGAATTTGTTTCTTTATAAAATTTGGCAACGTTGAGTATTAACTCTTATCTTCTCCAAATAAGATCATTTTCTTCCATATATATATTCAATCTTACCACCAATGTTCTCCTTTATTATTTTAAGTCCAAATATTTTTTATTTATATTTATATTTAAATTTCTATAATTTTTTTTAAATATAATATTTATCACATTTTTATTACGTGAGTTTCAATTAAGGTATTTTTAATATTAAAATTATTTTTCCTTTCAGGATCATATATTTTATCTTCCGCACTACATTTCTTTCAAAAAACCTTTATTAAATTTTCAAGTATCCATTGTTGTTATTTATTTTAAAGTGTTGTATTAAAAATATTTTCATGTTACTTACTTGAAAATTATTTTTTGTAGGTGACTCATAACTTCACCTTTTTCGATAAGGATAAAAATATTTATTAATATATATTTTAATGAATTGGATTTCATTTCCTCTTTATGTTTAAAATATCTAACTATTATGAAGTTATGTTTTATGGATCACCCTCTAATTTCATTAATTAAATAGTCATTTTTGGTGATTGAAATTTTTGTATCAACTGATTTACTTTTGATATCATGTTATGTGATACCATTTATAAATGATATGAAACTCATTTTTATTCCATGGGTAATCATGTCATGAAGAATGATTGATATCTGATGGAGAAAAAATTCATTGATGTTGATGGGAGAGGCCTTATATCATTTTAAAATTCATTATTTACTGATTTTTATTTCATGGGATAATAACTCTCTAGGTGATTTTAATTACGGTGATCTATTCTAAAAAATACTCCATAGGAGTGTAACATTGGTTATCTATTCTCACAAATATTGTGGGTTAGTGTAATTATAGTTATATATCCTCACAAAGACTATGTGTGAGTGTAATTATGGTTAGATATGCTCACAAATACTATGTGTGAGTTTAATTATGGTTAGTTCTTCTTATAAATTATATGTGTGAGTGTAATTGTGGTTAACTATGATCACAAAGACTATGTGTGAGTGTAATTGGGTTAACTATGCTCACAAAGACTATTTGTTAGTGTAAGTGTGTATAGGTAAGCTCACAAAACTATGGGTGGTCATAATTTTGAATGGTTATATTCACAATTTTGTTTTTTCCAATACTTTTTCTAATGAAGCATTACTAAGGTATATACTTATGTTATGCTCCATGGATCATTTTTATCATCTCATGATACTACACTTTTATATAGTTGTATATGTTTGGTAACTTGAGATTACATGTACTTCTATTGTTCCTTATGAATAATTTTCATTGTTCCATGTTATTTTTAATAAGACATTTATCTCATGTTCATGTTTTCTTGCACACTTATAATCTAACTCTTGATGAAATTTTCATAAGTTTATTCCTTATTCATAATTTGAGATCACAATTTTCTTAGGTTTTCCATTTCTATGTTATAAATATGAGTAAACTAATAGATGTCTACAAGAAGATCTAGTATAGTTTGATTATGGAGAAATGTTCACAATAAATTTTTTTATGTAACGAATATCCAAAGAGACTAAAATGTTAGAATCCTTGGATTGTGTGATATTAATATGAGTTTTAATCTTTAAAATTTGAAAACAATTAATAATATAGTACTCGCCCATGTGTTCGCATGAAGATATTGATCAATGCTTAGTTTAAATAAGATAAAATTATTTTTCAAAGTTAATAATTAACATTAATATTGAATATATTTAAATCAAAAAATAGTGATACATAATATTGGAATATAGGTAGAGAAACTATTAATATGTCATAAATATAGTAGAAAACATTGAGGATAAATTTTATGGAATGAAAGGTTTTTTTAAGGATGATGATGAAAATTACATGAATAAACCTAAATTTCAAATAACATTTATAGAAACATAGGTCAATATAGTTAAATAAAAAGTGATATATAACTAAAATAGAATAATCATATTTTTAAATACAAGTTATAGAATTGGCTAGACATCATAAATATATTAGAAAATGTTTTTGATACTTTACTAGGAATAAAAATTTAACTTCAGTATGTATAATTCAAATACATGAATGAAAACATAATTCAAATGGATAATTCAAATTATAATCATTCTACTAATAAATGTGGGAGTTGTGTCCATGATATCCTCAAAGGAAACACTAAATGAAAAACCTATAGAATAAATGATTCCACTACAAAACGTAATAAATTATAGTAAATACATAATACATATCCCTCACATAACATATTGTCACTTACACAACATTTTGAGAACAGGAAAAGGTGAATTAATGAACAAAAAAATTAATATATGTCAAGTCACATTTAATGGAAGAAAAAGAAACTAATAACCCAGATAAAATTAAAATATGCATTGCTCCAAAATACACCACTACTCCTCTCATCCATGATGGTGTATTTATCTGAATTGTAATGTCACTCCACCCTACCACCTTGTATGCAGGATTGAAACCTTTCGTCCCAACAATGGTATTTTTCACAAATTTCCTTCTTTTGAATTTAACTATAGCATAACTATGTGTCACATTTGGATGTAAAATGCATGATGACCAAACAAAAAAACATCAAGAAAATACAGTTGTTCTTGTTCTACCTAGATTTTTATTTATGGCATTAGATTTAGGGGAATTATGCATTATATTTATTGGTTTCCTATTTCACATGAATGGTAAAGAGTAGTTACTACTAAATCCTATTAGGTATTGGCTTCTAACCATAGTAGGTAAAATTATTAAGTGGTTAATATATGAATCCATGGAAAAGTAAAGTTGCTTCAAATCATACAAGCAACCGACGGTCATATTTACATTAAAAGGATAAAATAAAATAAATAAAACATAAAAACTAATATAAAAGTATATAGTAAGACTAATCCATATATACAATACATGTTATGACATCAAATTTGAAAACAAATCAACTAAAAGAAATATTAGTAAAAGAAGTGGTTGTGAACTGTTACTTACCATTTTTACCACATGAAGAGGACTCTAAGAGGGATTAAATTTAGACCATAATCATTTTAGGAGTTATAATGGTGAAATAAGAAGTAATAATATAGGATCTCACCACCTACAATAGGAATTTTGGGTGGAAGGTGCACCTGATTCACACTCAGCATGCTACAGAAGTGTCTCATGAAAATGATAAATCCGAGCTTGCACAGACAAATTAAAGAAATTAGTTAAACCAACAATAAATGTTAAGTGAGAATATTGTTTTATAACTATATATATAACCTATATATGATAATGATCACAATAATATTTATCCTACTCATTCGAAAATTGAGTTTGAAAAATGGGGTGACGGTTCACTTATTTCTTGTTAAGTCAGAAAATATGTATAATGAAGACAACAATCCCACTGGTAAAATGGGAAATCCAATCTATCATGACCTACCTTCTTCAAGATGAGGGAAGGGGTAGAAAAGTGTCATGATATTCCTTCTGTAAGATTAAGGAGAGATAATTACACCAAAGACCAGCCTTTAATAGGCCCTGGTGTGGTGACTAGAACTAGGGGTATAGAATCTCACACAAAATAGAATACATTACCGTTTTTAATGAAAAAATGATCAAGAGATAAGATGGTAAAATCCCAAACAACATGAAACATATATATAAAGGAAACCAAAAACTAACCCATGCTTTATTTATACGTAAACTGTGACAAATGTACAAACAAAATACCAAAGAAAGTACCAAAATAGAGAGACTAAATAAAAACACAACAACTATCCTAACACCCAAGCTAGTAATGTCTAGCACGGTCCTCAAAGTCCTCCTAGAAACTTGAAAATAGTTTTAGAAATATTGGATGAGTATACAAGTATACCCAGTAGGAAAACTAAAGCTTCTCCTACACATGTGGGGGAACATACTAATGCCCCTATGAGAGAATAGTAAAACCTCAAAGCACCCACCAAGGAGTACTAACCAACCCAGACTCACCAAGTCACACTAACCAAATAACGCAAGTAAAGTAGTAGTATAGCACATCGAAATTTGGGTACCCCACAGCACTTTCACATCGGTTAATTTATCATTCCCGATGGCTAACATATTGATTCTACCACTCTTCCAAAATGCATTACCA
Organism: Viscum album; assembly: GCA_963277665.1. NCBI lineage: Eukaryota > Viridiplantae > Streptophyta > Magnoliopsida > Santalales > Viscaceae > Viscum > Viscum album. Next base: position 1,514,134,561 of record OY728161.1, read on the forward strand.
CTGCCACAACCTACTTGCACACACTTGGGCCACAAACCACAAACAAATCCCACCCGTAGACACCTGGGCCTCATCCCAAAGATAGTTGCGAAAGAAAACATGTCCTGCAAACACCTAAGCCCCTCATCCACAATAAACTTTCCAAAAGGATCTTGGATTGTGATAATCCTTAATCCATTATAGCCTTCCCAGTTATTCTTGAGCGGCAAGAACCCAGAAGAGGGTGCGAGGAAGAAATTCAATAACCAGCCATCCATCCTCCCACTTGGATGTTGGGAAAGTCACCCTCCCCCACGAAATGGGGGTGGTCGGCACATGGTGATCAAAAAGTGTGGGGTGAACATAAAAATAACTAAGAACTAAAATCTATACATAAGTAAACAATCACTCATCTCAACCTACTAGTCCCAAAAAAAACAACTAGCCCACCAGAACCACTTCTTATGCTACCCCTATATGCACAACCACCCAAATAGCTACTACCAAATCATAAACCCAACCCCTTGTTAGTTTAACCACTTGTTATTTATTAAATAAGGGGCTCACGTTAATTAATTCTATAACTACCTAGGGGAAACTACCAAGCCCAACATTTACAACCATTCTGAAAAAGTGAATATTCTGATTACCTAAACACACAACAACCAACCCACTTCATTCTTTTATACTACCAACATTGAACAAGGGAAGAGGTACCAAGGTAAAGCATATCTATTTTAGCACCCATTCATAAAAACAACATAGAACAACCAACCTTAATTCCCCCTGTACACCAACTTTTTCCCTAGACACCTATTCAACCACTTTCAACAATCCTTCAAATTTATCCCTCTCAATCATCCTCTCACACTAAACATGAAAGACCCACTACACTACAACACCACACCCATCACACCTATTAATATGAAGTCATGACGCAACCCAATCCTGTAGCCCCACTACCCAAACATTTCCTAGATGCAGTCCCATTACATAAAAAGTCCATAAACACATTACATTCTAACTACTGAATGTCAATTGACAGTCACAACACAAAAAAAGGCAGTCCCACTTCCTACAATTCCATCCCTTCCACAATCAATCAGTCTCTCAACCTGAGATTCCAATACACCACCTATAGCACCCCACACACAAGGCCCACAACAACTACCATTTACCCATAGCCCCACTATACACACATACCACACCTATCAAACAGGATATATACAGGTATGTTACACACTATTATTTAAGTAGATTTTGAAAAATAGGGTTGATCACAAAAGGGTTTTAATCCTAGGGCATCCATTTCATTTAAGCAAGTTTATGTTAATAAATAGATTTCAAGTTACGACCATTTAATGGAGCATAAAAAAACATAACATCACCAGTGAGAAAGAAAATACCACCAATGGAAATGATTTTTAGAAGTCATATAGCCACAACATACCATAAAATAAATAAGATAGTAGTTAAAACAAAATGATCAACATAAAACAATCTTCAATTCCACACTTGTTATCTATTAATCATCACTTTCCTCATATTTATTATTCATCTACGAAAATATACATCTGTTCTTTAAAAGGATCATTAGTATTCCCATCCCACATGATACACAAATAAAGAGAAGAAAAAATAATCCATACTTGAAACAACTATCAATAAAAACTCCTATTTGCACCAAATCATGGGATCGTGCAAGCACGAGGAAAACAAAGAAAACTGATGAGTGGGTCTCTAGCACAGGCACACGACTCATCTATGTAACGCCCCGACCCCAGTTACCCAGAGTCGGTGCATTATTGCGTAGCATTGGCATGATCACAAAAGATCAAGTCTCGAAAGACCGATTAGTTTAGTAGCCTTGGAATCACTAGATACATTCACAAGTCTTACATTACAACATAAATTAAAACAAAACTACAACATCTTCTCTTCATATCCCCTTATATTATCCCTGCAGATCATTCATAATATACTTCTTCACATCCTGGAAAAATTAAAACATTGAAAGGGGTGAGCTCAGATGCTCAGTAAGGATAACAACATAGCGTAAGTTTTCATAAATAAACATTAACATTTAAGGAAATGTATAACTAAAAAAAAGACTTTTTAAACTTGAACTTAAGCATGATACGGAAAAAATAAAATTAAATAATTCCATTTTACTTACTCACATGGATATTCTACTAGTTGAATAATCCCATGCAATATCAATAACCACTTTCATAATGATGGAATGCATAATGCCAGACTATCATAACCACGTAGTCAAGGCCTCATGCCAAGACCACAAAAAAGATTTGGTCAAGGCCTCGTGCCAAGACACTAGTTTGTCTCATAAGACCTATCGATGCATCGAGGAGCTATAGCGGGCTCCACCCGTCACTTATTAAGTCCAATGCATTCCTCATATGAATAGGTTTAAACATATCATAAACCATAACATAATCGTATCACATAAAACATGTATAAAGGAAACATAAAATTTCCACATTTCAATCACAAGATATCAATACAACACATTGATATAATAAAAACACTTTCAAAACCATTTTCAATACCAAAATAAAAGAAAGTTAAAACTTTGTATTTATTCTTCATTAAAAAAAGTTATGGCTTGTAGAGGAAGCCGGAACTCAAATAATGGTCACGGCGGTAGAGAAGTCGTTGTCGACGCATATGTACGGCAAAAAAAACATTCCCTTTTTGTCTATTAGTAAAATGCTTCGTATTAAAAAGATTCCTTTTGAATAAACGTAAAAGTCAAAGGGGTTTATACACCGTATAAAAGAAAGTTGTGTATAAAACAAAATATGTCTCAAAGAAAGGAGATTGAGATGAAGACCCTTACAAAGATCATTTTTTTAAATAAAGTATGTCTATTATGTGTATTCACTATAATTACACATAAAAAAAGTACAAATACAAGATAGGACATAATAATATCATGACATAATTTGAAAGTAGGAGATTAACCCAAAGAATAGAAATTGGGTTAAGAAGTTCCCTTACCTCGTGTCCGACTTGACTCGATCGTTCTTTAATCTCCTGAATAATAAACTAGAGTTAATTTATAGTTTCTTAAGAACCTTTTCAAGTTTCTTATTCCTTTAATATCACTTATTACCATGTTATGAACATTATGTAATTATTTAAGTTTATAACGGTCTATTTGTCGATCTTTGGTACTTGAGTCAAAAATAAACTTCTTATAATTACAAGTTGTTCATTTGGTGAAATATCCATTATATCCAGAATTATATTCATGATATAGATATCATATATCTCATATATATCCAGTATATACATACATTTATAATATTCCATATCGTTTAGAGGTAAGAAATGAAATGCACCGTTCATGGAGACAGTAAGCCGTACGTACGCATGAACACTACTTTCATTTCTATTTCGTATTTCATTAAATCATAATGATATAATGGTATATTATAATCCCAGTATAATATCATATATAATATCATTTACTTCATCCTTTATACATCCCACATATGGCATTAACGATTCAAATCACTTTGAGGGGGCGATAGTCCACACTTCCTAAAATGAAAATATCGCGTTTACCCATAATGGAAACCATAAAGGTATGCCATAAATGAAAAATACAGAAGCTTAAGTAAAACATAAACATATTATATTTCATATATAAATATAGTGACATCTCAATGGCCACCTTTGAAGGTGTTATATGAGTGTTGAACAATCATCGTTTCGTGAGGCAGAAATTTTCCATCCACAGAAACAGTATGTTCTTTAACCATTAGATGTAGGTGTGTGTAAGTGTAGCTCGAATACTTATTATAACAACATCCTAGTATTTTTAGGACACTGGTGTTGTTACAAAAGAAATGAATAAAAAAGTGTTTAGGGGGTTGGAAAAGAAAAATAAAATAAAAGAACACAAGATAAGACATTACCTTAAAATCGGGTAACTCTTTTGATTTGAGCCAAAGGCTTCCTTGGGAAGAATTCTGCCCAAAGTGAGGCTTCTAGGAGTAAGGGAGGGAAGTTGGGAGAGTATTTTTTCAGAGGTTGTCCGAGCCAAAAGGATTTTAAAGTGTGAGTAAGGTGGTAGTGGTGGGGGCCTTTTATAAGAGGAGAGAAGGGGCACTCTTGGAAAGATTGAAATGTTACTTTATTATGAAATGCTTTTTCGGATTCTAAAGGTCCCACACTTATATATTTCGAGGATAAGGTGATAAGGGTTTGAAATATACTCATCCAATAGGTTTTTGACAAGTCTAAGTCTTAGATTTTACATTATATTTTCATTTTATTTAAATCATTAATTAATGAGGTAATCGCTGCATCATCATGGTGTCATAAATAATTTAATTTATTTAATGTCTAAAAATTATAAAAAAAATATCATGATGTAGGGAATCTTTTTATATTTCTAAATAATATTTATAGTCAAATATATGACTTGTATAACACCATTTAAAAATTGTTTTAGTAAAACAACTTATGTTTGTGACATTTTTATTTTAACTTTAAATAAAAGTTATTTATGTCATTTTCCTACCAAAGTGGCTCCATGGGGTCCCCAAGTTGACCCATTTATTTTCTTGGTCGGAAATTACTCATCCAGTAGTGGTTGTACAAGTGTAAGGGTCATTCCATATTTTTATAATACTATTTTTACATTAAATTTCACTAATTACCTTTAATCACAATTAATTAAACTTAAAAGTTACTATTCACCAAAAAATTATTTTAATCTCATTGAACAACATTTTACATCCTAATGACAACCATGTATGTAGGATTTTTGAAAATCAAATCACAGAAGTGGTAATGTTTCATTTAAATAAAAAATCAGTTATTTAACTACCACTTAGTGGTTTCACTATTCATCAAAAATTGAAGTTTTTCAGAACAATGCCAAAATTTCACCCTAAGCTATAATTGATATTACGAATCCAAAAAAGAAGTCCATTTTGAAATGTAAAATATATATAATTTCAAAAATTGGTTATTACTATTCATAACTACTACTTTTATTGGTCGCGGTGTGTTAGAACTCGAGGTTGTGTACAACACACGCTGCTCTATTATTCAAAGAGGAGTGTACCATGGAAGCTTGGGGTGTTACATTCTCCCCTCCTTCAATAAATTGCATCCTCTCATTTTGAAATTTTTATTTGAAAATAAAAGGTTGAAAATAGTAAATACCTTTGTGGAAAACCCACATCGAAAATAAGGTTAATAAAAATATAACTTTAAAAGAAAGAAAGATAAGTATAAAGGTCACCCGAGATAGCCCATAATAAGATTATATGAAAATATGGATATGGAAGAAAAACAAACCATCAAGGTCTGATGGAGAGTTGTAGAGAACTGGATTAGGATATAGTTAACCATAATAAAATCACAAACTTGTGATTGGTTAAACGGTCATTGAATACCCAGTTGGAAAAGTTAACCGACAACGTTTTTGTTTTAAGTTACCTTTTATAAAGTTGAGGAATTTATTTAAGAGATTTTCTAAAAACATAAGGAAATATACTTACATGTCGTGTAGACTTTCATTCCTTAATAAATGTTTACCACAAACTCATCTTTCACTCCATATGGTAACAGAACTCAAAAATATTCTATTTATCCTAATTGTATAAGGTTCTAAATATTACTACATACCATTTAGATTAGTAAAACTATTTTTTAATAACTAGGGACTTCCTGTAGGCTAGTGGTTGGTAATAAAGGCCTGTCGCACTATGGTTGTGGGTTCGATTCCTGCAGCTTTGTCTAATGCAACGGGTTATTCCCCAACCTGCAGGTTGTCCTTTTCCTAAAACTATAGTATTATAATATTCCAAAAATAATCTTCCTAAATGTTTTAACCTTAAACAATACTACCCAAGGTTCAACTTAATCCATTCCAACCTATATAGTTATCCAAAATACCTCTGTCCAGACTTTTTCTAAAAGGTCTCTAAATTCCAAAATCAATTGTAACATCAGATTCCCCAAACAAAGTAAAGTTTCTCTTATTGTCACATACTTAAAATATTATTACCTTCATCATATTAAAACCTTAATGAAAAAAACAAGTACTACAGTACAATCCTTATATATATATCACATTATTCTTATAACCATAATATAATCCTTGTTTCCAAAAGCACCAATACATTAATTATTCCACTTCAACTGTAGTAACAGCATAAGATTGTCCTTGATCCCTTGTCTTTTTCAGAGGTAATTTTCACTGATGCTTAGGATATTCATTTTCATAATTCCCCATTTCCCTACAATTGTAGCATTCAACATTGATAGCCTCTTTCTTTCCCTTACAATCACGAGCCTAGTGACCTTTTTCCCCACATTTGTAACAAACTCCCATTCCTTTCAGGCAAGTATCGGGGTGATTCTTCCCACAATTATCGCATAATGGAAAATCCTTCTTTCCCTTTTTCCCTTTATCCCTCTCTTGTTCCACCGTTCTCTTCTTCTCTTGCTTTACTTTGTTGTCATAAGACTTAGAGAATTCATTTTCTGTCTTCATAGCACATGAGACAATATCTTCGTACAATGGGAAGGATTGTGATACTAAAGCTCTATGGAGAAATGGTTTTAACCCATAAAAGAAACGATCAATCTTACTTCTTGGGTTACATATATAATCTGTAGCATATCTCGCTAACCTTGTAAAGTTTTCCTCATACTTTGCGACATTCTCATCCTCCTTTTGCCTCAGGCTCAGAAAATGCCTTTCCATATCTGCTCGATGGTCATGAGGAAAATATTTTTCTAAGAAAAGCTCTTTGAACTCTCTCCATTCCATACTTGATACTTCTTCATCTTCCATTGTATTTTGAATCAATGACCACCATTGATCGGAATATCTAGTGAGGTGGTAGACTTCCATGACAACCTTCTCCCTTTCGCTACTCCCCAAGGCGTGGAATATTTTCTCTAAGGAGTTTATCCATTGCTCAGCTACTAATGGATTTGTACCCCCATTAAATGTTGGCAGTTGTTGCGTCATGAAGCGGTCTAACATTGATCCTCCATGTTGCGAATCAGGGTGCTCCATACGAGTAAGGTTATTATTCATAACCTGAGTGAGTTGTCCTAGTATGGTAATAAGTTAATCAGCACCAGTTGTATCTCCAGATCCACAATAATTATATTGAGCAAGAGGGCAATCCCTACACGGAGTGCGTGCATTGATACGGTTTCCATTCCTTCCACTAGGCTCCATTTCTAAACAATTGCATAAACTAGATTAGTTTATGAATCAAAATACATAATTCCATACTTTTAAAACACTTAACACTAATTGAACTATTTATAGATATAATCCATAATCATAAAAAAAGTTTTCTTTGAGGAAGTATATACTCATAACCCTTTATAGTGGTTTGTAATGAAAATGAGAATTATCCTAAGCATATCCCCCAGGAGTGTCGTAACCAAGAGTGCAGCAAGACCTGTTGTCGTGCACCAGTTCCAGTTCGAGTCTAGCTCAAAGCGGTGTTTTCGGGTTTTACCCCTAGGTAAATTTGTGCCAGAGCCGCCTCTACCTGCTCGTATTTAGATAGAGATGTATTGCTCGAAAAAACTCACAAAATCTCAACAACAACAAAATTCTAGGAAGTTCTTCTATACTAATCCTCAAAGTCTATATTTGGGCTATGTGCTCTAATTAGAGTTTATCTAAATCTAGCTTCCAAGGTTAGTACTAAACTACCTCTGATACCAACTCTAACGCCCCGACCCCAGTTACCCAGAGTCGGTGCATTATTGCGTAGCATTGGCACGATCACAAAAGATCAAGGCTCGAAAGACCGATTAGTTTAGTAGCCTTGGAAACACTAGATACATTCACAAGTCTTACATTACATCATAAAGTAAAACAAAACAACAACATCTTCTCTTCATATCCCCTTATATTATCCCTGCAGATCATTCATAATATACTTCTTCACATCCTGGAAAAATTAAAACATTGAAAGGGGTGAGCTCAGATGCTCAGTAAGGATAACAATATAGCGGAAGTTTTTATAAATAAACATTAACAGTTAAGGCAATGTATAACTAAAACAAAATCCTTTTTAAACTTGAACTTCAGCATGATATGGAAAAAATAAAATTAAATAATTCCATTTACTTACTCACATGGATATTCTACTAGTCGAATAATCCCATGTAATATCAATAACCACTTTCATAATGACGGAATGCATAATGCCAGACTATCATAACCACGTAGTCAAGGCCTCGTGCCAAGACCACAAATAAGATTTTGTCAAGGCCTCGTGCCAAGACACTAGTTTGTCTCATGAGACCTACCGATGCATCGAGGAGCTATAGCGGGCTCCACCTGTTACTCATTAAGTCCAATGCATTCCTCATATGAATAGGTTTAAACATATCATAAACCATAACATAATCATATCACATAAAACATGTATAAAGGAAACAAAAAATTTCCACATTTCAATCACAAGATATAAATACAACACATTGATATAATAAAAACACTTTCAAAACCATTTTCAATACCAAAATAAAAGAAAGTTAAAACTTTGTATATATTTTTCATTAAAGAAAGTTATGGCTTGTAGAGGAAGCCAAAACTAAAATAATGGTCACGGCGGTGGAGAAGTCATTGTCGCCGCATATGTACGACAAGAAAAACATTCCCTTTTTGTCGATTAATAAAATGCTTCGTATAAAAAAGATACCTTTTGAATAAACATAAAAGTCAATGGGGTTTATACATCGTATAAAAGAAAGTTGTGTATAAAACAAAATATGCCTCAATGAAAGGAGATTGAGATGAAGACCCTTACAAAGATCATTTTTTTAAATAAAGCAGGTCTATTATGTGTATTCAATATAAGTACACATCAATAAAGTACAAATACAAGATAGAACATAATAATATCATGACATAATTTGAAAGTAGGAGATTAACCCAAAGAATAGAAATTGGGTTAAGAAGTTCCCTTACCTCGTGTCTGACTTGACTCGATCATTATTTAATCTCCTGAATAATAAACTAGAGTTAATTTATAGTTTTTAAGAACCTTTTCAAGTTTCTTATTCCTTTAATATCACTTATTACCATGTTATGAACATTATGTAATTATTTAATTTAATAACAGTCATTTTGTCGATCTTTGGTACTTGAGTCAAAAATAAACTTCTTATAATTACAAGTTGTCCATGTTGTGAAATATCCATTATATCCATAATTATATTCATGATATAGATATCATATATCTCATATATATCCAGTATATACATACATTTATAATATTCCATAACGTTTAGAGGTAAGAAATGAAATGCACCGTTCATGGAGACGGTAAGCCGTACGTACGCATGAACGCTACTTTCATTTCTATTTCTTATTTAATTAAATCATAATGATATAACAGTATATTATAATTCCAGTATGATATCATATATAATATCATTTACTTCATCCTTTATACATCTCACATATGGCATTAACGATTCAAATCACTTTGAGGGGGTGGTAGTCCGCACTTCCTAAAATGAAAATATCGCGTTTACCCATAATGGAAACCATAAAGGTATGCCATAAATGAAAAATAGAGAAGCTTAAGTAAAACATAAAAATATTATATATCATATATAAATATAGTTACATCTTAATGGCCACCTTTTAAGGTGTTATATGAGTGTTGAACAATCATCATTTCGTGAGGCAGAAAATTTCCATCCACAGAAACAATATGTTCTTTAACCATTAGAAGTAGGTGTGTGTAAGTGTAGCTCGAATCCATATTATAACAACATCCTAGTATATTGAGGATACTGGTGTTATTACAAAATAAATGAATAAAAAGTGTTTAGGGGGTTGGAGAAGAAAAATAAAATAAAAGAACACAAGAGAAGACATTACCTTAAAATCGGGAAACTCTTTTGATTTGAGCCAAAGGCTTCCTTGGGAAGAATTCTGCCCTATGTGAGGCTTCTAGGAGTAAGGGAGGGAAGTTGGGAGAGTATTTGGGCAGAGTTTGGCCGAGCCAAAAGGCTTTGAAAGTGTGAGTAAGGTGGTAGTGGTGGAGGCCTTTTATAAGAGGAGAGAAGGGGCACTCTTGGAAAGATTGAAATGTTACTTTATTTTGAAAAGCTTTTTCGGATTCTAAAGGTCCCAAACTTATATATTTCTAGGATAAGGTGATAAGGGTTCGCAATCTACTCATCCAATAGGTTTTTGACAAGTGTAAGTCTTAGATTTTACATTATGTTTTCATTTTATTTAAATCGTTAATTAATGAACTAATCGCTGCATCATCATGGTGTCATAAATAATTTAATTTATTTAATGTCTAAAAATAATAAAAAAAATATCATGATGTAGGGAATATTTTTATATTTCTAATGAATATTTATAGTCAAAAATATGACTTGTATAACCCCATTTAAAAATTGTTTTATTAAAACAACTTATGTTTGTGACATTTTTATTTTAACTTTAAATAAAAGTTATTTATGTCATTTTCCTACCAAAGTGGATCCATGGGGTCCCCAAGTTGACCCATGTATTTTCTTGATCGGCCATGACTCATCCAATAGTGGTTCGACAAGTGTAAAGGTCATTCCATATTTTTATAATACTATTTTTACCTTAAATTTCACTAATTAACTTTAATCGCGATTAATTAAACTTAAAAGTTACTATTCACCAAAAAATTATTTTAGTCCCATTGGACCACATTTTACATCCTAATGACAACCATGTATGTCGGATTTTTGAAAATAAAATCACAGAAGTGGTAATGTTTCATTTAAACGAAAAATCAGTTATTTAACTACCACTTAGTGGTTTCACTATTCATCAAAAATTGATGTTTTTCAGAACAATGCCAAAATTTCACCCTAAGCTATAATTGATATTCTGAATCCAAAAATGATGTCTATTTTACAAAATTCCAAACATATAAGCTGCATTAATTAATTTTATAATTAATTCCCGCTGTCACAACAAATAGCGTGTTTTAAGAAAGAATATCAATCAAAAGATTGACAATTGTTTATGTCCAATTTCAAAGTGAAATTAATTCTAATGACCACCATTGGATAAAATAGTAAAAATATATTCTAATTATACTTTAAAACCACTCAATAGTATAAGTTATCACTATAAATTATTTTGATTAAAAAAGTTGTTTTTAAGTATTTTTCACTATTCATAAAAAATTGGAAGTTCTCAGAAAAATACCAAATATTCAATATAGGCTAATTTCGATATTATGAATCCAAAAATGAAGACCATTTTGAAATGTAAAATATATATAATTTCAAAAAGTGGTTATTACTATTCATAACTGCTACTTTTATTGGTTGCGGTGTGTTAGAACTCGAGGTTGCGTACAACACACGCTGCTCTATTATTCAAAGAGGAGCGTACCATGGAAGCTTGGGGTGTTACAATCTAGATTGGAAGGCTTTAGGAACACCAAGAGATAATAGAAAACAAATTTATAGGGGAAGATCCCGACTTTGAAGATCCAAATCCTACATTAAAGGAGGAATAGTTTAAAAAGTCATTAACATGGGATCATGGTCAAGATCATGCGGTTTGAGTATATCAAAGTCCACAGATCATTATGATATTAAATATATAATTAATATCCTTTTAAACATCCTTAAAAACGCCCAAACAAGGCTTTAAACTCGGTTTACATCACATAATTCTTAAGAGGGGTGAAACTAGAAAAACTCAGGATCTAGAAATTTGGAAAATGGTGAGACATCTTTTGGTGTGAAACTGTTTTGTTGTGGCACCATCACGGTGCAACCATTTCAATGTGGAATCATCACAGATCCACCATTTGTTTGTGGAACCATCACAGTTACACTGTTTCGGTGCACCACTATTTTGATACCACCATTATGGTGTCACTGTTTCAGTGTTCCACCATTTCGGTGAAACTTGATTTTTTTTGGAAAACTCCAAAAACAAACCAGTATGACCCCCAAGAACACCAAAAGCATTGGATTTTCACAAAGTAATGGCCTGGGGAAATTCCAGTCATTACATCAAATAACCCTCAAAGTATTCTTGCCCCTATAAATTTAAAACCAAACTCGAAAAAATAGGTGTTTGAAACATCACCCTATAAGATACCTCTGCGGGACAAACCACCCTGTGTTTTCGAAAACTGGAGTGAAAACCCTGACATACAAGAACAACTCCTTTATATCTATATCCTGAACAATAGTATAAAAACTATGGCCCCACTTCCTCAAAAAACCACACAAACACCAAAGGTCACATAGTCCAGACACATGGATTAGGAAGCTCCTTCCTCCATGTTAAGATATTATCCAATTTGGGAAGCACTGACTCACCCACACGAGTTTAATCGCATCCACATTAATGCATCTCGAATATGAATTGGGTCTTCCTCTCTCCATAGTTATTATTTTCATGCACTTTAAGAGAACATGGAAAACAACTCATCTTACAGCAACGAGATCAAGAATTACATCATAAGAAAAGAAAAAAGTAAAACACAAGATAAAAACTCAAAACAACTCTTGGTACAGGGAAAAAATCTGTTCCTCTTTCTCCTAATTACTTTTCTTGAGGCCACCATGACTCCATAACACATAGACCAAAGGAATAATTTGTCCATGATTTAACTTCTCCTCACGATCCTCGATTCTTACTGGACAATCCACAAACATCACATCATCCTCAATATCCAAATCTCCCCAGTCAATGATGTGGGTGTCATCGTGTAGATACTGATGGAGTTGAGAGACATGGAAGACTTCATGGACCTCTCCAACTTTGGTGGAAATGCTAGCTGATATGCCAACTTGCCAACTCATCCCAACAACTCGAAAGGTCTTATGAACCTAGGATAACGTTTCCTCCCTCTTACAAACCTCTGTTTCCCATATTTAGGGGAAACATTCAATAATAAATGGTCCCCAACCTCAAACTCCAAATTCCTTATCATATGATCAACAAATGAATTTTGTTGGTCATGTGATGTCTTCATCCTCTCATGAACAAGATTCACCTTCTCTATCGTACTCTACACCACATCTGGACCATGAATGGATGCCTCCCCAACTTCCATCCAGCATAAGGTTGAATGAAATGACCTCCCATACAAATCTTCGAAGGAAGACATACCAATAGAAGAGTGATAACTATTATTTTAAGAAAACTCTACCAAGGGAGAATGCCACACCCAAGACCCAAAAAATTCCAAAACACATGCCTATAACATGTCCTCCAACATCTGGATAGTCTTCTTTGTCTGTCCATCCATTTGAGGGTGGAAAGCAGTGGTGAGGTGGAACTGAGTTCCAAGGGAATGCTGAAATACCTTCCAGACTAGCGATGTAAAATGTGTATCCTGATATGAGAAAACGGATGTTGGAATTCCATGAAACCACACCACCTCGTTCACATTCCTCTATGCTAAGGCATCCACTATGCTCGACTCCTTGATCGCTATGAAGTGAGACTATTTCTTCAACTGATCCCCTACTACCCAAAGAGCATCGCATCCTTATTGAGTCTTGGGTAATCCTGTGATGAAATCCATCGAGATTTCATCCCACTTCCACTAGGGATCATCTAAGGGCTATAATAGACCTTTGAGAACACAATGATTTTGCTTCACCTGTGGAAACTCTAGGAACCGTGAAATAAACTCCTCCACTTCCCGCTTCACCCTGGGCCACCAAAATTGTTCCCTCAAGACACAATACATCTTAGAAACTCTTGGAAGCACAGCCAGGGGTGAGAAATGGAACTCAAAGGGGAATTCCTCAAGCATAACCACTATGAAAAATAAATTCCTATGAAAAAACATCAGATTCTGATTATCCTCCAACCACCCCTCTGAAGCATCACCCTGGACAGTGAGATCACACATCACTTCAATATTTTACTCTCCCCACTGAGACTCCTCCACATGCCACAACAAGTAAGGATGCACATTCATCTAAAGAAAACAACCTCTAATGCCATCTACTATCACATCCAATCTCAAAGAGGCCAACTCCACCATTGCCTTCCAAGCATCCATGGATTCCCAAACTACCTCCTTCCGTGACTTCCTGCTTAAGGCATCGGCCACCACATTCCCATTTCTTGGGGTGTAAGAGATCTTGAAGTCATAGTCCTAGATAAACTCCAACAACCTATACTTCCACAAGTTCAAGTCCCTCTAGGAGAAGATATACCTTAGGATTTTGCGATATGTGAAGACCACAAGGCACTCCCCAATGAGGTAAAATTTTCAAAACCTCAGTGAAAACTTGCTCACATCATGATCCAGATTAGGGGTGGAATATTTATGTTTGTGTATACATAATTTCTTAGACCTATAAGAGATCACTCCCTGCTTCAACATCAACACACATCCCAATCCAAGACTGGAAGCGTCACCAAACACCTTGAACATCACCCCCTGCTCTGGAAACACAAGCACTAGGGCACTAAATAGATTTCTCTTCAGGTAGCTGAAATATTCCTGACACTGCTCACTCCACACAAAGGCATAGTATTTGATGGTCAAAGCTATCAATGGAGCCACAACTCGAGGTAATTTGGGTATGAACCTCTGGTAATAGCCCACTAGACCCAAGAAGCTGTGAACCTCTTCCACATTCATGGGTGTTGCCCAAGAAACAAATTCCTTGACTTATGATGTGACCACTACTATCCCTTGCTAAGACATCACATGTCTAAGGAAGTGCACCTCTCGCATCCTGAACTTTCACTTGAACAACATCCCATAGATCTAGTGGTGTCAGAGGACCTCCAAAAATGTCCTCAAATGTTTGGTATTGTAACATCCCAGGTAAATAAAGAATAAAGAATTTTCATATTTATTAATATTTATGAATTAAATATTAATTTTAATTAAAAGGGGTTTCTACGTTCGATAGCGTACTCGGTACGCAACGATGAGTTTCTTTGAAAACTTACGTTGCACACAAGTAATAAAATAATATTATTTTAAATGTTAGTTAACGAGTAGCCGTTGTACTGGCGGGAATGGATAGAAATAACTAAAATATGATTATATATGTTTTTAAATGTTTTTACATTTACCCAATAAACGATAAAGGCTTAAAATACAGAAAGAGTTCAATTTTAGGCATTTATATCCTAATTTTCACGAAAGGTCCACTTATCACCTTTTGACGGAGAACCGTCATTAAATATTGTTTTGTTCGATCTTATAAATTCTATTGGACCAAATATAACTCTTATTTAGAACCGGGACATCAAAATTTACTTTGTGTAAATTTTTGGTACCTTTCTGATAAAGTTCATTTTTTTAATGAATAGTGTAAAATGTTGTATTTTAATTCAAAACCTCTTTTTAATCTAGTTTATTTATATGATTAGATTATCTTTTGAATTGTTTTTAAAGTGAAATTAGAAAATATTTTTACCATTAAATCCAATAGTGGTCGTTGGAATTAATTTCACTTTGAAATCGAACTTAAACTAGTGTCAATCTTTTGATACTTATTGTTTCATAAAAACATGCTATTTGCTCTGACAGCGGGAATTCATTATTAAATTAATTAATGTGACTTATATGTTTTTAATTTTGTAAAATAGACTTCATTTTTGAATTCGTAATATCAAATATAGCTTAGGGTGAATTTTTGGTAATTTTCTGAAAAACATCAATTTTTGATGAATAGTGAAACCACTAAGTGGTACTTATAAAGACTGATTTTCCGTTTAAATGAAACTTTGCCATCATTGTGTTTTGAATTTTAAAAATCCAACATACATGGTTGTCATTAAGAAGTAAAATGAGGTTCAATGAGATTATAATAATTTTTTTGGTGAATAGTAACTTATTAAGTTCTTAATCGCGATTAGAGGTAATTAGTGTAATTTAAGGTAAAAATGATATTATAAGAATGTGAAAACACCATGACACTTGTCCTACACCTATTGGGTGAGTCATGGCCGACGAATACAAGCCATGGGCCAACTTGGGGGCCCCATGGAGCCACTTTAGTTGGAAAAGGACAATAATATATTTTTATTTAATGTTAAAATTAAATTGACACAAACATGAGTTGTTTTACTAAAACAATTTTTGAGTAAGGTTACACAAGTCCAAATTTTGATTATAAATAGTCATTGGAAAGCTCAAA
Source organism: Viscum album (assembly GCA_963277665.1). Lineage (NCBI taxonomy): Eukaryota > Viridiplantae > Streptophyta > Magnoliopsida > Santalales > Viscaceae > Viscum > Viscum album. The sequence goes on from OY728161.1 coordinate 1,514,150,707, forward strand.
AGATTTCCTACATCATAGTAGTTTTTTTATAATTTTTAGACATTAAATAAATTAAATTATTTATGACATAATGATGATGCATCGATGACCTCATTATTTAACGATTTAAATAAAATGGAAAGATAATGTAAAATCTATGAACTACACATGTCCAAAACTTATTGGATGGGTGGATTTCGAACCATTATCACCTTATCCACGAATTATATCAATGTGAGACCTTTTAAAACCGAAACACATTTTCAAATAAAGTAATATTCCTTTACTTTCCAAAAGTGCCCCTCCTCTCCTCTTATAAAAGTCCCCCACCTCTACCTCATTTCACACACTCCTCAAGCCTTTGGCTCGGCCAACCCCTACTCATTTACTCTCTCCACATCCCTCTCATCACCCTAGAGGATTCCCTTTGGGCATAATCCTTTCAAAGGATGCCTTTAGGCTCAAATCAAAAGGAGTTACACTTTTAAAGGTAATTCATTCTCTCTTGTTCATTTGTTTTATTTTGCTTGTCCAACCCTATAAACTCTTTTTATTTACTTATTTTGTAACAACACCAGTATCTTAAATATACTAGGATGTTTTTATAAGATTTATTTGAGCTACAATCTCACACAACTACATCAAATGGTTAAAGAACATACGGTTTCCGTGGATGGAGAAATTCTGCCTCCCGAAACGATGATTGTTCAATACTCATTTAACACCTTAAAAGGTGGCCATTATGATGTCACTATTTTTATATATGATATATAATATCTTTATTGTTTTCTTTAAGCTTCTGTATTTTTCATTTTGGGCATACCTTTATGGTTTCCATTAGGGGTAAACACGATATCTTCATTTAAGGAAGTGCGGACTACCGCTCCCTCAAAGTGATGTGATTCGTTAATGCCATATGTGGGACATGTAAAGGATGGATTTAAAGTTATTATATATGATGTTATACTGGAATTATAATATACCTCTATATCATTATTATTTCTTTCCATTAAAGTATGAGATAGAAATGAAAGTAGCGTTCATGCGTACGTACGGCTTACCGTCTCCATGAACGGTGCATTTCATTTCTTATCCCCAAATGTAATGTACTATTAAAAGTACATGTATATAATGGATATATATAATTAATGATATATCTAAATGATGAATATAATTCTGGAATTAAAATATACATACCTCTCATTTAGTTTTAATTCCATTAATATGACAAACAAATGAAAGTAGCGTTCATGCGTACGTACGGCTTACCGTCTCCATGAACGGTGCATTTCATTTCTTACCTCTAAATGATTATGTAATATTATAAATACATGTATATGCTGGATATATATGATATATATGATATCCAAATCAGGAATTTCATTCTGGATATAAAGAACTTTTGACCACACGAACAACATGTAATTGTAAGAAGTCAACTTTCGACTTAAGAACCAAATATTGACAAAACAAACACTATTAACTTAAATGGTTACATAATGTTTATAACATGGAAATAAGTGATATAAAAGGAATAATGAACTTTAAAAAGGTTCTTAATCAAGTATAAATTAACTCAAGTTTATTATTCAGGACGTTAAAGAACGATCGAGTCAAGTCGGACCCGAGGTAAGGGACTTTGTCTCAATCACCTTTCATTGAGGCATATTTCGTTTTATACACAACTTTCTTTTATACGGTGTATAAACCCCTTTTAATTTTACTTTTATACAAAAGGAATCTTTTTCTACAAAGCGTTTTACAAAACGACAAAAAGGAATGTTTCTTTTAACGTACGCGGCGACAACGACCTTTTCCGCCACCGCAAGTATTATTTAGTCTTTGGCTTCCTCAACAAGTCGTAATGTTTTTAAAATAAAATAAATACCATATACTCTTTTATGTATTTTGGTATTGAAAATGTTTTTGATAAAGGATTCTATTATGTCAATATATTTATGATATATTGTGATTGAAATGTGGAAATGTTATCTTTCCTTTATATTGGTTTTAGGTTTTATGATTTTATATTGGTACTTGGACATTTTAATGGGTGGTTACGTTATAAAACATATGACGGGTGGTGCCGTGAATACCAGGACGGGTGGTTACGTTATAACCTCCAATGCATTGGGTATGGAAGTCGGCCGTATGGCTATTCCATTAAGTATGTATGGAAATTGGCCGTATGGCTATTTCATTAAGTGATATGTGTGGAAGTCGACCGTATGGTTATTCCACTTAAGTATGTTTATGTCCCAAGTTACCTTTATATATGTTATGTGTTCTTTATATGGGTTTTATGGTAATACTTTGGTTACAAAAAGGTAAGTAATGATACTTTATTCAGTGAAGAGTTTTTACTACTTCATGAAGGTGAAGGTATTACTTTGATAGAGTATACATGGTTTACTTGATTTTGAAAAACTAACAGTTTTCATTCTTTGTGCATCCCTTATTGAGCTTTTTATGCTCACCCCAAGTTTTTTTGAAATGTTTTTCACAGGTCAAGGGAAAGGTACTTGATAAGATGATAGAGTCAAGGAAGTGTCAAGAAATAATCCATGTTTTATTTTAAATGTTTTTCCATTGATGGGAATGAAGAATACTATCTTTATGTAACCACTTTGTTTATATGTTGGACTTAATGTGGAATAAGGTCAAGGATGAGATCAAGGGAATGTCATGCTATATAAAACATGGTACTAGACATGTTTCTTTTAAGAGTTTTTTTTATTATGGAAACTTAGTATAAGTGACTACTCTGTAATCTTTTGAGATGTAATAGTTATGTTCTAATTCTCTAAAACTCTAAACCTGAAAAGATCTTCAATGTGAATTATTCTTTTAATTCAATATTAAGTAAGGTTTAAGGCTGGGGCCTTATAGTTGGTATCAGAGGTCGGTTTAGACAACTTTAGGATTTAGAAAAGTGTTAAATTATAATATGATTGAAATGATATGGCATTTACGGATTACCATGTTGCTTCGCCTAAGATATTTCTGTGTTCAGAATGGTTTTCCGCAGAGGAAACAAAGCAGCTATGTTGGGACGACATCAGGAGGAAGATAACCTTCCAAATCAGCAACCTGAGATGGTCGGAATCGGAACTGAACAGTTTGTTGTAGTGATGGCACAGTTGAATCAGGCTATAAATGGTGGTGGTATCCATGCACGAGATCAGCCAGATCAACCGCAGAGGAACATGTCAGTGGTGGAACATTTCATGAGGCAACATCCCCCATCATTCAGAGGATCATCTGACCCTGTGCAAGCTGAAGGGTGGATTAAAGAACTGGAGAAGATTTTTGATGTCATGGGGTGTTCATAACATCAAAAGGTTAGTCTTGCTTTTTACCGTTTTGAAGGAGAAGCTGATCAGTGGTGGTCGATGGTGAAAAATACAAGGGATAGTGATGAGATTGAGGATTTTCACTGGGGCGAATTCAAAGGTATGTTTCTTGAGAAATATTTTCCTAAGGTGGTTCGTCTTAGGATGGAAAAACAGTTCCTAGAATTGAGGCAGGAGGATGATTCAGTGGCTTCTTATGAAGAAAAGTTCACTCGATTGGCAAGGTATGCTCAAAACTTCATATGAGATCTTGATAGTAAAATAAAACGTTTTTACTCAGGGTTAAAGCCAAAGTATCGAAGGGCTTTAGCTTCTCGTGAGTTCAAAATTTCTGAAAAACTTGTTCGATGTGCGGAGAAGGTGGAAATGGAGTTTGCCGATGATCAGGTGTTCTATGACAAACAACAGAATAAGAGGTCTAGTTGGCAGGCAAAGGGGAAGAATTCATCAAAGAAGAAAGGAGGTAAGAAAACCAAATATCCATCCTGTGAGAAGTGTGGTAAAATGCATCCTGGAGAATGTTTATCCAAGTCTGGTAAGTGCTTTCGGTGTGGTAAGTCTGGTCATATTGCTCGTAACTGTAAGGAAGATGATCAAGCAGGAAATGGAAAGCCAACGGTAAGATGTTTTAAGTGTAATGAAATGGGTCATTATGCAAATGAGTGTCCAACGAAGAACTCAACTGGGGGAATGTAGCCAGACTACAAGCAGAAAGGGGTGGTGAAATCCTTTGAAACAACTTCAACAGATTTTGGGCCATCAAATGAAGTGGTATCAGCTCCAGGGAGCTCAGTATTTTTCGAAGATTGACTCGAGGTTAGGGTACCATCAGTTGAAAGTAAAAAAAGCAGACGTTCCGAAGACTGCGTTCCGTACTAGATATGGCCTTTATGAATATGTAGTTATGCCTTTTGGGTTATCCAATGCACCTGCTGTATTCATGGACCTTATGAATAAAATTTTCCATGAGTTCTTGGATAAGTTTGTGTTTGTGTTTTGAGGTTTGGGAAGAGGTTATGTGTGCCTTGTGATTCACAGTTGAAGAATGAGTTGTTATGTGAGGCTCATAGTTCTCCGTTTTCCTTTCATCCTGGAAGTACAAAGATGTACAGAGATCTGCGGGAGTATTACTGGTGGGATGGAATGAAAAGAGACATTGCTGATTTTACTGTGAAGTGTTTGACTTGTCAACAGGTTAAAGCAGAGCGACAGTTACCGAAAGGGATGCTTCAGCCTTTACCAGTGCCAGAGTGGAAATGGGAGAATATATCCATGGACTTTGTTGTTGGATTACCGAAGACATCTCGAGGTAATAATGAAATCTGGGTTATTGTTGATCGCTTGACCAAATCTGCTCATTTCCTTGCTATACGAGATACTTTCTCTCTTGATCAACTTTCCCGTTTGTATCTTAAAGAGATAGTCAGGTTACATGGAGTTCCTCTCTCCATTGTATCGGATCGTGATCCTAGGTTTACTTCTAACTTTTGTAAAGGCCTTCATAAGTCGTTGGGTAATGAATTAAATTTTAGTACATCTTTTCATCCTCAATCAGATGGGCAGTCAGAACGAACAATTCAGACCTTGGAGGATATGCTACGAGCTTGTTCGATGGATTATCAGGGAAGTTGGGACCAACATCTTCCTTTGGTTGAGTTTTCTTATAATAACAGTTTTCATTCCAGTATACAGATGGCACCATTTGAGGCATTATATGGGAAGCGGTGTCGAACTCCAGCATTTTGGGATGAAGTGGGTGAAAGGAAGCTGATGGGACTAGAATTGGTAGAAGAGATGGCAGAAAAAGTTCAGTTGATTCAGAAACACCTGAGAATAGCTCAGAGTAGGCAGAAGAGTTATGCGGATAACCGGAGGAAGGATCTATCTTTCGAGGTAGGTGATCATGTTTTTCTCAAGGATTCTCCTCGGAAAAGTGTGATGAGATTTGGTAAGAAATGAAAGCTGAGTCCAAGGTTTATTGGACCATATGAAATTCTGGAGAGAGTTGGATCAGTTGCATACCGAGTGGCTTTACCTTTGAGTTTATCTCAGGTACACAATGTTTTTCATGTTTCAATGTTGAGAAAGTATATGCCAGATCCATCTCATGTTTTGAGTCCAGAGGTAGTTCAGCTGGAAGAGAACCTATCTTATGAGGAACAACCGGTCCAGATTCTTGACCACAGGGAACAGGTGTTACGGAATAAGGTGATTCATCAGGTAAAGGTTTTGTGGAAAAACCATGTGATTGAAGAGGCAACGTGGGAATCTGAAAATGCTATGAGGGATAAATACCCCCACTTATTTTGATAAGTGAATAAAATTGCGAGGACGCAATTCCCAAAAGGGGGGAATGATGTAACATCCCAGGTAAATAAAGAATAAATAATTTTCATATTTATTAATATTTACGAATTAAATATTAATTTTAATTAAAAGGGGTTTCTACGTTCGATAGCGTACTCGGTACGCAATGATGAGTTTCTTTGAAAACTTACGTTGCACACAAGTAATAAAATAATATTATTTTAAATGTTAGTTAACGAGTAGCCGTTGTACTGGCGGGAATGGATAGAAATAACTAAAATATGATTATATATGTTTTTAAATGTATTTACATTTACCCAATAAAAGATAAAGGCTTAAAATACAGAAAGAGTTCAATTTTTGGCATTTATATCCTAATTTTCACGAAAGGTCCACTTATCACCTTTTGACGGAGAACCGTCATTAAATATTGTTTTGGTCGATCTTATAAATTCTATTGGACCAAATATAACTCTTCTTTAGAATCGGGACATCAAAATTTACTTTGTGTAAATTTTTGGTACCTTTCTGATAAAGTTCATTTTTTTAATGAATAGTGTAAAATGTTGTATTTTAATTCAAAACCTCTTTTTAATCTAGTTTATTTATATGATTAGATTATCTTTTGAATTTTTTTTAAAGTGATATTAGAAAATATTTTTACCATTAAATCCAATAGTGGTCGTTGGAATTAATTTCACTTTGAAATCGGACTTAAACTAGTGTCAATCTTTTGATACTTATTGTTTCATAAAAACACGCTATTTGCTCTGACAGCGGGAATTCATTATTAAATTAATTAATGGGACTTATATGTTTTGAATTTTGTAAAATAGACTTCATTTTTGAATTCATAATATCAAATATAGCTTAGGGTGAATTTTTGGTAATTTTCTGAAAAACTTCAATTTTTGATGAATAGTGAAACCACTAAGTGGTTCTTATAAAGACTGATTTTCCGTTTAAATGAAACTTTGCCATCATTGTGTTTTGAATTTTAAAAATCCGACATACATGGTTGTAATTAATAAGTAAAATGTGGTTCAATGAGATTATAATAATTTTTTTGGTGAATAGTAACTTATTAAGTTCTTAATCGCGATTAGAGGTAATTAGTGTAATTTAAGGTAAAAATGATATTATAAGAATGTGAAAACACCATGACACTTGTCCTACACCTATTGGGTGAGTCATGGCCGACCAAGACAAGCCATGGGCCAACTTGGGGACCCCATGGAGCCACTTTAGTTGGAAAAGGACAATAATATATTTTTATTTAATGTTAAAATTAAATTGACACAAACATGAGTTGTTTTACTAAAACAATTTTTGAGTAGGGTTACCCAAGTACAAATTTTGATTATAAATAGTCATTGGAAATCTAAAAAGATTTCCTACATCATAGTAGTTTTTTTTATAATTTTTAGACATTAAATAAATTAAATTATTTATGACATAATGATGATGCAGCGATGACCTCATTATTTAATGATTTAAATAAAATGGAAAGATAATGTAAAATCTATGAACTAAACATGTCCAAAACTTATTGGATGGGTGGATTTAGAACCCTTATCACCTTATCCTCGAATTATATCAATGTGGGACCTTTTTAAAACCGAAACACATTTTCAAATAAAGTAATATTCCTTTACTTTCCAAAAGTGCCCCTCCTCTCCTCTTATAAAAGGCCCCCACCTCTACCTCATTTCACACACTCCTCAAGCCTTTGGCTCGGCCAACCCCTGCTCATTTACTCTCTCCAAATCCCTCTCCTCACCCTAGAGGATTCCCTTTGGGCAGAATCCTTTCAAAGGAAGCCTTTAGGATCAAATCAAAAGGAGTTACACTTTTAAAGGTAATTCATTCTCTCTTGTTCATTTGTTTTATTTTGCTTGTCCAACCCTATAAACTCTTTTTATTTACTTATTTTGTAACAACAACAGTATCTTAAATATACTAGGATGTTGTTATAAGATTTATTTGAGCTACACTCTCACAAAACTACATCAAATGGTTAAAGAACATACGGTTTCCGTGGATGGCGAAATTCTGCCTCCCGAAACGATGATTGTTCAATACTCATTTAACACCTTCAAAGGTGGCCATTATGATGTCACTATTTTTATATATGATATATAATATGTTTATTGTTTTCTTTAAGCTTCTGTATTTTTCATTTTGGGCATACCATTATGGTTTCCATTATGGTTAAACACGATATCTTCATTTAAGGAAGTGCGGACTACCGCCCCCTCAAAGTGATGTGATTCGTTAATGCCATATGTGGGACGTGTAAAGGATGGATTTAAAGTTATTATATATGATGTTATACTGGAATTATAATATACCCTTATATCATTATTATTTCTTTCCATTAAAGTATGAGATAGAAATGAAAGTAGCGTTCATGCGTACGTACGGCTTACCGTCTCCATGAACGGTGCATTTCATTTCTTATCCCCAAATGTAATGTACTATTAAAAGTACATGTATATAATGGATATATATAATTAATGATATATCTAAATGATTAATATAATTCTGGAATTAAAATATACATACCTCTCATTTAGTTTTAATTCCATTAATATGACAAAGAAATGAAAGTAGCGTTCATGCGTACGTACGGCTTACCGTCTCCTTGAACGGTGCATTTCATTTCTTACCTCTAAATTATTATGTAATATTATAAATACATATATATGCTGGATATATATGATATATATGATATCCAAATCAGGAATTTCATTCTGGATATAAAGAACTTTTGACCACACGAACAACATGTAATTGTAAGAAGTCAACTTTCGACTTAAGAACCAAATATTGACAAAACAAACACTATTAACTTAAATGGTTACATAATGTTTATAACATGGAAATAAGTGATATAAAAGGAATAATGAACTTTAAAAAGGTTCTTAATCAAGTATAAATTAACTCAAGTTTATTATTCAGGACGTTAAAGAACGATCGAGTCAAGTCGGACCCGAGGTAAGGGACTTCGTCTCAATCACCTTTCATTGAGGCATATTTCGTTTTATACACAACTTTCTTTTATACGGTGTATAAACCCCTTTTAATTTTACTTTTATACAAAAGGAATCTTTTTCTACGAAGCGTTTTACAAAACGACAAAAAGGAATGTTTCTTTTAACGTACGCGGCGACAACGACCTTTTCCGCCACCGCGAGTATTATTTAGTCTTTGGCTTCCTCAACAAGCCGTAATGTTTTTAAAATAAAATAAATACTGTATACTCTTTTATGTATTTTGGTATTGAAAATGGTTTTGATAAAGGATTCTATTATGTCAATATATTTATGATATATTGTGATTGAAATGTGGAAATGTTATCTTTCCTTTATATTGGTTTTATGTTTTATGATTTTATATTGGTACTTGGACATTTTAACGGGTGGTTATGTTATAAACCATATGACGGGTGGTGCCGTGAATACCAGGACGGGTGGTTACGTTATAACCTCCAATGCATTGGGTATGGAAGTCGGCCGTATGGCTATTCCATTAAGTATGTATGGAAATTGGCCGTATGGCTATTCCATTAAGTGATATGTGTGGAAGTCGACCGTATGGTTATTCCACTTAAGTATGTTTATGTCCCAAGTTACCTTTATATATGTTTTGTGTTCTTTATATGGGTTTTATGGTAATACTTTGGTTACAAAAAGGTAAGTAATGATACTTTATTCAGTGAAGAGTTTTTACTACTTCATGAAGGTGAAAGTATTACTTTGATAGAGTATACATGGTTTACTTGATTTTGAAAAACTAACAGTTTTCATTCTTTGTGTATCCCTTACTGAGCTTTTTATGCTCACCCCAAGTTTTTTTGAAATGTTTTTCACAGGTCAAGGGAAAGGTACTTGATAAGATGATAGAGTCAAGGAAGTGTCAAGAAATAATCCATGTTTTATTTTAAATGTGTTTCCATTGATGGGAATGAAGAATACTATCTTTATGTAACCACTTTGTTTATATGTGGGACTTAATGTGGAATAAGGTCAAGGATGGGATCAAGGGAATGTCATGCTATATAAAACATGGAACTAGACATGTTTCTTTTAAGAGTTTTTTATTATGTAAACTTAGTATAAGTGACTACTTTGTAATCTTTTGAGATGTAATAGTTATGTTCTAATTCTCTAAAACTCTAAACCTGAAAAGATCCTCAACGTGAATTATTCTTTTAATTCAATATTAAGTAAGGTTTAAGGCTGGGGACTTATAGGTATGCTCCTCATATGACCTTGAGTATATCAATATTTCTTTGATAAAAACGATGAAAAACTACTCTAGGAATTCATGGAAAATAGATTTCCTGATCCCTATGAACACGACTGGTGAATTTGTAACACCAAAAGTCATGACCATGAACTTGAAGTGTCGATACCTTTACCTGAAAGCAGTCTTTGGGATTTCACCCTCCTTCATCATCAACTAGTGCTATCCTGATCGCAAATCGATTTTAGAGAACCATCATACTCCCCTAAAGTATTCAAAAATATCATATATTCTTGGAAGGCGGTAATGGTTCTTGAACATTACCTAGTTCAATCACTGGTGCTATATGAACATCCTCAGGCCACTATCTTCATTATTCTTGAAAAAGACTAAAGCACCCCACAGAGACACACTTGTCCAGATAAATCCATTCTTCATCAGGTCTCCAACCTAAATCCATAACTCCTGCAACTCAGAAGGTTCCATTTGATAGAGAGCCATTGAAATCAGACAGGAATCTGGTTGCAATTCTATTACGAACTCAACATCGCGTTGAGGGGGTATAGCCATAACCTCTTTGGGGTAAAAATCTAGGAACTCCTTGATAACTACCAAAACATCCACTATCTTAACATACATTAATCCCTCTGATAGCTTGGATAACCCAGAAAGAAGGGGATACACATGCTAGACACCCCCTGATGACTACGCCCAGCAAAAAATCTAAATTCTAGCCATCCATATCTAAAAACACTACTCCCCTCTAAAGCAATCGATAATGGTATGAATAGAAAACAACTAATAGATGCCTTTGATGACATCATATTGCTGCATCTATAGCAAAATAAGATCCCCATTAGACTAATGTGGCCCCAACATCAGTCTACACCCCCAGAAAATATCAAAAAAATTATTCTAACCACCAAATGGCATACTTAGCACCATGGGCATGAGAATTATCTCTACGTCTAGTCCCAAGGAACCTGCTAGACAGTGTGAAAAAAAGGACATTGAAGCTTTTGAATCAAACAAAGAACACTCAAGGGTACTAAACAGATTGATCATACCTCAAACAACCTCCGAACCTACTAGAACATCGACCTCAGTGGTATGAAACAGCCCATTCCCAGCTCCTCTACCCCTATGTTTTCGGTCACCTCCCTGAGGTAAAGCATCCACCAATGACACACTTCTCCTTACATATCGATCAATTATAGAAGAACCTAGTAATACCTCTGAGCACAAATCAAGGTAAAGGTGATTGTTAGCTCCTCAAGCTAGTCCTCTGTCTCTAAGTCTAAAAGACTTCATTTGTACTTCCCTAGGGTCTGTTGTTGGAAAGAATGAAGGGCCTTTTGCCACATGTCAAATTTCTCCTCTCGATTGGACCTCCACTGATCAACGATGTCATCCTACTAGGCCTCAAATTTTCATACCACACGTGGGTGATGTCCCGGTGCCATAGATGAAAAAGGGTAAACAAGGAACTCCTAATCTCAGGCAATATGGAAATTTTCTTTTAAATTCATTTTAAATATTTATTTATTTTAAATTCCCAAAACACCCAAGACACACAAGAACACAAGTCATTATGATGCATGTACCTTTCCTAGGATCTCTACCCTATAATCAGTGTAGCCTCACTTGGTCATTCTATAGGTCTATAGACCTTTCATCGGATCATGGGGGGAGGTTAAAACCCAGAGTCCTAACCAGTCTTCCTTGGCCTGCGTCACGTACCAAGATCACCTAACACTTTTTCCATACCGTCACATACAATCCTCACTATGTATAACTCCAGACTCTATCTTATATATCAACCATAACCTTTGATACCATTATATCATGACCCGCCTTCTTCATGAAGAGGGAAGGGGCAGAAATGTGACAAAGCCTTCCTTCTTCAAGATGAAAGAGAGATAATGACTGTCAAGACCCGCCTTCAATAGGCCCCATAGTAGAGACTAGAACCAAGGGTTTATAATCTCACACAAAATGTAAGGAATTACCTTTTTTAATGAAAATGGGATCGGGAGATAAGGTGGTAAAATCCCAAACAACATCAAACATTTATATAAAGAAAACTAAAATCCAACCCATGCATGATTTAAACATAAATTGTGGTAAAAGTACAACCAAAATACCAAAGAAAATACCAAAATAAAGTGACTAAATAATAACACAACAACTATCCTATTGCTCAAGCTATTAAAGTCCCGCACGGTCCTCAAAGTCCCCCTGGAAACTTGAAAATAGTTTTAAAAACATAGGGTGAGTGTAAAAGTATACCCTGTAAGAAAACTAAAGCTACCCATGCACAAGTGGGGGAACATAATAATTCCCCAGTGATAGGAAAGTAAAACCTCAAATCACCTACCAAGGAGTACTAACTGGGCCAACCTCACCAAGGCACACTCACCAAATAATGCAAGTAAAGTAAAGTAGTAGTATATCACATCGACATTTGGGTGCCCCGCACCACTTTCCCACTGGTTAACTGCTCATTCCTAGTAGCTAAAATCATGACACTACCACTCTTTTGAAATTAAATCCCATGACCACAACCTTTCTCTACACACCTAGGCCTCAAACCACACACAAATCCCACCCACATACACCAAGGCCTCGTCCCAAAGACACTTGGGAAAAGAAACTTGGCCCACAAACACCTAAGACCCTCATCTATAACAAACCAACATGAAGGATCTTGAACTATGGTAAGCCTATAGCCATTACAACCTGCTTAGATACGCTTGAGCTATAAGAGACGAGAAGAGGGTACGAGGAAGAAAGTCAGTAACCCACCATCCATCCTCTCACTGTGATGTTGTAAACGACACCCTCCCCACAAAATGGGTGTGTTCATAACATTTTTATTAACAAGGGTGGGGTGTGAATAGAAATTACAAGAGACTAAAATCTATACATATAAGTAAACAAACACTCATTCCAACCTATGAGTCCCAAAACCAACAACATCCCCACCAGAACCACTTCTATTGCTACCCCTATATTCACAACCACACAAACAGCCACTGGCAAAGCATAAACCCAACCCCTTTTTTGTTTAACCACTTATCATTTTTTAATCAAGGGGTTCACTTTAATTTATTACAACACTACCTAGGGGAAGCTACCAAGTACAAAAAATAAACTATTCTTAAAAGGTGAAGATCTTGACTTACTAAACACACAACAACCAACCCAATTCGTTCTTCGGTACTGCTAACATTGAACAAGGGAAGATGGATCAAGGTAAATCATTTCCATTTTAACACCGATTCATAAAAAAAATAGGGAACAACCAACATGCAGTCCCACTGCACACCCCCCTTTTCCCTAGACACTCATTCAACCCCTACCAACTATACTTATTCAAAGTTATCCGACTCAATCATCCTCTCACACTAAACCCGGCAACCCCTGTACACAACAACACCACACTTGGCACACCTATTAATATGAAGTTACGACACAACCCAATTGTGTATCCTTGCTACCCAAACATTTCCCAGATGTAGTATCACTACATAACAAGTCCATAACCACATTTCATTCCCACTGCCCAACATTTCTTGACAGCCAAAACACAAAAAAGGTAGTCCCACTACCTACAAGTTCAACCATTCAACAATCAATCAGCCTATCAACCTAAGATTCCAACACACCACTCGTACTGTCCCACACATAAGGCCTACATCAACTACCATTTACCCAAATCCCCACTACACACACATACCACACCTATGAAATGGGATATATTCAGGTTTGATACACATTTTTTTTAAGTCCACTATGATAAACCGGGGTGATCACACAAGTGTTTTCATCATGGGGCATCCATATTATTTAACCAAGTTTACATTATTGAATAAATTTCAAGTTACAACCATTTAATGATGCATCACAAGAATACAGAACATCACTAGTGAACAGGAAAAGAAAACCAAGAACCATGATTTTCAGAAGGTATAAAACCAAAAAAACATCAAAGAAACAAGATAATAGGTAAACAATAATGATCAACATCAAACTGTATTCAATTCCCTACCTGTTATATTTTATTCATGTCCTTACCGTTATTTATTATTCAACTAAGAAAATATTCATCCATTATTCACAAGGATAATTAGTACACCCACCCCACATGGTATACAAATAAAGAGAATTAGAAGGATCCCTAATTGAAACAACCGATGACCAAAACTCCTCTTTGCACCAAAATAGGGGAACACACGTGTAACAGACCGAGATTTTATGAAAAATATTCTTTTTAATTTTATTAATGTCCTGTGTTGTACGCTACACCAAAAGGAGCTTGCACAACACGCATCCTTGACTTGCCTTGCATTACCCGCAATCACGACCTTCCTTGATAGCGTGTGTAGTACGCAATACCGAGTTTTACTAAAAAACGATATGCTATTAAAATATTATTAAAACTAGCCGTTATGAATAGTAATAACCACTTTTTGAAATTTTTGAAATTCTATTTTTCAAAATGGACTTTATTTTTGGATTCGGAATATCGAAATTAGCTTAGGGTGAAATTTTGGTACTTTTCGGATAACATTCATATTCTGATGAATAGTGAAAATTACTAAATTTTAATTAAAAACAACTTTTTTAATAGAAATAATTAATAGTGATAAATTATTAATTTGAGTGGTTTTAAAGTATATTTAGAATATATTTTTACAATTTAATACAATTTTGGTCATTGGATGTAATTTCACATTTACACCAGACATAAACAAGTGTTAATCTTTTGATAGTTATTATCTCTTAAAAACACGCTATTTGTTGTGACAGCGGAAATTAATTATTAAATTAATTAATGTAACTTATATGTTGGGAATTTTGTAAAATAGAAATCATTTTTGACTTCGGAATATCAATTATAGCTTAGGTTAAAATTTTGGCATTTTTTCTGAAAAACTTCAATTTTTGATGAATAGTGAAACCACTAAGTGGTAGGTTAAAAACTGAATTTTGCATAAAACATAATTTTACCGCTTCTGTGTATGGAATTTCGAAAATCCGACAGACACGGTTGATATCAGTAAGTAAAATGTGGTTCAATGAGATAAAAATAATTTTTTGGTGAATAGTAACTTTTTACTTTTTTTTACCGCGGTTAATAGTAAATAGGGTAACTAAAGGTAAATATGATATTACTATTACCCTAACACATGTCCTAATTATATTGGATAAGTTTAATTCGACCAAAAACAACCTTATAAATATAATATGACCATTTAGGTCCACTTGGATTAGATTATGACATTTAATATTATTTTATTTAATGAATAGTTAAAATAGTTAAAATCAAAGTTTAATAAGTACATCCTTTTTAATATGGGGTTATACATAAGATAAATTCGACTATAAATATTCATTAGAAAGCTAAAACGATTTCCTACATAATGGTATTTTATTTGTAATTTTTAGACATTAAATAATGTAATTTATTTATGACACAATGATGATGCAGTAATTATCTTATTAATGAAATATTGACATAATTGATGTTATAAACACCAAAATAAATGTAATTTGAGACTTTTTATGAATTAAAACAATTTTATAGGTTACTATTATATATTAGTGTTGATTTAATCAACTTGGTTCGAAAATATAATTCTGTTATGACTTTCACAAAAATCATATATCAAATAGTGTCAAAATTGACACAAAATAGTTTTTAAATCAAATATTATATTATTAATTGTTATTTTATTCCTAAAAATCTAAGGTTCGGCCAAATGACTTAGATATGGATATATGTATTAATAATAAACAATTTGGGGTTAGTTTGGCATGTTATAGTAAGTGTATTAACCATATAGTGTAAGAAAACAAAAAGACACGGTAATAGTTAAATTATTTAACTTAGAGTTAAATCTAATTGATAAGGTTAAAATAATAACCTAAACTTGTCTAAATCCTATCGGTTGATAGGCTTTCGACCCATACCCACTTTAGCTTCGAAATAAGACCCTTTGGAACCATTATAAACCGATTTTGACTTTAATATAAAATAATATTGTGAGATATTCCTAAGGTGCCCCTCTCCTCCCTTATAAAAGGACACCTCCTCCCCCTCCTCCTCACACCAATTTGAGCACTCAAGCTTGGACAAAACCTGACAAAATATCTTCTCCACTTCCCTAGTATCATCATAGAGGTCATGGTCTTCTTCAAAGACCATCCTTAGTTCTTTAAGTGGAGGTTAAGAAAAGGCGCGTCAAAAAGAGGTAATATCCATTATCGATCTTTTTCAATTTCATTCTTCTTCAACTTCTTCTTCTTTATTTGTTTCATGATAAAGTAATAACATCAGTATTACTTACATACTGATATGTTATTATAAATATGAAACAACCCTAATTCACCTTCTATCCATCCTACGGAAAAATGAAATCACCGCGCGTGCGTACGTACGGAATACCGTCTCCACGCCGTGGTGTAATCTATTTTCCACCATCACCATACAAGGATGAGTATAATGGTGTAATGAGTAACTATATATGATTATTATAAAGTGATATTGATACTGAAATAGTATACATACACTTAAACACAATTCCACGACCATGGGAACGATATCATCGCTCGTGCGTACGTACGGACTACCGTCTCCACGACGCGATGAGATTCATTCTCAATGATTAACCATTCATGAATGATTATAAAGTATATATAATATGTACTAATGAAATATATGACATAATAATTATACTGGATTTATTTATATATTTATATGTATGTCATCTACTTAATTCCATTCAATTCAATAAGGAAACGAAAACAGCGTTCATGCGTACGTACGGACTACCGTCTCCATGAACGGTGTATTTATTTCCATTTAATGATTTATTATATATATGTATATCCTGAATATATGTATATAAATCATGTTTTATGTTCTGGAATTAAGTAATCATGATCTAAGTAATCATATGAATAATTACAAGTCAAAACACGGACGACAAATGAAACAATTTAACCCAAAACGCTCTTTAACATGGAATTTACAAAAGAACGGGTAATATAAAGTCATAAGTGAACCATATATGATATCATAACAATGAATATGATTCTGTAATAAGTAAATGACATTATTTAAATCATTATACAGGAGGTTTGGACACTTACGAAGCAAATCGGACCTAAGGTAAGGGAAATATCACAATCTCATTTTTATCCGAGATTGTTTATTCGTAAGTATTTACTGGGGTGTATTTTATCATCCACATCCATGTTTAATAAATATGTAATATTATTTCCATCCACCTACAATAGTTTATATCCAATTTTACCCTTCGGTGAGTTTTTAGTAAAATATATGAAAGGAATCTTTTGTCGTTTTTCGTACGAGGTACTTTTTGACTTTTCCGACAAAAGTACGAAGAATGTTTTTTTTAAATTATACGACAAGAATGGATTTTAAAAAATTATTTCCAAGAATCTTCCTTTATAAGTTTTCAAGTTTATTTTTAATCAACTTATTTTAGTTTATAATTGTATGACATGTTAAGAAAAGAAAAGTGTTTTTGAAGTAGAAAGGATATTTTCCTCAAGAATGGAGTTCAAGTATTTTATCAAAATTATTTTCCATCTAAGATAATAAAAGGGTTCTGTTTTTATCCCTATTATTACATTGGTTTGATTATGTTGTGATAAAAATATTTTTATGAATTCCTTTATCTTATATGAATTGTTTTATGATGTCATGTTGTTAAGAATCCTATTTTTATTACATGGGTTACGCTATGATGTATGGTTTATGATTATGTGGCACACATAAGAAAGGATTCATTATAAGATGGGTGGGACCTATATCTCCCTCCAATGCATTGGGTAGAGATTTTATATCTCATGATATAGACATGGATGGAATGGTAGGTTATACCGGTTCAGTGAAACAGGACTGAAACGAGGGTTACTCGATTCAGAAAGGGACTTTGTCCACTAAGATAGTCTTGGAAATGAGTCTTGACTAACAAGAAATGATTCTCTATGATTATGTGTGAATGCCACAAAGATTCATGTTTTATGTTATGATTATTGTGATTACATTTCACTGCCATGATTTACCCCATGTTATGAAATTATGATCTCTTTTGCAGGTTAAGATTTCCAAAATTTATTTGCTTGTGTATACGATGTGATTGATATTTCTTTTGTTTACCCTTACTGAGCATTTGAGCTCACCCTTTTATGTTTACTTTTCCCCAGGATATAAAGAAAGGTTTTAGGTATAAAAAAAAGAGGAAGATCTTTATGGGAGATGTTGAAGATCTTTCACCAGGATTAGAAGATTATATTCCGAGTTTCCAAAGACACTAAACTATTACGATCCTTGTGTGTGTGTTTTTGTTATGTACTAAGTATTCCACAAATGTAATGTAATGTCAATGTACGTCAAGCTTCGGGTCTCTACAACACGAGTAGTAGGAAACATTAAGAAAATTGAGGAGTGGGGGATCTATAACATGTGCATGACTCATATAGAGAGGAAGGATTTAGGTGCAATAAGATAGAATTGAAAACACACCGAGAGGGGAAGATCCCATCTTTGAAGAGATAGATCCTACATTAAAAGATGAATGGTTTCAAAATTTATTAACGTGGGATTGTGGTCAAGATCACATGGTTTCATTATATCAAAATTCCTAGAGATTTATGATATTAAAGATATACTTAATATCCTTTAAAACACCCTTAAAACACCCAAACAAGGATTTAAACTTAGTTTACATCAAACAAGATGTAAGGGGGGAGGAAAAGGAAAAACTTGGGAACTGGAAATTTGAAAAAGGGTGACACATCATTTCGATGTGGCACCGTCATGGTGCCACTATTACGGTGCCACATTTGTGGTTTCACTATTACGGTGCCACCATTTTGGTGTGGCACCTTCATGGTTCCACCATTACAGTTCCACCATTATTATGTTGCCCTGTCATAGTGCCATTGTTTCGGTGCGCCACTGTTTCGGTGAAACCGTTTGGTGAAATTAGATTTTTTTTGGAAAACTCCCAAAATAATACTTACAACCCCCAAGAACACTACAAGAATTGTATTTTTACAAATTAATGGTCTTGGAAATCTATTTCATTACATAAAATACCTCTCAAAATATTCTCATCCCCAAGAATTTAAAACCAAACTCAGAAAAAGAGGGGTCCGAACAACCACCCCGTAAGATAGATCTCAAGGACAAACCACCCTGCGTTGTTAAAAAACTAGAGTGAAAACCCTGACATCCAAGAAAAACTACTTGAAATATATATCCTAAACAACTATACAAAGACTAAGGCCCGACTTCCCCAAAAAAACCCACAATCAACAAAGTGCCCACAGCCCTCACACATGGATTAGGGAGCTCCTTCCTCCTTGTCAAGATATTATCCACTATGGATGGCACTGACGCGCCCGTACAGGTTTATTCACATCCACATTAATGCATATCTATTAGTGGTTAGGTCCTCCCCTCCATACAGTTGGGACCTTTCATGCACGTATATAGAAAAGGGGGAAAAATCATCTTAAAGCAATGAGATCAAGTTTTATATCATAAGAAAATCACAAAGAAAAATACAAGAGAAAAACTAAAAAAAGCTCCAGGTACTGGTCATACATTTGTACCTCTCTCTCCCAAGTACTCTCCTCAAGGCCACCATGCCTCCATAACATATAGAATAAAGTAATGGTCCATCCATGAAACACGTTCTCCTTGTGATCCTTGATTCTTACTGGATGCTCCATGAACATCGTGTCGTCCTCGATATCTAACTCTCCCTAGTGAATGATGTGGGAGTCATCATGTAGATACCAAAGAATCTGAAAGACATGGAAGGTGTCATGGATCCTCTCTAACTATGGTGGAAACAACAACTAATATTCCACCTTTCCAACATGTCCAAACACCTCAAAAGGTCTGATGAACCTTAGAGAACGATTGCTCCCTCTGCTAAACCTCTATTTCCCTCATTGAGAAGAAACCTTCAATAATACATGGTCCCAACCTTGAAATCCAAAGTACTTCTTCTATTATTGAAATATGAATTTTTTTATGTCTCGTGTTTCCTTAATCCTCTCATGGAAAAGATAAACCTTCCCTATCGTACTCTACACCACATCCGGACCAAGACTGGCTACCTCCCCAACTTTTTTCCATCACAATGGTTAATGAAATGACCTCCCATATAAAGATTAAAACAGAGCCATATAAATGGAAGAGTGATAGATATTATTCTAAGAAAACTCTACCATAGAAATATTTCACACCCAAGACCCTCTAAAGTAAAGAACACATGCTCGTAACCTGTCCTCCAATGTCTGGATGGTCCTCTCTATCTGTCCATCCATCTGAGGGTGGAAAGGAGTGTTGAGGCGTAACTGAGTGCCAAGGGAATGCTGCAATCCCTTTCAGACTCATAATGTAAAATGTGTATCCATATCTGATACAATGGAACTTGGAACTCCATATAACCGCACCACCTTAACCACATACCCCTGTATTAAGGCATCCACTACACTTGACTCATTGATCACTAATAAGTGAGCCGATTTTTTCAACTGATCCAATACTACCCAAAGAGCATCACATCCTCCATGAGTCCTGTGTAATCCTATAAAACAATCCATTGAGATTTCATGCCACTTCCACTCAAGAACATATAAGGGATGAAACAAACTGCCAGGAACATGGTTCTCAGCCTTCACCTACTGACACACTAGGCAACTTTCCACAAACTCCGCCACTACCCACTTCACCCCAGGCCACCAAAACTATTCCCTAAAGCCTTGGTACATCTTATATAATCTTGGATGCACCACTAGGTGTGATATATGGAACTCAGGGAGAACTCCCTGATGCATAGACACTCGTACAAACAACTTATGACAGAATATCATTCGATTCTGACTATCCTCCAACAATCCCTCCGGAGTATCACCCCGAATAGCATGATCACACATCACTTCAGTATTTATTTCTCCCCACTGAGACTCCCCCACCTACAAGACCAAGGAAGACTTCACTTTCAATTGAAATAGATAACTTTTTCTGCCATCAACTCTCGCATCCAGTCACAAAGCAGCCAGCTCCTCCATTTCCTTCTAAGTATTTTTGGATCCCCGAACTACCTCCTTCTCTAACTTCCTACTTAAGGAATCAGCCAAAACATTCCCCTTTCCTAACGTGTAAGATATCTCGAAGTAGTACTCTTAGAGAAACTCCATCGACCTATGCTTCCGCAAGTTCTTTTACTAGTGGGAGAAGATATACCTCAATCTTTTTTGATCCATGAAGACCACAAGGCTCACCCCAATGAGGTAACGTTGCCATAATTTTAGTGTGATCATGACCGTTGAAATCCCGAGATGATGGGTGGAATAGTTACATTCATGTAGATGTAACTTCCTAGACCCATAATAGATAACTCTCTGTTGCTTCGTCAGCACATTTTCCAAGCCTAGATCAAAAGTGTCATAGAACACCTCAAACATCACCCCATCCTCCAGAAACCTAAGCACTGGGGAACTGATCAGTTTCCCCTTCAGGTACTTGAAATCTATCTGACACTGCTCACTCCACAAAAATACCTAGTCTTTTTTGGTCAAAGCATTCAACGAAGCCACAAATCGAGAGAAGTTAGGTATGAGCCTATGGTAATATCCTACTAGACCCAGGAATATGCGAACATCTTCCATGTTCTTGGTTGATTCCCAAGAAAGAGTTGCCTCTACCTTTGATGGGTCAACTCATATCCCTTCCTAAGACACCACATGTCTATGTCAGTGCACCTCTCATGTATAGAACATTCACTTGGACAACTTCCCATAGATCTAGTGGTTCCAGAGGACCTCAAAAACTATCCCTGGATGTTCACATTATCCTTCTATGACCTTGCGTAGATCAAGATGTCCTCTATGAACACATTGACAAACTAGTTTAAGAACTCATGGAAAACTGATTTCACGAGCCCCATGAACATGGCTAGTGCATTCGTAGCACCGAACAGCCTGACCATGAACTTGAAGTGCCCATACCTACACCTAAAATTATTATTCAGGATGTCACCCTTATTCACCATCATCTGGTGATATCCAAACCATAAATAAATTTTATAGGACCTACCTTATCCCCTCTACTATTTGGAAGGATCGTCTACCCTTATAAGGGGGTAAAAGTTCTTCACCATTACCTGGTTCGGTCTCTAGTTGTCTATGCAGGGCCTCAGGCCACCATATAACTTTATTGTGAACATGAATATAGAACCCCACAATGATACACTTAGCCAGATAAAACCCATATTCATATGGTTTCCAACCTGAATCCATAACTCCCCAACTCATAAGGAACCATTCGATAGGGAGTCATCAAAATCCGACAGGCATCGGGTTGCAAGTATATTCCGAACTCAACGTGACATTGAGGGGGTAGAGGCACAACATCTTCAAGGAAAAAATCGATGAAGAAAAATTGGGTTTAACACACATGATCTAATTAATGTATTTATTTTCAAGAATCAACACTATTTCTTGTCTTGATAAAAATAATGAACTAATGAATTGAATAATGAGAAAACACCCCTCCCCTCCACTATAAATACGACCATCACTACATCTTCTCCTCACACCTATCAAGACTTGATCCTTGTTCATATTCTACTAAAATCTTCCCCCAAGTCCCTACCTCTCATCCATGATCATTTGGCCTTAAAAAAGTCCAAAATTAATCCCCTAAGAAGGTTCTCAAGAAGAAGGAATCAAGAGGTAAAACCCTCTTCTGTTTTCTTTAAATTTCTTCTCAAGTTCTTTTCTTTTCTTATCTTATCCCCACTTCCCCATGTCCAAGTGGCATGAAAACTCTAATATATTACATATAATATAATTTTATCATGTTTTTGGAATAATTCTCCATCAAATATCTTCTCCTCTCTCTTTTATTTTAATAATTGAAACATTGTTCGTGAGGTGTCGATCTACCACCTTCGTAGATAATGTGATTTAATTTTTCAATTACACATTCAAGGATGGTCATGAAATAATATTTATGCTTGGAAACGATTATAATATATGTATTATATCTTTTTAAATGTTATGCAATAATTTTTGACACATTATATTAATTTATAAAACAAAATGAGTTTGTTATGATCGAAAACCATCAAAATTAACCCAAACAATTATCATTAAGGATATATATAATGTATTTTTCTAAATTCTGGAAAAAATGGTATTTTAATAGTCTATAAGTTCATTAATAACACATAAGTTCAGTTCTAGACAACTATCCACATTCTACTTGAATTTCCAAACACATATACAAGTAAAAAAATCATGAAAACTAAGGAAACTAACACTCTCAAATAATGAAATTGAATCTCATAACCCATAAAAAGGGATGTGAATGAAATTAATAAAATTATGAAAAATAAAATAAATTTATTAATGGTTATAAATTAATTAATTAATTTTATTAGTCATAACATTAAGATCAAGTGTAGAATCATTTCAGACATAAGGTAAGGGATTATACACGAACCTCCATTATTCTTCCGGGTTACTCATTCACTGTTTTTACCCAAGTGAAATTCTATTTTATTTTTATTTAAATTTTTTCAATGATGTTAATATGTTATAAAATCTTGTATCAAGATCCATTCAACTTTCTTTTTTTTAGATATACATATTTTTAAAAGGTTCCCTACTCAATTCTTCCTGATAAGAAAACCTGATTGAAGGGAACTTCCCAAATTCTTACCCAATTTCAAATGAACTATTTAATCTATTTTGATCCAACATTATTTTTCTAAAATCACTCATTTTATTATGAAAACATTCTTTTTTCAGTTTTGGTTTTATATAAAATATTATTTATTTTTCTGCTTTAAATTCTCTTTAATATTTTCCTTAAACCTCACCAGCATGTTTTAATTCTAAAGATTCTTAAATATGCTTTTTTATGTTCTCACTTTAGTTTGAAAACACTAATAAGGATCTATGACTATTTTCTTTTATTAATTTATATGTATGATTTAATTCCTTTCATTCATAGACACTTTTATGATGTGACCATTTATTAGGCTTTATGACATGATTTTGATACCCAATTCATCATATGGGTAACCCTTATGTTTATGTTTGATTTCTTATGTGTGATTATTATGTGTAAAAAATATTCATGAATATGTTATGATGGGTTCACCTAGATAAAACTCCAATGCATTGGGTAAATTTATTCTCATGAGACTATATGTGCAACAGTCTTGGTGGTTAGCCATGGCTCGTTCACCTCTATGTGAAATGAGCCTTGACTTGTGTTAAATTAGTGTTTTATATTGATGCCACATTACTATGATTCCATGATTAGATGATCCCATAATATATCTATTATGATTCCTTATATTTAATAATTTTCCATTCCATTTTATATTGTTATGTTATGCCTTATAACCTATGTGTTAAGCTTTATTATTATGTTTATTCCTTTACTAGGATTTTAGCTCATCCATTTGTTCATGTAATCCTCAGGTTATCCTTTGAAGATGTAAGGTCTCAAACGAAGTTAGAAGCTCATAATGGATGATAAATAAATAAATGTTTTTTTAGTCCCATGATTTTAGTTTTATGTTCCTAGTCTTCCAAGAAACTATAATTTACGATATTTGGCTTGTAATTTGATAGTTAATTATGTTTAAAATAATATAATTATATGTTTAAAAGTCTTCGGGTCACTATAGTTGGTATCATATTATGGTATAGTTATTTTTTGAAGATTAGGTATTGATAAATTTAGTAATAACCTTAGGGATAATACTAAATCTAAGAAAACATCCTTAAATTTTGGTAAGTATATAGTAAGTGGTTTATAAAGAAAATGTATTCATGTTTGGATACGGCAAGTGGACATGGTTATGATATAGATTTACCTATGAGAAACAACTATAACAATGTGTTCCAAGCTTGACTTTGGGTAACCAGGTACATGACAATGGGCCTTACTATACACCTGGTTTGACACTCCCAATGGATATGATTTGGTAAATTCATAAGCTAATTACAAACCACTATTAAGGGAACAAAGAAAATTCCCTTAAAAATATAAGTTAAGAAACATATCATGGATAACCTAGATTTAAACCTATGGAATCACAAGTTAGGATATACTTTTCATTTTAAGAGTTCATATGTTTATCTTTAAATTATTCTTTTTATGCTTATTAGATATGTATTCTAACCCCCTAATTGAACTTTCTTTTTCTTTGTTAATGGAGGGAAATATAAGAACACGTGCCAATAATCAATGTGATGTAGAATGTGACAATTTCCCAAATTATATGCCAAATATGATGGGAATTGGATTTCAAAACTTTATGATAGTACTTGCTCAGTTGGATCAAGTAATGAATAATAACTTGAATCATGTGGAATTCCTGCCTTATCTAAGGAAAGAGAAAGTTGTTGTTGAATCCTTCATGTGTAACAGGCCTGCCATGTTTAGGGGATATTTTGAAGCCCTCCTCATGGAACAGTGGATTAACCCCATTGAAAATATATTTTGTATCCTCTAATGCTCAGAAGAAGAGAAAGTGTGCTGGCAGTCTTTATTTTTTATAGGGAAGATGGTTAGTGGTGGAAACTGATCAAAAATACAAAGTCCAAGGAAGAAATGGATTCCATTGATTGGGAGGAATTCAAGAAATGTTTTCCTAGAACCCTCTATCTCAATATAGAAAGATATTTCCTCAGACTTAAGAAGAAGTAAGATTAGTCAATTAGGGTGTATAAATCAAACCTTACAAGGGTTGTAATATATGCCTTTGACATTGTCATGAACACTGAAAGAAGGGTGGAATGGTTATTTATCGAACTAAAGTTGGGTCTATGAAAAGTGTTGGTGATTCGAGACTTCAACAGTTATGTTGATATTTTCTGTTGTGCCCTCAAGGTTGAAATGGAGATCAGGGGCTCTTTATGGTCTTATATAATTGGAGAAAACATGGAAATAGAGTCTAATATGGGAGGATCAGCAATTAAATCCCATGATAGAAAGAATATTGAATATCCCACATGTCAAAATTTTGGGAATAAGAATCATGGGAACTGTCTAAAGGGAACTGAGGAATGCTTCAAATGTGGAAGAATTGGGAATCTTGGTAAGAACATACAAATGGATATAAAGAATTCCGCTAATGTGGAGGAAGAAAGTACAGTTTAGATCAACACTCACCCAATAGCGCAGTGTTTCAACTGCAAGGAACATGGGAATTTTCAACCAACGACCTAAGATGAGGGTTTTTGAAGGCAATCAACAAAAACCTCAAAGGAAACAAGGATGGGATTATGTTATTACAACTTCTGAGGTAGATTTAGACAACGATATGGAGACATGTATGCTGGTTATTCATTCAAGAATGGTGAATGTACTATTTGATTTTGGTTTTATGTATTCTTTCATATCTTTAAAGTTTATTAGAACTATCCAAAAACCATCTCAAAATATAGAGGTTGAGTTATCTATGAGAACAAATAAATGGGAAATTATTGCATCCAAAGTACATAACTCCTCCCCAGTTAATGTTTGCAGACTGAACATCCCATCAAATCTTGTCTTACTTCCTTTAGTAAAGTTTGATGTTATTTTGGTAATGGATTGACTATCTTTGTACAAATTCAACGTCGACTATCAAGAAAGGGAGATCGCTCTTCACATCTCGAAGAATCCTACAATTCTTTACAAGTGTAAGTATGAAGATGAATCTCCTTCATAATCATCGTCTCAAGTGAAGATATTAATTCCTTATGAGAAAGAATTTCTCACTCAAATGATTAAGACAAAGGAGATGATCATGCTTGAAGACATTCCCATCGTGAGGGATTACACTGATATATTCCATGAAGAATTTATTGGCATTCTTCCTAATCGAGAGGTTTATATGTAAATTGAACTTATTCCTAGATATCATCCTATATCAAATACACCTTATAGAATAGACATCATTGAGTTGGAAGAAATGAAGAAGTAGTTATAGAGGAATCCGGAAAAGGGTTATACACATCTGACTGCTTCAACATGGGGTGCACCAATCCTCTATCAAAAAAGAATGATGGATCAATGCACCTCTACGTTGGTTATTTTGATCTCAATAAAATCATGATAAAGAAAAAGTATCCCCTGTTATGAATAGATGACTTTTTCAATCCGGTACGCGGAGCCAGTTATTTCTGTAAGGTGGACCTTCAGTCGGGATACCACCAAATAAAGGTGAGGAAGGAAGATACTTCCAAGACTACCTTTCAAATGAGATAAGGACACTATGATTTTATACTGATTACCTTTCAAATAACTAAATATTTGGAAATTTTAAGGGATTTAATGGATAGAGACTTTATATATTACCTCAATAAATTTTTTGTTGTCTTTATCGATGATATTCTGATATACTCCAAGTGAAAGGAGGAACATGGGGAGCATTTTAATACTATATTATAGGGTTTTCAGAGGGAGAAAATCTATGAAACATATAGTAAATTTGAGTTCTGGATGGAGGAAGTATAATTCTTGGGGCATGTTATCACCAGCAAAGGAATATATGTATACCCTTCTAAGACAAAGGTAATTGAGGATTGTCCCATGACAACATCTGCAACGAAGATCCACAGTTTTCGTATCCTATCAGGGTATTACCGATGATTTTTTAGGAAATTATCTTGATTTCCAAACCCAATAACCATTTTGACCTATTAGGTATTGAAGTTTTTCTGGACTCAAGAATGCGAGGAAAGCTTTTTGGAGATCAAAAATAGGCTTGTCACTACACCAGTACTCACACTCCCAATAAGAGGATAATTATTTATAGTATAGAAAAATGATTCAAAAAAATTATTAGGTTGTGCAGTAATTTAAAATGATAAATTGATATAATACACCTAAAGGAAGTTGAAAATACATGAGCAAAACTATCCTGTGTATGATCTGGAGTTTATGGTTGTGATCTCCACATTAGAAATATGAAGGCATTATCTCTATGGGGAGAAGTGTGAAATATATACTAATTACAAGAGTATCAAATATATATTATCACATAAGAAGATTAATATGAACCAGTGAAGATGGTTAGAGCTCACCAAGGATTACAACTACACAATCCACTACCATCCTGATAAAGAAAATAAGGCGGAAGATGCTATAAGTAGAAAAAATTCTACATCATTATCAATTATTACAACTAAGAAGGATCTAATATTATTAGACATAAAAATTATGTACATGGGAATAATTAAGGAATAAAAATCATCAATCCTTTCTCAAATGATTGCTCAAGCATCCCTTATGTATATAATAAAGGACACTCAAAGAAATGATATATAAATTCAGAAAAAGGTGTAAGCTATTAAGAATAGGAAATCCACTGAGTTCAAGATCGATGAGGATGGAATCGTAATATTTGGGTCATGAATATGTGCACCATCCAATCCAGATATAAATAAATAGATTCTAAATGAAGTACATAGCTCAATATTCTCTATTCACCCAGGGAGGAAAAAGATGTGTCAGGATCTCTAGGTGAACTTATGGTGGGATAATATGAAAAATGAGATCACAGAATATACATCAATATGCCTGGTATGTCAGCATGTGAATTCTAAAAGGAAAAAAGTGTAATGGGATGATTCAACCTTTATCCATACCACTATGGAAGTGGGAAAACATCATCGGGGACTTTTGCACTCGACTTCCAAATACATCAAGAGAAAACAATTCTATATGGGTTACTTTGGCTCATATTACAAAGACAACTCACTATATCACAATTCGAGCAGACTTATCAGTGGATAAACATAAACATATATATATTAAAGAAGTGTTAAGTCTGAAAGTAGTACCACTATCGATTATATACGACCGAGATCCAAGATTCACCTTGAAGTTCTGGAAAAGTATCCAACATGCTCTAAGCACTTATCGAAACTTCAGTATGGACTATCATCCTCAAACTGATGGCCAATATGATTGAACTATTCAAACACTAGAATACAAGTTCAGAGTATCTTCTATGGACTTCAAAAGAGGATGGGAGAAAAATCTGCCTCTAGTTTAGTTCTCTTACAAAAATAGTTTCCACTCAATCATTTGAGTGGATCCATATAAATCCCTTTATGGGAAAAGGTGAAGAATTCCAGCATGTTGGGATGAATTCAGCGAATGTAAGATTCTAGGACCTGAAATGGTCAAAGAAATGGTGGAGAAGGTGAAAACTATTGAACACCACATCAAAGCAGCACAAAGTTAAAAAAATATCTATGCATACAATCATCGTTGTGACCTAGAGTTTAAGGTTAGAGATATGGTATTCCTCCACATATCTCTATGTAAGAGGATCATGAGATTTGGGAAGAAAGGGAATGTAACGACCCAATGTTTTTCAATGGAAATTCCCTTCTTATAAATATATCATAAAATCACATGAAAACACAACATAATGAACTACTAAGTTCTAAGTGACCTTTAAACATAAGTTTTTCACTCTTGTGTTTGGAATTTTGTAAATATGACATACACGGTTGCAATCAGTAAGTTATTAGGAGTCTGATAAAAAAACACATTTTTTATTGAATGGTAACCTACCCTTATGAATAGTAACATGCAATTATAAATATTGATATAACTTAATTAATATAAACCTTACCTATGATAATATATAAATAATATTCAAGATGAAATTATGATATACCGATATTTTAGAATAAGTAAATGAATGTTTTAAAACTAGTTTTTGATAATAAATTATGATTTAAATTATATATTAAAATAATCACATTTAGAAAATTAGTTTTGAAAAATGGATTTCATTTTTGGATTTTACGCTTCAAAAAATGGTTAGGGTGAATTTTTGAGTTTTTTCTGAAATACTTGAATTTTTTTATGAATAGTAAAATACGATAATTTACGATAAATGATAAATAATGGATTTATTGAGTCATTAATGATTATCTTAGGATGTAAGCACAATTTTTTCAAAATAAAAATCAGTTATTATTGTTCTTGGTCATGGAATACTTACTATTCCTTGTTTGTGAAGAAATAATAAGCTAATGATTACAAAAATATGAAAACCCTCCTCTCCTCCACTATAACCCCCCCTCACTCCCCCTTCTCTTCACTCTTATTAAGAATTGTGTCTTGAAAATATTCTACCCAAATCTCTCCCAAAGGTCCTCCCCCATGTCTGAAATCCCCTACCCTATTCAAAATACCAAAACCTCTTCCCATAAGAGGTTATCAAAGAGGAAGTCTCCAGAGGTAAATTCCTCTTTCCAATTCCTTCATTTTTGTTAAGTACTTTTCTTTTTGTTTCTTTCCTCACATCATTTTACCCAAATAGTATGATAAATATAGCAACATACATTAACTATAATGTTTTTATGATAATGAGATATTTCATTATCTTCTCTCTTATCCCCACCTTTTTATTTGAATGAAATGAAAGCACTGTTTGAGATGCGCTAATTCAGCACATTCAAGGACAACAGTTTATCAATGTATTTTATCATCTTTTATTCTGGTCATGAAACCATTTGTGTTATGGTTGAACCAGATTATTATATATTTAATATATCATAATTTTGGTTTTGTAATCCTTTTGTAAAAATGGTATTAAGTTATAAATTAAAACTTGTTCGTCGTAATCAAAACCCACCAATTAACAAAAACGGTTGTCACTTTGGTTTTATATAATAATTCGACTTCACTATAAGAAAACAAATTAAATTTAAAACCATTTAATCTCCTATATTTTCACTAATATCATAAAACATTAATTCTAGACAACCACTTTCATCTTACATGTTTATCCAAACATGAATATAAGCGAACCGGTCATTAAAACCATGTAAACAAACAAGCCTGAACAGTGAATTTGAACCTCATAACCAATCCAAATGGTTATAAATGAACTTAAAATTATTATACTAAAACAGTTAAATATATAATAGGTTATATAATTATAAATTAATAAACCTAATTTGTTTATTTAGGTCTTTAATAACAAGTGGAGAACACCAATGGATTTAAGGGAAGGGAACCTCTCCATTTCTCTCTTAATCATGATTGTCCTCTATGATATGCCTTTTATGCGTAATACCAAATGATGGGGTATGTTTTTGCACCTTCCCCATACTTCCCTCATGATTTATAAGTGATGAGAAACCCCTTTTCTCTCTCATCAAGCCCTCTTGAGTACCCCTGACACCATGCCAATAATCCGTAACGAACTATACCTAGACCCTTTTTGTTCTTCGGGTTGACTTATCTTTATTTATATCAAAATGGAGTTATCTTATTTGTTTAGGTAGAATTTATAAATGTTTTTCATTTTAAAAAAATTCATTTATGAAGACCCTTTCATCACTCTCTTTCAGGGATATACATGTTTTTAAAATATTCCCTCCTGAGAACTTTCCGATATTCAAACTTATTTTAAGGGAGCTTCCAAATTTTTTTACCCAATTTCAAGTGAACTATATCTTCTATTTTAAGGCACCATTGTATTTATAAAATTATTTTTTTATTATGAAAACCTTTTTGATTTAATTCTGGTTTTATATAAAATATAGTCCTCTTTTCTATTTTAATATCTCTATAGTATTTTCCTTAAAACCGCACAAAAATGTTTTAATGATAATGTTTATCAAATACATTTCTTATATGTTGTCACTTCTATTTGACACCACTTTCCATGTTATCTGCCTATTTTTCCTTATGAAAATCCATGTATTTTATAATCTATTTCTTTCATGGACACTTTCATGATACGCTCATTGGTTATGGTTTATGTCATGATTATGGTACCCAATTCATTCCATGGGTATCCTTATGTTTATGTATGGTTGATTATGTATGATTATTTATGTGGTAAGAATATTCATGAAAATGTTCAGATGGGTGCACCCGGATAGCACTCTAATTCATTGGGTAAAGTTAAGTCTTATGAGATATGATGTAAAATGGGAATGACGGTTAGCCTTGACCCGTACTAAAATAGGAATAAAGATTTGCGGTTAGCATTGAACCATACTAAAATGGGAAACGAGATTGGCAGTTATCCTTGACCAATACTTGATTCTTCCACATTTATACGATTCCATGTTTATAGGATTCCATGTTATAAGATTCCATGCTTATATGATATGATTTTATATGTTCCGTTCTTTGGATATCACTATGTCATGCCTCCTAACACGTGTTCTTAAGACATATCCTTATGTTCATTCTCTTACTAGGCTTTTCATCTCATCCCTTTGTTCATGTGTTCCCCAGGGTACCATGTGCAGATGTAAGGTCTCAAATGAAGTTAGGAGATATTTATAGAGATTAAATAAAGAAATGTTTTTAGCCCCATGTTTTATGTTTTATGTACCTAGTCTTCCAAGACACTAGGCATAATGATAATTGTCATGTACTCTGATGTATAATTATGCTTAAAATAATGTAATGTTATATGTAAATGCCTTGGGTCGCTATAGTTGATATCATATGATGGTCTAGTTATTTTTTGGATGTTAGGAATAGATAACCTTAGTGAGAACCTTAAGGATGACACTAAGTATAAGAAGACATTACTAAATTTTTTTGAGTACTATGTAAGTGGTTTATTAACAAAATACATCCATTTCTTGATACTAGAAGTTAGAGGTAGCTCTGGCACAAATTTATCTAGGGGTAAAACCCAAAAACACCGCTTTGAGCTAGACTCGAATGAGAACTGGTGCATGACAATAGGCCTTGCTGCACTCTTGGTTACAACACTCCCAGGGGATATGCTTTGGTAGATTCATGAGCTTTGTACAAACCATTATTAAGGGAAAAAATCCCATAAGAATATAAGTTAAAAAATAGATCGATCCTAACCTAGATATAAACATATGGAATCACAATTTAGGAAATACTTATTCTTTATAAGTTTATACATTTATGTTCAATGTTTCTTTTTTATGCTCAATATCTAAGTATTCAAGACCTATAATTATATGTTCGTTTTCTTAGTAAATGGAGGGAAATAGAAGAACACGTTCAAAAAACCAATGTGATAGGAAATGTGAAGATTTCCCTAATGATATGCAGAATATTATGGGAGCAGGTGCCCAAAACATCATGAAAATACTTTATAAGCTCGATCGAGCTATATATTATAATTTGAATCATGAAGAATTCCCTCATCCTCCAGGGAAAGAGAAAGTTTCCATATAATCCTTCATGCGGTAAAGGTCTCCCTTGTTTAGAGGATCTTCTGATACCCTCCTCGTGGAACAATGGATTAACTCCATTAAAAAGATATTCTCTGTCCTCCAGTGCTTGGAAGAAGAGAAGTTTGTAATGGCGGTCTATCATTTTGATGGGAAAGATGATCAGTGGTGGACAGTAATCAATAATACAATGTCCGAAGTGGAAATTGATTCCATGGATTGGGAGGAATTCAATAGGATGTTTTCCAAAAAAATTCCTCAAAACCTCCATCTCAAGATGTAAACTGAGTTCCTAGGACTCAAGCAGAAGGAAGATGAGTCCATCGGGGCATAGGAAGAAAAATTTATAAGGTTTGGAAGGTACGCCTCTAGATTTGTCATGAACACCTAAAGCAAGGTGGATCACTTATTTAGAGGACTAAATACGAGTTTATGAAAATAATTGGAGATTTGAGACTTCAAAAGTTAAAAGGATATTGTCCGTTTTTTCCTGAAGGTTGAAATAAAGATTGGAGACTCCAATTGGTCTCGTGGGCCCAGTGACAAGAATTGGAAAATGGAGAAAAACATGGGTAGTTCATCAAACAAACCCATGATGGAAGGAATCCTAATGTTTCCCCTTGAAAAAGTTTTGTGAAGAAGAATCCTGGTAACTGTCTAAAGGGTTCCAATAATTGCTTCAAATGTGGAATTTTTGGTCATCTGGACAAGAACTGCCAAAGGGATTTGAAAAACCTCACTAATGTAGAAGAGGAAAAGAAGGTTCAGATCAACACTCATCATGTAGTGCAGTGTTACAACTACAAGGAGCATGGGCATTATGAAAGAAATTTCCCTAAGTTGAGGGTTGTCGAAGGCAAACAACAACAAAATCCAAGGAAACAATGAAGGGATTATTCTATCACTACTACTGAGGTGGAGTCGGACAACGATGCGGTGACAGGTACTCTAGTTATTTATTCAAGAATATCAAATGTACTATTTGATTCTGGTTCTATGCATTCTTTAATATCATGCAAGTTTAGTATAACTATTTAAACACCACCTCAATATTTGGAGGAAAATTTATATGTGAGAACATCAAATGGAGAAATTATTGCATCCATGGATTATAACTCCTCGACGGTTAATGTTTGTGGACTGAACCTCCCAAAAAATCTCATCATACTTAATTTAGTGGAGTTCGATGCTATCTTGGGCATGGATTAGCTATATTTATACTAATCCAAAATCAACTATCGAGAAATGGAGATCACTCTTCACATCCCAAAGCATCTTCCGATTCTTTACAAGTGTATGGAGGAAGATGGATCTCCTTTAGAATTTTCATCTCAAGTGTGGATATTGCTTCCTTGTGAGCAGGAATATCTAGATCAAATGATTGAGACAAAGAAGGGAATCATGCTTAAAGACATGCCAATTGTGAGGGATTACACTGATGTATTCCCTAAATTTTTTTTGGACTTCCTCCTGACTGAGAGGTTGAGTTACAAATTGAACTTATCCCTAGATATCTACCTATCTCAAAGACACCTTACAAAATAGATACCATAGAGCTAGAAGATCCGAAGAAGAAGTTAGAGGAGAATATGGAGAAGGATTTTATATGCCTGAGTGATTCACCATGGGGTGAACCAGTCCTCTTCATCATGAAGGAAGGATCACTACACCTTTGAATTGATTATCATGAGCTCAATAAAATCATTATAGAGAAAAAATATCTCTATCATGGATATGTGACTTGTTCGACCAGCTTCATGGGGATAGTTATATCTCTAAGGTCGATCTTCAGTCGAGATATCACAAATTAAATGTAAGGAAAGAAGATATTCCCAAGACTGCCTTTCGAATGAGGTATGAACAATATGAGTTCATAGTGATGCCCTTAGGACTCACTAATTCTCCATAAATTTACTTGGATTTAATGAATAGTCTTTAGAGATTACCTCGACAAATTTTTGGTGGTATTTATTGATAATATTCTGATATACTTCAAGAGCAAGGAGGAACATGAGGATCATTTGAATACTGTGTTAAAGACTTTGCGAAGGGAGAAGTTGTATGAAAAGTACAGTAAATGTGAGTTCTGGATGGAGGAAGTATCATTGTTGGGGAATGTTATCACCAACAAAAGGATATATGGGGACCCTTCCAAGATGAAGGCAATTGAAGAGTGGCCTAGGCCAACTTCTATAATGGAGATCCACAATATTTTGGGTCTATCTGGGTATTATCGATGATTTGTGAAGAACTTTTCACGATTTCTGAACCCAATGACTAAGCTAACACAGAAGGGAGTAATGTTTTTGTGGACTCAAGATTGTGAAGACTATTTCTCAGATTTGAAAAAGAGTCTTATCACTGCGTCAATACTCACACTCTCTTCAAGTGGAGAACTCTTTATGGGGTATAGTGCTGCTTCTAAGAAGGTATTAGGTTGTGTGCTAATTCAAAATGATAAATTGATAGCATATGACACAAGGCAGCTGAAAATCCACAAGCAAAACTATCCTACACATGATCTAGAGTTAGCAGCAATGATATTTGCATTGAAAATATGGCAGCATTATCTCTATGGGGAGAAGTGTGAGATATAAACTGACCACAAGAGTCTCAAATATATATTCACATAGAAAGAGATTAATATATTCCAGAAAATATGTATAGATCTCATCAAGGATTATGACTGCTCAATCCACTACCATCCCGGTAAGGCAAACAGGGAAACAAATGCTCTAAGTAGAAAGGATACTGCATCTTTATCAATGATGAGAATTGAAAAGAATAAGATATCTTAAATTTGAAAAGGATAGACATGAGAATCATTAAGAGAGGAACATCATCGATACTTTCTCAAACGATTGCTTAACTATCCTTCTTGGAGGAAATACATTATGCTCAATGAAAAGATGTGGAAATTTTAGAAAAGGGTGGAAGATATCATAAATGGGAAATCCTCTGATTTCAAAATTGACGAGGAAGGATTTGTAAGATATAGGACACGGTTATGTGTACCATATCATCTAGAGATAAATGTAACACCACGACCCCTCTAGACCGGAGCTGGTACATTACTTGTTATATTTTCATGATTAGAAGGAATGAAAATCCCAAAGGAAAGATTAGTTTAGTAGTCTTGAAGAAATTTGATACATAAACGTAACTCAAATTATATTGGAGAAGGTTACCAAATACAATACATAACAAATAATAAAAACTACATCCATAGGAACTCAATAAATGATCTCATCTTCATCACCTGTTGATGGTAGACAATGAATGGGGTGAGCTGAAATTCTCAATAATGGTTAAAAATAGCAGAAGCATGAATCAATAACAACTGAATCATAAACAAATATGGCATGATGAATAAATGAAAAACACACACCATTAATAAACTGAGAAAAGGCCTGTATCCACAGATTTTTTCATAGTGAAAACCTCATGAATAGTAATGAATGAAAATGAATAAAGAGAATGCTTAATAACTAGACATCATGTATTTGGAACATGATATCACATACAAGAAATAAGTGGCTAACAATGAAAATCTCACAGAAATGAAAGTGATATGAGACACCCCTTACCTTATGCTCGAGTGTTTTCTTCATTTATTTTAATGACTTGAATAATAAAATTTATATTCATTAATTAATAAATAAAAAACCTCATATACACGTAATTTATTTATTATAACCTTATTAGGTTCATTCATGGCCCTTTTATGGGTTTAATAGGTTCAATTTTCTTGTTTGGAAGCATTTTTTTCCTTGATTTTCATGATTCGTTTACTTGTTTCCATGAATGGAACTTCATTTGAAATGTGGTTAAACATCAAGAATTGTTAATAAATCTTATTAATGACTTTAAGGATATATAAATTATCTTATAATTATTTTGGGTTATATACCATGATGATTATTCTTTATTTAAATGTTTATTACAAATTTTCGGATTAACTTGGCCGTTTTGTTCATAATGAACTTTTTTTGTATTAGTATTTTATATTATGAGCATTTAAAGATTCCAGAAAATTAATGATATGAAATGCATATATTTTTATCTAGTTCATACATTAAAATGGATTCATGACTAGAAATGAATTAGAAAGTGAAGAACGAAACTCCGTCGTCCACAAAGGTTATAAATTAGAACCTCATGGATGTTGATTTTGTTTATAAAAATAAAATGGAGAGAGTAAGAACATTGATGATGGTTATTCCATTCACATGATATAATTCCAGTATATAGATGATACTAGAGTTTATCTAGTTCAATTTGACATAGGAGGTGAGGAGATAAAAATAAAAGAGATGAACTTGAAAATAAAAGAAAAGGTGAGAGATCCCTTATGAAAATTCGGCAGCCTAATGACGTCGCTTAAAATTTCATAAAATGGAATGACAAGAGAAAAAGGTATATAATAATATTTAAATGAAAAGGACTGTATGAATAACTCATAAAATCAAACCCCAAAATATGAGAATGTAAAATCAAATAGATAACATAAAAGAAGTGTGAACTAAAAGAAGAGAATGAAGGATTCCCTTACCTTGTAGAGTAACTCTTAGATATTAAAGGATGGGACCTTGGGGGATTAAAAAAACCTTGGGAGGACTCTTAGAGAGGTAATACCACCAGATAATCGAGGCTATTGATTTTGGAATGAATGAAAATGAAGGGGGGTGAGTGGGTATTTATAGTAATTAAGAGGGAGTTTTTTAATAATTAAAAGGGACATCTCATTAGTGGTTCTTTTAAAAAACCATGGGCTTTCCCATGGTATTTTCCCATGTATTAAGACACTTGGAACACCCCATGTGATAAGATACTATACACAAGTCTTCCATCACTTTATATTAATTATTACATCATTATGTTGTCATTAAACAACTGAGAACCGAGAACTATTTTTTTACTATTCATGAAAAATTCAAGTATTTTAGAAAAATACCAAAACCTCAACCTAACTATCTTCAAACATGTAGAATTCAAAAATGAACTCCATTTTTTGTAAATAATTTTCTATGCATTTATAATTTATTTTTTAAATTAAATCATAATTAATCTGAAAAATAACGATTTTAAAGGTATAATTAGTTTTATAACATATTAGAAAATTAATTAAGATCTCATTATCTTATTACCTTAATAAAATAAAATATTATTATTATTTAATATTTATAAAAGTCATATTACTATTAATAAGGTTATGTTACTATTCATCAAAAAATCATGTTGGTTCAATCAGACTCCAAATGACTTACTGGTTACAACTCTAGATAACTGTATTTCAAAATTTTAAAACATAGAAGTGGAAAATTTATGTTTAATTGATAGCATATAACTTTATACTATAATTTATTCTTTCACAAAATACTTAGTGCATCATGCAATATAGGCTATCCCATGAATAGAAAGTATTTAATAGAAACATACCATAAAATGTTTAGGGTGTTATAATAAAGAATGATCTATTTAATGATGCACATAACTTGGCCTTCTCTATCCTCCTAGGGAGCACAAAGATGTATCATGATCTATGAGAAAAATTTTGGTGGGAAAATATGAAAAGAGAGATTGCTGAATATACATCAATGTGTCTGGTATGTCTGCAAGTGAAGGATGAGAGGAAATGTCTAAGGGGATGATGCTACCCCTACCCATACCAGCATGGAAGTGGGAGAACATTACCATGGTAATTCTCATTGGACTTCCAAGGACATCCAGAGGAAATAATGCTATATGGGTCATCATGGATTGTCTTACAAATACATCTCAATTTATCACGGTTTGAGAGGGATTTTCATTAGATCAACTTGCACGGATTTACATCAAAGAAGTGGTAAGGCTGCATGGATTAGCACTATCTATTGTATCCTATCATGATCTAAGATTCACCTCAATGTTCTGGAAAAGTCTCCAATGTGCTCTAAGCACTGAACTGAACTTCATAACGGTCTATCATCCTTAAACTAATGGTCAATCTGATCGATCTATTGAGACACTGGAAGACATGTTGAGAATGTGTTTTATGTAATTCAAAGGAGGATGGGATTAACATCTTCCACTGGTTGAATTATCCTACAACAACAGTTTCTACTTGAGCATCTGAATGGCACCATATGAAGACCTTTATAGAAAAAGGTGCAGAACACCTACGTTTTGGGATGAATTCGGTGACCGTAAGCTTCTAGGACATAAAATGGTCTAAGAAATGGTGGAGAAGGTGAAATCCATTCAGTACCATATCTCGACAGCCCAAAGTCAATAGAAAAGTTATGAAAACAATCATTGACGAGACCTTGAGCTCAAAGTTGGAGACATGGTATTTTTATGCATATCTCCATGGAAGAAGATCACGAGGTTTGGAAAGAAAGGGAAGTTAAGTCTTAGGTACATCGACCACTTCAAGATCCTTGATCGAGTCAGATTTGTGGCTTATCGACTGGAACTTTTACCTACCATGTCAAAAGTACATAATGTATTTCATGTATCCCTCTTAAGAAGTATATACCAGACCCTTCACATGTACTCTCTTTAAAGGTGGTATAATTAGAGGATGATCTTTCCTATTAGGAGCAACCAATGAAGATCTTGGATCATAGAGACAAAGCTCTATGTAATAAGACTACTCATCTATTCAAGGTAATATGGTGAAACCGTAAGTACAAAGAGGCAACATGGGAAATGGAGGAAGCAATGAAGGAACAGTACCCCAACCTGTTTTTGGCTTAAAATGTAAAACGAAATTTTGAGGGCGAAATTTCTTAAGGGGGGAATAATGTAACGACCCAATGTTTTTCAATGAAAATTATCTTCTTATAAATATGTTATAAATCACATGAAAACACAACATAATGAACTACTAAGTGCTATGTAACCATTAAACATAAGTTTTTCACTCTTATTTTTTGAAATTTCGAAAATCTGACATACACGGTTGCAATCAGTAAGTTATTTAGAGTCTAATAAGGAAAATGTAATTGTTGGTGATAGTAACCTACCCTTATGAATAGTATCATACCCTTATGAATGGGGATATACCCTAATGAATAGTAACCTTACCTATGATAATATATAAATAATATTCAAGATGAAAGCATAATATACACCTATTTTAGAATAAGTAAATGAATGTTTTAAAACTAGTTTTTGATAATAAATTATGATTTTAATTAAAAATAAAAATAATCATATTTAGAAAATTATTTTTGAAAAATGGATTTCATTTTTGGATTCTATACATCAAAAAATGGTTAGGGTGAATTTTTTAGATTTTAATGAAAAACTTGAATTTTTGATGAATAGTAAAATATGATAATTTACGATAAATGCTAAATAATGGACTTATTGAGTCATTGATGCCGATATGATGATGTAAGATCAATTGGTTATAAGTTACATGCATGTATTACTGTTATTGGTCATATAATACTTACTATTCTTTGACTTGTGAAGAAATAATAAACTTATCATTAAAAAATTATGAAAACCCTTATCTCCTCCACTATACCGCCTCACTACCCCTTCTTTTCACTCCACTCAAGCCTTGTGCTTTGACAATATTCAACCCAAATATCTCCCCAAGCTCCTCCCCCACGTCCAAAATCCCATAGACTCTTCAAAATACCAAAACCACTCCCCTTAAGATGTTCTCAAAGGATGAAGTCTCAAGAGGTAAATTCATCTTTCCAATTCCTTCATTTATTTTAAGTTCTTTTATTTTTGTTTCTTTCCCCACCTATCTTCACCCAAATAGTATGATAAATATAGTAACATAAATGTACTGTATTGTTTTTATTATAATGGTATATTTCATTATCTTCTCTCCTTTCCCCACCTTTTTATTTGATAGAAATGAAAGCATTGTTTGAGATGCACTAATTTAGCATATTCAAGGACAATAGTTTATCAATTTCTATTATCATCTTTAATTCTGCTCATGAAACCATTTTTGGTATGGTTGAACCGTATTATTATATATTTAATATACCCTATTTTTGGTTTTTTAATCTATTTTTACAAATGGTATTAATTTATAAAGAAAAACATGTTTGTTTTAATCAAAACCCACCAATTAACAAAAACGGTTGTCACTATGGTTTTATATAATAATTCGAATAAACTCTAAGTAACAAAATTAAATTTAAAACCATGTAATATTATGCATGTTCACTAATAGAATATAACTTCAATTCTAGACAACCACTTTCATCTTACATGTTTTTCTAAACATGAATATAAGCGAACCGGTCATTAAAACCAAGTAAACAAATGAGCCCGAATAATGAAATTGATCCTCATAACCAATCAAAACAGTTATAAGTGAACTTAAAATGATTATACTAAATCAATTACATATATAATTGGTTATAAAATTTTTAATTAGTAAACCTAATTTGTTTATTCATGTCTTTAATAACAAGTGGATAACACCAACAGATTTAAGATAAGGGATCCTCTTCATTTCTCTCTTAATCAAGATCATCCTCTATGATATGCCTTTTATGCGTAATAACAAATGATGGGGTATGTTTTCTAACTTTCCCCATACTTCCCAAATTATGTATAAGTGATGATAAACCCCTTTTCTCTCCCATCAATCCCTCTTGGGTACACCCGACAACATGCCAACAAATCGTAATGAATTATACTCAGACACTTTTTGTCCTTCGGGTTACCTTATCATTGTTTATATCAAAATGGAGTTATCTTTATTGTTTATGTACATATTCTAAATTATGTGTAGTTTTAGAAAATTAATTTATGAAGACCATTTCATCACTCCCTTTTGGGGATATACATGTTTTTAAAATATTCTCTCCTTAGAAATTTTCGATAAGCAAACCTATTTTAAGGGAACTTCCCAAATGTTTTACCCAATTTCAAGTGCACTCTATACTATGTTTTAAGACACCATTTTCTTTATAAAATTTGTTTATTTATTATTAAAACCTTCTAGATTAAATTATGGTTTTATATAAAATATTTTCTTCTTTTCTATTTAAAAAAATCTATATGATTTTCCTTAAAACCGCACAAAAATGTTTTAATGATAATGTTTCTCAAATACATTTCTTATATGTTGTAAATTAGGTTTAACACCAACTTCCATGTTATATATCTATTTTCCCTTATGAATTTCTATGTATGTTTTGGTCCATTTCTTTCATGGTCACTTTCATGATACGCGCATTGGTAATGCTTTATATTATGATTGTGGTACCCAATTCATTACATGGGTATCATTATGATTATGTATGGTTGATTATGTATGATTATTTATGTGGTAAGAATATTCATAAAAATGTTGAGATGGGTGAAACTAGATAGCTCTCCAATGAATTGTGTAAAGTTAAGTCTTATGAGATGTGATGTGAGACCGGATTGGTTGTTAGCCTTGACCCATACTATAATGGGAATCAGGATTAGCAGTTAGCCTTGACCTGTACTAAAATGGGAAATGGGATTGGCGGTTAGCCTTGAACCATACTAAAGACATGTTTTATGATTCTTCCACATTTATATGATTCCATGTTTATATGATTCCATGCTTATATGATACGATTTTATATGGTTCATGCTTTGGATATCATAATGTTATGCCTCTTAACTCATGTGCTTAAGATGCATCCTTATGTTCATTCCCTTATTGGGATTTTTGGCTCATCCCTTTTTCATGTGTTCCCTAGGGTACCTTGTGTAGCTGTTAGGGATCAAGGGCCTTCAGGTCATCAAATGCCTTCGGGCCACCGGGCCTTTGGGCCACAGAGACCATGGATTAGCCCAGTTCAAACAAGAACAAACCCCAGAAGAGGATCAGAGCAACAAATAGTACCAGCCACTAGAAGCAGAGCTAACCGAATTGGAAGAATGAGAGGGTATGATAGCCACCATCTGGACCTGGCACCGTGCATCTTTGTATGGGGAAATGCTAGCCAATTAGCAATGCAAGGTGGGGAGCTTGGTGATCAATGATGCAGAAACTGGGGTGGGGTAGTTTTAGTGGGTTGGGCCTACGTGTCATGTTACGGGCATGGTATGCCTATGGGCCTTTAGGTCATGTATTGCAGGTCAGTCAGGCCTTGTGCCTTGGGCCTATGGGTCATGTACGCATTCCCCTTCAACCCTTAAAAGGGTTATTATCCATAATAAAATATAAATGAAGGCTTTCGGGCCATTCGGGTCAATAAAGAAATGTTTTTTTGCCCCATGTTTTATGTTTTATATATATAGTCTTCCAAGACACTAGGATTAACAATCCTTGGATGGTATTCTGATGTATAATTATCCTTAAAATCTTATAATGTTATATGTAAAAGTCTTGGGTCGCTATAGGGAAGCTAAGTCATAGGTACATCTGCCCCTTCGATGTCCTTGATATTGTCAGATTCATGGCCAATCGACTAGCACTTCTACCAATAATGTCTTAAGTAAATGATGTATTCCACGTATCCCTCTTAAGGATGTACATACCAGATCTTTCACATGTGATGACTTCATAGGTGGTGTAGTTGGAAATTGATCTCTCATACGAGGAGTATCTAGTGAAGAACTTGGGTTATAGAGATAAAGTTCTACATAACAAGACTACTGACCTGGTCAAAGTACTATGGAAGAACCATAATTATGAATAGGCAACATCGGAACTGGAGGAAGAAATAAACGAAAAGTACCCACACCTATTTTCATCTTAAAATGTAAAACGAAATTTCAAGGGTGAAATTACTTAGGGGGGGGATTTAATAAACATAAATTCTATCAATAGAAATTCCATTATTATAATTATTTCATATGTTATAATCACATAAAATCAAATAGATAACACAATACAAACTTGAATAATTAAGAATTAATAAAATAAAAGTCATTTCTAGAAGTTAGGGAACATATACCAAATTAATAGTAACATGACCATTGGAATAGTAACATGACCTTTGTGAATAGTAAACCATAAAATTGAATAGTAAACTCACCAATAAAAGTATAAATAAAATTTATCCATCTTATGAGTGAAAATAATATTTAATTATATCATATTATAAGTAAATAAATATTTTAAAAATTATTAATTAAGTGTTGGTATTTTTGTAAGTCATAAATATTTAATTACAATTTTATGAATAATTTAATAATTTAAAAGTGAAATTACTTTCATAAAATGTATTCATAAATTATTATTTTAATTTTTTATTATTTTAGTATAATTTTATAGGGCCTTAGGTAATTTTTCAAAGTGTTATAAAATCAGTTATAATTTTAAAATCTGTATTTTTCAAGTAATTTATGATTTTAATTAAAAATTAAATTTATAAAATTTATAAAATTATTTTCATAAAATGAAGATCATTTTTAGATTATATATGTCAAAAAATGGTTAGGGTAAATTATTGTGATCTTTCTGAAATATTTGAATTTTTGGTGAAGAGTAAAATACAGTTATTTATAGTAGAAATGAATTATAACTTAAATACACTATTCATTAAATCATCGCTGATTTAAGCACAATTT
Organism: Viscum album; assembly: GCA_963277665.1. Lineage (NCBI taxonomy): Eukaryota > Viridiplantae > Streptophyta > Magnoliopsida > Santalales > Viscaceae > Viscum > Viscum album. The sequence goes on from OY728161.1 coordinate 1,514,195,373, forward strand.
TTTCAAACTCACATGATTTAATTACTATATTTAGTCTCAATAATCAACATTATTTCTTATCTTGAGCAAAATAATAAACTAATAAATTAAATAATGAGAAAACACTCATCTTCTCCACTATAAATATCACCCTTACCACCTCTTCTCCTCACACCTCTCAAGAATTGAGCCTTGTCCAGATTCTAGTCAAATATCTTCCCAATCCCCTCCCCCATGTCCAAGATCTTTTTTTCTTAACAAAAAACCAAAACCAATCCCCTAAGGATGCTCTAAAGAAGAAGGAATCTAGGGGTAAAACCCTCTTCCGTTTTCTTTCAATTTCATCTCACGTTCTTTCTTTTCTTATCTTCCCCCACTTCCCCTTATAAAAGTGGCATGAAAACTCTAGTATATTACCTATAGTGTAATTTTATCATGTTGATGGAATAATTATTCTTCAAATATCTTCTCCTATAACTTTTATTTTAAGAATAAAAACCTCATCTGTGAGATGATGATCTACCACATTCGTGGACAATGTGCTTTCATCTTTAAATTAAACCTTCAAGGATGGTCATGAAATAATATTTATGGTTGAACTAGATTATAATAAATTTATTATATCTTATGTAATGTTATTTAATAATTTTTTAAAATGATATTAATTTATAAAATGAAATGAGTTCGTTGTGATCGAAAACCACCAAAATAAACCCAAACGATTATCAATAATGATATATATGATGAATCATCCTCAATTATGGAAAAATGGTTTTTTAATATTATATATGTTAATTAATAACATATAAGTTTATTTCTGGGCAAATATACTCATTTTACATGATTTTCCATACACATATATAGGTAAACTGATCATGAAAACCACAGAAACTAATGCTCCCGAATGATGAAATTGAATCTCATAACCCATAAAAAGGGACATGAATGAACATAAAAAAATAAAATAAATAAAATTAATTTATATAAATTTTTCATATAATTAAATAATTTATTTAATTTGATTATTTAGGACATAAATATAAAGTGTAGAATCATTTCAGACATAGGGTAAGGGATTCTACCCGAACCTCCATTATTCATTTGAGTTACTCTTTCACTATTTTTACCCAAATGAAATTATATATTTTTTATTTATATACTCTAAATGAATTTTATATGTTACTAACTCATGTATCAAGATCCATTCATCCTTATTTTTTAGGGATATATATGTTTTTAAAGTGTTCCCTACTCAATTATTCCCGATAAACAAACTCGATTTATGAGAACTTCCTGAATTCTTAACCAATTTCAAGTTCACTATTTAATTTATTTTGAACCACTATTATTTCTATAAAATAAATAATTTTATTATGAAAACTATATTGGTTCAATTCTGTCTTTATATTAATTATTATTCCCTTTTCTTCTTTAAATACACTTTCATATTTTCCTTAAATCGCACTAAAATGTTTTAATTCTAATGTTTCTTAAATACACTTTTTAAATGTTATAACTTAATTTTGACATAACTAATAATTATCTATGAATATTTTATAATATGAATTTCTATGTGTGATTTAATTTATTTCTTCCATTAACACTTTTATGATACACCCATACATTATGCTTTATGGCATGATTATGACACCCAATTCTTTCAATGAGTAAACCTTATATTTATGTTTGATCACAAATGTATGATTATTTATGTGGAAAATATATTCATGAACATGTTATGATGGGTGCACCCAGATAGCACTCTAATTCAATGGCTAAAGTTTAGTCTCATGAGATGGTATGTGCAATGGTATTGGGGGTTAGACTTGACTCATGTTCTATGTGCAACAGTCTTGGTGGTTAGCCTTGACCTGTGCTCCTCTATGTGCAATGAACCTTGAATTATACTAAATTCATGTTTTATGTTTCTTCCACATTACTTTTATTCCATGATTATATGATCCCATAATATATATGTTATGATTCCTTACATTTAATCATGTTCTATTCCTTTTTATATCATTATGTTATGCCTTTTAACCCCTGTGCTAAGCTTTATTCTTATGTTTATTCCTTTACTGAGATTCTAGGTCATCCCATTGTTCATTTATCCCCATTTTATCCTATGAAGATTTATGGGCTCAAATTAAGTTTGGAGATCATATTGGATGATAAATAAAGAAAATTTTTAATTCCATTATTTCAGTTTTATGTAACTAGTCTTCCAATACACTAGAATTTATGATCCTTCGATTGTAATTTGATATTTAATTTTGTTTAAAATCATGTAATGATATGTGTAAAAGGATTGAGTTTCTATAAATATGATCATTCCAACATCAAAATATGAGTACATATTAATCATGAATATTTATAAGAATTTGAAAAAAAAAATCATTCCACATGAATGTATAGAAATGGATATCAATGTGAAGAACCAAAAAGAAATCAGAATAATTTACAAGGAATAAACTAAAACTGACCACAATATATATTTTTTATTTTGAAACATATTATACAAAATCAGGTAACAAGAAATTAATTAGAAGTAATATATCATTGAAGTGAAATAAGAAACGAATATGCAAGGATTTAGGTTTTGGAATAGTAAAGTACATTTGTTTCCATATGGATAGGATGTATTGAATATCCAAATTAATTGAATATTTCAATTAGTGTAGTATTATAGTTTGGTTCCTAGAAGTGGTATACATAGAATATAAAATAGTTAAACATTAAATTAATTTAATGCATGTGTTTAATAGTTTATTCAAAATCAAAATGAAAATCATTTATTAAGAATATAAAAATGATGTATAATTATTATGTTGTCAAAAATTGTCAATAACCTAAGGAAATGATTGTTATTTTAATTTTACGTCTCTTATAAAACTTCAATGAAAAAAAATAAAAAATTAATAACAATAAGACGATTTCACTTGAAAATGCACTACTCGGATCATCCCCATTACATGATCCCTGTAAAATCAATTTGAGAAACAAACTAATAAAAAAAGAAGATAAAACCATTGAAATATGAGAACATATTCCTCATGGAGATATAGAATAATTCAAAAAAATAATTCCCCATAAATGTATATAATGAATATCAATGTGTTTAACGAAAAAGAAATTGCAATAAGTTGCAAGGAATATCTTAAAACTAACTATAGTAGATTCTTTTTATTTTCAAACATATCATGAAAAAGAAGAACAAAAAAACTAAAATGGAAGTAATAAAAAATTGAAGTGCAAATATATAAGAAACCAAGAAGCAAGTATTTAAGTTATTTAACAGGTAATTAATCATAGACCTAAAGTGAGAAGCATATGTGGTAGGGAATGTGGGTTGCGATGCAGATTTGGAGGCGGTGAGGGAATAGGGGTTGCAGACCTAATGTGTAAAGAAGTTGAAAATAGAAATTATATTATGCATGCAATCCAATACCTTTTTAGAAATTTGTAATCATGAATAAATACAATATAAAAGCGAGAAACAAGAATATTTTTGTATATACTCTTAACTGAATGAAATCAGTTAGTATAACCTAAACAAAAAACAGGGTTTGATTTGGTGGAATCGGTAGTGAGAACCCTAAGAGCAGCAGTAGAAATCATGAGCAGGATCAGGTATGGTTGCCAATAATCTTGGGTGACTTGGTGCGCAGGAGTTCCAAGTGATCAGTTCTCAGCATGCATCAGGGGCGTAGGGTTCTGCCTGATGGCAGTATGGGGTCTCGTGCGATGGGCTCAGTTCTTGAGGCAGACTGTACAGTCGAGCTGAATCTCATGGGTTTCGAGGCAGACATGCATGATCATGATGCATGGAAGCTATCAATGGTGCTATGGACAAACATTGTGCCTAGTGTGACCGTGATTCACTACTCTATTATCTTCATCGCCTATCGGTCTTTTTTGTGCAATTTAAGTCTTTTTGGTTTTTCAAAAATACTAAAAAAATAATTTCTGGCATTAATTATTTTATTATTATTATTATTAGTTTTTTAATCACATTGTCAGTTATAAATTATGATTAATTATTTTTAAACACCATGCTAATTACATCATTATTATTCATTATAAGTGATTATTTTTTATTATTATTCATTATATTTTTATTTTTATTTTTATTAATTAATTTTTTAAAAAGTTCAAATGAATTAAAAATTATTATTAATTACTAATTATTATTAATTATTAAAAAATTATAATTAATTATAATTAACTATATAATTATTATTAATAATTATTATTAATTACATTATTAATTACATAAATTATTATAATATTAATTACAGTGTTATAATTTTTTATAAATAATTACATCATCAATTTATATTAATTACATTTACAATTAGAATAATAATTAATAATTAATTATATTATTATTAAATAATATTTTTAATTACATTATCATTATTATTATTGTGTTATTAATAATAAAATATTACTATTTTAAAAGGATATTAAAGACTGTATCTTTATGAAATGGAGGCTTATGTGAGGTTTTAATCGCTTATATGTCTTTAGAATACTTCAAAGAAAGTATATAAAAATTAAAAACCATTTTAATATTGTTAAATTTTTTATTATATATATATACACGAAATAAAACAAAATTTAATTTTTTTTAAAAAACAATAATAATTTCTCAAACTAAAAGGCACATTCTTTTCAAATTATTGCAAGAGGGTGATTGGTGGTAAAATGATTTATTTCCAAATTTTTTGAATAGGGTGATTTACCTTGTGGCACCTTCCTCAAAAATATTTTACAGAAGGCGATTTCTCATAAAATTCTATCCATTCTAGCGTAAATCCACCAAATATTTGGAAATAATTTACTCCATTTTCTATTTGTGGAATAACTTTTTAAGTGTTTTTATATAAATAAATTTTCCACTTTTGGGCCCTAAATGTTTTATCTAGGAGTGATTAACAAGGAAAAATAATCAAGACCTACATGGATTGAGCCTAGAAATGCCCATTCCATTTAGGGCTATATTTAATGCGTACTCAGAAAATTTAGTTCATTCTAGTTAGTATTTTAAGCATTCTAATAATACTTATAACATAATTGTTATTATATATATATATAGATATATATATCTTTGTGTGTGTGTTTCATAAAAAAATGATATATTAAATAGAAATAATATTAAAATAAAAAAGAAAATATTTATTCTTTTTCTGTGGGATTGTCCGCATTTTCTATGACTGGTCTGCATAATCCCTCTGACTTTTTCCTCTAGTTTTTTTTAATCCCATTTTAAATACGTGTTATTTATTATAGTATAACCCACCCTATAAATGTGGGTTAGAGTCCTGTTCCCTAGGATTGAGGCTGTTATTCACCCCTAAGTTTAATCTAGTAAATAGTAGTAATAAAAATTCATTGTTAAAATTTTGAATGAAAATTAGAATTATTTTAAAGAAACCACACATTCAGTAGGAGATAGTTATTATTGATTTTAGTGATGGTTTAATAAAATCATAAAACATTATATATTAAAATTAATTTTTTATTAATTCTGACAAATAGAAAATAAATTCTAATGCAATTTTGATTCTAGGAATGTGAAAAATGATCAAGCCCCGATAACATATCATAATACACTGGTAGAATGAATATGTCACCATCTAATAACATGATTCTTGAATGAAAATGAATATATAAAAAAAGTAAAATATTGTTTAAATATAACTAAATAATTGGTTTAAGATATTTTGATTCTTAAATAGAATCAATAGTAAAATAGGCTTTCTGAACAATTAGTGCGGGCCCCAATAATCTTTGCACATTGAGACGGGGGTGGTGAGAATCAGGGTATGACATTGAAAAATTAGCCTTTCCAATGATCCCATTCCATAATTAATGGGAACACTTCTCTCTATATTCCTTATATCCATAATTTTGTAAAAATAGAGGAAACATGCAATTTTAATTTTGATATTGTCCAAGGAGCATGCATGATTTGTTTTTTATTACAAGTTTGGTGCGGTCACACTATCCCTCTTAGTTTAAAACCATTCACACCATCAAATATTATTACTCACTTCATAGAGTGAATGAACTGGCCCACCTGTACTATCTTTTTCTTCCCCGAATAAGGATAGAAAGTTACACCCCGAGTTATGTTTCACATAAACTCCACTTCCTTCTATTTTATGAACTTAAATAAATCTAATTATAGTGAGAAAAATCCTAAAATACCCCACCTTTTTATTTTTTCTTCTTTTTTTAGTGAAACCCTTGGGAAAATATTCTTTTTGATGTGTCATTTTTTATTTTCTTTGGGAATACCATCCCCCCCTTTTCTTCTCCTGCCTCAAGCAGGCAGTTTCCTTCTTTATCTATTATCATAGTTAGATCACCAGTGCCAAACCTTTATTTAGAAGGTTTCCTTTCCTCATGCCGAGAGGAAAAACTTCCTTTTCCATACCTATAGTGCTTTTCATTTCAACTTCCATTTCTATAGATACCTGAAGTTTTCATGTTATCTTCTATGTGAACATTAAATTCCCATCACCTCATCAAAAAGGGTTTATAGGATAATATTCCACATGACCTTTCTCAAGATTGTACATGAAAAAAACTCCACTTCTTCATGCAACTTCATGCTCCATGTCATCAACATACACGCATAGATTCTTTAAAGCTCCATGTCTTCAAAATAAACACAAATATTCTTTTCAGTTATATCTTTTCTTCTTTTTAGAGTGACTATATCTTAACTTTTATTCCACTGAGAATGTCATAATCTCTTTATTTGATTTCCAACTTTAATCACTGAAGTTCCATGATGTTTGAAAAAATTTTGAACATGTCTTCTATCATCTAAAATAGTTTCTATTTCATCAAAAAATATATTCCAAAAACTCAACATTTCATCCTATGTATTCCTCAAAAAAATCATAAGTGTTGAGTCTTTATACTCATCGTATGAATTGAAAATCATATGGTGACCCAACCTTATGATAGATAGAAGTCAGATGATGTAATTCATATTATCTCCAAACCTCACAATGATAAAATCCTTACAATAAATCCTTATAATACTCTTTAAAATATATACACAAAATTTATACACTAGTTCTTTTTTCAAAACATTTGGGAACTCTTAAAGTCATGCACTTTTAGAGTCTTATGCCAGTAAATGCCAAAAATCCATCTGCTGTAAAAAACACAAGTTTTCCAAAAACACTTTATACCTTACCAAAGAAGATTCAAATTACTCCCAACCATAATGAAATTAACTCTACTAAGATCTATGGGCCACATAAAAGATTCTGTCCACTTCATTTTCAGCAAACATAACATAATAAGTATTCCATGGGGATTTTGGCTAATAATCCCCCCCTTTGGGTTTGTTGACAATTCTAGCATACCTACAAACTATGTCCATTGATTAAACACCGTATTTGAACTAAATAATAATGTTTCTTCAAGGTGTGTACCAATAATTCACTGATCACCAACTCTAATCCCACCCGAGCCTTTCTTGGGATGAGAAAAAATAGTTTAATGAAAATATTCTCATGAGAACCAGACATTGGTCACTACCATTCCAAACACTGCACCCCTTGAGAAACTATTGATATGATATCACCATTCCTAAAATCACATGGAATCCCCTATCCAATCCAGTAAAAAAAGTGACACTTCTTTTTTCCTATCTCCCCCCTTTTCAATAAACCCTAATACCACTACTCTGAAATTTCACAAGAGAGAATCAGAAGTTCACATATTAACCATAAGAGAGAAAATGTACCATTCTTGAAAAGATACTTCTATGGGGAGTGGGGGTCCCAGATCTTATGCATTTAGTTAGAGGGATCCAACTAGACCCCATGAGACAAATAATTCCTTTTAAAATCATAATTAGGTATATCCTTTTTCATAAGGATAACAATTTGAGTTGTAGTGGACACATACTACAACTTTACAAATCCTTGTTCAACCTTCACCTTAAGAAAATGATATTTGATCTCTATGTTATTTGTCCTTGAATGATGGATTAAATTTTTTCTATGTTTTATAGTACTCTATTTGTCACCAATGATTGTAATGAGAGAGGCAACTTCCAACCCAATCTCATCAAGTTGTAGTCTCATCCATATCAACTAGGCATAATCTTGAGTGGATGCTACGTACTTAGCCTCTGTCATGATTAAATATAAACACTCTTACTTATTTCTTAACTAATAGATACATGATCTTCCAAAATATAATAATCCTCTAAAATTTTACTTTCGTTCATCAACCAAATCTACCCAATCTGCATCTTTATAGATTAATAACTACTGCTATGAGCTACAAGAATAAAACATCCCAAACACCATTGTTTGACTGCTATACCGAAATATTGTTTTCATAGATTTAATGTGACATTCTTTAAGAAAGCTTTGGTAGTGAGTGAATTAGATGGTATCAAATACAATATCCAATTGAGTGGTAGTTAGGTATGAAAAACTTTCAATGATCTTCCTATAATGAGTCACATAAACTACTTGTCCATCCTCATCCTTTGAAAACGTCATTCGAGTCTCCACCAAAATCATTATTGGACTTTAATCTTCTATATAAAATATTTTTAGAACCTATTTAACATGTTTTTTTAGAAATAAAAGTTCTTTTATTCTATTGAACCACCTATAAGACAATGAATAATTTCATCTCACTAATCGAGGACATCTCGAATTCACTTCTCATGTGATCTAAAAACTTCTTACAATGTTCTTTTTTTGAGGCTCCAAAAATCATTCCATTCACATAAATGATCACTATAATACATTGATTCTCTTATTTATTTTTCAATATATTATTATCTACTCCTCCTATTTGAAATCCAGGATTCTTCAATTAATGATTAAGGTATTATTATTAGGAATTCGGTGCTTGATTTAATCCATAGAAGTCCTACTTTAATCCACACACTTTATCTTTATCTTTATCAATAAGAAAACCATTCAGTTTCTCTATTTAAACCTCCTCTTTAGTTATTCCATTCAGGAATGCCGATTTAACATCCATTTGAAATATTTTAAAGCTTCTTTATATTACCATATCCCAAAATAATCTTATAGTTTCCAACTGAGCCATCCGTGAAGTAGTTTCATCAATATCAATTCATTATATCTAGGAACAAACCAAACAAACTAGATGATTTTTTCCTTGTCCCTTTTCCATCTTCATTGATTTTGTTTTAGAAAACCCATTTTTTTCAAATGATGTTCTTGTCTTATAACCTTGAAACAATTTTCCATGTGTAGTTATTTTCAGTTTATTCAATCTTTTTATGCATAGCATTGACCAAGAACTCAAATCTAGTGTCCTATTTAATGTTATAAGGTTACAATTGAGAAATGAAATGGGTTAATGAGCCTTTATGCTTCTAGTTTGAACTAGGGTTGTCTAGTCCCCAACTAAGTTATTTTCACAAATTGCATCCCCACTAGTTTTCTCATTTTGAGTTTCCATTTCCACTTCATTTTCCTCATCATCATTTCTCTCATCTGATTATTCTATAGCCCCTTGAACTACCCATGACCCAATGACCTCACCATATCATTCTTTCTATGTTTTATCACTCTTTTTCTGAAAAAACATTTTTCTTGTTTGTAAATTATGCTTATTTTCAACAATATTTACATCTTTGATTTCCAAAATTTTCCCAATACATTGGTTATATAATTTATACACCTTTATTATAGATAGGTATCCACATAAAATATATTTATCCTCATATTATTAATACATACAATGGTTATCCTTATTAAGGATAAAAAATTTACTTCCAAAAACTCAGAAGTACTTTAGTGTGGGATTCTTTTCATACCAAATTTCATAGGGATTCAAGTCTACATTCATACACAAATAGGCCCTATTGGAGATATAAACTGATATTAGTATTACATCCTTTCAATATATTTTCAGAAAATTATTTTCTAATTGAATGTTTCGATCAATGTTGTTAATTATCTAGTTTCTACTCTCAACGACTCTATTTTATTAAGGTGACATTACTCTTAACACCTTATGTTCAATCCCATGTTTCTCTAAATATTCTTCCACTTGGTTATTTAATAATTTTTTTACCATTATCATAGAAAATATTTTTCATTTTTACACCAAACATATTTTCAATTTTTCTTCAAAAGATAGTGATACATTTGAAAACTTTGGTTTTGTGGTAAATCACCATGATTCATGCCATCCTGCTGAATTTATCAATGGACAAAATAATTAAACTTTTTCAGTCTCACACTTTAGATTTCATTGGCGCACAAACATTTGCATGAAATAACTTGAGTAACCTCGATGACTTTTGATTCTTCATATTTTATCTTTTCCAAATAATCTTACCCTTTTGACATAAATCTCACGTGTGAGCTTCATCACATGCGAGTTTGAAAAGGTCTATAGCACAATCATTCTTGACCAAGAATTCCTAAGATTCTTGGATCAAGTGACCAAGTTTACTATTCCATAACCTATTTTCATATTCCCTAGACAACATGAATAAATTATCCTCTCTAATATGGTAAATATTTCCCTTAGTCCACCTAACTTAAAAAATAACCAAACCAACTCTAGGTTTAACAGTTCATGTATTTTAATTGAATTTTAAGTTCCAAAGGATAAAATGAAAACTAATATGGGGGGTTGAATCAAATGTTTAATTTTTATAAATTTCAAAACTTTTAGATACTTAACCTCTAGAACCTATTAAGATTTATTTCTATATCAACTTTTAGTAAATACTCATGCATGCAAAATGATGAATGAAAGTAAAGTACACAATATTTACAAGGTTTAACCTTAGTGTGAGAACCTACATCCATTCCATAGCCACTCTTGTGGGTCTATAAAAATCCATTATTATAATGAAGTGAATAAAACTTGTGTCAACTCCTTTTAGACACCTTCTATCTACCGATATTAATGATTATAGTGACTCCCATCATTTTACAATGTTTTCTTATAAAAAAATTGAGACACAAAAAAGAATAAAGACTTTTTTGATACTGATCTACAATTTCTCATTTTGAATCCTCTGTCCGATTTGGCTGGATATGATTTTCTCCATCCAATGAGTCTGGATCTGATTCTCTCAGCACAATGAGTCTGGATTATATTCTATCAATATGATGAGTCTAAATATGATTCTCTCAATACGATGGACTCAATATAATGAACCCATTATTAGTATGAAAAACTCAAAATATGCTCAAATGCTCAAAATTATTTAACTCAATCCAATTGATTCAATATGGTCTCCCTAATATGATCTTGCTAAATTTGGTAAAAAACATCCAGTTATCCGATCCATCTCATGAGATCACTATTCAAAAATGACTTTCACTGGATTTCTTCAGTACTCTGCCTTTTTTGTTTGCGTGAAAAGTTACGTAAACAAATGATCTGAGCAAGCTCTTGGGAAAAAATCCCTCAAGGTATCATTGTAGAATTTTTGGGTTGATTGTGTTTGTTGAAAAAATAGGTTTCCATGGAGAATTGTTGAGTTCCAGAGAAGTTGTTGACAATCCATGTTGACAAAGAACCATGAAAAAGGAACAGACGATCTGGAGGCAGTACAAAAAGAGCAGTACAAGGTGGCGCCGTTTTCCAGTGTTCTCCAAATTTTTGGGGTCCAAAATATGGAGTTTGGTGAGCATCGCGAAAAGTGGATATCCTTGAAGATATTATTTAAATATGGAAAAGGCATGAGTTTCACGAAGATAGGCTTCATGGATTGGATTTTGTGAAGACAAGAAAGATGATGCCGATGATTCTTCGTGATTACGTCAAGCTTCACGAACGGAAGAGTTCAAGCGCATCATGGAAGCCAAGGGCTTTGTGTGGGAGATTCACAGTGAAGGCATGAAGGTATTGACAGTGATACTCTATGATTACATCAAAGCTCCACTATAGCATCCCGCCTTTTTATCACATAAACATTTATTACATTATACAAAGCTGAGAATCTTTAAGGTATAGTGTGTTGGAAAACAGGAACTTAATACATGACAACAAAAAACAATCTTCTTAAACCCTTGAAAGGCTTCTTCATTTGTTCATCCTAATTTCATTAAAATATCTCATAACCTGGGAGCATACATCAAAGGAAAGGGTGAGCAAAAGGCCCAGTAAGGGAAACAAGGGAAGCATTTTACATGAGAACTTGAGATACATCAAAAGTCATGAAAAATAACTTTAAGGCATGAGAAAGAGATCATGAGGCATATCATAATAAAAATATTGTGTTTCATAACATAAAGATGTGGCTAAAACATTTAACATAGACAGTCATTTCCATTTCACCAAGGTCCATCCCTAAGGTGTCATTAAAAATTACCAAGGTTATTCACCAAGGTATCAGTAAAAATGGTCATCTCTAGAGATTAAGTCTTTACCCAATGAATTAGAGTGCTATCAGGGAGTATCCTTAAATTTTCCTTTATTATCATGTGATCAACATATATCATCATCAATAATTTCATAAAAGACCCATATAGGATAAAAGAAATGGGTTTCATTTCATAGTCATCACATTTTAAAAACATCTTTAAAGACGTGATCTTAATGTCACTTTAAACCCATGGAAAAGGAAAGCGGGTTTCATGTATGTAAATCCCATAAATAAAATAGAACATTTTGATATATATGTGAATACCCCTATAGAAGAAAGATCTTTGAGTATTCACCTAATAAAATAAAAGAATTTGAGAGAAAGAGAGAGACATTTTGAGATGAAAATTCTGCAGCATAACAGCTAAGTTACAAGGTTTTAGAAAACATTGAAAAGAGAGGGGACATGGGTCACCCACTCATAAGTGATCCATAAAACCATAGAGGGACAGAATATAAAGGATATAAGAACATGGTAATGAAATTTTAAAGACATACCATTTTAAATGAAGAACTTGAAGGGAAGACAAAAATAAGATTTCTCTTTTGAAAATTTGGCAGCCTAACGACGTCACTTAAAATTCAACAAAAATGAATTGATGAGATCAAATAGGGTCCCTTATCATATGAAAATAAAATATCAGTATGATAGATATAGAGATCATACCCCAACATAATAAAAAGGAACTTTAAAGACTTGACATGAAAATATATTTTGAAAATGAGAAGGGTGAAATAATTTCTTTAAAATTCGGCAGCCTAACGACATCACTTAAACTTCAACAATAATGAATTGAAGAGATCAAATAGGATCTCTAATAATATTAACATAAAATATCAGTATGATAGATATATATATCATACCCCAACATAATTAAAAGTAACTTCAAAGACTTGACATGAAAATAGAACTTGAAAATGAGAAGGGTGAAAGAATCCCTTAAAAATTCGGCAGCCTAACAACGTCATTTAAACAACAACAAAAATGAATTGATGGGATAAAATAAGGTATCACATAATATGAACATAAAAGATATGTATGATATATATAGAGATCAAACCCCAACATAAGAACATGAAGCAATAAAGAAATGACATAAAAGAGAGTACGTGGAAAGAAAGAGAGAGGTAGGATCCCATACCTTAAAACGTATCTCTTAAAACTCAAAGGTCGGGACCTTGAGGGATTGGGGGCACCTTGGGAGGACTCCTTGGGAGGTAATGAGACCATAGATTCATTGAGGGAGAGTTGGGAGTAAAAACTAAAGGAGGAAAGGGTGGGTATTTATAGGGAAAGTGAGGGGACAAGGCATTAATGGCCAAGGGACACCTTATTGGTGGTATTGGAAAAACCATGCGCTTGCCCACGGTATTTTCCCATGGTATTGGTCACTTGGGAAACCTCATACCTTATCTTACTATTCATAAGCCGACCATATTTATTACATACTTATTACATCATTTAATGATGTCATTAAACACCCGTACCTTAAAAACTGTATTTTCACTATTCATCGAAAATTCAACTTTCTCAGAAAAATCCCTAAATTTCACCTTAACAAAATTTCGATTATATGATTTCAAAAATGAACTCCATTTTATAAAAATAATTTTATAAATATTTTTAATTTAATTTTTAAATAAATACACTATTCACCGAAAATTCATTTTTTTCAGAAAAATCCCCAAAAATTACCTTAACATAATATCGATTCTCTGAGTTCAAAAATGAAATCCATTTTATAAACCTAATTTTATAAATATTTTTAATTTGAAAAAACTATTCACCCGAAAAAACTAATACTTGACTAATAATTTCTGAAACAGTTATTTACCTATTTTATTGAATCACATTACTTAATCAAGTTGTCTAGATTATATTAATACTTTCTTTAAGTGAGATTACTAATCCATTTGGTCACATTACGATTCCTAAGCATAAAATAACTTTTCATAATTTACTATTCATCAAAAATTAAGTTAATCTTATTAGACTCTAAATTTCGTAATGAACATAATTGTAGTAGACCATTTTTTAAAAATCATTACACATAATTAATTATTTAAGGTTTACATAAATATTTTCAAATATCTTTTTTTCTAAAATTCATCAAAATATGAAAACTATATTTACCTGGACATTTAAAAATTCACAAAATTCATCATAAGAAGAAATCACAATTTTTATTTAAGTCAAAGGTTTACACAAGGCTGTCACGGTCTCGTTACATAGCCTCTTATAACACCAACATACGACCTAAGAGTAATGTGTGCTAGGGTGATAGAATCTTGGGGCGGCTCGACCAACATTGCATGAGTTGTAATTTCTATCAGTTTTAACTTCTCACGAAGGCGATTCCATTCTAGCTTCACACGATGAAGTTCAGCTTGGGTTTGGTCCATATCAAAGCCCAGTGGTGCTACCTTCTTCCCAGGTTCCGTTAGATGGGATTCGATTGGCCCGAGACTACTGGATGAGGCCATCTAATCTCCTTTCTATATTAATTAACCAAGATCACTTGTATTTAGAGACAAATAATCAAAACGTTTAGTTTCCTGCAGCCATATTGACCAACAGTCATATAACAGTCGAAACCCAATGGTATCATTTTAATTATACACATGTTATCAATTGAAACAGTTTTTTTGAGTATAAAAAATAAAATAACACACAAAATTAGGAAACAAGATATATTCAAAATTTCGGGTCGTTACAATCTTCCCCCCTTAAAAAATTCCGTCCTCACAATTTTTAAAATTGGTATTGGAAATTTCATTGAAAATCCCACATCGGAGAAGGAGTCAATAAAACTATTACTTTAAAAGAAAGAAAAAGAAGTAAAAAGGTCACCCAAGTTAACCCATATTATGATTCCATGTAGGAAAATATGGATATGGAAGAAAAACAAAGGGTCATGTTCTGAGGGAGAGTGATAGAAAACATGATTAAGAGAAAGTTAACCACAAGAAAATCACAAACTTATGATGTGTGTAAACGGTCTTTGATTACCCAGTAGGAAACGTAAACCAACAACTTTTTTGTTTTAAATTCCTTTTCATATTTTGAGGAATTCATTTACTACATAGAAAAAAAACATAAAGAAATATACCTACCTTCATGTAGAGTTTCATACTTTAATAAGTTTCTACCAAAACTAATCTTTTCTCCAAACAATGAGCATTCAAAAACACTTGGTCTCATCAAAAGCAAAAGAATCATCTTCTAGAGAATCACATAATCCACAAAAGATTAACTATCTATTTTTTCTATGTTTAAACATTATCCCAAAAACAGAAGGGGTAAGATAAAACAATTCTTCAAAAAGAAAGATTCCCCAGGAAGGGAAACTACTTTTAAATCATCAAAGTTCCACGGTACTACCCAAAATTCATCATAGACCATTCCATAAACAACTGTACTTAAAATTCCTCAAAATAAACCAAACTAATATTGAAACCCAAATTCAAGAAGGATTTGATAACACAGTCTTCCAAAATAAACTTTATCATTCATCTCCAAACAACATCAACCACTCCTAACATCTTATAACAAAATTAACTAACCTAAACATATTTTCCCCAATATTAGTTAATCATTTCCATAAATAACCTATATTACCATAAGTTCACCTTAAATTCATCGATTAATCAAAATATAAGTCAACCATTACTCCTCAAAGGAAAATAGCATAGTAATCTATTTACCTCGATCAAATAGGGTTCCCAGAATAGTGAACATCTACCAAAATAATAATCATCTTTAAATCCCCTAATCAACTTTATCATATGAACATCCTTGAGACTTCATATTCTTCTTCCTTGATCAATTTGGTCATTCAACTAGGTATAAATTATTAATTGTGATTTTTGATAGCTAGTTTTCCATAATCTTAATATGTTCAACTTGATCTATCATCATCTCTGTCTTATTAATAGGGAAATCATCACATTTCCTATCACATTGGTTGTTGGGACATGTTCTTCCATTTCCCGCCATTAAGTAAGAAAAGAAAGTATAATTAGGGGTCTTAAATACTAAGCCAATAATCATGAAAAAGAAACTTAAATCATAGAAGGATAAACTAGTAGAAGAAAAGTATACCCTAACTTGTGATCCCCTAGGTTCCAATCTATGTTATCCATGATCATATATTCTTATGTGAATATTTATTTTATTTTATATTTGTTCCTTTAATAATGGTTCATACTGAGATTATGAATTTACCAAAGCATATCCCCTGGGAGTGTCGTAACCAAGAGTGTAGTAAGGCCCATTTTCTTGTAACAGTTCCCATTTGAGTCTAGCTCAAAGTGGTGTTTTCGGGTTTTACCCCTATGTACATCTGTTCCAGAGCCACCTCTACCTGCTCGTATCCAGACATGGATGTATTTTCTTGGCAACCCCTTACTCAATACTCACCAAAATACCAGGAAGATTTCCTATATTTAATCTTTTCTACAGGGTTATTCCAAAAGTTTTCATATCCTAATTTCCCCAAATTACTAAACCATCCTTTAATACCAACTATAGAATCCCGCATTTTTATCACATAAACTTTCATTACATTATACAAAGCCGAGGATATTTAATGTTTAGTGTCTTGGAAACCAGGAAATTAATACCTGACAACAAAAAACAATATTCTTAAACACTTTAAAGGCTTATTAATTTGTTCATCCTAAGTTCATTACAACATCTCATAACCTGGGAGAATACATCAAAGGAAAGGTTGAGCAGAAGGCCCAGTAAGGGAAACAAGGGAAACATTTTACATGAAAACTTGAGATACATCAAAAGCCATGAAAAATAACTTTAACGCATGAGAAAGAGATCAAGAGGCATATCATAATAAAAATAACATGTTTCATAACATGAATATGTGGCAACAACATTTAACATAGACAATCATTTCCATTTCACCAAGGTCCATCCCCAAGGTGTCATTAAAAATTACCAAGGTTATTCACCAAGGTATCAGTAAAAATGGTCATCTCTAGAGATTAAGTCTTTACCCAATGCATTGGAGCGCTATCAGGGTGCACCCTTAAATTTTCCTTTATTATCATGTGATACACATATATCATCATCAATCATTTCATAAAAGACCCATATAGCATAAAAGAAATGGGTTTCATTTCATAGTCATCACATTTTAAAAACAGCTCTAAAGACGTGATCTTTACGTCACTTTAAACCCATGGAAGAGGAAAGAGGGTATCATGTATGTAAATACTATAATTAAAATATAAAATTTTGATATATATGTAAATAACCCTGTAGAATAAAGATCTTTGAGTATTCAGTTAATAAAATAAAATAATTTGAGAGAAAGAGAGAGACATTTTGAGATGAAAATTCTACAGCATAACGACTATGTTATATGGTTTTAGAAAACATTGAAAAAAGAGGGTACATGGGTAACCCACTCATAAATGATCCATAAAAAAGTATAGGGACAAAATATAAAGGATATAAGAACATGGTAATGAAATTTGAAAGACATACCATATGAAATGAATTACTTGAAATGAAGACAAAAATAAGATTTCTCTTATGAAAATTCGGCAGCCTAACAGCGTCACTTATACTTCAAAAAAAATGAATTGAAGAGATCAAATAGGGTATCTCATCATATGAACATAAAAGATCAGTATGACAGATATATAGATCATACCACAACATAATAAAAAGGAACTTGAAGTACTTGACATGAAAATAGAAGTTGAAAATGAGAAGGGTGAAAGAATCCCTTTAAAATTCGGCAGCCTAACGACGTCACTTAAACATCAACAAAAATGAATTTACGAGATAAAATAGGGTATCTCATAATATTAACATAAAATATCAGTATGATAGATATATATTTCATACCACAACATAATGAAAAGGAAACTGAAAGACTTGACATGAAAATAGAACTTGAAAATGAGAAGGGTGAAAGAATCCCTTAAAAATTCGGCAGCCTAACAACGTCATTTAAACATCAACAAAAATGAATTGATGAGATAAAATAGGGTCTCTCATCATATGAACATAAAAGATAATTATGATAGATATACATATCATACCCCAAAATAAGAACATGGAGTAATAAAGAAATGACATAAAAGAGAGTACTTGGAAAGAAAGAGAGAGGTAGGATCCCTTACCTTAAAACGTATCTCTCAAAACTCGAAGGTCGGGACCTTGAGGGATTGGGGGAACCTTAGGAGGACTCTTTGAAAGGTAATCAGACGATATCTTCGTTGGGGAAGATTTGGGAGTGAAAACTAAAGGAGGAAAGGTTGGGTATTTATAGCGAAATTGAGGGGACATGACATTAATGGCCAAGGGACACCTCATTTGTGGTATTGGAAAAACCATGGGCTTGCCCATGGTTTTTGACCATGGTATTGGCCAATTGGGAAAACTCATACCTTATATTACTATTCATAAGTCGACCATATTGATTACAAACTTAATACATCATTTAATGATGTCATTAAACACCTGTAACTTAAAAACGGTATTTTCACTATTCATCGAAAATTCAACTTTCTCAGGAAAATATCAAAATTTCACCTTAACCAAATATTGATGCTCTGATTTCAAAAATGAACTCCATTTTATAAAAATTATTTTCTAAATATCTTTAATTTAATTTTTAAATAAATACACTATTCACCGAAAATTCATTTTTTTCAGAAAAATCCCGAAAAATTACCTTAACATAATATCGATGCTCGGAGTTCAAAAATGAAATCCATTTGATAAAAATAATTTTCTAAATAATTTTAATTTAATTTCAAATTAAAAAAACACTATTCACCCGAAAAAACTAATACTTTACTAATAATTTCTGAAACAGTTATTTACCTATTTTATTGAATCACATTACTTTATCAAGGTGCCTAGATTATATTAATACTTTCATTAAGTGAGATTAGTAATCCATTTGGTCACATTAATAATCCTAAGCATAAAATCACTTTTCATAATTTATTATTCATCAAAAATTATGTTGATCTTATTAGACTCTAAATTTTGTACTGAACATAATTACAAAAGACCATTTTTTTAAAATCATTACACATAATTAATTATTTAAGGTTTACATAAATATTTTCAAATATGTTTTTTTCTAGAATTCATCAAAATATGCATACTATATTTATCCGGACATTTGAAAATTCACAAACATCATCATAAGAAGAAATCACTATTTTTATTTAAGTCATTGTTTTACAAAAGGCTGTTACGGTATCATTACATAGACCCTTATAACACTAGAATAGGACCTAAGAGTAAGGTGTGCTAGGGTGATAGAATCTTGGGGCAGCTCAACCAACATTTCACAAGTTGTAATTTCTATCAGTTTGAACTTCTCACGAATGCGATTCTATTATAGCTTTAAACGATGAAGTTCGGCTTGGGTTTGGTCCAGAGGAAAGCCCAGTGGTGCTACCTCTTTCGCAAGTTCCATTAGATGGGCTTCGATTGACCCAAGACTAATGGATGAGGCCATCGAATCTCCTTTCTATATTAATTAACCAAGATCACTTATATTTAGAGACAAATAATAGAAACGTTTAGTTTCCAGTAGTAATATTGACCAACAGTCATATAAAAGTCGAAACCCACCAGTCTCATTTTAATTATACTCATGTTATCAAATGAAACAGTTTTTTTGAGTATAAAAAAAAATAACACACAAAATTAGGAAACAAGAATATTCAAAATTTCGGGTCGTTACATCTGCGATCAGAAAATTACAGTGCTGCTTCGTGAGATTGAGAAAATTTCAGCAGAAACTTCATTCGCGGGGAAGGATAGAGGGTCGATGGAATCGCAGATAAATAGAGGTCAACCACCTTGAGAGAAGTATAGAGTTTTAACAGGAAAATATTTTTCTCTCAGTTCGTGAAGGTGGTTCGCGAAGGTAGTGTTTTTCCTGGAAGAGAGGTGCTTCGCGGTAGGTAATCTAGCTCCGTGAAGGAAGTGCACTTCGCGAGACCGCATGCTCTAAGGAGTGTGCTTAGCAAAGAAGAAGGAGCTTCACAATGGCTTATTCTTTGCAAAGCTTTGAGCTTCACGAAAGGGAAGGAACTTCATGAAGGATTGATTGTGCTTCACGAAATTTGGAGCCTCGCGAAGTAGGGTGCTTTGCGAAGGTGTTTCCGAAGTGAGTTTCCCGGTGTTCATGGGGAAAGGTGTATTAATCAGTGGATAAAATATGGACTTCAATAGAGAATCTACATACAGTGGAAGATGAATTCATTATTGATAATAAAGAGACCTACATGTCTAGAAACTGTGAGTGGATCCCTTCCAAGGTCAGTGAGAAACGGAAGAGGAAGAAGGTAATCCTTTCTACTAGCAATGATCCAGTGAAAGAGAAATAGGGAGTGTCCCTTGGGAAAGCAGTGAGATGACCCTAAACTTTGTAAAGGCATTGATCCTGGGAATAGAAGTGATCTATCCTGAACCTTGTAAACAACAGTGCACTTTTAGTGGATTTGGTACATCTCCACATCGTCAGTGTATGCTCCTTGGACGTAGCCCAGTGAGGGTGAACCCAGTAAAAATCACTGTGTCCTGTGTATGCTTTAGTTTTTTTATACTTTGCTGTAGTAAAGGGTGAGAAGAGAGTCTTTCTTAACATTGGGACAAGATCAATAGGGGAAGTTGTTTTAATCTGTCATACCCGGATTCACCCCCCCTCTCAGGGTATCAAACCTAGTGGACCTAACAATTGGTATCAGAGGGAAAGGTTTTTATCAGTGGTTCTCTCTCAAATGGAGGTCACCAATCATAAAGGGATTTCAATCTTCGACGGGAACACTTTTCAGCTATGGAAGAATCAGATGCAACACTACTTCTGATCTTTGGGAATGGATGTAGTCACAGCATAAATGCATGGTATAACAGCTGACATCAACAACGAGGCATTATCAGAAGCTGAGTGAAGAGAATTGGATTCTGACACCAAGGGCATAAATGATTTAGGGGGATCCCTATCCAATCCTATCTATACAAAGGTAATGTCATATAAAACATCACATGCTATGTGGGAAAACCCGTTAAATATATATGAAGGTGATATAAAGGTCAGAGAAGCAAAGATGAAAGTGTTGTGGAACAAGTATGAAGATCTGAGAATGAGCCCGAATGAGTATGTTGATACATTCTTTGATAGGCTACATGTTTTAGTGGAGGACATGTGAGGTCTTGGAGAAGTTATTAAAGAAATAAATATTGTGAAGCGCATCTTGAGGAAAATTACACCTCGGTTTAATCTGAAAGTTTTGGTTTTGGAAGATAAAGACCCAAAAGTGTTGACATTGGATAACCTGCACAACACCCTTATTTCATATGAAAGGAGAAATGATGATAAAAATGCTGTGGAGAAGGGGAAATCTAAGGAGGTGGCATTAAAGGCCATGAAGAAGCTCACCATTGAAGACACTCAGGAAGAAGAATATATTGATGAGGTGATGTCCTTCCTCTCCTCAAACCTTCAAAGAGGTAAGAGAAAGTTTAAAAGGAAGCTTCCACTTTCTTGTTTTCGATGTGGAATGGTCGGACATCTTGCGGCAAGGTTCCCCAAAAAGTTCCAAGAGGATGATGATGTCTATGAAATTGAAATTCCCAAGAAGAAGTCTCTACCTTACAGGAAAGGCAAGAAATAGTTTAAGAGAAATTTCTTTAAGAAGAAGAACCTTCTTTCAAAAGAATATGATAGTTCAGACGAGTCTGAGGTTGAGGAGGTTGAACAGATAGATAACTGCAGAGATCGCGGAGAAAATGTTATGGTGGCAGTTGTCGGTAGTTCTCAAAATAATAATGAAACCAAAGTTGATGAAGAAGAAGAAGAAGTTGAGCTAAGAGCTGATATGCAAGCTAAGTTAGAGGCTACTCTTGAGGAGATAGATTTTTGGAGAGCCAAAACAAATAAATCCAACAAAGTTGTTCATGATGCCAATCTCTATATGCAGCAGCAGGAAGAAGAGATGTCTGAGTTGATGGAAGAAATTGAGAAACTCAAGTCATCAACACCAGAGGACTCAGAATCAGTTAAAGAGTATAAAATAAAAATTTAAGAATGGAAAATGGAGATTGATATATTGAACAACCCCAGAAAAAATCAAATCAATCATATTGAAGAACTTGAAGTAGAAGTTGTCGGTTTGCGGAAAAAGCTCAAAGATCAAGAAAAACTCTCGACTCTTGCTAGATCATCAAGAAAGCAGATCACTCCGAAAACCGAGAAGCTGAAAATGGAGAATATTGGTTCATTAGAAAAGAAGCATCAACTTTTTTCAGATGCTAAGACTAATGGGGGGATAGAACAAAAACAAAAAGGAGTTAAAATTGAGGTCAGACTGCAAGCACCCACTCCGAGATTGAAGGTTGATTTGGGCACAAGGCAAGATCAGAACATTCAGAGATCCCAAGGGGAAAATCGTAGTGTAGAAGTCAGGAAAAGGAATGCACCTCGTATCAGGTGTTATTACTGTGGAAATATGGGACATTCACAATATATGTGTTCCATAGCCAAGAGATATCGAAGGGTACAAGAACAAAGGTGGTAGCCAAACAGAGGACGATTCTTGAGAACATATTTCAAAGGACATTGTTTTTTATGTGGAGGATTCAAGCACAGGGCTAGGTACTACACTTCGACTATACAAAGGAATGTGCCAAAGCAGAACCAAAATGTTGAAAAACATCTGGTCAATGAACCAACAGGTGAGTTGAAAGCACAAAACAGATTTGCACCTTTGCAGGATGAAGCTGGTCCCTCATACTCTGAGAAAGAACAAAAGTCTCAATCAATGCTGAGTGTGAAGGAAAGAATATGGACCAAGAGGAAGAAGGATTAGAAGGCTGTGGTGGTAGAAATTGCGGTTAAAGCATCAAATCTCTTTGGTGTGTCGATCCTTGATAGTTGTTTCACATCTCACATGACAGGTAATAAGGATCTTGTTACAGGCATAAAATGTGACAAAGAAGGAGTTGTCAAGTTTGGAAATGATGAATTCCTGAAGATTATTGTCTTAGGAAAGGCCATGTTTGGGGGCAAAGAGATGAGACACACTGATGTCTTAGTAGTAGAAGGCCTCAGTCACAATTTTCTCAGCATCAGTCAACTATGTGACTCAAAAAATTCTATAAGGTTTAATAAGAATATGTGTGTCATCAAAGGAAGAGACGTAGAAATAGTCCTACAGGGAAACAAAATAAAGGTAAATCTCTACCTGGTAAGTGGAGAAGAAGATATGTGTTTTCTATCCAGAGAGTAAGAAAACAAGTTGTGGCATAAATGACTTGGTCATCTTCTCCAACCATCCCTGGAAGATCTGGTGAAGTGTGATGTAGCAAGAGACCTCCCTAAGATTTCACATGATCATACTCACATGTGCGATGCATGACAACAAGGGAATCTCATTATAAAGACGTATAAAGAAAAGTAAAAGAAGTCAACAAGAGTGCTCGAATTGGTGCATGCTAATTTTTGTGGTCCTATCACACCAAGAGAAATTGACGGAAATAGATACTATGTTATTTTCGTTGATGACTATAGCAGAATGGCATGGGTATTTGTTATTGCCCATAAGTCAGATGTGTTCAGCTACTTAAAATATTACCAAAGGGAGTGGAAAAGGATGCCTGGACAGAAAATTCGGAAGTTTCGTATTGATAACGGTACAGAATTCACAAAAAGTCAAGTGGAAGACTATCTCAAGAAACACAGGATAAGGCATCAAGTTTCCTCAGTGAAAAGTCCACAATAGAATGGAGTGGTTCAAAGGAGAAATCGGATCATCAACAACATGTCCAGAACAATGCTTATAGAAAAATATCTGACCGAGAAGTTTTGGAAGGAAGCAGTATTGACATCAGTCTACATTTCTTACAGGGCTCTATTATGGACAACAAAAGGAAAGACTCCGTATGAAATGCAGTACGGAAAGAAGCCACCAATGAAATACTTTTGAATACTTGGAAGTAAGTGCTTCATTCTCTCTAAGGAAAAGTATTGGAAGTTTGATTCACCTGGAAATGAGTGGAATATTTCTGGGCTACTCAGGAAAATGAAAAGCATACAAATACTTTAACAAGCGGCTGAGAAAAGTAGTTGAGAGAAATGATGTCACTATTGTGGAAAATGAAGAGAATATTCAACAACATATTGAACAGTTTCTTGATGAAAGTGATGAAGTGGAACGTAACACAAGAGGAGCAGAAGTGGAAGATTCTGACTCAAAAGAAGACACAGATGATGAACAAGAAAGTGTCAAGTCTATGTCTGAAAGAAAGGCAAAGAGTCAAGATGAAATTGATAGGCAGAATATCATTGGTGATCAGACAGCTCTAGTTCAGACAAGAAGAATGAAGTCACTACAACAGACATCTTTCCTATCTCAGGTAGAGCCGAAATGTTTTTCTGATGCATCTGAAGATGAAAACTACGTTTAGGATATGAATGAAGATCTTGATCAGATTGAGAAGAACCAGATGTGGGAGATTATTTCGAGACCAATAGATAAGAATGTCATTGGGACTAAATAGGTCTATCGCAACAAGATGAATAAATATGGAATAATGGATTGAAACAAAGCATGAATAGTGTGCAAAGAATACTACCAGATAGAGGGACTAGAGGTTGATGCGACATTTGCACTGGTTGCAAGGCTGGAGAAAATTAGATTATTCTTAGCCATTGTAGTGCAACAGAAGTACAAAGTGTTTCAGATGGATGTAAAATATTCATTCTTGAATGGGATTCTGGAGGAGGAAGTGTATATTGAGCAGCCAAATAGTTTTTTCATTCATGAGAATGAGAACAAGGTTTTCAGACTAAAGATGGCGTTGTATGGGCTGAAACAAACACCAAGGGCATGGTACTCAAGCCTTGATCAATACTTGAAGAAGATTGGTTTCCAGCGTGGGGGAGTTGATTACAATATCTATTTCAGCAACAAAAGTAATCAAAGGATGATGGTGTTGGTTTATTTTGATGACATAATATTTGGCGGATCAGATGAAGCTTAGTGCAGACAGTTTTCCAATTTCATGAAAACTGAGTTTGAAATGTCAATGATTGGAGAGATAACATTTTTCCTTGGTCTACAGGTTCCACAAGGAAGGAATGGAACATTAATTTCTCAATACAAATATGCCAAGGAGTTTTTGAAAATACTTGGAATATAAAATTCCAAGGAGTTGAAGACTCCAGTTACAACTCGGACAAAACTGTCCAAAGATGAGGATGGAAAGGTAGTTAATATCACAGAATACATGCAAATTATTTGATGTTATTTGTACTTGACCACAAAAAGGCTTGATATTGTTTTCTCCACATGCAAAGCATCGATATATCAGAGTAATCCCAAGGAAAGCCACATGATTTCAGTGAAATGAATACTTTGGTATATCAAGGGCACGGTGGATTTCATCTTGACATATAATGAAAAATATCAGACAGAGTTATTAGGATATACAGATGTAGACTTGGCCGGTTCAGCAGATGATAGAAAATCAACGTCAGGCGGTGCATTCTTTCATGGTGTATTGTGTATATCTTGGCTAAGCAAGAAGCAAGATTGAAATTCTTTGAGCACCACAGAAGCTGTGTATATTGCGGCCACTCAAGCATGAACACATTTATTGTGGATGAAGCAGCAGCTTGAAGATATGGGAGTTTAAGTGAAGTCTCTGATTGGAATCCATTTTGATAACTCAAGTGCTATAAATCTTATAGAAAATCCCATCCATCACTCACGGACAAAGAACATTGAGATATAGTATCATTTTATCAAGGAGAAGGTTGAGCAGGGAATCAGGAAGTTGGAGTATGTGCCTACAGAGCTACAGGTTACATACATTCTGACAAAGGCCTTACCCAAGGAAGGTTTTGAGAGGCATCGATTGTATCTGGAAGTTCTGTCGACTCCACACACTTAAAAGAGTGTGGATATGGAAACCCCCTCTCCCCAAGATATTGTGTGTTTTTCTCTAATGTTCTAATCTGTGTTCTTTCCAATGTTGCAGCCAAAAAGGGGTGACCTTTGGGTTCGTTGAAAAAGGGGGAGAAATAGTGACTATTCAAGGGGGAGAAACTGTGGCTAATAAAGGGAGAAAATGTCTTAGTAAAAGACACAGGGAGAAGCTGATAGGTGGAGCAATGAGATAGGGGGAGAGCAATGAGATAGGGGGGGAGTATTAAATCTGATGATGATATAAGTGATCGATCAAAGAATAGATATCACGACAGCTGAGGATTATGATAAAAGATGAACAGTGATGTTGGAATGGTGAGAGAAGGATTACAGCTATCACTAATTGGTATTCATGTGGTTCAACAATTGGTATCGATTTAGAAATTGGTATCATTTTGGAATCGACAATTGGTGTCTCATGTGAAGTGATTCATTGATGAAATTTTCATACTACTCTTGTTTCTCATGCCGAGCATTGCTCAAGTGGGCTTAGAGTACATGTCAAGTGAATCCTTGAACGATATCAGAATCACAATAGAAGAATATTAGTAGTAGCTGGAAGAATATTCAGAGAGGTATCAATGTGTAGAAAATCATTATGGGAAGAGTTGTCAACAAACCCAAAGGGGGAGATTGTTGGGAAAAAATCCCTCAAGGTATCATTGTAGTATTTTTGGATTGATTGTGTTTGTTGACAAAGCAGGTTTCCATGGAGAATTGTCGTGTTCTAGAGATTCTTTTAATAGTCCATGTTGAAAAATAACCATGAAAAAGGAACGAACAATCTGGAGGTGTTACAAAAAGAGCAGTACAAGGTGGTTCCATTTTCTAGTGTTTGTCAAATTTTTGGGGTCGAAAATTTGGAGTTTGGTGAGCATCGCGAAAAGTGGATATCCTTGAAGATATTATTTAAATGTGGAAAAGGCATGAGTTTCATGAAGATAGGCTTCAGGGATTGTATTTTGCGAAGACCATAAAGATGATGGCAGTGATTCTTCGTGATTACGTCCAACTTCATGAAAGGTAGAGTTGAAGCGCATCGCGGCGGTGAAGGGCTTTGCGAGGGAGCTTCGCAGCGAAGGCATGAAGGGATTGACGGTGATAATCCATGATTACATCGAAGCTCCGTGATCGGAAAATATTCCTGGTGCTTCGCGAGATTGATAGAATTTCGGCAGAAACTTCGTTTGTGCAGATGGATCGAGGGTCGGTAGAATCTCCTATAAATAGAGGTTGACCCCCTTGAGAGAAGTAGAGAGTTTTCACAGGAAAATATTTTTCTCTTAGTACGCGAAGGTGTTTCATGAAGGTAGTGTTCTTCGTGAAAGAGAGGTGCCTTGCGACGGCTAATCTAGCTCCATGAAGGAAGTGTGCTTTATAAGGCCGCGTGCTATAAGGAGTGTGCTTAGTGAAGAGGCAGGAGCTTCGTGATGACCCATGCTTTTCAAAGGATTGAGCTTCGCGAA
Organism: Viscum album; assembly: GCA_963277665.1. NCBI lineage: Eukaryota > Viridiplantae > Streptophyta > Magnoliopsida > Santalales > Viscaceae > Viscum > Viscum album. Next base: position 1,514,223,212 of record OY728161.1, read on the forward strand.
AATGCAAGAACTTCGTGTAGGCTTGTTTGAGATTCATGAAATTGGGAGCCTTGCGAAGTAGGGTGCTTTGTGAAGATGTTTCCAAAGTGAGTTGTCTGGTGTTCAGGGGCAAAGGGGTATTCATCAGTGGATGAAATCTGGACTTCAATAGAGCATCTACATACAGTGGATGATGCATTCATTAGTGATAATGAAGAAGCCTATAGGTCTATAAACTATGAGTGGATCCCTTCCAAGTGCAGTGAGCAAAGGAAGAGGAAGAACGTAATCCTTTCTACAGGTAGCGAGCCAGTGAAAGAGAATCATGGAGTGTCCCTTGGGAAAGTAGTGAGCTGAACCTAAACTTTGTAAAGGGAGTGAGCATGGGAATAAAAGTGATCTATCCCAAACCTTGTAAACAGCAGTGCACTTTTAGTGGATTTGGTACATCGGCACATTGCCGGTGTATGCTAAATGGACGTAGCCCAGTGAGGGTGAACCAAGTAAAAGTCATTGTGTCCTGTGCATGCTTTATTTTTTGTTTATACTTTTCTGTAGGAAAGAGAGATAAGAGAGTATTTCTTAACAGTGGGACAAGATCAATAGGGGCGTTTGTTTTAATCTATCATACCTTGATTCACCCCCTCTCAGGGTATCTAACCTGATGGACCTAACACAAGTATTTATAGGTGACTCAAAAAACAAAATAGGAAAACGTGAAATCTTTCCTTGCATCCTCAAATTTCAAAAACTATGAAAGTGTCTCGCATTTAATCTTCAACTTCAACTTCTTCAATCATCCTTAGATTTCTACTTGATTTATGAAAAATTGAATTTCATGTTTTGACCTCTACAACTCTTCATAAAACTTTTGAAATCTTATTTTTAGTCTTCTACATAATCATCTCATTACGAAATTCTATTTTCTTCTCATCTCATTATGATGGAAATCCCATTATGATGGAACTCCCATTACGATGGATTTTCCCATTACGATAGAAATACCATTATGATGATTTTACATAACAATGGAAAGTATTAAATGATAAATTCACATAGAAAATTTTAACTTCTTAAAACTTTATTAGCTTGAAACATTCTTAATTCTTGATGTGATCTTCCATGTCTGGTACTTCTGGATACGATGGAGACCTTATCTTAATTTCTGGAATCGATGTAAACTTTCTGATTCCTCCATTTCTTCAAATGATTTTATCATGATAGTTTTCATGATTTGTGATAAATTATTGATCATCAAAGCATCATCTGACCGTGTTTAAAAAGTATTAAAACTTTCTATCTCTTGAATTCACTTTCTTCAACAAACCTCTTCAGCATAATTATAACTTCTTCACTCAACAACTTCTTTCTTTATCTGATTACGAAAATGTAATACTTCCAACAATAATTTATACCTTTGATTCTTCAATGTCATGCCAATGTAACTGAATATGATTCTTTGAGTATGGTTCTTCTTAGTCCGATTATCTATGTCCGAAAAAACAATCTTTCTTTAAAACAAAACTATTCTTTTTTCCTTTTATCTTTTGATTCAAACTTCCCTCAACATTCAACTTTCTAACAAACTTAGAGTCTGATGAATCTTCATTACAATTGATATGGGTCCAATTCATGTATAACAAAAACATTATTATACATAATGGTTGGTTGTTATCAAATAAAAAAATTAATTAAAAAAAATTACCAAAAAGGTTCTTCAATCTCCTCCTTTGGATTTGTTGACAACCCTTATTAATAACGTTCCCAACTCTCAGAATTTTTTTACAACTAAAATTTTGATAACAACTCAAATTTTTGACTTTTATCAAAACATAGCCTATCTCAAAAAAGAGTTTCCTAAAACCACACCAGTGGATGAAGAATTGTTCTTCAGGGAATTCAATTCCTTGGTGGCAAGTAAATTTTTTGTCCATGTAAAGAAAAACTCACCTCACTTTTCTTTTGTCACTTTATTTTTCTCTCAATTTTCTTTTCATCTCGCCCATTATATGATAACCATAGTTTTATATTCATAAAATAATGATAATTAAAACAAATCCTATAATGAAAAGTTGTTACTTTATCTCCCGTTTTTTTACATAATCCTATACATGGTTGGGGATGCTTCCTTATGATGTTTTGGAAGATATGGGAGGAGTATGAAAATAATGTTTCAGCCTCAATTCAAAAAACCTTTCCTTCAACATTGATTTTCTAATGATATCATCAACTTGATACATTCTTGAAATGTATTCCAGTAAAACATCACCAACTGCAACTTTCTCTTTTATAAAGTGAAACTTTATATCAAAGTGTTTTCATATTTAATTTTGAATTAGAATTTTAGAAAGATCAATTGAACTCTGATTACCAAAAAGTATATTAATTGGTTTAGAAACTTTCACTTTCAAGTCATCCAGCTAAAATTTCATCCACAACATTGAGTATAATCTTGAGTAGCTACAACATATTCAGATTCATCTATGATCAAAGTTACAGAACCTTGTTTCTTACTATTCTGACTCACATGACATTCACCATATTAAAATGTTCCTCCTTAGGTTGATTTTATATCATTATAATCTCCAACCCAATCGGCATCAGTATAACCATGAAAATTAATCTCACTATTTTGTTTATATGACAACCCATGCAAATTTGTTCCATAAGCATATCTCAAAATTATTATTTTTGCCAACATATATGATTATTTTAGATTAATTTGATACCCGACGCACTAATTCATACCATAAACAACAACTGATCTTGATGATGTAAGGGAAAAAAGAATTCCTATTAGCTTTCGAAAGTATTTTTGATTCACACTTGTTCTAGATTCATCTTTACTTGGCTTGGTGATAATAGATATAGGACTAGAAACTTATTTGTATTTTTCCATATTGAACTTCTTTAAAAATTCCCCGGCATACTTTTCTTGATATAAGAAAATTTATTTTTCTTTTTGTTGAAATTTTAAGCCAAGGAAGAAAGATAATTATCCCAACATTGAAATTTAAAAATTCTTCTTAATTTCCTCAGCAGTTGTTTTATAAACATCTTATCTATCCCTAGCAAAAATTATATCATCCACAATAAACAATTACAATTAGAGATCTAGAGTCAACATCTTTTACATATATGTTTTTGTCAACTTATCCTTCAAAAAAATTAATATTATCAAATAATTGTCAAGTTTTGAATACCAAGAACATTGATCTTATTTCATATCATTAAAAGATTTATTTAATTTACAAAAAAATCATCCTCATTAAGTGAAAACCCACAAGGGAGTTTAATGTAAACTTTTTCCTCAATCTCGCCATTTATGAAAGATTAATTTGAATCTATCTGATAAACATTATAATTATAATGATCATCCACTACAAGAAACATTCAAATAGTTTCTATCCTTGCAATAGGGGGAAAAGGTTTCATCAAAATCCACAACTTCCACCAGTTCATATCATTTACAAACATTTATTGATTTGTTACTTGAAACCTATCCATGCTCATTCAATTTTTTTCCACAAACCCACGTTTTTCTAATAACATTTTTTTTAGACGTCAAACAAGTTCCCATGTTTCATTATTCTCTAGCTGATTCAACTCTTCATTCATAATATCACCCCATTATTTGTCTTGAATATCCTTTAAAACTAATTTCTAATGAACTTTTGACATAAGTGAAGTTTGATTTTCAAATATCAAATTCATTCTTGTATGAACCAAATCCTTATGATTCCCAATAATGATTTCAGATTCAACATGTTTTTTAAGGTAGGAAATTTCAAAGTTTCTATCCAAACTAAAATTTCCTCATCAAATTATTCTTATGAATCTTGATAAGGATGTTTTGAATTACTTTCAATATTGTTGGAAATATCCATTTTATCCTTCTCACAATTCTCAAAAACATTTTAAGGAAATTTTATTTTCAATTTCCTTCACATAATTTGAGTCCACCAATGTTTATAAATGGTTTTTTCTAAAATTTTTAACCCCTTCAATTTTTATAATATCCCATAAAATTTCCTTCCTCATCTTTCTCATCAAACTTTCCCAAATTCAGATTTTTGTTTTTGAGAAAACAAGGACATCCAGAAACATTGAATTATTTTAATAAAGGTTTTTTGTTATACCAAATTTCATAAGGAGTCATGTTGGTTTCTAGTCTTAACAAACATCTATTTTGAACATGTACAACAATACTTATAGACTCTATCCAATAGAAAAGTCAAGGTTTGTATTCTGCTAACATAATTCTTCCCATTTCTACCAAACTTATATTCTTTCTTTATACTAGTCCATTTTGTTATGGAGTATAGGGAGAACTATAATGATGTTTGATAACATGATTGTCATATAAGTCTCAAAATTATTATTTTTGAATTTGGTACCATTATCTATTCTAAACTTCTTTATGGAACCCCCCATTTCTTTATCAACATCTTTTCTGAATAATTTGAACATTTCAATGTCCTCTGACTCGTGCTTCATAAAAATTATGTTTTTCATCTGAGTGAAATCATCAATAAAAGTGATAAAGTACACATCTCTTTTTTATTTATGTATTATTGTTACACATAAATTAGAATGAATAATCTCAAATAGATTACTGGATTCAATCTCCACTCTTTTATGAAATTTCTTATACATCTTCCCCTATTGAAAAGTTACAAAAACATCTTTTTTTATTCTTTTCAATTATATAAATTTTTGAATAAAGTAAAATTTATAAAGATTTTTTCATAATTTTCTATCCAAGGGAACCAAGTATTTGGTTCCATAGTTTATTTTCATCTTCCACACTCAAATAATAGGAGTTATTTGATCAACCTATTTGGAAGAGATTCCCACTAGGGTTTTCTCCTTTTGTAATTACTTTTCCATCTTTCACACTTTTTATGATGCCATTTCTATTTCAAAAAACAACATATTTTACATCATTACAATGTTGACTTACAATAAGTAATTTATTTTTTTATCCCATCAAAAAATAAAACCTTGTGGGATTTTAACTTTTCTACTTTAATCTTACCAGTTCTAATTCCTCATATTTTTATGTAAATATTATTACCAAAGGTAATTGTTCCTCCATGATGACTTCCAAAATGTTTCAAGATTTTTATATCACCTATAATATGTGAAGAACAACAACTATCAAGTATCCATGGTTTTTTCCTTTAACTTTATTTCATAACTATCTCAAAAATAAAATATCTTTCCTAAACTTTCTTCTTTTCATCTTTATTTTATTTTCTATAATTAAGAATTTGTTCCAAAAATAGTGTCATACATATTTCTCCCTAATGATCATCCATATAAAATCTTCCAAAAACTTCTTCCAGACATTCCTATTTCTTTTTTTGTGGGAAAGTTTCTAACATATTCAAAATTCATCATTTTAACTTTCTGTAAGTTAGGAAAGTTTCTCATTCTACTTTCACTATTTCTTCCACTTTTCTCAAACCTTCTTATGGGTAGAGATATGTTGAGCCAAAAATTATAATCTCTATTCACATATATTACTTAACACCAAAAATATCCATAAAATATTTATTTTTTATTCAGTAAATATGTTTCTATATACAAACATTGTTGAGGTTTTAAAACATCTTTTAGCTCTTACATACTCAGAACATAGAACATTTTTCTTTTGAGTGAGTTGTATACTTTTGTATATTTGATAGGTCTCTCACATAATTTATCCACCCAATATTTCCCAATACTTTTTACAAAACCCGAAATGTTAAAAGAATAAGATGAAACATTATTTTTGGAAAGAGAATATTTCACCTGATTCTCATATTAAGACTTCTCGGCAGCTTTAGTGTCTCAAATTTTACTTCTAAAGCTTTGTTAAAATTTTCACTCATCTTATTTGAGGTACTTTAAGAATCAAGAAGTTTTGATTTAAATGTTTTCACTTATTCTTACTTAGTTTCCAGCTTTTTTCTTACATCTTCAATCATCTTTTCCAGTTCAGCAATTCTATGTTTATAACTTAAAATATCCCAATTGTATTCTTCCTCATACTTGATGAAATATTTTATTCCATTAGTAACTTATTAAAAATCTTTCTCCATAACTCTAATTCCATTCTTGATATTTTTACTTTTTTCTCAAGACATGAAAAATATTCTGTTCTAGAATGATACTCTCTATAAGATTATTATCCACATTATTCACTCTATAAGGAATATTTTTTTCTCAACTTTTTCAATGAAGGTTATATATTATTTTGAACCTAAATCTTTAGAAGAATTATTTTCAGTTGAGTCTAATTCAATTTTCTTACTCAACATACTTGTTTTGTTTCCAGTAAACTTTCCATTTTATTTTTGGGTGAATTTTCTTCTTTATCATTTTTGTTCCACTTCTTTTATAATGGTTTTTCATCAGAATAATCTTGATATTCTACAACTTTCATCTTGGGGAAATTCATAGAAAAGTGCCTAATTCCACCGCACTCAAAATATTTGAGAACAATTTTACCTTCATACTTCCATATTCCACTTTGATAGCTCTTGGATATAAGAGACATGATTTTTTCATTCAACTCATCATCCTCTTTATCTTTAGACTCACAAGGATCAGTTTTTTCAACATCTTGTATTTTCATCATTGTCAAAGATTAAAAATCCATTTCATCTTTCATAATCTGTTTAAAAATTGGAGCTTTCCTCATTTCATAAGCAATAAGAAAGTTATGCTATTTATCAAGAGATAAATCATCCTTCTCTTCTAAAGAAGATATTTTAGAATCAAACTAGTCCAGAAAGTTTCTCATAGGATTCTTCAAAATTGTAGAATATTCTAATAAATATTAAAATCGTCTAATGTTGAAAATAATTTCATTTACTGTGATGATGTATTCCTCAATTATTTATTCATTTCTCATTTTGATGTCTTCATACTTATTACGCCAGATTTGTATCTTTGATTCTTGTACTTTAGTATTGTAACGACCCAATTCTTTTCAATAGAAATTACCTTCTCATAAGTATGTCATAAAATCATGTGAAAACAAAAAATAATGAACTACTAAGTGCTAAGTGACCTTTAAACATACGTTTGTCACTTCTGTGTTTGGAATTTCGAAAATCTGGCATACACAGTTGTAATCAGTAAGTTATTTGGATTCCGATAAAGAAAACTTCATTTTTGGTGAATACTAACCTACCCTAATGAATAGTAACATAAACGTATGAATAGTGATATACCCTAATGAATAGTAAGCTCACCTATGGCAGTATCAAAATAATATTCAACTTGGAAGTACGATATACCTATATTTTAGAATAAGTTAATGAATGTTTTAAAACTGGATTTGATAATAAATTATTATTTTAATTAAATATTAAAATAATCATATTTATAAAACTATTTTTGAAAAATGGACTTCTTTTTTGGATTCTACACGTCGAAAAATGGTTAGGGTGAATTTTTGTGATTTTTCTGAAATACGTGAATTTTTGATGAATAGTAGAATCCGATAATTCACAATAAACGCTAAATAATGGATTAATTGAGTCATCGATGATGTTCTGCTGATGTAAGCCCACTTGGTTTTGGATCACATGATAAAATCACTATTCTTGGTCATGGAATACTTACTATTCCTTGTCTTGGGAAGAAATAATAAATTAATGATTATAATATTATGAAATCCATTCTCTCCTCCAATATAAAACCACCCCTTCACTCCCTCTTCTCTCCACTACTCTCAAGCCTTTTTCCTTGCCATTATTCTGCCCAAATATCTCTCCAAGGAACTCCCCCACGTTCAAAATCTCTCAGACTCCTCAAAATATCAAAACCTCACCCCTTAAGAGTTTCTCAAAGGAGGGAGTCTCAAGAGGTAAATTCCTCTTCCCAATTTATTCTTTTTATTTTATGTTCTTTTCTTTTGTTATTTTTTCCTCACATCCCTTCTGCATAATAGAATGATATATATAGTAACATAAATGTACTAAAATGTCTTCATGATAGTGGTATATTTCATTATCTTCTTTTCTTTTCCCACCCTTTTATTTGAAAGAAATGAAAGCACCGTTTGAGATGTGCTAATTTAGCACATTCAAGGACAACTATTTATCAATTTATATTAATATCTTTAATTATTATAATGATACCATTTTTGTTGTGGTTTAACCAGACTATTATATATGTAATATATCCTATTTTTTTTTCTGTAATCCTTTGGTACAAATCGAATTAAGTTATAAAGAAAAACACATTCTTTGTAATCAAATCCACCGATTAACAAAAACAATTATGACTATGGTTATATATATAATAATTCGACTTCACTCTAAGTAACCTAATTAAAATTAAAGCCATGTAATCTCCTAGATATTAAATAAATCATATAACTTCAATTCTGGACAACCACTTTCATATTGCATATAATCCAAACTTGAATATAAGTGAACATATCTTTTAAAGCCAAGTAATCAAATGAGCCCGAACAATGAAATTGAACCTTTTAACTAATCAAAACGGCTTTGAATGAACTAAAAAGGGTTATAATAAATAAATTGAATATATAAGTGGTTATGGACTTATTAATTAATAAGCCTATTTTTTTTATTCAGGTCGTTAATAACAAGTGGAGAACACCAACAGATTTAAGGTAAGGGATCCTCCCATTTTTACTCTTAATTAAGATTGTTCTCTATGCTATGCCTTTTTGTGTAATACCAAGTGATGGGGTACGTTTATACACCTTCCCCATAATGCCCTATTTTCTTATAAGGTATGAGGAACCCCTTATCTCTCTCATAAAGTCCTCTTAGTTACACCCGATACCATGCCAATAAACTATGATGGATTCTATCCGAACTTCCTTTATTCCTTCGGGTTGCTCTATCTTTCTTTTTACCAAAATGTAGCTGTATTTTATTTTTATCTACAACTAAAAAAATCAGTTTATATGCTCCAAACTCATGTTCTAAAATCCATCTCTCATTCTATTTCGGGGATAGACATTCTTTTAAGTGAATCTCTCTTCGATACTTCCCAATAAGCACACTCGTTTTAAAGGAACTTCCCAAAAATTTACCCAATTTCAAGTGCACTATATCTTATGTTTTAATACTCCATTACATTTTTAAATTCTGTATTTTTATTATTAAAACCTTCTTGGTTCAATTCTGGATTTATATAAAAGAATTCCTTCTTTACTATTTTAAAAGCTCTATAGTGTGTTCCTTAAAACCACAATTTTTTTTAATGCTAATGTTTCTAAAATACATTTGTCATATATTGTCACTTATGATTGACACCACTTACCATGTTATATGCATATTTTACCCTATTAAAGTCCATGTATATTCTAATTCATTCCATAAATGGACACTTTCATGATACACCCATTGGTTATGATTTATGTTATGATTGTGTTACCCAATTCATTCCATGGGTACCCTTATGTTTGTGTATGGTTGATTATGTATGATTGTGTATGTGGTAAGAATATTTATGTTGCAAGAATATTCATGAAAATTTTGAGATGGGTGCGTCCATATAGCGCTCCAATGTAGTGGGTAAGGTTAATTATAATGAGATGCGATGTGAAATGGGATTGGCGGTTAGCCTTGACCCGTACTAAAATGGGAAACGGGATTGGCTGTTAGCTTTGACCCGTAATAAAGATATGATTTATGATTCTGCCACATTTATAAGATTCCAATTTTATATTATCCCATGCTAATATTAAATGATTTTATAAGTTCATGATTTGGATATCATTATGTCATTCCTCCTTGCTCATGTGCTTGAGACATATCCTTATGTTCATTTCCTTAATGGGATTTTTAGCTCATCCCATTGTTCATGTGTTCCCCAGGGTACCCTATGCAGATGTAAGGGTTCAAAAGAAGTAGAAGCTCTCTATGGAGATTAAATAAAGAAGTTCTTTTATCCCCATGTTTTATGTTATATGTACCTAGTCTTCCAAGACATTAGAATTATCAATCCTTGGCTTATAATCTGATGATTAATTATTCTTAAAATCATGAAATGTTTTATATAAAAGGACCGGGTCTCTATAGTTGGTATCAGAGGATGCTCTAGTTATTTTTGGAGATTAGGAATAGAGCACCTTATTGAGAACCATAAGGATGAGACTAAATATAAGAAAATAGTCCTAAATTTTGGAGAGTATAGTGTAAGTGGTTTATCAAGAAACTACATCCCTATCTAGATACGAGCAGGTAGAGGTGGCTCTGGCACAGATGTATCTAGGGTTAAAACCCGAAAAACCCGCTTTGAGCTAGAATCAAACGAGAACCGGTGCACAATAACGGGCATCGCTGCACTCTTGGTTATGACACTCCAGGGGGATATGCTTTAGTAGATTCATGAGCTTAGTACAAACTGTTATTAAGGGACAAAAAGAAGCCCATAATAATATTAGTTAAGAAATAGATCGAGGATAACCTAGATATAAACCTAAGGAATCACAAGAAAGGATATACTTCTTCTTTATAAGTTCATACTTTTATGTTCAAAGTTTTTTTTATGATAAATAGCTAAGTATTAAATACCTCTAATTATACAATATTTTTCTTAGTTAATGGAGGGAAATAGAAGAACACGTTCCAACAACCAATGTGATAGGCAATGTGATGATTTCCCTAATGACATGACTGATGTGACGGAAGTGGGTGCTCAAAACTTCATGGCAGTACTTGCTTAGCTAGCTCGAGTTATGAATAATAACTTGAATAAGGTGGAACATCCCCCTATACAAGGAAAGAGAATGTTGTCGTAGAATCCTTCATGCAGAAAAGGTCTCCCATGTTTAGCGGGTCTTCCAATCCCCTCCTCGAAGAACAATGCATTAACTCCATGGAAAATATTTTCTCTGTCCTACAGTGCACAGAAGAAGAGAAAGTTGTACTTCCAATCTATCGATATTATGGGGTAGCTGATCAGTGGTGGACACTGATCAAGAATACAAATTCCCAAGAGGAAATTGATTCTATAGATTGGGAGGAATTCAAGAGGATGTTTTTCAACAAATTTTTTCCTCGAACCCTCCATCTCAAGATGGAAAGAGAGTTCCTTGGACTCAAGTAGAAGGATGATGAGTCCATCAGGGCGTATGAAGCGAACTTTACAAGGCTATAAGGTCAGCCTCTGGCTTTGTCATGAACACCGAAAGCAAGGTGGATCTCTTCTTTAGCGGACTAATGCCGAGTTTATGAAAAGTTTTGGTGATTCAAGACATCGACAACTATGAGAATATTGTCCATTGCTCCCTCAAGGTTGAAATAGATATTGAAAAATCTCAGTGGTATCATGGGTGTAGTGACAAGAAGCAGAAAATGGAGAAAAAATGGGTGGTTCATCAAAAAAATACCATAATGGAAAGAATCCTCACTTTCCCCTTGGCAGAAATTGTGGGAAGAAGCATCTTGGTGACTGTCTCAAGGGAACCAATAATTGCTTCAAATGTGGAATGTTTGGTCATCTGGAAAAGAACTACTGAAGGGATATGAAAAATCCCGAAAATGTTGAAGAAGAAAGGAAGGTTCAGATCAACACTCAGCCTGCAGTGTAGTGTTATAACCGCAAGGAGCTTGGGAATTATGGGAAGAATTTCCTTAAGCCGAGGGTTGTCGGAGGCAATCAGGAACAACCTCCAAGGCAACAAGGAAGGTCTTATGCTATTACTACAGCTAAGGTGGAGCTAGAAAATGATGTGGTGGCAGGTACGCTTGCTATTCATTAAATAATAGCGAACGTACTATTTGATTCTAGTTCTACGCATTCTTTCATATATTTCAATTTTAGTAGAAGTATTCAAACATAACATCAAAATTTGGAGGAAACGTTATCTGTGAGAACACCGAATGGGGAAATTATTGCATCCATGGTTTATAACTCTTCCCCAGTCAATGTTTGTGGAGTGATCCTCCCATGAAATCTTTTCATACTTCTTTTAGTGGAGTTCGACACTATCTTGGGCATGGATTGGATATCTTTGTACAAGGCAAACATCAATTTTTGGGAAAGGGAGATCACTTTTTACATCCTGAAGCATCCTACGATTCTTTACAAAATGTATAGAGGAAATTGAGTCTCATTTAGAATATTCGTCTCAAGTTTGGATACTACTTCCTTATGAGGAAGCATATATAGCTCAGATGATTAGGACAAAGGATAGAATAATTATTGAAGACATGCCCATCGTGGGGGATTACACTGATGTTTTCCCAGAAGAGTTGTCTGGTCTTCCTCATGATCGAGAGGATGAGTTCTCAATTGAACTTATCCCTGGATCTCTGCCAATCTCAAAGACACCTTACTGAATGGCCAGAGTAGAGCTAGAAGAGCTGAAGAAGCAGTTATAGGAGAATATGGAGAAGGGTTTTATATACCCTAGTGCATCACCGTGGGGTGCTACAGTCTTCTTCTTCAAGAAGAAGGATGGATCAATGCACCTCTACATTGATTATTGTAAGCTCAATAAAATCACTATAAAGAACAAGTATCCCCATCCACAGATAGAGGAATTGTTCGATTAGATTCGTGGGGACTGTTATTTCTCTAAGGTGGACCTTCAGTCGGGATATCACCAATTAAAGGTGAGGAAAGAAGATACTACCAAGAATTACTTTTGAACGAGGTATGGACACTATGATTTCATAGTTATTCCCTTCATATTCACTAATTCTCCATCAATTTTAATGGATTTAATGAATAGAGTCTTTAGATATTACCTCGACAAATTTGTGGTGGTCTTTATTGATGATATTATGATATACTCCAAGAGAAAGGAGGAACATGAGGAGCATTTGGAAATTATGTTAAAGACCTTGCGAAGGGAAAATTTGTAGGCAATGTACAACAAATGTGAGTTCTAGATGGAGGAACTATCATTATTGGGGCATGTTATCACCAGGAAAGGGATATATATGGACTATTCCAAGACAAAGGCAATTGAAGAGTGGTCGAGGACAACTTCTGAAACTGAGATCCGCAACTTTTTAGGTCTAGATGGGTATTATCGAGGATTCGTGAAGAAGTTTTCTTGATTTTCAAACCCAATGACCAAGCTGACATAGAAGGGAGTAATGTTCGTCTGGACATAGGAATGTGAAGATTGTTTCATGGAGTTGAAAAAGAGGCTTGTCACAGCACTGGTACTCACTCACTTCAAGTGGATAACTCTTTGTGGTGTATAGTGATGCTTCTAAGAAAGGCTTAGGCTGTGTGCTAATGAAAAATTAAAAAGTGATAGCCTATGCCTAAAGGCAGCTGAAAATACATGAGAAAAACTATCCCACACATGATCTGGAGTTGGCAGCTTTGATCTTTGCATTGAAAATCTGGTGGTATTATCTCTATGGGAAAAAATGTGAGATATATACTGAACACAAGAGTCTCAAATATATATATTCACACAAAAAGAGATTAATATGCGCCAGTGAAGATGGATAGAGCTCATCAAGGATTATCACTGCTCAATCCACTACCATCCTGGTAAGGAAAATAATGTGGCAGATGCTCTATGTAGAAAGGATCCTACATCTTTATCAATGATGAGAATTTAAAAGGATTCGATCTTCTTATATTTGAAAAGGATGGACATGGGAATCATTAATGGAGGAACATCATCAATCCTTTCTCAAATGATTGCTCAACCATACCACTTATAGAAAATGAAGGACGCTCAAAGAAAGGATGTGGAAATTTAGAAAAGGGTTGAAGTTGTTAAAAATGGCAAATCCTCCAATTTAAAAATTGACGAGGAAAGATTTGTAAGATTTGGGAAACGATTATGTTTACCATCTAATCCAGAGATAAAGAAAGTGCTATTGAAGGATGCACATAGCTCGACCATATCTATCCACCTTGGGAGCACAATGATGTATCGAGATCTCCAAGAAACATTTTGGTGGGATAATATGAAAAGGGAGATCACTGAATATACATCAAAGTTCCTCATATGTCATCAAGTGAAGGATGAGAGACAAAACTCTAAGGGGATGATGAAATTACTACCCATACCATCATGGAAGTGGTAGAACAATAATATGGACTTTGTCACTGGACTTACAAAGACATCTAGAGAAAACAATGCTATATGGGTCGTTGTGAATCGTCTTACGAAGACATCTCACATTATCACGGTTTGAGATGACTTCTCATTGGATTAACATGCATGAATTTACATCAAAGAAGTGGTAAGGATACATGGAGTACCACTATCTATTATATCCAATCGTGATCTGAGATTCACCTCGAAGTTCTAGAAAATTCTCCAGCATGCTCTGATCACTGAACTGAACTTCAGTACAACCTATCATCCTCAAACTGATGGCCAATATGAGCAAACTATTCAGACATTCGAATACATGTTGAGAGTTTGTTAAATGGAATTCAAGTAAGGATGGGACCAACATCTTCCACTGGTTGAATTCTCCTACAACAATAGTTTCCACTCGAGCAGTTGAATGGCACCATATGATGCCCTTTATGGGAAAAGGTGCAGAACACTGACATGTTGGGATGAATTCGGTGAGCATAAGTTGTTATGACCTGAAATGGTTGAAGAAATGGTGGAGAAGGTGAAAACCATTCAACAACATATCAAGGCATCCCAATGTCAATAGAAGATTTATGTAGATAACCGTCGACGAGCCCTTGAGTTCAATGTTGGAGACATGGTATTTCTACGTATATCCCCATGGAAGAAGGTCATGAGGTTTGGGAAGAAAGGGAAGTTAAGTCCCAGGTACATCGGCCCCTTCGAGATGCTTGATCGAGTCATAGATGTGTCCTATCGACTGGTACTTCCACCTACCATGTCGAAAGTACATGATTTCTTTCATGTATCCCTCTTAAGGAAGTACATACCAGAACCTTTACATGTACTCTCTTTAGAGGTGGTACAGTTGGAGGATGATCTCTCTTATGAGGACCACCCAGTGGAAACCTTGGATCATAGAGATAAAGTCCTATGCAATAAGACTACTCATCTGCTCAAGGTACTATAGAGAAACCATAAGTACGAAGAGGAAACATGGGAATTGGAGGAAGCAATAAAGGAATGGTACCCACACCTGTTTTTGGCTTATAATGTAAAACAAAATTTCGAGGCTGAAATATCATAAGGGGGGAAGAATGTAACGACCCAATGTTTTTAAATGGAAATTACCTTCTCATAAGTATGTCATAAAATCACATGAAAACACAACATAATGAACTACTAAGTGCTAAGTGACCTTTAAACATAATTTTGTCACTAATGTGTTTGGAATTTCGAAAATCCGGCATACACGGTTGTAATGAGTAAGTTATTTGGAGTCCGATAAGGAAAACTTATTTTTTTGGTGAATAGTAACCTACCCTAATGAATAGTAACATACCCTTATGAATAGTTATATACACCTAATGAATAGTAACCTCACCTATGGTGGTATAAAAATAATATTCAAGTAGGAAGTATGATATACCTATATTTTAAAATAAGGCAATCAATGTTTTAAAACTGGATTTGATAATAAATTATTATTTTAAATAAATATTAAAATAATCATATTTAGAAAATTATTTTTGAAAAATGGACTTCATTTTTGGGATTCTACACGTTGAAAAATAGTTAGGGTAAATTTTTGGGATTTTTCTGAAATACTTGAATTTTTTATGAATAATAGAATCCGATAATTCACAATAAATGCTAAATAATGGATTAATTGAGTCATCGATGACGTTTTGATGATGTAAGCCTACTTGGTTCGGAATCACATGATAAAATCACTATTATTGGTCATGGAATAATTACTATTCCTTGTCTTGGGAAGAAATAATAAAATAATGATTATAATATTATGAAATCCCTCTTCTCCTCCACTATAAAACCCCCTTCACTCCCTCTTCTCTCTACTCCTCTAAAGCCTTGTGCGTTGCCATTATTCTGCCCAAATCACTCCCCAAGGTCCTCCCCCACGTCCAAAAGCTCTCAGAATCCTCAAAATCTTGAAACATCTCCCCTTAAGAGGTTCTCAATGGAGGAAGTCTCAAGAGGTAAATTCCTCTTCCCAATTTCTTCTTTTCTTTTAAGTTCTTTTCTTTTGTTATTTCTTTCCTCACCTCCCTTCACCATAATAGTATGATAAATATAGTAATATACATGTACTGGAATGTATTAATGCTAGTGGTATATTTCATTATCTTCTCTCCTTTCCCCACCATATTATTTGAAAGAAATGAATGCACCATTTGAGATGTGCTAATTTAGCACATTCAAGGACAACCATTTATCAATCTCTATTATTATCTTTAATTCTGGTCATGAAACCATTTTTGTTATGGTTGAACCAGATTATTATATATTTAATATATCCTATTTTTGGTTCTATAATACTTTGGTACAAATAAAATTATGTTATAAATCAAAACACATTCTTTGTAATCAAATCCACCGATTAACAAAAACGGTTATCACTATGGTTATATATATAATAATTCGAATTCATTCTAAGTAACATAATTAACATTAAAACCATTTAATCTCTTTTATATGAACTAAAGAATATAATTTCAATTCTGGAAAACCAATTTTATCTTGCATATAATTCTAACTTGAATATAAGTGAACCCATCTTTTAAAGCCAAGTAAACAAACTAGCCCGAACAATGACTTTTTACCTTGTAACTAATCAAAAAGGCTTCGAATGAACTAAAAAGGGTTATAATAAATAAATTTAATATAGAAGAGTTTCTGGACTTATTAATTAATAAGCCTAATTTTTTTATTCAGGTTGTTAATAACAAGTGGAGAAAACCAATGGATTTAAGGTAAGGGATCCTCCCCTTTTTACTATTAATCAAGATTGTTCTCTAAGCTATGCCTTTTTGTGTAATACCAAGTGATGGGGTACCTTTATACACCTTCCCCATACATCCCGAATTTTTTATAAGTGATGATATACCCCTTATCTCCCTCATAAATCCCTATTAGTTACACCCGATACCATGCTAATAAACCATGATGGATTCTACCCGAAGTTCCTTTATTCCTTTGGGTTGCTCTATGTTTTTTTACCAAAATGTAGTTGTATTTTCTGTTTATGTAGAACTAAAAAATTATGTTTATATGATCCAAAATCATGTTCCATGATCCATCTCTCATTCTCTTTCGGGGATATATATGCTTTTAAGTGAATATCTCTTCGATACTTCCCAATAAGCACACTCGTTTTAAAGGAACTTCCCAAACATTTACCTGATTTAAAATGCACTCTATCTTCTATTTTAAGACACCATTATCTTTGTAAATTCTGTACTTTTATTATGAAAACCATCTTGGTTCAATTCTGGTTTTATATAAAAGATTGTCTTCTTTACTATTTTAAAATCTCTATAGTATTTTCCTTAAAACCGCACAAAAATGTTTTAATGCTAATGTTTCTAAAACACATTTCTCATATGTTGTAACTTATGTTTGACACCACTTACCATGTTATATGCCTATTTAACCCTATGAACATCCATGTATTTTCTAATTCTTTCCTTACATGGACATTTTCATGATATGCCCATTGGTTATGATTTATGTTATGATTGTGGTACCCAATTCTTTCCATAGGTACCCTTATTCTTGTGTATGGTTGGTTAGGTGTGATTGTATATGTGGTAAGAATATTTATCTGGAAAGAATATTCATGAAAATTTTGATATGGGTGCACCCAGATAGTTCTCCAATGCATTGGGTAAGGTTAAGTCTCATGATATGCAATGTGAAATGGTATTGACGGTTATCGTTGACCCGTACTAAAATGGGAAACGAGATTGGTGGTTAGCCTTGACCTGTACTAAAGATATGTTTTATGATTCTGCCACATTTATATGACTCCATGTTTATATGATCCCATGCTTATATTAAATGATTTTATAAGTTCATTTTTTGGATATTATTATGTCATCCCTCCTAACTCGTGTGCTTGAGATGTATCCTTATGTTCATTTCCTTACTGGGATTTTTAGATCATCCCTTTATTTATGTTTTCCCTAGGGTACCCTATGAAGATTTAAGGGCTCAAAGGAAGTAGAATCATTTTATGGAGATTAAAGAAAGAAGTTTTTTTATCCCCATGTTTTATGTTATATGTACCTAGTCCTCCAAGACACTAGACTTATAGATCCTTGGATTGTACTTTGATGATTAATTATGCTTAAAATCATGAAATGTTTTATATAAAAGGCTCCGGTCACTATAAGTATTCCCTTAAAAGAAACTATCCAGCTTCTCCCAGATACTTTTTAAGTATTGAGACCCATCATTTTCTGATAAATATTTTCTAATAAGGACACATGAATATCATTTCTATCCTTTCTATCAACTTCTATTTTTCTCTTATCATCATGGTTCATCGAGCCTTCTTTCTTAATAGGTGGAAACCCAATAGTAACAATATCAACAACTTCCAAGATAAGAGATAGGAGATAAAGAATCATCTTATTTTCCCTTCCATAATAATTTTCCCTTCAAATATAGGAATTCCTATAATGTTGAAAGAATTTATATTATCCATGACAAGGATTCAATAAAGGTACCTGACTCTAATAACAAATGAATTTCGAAATAGTCAAATAACAATTGAGAAGGGGGGATGAATCATTTGTTCACTTTCCAAAAGTTTTAAATCTTTTAGAAACTTAACCCCTGCATCCTGTTAAGATTTATTTCCATAAAAACTTTTAGTAAATACTCACACATAAAAAATTATGAAATCTAGTAAATCATAAGAGATTTATAAGGCTCGGGATTAGTGTGAGAACCAATATTCTTTCCACAGACACTTCTATGGGTCTATATAAATCCACTACTATGAATAAGTGAATAAAACTTGTGCTGAATCCCATTATAAACCTTCTATATCCCAGTAGAAAATATTATACCGACTCCCATTAGTTTACAATATTTTCTTATAAAAAAATTGATATGAACCAAATAATAAAGACTATGTCGAAACTGCTCTATAATTGCTCAATCTAAATCCTCTATCTGATTTGGTTGGATCCTATTTTCTCAATAAGATGAGTTTGGATCTGATTCTCTCAATACGATGAGTTTAGATCAGATTCTCTCAATATGAAGACTCTAAATCTAATTATCCAAATATTATTTACTCAAAACAATGAACCAATTCTCAATCTATAAAACACAAAATCTTCTCAAATTATTGATATGATTTAACTTAGTCCGATTGACTCAATATGATCTTCCCAATATGATATTTTTCAATCTAGTAAAAAAACAATCAGTTTTCTGATCCTCCTCATGAGATATCTAGCCAGAAATGACTTTAAATTGATCTCTTCAGCGTTATGCCTTTTCCACTTGAATGAAATTTTACTCTGAACAAATGATCTGATCAAGTATTTATAGGCGACTTGAAAAAAAGCGGAAAACTTGAAAACTTTTGCTTCTTCTTAAAATTTAGAAAACCTTGGAAATCTCTCACATTTAAACTTTAACTTTGACTTCTTCAATCATACTTATATTTCTCCGAGATTTATGAAAAATTTAATTTCATGTTTTGACCTCTTAAACTATTCATATAAATTTGGGAATATTATTTCTTAGTTCTCTTCATAATCACCCCATTAAATATTTTGTTTCATTCTTAGATCATTGCAATGGAATTCCCATTTTGATGGAATTACCATTATGATGGATTTTCTCATTATGATAGAAATCCCATTATGATGATTTTATATAATAATGGAAAGTATTTGATTGATAAATTCACTTAGCATCATTGAACTTCTTCAAACATCATCAGTTTCAGACACTTTGACTTCTGGATTCGATCATCAGTGTCTGGTACTTCTGGATACGAGGGAGACTTTATCTTAACTTCTAGAATCGATGAAAAATTTATGATTCCTCCATTTATTCAATGTCTTTTATCATGTAGTTTTCATGATTTGTGAGAAATTGTTTATTATAAAATAATCATCTGAATTTATTTAGAATGTCTGAAAACATTCTCACTACTGACTTCACTTTATTCAAAAAACATCTTCAGTGTCATTATGACGTCATCACTAAAATACTTCTTTGTTTCTCTAATTACGACAATGTAAAACATCCAACAAAAATTTCTACATTTGATTCTTCAATTTCATGGCTATGGACCTGAATATGATTCTTTGAGTCTAGTGCTTCTCAATCTGATTCTCTGAGTCCGTAAATACAATCTTTGTTTAAATAAAACTCTTCTTACCCTTATATCTTTGGATTTAAACTTTAAAAAACATTCAAATTTCTAAAAAACTCTATGTTTTATGAATATTCATTATGACAGATATGGTTCTTATTCTTAAATAAAAAATATATTCTTATACACAAATTTTAGTTGTCAAAAAGTACAAAAACCTTATTAAAACAAATTATCACAAAGGTTCTTTGGAATTCCACCACATCTACTGAGTCACAAAATAGGATTACACTCAAATTATTATGACTAAGATCTTCAACCAGGATAACAATATCCTATCTCAGATCTTTTACACTAACCTCATCTTTTTCAATGCAAATAATTTCTATCCCCTTATCATTTAAAAAGGAAAAAAAATCATCCTAGTTTAATATTATATTAGAAATGAGTTCTTGATTTCCTATCAGATGGGGGTGTAATAGATATCCACAATCCATGTTCTCGATCAATCATTTTCTCTCAAAGTTATTTTAGAAACATTTTCCTTATTAGCTATTCTTTTCTTGATCCATGATTGCTTATTTAATTAACTTGATGAAGAGTAAGGGGTTTTCTCCTCCAACTCCTCATTTTCTTCCTCATCATGCAAAACCTAAATTTTTTTGAGCCTTAATCTTGATCAAGGATTCATTTATTCATTCTTGAACACTTCTCTGGGACTCTTTAGTCATGTTACTTGATGTTATAGATAAATTATTCACTTCTTTGTGCCTAAAAACATCACATAAAATGAAATACCTAATAATTATGTACTAAGAGTGAAACGTTTTTCATCTTTTCTAATAATTATTTCTCTCTAAATTTTTAATTTTCAATGGATCATTCATATTGGGTGTCTCCCAAATTACCATTGAAATAACACCAAACATTAGGTTCCTTTTTTTCTCCTTTATGTTGAGTCTCTCCTTGAGCCACTCTATGTTTTGATAATTATAAAGATATACTTGTTTTATTTCCTTTAAAATTAATAATACTTTGTATTATGTTTTTATTAAATTATCATTAATATTTATTATATAATAATGTTTCTTTTCTTACAATTTCTTTTGAATTCATGTTTCGATTGGTCATTTCATGTTATATAAGTTTTATATTGAGTTCTTATGATAAAAATATCATTTGGGACCTTAAAATATCAATTATATAGGCTGTGTTATTATTCTCACATAACCAATTCGCATATCCCTTTCTCCCATACTAACAATTCATGTCGAAAAATCTCCCACATTCCAATTTACTGTTCACCATGTAACTGATTTTACATAATTATTTACCTTCTATATTTTGAACATAACATTGGATAAAGAAATCCAAATTGAGTGATTCTTGTTGAGTTAAAAATATTTAAAAAAATTCTATACATTTCATCAGAAGAAAACAAGTTTTGAATAGATTACTATCATATTATAAATTAGGTTAGAATTTAATGTATGTTTTCAGTCCGAATTATGCAAATTTCTAGAATTTTTATGTTTCTATATTTTGATAATAAATTGAGATATACAAGTCAAATTATAGTGATTAATGATTTTATGGAAAGATAATGAAATTATATATATATATATATAAGTAAACTAGTGATAAAGATTATTATTTTATTTATAAGGTTTTTCTAAGAATGAAATTTAAACATCAAGTATTTTATAGATTTTAGAATTCTAATAGGTCGAATTTTGGATACGCGATGAATTTGTTTTCATTGTGAATTGCTTACAGGATTCACCTAGGTGAATCGCCTACATAAAACCCATTAGTAAAAATTCCTATTTAAATTTACCTACATGATTTTCATATATTTATTTTCTTATGTTATTCTATAAATATTTATAAGATATTGTAAAACATGGAAATATGCTTTATTTTATGCATTACTTGACATTTCAATTTGAGTCATGTTTATTATAGATATAATTAGTGTTTTTTATTTTATAATTACTCATTAATTATTTAAAAACAATGAAAATAGGTTATAAGTTGTTTAATAATTAATTAAATATGATTCGCATAGGATTAAGTGTACTGATATTAATGCTGAAATTTTGGGAATTCAAATATCCAAATTCAAATCTATTGAAATATGACGGGTCAATATTTATAATTATCTAGGATTAATTCAAGGATATTAGTGATTATTATTTAATGTTGTATTAAATTTTATAATGAGTTTTACTTCATAGTTTGTATTAATTATACATGATATCAATAAATACTCATGGGAATATTATTTCTTATTTACATGTGGATTTTATCTGGGAAATTAAAATGGAAATTTATGAAGTAGTTCATTGAAATTTCACATGTAACTCTTAATTTGGGAAAAGTGAGATCCAATGGTATTGAATTTTGAAAGATGCATCACATAAATGAACTCTATATATAGAGTTGGCAAAACCAATGTAAGAGATAGACATGAGGTTGGGGATATTCTCGAATTGTATAGATGCTTCATTTTTCATGTGGTCAAATATTACTCCTAGATGAACTAAAATAATTTGATCCCTTTCTACTGGAGAATTTATTGTTACCTAAACTCTTAGACTATGAATAATTCATTCTATTTATGTGGTTTTACTTCATCCTATT
The DNA here is from genome assembly GCA_963277665.1 of Viscum album. Lineage (NCBI taxonomy): Eukaryota > Viridiplantae > Streptophyta > Magnoliopsida > Santalales > Viscaceae > Viscum > Viscum album. The sequence continues at coordinate 1,514,246,017 of OY728161.1, forward strand.
ATTCTTATATATGTGTTATTGTAAAGGGTTATACTTCCCATTAAATCGTAGTATTGTGGCTTTTCAATCCCAAATAAAATTCATGCATTGGGTTGTGCCTCCATAAGAAAAAAATTAGACTATTTGGGTTGTTCCTCCATGTAGAAATAGGCAAGATTGGTTTGGTTTTGAGTCTCCATTGGAAAACGGATTTTTAATTGGGTTGTAACTCAAGGTGAGAAAAAACTCACTATAAGATTCCATTATATTAGTTATAGTGGGGGCCATAATTCTCAATTCATGAGAGGGTTTAAAAGTGGACTAGGATCATTTAGATCAAAATAATTACAAAAATATCATGTGTTCATTTTTTTAGTTTCTAATGTATTTACATTAAAAATATGATATAACTTTAATTTCACTTTTATAAAGATCAATTCACCCTCCATTGGTTTTTTTTCTCTTAACTCAAAACTAAAAATTGGTATCAAAGGATGAGACCTAACTCTATATATATTTTTATTTTTGATATCAAATTCCTAACTTAACCATCAAAGGGAAATTTTTGGTTTAGATATCTAGAATGAGATTGAATAATGGATGGATACCTTAAAAACCTACTCAATTTGATTTTACTTATTATGCCTATTAGCAATATCAAATTGATGATTTCTTAAAGAAACTTAGCAATGATCATTGGAAAATTACAGAAAAGCAATACCAGCTTCCTTAAAGTGAACCTGAATCGTTAACTATAAATAATGTGATAAATTATGTGCTAAATTAAAAGGTGATGAAGATCTTATATTATAAAATAAATTAAAATGTATATAGTCATGTATCTTCTTGAAATACTGCACATGAAATCTAGAAAATTTTACAAGTTACACATCTTGGTTCAGATAAACTTATGAGAACTATGTTGGTCTTGTTAAGAGATGAATATCAATAATTTCAAATGGGTAAAGATGGAACTTTTAATCAATTGTTTCATATTTTCACAATTATTATAAATTGTATGAGTTATTTATGAGAATCTCTTGAAAAAAAATGTTCATGTTGAAAGAGTTATTAGAGAACTTCCTAATTAGTGACATTCTAAAATGGTAGATGTAGATGAAAGTAATAAATTTAAAGAATACACTCTTGATAAGAATATTGGATCACTATTGTAATATGAGTTAGAACATTAAAACCTTACAAAAGAAGATAATTTAAAAACATAAGGTAATTTATTTTAAGTCAAATGTTTCTACTAACTCTTCTGATTCTATGTTTTAGAGTAGTGACTGTAATAATACATCCTATGTTACAAAAAGTGGACATAGAAAGAAGAAAGGTTACACAATGTGATACCAAAAAGAATATCCTAAGGATGATTACAAGGAGAAAAATGAAAGCAAATTTTATTTCTAATGATGGTTAAGATGTAATTTTTAATGAGTATAGGAAGAGGGGGAACATCAAGCACAATTTCCCAAGACTAAATAAATAAAAGAATAAGAGAAAGAAATAAAATAAATAAAATAAGGAAATGAAATCCATATCGAGTTGTACTGAGGATTAAAGTGCTGTTAAAGAGTCTAGTTCTGAAAAGGATGTAGAAAACTTGTGCTTAGTGGCATCATCAAATCAAGTAAGTGAATATACTTATTATTCATCTTCAAAATCAGAATCTAAAAAATCCACTATTTAGTAATTTCTTAAAGATGTTTATAGTATTGAACATAAAGTCAAAAAAATCACTACTATATGCAAGAACATTAAGAGAAAACACTATGATGTACTTAAAGAGAGTGAAAATATGAAGAAATCTATCCAGGATGACAAAATACAGCTCAAATGGATTTGCAAATTGCATAATAAAATCTAAAAAATAATCTTACTAAAAATGATCAATTAAATAGATAATCTGACTTCATATCCAATTTTCATGAAGCTGAAATAATGATTTTTGATAATATTCTTAAGGATAATAAACAAATCAAAAAATAAGTTGAATGTTTAAAGTCAAATCTATCAATATTTTTTTTGGGTACAATTTTTTTTAATAAAATGATGAGTTTTAATAAATGAATAAAAGGATATCTAGTCTTGGTTATGATAATAATTTACATAAAATGTATAAAACTTTTCTTCAAAAAATTACTAATGGAAGTATATATATTTCTACTTGTTTTATATGTCAAATGAAAAGTCATTATAAAAATTATTAGTATTTGATATTTACACAATCTATTATGAATAATAATGATTTTATTTATAAATCTTTATCTTAAATATTTCCTATAAATAAGTGATTAACATATGTTTGGGTTCTTAAATATTCATATTCTACCCCTATCAGACCCAAATTTTCATGGGCACCAAAACATTCTTGAAAATATTTTTATAGGAACTATGTCTTGGGAGCATAAAAAAGGATGTCTTGTAAATGGAAAATAGATGATCTAGTCACATTACTAGTGATATATTAAATTTTATTTCATTCAATAAATATGATGGATGTAATTTTACCTTTTATGATAATTGAAAAGCAAAGGTGAAAGGTTTTGGTGAGGTTATAATTTATAATTCTATTATTATTTCTAAATAATTATATATTGAAGGGTTTAAACATAATTTAATAACCATTTCTCAGGTATGTGATGACAGAATGTTTGTTAAGTTTAAAAATCAGAAATACATTATTTTCAAGGATAAATCTATTTTTTTTATAAAAATATAGAAGGATATATTTATGTAATTAATTTTTCTGAATTAACATATCAAATTGTTAAATGTTTCAATAGTGTACTGTCTATTAATTTTTTTTGGAATAGGAGGTTGAGACATGATAATTTCATGTTAACACAAAATCTGTCCAAGAACAAAAACTATTATGCATCTACCAGGACTGAAAGTGGACAACACCTTTGTTTGCAACTCTTTATTGAAAGGTAAACAACATAAAATTAGTTTCAAGTCAGTTAAATAATTAAAAACTATAACTCCTCTTCTTCCTATTAATATAGATTTATTTAGACCTATTAAACAAACTAGTTTGGGTGGTAAAAGATTTGTTTGTTATTATTGATGATTTTACAAGATACACAAGAGTTTACTTTATTACTATTAATTATGAAACTTATGCTAAGTTTATTAATTGTTATAAATTGGTTCAAAATTAGAAAGTATAATTAATTAAATCAATTATAAGTGATCTTGGTGGTGAATTCTATAATTTTTAATTAATTTAGTTTTGTAAAGAAAATAAGTAATTCCACACATTTTCAGTCCCCAAGAAACCATAACCAAATGGGGTTGTTCAAAGGAAAAATGTTTTACTTCAAGAAATTTATTAAAACAAGTTTAATGAGTTTAATTTTCCTAAATATTTCAGGATAGAATATTTTAATACTTAATGTTATGTTAAAAATAGAATTATTTTAAGACCTTTGTTGAAACATACACCTTATGAACTTTGGAAGGGAAGAAAACATAAAAATATATATTTTAGAGTCATTGGGTATAAAGTTTTTATTCTTAATACTAAAGATTATTTGGATAAATTTAATGAAAAATTAGATGAATTAATTTTCTTAGGATATTCCAATATTAATAGGTCATGTAGATTGTATAATAATAGAATAAGGGTTATTAAAGAATCTATTCATGGTAAGTTTAATGAAAAATCTTTAAATAAAAGATATAGTGATATTGATCAACATGAGGAATAATTTAGAGATATTAATTTTGAAGGGGAAAAAACTCAAGATAAAGATGCTCATGTTGATGGGGATAGTATTTTATTTTCAATATGAACCTATTCAGGAAGGATCATGTAAGACTCATAAAGATAATCCCATAGATAATATTATCGGTAATGTTGAGTCAAATATTCAAACTAGAAAATATATTATGAATATTTTTGTTCATCATAATTTTATTTATTATTTTGTGCCTAATAATTTTGATGATTCTTTGGTTGATCCTAATTTGATCTTGGAAATGAAAGATGAATTAAATTAGTTTAATATGAATAATATTTGGATTTTAGTTGTTCCACCAATTAATTTTCATATTATGGGAACAAAATGGATATTTTGAAATAAGTTTGATGAATCTAGAAATATAGTTAAAATTAAAGCTATATCAGTCATGCAAGGTTATTCTCAAGAAGAAGGTATTAATTTTGTATAAAATTTTACTCATGTTTTCCTATTAGAAGCAATTAGGATGTTATTATCTTATGTAGGTCTTCATGGATTCAAATTATTTTAAATGGATGTCAAAAACCTCTTTTCTAAATGGTTATATTTTTGAAGAACTATATTTAATACAACCTCCTATTTTTGAAAATTAAAAACATTTTGATTATGTTTTTAAATTATCTAATGATTTATATGGCTTGAAACAAGCTCCTCGAGCTTGGTATGAAATCTTAACAAGTTTTCTTTTGTAAAACAATTTTGATAAAGGAAATTTTGATCTTACTTAGATTATTAAGAAAAGATGTAATGATGTTTTTATTAAAAAAATTCATGTTGATTATATTATATTTGGATCTTCATATTAAAATATTTTCAAGGAATTTTTATATTTGATGACTTCTAAATTTGATATGAGTATGATAAAGGAATTGAAAACTTTTATTAGTTTTAAAAATTTTCAAATAAATTCTGATATTTTTATAAATAAATATAAGTATGATAAACATTTATTTGATATATTTGGTTTATATTCTTATAAAATTGAAAATAATCCATTTAGTACTAATTGAAAATTAGAATTAGATAAATCTATAATATTAGTCTATGTTAAAACTTACAGAGGGATGATCAAAGGTTTTTTATATTTAAGTGCTTCTAGGCATGATTTAATGTTTTTAGTTTGAATGTGTGAAAGATATCAAAGTGACACAAATAAAATTAATATTAAATCTGTTAAAAGTATTATTAGATATGTTAAAAAATATTTGAAACCTAGTTTATTTTATCTTTCTAAAACTAACATTTAATTGAAATGCTATTCTGATTATGATTCTTGTGGATGCAAGATATATTGGAATATGACTTTAGGTATGTGTCATTTACATGGTAAATATTTTGTTTCTTGGATGTTAAAGAAACAAAATTCTATTTCTATTTCAACTATTTAATATTAATATGTAGTTTTATTGTCATCTTGTGCTCAATCATTATGGATTAAGGAAACTATTTCTAATTTTTGTTTTATTTTGAAAATATTTATATTTTCTATGATAATAATTATGATATGTATATTTCAAAAAATACTTTATAACACTCTAGGACAAATAAAATTTATTTTAAATTTCAATTTCTTGGATATCATGTACAAAAAGGAAATAAAAGTCTGTAATTTATTTCTATGGAAAATCAACTAGCTAATATCTTTACTAAGATCCCAAATTTTAATAAGTTTGAGGAAATAAAGTTAGAACTTAGTAAGATGAATATTTAAATTTTAATTTAAAATTCATGAATTTAGGGATATTTTGTGTGTGTTTATAACATGAAATTTTCATATTTATAAGTGATTTTTGAAATTTAGAATCTATTTTTCATATTGTTATTACTTAATTTATGTACATATTTTTGTATTATATTACTATTTTGAGACTTTTTATACATACTATATGATACTAAATTGAAATTTAAACTTTTTTGTTTCATTAAATTTTATTTTATAAGCGGTTTCTCATTATTTTTGAAAAACATATTTTAAAATTCTATTCACTGTATAGTGTCTCCTTGAAACCTTTTTTTAAATGGAAGGCTTCATCGTGTCTTATTGAAATATTTTTTGAAATATAAGTGTTTAATAAAATTTTATACACTATTTAAATTAATTTAAATAGATAAATTTTATTTATACATTATCTATTCATGCATTGAAACTTTATCTTTTATTATAATTTCTAAAATGGGGAAAGGTTTTTAAAATTATACTTAGTTTTATAATTATCAAAAAAGGGGAGAATGTTGAGTGGATCCTTGAACCAATATATGTTTTGATAAATAAAAATATATAATTATTGTATTTCCTTTAAAAGTCTAATTTTTATTATGTATTTATTAAAATTTCCTTAATCTTGATTAGATCATAAAGTTTAGATTCTTAAAATATCTTTTGAATTTATGTTTTATTAGTCATTTCATGTTCAAAAAGTATTATTTTGAGTTCCTATTAAAACTGCATAATTTAGGACCCTAAAATATCATTTATATATGTTTTTTAACGTTCCCACATAGCCAAATTATGTATCCCATTTTCCCATGTAGCCAATTCATGTAGCCAAATATCTAGAAAAACCAATTTACTTTTCACCACATAGTGTATTTTTTATAATCGATTACCTTCTGTATTTTGAACATAGCCTAGGATAAAAAACTCAATATTGCATTATTCTTGTTTATTTGGAAATATAACCAAATTATATACATTTAATAAAATACATAATGTTCTAAATCGATATCTATCATGTTCTAAATTATGTTATAATCCACTGAATGTTTTCAGTTTGAATTCTATAATTTTATAGGATTGTATTACTACAAAATTTTGATGATAAATTTAGAAATAGAAGTCAAATTAATATTTTTCTTGATTATATGGAAATAAAATAAAATAAAATAAATATAATTAAACTTGTGCTAAATTGGATTACTCTATTTATAGGGTATTTTTAAGCCTGAAATTTTATAATTCAATATATTTACAAATTTTAGAATTTAGTTATGTTGAATTCTGGAGACATGATGAATATTGTTTTGTGGTGAATTGTCTATTTGATTTACCAATGTGAATCCCCTATGTGAATCCCTTATGTAAATTTTCTAGTGTAAATTTTCCTACATTATTCACCTACATGGATTATCCTATGATTTTCTATAAATTTCTATAGGATATTGTAAAAACTAGAAATATGATCTGTTTTATTTATTACTTGACATTTCAATTTTCTTCATGTTTATTAAAGATATAAGTAGTGTTTTTTTATTAAATAATAATTCCTTAATTATTTATATACCATGTGAATAGGTTTTATCTTTTTTAATAATGACTTAAATATGATTCACATGGGATTAAGAACATTGAATTTCAAGCTAAAATTTTGGGAATTAAAATATCCATGTTCAAATCGACTAAAATACAAAAGTTCAGACTTGATAATTATCAGGGAGTATTCAAGGTTATTAATGTTTATTATTTTATAGTGCATTAAATTTACAAAAAAGTTATACAATATAGTCTATATTAATTTTACAGGATAACAATAAAGACTAAAAAGAATATTATTTATCATTTACATGTGGATTATTATTTAGGAAAGAAGCCTTGAAAATTCTAAACTAGTTTGTTGAAATTTCATGTGTAACTATTTCTTAGGGAAAATTGAGATGAAAAGTTCTTAAATTTTTATAAATGTCAGGCATAAAGAAACTCCATATATATAGTTGAAAAAATAGTGCAAGAGATAGACATGATTTTGGAGATATTCTTGAACTATACAAGTTCTGTAATTTTTTGGTGATCAATTACTGCTCCCAGATGAACTGAAATAATTTAATCCTTTGTTCCTAGATAATTTTTTTCTTCACTAACTCTAAGACAGTGAAGCATTCATTCTATTTCTATGGTTTTACTTCTTCCTAATCTTCCTCTATTTATGTAATTCTAAAGTTTTATACTACACATTAAAAGGTAGGATTGTGGATTGTGACTACCAAACAAAATTTAGGCACTGGGTTGTGCCTGTAGGGGAAAAGGCATCTTATTTGGGTTGTACCTCTTGGTAGAAAATGGTAGGATTGTTTCTGGTCTAATCCTATTGGGGAAAATGGGTTTTAATTAGGTTGTGAATCTAGGTGGGAAAAATTCATTATAAGATTCCGTTATACTGGTTAATGTGGTTTCCATTACTCTCAATTCATGAGAGGGCTGAAGAGTGGACTGGGATTATTTTCATCTAAACCACTATAAAAATATCTTATATTCATTTTCCATTTATTTTACGCTTTATTAACAATAAAAAATATTATATAACTTTAAATTAATTTTAAAAAGTCCAAATCACCCCCCATATTGGCTATTTTTTCATATTAACTCCAAACTAAAAATTGGTATGAAAAAGGGACCACTAGATATATATATATATATATATATATTTATTTGGGATAACAAATTCCCCTCTTAACTATCAAGGGGAAACGATTTGTTTATTATGGTAGGAATAAGCTCTAATGATGGATGGATGCCAAAAAAACCACTCTATTTTTATGGTACTAATTATGGATGTTATAAATCTTGAATGGAATATATATTGAAGCAACATAGTATTAATCATTGGACAATTATATAAAATCCATAGAAGCTACCTGAAGGTGAATCTAAATCATTAGCTGATATTGATACAATAATGTATGTACTAAATTACAAGGTGATGAATATCATATATTATGTAAAAAATAGAAATAAATATAGTCATTATCTACTAGTAAGACTCTATATGAAATATGGAATATTTATCCAACTATTTTTTATCTTTATCTATTAGTGCTCTACCTTCCATACTTATAGATTTCCCATAAATCTCAGAAGTTACCAAGAATGTGAGGACTATAGAGAAAGGGGGAGCAGTGGTTATCTTTTATAACTTTTTTTCTCTAGAAATTAACACATATTTATTATCAAGGTTTTGATCCTCTCAACATTATATCTCAAAATTTCTATTACGTACCACAATCTCGTACACTTTTATTCAGTATCTTTACTCTCTATCCAATACCACTTTCTGGTATACTTTTCTTTAGTATCATTGCACACTTTCCATTAATAGATTCATAATTTCATATCTTCAAACTTTTTAGAGCTTGTAACTACATCACTTTTCAATTGCTACTTTATAAAAACAATCTCTCAGGAAACTTTACATGCCTATTTCTAATAGACTCATTTTGTTGGACTTCATACTAGCATGTTAGATAATCAATTTCAACTTCATCATATCATGGCTTGAAATTTTTATATCCACAACACAATATTTGTTTGGAAACCAATTTATTACCCTTTATAGAAACTCAGAAAGAATCATTACAATCTTCTAGAAATCATGATGTTAGAAACATTAAAGATTGATAAAGCATCGTATGAATTTATAAGAAAATATCTAAAACATTATTATAAAAAAAACATCATACACTCACCTAAAATAAAAAAAATCAAGAAAATATATGGTTCCAACAAATAAAAAACTCATTATAAAAACAACTCAAAGGATCTTCAATATCAACCTTTGTATTTGTTGTAAAAATTCTCAATAACACTTTTCTCGAAATTTTATCAAACTATAACCTTTCTAATAAAGTGTGACTTGACATGACACTATCAGATAAAGTAATGTATTTGAATTAATTTCATCCCTTTAGAACAATCATGTTTTTGTACATGATAACATAAACTCCCCCTCATACTTTTTATCCCCATTTTTATGATAACACCAACTTCAGATTCACAAATTATAGGGTAAAAATCTATACTTCTTATCTCTATTTTCTAATAGAATCCAAAGGATCATGGGTGTGACCTTGAGAATGTACTTAATTCATTGGTGGAGGTCAAACGTATAGTTCCAGCATAAATTCCTCAAATATTTTAATTGGAATTGCTTTGGTGAAAACATCAGTAATTTGATCTTTTATTAATATACACAAGTATAATGCCTCCAGTAGTAACTTTCTCCTTAATGAAATGATATTTAATATCAATGTGATTTTATTGGGATTTTTTCAAAATATTTTTATAAAGATCAATAAGATTTTGAATGTCATAAATAATTTTGAATGTTTTTTTATTACTTAAACAAAAATACTTCATTTTTACTTTCATACACATCTTTTCTATAAATGGTTGGGTTGTAAAAACATATTCTGATTCCATAGTTCTCAAAGTAATAAAACTTTTTTTACTATATTAGATCACAAAAATTTCTCCCAAGAAGAAATTCCCTTATGATGTTGATTGTATATAATTAAAATATTTAGCCCAATTAGCATTTATGAACCCTAGAATGTCCACCTTACTCCTTCTTCTATACATTAGAACATCATATTATTTTACCATACTTTAGTATTATCTTAGTTGACATAATGTGTGATTACTTAGGATCAATCTAATGTCTTGCACAAAAACTAAGAACATATGCAATATATGGTCTTAAAGTAGAAGGAAATATTAATATTATAGTGAACTTATGAAATAATTTCTGATTACGTCATTTCCCAACTTCACCTTTACTCATCTTCATACCAATAGAGATAAGTGTAAAAGAATCCTTTGAATCTACCATTCCAAAAAAATAAATAAAATCTGGGAATAATTTTCTTATGAAAGAAAGATGTATCTTTATTTATATTAAATTTATAAACCCAGAAATAATTTCGAAAATTTGACCCCAGAAATATTAATGTTTCTTTTAATTTTTTTTAGAAAAGTATTCACAAGATTTATCCTTTTCACCTGAAAAATTATATTATCAATGTAAAAATTAAAAATCAGGGTACCTGTACACATCTATTTCATATAAAATTTGATATTAACTTTTAATTTAGAAAAGTTCGACTACTTCATGAAACTATCAAGTTTTGAATACAATTCACAAGGGGCCTATTTCAACATGTAAAAATATTTTTATATATTATAAAACGTGGTTCCATATTTATCAAGTATAAATCCATTAGTCTGATCAATATAAACTTTTTCATCAATTTCATGATTTAAGAAGGCCGACTTAATGTCCATCTGATATACTTTATAGTTTCAATGAGAAAAAACTGGCAAGAAAATTATTATAGTATCAATTCAAACAATAGGAGTAAATTTTTCTTAAAAACCAATACCTTCCACTGGTGAATAACCTTTTCAAACAATCCATGTTTTATTTCTTGAAATTTCTCCATGTTCATTGAGCTTATTTTTGAACACCCATTTTGTTCTTATAACATTTTTTCCTATCGATCATGGAACAAGATCTCTGTTGTCATTTCTATCAATTCGATCTAACTCTTCATTCATAATATTTATCCATTATTTATGTTCAAATTCTTCTGAAATGGAATGTGGTTTAACTTGTCAAATAAATGATATATGATTCAAAAATATCAATTTCTTGCTTTTATGAACCAACACTTCTTGAATTTTGATGATGTTATTAGATTCAAATTTATTTTTTAAAAGTCATAAGTTTTGTGACTTTATTCTAATTTTACGTTCCTCATCACTTGAATGCTTTGAATAAAAATGTAAAAAACAAGGCTCATAATTATCTTTATTCTCATTAAATTATTTGGAAGTCACCATCCTATCTTTTTTATTCCACTTTCTTCATCTTCAAAAGCTTTTGTTAAGAGATTCTGATTTTCAATTACTTTTACATCAAATAAATCAACCAACTTATGTTGTCATTTATATCTATATTTTAACTTTTACTATTGCATGAATATCCCATGAAACTTCATTATTCCAATTTTTCATCAAACTTTCTTAAATATATATATTTTATTTTTAGTAATAAAGGACTCTAAAAAACATTGAATTATTCCATTATAAGCTTTTTCATATACCAAATCTCACAGCGATTTATTTTTTATTATCATAAAAGTAAAAATATTTTTTCAACATGAACAAATATACATAAAAATTATTTCCATAAGAATTTAGAAAGTCTATATTCAGTAACCATGTTCATTACCACTTAAACAAAACTTATATTTTTTCATTATACTACCCTATTTTTTTATGAGTGTAGGGATCATTGTATTTGTGTTTGATTCCATGTTTCTTTATATAGGAATAGAAACGGTTACTTTTTTAATAATTTCAATTCCTTGTCCTTAGATTCAGTATATATACACCCAACTCTTTCTCAATATCCCTTATGAAATTTTTGAACAAATTTATAGCCTTGGGTTTATGTTTCTTGAACATTATACTGGTCAACCAAGTGAAATAATCAATGAATGTAACAAAGCATTAATCACCTTTTGTTGATTGATCACTGATCATCCCACATAGATCATAAGGAATGAGATCAAGAGTTCTGGTTGACTGAATTTAAACATCATTATATCTGTAACTAATCATATTTTCTGTAAGGGAAGTTGTAAAAACAACACTATTATTTCTTTTAATTTTTGATGAACTATTTAGAATCTTCCTTGGAAATTATGCTTATGCTCTTATGGATAAGTTTTAAAAGTCTTTGATTCCATAGATTTTTTATTATTATTAGTGCTTAAGTAGAAAATAATTATTATGATCTTTAATTTGGAATATATTTTCCCAGTTTTTTTCTCCTTTAGAAACAACTTTTCCATCTTCTAAACATATAATGATACAATCATCTTTTCTAAAGATAAATTCTTTAACAACATCATAAATTTGGCTAAAACTTAGTACATTTTTCTTAAGACCATCAAAAAATAGAACTTCTTCTGGATTTATTTTCTAAGATTAAATATTTGTTAGACAAATTCCAATTATTTTTATGGAACTATTATTTCTAAAAGTGACTACATATCCTTCATTTTCTATAATATTTTTTAATATATTCATACCACCTGTCATATATGAAGAAAAAAAAACTATCAAGAATCCATGGTTGATTCCTTTTACTATATTTTATAGATGTATTAGAAAAAACTTTTTTATTAATTTTATTCTTCTCAACTTCATTTTCTTTTCTAGTTTAAGAAATTTGTCCCAAAAGTAATTTCATTCATTCTTCAACATAGTGACCTAGATGTCCACACCTTCAAAAAACTTTTTCCAAGTAGTTAAATTTATTTTTTCTTGAGATATTTCTAACTTATAATGACTTTTATTTTCTTTATTACTTGAAATATGGAGACCTCATTAATTTTCTTCCATTTTCACTCCTCCCCAATTCATGCATACTCTCATGGAAAGACATGTTTTGGAAAAAATTATATTATTTATTCCTATGTTTACCACAAAAACAATAATATTCAATAAACCTTGGTCTTCAATATACATATGGGTTTTATATATGATGAGTTTGTTGAGGTTTAACATATATTTTAGCATCTAATATCCCTTAGCGTGGGGGATCATTCTTACAAAGGTTATTTTTAACTTTTGTTGATATGATGTATCTCTCACATCCTCTCTCAACCCAATATCTCCTGTTTTTGATTCTTACACCTACATGGTTAGTAAAATTAGAATAAATTTTGAGTTTAGTGGGTGTATATGTCACTTTATTATTAGGATGAGTTCTTTCAGCATCTTGAAATATTTCCTCCTTTTCCATTAAAGCATCATTAAGATTCTCATTCATTATACTGAAGGTATTTTTAAACCTAATACATATTTATTGTCTCTTACATAGATATTATTCTCTAATATAAATTTTTTCATCAAGAACTTTGACCATCTTTCCTTATTATACAACTTTCATCTTGAGATTCTTAATTTCTTCAATGTAAAAATATGTCCTTTTTAAGAAGCTATTATTTTACTTCATTCTTATTATCACGTTACTCATTTAGAAATCTAGCTTATTTCTTGAGTTTTCTTTTTTTCTAATACATGCAACAATTTTTTATCTCAATTTATATTCCCTATAGGTTTCTTTACCTTCTTATTTTTCACTATTTGAAGTATCTTTATTTATTTCTAAATTAGAAAAAAGGTTTTAAACTTCTCAAAAAATTTCATCTTCTAATGGATTATTTTCAATTGAATTAATTTACCTTATTACTCAACATACTTATTTTATTTCTTCCAGTGAATTTTTCTTACTTTCTTTGGATTGATTATCTTCCTTGGAATTTTTCTCCACTTCTTTCTCTCGGGTTTTTACACAATCCTAATCATATTCTCCATGTTTCTTCTTAAGATAGTTCATTACAAAGTTTCCAATGACTCCACACTCAAAAAAATTAAGATAAAGTTTTCCTTTGTAATTGAATCTACATTTCCATTAATTTTTGGAGATGAGGTACATAATTATATCATTTACTTCAGTATAATCTTCCTTATATTTTGATTTACCGAGTCCCAATATTGCATGTTTAGGTTCTCTAATATTCCACTTCCTCAAAGATTAAATGGATATATCTTCCTTAATATTATTTTTTAATTCGTGAGCTTTCCTCATTATATATGAAATAATAAAGTTATACAATTAATCATGAGATAATTCATCTTTATCTTCTAAAGATGATACTTTAAGATCAATCCTATCTAGAAAGTAAAATTTTTCTAACAATAGTCAAATCTTCCAAGACATACCTGAATCCTCATATGTTGGTGAAAATTTCTATAATTATGGTTAATTATTCATCAATAGTTCTATCTTCTCCCATTCTGACTTCTTCAATTTTTCTTCTGTATATTTATATCTTTACTTCCTTTAATTTTATATTTCCTTCATAGGTTTTTTCAGTTTCCCCCAAATTTCTTTTATTGTCTTAAAACCCATGACATTAATATAAATTTTTTTAACAGTGACATAAGAATGAAATTATGATCTTTTCCATAAACCTCAATGTTTATTTTTTTAGAAAATTTCATTGAATAATATTTCTCTAATGGTAGTAACCCTATAATAGTTTCATCAATCACCTCTAAGTAAGGAGAAAAAAGAAGGGGTATAATTATATTTTTTCATATATGGTAATTTTTACCATAGAAAATCGTAATAACTCATTTATTAACCTAGTTGATATTATCCATGATAAAAAAATAATAACGTTATATAGGGAACCTGGATGCTCTAATACCACATGAATTTCCTAGAAATGAGAGGAAAAATAAGATGGGGTGGTGGTTGAACCAATGATGTACTTTTTTAATTTATTTTTTATTAATATTAACTCCTACAAGTTGTTATAGTTTATATCAACTAAACATTATATCTCAACTTTACTCATATGGAATGATAAGAAATCAAAGGAAGGCAGACAATATTTAAAAGGTTCTTCGAAAATGTGGTTGACTAAATACTTTCAATTTCAACTCCCACTGGTCCATATAAATTCACTATGATATGTAGTGAGTGAAAGTTATCAAACTCCCAATAATCACCTTCTATCTCTAGATAAGAAATTATACTATCTCCCATAAGTTAAGAAAATTATACTCTCAATAAAAAACAAGATAATAAATTTTACCAAACAACCCACGAAACTCTGTCTATAAATAATCTGTCTAGCTAGCCCATGTATGGAAATACTTTGTTTAGTGAACCTAAAATTAGTGTGTCACAATTTTATACACTCTATTTGATACAAAAAAAAATCCATTGTACCGATTTTTGATATAATTATTTTCAGTACCACTATCTGGTATACTTCTATTTAGTATATCTACCTAGTACAATACTGCCAGGTTCCTATGTCTGGTATCTTTTACTCGACTAGGAGAATTATTGTTTGGGAACACAAGTACTTAATCTATTCTGCTCTCTATTCAAAAGATCTATCTAGTACCTTTTCATTATCACCTCTTCTTCCTCGTCAATATATCCTACAATAAAAACTTTATCATATACCCCTTTATATAGGATAATTTACTTCAAAATACTAGGAAGAAGTGTTAGCTCCCAAAATTTGATTTTTTATTTTTCTTACCCATATTAGATTTATTAAACCACCTTAAAACCTTCTATAACTTTATTGAAGATTCCTGAGAATTTGGTGCTAATTATTTTATTCAAATTTCCTCAGATCTTGTCAAGATCAATAAACGTTGAATGAATGGATCAAAATCATCATGGTATGGTACTTTACAAAGTTTATGTAAAGTTTCATAGAACACCATCCAAAAAATGGATATGGGAAGACTTCAAAAAACTCCTTCATCCAACATTGTTCTATTTGAATCTCCAATGTATGATATGAATCATCTGGCTGACTCGGTTTGGTACATTCACTCTTTCTCTATCAGGTTCTCTTCTCATTCCCCCTATATCTGATGGACTTCACATAAGATTGTCAAACATAATATATCTGATGAGTTGGCATATCTTCATTCGACAATCTCGTGTCCACTCAAAATTCATATAGGGATTGGTTTACAAAACATAGTCTAATATAACATCCAATAAATTTCTATTTGATGAAGTCATATTTATAAATCATCCATTGATCCCTTGGAAAATATTATAGTCAAATTTCAACAAAATATTATTTAATAGAAATCGATCTCTCTATCCTTAGATTTATTTGTCTCATCACCTTCAGCTTACTTACTTGGAATTCTTGGTCTGATGGTATTTGTAAACATCTATCCTTTGGAAATCATTATGTAAATTTTGAAAGCATCACTCTATTCAGTGAACTTTATACATATTTGTTTGATGTAACATTGTAATTGTATGTCTAGTAACCTTCAGAGAATTTTTATTCTAATGAACTTACAATGTCTATGTCTGATCATCATTTTAATAATTAAAACATCAAAGAAAAATATTCAATTGACATTAATTTTGTAGAAAATTCCTGAAATCATATCTTTGAACTATTTATAGCTTGTAACTTTATCACTTTATAATAAAACTTTATAAAAACGATCTATCTTGGAGACTCATATGCCTCAGTTCGATGGAATAATTCTATTGGAATTCCTAGAGGCCTATCCAATCATAATCTAATACTTCACCATATCGAGATTGGAACTTCATACAACCAGAATGTGATATTTTTATATAGTCCAACTTATCCTTCTTCGTGAAAACTCATCTAGAATCATGAAAAACTTTTATAAATCATTGTGTTAGGAAAACTAAGGATCATTAAAGCATTGCATGACTTTGTAAGAAAAGAACTTAAAATTTATTATAATTAACAACGTCTTAAATCAATATAAAATAAAAGAAATTACAAAAAAATAAGTTGATAAAAAATAAAAAAACATTAAAAACCCTAAAGGATATTCAATTTCAGTCATATATAAATCCATTTATAGTGATACACAATAATTTTGCATTCTATTTTTCCATAGTTGTAAGTTATTTATATAAAAATATAGATTTTTATTATTCACCACTACTACCATAATTCCCATGAGAGTGATAACTTCCATAGAAAACCTTTATCTCTGATACCACTTGTTTTTCCCTGACAAGGTTTTCACACTAATAGGGGGGTGACACAGTGTGTGACAATGATTTTTTTTTATTTCCAATGATATTGTTTTGTAATTAGTAGTACTACTACTATCTTGATTCCTCATTTAAATATTATATAAAAAAATGGAGGACTTGAGAGATTTTACTTGGTTCACCCAAATAGGCTTGTCCAAGTAGTATGAATGGAAATATGATTGTACACCATAAACACTAAAGCTCACTGATTTTGTTTACCAGTTTAGAGCAGTCACACTAACCCTCCTAGTTTACAACCATGCATGCCTTGAAACCTTATTTCTCTCATCATTACATGAACACACTTCTCATAATGTGTTGTATTCTTCTTATATAAATAAATATGGAAAGTTACACCATGATTGATGTTTTATATAAGCTCATATTTCTTCTTTTTGAAGGACTTCACTGAATCTCTTTCCAATGAGAAACCACCTAGAACTTAACTATCTACTACTTCTTCTTCTTATTCTTCTTATATGTAGAACCCTTTTTATGATTCTCTTTTTGTTGTGTTTTTTAAAATATTTTAGGAATTTCACCTATCCTTTTTTTACTCCAAACTCAAAATGGAAGTTTACTTCTTCAGATCATATCAAATTTGGATAGCCAGTGCTACTTCTCTACTCAAAAGTTTTCCATTACCCATGTTGAAAGGGACAAATTCTTTTTCTACACTTGGAAGTATTTTATTTCCAACTAATATTTTTGGAAATACCTCATGTTTCCCCCTGATCTTCCATGTCAATATTAAATTCTCATCAACTCATTGAAAATGTTTTATATGATAATCTCCCACCTAATATTACTCAACATTGTACAAAAAACAACTACAATGCTTTATGCCTATTCATGCAATATGTCATCATCATTATCACATAAATGATTTCATTTCTTCATTACAAAGTGAATGTATCTTCACTTTTGGTCCACTAAAAATTATGAAACATCCTTATTTTATTTCATTTTTGAATAATATATTCCTCTAATGTTTCATGATGTTTGAAACAATTTTGATTCGGTCATACATCATCTAAAATTATTTTTCTTTTCCAAAACAATAAATTATAGAAAATAAACTCTATACCCAAAAGATTACATAAAAAATTCCTAATTATTTGAGCCTTTATCTATTTAGATATCTTCAAAGCCATAAAATCACTAATCCTTTCAATCATCATATGTTAGATGATTAAAGTATTATGATCTTCCAGACTCATGATGTTTGAATCCTTATACTAAATCCTTATGATGATCCCTTACATAAATATGCTAAAGTCATATACTTGTTCATTTATCAGATTTTTTGTTAACACTTAAATCCATATGATTGTATAGTTTTTTCTTGGTAGTTTCCAAAGAAAATCCATTTGATAAAGAAACTAGAGGTTTCTAGAAACACTTCAAATTTTACTAGATTTTATTCAAACTAATCCCATCCTTCATGAAATTAACTACCGTATGCTCTATACGCCACATAAAATATTCCCTTTTCTTCATTATTAAAAAACACAACCTAAAAAACATTCCATGTGGATTTTGGATAATAACTAGAATCACCAAACACCATTATGAATACGTTAAACAAATAACTGTATGTGTAATATATAGATAAAAAAATACAAATTTATAGAAATAAATAAGAAAAATAGTTATAAATCAAAATATGGAGACATGATTGAATATTCACTATGAAGGTCACAATAATTGAAAATAAATAGTAATGTTTAAATAATTCTTTTGCACGATTTAGTCTAAATTAGACCCACAAGCATGAGGTAGGGTAAATGAGGCTTTAATATTAAATAAAATGAGAACAAAGTACAAAAAAATAAAAATAATAAAAAAATAACATATAAAATTCTAGGCATGGAGTTCATATAACTCTAGAACATTTTATAACCAAGAACTTGGATGGTAATATATACTCACAAACTAGATAGGCTCACTCAGTCACTCACTCAACACTATAATGATATTTATCGGATATTTATAAGGAAAACAATCAAAAAATCAAGAAACAAGCTTACAATTTCATGTTCCCTTAACAAAGATATTTGTTTCAGGATAAAATGGATGGATTTCTTCAAGGATCACTGGGGTCCAACTATGGTCGAAGCAATTGACTTCTGATTCTATGGTTTACAAGAAATGAGAAAACTAGATCACCTTTAGGAATATAAAAATATCCAAGGATCAATCTTAGATGAATTGATAAGGCACTATATTGAATCAAAATTCTACCTCTCATTTCAATCTCTCAAACTCCCTATGATATCCCTTGAATCATTCAAATAAACCACAATAACCACTGATTTAATCTCTTAATGGAATAATTCCCAAGGATCCTCTTATAAGTGAATCATCACAATAAGTATTTAGGATCCACATAGGTTAAAGTCACATTATTTGATTAAAACAATCAATCATTACACTAAACACATGGATGACTATGATTAAACAAAAGAATTTCTAATCCAATCACGAGAAAGTTAACGAGGGTATGCAACCATGTGATATAGGGAAGTAGTTATTTGACAGAAATATAGGGGTAGTGAGTAACTAAAATTATGAGAAGAATTAAAAAGTGACCGATATGATATTTTAGGATTAATGTTGATTAATGGATGGGGAAAAAGTTGTAGAGTTCACCAGGATAAGAGTTAAGAAGATAGCTAAAACCAAATAGGCCTACATATGATAACCTTGACCTGAGAACATGAATCTCGGGGTTGATTTGGAACTTCCTTATGGTCTCATGTGTGTCTCCTAATCATCAGAGACTAGTAACTAGTGTCGAGGGATAAAAAATCATTGTAAAATGATTTTCCTCAAACAAACAATAAAATAAAAAAAGCATGGAATGAAACTTTTAGGTTTATAAAAAACATGCTTTAAAACACTATTTTAAATAAATCAACCAAATATAGTTTAGTGGGAAATAAAAAAACTCATTCCCCAACATGATACAACAACCTAGAAGATGATGAACATTCAATGCAAATGGTCTGACCACTCCTCTAATGTGTAATCTAACAAATCCACTTCCACGATGAACTCAGTTCTTAAACTACCTAACCCAATAAAATCATATCCTTTATCTTACCAACATTATGACATAAAAAATATAAATACACACTGACATGTGTAGGTAGGGGTGAGTATAAATAAATTACTGGATTTCCCCAAATCACACTCATATAATCCCATGAAATGCCAATTCCCAACCATATGACCAATGCCATTGAAAACATGTCAACATATTTTAAAAAGTTTAACACAATTCTTAATAAATCAAAGGAAACATATGAAAATAATATAACCAATTATTTTCCCTAATAGGGTAACCCTTCCCTGTTCCACCCTAGTGTGAAAATAATAGAATACCAGTTTAATCTAAGGAAACATGAGAAATAAATAATCACATAGTATAAATTCCTACCTATGGTCATAACATACACGCACTATAAATCATCACCCACCAAAGTGGTTCCTAAATTTCAAGTACTGATCCATCCATATCACATAAAAATATGGAACTTCCCATACATCCAAAATAAATAACCCTTATGTCCATATTGAAAACATATAGGTAAATGCTCACACTCAACACATTCATTTAACAATACTCATTTTACTTCATGAAAATAGTTTATTCAAATGGCCTATTAAAACTTGGTCATAAATTTTACTAATTTAAGAAACCTAAAAATCATCTTTCATAAAAAAAATTAAAAACCAAAACCCATGTCTCAGTTTAAGCATCATTACAAACAATCTCACAATGTTTAATTCAAAATCCACAAGACCAAGTTATGTTAAATCTTAAAAACACCAATTACTATCAAACAAATTCCAAAAATTATTTAATAATTATGCACATGGGATAATGAATCATAATCCCAAAAGAAATAAATAAGATCTACCTACCTTAGATGATGATCATACGACAATCATAGAACCCTAGATCTAATTCCATTAACCACAATCTAATCCATCAAACCTTAGTAATAGGAAAAAATACTTGTGATACCTTTTAGATATAGAAATTATATGTATTGTTAGTATATAATATATATATTTATATAAAAAATTGTATATTTTTTTACCACAACTATTTTTCGACACCCTTAACACCCCTCTAAAACTTTTTTACATTTCTATTTTATATACTCTTTCTAGTCTATGTCCACATGATTTATGAGAAATAAACATACCTGATGGCCCACACACCTTTCACAATTATCCCATCATAAATAGAATTTAATGCATTGAGTCTCCTGATGATGACCTCCAACCCACATTCCTATGTCGTAAAGTTATGACCATAACACTACCCATAGGTGACCACCTCCACAAATATTTTTCCAACCTAGACATGTTCCAAAGGGATGGTTCTTTATATGGAATAAAAATAGACAAGGGTATAAATAGATAGATTGAAGAATTCACTAGATCATCAAGATCAAACCACCGATCTCATGTCAATCCCTCTAATCTTAGTAAAAAATTCATCATTTGATGGTGGAGAATATATAATTTTTCTCTCATGGAATATCAGGGAAGTCCTAAGTCAAGTTAAGGTGTCTATTGATTTTTATTTGAATCTAATAAATTTTCTAAATTCAAAAATTTGTAAAGTGAACATAAAATAATGATTGGGATACATGGATGATCAAGATCATGCACCGACCATGTGAAAACCATTTACCATAATCATAACATTTCACAGTCCCTTTAGATAGTCACCCAAGACTACGCATAGACTATATAGTCTCAACAACCTCCCCTAGTGACCTACACAGTCCTCAAGTCATTCACTAAAACTATACAGTGCTCATTACTCCTATAAAAACTCAAAAGAAAACCAAAAAATTCCAGAATTCAAAGGGGGACTTACCCACAAATCCCTTGATGCCATGATTCTCTCCACCATTATAATTTCGGTCCATAAAAGTTACAAAGATTCATTATTTAAAAAAATGGTCATTACTATTGTATCTATCCTTGGTCTCCCATGTCTCCTTTTGAATATGACAATGTTTCCACCATAAACTCACCTTCTCATTATCTTATCTTTCCTATCATAAATATATAACATTATTTCCAAAAATGGCCACATCCTACTCTTAATCCACCACATTATATGTGTGAATGTGAGACCAATTCGATTCGAACTTCCCTATATAAGAGACATGGAACATTTTGTGCATTAATGCATTATTATATTGTAACTCCAAGAAAAAATACACATATTAGATTTTCATGATGATATATAAATGAACCACATACCATGGTTCCAACATTCCCTACTTCCTAACCTATATGTTTCCTAGCCATGTTGACACTAGTAAAAAGATTTGACACCCAATTATAAATCATAACAGAACTCAATAATGATGGGTGAAGTACTTCTACCTATTCTAAGTTATCACTAATTTATTTTGGAATAGTTTAACTTGATATGTTATATGTTACACCAAGATATAATTAATAATTGATTTCTTGTTGGATGCTTTTCAACATAGTGTTGATCAACACAGTCTCGCGTACACTGCATAGAATAGAACCATCTAAATCAATGCTTGATAACTATTTTTGTTGATGAACTTTATCACATCCATGTGATCCTCCAACAATCTCCCAAAAATCTAGCACAAAATCATGAATTATATCCTCTAAAATATTTATGCTTTGTTTTATTTGGTCGTCTATCTAAGGGTAATATTTCATACTCATCTTCAGCTAAGCACCCATCATTTTCTATAACCCTCCCCAAAATCTCAAAGTAAACCAAGGATCCCTATATAATACGATAAATTAAATAAATACGTGAATATTGACCACCTCATTCGTATATATTTTACTCAAGTAATTTATTGATAACTTCTCTCCAAGTGGGAATGGGTGGGCTAACTTCATGAGTCAATCCACAATCACCAATATCACATCATGCTTCAATGGTAGTTTTTTTAAAACAGTCATGAAATCCATTGTGATGTCATCCCATTTTCATATGGACACATACAAATTCTAAATAATACTAGTATTTCATTAATGATCTATCTTTATTGTAACACCCCAATCTTCCATGGTACGCTTCTTTTTTATAATTCAATAGCTTGCGCTGCACACAACACCGAGTTTAAGCACACCACGACTAGCCATTTAAGTAGTGTTATGAATTTTATTAATCAAAATTAGAATTTTATATATTACATATAATTTTAATATTCAATTAATATTTTATTATACTTTATATAAGAAACAATTAAATTTTTTAAATAAAAAAAGTATTTTTCAAAAAATTCAGTTTTACCTTTTTTAATTGGAGAACCCTTTTTAAATCCAATATTTGACACTTTTATATGTTAAATATGCCAAAATAAAATTATTATTTATAAGTGGGATATAAAAATTTAGTTTGGACAAAATTTTGGTTTTTTCTAATGACTTTCATATTTTAATGAATATTGAAGAATACTGCATTTTAATTCAAAACTACATTTTCATATAATTTGTTTATATTTATTTATTATAATTTTAATTTTCCTTAAATTAAAATTAGAGTATATGTTTATAATTTAATATAATTAAGGTCATTGTAATTGTTATAACATCAAAATTGGATATAAATACATGTCAATCTTTTGATGAATTTTACTTTAAATAAAACATGTTTTCTTGTTTTGTCAATGGGAATTAATTTTAAATTAATTATTGAAACTTATATGTTTTATAACATGAAAAATAGAATTCAAATTTGGAATTAGTGGGTCTAAATTATGTTAATAGGATACTTTTAGTTTTAGGCATTATGAGTAGTGACTTTAGTAATTATTTTTATTATCATTTTTAATGGTAAATCCGGTAATTAGAGCGAAAAATAATATTATTAAATTTCCCTAACACCTGTAAATATCTTATTGTATGAATAAATTAGACCATTATCATATATGGTTCAAATTTTAATCACTTAGTTTCCACTTTACCATGAATATGACATGAATATAATAAAAATTAATGAATGTGACAAAATGTCACACTATTATTTTATATGAGTATATTAATTTTAATATATGGATAACCTAGAGATAACATTGACTATAGGTAGTATATGGAAATATAAAATAATTAAATACATCATATAATTTTATTTATAATTTTTAGAGATAAAATAATTACCATTAACGATGACACAATAGTGATGCATAAATTATTTTATTAAGAGAAATATCAAATAAATGGTTTAAAAAATATTAAAAGAAATATCATTTTAATTAATTAAGGTTATCCACGATTTTTCGAGGTGACTATTACATTTTGGGAGTATATTAAATGTATTGGTTCTAAGTTTTCATGTTTTTTGAAATTTTGTTAAATTTATATTTTGAATAGTATCAAAATTGACATAAATGATACTTTAAAATAAATAATATTTATTTAAATGTTATAAAATTCATAAAAATATCAGGTTTATACAAAAAAATAGTATAGTGTTAAATATTTCATCAATTATCTAATTGGGATTCGTTTATAATTTTATAGAATCTATATTAACCCTATAGTGAAAAAATACAAGAAGACGCACTAAGAGTTAAATTGTTTAACCAAAGGTTAGACCCAAAACATAAGGTTAATTTAGTGACCTAAACTTGTCTATAAATAATTATATGAGAGTTTTTAAACCCATAATCATATTATAATATAAATAAATCTCCTTTTATCAATTTGAAACTGAAAATCATTTTATAATAAATTAATGTTTTAAGATCTTCCAAAAGATCCCCTCACTTCTCTTATAAAAGGGAACTTCTACTTCTCTTTAATTCACGTCCTCAAAGCCATTTGGATCAGCCAAAACCTACCCAATTCTCCTAAAAAATTCCCTAAATTCATCCTAGATTTCATACATTGGAAATAAAACCATTATAAGGAGTCCTTCTGTGCAAACCAAAAGGAGATACCTGAAAAATAGGTAATTATTTTATCACCTCTTTCAAAGTAATTTTCTTCTTCTACTTACTCTTTATATGTTGTTTAAATATAAAAATAATAAATATGGTATCATACATATACCTATATGTTATTATAATCATCGTACAACCATATTCCTCATTTTATCCATTATACGAATAATAATATCACCATACGTGCGTACGTACGACTTACCGTCTCCACGTCATTGTGTAATTTATTATTCAACACTAATTTATTTGGATGGTTGTAATGATGAGTATAATGAATATAAATAATGAATATAACATTATAATGATTCCATATAATTAATATACCATCAAATTCCAAACCATTTAACCATTAAGGGAACGATATCATCACTCGTGTGTACGTACAACCTACCGTCTCCACAACGCGATGAGATTCATTATCTAAATTAACCATTAAAGAATGATTCTAAAATATATAGGATTATTATTAAATAATAATTATGAACTTAATTTGATTCTGGATATGAATAAAATATATACTATTCATAACAAACATGGCTTACATGACAAAACATGACTGTGAAAACGAAGAAGTTAACACCCAAAACGACTGTAATACTGAAATATTATTACCAAAATGATATAAGAGGATACCATATGATATAATAAATATGAATATTGTATTTATATAATTTAATAACATGTTTTAACCATTATACAATAGTCCAACTCACCCTCTACTAAAGGAAAGTATAAGGTAAGGGTTAATTTCACAATCTCGTTATTATCTGAGGTTATTTATACATAAGTAACTACTCGGATACATTGATCATCCATTTTCATGTTTCTTAAAAATGTATTTCAAAATATTATTATTATTCCTATAAAAAATTTTGAAGTCATTTATACCCATGTTTTATTTTTTATAAAACGTCTTGAAAGGAATCTTTTTATCATTTTCTAATCGATGTACTTTATGATCTTTTTGAAAAATTAAGGAAATAATGTTTTTTAACCTTATACAACGCGAGGACTGGTAGGGAAAGGGATTCATCTGGCCATGTTTTTCTCTCTGGTTATCCCTGATTCTATTTACGAAGAAAGCGGATGGGAGCTTGGGACTTTTTGTTGACTACCAGCGCCTGAACCAGGTGACCATGAAGAACAAGTACCCACTCCCACGGATTGACGACCTCTTTGATCGGATGAAGGGAGCACGATGGTCCTCAAAGATATACCTCAGATTAGGATATCATGAGCTCAGAGTTCGAGATGAGGATGTGCAAGATATGACCTTAAGATGTCAGTACGACCACTACGAGTTCTTGGTTATTCCATTCGGCATAACCAACACTCCAGCTGTGTTCATGGGACTCATGAACATGATCATTTAGCCATACCTCAAATGCTTTGTCGTAGTCTTCATCGACGACATTATGATCTACTCGACTACTGAGGAGGAGCATGGCTATCACTTGCAGGTAGGGGTTTAATTTTATTTAAGTATGATATTATTCCCTTGTTACTTTTCTTCCAAAACAAAGAACTCAGACCAACTTATTATCAAGTTGATCGATGGATGTTTTTCCTTGCGGGATGGGAATATTTTGTTATTGAGGGATTATAGGAATTGATGTTTTTAAGATATATTCCATTCTCATTCTTTGCTTCATTTTTGTGAGCCAATTGCTATCACCCTAAACATGGAAGGGTGTAGACCAAACCAATATGTTCTGACCCCTACGCCGATCTTATTTGTGATTTTATTCGGCATGGAGATGAGGCGACGAAGGCGAAGAAGTCAACCTGCACCGCCCCCGCGAGTCTCTAGTGACCCGTGTCGAACCATGCCACACTTCGTCTTCAGAACCGCCCCAGCCGTGCTGCCCACTGACCGCGCCACCCGCTGACCGAACCGGCCGAGCCGCACCGCACCCCGGTCAAGCCGCACTCCCACGGCACTGCACCCCGACTCCCGGCAGCCGTTCTTCCCGCACACCTCGCGACGCCCTTCCGAGCCCAGCCGAGCCAGCCTCCGTGTGCCCCTCGGCTGCGCCATTTGCGCACCCCATGCGACCCGCGCAGCCGCTAGCCGAACCGGCCTGCCTGCCTCTGCGTACCCCGCGTTCCCCGCGGCTCTGATGTTCGCGTGCCCCGTGGCACCCCGGCCGAGATGGCCTCCCGGCTCCTGCCGAGCCGACCTCCCAGCTCCGGCCACGCCACCCCGGCCCCGAGCCGAGTCACCTTGGGCCGGACCCTCGTGGCGCGCTCCGGGCTGATCCGCGCCATCGTGGTGCCCTCCGGGCCGAGGCACCAATGTGGCCCCCCTCCTGGCCGAACTTCCCTCGCGCAGACCTGCGATTGGTCCATGCTCTCGTGACCGGTTCGCACTCTCGCGGCCCTCCGCGACCCCTCGCGGCCTGCTGGGATGGGCCCAACGGGCTGGGCTGAACCTAACAGGCTGGCCCACCTAACGGGTTGGGCCAGACCCAACGGGTCATGCCGAGTCAACCCAGACCGGGTCGACCCGGAATGGGTTGGGCTGGGTCAGACCGACTGGGTCTAACTGGACCTGGGCCCACTACGACCCTTTACCTTCTTTGGCCATAACATTGGCACCGGGTGCCCGTCTGACAAACTGTCAGTGGCCCTGGTAATCTTGGAGCATGCCAGTCCCTTTGAGTATACCCTACTATAGTTTGGGGTATAGTTGAGATATGGTTAGGTTGGATCGCGCACGAATCCAACCGGGCCCCCAGGACTAAAAGGTTAATGACTCACAGACCGTGCGTCCGATTGACGCACTGTCTGTTGCATTGAGACCTCTATGACGTGGCAGACTTTTGAGATACTTCTTTGTTAGACTTCGTGATAGTTAGAGTATCGACCAGTAACTCGTGGAGCACATCCTTCTAGAGAAGAGCAGACAGAGTGTAGTGACCTAGTAGCTGGCTGAGACTTAATGATTGCTGACCGATTGACTCGAAGTGACTCGACTAGCCCAGTTGGGAGCACCTGGTTATGGTGGCAGGCCCACGGTGGAGGAGAAACTAGTTTTGGTGGCAGACCTGCGGTACTTGACAGGAGGAGTACCTCTGCAGGCTATTTGGGGGAGCGCCTGCTTTTGGTGGCAGACCCACAGTGGGGAGCGCCTTGGTGATGTAGTAGACCCATGGTACTCAACAGGAGGAGTACCTCAGCAGTCCAAGGTTAGTGGGAAGTGCCTTGGTGTTGCGGCAGGCCCACTGTACTCGACAGAGGAGAAGTTCTCTAGCAGCCATGGTTTCGATAATGTGAATAAAAATCATGGTTGAGATTAGTCGATTACTTTTTTGTTTTCCTCATGATTGAGATGAATTACTTGATAACTTATGTTTATGTATGGGAATATACCTATGTGGGGTTATCTATTGATTTAATTCTTTGTGGTCTATCCTTGTTGGATTTTGTCAGACCTTCAGGGTCTCGGGGTCCCTACTGAGTTTTGTTATACTCACCCTTACACAGGCTATGCCCGCACCTTATTGTGTTGGATGCAGATGTCAGACAATGCTGACTGAGGCTGAGATTACCAGGACTGGATGGTACCTGGAGGTGGACCATACGGTGTTTCGGTACATGGAGGAGATGAATGTACATGGAGTGTTGAAAAGGCGATCTGTACCTACCTTTCGGGTAGGATCCTCGGAGGATGACCCAGTGGATATTTTTCCTATTTCCTCAGTTGTACTTGTACTTTCAGTTTCTTGTACTCTCTAGTTGGGCTTGTATTCTAACCCTTTTTACTTTATGTACTCACTTTTTGGTTATTCTGTTTACTCGTGATTTTATATGATGTGTGTGTTTACAGGTTATAAAGGCAATGCCTTCCCATTTTTAGGTAATTATGCATTTGGTGCTAGTTTCCAGCCGCTGGCCTATGGAAGGTGGGCTTGGGGTAGTCACGACACGGGCCCCAGGGGATGGGTCGTGACAGTCTTTCTATATTTCAAGGAATAATTAGACATATTGTATTCTACATCAATCGTGTTTCCCTTATTTATTTGAAAAAAATGAAAAAGTGATGTTAATATGATGTATTATCATGTTGTTTCCATCTTTGTGAGCTTTGAGATGAGAAATTATCATCAAGACCATAGTCTGCCACTGCTCCTCTGATCCCTTCACCACATGATATTTTGAACTCAAGGAATATTCTACCACATTACACATACATGGTGTATAAAATTACTCAAAATAAAAATTCTAAATATACACTCCCCATCTTCACTTCCCCTGGTTCAAATCCTATTGGAAGAAGATGTACCTTAGGCTCTTATGATCAGAATACACTATAAACCTCTCATAAAATAGGTAATTTCTTTAACTCTTATTGGAATGAACAACCACCAATAAATATAGATCATGCAAGGGATAGTTATTTTCATGTGGTTATAATATCCTTGATCCATACTCAACCATTTAGAATCCTTTCATGAGAACACACCTCATTCTAACTCTTGATGCATCACAATAGATAAAAGACCCTTAACTATAATCAAGAAATATTAAAGCTAGTGAACTTTTCAAAAACTTTTGTATCTTATAATATACTCTTTGTCACTTCTCATCCCATTCAAATTTCACACATTTCCAATTAAATTCCATCAGCAGATATGCTACCTTTAAAAAAAATTAAAAAACATTGATGGTATCCTTACAGTATAAGGAAACTCAAATTCTCAAAGTAAATCTTAGGGCACTCCCAAGAAAACATTTCCCTTATTTTTTCCAGTTCCATGAATACTACCTTCTCAGAGATAACATGACCCAATAATTTCCCTTCTCATGTTCAAAAGTGAAATTTTTATAATTTCTCATACAACCTATAATCTCACTGTATCTCTAGGACAATGATCTAATGATTCCTATGATTCTCCTATGATATTTTAATAAACTATGATATCATCCATAAATCTGATGATGAATGATTAAAGGCATTTATGGAAGATAAGATTTATTAAGGAAATAAAAATAGTAAGAGAATTGATCACTCCAACTGGATAATGTTCATAACTTCCCCTGAAAACTGTCTTCGGAATTTCAACCTCCTCCACCCTCAACTAGTGAAATCTTGATTTCAAGTCAATATTTTAAAACAACATGGATCCATTTAACTAATCAATGTGAGGTAAATGGTATTTATTATTTATCATAACCTAATTCAATTTTTGGTATCCAATTCATAATCACAAGTTACCATAATTATTCTTAAAAAATAAGACCAACACTGCCCATGGGGAAACTATTGGTTGAATAACCCCCCTATAAATACTCTAACTAAATACTAAACTCTCACATCTCTACCTGAACCATGTGATACAAAATCAATGAGATCAAACTCATCCCTAGGGAAAAAGTTATGTATAAAAATACATGTCTCTCTATTTTAAGTCTATAGAAATATTTTGGAAACATTTCTATGAAATCCTCCACTATCATTGGTAACTAAAACCAATACATGGATTATACTAATCCAAGAACCAACCTGGCTAGATTTCATGTTATATCCCAAAGGCCTTTAACAGTCAATCTTTCCTAACTAGAATAATTATTCTACTCCCCTTGAAAAGTCTGAAAACTCCCATCATGTGAAGTAATGGAAACCTTCCACTCATAATAGTAATCATAGGCCTTGAAATTCACCATCCAATAAATATTGGTTATGAAGTATAATAATTTCACATCTAAAAATAAGAACTATTATAATATTTATTCATGTCTGATCCTAATAGAAAAAAACAGTCACCAAAATAAATACAATATCTGTAAGATCCCAGATTTCTCCGTGAGGTGTATTCTACTTAGGTTTCAGTTTAAACCCTATATTTTAGTTAATTAAGTTCTTACCCAAGTCCTTAAGGAGGATCAGGGGTGTTCTGAGGGTTAGGTACATGAAAATAGAGAAAAAGAGGTTTTCTGGGTAGGTTGCACGGTCTGCGCATGGTTAGTGCTAAAAGTGTGGGCAGCCTAGGGAAACCAAGAAAGAGGTGGGATTTTGGATAGTGGCATCCACACATTTTGCGCATAGTTTGTAAAACCATGCAGGTAAACCATGTGGCCCAGAAACTTTTAAAAAATTACAAAATTTCCACTCCGAAGATTTTTTGTTCACTCAGGATTTTCCTATCCCCCCTCCCTTGCAACCCTATGAACGAGCCAAAGGGACCGAGAGCTTCCAAGGATTGATCTCCTTCGATTCTTGACCATTTGGAGTGTCTTTGTATGTGAATCAAATATTTAGGTGACTCCAATATCCTCCTCCTCTCTCTTTTTTGGTTTAGGTCTTGTATTTTGGGTGATTTCCATCTAAAGTTATCAAACCTCTCTTTTTCGGCGAGATCTAGGTCGAGGCTTCAAATGGGTGTTAGATCAGGTTCAAAGGCCTTAATTGAGAGAGGTTTCATCAAATGATTCAAGGAAGGTGGTATACATGTTATATCCCTTGAGTGTTATAGAGATTTGTTTATGTGGGGTCTTGATTATTACCCTCTTGTGATGAGTTCTTCATTCCATTATTGTGATGTGATGTGATGTTTAGGGTGTCTAAACAGCCTAATGGAACCCTCATGATCCCTACGGGATGCATATAAGAATATGTGACCTATGTTAGGGGCACCCATGGGGTGTTCCCATGTTCCCGAACATAGAGTTTATCTATGTTAATGTAGGGCTGTTATTTGAGAACATAACACCGAAGGGGAATATGATATTAAGCTTGAAGGATGTGAATGAGTGTCTTAGTAACACACCTAGGTTGGGCGGTGACTGGTGAGGGTGTTTGGTTGGCTTAAAAAGATTTTAAGTGAGATAAAGAGAAATGATAATGGATTAGCTTTATACATGATGATGCTTAGTGAGATAGGCATGGTAAATGGGAAATGAGGATGAATGTTGGGGGTTAGAAATGAAGAATGTGTTAATAGGCTGTGAAATAATGATAAATTCCCATTTATTGATATTGTTGTGATATAGCTGATGACATTAGCGATGCTTGGTTGTGAATTGTGGTTGAATGTGATTAATGTTAAATAAAGAATGTGCACATGGCTCGGTAGTGTGGGGGTATAGTCTTGAGGTTCTACGCCCACATGTTGAGTTTTGACTATGTTTTTAAAACTCTGCCAACTAAATGCATGGGTTAAGGAATGGGATAGAGTTACATTCCTCTAACGTTTGCATCGACCTAGACTGAGGCTTTGAGGCGAGGATAATGAATTTTTTTGTGTTATGATACCTTGTGGGATAGGACTTGTCTAATTCTCTCATGTTGTGAATGTTGATATTTCTTAATCTATTGAACACATGATAAAGGGTGAAATGATAAATGAAATGAACTTGGGGTATTCGCTGGGTTAACATAAGGGGATCTAAATAAATATGGATTTTGATCTATTTATCTTTACATGTTATTATTTATCACCCGCATTAACTATATGTCTTGTTGGATATTTTGTAGATGTTGTTGGTGGTGTCTTACTGAGTTGTACTCATACCCTGGTCAAGCCTCTGTTGGGTACCCAGGAATATTTTATGGTTGCAGGTCAGGAGAAGGGAAATGGACCAATGCTTGAGAATTGAGTCAAGATTTGTGATGAGCTTGGTTGGGGTTCGAGACTTAGTGCCAAGACCATTTTGGGAATTCCACTATTTTTATTCATTTCAGTTTTTTTCACTTTTCATTGTAGCATGGCATGACATAATTACTGTTGGTTGTGTTGTAACCAGTTTGGGAATGGTTTATTTATTAATTGTGTTGGTTATTTTATAGTGTTTCTGCTATTTGTATTTTTACTTCTATACCTTAATCTCGTAAAAGGGGGGTATTGTCTCCCCATGCGACTACTTAGACCCTCACTACTAGTTGGCAACCTCTAATGTATAGGGAGGCACGCTTGAGGTCATGTAACCACCCAGATCAGGGCATCAGTTAGTGGCTCCCATGTTAGGGATGTTACAAAGTGGTATCAGAGGTCCTTTCTCTTTCTTACTATTTGGGGATGGTAGATGGATGTTAGGACAATTTGGGTCCCTGTTAATGAGCTCATTCATGGGAGTATCTAACCCATGTATAGGGTAAAACCAAAGTCACCCTTCATGGGAATTTTGGTTCTTGTTATGTGTTGTTAGATTTGATGATATTTCACCATCGAGTGATGCACTTATTGTGTGATTTAACGATTTTTTGATATTTATCTCATGGATGGAATGGCATGAGGTTGTGCATTCAGGCATAATCCTAGGAACCTATAAAGATAAGTGATATTCATCACGATAGGCACACACACGGAATGAGTGTACAAGATGTAAAGGATAAGAAGCATTATTTCTCTTAAAAGTGATGAAGTTATTCTTAATAAGATGATGTGAATGGGTAAAAAGGGTTTTAAAAAGGTTGGTTGATAATCAAGGAACATGTTTAATAAAATGTATAGTGGGTTAAGATGTTGTTAAAGTAACTTTGAATGTGGAATGGTTTGAAATGGTGTAATAAATAAAGGCTTGCAACTGTATGAGTTTGTTAACTGTGTTGACCATGGTCCTAGGAGGAATGGATAAGGGTAGTGTCATAGATGAGATGGGAATAATGGAATGGTTTATCCAAAATGATTGATTATGGCTAGTGATGATCCTTCCTATGTTATCCCTTCTTTTCATGATATCTTTAGTTCTTCATTTTATGGTTGTGTTTGGCATTTTAGAGAAATGTCATTGCAAAGACGCGTGCCAGTTGGGTGACCAGAAGATGTTGTCAAGAACGCTCCTATGGTAGTGGAGAAGGGGAATCCGGTGGTTCAGGGTGATAGGGAAGAGCAGTTCCATGATAACTTCCCTCGTTTTATGCAGATGATGGAATGGGACCCAGGGTAGGTTGCGCCGAGTATGTTTGAGTTGACCATAAAGTTTTAGCTACAACACCCTTCAAAATTTATCAGAGAGGTTGGGCCAGAGGTTGCAGAGTTCTAGATAGAGTCTATCCAGACTATTCTTGATCTTCTAGAGACTCTTGTTGAGAATCAAGTCAAGTTAGCGGCTTAGATATTGAGAGGTGAAGTAAAGAGTTAGTGGGACATCATGGTCCAAACAGAATAGGTTGAGGGAATTCTATGGAAGGACTTCCAGGAGAAGTTTCTTGAGAACATATATCTAGAGACCTTAAGATACGAAAATGAGGAGTATTTAACGAGTTTAACTCAAGGGGCTATGTCGGTGATGGCTACACTAGTTGTTTCACTGATTTGCGTCACTTCACCCCAGATTTGACCAGAGATGAGGTAGCTATGGAAACACATTTCAAGGACGGTTTGATGCATGATATCTGGTCTTAGGTAAATATCATTCATTTGAATAAGTTTTATAAAGTGGTTGATCAGGGTCTTATCTTGGAGGGAAACCTCAAGGTGGATTCGGGTAGGTTGCTTATGGGGGAAGCTGTGCGGACTAGTAGTGTGGCTTATGAGGGTAGAAAGCAGCGTTTTTGAAACTTTCAATAGATTGGAAGTTTTCAGAGTAGAAAGAAGAGGGGAACAACCTCTCAGGGTGAAGACTAGATCTTTTTTTATCAGTATGGTAGGCCTGGGAACGTGTGTGACCAGTGTCCCCTACAACCAGTCGAGTGTTGGGTGTGAAGAAGGATAGGCCATGTGCAGAAGTTCTGTAGGAACCGGATGTAGCCAGGAAATGAAGGTAGTTAGAAGAAGATTTCAGGTGCATGAAAGGGGTCAGTTACCCAATATCATGATGGAATTTGGAGTTCTACACGTCATACCGATACTGGTGGTGGACGTGGAACTCTGGGGAAAGACCATTCATACCGTCAGGGTAGTGCAACATAGGGTACTTAGGTTAGTGACCATGGTAGAGGGGCAGGCCAAATCCATGTTGTCCAGACTGCACCTGAGGGTGGTGAGGCAGGATTGTCCAAAGTTTGAGGTATGATTCTTGTAGCTTATATGATTTCTAGTGCATTATTTCATAAAGGTTCTATGCATTCTTTTATTTCTGCTCTGTCCATAGTTGTATTGGTTTTGACCATGGAGAATTCATGTGGGATAATGTCACTTGATACTCCATTGGGAGTACGAGTCGATAACATTAGGAAATGTAAGTGTTTTCCTCTAGATATTGGGGGTTATTGTTTTCTGTGGGATTTGTTAGTTTTGGACATGTCATGTTTTGACTTGATCATGGGCATGGATTGGTTAGTATTGTATCAATCCCACATCAACTGTTATCTGCATCAGGTAAAATTTATGTCTCTCGATGGAGACACCAATGTCCTTTATAGTGAGGTGGATGTTCGATCAGGCCATGTCGGGCCTCTTTGCCAGTAGTTGGTAGATCTCACTGCCCAAGTAGTATGCATTATTTCAAATTATTAGGTGTATCCAATATTCCCATCAGTAGTGGATCAATTTCAGGATGTGTTTCCTAAGGAATTCTTGGGGTTACCACCCAGGAGAGATGTTGAGTTCACTATTGAGTTTTTACCAGGAGCAGAGAAAGTCTCCATTCAACCATATCGTATGGCTCCGACAGAACTCCATGAACTGAAGGTCCAATTGGAGGAATTGGAAGAAAGAGGGTTTATTCATCCTAGTATATCACTTTGGGGATCACCTGTGTTTTTTTTCCTAAAAAGGATTATGGTTCACTTAGACTCTGTGTCGATTATAGGAGGTTGAACTAGATGATGGTGAAGAACTAATACCCTCTTCCTAAAATAAATGATCTTTTTTACCAGCTCAGAGGTGCTTCATTGTATTCTAAGATCGATTTGATATCAGGATAACATTAGTTAAGGGTGAGACCTTATGACATACCATAGAAAGCTTTCCATAGTAGGTATGTGTTCTATGAATTTTTGGTAATGTCGTTTGGGTTTACCACTGCACAATCTATGTTCATGGATTTGATGAACTAAATATTTCACCCATATCTAGACCTATTCATTTTTTTGTTGATGATGTCCTAATGTACTCCAGGACTCATGATGATCATGCCCAACATCTCGACATCATTTAGAGTACACTAAGAGTGGATAGCCTTTACTCCAAGCTATCAAAGTGTCAGTTTTGGATTGGTGAGGTGCAATTTTGGGACACATCATCTCGTAATTAGGTGTGTCAGTGGATCCAGAGAAAGTATAGGGTATGGTGTCTTGGGAACATCCCAAAAGCGTTTACGATGTTTGGAGTTTTCTTGGTTTGGCTGGTTATTATTTGAGGTTCATTAAGGACGTATCTCATTTGGAAACACCACTCTCTAATCTAAAAAATAAGGGAGTGAATTTTGAGTGGTTAGGATCATATGAAGATTCTTTTCAAGTGTTTAATAATAGGTTGACTACCACACCGATTCTAGTTTTCTTGAACCGGGTAAGAAGTATACCATGTTTTGTGATTCATCTAGTGTCGGACTTGGTGCAGTGCTGATACAAGATAACCAGGTTGTTGCTTCTGGGTGGAGATAGTTGAGACCGCATGAGAGAAATTACCCAACTCATGAACTTTATATATATGTAGTGTTTCTTGCCTTGAAGTGTTGGAGGCATTTATTATTGGGAGAACATTTTACGATGTTTACCGACCATAAAATTCTCATGTACATATTCTCTCAGTGGGATATGAATCTTTGAGAATTAAGGTGGGATGAATACCTACAATCCTTTGATTTTGAGTTAGATTACACACTAGGAAAAAAGAATTGTGTTGTTGATTCTCTGAGCTAGGAGACTCAGAATCAGGTGGTCCAAGAATCATCATTAGAGTGGATATTGATGACCTTGTTTGTTGAGATGCACATGGAGGTACATGATGAGCTAGGGGAGACGAATATTGAATCCATAGAAGTTGAATATATGCTTTTGATATGGATTAAGGAGATCCAGTTGGCATATCCAGAGTGTTTATCTATAAAAGAATGTCTTAAAGGTGGGGAGTCACCTTCTAGCCAGGTTTCTGGCGCTGATGGTGTTTCTCGTGTTCATGAACGTGTTGTGGTACTGGTAGGAGTACATGAAGAGTTTATGCACAAGTTCCACACATAAAAGTGGGAAGTACATTCATGTTTGACTAAGATGTATTATGACCTCCACAGGTAGTTTTGGAGTCCTGGAATGAAGATAGAAGTTGCGAGATTTGGGGCAAGATTCCTTGACTGTTAATAGGTGAAGGATGAACACCAACATCCTTGTGGATTTTTGTAGTCATTTCCCATTTCGGAGTGAAAATGGAATGACATAACGATTGACTTTGTGGTTGGTCTTCCGAGGATGCCTGAGAAGAGTGATGCAATTTGGGTGGTCATGGGTTGGTTGATGAAAGTGGATCAATTTTTTCCAATCCAAAAGTCCTTTATAGTTGATCAACTAGGTGAGTTATATGTTCGGGAATTAGTTCAATTGCATGGTGTGTTGAGAACCATAGTTTGAAATCATGATCTTCATTTCACTTCATGCTTCTTCCATGGGTTATAAAAGGTGGTTGGAACCTAGGTTTTATTGAGTACGTCTTATCACCTGGAGAAAAATGGGAAAACAAAATGAATGATTTAGCTGTTAGAGGACATGTTAAGAGATTTTGTTGTGGATTTTGGTGGATCGTGATAGAAACACTTTCCTCTAGTTGATTTTTCCTACAATAACAGTTTTCGGGCTACAATTAAGATGGATCCTTTTGAGGAACTATATGGGAGACTATGTAGATCTATGCTATGTTGGTTAGAGGAGGGAGAGTCTGAGTTATTGGGACTTAGTATCACGAGGTAAACGTCCAAGAAGGTCAGTTTGATTCAGAAACATATGGAAATGGTGCAGAGTAGGCTGAAGTCTTACACAGATCTGTGTGGTAGACCTATGGTGTTCAGGGTGGGTGATAGTGCCTTTCTCTAGGTATCACCAAGGATGGGTCACCGTCGAATTTGGAAGTAGGGAAAGCTGACACCTAGTTATGTGGGGCCATTTGAGATTATGTAGAGGATTGGGCTAGTGGCTTATCGATTGGCTCTTCCACAGTTGTATAGTGGGATGCATGATGTGTTTCATGTTTCATAGCTTTAGAAATATCACCCTTACCTATCTCATGTTCTAGATGTTGATGATGTTGATCTTGATGTTGATCCATCCTTCAAGGAGAATCTGGTTCGTGTCATGGACTTTTGTGAGAAAGTTTTTTGAGGTATGGTTGTTCCATTGGTCCGTGTGTTGTGGAATCACAGAAAAGTTCAGGAGGAATCATGGGAGCGAGAGTCAGATATATGGGCCCAATGTCTAGAAGTCTTTTATTAGCAACTTAGTGATTCTTGGAAGAGTGGCTCGAGGATGAGCTATTTTACGGTGGGGAGGTTGTAAAATCCTGGATTTCTCCGTGAGGTATATTATACTTACATTTCAGTTTAATCCATTTATTTTGGTTAATTAAGTTCTTAACCATGTCCTTATGTAGGCTCGAGGGTGTTCCTAGGTCTTGGGGAGTTCCGAGTGTTTGGTACACAAACAAAGAGAAAAGGGGTTTTCTGGGCTGGGCGCACAGTTAGTTCCAACCGAGTGGAAAGCCCAGGGAAACCGTGCATGATGTGTCATTTTGGACAGTGGAATCCACACAGTTTGGAAAACCATGTGGGTAAACTGTATGACCTAGAAAATTTTAAAAAATTACAAAATTTCCACTTTGGGGTTTTTATGTTCACTCAGGATTTTCCTCTCCCCCTCCCATTCAACCCTAGGAACGAACCAAAGAGACAAAGAGCTTCTAAGGATTGATCTCCTTCTATTATTAACCATTTGGAGTGTCATTGGATGAAAATTGAAGATCTGGGTGAGTATAATCTCCTCCTCCTCTCTCTCTTTTCTGGTTTAGGTCTTGTATTTTGGGTGATTTCCATTTGAAGCTCTCAAACCTCTCTTTTCAGTGAGATCTAGGTTGAGGCTTCAAAGGGGTGTTGGATCGGGATCTAAGTACTTGTTTGAGAGGGTGATCATCAATGGATTCGAGGTGGGTGGTTTACAAGTTATATCCCTTCAGTTTTATAGATATTTGTGCATGTAGGGTTTTGATTCATACCCTCTTGCAATGATTTCTTCATACCATTATTGTGATGTAATATTTGGATGTCTAAACAACCTAATGGAACCCTCATGATCCCACGAGATGAATGGAGGAATATTTCACC
Source organism: Viscum album (assembly GCA_963277665.1). Taxonomy (NCBI): domain Eukaryota; kingdom Viridiplantae; phylum Streptophyta; class Magnoliopsida; order Santalales; family Viscaceae; genus Viscum; species Viscum album. The sequence continues at coordinate 1,514,285,326 of OY728161.1, forward strand.
TATGTTTGGGCCACCCATGGGGTGTTCCCACATTCCCAAACATAGAGTTTAGCTATGTAAATGTAGAGTTGTTGTACAAGAACATAGATCCTAGGAAGAATATGATATTAAGCTTGAGGTATGTTAATGAGAGTCCTGGTAACACACCTAGGTTGGGCGGTGACCTATGTGGGTGTTTGGTTGGATAAAAAAGGGGTTAAGTGAGATAAAGGAAAATGATAAGGGTTTATCTTTATACATGATTATGCTTAGTGAGATAGGCATGGGAAATGGGAAATGGGGATGAATGTTGTGGGTTATAAATTAAGAATGTGTTAATGGATTGTGGCATAATGTTAAATTCCCATTTATTGATATTTTTTTTATAATGATAATGACATTAGCGATGCATGGTTGGGAAATGTAGTTGAATGTGATGAATTTTAAATAAATCATGTTCACATGGATTAGTAGTGTGGGGTATAGACTTGAGGGTCTATGTCCATGGGTTGTGTTTTGACTGAGGTTCCAAACTACACCCACTAAATGCACGGGTTAGGGAAGGGGAGAGAGTTCCATTACCCTAACGGTTGCATCCACCCAGACTGAGGCTTCGAGCTGAGGACAATAAAAATTGATGTGTTATGATTCCTAGTGAGATATGATTTGGTTAATTCTCTTATTTTGTGATTTAGGATCTTACCTAATCCCTTGAACACATGATAAAAGGTGAAATGATAAATGAAATGAACTTGGGCTATTCGGTGGGTTAACTTAAGGGGATCTAAATAATGATGGATTTTGATCTATTTATCTTTAAATGTAATTATTTATCACTGAAATTCACTATATGGCTTGATGGATATTTTGTAGATATAGTTGGGGGTGGCCTACTTAGTTTTACTCACACCCTATTCGGGCCGTCGTTGGGTACCCAAGCAGATTTCACGGTTGCAAGTCAGAAGAAGGGAAAGGTACCAGTGCTTGGGAATTGAGTCATGATTAAGGATTAGCTTGGTTGGGGTTCATGACTTAGTTCTAAGACTATTTTGGGGATTCCTTTGTTTGTCTTTAGTTCATTTTTTTCACATTTCAATATAGCATGAAATGATATACTTACTGTTGTGTGTGTTGCACCTAGTTTGGGAATGGTTTATTTATGCATTGTGTTGGTGTTTTTATAGTGTTTTCTCTATTTATATTATTACCTATTTGGATTTCTATGGTAAAAAGGGTATATAGTCTCCCCACATGACTAGTTAGACCCTCGTTGCTAGTCAGAAACCTCGAGCATATGGGGAGGTGCTCTTGAGGTCATGTAACCACCCACCTTAGGGCACCGGTTAGTAGATCTCGGGTTTGGGACGTTAAACTATCCATTACAAAGAGGATTCCCAATTCTCAAATAAGAAGACATTAATTATGTATTCAAAATTATTTAGTCCAATAATTTTGTTTATAAGAATGAATGATATGTACTTATATTAAATATTGTAGAGACCATAATATAAGTAATAATAAGAGCACCTCCCATTGTCATGGGTCCATAGACTCCTATGGAATGTGCTCCACAGTAAACACTTATACTAGGACCTTATTGCCTTGAACATGAATAGGATTACCAGTATTACTCACTTGAAATGTAGATCTATCTTGGTTAATCTTCTCTATAGACATCCTTGATCCCTACATATAGTTATAACCTCTAATACTTTCACCTCATGAGAGAAAACAACATAAATTATTTAGATTCCCAATATTTCTAAATTGATGAGATATCCTAGGCTCATTATAATTATCCTGCTTCAATCATGCCATGATACCATATTGGTAACACTGAAGTTGCACCCTCCCTTGATAAAAACCCAAGCTTGCTGATTTATTAAAGTTTTCTTCCTAGATAGAATCATCATGGTTCCAATTTTTTTTCTCTATAAAAATGAATTACTCCAACAAGTTGGGGAAGAAAACAATTCCCATCCTTCACATCCATCCTATTTACCTCAACTTTCACTACCTTATTTACATGAGATTCCCCAACCCCAATATCTTAGATCCTACGTAAAAAACACATCCTTTACAAATTGGATTCGATAAAAAGTGAGATGTCTGAAGCTAAAATTTCATATATTACACATCATTTTTTGAGTTTAAAAATTACGTCTCAAAAAAATATCATACAATCCCAAAACCATAGTGGTTTAGTGATATTATCCATATAAAAAATTGATAAAATTTCTTCATAATCACACCATGAAATATCCCCTTCTAAAAATATCCTAGGTTATACTCATCTTTATAACAAAGAGAATGGAAATCATAAGAAATGTGTGATCTCAAAAAACTTTATAAGGGATAAACTTATCAACATGTAATCAAGGGTTAGGTCATATGAATTTGATAAAACATGATAATGGGAGAAATATATTGTTAAAAATAATATAGAACAATAAGATTTGTTCATTCAATATAATATAAGTACTTTTAATCTCAAATGATAAGACATATACAATGGCCTAAGAGTGAGGAATCATGAGAAAATAATCATGATCCGTTGAGAATAGAATTAGAATATGACATAGAAATTTGAAATAATAATAATAGTAGAAAAAAATTACATGATGAACATATTCATTTTCCATTATGACCACACAAAGTCTTTGTGAATATAGTTATCTACAATTACACTCACACATAGTTTTTTACAGATAGATAAATGCAATTACACTCTTCTATTGTATTTTTGAGCATAAATAACCATAATTTCACTCAAAAAAAGTCTTTTTGAGCATAGATAACAATACTTACACTCACACACAATCTGTTTAAGCATAGATAACCTCAATAACACTCACACATAGTCTTTCTGAGCACAACAAACCATATTTACACTTACACAAAAATTCATTATCTCATGAAATAAAAATTCATAACCAATACATTATAGGGATATATAAGACCACATCAATCAACATCGATACATATGTGTGTCATGAGATATCCATCATCCATCATTCCATGAGAACCCGTGGAATGAAAATGTGTTTTGTATCATTTCCAATTTATATCGTATAATGTGATATCAAAAGTAAATATGTTGATACTAAAATTTAAATAATCCAAAAGGATTATTTTATAATGGAATTTAGAGTTTGATTCATAAAATATAAATCCATAGGATTTGGATACCTTTCAGATAAAGAGGAAAATTCAGTTAAAATAATTAAGAGAGATTTCATAAAACATTTTTATCCATATTGTAAAAAAGGTGAAGTTTTTTTGTTACATTCAAAAAATAATAATTATTAAAATAACATGAAAATATTTTTAAAATAACACATTAACATAAATACCAAAAATGAATCCTTGAAATGGAACTAGTTTTTTATAACATAAGTTTGTAGGGTAAGACAAAATATACGAATATGAATGGAAAAAATATTTTCAATATTAAAAATATATTTATTGAAGAACAAAACATAAAAATAATGATAAATATTTCATTTGAGAATAAGTAAAGAAAAATTTAAATATCTAAAAAAACATAATTGGATATCAAAATAAGAAAGCATCACATTGGTGGTAATCGTCAATATGGATATGGAAAAGAGATCTAATATAGAAAGGATGAGAATTATTCTTAACAATGCCAAATTTTATAAAGAAATAATTTCATAAAAGAATATGTATTTTATTTTTAAAATTTAATTCCCAAAAAATAATTAGGAAATTAAATATAATATCCACATAGGATATAAAGAATCAATATTTTAAAACCATATTCAAAGAGGAATAATTATGACTCTAGAAAGGAAATTGAGTCATGAAAACCCCTTACAACACTAGTATCTCTTTAATGAAAATACCTTGAAAGATAAAACATGAGATGGATTTTTAAATTCTTATAATTTCATTAAATTATGATGAAAAATCCATGTTGAATTATATACAGCACATAATAAAAACAAGTGGTGAATAAAAGATATGTCTAAAAAATTAAATGTGAGACAAGAATCCCTTACAACTTTTATAACATTTGACCAAGAACCTACCTAAAATAAAAGAAAATGAAGTAAAACCTTGAATACTACTAATAAATATATAATCAAGATATAATACTTCAAATAGGTATTATATACACTATATAAACAAAAATAGGGGCATAATATAAAACATGTCTTGAAGAAGGGAATTTGAGATAGAACTCTTACCTTTACACTCAACTTCCACAAAAGCAATTTAACTTCATGTATAATAAACATAGCTATATTAAGATGTTATTTAATAAACTTATTAATATTTATTAACCTTTTTAATCTTTAATTATGAGGATATAATAAATATGTATTAGTTTTTTGATGATTATTTTTACCACTAGATTCTAGTAATTTTGATTTTTTCTAACATGTTTTGTAATCGTGTTGTCGGAAACCATTATTTGATAAAAATTTCATCATTATAAAATTATTTAAAGTATTTAAATATATATTTAATTATGATTAGTAATGTTAAAATTTAATTCCATGATATATTTAGTTGTGATTCATGAATATGTAATTGGTGAAGAGTTTATTTTCTAGTAATTTACTAATATCAACAGGTTACATTATAATGATAATTAATTATTATTTTTTCCCTAAAAATCATATTAATGACGTATATTAATCCTTAATATCACATATATTCATAAAATACATTTTTAGAACCATCCATGAAGTGATATTTTGAAAAATGAATTACGTTACTTCATGGAGGTTGTTGTCTGCACTCCTGTACAAGTGATGTTTCCATTTTTCAATGAATATAAATAGAGGAATATAAATAATAATTTATATTTAAATAATAATAATTACATAATAAATACCATATATAATCATTAAATCCATCTATATTTCAATATATGATAGGTGGCGATGATAAATGAATTACCTCACTTCATAGTGGTGGTAGTCCACACGTACACATGAGCGATACTTCCTTTTTACATCAGATAGAAAAGAGATATAAATTTTTTGTTACATTAAGATTAAAAAATTATGTGTATTTAATATTTTTATTTAAATATTTTAATATGGATATATAATATTTATATGAGGTTTATGAAAAAAATAAACTTGAACAATGTCACTAAGAACATATAAATACACCTTGGATAATCTCCTTTGAAAAACACCTTAATGATTCTTGGATAGGTATTTTTGGAAGACTAAAACCTCTAGATAGTTTACAAGGGTGTTTTAAAGATATTTTAATATTTTTTTTTTAAGATCAGGTGATCAATTAGAGTGTATAAGTGAGAAGAGGATGTGCCCTTTTATAAGTGAGGAGAGTGACACCCATGTAAATTCTCTAACTTTATAATAATGTAAGTCAATTTTCATTGTAAAGTAGAACTAAATTGAAAAATTGTTAAATATAGGATGATATTATGTCAAAATAAATTCAAAAAATTATATTTTGACAAGGTTTTGTGATAATTTATGTTTTATCTCTTAGTTTAACCCCCATCACAAAACCTTTTAGACCATACCACAAAGACTATTCATTACAGACAAAAATTAAGTTAGCCTTATTACATAATATTTATTATGATTATTATGAATATATAATTAATTTTAAAATATTTAAATCATATATGTGGTAAAAAAAATTTTATTATAAGTATGAAAACCCAATGAAAAACTGTTTTTAGAAAAATATCTTTTAAACCATAAAAATGAATTTATACCAAAATCATGTATAAAATTTTTCTCCATGAAATTTATTTAATATTATTACGTTCAAAATAAAAACAATTGAATTATAGTTAATTTTTTTTATTTAATATATAATCAATAAATTTAATCAATATTATTTATTATTAGTGATTAATTTGATTTAATATGATTAAAATAAATTATGCACTTAAAAACAGTTTTTGGAAAAATATTTCATTTTACCATCAAAACGATTTTATCATAATTTATAAAAAATTTGTAATCAATTTATTAATTTTTAATAATTAGTTTCAATTTATAAAAAATACATTTTCAATAAATTTTATACTCTAAATAAGGAAATTTTAACATTAAAAAACATATAAAATATATTAAAAAAATGTGCTTTTAAATAAGTAAATTTTTTCAAATTTATATTTAAATAAATACGTATTATATATACTTAATTAATTTTACTTATAACACCATGATATTTTAAAATAATACTTTGCTCGATATCTATATTAACATGCAACACTATGATTTAAGAAAATTTCGATATACCTTAAAAATATTAGTATTTAAATGTTACTGTTATAACCTAGATGTTAAATTGGTTGGTATGAATAGTAATAACCATATTATGAAACATATATAAAAAAAATTTATATAATCCAAATTTATTTATTAATTTATAATAAATATGTACTTAATTTTTAGTAAAGTCATTTTATGTTTCAAAAATACATTTTCTTAAAAAATGATTTTATTGATTTCTGTCCATATATAATGTAATTAATTTATGATACTTTTAGAAATTTTATTTTATAAAAATTATTTCATTTTTTAAAATATTATTTCAATATTATCTTAGAGTTATTTTTTGTATTTTTCTAAAAAGATTGATCTTTTAGTGAATTGTGAAAATAATATTTTTTGTCAAACTATTACTTATTTTCATTAAAAAGTACCATTATGATTTGAATTTAATATCAAATTAACATAAGAATTATTTAATTATATATAATTTAATTAATGTAATTTGAATTATTATTCTACCGTACTTTGAAATTAGTTCATTTTTGGGTTTAAAAACACATTTTTCTGAAAAACCATTTTTGTTGCGTTTTGAATTTTTATATTAAATTAATTTCCAAAACTTATAGAAATTAAATATTAAAAATGGATTCCACATTTTTAATCATGAGGTTCAAATTTGGTAAATATTTCCCTTTTTCATTATTAATAGTAAATGTAGTAAATATTTGTCACCTCGATAAGGATAAATCAGGTAAAAGTAAGTTAGAACTATAAGGTAAAGCATTAAAATCATGATAAAGTTTGAATTTAACCTATTGAATGAGTGTTATTTTACAAAATATATGTTTTAGCATTTAAATAATTTATTTTAAAACTTTATTTTGAATTTGGGTACCCAAGATTTACTTTTGAGATGATAAGATAGATTTTATTCAAAATTAATACTATTTTTGGGTCTTTGTATTTAATAGAATGGTTGGAAGATTCAATTAATTTTTTGGATTAATAGAAAAGTTCAAAAACATTCAATTATTTAATATTTAAAAAAAATCATAGAAAGTAATTTATTACCAGATTTCAAAGTAAAATGATTTTTATGCTTAAATTGGGTATTTTCCTAAAAACAGTCTTTCAAGCTCTTTATGTTATTATATTAAAAAAATACACCTATAGAAATTATCTAATATAAAATTGATTCCTAATTTTAAATCATGATTTATAGTTTTTTTATAAGTTTTCATTTAATTTTGGTAATATAATTAAGTTATCATAGTAACTAGTTAAGTTATCATGATTAATGTTAAAATGGGTTTAAAGTGGTTTAACTAAGAGATAAGGCTTAAAATTTATCCAAAACTTGTCGAAATATGATTTTTTGAGTTTAGTTCGACTATATTACATCTTATATTATAATTTGGGGTTCCTTTGTTCCACTATACCTGATTATTATATATATATATATATTATTTAATATTTTAAGTAATTCCAACTGCATCAATTACTTCACTTATAAAAGGGAACCTTCTCTCCTCTCTTCCTCGCCCCTATTGAAAACTCTAGTTCAGACAAGACCCAACCAATTATATCTCCAACATCCCTACCCACATCCTATTGGTAATTTTTTAATAATATCATCCTTATATGGATTAAGTTATAAAGAAAAGGAGGTTGTCTGAAGAAGAGGTACAACTTTTAACCAAAATGTTTTAGTTTTATTTATTCTTCTAACTCCATAAATATATTCTAACCATTGTGATATAATAACATAAGTACGTAAAATATATTGAATGTTATTATGTTAATTTATTAACCTTAATCCATCTCTTTCTTCTATCAAATGTGATATGAAACCATTATTCATGTTTGTGGTTGTAAAATCCCTTCTTTTCCAGGTATGTCCCTCTTTGATTTTTTCATTGAGCATATTTTGTTTTGGTTTTATTTTGTATTTAAACATTTTTAGTTGAGTCTCATTAAAATATGGAGAGTTTTTTTGGGGTAAATGACCTAAATTTTGGGGATGTATATTTGTTTCATTTAATGGAGTCTGGATATAAACATGTAAACAAAAGGGGATTATAAGGGTTTTCTGTGAGTTTTGAGGGATTTAGAACGGTTCAGAATTTTCAAAAGAATTTTGGCTTAAAAATACCTTTAGGACATTCACACACTATGTATATGTATTACATGATGTTTAAATGTCACTAAGAAGAAGAAATAAAAGGGATATAGGCCATGAACTGGTTACACAGTTTGAATCTATATTACATGACGTGTAATGTTCGAGCAAGGTTAAATCAGCCAATGTGACATGAATTTCAACATACTCCTAAATCAATAAATAGACACCATTTAATACATTTAAATTTTGTGTATTTATCGAGATCATCTATTATAAGCCATGTATTATTCTTATATTTTCATTCATTCCTTGTAAAACTTTCCACTCTCATGCCCTATGTGATTTCTTAGTTATTTCAGAGTGCCTTACTCTATTATGGACATCACGTTTAGGCAATCAATCGTCAGTGGGTTTTTCCCTTCACTTTTGTTTTTATCTAGTTTTGGTGGTGTAATAACATAACCCCAGTTTTTTTGGTGTTTATATTGATCTTAATGATCTAGGTTCCTTCTTGCAATATTATGTGCCTTTTTTCTTATTGGCATTCCCTATTAGAAGAATTGCATTAATCACCACTTAAAGGTATGTGGTCTAAAACCTAACCCTATAGTCTATTTAATTGATATAGTAGGTTTAATATTTCTATTACACCAAAATAACATGTTCTCTAATTAATCGAATGATGAATGGTGATAAATTTTGGATTGGATTAATCATTAAAGAACTTTAGATTAAATGGTATTACGACCTAGATTATGGCTACTCATTGGGGGAAGTGAACCATTGATTAATATTGAACTGGCTAATTTCTTAATGTTTTTTATCATGAAATGAAACCTCATGTGATTTATTGATATAGAATAACCTTGATAGTGGATTATTGTAAATTGAAATGCATATGTTTGATATGATATGATTGAGTGAAAACTATCATGTTAATGGTTTAAGAACCACTTGATAATTGAAATGTGAAAATAAAAGATAACTGGTAATTTTTTATAATTAACAATTGAGTATGATAATATAATATTTTGATATCCTTTATATTGTGAATTTTTTCGGGATACATATTATAATTCTTATATAGTGGGATTGGCTTAGATTTATGTTGTAATTATTATATAGCAGGTGTGGCCAAGTTTTATGCTGTAATGATTATATAGTAGACTTGGACGAGATTGATTCTATAATTCTTATCTAGTGAGTGTGGACCAGTTTCATGTTGTAATGATTATATAGAGGTATTTACCTAGGTTTTTGAAATATTTATATAGAGGGCTATGTCTGGGATGCTTAAATAATAATATAGAAGGTTATTCCTAGATGAAAAAATGCTTATACAGAGGGATATTCTTAGTTATTTGATTATTCCATGGATGTGTGCTTATGGTTGGAATGATTCTTCTATATGATTAGATACATTCTGGTATGTTTCCTAAGTAGGTTGATTATTGTCCTATATTAATTATATTAATTTATACACCTATTTATCTCTTTATTTCATGCACTTATTATCAGATATGAGTTTTTAGGGATGGTTGTATCAGCCTACTGTATTTTACTCATACCATATTTGGGCCACCATTTGGTACCTGAGAAGATAACATGGATGTTGGTTCTGATAGGGGCAAGGGACCTTGTTTATGACTTTTCCTTGCTGGATGGGTTGTAATTTGGAGATGGTACTGACATGGGGTTCCAGACCGAGGTCCTTTGAGTTTATTTCTGTTAGATGGTTCTTTTATTAGTATTACTTCAGTTTTAAATTTAGATACATATCATCCTATCATTTCATTTTTCACCATTATTTAGTTCATTGGTTCTCAATTTTACTTCCCAGTTGCATGTTGTATTATTTTCTTCTGATTTTGTTACTATGATATTTATTAAAATTTGTTTATTCTCACTATGTTGTCACTCTGTACGAGGGGGTATAGTCTCCACGGATTATTCTTCCCAATATAATTTTTTATTTTTAAGTCTCTATAATATAGGGAGTTACACTTGATGTCTCGTAACCATCTTTATTTATCCATGTGAGAGAGTGCCGGATCGGGGGACGTTACAACGATGGACTACCTCCTCGCGAGCCGAGGCATATAATTTTACATAAAAAATACATTAGAATGGTTATAATTATGTATTTAATATATATATATATGATATTAATAACATAATTATCATTCTTGAATGCTAATATATAATTTAATTTATTACCTTTCCATCCATTTAAAAATGATATTTTTGTTTGTGCGTACATGTGGATTACCACCTTCATGAAGCGATGTGATTTTTTTCATCACTGCATCACATGGATGGTATATATATGTGTGTGTGTGTTTGTTTAAAAAGATATTATAATATTTATGATATAATCATATTTCTATAAATAGAAAATAATACTTACCTTCTTGTTGAGCTTGTGTTTTTTAAGGAATGGGGTACAAAAATCCCCCTATAATAACCACTGATCAAGAACCACTGTCATGGGATACACACTAGGTATTAACATACCTCAAAGTAAATATTTTTATTAAACAATAGAAAAAATACAAGTTCAGTACATCATGGGGGAAATAAAAATGTAATCCGAGATCATCAACCCTAACAATATTCACACATTCATGAGGAAGCAAACCCGTATCCGAAAAATAGTGATATTACCATTCTAAATATTACTAGATTCAAGGAAGTTCACAACCTTATTTCATTAATTCCATATATGGCTAACCTACCACTCACCCATTAGGAGAGATTTAATCCTCTAGATGATATAGATAATAATCTATGGTATAACCGCCTTCCTGTAGAGAGAATTATAGATGATTAATGAATCTATCTCCACCACCTCAGGATCCAAATATCTGAACTTACAAGTCATCTTTCCATTGAGCATAGCCTTGTACTCTTCCATTAGAGAGTATCTATGACCATAATTAAAAGAAAATTCAAGAACTATAGATCCCCTATTTTCATAGACCACACCACCACGCTGAGAAGACCCATTCGCACAAGCACCATCAGTATTAAGCTTTAAGAGAACTGGAGGCAGATTCCATTTCACCCAGATTCTCTGTGAGGGTACCCACTGTGCCATAAAACCAAAATTACTATCAAGACATAGCCTCATCAATGATGGAGCATGCTCCCAATTCATTAGAAAAAGACCAAACTCTATAGCCTTGCTACGCAGTTCTACCTACTGTGAAAGCTTGAAACACCGAGCTCCCTCAAACTTGGATTTATCCTGCACCAGCAAAATCATCCAACACCCTGATGCAAGAAAAAATAAATGCGCCTTCTGCTCAATTTTATTTGAACCCGTACCATTAAACCAAGTCTGTAGGAAGTCTTCCATAGAGTCGTGGGGACCTCTGAAAACAAAACACACCCAGACTACTCTAGGTAGCGAGTACCCACTCTCCATAAAGAAAGAGATGAGGCATTGATTCAACAATACGCCTTGAGAAGAAAGGGACACTTGGAAATGAGAGGTATATGCCTCTCTGATGAACCTCAGAGTTCGTAGAAATTGACTAATGTATGATGCGCCAGACCAGAAAAATGAATTTAATACGAATATCCAAACTCCAAAAAATCCTCCCCATACATCACTAAGCATAGGATTGAGATGAAGAGAACATTTGGACATAGAGTTAAATTAACCAGATGGAGAACATATAAACACCAGCCTATCTTCCTTATCATTGATCAGAATACTATTATACACATCACACTGCTATAAAGAGAGAGTATCTTGGATGAGTAGTGGGTAACTACTATATAAATATAGAGGTGCTCTTCATCATTAAATATATACATATATACAAAGTTTCACTCATATAGATATATAGGAGAAGAGATACTAAAACCAAATATTTGTCATTTCCTTCAGAGCTACACTTTGGAGACATAAATTTTTTGAACTATCGACTCACTTATACTATTGTTGTTATTGTTTCTTCTACTGCATTTAATGGTTACATATTCTGAAAGAATGATGAAGCATTTGGTGAATATACAGTTTTGAGACATACTTGTTTCGACATATGTATAATGTTTTTTTTCTTCTATTTGAATAAATCTAATGCAACATTGAAGATCTATTATCTATTTTTCTATATTGAATATCTAATTTCATCTATCAGTTTCTACTAAAAACTATGAATTTTAACCTGTACCATCAAATAAATCAAACTCCTTTTTTTTATTTGAGTTTCGACTACTCTTACTCAAACAAGGTGAAGTGTCAGCTTCTTTTTCTAAGCTGTGGATATTTTGTTCCTTATGAAAGAACCAAAAGGCTCCATAAATCTTTGTAAGGTGTCAACTACCTGTACTTAGTTTTTTGAAAGGTCTTAGGATAAGAGGACCCGATATAAAAATCACCAAACTCCTAGATTTGGGAATTGGTAGAGTGGACTTAGGAATATTTGTGTCCCGAACTATACATCATTGTGTTTATTTCCATTATTTTTTTCTCACTCATCTTTGGGAAAATTAAATTTTTGCTATATAATAAGAGGAGAGTTATGAATCTTTCAATGTTTTTTAAAAACACAATTTACCCCCCTATTGTCCATTTTTTCATCATAATGTTATTTAAAACAATTAGCATCAAAGGATAAAATCTATTGGAGATATTTCTTATTCAAGAAAACTATTTCTACTCGATACCAACAAGTGATATAAAAGGAAGTGATAAATTAATAAATTAATATTTTTATAAATATTTTAAAATTATTTTTTTTTCTATTTGATATCTATCCTTGAAAATTATTTTGTTTTTATTCGATATCTAACAAGTAATATCAAAGGTTAGACTCTTTTGTAAATATTGAAGATTTATACTAGCTATAACAAGACCGAGTGAAAGGATTAAAAAAATAATCTTGAAATTGATGATTCTAGAGAAGGTATGTAGATAATTCACGCTCCTTACTTAAATAGTGATAATTATGGATGCTGGAAATCCCATGTTGTTATTTATTTGAAAAATCATGGAATAATGGTTTATTTAATGGTTGTTAATCCTAATGATATTACTAAATAATACTTTGAAGATTTGAATGTTGATCAAGAAAGAGAATATAATGTAAATTCAAAAACTATAAATGTTATTTTGTGTGGTTTAGGAACTAAAGAATTAAATCAAGTATCTGAATGTTCTACTAAATATGATATGTGATAGACTATTTCTATTTCTTATGAGAGAACTGAAAATATTAGATAATTAAGATACACTACTAAAAAATAAAATTTATAAACTTTTTAGAGTGGATGATAATGAATCTATCAATCAAATAAATGAAAAGTTGAAAAATATTTTCAATAATATTTTTACTTTTGGAGATCCAGATTTTCAATCAGATCAAACCCTAAAAGTACACAAAGTAATGCCTCCTAAGTAGAATGGAGTATTTGAATCTATACAATAGTCTACATCCGAAAATAATTTGACAATGATGGAGTTTATTAATAATTTAAATATAAATGAATTTGAGATTTTGGTTGAAGATGAAATTCATATCAAACATGAAGAATCATCTCTAAATTATACTATGAATAAATAGTATAACTAAATTCATTCATATTTAGACAATGATTTATTATATCTTGCTAAAAAAATTGAAATGTTGAAGAAAAAATAAAAATAAAGGTACTGAATAAAATAGATGTTGTGAATATAAGGAAATAATTCATACAAAGGATAAATTTCCTTTACTCATGGTTCAAAGGAAATCCAATAATGAAAGAAAAGGAAAGAAAATTTTAAAGGAGACCTAGATTATATATTCTAGTTTATATGATGTATCTTCTACAAATTCAGAGACTGGTCATAAAATTGTATATATCGTAGCTGATATTTATGAGGTACAATCCTCTTACTCTCAAAACTATTATTATGAAAAACTTTCTTATGATGAGTTAAATAAATATTTATTTATTCTACAAGATAAATATGAATCCTTAAATAAGGACCTTAGAAAAATTATAAAATCTTATGATACTACCTTATTGGATAAAGATAATTTATCAAAATAAATTATAGTTTTAAAATCTAATGCTTCTAAAATTTATTGTGCTTTTCATGAAAATAAGAATAAATAATTACTAGCTAAAGTTGATAATTTAAAACAAGATTCTAGGATGTTAATAAAAGGATAAAAATATTTAAATCAAATACATGGAAAAAATAAAATACCCAAAAAAATATGGAATGGGAAGCAATGGTGAAAGGCCAAAAACTACATAAGAATTATTTTTTTCTTAGTTTAAATAGAAAAACAAGTCTACTGTTAAATGTTTTTTTGTGGTATTAATGGTCATTATGAAAATGATTTTTGTTTCAGAAAACTGCAATTTTGTGGTGTTAAAAATGTTTATTTCACAAAATAATTATCTAACTAGAATAATAGAATTACTACTCAAAATTAACAAGTTTGGTTACCTAAGAATTTAGTTGCTAACACTGCAAGATCGAAAAGCATATAAGTTCCAAAAAAGAACTTGAATTTTATGTTTTTTAGTATTACACCACTAAGATATATTATTGAAATATTTATGTGTCTTATCGTTTGATATATAAAATTCTATAAAAAGGAGTGAACAACTCTGAAGTAGTTCATTATCAAAAAATCCCTCTTACTATAAATACTAATCCTGGAAGTATTTCATTTTTATAAATATATGATTCTACTTAATTAACTTTTTATATATAGGGAATGATTGAAATTTATTAAAATATGAAAAATACTCTTCTTTATTCTATAAATAATTTATTAGAATATTTTTTTTATAATTTATTTATATTTACTTTCCAACATTTTGAAACATTGTTTTAATATTTATATAAATATAGATTTTTTTTAAGTTATGAAAAGGTTATATTTTTAATCTTTAAAACCTTTTTTAATTTTTTATATTTTATCTTATTAAAATTTTATTTGTTTAAGTAATCAGGAAAACTCTCATTATGTGACATTTATTTTAATTTAAAATGATTTTTCTCTATTTTTAGGCTAAAGAAAATAAAACTTCATCTGTAATTTTTTGAAAACAAAATCTTCATTTTTTTTAACTTTTTATTATACCTATTATTTTAATATTCTTTGAAATATCTTGTTAAAATGACTATTGAAATCTAGTAATGGAATAATTAATAAGTCATGTACTTTTAGTTCAGAAGGAAATTTTCCCCAAAAAAGGACAAAAGGTAATCTGTAACGCCTTGACCCCTCTAGGCTGGAGCCGGTGCATTACTTGTGATATTGGAAGGGTTCAAAGGAATGAAAATCCTGAAGGAATGATTAGTTTAATAGTATTTAAGAAACTATATATGTATATGTCACTCAAATTACATTGGAAAAGGTTACAAAATATAATACATAACAAAAACTAAAAACTACAACCACATGAACTCAATAAACGATCACCTCTTCATCACCTATTAATGAAAAAAAATGAAATGGGTGAGCTCAAATGCTTAGTAAGGGTTACAAATAGCAGAATCAGGAATAAATTATAATATAATTTTAAACAATTTGACATAATCAACATGGCATGGTGAATAAATGAAAAACTCACGCCATTAATAAACTGAGAATGAAACTGCATCCATAGATTTTGTCATTGTGAAAACCTCAGGGATAGTAATAACTGAAAACGAATAAAACTAATACATATTAATTTTATGTCATGTATTTGGCACATGATACTATAATAATGTAAAAATGGTTTAGTTCTGGGGGTAGAAACCAATCTGATATTTGGAAACAAACTCGAAGGGTTTGTCGCCAACTGATTTGTCTCATTAGCCCTACTGATGCATCGATGGGCTATAGCGGGACCCACCCACCACTTCATGTCCAAATAATTTGTAATACATTGATTCAATACAAGAGAAATATGCCTTATCAATATCCTTATAGAGTAGAGTATATAGAATCATCAATATTTCCATAATTACAATAACTTTTCAAAGAAACCCTGTATGTAAAATGGTATACAGTTTCGAAAAGAAACATATCCATGATATGAGATTATGGATATTTAATATAAATATAATTTTAAATTAAAAGTGATCTCAAATGGGAAGTAGGTACACCACATAAAAATTATTAGGTGCACAATATAAAGTTAGTCACAACAAAATAGTAGTTGAGACAAAGTCTCTTACCACAACGTAATCTGTCGAATCATATGACCAGAAATTAATAACCCTACAACGAATCATTTAATAAAATAAATATAAAGATAATAATATTATTATATATCAAATGGTAGTACACACATACCACATACAAGAAATAAGTGGCAAACAATGAAAATATCATAGAAATAAAAGTGAGATGAGAAACCATTTACAAAGATTTCAGCATAGTAAAAAGTGTTATTGTGAGGGATTAACAAGAGGTAAAGGGGTATTCCATTATTTATATGTTACAATGGTATTATGTGGGTGGTTTGAAAACATCCCCAATAATTATTAATTAAAAATAAAAGAGCACAACATAGGGGAGATTTTTGAACAAAAGTGAGAGAGAGGATCCCTTACCTTATGCTTGAAGGTGTTCTTGACTTGTTATTTAATACATGAATAAAAAAATTAGGATTATTAATTCATAAATAAAGAACCTCTAATATGTGTTAATTATTTATTATAACCATTTTTAGTTCATTAAAGGCCATTCTGATTAGTTATAATGTTCAATTTCATTGTTCGGGCTCGTTTGATTACTTGTTTTTAAAAGATCGGTTCACTTATATCCATGTTCGGACAAATATGAAAGATGGAAGTAGTTGTCCATAAATTCTATTAGTGAAATTATATGGGATTACATGATTTTAAATTTAATTTGGTTAATTATAGTGAGGTCTAATTATTACATATATATAACCTTAGTGACAACTGTTTTGGTTAAACGGTGGGTTTGATTACACTAAACATGTTTTTCTTTATAACTTAATACCATTTGTAAAAAGGATTATAGAACTAAAAATATGATATATTTTATATATAATAATCTGGTTCAACCATAACATAAATGGTTTCATGACTAGAATTAAATATTATAATAGAAATTGATAAACTGTTGTTCTTGAATGTGCTAAATTAGCACATATCAAACTATGCTTTCATTTCTTCCAAATAAAGGGTGGGTAAAGGAGAGAAGATAATTAAATATCCCATTAGGATAAAAAAATTCTAGTACATGTATTTTATTTGAGTTATAATACTATTTGTGTGAAGGGAGGTGAGGAAAGAAACAAAAATAAAAGAACTTAAAAGAAATGAAGGAATTGGAAAGAGGAGTTGACCTCTTGAGACTTCCTCCTTTGAGAACCTCTTAAGGGGAGAGGTTTTGGTATTTTGAAGAGTATAGGAGCTTTCTGAAGTGTGGGAGGATATTGGGGAGAGATTTTGGTTGAATATTGGCAAGTCACAAGGATTTAGAGGAGTGAAGAGAAGATGGAGTGAAGGGGGGGGGGGGTTATATTGGAGGAGAGACGAGTTTTCTTAATATAAAATTCATTAATATATTATTTCTTCATAAGACAAGGAATAGTGAGTATTCCATGAACAAGAATATTAATTGTATCTTGTGAATCCTAATCAATTTGGATTACATCATCAGATCATCATCAATGACTCAATTAATCCATTATTTATCAATTTTTGTGAATTATCTGATTTTACTATTCATAAAAAATCGTGTATTTCAGAAAAATACCAAAAATTCACCCTAACCATTTTTCAGCATGTAGAATCCAAAAATGATGTCCATTTTTTAAAAAAAATCATAAATATGATTAATTAAATATTTAATTAAAATCATTATTTTATCGAAAAATATGAACACTTAAAATATTCATCTTCATTTTTAAGGTGCCTAAATTTACTTATACACTCATGGGTATGGATACCATTCATAAATTTCATATTACTATTAATAAGGGTAAGTTACAGTTCTTAAGATCAGGTTTCTATTCATAAGGGTAGGTTACTATTCACCGAAAATTATGTTAATTCTATCAGACTCTAAATATCATCTTAAACACAACCGTGTATGTCAGATTTTTAAAATTCAAATCGTAGAGTTGGAAAATTTAAGTTTAATGGCTAGGTTAGGGATATCTCTTATAAGTAACCATGTTTTTTTTCCATATAGGCTCAGTGATTCATGAAATATAGGCTATAACTTGAATGTATTTAAGAGAAACATACCATGAAGTGTTTGCTGCGCTACATTATTCACTCCAAAAATTTAGTCCTCAAAAAGTTTATGTATGAAACTCACCAAACAAATGTGGGTGATTATTTTTCATAACATCCTTAGGTTCCCATTTTGCTTCATCCATATTTTGGTTTCTCTAAAGATCCTTTACTAGATGAGATGTATGATTTCTCAATACCTGCTTCCTTATGTCAAGAATTTCGATAGGCTTTTCACAGTATGAAAAATCAGGTTCCAGTTCAATTTCATCATATGTGAGTACATGCGTTGGGTCTGACATGTATTTATTTAACAATGAAATGTGGAACACATCATGAATAGTGAAGATATTTGGCAGCATTGTTAAATGGTAACCTACAGCTCTGATTCTTTCCAGAATTTCAAATGGTCCGATGTACCTGGGGCTCAGTTTCCTTTTCTTATCGAGCCTTAAGACACCCTTCCACGGAGATACTTTCAAAAATACATGATCTCAAACTTGTAATTCCAATTCCTTTCTCCAGTAGTTAGCATAAATCTTCTACCTACTTTGGGATGCTTTAATACAGGACTTTATTTTCTTCACCTTTTCCATGGTCTCTTCAATAAGTTCTAGGACTCTAAGTTTCCTCTCACCAACTTCATCCCAACAAGTTGGAGTTGAACATCTCTTTCCATATTATGCTTCATATGGAGACATTTGAATAATATAATGGAAAATATTATTGTAGGAAAATTCCACCAAAGGAAAGTATTGATCCCACATACCTTGGAAGTTATGAGAGCATGACCTTACCATGTCTTCAAAAGGTTGAATAGTCCTTTCAGATAGACCATCGGTTTGGGCGTGATAAGTAGTGCTCATACGAAGCTTACTATTCAAAGATTTCTAGAGACTTTTCTAGAATTTTGATTTAAACTGGGGATCTCAATCAGATAAAATTGATAGTGGTGCACCATGAAGTCTTAAAACTTCATTAATATATAGTCTTTCCAAGTGATCAAGTGGAAAATCCTCTCTTATATGAAGGAAATGTGCTGATTTTGTGAGACGATCAACAATTACCCATCTTGCATCATTCCTTCTAGGTGTCCTTAGTAGTCTGGTGAAAAAATCCATCGTAATGTTATCCCACTTAAACAATGGAATAGGTAAAGGATGTATCACTCCTTTTGGATGTTGTCTCTTTTCCTTCACATGTTGACAAACTAGACATCTTGACATGTAGTCAGCAATTTCCCGCTTCATATTATCCCACCAAAAATATTCCTTCAGATCTCTATACATCTTGGTGCTACCCGAGTGTATAGAGAAATTTGAGCTATGAGCATCATCTAATAGTTTCCTTTTTAGCTCAGGTATTGATGGAACACATAACCTCTTCCCAAATTTTAGAACTCCTTCTTCATACATGAAGTCATCCAGTCTCCCATCCTTGACAACATTAATTTTCTTATGTAGATTCTCATCATCAGATTGAGATATTTTTATCCTCTCTAATAAAGATGGTTTAGAAATAATTTAAAAGATGAAAGATGTTTCCATTTCCTTAACAATTCCCATATCCATCCTTAGTAGATCCAAAAATATAGGATCTCTCTCAATCCTCATTTGAGACAGAAGTCAATGATCTTTCTTGCTTAATGCATCTTCCACCTTATTCACCTTTCCTGGGTGGTAGTGTATTGAACAATCGTAATCTTTGTGTAACTCAAGACATCAACTTTGCCTCATGTTGAGTTATTTTTGTGTGAAAATGTATTTAAAACTCATGTGGTCTGTATAAATCTCACATATCTTTCCATAGTGATAATTCATCTATATTTTTAGAGCAATTATTACGGCTGCTAACTCAAGACCATGAGTTGGATAATTTTTCTCATGAGTCTTCAACTGTCTTGATGCATAAGCAATAACTTTATCGTTTTTCATAAGGACGCAACCCATTCCATTCTTTGATGCATCACTCTATATTACAAATCCACCACTTCCAGATGGAAGAGTCAAAATTAGAGCATTGACCAATCTTATTTTCAATTCATCGAAGCATTCTGTACATTCTTTTGTCCACACAAACTTAACTTCTTTACGTGTGAGATTGGTTAGTGGGTTAGCCAGTCGGGAAAAATTCTGAACAAAATGCCGATAGTAACCTCCTAAGACAATAAAACTACATACCTCAGTTATGTTTGTTGGCATGGGACATTATTGGATTGCCTTTGTCTTTTCAGGATAAACTAGGATTCCATCCTTAGAGACAATATAGCCTAGAAAAAAACTAATTGATTCCAGAATTCTTACTTTTTTAAACTTCCTATATAATTTATTTATTCTAAGAGTTCTCAGAATATCCCTCAAGTGATTCTCATTGTCTTCATAGCTTTTTGAATATACGAGGATATCATCGATGAATACCGCAAAAATTTTATCAAGATATTCCTTGAAAACTATATTCATTAAATCCATTAAAATAGAGGGTGCATTTATCAGTCCAAAAGGCATCACTGTAAACTCGTAATGCCCGTACCTTGTCTGAAATGCTATCTTAGGAATATATTCCTTCCTCAAACGCAACTGATGATATCCAGATCGAAGTTCATTCTTCTAAAAGTATTGAGCTCCATGAATTTTATCAAATAAATCATCAATCTGGGGAAGAGGATACGTATTCTTTATTGTAATAGCATTGATTTCTTTGTAATCAATGCAAAGACTCATGGATCCTTCTTTCTTCTTGACAAAGAGGACAGGGGCTCCCCATGGAGAAACAATAGGTTGAATAAATCCTTTTTCACTAAATCCTCTTGTTTTTTATTTATCTCTACTAATTCCATAGTGGCCATTCTATAGGGAGTCTTTGATATAGGTATTTCCCTAAAAATTAAATCAAAAGAGAACTCAACTTTCTTCTCACGAGGATGTCCAGGTAAATCCTCTAGAAATACATCAATGTACTCAAGAACTATGTGCACATATTCTATTTGAATATTTCTTTCCTTGCCCATAAATATTGGTTTATATTCCTCTATAAGTATTTCAGTCTGTAGTGCTATTGTGGGTGGTTATAGATAAGGATCAGGTGGAGAAGTTTCTACCCTAAAGACAAGTGATTCTACAACATTTTCAAAAAATTGTAACTTCATTATTCTTACAATAAATCTTCACATCATAACATCTAATTAATAGCGAGAATTATTTCGAAGTCAGTCATTGGTATGATGACAAGGTTAGCAACTAAATCACATTTTGGTGTCTGGAGGGGGACTAGTTGACATGCCTTTGTTTCAATGATACATCCCCTGGGTGTTTTGACTGTCAACTCCTTTATTAAATCAAATTGGACATATCTAATTTTCTTGGAAAACTGAGAATATATAAGTGAATGCGATGATCTAGAATCAAATAATGTTTTGGATATATTTGAGGAAACAATTAAATTACCTTCCACCACATCATTAGGAACTTTAACCTCTACGGTTGTAATCACATAAGCTCTCCCTTTCTCTCTTGGAATTTTCTGAGTCAAGTTTCCTTAGTGCTTAGCACACTCATTTTCATGTTTTCCCATCACTATAAAATTGTAGCATTAAATATCATTGAATTGTTTCTTCCCCTTGCATTCATTTGATCGATGACCCTTTTCTCTGTAGTTATAGAAGACTCCCATGCCTTTCAAGCATTTCCCGATATGATTCTTTCCACAATTATCACATAATGGGAATAGTTTTTGTCCCTTGATCTACTTTGGTTCTTCTCCTTTTCCTTTGTTATCAGAGTACTGCTTCTTATCTTGGTTTCCTTTGAAGAGATTTGATCTAGAAAATTCTTTCTCTATTTTGATGGCAGTTGATACAATTTCAGCATATGATGAAAATGACTGAGAAGACAGTTCCATTCAAAAACTTGGCTTAATTCCTTCAAAGAAATGATAAATCTTGTCTGCCGAGTCACGTACGTAATCTATGACATACCTGTACAGTATTGTGAAGATAGCCTCAGACTCTGCAACAATGTCTTCTTCCCTTTGTTTTAAGCTAAGGAATTTCCTCTTCATTTCAGTTCGTTGCTCATGAGGGATATATTTTTTGAAGAATATTTCTTTAAAATTCCACCATTCTATATCTTATATTTCTTCTTCATCCAAGGTATTCTGGATCAAATACCACCACTGATCTGTGTCACCCTTAAGACAATATACTGTCATCAATACCTTCTCATATTCATCGCATCTTAATGCCATGAATTTCTTTTCAGGTGACTTGATTCACTACTCAGCTACTAACGGATTAGTAGTACCACTAAAAGATGGTGGCTTTTTCTGCATTAAATGATCCAACACATGTGTAGCATGGTTATTCTTCATGACCAGGGTAAGTTTCCCCAATGCGGCCATAATATGATCTGCTTCGACATTGATCACGTTGACTTGCTCAGTGCGGAAATCCCACAATTGTCCATGAGTATTGATTCCCCTTATTCCATTAGGATCCATTTCTACATAATGGCATACACTAGATCAGTTTATAAATCTAAAAGAGAAAGAACTTGATATAGATTCAAAATTCTATGCATAGCTAATCTTATAAACATGGTTTCTCTGAGGAAAAATTTATATTTCAATCCTTTATAATGGCTTGTAAAGAAAATATGAATTATCCTAAGCATATCCCCTGGGAATTTCATATCCAAGAGTGCAATATGGACCATTTTTGTGTACCAGGATACCCTCAGTCAAGCCTGAAACTCCTTGTTGGAGTTTTCACTCCTAGGTACATCTGTGCCAGAGCCACCTCTACCTGCTCATATCTAGACAGTGATGTATTTGCTAGAAAGATTCACATAATCTATTCCTTATCAAAATACCAGGATGTTATTGTACATTTATCCTCAAATACTACATTAGGTCTTCGTTCCATGCTATATATTTCCTACTCTAGTTTCCATGTTTTGTACTAAACTTCCTCTAATACCAACTGTAAAACCCTGACCCTTCTAAGTTGGAGCCGGTGAATTACTTGTGATATTGGCATGGTTAGAAGGAATGAAAATCATGAAGGAATGATCAGTTTAGTATTATTGAAGAAACTAGATACATATATGTAACCCAAATTACATTGTAAAAGGGTACAAAATACAATACATAACAAAAACTAAAAACTGCATCCACAGGAACTCAATAAACGATCACCTCTTCATCACCTGTAGATGGAAAACAATGAAAGGGGTGAGCTCAAATGCTCAACAAGGGTTACAAATAGTGGAATAATGAATCAATAATATCTAAAATGTAAATAATTTGACATAATCAACATGGAATGACGAATAAATGAAAAACTCACGCCATTAATAAACTGAGAATGAAACTGCATCCCTAGATTTTGTCATAGTGAAAACCTCATTGATAGTAATAACTGATAATGAATAAATAGAATTCTTATTAATTGGATGTCATGTATCTGGAACATGATACAATAATACTGTAAAAACGATTCAGTTCTGTGGGTAGAAACCCGTCTATATTTTGGAAACAAACTCTAAGGGTTTGTCTCCAACCGATTTGTCTGATGAGACCTACTAATGCATCGAGGGGATATAGTGGGCCCCAACCTCCACTGAATGTACAAATCATTATGTATACATTTATTCAATATAATATTGATATGCCTTTTCAATATCCGTATAGAGTAGAGAATATAGATTCATAAATATTTCCATAATTAAAATAACCTTCCAAATAAACACCGTATGTAAAATTGTATACAGTTTCAACAACAAACATATACATGATATGAGATTATGGATATTTAATATAAATAAGATTTCAAATTAAAATTTATCTCAAATGGGCATTAGGTACACCACAAAAGGATTATTAGGTGCACAATACAAAGTTAGTCACAACAAAATAGTAGTTGAGACAAAGTCTCTTACCACAATTTAATCGGTCGAATCATATGAGAAAAACTTAATAACCCTAAAATTAATCATTGAATAACATAAATATAAAGAGAATAATGTAATTATATATCAAATTTAAGTACACATATACCACAACAATAAATAACTGGCAAACAATGAAAATATCACAGAAATGAAGGTGAGATGAGAAACCCCTTACAAACATTTCGGCATGGTAATGAGTGTTATTGTGAGGACTTAATGAGAGGTAAATGGGTATTACATTATTTATATGTAACAATGGTAGTATGGGGGTGGTGAGAAAACATCCCCCATCATTAGTAATTAAAAATAAAAGAGCACAACATAGGGGAGATTCTTGAACAAAAGTGAGAGGATCCCTTACCTTATGCTTGAAGGTGTTCTTGACTAGTTATTAAAGACTTGAATAAATAAATTAGGCTTATTAATTCATAATTACAGAACCTATAATATATTTAAATGATTTATTATAACTCTTTTTAGTTCATTCAAGGCCTTTTTGATTAGTTATAATGTTCAATTTCATTGTTCGACCTCGTTTGATTACATGTTTTTAAAAGATCGATTTACTTATATCCATGTTCGGATAAATATGAAAGATGGAAGTGGTTTTCTAGAAACTCCATTAGTGAACTTATAGGATATTACATGGTTTTAAATTTAATTATGTTACTTATTTTTAGCTCTAATTATTACATATATATAACCTTAGTGACAACCGTTTTGGTTAAACGGTGGGTTTGATTACAATGAACATGTTTTTTTTTATAACTTAATACCATTTGTACTAAAGGATTACAGAACTAAAAATAGGATATATAAAATATATGATAATCTGGTTCAACCATAACACAAATTGTTTCATGGCCAAAAATAAATATTATAATAGAAATTGATAAATCGTTGTCCTTGAATGCGGTAAATTAGCACATATCAAACGGTGCTTTCATTTCTTCCAAATAAAGGGTGGGTAAAGGAGAGAAGATAATGAAATATCCCATTAGCATAAAAACATTTTAGTAAATGTATGTTACTAGAGTTATCATACTTTTTGGGTGAAGGGAGGCAAGGAAACAAACAAAAAGAAAAGAACTTAAAAGAAATGAAGGAATTGGAAAGAGGTGTTTACCTCTTGAGACTTCCTCCTTTGAGAACCTCTTAAGGGGAGCAGTTTTGGTATTTTAAAGAGGCTAAGAGATTTTGGACGTGGGGGAGGATCTTGGGGAGATATGGGAGTAGAATATTGTCATGGCACAAGGCTTGAGAGGAGTGAAGAGAAGAGGGAGTTAAGGGGGGTTTTATAGTGGAAGAGAGATGAGTTTTCTTAATAAAAAATTCATTAATTTATTATTTCTCCATAATGCAAGGAATAATGAGTCTTCCATGACCGAGAATAGTAATTTTACCATGTGAATCTGAATAAATTGGTCTTACATCATCAGATCATCATCAATGACTCAATTAATATATTATTTATCATTTATAGTGAATTACCAGATTTTAATATTCATAAAAAATTCACGTATTTCAGAAAAATACCAAAAATTCACCCTAACCATTTTTTAACGTGTAGAATCCAAAAATGAAGTCCATTTTTCAAAAATATTTTCCTAAATATGATTAATAAAACATTTAATTAAAATAATTATTTAATCAAAAAATATAAACACTTAAAAAATCATCATCATTTTTAAGGTGCCTAAATTCACTAATACACTCCAGGGTATGGATACCATTAATAAACGTCATATTACTATTAATAAGGGAATGTTACTATTCATAAGGGCAGGTTACTATTCATAAGGGTAGGTTGCTATTCGCTGAAAATTAAGTTAATTCTATTGGACTCTAAATATTTCATTGAAGACAACCGTGTATGTCAAATTTTTAAAATTCAAATTGAAGAATTGGAAAATTTAAGTTTAATGGATAGGTTATGAATATCTCCTATATGTAACCATTTTTTGTTCCATATAGGCTCAATGATTCATGAAATATATGCTATAACTAGAATGTATTTAAAAGAAACATATCATGAAGTGTTTGGGGTGATACAAAATCTTTATGATCTGTTGAAAGAACAACTAGTGTCAATTATTAAAGATTCATATGAAAAATATTCTAAAAGAAATAAGTAATTTTATAGTCATGAATAAATATAAATCTCTTTTTACCAAATGACTTATTAAAGGGTTCTATTTAAAGTTATCTCTTTGAATAAAGAAAATGAGAAGCTACAAGCCGAGTTGAATGTTTTTAGAAATTAGTATGATGCTCTACATAATGAATCTGTATAAAAAATTGTTTTTATTCATTAAAAAATGAATATTAGAATATGAGATATATTTCAATCTAAAAAACATACTTTGAATCTTTTAATGTATAATAATAAGTCTAATAGAGTTTCTGAGAAGAGAAGCTATTATAAAGATCGATCTTGATAAACTGAATCTATTTCTAGTTGAATAGTTCTCATCTTCTTCTTATCAAAGAACAATAGATGTTCAAATCAGATTAGAAGAACTATCAAGAGTTTTAGGTGAGTTAAATGAAAAGGTTAAATGTTTGGAAAGTTTAGATGAAAATTATGCTCCTTCTTAACCATTCGATTTTATTTTATGTTTACTTAAAAATCAATTTTATATGTATTTTTTTAATATATTGTTTCTTAGAAATAATTTTATGAGTTAATTCATAATTTATTTTTAGTTTTTATCATTTTTCTCATGTAATCGTGAACTTTTTATCATCTCAAAAATTAGTTTATTACTGTAAGTTACATTTTTTATTCAAAACATTTATTTTAAAATGTTAAAATTCATTGAATAAATCTATATGATATGATTTAGGTGTAGTTTTAAGAAAATAATAATTTTATTTTATATATTATCCTTGTTTAAATATTTATATATTTTAAAGGAAAGCATAAATTTAGGGGGAGTTAAATTCACAAATCTTATCTTTTTGATTTCACCTAAAGGGGGAGAAGTTTATATGTTTTAGTTTGGTATAAGTTTTAAAGAATTAATGTTATTATGATTATAAATTCTAAGAACTTTATTCTTATTATTCTTAATTTCCTTAACATAGGGGAGAATTTTTCTTCAAAAGAAAAATTATATAATGTGATGATAATCGGAGAAGTTTATAATGCTCATGGTTTCTAATTTATATATTTTTCCTCATGGGGGAGAAGTCTTCTGTAAAATAAATAATATGGGAGAATATTTATTTTTTATGATAGGGGAAGTTTTCTTTATGGAATAAATATTATAAAGTGAAAAAAGGAGACATTTATTTGAGCTATTTCTAAATTTTTTTTTAAATTTTACTTATTTACGTTATGAGATTTGTGATCTCAAAAAAGAGGGAGATTTTTTAGAATATGTTTATTTAAAAATTTCATTAATTTATTTTTTGTTATGATTCCCACATACTCCCACATTTGTTTTAATAATTAATTTTCATATAAGTGAATTTTAGGAAATTAATATTCTGAGAAATATTTATTCTGGAATTATATTTAATTCATTGATCCGTGGGGAATATTTGAAAAAATATTATGAATCTGTTTTAAAATTATTCTGGAAACACTATTCATATTCTATGTCATTAAGAAAGATGTTTGGAAGGAATTCTATGTTCAAAATAGTGCATATGGATCATATACCCAATACTATCTTGAAAGTATGGTTCATCAACCCTACGATAGTATGGAATCCAATGTTTTTCAAAACAGAAAGTATGGATGCACAACCTTGCATTTGGAATCAACCCTATATTTGAGGAAATGATCGTATGGTATATCAACACTACATTTGGTGTTTTTAACCACATAGAGGAACCCTATGTTTCACTATTCAACGAATTAGTTTTAAATCCATGCTATTATCTAAGATTTATGCAACAGTAATGATGGAAGTAAAGATGTGTTCAAAGATATTTTATGACCGATTAAAAGGTTCATTATGTATGTTTTAAAGGATCTTATTCATCTGAGTAAATCTCTACTATTATTATGGGAATTTAAAACAATCTTGAATGGTTTTAAATTCAAATAATCATGATTTATTATGAGATATTTCTAGAGATGTTTTGACCTGGATCTGTTCGACCTAATGTATAAATATCGATATGCTCTTCATCAATAAAGATATACATATATAAAAATTTCCACTCAAATAGAAATATGTGATAGTAGATACTAAAACAAAAAGTGTGTCACTACCTTCCGAGCTACACTTTAGAGACATACATGTTTTGATATATCAAATCACTACTATTGCTATTGTTTCTATTTTGTCTACTACATTTATTTGTTACATCTTCTTCAAGAATTATGATACATGATGAAGATATACTTTAGCGACATACATGTTTACAAATATGTCTGATATTTTCTTTCGTGCTATTTGAATAAATCCTATGAAACATTGAAGATCTATTTATTATTGTACTTATATTGAAGATCTTATTTGATCTATCAGTTGTTGCTACAAATTATGAATCTTATCCTATACCATAAATAAATCAAACAATTTTGATTTATTTGAGTTTCAAATAATCTTACTCAGTCATGGTGAATTGTTTTCTTCTAGTACTAAGCTGTGCATATTGTATTCCACGTAAAAGATCTAGAAGGCTATGTAAATTCTTGTAAGGTGTCAACCACCTATACCCAGTTGTTGTTTAGAGGTCTTAGGATAAGAATAACTAATATTATACTCACAAAGCTCATGGAGTTTATATCATTTTTGGAGTATACCATGGGATATTTGTGCCATGAACCACTATACATTATTGTTTTCATTTACTCTATTTATTTTTTTTCTCACTCATCTTTTAGGGAAGGAAAGCTTCACTACATGACAACATGAGAGTTCTGAATATGACAAATTTTTTTAAGAACAAAATCCACCGTCACTCTTGTGACTTTTTTTACTTCATAATCATTGAATCCAAAATTTATTTCCCTCACATTTTTTAAAATAAATGGAAACGTTCCTCAATCATATGTAAGACATACCATCTACATGATTGTAACAAAATAAATTTTTCATAACAATATTTAATGGTTGGTTTAAAATTATAATTAATGTATAAAAATAATAATTATTTCATGATTATTATTTTGTAGATAATGGAATAATTACCTCTTTGAGCATGGTCAAAATACTGATTTTTTCTGCAATTATGAACTGAACATCCCTAAAACAAATGATGTGGACTTAGCCGATTATGTAATTAAATATTTCATTGAAATAAATAAAATAAATAGTTTAATGATATTGTAATAAACCCGGGATTGTTTTTAAAACATGTAAATAATTAATATAATTTTATTATATAGTATTTACAAGATGTACATAGCAATTCTAGACTCGAGGTAAGGGATTTCATCTCAATTTCCTTTCACTGAGGCATGTTTCAATGTTATAAACCTAATTTATTTTATATAGTGTCTATATAATACCATTTTACATGTTATATTATGAATAATTCATAATTAATGGTAATTTATTTTACAATTCATGTTACATCATCCAAGGGGTTTTGATTGGAAACTTACCAAAGCGATAAAGGTTTTTTTAACACGATTTTCTTTCAGTGGGTTATATCACTTCTTCATTGACTTTATTATGCCAAGATAATTTGTGAAATGAATATATTATATTTATGTTATATTTACACTTATTTTTTCTTGGATTTAAATTGTTTACAAATAACCTCTCCCTTTATTAATTCTCAATTAAATGATATAATCTTCATAAGGGTTTATAATGTCAATTTTATTTTTGTGAGGCATATTCAATATTCACCACTTGTATATTTTTTGTGTGGTATATACTTCCAATATATTCATTTTATGGATATTATCAAGAAAACTATTGCGATTTAAAATTTCATATAAGGTTCTCTCTTCCATGAGTTTTTTATTCAGATATTACTAAAGTGGTAAGGGTTTATCAAATCAAATTATATTCTTTTAGACATATGTTATGTTATGCACCTATATAATTATATGAGGTGCATGTAAATACCGTATAAGATTTTATATCATGAATATCATTTCATTTCATGATATTTAAGGTTTCATTTTTAGTTATTCTTTTACAAGGATTATGATTAAAAAGTTACCAAAGTGATAAGGGGTTATGTTTCAATCCCATTTTAATCAGGATTGTTTATGCATGAATATTCATTGATGAAATTATTTGATATTTATATTATAAAATCATTTATTATTTATTTTCCATTGGTTATTTATATAATTTTTTAGTTTTAGTTTCATTTTCCTCTCTTTTCTACTAAAAATGCTTGATAATTTTTTTAAATAAAAGCTGACCTTATATCTCCTCTTTCAGTTGAAAAAACTTTTTATTATGTATACATGTTTTCTAAAAAATTTTCTAGAACGTTTTATCTATTAATAAAATTTTTAGTAATTCATTTTTACCCATGTCTGAATTTTCTAAAAAAAATAGAAGAATAATATTCTTGTTATTTTATAAACAAGATGTTTTCTACCAAAGGTGTGAATAAAATATATTTTTTAATAATTATGAAATTTATGGAATTTAAAAAATTTGTTAATAATTAATGATTCTAATATTACTTTACAAATTTATATGATTGTTTTTAAATAAAATTATTTTTATAGTATTTTGAAAAAATTAAAAGTGATTTTCACATTTGAAAGAGTATTTTCCTCAAGAAAGTTTTTAATGATATATTAAAGGTTTTTATATTCATCATTGACAACAACAATTTATTTTAATTATGCTCTATTGGGGATATTTTATAATGATACCATATTTATTATTTAATTGAATGGATTATTATTGTTTCAAATAGATTTTCATGGAACCCATTTCTTTTCTATGGGAAAATCAAGTTAGGAAAGAAAAATGGTTATTGCTATGTTTAAAAGTTAAATATTCTCATTCTTTTTCTCCTGATATGGTACTTGTATATTATTTATTTAAGTTGTATTAGAGAATAAACTCAAATAATTAAGGTATTTTTTATGATATTTAACTTGTGGTTTTATTATATCTCTCCAATGCTTTGGGTAAAGAGACAAAATTAACCCAATATAAGTTTCTTCCAAAGGGTTATTATAATTTATCACATATGTTATTATATTTGTAAGAGTGATTATAAGAGTGATACGATAATTATGTTCCAATATACAACCAAACATTATCAATGTTTGATATATGTTTCTAATGGATCCTTTGTTCAAGGAATGTTTTCACATGGCTCATTATTGTTAACTTATATTACTCATGTATTATGGTAAATACTTTTTCCATGTATTATGATTTATGATCCACATTTTATGGTTATTAATTATCTTATGTTATGATCATTTACATTGATTATGTCATCATACCATTATTTTCATCTTATGAAAACTTATGATATTCAATTTTTAATCATTATTTTTACCCTTAATGAGTGTTTTATCTCACCCTTATTATGTTTTACATTTCCCAATATTATTTATATTGATGTAAAATTAATTGTGTCTATAAAGGTTTCTTGTGTGAAGAATTTTTATAGGAGATGTTGAATACGTAATATGGAATAAGAAAATATAGGTATAATGAGAAAAAC
Source organism: Viscum album (assembly GCA_963277665.1). Taxonomy (NCBI): domain Eukaryota; kingdom Viridiplantae; phylum Streptophyta; class Magnoliopsida; order Santalales; family Viscaceae; genus Viscum; species Viscum album. The sequence continues at coordinate 1,514,317,441 of OY728161.1, forward strand.
GATCACTTGAATATATTGGTATTGTTATGTAATATTTTATCATAGTTCTATAAAACTCAAAAACTAAAAGTTCCACGGGTGTGTATGTGATGCAATATTTCCATTTGATTTTATATTCATTGGATTGATAAAATTTTATAATTATTATTTTTATCAAATCTATAAATATAAAATCATGTTTTTAGAGTTTGATCTGAGAGTACGTGTTTGGGGTTTTCATAGTTGGAATCAGATAAAAGTTTATATAAATTTTCAGATTAGGATTTTTTTCATGCAGGGTTAACTTAATAGTTACAAATACCATTGTCGGTTTGTAAGTTTAAGTTTTATCATAAGTTAAAATGCACATACACCCCTTTTTATGTTTTAATTGATTGTATTTTAAGGTAATTAATGTTATTTTGGTAGACATTTTATTAATTTGATCTATATGTAACAATTAGTTTTAACATGAAGTATTATTTTATAAGAATGTTATTACATTTTAGGGGTTATAATATGAATATTATATGGAATCCTTTTAGCTTAAAACATTATTCAACATTGAGGTTGTTGAGGTTAATTGGGATATAAAAATATTTATATTTGGAATGATATCAGTTGAACCTTTGGTGTTATTATTGAAAATTTGTATATTAATGTATTATTATGTCATATTATGGATTATAAATTATGGATATTATCTTATCTTTTTATAATATTTTTTATTTTAATTAATTTATAAAGATGGGGGGAATATATGTTTATACTTTTGGGAATTATGTGATCCATTAGAAGCTAATTTTAGTGTTTCAGACGTGAAAAATGCATCTTGAATATTCATCTTTTCGATATAAATATAAATTGTTTTGTGAAAATTTTAAAAAGGATGAAATTCTAATTATCATGTTTGTATATTTTCTTATGTTCTTAATAAATATGCTAAATTAACTCTTTAACTCTAGGAAACCATCCTGAAATAAAAATTTTATCCTATTACCTTCATTTTTGACGAATTAATGGTCTTGTTTATCCCCTACTAGTTTATGGTTTTTTGTCCATTTAATTTTTCATGATCATTCAATTTATTTTGATCAATGTTCTCAATCAATGTCTACCATTATTTGGACATTAATTTTTTCTTCTATGCCTATATTTTTACTTCTTACTAATGTTCAACTTATTTTGGGAACCCAATAATGTGTGATTTCAGGTGACCTTCATATTTTCATTCTCCCATTTTTAAGAAGATTTTTTATTATCCCTTTTTATGATGTCTGTTTTCAATAAATTTATTTATAAATATTAAAATGGATTTAATTTCATGATCATATGTTTTTTCTTCCACTCCCTAAAATTGTTTCTGAAAATAATTTAAACCATTTTTATCATAAATGAGATAAAATTAGGAGGACTAAATTTCTTTAAGTGTGTAAAATTTAACACCATAATATTTTAAAATAATACTATGATCGATATCATTCTTAACACGTAACACTGAGATTTATGAAAATTTTGATATACTATAAAAATATTATTTTTTAAATCTGACCATTATAAATTATCTATAAAATTATAATTATGAATATTAATAACCATATTAGAAAAAATATGTCTAAAGTTTTTATATAATCCACATTTATTATTTAATATATAATAAATAAGTACTCAATTTTTAGTAAAGTGATTTTATGGTTCAAAAATATGTTTTCTTCAAAAAAGATTTTTATTAATTTTTTTGCATAGATAATATAATTAATTTATTATAGTTTTAAAAATGTTGTTTTATAAAGATGATTTTATTTTTTAAAACAAGATTTCATATTTATATTCAATTGAAATTTTTGGATTTTTCTGAAAAGATTGATTTTTCATTAAATAGTAAAAATACCGTTTTTTGAAAAACTGTAATTTATTTTCAATAAAAGTACGACTATGATTTTAATTTAATAATAAAGTAAATTAAAAATTATTTAATTATATATAATATAATTAATTACATGTGTATCGTCGTTATTCTTGATTTTGGTGTAAGTTCATTTTTAGCTTAAAAATGCATTTTTCTAAAAAAATGTTTCATGTTGCGTTTTATGTTTTTATCAATAATTAATTTATGTCACTTATAGAAATTGAATATTGAAAAATGGATTAAATATTTAGAATCAGTAGGTTCAAATTTGGTAAACAAACCCATTTTATTGTTTTTCATTAGGAATAGTAACCATGGTAAATTATGGTCACCTTGGTAATGATAAATCAAGTAAAACTAGGTTAAAATAATGTGGTAAAGATTTAAAATATCTCTAAAACATGATTTTACCCTATTTTATTAGTAATATTTGACAAAATATATGTTTAATGATTTAAAAAATTTATTTTAAAACATTATTTTCAATATGGGGACCCACGATTGACTTTTGAGAAGATAAGTTTGATTTTATTCAGATAAAAAAATATTTTTTGGTCTTTGCATTTAATGGCATGGTTGTCATATTCCATTCAGTTTTGGATTTCTCAAGAATTCAAAATAACTTCTTTTTTTATTATTTAATAAAAAAATTATTATAAAACAAAATATTACCTAAGTTTAAGGTAAAAAATTTTTACGATTAAATGAGGTATTTTCCCCAAAAAAAATTCAATGTGATTTGTATTGTTAAATTAAAAGTAATTTCTTCCATATATAGAAATTAATCCTAATAAAATTAATTCAAAATTTTGAATCATTATTTCCAAAAAAAATAATTTTTATTATTTTTATTTTGGTCATATAATTAAGTTATGAGGGTAAAAATTTACGTTATCATGGTTGAGTTTAAAATGTGATCATCATGGTTTTACTAGAATATATAGATTAAAATGTATCCAAAACTTGTATAAGTGTAATTTTTTTGAGTTTATTTAGAACCTATCACATATTATCTATGAATTTTGTGTTTCTTGGTTACACTGTACATGATTATGTTATATATATATATTATTTAATATTTTAAGTAATTCCAAGTGTTCCATTTCCCTCAATTATAAAAGGTCACCTCATGTCCTCTATTCTTAACACATTTTGAGCACTGTAATTCAGAAAATCCCTGCCAAAGTCTCTCCAAAAAATAAATCCCCATGTTATAGATGTCTTATTTTATACATAATACTAACATTAGATTGATTAAGGTATAAGGAAAAAAGAGGTTGTGACACTGGGTCTTTGGAGTCATGAAAATCAAATATTTATAACTCTACTTACAACTAGTCTAGTAATGATAAGATGTTAATACATAAGGAATGAATAGTAGATTATGATTTGAGCGTATGACCTAAAAGATACACAAAACAAGAATAACAACCACAGAGAAAAATAAGATGATGAAAGTGGGAATGGTGTTGAAGCAGTGATGAGAATGGAGATTTTTGTGGATAAGAATAGGGGAGTAATAAGGAAATGTGAAAAATGAGAATATAAAAGGGAAGAACTGGTGAGAGTGGGAGATATTTTTTAGGAAGTTAAGGGAATTTATATGGACATTTTTTAGAAATATTTTCCTTCATTCATGAAATTGAATTAAAACACATGGAACTAATTTAAGGTGGGAAACCAGATTGTTGTCAAGATAACTTATGGATGAATAGCTTCTATAGCTTCTCAACTGTAGAAGTTACTCAATCATAAGGTGGAAAAAATTAGTTTATATTTTTTTCAAATTGTTATCTGAACATATTTCATGACTCTCTCTTGATCTTAATTCACTTTTCAGTGAAATAATCTTATTAAAAACATTTTTACTTAGCACGATCAAGACCATTTTTCATTATAATTGATGTTTTTAAATAAAATTATTTTCAAAAAAGAGATAGGGATAGACATACATTAATAAAATTCATAAACATAGTAAACATATCAACTAGTACAACCTAATCCCACCAAAAAATTTAAACAAAATTCATGGATATAGTAATGATCTACAAAGAGTTTTGAGTACATCAATCCATGAAAAAAATAAATGAAGAAATAGGGAATGTAGATTGGATTGTCATCTTCCACCCATAGTTTTTTTCTCAAATCCCAGTAAATCCCAGTGTCTCAGTTCTCTCCTGGCTCAATATCCTGTCTCGTATATATTTTTTCAAATCAATGTGTGCATGTGTCTTAGACCCCTTTCTCCTCCCTTATTATATTAATATTCCATTTTTTACGCCAACCCCTACATAAATATCAGAATCAGGACTACACAAGCATCACTTAGGCTTCTATGTGGCATGCTTCCTTGTATACATCATCTTCAATTTGTAATTTAACCAAAGATACCTCTAATAGAATATGAAACTCCTTGAAACTTCATTCCATGTAGTACCCATTATCACAATCTTGAATGCTCTCCACATGGATGGATTAATGATCAGGATCATTGTGTTAGGTTGCTCATACCTTCTATTTTCGATTCAATTCCTACAATTTTTTAATCCTCCCATGATAAATCTCTATATACTATTGAAATGCACATTTTACTCTACGTAGTTGATTTTATTGAAGTGAAAAAATTGATCGTTGTACATGATTTCCCATGGATCCATTTGTCATGTAACTGATATGCCCACATAGTTGTTTGTATATATGTAGTCGAATCCTGATGTAGGTGATTAACAACATAGTTGAAATGATTGATGTACAAAATTTCCTAGATATATGATTTGAACATAACTAATTTTTTCCATGTATTTATTTTGACCGACATATGCTATTTTCCACATAGTAATTTCGGTCCACATAGCTGAATCTCTTCACCAATGCGCTCTTCCCACATAGAAATTTGCGTATATGTAGTCATATCTAATGATTTAAACAATTTCTGACATAGCAGTCTAAATCACATAGTTGATTGGTCATCATCACTTTAGATATTTTCCAGGCCAATCCATTCACTAAATTCAAAGCGTTTTGTTCCAGATGCACTGCTGTTGGACAGAGCATAATGATATCATGACTACTCCTACTCACCTACGGTTCAACTGTCAGTCCTTTCACATATTCATTATAAAACCAGTTCCCTAAAATCATTAAAAATAGAAAACTCAGAATCCATGGGAGGAGTAGCATCAAGCATCATCAAAATATGTTCAAGAGGAATCTTCTGTCAGAGATCGGTTCGGGTTCTAATGAATTTGGGCGCGAACTTTGAAATTCTGGCCAAGAAACACCAACTGAGAAATTAGATGTATGGGATTGTAATAAATTTAACTATATAAGACTATTATCAGTTCACAGGGGACATCCCATGAATTTAAAGATATCCATGATGTCATCCTCTTCAATAATGGTTGGTCCTACCAAATCGGCCAGAGTAGCGGTGTGGAGTTCATTATGGTGAAAATTATAGGCAAGGAGTGCATATGATTCAGTTTCTTATTTTGATTCAGTAAATGAGCTTATAGAACTCCTTGATATTTTTACATGGGAAATAGAATTTTTCTATATTAAATCTCTCAAATAAGCATACCTAGATATTTATAAGTTAAAGAGACAAGAACAAGACTTGAAAACACTATAAAATCCCAAAAAAAATATAAAATTCATCCGTATAAAACAATGAGCACAAAAAACAATCAATTTATTATATATTAAATAGTTATTCATTAAAATATTAATAAAACACAAAAAAATCAAATAAATGAAAATAGATACAATTTTTTTTAATAAAAATGGTTCAACATGAAACTCCCCCCAAACTTACAAGTCGTTTGTCCTCAAATAGTTCCATGCCTTTTGGATTTGGAAAGAAAAAAGGGATATTTTTAACAGTAATATAAAAATGAATCATGTTAAGACATTAATTATAGAGGGTAAATTTCTGGGGTGGGTCAGTCTTTTAAATGAATGATCACAATTGGTCCTGCCTAACTTCAAACACACACTAGGAATCAAGGGAACTCAAATCCATTCATAATTTAAGCTGTCATTCCTCTTAGATGAATTCACTCACTACCCTACTTAAATTCTAATTCAAGTTTCAATTCCAAGAGTTCTAACATGTTATATTTAATTAGAAAAAAAATCTTAACTTGAGGATCCTTTATCAACACTTTCTCTTAGGTCCCAAAAATACAAGTTTTGTTTTTTATCACTTCACCAATAGTACTCAAATGATAATCATATAAGTCAGTTGTCCCCATATTTATCTAGGTCAAAATTTCCCTCAACTTAATGAACTCATTTTTTGACTATTAGGCACGTTATTGTTTTTTTTGTTTGAATTTTACTCATTCATGTATGTTCTGATCACTATGTAAAGCTCATATTTTGTATGTGCAAAGGGATTACCCACACACCCAATGACTGGAATCTTATATATTCATTGTGGGATCCCAATTTCCTATTTTAATATAACTACAGAAGACTTGAATGATTATCATTTGAGTTGGATCCATAATTTGATTGATTTTGAAAAGGTGAGTCCCCTAGATTCGAGTTCAAATTTACATTTTCCTCACTTTATGATAAAAATTCTACAACTATCTATCCCATCTCACTCCATTTCTTAGTTCCTAAATAGAAAATACATAAAAACAATATATAATGCCACTTTGAAATCATGCGCTCCCAATAATTTCGGAACCAATACAACCCTTAGTAACTAACATGTCATTATCCTCTAGGAAGGATAGAAGTTATGTAAAAATTAAAGCCCAAAGACCGTACATTTTTAATTGAATTTGAATATTTATACAAATATTTGATAAAAAATAAAGGGGTATTATGATGTATCAGTAATTTAGAGCACAACTTAGCACATAAAGCCCCCTCTACCCCACAAATATAAATCAACTTTATCCCCAATGTTGAATCTGAACATGGGAGATAGTTTAGTTCACAACAGATTGGAAATAAAGCACTTAAAAAATGTTGAAGGGGTATAGGAAAGTTCAAAGATCACCTTTCAACACATCCAAACAAAACTCTTTTTTTTTCAAAATCGTCATTTTGTTTTTGAAATTTTTTTCATTTTATTAGCATACACAAAAAAATTATGTTCAATGTAGATCAAATAGTATCATGATAAACAATGTTTTACAGTAGATGTTCAATCAAAGTGATTGTAATGGGTGCATGCAGGCTTCATAAGGAAACTGAACATCATTTTTAGCTAAGTAGAAATAAACAACCTAATTCCTAAGTAATAAATTAGTTTTTTGATTTTCAAAAGAATAGGGGGATTCCACCACACTTAATTCTTAGTATCTTGTAGTAATAAATTAATAGAGTATTGAAATGGGAAAAAATAAAAATAGCACTTCCCGGAGTGGGGGATCTTGGATCATTTAATTTTATTCAAAAGATTCTCCTATGTATCCTTGAGTGAAGTTCTATTGTTGTAACTTTAAATTCCCAAAAATTTTAGGAAAATAGACATAACATTAGATAGATTAAATTTTAAGAAAAATTTCGAACAAATATTATGTTTAGGAGGGTTTATCCAGATGATCTTGTGTGTTTCTCACTTAGTATTCCCTTACCATGTTTTTGGTAGTAGTAACACTCCTGAAACAATAACTCATGTGATACCAATAGATAGGAGTGGTAGTCGATGGAAGAATCAGTAAGTATTATTTCATATTATTGGAAAAGGGAAATAAAAAAAGAAAACAAACAAAGAACATGGGTTAGATCACATAGAACACTATGTTTATAGTCCTCAGTTAGACTTGAGATAGATTCATACTTCAAGAAAATAAATGGAAACCAATCAATTTGGTTGAAATTAAAATAAATGTTTGATTATTCTTCCATTAACCAATAATGGCTCGTTTTCCTCTCCAACTAGCTTCATAGACACATTAACAAGAACTCTTAAAATGATGAAGGGTCCAGACCATTTGGTTTTCAATTTTTTTAGGAAAATTTTCATTCTAGAATTGAATATAAGGACTCTGACCAACCTTGAAATCCCTATTCTGAATTATTGATTAAGGAAAATATTTTGTTTTATCCTTTTAAATTTCATCATTTTTATATGAATCCCTTCTAATTTCCTCTAGCTCACATAGCTCCTGCAACCTCCTCTCACCAGTAGACATGAAGTCAATGTCCAGGGCCTTCATTTCCCAAAAAGAATTTTGATGTAGTTCCATAAGTATATGGAAAGCCTTTCCAAAGAGTATCATGTATTGGAAAATCCCCATAAGGATCTTATAAGTGGTACTATAGGCCCATATATCCTCATGTAACTTCATAGACCAGTCCTTTCTTGAGCTAGAAATTTCCATCTTCAAAAAAAATTGAGCTATTTATTAGACACTTTAGCTTTCCCACTGGACATTGGGTGGTGGGTGGTTCTAGTTCTATGAGAACATCCAGAATTTCTATTAAATTCTTTATTTAAATGGGTAGTGGGTGGTGGGTGGTTCTTGTAATTTTTGAAATGGGTTCCATTTTCTATATTGAAATCTCTAGGCACTTCAAACCCAGAAAAGATATTTTTCTTGATGAATTTCACCACACTAACAGTAAGATTGTTGGGTAGAGACACTGCCTAAACCCATTTGGACACATAGTCTATATCCACCTGAATATATTAATTCCCATAAGATAAGGAGCAGGTTCTTATGAAATCCAAGCCCCAAACATAAAAAACATCAACCATTAGTATTCCTTTTTATAGATTCCCATTCCTTTTACCTACATTTCCATGCATTTATAACTTCTCACTACCAATCAAAAAACTCATATAATCCTTGAATTGTGTTGACTACTACAAAATAGGCCTTTAACAATTGGAAAATTTACCGTTATCAATACTGACTACTCGAGTGTGATTAAAATCCCTAGACTTTTATTAGCACTAAGAAAGCACTGATAAAGGGGGCCTTTATCAACGCTAAAAAAAGAACTGATAAAGGTTGTCTTTATCAACTTTTTTAGAAGATATGATAAAAGACCCCATTTATCAGATATTTTATTTAGCACTGATAAAGGGGAATATGTTAGTGTGCTATTAAATCTATATCACACCACAAAACCACAAACAAGACAGGTAAAATACAGATAGCACGAAAAATAGTAAAAAGGCACAATACAGGTTATAGACAAAATAAAATTTATAATAAAAATAAAATAAAAAACACTCTATTACAGAGATTTCAAAAATTGGTTTCTAAAATTACATGATTAAGTAAAAATTATCACAAAGATAAAAAACACCATATTATATTACTTTTTCATTATCCCCTGACACCCACTCATGCTATTCCTGAACAAACCATCCCAGCATGATAAAAAGAATGCAACTCTATAAGAAAAAAATTATTATGTTAGTAATACTGTAAATAGATAAATTAAATAAAAGGTGTTAATTTTAAACTAAACTTTGAGTCATTCCAGGAACACTACGTATCAGATTGAGTTATCGTTGTTTCTTTCACCCAACCCCATTTCTTGTTCATCTTCAAGAATTATCTTTGTGAAATTTTAATAAATAAGTATAAGATAAAAATTATGAGGAAATTAATTAAGTTATATCAAATAAAATTATGAGAAAACAATCTTAGCTCATTTTCTCAGTTTTGGCGATGTGATGAGCATTTTAAACTAAAATTACACTTACATATTGAAAACATGTACTTGGATTCATACTGATCACACTGTGAATCAGATTGAGGGGATAATTAATACATGTTCCAAATAAATTATTTATCTTTGGAATAAGGTATCATAACAATATGAATGAGTTTTCTCAGTTTAGAGTATGTCACTTGTGTTTTTTACAAAAATGTCCTTTTAATGTGGAAACTTGTACATTAAGCCACACAGGTCACATCATGTGTCGGTTTTACATGATACTGATTCCTATATGTCAAAAAATTACTTATGAATCATTTTATAAAATTATCTAGACAATCTGAGCATGTCTTATTGGTTTTTAGTGAATGAAACTTTTTGAATTAAGATATAGATTTTAAACTGATAATGGACACTTTGAGTAATAATGGGAATATCATGTATCAGGTTGAGGTGAAGATTATTCTTACACATAAAAAATAAATTATGTATCATTTTATTAAAGTATTAAAACAATCTTAACGCATTTTCTTGGTTTTGAATATGTCAATTATCTTTTTTACTAAAATTATTGTCAATTTTAAATAAAAGGATACACTTGAAGTCATATCGATCCCACGGTGCATCAGATTGAGGTGTGGATGATTTCTACATGTCCAAAATAGTTTATGAATAATTTTATTTAATTATATAAAAAATATAAATGTGTTTTATGAGTTTTGAGTATTTAACCATTTTTTTTATTAAAATGTGATTTTAAACTAGAAACATGCACTTTTTGTTATACCGGTCACATAGTGTGTCATTTTTATGTGAGACTGAATACTACACATAAAAAATGACTTATAAATCATTTTACAAAATTATAAAGATAATATGAGTGGGTCTTCTTAGTTTTCAGTGAGTGAAAATTTTTGAATTAAAATATCAATTTTAAACTTAAAACCGACACTTTGAGTCATACTAGGAATATCATGTATTATATTGAGGTTCATATGATTCCTAAAAATAAAAAATAAATTATTTATCAATTTCTTAATGTATAAAAACAATCCAAAAGTGTTTTCTTGGTTTTGAATCTTTCATTTCTCCTTTTTACTAAAATTAATTTCCATTTTAAATAAGAAGACACACTTGAATTCATACCTGTCACACTATATGTCAGATTAAGGTATGGATGATTCCTACAAATCCCAAATGAAATATGGACAATTTTATTAATGTATAAAAAAAATACAAATGATGTTTCTCAGTTTTACTATGTCAATTGTTTTTTTACTAAAATATCATTTTATACTAGGAACACACATTTTGAATCATATCGATCGCATGGTGTATTAGTTTGATATGAAAATAATTACTACACATAAAAAATGAATTATGAATTGTTTTCCTAAATTGTCAAGACAATCCAAGTACATTTTATTAGCATTCATTAAGTGACACGTTATGAACTAAAATGTCAACTTTAATTTAATAACAGAAACTTTGAGTCATAATGGGAAAATTATATACCACATTAAGGTGAGAATGATTCTAACATGCCTAAATTGACTTATATATATTTTTATTAAAGTACCAAAAGAATTCAAAAGATATTTATTGGTTTTGAGTATGTCAGTTGTCTTTTTTACTAAAATTAATGTCAATTTAAAATAAAAATGACACACTTGGAGTTATAACGGTCATGCCATGTGCTAGATTAAGGTGTGGATGTTTACTACACATAAAAAATGACTGATGGGTTATTTTCCAATGGTAGCCAAATAATCTAAATGCATTTGATCGGTTTTGAGTATGTGACTTACTTTTTTAATAAAATTAATTTCAATTTCAAATAAAAACAAGCACTTAGAGTCATACTGGTCACACTATGTGTCATATTGAGGTGGGATTTATTCTTAGACATCAAAAATTACTTAAGGATCATTTTCATAAAGTATGAAAACAATGTGAGTGTGTTTTCTTAGTTTTGTGTATTTCACTTTTCTTTTTTACTATAATGTCATTTTAAACTGGAAACACGCACTTTGAGTTATACCAGTCACATAATGTCACAATTAGATTTGATACTAATTCCTACACATCAAAAATGACTTATGAATCATTTTCATAAATTATCAAGACAATCTGAGGGTGTTTTCTCAGTTTTTAATGAGTGACACTTTTTGAACTAAAATTTCAATTTTAAACTGATAACAGACAGTTTGATTCATACTCAGAACATTGTGTATCAGATTGAGGTGTAGTTGATTCCTACACATCAATAATTACTTTTGAATATTTTTCCTAAAGTATCATTACAATCTAATAGTGTTTTCTTGGTTTTAAGTATGTAATTTAGTTTATCACAAAAATTAATATCAATTTTAAATAGAAATATAGACATGAAGTCATATCGGTCCAAAGATGCATTGAATTGAGGTGAAGTTGAATCATAAACATAAAGAATTACTTGTATATTGTTTTCATAAAGTTTGAAAACTATATGAATGTGTTTTATTGGTTTTGAGTATATCGCTTGTTTTTACTAAAATTCAGGTCAATTTTAAATAAAAATACACACTTAGAGTCATATCGATCACACTATGCGTTGGATTGAGGTGAGGATGATTCTTACACATAAAAAATGACTTATGGATCATTTTACTAAATTATAGAAAAATTCGAATGTGATTTCTTGGTTTTGTGTATGTAATTTTCTTTTAAACTGGAAACACACTCTTTGAGTCATACTACTCACATAGTTTGACGATTTTACATGAGACTGGTTCCTACACTTCAGAAATTACTTATAAATTTTTTTGCTAAATTATCATCAAAATATGTGTGTGTTTTAGTAGATTTCATTATGTGATACTTTTTGAACTAAAATGTCAATTTTAAACTGATGATGGACACTTTTAGTCATACCAGGAACATTCTGTATAATATTAAGGTTCGGATGATTCCTACTAATAAAAAGTGATTTATATATCATTTTAATAGGTATCAAAATAATCGAAATGTATTTTCTTTTTTTTGAGTGTGTTAGTTTTCTTTTTTACTCAAATTAATGTCAATTTTAAATAAAAAGACACACATGGTGTCATATTGTTCACATAGTGTGTTGGATTGAGGTTTAACTAATTCTTACACATCAAAATTGACCTAGGGATCATTTTACTAATTATTAAAACAATATGAATGAGATTTATTGGTTTTGATTATGCCAGTTGTCCTTTTTTCTAAATTTAATGTCAATTTTAAATAAAAACATTCAATTATAGTCATACTGATCACACTATGATTTAGATTTAGGTGAGGTTAATTCATTCATGTTAAAAATGACTTATGGATAATTTTACTAAAGTATTAAAAACAATTTGAACACATTTTCTTAGTTTTGAGTATCTTACTTGTCCCTTTTACAAAAATGTAATTTTAAAATGAAAACACGCACATTGAGTCATACCTGTCACATCATGTGTTAGTTTGATGTGAGACCAATTCCCACACATAAAAAATGACTTTTGGATCATTTTCTTAAAGTACTAAAACAATATTAATGAATTTTCTCAGTTTTGAGTATATCACTTGTCAGTTTTACAAAATTTAATGTTAATTTTAAATTAATTCATGCACATGGAGTCATACCAGTCACACCAGGCATCAGATTGAGGTGAGAAAGGTTCCTACACATAAAAAATGACCCATGGATCATTTTTTTATTGTATAAAACAACTCGAGTGCAATTTCTTAGTTTTCAATATGTCACTTGTATTTTTTACTAAAATTCCATTTTAATATGGAAACACGCACTTTGATTCATAATGGTCACATCATGTATTGGTTTAATATGAGACTTATTCAAACACATAAAAAATGACTTATAAATCATTTTACTAAATTTTAAAGATAATCCAAAAGTGTGTTCTTGGTTTTCATTGAGTGAAAAGTTTTGAAATGAAATGCCAATTTTAAACTGATAACAGGCACTTTAAGTCATACTGGCACATCGTGTATAGGATCGAGGTGAGACTAATTTCTACACATCACAAAGGAATTATTGATCATTTTAGTAAAGTGTAAAAACAATCCAAATGTGTTTTCCCATTATTGAGTATGTTAGTTGTCTTTTTTACTAAAATTAATTTTAGTTTAAAAAAATACAGACTTGGATTCATAATGTTTACACCATGAATCATATAGAGGTGTGAAAGATTCAAACACATCAATAGTGACTTATGGATCATTTTTCTAAAGTATCAAAATAATCAGAATGTGTTTTTTTTCAGTTTTGAGTATGTCACTCGTCCTTTTTACTAAAATTAATTTCAATTTTAAATAAAATCACACACTAGGTGAGGCTGATTCCTACACATCACGATTGACTAATGGATTATTTTAATAAATTATAAAAATAATATGAATGTGTTTTCTCAGTTTTGTGCTTGTCACTTTTCTTTTTACTAAAATGTAATTTTAAATTAGAAACACACAATTTGAGTCATAACAGTAACGTCATGTATCAGTTTGACATGAGACTGATTCCTACACATAAAAAATTACTTATGAATTGTTTTCCTAAATTATCAATACAATATGAGTGTGTTTTATTAGATTCTAGTGAGTGGAACTTTTTGAATTGAAATATCAATTTTAAGATGATAATAGAAACATTGATTCATACCGATAATCCATGTAACAGATTGAGATGTGGATGATTCTTACACATATAAAATGTCTTGTGGATAATTTTCCTAAAGTATCAAAATAATCTGAATGTGTTGCCTTAGTTTTGGGTATGTCAGTTGTCCTTTCTAGTGAAATTAATGTCAATTTTAAATAAAAACACACACTTGGAGTTATACCGGTCACACCATGAATAGGATTGAGGTTAGGTAGATTCCTAAATTTCAAAAATTACTTACGTATTATGTTAATAAAGTATCAAAACAATTCAAATACATTTGATATGTTTTGAGTATGTCACTTGTCCTCAAAATAAATATCAATTTTAAATAAAATAAACATACTTGGAGACATATCAGTCACACTGTGCATCGTATTTAGGTGGTGAAATTCCTACACATCAAAAATGACTTATGAATAATTTTCCTAAATTATCATAAAAAACCTGAATGTGATTTATTGGTTTTGAGTATGTCACTTGCGTTTTTTACTAAAATTAATGTCGATTTTAAATAAAAAACAAACGTGGACTCATAACGGTCACATAGTGTGTCTGATGGAGGTGAGGATGGATTATAATAATCAAAAATGATTTAGAAATTGTTTTAATAAATTATCAAAATAATAAAAATTCATTTTCTTGGTTTTTAGTATATCACTTTTTTTACTAAAATGTAATTTTGTACATGAAATAAGAACATTGAGTCATACCGGTCACATCATGTGTTAGTTTGACACGAGAATGATTCTTACACATCAAAAATCAATTATGAATCATTATACTAAATTATGAAGAAAATGTAAGCAATTTTTCTTAGTTTTCAATGATTGAATCTTGTTTTGAACAAAAAGGCCAATTTAAAACTGAAAATGGACACTTTTGAGTCATATTGGGAACACTGTGTAACATCCAATTACCTTTATATCAAGTACATTATAAACCTTGTTGTTGTTATCATTTTCTATCATATGGTTAGGTCTAATAAGGAATTGGAAGGATATATATAATGGTGAATTCCGAGATTTGTGTGATTCTCAGCATAAAACCTATTAGATCTATAGTTTTCTAGGGATTTACATGTCATGTAATGTGGTTATATGATGTGTATTAAATAAAACAATAATAAATCCATTTTTAACCAAAGGATATGGTTTTTTGGTGATTTTTAGATTTTTCAATTACATGATGTGTAATTGGGATACACATCATGTAAAGTCCCAAGTATTGTTTTTAAAGAGGTAGCTTGAATAAAAATTATATTTTCTTATTTTCAGATTTTCTTTCTCTCAACCCAATATCTATTCCTAGGTTATTTTTAATCCCTCAACCCCTTTCGGGAAAGCATTATCCCTATCTCTTAATTTATTTCTCTTTCCCTCCTTGGAGTTTTCTAGATCTTCTTAGGATCTATGGATCTAAACTCAGTGTCATTGAATCTTGTTTCGAGGTTGAGTTCCTAGATCTTCTATATAATCATTCTTATTTGTGGGTTCCATTATGGGATTTGGGTTCTCGTGATCCTGAGGTAGGTGGTTCTATTTTGATTGGCCAATTTAATTTACCATATATTTCTTGATTTGTTTTAATTTCATTCAATTGAATATTTGGGATTTGATTCTTATGAAATTGAATTGTTAAGAACCTAATTCCATTGAATTGGGGGTCTTGGTTTTTGAAATTGTATTTTGGAATGAAATTGGAAAAAATCCAATTACATTAAATTGGGGTGTAATTGTAAAATTGATGGAAATTGGTGGAATTTAAATTTATGAATTTAAATTTTTGAAATCGATGGACATTGTTTCAAAATTAAATTATTGAATTTAATTTTGGAAATTGAATTGTGAAATTGATTTCAATTTGGTATTTTGGAAAAATGGAATTAAAATGGTTTTGATAGAAACATTTGGGTTTTATCTTGAATTTTTTTGTTTTTTATTAAAATCTAGTTTTGGTTTTTAAATGGAAAATTGGAATATTTGAAATGGATAATGGGATGAATTTTATTTTGAGTTGTCTTAAAATAAATTTCCCATTGTTGTTTTTTTATTAGAGAACATGCTAGCCTTGGCTTATTAGTGAGTTATTCGGACAACACTTTACGATTTCACAACATCTCTAAAACATAAATGCAACATGTCACAACCTCAACGAGA
This sequence comes from Viscum album, assembly GCA_963277665.1. Lineage (NCBI taxonomy): Eukaryota > Viridiplantae > Streptophyta > Magnoliopsida > Santalales > Viscaceae > Viscum > Viscum album. The sequence goes on from OY728161.1 coordinate 1,514,333,795, forward strand.
TGCTGGTGAAGTCCTCTTGACGAGTGTAAAATGAGGCATGTTTATACACATATTTTCGAGTCACTTTGAGTGTCTAGAGTCATATCGCATGGAACTATCATACCTTTTAGGCATATGACCATGTTTCTTTCTTGTTTGTATTTGAAATGTGTATATGACAATGTTTTAAAGATTTTTTCCATGCCTCGTGAATTTATATAAACATTTTTATATAAAATTTATGGTTAAGCCATTTATTTAAAGTATTTATATCATTTGAAATGTAAATAATGATTTTTCTAAATTTTTTTCATGAAATGAAAAAAAAGTTTGTTTAAAATTGAAATCACTTTATTTGGTGAATTAAATGTTAGAATATTATTAAGGAATCCTCGGTTAGAGCCTATTGGGATTTTTATCTCACACCATACTTGTGCCTTTGGGTGTTTTTAGATTTCGTCATAGGTTCAAGAAGGGGTAAACCATCACTTGGAGGTGCTTTTACCTATTGATATGTAGACAGTGAGAGTTGTGTCCATTGGGACTTAGGTTAGCTATCCTATTTTTCTAGTACTTTATTGTAGTACTTTGGGTTGTTTCTATCTTTTTTACTTGTGGTACACTACTCCACGTAGAGTTTTTATTGTATGCATATTGTCTTGTTTATCTCGCTTCTGCAATGTTTTTGGAAAATTCATTCCAATTTCATTTTTTATAATGCCAAGTGAGAGTTGCCAAATTATGGGGATCAGGAATGCCCTTCGAGCCATGCCAGGGTCTTGTTGGTTATCAGTCTATCATGGTACTCAAGATGGTTCACAACTAAGTGGTATTAGAGCTCTAGGATGATCTTATTGTCTTGAAGTTAGTATGCATTGTTTAATATTTTCTAGACATAAGTGGTTTTTTTGATTGAGATTCTGGTCAGCTCTCACTACAATGACACTTAATTCACCCGGGGTGGTTTGGGAAAGATGTCTTGAGGATTAGTTTTAGTCTTTTTCCTACTTTTGATTTGTATAAATTGAAATCCAAATCTTTTTTTCTATATCTGGGGATTAATTTTAAATTATTTATATGTTGGAGTGTTAATCTGAAGTTTTCTTTGTTTTCTATTGATATTGTGTAGCATCATGACTCTGAGAAGATGTGTGAATTAGATCCAAGAGTATGTTTTTTCTAAACCTCAATGAGGAAATCCTCTTGTGGACCTGAGTCTAGTTGTAGTGATTATGCATACTATCCGAGCTCTAGGATAGGAACCACCACCAGTTCCCATTTAGGCTCCAACTTTGGAACCTCAAAGTAATGTTATCCAGAATCATTCTCAAGAATTACTTCTTCAAAATAAACCAGAACTCCAAGTCTCAAACAATCATTAAGAGGGTGAGGAATGGTTTAGAATGATGAAGCATTTGTTTAGCTTATTGGAGACACTAGAATAAATCAAGGTTAAGAATTCCATCTTCATGCTGGGAGGACAGAGTAGGAGATAGTGGGAAATTATGGTGATGATAAAAAATAATGAGGGCTTAGAGTGGAAGGACATCAAAGTTCTTTTCGTCAACCTATTTTATCTAGAGTCTACGTTGTTGGTTAAGGATATGGATTTTTTCAAACTTGATTAGGTTGACAAAACCATGAAAGAGTATGGAAATTTCTTTGCTAATATTGTTTATTTTTCACCCGAGATAGTATTGAATGAGAAGATTAAGGATTGAAGGTTTGAGTTGGGACTATGATCTGATATTAATTTATAGGTTTTCTTACAATAGTTTTCTTCTTATACGAATGTGTTGGATAGAGAAATGATGATCAAAATGGACTTGTATGGAAAGTCAGTGTTTTTAGGAGTATCTTTATCTCCCAATGGAATTTCAAGTTCCTTTGAAGGAAATAAAAAGCATGATGATTCTCATTTTGTTTCTTGAAAATAGGGTTTTTCTAAACCACTTGCAGTTCTTGGAAGGGGTCCATTGTTTTGTTAACAGTGTGGAAAGTCAAGGAATTCAAAGAGTGGTTTCACTGAGGCACCCAAGATATGTGTATTTTATTGATTCGAGGGTCACCTACAGAAGTTATGCTATGTTTAATCCACTCCACGTAGTGCCACTATATCATCAGTTCCTTTTAAATATGTGGTTAAATTAGATGCTTCATGAACAAAGGTGTTTCTTTTACAAGAATCCAGAAAAAAGATTCTTCACGTAGTGGAAGAGTCCCAAAGGAAGTGGATATGGGTCCAGTGACTGTGAGAGTTACCATCACTATAGATTAATCATTAGTGACTAATTTATTTGATAATGGTCCATCTCATTCATTTATTTTGACCCATATTGTAAATATTCTAAATTAACCTATGGATATTTTATCTTATGTGATGGATATAACTACACCACTTGGTACGAACAGAGAGTAGGGTTTCCATAGTCCCTATTGTGTTTTCTCTTTTTCAGATGTCCAATTTTCTTGAATTTTTCTAGTTCTCAACATGAATCCTCTTGACATCATTTTTGGTATGGATTGGCTCATTGACAACAAATCCTAGATTGATTGTTATCATTGATGGGTCTCCTTCACTACACCTAATGGTCTGTTCCGGGTCTTCCTAGGAGAATGGGACCCAAGGACAAGAAGATCCAGACCCTATTATCCCAAGTTATAGAAAGTGATATTTGTGTTTTATTTTGATTTGGAGAGGGAATATTTTATAGTGATCTCTATACAATTTTTATCAAGTTTCCCAAAATGTTTTTATGACTTCTATAGTTTTCCATTGGTAAGGGAGGTAGATTTTTCTACTGATTTTGTGCTTGATACACAATTAGTTTCTATTCTCTTTTACTGCATGTCATTAGTTGAAATGAATGTTTTGAAGTCTCATTTGGATGATTTTTTAGAGAAAGACTTTATACGTCTGAGTGTGTCACATTAAGTGGCACCAGTTCTCTTTACTAATAAAGATGATGGTTCACTCCACCTTTGTGGAATACCAAAAACTCAATCGAGTTATTCTAAATAACAAGTATTTGTTTCCATAGATTGATGATCTGTTTGATTGGTTGAAAGGGTAAAAGTAGTTCTTGAAGATCAGCCTTCAATCTGATTACCATCATTTGTGGATAAATAATCTAAAATCCAAAAAAATATTTTTCGAAGTAGGTATGAACATTATGTGTACCTTTTCATGTATTTTGATCTAACCAATGCTTCTTTAGTCTTTATATATTTAATGAATACAAATTTCCATGAGTATCTTGATAAATTCATGGTAGTATTTTTAGATTAAATCCTCGTTTAATATAAGTCTGATGAGGATCATGTGAATCATTTGAGAACAGTTTTAAGTTTGTTAAAAAACCATTAACTTTATATAAAGATTTTGAAATGTGATTTCTAGATTTTGTAAGTGAGATTATTGGGACACATGGTGTCCAAACATGGTATTTCAATTGATCCTAAAAAGTTAAAGGTTGTTATAACATGGTAACAACCACAAATTGTTTTGGAGATCTAGATATTCTCATGTCTAGTTGGGTATTATCACCGGTTCTTTAAGGACATCCCAATGTTGGATTCTCTGATGACTACTATAAATTGGAAGGGAGTAATGTTTTATTGGGATGAGAGCTATCATAATTATTTTGTTGAGTTTAAATTTCTTTTGACTACTACAACGGTGTTGAATCTCCCCGAGTCTAGGTAGGGCTTTGTGGTCTTCTGTGATGCATCAGGTTCAAGTTTGGGTTGCATTCTTATGTAGGGTGATCTTATTGTTGCTAATGGATCTCGTCAACTTAGGCCACATTAGAAGAATTATGTGACCCTTGACCTTGAAGTTGTAGTTGTGATTCATGCTCTTAATATTTGGCAATATTACTTTTTGAGAGAAAGGATTACCATGTATCTTGACTGTAAAATATTGAGTTATATATCCTCACAAAAATATTTCAATCTTTTATAGAGGTGTTGGGTGGAATATTTGCAGTATTTCAACATTGAAATCACATATACCCCCAAGGAAAGTGAATGTGGTTTTAGATGATTTTAGTAGAAGAATTATGAACTTGAATATGAAATAATATTTAAAAGAGTGTAACTAGATGGATCTCTTTGCACAGGTTCATATTGGAGTCCTAGAATTGTGGGATAAGGTTTACTTGACCAGTGTTCAGTTATCCTCTTCTCTTCTCAAAATGATTCTTAAAAAACAAAAACATGATGTTATGTTCTCTAATATTACAGACTATTTTTATGGTGGGGAGACCATGGATGACTATTCATTCTCCACCCATGGAATTTTATGCTATTGGAATCAATATTTTGTACCATTAGTGGTATGGAAATCTGTGATAGGGTATTTCCATAATTCATAGTGGGATGTGAACCCAAGAACCAAAAATATGTTTTATGACATGAGGTGATTATTCTAGCGGCCAGGTATGAGGTGGGGAATTGATGAATTTTTCACTCATTGTTATATGTGCCAATACATTAGGGCTGTGTACAAGAAGACCTCGGGTTTTCCTCAGCCACTTCTATTGCCAACTTGAAAGTGGGATATGATCTATATTTAATTTTTTTGGGTTTCCATATACCCATAGAAAAAATAATGTGATATGGGTTGTGATCGATCAGCTGACTAAATCAGATCACTTCATACCCATTCATGATACAACTAAATTTGAGGAGTTTGGAAATATCTACATGAAAGAGATTGCTCGTTTTCATGGAGTTCCATCTGCTGCAGTCTCTGACTGGGATCCTCAATTCACTTCTTTTTTTTGGAGAGGCCTTTAAGAGACACTAGTATCTTAGGTCCATTTGATTATAGAATACCATCTGCAATCGAATGTCCAAACATAAAAAGCTTTACTGATTCTTAAGGATATGCAATGTGATTATGTTCTCAACATTGGTGGGGATTAGGATGATCATTTGGTGATGTTTGATTTTTCTTATAATAATAGTTACCAGTATATGATCAGAATGGGTCCTTTTGAGGCCTTGTATGGTCTTCCTTGTAAATCTTCATTTTGTTGGTCGGAGATTGGTGAAGGTTCCTTGGTTGGACCAAGCTTGGTTCAAGAGAAGACATCAAAGATTCAGTTGATTCATCATATAATGTTGATGGGATTGATATGGTATATGTCTTATGATGATCGCCATCACAAAACATTGGAATTATCAGTTGGTTTCTAGGTGTTTTTGAAAGTTTCACCCCATTTGGGTCATCAGTGGATTGGGAGGCAAGGTAAACTTGCTCATTGTTTTGTGGGTCCTATTGAGGTTGTTGAGATGGTGGAAAAGTTTCTTATAATTTAGAACATCCTCCATAGCTGACGTTGATACATAACACATTACATATTTCTCAACTTTCAAAGTGTCTTTCTAACCCATATTATGTTCTGAACAGGAGTGATCTTGAGGTTGAACCTAATTTATCCATGAATAAAGATCAAATAAGGATAGTTGATTTTGAAGCCACGTACTTTATGGGAGGATGATACCTTTGGTTCATGTGCTATGGAAGCATGGTTCTGATTCTCATGAGACATGGGAGCATGAGGCATTGATGAGAGAGTAGTGTCCTAACCTTTTTATATGGAAGTATATTGACATGATTTTTGGGGATTGAATGTTTTTATGGTTGGGAGGTTGTGAAATCTTATTACCTTTCTATATTGTATGTTTTAAACGTTAGTGCGATTTCATTTTTTCTTCATCTAGGTAGGGATGAGAAGGAATTGTGAGGATACCTATAAAGGTGAAGTTAGAGATTTGTTGAATTATTAGCATAAAAATTATTGGTTTTGTATCCTGTTGGGGATTTACACACCGTGTAATATGGTTGCATGATGTGTAAGTTCTAAAAAAATAATAAAACCATTTTTAAAAAAAGGCAACAGGTTAT